>CM067854.1:54402500-59402500 GCA_034642435.1 Megalocaria dilatata | reverse complement strand
TCAGAAAATCGAACAATAAAGTCTAGTGAACGTCAGCTGCGGCTCGGTGGGGGGGATGAGCAGTTATAACCTCCCACGCTCGAAGAAAAAAAATACATTCACTCATTTCCGCGCGGCTAAAACTTTATCAAATTATAGCTAACCCAATATCTCAAGAAAAAAAATCAGCTGGCTATAACATAGTGTATTTTACGTCAGCTGATGTCTCGATCATGGAAAAATAATCTTCACTTTCAGTGATATCCTCTCAAATAAAAATTTACCTGATGATAACTTATATGTAACTATTGACAAATATATACGTCAGCTGGCTGTATCTCGGTGGAAAAATCGTCAGTTGATACTTTGAAGGTCGTTACGTAGAAGTTAGCCAGAAGCATTTACTGACTATTTAAATGCATCAGCTGACTAGGTTTCCCTCGACGTAAGTCGAGGGAAAAATCAGCTAGCAGTAATGCTAGCTGATTTTTTTTATTTATCACAGAAACATATTTAAAATCAGCTCACAAATTTTCATGTGGGAGGAAATGACATCTCTTTAATTATTCGGCATAGCACTCCAATATGAGTGTTGAGGTGAAACAAATATTCCGTATCAATATTTTTTAAACTTATACGTGTATATTCAAATAATTTTAGTTCTATTCCAATATTTAAATAATCTATTTGCTTAGTATAACTAGTTACTTAATAAAAAAAATTTGTTAGAATATGAAAAAATTATGAAAAATTACAATAAGAATGATAATGTTATGTAATCATTTTCGTTTTCGCTATGGCTGAGTCACAACCATCTCTCTCTGATTTATTGTCCGAGTCGCTGTCAGAGCTGTCTGCGGTAATATTTTCATCGTCATCATCTGTACAAAATTAGAATGCGTATTTTAGCATAATATCATTAATATGATAATAAAATGTTACCTTTTTCGGGCTGGATAGTGATTTCATCAATCGATGTTGGTAACTGACTTCCAAAGAACCAGGTGAAATCATATTTATCGTCAGTTTCTTCCCGACCATAGTCTTCCAGATAATCAGAAGTTGGAACCTTCAGGTGTGCATTTGACCAAATTTGAGCTATGTAACATGCTCTTAAAAATTGCTGATCTAGCTCTGGTTCGCAAGGTGATAGAGAAGAGCCATGAATACCTTTTTTTGGTAACTTGAATGTCTCAGATTCCAAGAATTTATATGTTTTTTCAAACAACGCTACTCTTACCTCATTGACCTTTTTCAGACGATCAAATCCATATATATGGCAAACAAACTCTTGTATTTCCTCAAAAATATTGTCTGTATCCTATAATGATTTTGACATTTGGATGAAATACTCGATGAAATCATGCGATTTAGCCATTATTGAAAAAGGTCGATTTTTTCCTTTTCGAAAGAAGGCCGGGTTAAAATCAAACCCTGTGAATGCGTGAAATGCCGGAAGTGCTGCACTCAGACCAGATCCTAAAGATTCATATAATTGAGTAACGTTATAAATCTTCGAGTTTTTCCAACTCCAACTTCCATGCAAATGTGGATATTTTCTGATATATTAGCCATGTTAGCTAACATAATTATTAAAACGTCAGTGTCGGAGCAACGAATTGTCACGTTCGCATTAATATAAATGTTGCAGACATGGAAACTCATTTTTGTGTCCGGTTCTTCGTGAGCCGGGCACGAAAATTCTTCAACACGAAATTTTATAACTTTTGAGTCATCAAGTGTGAATCTAAAACAAGTGTCTGCACTCACATAAACAGTTTTATCCTTTAGCGTTACATTAGACATTTTTATAGATTTTTCACAGATAATACAACAATGTTTCTAAAATATTCTTTTCGTCTGACTACGTTTGCTCGTCTATTCTAAACGTACAAAAGTCCCCTTCTTTTCTACTTCTAAAAATGTTTACCAGTGCCCTCAACAAAAGGGTACCCCGAGGATGCGTACAACTAGCCCCCTCCAAGTGTACTTTAATACTGTCCATGCTATGCTAGCGTGTATTGTTTGAATCTTCAAAAATAACAAGAAAAATTAAAAAGACGTCATTTCCTCCCACATGAAAATTTGTGAGCTGATTTTAAATATGTTTCTGTGATAAATAAAAAAAATCAGCTAGCAATAAGTCGAGGGGAAATAGTCAGTAAATGCTTCTGGCTTATAGCTGCTCATCCCCCCCACCATGCCGCAGCTGACGGTCATAAGGCTTCATGATACAATTGTCTGATGCGTATCACCAATTATCTCTCGAGAAGAAATAATTAACCAAATTTTCACCTGGCTCTCTGACTATATGATTTTCCACATCGACAAAAAGGAGATTTTGGGAAGTATTTTTTTGCCAATAGCCTTGTAAAGCTTCAAGTACACAAAGAATGTCTAAACAATAACGGCAACGCACAGTGAAACACAAAATATTTATTAATCATCCAAAGTTTTTATATATTTATACATATTTGAGAAATAAATTAATAACAACGTGAACAGAATTGATTCATGAAGACATTTATTTCATTAGGAATGAACTCTAATTTAAAGCCGTTTAACGATCAAAATCAACTATTATTGTCTTATGTCTATGAAATATCTCAATTGAATAGTGATGACAATTTAATTTGTATTAGAAAAATGTATATTCTATGTAATTGATAGTTTGCTGTTCGTTTTGTTGTTGATCATCATAGTAAACTATAATTAAATTGTCATTTTGTACTTTCCCAGTCTGGTGAAAGATACATCCCAATTATAAATATACGTTTGTACTAATTTTGTGAAGGAGATATCAGAACTGAAATATTATAATTAAACACGTAATCACGAATGAATCCAAAAGATGTATTTTCACACAAAATAAATCAGCATATGTCAGGTTTTCACAGCAGAGTGGCGATACTAATTAACGTTTTCAACAGTTTACTGAAATTCAACTTCATTTCAACTGCCTTATACACTTATATTCATTAGCACCGAATTGATTGGAATGAATTATATCGTGAGATTGATTGTTATTTGTGTGTACCAAGTATTAGAGAAAAGTTGTTAAATTTACGCATCTATAGATAAGTTTTTGCGCAATTTTTCTAGGGAACAGCGTGCTTTCGTTTCACTTAAATGTTTGTAACTTCTCTAGTTTCGCCGAAATTGATCTTAAACGACTCGGATAGACTTGAACTGACTGACTTTAAATTCATAATTATAAATTATAACTTCTGTAATATATATTGAAAGTATATACAAAAACTATCAAAAAGATATCCTTATATATATAATCAATATAAAATATTTTTAAGTGCCTCAGTGACTCATATTCAAATTGATTTCTAAATTATGAAATTATCATGAGTCTAAATATCGACAATATATTCCTTAATTATTTATTATTTTTGAAATTCTGGTTATTTTCTTATCATGGGACATTATTTGGGGTGAAAAATTCTAGACACAGGTAACAAAAACAAAAAGTGGGACCTACTCGGATATGTAGAGATCTCTTCGGCTCATGAAATACATTTGGCGATAACAAATGATAAGTTGGAATTTCATTTATCCCCATTGCTGACATGTGATAATAACTAATTCTTTTGAAAATAATCAAATACCGTAATACTGTTAACAACCTCAAATAAAAAAACCCATCACTTCCTTCCATCTGTTGTCCGAAAAATATATAAATCTTAATATTAAGTTAATTCTCCTTAGTTTTGAAAATGGGTTGAAACCCGAAACATATATGTCAACACAAAAATTAAACGTTTGTGAAACTTAAGACGTGATTTATTTACTTTATTAATATTTTTATTCTAAGTTGCTTCTTATGTGTTTTTTTTTTTGGGGGGATACCCATAATAAAATTAATAGAGTGTAATATTGATTTGTCATACGGTCTAGTTTTGGGCTTTTATAAGTGGGCTTTTTTTTTGGGTGTTGTCGCTTGTTCGCGTTCTTCTTCTAAATGAATAAATAAATATATATCCAAAATGTTTCATCAAATGATTAGCGAGAAATCAAGGCATTTGTTTTATGATATCTAATCGAAATAGTTGTCTTGGATAATGTCTAATCAATCGCGGTCAATATTTTATATTCGCATTTGATTCTGTATCTGCTGACTGTGCTGATAATTCTATGTCTGTTTCTAAGACATTTAATTTAATGTTAAAGAGTTTTTGAAAATTTTAAAGATTATATTTGTGGAGGTTTTCAGAAAAAAAATCTACTTAATGTTTGAAACATAATAGTTCATTCAACACTCGTTTTAATTATGACTAATCACAAAATATCAATGGCCGAAACAGTTCAAGATATAAAATTTCTTTAATTTGCTGCATGAAGTATTGATCACAAAAATTATATATTTGATTTTCCTATTCGCTTTCCGATTCATAAGAAAAAGGCATTCGGAAGACGCTAAGAATATAATTATAACATACACCACTCATTATAGCTATTATTCTAATTGCCAGGAATTATAAAATGAATGTTGAAAAACATCAGCGACTACGCGTGTTATCTTAAGTGGTGAATATTAGATAAATAATTATTCCAATTATCCAATTAAAGTATCGAATTTTTATAGCTACTTCTGAATTGATAACGGTGATTATTTCTAAAAGCCGATACTTCCATCTGTCACACTCTCATTGAATTCCGAAGGCGGTTAGATGAAGTACCGTTTCTAGCGATGATAGGTCGTACCATTATTCGAATGAGCATCGTATTTCTGAAAGTAAAAACTGTCTCTAGGTGTAATTTATATGTATTTGTACCATTCTTCTGATTCAAGCGATTTTCTTTTACTTTTCAATTAATTCTCCATTGAAGCATTGTAAAAACGCCAACGTGCCGATCTTCCAGTTGCGATACTATGGTACCTAATGACTAAAGATCGTATATAACTTTAGTTCGGAGAACGAAAATTGGCCACATCTCAGGCAATTTCCGAATTTTGTCTTGGAGAACTTCTTATTTTTCGAGGTGATCCAATTTTGAAGCCAATTTCTAATTTCTTCGAAAGAAGTGACCAGCCAAATCATGTTGCATCCATCGAAACAGCCAAGAGTCAGAAGGTGCAAGATATCCCAGTTGATCATTTCCGAATATCTTTTAAAATCTTTTGAGTCTGAGCGCCGTCATGCAGAAGAATAATTTTATCATGTCTGTCCTGTTTTTATTGTATTGCACGATTCAAGCCAAATAATTGCAGTCTGCACTGATCACCCGTAATGGAATGACCAGATCTCAATAGCTCGTATTACACAACCCCCCTTCGGTCCCAGATACACAACATAACTTCCAATATTGAGATTAATTGCAACGATTTGGTATGGCAAAACATAGTTTTTTTTTCTCAGGGTTATCATAGAGGATCAACTTCATCACCAGGCACTACCCTGTTCAAAAATCGTTCCTTTTTTGCCTTTGAGGCATACAAGAAAATAATCGCCTTTCCAGATGTCTTAGTTTCAATTCAGAAGAAAACCAATTGGCTTGCTTTTGAATCAGGCTCATAGATTTCAAACATATAGACATTACTGTTTTAGATTATCCGCTACGTGAGTGTAAACTCGTCTTGCGTTACACTCGGATCTTCATCGAGTAGTGTCTGTAATTCATTGTGTTCGAATTTTTTTGACTGTACCAAACAAGGTCTATCTTAAACGTTGAAATCACCACTTTTGAAGCGCCGATAACATTCTGTGCATGACTTGTCACCTTAAATACTCACAAGCATACGATGAGCTCAGCTGAACTTTCTTCCAATTAAAACAAACAATTGAAACTTCTTGCAAATGCTGTTTAGTTATAATTTTTTTTTAGATATTCAACAGCGTAACAAAAAACATTTTGTGTAAAACTAAAGACAAATTCAACTGAATGTTATCGGCAGATGCCCAAACAGTCGCAAGCAGTGGAAATCAGATGTTACCATTTGAAAATTTAATATTTTAAGAGCCATTTTCCGAAAGCGGACCGAATTAATTTGTATTCCCAGTATTTATTGAATATTGTCCAAATGATATTTATTTCTGGCATATCACTTAGTGAAACATTTTTAAATTAATAAAATAAATAAAAACAGTTGGCTTAAGTTTTACTGTTTATTTGATGTCTGTTGACATATATGTTTCTGGTTTTTAGCCCATTTTCAAAACTGAGAACAAAACTTAAAATCCTATTTATAATGGTAGGGTAGATCACAGGTACGGTTTTGAAGAGTGTGAAAATAAGGTGTTAGTTCAGTCCTAATATTTTAAAGGAAAGAGCAATGGTGATAAATGAAATTAAAGTTGTTCATTTGTGATTGGTAGCTTCTTATGATGTGCTAAACAAATTGAGTCCTAGGACCCAACTAACACCATATTTTTACACTGTTCAAAATTGTACCTGTGATCTACCCTACCATTATAAATAGGATTTTAGGATTTGTTCTCTTCAGCTTTGAAAATGGGCTAAAAACCCGAAACATATATGTCAACAGACATCAAATAAACAGTGAAACTTAAGCCAAGTTGTTTTTATTTACTGTATTTAT
The DNA here is from genome assembly GCA_034642435.1 of Megalocaria dilatata. NCBI lineage: Eukaryota > Metazoa > Arthropoda > Insecta > Coleoptera > Coccinellidae > Megalocaria > Megalocaria dilatata. Next base: position 59,395,971 of record CM067854.1, on the reverse strand, counting down.
ATTGTCCAAATTGACATAAACAAGATTGAACATCTATACATATATAAAATAATGAAATTGGAACGTCTGTGCTTTGAATATTTTTGCCTGAAATCGATTGGAAATGATGAAGGAAAAGTAACGGAACACAAAAAAGGATTTTTAAAATTTTTGTCAGTCTGTGAGGTGGGGTCCGTCTGCTCATTTAATAGTTTTATCATTGGTACGTGGTTTTTGTGGATGCCATATATATATATATATATATATATATATATATATATATATTGTCATGGAATTTACACTTATATTAAATAATTACATAAATATATTAAGGAAAAGACTTACCGTCGTATATAAGTTGACTCGTTAGAGTGTAACCAGACCACAATTAATCGAATAATTTATAAGTTATAAGCATTAGAAGTTGAAAGTTGTTAAATTTTGACACTTGAAATACTTTACGAATCAAAAGCAAGACTTTCACTGTTTTGTTCAATATGAAACATACATCAAAATGTACTTTAAAAAATAAGCTAATTTTCAAAAGTAATTACAAACTAAGAAATACTGTAAATTTTGTAAAATCATCAAAAGCATAATTTTTCAATAATTTTGACAGAAGCTAGTAAGCTTTGAAATTCAATTTTTCTTGAAAACTATAAATAGGGCAGACAGAGAAAAAGTCGGCAGTCTCCAATTATATGCAGAGTAGAATCCTTGTCGGTCCATAATTTAAAAAAGTTCCAAAAGGTATCATCATCTAAAAAAAAAGAAGATTATTTGGTTATTGTGAATGGAAATTTCCAGAAAATACATTACCTGAATGTGAATGGAAAAATCCCACATAGAAATCAAGTTTCAAACGAATTGGGTATATTGAAGAAAATCAACAAAGTAGCCTGTGAATTTCAGAACGGTCTAGAAGTGTTGTTTCCAACGAAACTAGTGTTATTTCTGAAACGAAGAAGGGACAATTAAAAGGAACAATCATAAGTTGATGAACAAACTTACCAAAGGTAGTAAAAATTCAATACTGTTAATCTTTCCACAAAGAAGTTTAGAAATAATAATCATTATTTACATTAGAATTATGTTAGGACATTTAGATAGGGTTAGGTTAACATAGAATTAGAATTTAGGTTATTAATCACTGATTATAATATTTCAAATTACTTTCATAAAATATAATTTAAAAATTCAACCTTTTAAAAATACAAATTGAACCCTTCCTCAAATATTAAATAAAATTTAATGATATTTAAATTTAAATTATTCAAAATTATAATCTTAAGAGCTAGCCGGAAACATAATATACATTAACATACAAGGGTGATCTAATTAGTATTCATTCAAAAATTTCATTGATATAATTCCATAATAATATATATATATATATATATATATATATATATATATATTCTATATATCATTATGAGAGCTCACTGAGATTTGAAAAGCAATTTTTTATCTTTTTCAAAATAATTATTGTCTAAAACTCCTTTAGGAACAATTGAAGGCATTTTCCCATATAAACGGTACGAAGGTGAAAACTTTGTAACACTGTGTATCGTAATATTGCTTAAAATTGGATCTCCACCTCCTATTGGATCAAAAGAAAAGTATTAACATTTCAATCAGTTGAAAATAAAGTAATTGCACCTGCTAATACAGGTAATGATAATAATACTAAAATAGCAGTAATTAAACCTGATCATACAAATACACAATCTTCTGCGATTTTCGATCATGTTTTTTTTCCTTTTAAGTTTAATTTATTCTACATCTTATAGGATTCACTAAAGTTTGGTTCAAACGTTCATTTAAACCATTTGAAAACGGGTAATTCACTGCTGTGAACACTAAATTCATATTATTTCCTTTCAGGAAGTTTTGGACTCATTTAAATTTAAACCACTTTATTGATCCGTCTATAATGTATCAATACGGTTTTCTTTCAGAATTCTAAAAAGAAGCTTAATAAAATCATTTGCGGTCTGATGTTTTGACGTGGATATGAAATCATATCTCGTAAAATGATCTACCAGTAGATTAAGATATCATTTTCTTGAATGATTTCCACCAAAACCGCCAATAGTATCTATGGAAACAATTTCGGAATGGTCCTAAGTGAGAAAGAAATCCAAAACTTTTCCCTTGTCTCGATTTATTCTTACTACATACTACATGCTCACAAACTTCTTTTTTCAATGAATCCATTTTAGGAAAATAGTAAAAAAGTCTCAGTTGTTTGCCGAAATGTTTTGAACAAAGATGTCCATATTTTTTTCATGTACTTCTTTTATGAGTTTCTTTCCACAATTCTTAGTAATAATAGTTCTATCATTTTTGTAAAAAATATCTCCTTTCTGAACTGTATTATCCAAATTGAAAATCTTTATATTTTTTGATTCTCTATTATATCTTTGATTTCGAGTAAATTCACAACTTGAAGACAATCGTCATTATTTTCAAAATGTTCAAGAACTGGATTTCTTGATACAAAATCTGCTTCTTTATTTTGGCTTCTTGGATTATATATAATTTTGAAGTTGTATTGTGATAAGTAGGAAACTAAATTGCCCATCTCTTCATGAGTTCTCGATTTTATTTTCAATTTTTTTAAAGGTTTATGATCCGAAAGAACAACGAATTCTCTATCCTTGAGCCAATATTGCCAATATAATATAGCCTCTTTGATGGCTAAATATTCTAGATATATGGCTTTTTTTCTTGCTTATTGCAACTTATTCGAAAAATATGCAACTGGCCTAATTATTCTATCTTTTTGAGGTTGCTATAATATGGCACCAATCCCTTCAATACCAGCATCTATTCGAATATTTATGGAAGAATTCGGGTCAAAATTTTCCAAAATAGGAGAACTAACTAAATATTCTTTTATTTCATTGAATGATTTTTCACAGGCATCTATCTGTCCACTTGAATTCTACATTTTTCCTTAGTAAGTTATTTAATAGTTCAAGAATTTTACGTTGATTAGAAATGTATTTATAATGAAAATTTAATTTTCCTAGAAATTGGCTGATATTCTTTTTTGTCTCTGGAACTGGAAAATCTTTTATTGCTTTCATATTATCATATAACGGACGAATGGTATTATTTTCTATGATATGTCCAAGATATTTTACTGAATGTTGAGCAAAGTTACACTTACTTTTGTTTTGAGAACAAGAAATCAGAAGTATATAGGTTAACTTGTACATGCCCATATGTATACATTGGCCAAACTGGTAGATCTTTCGAGAATCGGATTCATGAACATCTGAATTCATTCGTTAAGAATAAATCGAATTCTACGTATGCCAGGCATCTCCAAAAATCGGGACACGATTTCGACAATAATTCTGAAGTTGTCTATATTGCAATATACTGGACCTTTTAGAAGCACTGGAAATAAACGGGCACCATAAAAAGAATATTTTGCTGAACGACCAAGCACATGTGAACCGATCTCCGTTACTGAGCCTTTTTTAATAACTTCTGAAAATTCTCTAAAAACTCATTTTTATCACGTATTTTGTTAGTCAAACTTGTATTTAAGGAGAAAGATTTTGTAGAAATAGTTGGTTACCATACTAACCTGATGAGGTCAATTGTAATTGAGAAAACAATTATTGTGAACGATAAATATAAGCGGAAATAAAGTGTTTTTTGCTTCAAATCATATAGGATAAATTTTCGTCATGTAGAGACCGAAACAATCAAGAATATAATTCTTCTGGAAACAATTAATCTTCAAAACAACAAAACTGTAGTGAAGGGACAAATCCCAATGCAGCTAACTAGACTGCGTTACATATGCATTTTTTTTTTCGTGTTTTCTATAATACCAATTCGAAGAATATCCTTTTCATATTAGCAACGTACAATAAGGCCAAACTTACCAATCTTTCTTGAGCCATTCTGGAGCTGAGCCAAGTTTTCAACCTCTTTAAAGTTGAAAGGCTCCTTACAGAGATCGCCATACGTACAGGCAATACAGATAACAAGTATAGCGTCAAGTTAACTTTCGGATATATTAACTTATCGCAAAATTTTAGTGCACTCAATTTATCTGGCAGGTTTTCTGTCTCACTAGTGCATTTTTTATACCACATCTCTAATTCTGTTTCCATCAAACGAAATGGTACTATCATTATTTTCTTGCAATTTTGATACGAATCGGGATAAAATATGCTTAAAACCAAAATCATATTTCCCTTTTGATTCAACGATTTTGGAGGGAATAAAATGATTCATATCAAAAACTTCGAAAACATCATTATGGTATCGGAATTTGTGATCCATCAGTACATTATCTAACAATGGAATGAATATACTCCCCAAATATTTTATTATTAGGAGAAAATTATCGTTTTTCATCTTGGCTGGAAATTTGGAATTTTATAATTCGGATTCGTCTCGACTGGAATTTTAAAATTTTATATTTTGGAATTCTTGGGAGGTATTTACCCCCATATCTACGCCTTTGGTAGAAAGGCAGTTTTCTCACCAAGATGAAAAACAAATCTGTGTTATTTTAGGTCCCTTTCTTGGCATTATGCTGTAAGAATATTTGTTTATGAAGATTAACTCAGAAAGACTTGGATTATGTTCTACTACAATCTAGTGCGCCAACAATCTGAACTTAAGACTGTTGATGTTCTATCTTTGACTGGAAACAAAAATCGTTGATAAATTTAGATATCTGTATCTTATCTTATAAATTTAATTAGGTGATATTTATCGTCTGATAAATTAGGGTTAACCTTTGTAATCGGACGTATCAAAAAACTGGAAATGAATGAGTTAAATTATCCACCAAGAAAACCGATTCATATTATTGAAATTCTTCAGAATGAAATCCATCAATTTAATCTCTGCACAATTTTTCCAGGCGTAATAATATTTATTCATTCATTTACTTCACAGATACCGAAATAATAATTTATACAAAGGCTTATATTTTATAACAAAAAAAAAATAACAAAAAAAGTAAAACAAAACAAACATTATCATATTCAAATAGGGTTTAAAACCTGACGCAGCAATAACATACACCAGAGCTCAGCAAGTTGAATATTAAATAGGTAAGCATGTGAGTAAATGAGGAAAGCCTTTTTCTATCAATAAAAAAAACCAATAAGAGCTAAGAGCATTCTTAAGACAATTTTTGGGCACCATATTTGTGATATTTTATCCTGATACTCCTAGATCCCTCAGAAACTTTTGCAGCTTGTATGAGTTAGGAGTTCAGTTGTGTTCTGGGTAGGCTTTGTTACTGCGTCCTTACGCCACCTGAAGTTACAAATTTAAGGCCTATGTTTTCATGCCCGTGAATGGTTTTTTTGATAATTTCTACCTTCTGTCAAAAACAAGAATCACCCTTGACAATTCCTTTCATATATTGTATTATTCCAAATTTTATTTTAGATTTTCATGAAATGTATGAGTTTTCAATATTGACTATATCGAAACTTTTAACAATAGAAATTTAAGCCAATTCCAGAGATATGAGCCGTCGAATGTTAAGCTGAAAGTTTTCAATTTCAAACAAGCAGATGTTCGAGAGAAATCAATAAAAATAATGATTAAAATTAAAAACAATTCTGCCGTAGCACCCAACTCAAGATTATGAAATTAAAGAGTCATCAAAAAATAATTTTCGGAACTACTTGTTGCTTGGAGTGTCTGTTAACGAATGACATGCACAATGGAAACAATCAATAGATACACCACTACATCGAAGTCAGGCAAAAGATTTGTCCAGCTTTTAGGTGCTAACTCCATAATGAACATTCTTTCGAGGAATGATTCAGCTTGGTACCTAATGTCTTCGTCAACACATGGAACAAGTGAATAACAACTTCAAACGGTTAATGGATGCGGTAGTTGAAGGCACACTTTATTGTTTTAATTTTTTTCTTTTGGTCTCCCAGTCGTAATTAATAACACGTAATGAGGAATAATGATTACTGGAATGCGAGGTGGCTTCGTTAAGACTTAAGGTAACCTTTCAGATGGGATGTTTAACCTGATCTTATGAGCTGATGGTACGAACAAATGGGACCTAACACTTTGAACATTATACGAGGTGTGTATGAAGAGAAAGTGGTCGAGCTACATACGACTTTATTATACGAAACCTTTTAAACCATGATTCGCATATCGAATATGCAACTATCGTCAAATTGAAAATGAACCACGTACCAATGATAAAACAATTAAATGAGCAGACGGATTTGTGGCAAACCCCACCTTTTGAAGTTTTGCGGAAGGCATATAATTGATTAAAACAGGAGAAACCATTTTTTTGAGGTTGGTGACTCAGTCTAGGTTGAAAATGGTAATAAAATTAAACGCAAAAAGTTCGAAGAACTCAAGAGTTGGACCGGTCCAAATAGTGAAGAAAAATTCTAATTCTATTTTTGAAATAGAATGTGGTCGCAAGAAAAAATAATCAATTATTTTCCATATAAGTAAGCTGCCTCCATATGTTCCTATTGATGAAGAATACTCCGTTCCTAGGAATAATTCAGTTCCAGATCGGGGGGGATGTAACGCAGTTTAGTTAGCTGCATTAGGAAATGTCACTTCGCTGACAGTTTTGTTGTTTTGTGAAGATTAATTGTTTCTAGAAGAATTGACTTTTTATTCTCGATTTTTGTTATAGGTATGTTGTAGTTTTAATTTAGTATTTACTGAATAAAATTTGTTATAGAAACTTACATCTAGAGAAGTTGATGAACAATAAGGAAACAATTTCAGAATTATATATAACAAGTAAACTATTTCATTTCCATTTCATAACAATTGGTTTTGAGTCATTAATTTGTAGGTACATATGTTATATTTATGACTATATTATTTCTGTTTGTTTTGATTAAAAACAACAAGAAACATATTTGTTGCTTTGAAAAGTGAATGTTTCTTGTTATCTATGTATATTATGTTTTAATAGTATTTAATAATCGATGTTAACCTGATGCTTTTTTTTCCAGAGCTCCTCTAACCTTTCTATACCTCTCTTAGCGAAGGGCTAATCAAATCTCTTTCTAAGAAGCATTTTTTCTGATCTACAAACAGTAAAAATTTACTGGGGGCAAAAATCAGGAGAATAGGTTAGGTGTAGAAGGAATTAGAAATTTAATTCGCGCAATTTTGCCATCATAGCTAACGACTTCTGACACAGTGTATTTTCATTGTGAAAGATTACTTTATTTCATTGCACATGGGGCCATTCCTTCGGAATGACATTTCCTTGTTCGATCGATTCATTTGGGATATGTTACGATTCCTAGTGACAGACTTACACTTTTCAAGGTAAACAATAAAAAACACCTTACGCACCCCAAAATACGAACCTTGAAGTAGTCTATTGCGTTTTTGGTCACTTTGACCGGCTGTTCGCTCATCTGACGATATTATAGATTCAGACGAACAGGGTTATCTCTGAGCTCTGTGACAATTTCTGCCAGATAATAGCTGTGCCTATTCTAAACATTTTTATCCCAGGAATTTGGTTCTCATTTTAGACAACCGGTTCAATTTTCGAAAACTCTTTAAATTTAGTCTAAACAATCTCTTGGAATCTTCCTAAAATTAATTGAATATCTAAGACATACTGTCTCATTTTATAGGCATATAGAATTATTAACATGTATGTAAATTAGTTAACTAATAAAGAATCGGAAAATGTATGAAATATTGACCGCGATCATCCAGCAAACATCATCTGTGACAGCCTGCTTCGATTGGATATCAATGAACAACAAATTCTATCTCCAGAAAATGCTCCAAATAAAATTGAAAAAAGTGTTGCACTTTCTTTTCGAGAAATATATAGCACATTCTCCAGAAACATTTGGAATTTCTGGTCATTTTTATCAGTCAAAAGTTATTCGGATGCTAAATAAAATCAATCAATAAAAAATATATTGACATAAGTTAGTTGAATAATGAATACCTATCATGTTTAGAAGCGAATTGAAATAAAAGTGTTCATATAACGGAGCAGCATTTATAAGACAGAGGCTCTTCCACAGAAGAATCTTGAAAATATATATGAGATTGTTTTTTCTTCATTCATTTTAAATCAAAGTCTGTACATAATCTTGATTTTTTGTTTTCTTCTTTTTTGTATGACAATGTTACAGGCGCAGTAAAGGTGAACTAGAATCTTCAATTAAATTGGATTGTAAAAGATGTTTTTCTGCTAAATATTTTTTTTCAGTCGAATTTACGTGTGCCTCATAATTATGTACTGCTCCTATCTAATATCAGTCGCAAAGACTTTAGAGATTTCATTTAAAATTTTCTCTAATTGTAATTTAGGATCTAATGAAGAATAGTTCAAATGCTTTTCAAAATTATATGATTTGGTAACATAACAATATTCATTTCCTTATGTTATATTTGTCTTGATGAATTAAAGAATTCTCATCTTGGGATAATCTGAATTTTTTTATAGCATGAAGACCTAATATCATATCAAAGAAAAAATTATCATTTTGGATAATCAATGTTTCTATTTCAATCTGAATTTTGTTTTATATTTATAGTTGTGTACCAATAACAGTCTCTAAGATTTGATTATGTTCCTCCAAAGTATGTCGAATTGTATTCAATATTTTATGATCAATAATGGTAGCTGAAGCGCCTGTATCTAAACCCCTGCAATGTTTTTTTTATTATTCAGGGTAACATTCAGTTGAATTAGTGGTACTGAACAAGATTTTTTTTCATTTTGTGTTTCCAAATTATTTGAATTTTCATACGAATTTACCTCACCTGTTTTCAAACGATCTTTCTTATTTCTACATGAACCAGTCGGATGCCATCTACCAGTTTTTCCTAAACTTGCACATATTGAACAACTTTTCTTCTCTTCTCTAGATTGATTATGATCTTGTTATACTTCTCGTATATAACTTCTTCATCTGTGGTCCATGTTTACAACTTCGTGATAACGATATTAAATCTTCTCTATTCTCGATCAACTCATACTGAATAGAAATCGGCATTCTATCCAATGACGTTTATTCCTGTTTGAGACGAAATTCCGGGATTAGACTGAAGTAACAAATCTTCTTTCTTCAAAGCATATTCCACATAAGAACCAGTAATATATCGAAATGAATGAGCGTATTATAAAGGAGCCCAACTGTCATTCAGAAATGATTTGAGGAATGAATTCCTCCACTCATGCCATGATCTTTCCAGTGTCAGGTCAAACATAGTTGCGTTGTACCAATCTAATGTACTCTCTTTCAAAAAGAATCGTAATATCTCAATCAATTCATCTTTTTCAACAACATGATAACTTCCTGCTTCTTTTTCAAATTTTCGGAGCTATTCATCTGCGTTTTGACTTTTGCCTCTGAATTTTTCCAAAATGAATGTTTTTTGCACTTTACTCAGATCTGGTTTGAAATAAGGTTATTCTGATTTTCACAAATTTTTATTTTTAAACTCACAACAATTGTTTCGCTATCACAGTAGCATCATCAGGCAAGATCACATTTTGAATAACTAAGCTTGTTTCCGAAATCCGTGGCTATTTATATTACAGTAAGTACAATAAATTTTTATTGAGCACTAAAACCCAAAAAAGGGTCCCTGCAAATTCCAGCTTATCTGAATATCTTTAACAGAGGTGAGCTATTTAAATCTATTTGTTCGTTAAGTAGTATTCCAATTTTATTATGTTTATTTATCTCTAGGGATTCTAACAGATTTAAGGCATAACTTTTGCTTCCTATATGTAGAATTTCAAAGTTATGGTTGAAAGTATGTCCTGTTTCTAACAAATGGTTAGAATATGTAGAATTGCTTTTATTATTGAGGAAACTCTTCAAATGTTCACACATCCTATGACGGAAAGTTCTTCCAGTCTGACCTATGTAAACTTTAGGGCAATCACCGCAGGTTAACTTATAAACCCCAGATTTATCATCTTTATGTGTGTCTTCATTATTTTTGATAAATTTACTCAAGTTTGAATTAGTTTTAAATGAAGTTCTCAAAATATATTTATTTTTGAGGTATGTAGCAATTTTCTCAGAAATACCTTTAGTGTATTTTAAGGAAATGTATTTAAAATTTTCTTTTATATTAGGAAACACCATATTTAAAGCTATTTTATTATTTTTTTTTCATCAATACTTTGTCTATGAACTTTGGATCATAGTCATTTTTAATAGCTATTTGTTTAATTATGTTAAGTTCTGAAATCTATAAACTATAAATCAGAAAATCACGGAAAATAATTTAATTTTCACCCGAGCCGATAAAGGTAACACTATTATTGCTTTAACGGAAAGTGATTATATTAGCAAATCAGTTACTTTCCTAGAATTAAATAATTTTCAATTAATCAAACACAATCCAACGACAATTTTCCAAAATCAAGTTAAATCCCTTATAACCCCGGAATCCAGCCTCTTTCGGAATACCCCAAAAAATAAATTAATTTTAATGAATCCACAACCTCCAAAAATGTATTCTTTGATTAAATTACACAAGGAAGATCGTCCTATTAGACCGGTTGTTTCGTTCGTTAGTGCACCTTCATTTAAACTTTCGAAAGAACTTATTCAGATTATTTTAAAAGAAACTAAATTCCAAGCTAAATACTCGATAAAAAATTCACTACAGCTAATAAACAAAATAAAGAATATCCACTTACCACATAATGCTAAATTCATTTCATTTGACGTACAAAATTTATTTCCAAGTATACCACCAAACGAAACAATTAAACTAGTAGATAATCTATTAATCAACAACAGATGCAATACAATTATCAAAGAAGATATTTTAGAATGTCTAGATATTTGCACTAAACAAAATTATTTTCAATTTAAAAATAAAATTTATAAATCTGAAAACGGTTTTATTATGGGAAATCCCTTAAGTCCTTTATTAGCAGAAATATTCATGGACAATATTGAAACTAAAATTCACCAAAATCCCCTTAAGAAATACTTTTTATATTGGTATAGATATGTAGACGATATTTTCTGCTGCTTCACAAGTACGGACAGACTTTTGAAAAAATTCTTCTTATTCATCAATGAACTACATCCTTCAATTAAATTCACTATGGAAACCGAACTTAATAATTCTATTAATTTTCTTGATTTAACTGTTACTTGAATAAATAATTCACATGATTTTTCAATATTTCACAAACCAACCTATACGGATTCTATTATACACAATAAATCAAATCATCCTCTAAATCAAAAATTATCAGCATTCAATTGTATGATCCATAGATTAATTAATATTCCCATGATTGTGTCTAAACTTATGGTGGAGTGGACGCGTTTTATGTGGTGCTCTGAAAATTTCGTAAATTCGCAGTGAGTTATTCAGCAAAATTGAATTTGAAATTTTCAGTTAAGAAATTGATGTATAGATACATATATGTTCGCCTGAAAAGAATTGAAGTATTCACTGTTAATGTGAAAAAATTGTTTATGATTCGTTGATATCATCTCTTCTATTGATAACAACAAGTAGGTAGCGTACGTCCAGCAGGTGATTCCATACAGCACATTTATCGCGTGATTCATAGCTAAAACGGAACAATTAGATAAATAAACCCTTTTTCATATCGTACCAAATTCCTCGATCCCATTTTTTCGTGGCCGGCCCTTTTCTGTTCGAAGTCTTCCTTATAGGCCCAAGGAAGTGAAGTGTGTGATTCCTGTCGCCCTTTGTTTTGATTCTGATTGAGTTTTATCACGTTTTTCTTCCCGTTAAGCTACTTTTTCGGAAGTTCGATAAATTTTTCAACTTGATTTAGTACTATGGATGATAAAGTAGTGCAGAATATTTTGGAGAAAATAGAGAACAGTAAGGCTGAATTAAAGAATAGTATCAGGGCTTCGGAATCGAACATATTGCTTGAATTTGAACAACTGAAGCACAAAATTCGTCAACTCGAGCGAGAGAATTTGACTTTGAGGGAAAAAATTGGCCGAATTGAGAGAAAGTCCAAAGAGAATAATATTGTTGTTTTTGGATGGTCAACACCAAACGATACTATAACGTTGGATTTCATTTGCGCAGAGTTTAAAAACCTGCTGGGAGTGGAAGTCGATAATGGGGACATAAATAACTTTTACTGCCTGGGAAAAAAACCAAATTGTCCGGTAAAGATTGAATTTGTATCGAATATCAAGAAAACTGAAATTATCAAGAACTGCAGAAAATTGAAGGGGGGTGGTATCGCGATATCGAACGATTTAACAGAGGAGCAGCGAAACGAATATCGAGCACTCAGGAAGTATATGATTGAGGAGAAGGAAAGAGGGCAAAATTGTTTTATAAGGGGCAATAGACTAGTTGTAGAAAATAAAGAGTATACACTCCAGGAATTACAACAATCGCAGGAGCAATCCACAAAACCCAATAGTGACCCCGCAACCCCAAGTCCATCCCTGATTCTACATCCGAAAAGCATTGAGGTCCGAGCTCAAAAATCTAAGAACATCAAAGACACTCCAACAAATTTTCAGTTAAAGAATACACCCGATAAGATTATTAGAAAAACTGGCAAACCGGAAAAGTACACTAGATCGCGTACTAATTCACAAAGGAATCTGAAATAGTCGCTTAATTTTACGTAATCCGTTTTTGCGTTGTTATATTTGTTTGTGTGTCAGTTTATCTCCGTTTTTTTGTTTTGTTTGCCGGTGTTATTTTGGGGTGATATGGATCCATTTATAAGAGAGTATAAAAACGAGCCAATTATGGCGAAAATAATTCGTGATATAGATAATTTTGTTTCATATAAAACAACAAAACTTAATATGGTGCATTTTAATATCAGAAGTGTCATGAAGAATATAGATGAGATGATTTTGTTTTTGAATGGGCTTGCGCTGGAATTTCATGTCATAGTTCTTTCTGAAACATATCTCGTACATGATCTGGATGTGTTGAATATCGATGGCTATACGGTTTTATATAGTGAGGGTGTGTTGAATAAGAATGATGGAGTGATAGTTTATGTTAGGAATGAGATCAATTTCTCTCATGCGGTAAAAAATATAGGAGATATTAAGATTCTCGAGGTCAGCACAGAAATTGAATCCAAGCACGTTATTTTTACAGCTGTGTATAGGTCTCCAAGCACTTGCCCCGAAAGGTTCAATCAAGATTTCCAGCAGTATATTCAGACGGTTGATAAAAGTGATATGCATGTAGTAACGGGGGATATCAACATCGATTTATTGTCGGGCACGGAATACTCTGAAGAATATAAGAATATAATGTACGCTTTTGGTTATGAGTCCTACATAAACGAGTGCACCCGACCACTCAGTCAAACTTGTATCGATCACATCTTCGTGAAAACCAAAGTTTCGAGAGAAATACAGTCATATATTTTTCAGTGCGGTGTCACAGACCATTATCCTATAGCCATGACTGTTGATCTGGGTGGAAAAGCAGCTAGCATATCTAAATCTGCAGATGAATTTAGAAAATTCATAGATTACACAGCCCTTAAAGCAGCTTTGAATGAGGAGAAATGGGAAAGTTTTTATAGTTCACGGTGTATAGATGAAATGACAGATGAATTCATAGGAAAAATTAGTGCATATATCGAGGAGAATACGAAAAAAGTCAGGCTGAATAAACGAGGTAAAGGCAGAAAAAAATGGATAACCCCAGCACTAGTAACATCGATAAATAAAAAACAATTGCTCTACACAGCTCTGCAGAACTGTCCAGATGATACCCGCCTGAAGACAGAATACCTCACATATAAAAATAAGTTAGTTAAATTAATTAAAATTGCGAAAAAAACGTACGCTCGAAAACTAATAAGAGACAACGTAAACCAGTCAAAAGCTCTATGGGAGGGAATAAATGAAATCTGTGGTCGATCAAGAACAGACACAAAGATTGAAAGTATTTTATCGACAGATGGTTTGATTCTGGATTCCAAAAAAGATATTTCCAATAGTTTTGGTTCTTACTATGGTACTCTGGGTCAAGTATACGCACAGCGAATCAAAATCCCTGACAATTACACAGAACCTCTCAAAGGAGTGAAAAACTCCATGGGTCTATTTCCGGCCACTAATGAAGAAGTTCTTGAGACAATAAAGCAGCTGAAACAGAAAAGGTCACCTGGATGTGACAATATCAGAGCAGAAACGCTGAGGAAAATATCTGATGAAATAAAGACCCCCCTAACACATTTGATAAATCGCTGCTTCGATAGAGGATATTTTCCAAAAAAGTTGAAGGTCGGAATCGTTAAGCCCCTATACAAGAATGGAAATAGATTGCAGATGGAAAACTATAGGCCAATCTCTCTAACCTTTAATATTGCAAAAATCTTGGGAAAAATATTGAAAACAAGAATATTAAAATTTTGCGAAAAAAATAACATCATTTCTCAGCATCAATATGGTTTTAGAGAGAATAAATCAACTGAAGACGCAATACATCATTTAACATCCTGCATTTATAACTCACTAGATAAGAGTAAACCATCCTTGTGCGTCTTTATTGATCTTTCTAAAGCCTTTGACACAGTCTCTCATGGAAAGCTCCTTAATAAATTGAGCAATTATGGTTTGCGTGGAAAAGTCTATGACTTGCTTGAAAGTTACCTGACAGACAGAGAGCAGAAGGTGGATATTGATGGGGAACTGAGTGAACCTTTATGTGTAACCTACGGTGTACCACAGGGCACTGTGCTCGGACCACTTTTGTTTGTGCTCTATATAAATAGTTTACTCGATGTCAGAGTGAGGGGTAAAATTCTTGGTTTTGCGGACGATACTGCACTTTTTTGTGAATCCGATTCGTGGGATTCTTTGAAATCGGAGGCAGAGGATGACTTCAGAATTTTAATGGAGTGGTTCAGTTACAACACATTGACACTAAACCTAGAAAAAACGAAATATCTGCCCTTTACTTCCTACTGCAGTGGATTACCGTGCATGGGGCCCCTTGAGATCACACCTGGTTCAGTTATCCCAGAAGCGGACTCGGTTAGGTATTTGGGTGTAACAATTGACCGACATTTGAGGTGGGACTTGCACATAAAAAATTTGGTCAATAAACTAAGAGGAGTTTTATACAAACAATTATAATTCTGGTAATCTCTTCATCGGCCCTAAATAATATTCCAAATATCAATTGATATTGATATTGATGTTTTTGAAAGGCAATTGGTGTTCTTAATGGTAAGATCAGAAACAAAATTTTGTCTCCTTTAAATATTTATTTATTAATTTTAATGACTTTCTCGTATTTTGTTTTATTTATTCCATTCGACATTATATATTGAGTTTTGATTATATACGTCTTTTGATATATATATATATATATTTGTCTTCAGTTGGTATGGTAAGGTATATTTTGTCAGTTATTTTTATTTTTTAAATATGAAGTAGGGCTGATTATTTTCCATTTTAATAATTCCAAATTACTTTTTGCAATATTTTAGGAATTTTTTTGAACGAACTTATTTTGAGCAAGTTGTTTTCGAAGAAATTCTTGAGGGTATATTTTGCCTTTTTGAAAATAAATTTGGTTTTAATGAAACAAGGAAAAATTCCGTAGATTTAAGTGGTAATTTATATTTCTTTGAATTCTTTTATTCCTTTTGGTAATGTGTGATAAGTGTTTAATTCTATATGTCTACTAAATTGACACAGTGTGTTCTTAGACTTTCATTCAATTCAATTCTAAAAGTTTTTGAATAAATTTTTTTTTTAAATTAAAATTTGTAGGAGGTTAACAAAATAAATCTGTATGATATTTGAAATTCTTGAAAAATCCTTTTATCAAGTGAAAAAAACTCTTTATATTAAGAAATATTATTTTTTCAGGCAAAGCAATTTTAGTGTTATTAGCCTTGTGCTGGTGGCTTTAAAATAGAGTTTTTACTTTTCTTCATATTTATTAGCGAGAATCATTTAAAATATATGCAAATATATGAAAGTATTACTGAATTATCAGTATTCAGTGAATACCACCTATTGCTTTCAACAGTACCTCGACTAGGCTGGCTATTCAGATTAACGCACTTTATTTCAGTTTACTATTATGGTTACAATGATATGTAATTTACTATATGAATTGCGCCCTGTTTGTAATGTTTGTTTTCTTCATACCTCGGTCGAAAGTACGTACTTTCCTCCCTAATGGCAGGAATGAAAGTTTAACATTTACTCCCTGTGAGAAGTACACGCGCGCTCTCTATAACAGCGGAAGCTGTTAGCGAGGTATGAAGAAATAGTATATTACACTACTAGGGCCGAAAATTCAACTTTCGGCCCTAGTGGAATATACTATTTTCAATTCCTGTTTTAGTCATTAGCCATGATCTATAAGCGTTTGAGTCGGGCCAATTTGCATAAAACACTTTCTCTTAAAGATTGACGAACAGTTAGTGATTGAAAATGTTATTTTTCTGATACTTTGAATTGGTTATTGAACATTCTCAGGTATAAATACTGTCTCTTATATATTTTTTAATTAAAATGAGTTTCCACCAATTGAAGACCGAATCAATTAAACATGTATGATATTTTTCTTGCAATCACTTCCGAATGAATTGAGCTGTACTATTCATTACTTGAAAAGTTACTTTGTCACCAAAGCAAACCTGAGAATGTTCAATAATCAATTCAGAGTATCAGAAAAATAACATTTTATGCAAATTGCCCCAACCCAAACGCTTATAGAGGTTTTTAAATTGGTTTTCGACATTTGAACCCCATGTCATACAAATTTGGCCATAGTTACAGAACAGCCTACATCTTGAAATTTGTATTTCATTTTGACAGTGGCTTGACCGTATTTCAGAGGCAGCTTCATCAAAATTCGCTATCGCTTAGGTGTTTTTGAAGGTTTTTTAAAACAACGACCTTTCCCAGCAGCTTCAACAGGTTGATTTGCTTGCAGTTTTTTGCTCGAAAATGGAACTGTCGATTGTGATACCCCACACTGATTCAAAATATGTTTCTGACTGGTTGTTGTACTACATAATAGCACAATAACAGAGGATTTTTCTTCCACAAAACCATCTTTGCTTATCCTTATCAGAATAAAATTATCGGAATAATGAAGGAACGATTTTCTTTGTTTTTACAAGTGAACAACCTTGGAATTACTCTAATGAAAAATACCAAATTTGGCACTTTCACGAAAATTCTTCGTTACCGACTGAATAATGAACCAACCCATCTAAATAAATTTGGAGTGAGTCTGATAAAGCTAGCAGGGCCTTTACAGCCTTCTGAAAGATATTCATTTCGCTACAAAAAAAAAACGTGAAAATTTCGAATAGAAACCTGGAATATAAAAAAGAGCTGTTGTAACGCCCCGTTGAACACGCAAATCCCGCCAGGGGTTGGTCTACCAGAACGGGTCGACGACAGACGCGTGCTCGACGTATCTCGTTACAATAAAACAACAAAAGGGGGTCGTATAAGTATCCATCTGTAATCCTGGACAGCTAATTATGGATGACCTGACGTGTGCTGGAGTCGTTACATAATAATGATAGCGTCATATGGTCGAGACCAGTAATTTTATAAGGAACTAATAGTTCCTAAGAGGCCGGATTTCGAACACATGTGTCGCTTTCTGATTCATTTAACGAATGTTTTCGTCAATGATTCTATTATTTTGTTGGATCATTTCCAAAACCTGAAACTTAGCGATTTGCCAAGAATTTCAACCGCTCTGAAATAAAGTTACATACTACTCTGTCAAGAAAGTACCGGGAATTTTCAATTAAAACAACATTTTTACATTTAATCGTCAAAATTTATTGGATCGCCTTCAAAATAGGCTCCATTTGCTCCAATACATCTATGCCAACGGCACTTCCCTTCAATCGACTCAAAACGGGTGCCACGAAGGGGCAATTTTAGTTTTGGAAAGAGGAAAAAATCGCAGGGAGCCAAATCCGGCGAATACGGTGGTTGCTGAAGCACGTTTGTTGAGTTTTTGGCGAGAAAGTCAGTCACAATCGTAGCTCGGTGAGAAGGCTCGTTTTCGTCATGCAAAATCCATGAGTTGTTCGCCCACAAATTTGGCCGCTTCTTACGGATACGCTCACGCAAACGTTCCATAACGTCTAGGTAATACTCCTTGTTTACCGTCTGACCCTCTGGAACGAATTCATAGTGCACCACGCCACGGATATCGAAGAAAACAATGAGCATTACCTTCATTTTCGAGTGGCTTTGGCGTGGTTTTTTCGGTTTCGGCTCATTTTTTGCCACCCATTCCGATGATTGCTGGCTTGTTTGCATATCGTACTCGTAGACCCAGGTCTCATCACCAGTTATAATGCGTTCCATGAATGTGGAATCGGAATTACAGCGATCCAACATGTCTGAAGCAACCTGTTCGCGATGACGTTTTTGAAGAAAATTCAGGTCTTTCGGTACGAGTCGTGCGGCCACCTTTCTCATGCCCAAAATATCAATCAAAATCGTACGTGCGGACTCGTGGGATATCTTAAGATGATGTGCTATCTCTCTCAAGCTGGTACGACGGTTTTCCAGCACCCTTTCCTTAATTTTATCGACGTTATCTTCGATCGAAGCCGTCGATGGGCGACCACTTCACGACCGTCCTTGAAGGCTCTGTACCACTGATATGCACGAGTTTTCGATAGAGCATTATCACCAAAGGCCTTTTGCAACATTTTCAATGCATCGGCACACGAAAATTCATTTGTAATACAAAACTTCAAACAAATTCTTTGCTCAACGTAATCACCCATAGTAAAAATCGGCACGCACTCTGACATCGACTGACTTAATCAGCTGTTGCAAACACACTAGTTGACAGATCCCCCTCAAGCTTGGCATAGTAATTAAGGACAGTGGTACCAACCTAGGAAAAAAAATTTTTACCTGCCTCATTGCCCCGCCAGATTTAAATCGATAATTCCCGGTACTTTCTTGACAGAATGTATTTTGATTTCAACCCGGGATCCTTCGATTTAAATAATCTAACACATAATTCTTCAATTTATCTACATTGATCTCTAACAACTTTCCGTGGCGTTTAACACAATTGAAAACATTTTGTTATGAATCTGTTCCGAAGGTGAAATAATTAAGATAAAAAACGCTCGAATAATTAATTAAATCTATACTTTTATTCCAGTCAAACTAGACCAAACAAAGGATTTAACTTAGTCAAAATTTGCATAGAACTCAAAAAGAGTGAAGACATTAAATAAACCATTACAAATGAAATGTCAAATATCCTCTTCGATCCTACTTCCGCAAAAATTCATCTTAGATCAAAGGTGCCAAATTAAGGTTTTTCCATTTTTCTCTGAAAGGATAAGCTTTATCATAAAAACAGACAAAAATTGTAGATCATACAATTATCCACAAAAATTCTTCAGATACTTTTTTCGTACGAATTACCATTCGTGAGATATGGCAGTTTTGAAAGTTGAAAAATTCATATACTACATAATATGCACTTATATCATTATTATATTATCCTGATACTCCACGATCTCTCAGAAGCTTTTTCAGCTTGTGTGAGTTAGGATTTCAGGTGTGTTCTGGGTACGCACTGTTAATTTTCGACCCAAGTGAAATGGTGGCCGAAACCCGTCCAGCTAGAAAATTTCTTTTCCATGTGAACAGGACTTGAATCCGCGACCTTTCGTTTACGAGCTCAAAGCTCTTACCACTGAACAAACGACACTCATATGCAGCATGTATACGTCATGGAATATAATAATAATAATAATCGACCAGAGGAGTTATACCTAAAAGTCTCAAATCCAACCTCAAGGAACTGTAATTGGATGAGCAACTTTTCAGTGATGCAAAAAGTAGTACTACTGGGTACTGCTAAAACCGTAAGGAAATTTGTAGGTTACGATCGACGCCACGACCAGCCATGGCGGGAAACATTTCAAGAACGACAATCAGGACATCAGATATCCAGGACCAAACAACGAAGAACGACCCAGGACCCAGGAGAAGAAGCACACCGCATACCACGGAGCTCAATCCCCCTGATTGCTATCTGGGATGAGTTAATGTTCCCCCTAGGAGCTGTGAGAAGTCTCACCCTTCTACGCTAATAGGCTCAAGTCCTTATAATAATAATAATAATGAAAATAATGATAATAATGATGATAATGATGAAAATGATAATAATGATAATAATGATAATAATGATTATAATGAAAATAATGATAATAAAGATAATAACGGTAAATACTGATTATAATAATAATAATGATTATAATAATAATAATAATACGCAAGGGGGGTATGTTTCATACCTACGTGTCTTAGACAAACACGCGTACCCTAGCCGACCCGCTGAGTGTGTTAGCAGCTCACGAAGCGAGATTTAAGTTGCTCCTGTCAATACAAGACGAAAGAGATACTTCGGCGGGCCGAGGCAGCAGGACTCGGATCGGAACCGTCATGATGATTCACCTGCAAGACCAAATAGCGCGGAAAAAGGAAATCGTGGAAATAGTCAACAAAGAAGTACCAACAAGAGCCAAACAGATGATGAGGATGTTGCTGCGGTACCTAGACCACAGCCCACCGAGTCACTACCGAGGCGAAAGCAAAGAACTACTTGGACAAAAGAACAGAACGAATATGTAGTTCGATGCTATTATAAAATTACGAAACTCGAAACATCTAAGGACCCTTACGGAAAAAAGTTACTTGAAAAGATAACACAAAAATTTCCCGCACTGGCAAATAAAACGCTACAGAACATCTTGGATCAGCGCCGTTCAATATTCATAAATAACAGGGTACCGGCGGAAAGATTAAGAATAATAAGAAATGAGGTCGCACTTGAGCTTGGAATGGTTGAAACCTCAGAGGAAACGGAGCACGAGATAGCAGCGGGAGAAGAAGAAGATGTCAGTAGCCCAGAAGAAGAACAATTTATCAACAACCACGTTTTTTACGATGGACTAGACCCTACATCAAGACCTCGCCTACCTAAGTTACTATTTAAGCCCAACACAAAAAATATAATAAAATCAGTGGACAAGATCTTGAAAATGAAAATCAGCAGTAACACAGATATTCTAGCGCTACATAGTATATTATACACTGGTGCAGTAACGGTACTGTCTATCAATGGTCAAATAATACAACCAGAAGGAGAAAGGAATAGAAAGTACAATTCGCCACCTTGGGAACTAAGGCTGAATGCAAAAATCCAGAAATTGAGAAGGGAGATCGGAATAGTCACAAAAGCACAGGAAATCGGATCGAGCGAAAGAGTGAAATACAGTGCGCAGATAATAATTGAAGGATACAGAAGTGAGGCTAACCCGACCTCCATAGGAATATTAGACTTCCTCAAACAAAAGCTAGTCGCGCTATCGAAAAGACTAAAGCGCTACAAAGATAGTAATACCAGGAGGAAGCAAAATTTCCAATTTAACACGAACCAAATAGGGTTCTACAAAACTATCTCAGAAACAACAAAACAAGACACAAACAAGGGTAAGCAACCAACAGCAGAGGCAATACAGAGTTTCTGGGAAGTAATATGGAGTGTGCCGGGACAGCATAAGAACAACAAATGGTATTATGAGGAAAAGAAGACAGCAACTAACATAAAAACAATGACAGATTGGGAAATAGGTGAAGAGGAATTGCAGAAGGCGATAATGAAATCACTGAACTGGAAAGCTCCAGGAGGGGACCATCTACAAAACTTCTGGTTAAAGCAATTTCGCTCGTCATACCCACAAATGGCAAAGTACTACAGAAATATACTGAAACAACCAGAGAACCTGCCACCATTTATGGTAAAGGGAGTTACATACCTACTGCCAAAAACCAAAACCCAAAGCGAAGACCCTGCCCATTACAGACCTATCACATGCTTGCCCACTTTGTACAAAATATTGACGTCCATACTCTCAGAAAAGATCTATAAACACCTAGAGAAGAACAAATTGTTAACTGAAGAACAAAAAGGCTGCCGCAAAGGGTCAAGAGGATGCAAGGAACAACTAATAATAGACTCGATTATAACGAACCACGCAAAGAAAAAAAAGAGTTCCCTCCACACCGCCTATATAGACTACCAGAAGGCTTTCGATAGCATTCCCCATTCGTGGTTATTGGAAATCCTTGATCTTTATAAAATTGAGAGTCATATAGTACAGTTCCTCAAATGCGCAATAACAGAATGGCGCACGGATCTGGTTCTAAACACAGTAGAAGCCGCCCTTAGAGTACCATTAATAAGAATAAAAAGAGGCATATTCCAAGGAGACGCCTTAAGCCCCCTATGGTTTTGCCTATCCCTCAGACCTCTAACCACCTTTCTCAATAGCAGGAACAAAGGATATAAGTTGAATGAGTCTGATAGGGAAATAAATCATCTATGGTATATGGATGATTTGAAACTGTTTTCAATTAGTCGGAAGGGATTGGAAGAACTGTTAACGTGCGTGGGTAGGTTTAGTGACGATGTACAGATGAAATTTCGCCTACAAAAATGTAAGATCAGTTGCATGGAAAAAGGAAAATGGGTAGGCCACGAAGGGTATGAGGTCAATAAGAACCAAGGTAGGATAACAGGAATGGAAGCCGATGAGAAATACAAATACCTAGGATACTCTCAAGCAAGGGGCATAGAACAGAAGGAATCGAAAACATCCGTGAAAGAAGAATATTTTCGGAGACTGCGCGAACTACTGAAATCTAAATTGTCTGCAAAAAACCTGTCCAAAGCTATCAATGCATATGCAAGTTCGGTTTTAACATACAGCTTTGGTATCTTAAATTATACAGAGACAGAACTGAATGAAATGGACTCAAAAACTAGATCTGAGTTCAGAAAATTCAGAAAACACCACCCAGGTTCAGCTATACAAAGATTTCACTTACCAAGGTCTCAAGGTGGGAGAGGAGTGCCAAAAATAGTTAACAGACATGGCCAACAAATAAAAAACCTCAGAAAATATTTCCACGAAAAAGCTAAGACAAGTGTGCTTCATAAGATGGCAGTTAAAGAAGATAGAAATCTGACACCGCTAAAACTGTCTGATTTAAACTACTCTCCGAGTATAATCGCCACCGAAGAACTTCAGGCAGAGTGGCGAAGTAAACCATTACATAGCAAATACCTACCTACAATCGAGAGTGCAAGTATAGATAAAGAGGCATCGTTGGGATTTCTCAATTACGGAAACCTACTCCCTGAAATGGAAGGATTTGTGCTGGCTATCCAGGACCAGGTTATCTCCACACGATCGTACCGTAAACGAATTCTGCAACAAGAGGTTGAGAACTTCAAGTGTCGGCTATGCGGAGAGAAATAAGAAACACTAGACCATGTCATGGCCGGATGCTCTGTCCTCGCACCAAAATCCTATCTAGACAGACACAATGATGCGGCTAAAATAATCCACCAAAAGCTACGAAATAAGTACATGGGACTAGAAACAGAAACGCCCTATTACAAGTACGACCCACCAGCAATATGTGAAGATGAAGAAATATGCCTGTACTGGAATAGACCGATCATAACTGATAAAACGATTCCAAATAATATCCCGGATATCGTGTTCACTTTAAAAAAGGAAAAAACAATATACATTATTGACATAGCCGTACCACTCCCCTCGAATATCTGTAAGACTCAGAATGAGAAAATAAGTAAATACTTACCACTAGCAGATGAGATGAAAAGAATGTGGAAGATGAACAAGGTGAGGGTTGTCCCTATTGTGACTGGTGTGACGGGCGAGGTACCAAAAACATTTAAGACGAACTTAGCTGAAATCGGTATCAGGGAAGAAGTGTATTTGCCAATACAAAAAGCCATACTACTCAGGACATGCAACATCATACGAAGGGTTTTTGGAGATGTAGAGAATAGCTAAAGGCTTGACACCTTGTGTGTAGCACCGGTGGTCAAATGCTGAAAACCAGATGGAAAACCAGAGAAATAAGGAAATAATAATAATAATAATAATAATAATAATAATAATGAAGTAATGGTAGTAATGGTAATAATGATTATGATAATAATAATAATAATAATAATAATGAAGTTTACTTACCAAAAAAATGTCATCACAAGGTTAACATCAGAATTGTGTTGAGATACAAATAAATATGGAATCCCCACTAAAACTGAAGTTGCGCGGGGGTTTGACAAAGTTGTATTTACAATATTCCCTCTGCATATAATATTCACCATATCAAATAGCTTAAATTGGTTTCACCTTGTTAATATTGATTCCTAACATTTTGTAATTCAACTCATTTTATATATAACTGGGAGAAAATTAACGATAAACAAAAACAAACAAGAATAAACAAAAATAGTGAACAATTTATGGAGTATTAAAATTGACAAGCGAAGAATTGATCTATACTATTATAACTGACAAAGAAACTGCAACAGCCAAAAGGAGCTGTTTAAATTTTAAATTTTTTTTTGGTAAAATATATATAGTATAGCAAGGAGTAAATGATTGAAATTTGAAGAAGAAAAACGAAGGGTTTACAATTATTTTTGATAAATTTGTTAAAAATGTGTTTGTCCACCGCGACTATCTATACACTCCCCACCACGTCTTGGCATTGATGCAATAAGATGGTCTATTTCTTCTTGAGGGATACTATCCCAAGCTACTTGTAGTTCATGTCTCAGAGCCGCCAAAGTCCGTAAGGGCTGGGTTAAATTTCCAAGCCTTCTGCCCATGATGTCCCAAACATGCTCTATGGGAGAAAGATCGGGAGATCTGGGCGGCCATGGCAAAAGATTCACATGGGTCGCTTCAAAAAGTTTAAGCTAACTCTGGCAACATTAGATCGAGCATTATCTTGCTGAAATATTGGAGTCTCGAGCTGGTTAAGGTAAGGGAGAACATATGGCTCCACTATTTCTTGAAGGTAACGCAGCGCTGTCATGTTACCTCGAATAAAGACTAAAGGTGACCCACTTGCATGTGCAATAGCACCCCATACCATAACGCCTACTGTCCGGTGTACATGACGCTAAATATCAAACTGAGGTTCACATCTTTCTCCCCGACGTCATCTAATCCTTCTTCGGCCATCATGTGCACCCAAGGAGAATCGAGATACATCAGAAAAGACAACCTGATGCCATTCCACATTCCAATGTTGACGTTCTCTGCACCATTGTAATTATTGCCGGCGATGCTCCACCGTCAGAGGTAACACAAGATGGGGTCGATAATGGTGCAGTCCAAAAGACCTTATCCGGCGGTAAGCCGTTCGGACAGTTACAGGATGGCCTTGTTCTCCTAATCATTTATCAGCCTAAGATCGAGTTGTCGCAAATCGGTCTCTATTAGCCATAAGTCTTGGACTCGATCTTGAACTTCATTTGTGCCCCTTCGACGTCCGACGTCCGGTGCCTACTCTTCTTCGATTTTGGGCATTATCAAACCACGCTTGACAACATCTCATAATAGTAGTTGGATTTCTGTTCGTACGGTTAGCGATTGCTCGAAATGACAACCCCGCCTCCCGTAGACCAATAATTCGACCTCTTTCAAATTCACTTAGCTGGCAATAAATTCCGCGTTCACGTGCTCTAGGCATTTTAACAACAACTCAACATGGACTTTGGATCTCCTCGAACAGCTGAATTAAGAAAATTTGCAAAAAACGACCACATATTTAAGTAACAAAAAATGTTTACATGAAAAGACCTTCACGATTTTTTCGCCAAATTTTAATCATTTACTTCTTGCTATGCTATCTATGTTTAATAAAAAAAAATTAAAAATTAAACAGCTCCTTCTGGGTGTTGCATTTTCTTTGTCAGTTAGTATATATAGCACAATAATTATATGAAGATTCAAGAAATCT
This sequence comes from Megalocaria dilatata, assembly GCA_034642435.1. NCBI lineage: Eukaryota > Metazoa > Arthropoda > Insecta > Coleoptera > Coccinellidae > Megalocaria > Megalocaria dilatata. The sequence continues at coordinate 59,370,121 of CM067854.1, read as the reverse complement.
GTTAGTCAATAAGAGATCGAACCACATCTCTATTCAACTTAAGGACGTAGTTGCTTATTATTTTTGTCAACATTTGACGAGAATTCATATTCATTATATTCATTATTTGTTCTGTGGGCAAAAAATTGAAGATTTTTGGAGTAAGGTAAGATATATTTCGTTGTCCGATTTTTGTACTACTCAGAGATGTTTTAACGTGATAATCTTTTTTTCCCAGTGAAAAGTTCATGGTATTGATATTATTTAATATATATTTGTTTTTGTGTATATGTGAAAGTAAGTTATTAAGACATGTTTGTCTTACATCGCATATGCTTGCTTGTGAAAAAAGTAAATTGCTAGAGAAGGTTGGTTCTTTTCCATACATAATTTTCAGAATTCTTTTCTGTACTGTTTTTAACTTTTTCACGTGAGTAGCAGCTAACCCTCCCCAGCTTAATATAGCATATTGAATACGAGATAATACTAGAGCGAAGTAGATGATTTTCAATTGGTGAGTATCAAGTATTTTACTCAAATGTTTCAATTTGAACAGCATTCTTCTTAAAGTTTTTGTTACGTTCTCAGTGTGAACATCCCATCTCTTATTGCTATACATTGTTGCACCCAAATATTCAATGATATTTGTTACATATACTATAAAATCATAAAAAGAGATTTTTTCTTGATCTTAAAATTGAAATAATGGTATTTGTTCTAGAAACATCAATAACCATTGAGTTGTCCCGGACATCTAGGGTGCTGAAATTTGGTAAATGATTTCCGTAGGCTGCAAAAGTCATAAATTTAGTTTTTTCATAGTTTATTGTCAACAGTTGATGAATAAACCAGTTAGTTATCTGTGGCATATCAGACTCCACCTTTTTTTTCAGATTATGCCAATTTTCATCTTCATATATTATTACAGTATCATCTCCGAAGCTGATTATAGTTCCGGTAATATTCAAGGTAAGTAAGTTATTGAGTTATATTGAGAATAATAGTGTCCCAAGAACAGTGCCTTTTGGCACACTAAACTGAACTAACCCTTCTGAAATTAGTTTATTTTCAATTTGTACAAATTGTTTCCTCTGATATAGATAGCTTTCTAGGAGATTATAAATTCTTCTTCGAACTCCAATATCCTTCAAGGATTCGAGGAGCTATGTATGATTCACAGTATCGAACGCCTTGTGGAGGTCTAGAAATATACAGATAATAGTTTATTGCCATCAAAAATTTACATGGTTCATCATCTTAATAATTTTAAATAATATTATAACTCAAAAACTCTTCTGTAGAATTATGTATATTATTTATTCTCTTCTTGAAAGCTCGTTCGGGTAATTTCCTTATTTCTGGTGGTAACTTGTTGTACATTTTAATTCCCCAGTAGGTCGAGAAGTTCTGAGTGTTCTTCTTTCTATGCAGCGGTGTAATGAGATCGTTTTTTCTGCCTTGTGTTAAACGTGTAATATATTCCATTCCGCGTACTGCTCGTTCTGTTCAGATACGTATATCTCAAGCATTCCTTGATATAAAGTGATGGAGTACACCATAATTTACAAATATTCGCTTACAGGAGTCTGTATTCTTCATTCCATGTATGATTCGAATGGCCCTCTTCGGTAGAATGAAGACTCTGGAAACATCAGATGCATTACCCCATAGGAGTATACCATACTTCAATATACTTTGAAAAGTTGCAAAATATGCAGTTTTCATCATTTCGTGAGTACCACTTTTCTTTAGTTTTCTCAGCAAATAAAGACTCTTTAATAGTTTCTAACAGATGTAATCAATATGCGAGGCCCAATTCAGTCTGTTGTCTAAGATGATTCCTAAAAATTTGGCACTCGCCTTACTTTGCCTACTTCCAAATCTCAATTTTATAGTTTTATCCGAATTCAACTTAAGCGAGTTCATTGTGAACCATTTCTCAGCTTCCTTCGTAGCACGTTCTATTTTATTTAAAATATCACCTGAGTCTTTTAAGCTTATTACCATAGAAGTATCATCACAATAGATGCATAAGCTGCTGCAGCACTGAAAGCTCATATCATTAATATATATTAAAAAGAGAATAGGTCCCAGTACCGAACCCTGAGGTACTCCACAATCAATTTTTTGTTCAGTAGACATTTTTCCATTCCAATGAACACTTTGATACCTGCCCTCCAAATACGACTGTAACATTTTGAGTACGGTTCCTCTGAAGCCACACAATTTGAGTTTCTCAGCCAATATTTCATGGGATACAACATCTAAATCCTTGCTCAAGTCGAAATTCAGCATCTCAACAAACTCATTATTATCCATGGCTTCAATAATTGTGTTAATTGCTTTCATCAGCGCTGTAGTTGTACTTCGACCTTTTCTGTATCTGTGCTGACATTTATTCAATAAATTCTTTTTCTCCATCCATTCTGTCTTTTCTAGCTATCTCAAAAATTTTTGATAGGCAAGGTAGAATTGCTATTGGTCTGTAGTTGGTACATTCAATTTTACCTCCATTTCCTTCATAAATGGGAATAACTTTCGCAGTTTTCAGCTCATTCGGAAAATAGCCTTCCTGGAAGCATTTATTGATTAGTATTGAAATTGGATAACTAATATCCTCACTCAAGACTTTCAAAATTTCAGGTTTAATATCAAAAACATCTGACGAGTCTTTTGACTTTAAAGATGATATTATCTTTTTGATCTCATTTAGGGTGCACTCAAAAAGAAAACAAAATTTTTCACTATTTGATGCCAAGGTTTTTGATAATTTATGGCTTTGGGATTTTGTTATTAATTCTTTTCCAATATTTTTGCCAATACTTGCAAAATAGTTATTTAGTATATTGGGATTGAGTTCCGTGGTCATATTGTCCTTTATTTTTTTTGAATTTTCATTTCTTATCACCTTCCATAACGCTTTCTGTTTATTTTCGGCTCTATTTACATATTCTTCATTCTTCTCTTTTATAGTTTTATTTATTCTTTTGATATATTCTTTCTTATATCTATTTGATCTCTTTTTACTTTGGCTATAGTATCTAACGCGTTTAAGGTGTTTTTCATTTCTACTATTTCTTGCGTTTTTCAGATGAGTTTCTTTTTATTTACTTTAATCTTTTTTTCCTCCAAAGGTATTGCTTGGTCGATTATTTGCAACAGATATTTATGATAAGCTGAAAAAGCTGCATTTTTTTGGTCGAAAAAATTCTCCCAAGATATTTGAGATAATTCATTCGTTATTGAACTAATAATTTCTTCTGTCATACATTTTCTTCTAATAATTTGCATTTCATTTTCGAATCATTAACCGAAGACGAAAATCTCAAGAACCGTGCCAGGTGATCAGACATGTGAAGTTCTAATGTAATACAATCTTGATATTTGATGTTTAAAAATGTATTGTCTATACAAGTTTCCGCGTTTTTACTTTTCCTAGATGTTTCGTGAAAACTCCTTTCTAAGCCGAAAGAGTAAAACAAATTAGTTATTGCCTTATTTTCTTCAGTATCAACGAGAAAGTTTATGTTGAAGATAATTTAGAACCTCCGTTAGTTCTTCTAAAAAAATGTCCACTGAACCCAGTGGTGATCTGTATACTCCCAATATAACCGTGTTGGCATATACCAAGTATAATCCAGCAAACTCTGCATCCTTTTCAATAGCTAGCTCTGTAAGTTTTTCTATTGGGGTTTTTTTAAAGTTAGCTTTCGTTGCCATTAATATTCCTCTGTGTTTATTGATACATCTACAGTAATATGCTGCAATTTTATAATTCTCTAAATTAATATACTCCAGTTGTTCTTCATTTGACCAAGTTTCTGTCAGGCAAATTATATTTACTTTATGTTCGTTAACTTGCAAGTTTAATTGATCGACTTTATTTTGTAGTGACTGTATATTATAATTTAGTATATTAAAATATTTACTTTTATGCATGTGGAACTTCAACTGTGGATTCTTTCCTCGCGGTATGAAAGAAGCGAAATGGCCGAACGATAACATTTGCAGGCCATGTTTCAGGATCATTTATTCTGTTCATCATTGAGTAAGCACATCCAAGTTTGAAGGATTTATTCAGATTCATGTGCGAACCATGTTTCTGCAATTCCCCTATTTTGGGAATAATGAATTCAAATAGTTGCTCAACTTTGTGGGATTTGAGTCATTTGATGCTCTTCCAGCATAAAACCAGGCTTTCTTGCATGTACCTTTAAAGCTATCTTCACTTCCTATTTTTGCTTTTCCTTTTAATACCATTGCACTTTTCGCCCTATTATATCTGTTCCTTTTCAGCAGCACTTGTTTCCATTGATCAGTATTTCCATCAGTCTCCACCTCCGCCATTGGTTGAAGGACCATTGCACTTTTCGCCCTATTATATCTGTTCCTTTTCAGCACCACTTGTTTCCATTGATCAGTATTTCCATCAGTCTCCACCTCCGCCATTGGTTGAAGGACCTGGGTACCAACGTTGTATGTGGGTTTTGAACTACGTGGAACATGTGCAATATTGCTGTCGTCTGTGATACGATTCTGCCCTGATTTTTGTGACATATCATTTGTTTTGTTTTTGTTAACCTCACTTCCAGACTGTATTGGTATATTATTCTTTTTGTTAGTATCTCTCCTAAGAATACTTATCAACAAATCTTGTTCCTCTGTTCTTTTCTCCAATTGATACTGAAGTTTCTCCATTAATACTATAGACTTACGTATATTGATATTTTCAACTTCAAGTTTATTACAGCCTATGTTGTTACATTTTCCAACTACCTCAACTTCATCAGTGTTTGCTAAGTTCTCTAAATCAAGTGCAGCACATAAGGCACTATTTGTTTTTACACTAATTGGCATTTTTTTACTAACTATGAATTCAATCAGCTCATCTTTTTTCCATTTGTTCAGTTCGCTCATTAACTGTGACTTTGTCATCGCCCCCATTTTGCTATTCATCCAATATTAATTAAAATTTCCTTCTGAAAACCATTATAAATTTAAGCTGAAAAAATCTCTTGAAATTTTCTTTAAATTAAATTAAATGTTCTAGGCACATTGTTTCTTTTCATATACTTATAGAATTATCAACATATATGTACGGCAGTCCACCGATACAGAATCAAAAGAAAATATGAAAAATTGACGGTGATTAATTCTCACAGCAAATGTTCGAAATGTTTACCATCAGCTGCAATGCAAGCTCTATATCTCCTTAAAAATGATTTCGTAATAAGACGAGCGTATCTTCTTGATGCGATATTTGCAGCAACTTCTGAAAGTCTTCGGCGCAGCTCGTCCAAATTTTGAATCGGTTTGGAATATACTTTCTCCTTTATGGTATCCCAGTAAAAGAAGTCTACTGGGTTCAAATTGGGTGAACTGGCAGACCGCGAAATCCTACCATCCCGCCCAATTCACCTATGGTGGTATAACTGATTGAGGAATTCTCTTACTATGGCAACATAATGCGCTCGGCAGCCATCTTATTGGTACCGCATGATGCCGTAAATATTCTGTGGAACTTCCTTGTAAATGTTAATTTGATTAAAAACTTAAGAAATCCACTGAATTTTATTTCAAACACACCTTGAAATGGCACATTAGAATAATTTTTTAAGTAAAGTTATAAATTTGTTATAAACGGGATTATTTCCAAGGAAAAAATTGTCCACAATTTCAGCAAGAATTTACCAAGTGTTAAACCATTTTGAAATGCGCAAAAATTTTGTCACTTGCCAAACTCGCGCAGTCTAATTTTTTTCAGTACAGTCAGTTTAAGCCACGCAAAATTTTTATTTTTAATTTTTTCTTTGGGAAAATGTCTCTTTTTTATCCAAGTTGCAGCAGCTGGTTTTGAAACATTGATAACAGTTTATAGAAGCATTATTCAGGGTTACATAACAAAAATTATATTTCAAAAAAGTAAAGATTTGTGACAACAGGAGTAGAAAAACCGTCATAGTGTGTAGAATTTGTTATGGAACCACACTAATAATTTTTTTATATACTCATTATTTTATTGGGATAAAATTTTGTTTTGAAACTTTTTCTGCTTACTCTTGTAAATAGTCAGAGTGTATGTTGGGCTACTGGCTAACTCGAATGTATTTTAAATTTTATAATTGTAAAGTAAAAATTTTTCGAAGTAAATTAATTTTTATAAAGAAGGGAGGGTTCAAATTTGAATGTCTAATTCATTTTGAAAAGATATATTGAAACTGAAGTAATTTGAAATCTAAAATCTGTGAACCAAATTAATGTTCTTTTATGTACTACAATCTAACGTTAACTCCAAGGGAAATTATCGTAAAGATGTTCAACGTATAATAAAAACAGAAATTCACAAAATCAAGACGACTTGTTCCTTTGGTGAGTCTGACTTTCACTTAATTAATATTCTTTTTAAATTATCCCTTTAATCTATTTCAGCAATTTTTCTGAATTCAACTGTTTTTTCTAGAAATTTTCAAATACTGTCCAGCCAACTATGTAAATTATTTTCACTGAGTGTCCTGGTTCATAATCGATTTAATTATTGAATATTTCAATTATGTATTCAGGTAACATTTTTCTTGACACCTGATAATATTTCTTCATTTTAGGTTATGAAAAATAAATACTTTTGTGGAGTAATTTTTCCATAAACTAACCGACGTCATATAGACTGGAGAATTTCATACTAACTGAGGTTTCGCGAGCCACTTCCTTTTATAGCTGCCAGAAAAATTCTATTTTCGAAAGCTTCAATTTGTCAAAACTTTTTCAAAAATGATGTTAAGTATAGAAAAATTACTCTATGTTCTGATATTAAACTACTCTAGAAAAATTGATTGAACTTTTTTCTAAATTTTGGTACCATTTCTATTTCTTCCGGTTCAGTTTCAAGTACAAAAATTTTTCAAATTCCAACTAACTGTCAAAAATTCCCAAGAGATTCAATTTATAATTCTTCTAACTTAATAATTGCTTACATTCACCTATGAAATGGTTTACATTTCTTTTTACAGGTAAGACTTTTTTTAGCATTTTATTTACTTTTTTAGTGTAAGTTTATATAATGAGTCATAATATTTGGTGTACAGGCTTTCATTAAAAAGAAGATCTAGCCTTAAGGAAACCGTATTGAAATATATAATATTCATTAACTAAGCTTCGACAGAAAAATCTTGAAGAGAAGGCACGATCGCAGATACAATATTCGAAAACTGGCACGCACATGCGTGAAATATGTGGATCTGTGATCGTGTCTTCTTTTCAAAAATTTTCTGTTGAGTATTGATGAATACTGTATATTTAGATGTTTCAAACGTATGTTGAAAATAGCCATGTAAATATATTTTTTATTGATTGTTTTTATTTAGCATACATATAACTCCCTACTGATGAAATATATTTTTGAAAGGAAAATAAAAAGATTTTTTAAATCTATGTGCAGCATTTTTTGGGAATGGCATTTGCTTTTGATATCGAATCGAAACAGCTCTCTCTAATGATGCTTGCTAATTAATCACAGTCAATTTTAAAAAATAAATTTTTCATTATATAGCGGTTGACTGCCGCTCATATGTGTTGATGATTCCACTGGAAATGAAACAGTGATTCTACGACATTTAATTTCAATACATTTTTGAGCGATTTTTTAGAAGTTTACGAAAAAGAATTTTCTAATTAATATTCGAAATATTTGTTTCGAAAACCCTCCCACATAATATTCAATCTATGTTTGTGATTCTTGTTCGTCAATATTAGCAAAATTCTAGAACATCTAAGTTATACATCAATTTTAATAAATTCCACCATTTGTTAGTTGGGTATCAAATGAATAATTAGTTAAAAAAAAGGAGCTTGATTTGGTTTTTTCTACTATTTTTTCATGCTGTGTGATGTTTTTCATTATACTTTTCGTTTGTTTCAGATAAGTATTTCGGCAGTCGAGCTCTGTTGTTTTCATAACATGTTATTTTAGGACAAAAATTTTCCAACAAATGAAAATGATTTGAATCGGGTTATTGTGCAACCTTTCCTACATTCACTAATCATTGCAATCAACGATCACGATACCAATCAACTTTCCATATATACCTCACTACCTGAAGAACATAAAACAATTTCAACAATTCTTCCAAATGGCCAACAATTATACAAAAAGCTGACTGAGTGCAGAACATGTATTCAAAAATAACTGCGGAAATTCCTCTGTTAATTACAGTACCGTACCGGTCGCTTTTTGCCGTTTCATGAATCTGAAGTGTCTACGTGTTATTGCGCTTGTAAGACGCTGCAGTATCGTGTACCGCGAAAAAAGTAACAGATCGATATGAATTCCGAAGAAACGAATACGGAAAGATTCTTCCAATACAAATGTCAATAATAATTATAATTTATAGAGAGTGTAAAACTAATATACTCGATGAATGATAGTGGCATATATTTTAAAGAAAATCGTTAGGATTCAACTTATCCTAGATTTTTCAACAGAATCGTTGTTTTTGTTCGTGATTTATGGACTTCAACGAGAATTCTTTCTTTTGAAGAGCTGATTACGTTTCAATGTACACCAGTGATAGTTGTCATACAGTTTAATATTGTAAATGAATTCAAAACGTCTCATGAGCTTACTGAATACTTAAGTACGATAAAACATTGGATAAAATCAGAATAGAAAGTTCATTTGGAAGTGTCAGGTTTTAATTGAAATTTGGTTTAGGCTCTTGGTTATTAAACGTTTCGCAGAAACTCCTTCTTCAGTAAAATATTGACAGTACGATTTCTTACAATGAATAAAAGTTTTAAAACTAGATCTCCAAAAGAATTATGAATCACTCCGCAATATTATAAATAAGATGTTATTTCACAGAAAGAGTTCATTAAAATAAAATAGAATAAAAAATATCTCACCTTCAATTTCTTGTTATTGTGTCAAAGTCTGCCTTTCTAGTATGTGTCATATCATGTCACGGGTTCCATCTTCTTCTTTTTATTGTGTTCGTTTTGTTACGAGCGGTACATAAAATTGACTCAGTTGTTTCACGTCTTGTCTATCATTTACTGTTTTTTCTATGTTTGATTGGATGTGTACTATCTCCCATATTTCTCTTTGTTCCTGTTTAGGTTCTATTGTCAGTATTTTTGTTTCTTCGTAGTCGAATTCATGTTTCTTTATTTTCTTATGTTTATTAAGCTCCGTTGTTGCGTTTTTCGTGAATTTGTGAGTGTTTAGTCTATCCTGTAATCTTTGTGAAGTCTATCCGATATATTGTTTGTCACAATCTTTGCATGGAATACTGAAGACTAAATTATATTTCTTGGACTCTAGTGTTGAAGCTTTTAGTCTGCTTAAAATCTACTTTATTTGATTTTGAGGTTTATGGACTACCTCTATATTATGAGGCTTCAATATTTTTGTGATTTTATGGGACAAATTTTTTGTGTATGGTATTGGTATTCGTGTTTTATCCTTTTCTTTGTTATTTCTGTGTTGTTAAGTATTCTTTGGTTTATTATTGGCGCAGTCTTTCTTATGGGGTAGTTTCAGACAAGGTAGATAGGTAGTATCGGCAGATATATGCAAAATGTATCGACAAGTCCTAGTTGACTCTAACCAGCGTCACCTTCAGCAAATCTTCTGGCGAGCTAATCCTTCAGATCTAATTTCAGCTGAATACAATTACATACAGTACAGCCTCAGTATCCTTTCTTGCAATTCACTGCTTACAATAGCTGGCTGATGAAAATAGGCAGGCATTTCCTGAAGCTTCCCTGATAATATCTAAAGATTTTTACGTCAACGATCTCTTAACAACCTCAGATTCTTCAGAACATTTGTCAAATAGAATCCAAGAAATCAAACACATTTTGAGTCAAGGTTGTATTCAACTGCGTGAGTGGATCTCAAATGATTCAGGAGTTCTGAAATTCGTTGACACTTCTGAGAGAGAATTGGATATTTTGCTCCTGGGTCCTCAGGAGAATATGAAAACATTAGGTATTAGGTGGTTTTTTTTCTATATCAATGAGGGTAGAGCTCTTCAGAGGATCACTAAGTGAATTATTAGGAGTACAAATAAATTTCCGCCGTTTTATTGTAGATGGCGCGGCACGGAGTTCCGGTTAGCTTTCGCAGATGATAACCGGCTTAAAAAATAGTTTGGACATTCAAGAACAACATAACCTATTAATATCATTGATTTTATATTGGTAAAATATAATTTTTATAAGTTGAAAATGTCAAAATTTGACCCAAGTAAGCGTCATTTGCAGGAAATATTAGTTTACTTCTTTAATTTAAAGAAATCTGCTGCTGAGGTGCATCAATTGCTCGTAGAAGCATATGGTGAGGGTGCTTTGAGTGAGAGAATGTGTCGAGAGTGGTTTCAAAAGTTTAAAAACGGTGATTTCGACGTAGAAGACAAAGATCGCAGTGGAAGGCCAAAAATTTACGAGGATGCAGAATTGAAGGAATTATTGGAGGAAGATTCATCTCAAACAAAAAAAGAACTTGCTCTAACATTAGAAGTCACTCAGCAAGCAGTCTCACATCGTTTAAAATCATTAGGAATGATTCATAAACAAGGAAATTGGGTTCCGTACGAAATAAAGCCGAGAGATATTGAACGCCGATTATGCTTAAGTGAAATGCTGCTAGCTAGACATAAAAAAAGGGTTTTTTACATCGTATCGTAGCTGGTGATGAGAAGTGGATACATTATGACAATCCAAAAAGAAGAAAATCATGTGGATTACCTGGCCACGCGTCAACATCAACAGCAAAACCGAATATTCACGGAAAAAAACTTATGCTGTGTATTTTGTGGGATCAGCTAGGTGTAGTGTATTATGAGTTGCTTAATCCGAGCGAAACAATTACTGGAGCCCTCTATCGAACACAATTGATGATATTGAGCCGGGCTCTGAAGGAAAAACGCCCTCAGTACTATTCTAGACACGAAAAAATTATTCTTCTGCATGACAATGCTCGTGCACATGTTGCGGCTCCCGTGAAAAAGTACTTGAAAATACTTGATTGGGAAATGTTGTCCCACCCGCCGTATTCACCAGACATTGCACCGTCCGATTATCACCTATTCCGGTCCATGACACATGCTCTGACGGCGCAGCGGTTCACATCTTATGAGGATACCAAAAATTGGGTTGATTCGTGGATAGCCTCAAAAGACAAATACATTTCAATTTTTTGGTAGTACAACATAGTAAATTCTGAACACTTGTTTTGATTTTAACCCTAGGAAAAACTGAAAGAAGATTCAAATAATCGTTTCAATCTTCAAACTCACTATTTGAATAACAGATACATGTTTGAGCTATTATTATTTATTCATTATAAGAAATAGAAACTGTTAAATAAAAAAGAGATGAAATTAACATATATATTTACAATATTTACATTTAATTTTTTTGTAGTACAACATAGTAATTTCCAAAAACTTGTTTTAATGTTCAAACTCACTATTTGAGTAACATAAATATGTTTGAACAATAATTATTCATTGGTTATAAAAAATAAAAACTATTAAATAAAAAAAAGAAATAAAATTAACATATTCAGAGTATTCATAGGTGTTAAGACAAAAATTGAACCGTGAGAACATTAATTTATGAGATCTTCTTTAAGATTCAAAATGTCTTTCAGCTTGGACCTTAATCGGGTCAATAAATTCTTTCTCTGGATTACTGAATAAAAATTTTGAATCAGTTCTGGTTGCTATTTTATTCACTTACTTACAACACCAGAATAAACAACACCTGACCAGTCAAGCATAATATTTGAAGAAGATTATATGATGCACACTTCATAATTTGAAAATTTAAATTCTTCAATATGATATTTTCAAGACATTTTGAGATTTTTCTTCTCAAAATTGATATTTCTTACACTCAATAAAATCTAGATCTTTTAACAACTCACAATGACCAAGTAAATTAATCCTACAAATTGCAAAGTTTCTAATAGATAAATCGTTTGATATAATTTTACAAATTGCATCACTCATATAATTTTACAATTGCAAACGTAAACAAAACCACCACTTCTTTTCGAAATATATGACCTTTATTACTACAACTATGGCTAACGGCTGATGGTAGCGGTACCTAGCGGCGAAATCAAAAAGTATAAGTTGATGGTTAGCGCTAACTATTGACTGGTGCATCAACTAAAAACTTAGATTTAGGTGGGGGTAGGGAAGTGTCCAATCTATATATTATTATTAATCTATGGCTGCAACAGCGCAAGGCAGGATTCTGGACGAGGAGCGAAAAAGGTGCTCGCTACACGCCGTTTTTGATTATTCAATAAATTTTTGATTTCCCGTCACTCTTCTTCTTCATTGTAAAGATTTCTCTTGACAATTAGCATCTCTGTCAACTTATTCGATGCTTATGATATTCTGAAGGAAGAGATGATACTGTCATTCTTAGGAGAGAGTTCCTGGAAAAATTAAATCAAGTTGAGGAATATTCTGATCTAGAATCATCCTTTTACAAATGATTAGTTCTTCAATATGAGTGTTTCCTTCGGATATATTTTAATTTGGAAAATAAATGGGAACAGCGTTTTATACGCGATCAAAAATTTTTCCAGGATGTCGATCTTTAATCTTCCCTCTGAACATCTAAAAGGTATGAATATCCTTCGTTATTTTGTTCCATATCCTGAACATCTTTTCTAAGGTTTAAAATCGTAACGATTCTCGAATTTTGTATGGGACTTTACACGAAAAGTTGAAATTAGAGGTTATCTCTTATATACATTACATCTAAAAACAACCAATATGTATGAAGTCATGTTTATTGTTAGAACAGTGCTTATACTCTTTTGTTAGGGTTCAAGTGCTGGGCCAAACTAGCTTCCACGTCCGAGTGCCGGTATAAGCACGTGTCCAAGTTTTGGGATAAGCTCGTATACAAGTGCAGTGTAAAGAGGGTATTCACATCCAAGTGCTGGAAAAGTATTTACATCGAGTGAAAATCCACCTGCTGGACAGTTATTGAGATCTAAGACTGGGTGGGTCCTTCCTCTTAAGTTGCGGGGTATTTAGTATCGTGTGTTAGCTTGGGGACAGCTGGTAAATTGTATCAGGTAACCAGTGCATTGCACTAGCACTGTAGTGTTTATTCCATAATTCCAATATTCCATAATTATCTCTAATAATAGTTCATATATTTGACCATTGTGATATATAGTGTGAGCAATTACCTGAGGTGCACCCCACGCATTTGCAGTAATAATAATATCCCTTCAGGATTTGTGTAAGGTCTCATGAAAGTTCTTATTTTAATTGATTCATTTAATTTTGTTTTTTTATTAAATTTCTTCATCAAAATTTGATAGAGTTATAGGTTTTATAACTTGAGAACCTAAGCTAAGGGTAGGCTGATAATCGATAAAAGTTTGGTGACAATTTATTGTTGGATATTTGTTTTGATAATAGATATCTTATGGCCCTCGAAATAAGTTTTATATATTCGTTGAAATATTTCTCTATTATTATTATTTCTCTTCAATATATGGTTGTCAGTTACTGATTGGTAGTTCAGGATATTTTGTATTTTCTTTTGTGTTGGATCAACCACTGCATTGTTTGTAATAAACAATTAAAATAGGATTTTTAGGTGATATATTTTTTTCTGCTACTCTTGGAGAGGTGTATGCAGCTAATTCCCTTCAGGTAGGCAGGCGCCCATTTTCCCAGTATCATAAACTCACGCCAATCTTCCCTGAGTTATAGCCACGAGCCTAATTGCCTTGTGACCGGCTTCCTCAAAATCCACGTCACAATGTATTGGCAATATACTATGGTAATTAGACCACATATAGCGTTGTAACGTGGTGGAAGAAAGGCCAACAAACGACTGGCCAAGATAAGCTCACACGACACCTGAGACAGGCTTGCCTCGCAATTACAAGTGCATTTCGCAACACACTCAAGGCAGCCATGGAGGTCCTTCTAAATCTATCACCCCTGCATCTGTAGTCACATACAAATACATCAACTAGCGATCGACAGGCCAGTGGAAATAGTGATGGGAGGCTCAGGACTGGATGAGCTTCTAACGAGCAGTACCCTATCGGTGCCCTCGGATCTCAAGTCAAAAGTCACTAGCCAAAAATGGCATTTCAATGTAATCATCCTTAGTCAGGAAGAATGGACCCAGCATTCTGAGGTTCTATTGAGTACCGACCTTGGCTATTTGCCATTGAGACCGGGACGAATATCCTGATGAAACGGTAAATCCACCACGGCAAAATGAAGATATTTAGCAATAGTCAACCAGCACTAAAAGCTCTAGAATCCAGCTGTTGTACATCGAAAACAGTCTGGAGTTTCCGCACGGATCTAAACAGGCTCTGTATGTATAACAGAATCACTCTGATTTGGATACCGAACCACTCAAACTATTTGGCTAACGAAGAAGCAGATCGGCTGGCGTCTGCTGGAGCCACGTTGCCTCTGGTAGGCCCGGAACCTTTCTTGGGAATATCACATGACGTGGCTTAACGGAAAATAACAGGCAGAATGAACATTCGAAGGCGTTCCTTGGAACGACTCAACCAAAGGATGGTAGACCTGGCTCTAGGTCTGGACAAACTGAACTCAGAATATTTGTCGGGATAATGACAGGTCACTGCAGACTGAAAGCGCATTTGTACTAAATCAGTCTGGATGATGAATGTGTCTTGAGGACACTGAAACAGTCATGTACATCGTCTCAGAGTGCCCAGCATTGAGTCACATCAGATCTTTGGTCAGGCTATTATAGCCCACTGCGAACTGGAAAAAATATTCCGAATAAGATTATCGGTTTTATCCAAAATCTTATCAGGATCTCATCAGGGAAATATAAATTAGGAGAGAACCACAATAGTCCGCGCGGACGCAGTGGTAGGGTGGACGGTCGCCCGCTCTCTATAAATAATAATAATATCAAGTGCACAAAGTAGTATAGAGGTATAGAAGTGTTATACAGATGTATGTTACACTATCTCGATATCTAGAACTTTCCATTATCATAGCTCATACTCCTTATTAATATAATCGGTCCTAACCGTGCCTTGGGGCACACCCCTGGAAATAGGGAATGGATCACTCATTTCTTCTCCGATCTTAACAATCTGGTATCAAGCTGAAGTTAGGTTCGAGTAATAGTCTAGTCTGTCCAGTAATATTTCGAAATTTACAGTGTCGAATACTTCGGCCAGATCCAAGAAAATGGCCACGCATTTCTTATTTCTGTGACTTGCTAAAATAATAGATTTAATCAATTCAAAAATGGCATCCCCTGTGCTGATATTTTTTCGAAAACCGAACTGATCTTCGTTCAAGATCTCATTATTTGTTAGATACGTTACTACTTGTAAATTTAGACATATATTTTCGCGAAATTGTTCATCAGTGTTATTAGCCTATAATTGGTTGCTTTTCTTTTACAGCCAGCCTTATATACATTCTGTCAAGAAAGTACCGGGAATTATCGATTTAAATCTGGCGGGGCAATGAGGCAGGTAAAAATTTTTTTTCCTAGGTTGGTACCACTGTCCTTAATTACTATGCCAAGCTTGAGCGGGATCTGTCAACTAGTGTGTTTGCAACAGCTGATTAAGTCAGTCGATGTCAGAGTGCGTGCCGATTTTTACTATGGGTAATTACGTTGAGCAAAGAATTTGTTTAAAGTTTTGTATTGCAAATGAATTTTCGTGTGCCAATGCATTGAAAATGTTGCAAAAGGCCTTTGGTGATAATGCTCTATCGAAAACTCGTGCATATCAGTGGTACAGAGCCTTCAAGGACGGTCGTGAAGTGGTCGCCCATCGACGGCTTCGATCGAAGATAACGTCGATAAAATTAAGGAAAGGGTGCTGGAAAACCGTCGTACCAGCTTGAGAGAGATAGCACATGATCTTAAGATATCCCACGAGTCCGCACGTACGATTTTGATTGATATTTTGGGCATGAGAAAGGTGGCCGCACGACTCGTACCGAAAGACCTGAATTTTCTTCGAAAACGTCATCGCGAACAGGTTGTTTCAGACATGCTGGATCGCTGTAATTCCGATTCTACATTCATGGAACGCATTATAACTGGTGATGAGACCTGGGTCTACGAGTACGATATGCAAACAAGTCAGCAATCATCGGAATGGGTGGCAAAAAATGAGCCGAAACCGAAAAAACCACGCCAAAGCCGCTCGAAAATGAAGGTGATGCTCATTGTTTTCTTCGATATCCGTGGCGTGGTGCACTACGAATTCGTTCCAGAGGGTCAGACGGTAAACAAGGAGTATTACCTAGGCGTTATGAAACGTTTGCGTGAGCGTATCCGTAAGAAGCGGCCAAATTTGTGGGCGAACAACTCATGGATTTTGCATGACGATAACGCGCCTTCTCACCGAGCTACGATTGTGACTGACTTTCTCACCAAAAACTCAACAAACGTGCTTCAGCAACCACCGTATTCGCCGGATTTGGCTCCCTGTGACTTTTTCCTCTTCCCAAAACTAAAATTGCCCCTTCGTGGCACCCGTTTTGAGTCGATTGAAGCCATAAAACAAAATTCGGCGCGAGAGCTAAAGTACATCCCGGAAAGCGCCTATAAAAAATGTTTCGATAATTGGAAGTGCCGTTGGCATAGATGTATTGGAGCAAATGGAGCCTATTTTGAAGGCGACCCAATAAATTTTGACGATTAAATGTAAAAATGTTGTTTTAATTGAAAATTCCCGGTACTTTCTTGACAGAGTAGTATGGGTAATGTTATTGATACCTTAAACTGTCGAGGTGTTGAGCCCTTCAGAAAACAAAGATTCATTATATAGATAAGCGGTTTTAGCAGATATAGATGACAATATTTTATCAGACGTACTGATACACCATCTGGACCAGGTGCAGAATCTGATTTTAAACTTTCAATTAAAGACAAAAGCTTATTCTCAGAAACAGGATACTAATTAAATTTTATTCAGCTGGTATTGGGCTCACTTTCTTCACATTACCAGCCGAAACAGTTTTGCGACTTCTCTATCCGTTCTCAACGTATCACATTGTTCATTCTCTAATAAGATTTTTGATCTCTTATTCTTCTTCCCGCCGTCAGTTGCTTGATTTATCGTTTGCCAAACCTTTTTAACGTTATTTTGCGTATCTTTGATTTTTTTCCCATAGAAATTAATTTTGTAATATTTATTGATTTAGTGTATGTCCTATACATAATTTTAGCTGCATCTATCCTGTATTTCAATCGTTTCTTCAGGAAGTCACGTTGACGAATTGAATCAATCATTCCTTGTGAGATAACAAGCATCAATTTGCGATTTTTATTTGAAATTACTTTTATTTCCGTGTTTCGTTTGATGTAAATAATAAATTTTTGAGCGAACCGATCATAACACAATTCAGAATCAACCCCGTAAAAACATCCATCTCTCTCCAGAAAGAGCCCGATTTAAATTTTTGTAATTTATTATATTGTCTGTGCAGATTCGGTGTTTGCCTTTCCTATTTTCTATTGATATCAAAACTTATAAAAAGCATATTGTTAGTCAGTCAGAGTAAATTTGATGACAGCCGGTTCAATGTGGATACTCCTTCGCTCAACTCTAATGAATGCTTGATCTAGAATGGACATCTTCTTTGACTCTGACTCTCTTGAAGGCTTATTTACATTTGATCGAAACCCAAACTCGCTCAGAAAACCCAAATAATCATTTAAACAGTCCACCACGCTCATGTCATTTCTCTCAAGGAGATCTATATTGATATCGCCAATAAAAAGTTCAACTGTCTGTTTTTGTAATTGAAATTCCGCGAAGTAATCAGCCAATTCCGATACATAAAGGTTTCTATTTATAGACTGTGGTCTATACAAGGCTTTCACACCGAAAGTAGTACCATCTAGGGCAAATGTAAATCTCATAAGTTTGGTTTCCCTCAGCTCAATGATGCATTCCACAGAAGTAATCGTTTCCTTTATTTAAACTACTACATCATCGTTCTGGATTATTCTAGAGTTACTATATAATATTGAAACGAGAAATATTGAAATAATTTATATTATACAAATTCCATGTTTCTGAGGAAACAATTATATCCACATTATCAGTGCCAAAGTCATGTAAATAATTCAACAATTAATCAAGATTACGATTGAGGCTTCTGATATTTAAAGGAGCATCCCAACATACGGTTTTTGGCTTGCAGTGCATTCAGGGATCCGTATTCCCGGGTCTCAACTTCTTCAGCGTCAAAAAAATCTAAATTACAATCGATACTGAAATCACAAAACAAAGAAAGATCAATTATACACACTGAAGAGGGGAACAAAATAAAATCCTATCAGCCAAAGATTGAGACGATCCAAGACGGAACTCCAATTTTAAGTCACCTAAAATCCCTAACTAGTAATCTCGCGTACAAGTGCAATTTTTTTTCTTACTCATTTTATTCCATTGAATTTCATCCAGCTATTATATCAATAATAAGCAATTCATTAATCATTCCAAAGAGAAAAATAACAAAATAAATAAATGACCGTAACTGTAATATCGTGGGTAAAATAATATAAGTATGTTTAACTCAGAATTTAATAATAAAATATCAATGTACAACAGAAAAAGAGAGAGAGTTTTTAGGTTACCAAGCGTACCTAACTTAAACCATAGAATGCAATTAACATAGAAAGTATTTTCTTCATTTATTTTACAATTACTACTTTTATTTATATACATGATATTACACTCCTCCGTCACTAAATCTTTTAGGAGGTCTTATATTTGTTCTTAAACGGTTTTTTATATTAGGGGATAACAAAGCACTTTCACTTGTTTGTGCACTGTCTCTCTCCACTAAAACTGACTCTTCATTATTAGACGGTAATTCATTTTCAACAGATTCCGGAACCCTATTGTGATCCTGAAAATCTGGTGGTTTAACTTCCTGACTAGGAACAATTTCCTTTGGTTCAATGTTATTACTTCTAGAGTCTTTTATAGGTACATATTCTTTCACATTAATATCACAAATGTCATCATAAAAACTTCCTACTTTCCTCATTTGATCAATATGCTTCCTCCAAATTAATTTTTCCTTCAATGTTTTACAATTATAATTTTGAGTACCGAGAATCTGTACAATTACAGCCTTTTCCCAAGTGATTTGGGAAAAGGTTTTTCTGTTCCATCTTCATATACTTGCAAAAGAACTGCCCCTATTCCTACTTTAGAAGCATCACAAATCACTTTAAGTGGAAGCCTTGGGTTGAAATGTGCTAAAGTTTGGTCTGATAAAATAATTCTTTTTGATTAAGTGAATGCGGTATCACAATTTTTGGACCACTTAAATTCAACACTATTTCTAAGTAATGCGTACAAAGGTTCTAATAACGTTGATATATTTTTTATAAATCTAGAATAATACTTAATTATGCCCACATATGCCTTTACTTGACTTACATTTCTTGGTCTTGGGCATTCTGCAATAGCTTTAGTTTTTTCTGGATCTTTGTGCAAACCATTTTTATCTATTATATGACCTAAATATGATATCCTTTTTTCAAAAAATTTGCATTTTTCTAAGTTCAGCGTGAAGCCATCATTTAGTAATCTCTCAAAAACGTTTTTTAAATTTTCCAAATGATCTATCCTATTTTACCAGGTAACCATAATATCATCTATGAATATTATTACACCTTTTAACCCTTGGAGAACTTTCTGCATGGTATTTTGAAAAATTGAAACCGCTGGTTTTGTACCATATGGCAACCTATTTACTTTATATATACCTCTGTGGGTACTCCACGATAAAAGAATTTTTGTTTCGTTGTCTAATTCTAATTGGTTATAAGCGCATAGCAAATCCAATTTAGTAAATTCCTCCCCTCCTTCAAAAGCTGCGAACAATTCTTCAATCCTTGGCAGGGGATGCTTATAATCTTCAAGATGTTTATTTATTGTAATCTTATAATCGGCACAAATTCTAATCTTGCCATTAGGCTTCAATAGCGGAACTAAGGGAGTACCCCATTCGGAATTTTGAATACGAGTGATAACACCTTGTTTTTCTAACTCGTCCAATTCTTTATCCATCAGTTCTTTGAATTTGAATGGAACCGGTCTTGGTTTACAGAAAATCGGTTTAACTTCAGGATCTGCCAAGAATTTTACTTTTCCTGATTTTTGCAAGCCTAACTTATTTGTGAATAACTGTTCAAATTGTTTAAGAATTTTGTCTAAATTGTCGTTATGATCGAGTTTGTTCACATTAGACACCATCGAACCCTGCAAGGCAATATTGAATAATTTAATTGAATCTCTACCTAATAATGGAACCATTCCATTTTTGACTATAATGAGTTTGCAATTCCTTTTAAGAACATTTTGATATTCAATGTCCACATAAATCTCTCCATCTGGAACAATTACATTACCCTCGTATGTTTTCAACTTAATTTTCGTTGGAAATAATTTACAATTTTTGAACATGTGCTCAAAAACATTACCAGGAATAACAGAAATTTCCGCTCCTGAGTCCAGTTCCATTGTCAAAGGTTTTTAATAATATGCACTTGAACTTTAAATGGTTCAATAGAACTGGTTTTACGTTTAGTCACAAAAAACATATCAATGAAATCTGTTGGACTACTCTGATACTATAATTTCTTCCTTTACAAAGTGATTGCGGTTTGACTAACAAACCTTTGCCAAATGTCCAACCTCTTTACAAATTTTACATTTATAAGTTTTGAACTTACATTTACTGAAATTATGATTTTCCTCACCACAACTTCTGCATTTGGCTTTCTTTTCTTCCTGAATCTTCGGCTTGTTTTCCCTCTTCTCTTCCCTTGGGTATGGTCTTCTTCCATCTGCTCTTTTCCTTGATTCTTGGGTAAAACCAACCTTGTTTATCGTTTGGGTGAAAGAACTGGTTACTGCTGCTTCTTTCCTCAATGCTACTTGCACAATTTCTTCCAAAGAAATGGTATGGTTCTCTTCATAAACTCTGTCTAGAATGGCACTCCTTTTCAAACCTGACACGAACCTATCCTTAAGTATTTCGTTCAGGTTATTTCCAAATTTACATTGGATCGCTTTGTTTTTTAAACGAACAAAGAATTCTTCAATACCTTCATTGTCTAATTGTCTCAGGTTGTAGAATTCTATTCTTTCCTCTTGAAGACAGAAATCTTCTGTGAAAATTGTTCCTTCAATATCCTGCACAGTTCGTGATAACTATTTTCTTTTGGAAGTTCTGGATCACACAATCTTCGTAGTATTTCATTATGCCTGTTCACCCACCATTGTTAGAAGAACTGCTACTTTCTTGTTGTCCTCGATACAATTAGCCTCGAAATATTGTTCCATCCTCTCCTGATATGTACACCAGTTTGTTCCCATTTGATATTCATTTAAAACACCTATCGTACCTCTTATGATATTTGGATACTGGCTAACAGCGGCTGAATCGCCTTGATTCTTCTGGGAAGTTGATTTGTGTGCCATTTCGTAATATTGTAGATAACTTCACAAATAACAATTTTCCTCGTCGCCACTTGTAATATCGTGGGTAAAATAATATAAGTATGTTTAACTCAGACTTTAATAATAAAATAACAATGTACACAACTCGAGTTACAATAGAAAAACAGAGAGAGTTTTTAGGTTACCAAGCGTACCTAACTTAAACCATAGAATGCAATTAACATAGAAAGTATTTTCTTCATTTATTTTACAATTACTACTTTTATTTATATACATGATATTACAGTAACCATTCAACAATTCAAATTAATCTCGAAATTCTTCCGGCGCCCACAGCATCAAATTCTCATTTTTCCTGAATCCAGTATACCTCAATTCCAGAAGATCTCTCTGGTTTCCAATTTTCCTTATCTTCATCGATGCTTGCAAATATTGTACCATTGTGAGACAATACATTAGTTGTTCCAAAAATGGATTTTGCTTCATTCATCAAATTAAGTCAAATCTTCACAAACAAAAATTTTTCTACTTTTAAACTTTTTGAGTTCCTTAAGAATCTGCCTCTTGTACTCGATATTTTTGAAGTTAACAATAACAGGTCGTGTTTTTGCTGAAATTCCCCTCCAATCCGATGAGCGTTTATATCCTTGTTATACTACTCTGTCAAGAAAGTACCGGGAATTTTCAATTAAAACAACATTTTTACATTTAATCGTCAAAATTTATTGGGTCGCCTTCAAAATAGGCTCCATTTGCTCCAATACATCTATGCCAACGGCACTTCCAATTATCGAAACATTTTTTATAGGCGCTTTCCGGGATGGACTTTAGCTCTCGCGCCGAATTTTTTTTATGGCTTCAATCGACTCAAAACGGGTGCCACGAAGGGGCAATTTTAGTTTTGGGAAGAGGAAAAAGTCGCAGGGAGCCAAATCCGGCGAATACGGTGGTTGCTGGAGCACGTTTGTTGAGTTTTTGGCGAGAAAGTCGGTCACAATCGTAGCTCGGTGAGAAGGCGCGTTATCGTCATGCAAAATCCATGAGTTGTTCGCCCACAAATTTGGCCGCTTCTCACGGATACGCTCACGCAAACGTTTCATAACGCCTAGGTAATACTCCTTGTTTACCGTCTGACCCTCTGGAACGAATTCGTAGTGCACCACGCCACGGATATCGAAGAAAACAATGAGCATCACCTTCATTTTCGAGCGGCTTCGGCGTGGTTTTTTCGGTTTCGGCTCATTTTTTGCCACCCATTCCATGATTGCTGGCTTGTTTGCATATCGTACTCATAGACCCAGGTCTCATCACCAGTTATAATGCGTTCCATGAATGTAGAATCGGAATTACAGCGATCCAGCATGTCTGAAGCAACCTGTTCGCGATGACGTTTTTGAAGAAAACTCAGGTCTTTTGGTACGAGTCGTGCGGCCACCTTTCTCATGCCCAAAATATCAATCAAAATCGTACGTGCGGACTCGTGGGATATCTTAAGATCATGTGCTATCTCTCTCAAGCTGGTACGACGGTTTTCCAGCACGAGGCAAGTCTTCGACCACTTCACGACCGTCCTTGAAGGCTCTGTACCACTGATATGCACGAGTTTTCGATAGAGCATTATCACCAAAGGCCTTTTGCAACATTTTCAATGCATCGGCACACGAAAATTCATTTGCAACACAAAACTTTAAACAAATTCTTTGCTCAACGTAATCATCCATAGTAAAAATCGGCACGCACTCTGACATCGACTGACTTAATCAGCTGTTGCAAACACACTAGTTGACAGATCCTGCTCAAGCTTGGCATAGTAATTAAGGACAGTGGTACCAACCTAGGAAAAAAAATTTTTACCTGCCTCATTGCCCCGCCAGATTTAAATCGATAATTCCCGGTACTTTCTTGACAGAATGTATATGTTTGAGATGGAACGCTTGAGAATATCAGCTGTTTTATTATAATACATTTATATGATAGAAAATGAGAAATAATTGCTCGATCAGAAGACTTTCGATCTCTCACCTACATAAATTACGGCATAGACCACACAACAGCTTCAAGAATCTACCAAATTGTTTTCACACTGATATTAGAATATGGACATCTAATATATGATAACTGTAGAAGACCTTTTTAATATCAACGTAGCAGAACGAAGCAGTTTGAGAACTTCCAGAAAATCCACTGCACAAGCCACCAAATGACCTTCCCTATGAAAAAATGAAGATAGACCCGATTCTGAATAGACAAACCTTAAGAAAGAAATTTGTGAGCATATCACACAACCTGCAATTTTTTCAGCACGTTGTTCCACAAGATCCTTATCAAGAACAGAACAAAAGAAAGTACCCGATCAAACCCCTAATATATGCAATAAGGAACCTTCCCTGTAGAGGAGAGATAGAAAAAAAATTCAATAAAATAGAAAGGCTTTTTACTTGATAGAAGAAATATAACAAAATTTGAATATCAAAACAAATTGAAATATGTTTATCTTCTACAATTTTAATTTCAAAAGAATTTTTTTATTCAAAAAACTTTTAGAATTAAATTAATGTCTAAAGCAAGTACCGCTCACATTTAATAGACGTATATAATCAAAACTCAATATACAATGTCAAATGAAATAAATAACCCAACAGATATACGAAAGTAATTAAAATTAATAAATAAATATTCAAAGGAGACAAAATTTTGTTTCTGGTTTTATCTTTAAGAAATACTACTTGCCTTATAAAAACATGAACACACTTAAAGGACTTCCCAAAGAATATAATTTATTTGAAATATTTAATATATTTAAATATTCGAACAAATTATTTCAAAAATCTCTAAAAAATGTGCACTATATCTTCAAAAAACAAATTTTAATTCTAGTTAATCCCGTCTTCAGCCCTTTTTCAATATTCCAAATATCAAAATCAAAAACATAACCTACGTCACTCACGTGTTAAAAGACTTAAGCTTCGAACTACAGATCAACTATATATTCAAGATTGATCTATACTCTAACAAAATCAAAGAACAAAGTGAGTTATTTTAAGGTTTACTTAAATTCATTGACATTCTATAGTTTTTTAAAAAAAAATTCAAGTGTGAATTGGTGATGTTTTCTATAACACCACCAATTCACACTGGAATTTTTTTTCTATAATTATGTACACTTCCCTTTAATTCAAAATACTATATATATATAAAGTATGTACTTTATGCTGGCAGAAAGACGCAAGTCGTTAGCCGTTTGTTGGAGCATTAAAAATCTTTACTCTCTCTTCTCTCTATATTCACCTTTGTGAATAGTTATTCCTTGCTCAGATACTTCTGCGGCATTTTCGAAACAATTTTCTATAATTTCATCATAAGAATGATTACTTTTAACACTTAAATGATCTATTCCATCGTCACCTTCAGAGTCTGTAAATTCTTCCTCGTCATCCTTGCATTCTTTTTTTCGTAATAGTGCATGCTTTAAATTAAATTACATTGTTTTAAATTACATATTTCTAATTTATATTTATATGCTGGCCAACTCATTACTAAGAGCGGCTATTGTACGTCTTCCAATACACATTTTAGAAACCTATAAGCAACCAGAGTAACATTCCTGACATTGGACAAAAGTTGTAACATTATTCAGTTCACTGGGGACGCGGTAGACCCCAAAACGATTATGCAGGATTAAATATTTACTTTTGATCCCGGATTCTTCATCTGTGAGTCCAACCTAATTGTTTGAGACCATTCCATGCTCAAAACTCGAAAATTACAGGGAGAAACGAGATCATGCTGTTTGCTCGAACAAGCAGAAAAGAAATGTAGTCACCCAAGTGCGTCGCAAAATATTAAGAGAAGAGAGAAAAACTTGAATGTTTAGCTGGGAGCAACCATAAAATGATTTTGTTGTTGTTGAAACATGGAACTAGTGGCGCAAACGAACATAGTGTGTTCACTCACATTATCCACATTCAATGATTCATTTTTCTGAACATTGATACGAGTGACATCACAAGTCTTTCAGCGTCCTAGTTAAATTTTCACTCTAAAGGAAAATATATTATGGTTCTCCAGGTTTGTTACAAGGATCAAAGAGTTAGTTCCTCATACAATAGTCATAATTTGAACCCAACTTTTAAAGATGCTGTATCATTCAATGAGAAGATTGAAGAATTCTTGGAAACTGTTAACTCTGTATACGAGTTTTAATTCATAGTATAAATCGAGGGGAGCAATTACAAAGCGTTCACGAGAAAGGTGCACATATTCTTAAAACCTTGAATTTTACTCGAATTCTTGCAAGGTACGACTTAGTTCGTACCTTGAAATGAAGGTTTTGTGATATTCTCAAATGCTTGAGCCAGATAATTTTTAAACTGGAAAAGTTTATTGAAAGAAACATTGCGTTGGGAAATGAGAAGAAAAAACTTAAATTTCAATTTGTGTTCTTTCTTGCTTTCAAGTTTTCCAAAATAAAATCCTCAGAACCACATTCAATGTACCCGGTTTGTTCGCAATTCCCAACTCCATCGTGAGGCGAACTTAAAACACCGTTAAAAGAATTTCTCCACGAAACCGCCCTGAAAACAATCGTAAAGCAGCGAGTCATGATAATCCACTAGTCAGACAAGCCGTAGAATATAATAACTCATCGTCCAAATACAGACGACCCAAGCTTGTACTCCAACCCAATGGCCATCGCTAAATCAGTGATTTCTCCTGAATCAGCACTTACTGCAAAAACTTCCATGGAAAGTCCGATAACTAACCTCTCGATGGAAGGTTGACACACCTGCCACACTCCTAACTGTCTAAAACATCCTCCTGAAAATCGCTCTAGAGGAGACAGATGTCCAGCCACTACCATTACCACCCTCTATCCCGACCGGGCTTAAGGATTCTAAGACTCGAATAGGCTAAAAACAGGAGTTTTAGTGGGTAGACTCTTTCTTTTTGTTGAGTTTTTGCAAACTAGTTCACATAAGCAAGTTTGGGAGAGCCCAAGAAACTGAAATGTAGCCCCATACTGTTTCCACTCCTTATCAGTAGAGTGGATTCATCCATAAGAAGGATTTAACCTGTATGTATATAAAAAAATTCTGATAAGCCGAATATTCATTGCGAAAAGATCATGTTGTGTATTCGGTGGGACCAGCTGGGTTTGGTGTATTATGAGCTACTATAATCGAATGGAAGGATCACAAGGGAGGTCTACCGACGACAATTGATTTGCTTGATGCGAACATTGCCAGAAGAACGGCCGCAATACGCCGACAAGCACGACAAAGTTATTTTGCAGCATGACACATGTTGTGTGGCCCGTTAAAACGTACTCAGAAACGCTAAAATGGGAAGTCCTAGCCCACCTGCCGTATAGTCCAGACATGCTCCTTCCGATTACCAATTCTTGCGATCGATGCAACAAGGCCTGGCTGACCAACACTTCTCCAATTACGATTAAATCACAAAAGAGATGGATACATGGATAACGGCCAAAGAGCCAGCCCATTTTTCGCGATTAGATCCGTCAATTGCCAGAGAGATACGAAAACCCATTGTATTTTATAGTGAACTGAAAAGTAATTCCCACGGCTAACGGATATTAGTATCGATAAAATACTATCTGCACCTATTATTATTATTATAACTTATTTTTAGTGAGCGGGCCTCTGTCCACCCTACCACTGCGTCCGCACGGACTATTGTGGTTCACCCTAATTTATATTTTACCCGACGAGATCCATTTTTTGGATAAAAGCGATAAGCTTGTTCTGGGGTAATTTTTTCAGTTCGCAGTGGGCTATAAAAACCTGGCCAAAGACCTCCCAGCCTGCAATGACCTGTCATAATTCCGACAAGTGCTCTGAGTTTGGCCCTATCCAGATCTAGGGCTAGGTCCGCCATCTTTTAGTTCGAAACTTCGAATGTTTCAGGCCATTTACATATAAAATCGTATGTTTAACTCTTGCCTGTCAGTGTATTGTACTGAAGGTGAATTCATACTTGCTTTCGTCGCCGCTGGTATCTGATCTGACATTTTGTCATTGCAGATAGAAATGCAGCGTCGTTTGTTTTCTTTTTTTATATCCCGATTCCAGTGGTTAATAGTATTAAGATTATTAATGATTAATTGTTAATCAATATTAATATCAAGAAGTCATCTTTCAGTTTAAATTTGAAACTATGACAGATATGTACATAATCTAATTTTGAAAAATAGAAAATATTAAGAATGTTGTATTCATAAGATGATTTACCAGATTTACCACCATATTTAGTGAAGACATTCACATATTTTAAAAAGAGACAATTATGCGGGAAAAGCCTGAGGATTTTTATGCCTACTTGTCACTGCTTATGCCTGGTGTAAGAGTCTATGGTCGTAGACTTCATTCATTATGATTATTCTTGTTGATTTTCGGCGACTGAATGCCGGCTAAAAAGTGTCCAGGTTTCCTTTGTTGGAAATAGAACGCGATTGTCCATTGTTCATTAAAAAGGAAGGATAAACACAAAGGGAAATCGACTGAGCTGCTCTAACATGTAAAGTTATTGTATTCTTCTGAATTACCTAATGTTCCATTCATTTGAATCGAGAGGTGGTAGACAATGGTACTTCGTTTGAGAATTCAGTGTTCTAGAGAGAATGAGATGTGGATCCACAATTAAGCAACTGACGCGGCAACCTTCTTGTCTTCAGAATGTCGCAACAAGACATTCTTGAACAACTATATTCTTGTACAAATATTATAATGAATTGATAGTTGCATAACTGACACCACAACCTATGTGTCTTCATGTGTGAAAGGAAAATTCCTGACCTAAGGATTATTGTTAATCTACCTCGAAGATCTTTGTTACATGTTCCTATTGCCATGTTATCGGTATATTCACTCAATTCACAGCCGTATTCTCCTTTGCTTGCACACTATGTTATAGGATATTAAGGAGGTTGTCTATCTCTGGAACCTTAATTTTATAAATAAATGAAAGGATGAAGAATGTATTGGGGCTGAAGAGAAGTCAAGGTTTTCATCCCTGACTTCTTCGCCTAAAGCATAACCCTGCTTCAAATGTATTTTTACTTAACCTAGCATTCTGACCTTCCTGTTACTGTTTCCTCGTTCTCGATCAAGTGTAACTTGGGTTGTCTACATAACATAATGTCCTATTCTTCCGCCACTAGATGATTATTGATTTGCTGTGTCAAATTTTTTTTCAAATCTTGAAGGTAAACTTGTGGGTCGAAGGGATTGTATCTTGATTGG
Source organism: Megalocaria dilatata (assembly GCA_034642435.1). NCBI lineage: Eukaryota > Metazoa > Arthropoda > Insecta > Coleoptera > Coccinellidae > Megalocaria > Megalocaria dilatata. Next base: position 59,341,387 of record CM067854.1, on the reverse strand, counting down.
ATCTTTTAATCAAGATTGGCTTGAAAATTTCTTCAGTTATATTCTTGATCACTGAGTAAGGAACAAATGTACTGATGTTGCATAATTCATAATATCTTTTAAAACAATTTTAATCAATAACTTCTTGGTGACGTGCCCCCGCCTTTTCGCAGAACTCACAGTCCCCGCAGTATTCAAGTAGAGTGCGAGCGTTCGGACAACAGACGTTCCGAAATGGAACAAGGTCACTGGCATCATTAGCAGAATTGCACCCCACATCTATCTGAAGAGTTCAGGGGTATCAGGTTGGAACGAAACGCCGCATGTCAAATTAAGAGGTTGAAACTCCCTCAAAACACCTTCAGATCTACAACTTTATGAAGGTATACTCCACTGAATAAAATTGACAGAAAGATACAGCCATGGAGTAATTTGATAGCCTCAGATCATTTTGGCAGGCATGAATCCACCAACAGTACCTTCAGCACTGAATAACTCAGGAAATACAAATATTAATCAGAATATAGTACAATAAAACCCGTTGTGCCCTCGTTCATATGGGTGGGTCAATCTGCATGTTGATGACGGAATTTTTTTCTAATAGAAATTGTAAAATCTGTAGGACTAAATAACCAAGTTATAAGTAGTTGGTGAAAAATCCGCATTATATTGAGTGCGGAAAATATTAGTTTGAGAATTTGATCAAATCAGGTTATTATACATATTTTTTACGTAATGTTTAAATTTTCATTTCATTTGATTCTGAAATCTATTGAGAGAAAAAAACCCAACATATCTTGAAAATATCTTAATAAGAAATTTTGATTTTCAGATTATGGATGTTCCATCACAGAACCTCTATAAAATATAATGTTCAATTATTTTCCCGGTGTTATTTTTTCTGATAGTGTAGTAACTGGGACTGACTTAAATTTTTCAAAATTTTCAATACGTAATCTAAGAAAAGAATTTATTAACACATTTGAAACTTAAAAATGAAATCTTAAATATATATATTCGTTGAATTTTTTTGAAGCTTAGTATTACTATCTGTTATATAAATGAGGTTGCATGTACCGTAACAATTCAATAAGACCCTTTAACTGCATTAAACATCAAGTGTTTCAAACATATCTTTTTTTGTCTAATACCAGAAAACACAAATAGAACATATAAAACCAAATAGAGTAAGCTGATAATAGTTTTCAATGAACTATAGGTATAATCTTTTCGAACTTGAGTATTTGAAAATGACTTTGTTTGGCTAAACTTTTTGAAAAACTGTCTCTTTTTGCTTGACTCTACACATATTATAATCTTTATGATGAAAAAACTAACTGTATCTAAAAATGAATATGAATATTGATGGTCTATTGGGAGTTGTAGCAAAAAATTTCTTTAATATGACTTCATTGAAATTCGAAGTACTTCATTATACAAAATGTTTCCTTATTTATTTGAAGCAGATTGTGTATATACAAATAGGTGAGACCATCTTAAACTAAAACATAGTTTCAGATTTACTTTCAGTTTTATCTACTCGTCTGGAATACAGAACGATTAAGAAAAATAATTTTTATGGAGCTTTTTCTTTATTGTTCTTCTTGATATTTTCTTTGTCGTGTATTATTCATCCTTCGTTGTAGAGAGGACAAGATATTGCACTCACATCTCATCGTTCGTTGCACAGGATAAAGTAGACAAATATACGAACATCCAATCATTATTTTCATATTTGTAATTTTTCTTCTGTTTTTTGTTGATGTTCCGTTTAACGGGTATACTTAAATCTTTTTACGATATGTTCCCGACCGGGATATTCAATATTCCATTGAAATCCAGTGGGCTGATGAAAAAATGTAATGACGTTCGGAAGTTTTCCTTTGAGGCCAACTTCAAATAAGGTTCGATTTTTTCTCAATACTAACTGATATTTTTCATTGCAGAAGAGTATCAGTAACTGTAAGTAAAAAATGAAACATTAACAGGGTCAGTTTATTGATGATCTTTTGAGAGTTCTAGAAAAAAATTTCTATAATTTCACTTAATTGAAATTTTAAGTACTTCACAAAATGTTACCTTATTTTATTTGAAGCATATTGGGCATGCACAAATAGGTGAGACTATCTTAAAATGAACCATAGTTTCAGATTTTCTATCAATTTAATCTACTCGTCTGGAATACAAAGAATTCCTTTGAACGATTAAGAAAAAGAATACCTAAAGGATATACGATAGTCACCTTTTTTCTTCGTAGCCCTTTTATGACTCTCCAAGGTTTGCTTCAGTTTGAATTATTGTATATCGTAATAGTTATTTCCTTGATGAAAATTAAACACTCAGTTTCCTTTAATAATTTATTCAACAATTTTTAGAACTATAAATACATTCATTTATTTATTTGATAACAATTAATAGAAAAAAAAAATTTAATTTCATTCAAGTCTTCATGTTTTTATTTGAGAAAATATTTTCGTTTATTTATTCGTTAATGTAGAGAAACCTTGGAACCCCTTGAAGCATTTTCATTGATCTTGAGTTTCCGTCGATTTTCTCTTGAAATGGAAATGTGTCATCATCTATTGGGAAGAGTAGGTGAGGAAATATAGAAATTGCTCCAAGTGTTTTCATTGAGGATACACGCCTTCTGCTTTTTATCGATTTTCTTCTGACCAGGAGTTTCATAATTCGTCGCAAAGGAGCAGGTAGAGAAATATTAAAGGATCTTAAAATATTTCCAAAGAGTTATACTATTTTTCTGCTTTTCGTCCATATTGTCTGTAACTCTTCATATTTTTATCGAAGATACTTTTCGTTGCAGAGAAACGTGTAGAGAAATTACACGAACATATTAACTCATTTCATCGAAATAAATTTCTCTTCTGGTTTCTGTTAAACATAGAAACATATAAAATTTTCCTATGTACGTTGAAATTACTTTTGTTTTAGTCATTTTTTTCCAGGTGTTTCGTTATTTATTGGAGTGGAGAATGAGGAAATATACGGCATACATTGTTATAGAAGTATATTTCTCTTCTGCTTTACGTCGATTTTGATTCTACTGGGTTTGAAAGACAACGAAGTATTTTCATCGAGCTCAATTTATGTTTTGGTTTTCATAGATTCATTATTTATTGGAGTGTTTTATTATTCATTGCACGGGACAGATAAATAAAAGTCTTAATAGTTATTAAAGTAAATTGGTCTTTTTTTTGAAATTTCTCCCGACCGACCCGACATTAGTCTTTACAGAGGAGTTGGATAAAAAACATCTCAAAATATTCTTAGCGAGGTCTTTCTCATAGTTGATGTTCGTTGTTTCACGGGAAATTCATCATCGGCAGCAGAGGAGAAGGGGAGCAAATATAAAAATATCTAAAATTATTTTTATAAAGCAGAAATTTGTTTTCTGGATTTTCCGAGTGTGTTCAATTATTTATTGTAGCGGAAATTGTAAACAAAGTATTTTATTTAGCTATATTTTCTTTATTGTTCTCGTTGATCTTTACTTGGTCTTGAATTATTCATCATTCGTGGTAGAGTAGACAAGACATACTCTTACATCTCATCATTCGTTGCACAGGATAAAGTAGACAAATATACAAATATCCAATCATTATTTTCATATTTGTATTTTTTCTTCCGTTTGTGTTCCGTTTAGCTGTTATGCTCAAATCTTCTGAGGATATATTCCCGACTCCAATGAAATGGAATGGGTTGATAAAAAAAATGCGTTCGGAAGGTTTCCTTTGAGGCCAACTTCAATTTCGGTTCGATTTTCTCTTAATACTGACTGTTATCTTCCATTGCAGAAGAGTATGAGAAAACATCTTAACGTATTTTTCAAGTACATTTTTCTTCTGATATTTTAAAATTTTCCCGGTCATTGCGATGTGGTGGCGGTAGGTATAGAAATATTGAAAATTTTCTTCACCGAGGTCGATTCAACTTCTGGTTCTTATCGATTTTCTCTTCATCATTGATTTCAGAGTAGTGTTTAGAAAGATATGAAAATATCTGAAAGCATTTTCATATATGCGCGAATTTATAAGGAATACACAAATTTTGCATACTTTTTCATCGAGGTAAATTCCTGCTCTAGTTTCTTCAGATTTTCTGCTGACTGTTTCGTTGAAGAAGAGTAGGTTAAAAAATGTAGAAATAGCTCTGTTCTAATCGAATAAAATTTTTGTGTGGTGTTCGTCCATTTTCTCTTGGCGAACAGTTTCATCATTCATTGCGGAGAAGTATAAATATAGAACAATATCATAGAAGTTGATAACTTTTCTGGTTTTGTCCATTTTCGCTCAACCACCGTTCCGAATGAAATGGGTAGATAAAATGAACAAATATTCTCGAGTATTACATCGATTCCAATTTTTTTTCTGGTTTCTGTCTTCTTTTTTAATGAAAGTGTTTCATCGTTCGTGTGTAGAAAATTTATATATTTCTATAAGCATTTTCATCGAGGTTAATTTTAATTTCTCTCGACTGGGTTTACTTCATTCTTCCTTGTAGGAAACGAGGTTGAGAAAGTCAAAAACCTTTCAGCGTATTTATATTAATCTCAATTTTTCCTTGGGTTTTCATAGATTATCTTTTAACCTACATTTTTGTCATTCGTTATAGAAGAAGATCTTTTATCTTTCTGGTTTTCATCGATCACTCGTGACTGCATTATTTTTTAATTATTGAACGGAAAGGTTTCATCATGCATTACTGAAAATATAGAGAATAAATAAATGATAGTTATATACTTGAAATTTATAATAAACTATTTTTTTTAAATGTAAGTGTTTTAATTTAGATTTGAAAGGCCCGTTCAAAATTTGTTATGTTGAGACTTTTTTGTATGAAGGGGAATTCATAATTATTGAATAATTTATTATTTGTTTTATGAAGGATTATGAATAAATATAAATAAATTTGATTTTATAATATGAACTCTATTTTTAAATATTATTGAGATTTCCACCAGAAAAACAAGCTGTTAACTTATTATTTATATATATACTATGGTTGATATAAATTGAGAAAAATCTATTATTCAAAATGTCCTACCTTGCAAAGGTTCTTCATGAGAGATCTCTCTACATCTTGCTAGTTCTTCTGTTTTTATTAATTGGACGAATTCACCTGATGAGTTGATATTCCTCTACTTTTCCGAAAGTTATGAGATTGTTGAGAATGACTGTTCTGCTAATATTTGTAGATTCGTCTTCTTAAATGGTAACTAATTTTCTTGGCAGCAATTTTTATATCTTCGCCCTTCTCAAAAAATTCTAGATAGGCCCTAAAATTTCGACAATTTTCAAAGAAAACCATTTTTCAGTCATTTCTTTCCTATTGATGTATAAATTGTTTGGAAAATAAACACAAGATCTCTGAATATTTTTCTATATTTTCATCTGTCTTCCTGTCTTCCATGGAGAACGTTGTACATTTATTATTCAGGTGTTGAAAAATTTTAATACACTTGGCTGTATGTTTTTCTTGTTTTCAAATTGAATTTCCAATGTTCTCTTCTAATCAGTGTTACTAAGTTGATTTTAAATTTATATAATTCTACAATTTCTATAACAAAAAAGTACTTAAAACATGATCTAATACATTCGAATACAATTATACAAGTTTTTACATTCAAATCAATTTTTTTGCACTTTATAACAATTTTCTTATATCAAATTTCAACAGTAATCTTACTTTAATTACAATTCACATGAAATTTTTTTTTATTAGTTTTGAAAATAATCACATTCATTTTGCTTGAATGTTTTTAGCAAGTTCACAATTTTCAAGATGTTGACAAAGCCACAGTGTTGGCGAAATAATTGTTGCTAATAATAAATTGTGGACATAATATAATTATTTTGTTTGATTGTATTGGTCTCTACATGTCGGAAATACATCTCGATGATTAAAGTAAAATAACTTTATTTCCGCTAATTTATTTAATTTCACAACAATTGTTTCGTCATGACATGACTTCGTCAGGTGAGTATGGTACCATACTCACCTGATTATATTATCATTCAATTAAAATGAATTTCTATAAAGTAGAGACAGATTCAATTTTAAAATAAGTTCACAATTATTTGTGCACCTGTATCTTTTGACACAACAAAAATTCTTTTTTGAACATTTTGCATGTTTGTTTAAATTTCTTTGTTTATTGTGTTTTCGATTCAGATTTAAAATTGTTAACTTGATCAATATCATCAATTATTTTTTACTTGATCAAATTATCAATTCAGAGTGCTGAACTAATATAATTTATATAGTTATAATTAATAATTGAAAAATTATTATCAATTATTTTCCTCGCCTTGGAGGCTAAATTTATTCTATTTGAAAGTTTTTTCGTTTACCCTTTTATATAGGTTTGCATTCAATTGAAACTTCAATGATATTTCTCAGAATTCGAAATATTTGATTGAATATGAGCTATTGCTCATATTAGGTGAAAGTAATACGTGCATCTTATTGGTTGAGTCAGCTCCATTAATAGAAACACTTTTTAGGTAAGGCATAGGTTGATTTTTCTCCAACAAAGGATTTCAGGGAGTTTTGTAAGAAACTTGCAAAACCAAATACGCAAGTCATCTGGAGAATAATAATGCCAATAAAGATGGGGTGCAAAATTTTCTACAGTTCCCAAACCAAGATAAATTGACAGCTAAACTGAGGAATTGAGGAATCATACAAACATCGCGCTGGTTCAGGAAGCATACACCATAAAAAGTAATAACTCGTACTAGATACCCGGCCTACAGGGAATTTCTGCCGCACACAGCTTGACAAGTAATTTCTCTGCTGCCATACTGTACAACAGAGATGCAATCAAGGCGTTGCACTTCCCACAGCTATGTACAGCAAATGTTGCAGTCATCTCCACCTCCAGCAATAATACACAACCTTTTTGGACAAGTGTGTACCGCCTGCCCTCCAGCGACCTTCAAGTCGACCTCCAGTCACTACAAAGGATCCTTGATGAGTTGAAGAACTAGAAAATCCTGATTGGCGGAGACCTAAATGTCAGATTCACTTTGTGGTTTGACACAGTAGACGACGCCCAATCCCCAACTCTGGAAGAATTCATCATGACCAATGATCTGGAGATCATTAATAGATCAAACACTGCACCAACGTTTGAGATGGTCAATGGATCCAGCCATATCGACCTTACTCTAACCTCCTTAAACATCGCCGAGAATATCCAAGGATGGACCGTGTGCAGAGACACGATCACCTCTGATCACAACACCATCAAGTTCTTCATCCAGAAGGACTGCAGGTACCAAACAAGCTAGCCAAAGTACATCCTGTATGTCTCGAATATAGACGATGAATTCGTAAGATTAAGAATGGAGGAACTTAACCGAAGACTCTGCAGCCTAAGATTGGGAAACCTACAAGAAATTGAGTCCGCAATTGGAACGCTGCAAAGTGGAATAAGGAAATCCATTATGAAGGCGGCTCCCAGGAGGAAAAGGTACACTAACCGCTCATACTGGTGGACTGATGAGGTAGAAAGACATCGAAACGTCTACCTCAAGACGAAGGATCTGTTTTACAAAAATAGATGAGGAAGAACCCCTGGGGAGTAGTTCTGATTCGTCCACCGACGAGTCAACATCGCTTCAGGTAGTAACCGGCCCTCTACTTCGTACAAGGGAATTTCGTGCCCGGAGGCTATTCAAGCGTCCGGTACAAAAACTTCTGTTTTTTCGAAAATTTCGAATGAATAAAAAGTGGAAAGTAATTTCAGTGTTGAACGGAATAAGGGGAAACTAATTGTTTCATCTCGTGCCCTTTTAGTTCAGGAAATTCCGACTCAGTTGAATATTCCGTGTGTGTTTTGTGCCCCTGTTCCTTTTTAGAAGAAGGAACTAGTAAAGTGAAATAATCTGCGAACAGTAATAGTGGACAGGCATCGCTTTACGTATTTTTATCGAGATCCGCCGTGAAACCAGACTATTTTAGGTTTTTTTACTAAAACCCTATAAACAATCCAGACCGGTAAATCAAGAGTCACCCGCAGGTACTCCGTGGTGTTAGAGCCTGTGTCTTCCGCCAGGAAACCCCGGGTTCGAATCCCAGCCAGTCCGAAAAAAATTTTTCGGCAAAACGTGATTTGGAAAAGTGACTTCTTGTCTAGAAAACTTTGTATACTTGCAGACAGGTCCCGTAGCCCCGTTAGAAGCAACGGAGCCTACCACCAGAAAGCAAATCCCAGTGGTGCCAGAAAAAGTTTCGAGAAGCTGTGATTTCGCTGACTCTAAAGCTATGTGGTGAAACATGACACGTGCCACACTCAGAAAAAGGAGTTCTCGTCTGATCACTGAAGCGAGAGGTTGTCCCAACCTGCTAAGGGTTCGTACCGACGCCGATCGGCCATCTTGTGCGTGTTTCTACAAAAACGCGTCCTAACAGTAAATGTTAAGAAATTATCAACAGTGAAAGTTAAAAGAAAACACCCATAGTGGATAGTGAGAGTGAGGAAAATCAGCGAATCGCTTTAATTAGCGACCTCGTATCAAGACAGATCGAAAATGTACGAATAATGGACGGCGACACCATTATGCGAAGTGACTCGATTAGGAAAAGAAAGAACCCCCCATCTGAAACAAGCTCAGATACGGACGAGGAGCCCCCAATCAACATGTCTACAAATATAGAAGGAGACAGACGCCGGAAAAAGGTGAAAGATATCACCAATCCGCAACAAACTCACCCTGGCGGGGGAAGCCAGCCAAAAAACACAGAAGACTTGAATGCACCTATTCAAGTCAAAAACAGGTATGAAAAACTGGATAATCCAGTAGAAGAAGAAGTCAACACAAATAACCCCCCAAAAACCATGAAAAGGCACAGGAACCCACCCCCAATAGTGCTACAAGGAGTCATAATGGACCACGAAGAGATGGTAGCTAAAATTAAGCACCAAATTGGAAAGGCCAAATTCTATATCAAGTATATGAGAAATGCATCGAGAATTTACACTTTCAATATGGACGACTATGATAAATTGAAGAAGCACTTCATCACAATTAAACAAGATTTTCACACCTTCTCAAAAAGGGACGAGAAGACGCATGCCTTCGTACTAAAAGGCATAGGAAACAAAACAGACCCCGAAACAATAAAAGAGGCATTAATTTACGACCATGACCTGGACGTTCTTCTTTTCATCCATTCCAACACAAACTAGCAGCTCTCCATAGTATGATATACCGTTTATTGAACATTCCACTAAACCAAGTCAATTTCCAAAAAGAAAAATGTATAATTAAACAAATAGCTTACAACAATGGATATAATACATCTCTAATAGATAATTTAATTAACCAACGTATATACAAAAACACAATAAAAGAAATTTATCCAGTAACATCTGATCTATCTGAACACAAATACGTTAGCCTCACATATCTCGGAAACATTAGTATTCAACTAAAACACCTACTTAAAAAAGAAAATATTAAAGTCTCTTTCAAGACAAACAATCCTATTAGCAAATACATCAAAAACAATAAAAAAAAGTATGGATAAACTTCAATTATCAGGTATATACAAACTCGCTTGCCCAGATTGCCCAAAGATTTATATTGGTAGAACAGGTAGAAATTTCGGTACACGCCTAACAGAATATAAAAGAAGTTTCGATAAAAATAAAAAATATTCACATTATGCTAAACACCTTCTTGAAAATAACCATTCTTTCACAAAAGAAATAGAAATTCTACATGTTGAAAATAGAGGTCTAAAATTGAACTTATGGGAAATTTACGAAATAAATAAACATAAAAACAGCAATAACCTAGTAAATGAACAAATAGATTTTTATTACACCCCTCTATTCAATATTTACAAGGGATCGAATGAACATGATTCTGAAGGGAATATTCTTTGAGAAAACCAACCCGACGAACAATTTAAAAACACATGTACACCTTCTGTAAAAAATCTTATAAATTCATTGTACAACAATTGTTACTTCGTATTCTGATGAAGTCTTTCAAGCAAAGACGAAACGTACGTCAATACCAAAAATAAAGTAGAAAATGTGAACAAGTGTTTTATTTTATAATGACAACTAAAGAGAAGTTCAAGAGGAAACTCGATCAAGCCCGTGAAAAAAGCTGGATTGTCTTCGCCCAAGAAGACATGAGGAAGAACCCTTGGGGAGTAGTTTACAAACTGGCAGCTGAAAAGTTTCACCGTGCAGGAGCACTCAACTCACTCAGAAGAGAGGACAATACAATAACCCTCTCCCCTGAAGAGACCGTGAGCTACCTAGTACGGTCACTGCTACCCGTAGATGAACAAGGAGAGAACGACAACGTCCACAATATGGAACAAACCGATTTCGGCTCCTTTAACCCGGATAGAAATCTCTGCACTGGCGACGACACGGAGCCCATAGGAATCGAGGAAATAGACGACATCGTTCAAAGCCTCGAACCCAACAACAACAATAATGCCTGCTGGAGAGAAAGCTACTTCGCGGAAACATGGAAACACGGAAATCTGGTGGTGCTCCTCAAGGACCAAACGGAAGACACGGGCAGTATGAAAAACTACCGTCCAATAGTCCTCCTGCCAGAATACAGTAAAATCCTGGGGAAAGTCATCAGAAACAAGATGAGAAGAGATCCCGTATATCAACATCACGCGTCCCAATTCGGCTTCATTCCAGGCCGATCCACTACGGACGCGTTGCTGAAATACAAGAACAAGGTGAAGAGCAGCAACGCTAAGTACCTGAACACGTTGTTCGTCGATAAAAAGGGTGCCTTCGATAATGTATGGTGGCGCTCCCTCATGCGGATCCTGAAGAGAAGAAATGCTCCCTGTAGCACCCTGAAGATGATGAAGAACTATCTAACGATACAGAACCGTGGAGTACGAACAAAACGGTTTTGTTTATAAGAAGCACATCACCAAAGGATGTCCCCAGGGCTCGGTTCTAGAGCCTGACCTATGGAATTTCATCCTTGATGAACTCCTAGAATCTGCCTGGTCTGATGGCGTCACACCCATTGCTTACGCAGATGACCTGGTCATCACCATAGAAGCCAAGAAACGCGAGGAACTTCTTCAGAAGATGCAAACCACAACGGACAAAATCCTTATCTGGGCGCACTTCAAGAAACTCCAGATTTCTGAAGAGAAAACCGTATATATGGCAAACATATCCCCAAAGAGAATACACCACAAGGATGCAAACCCACATATGCGGCAAGAAAATAAATAGAGTGGACCAGTACAAATAGTTTGGTCTCGTTATTGACCCAAAACTGAATTTCGAGAAGAACGCTGCATACGCAACGAACAAGACGAGAGGGATAGCCATGTCTCTCAGGAAGAGTATCAAGACCAAGTGGGATCACGATATCAAAACTTCGGCCCTCACCATATACCGTGGGGCCCTCCTTCCCATCCTGAGTTACGCGTCCAACGTCTGGCTGGACAGGCTGCACTTCTCCAAAGTCAACAGGAAATACCACTCTATCTATGGAACAATCTCCCAAACCATGTCTGTGTCTTCCGCCAGGAAACCCCGGGTTCGAATCCCAGCCAGTCCGAAAAATTTTTTCGGCCAACAGGAAGTTCCGGGTTCAAATCCCAGTGGTGCCAGAAAATTTCGAAAAGCTGTGACTTCGCTGACCGTAAAGCTATGTGGTGAAACATGCCACGTGCCACAAGAAGAAGTTCCTCGTCGGCCTCTGCAATTGAAAAAATCGACCAGACATTAAAAACCAACCAGAAATCAAAAATGACGACGATCACAGAAAACACGGCCACCCTATTACACACTCCGACACACATCACTGAAGATGACAAGAAGGATACGTTCAAACTGGTGAACGTATGCTCGCAGAATCTGACTGTGATAAGGGATTTCTTAATCTCTATTAAGGAATCCATCGGGAAGAAGCAAAATTGTCTGTTAGCATGTGAAATCATGCAAAACAGCCTGCAGCATATCCTTGGCCTCGGCCAAACCAGCAATACCCAGGAACCAATGAACGCGGAACAGATCAAAGTGATCGTCAAAGATGTGGTCACTGAGATCCAAGAGACCGTGAAATCCGCAGCACCTGCACCGCCGAGCTTCGTGGATATCATGAAGAGGAAAAACCCGGCAACCCCCATGCGAACAAATAGCAAAACGACGGTGAAGAAGCACAAAGTCATCGTGCAGCCCAATGCCAACTGCAAAGGGATCAAGACGGCGGAGGACACGCGGAAGATCCTGATGTCTAAGAAATCCGCTGATCTTGGAATTCGCGTCGATAGGGTCGTCCGATGAGGGACAACTCGGTGCTTCTGGAATCCACATGCCAATCCATCCTGAAGTTGGGCGAATCCGCTACTCTGGAGAAGATGAACTTGACCGCGAAAGCTGTTACAAAGCAGTGGCCGCGTATGCAAATTCTCGACATTCCGGTAACAATGAAGGAGGAAGAGCTCATTCTGGAGAATGATGGGAGCCTACCTGATGCCGTGCCAGACAAATTCACTGGGAGGATGTTTCAGCACGGATCCAAAGGACATTCCAGCGGAACCACATCGTGGATCGTGGAAGTCCATCCTGCAGCTAGGCACCACTATCACCAAACCGGGAGGGTGTACTCCACATGGAAGTCACACCAAATCAGGGACTTCATCGCGGTATCCAGGTGCTACAAGTGCCAGCGCTTCGGGCATATCTCGAAGTACTGCAAGGCTGAACGCAGCTGCGGATACTGCACCTCCACGGAACACCCAAGCAAGGAATGCCCTCTGAAGGAAAACGCTGGAAAACACAAGTGTACAAATTGTGTCCGAAGCAGCCGACAATAACTGTCCGATCTACCAGCATAGACTCCAGGAGCAGATCAACCTAACCACATACGACGTTAATGTATAGACACACTAACATCATACAAATTAACCTGCAGCGATCCAAAACAGCAACGAATGAATTGATTGGACATCTGTTGAAGAACAAAACAGACATCGCGCTGATCCAGGAACCTTACACCACTAAACGGAACAACAATGTACACTACATACCAGGCCGCTCACAGCCTGACTGGTAATTTCTCTGCTGCCATACTGTACAGAGATGCAATCCAGGCGTTGCAACTCCCACAGCTATGTACAGCAAATGTCGCAGTCATCTCCACTTCCAGTAAGAATGGACAAATTTTTTGGACAAGCGTGTACCGCCCGCCCTCCAGCGACCTCCAAGCCGACCTTCAGTCGCTACAAAGGATCCTTGATGAGTTGAAAAACCAGAAAATCCTGATTGGCGGAGACCTAAATGTCAGATCCACCTTGTGGTTTGACACGATAGACGACGCCCAATCTCCAACTCTGGAAGAATTCATCCTGACCAATGATCTGGAGATCATTAACAGGCCAAACACTGCACCCACGTTTGAGACGATCAATGGATCCAGCCATATCGACCTTACCCTAACTTCCCTCAACATCGCCGAGAATATCCAAGGATGGACCGTGTGCAGAGACACGATCACCTCTGACCACAACGCGATCAAGTTCTTCACCCAGAAGAACTGCTGGCAACAGTCAACTAGCCAGCCAAAGTACACCCTAGATGTCTCGAAAATCGACGAGGAATACGTTAGAGCAAGAATGGAGGAACTAAGTCAACGACTCTGCAGCCTAAAATTGGGGAATCAACAGGAAATTGACTTCGCAATTGAAATGCTGCAAAGTGGAATAAGGAATTCCATTATGAAGGCGGCTCCCAGGAGGAAAAGGTACACTAACCGCCCAGACTGGTGGACTGACGAGGTAGAAAGACATCGAAAAGTCTACCTCAAGACGAAGGATCTATTTTACAAAAATAGATACAATGTCTACTCGGCCCACCTACACGCCCAGATGACTGCAACTAAAGAGAAGTTCAAGAGGAAACTCGATCAACCTCGTGAGAAAAGCTGGAATGTCTTCGCCCAAGAAGACATGAGGAAGAACCCCTGGGGAGTAGTTTAAAAACTAGCAGCTGAGAAGTTTCACCGTGCAGGAGCACTCAACTCACTCAGAAGAGAGGACAATACAATAACCCTCTCCCCTGAAGAGACCGTGAGCTACCTAGTACGGTCAGTGCTACCCGATGATGAACAAGGAAAAAACGACAACGTTCACAATATGGAACAATCCGATTTAGACTCCTTTAACCCGGATAGAAATCTCTGCACTGGCGACTACACGGAGCCCATAGGAATCGAGGAAATAGACGACATCGTTCAAAGCCTCGAACTCAACAAAGCTCCAGGAAGGGACCAAATAAAAGGAAAAGTCGTGAAACTTGTTCACCCGATCATCAGAGAAGCAGTGCATAAAATCTATAATGCCTGCTGGAGAGAAAGCTACTTCCCGAACATATGGAAACATGGAAATTTGGTGGTGCTCCTTAAGGACCCAACAGGAGACACGGGCAGTATGAAAAACTACCGTCCGATAGTCCTTCTGTCAGAATATGGTAAAATCCTGGAGAAAGTCACCAGAAACAAGATGAGAAGAGACCCCGTGTATCGACATCACGAGTCACAATTCGGATTCATTCCAGGACGATCCACTACGGATGCGTTGCTGAAATACAAGAATAAGGTGAAGAGCAGCAACGCTAAGTACCTGAACACGTTGTTCGTCGATATAAAGGGTGCCTTCGATAATGTATGGTGGCCCTCTCTCATGCGGATCCTGAAGAGAAGAAATGCTCCCTGTGACACCCTGAAGATGATGAAGAGCTATCTAACGAACAGAACCGTCGAGTACGAACAAAACGGCTTTGTTTTTAAGAAGCACATCACCAAAGGATGTCCCCAGGGCTCGGTTCTAGGGCCTGACCTATGGAACTTCATCCTTGATGAACTCCTAGAATCTGCCTGGCCTGATGGCGTCACACCCATTGCCTACGCAGATGACCTGGCCATCACCATAGAAGCCGAGAAACGCGAGGAACTCCTTCAGAAGATGCAAGACACAATGGACAAAATCCTTATCTGGGCGCACTCCAACAAGCTCCAGATTTCTGAAGAAAAAACCGTATATATGGCAAACATATCCCCCAAGAGAGTACACCACAGGGATGTGCAAACCCACATATACGGCAAGAAAATAAATAGAGTGGACCAGTACAAATATTTGGGTCTCGTTATTGACCCAAAACTGAATTTCGAGAAGAACGCTGCCTACGCAACCAACAAGACGAGAAGAATAGCCATGTCTCTCAGGAAAAGTATCAAAACCAAGTGGGACCAGGACATCAAAACTTCTGCCCTCACCATATACCGTGGGGCCCTTCTACCCATCCTGAGTTACGCGTCCAACGTCTGGCTGGACAGGGTGCCCTTCTCTAAAGTCAACAGGAAATACCACTCTATTTACGGAACAATCTCCCGAACCATGACACAGTGCTACAACTCTGTATCAACTGAAGCAGCAGGAGTCATGGCGGGCCTAACCCCCGTCGACCTGGAAATTGAAATGAGGACCTGCATCAGCAATCTTCGCAGAGGCAGGTCTGGAACTTTCCAGAACGAAGCAATCGTGCCCCTCCAGTTCGATTCGATTCGACATGCACAGATGTACCTCCAGATGAAATCAGAAGATATATGGCAGGAAAGATGGGAAAACTCGACTAAAGGTAGAATAACATTCAAATTCTTACCTGAAGTCGCACTCTGAATATTGACTTCCTCAAAGCCCAAGTATTGTCAGGACACGGCGAATTCGGTTGTCACCTGAAAAGAATCGGGAAATCCGAATCTGACAGTTGTGACGCCTGCCCCAACGAAACAGACGACCCAATACACCGGATACTGAACTGCCAAAAATACTTGGACACCCAGGAGTTAATAAACGAAGAAATCAGAACGTGGCCACCTGACCTAAAACATATCCCTCATCTGGAGAACAGGAGCAGTTTCGAACAATTAGCCAGTCCCAGTCCGTGCTTATTGGAAACCAAAACTGGAACCCCCCACTGCCCTCAATCCAAACCTGTAGGAAACCATTTTCTTGTCTGCCAGCGTGGTTAATCCAACACAGAGACGGAAACCAGAAAAAACCCAGGACACACCCCCTCCTACTCGTGAACCACCTGGCCATAAAATCCAGATACTCCCGGGGGAAGTCACATCCTCCAGGAAAACAAGAAAACGAAGCCCCACCCTACTCGAAACGGAATCTGCAGCGGCAAACCTTTGGACTCAACAAGTTTAATTTGTGAAGTGTCGTGACGAGCATCGCGATAGTGAAGTGTCGTATCGGCTAAAGTGGCGCAAAGTGTTCCCAGAGACACCACCAGGAATCAGAACAATAACACTTCCCAAATGGAAGTTATATAAACCTGTAATCTGCCTAAACTTTGTACCACTTTATAAACTATGGCATACTGCGCTATGCATCACTGTCCACATTTTACACTTCAATTTTTCTACATTTTTATCTTTGTATTTTATTTTATTTTCCATTACTTTTAACATTCTGTAATTCTGTAATAACTATGTCTCTCTGAAATCAGAACTGCATTTCATATACGATTTTATGAAATAAACGTGCCGTTGGGCACCTTTTTTTTTTTTTTTTTTGCTACAACTACGTATCAACCGAAGCAGCAGGAGTCATGGCGGGCCTAACCCCCGTCGACCTGGAAATCGAAATGAGGACCTGCATCAGCAATCTTCGCAGAGGCAGGTCTGGAACTTTCCAGAACGAAGTAATCGTGCCCCTCCAGTTCGATTCGATTCGACATGCACAAATGTACCTCCAGATGAAATCAGAAGACATATGGCAGGAAAGATGGGAAAACTCGACTAAAGGTAGAATAACATTCAAATTCTTACCTGAAGTCGCACAGGAAAGACCTCTCAATATTGACTTCCTCAAAGCCCAAGTATTGTCAGGACACGGCGAATTCGGTTGTCACCTGAAAAGAATCGGGAAATCCGAATCTGACAGTTGTGACGCCTGCCCCAACGAAACAGACGACCCAATACACAGGATACTGAACTGCCCAAAATACTTGGACACCCAGGAGTTAATAAACGAAGAAATCAGAACGTGGCCACCTGACCTAAAACATATCCCTCATCTGGAAAACAGGAGCATTTTCGAACAATTAGCCAGTCCCAGTCCGTGCTAATTGGCAACCCCTAATTGGGAACCCCCACTGCCCTCAATCCAAAACCTGTAGGAAATCTTTTTCTTGTCTGCCAGCGTGGTTAATCCAACACAGAGACAGAAACCAGGAAAAAACCAGTACACACCCCCTCTTACTCGTGAACCACCTGGCCATAAAATCCAGAGACTCCCGGGGGAACTCACATCCTCCAGGAAAACATGAAAACGAAGCCCCACCCTACTCGAGACGGAACCTGCAGCGGCAAACATTAGGACTCAACAAGTGTTATTTGTGAGGTGTTGTGACGAGCACCGCGGTAGTAAAGTGTCGTATCGGCTAAAGTGGCGCAAAGTGTTCCCAGAGACACCAGCAGGAATCAGAACAATAATACTTCCCAAATGAAAGTCATACAAACCTGTAATTTGCCTAAACTTTGTACGACTTTATAAACTATGGCATACTGCGCTATGCATCACTGTCCACATCTTACACTTCTATTTTATTGCTATACTATTTTATTCCTTATTTTTTACTTTAGTTACTTTTATTCTTTGTACTCTGCAATAACAATGTTTCTCCGAAATCAGGCACCCAATATGGTGCCAAAACTGTATTTCATGCACTATTTTTAAAATAAACGTGCCCTTGGACACCTTTTTTTTTTTTTTGGGAAGATGTTTGGGCGTCCTGATCCGTCCGCCGACGAGTCAGTCAACATCGCTCCAGGTACTAACCGGCCCTCTATTACGTACAAGGGAATTTCGTGCCCGGAGGCTATTCAAGCGTCCGGTACAAACACTTCTGTTTTTTCGAAAATTTCGAATGAATAAAAAGTAGAAAGTAATTTCAGTGTTGACCGGAATAAGGGGAAACTAATTGTTTCATCTCGTGTCCTTTTAGTTCAGGAAATTCCGTTAAAAGACTCAGTTGAACATTCCGTGTGTGTTTTGTGCCCCTGTTCCTTTTAAGAAGAAGGAACTAGTAACTATGATAAATTGAAGAAGCACTTCATCACAATTAAAAAAGATTTTCACACCTTCTCAAAAAGGGACGAGAAGACGCATGCCTTCGTACTAAAAGGCATAGGAAACAAAGCAGACCCCGAAACAATAAAAGAGGCATTAATTTTCGACCATGACCTGGACATTAAACAGGTCTACAAAATGAACGCCACAAAAGAACTCATGTTCCTGGTAGTAACGAACCAGAACATAACTCTTAGACAGCTAAACAACAGCGTATACGGAGTATGTAACTCCTACGTACACTGGGAGAGGCAACGGAACTCCAGGCAGATGGCAATCTGCAAAAACTGTCAGGAATGGGCACACGGAACCTCCAACTGTTTCAAGAAACCGAAATGTGTAATGTGCGCGGGTGAACACAAAACCGCGGATTGTGAAAAAAGTGCCCAGGACGCCCCAAAGTGCGCGAATTGCAACAACTGAATTGATTAGACAACTGTTTAAGAACCAAACAGACATCGCGCTGATCCAGGAACCATATATCATTAAACGGAACAACAACTCGTACTACATACCCGGCCTACAGGGTATTTCTGCCGCTCACAGCTTGACTAGTAATTTCTGACATGAACTGTATGACATGAGGAAGAACCCCTGGGGAGTAGTTTACAAACTAGCAGCTGAAAAGTTTCACCGTGCAGGAGCACTCAACTCACTCAGAAGAGAGGACAACACCTGCACGAATTAGTAGCATAGCAACAATGAAGAAGCAAGTTATCGTGTAGCCCAATGCTAACTGCAAAAGAATTAAGACGGACACACGGAAAATCCTGATGTCCAAGAAATCCGCTGATCTTGGAATTCGCGTTGATAGGGTTGTCCCGATGAGGGACAACTCGGTGCTCCTGGAGTCTACGTGCCCTTCTATCCTGAAGTTGGGCGAATCCGCCACTCTGAAGAAAATGAATTTGACCGCGAAGCCTGTCACAAAGCGGTGGCCGCGAATGCAAATTCTTGACGTTCCGGAGGCAATGAAGGAGGAAGAGCTCAGGAACCTTCTGGAAAATGAGAGAGTCTTCCCGATGCCGTGCCAGACAAATTTTCGTCGCGATTCACCGTGAAATTCGTAAATTACGAGACTTTTCATTCTCCGACCACGTGGTTTCAGTGTTTTTAGTGACCAGTGTAGCAATACACACCGAAAAATCACACAAGTCTGCAGAAGTGTGTGCATTCATTAAGGGAACGTATCCGCAGAATAAAACTCTCAAAACCGTTCGTGTAAATTAGATTAATTTAGGAATGAGGAAGAGCTCAGGAACCTTCCGGAAAATGATGGTAGTCTTCCCGATGCCGTGCCAGACAAATTCACTGGGAAGATGTTTAAACACGGATCCAAAGGACATTCCAGCGGAACCACATCGTGGATCGTGAAAGTCCACCCAGCAGCTAGGGAGCATTACCACCAAACAGGGAGTGTGTACCCCACATGGAAGTCACACCAAATTAGGGACTTCCTCGCGGTATCCAGGTGCTACGAGTGTCAGCGTTTCGGGCATGTCTCGAAATATTGCAAGTCCGAACGTAGTTGTTGAACGTACTACTTCTTTCTACATTTTTACTTTTATACTTTATATTCAAGATTTATGCAATTACTGTACCCAAAAATCAGGAACCCAGTATGGTACCATACCTGTATTTCAAAATCTATTTTTGAAATAAATGTTCCGCTGGGAAAATGTTTTAGCACGGCTCCAAAGGACACTCCAGCGAAAGCACATCGTGGATCGTGGAACTCCACCCAGCTGCCAGGAACCACTACAATCAAACAGGGAGGGTGCACTCCACATAGAAGTCACACCAATATAGGGACTTTCTCGCAGTATCCAGGTTCTACAAGTGAACGTGTGCTCCCAGAACTTGACCGTGATAAGGGATTTCTTAATCCCTATCAACAAATCCGTGGGCAAAAAGCAGAACTGCCTGCTCGCATGCGAAATAATGCAAAACAGCCTCCAGCACGCCCTCTGCCTCGGCCAAGGTAGCGCAAACCAGGAACCTATCAACGCAACAGAAATTAAAAAAATTGTCAAGGACGTTGTTACGGAAATTCAGGAAACCACCAAAAACACTGCACCTTCACCTCCCACTTTCGTGGATATCCTGAAAATTAAAAGCCCGGCAGCGCAGGTACATACACCTGCACGTAATACCAGCACAAACGCGAATAAGCACAAGGTCATCGTGCAACCCAAGTTAGCAAGTTAGACCGCAGAGGACACGCGGAAAATTCTGATGTCCAAGAATTCTGCCGATTGGAATTCGCGTCGTATATGTAAAGCAGCTGTAAAATATCTCAATACAGGATAAAAAATTTAATTCATCATCAGAAAATTTCAAAGCCGAAAAACAAATTTGTTTCGGCTCATCAATTTTATCCGAAGTTCGTTAACCTTTCTACTGTAAAATTCAACGATGATGAAATATATCTTGATTTATTAGATTAAATGAAAACAAAAAAGAATGCCTGAATATAATCGAAAATATTAATTATATTAATTATATTAATAATAATAATTAATTATATTAATAGCCCCCTTGCGAAACTAGCCTCTAAATTAAATAAAATTTTCAAAGAAACAGCACAATTCAACTCACTCTATTCGATAAAAAATTCAATCGAGCTCACAAAATACTAAAAAATGTTATCTTTCCAATTAACAGTATTCTAGTGTCGTTTGATGTAGTTAATATGTTCCCGAATATACCAAATACAGAATGCATGAATATAATCGAAAATATCCTAACAAAACATAATCCTGTCATAAAAAACGAAATTTTAACCCCTTTAGAACTTTGCGTGGAAGAAAATTACTTTCAATACAATAAAAAATTTTACAAACAGAAAGATGGACTTGCCATGGGCTCACCTTTCAGCCCATTACTCGCTGAAATCTTTATGTCCTGTTTTGAAAAAAAAATTCTAAAATCCACACACGCAAAGCATATCACATCAACCATATCAACTTATACAACAATACCAAATTTTTCAAACCATCCGTTCAATCATAAACTAGCTGCAATAAGATCAATGGTACATAGAGCATTTTCAATTCCTTAAGATAATATTACGTTAAAGAGGGAATTGAATACAATCAGAAATTTTTGGTTGTGATTATTTTTGTTAATTGAATTATCTATATTTCTGGATGAATTGATTCAATTTAATTGAAATATTGGATGGAGTAGTCAAACCCAAACTTCATCAAAGAATAAATAAAAATTACTTTCAATACAAGTAAATTTTACAAACAGAAAGATGGACTTGCCATGGGTTCACCTTTCAGTCCATTACTCGCTGAAATCTTTATGTCTTGTTTTGAAAGAAGAATTCTAAAATCCACACACGCACAGCATATCACTTTTTGGTACAGGTATGTAAACGATATATTGGCTTGCTTCTGCGGAACACATTCAGAATTAAATGAAACATTAAAATATCTTAATAGTTTGCAAAATAAGGACAAATTCACCATGAAAACACAATTTGATAACAAAATAAATTTTCTGGACATAACTTTAATTAAGAATAATAATGAAATTTCCTTTGATATATAGAAAACCCACATCAACTGATACAACAATACCAAATTTTTAAAACCATCCGTTCAGTCATAAACTAGCTGCAATAAGATCAATGGTACATAGAGCATTTTCAATTCCTTAAGATAATATTACGTTAAAGAGGGAATTGAATACAATCAGAAATTTTTGGTTGTGATTATTTTTGTTAATTGAATTATCTATATTTCTGGATGAATTGATTCAATTTAATTGAAATATTGGATGGAGTAGTCAAACCCAAACTTCATCAAAGAATAAATAAAAATTACTTTCAATACAAGTAAATTTTACAAACAGAAAGATGGACTTGCCATGGGTTCACCTTTCAGTCCATTACTCGCTGAAATCTTTATGTCTTGTTTTGAAAGAAGAATTCTAAAATCCACACACGCACAGCATATCACTTTTTGGTACAGGTATGTAAACGATATATTGGCTTGCTTCTGCGGAACACATTCAGAATTAAATGAAACATTAAAATATCTTAATAGTTTGCAAAATAAGGTCAAATTCACCATGAAAACACAATTTGATAACAAAATAAATTTTCTGGACATAACTTTAATTAAGAGTAATAATGAAATTTCCTTTGATATATAGAAAACCCACATCAACTGATACAACAATACCAAATTTTTTAAACCATCCGATCAATCATAAACTAGCTGCATATAGATCAGTGGTACATAGAGCATTTTCAATTCCTTAAGATAATATTACGTTAAAGGGGGAATTGAGTACAATCAGACAAATCGCCACAAAAAATCAGTTCGAAACAAAAACTATTAATTCTATCATAAACAAAAAACAAAAGCAAATTCGTAAACAAATTTACCCCATTTTCAAATCAGATAATAATAACACTAAATTCATAATACCAACATATTTTAGAAGAATTTCACGAAAAAATAGCTCAAATTTTGTCAAAAATTAACATAGTAACAGCTTTCACACCCTCCCATAAAATTTCTAATCTCTTTTTTAACCCAAAAGACAAAGAGAACCGAGTGAATAATTCTGGAGTCTATAAATTAAGTGGTCAACAGTGTAATAGCGTGTATATAGGACAAACGGGCCGACCTTTCCATAAAAGGTACAAAGAGCATCAATCTGCTTTTAGGAACCGGAAGGATAATTCCAATTTTGCGATCCATTTTTTCAATATAGATCACACGTTCCCAGAATTGAACAAACTTGTTATCCTGCACATGGAATCGAAAGGGAAAAAACTTCATGGAATCCATAGAAATTGAAAAATATAAGAGGCACGTACCACTAATAAAACTACTAAACGAACAGACGGAAATTTGGAAAAATCTTCTCTTCGAAACTCTGCCGAAGCCTGCAATCAGCATATATAATAGTTGAGATCTAATTTGTTCATTCAGTTTGAAAATCTAGTAAACACTACGAAACTCGAGTCACTGTATAACAGTAATAATAAAAACTGATAGAAAACAAAGTAATTTCTTATTTCAGTCCATTAAAACGAACTATCATAAAGTAACGGACTACTCCATCCTATATTAAATGATATAAAATATGCAGGCCCTATTTTACAGAGTGATATAGTTGCTATCCTACGATTTAATTTACGTATGGTAAACTTGTCAAATGTAGCAATTATATAATATACGTAAATCAGCTGAAAAATATTTCCGGTTTTTTCATGAAACATGTAACATTTTTAGTCCAAAAACTGATACATTTTTATATCGTATTCTTATCGGTAGAACACTGGAAAATGTGCCCATATCTATTCTTGAAAATTTTGGTGACCATTTATATGATGACCTGCTAGATAGCCATTCGATAAAAGTCATCACTTACTTTTTGTGTAAAGATATGAAACATCCAGACTTCCAAGGATAAGAAAGAACTGCAGAATTTATTCTGACGTTTAATAATTTATTTGATATATTGATTTCCAGAAACATTTGGATTTCTAGGGAAACTGCTGAATTTTTCCTTGATTTCATGAATGAAATGAAGGATTTTATCTAACACTAAATGATTCACCTTTTCTTGAATATTCTTTATCTAGACGAAGAAAGTCTAACAATGGGGAACCCATTAAGCCCCTTGTTATCAGAAATATTCATGGATCACGTAGAAACCAATATCCAAAAACTCCCATATTTTAAAGATTTCGTTTATTGGTACCGCTATGTAGATGACGAAATTTCTTGTAACTTTTGATGTACCAAGTCGACGATAGACAGAGATGCTATTCGAGAAGAGATCTGAAGACAACCAGACACCAGCAGCAGAATTCCCAAACGGTTCCACGACAGCAGTGGCTCCAGCACAGACAGAAGAAGTTCAGTAAGCTAATTTTGTATACATTAACATTTATGACACATGTTTTATACTTCAATATATTTTCTATACTTGTAGTGTTCCTTTAATCCCTGAAACCAGGTTCAACATTTAATACAATCATTTGATTCAATCATTTAATTCATTCATCTAATACAGTCAGTCCACTTATCTCTCATTTACTTTGTTGTTCTATATTATTAGCTATATCTAACACTCACCACTTATATTGAGTATATCTTAGGGAATCAAATCCTACGTTGATTCTGAAATACGAAGGCTATTTTGATATACTGCCAATATTTCTACTAGCGACGAATCTTAGGCAATTTCGATCACACAGAAATTCCATTTGCAATAAACTCATTGCAAATTTACACCAAATTTATTTCATTAACTTACATAGGCCAAAAATCTAAAAAGATTGCTAGATATTTAAAGAAAAAAGAAAAATATAACATCTGTTTTAAAACTATTAATTCTTTAGGCAGCTTAATAAAAAATAATAAAGACGCCATTCCTAAAAACAAAAAATCAGGAGTTTATAAGTTAACATGTAGTGATTGCCCATGTGTATATGTGGGACAGACATTCCAAACAAGGATACGAGAACATGAAAAATGTTACATTAATAATAAACCGAATTCAACTTATGCCAACCATTTGTTAGAGACTGGCCATAATTTTAATATGAACAAAAGTCAGAAACTAAATCTTTAAGAAACTTTAGAAATCAATAGATATAATAAAAGACAAATTTTGTTGAATGATCAAATAGATTTAAATAGATCCCCCCTACTTAATATTTTTCATTAATTTTATACCTCTCTTTCCACCCCTTTTTTTTTTGTACCAGAGCTGTGTATTTAAGGTCATGTTTTGCATTGTATACCTCAGTTTAAATACTTACCTGATGAAGTCATGGTATGACGAAACAATTGTTGTGAAAATCAATAAAATAGCGGAAGTTAACATTTGTTTTTCTTATATTGAAAATGAATTTCCGTCAAGTAAAGACAGAGACAATCAAAAATTTTCTTGAATCGCCTAGAAAGTTTATTATTATTATATTAATTTTCTTGATTTAACTGTTACTTGAATAAATAGTTCACATGATTTTTCAATATTTCACAAACCAACCTATACGGATTCTATTATACACAATAAATCAAATCATCCTCTAAATCAAAAATCATCAGCATTTAATTGTATGATCCATAGATTAGGTAATATTCCCACGAATCGAGAAAATTATATTTCAGAACTTAACATAATTGAACAAATAGCTTTTAATAATGAATATGATCCAAAGTTGATAGACAAATTATTGATGAATAAAAATAATAAAATAGCTTTAAATATGGTGTTTCCTAATATAAAAGAAAATTTTAAATACATTTCCTTAAATTACACTAAAGGTATTTCTGAGAAAATTGCTACATACCTCAAAAATAAATATAATTTGAGAACTTCATTTAAAACTAATTCAAACTTGAGTAAATTTATCAAAAATAATAAAGACTACACACATAAGGATGATAAATCTGGGGTTTATAAGTTAACCTGCGGTGATTGCCCTAAAATTTACATAGGTCAAACTGGAAGAACTTTCCGTCATAGGATGTGTGAACATTTGAAGAGTTTCCTCAATAATAAAAGCAATTCTACATATTCCAACCATTTGTTAGAAACAGGACATACTTTCAACCATAACTTTGAAATTCTACATATAGAAAGCAAAAGTTATGCCTTAAATCTGTTAGAATCCCTAGAGATAAATAAACATAATAAAATTGGAATATTACTTAACGAACAAATAGATTTAAATAGCTCACCTCTGTTAAATGTATTCAGATAAGCTGGAATTTGCAGGGACTCTTTTTTGGGTTTTAGTGCCCAATAAAAATTTATTGTAGTTACTGTAATATAAATAGCCACGGATTTCGGAAACAAGCTTAGTTATTCAAAATGTGATCTTGCCTGATGATGCTACTGTGATAGCGAAACAATTGTTGTGAGTTTAACAATAAAAATTTGTGAAAATCAGAATAACCTTATTTCAAATTATTCAATATGGATTTTCACCAAGTGAGGACTGATACAATTCAATATGTTTAAGAAAAATGTTTTCCATTTATGTAGTGGAAAAAAAATATATCAATTATATTTTGAGCCACAAACTTTCCCAAGATCACTTGGAAGTTTTTTTCAGTGCCATCAGGAGTAAGAGAGGTTACAACAATAATCCGAAAGAAAGGCAGTTTGAAGCATCTTATAAACGCTTACTTATTCGCAGTAAAATTGCTGCTTCTAATTCTAAAAATGCAGTTAATTTGGAAGCAAATACAATTTTAACATGTGGATCTGGGGCAAATTCAGATTGACCGAAAATGGTAAAAATTTTGAAGATGAAGAGTATCTGCCTTTTGTTGAGAAAACAACAAATGATTTGGTGATGTACGATTTCCTAGGAACCACCGAATGGAATCTACTCCTTATACAGAAGATGTTGTTGTTAAGGAGGTTAAAAAATGTTTGACGTGTGTAAAATGTTTAGATTTGTTGGAGAGCAAAATTACTATGTCCCTACTGCAGCAACATAAAACGTATAGCATACTTGTCAAATGTAGCAATAATATGATATATGTAAGTCAACTGAAAAATATTTCAGATTTTTTCATAAAACCAGTAATATTTTCAATCCAAAAACTGAGACATTTTTATTTCGTATTCTTATCGGTAGAACACTGGAAAATTTGCGCATATCTGTTCTTGAAAATTTTGGTGACCATTTATATGTTGATCAATCACTAGATGACCATTCGATGCAACGCATCAAAAATAAAAATTATTTCAAATTGAGAATTTACCTGAAGCCTTGAAGAATTTGGACCAAAAAGGACTGCAGGATCTTTATCATTATATAAAAAACTATTCAGAAATGAATAATTAGTTTTAAGATCAACTATAGTAAATCATTTTTTTGTGGCGTTTTCAACATATATGATCATTTGTTTATTGAACTTCCTTAGAAAACGATCGTCGATATATATCCCCATATATTTTTAATATATGGAATGGTATTCTATTTATTGTTTAATACGGTATTTCCTAAATTTATACTGAGCTTGTTATAATAAGGTTGTTATAGAAGGTCTCTATGAAAAGTTGATGTAAAAATTTTTCTGGACTGAATATTATTGTATTTGTTATTAGATCTTATGTATTGTAGAATTATACGTACCGTTATATCCTGAACAACTGTTATCAATTGTGAATCTTTTATTTCATTAATTGGCTGTGAATGTTATAAAAATTAGCAGCATACAATAGTATGTTATATAGATTAGCCAACATACCCATGTCACGTGAGAATTTTGACAAAGAATATAACATTATCAAACAGATTGCGTTAAACAACTGTTTCAACGTCCCGATTATTGAGAATCTTTTTACAAAAATACAATAAAAGCTGGCTTTAAAATTAGTATATCCCATAAATAATGATTCAATTGAAAGTAAATACATTTCTTTGACATACTTGGGACCAAAAACAGAAAAGGTAGCTAGATATTTAAAGAAGAACCACAATTTTAGAATTTCTTATAAAACGAGTAACTCCCAAGGAAAATTAATAAAAAATAATAAAGATAAAACATCTAAGAACAAGAAATCAGGTGTTTATAAGTTAACTGGCGGTACTAGCCATTTTGTATATGTTGGTCAGACAGGAAGACCGTTCCAGGCGAGACTTAGGGAACATGAAAAATTCATTCAGACTTTTACTAGGATTAACAGTTAGATCAAACTTAAAAATTGTACATCTAGATGTGAAAACCGCCCTTTTAAATGGTTTTCTCAAAGAAAATGTTTTTATGGAACAGCTTGAAGGTTTTGTATCAAAACAAAACCCTAATATGGTTTTAAACTGAAGAAAGCTATATATGGTTTAAAATAAGCTAGTCGGGCGTGGAATGAGAGAGTAGACAAAGTTTTATTAGAGATGGGTTATAGAAAGTCGAAATTTGAACCATGCTTATATATCAAACAGAATAGGAATAAATTATCTATAATAGCCCTTTATGTAGATGATTTTCTTGTCCTCTCAGCTGACCAGAAAGAAATTGATATTATCAATGAAAAACTTAACCTTACCATAATAAAACATATTTGATCATTATAGATTCATTTTCGAGATGGCCTGAAATTTATGAAATGCAAAAATTAGATTCTTTTACCACATCCAGACTTCCAAGGATAAGAAAGAACTGCAGAATTTATTCTGACGTTTAATTCAGTTATCCTTCAATCAAAAGACCTCTTTTGAAATATTCCAAATTATAAATTAACTTTAATGAACCCATTAACGCCCATTTTGTATTCTTCAATTAAGTTGCACAAAGAGAATAGTCCCATCAGACCCTTTGTTTCATTTGTCACAGCCCCGTCAAACAAACTTTCAAAAACATTAATCAAAATTTTTCTAACAGAAACTAACTTTGAACCCAAATTTGCAATAAGAAACTCAATAGACAACTTTCTTCATTTTTGGAATCTAGCAATAAATTATATCAAACAATTGAATTCACATGAATATCGAGCCAAATTCTCTCTTGAATTGGTCCCCCAGTACTACACCACAAAAAAAAATTCAAAATATAAAACCCAATTTTCTAGTCTTTCGACTCCATTTGCTTACCAAGCTGGTTGTGTATTACGAACTAACTGCTAGTGGAAGTAAGAAAGTGTTGAGCTTTACTCGTGTAAATCAAGACTGTAGAATTATAACTTAGTATGCGGAACCGCAAGTTTTTTGCATATGAAAAGAAACCGAATGAAAATTTGAAAAGTTGTTCAGAATAGAAAAATCGCATAAAAAATTTGAAAAAAAAATCATATGAAGTAAATAATAGCATCAATTTCTTAGATTTAAAATCTACCAAAATTAATAATAGACACGACTTGTCCATATACATGAAACCTACACATACAGATGGTACGATTCATTATACTTCAAATCATCCATTTTTACAAAAATGGTCAGCTTATAATAGTATGCTTTAGAGATTGGTTAACATACCCATGACTAAATAAAATTTCGACAAAGAGTATAAAACCATTGGTTAAGGCACAAACTACCGCCACAACATGTAATCTCATGCGCAAAGTGTTAGCGCATGTACATTCTATAGTATTACAATAATGTTGTATGAAGCATAATCTTTATACTGTGGTTGCTTCCAAATTAACTTGAGTTTCTCTATGAAAGAGGAATAACCACAGAAACCATAGACGTAATTCTTGATGTACCAAGTCAACTATTGACAATTCAACACACTACACTAATCACAATTCACCACTACATAATTCAGTATTCAGTATTCCAACACACACAGTATCCCAAAAACGATGGGACATAGCACACACAGAAGAAGTACAGTAAGTTAATTTTGTATACATTATCATTTTATGACACATATTTTATACTTCAATATATTTTTTATACTTGTAGTATTCTTTCAATCACAAAGCAGTGGCCGCGTATGCAAATTCTCGACATTCCGGTAACAATGAAGGAGGAAGAGCTCATTCTGGAGAATGATGGGAGCCTACCTGATGCCGTGCCAGACAAATTCACTGGGAGGATGTTTCAGCACGGATCCAAAGGAAATTCCAGCGGAACCACATCGTGGATCGTGGAAGTCCATCCTGCAGCTAGGCACCACTATCACCAAACCGGGAGGGTGTACTCCACATGGAAGTCACACCAAATCAGGGACTTCATCGCGGTATCCAGGTGCTACAAGTGCCAGCGCTTCGGGCATATCTCGAAGTACTGCAAGGCTGAACGCAGCTGCGGATACTGCACCTCCACGGAACACCGAAGCAAGGAATGTCCTCTGAAGGAAAACGCTGGAAAACACAAGTGTACAAATTGTGTCCGAAGCAGCCGACAATAACTGTCCGATCTACCAGCATAGACTCCAGGAGCAGATCAACCTAACCACATACGACGTTAATGTATAGACACACTAACGTCATACAAATTAACCTGCAGCGATCCAAAACAGCAACGAATGAATTGATTGGACATCTGTTGAAGAACAAAACAGACATCGCGCTGATCCAGGAACCTTACACCACTAAACGGAACAACAATGTACACTACATACCAGGCCTACAGGGTATTTCTGCCGCTCACAGCCTGACTGGTAATTTCTCTGCTGCCATACTGTACAACAGAGATGCAATCCAGGCGTTGCACCTCCCACAGCTATGTACAGCAAATGCCGCAGTCATCTCCACTTCCAGTAAGAATGGACAAATTTTTTGGACAAGCGTGTACCGCCCGCCCTCCAGCAACCTCCAAGCCGACCTCCAGTCGCTACAAAGGATCCTTGATGAGTTGGAAAACCAGAAAATCCTGATTGGCGGAGACCTAAATGTCAGATCCACCTTGTGGTTTGACACGATAGACGACGCCCAATCTCCAACTCTGGAAGAATTCATCCTGACCAATGATCTGGAGATCATTAACAGGCCAAACACTGCACCCACGTTTGAGACGATCAATGGTTCCAGCCATATCGACCTTACCCTAACTTCCCTCAACATCGCCGAGAATATTCAAGGATGGACCGTGTGCAGAGACACGATCACCTCTGACCACAACGCGATCAAGTTCTTCACCCAGAAGAACTGCTGGCAACAGTCAACTAGCCAGCCAAAGTACACCCTAGATGTCTCGAAAATCGACGAGGAATACGTTAGAGCAAGAATGGAGGAACTAAGTCAACGACTCTGCAGCCTAAAATTGGGGAATCAACAGGAAATTGACTTCGCAATTGAAATGCTGCAAAGTGGAATAAGGAATTCCATTATGAAGGCGGCTTCCAGGAGGAAAAGGTACACAAACCACCCAAACTGGTGGACTGACGAGGTAGAAAGACATCGAAAAGTCTACCTCAAAGACGAAGGATCTATTTTATAAAAATAGATACAATGTCTACTCGGCCCACCTACATGCCCAGATGACTGCAACGAAAGAGAAATTCAAGAGGAAACTCGATCAAGCTCGTGAGAAAAGCTGGAATGTCTTCGCCCAAGAAGACATGAAGAAAAACCCTTGGGGAGTAGTCTACAAACTGGCAGCTGAAAAGTTTCACCGTGCTGGAGCACTCAACTCACTCAGAAGAGAGAACAATACAATAACCCTCTCCCCTGAAGAGACCGTGAGCTACCTAGTACGGTCACTGCTACCCGATGATGAACAAGGAAAGAACGACAACGTCCACAACATGGAACAAACAGATTTCGACTCCTTCAACCCGGATAGAAATTCCTGCACTGGCGACGACACGGAGCCCATAGGAATCGAGGAAAAAGACGACATCGTTCAAAGCCTCCAACCCAACAAAGCTCCAGGAAGGGACCAACTAAAAGGAAAAGTCGTGAAACTTGTTCACCCGTTCATCAGAGAAGCAGTGCACAAAATCTATAATGCCTGCTGGAGAGAAAGCTACTTCCCGAACATATGGAAACATGGAAATTTGGTGGTGCTCCTTAAGGACCCAACAGGAGACACGGGCAGTATGAAAAACTACCGTCCGATAGTCCTTCTGTCAGAATATGGTAAAATCCTGGAGAAAGTCACCAGAAACAAGATGAGAAGAGACCCCGTGTATCGACATCACGAGTCACAATTCGGATTCATTCCAGGACGATCCACTACGGATGCGTTGCTGAAATACAAGAATAAGGTGAAGAGCAGCAACGCTAAGTACCTGAACACGTTGTTCGTCGATATAAAGGGTGCCTTCGATAATGTATGGTGGCCCTCTCTCATGCGGATCCTGAAGAGAAGAAATGCTCCCTGTGACACCCTGAAGATGATGAAGAGCTATCTAACGAACAGAACCGTCGAGTACGAACAAAACGGCTTTGTTTTTAAGAAGCACATCACCAAAGGATGTCCCCAGGGCTCGGTTCTAGGGCCTGACCTATGGAACTTCATCCTTGATGAACTCCTAGAATCTGCCTGGCCTGATGGCGTCACACCCATTGCCTACGCAGATGACCTGGCCATCACCATAGAAGCCGAGAAACGCGAGGAACTCCTTCAGAAGATGCAAGACACAATGGACAAAATCCTTATCTGGGCGCACTCCAACAAGCTCCAGATTTCTGAAGAAAAAACCGTATATATGGCAAACATATCCCCCAAGAGAGTACACCACAGGGATGTGCAAACCCACATATACGGCAAGAAAATAAATAGAGTGGACCAGTACAAATATTTGGGTCTCGTTATTGACCCAAAACTGAATTTCGAGAAGAACGCTGCCTACGCAACCAACAAGACGAGAAGAATAGCCATGTCTCTCAGGAAAAGTATCAAAACCAAGTGGGACCAGGACATCAAAACTTCTGCCCTCACCATATACCGTGGGGCCCTTCTACCCATCCTGAGTTACGCGTCCAACGTCTGGCTGGACAGGGTGCCCTTCTCTAAAGTCAACAGGAAATACCACTCTATTTACGGAACAATCTCCCGAACCATGACACAGTGCTACAACTCTGTATCAACTGAAGCAGCAGGAGTCATGGCGGGCCTAACCCCCGTCGACCTGGAAATTGAAATGAGGACCTGCATCAGCAATCTTCGCAGAGGCAGGTCTGGAACTTTCCAGAACGAAGCAATCGTGCCCCTCCAGTTCGATTCGATTCGACATGCACAGATGTACCTCCAGATGAAATCAGAAGATATATGGCAGGAAAGATGGGAAAACTCGACTAAAGGTAGAATAACATTCAAATTCTTACCTGAAGTCGCACTCTGAATATTGACTTCCTCAAAGCCCAAGTATTGTCAGGACACGGCGAATTCGGTTGTCACCTGAAAAGAATCGGGAAATCCGAATCTGACAGTTGTGACGCCTGCCCCAACGAAACAGACGACCCAATACACCGGATACTGAACTGCCAAAAATACTTGGACACCCAGGAGTTAATAAACGAAGAAATCAGAACGTGGCCACCTGACCTAAAACATATCCCTCATCTGGAGAACAGGAGCAGTTTCGAACAATTAGCCAGTCCCAGTCCGTGCTAATTGGAAACCAGAACTGGAACCCCCCCTGCCCTCAATCCAAACCTGTAGGAAACCATTTTCTTGTCTGCCAGCGTGGTTAATCCAACACAGAGACGGAAACCAGAAAAAACCCAGGACACACCCCCTCCTACTCGTGAACCACCTGGCCATAAAATCCAGATACTCCCGGGGGAAGTCACATCCTCCAGGAAAACAAGAAAACGAAGCCCCACCCTACTCGAAACGGAACCTGCAGCGGCAAACCTTTGGACTCAACAAGTGTAATTTGTGAAGTGTCGTGACGAGCATCGCGATAGTGAAGTGTCGTATCGGCTAAAGTGGCGCAAAGTGTTCCCAGAGACACCACCAGGAATCAGAACAATAACACTTCCCAAATGGAAGTTATATAAACCTGTAATCTGCCTAAACTTTGTACCACTTTATAAACTATGGCATACTGCGCTATGCATCACTGTCCACATTTTACACTTCAATTTTTCTACATTTTAATCTTTGTATTTTATTTTATTTTCCATTACTTTTAACATTCTGTAATAACTATGTCTCTCTGAAATCAGAACTGCATTTCATATACGATTTTATGAAATAAACGTGCCGTTGGGCACCTTTTTTTTTTTTTTTTTTGCTACAACTACGTATCAACCGAAGCAGCAGGAGTCATGGCGGGCCTAACCCCCGTCGACCTGGAAATCGAAATGAGGACCTGCATCAGCAATCTTCGCAGAGGCAGGTCTGGAACTTTCCAGAACGAAGTAATCGTGCCCCTCCAGTTCGATTCGATTCGACATGCACAAATGTACCTCCAGATGAAATCAGAAGACATATGGCAGGAAAGATGGGAAAACTCGACTAAAGGTAGAATAACATTCAAATTCTTACCTGAAGTCGCACAGGAAAGACCTCTCAATATTGACTTCCTCAAAGCCCAAGTATTGTCAGGACACGGCGAATTCGGTTGTCACCTGAAAAGAATCGGGAAATCCGAATCTGACAGTTGTGACGCCTGCCCCAACGAAACAGACGACCCAATACACAGGATACTGAACTGCCCAAAATACTTGGACACCCAGGAGTTAATAAACGAAGAAATCAGAACGTGGCCACCTGACCTAAAACATATCCCTCATCTGGAAAACAGGAGCATTTTCGAACAATTAGCCAGTCCCAGTCCGTGCTAATTGGCAACCAGAATTGGGAACCCCCACTGCCCTCAATCCAAAACCTGTAGGAAATCTTTTTCTTGTCTGCCAGCGTGGTTAATCCAACACAGAGACAGAGACCAGGAAAAAACCAGTACACACCCCCTCTTACTCGTGAACCACCTGGCCATAAAATCCAGAGACTCCCGGGGAAACACACATCCTCCAGGAAAACATGAAAACGAAGCCCCACCCTACTCGAGACGGAACCTGCAGCGGCAAACATTAGGACTCAACAAGTGTTATTTGTGAGGTGTTGTGACGAGCACCGCGATAGTAAAGTGTCGTATCGGCTTAAGTGGCGCAAAGTGTTCCCAGAGACACCAGCAGGAATCAGAACAATAATACTTCCCAAATGAAAGTCATACAAACCTGTAATTTGCCTAAACTTTGTACCACTTTATAAACTATGGCATACTGCGCTATGCATCACTGTCCACATCTTACACTTCTATTTTATTTCTATACTATTTTATTCCTTATTTTTCACTTTAGTTACTTTTATTCTTTGTACTCTGCAATAACAATGTTTCTCCGAAATCAGGCACCCAATATGGTGCCAAAACTATATTTCATGCACTATTTATGAAATAAACGTGCCCTTGGACACCTTTTTTTTTTTTTTTGGGAAGATGTTTGGGCGTCCTGATCCGTCCGCCGACGAGTCAGTCAACATCGCTCCAGGTACTAACCGGCCCTCTATTACGTACAAGGGAATTTCGTGCCCGGAGGCTATTCAAGCGTCCGGTACAAACACTTCTGTTTTTTCGAAAATTTCGAATGAATAAAAAGTAGAAAGTAATTTCAGTGTTGACCGGAATAAGGGGAAACTAATTGTTTCATCTCGTGTCCTTTTAGTTCAGGAAATTCCGTTAAAAGACTCAGTTGAACATTCCGTGTGTGTTTTGTGCCCCTGTTCCTTTTAAGAAGAAGGAACTAGTAACTATGATAAATTGAAGAAGCACTTCATCACAATTAAACAAGATTTTCACACCTTCTCAAAAAGGGACGAGAAGACGCATGCCTTCGTACTAAAAGGCATAGGAAACAAAACAGACCCCGAAACAATGAAAGAGGCATTAATTTTCGACCACGACCTGGACATTAAACAGGTCTACAAAATGAACGCCACAAAAGAACTCATGTTCCTGGTAGTAACGAACCAGAACATAACTCTTAGACAGCTAAACAACAGCGTATACGGAGTATGTAACTCCTACGTACACTGGGAGAGGCAACGGAACTCCAGGCAGATGGCAATCTGCAAAAACTGTCAGGAATGGGGACACGGAACCTCCAACTGTTTCAAGAAACCGAAATGTGTAATGTGCGCGGGTGAACACAAAACCGCGGATTGTGAAAAAAGTGCCCAGGACGCCCCAAAGTGCGCGAATTGCAACAACTGAATTGATTAGACAACTGTTTAAGAACCAAACAGACATCGCGCTGATCCAGGAACCATATACCATTAAACGGAACAACAACTCGTACTACATACCCGGCCTACAGGGTATTTCTGCCGCTCACAGCTTGACTAGTAATTTCTGACATGAACTGTATGACATGAGGAAGAACCCCTGGGGAGTAGTTTACAAACTAGCAGCTGAAAAGTTTCACCGTGCAGGAGCACTCAACTCACTCAGAAGAGAGGACAACACCTGCACGAATTAGTAGCACAGCAACAATGAAGAAGCAAGTTATCGTGTAGCCCAATGCTAACTGCAAAAGAATTAAGACGGACACACGGAAAATCCTGATGTCCAAGAAATCCGCTGATCTTGGAATTCGCGTTGATAGGGTTGTCCCGATGAGGGACAACTCGATGCTCCTGGAGTCTACGTGCCCTTCTATCCTGAAGTTGGGCGAATCCGCCACTCTGAAGAAAATGAATTTGACCGCGAAGCCTGTCACAAAGCGGTGGCCGCGAATGCAAATTCTTGACGTTCCGGAGGCAATGAAGGAGGAAGAGCTCAGGAACCTTCTGGAAAATGAGAGAGTCTTCCCGATGCCGTGCCAGACAAATTTTCGTCGCGATTCACCGTGAAATTCGTAAATTACGAGACTTTTCATTCTCCGACCACGTGGTTTTAGTGTTTTTAGTGACCAGTGTAGCAATACACACCGAAAAATCACACAAGTCTGCAGAAGTGTGTGCATTTATTAATGGAACGTATCCGCAGAATAAAACTCTCAAAACCGTTCGTGTAAATTAGATTAATTTAGGAATGAGGAAGAGCTCAGGAACCTTCTGGAAAATGATGGTAGTCTTCCCGATGCCGTGCCAGACAAATTCACTGGGAAGATGTTTAAACACGGATCCAAAGGACATTCCAGCGGAACCACATCGTGGATCGTGAAAGTCCACCCAGCAGCTAGGGAGCATTACCACCAAACAGGGAGTGTGTACCCCACATGGAAGTCACACCAAATTAGGGACTTCCTCGCGGTATCCAGGTGCTACGAGTGTCAGCGTTTCGGGCATGTCTCGAAATATTGCAAGTCCGAACGTAGTTGTTGAACGTACTACTTCTTTCTACATTTTTACTTTTATACTTTATATTTAAGATTTATGCAATTACTGTACCCAAAAATCAGGAACCCAGTATGGTACCATACCTGTATTTCAAAATCTATTTTTGAAATAAATGTTCCGCTGGGAAAATGTTTTAGCACGGCTCCAAAGGACACTCCAGCGAAAGCACATCGTGGATCGTGGAACTCCACCCAGCTGCCAGGAACCACTACAATCAAACAGGGAGGGTGCACTCCACATAGAAGTCACACCAATATAGGGACTTTCTCGCAGTATCCAGGTTCTACAAGTGAACGTGTGCTCCCAGAACTTGACCGTGATAAGGGATTTCTTAATCCCTATCAACAAATCCGTGGGCAAAAAGCAGAACTGCCTGCTCGCATGCGAAATAATGCAAAACAGCCTCCAGCACGCCCTCTGCCTCGGCCAAGGTAGCGCAAACCAGGAACCTATCAACGCAACAGAAATTAAAAAAATTGTCAAGGACGTTGTTACGGAAATTCAGGAAACCACCAAAAACACTGCACCTTCACCTCCCACTTTCGTGGATATCCTGAAAATTAAAAGCCCGGCAGCGCAGGTACATACACCTGCACGTAATACCAGCACAAACGCGAATAAGCACAAGGTCATCGTGCAACCCAAGTTAGCAAGTTAGACCGCAGAGGACACGCGGAAAATTCTGATGTCCAAGAATTCTGCCGATTGGAATTCGCGTCGTATATGTAAAGCAGCTGTAAAATATCTCAATACAGGATAAAAAATTTAATTCATCATCAGAAAATTTCAAAGCCGAAAAACAAATTTGTTTCGGCTCATCAATTTTATCCGAAGTTCGTTAACCTTTCTACTGTAAAATTCAACGATGATGAAATATATCTTGATTTATTAGATTAAATGAAAACAAAAAAGAATGCCTGAATATAATCGAAAATATTAATTATATTAATTATATTAATAAATTTTCAAAGAAACAGCACAATTCAACTCACTCTATTCGATAAAAAATTCAATCGAGCTCACAAAATACTAAAAAATGTTATCTTTCCAATTAACAGTATTCTAGTGTCGTTTGATGTAGTTAATATGTTCCCGAATATACCAAATACAGAATGCATGAATATAATCGAAAATATCCTAACAAAACATAATCCTGTCATAAAAAACGAAATTTTAACCCCTTTAGAACTTTGCGTGGAAGAAAATTACTTTCAATACAATAAAAAATTTTACAAACAGAAAGATGGACTTGCCATGGGCTCACCTTTCAGCCCATTACTCGCTGAAATCTTTATGTCCTGTTTTGAAAAAAAAATTCTAAAATCCACACACGCAAAGCATATCACATCAACCATATCAACTTATACAACAATACCAAATTTTTCAAACCATCCGTTCAATCATAAACTAGCTGCAATAAGATCAATGGTACATAGAGCATTTTCAATTCCTTAAGATAATATTACGTTAAAGAGGGAATTGAATACAATCAGAAATTTTTGGTTGTGATTATTTTTGTTAATTGAATTATCTATATTTCTGGATGAATTGATTCAATTTAATTGAAATATTGGATGGAGTAGTCAAACCCAAACTTCATCAAAGAATAAATAAAAATTACTTTCAATACAAGTAAATTTTACAAACAGAAAGATGGACTTGCCATGGGTTCACCTTTCAGTCCATTACTCGCTGAAATCTTTATGTCTTGTTTTGAAAGAAGAATTCTAAAATCCACACACGCACAGCATATCACTTTTTGGTACAGGTATGTAAACGATATATTGGCTTGCTTCTGCGGAACACATTCAGAATTAAATGAAACATTAAAATATCTTAATAGTTTGCAAAATAAGGACAAATTCACCATGAAAACACAATTTGATAACAAAATAAATTTTCTGGACATAACTTTAATTAAGAGTAATAATGAAATTTCCTTTGATATATAGAAAACCCACATCAACTGATACAACAATACCAAATTTTTTAAACCATCCGATCAATCATAAACTAGCTGCATATAGATCAGTGGTACATAGAGCATTTTCAATTCCTTAAGATAATATTACGTTAAAGGGGGAATTGAGTACAATCAGACAAATCGCCACAAAAAATCAGTTCGAAACAAAAACTATTAATTCTATCATAAACAAAAAACAAAAGCAAATTCGTAAACAAATTTACCCCATTTCCAAATCAGATAATAATAACACTAAATTCATAATACCAACATATTTTAGACGAATTTCACGAAAAAATAGCTAAAATTTTGTCAAAAATTAACATAGTAACAGCTTTCACACCCTCCCATAAAATTTCTAATCTCTTTTTTAACCCAAAAGACAAAGAGAACCGAGTGAATAATTCTGGAGTCTATAAATTAAGTGGTCAACA
Organism: Megalocaria dilatata; assembly: GCA_034642435.1. Classification (NCBI taxonomy): domain Eukaryota; kingdom Metazoa; phylum Arthropoda; class Insecta; order Coleoptera; family Coccinellidae; genus Megalocaria; species Megalocaria dilatata. Next base: position 59,302,113 of record CM067854.1, on the reverse strand, counting down.
GTGTAATAGCGTGTATATAGGACAAACGGGCCGACCTTTCCATAAAAGGTACAAAGAGCATCAATCTGCTTTTAGGAACCGGAAGGATAATTCCAATTTTGCGATCCATTTTTTCAATATAGATCACACGTTCCCAGAATTGAACAAACTTGTTATCCTGCACATGGAATCGAAAGGGAAAAAACTTCATGGAATCCATAGAAATTGAAAAATATAAGAGGCACGTACCACTAATAAAACTACTAAACGAACAGACGGAAATTTGGAAAAATCTTCTCTTCGAAACTCTGCCGAAGCCTGCAATCAGCATATATAATAGTTGAGATCTAATTTGTTCATTCAGTTTGAAAATCTAGTAAACACTACGAAACTCGAGTCACTGTATAACAGTAATAATAAAAACTGATAGAAAACAAAGTAATTTCTTATTTCAGTCCATTAAAACGAACTATCATAAAGTAACGGACTACTCCATCCTATATTAAATGATATAAAATATGCAGGCCCTATTTTACAGAGTGATATAGTTGCTATCCTACGATTTAATTTACGTATGGTAAACTTGTCAAATGTAGCAATTATATAATATACGTAAATCAGCTGAAAAATATTTCCGGTTTTTTCATGAAACATGTAACATTTTTAGTCCAAAAACTGACATTTTTATATCGTATTCTTATAGGTAGAACACTGGAAAATGTGCCCATATCTATTCTTGAAAATTTTGGTGACCATTTATATGATGACCTGCTAGATAGCCATTCGATAAAAGTCATCACTTACTTTTTGTGTAAAGATATGAAACATCCAGACTTCCAAGGATAAGAAAGAACTGCAGAATTTATTCTGACGTTTAATAATTTATTTGATATATTGATTTCCAGAAACATTTGGATTTCTAGGGAAACTGCTGAATTTTTCCTTGATTTCATGAATGAAATGAAGGATTTTATCTAACACTAAATGATTCACCTTTTCTTGAATATTCTTTATCTAGACGAAGAAAGTCTAACAATGGGGAACCCATTAAGCCCCTTGTTATCAGAAATATTCATGGATCACGTAGAAACCAATATCCAAAAACTCCCATATTTTAAAGATTTCGTTTATTGGTACCGCTATGTAGATGACGAAATTTCTTGTAACTTTTGATGTACCAAGTCGACGATAGACAGAGATGCTATTCGAGAAGAGATCTGAAGACAACCAGACACCAGCAGCAGAATTCCCAAACGGTTCCACGACAGCAGTGGCTCCAGCACAGACAGAAGAAGTTCAGTAAGCTAATTTTGTATACATTAACATTTATGACACATGTTTTATACTTCAATATATTTTCTATACTTGTAGTGTTCCTTTAATCCCTGAAACCAGGTTCAACATTTAATACAATCATTTGATTCAATCATTTAATTCATTCATCTAATACAGTCAGTCCACTTATCTCTCATTTACTTTGTTGTTCTATATTATTAGCTATATCTAACACTCACCACTTATATTGAGTATATCTTAGGGAATCAAATCCTACGTTGATTCTGAAATACGAAGGCTATTTTGATATACTGCCAATATTTCTACTAGCGACGAATCTTAGGCAATTTCGATCACACAGAAATTCCATTTGCAATAAACTCATTGCAAATTTACACCAAATTTATTTCATTAACTTACATAGGCCAAAAATCTAAAAAGATTGCTAGATATTTAAAGAAAAAATAAAAATATAACATCTGTTTTAAAACTATTAATTCTTTAGGCAGCTTAATAAAAAATAATAAAGACGCCATTCCTAAAAACAAAAAATCAGGAGTTTACAAGTTAACATGTAGTGATTGCCCATGTGTATATGTGGGACAGACATTCCAAACAAGGATACGAGAACATGAAAAATGTTACATTAATAATAAACCGAATTCAACTTATGCCAACCATTTGTTAGAGACTGGCCATAATTTTAATATGAACAAAAGTCAGAAACTAAATCTTTAAGAAACTTTAGAAATCAATAGATATAATAAAAGACAAATTTTGTTGAATGATCAAATAGATTTAAATAGATCCCCCCTACTTAATATTTTTCATTAATTTTATACCTCTCTTTCCACCCCTCTATTTTTTGTACCAGAGCTGTGTATTTAAGGTCATGTTTTGCATTGTATACCTCAGTTTAAATACTTACCTGATGAAGTCATGGTATGACGAAACAATTGTTGTGAAAATCAATAAAATAGCGGAAGTTAACATTTGTTTTTCTTATATTGAAAATGAATTTCCGTCAAGTAAAGACAGAGACAATCAAAAATTTTCTTGAATCGCCTAGAAAGTTTATTATTATTATATTAATTTTCTTGATTTAACTGTTACTTGAATAAATAGTTCACATGATTTTTCAATATTTCACAAACCAACCTATACGGATTCTATTATACACAATAAATCAAATCATCCTCTAAATCAAAAATCATCAGCATTTAATTGTATGATCCATAGATTAGGTAATATTCCCACGAATCGAGAAAATTATATTTCAGAACTTAACATAATTGAACAAATAGCTTTTAATAATGAATATGATCCAAAGTTGATAGACAAATTATTGATGAATAAAAATAATAAAATAGCTTTAAATATGGTGTTTCCTAATATAAAAGAAAATTTTAAATACATTTCCTTAAATTACACTAAAGGTATTTCTGAGAAAATTGCTACATACCTCAAAAATAAATATAATTTGAGAACTTCATTTAAAACTAATTCAAACTTGAGTAAATTTATCAAAAATAATAAAGACTACACACATAAGGATGATAAATCTGGGGTTTATAAGTTAACCTGCGGTGATTGCCCTAAAATTTACATAGGTCAAACTGGAAGAACTTTCCGTCATAGGATGTGTGAACATTTGAAGAGTTTCCTCAATAATAAAAGCAATTCTACATATTCCAACCATTTGTTAGAAACAGGACATACTTTCAACCATAACTTTGAAATTCTACATATAGAAAGCAAAAGTTATGCCTTAAATCTGTTAGAATCCCTAGAGATAAATAAACATAATAAAATTGGAATATTACTTAACGAACAAATAGATTTAAATAGCTCACCTCTTTTTTGGGTTTTAGTGCCCAATAAAAATTTATTGTAGTTACTGTAATATAAATAGCCACGGATTTCGGAAACAAGCTTAGTTATTCAAAATGTGATCTTGCCTGATGATGCTACTGTGATAGCGAAACAATTGTTGTGAGTTTAACAATAAAAATTTGTGAAAATCAGAATAACCTTATTTCAAATTATTCAATATGGATTTTCTCCAAGTGAGGACTGATACAATTCAATATGTTTAAGAAAAATGTTTTCCATTTATGTAGTGGAAAAAAAATATATCAATTATATTTGGAGCCACAAACTTTCCCAAGATCACTTGGAAGTTTTTTTCAGTGCCATCAGGAGTAAGAGAGGTTACAACAATAATCCGAAAGAAAGGCAGTTTGAAGCATCTTATAAACGCTTACTTATTCGCAGTAAAATTGCTGCTTCTAATTCTAAAAATGCAGTTAATTTGGAAGCAAATACAATTTTAACATGTGGATCTGGGGCAAATTCAGATTGACCGAAAATGGTAAAAATTTTGAAGATGAAGAGTATCTGCCTTTTGTTGAGAAAACAACAAATGATTTGGTGATGTACGATTTCCTAGGAACCACCGAATGGAATCTACTCCTTATACAGAAGATGTTGTTGTTAAGGAGGTTAAAAAATGTTTGACGTGTGTAAAATGTTTAGATTTGTTGGAGAGCAAAATTACTATGTCCCTACTGCAGCAACATAAAACGTATAGCATACTTGTCAAATGTAGCAATAATATGATATATGTAAGTCAACTGAAAAATATTTCAGATTTTTTCATAAAACCAGTAATATTTTCAATCCAAAAACTGAGACATTTTTATTTCGTATTCTTATCGGTAGAACACTGGAAAATTTGCGCATATCTGTTCTTGAAAATTTTGATGACCATTTATATGTTGATCAATCACTAGATGACTATTCGATGCAACGCATCAAAAATAAAAATTATTTCAAATTGAGAATTTACCTGAAGCCTTGAAGAATTTGGACCAAAAAGGACAGCAGGATCATTATATAAAAAACTATTCAGAAATGAATAATTAGTTTTAAGATCAACCATAGTAAATCATTTTTTTGTGGCGTTTTCAACATATATGATCATTTTTTTATTGAACTTCCTTAGAAAACGATCGTCGATATATATCCCCATATATTTTTAATATATGGAATGGTATTCTATTTATTGTTTAATACGGTATTGCCTAAATTTATACTGAGCTTGTTATAATAAGGTTGTTATAGAAGGTCTCTATGAAAAGTTGATGTAAAAATTTTTCTGGACTGAATATTATTGTATTTGTTATTAGATCTTATGTATTGTAGAATTATACGTACCGTTATATCCTGAACAACTGTTATCAATTGTGAATCTTTTATTTCATTAATTGGCTGTGAATGATATAAAAATTAGCAGCATACAATAGTATGTTATATAGATTAGCCAACATACCCATGTCACGTGAGAATTTTGACAAAGAATATAACATTATCAAACAGATTGCGTTAAACAACTGTTTCAACGTCCCGATTATTGAGAATCTTTTTACAAAAATACAATAAAAGCTGGCTTTAAAATTAGTATATCCCATAAATAATGATTCAATTGAAAGTAAATACATTTCTTTGACATACTTGGGACCAAAAACAGAAAAGGTAGCTAGATATTTAAAGAAGAACCACAATTTTAGAATTTCTTATAAAACGAGTAACTCCCAAGGAAAATTAATAAAAAATAATAAAGATAAAACATCTAAGAACAAGAAATCAGGTGTTAATAAGTTAACTGGCGGTACTAGCCATTTTGTATATGTTGGTCAGACAGGAAGACCGTTCCAGGCGAGACTTAGGGAACATGAAAAATTCATTCAGACTTTTACTAGGATTAACAGTTAGATTAAACTTAAAAATTGTACATCTAGATGTGAAAACCGCCCTTTTAAATGGTTTTCTCAAAGAAAATGTTTTTATGGAACAGCTTGAAGGTTTTGTATCAAAACAAAACCCTAATATGGTTTTAAACTGAAGAAAGCTATATATGGTTTAAAATAAGCTAGTCGGGCGTGGAATGAGAGAGTAGACAAAGTTTTATTAGAGATGGGTTATAGAAAGTCGAAATTTGAACCATGCTTATATATCAAACAGAATAGGAATAAATTATCTATAATAGCCCTTTATGTAGATGATTTTCTTGTCCTCTCAGCTGACCAGAAAGAAATTGATATTATCAATAAAAAACTTAACCTTACCATAATAAAACATATTTGATCATTATAGATTCATTTTCGAGATGGCCTGAAATTTATGAAATGCAAAAATTAGATTCTTTTACCACATCCAGACTTCCAAGGATAAGAAAGAACTGCAGAATTTATTCTGACGTTTAATTCAGTTATCCTTCAATCAAAAGACCTCTTTTGAAATATTCCAAACACAGCCCCGTCAAACAAACTTTCAAAAACATTAATCAAAATTTTTCTAACAGAAACTAACTTTGAACCCAAATTTGCAATAAGAAACTCAATAGACAACTTTCTTCATTTTTGGAATCTAGCAATAAATTATATCAAACAATTGAATTCACATGAATATCGAGCCAAATTCTCTCTTGAATTGGTCCCCCAGTACTACACCACAAAAAAAATTCAAAATATAAAACCCAATTTTCTAGTCTTTCGACTCCATTTGCTTACCAAGCTGGTTGTGTATTACGAACTAACTGCTAGTAGAAGTAAGAAAGTGTTGAGCTTTACTGGTGTAAATCAAGACTGTAGAATTATAACGTAGTATGCGGAACCGCAAGTTTTTTGCATATGAAAAGAAACCGAATGAAAATTTGAAAAGTTGTTCAGAATAGAAAAATCGCATAAAAAATTTGAAAATAAAAATCATATGAAGTAAATAATAGCATCAATTTCTTAGATTTAAAATCTACCAAAATTAATAATAGACACGACTTTGATGATTTTCTTGTCCTCTCAGCTGACGAGAAAGAAATTGATATTATCAATGAAAAACTTAACCTTACCATAATAAAACATATTTGATCATTATAGATTCATTTTCGAGATGGCCTGAAATTTATGAAATGCAAAAATTAGATTCTTTTACCACATCGAGACTTCCAAGGATAAGAAAGAACTGCAGAATTTATTCTGACGTTTAATTCAGTTATCCTTCAATCAAAAGACCTCTTTTGAAATATTCCAAATTATGAATTAACTTTAATGAACCCATTAACGCCCATTTTGTATTCTTCAATTAAGTTGCACAAAGAGAATAGTCCCATCAGACCCGTTGTTTCATTTGTCACAGCCCCGTCAAACAAACTTTCAAAAACATTAATCAAAATTTTTCTAACAGAAACTAACTTTGAACCCAAATTTGCAATAAGAAACTCAATAGACAACTTTCTTCATTTTTGGAATCTAGCAATAAATTATATCAAACAATTGAATTCACATGAATATCGAGCCAAATTCTCTCTTGAATTGGTCCCCCAGTACTACACCACAAAAAAAAATTCAAAATATAAAACCCAATTTTCTAGTCTTTCGACTCCATTTGCTTACCAAGCTGGTTGTGTATTACGAACTAACTGCTAGTGGAAGTAAGAAAGTGTTGAGCTTTACTCGTGTAAATCAAGACTGTAGAATTATAACGTAGTATGCGGAACCGCAAGTTTTTTGCATATGAAAAGAAACCGAATGAAAATTTGAAAAGTTGTTCAGAATAGAAAAATCGCATAAAAAATTTGAAAAAAAAATCATATGAAGTAAATAATAGCATCAATTTCTTAGATTTAAAATCTACCAAAATTAATAATAGACACGACTTGTCCATATACATGAAACCTACACATACAGATGGTACGATTCATTATACTTCAAATCATCCATTTTTACAAAAATGGTCAGCTTATAATAGTATGCTTTACTCGTGTAAATCAAGACTGTAGAATTATAACGTAGTATGCGGAACCGCAAGTTTTTTGCATATGAAAAGAAACCGAATGAAAATTTGAAAAGATGTTCAGAATAGAAAAATCGCATAAAAAATTTGAAAAAAAAATCATATGAAGTACATAATAGCATCAATTTCTTAGATTTAAAATCTACCAAAATTAATAATAGACACGACTTGTCCATATACATGAAACCTACACATACAGATGGTACGATTCATTATACTTCAAATCATCCATTTTTACAAAAATGGTCAGCTTATAATAGTATGCTTTACTCGTGTAAATCAAGACTGTAGAATTATAACGTAGTATGCGGAACCGCAAGTTTTTTGCATATAAAAAGAAACCGAATGAAAATTTGAAAAGTTGTTCAGAATAGAAAAATCGCATAAAAAATTTGAAAAAAAATCATATGAAGTACATTGTTAAGGCGTAAATCTCATGCGCAAAGTGTTTGCGCATGTACATTCTATAATTCCAATATTGTTGTATGAAGCATAACCTTTACACCGTGGTTGCGCCTAATTTCTCTATGAAAGAAGAACAACCATAGAAACCATAGACGACATTTCGTGTTAATGTTAATGTACCAAGTCGAAAATAACGAATCATAACCATTCAAGAACCATTCAAGAACCATTCAAGAACCAATTCAAGAACAGATCTGAAGAGAACCAGACCCAAGGAGCAGCATTCCCCAGGCAGCGGTGGCTCCAGCACATACAGAAGAAGCTCAGTAAGATAAATTTGTATAATTAACATTCATGACACCTGTTTTCATACTTCAATATATTTCTTATACTTGTAGTATTCCTTTAATCCCTGAGACCAGGTTTAACATTTAATGCAATCACTTAATTCAATTAATTTGATTCATTCATTCAATACAGTCCACTAATCTATCATCTAGTTCGTTGCTCTATATTATTAGTTATATCTAATAATAAATACAACATCAATTCCAAACACACACCATTTATATTGAGTATATCTTAGAGAATCAAATACTACGTTGATTCTGAAATACGAAGGCTATTTTGATATACTGCCAATATTTCTACCAGCGACAATTTTCAGGCAATTTCGACTACACAGAGATTCCATTTGCAATAAACTCATTGCAAATTTACATACATAATAGCATCAATTTCTTAGATTTAAAATCTACCAAAATTAATAATAGACACGACTTGTCCATATACATGAAACCTACACATACAGATGGTACGATTCATTATACTTCAAATCATCCATTTTTACAAAAATGGTCAGCTTATAATAGTATGCTTTACTCGTGTAAATCAAGACTGTAGAATTATAACGTAGTATGCGGAACCGCAAGTTTTTTGCATATGAAAAGAAACCGAATGAAAATTTGAAAAGATGTTCAGAATAGAAAAATCGCATAAAAAATTTGAAAAAAAAATCATATGAAGTAAATAATAGCATCAATTTCTTAGATTTAAAATCTACCAAAATTAATAATAGACACGACTTGTCCATATACATGAAACCTACACATACAGATGGTACGATTCATTATACTTCAAATCATCCATTTTTACAAAAATGGTCAGCTTATAATAGTATGCTTTATAGATTGGTCAACATACCCATGACTAAATAAAATTTCGACAAAGAGTATAAAACCATTGGTTAAGGCACAAACTACCGCCACAACATGTAATCTCATGCGCAAAGTGTTAGCGCATGTACATTCTATAGTATTACAATAATGTTGTATGAAGCATAATCTTTATACTGTGGTTGCTTCCAAATTAACTTGAGTTTCTCTATGAAAGAGGAATAACCACAGAAACCATAGACGTAATTCTTGATGTACCAAGTCAACTATTGACAAATCAACACACTACACTAATCACAATTCACCACTACATAATTCAGTATTCAGTATTCCAACACACACAGTATCCCAAAAACGATGGGACATAGCACACACAGAAGAAGTACAGTAAGTTAAATTTGTATTCATTATCATTTTATGACACATATTTTATACTTCAATATATTTTTTATACTTGTATTATTCTTTCAATCCCTGAAACCAGGTTCAAATATTTTAGTACAATCATTTAATACAGTCCACTTAATTCTTATCTGATTTTTTGCTCTATATTATTAGTTATATCTAATAATAATTCCAACAACAAGTCTACACACAGACTACTTATATTGAGAATATCTTATGGATTCAAATCCTAGGTTGATTCCGAAATACACGGGCTATTTTGATATACTGGCAATATTTCTAACCAGCTACAGTTTCTATCACACAGAAATTCCATTTGCAATAAACTCATTGCAAATTTACAATGTATCTAAAGGCAAGACAGTTTGTTTGGAAATCAGTAGTCTGTACGATCTGAAGAAGTTACAATGTAACGAAACACGTCATCAATTACTCAATAAAAGTGAAGAAAGAAATGGTAAATTTCAAAATGAAATAAAAATAGCCATAAAAAACGCTACGGCCCTTTTCGGTACTAAACCATTTTTTAATTCAACTTTAATGAATCCTCAACCACCAAATATGTATTCTTTAATCAAGGTACATAAGGAAAGTTGTCCCATCAGACCAGTTGTGTCATTTGTTACAGCGCCATCATATAGATTATCTAAGGCACTTATTAAAATCATACTCTCGGAAACAAATTTTGAAGCAAAATTATCTATAAAGGATACATACCATCTGGTGAATAACATAAAAGATGTACGTGTTCCAGATAATGCAATGCTTATATCCTTTGATGTAAAGAATTTATTTCCGTCCATACCAGTCAAGGAAACCATAAAATGAGTAGAAAACCTCCTACTCCGAAAAAGAACCAATTCGGTAATAAAACAAGAAATAATGGATGTTTGACAGTTTGCTTGCAACAAAATTATTTCACGTTCAACGGCAAGATTTACATAGATAACGATGGCCTCACTATGGGAAATCCTTCGAGTCCGTTATTATCCGAAATTTTTATGGATTCCTTAGAAACTAGAATAATAAATAGCCCTTATTTTAAATGTTTCATTTATTGGTACAGATATGTTGACGATGTTCTATGTTTATTCAATGGCACTGATAGACAATTTTATTTGTTTGTGGATTTCATAAACAAATTATCCCTAACCATACAATTCATTTATGAATGGGAAAAAAACAATAGTATAAATTTTTTGGACTTAACTATCACAAAAATTAAAAATAAACACGTTTTTTCAATAAACCGGAAACCAACCCAGATAGCACAATTCACTTCACATCAAACCACCCATCCTCACAAAAATTAGCAGCATACAATAGTATGTTATATAGATTAACCAACATACCCATGTCACGTGAGAATTTTGACAAAGAATATAACATTATTAAACAGATTGCATTGAACAACGGTTTCAACGTCCCGATTATTGAGAATCTTTTTACAAAAATACAATAAAAGCTGGCTTTAAAATTAGTATATCCCATAAATAATGATTCATTTGAAAGTAAATACATTTCTTTGACATACTTGGGACCAAAAACAGAAAAGGTAGCTAGATATTTAAAGAAGAACCACAATTTTAGAATTTCTTATAAAACGAGTAACTCCCAAGGAAAATTAATAAAAAATAATAAAGATAAAACATCTAAGAACAAGAAATCAGGTGTTAATAAGTTAACTGGCGGTACTAGCCATTTTGTATATGTTGGTCAGACAGGAAGACCGTTCCAGGCGAGACTTAGGGAACATGAAAAATTCATTCAGACTTTTACTAGGATTAACAGTTAGATTAAACTTAAAAATTGTACATCTAGATGTGAAAACCGCCCTTTTAAATGGTTTTCTCAAAGAAAATGTTTTTATGGAACAGCTTGAAGGTTTTGTATCAAAACAAAACCCTAATATGGTTTTAAACTGAAGAAAGCTATATATGGTTTAAAATAAGCTAGTCGGGCGTGGAATGAGAGAGTAGACAAAGTTTTATTAGAGATGGGTTATAGAAAGTCGAAATTTGAACCATGCTTATATATCAAACAGAATAGGAATAAATTATCTATAATAGCCCTTTATGTAGATGATTTTCTTGTCCTCTCAGCTGACCAGAAAGAAATTGATATTATCAATGAAAAACTTAACCTTACCATAATAAAACATATTTGATCATTATAGATTCATTTTCGAGATGGCCTGAAATTTATGAAATGCAAAAATTAGATTCTTTTACCACATCCAGACTTCCAAGGATAAGAAAGAACTGCAGAATTTATTCTGACGTTTAATTCAGTTATCCTTCAATCAAAAGACCTCTTTTGAAATATTCCAAATTATAAATTAACTTTAATGAACCCATTAACGCCCATTTTGTATTCTTCAATTAAGTTGCACAAAGAAAATAGTCCCATCAGACCCTTTGTTTCATTTGTCACAGCCCCGTCAAACAAACTTTCAAAATCATTAATCGAAATTTTTCTAACAGAAACTAACTTTGAACCCAAATTTGCAATAAGAAACTCAATAGACAACTTTCTTCATTTTTGGAATCTAGCAATAAATTATATCAAACAATTGAATTCACATGAATATCGAGCCAAATTCTCTCTTGAATTGGTCCCCCAGTACTACACCACAAAAAAAAATTCAAAATATAAAACCCAATTTTCTAGTCTTTCGACTCCATTTGCTTACCAAGCTGGTTGTGTATTACGAACTAACTTCTAGTGGAAGTAAGAAAGTGTTGAGCTTTACTCGTGTAAATCAAGACTGTAGAATTATAACGTAGTATGCGGAACCGCAAGTTTTTTGCATATAAAAAGAAACCGAATGAAAATTTGAAAAGTTGTTCAGAATAGAAAAATCGCATAAAAAATTTGAAAAAAAAATCATATGAAGTACATAATAGCATCAATTTCTTAGATTTAAAATCTACCAAAATTAATAATAGACACGACTTGTCCATATACATGAAACCTACACATACAGATGGTACGATTCATTATACTTCAAATCATCCATTTTTACAAAAATGGTCAGCTTATAATAGTATGCTTTACTCGTGTAAATCAAGACTGTAGAATTATAACGTAGTATGCGGAACCGCAAGTTTTTTGCATGTGAAAAGAAACCGAATGAAAATTTGAAAAGATGTTCAGAATAGAAAAATCGCATAAAAAATTTGAAAAAAAAATCATATGAAGTAAATAATAGCATCAATTTCTTAGATTTAAAATCTACCAAAATTAATAATAGACACGACTTGTCCATATACATGAAACCTACACATACAGATGGTACGATTCATTATACTTCAAATCATCCATTTTTACAAAAATGGTCAGCTTATAATAGTATGCTTTACTCGTGTAAATCAAGACTGTAGAATTATAACGTAGTATGCGGAACCGCAAGTTTTTTGCATATAAAAAGAAACCGAATGAAAATTTGAAAAGTTGTTCAGAATAGAAAAATCGCATAAAAAATTTGAAAAAAAAATCATATGAAGTACATAATAGCATCAATTTCTTAGATTTAAAATCTACCAAAATTAATAATAGACACGACTTGTCCATATACATGAAACCTACACATACAGATGGTACGATTCATTATACTTCAAATCATCCATTTTTACAAAAATGGTCAGCTTATAATAGTATGCTTTATAGATTGGTCAACATACCCATGACTAAATAAAATTTCGACAAAGAGTATAAAACCATTGGTTAAGGCACAAACTACCGCCACAACATGTAATCTCATGCGCAAAGTGTTAGCGCATGTACATTCTATAGTATTACAATAATGTTGTATGAAGCATAATCTTTATACTGTGGTTGCTTCCAAATTAACTTGAGTTTCTCTATGAAAGAGGAATAACCACAGAAACCATAGACGTAATTCTTGATGTACCAAGTCAACTATTGACAATTCAACACACTACACTAATCACAATTCACCACTACATAATTCAGTATTCAGTATTCCAACAACACAGTATCCCAAAAACGATGGGACATAGCACACACAGAAGAAGTACAGTAAGTTAATTTTGTATACATTATCATTTTATGACACATATTTTATACTTCAATATATTTTTTATACTTGTAGTATTCTTTCAATCCCTGAAACCAGGTTCAAATATTTTAATACAATCATTTAATACAGTCCACTTAATTCTTATCTAATTTTTTGCTCTATATTATTAGTTATATCTAATAATAATTCCAACAACAAGTCTACACACAGACTACTTATATTGAGAATATCTTATGGATTCAAATCCTACGTTGATTCCGAAATACACGGGCTATTTTGATATACTGGCAATATTTCTAACCAGCTACAGTTTCTATCACACAGAAATTCCATTTGCAATAAACTCATTGCAAATTTACAATGTATCTAAAGGCAAGACAGTTTGTTTGGAAATCAGTAGTCTGTACGATCTGAAGAAGTTACAATGTAACGAAACACGTCATCAATTACTCAATAAAAGTGAAGAAAGAAATGGTAAATTTCAAAATGAAATAAAAATAGCCATAAAAAACGCTACGGCCCTTTTCGGTACTAAACCATTTTTTAATTCAACTTTAATGAATCCTCAACCACCAAATATGTATTCTTTAATCAAGGTACATAAGGAAAGTTGTCCCATCAGACCAGTTGTGTCATTTGTTACAGCGCCATCATATAGATTATCTAAGGCACTTATTAAAATCATACTCTCGGAAACAAATTTTGAAGCAAAATTATCTATAAAGGATACATACCATCTGGTGAATAACATAAAAGATGTACGTGTTCCAGATAATGCAATGCTTATATCCTTTGATGTAAAGAATTTATTTCCGTCCATACCAGTCAAGGAAACCATAAAATGAGTAGAAAACCTCCTACTCCGAAAAAGAACCAATTCGGTAATAAAACAAGAAATAATGGATGTTTGACAGTTTGCTTGCAACAAAATTATTTCACGTTCAACGGCAAGATTTACATAGATAACGATGGCCTCACTATGGGAAATCCTTCGAGTCCGTTATTATCCGAAATTTTTATGGATTCCTTAGAAACTAGAATAATAAATAGCCCTTATTTTAAATGTTTCATTTATTGGTACAGATATGTTGACGATGTTCTATGTTTATTCAATGGCACTGATAGACAATTTTATTTGTTTGTGGATTTCATAAACAAATTATCCCTAACCATACAATTCATTTATGAATGGGAAAAAAACAATAGTATAAATTTTTTGGACTTAACTATCACAAAAATTAAAAATAAACACGTTTTTTCAATAAACCGGAAACCAACCCAGATAGCACAATTCACTTCACATCAAACCACCCATCCTCACAAAAATTAGCAGCATACAATAGTATGTTATATAGATTAACCAACATACCCATGTCACGTGAGAATTTTGACAAAGAATATAACATTATTAAACAGATTGCATTGAACAACGGTTTCAACGTCCCGATTATTGAGAATCTTTTTACAAAAATACAATAAAAGCTGGCTTTAAAATTAGTATATCCCATAAATAATGATTCAATTGAAAGTAAATACATTTCTTTGACATACTTGGGACCAAAAACAGAAAAGGTAGCTAGATATTTAAAGAAGAACCACGTTTTTAGAATTTCTTATAAAACGAGTAACTCCCAAGGAAAATTAATAAAAAATAATAAAGATAAAACATCTAAGAACAAGAAATCAGGTGTTAATAAGTTAACTGGCGGTACTAGCCATTTTGTATATGTTGGTCAGACAGGAAGACCGTTCCAGGCGAGACTTAGGGAACATGAAAAATTCATTCAGACTTTTACTAGGATTAACAGTTAAATTAAACTTAAAAATTGTATATCTAGATGTGAAAACCGCCCTTTTAAATGGTTTTCTCAAAGAAAATGTTTTTTTGGAACAGCTTGAAGGTTTTGTATCAAAACAAAACCCTAATATGGTTTTAAACTGAAGAAAGCTATATATGGTTTAAAATAAGCTAGTCGGGCGTGGAATGAGAGAGTAGACAAAGTTTTATTAGAGATGGGTTATAGAAAGTCGAAATTTGAACCATGCTTATATATCAAACAGAATAGGAATAAATTATCTATAATAGCCCTTTATGTAGATGATTTTCTTGTCCTCTCAGCTGACTAGAAAGAAATTGATATTATCAATGAAAAACTTAACCTTACCATAATAAAACATATTTGATCATTATAGATTCATTTTCGAGATGGCCTGAAATTTATGAAATGCAAAAATTAGATTCTTTTACCACATCCAGACTTCCAAGGATAAGAAAGAACTGCAGAATTTATTCTGCAGTTTAATTCAGTTATCCTTCAATTAAAAGACCTCTTTTGAAATATTCCAAATTATAAATTAACTTTAATGAACCCATTAACGCCCATTTTGTATTCTTCAATTAAGTTGCACAAAGAGAATAGTCCCATCAGACCCGTTGTTTCATTTGTCACAGCCCCGTCAAACAAACTTTCAAAAACATTAATCAAAATTTTTCTAACAGAAACTAACTTTGAACCCAAATTTGCAATAAGAAACTCAATAGACAACTTTCTTCATTTTTGGAATCTAGCAATAAATTATATCAAACAATTGAATTCACATGAATATCGAGCCAAATTCTCTCTTGAATTGGTCCCCCAGTACTACACCACAAAAAAAAATTCAAAATATAAAACCCAATTTTCTAGTCTTTCGACTCCATTTGCTTACCAAGCTGGTTGTGTATTACGAACTAACTGCTAGTGGAAGTAAGAAAGTGTTGAGCTTTACTCGTGTAAATCAAGACTGTAGAATTATAAAGTAGTATGCGGAACCGCAAGTTTTTTGCATATGAAAAGAAACCGAATGAAAATTTGAAAAGATGTTCAGAATAGAAAAATCGCATAAAAAATTTGAAAAAAAAATCATATGAAGTAAATAATAGCATCAATTTCTTAGATTTAAAATCTACCAAAATTAATAATAGACACGACTTGTCCATATACATGAAACCTACACATACAGATGGTACGATTCATTATACTTCAAATCATCCATTTTTACAAAAATGGTCAGCTTATAATAGTGTGCTTTATAGATTGGTTAACATACCCATGACGAAAAAAAATTTCGACAAAGAGTATTAAACCATTGAACAAATAGCTTTCAATAATGATTTTAATCCGTTAATTGTAGATAATTTACTTGATAAAATAAATTACAAGAAAGCAATATCACTTGTATATCCAAAATTCAAACGAAACAAAATTTATTTCATTAACTTACATAGGCCAAGAATCTTAAAAGATGGCTAGATATTTAAAGAAAAAAGGAGAATTTTAACATCTCTTTTAAAACCATTAATTCTTTAGGCATCTTAATAAAAAATAATAAAGACGTCATTCCTAAAAACAAAAAATCAGGAGATTAGTTAGTGATTGCCCATGTGTATTTGTGGGACAGACATTTCATTCCAAACATGGATACGAGAACATGAAAAATGTTATATTAATAATAAACCAAATTCAACTTACGCCAACAATTTGTTAGAGACTGGTCATAATTTTATTATGAAATATTACATATCGAAAAAAAAGTCAGAAACTGAATCTGTTAGAAACTTTAGAGATCAATAGATATAATAAAAGACAAATTTTATTGAATCATCAAATAGATTTAAACAGATCCCCCTACTTAATATTTTTCATTGATTGTAAACCATCTCTTTCCACCCCTCTATTTTTGTACCAGAGCTGTGTATTTAAGGTCATGTTCAGTATTGTATACCTCAGTTTAAATACTCACCTGATGAAGTATGACGAAACAATTGTCTTGTAAATCAATAAAGTAGCAGAAGTTAACATTTGTTTTTCTTATACTTGATAATAAGTTGAAAAATGTATTTTAATGCTAGACAGTTTGTTTAGAAATCAGTAGTCTGTATGATCTGAAGAATTTACAATGTTGACGTTACTCAATAAAAGTGTAAAATATACAATTATTGTTTTCATTTCATTTGATATGGATTTACACCAAGTAAAAGCCACAAACATTCCATCTTTGAATATTTGCACAGAGATTCGTGAAGATTTCTTGCGGAAATATTAAATATTTAACAAAAAAATTCTAGAGCAGTCATTCAAGCAAAATCTTTATGGAAAGAGCGCCGGTATATAAAACTGTTGTTCTATGTTCTATGTCTATGATTCAAACCTAAAACTACCTCATGTTATATTTAGTCAGCTGTTAGAAGTGTGAATTGAGAAACCCGAAGAAATAGCATTGTTGTTGATTGTTGTTCGACTCGCTAAAACTCGAGACTGCTGAACGGATTTATCTCATCTTCGTCTTGAAATAATCGTGGAAGAAATCGGTTACTTCACAGATTTCTTGGTAATTTTATGTTAATTATTTTATTGGGCATTATTATAATACTGGTAATTTCAACATTCGGGACTTTTGGATTTTTGATTGATGAGATAAGAAACATCTTATAATAAGATATTACATTTAAATGATACAGTAATAGTTTTGTTATTTCAAAAATTCTCCGCGTTTTTTTCAAATACTTGATAATAAGTTAATAAATGTATTTAAAGGCAAGACAGTTTGTTTAGAAATCAGTAGGCTGTATGATCTGAAGAAAATACAATGTAACGAAACGGGTCATCAGTTACTCAATAAAAGTGTAAATTAAACAATTATTGTTTTCATTTCATCTAACTTCAGTTATTAATATATCAGATTATTTTGTTTTAGATTAATAAATATTAATATAAGCATTGGATCGGATGCCATCCGATAGTAACACACAAAAAATAGCTCGAATTTTATCAAAAATTAACATAGTAACAGCTTTCACACCCTCCCATAAAATTTCTAATCTCTTTTTTAATCCGAAAGACAAAGAGAACCGACTGAATAATTCTGGAGTCTAATTTGTTCATTCAGTTTGAAAATGTAGTAAACACTACGAAACTCGAGTCACTGTATATCAGTTATAATAAAAAGTGATAGAAAACAAAGTAATTCCTTATTTCATTCCATTAAAATGAACTATCACAAAGTAACGGACTACTCCATCCAATATTATCACTCGAGCTGACAAAACACCTGCCGGTGAGCGCACAAGAAGATTTACTTCACCTACCATTGACGAAGTGGCTGTTGTCATAGTGGGAGAAAAGTTGCAACGAAATTTAGTTTACTTTAAATTAATTTAATATACCTAGTAATAATCCCAAATATCTAGAATATCTTGCTATACATTCAGAAATTGCTTTGAAAGACCATCAAAATTCTAATGAAGATAAATGAATATATGTTGATTAATCAGATAAAGAAACCATTACCTGCCTACAATAATATTAATATCAAAAACACAGTTTGAACTATAAGAAATAAAATTTCAAATAATTAAATGTTCACAAGCGCGCATAAAGAAAACACACTAACTGCAATCGAAAGAAATGAATATACCAATAACACTACCACATTCTTGATCCCAACAAACATAAAATGATTAAAAACGATCCTCCTCCTAAATACCAAAAACAGATCAAATCAGTCATCAAAAACTCAACAGCGCTTTTAAATAATACCCCAATTTATTAACTAACGTTAATGAACCCACAACCACCAATGTATTCCCTTATGAAATTACATAAAGACAATAAACCTATTAGACCAGTAGTTTCATTCATCACAGCACCTTCCTATAAATTATCGAAAGAACTAATCAAAATTATTCAGAAAGAAACAAACTTTCAACCAAAATTAAAAATTCATATAACCTGATAGAGAAAATAAAATATATATATATATATATATATATATATATATATATATATATATTCCGAATAATGCTAAACTCATTTCTTTCGTGAAAAAATTTGTTCCCTTGCATACCAGTTAAAGAATCAAAAAATCTGATAGAATTGCTATTAGCAAAAATAGAACTAATCCGGTTATAAAACAAGAGATTTTCGAAATCTTCAAGGCTTGTTTAGACCAAAACTATTTTTTATTTAATATAATAATATAGTTTACGAAGCTAATGATGGTCTCACTATGGGAAACCCACTTAGTCCGATATTATCCGAAATATTTATGGACTTCCTGGAAACCGAAATCCAAGAGAGCTCCTTCTTTTAATATTTTATTTATTGGTATCGTTACGTGGATGATATTTTATCATTATTCGCCGGTACCAGTAGACAGCTTGCGATGTTTTCAGAATTTATAAATACATCATCTCCACAATAAAATTCACCAATGAAATAGAACAAAATAACAGCATCAATTTTCTTGAATTTAAAATTTCAAAAATTAACAATAAACATGGTTTTCCGGAAACCCACTCAAAGAATTAATACGATCCACTCAAATTCTAATCACCCACATTCTAAAAAACTATCAGCTTATAATAGCATGATATTCAGATTAATCAACATACCTATGATACTGGAGAACTGAATATAATAAAACAAATTGCATTTAAAAATGGTTTCAATCCGTTCATAATAAATAAATTATTGAAACGAATGCAATTTAAACAGTCAATATCGCTTGTATATCCAACAATAGCTATTGATACAAAATATATTTCTTCAACGTACATAAACAAAAAGCCCGAAAAAATAGCAAGATATTCAAAGAAAAAGGGTAAATGCAACATTTCATTCCAAACAGGAAACACGTTAGAAAATTTAATAAAAAATAATGAAGATTTGATCCATAAAAACAAAAAGTGTGGAGTCTATAGGTTAAACTGCGGTACTTGCCCATCTGCATGTGTTAGTGAACACGAGAAAGCTTATCTTGGAAAAAACGGAAATTCAACATATGCTGACCATCTTTTGGAGACAGGACATGATTTTGACAATAACTAAAAAATCTTACACCTAGAAAACAAGAACCCCAGGTTGAACTACCTAGAAGCCCTCGAAATTAACAGATTCTCCTAAACGACCAGACGGACCTCAATAAATCCCGCTTACTCAACCTTTTCTGCAACTTTGTGTAATAATGAAATTTCCTTAAAATATATAGAAAACCCACATCAACTGATACAACAATACCAAATTTTTCAAACCATCCGATCAATCATAAACTAGCTGCATATAGATCAATGGTACATAGAGCATTTTCAATTCCTTTGAATAATATTACGTTAAAGAGGGAATTGAATACAATCAGCCAAATAGCCACAAAAAATCAGTTCGAAACAAAAGCTATAAATTCTATCATTATCAAAAAACAAAAGCAGTTACAGTTATTTTTTGTTTTCTGTTCGTACTTAAGCCTGTTACCGGCAAGTAGTGTAAGGACCAAGTGTTGAAGTTAGTTAAGTAAATATATTGTATCGTCAACAAATCTAACATTTATTTCGTATCCAACTAGTACAAATTCCTATTTTACTTGAACCAACAACAAATTGTTGCCTGTACGGCAAAACAAGCCACCCTATACCGAAGACTACTCACAAACTACAGAACATGCAGTCAGAACATCTGGTTCAATCAACAATGTTTACGAAGAAAAGTAATTCCAAATTATGTTAAAGTCCACACCAACACAACATCCAGAGCAGCGCAGTTAGCCATCAAAAGTGCGGAAATAAAATGGATAAAAGAAGAAACCATATCAATCTACCGAAAGAGGGACATCATCCAAACATATATTAAGGTATTGCACTCTGAATTAACTCAAACTACATCCTATAGAATTTGACATTTTTGATGATAAAGTTAGATCCAAAATAAGTAAATTCATTCACCTGAAATATAAAAAACAAATAAAAAAATTGAAACTACTAGAAGAATCCCAAAATCCCGCATCAAATAGTACAAAAACTAAAAATAGCTTACCCGAACCAAGTAACCGTGTCATTAATCTTTCAAAAGTTGAATTTTCTAAAAGTGAAGCAATACTGTTAGAGAAAGGTCACAAATTTGCACCAAATATTCAATTAAAAACTGTAAAAGGAAAACTATTTGTGGAGTCAACAATTGCACTGACTCATGTCGAAGAAAAAGACATAATCTCCTCAAAAATCAACAAAATCCTCAAAAATTATGAACTAAAATTCGATGAAAATTTAAACGAAACAATAAAAACATTGAAGAAAAAAGTCAGAATAAATGATCTCACTATTACTAAAGCAGATAAATCAGACGCTATTGTGATATTGCCTAGATCACAATATATGGAAAAAATGAATAATTTCATAGAAAAAGAAAATTTATCTAAAATTCACACTGACCCCACAGCTAAAATTCAAAAACTTCTAAAAAGTACCTTATCGGACATATCCTGTCCCATCCTTACAAAATAGCCAAACTTTTTCATCAATATGAATCCTAGCCCACCGAAACTTTATGGTCTGATGAAAACCCACAAAGAGAACTGTCCAATACGTCCAGTTGTCTGTTTCATAGTCATCCCACATATAAATTAGAAAAAGAACTAAATCAAGTGTTCATATCACTGACAAATTTCACTTCAAAACATTCCATAAAAAATTCCATTGAATTAGCTAAAAAACTGAAAAACTTCACAATACCAAATAACTCATATCTATAAAGTCTAGATGTAGATAATATGTTCCCAAATATTCCAAGAACTGATACAATAAATAAAGTATCTGAAATCCTAGAGCGTTCGCATGTTAATCCATTATTGCACTGCGAATTCATAATTCTTCTGGAACTATGTCTCCAAAGAAACTATTTTCAGTTTAATAAGGAATTATATGAACAACCGAATGGTCTAGCTATGGGCTCTCCACTAAGCCCACTTCTTGCGGATATTTTTATGTCATCTATGGAAAACAAAATATTTGACTTAGATTTACCAGTGAAAATTCATTTCTGGTATAGATACGTAAACGACATACTTGCGTGCATCAATGGAACAGCTAGACAACTAGATCAATTTCTAAAAATAATCAATAGCATTCATCCGACAATAAAATTCAAGTTAGAAAAAGAAAAAAACAGAAATATTTCATTCTTGGACCTTTCTATAACACATTCAAAAAACAAAATTGAATTAAATATATATAGAAAACCTACCTACACGGATATTTGCATTCCCATAGACTCTAATCATCCATATCATCAAAAAATTGCAGCCTACAGATCCATGATAGACAGAGCATATTCCTTACCTCTCTCAAAATCTAACTTCGAAAATGAAATAAAAACCATAAAAACAATAGCTACACTGAAACAACGGTTTCAGTGAAAATATAATAAATAAATTATCAGCCAAAAAATATTCCCAAGTACCCCCATACAAAATTATATAATAAAGAAAAAATTATTTCATTGTCATATTTTGGAGACTTAAGTGAAAAAATCGCTAATATTTACACAAAATTGAATTTGAATGTAGCCTACAAATCTGTTAGCAAATTATCCTCAATTTTATTCAACGCGAAAGACACCACCCCAAAAATAGAAAAATCGGGAGTTTATGAGTTAACCTGTTCAGATTGCAATAGTATTTACATAGGTCAGACTGGACGGTCTTTTAAAACTAAATTCAGAGAACACCAAACTGACTTTAAAAAGAATAAAAAATCATCAACATTTGCAACACATTGTATTGACAATGGTCATTCATTCCCATCAATTGAAAATCTGAAAATCCTCCATCTTGCATCAAAAGGGAGAAAATTAAATTATCTAGAATCAATTGAAATATTCAAAGCGCTGCATAATGATGATATCGATATAATGAACGACCAGACTGATCTGTGTAAATCAAAAATATTTAATGTTTTTAAGTAATCGAAATAGCTTCAAAAGGTACCGACATTTGCACATAATTATTTTCTGCTATTTCTTACTTGCTACCTGATGAAAAAGGAATTGTTCATGTACCATCATAAAAACCCATAACACCTCTGTAATCCTTGTTATTGCTTTTCACTGGAAATATTTATTCTGAATAATTTGTAACATCTGTTATACAGTTTTTGTACCAAATGGAACATTACTTCAAAATTGAATCTGTAACTAGTGCTTTAGTCCTCTGTTACGTCTGAAGATGAACGGTCATCGTTCGAAACCGCGGTAACATGTGAACCAAAAATAATAAAAAACCTTGGTAGTAAATACATAGTAACTCCAATCTATTGTGTTTCAACAAATTGTTCATAGAAAATACAAGATACAGAAAAAGAAATTAAAAATTTTAAAAAGACAGTCAAAATAACTTGAATAAACAATATTAAGAAAAAACATTCAAAGATCTTTTCTATCCTAGATTCATGTTTTGGAATATCGTTGCTATTCCAAAACATGAATATTTCAACAAAACTACTGCTTTTTTAACCTAGGATAAATATAAAACGTTTTTGATTGTCTCGGTCTTTACTTGACAGAAATTCATCTTCAATATAAGAAAAACAAATGTTAACTTCCGCTTTTTAGCGGAAGTTAATATTTGTTTTTCTTATAATGTAAAACGGTTACTAAAGACCCCACTGAACATTTTCAAAAACAAATAAAAAATATAGTAGACCAATCTGTTAGCCTTCTCAATAACTTCCCAAAAAAACATTCGCTCACTTTAATGAACCCACAAATCCCAAAATTATATTCTTTAGTAAAACTTCATGAAGAAAATAATCCAATTAGACCAGTATTTTCATTCATCACATCACCAAGCATAAAATTATCTAGAGTTTTAATTTCTATTATTCAAACCGAAACAAACATTTTAGCTAAATACGCTATTAAAGATAGCATCAAACTCATAGTAAATATTAAATCCGTCCAATTGCCCAAAAATTTTAGATTAATTTCTTTTGTGTATTTATTTCCTAGTATACCTCCAATTGAAACAAAACAAATCATTAATTAAAAATAATACCAATCCCATCAAAATGATTATTATTATATTTATCATTAATTGCCTGGAAATATGTCTTAAACAAAACTACTTCCAAGTTAACGGAACCGTCTATATTTCTAAGAATGGTTTAATAATAGGAAATCCACTCAATTCAATTTTAGCTGAAATATTTATGGATGATCTAGAATCAAAAATACACCTAAATCCGATAAGCAAATATTTCCTTTATTGGTATTGATTTTTTGTTGTTTCAAAGGCACCGACCGACAACTACATATTTTCACGAATTTCATCAATAAACTCCATCCAAAAATCAAATTCACAATCGAAGAAGAAAAGAATCAAAGTTAATTTTCTTGACCTCACAATAACAAGACTAAATGATTTATATAATTTTATTATTTTTCACAAACTCACACATACAGACATCACAATACATAAAACTTCAAATCACCCCACCAACCAAAAGATGTCAACATGTAATAGTTTTATTCATAGATTATTGAATGTCCCTTAGAATTCAGATAACTTTTTGAAAGAATTAAATATCATTAAACAAATAGCGTCAAACAACGGTTACAACCCCTTTCTTATAGACAAAATGGTATCCAATAAATAAAAGAAAATGGCATTTAATCTGGTGTACCCAATCATAAAAGAGGACAATACACAGAAATATTTCTCGTTATCTTATGTCAATGGATTATCTGAAAATATTGCTAAATATAACGCTTACAAAAACATCAGGAACGAAACTGGTACGCTGATTAGAAGAATGAAGGACATGCATTGGGAAAAGTTCTCAAAACAACTAGAGAAGGATTTTTACGGTCTCCAAAAACAAATGTGGAGATTCATTAGAGGCCAAAAGAAAGAAATTGCTGAATTAATACCAGTAAATCAAATTGATAAGGAAACATGGACCACAACCCAAAAGACCTATACAAGGATGACCAACCTGATACAACACAAGGTGCCCCAGATATCATGATAAATAATAACATCTCTATCAATGAAGCTGACGTGAGAAAAGCGCTATATGGGTTGAAAAACAGGAAGAGCCCTGGTCAAGACGGCAATGCAAATGAACTCAAGTACGGTGGAGAAAGATTGATTCAGGAGCTGACGCAAAGGATCCTCGAACAACAAAAAATTCCGGACGAATAGAGAACAAGCACAATGATTTTACTCTAAAAGAAATAAAAAACAGCCCGAGAACTATAGAGGAATAAATTTGCTATGCACTACCTTGAAATTAGTCACCAAAGTACTTTCAAATCTTATCAGTGAACGAATAACACTAGCTGACGAGCAACAAGGTTTCAGGTCTGGACGATCGTGTATAGATGCGGCGTTCGTCGTGAGACAAATAACTGAGAAATCAATAGAGTATAATAAACCGGCGTTCTTCTGTTTTATAGATCTAAAAAAAGCGTTCGACAGGATACGATTAGCTGATGTGGTTCATCTCCTCTATAACAGACAAATACCGAGCAACATCATTAAAACAATAGAAGATATATCAGAACAACATACAGGCAAAGATAGATAACGAGTTAACAGAACCCATACCACTGGGAAGAGGCATTATACAGGGAGACTCATTGAGCCCGTTACTATTCAATATTATCATGGATGAAATTATAAAAAAAGTCTGTAGACAGAGAGGTTATAAGATGGGAGATAAGGAACTGAAAATTATATGCTATGCAGACGATGCAGTTTTAATAGCGGAAAATGAAGATGATTTGCAGAGGCTTCTACATGTGTTCAACACAATGGCTCAATCTCTTGGGATGATAATATCCACATGCAAAACTATGTGCATGACCACATCCAAGATACCCCTTAGATGTAAATTGGTTGTTGATGGGAGAATTATACAACAAGTGATGAAGTTTAATTACTTAGGCATAAAATTTCCAGTTTTGGCGAAATAGAAACGGAAGTAAGATCACAAGTGGTTAAGGCAACAAGAGCTGCTGTACAACTTAATGACACCATATTTCGCAACAAACATCTCAGGATAGACACAAAAAGCCGTATTTACAAGGCCACTATAAGACCCATACTAACATATGCGGCGGAAACAAGACCCGAGACATCTAAAACTCGCCAGATGATGGAGGCAGCGGAAATGAAAATAGTCCGGAGAATAACTGGAAAATCTCTATGGGATAGGCAGTGAAGTGAAGCCCTCAGAAGAACATGCCAAATCGACAACATCAATGCTTGGGTATTGGTCAGAAAAATTCAGTGGAATGATCATATAACACGAATGACAGGGGACCGAATCGTGAAGATCGCTAGGGATAGGTCACCATTGAAAAAACGAAGCCCAGGGAGACCTCGAAAACGATGGATGGATGGTATACCTATATGAAGCGAGTTGAGATGAAGAACAGGCATTGTGCCTATATGGACGCTGGAAGAAGAAGAAGAAGAAGATTGCTAAATATTTCAAAAGTTGTTTCAATTATAACGCGGCTTTTGAGACAATTAATAACCTCAGTACCCACATAAAAAACCTTAGTACCTTCATAAAAAACAATAAAGATCGAACAAATAAAGAAAATAAATCCGGAGTTGACTAGCAAAGATTGCCCTTTAGTATACATTGGCCGGACTGGTAGATCATTTAAGAAACGTATCCAAGAACACCAAAGGGGTTATATATCCGATTCTGTACATTCGACATATGCTAATCATCTTAAGGAATTCAGGCATAATTTCAACAATAATTACGAAATGATCTACGTTGAAAGCAAAAGTTCTAGATTAACACTCAGAATTTCTTGAAATCAACAGGTATAATGCTCGTAAAATCCTTTCGAACGAACTAACAGATGTTGATAAGTCTCCATTACTGAATATCTTTCCTTAGTGGCATTTTAGCGGCAAACTCCAATAAAAACCTAGAGTTTTTTTATGACTTGTGCTTCCATTATTTGGTCACGTAGCTAACAATGTATTTAAACTCTTTTACACTGAATACCATCAGACAGTACAATGTAATACCTGAAGAAGACACATCGTGGTGAAACAATTGTTTTAGTAGTACATACATTTTTGTGGAAATAAATTACTGTCTCATATATTTTTCAATATTAACTGGCATATTATATTTAATATAAAATACGTTATATTAAATAAACATCTTCGTGAAGGTAGTTTTATATCGTTTTATATTTGTATATGTTGGTCAGACAGGAAGACCGTTCGAGACGAGACTTTGGGAACATAAAAAATGTTATTGTAACAAAAAAAGAAATTCAACCTATGCAGAACACCTTCTCGATACAGGACATAGTTTTAATAGTAACTTTGAAATTTTACACACAGAAAACAAAAGTTTCAGATTTAACTTGTTAGAAACTTTAGAAATCGATATTATTAAAAAAAAATATTATTGAATAACCAAACAGAATTAAGTAGCTCCCCTTTGTTGAATCTTTCATCTTAACGTCCTCTATTTTTTGTTATGTACATGTACTATATAATGAAATTCATTCTTGTTCATGGTAGATTCAGTATCTAGTAATACTCACCGGAAGAAGTCATGGTATGACGTAACAATTGTAGTGAAATAAAATATATAAGCGGAAATCAGAACATTGTTTTTATTCATATTATCAAAATGAATTTCAGTCAAGTAAAGACCGAAACAATCATAGATTCAAAGACCGAAACAATCATAGTTGTAGAAGTCATTATGTTTTACTACCAATAAATCGAAATTTTACACATTTTATTGTGAGTTTCGGGAATCAAATGTATAAAATATCAATTTATTAATGGTTGTAAAAGCTATTAATTTCTATAACTTGTTTTTATTATGTTAAACTACAAATGATAACGGCTGAAACAGTTCAGTATTTAACTGACACGATAGAATATGTTAATTCAGTTGCAGTATTCAATAGAATTTGATATTTTTGATGATAAAATTAGACAAGAAATTATTGAATTAATTTGTTCAAAATATGCTCAACAGATAAAAAAACTAAATTCATTAGAAAAAACTCAAAAACCCAAATTCATTAAACGAAGTGAAAATATAATATATAGACCAAATGATCGCGTCATTAACATATCAGAATCCCAATTTTCAAATAACGAACTAAACTTACTCGAAAAAGGGTCATAAATTTGCCCCAACAATTAAAAATAAAAAAGTAAAAGAAATTCTTACTGTAGAGTCCACAACTGCACTTAAATATACGGATGAGATGAGAAAATGAATTATTTCATTAAAGATCAGGATATCGTAGAAACTCCCATTGACCCGACGACTAAAATTCAAAAATCATTCCGAAAAAGTTTGTCAGACATCTCCTTATTTAAATCAAATTATCATCTCATAAATATGAATCCTAGTCCACCAAAACTCTACGGTCTAATAAAAACTCACAAAGAAGATGCACCAATTAGCTATGGTGCTCACCACTGAGTCCACTCCTTGCAGACATATTCATGTCAGAAATAGAAAATAAAATCTCCAATTCGAAACTACCCAAACTACCCATAAATATTCATTTCTAGTACAGATACATAGACGATATTCTCACGTGTATCTCCGGAACATCCAGACAACTAATTTTTGAATTTCTTGTATAACATTCACCCAAAAATTAAATTCAAATTAGAAAAAGAATCTAAGAACAGTATTACATTTTTAGACCTCTCGATATCACACTCAAATAGAAAAATATATTTCAACGTGTTCAGAAAACCCACATCCACTGATATATGTATTCCTATTGATTCCAATCACCCATATTCACAAAAAATATCAGCTTATCAATAGAGCCTTCGCATTACCCTTATCAAAAAAAGGACCGCGAAGCTGAAGTCCAAACTATAAAATCAATAGCCGCGAACAACGGTTTCAACCCCAATATAATAGATAATCTAATTGGACAGAAACTATCTAAAATAGCTATGAGCCAAATTTATCTCATCATAAAAACCGAAGAAAATAAAAACTTAATTTCTCTGTCGTACTTTGGTAGCATAAGTCAAAAAGTGGCCAATCGTTTTTCAAAATCAGATGTCAATATTGCCTTCAAAACGCAAAACAAATTACACAAATCAGGAGATATCTTGTTCTACGTGCAGTAATAAATATATAGGACAAACAGGACGTTCCTTCAAGAAGAGGTTCAACGAACGTAAAATGAGTTTCATGAAAAATAAACAAAATTTTACTTTTGCCACTCATTGTCTAGAAAACGGTCATTCCTTTCCCACAATAGAAAACCTTAAAATTTTACATGTAAAATCAAAAGGGAAGAAACTCGATTATCTAGAATCTGTTGAAATTTTAATTAGTTCACAATAACAATAATGTAAAAATAATGAATGACTGTACGGAGCTATGTAAATCGAAAATATTTGAGATATTTAAAAAGCAAGATCTGTTTAAAACCTTTTTCAACGAACATAAAATGAATTTAATGAAAAGTAAACAAAAATTCAACTTTTGTCACTCATTCTTTAGAAAACAGTAATTCCTTTCGACAAAAGAAAATTTTAAGAAAAAATTTTACATGTAGATTCAAAAGAAAAGAAACTTGTTTATTGAAATTCTCAAATTCATTCACAATAAAAATTATGTAAAAAATAATGAATGACTGTACGGAGCTATGTAAATCCAAATATTTGAGATATACAACAATATAATGTAAAAATAATGAATGACTGTACTGTAACGCCAAAAATTATTCGAGATATTTAAATGGGTACCATCTGTTTAACAACCTTCTTTGTCGAATGCCGACATTACGATATCTGTTAGAAGGCCCCTCATTTTTAACCCGGTTTTCATCACGTTTCGCTTGTAAACCTCTGTACCACTATTAGGTGTTACCTAGAATCTATTGAAATATTCAAAATTTGTTCACAATTAAACTAATGTAAAAAATAATGAATGACTGAACAAATATTTGAGATATACAATGAAAATAACTTGAAAATAATAATGGATGACCGTACGGAGCTACCGTACGGTCTGTTTTAACAACCTTATTTGTCGATTGCAGACATTCCGATATCTGTTAGACGGTACCTTCCCCGTTTTTTACTCTAGGTTTTATTATTATTATTATATTATATTATTATTATTGTTTAAATACCTCTGTACCACTGTTTGGTCTTCAGTGGTCTGACGATGGGACAGTTTATTTCCCGAAACTCGAGTCACAAGAAAATGTGTAATATATATTTTTATGGTTGTGAAACATAGTAATTTGTACAATTTGTTTTCATCTAAATCCCTAATAATTACTGTCATTTGGTTCGATATTTCTAAATTTTGTCCTTATTGTTCCTTCACTATTTATATTCAATTATACCTTACATTTTCAACTGTATGTCCAATATAATGTAATAATTAATTTAAAACATTCAGCAAGAATGACATAAAAGACGCAGGTTCATAGGTTTACTAAAAAAAACTTACCCCTGTATGTCCACCAATAATGAGCTTCAATCAACAACCAAGCTTTTCACAACACTAACATTATTCTTAGAAAATTTCACTCTCATATAATAAAGATTTTTCACAGAACCTGCAACTCTGAGGAAGATATTTATTATTTAGAAAAAATAACAGATAAGAAAATTACAACCGATAACTTACCCTCGTATATATTCACATCTTCATTTTACAAGCATTAAAAGCAGGTACCAGAATAGGGTAAGTAAGACTTTCACAGAATGTTCCTCTTTCTTTACATTGGTCATTCTTAGATACTAATGTAACCAGCCTAATACAATATAAATAATTTTACCCTTTTAAATCATTTGGAAAACATTTTGAATTTTTATGTAAAACTGTGCTTTATTTAGAGATGTAATATTTTTATCTATCAAATTTTTCCCTAGATTCTATTTTCGAACATTGTAAGATTAAGCGCAGGAGTTCAAATGGAAACATTCGAGAGTTTGTATATCTCAAGAGATCTACTCGGGCTCTCTTTGTAAGCACGGTATGTCAGTGAACTGGACGTTTTCTGATTGCTTCTGCGCAATGATAATTTGATGGCAAAAGTATAAAAAATCGCAGATATACCGTTATAGAATGGTCTATCTTGTTCTTTCTCGTATTACTAAAATCCAGGTATTTTTAATTTTATAAAAGTGGCTCATTCTGCAATTCAAAGCACTTATTACCAAGTAAAAAATAAATATTTCTACACAAATTTTTAGAAGGCGGAAATTTGGTGATATAGTATATGAAAAACGCAATTCGGTCAGAAAATATAAGAAATATTAGTAATAAAATTTGTCAACAGGAATTTTCAGAGACAGTATTCAAACTATGAACCATATCAAGACACTAATAAATTCAAATTAAACAGTACTAGGTAGAAATAGAACACTGAAAGGTCCATCCAAATTTCAAAAAAGGTACATACTTAGACGTAAGTAGTCGAAGACAAAAATTTGTTCTTCAAAAATTGCTAGTATTTATATATTGTATGTGCATTATTGGATTAATTAAGTATAAATTTTTAGGTAAACACATGTACTAAAGTTTTATTGACTCGGTCTGTATTTGACAGTATTCATCTTGGATCTGAAGATGATTTACTTCAAATTAAGCGGTAGAAGTCACATAATTAGATTTGTCTAAGTATCAGTGTCTTAATAATTGAAAAGTTTGCTCGAGTTTTCGATTGTAAATTATCCTTTGCCAAGGTTTTTACTTGACGGAAATTCGTCCTTAAATTATTGAAATAAAATCAATTTGAACTTCCGCTAATTACAGGTAATTGAAATTAGTTTTATTTTATATTAATAATACGATAAAATAATGAACATTATGTAGGTGTTGTATACCATGATAAAATTTTTTCTCTAAAAGATATCTCTTAGATCATGTTAGCTTTCTAACAGACAAGAACCACACCAAGATATTTTATATTTTTCACACTCTGTATCGTTGGACATTAACAGCCATCATTTGAGCACTCTGTGAAATGCATATGAATATTTGAACTCTCGGGCTGACTGTTCTCCGTCAGGGTGAAGGTTATAAATTTCATTTTTTTTTCACATTGGGACTCAGATGATTATCGTCAAGCCACATTTGAATCTTTCTAAGACCCACCTCTGCATTCTCATACACTCTTTGCCATATTTCATTCTTATAAATGATTGCGGCATCATTAACATACAAAATTAAATGATCTCTTATTCTAGTTATTCTGTTTATGTATACCAAGAACAGAATGGGCCCCAAGATGGTACACTGCGGTATTCCTATTGAAATATTTCGAGGGCCACTGACAGCATTGCCAACATTAACTTGTTGAGTTCTCTAGCAAAGATAGCTTCTGAACAATCTCAAAACTGGTCCTCTTATCCCACACCTCTAGAGCATTTCAAGGAGCTTATCATGACAGACCGTGTCGAAAGCTCTCACCAAGCCTATAAAAATGGCTAAGTATTTCTCAGACCCCTCAAGGGCATCAACTGTTACCCCAAAAAAATTCAACATAGCACGTTCTGTATAATGAAACCGAACTGTCTTTTAGTTATTATGCCGTGCTTTTCAAAAAATGTCATATTCCGTGTTTTAATAACGTTTTTAAAAATCTTAGCAAAATTCTCCGATAAAGGAGATTGGTCCATAACGGATATTGGTCCATAATTATCGAATCTGTCTCTCTGTCTGCTGATTTACAAACGGCAGTAATCCTTGATTCTTTGAGTTCGCCTCGTTTAAGACCCTTAATAAGTACTAAATTGATAATGTGTAATAGGGGTTTTATTAGGTATACATGGAATATTTTTTTTTATCTTAGCATTCATCCTATCAGGACCGGAGGTACAGTTATTGTTAAGTTTCGATATTAGATTGATTATTTGATTTTCGTTCACGGGCGTGAGGAAAGTTGAGGAATTTACCTTAAACGAATTATTCTTTTAGTTCGCCATTTTAAAACTCACTTCAGTGAAATATTCATTGGAAGCTTCTGCCTTATCTTTATTTGTCGTAAGTAACTCTCTAGCTTGAATGTTATCGATCTGTCTGTTTTTCCTTACTGATCCCTATTTCATTTATTATCTGCCATGTCTTTTTGCAATAATTTATATTTTCCGTGAGTTTATTTTCATAATATTGATCCTGAACAATTTAGTTAACTTATTTCCATATATTTTAAATAAATTTCTCAATTTGAAGGAAGGATTTTGAAGAGTTTCGATTTTAATTTATCTCTGATTTTATTAGACCTTGGTTGATCGAAGATTTCAATTCGGCAATTATTTGATCAGGTCGTGTTATATCAATCGTAGTCTCCCAGATGTCTTGGAAATTTGTTTATGAAATTTGTATAGCACCGCACCACATCCCCACAAGTCAAAACACGATCCCAGTTTTCCCCAGCTGATAGATTTTCGAGTTTCTTTTTATCTACTGTATAGAAATAATCTTCAATTTTCTCCGGTTTCTTGCCTATCTTGACATTCACATCTTTTATTTGTTTTTTCATGAAAATATGATCAATTGGAGTTTTTAATACTTCTATAACACGAGATGGTATGTATATATGATTTTTACCCCTCTTGAGCCAGGCAACTTCTGTAATAATTAATATCATTCGAGATTGTCTAGCAGTTTAATGTTAACATTATTCTATTTTATTTCTATATTTTTATTTCTATTGAACGTTTATTTATCTTATTGAAACATATGGTTATCATCAACATATGTTCGAACATTTGTTGGACGAGAGATGCAGTGATTCCGACGTCCGAACTCAAAAGTGAGCCTAATTAAGTTGGTTTCCGACAGATGTAATACAATCGATTCCATAGAAATTGAGTTCCCGGCATAAACAACAACTTCATAATTTTTATTAAATTTAGATTCATTATAATATATCGTTTAATTTGGAATCTCAAAATCATCTTCCATATCTATGATCCAGCATTCTGAAAGAACAACTATGTCAATATCCCTCTCTGAGTAAACCAATAATTCTAATCTAAATTCTTCCTTATGCTTCTAATATTCTAATAATTTTTAGTAATTTCTACAATTTGTTTTAATAACGGATATGACATTAACCTGTATGAACCGATTGAAGAAAAACATCTTAAAATTAATATCCTGAAGATCCAGTTGGTTAAAAACTTTCCAATAAACAACTGTCACATTTTAATGTATTATACGTTTATGATTTAAAGACTGATTTATGAAATCTTTCCTAAGAATTATATACACTAAGTATATTCAATTTAAAAATTCCGAAATTCCAAGTACTATTTCAGAAGGGTCATCTTTAAAGGCATGTAAAATCCGTTCCAGGTAACGGCCCATATTTGTAACTAATTTCATTGAAATGAGTCCATAAATTTTAAAAATATTTCATTTTATTGTTTTCATCTTTGAATTTCAAATTCATACAGTTTATGAATGAATCTGAAGATAACCGATAAGAAATATAGAGTGAATATTTTATCAGCTGGAAAACACATTTTTATAAATTGGAAAATTGATGTAAGTTTCATTTCAAAATTCTAAAATGTTGCATATATGAATTATTTCTAACGGCTTCGATCAATCTAATGAGAACAATAACTTAAATATCACTTGTTGAATCAGCGTTATGATGATGGTCAATGGTACCATGTAAAACCGTTCAATCACATAAACTAAGGATGGATGTTCCATTTATATAGTTTTGATTCTAAAAGATGTATTACATTTATTGGTTCAATAATTAAATCTTGAATGTTTAATAGAATCAGTGTTTACTCGCTGAAAATCCATATTTAATAAGGTTATTCTGATTTTCACAAATTCCTATTGTAATTAAATACAACAATTGTTTCGCTATCACAGTAACATTTTCTGTTTCTGATAAATGGTTCGAATATGTGGAATAACTTTTGTGTTTGAGGAATTTGTTCAAATGTTAACAAATTCTATGTTCGAAAGTTCTTCCAGTCTGCCCAATGTAAACTTTTGGGCAATCAGCGCAGGTTAACTTATAAAATCCAGATTTATCATCTTTATTTGTCTTTACTAATTTTAATAAATTTACTCAGGTTTGAATAAGTTTTGAATGAAGTTCTTAAATCATGTTTATTTTTGAGTTATGAAGCAATTTTCCCAGGAATACTTTTGGTGTATTTTAAGGAAATGTATTTAAAATTTTCTTTTGTTTTAGGATATACCATATTTAAAGCTATTTCATTATTTTTAATTTTCAATATTTCATAAAGCAACATATACAGATGCTATTATTTACAAAAATCAAATCATCCTATTAACCAAAAATTATAAGCATTTAATTGTATGATCCACAGATTAATTAAGCTACCCATGAATCGAGAAAATTATAGTTCAACATCATTAATAGTAATTATAATTGAACGAATAGCTATTAATAATGGCTACGATCCTACATTGATTGTTGACGAATAAAAATAATAAAATAGCTTTACATCTGATATATCCGAATAAAAAAGAGAATTTCAAATACATTTTCTTGAAATATACTTAAAGTATATCTGAGAGAATTGCTTCATACCTCAAAAATTAATATGATTCAAGAACTTCAGTCAAACCTCAGTAAATTTATTAAAAATAATAAAAATATCACACATAAAAATGATAAATCGGGAGTTCATAAGTTAATCTGCGGCCATTGCCCAAAAATTTACATTGGACAGACTAGAAGAACTTTCCGACATAGAATTTGTAAACATTTGAAGAGTTTCCTCAATAACAAAAATAATTCCACATATTCCAATCATTTGTTAGAAACAGGACATACTTTCAACCATAATTTTATTTTTACATATATAAAGTAAAAGTTATTTCTTTAACCTGTTAGAATCCCTTAAGATAAGTAAATACAACAAAATTGGAATATTACTTAACGAACATTTAGATTTAAATAACTCACCCTTGTTAAACATATTCATTTAAGCTGGAATTTACAGAGACTCATTTTTGGGTTTGTGCTCAATAAAAATTTTTGTAACTACTCTAATACAAATAGCAACCGATTTCGAAAACAAATTTAGTGGATGGAGTAGTCACATTACTTTGTGATAGTTCATTTCAATTGGAATGAAATGAGAAATTACTTTGTTTTCTATCTATTCTATCTATTTTTATTTACTGATTTTACAGTGACTCGAGTTTCGTAGTGATTCAGTTCGAAAATGTAATATCACTAACAAACTTGAGTCATTGTATAATCAGTAAATGAAGTGATAGAAAAAAAAATAATTTCTCATTTCATTCCGATTCAAATTAAGTTATTCAAAATGTAAACCTACCTGAAGATGCTACTCTGATAGCGAAACAACTGTTTTATTAAATAACAATAAAAATTTGTGAAAAATAGAATAACCTTATTTAATATTATTTAAATCTTGTATATTTATGAAATTAACATCGTTCAATTGAAATTGATGATATATAAGCGATTAATTGATGCTTGAAACGTTTTAAATTGATTTAATAAGATACATTTATTTTCTACTGAAACTATTTTTGATCGGTCATGTTTATACGATAATTGTCCTGAACAATTTTCTTTCAATAAATTATCAAATACAGAAACATTATTTCCATCTCGTAATGCACTAGATCGTTTACTTGTGGTGCATTTCCTCTTGTAGAATTCTCTCGTTTTCCTCTCACAAATTCATCAAACCACACTTGTTGTTTCGCTCATTTGTTCTGTGGTCACAGCATCTATTTTTTCACTTGTTTGCGTTCTTCGTACAGAAACAATTTGATTTATTCTTCTTGGATTAAATCATATTTCGGCTGATCTACTGGATCAGTATTCAGGAAAAGGGAAAAAAATTAATTCATAGGTATCAAGCGAAATTGGATTCACCAAAGATACTCTAATTACAAATATAATCAGTTTATTTTGAACTTCAACTGATGTCAAATAAACTGCATAGAAAACTTTGAAGTATATCAAATGTTTCATAAAGTCCAAATTTCGATATAATTTCTGAAATAATTCAAAGGCAATATTGATTCATGCAGTAGCAACTTATATCATTCTGTAATAGTTGAAAATATATCTGATATAAAGATTCGTCTTCATCGTGTCAAAAAAAAATTTTTTAAACTTTTCCTCCTATGTTCAATAATGCTTTTTATTCGTTGCTGAAATTTATTCTTGTAAAATTTGTTTTTTCGAAAGAAGTTGATTTAATGTAAATTCACATAGATAGTGTTCTCATTTTCATTTTAATGAAAAATATACCATTAAGAATTTCTTCATGTTTGCTTAAACTTAATTGAATTTGTGTGAAATTGTAATGATGCATAAGAATATGGTCTTTTTCTACAATATAAGTTTGAGATTTCGATGAATTTACAATATACACACTACAAGTATTAATTAAATGTGATGTGTTGTAAAAAGACATGTAGAAGTTATCCAACATTATTGATACTTCTTTACAATACTTCAATTAAAGTCAGTTGGCGAATTCCTCTATAATCTTATATTCAGCGGGTTTTCTGTCAGCTGATCTATAACACTGATTTCATGTCCTTCCAGATTTTGACGGTATTTTATTGAACGTTTTCTGATTTCATCATTAATGAACTGAATATTCAAATTATTATGTTTTGACAAATTAGAAACATAACATGGTGCATTTGTTAATGAACGTAGTATTTTGGATTGAAGTCGCTGAATAATCTGAATATTGAAAGTCTTAGCCAATTCCCAAATTGGATACTGTATATCCATATTGGTTTAGTTATGACTTCAAAGATCAATACTTTATTTTGGAAGGATAGTTTCGATTTTCTGCCTATTAGTCAATATTTGATATACACACAACGTCAAAAGTCTTGGCCCCCCTAGGTTTCTCAATAAATAAACAATCTATGTTCTGGAAATGACATGAATATTTTCCTCTATTTCAACTGCGATAAATTTGATAGAAAATCTTTATTTGTTACTTTTCTATGCAGTATGAGACACAATAGGAAAAATGAGAAAAAATCTAAATTTATCGACTATTTATTTTTGATTAATTATATTTATTCCACAACTGAATCCAAATTCAATAGTCCGCATTACCACCTCTTCTTTAAATCAACTGCCCAATAGGCCTAGGCATTCCACGAATCAAGTCATTAATGAAATTTTCAGGCATATTTTTTCATTCTTCCTGAAGGGCTAAACTCAATTCCTGAAAAGTTGAAGGTGGGTTTTGGTGGTTGGATATTGCCAATTCATGTCTGGTGAGTTTGCTGACCAGTTCATTCTGTGGATATTATTCTCTTGAAGAATGTTTTGAACTGTTCGTATGCGGTGTGGTGGAACGTTATCATCATGATAAAAGAAATTATCCCCAAATTCGTTGCGCAGAGGAATAATGATTGGTTCAATGATGTTTTCTACGTCGATGACACCAGTCACTGTTTGTTCAACGATAATAAGAGGCGTACGGCAACCGAACATTATACCCCCCAGCAACTTCCCGAGCGAAATTGAGTCGCTTTAGTCTGCCTGGACCTCTCCAAACCCTTTCTCGTCGACTATCACTTTGTAAACCGAATCGTGACTCATTCGAAAAAAGTATGTTGCGTTATACGGTGAAAGCCAGTCTTGTTGGTGTTCTGCCCATTGCCGACGGGTAGCTCTACGTACAGGTGATAGCCAAGGTACTCTTAAAGGTCTTCTTGCCCTTAAATATGAGGAATGCAAACGTCTCCTTAAGGTACTGGTTGAGACTACCCGTCTATAGGTATTCAAACAATGACTTCAAGGCGCTCTTGCAGATACCGTTCGATTCCTTCCAGTAAAATTTGCGATATAATCGTATTCCCTTGCAGATGTTACTCTAGGTCGATCAGGCACCGGTCTCCAGGCAACGCTGATGGTTTCCAGGAAAAGGGCCACTATGCGCCTTACTGAAGTCCGTGGAATATTCGAACGTTGCGCAATCTGGTGGTTCGACAAAGCTTCTTGATGTAGGGCTACTATTCTTGCCCGGTCAAACTGAGAAATTGGATGTCCCGGCATTTTCCACGGAATATTTTCCATATTACAACTCTTGTTATTCGTTGAAAACTGATTACATTCGGATACACCCTGTATTCTCCCGAACAAGAAAAATTTTTGTTCGTTTATTATTTTCATTTAAGTGATAAGAAAGTGAAGATTCCACACACAAAAAATCGTCATGTTACATTCAACAAGTTGAGAGTTGATAGGGGGGGTCCAATACTTTTAACGATGTGTGTAAATTGATATTTATCTGTGTCTTTTCAGCTTGAATGTGTTATTCACAAGTGGGGTGTTGGTCCAGGTGAATGCCCAGGTATTTTGCTTCTGTTTTAAGTGGAATTTGTTTTATATGTATTTTAACTGGTGGACATATATCTCATTTGTTGGTGGATGTAACATCTACGGATTTTGTTTCGTTGATGCCATTTTCGGTACCATTGTGCCAGTTCATTCAGATGTTCTTGAAGGTTTTTGGAAGCTGTTGCTGCATTATCATTGGATGTCAATGTCGCTATGTTATCTGCAAGAGTGGCCAGTAGTCTTTTCTAGAATGTTGGATGTATAAATCAAATAAAGCGGTGGACCCAATATACTTTCCACTTCCTTGTGGAACCCATGCTTCAATTTCAATTGGGTTAGATTATTATTATTATTATTTATGGCGAGCGGGCGTCTGTCCACCCTACCACTGCGTCCGCACGGACTGGCCAAATACCTCGAATCTGATGCGACTCACCGCTGGGCACTCTGAGACGATGTGCATGGCTGTTTCAGTGTCCTCAAGACACAGCCTGCATTCATTTTCTTCAGCCAGACCGATTTTGTGCAAATGCGCTTTCAGTCTGCAGTGACCTGTCATAATTCCGACAAGTGTTCTTAGTTTGGCCTTATCCAGACCTAGCGCTAGGTTCGCCATCTTTTTGTTCGAAGCTGTTCCAAGGAACAACTTCGAATGTTTCAGGCCAGAATGGTTCCGCCAGAAAGACTCTAGCCTTGAGTTCATTCTGCCTGTTATCGCCTCGTAAGGTACGTCATGTGGTATTCCCTGGAATGGTTCCGGTCCTACCAGAGGCAGCGCAGCTCCAGCAAATGCAAGCCGATCCGCCTTCTCGTTACCCAAATAGTCAGAGTGGCTCGGTATCCAAACCAGAGTGACTCCGTTATACATACCAAGCCTGTATAAAGCCGTGCGGCAACTCTAGACTGTTTTTGATGTAAAACAGCTGGATTCCAGAGCTTTTAGGACTGACTGACTATCAGTAAATATTTCGATTTTACCGTGGTGGATTTGCCGTTTTATCAGCAGTTCCGCCGCGGTCTCAATGGCAAATATTTCTGCCTGGAATATGGTTGCGTTTTGACCGAGACTCAATGAGATGTTAATTTTCGGTTTACTCCCATAGACTCCCGCTCCTGTTCCGTTCGTCGTTCGCGAGCCGTCTGTGAACAAGCCAAGGTCGGTTCTCAATAGAACCTCAGCATGCTGGGTCCATTCGTCCCGGCTGGGGACGATTACATTGAAATTCCGTTCCTGACTCGTGATTTTTGACATTAGATCCGAGGGCATCGATAGGATACTGTTCGTTAAAAGCTCGTCCAGCAGTCCTGAGCCTCTCATCACTATTGCCTCTGGCATGTCAATCGCCAGTTGATATAGTTTGTATGTGGCCCGTTCCGCCTCCTTCTGCACGAGTAGGTGCAGGGGTGGTAGATTTAGTAGGACCTCCATGGCTGCCGTGGGTGTGGTGCGAAACGCACCTGTAATTGCAAGGCAAGCCTGTCTCTGTGGTCGGGTGAGCTTTTGATCGCCAATCGTTTGTTGGCCTTTCTTCCACCACGCTACAGCGCCATACACTATTCGTGGTCTAATTACCATAGTGTATAGCCAATACATCTGCCTGGGCTTTAGGCCCCAGGTTTTACCACAGATCTGCCTGCAAGTCCCGAAACCCATTCTGGCTTTATGACACACTTTATCCAGGTGTGCATTCCTGGTGAGGGTCTTCTCCAGGACTATTCCTAGGTATTTTGCCTCAAATGAGAATTGTATTATTTCACCACGGATAGTCGGCGGTTCAAAACCATTCAACTTCCGTTTTTTAGTGAATGGTACTATAACTTCCTTTTGCGGGTTAAGAGACATGTCTTCTCTTATACACCATTTGTCAATAGTGTTCAGTATCTCTTGAAGGACGGCCGATATCGTCACCTCCGATTTACCTTTCACTTTGATTGCCAGGTCATCAGCATATGCTTGAACGTCGACTGCCCACAGCGAAATGATCGCTAGCAGGTCATCAACGAGAAGGGTCCACAGTAAGGGTGAGAGAATACCTCCCTGCTGACAGCCCTTCGCAGCCTTGAACTCTAAGACCTCATCCTGGTATGAGGTCGTTATTGTTCTGCCGCTTAGCATTGCCTGTATCCATCTACAGATTAGTGGGTTGATTCCTCTCGCAGCGATAACCTCAGCGAGAGAAGCCGGCAGCGTATTGTTAAAAGCACCTTCAATGTCCAGAAACGCTGTTAGTGCTATCTCTCGATTATCGAGAGATAGGTTTAATTTTCCGACCAGATTATGCAATGCAAATTGGGTTAGATAGTGTATCTCTATATTTTACAGCAAAGTATCGATCGGGTAAGTTCGATTTCTGAATCATATAGTAGGGCTGTGTGAGTTTTTCAATTTGAAGAGTAATCCATCATGCTAAACTCTGTCAAAGTCATGCGATGAGTCCAAAAATACAGCAGTGAAGTATTTTTTTCTTCGGGGCTTCTTGAAATAGTGTTTATTATCTGGTGTATTCGATGTGTTGCTGAATGGTTTTCTCTAAATCCTAGTTGGTGGTTTGGTAGAAGTTTGTGTAGTTCGATATCCTTCTTCAATCTTTTGAATATAAGTTTCTCAAACAAATTCCCTAAAATTGGTAATTGGCTTATCGGCCTATAGGATCTTACATCGTGTTCAGGTTTGTTTAGTTTTGGTATCATAATTATTTCTGTATATTTCCAGACAGTGGGCAAATAAGATATACCCGTCATTCGGTTGTATATCTTATTGAGTAATATTATAGCTTTCCATGGCAATTTTTTCGAAATCTCTACTGTTATCAGATCAAAAGCAGGTGCTTTCTTAGTTTTCAACTTTTTCATCTCGTGGAAAATTTCTTTGGGTTTGAAAGGTTTTATGGGAAGAGACATGTGAGAAGCACTATCCAAGAGTTACTCAATTTCAGTATCGTTGTTGCCTGGGGTTATCTTGTGACAAGTGTGTTGTAAATAAATTTGATTTCTTCTCATCAAATTTGGCCCTTTTTCACTTGTTTGTTTGATTGAAGGATTTCGTTGTATAGGTCTTTTGTATTTTTTTGTATCCTTTCAGATGATGTGTTCGCCGTTATTGTCTGTATCTTGAATTGGGCTGGGAGTTGAGAGTTGAAATATTCCTGTAGATTTTTATGGAGTTCCTTACCCAAACGATCGTATTCTGTTTTATCCACCAAGAGATTTCATAATTGCCATCTGCCTCTAGCTTGACTTTCAGCAACTAACAGTCCATGAATTTTTCCAGGCTGCATTCTGAACCATATCAGTTATATACTTCGAAGCTGCGTCCCTCCGGTTTTTAGGGGTTATATTGAGGGTTATAAGATTCGGTGTATGAGCCGATGGTATATCAGAAATCGACTCTGTTTGTATATAGTTATTTCTAAAACCATTTGTAGCGAAAAACTCCAAGATAACTGATTTTATTGGATTCATTCGGCCAGTAAGTTGGTATTCCAGGAGACACTACATATAATAATAATATAATAATATTTTATTAATTATTTATGACAGAATACATCCGTATTGAACAGAAAATAGTAAAAAAATGTAGCAACTCATTGAGAGGAAAGAAAACGAAAACAATTCGTCAGCATCGACTCCTACAATGGTGAGTGCTGAAATTTAGTTGTTATATGTTTTGGAATGATGATTTCTTCAGTGATTTTTTTCTAGTATATAGCAAACAATTGAAGATGAAAATGCAGGGAAAACTTAGCAATCTGTTATTGATAAAGAAAGGTCTACAGGACTTCATCGGCATGAGGTCGAAGATGAGACGAATAATTTTTTTTGCGCAATAAATGCACGATTGCTCCAAGTTGAATATCCATAAAACCAAGACGTTATAGTTAAGTTGAGAGTAAACAGGGGAATAATAAACGCAAATTAAAGACTCTATCCGTAGAATATGCTTAAGACGTCTCATGGCGAAAAATGCACTGCTCAATTTCTTACATACCGAATCAACATGGTACATCCAAATTTCATCAACCTGCAAACCGAGAAACCCAACACAGTCGGAACACGTCAAGTCTTTCGCCGGAAGGCTTCAGGTCAACTAGCGACCCATATCTCGCAACTGAAAGTGCACAAAATCAGTCTTATTGGCGTTCAGAATGATGGAGTTTCGGAAACACCAATCAGTGAAACATCGCACCAAAAGTTCGCACCTAGCTCCGAGTTCAACGAGTTTGGGAG
Source organism: Megalocaria dilatata (assembly GCA_034642435.1). Classification (NCBI taxonomy): domain Eukaryota; kingdom Metazoa; phylum Arthropoda; class Insecta; order Coleoptera; family Coccinellidae; genus Megalocaria; species Megalocaria dilatata. Next base: position 59,258,596 of record CM067854.1, on the reverse strand, counting down.
TCGAAACAATAAACGAAGTGTAGTCAGCAAATAAAATAACCGTAATGGTCGCCAATATTGATGAATAATTAACGACATGGAGAGATAGATCATTGACGAACGAAATGAATTAAAGAGGTCCCAAGACGGAACCCTGAGATAGTTTTCTTGTTGTTATAGCCTTCATCAAATTGCATCTTCTGGGTGTTCTCTTGATCTCTAGTAAATATGCTTTGCATTTCAGTCTCCTCCTACTAGAAATCTTTGTTTAAAATATTTGAAAAATTCCACATGTTGGCTTTCTGTTATATTATGTCGAGGTGGAGAGTAAATGGCTGATACATCAATACTCCAGTTTTCCGCGTAGACTAATATTTTTGGCTTATATTTCATTAGTAACGCAATATGGCAATGTATGTTTTTTGAGATTTCTTCGAATCCATATGACAGAGCTATCGTGTGCTCTGCTATCAGAACGTTAGAGTAGGTGTTCATTTTATGTACATTCGTGAAAGTTATTAATTCATGTTTGTGGTTTGGTAGGCCGTTTGCATCCTATGAAGCTGTCCGTGTTGACTTCGCCATTTGAGATCTAATTCAGTTTTTTAACAAGTGTTGCGTACAGATAAGGATAATCTGATTTGAGTTCATCTTTTGAGTGACTATGGTTTTGATGTCTGAGAGAAAGCTGGTCGTCATAGCTTCTAAGAAATTTGTGTTTGGCTTCTGAAAGTAACGCTCCCCATAGAGCGTTCACATAGAGCACATCTGGCCGGAGTTGCCTTTTGTTTTTTGCATCTTTTGGAATCATGTTATTCACCATATTTTACGCACATAAGTGGTCTGTTGCAGTATGATTTCGAGTGGCCATATTCTTGGCACATAGTACATTGGATAATGTCACGTTTCCTTTTTGGTGGTTCGACGATAGAAATTGTAAAATCTGTAGCACTAAATAACTAAGTTATAAGTAGTTGGTGAAAAATCCGCATAATATTGAGTGCGGAAAATATTAATTTGAGAATTCGATCAAATCAGGTTATTATACACATTTTTTACGTAATGTTTAAATTTTCATTTCATTTGATTCTGAAATCTATTGAGAGAAAAAAACCCAACATATCTTGAAAATATCTTAATAAGAAATTTTGATTTTCAGATTATGGATGTTCCATCACAGAACCTCTATAAAATATAATGTTCAACTATTTTCCCGGTGTTATTTTTTCTGATAGTGTAGTAACTGGAACTGACTTAAATTTTTCTAAATTTTCATTACGTAATCTAAGAAAAGAATTTATTAACACATTTAAAACTTAAAAATGAAATCTTAAATATATATATTCGTTGAATTTTTTGAAGCATTACTATCTGTTATACAAATGAGGTTGCATGTACCGTAACAATTCGATAAGACCCTTTACCTGCATTAAACATCAAGTCTTTTAAATATATCTTTTTTTGTCTAATACCAGGAAACACAAATAGAACATATAAAACCAAATAGAGCTAGCTGATAATATTTTTCAATGAACTATAGGTATAATCTTTTCGAACTTGAGTATTTGAAAATGACTTTGTCTGGCTAAACTTTTTGAAAAACTGTCTCTTTTTGCTTGACTCTACACATATTATAATCTCTATCATGAAAAAACTAAATGTATCTAAAAATGAATATGAATATTGATGGTCTATTGGGAGTTGTAGCAAAAAATTTCTATTATATCACTTAATTGAAATTCTAATTACTTCATTATACAAAATGTTTTCTTATTTATTTGAAGCAGATTGTGTATATACAAATAGGTGAGACTATCTTAAACTAAAACAAAGTTTCAGATTTACTTTCAGTTTTATCTACTCGTCTGGAATACAGAACGATTAAGAAAAATAATTTTTATGGAGCTTTTTCTTTATTGTTCTTGTTGATATTTTCTTTGTCGTGTATTATTCATCATTCGTTGTAGAGAGGACAAGATATTGCACTCATATCTCATCATTCGTTGCACAGGATAAAGTAGACAAATATACAAATATCCAATCATTATTTTCATATTTGTATTTTTTCTTCTGTTTTCCGTTTGTGTTCCGTTTAGCGGTTATGCTCAAATCTTCTGAGGATATAGTCCCGACTCCATTGAAATGGAATGGGTTGATAAAAAAAATGCGTTCGGAAGGTTTCCTTTGAGGCCAACTTCAATTTCGGTTCGATTTTCTCTTAATACTGACTGTTATCTTCCATTGCAGAAGAGTATGAGTAGACATGACATGCTCTTACATCTCATCATTCGTTGCACGGGATATTTAATATTTCATTGAAATTGAGTGGGCTGATGAAAGAATGTAATGACGTTCGGAAGTTTTCCTTTGAGGCCAACTTCAAATAAGGTTCGATTTTTTCTCAATACTAACTGATATTTTTCATTGCAGAAGAGTATCAGTAACTGTAAGTAAAAAATGAAACATTAACAGGGTCAGTTTATTGATGATCTTTTGAGAGTTCTAGAAAAAAATTTCTATAATTTCACTTAATTGAAATTTTAAGTACTTCACAAAATGTTACCTTATTTTATTTGAAGCATATTGGGCATGCACAAATAGGTGAGACTATCTTAAAATGAACCATAGTTTCAGATTTATTGTCAATTTAATCTACTCGTCTGAAATACAAAGAATTCCTTCGAACGATTAAGAAAAAGAATACCTAAAGGATATACGATAGTCACCGTTTTTCTTCGTAGCCCTTTTATGACTCTCCAAGGTTTGCTTCAGTTTGAATTATTGTATATCGTTATAGTTATTTCCTTGATGAAAATTAAACACTCAGTTTCCTTTAATAATTTATTCGACAATTTTTAGAACTATAAATACATTCATTTATTTATTTGATAACAATTAATAGAAAAAAAAATTTAATTTCATTCAAGTCTTCATGTTTTTATTTGAGTAAATATTTTCGTTTATTTATTCGTTAATGTAGAGAAACCTTGGAACCCCTTGAAGCATTTTCATTGATCTTCAGTTTCCGTCGATTTTCTCTTGAAATGGAAATGTGTCATCATCTATTGGGAAGAGTAGGTGAGGAAATATAGAAATTGCTCCAAGTGTTTTCATTGAGGATACACGCCTTTTGCTTTTTATCGATTTTCTTCTGACCAGGAGTTTCATATTTCGTCGCAAAGGAGCAGGTAGAGAAATATAAAAGGATCTTAAAATATTTCCAAAGAGTTGTACTATTTTTCTGCTTTTCGTCCATATTGTCTGTAACTCTTTATATTTTTATCGAAGATACTTATCGTTGCAGAGAAACGTGTAGAGAAATTACACGAACATATTAACTCATTTCATCGAAATAAATTTCTCTTCTGGTTTCTGTTAAACGTAGAAAGATATAAAATTTTCCTATGTACGTTAAAATTATTTTTGTTTTAGTCATTTTTCTGCCAGGTTTTTCGTTATTTATTGGAGTGGAGAATGAGGGAATATACGGCATACATTGTTATAGAAGTATATTTCTCTTCTGCTTAACGTCGATTTTGTTTCTACTTGTGTTTGAAAGACAACGAAGTACTTTCATCGAGCTCAATTTATGTTTTGGTTCTCATAGAATCATTATTTACTGGAGTGTTTCATTATTCGTTGCACGGGACAAATAAATAAACGTCTTAATATTTAATGAAGCAAATTGGTCTTGTAATTTTTTTTTGGAATTTCTCCCGACCGGGTGTATCCCATTAGTCTTTACAGAGGAGTTGGATAAGAAACATCTGAAAATATTCTTAGCGAGGTCTTTCTCATAGTTGATATTAGTGTATTTACGGGAGATTCATCATCGGTAGCAGAGCAGAAGGGGAGCAATTATAAAAATATCAAAATTAATTTTATAAAGCAGAAATTTGTTTTCTGGATTTTCCGAATGTGTTTATTTATTCATTGTAGCGGAAATCATAAACAAAGCATTTTATTTAGCTATATTTCTTTATTGTTCTTGTTGATCTTTACTTGGTCTTGAATTATTCATCATTCGTGGTAGAGTAGACAAGACATGCTCTTACATCTCATCATTCGTTGCACAGGATAAAGTAGACAAATATACAAATATCCAATCATTATTTTCATATTTGTATTTTTTCTTCTGTTTTCCGTTGGTGTTCCGTTTAGCGGTTATGCTCAAATCTTCTGAGGATATATTCCCGACTCCATTGAAATGGAATGGGTTGATAAAAAAAATGCGTTCGGAAGGTTTCCTTTGAGGCCAACTTCAATTTCGGTTCGATTTTCTCTTAATACTGACTGTTATCTTCCATTGCAGAAGAGTATGAGAAAACATCTTAACGTATTTTTCAAGTACATTTTTCTTCTGATATTTTAAAATTTTCCCGGTCATTGCGATGTGGTGGCGGCAGGTATAGAAATATTGAAAATTTTCTTCACCGAGGTCGATTCCACTTCTGGTTCTTATCGCTTTTCTCTTCATCATTGGTTTCAGAGTAGTGGTTAGAAAGATATAAAAATATCTGAAAGCATTTTCATATATGCGCAAATTTATAAGGAAGTTTCATCTTTCTTTGTAAAGGAATACACAAATTTTGCATACTTTTTCATCAAGGTAAATTCCTGCTCTAGTTTCTTCAGATTTTCTGCTGTTTCGTTGAAGAGGAGTAGGTTGAAAAATATAGAAACAGCTCTATTCTAATCGAATAAAATTTTTGTGTGGTGTTGCTCCATTTTCTCTTGGCGAACAGTTTCATCATTCATTGCGGAGAAGTATAAACATAGAACAATATCGCAGTTTTTCCGTGGATTTTCATAGATTTATTATCTTTTAACCTACATTTTCGTCATTCGTTATAGAAGAAGAACTTCTATCTTTCGTCGATCACTCGTGACTGCATTATTTTATAATTATTGACCGGAAAGGTTTCATCATCCATTACTGAAAAAATAGAGAATAAATAAATGATAGTTTTATACTTTGAAATTTATAATAAACTATTTTTTAACATATAAGTGTTTTAATTTAGATTTGAAAGACCCGTTCAAAATTTGTTATGTTGAGACTTTTTTGTATAAAAAAGGGGAATAAAGGGGAATTCATAATTATTGAATATTTCTTTATTTGTTTTATGAAGGATTATGAATAAATATAAATAAATTTGATTTTATAATATGAACTCTATTTTTAAATATTATTGAAATTTCCAACAGAAAAACAAGCTGTTAACTTATTATTTCTATATATATTATACTATGGTTGATATAAATTGAGAAAAATTTATTATTCAAAATGTCCTACCTTGCAAAGGTTCTTCATGAGACATCTCTTTACATATTGCTGGTTCTTCTGTTTTTAATTGGACGTATTCACCTGATGAATTGATATTCCTCTACTTTTCCGAAAGTTATGAGATTGTTGAGAATGACTGTTCTGCTAATATTTGTAGATTCGTCTTCTTAAATGGTAACTAATTTTCATGGCAGCAATTTTTATATCTTCGCTCTTCTCAAAAAATTCTAGATAGGCCCTGAAATTTCGACAATTTTCAAAGAAAACCATTTTTCAGTCATTTCTTTCCTTTTGATGTAGAAATTGTTTGGAAATTAAACATAAGATCTCTGAATGTTTTTCTATATTTTCATCTGTCTTCCTGTCTTCCATGGAGAACGTTGTACATTTCTTACTCAGGTGTTGAAAAATTTTAATACACTTGGCTGTATGTTTTTCTTGTTTTCAAATTGAATTTCCAAAGTTCTCTTCTAATCAGTGTTACTAAGTTCATTTTAAATTTATATAATTCTACAATTTCTATAACAAAAAAGTACTCAAAACAGGATATCTAATACATTCGAATACAATTATACAAGTTTTTACATTCAAATCAATTTTTTTGCACAACAATTTTCTTATATCAAATTTCAACAGTAATCTTACTTTCAATTACAATTCACATGAAAATTTTTTTTTATTAGTTTTGAAAATAATCACATTCATTTTGCTTGAATGTTTTTAGCTAGTTCACAATATTCAAGATGTTGGCGGAATAATTGTTGCTAATAATAAATTGTGGACATAATATAATTATTTTGTTTGATTGTATTGGTCTCTACATGTCGGAAATACATCTCGATGATTAAAGTAAAATAACTTTATTTCCGCTAATTTATTTAATTTCACAACAATTGTTTCGTCATGACATGACTTCGTCAGGTGAGTATGGTACCATACTCACCTGACGATATATTATTTTATTCAATTAAAATGAATTTCCATAAAGTAGGGACAGATTCAATTTAAAAAAAAGTTCACAATTATTTGTGCGCCTGTATCTTTTGACACAACAAAAATTCTTTTTTGAACATTTTGCATGTTTGTTTAAATTCCTTTGTTTATTGTGTTTTCGATTCAGATATAAAATTGTTAACTTGATCAATATCATCAATTATTTTTTACTTGATCAAATTATTAATTCAGAGTGCTGAACTAAAATAATTTATATAGTTATAATTAATAATTAAAAATTATTATAAATTCTTTTCCTCGCCTTGGAGGCTAAATTTATTCTGCTTGGAAATTTTGGTTTGAAACTTTTTTCGTTTACCCTTTTATATAGGTTTGCATTCAATTGAAACTTCAATGATATTTCTCAGAATTCGAAATATTTGAATGAATATGAGCTATTGCTCATATTAGGTGAAAGTAATACGTGCATCTTATTGGTTGAGTCAGCTCCATTAATAGAAACACTTTTTAGGTAAGGCATAGGTTGATTTTTCTCCAACAAAGGATTTCAGGGAGTTTTGTAAGAAACTTGCAAAACCAAATATGCAAGTCATCTGGAGAATAATAATGCCAATAAAGATGGGGTGCAAAATTTTCTACAGTTCCCAAACCAAGATAAATTGACAGCTAAACTGAGGAATTGAGGAATCATACAAACATCGCGCTGGTTCAGGAAGCATACACCATAAAAAGTAATAACTCGTACTACATACCCGGCCTACAGGGAATTTCTGCCGCAATCAGCTTGACAAATAATTTCTCTGCTGCCATACTGTACAACAGAGATGCAATCCAGGCATTGCACCTCCCACAGCTATGTACAGCAAATGTCGCAGTCATCTCCACCTCCAGCAATAATACACAACCTTTTTGGACAAGTGTGTACCGCCTGCCCTCCAGCGACCTTCAAGTCGACCTCCAGTCGCTACAAAGGATCCTTGATGAGTTGAAGAAACAGAAAATCCTGATTGGCGGAGACCTAAATGTCAGATTCACTTTGTGGTTTGACACAGTAGACGACGCCCAATCCCCAACTCTGGAAGAATTCATCATGACCAATGATCTGGAGATCATTAATAGATCAAACAATCAGGATAATAATAATAATAATAATAATAATAATAAGATCAAACACTGCACCAACGTTTGAGATGGTTAATGGATCCAGCCATATCGACCTTACTCTAACCTCCTTAAACATCGCCGAGAATATCCAAGGATGGACCGTGTGCAGAGACACGATCACCTCTGATCACAACACCATCAAGTTCTTCATCCAGAAGGACTGCAGGCACCAAACAAGCCAGCCAAAGTACATCCTGTATGTCTCGAATATAGACGATGAATTCGTAAGAGTAAGAATGGAGGAACTTAACCGAAGACTCTGCAGCCTAATATTGGGAAACCAACAAGAAATTGACTCCGCAATTGAAACGCTGCAAAGTGGAATAAAGAAATCCATTATGAAGGCGGCTCCCAGGAGGAAAAGGTACACTAACCGCTCATACTGGTGGACTGATGAGGTAGAAAGACATCGAAACGTCTACCTCAAGACGAAGGATCTGTTTTACAAAAATAGATGAGGAAGAACCCCTGGGGAGTAGTTCTGATCCGTCCACCGACGAGTCAACATCGCTTCAGGTAGTAACCGGCCCTCTACTTCGTACAAGGGAATTTCGTGCCCGGAGGCTATTCAAGCGTCCGGTACAAAAACTTCTGTTTTTTCAAAAATTTCGAATGAATAAAAAGAGAAAGTTATTTCAGTGTTGAACGGAATAAGTGGAAAGTAATTGTTTCATCTCGTGTCCGTTTAGTTCAGGAAATTCCGGTAAAAGACTCAGTTGAACATTCCGTGTGTGTTTTATGCCCCTGTTCCTTTGTAGAAGAAGGAACTAGTAAAGTGAAATAATCTGCGAACAGTAATAGTGGACAGGCATCGCTATACGAATTTTTGTCGAGATCCGCCGTGAAACCAGACTATTTTAGGTTTTTTTACTAAAACCCCCCCGGCTATAAACAATCCAAACCGGTAAATCAAGAGTCACCCGCAGGTAATCCGAGGTGTTAGAGCCTGTGTCTTCCGCCAGGAAACCCCGGGTTCGAATCCCAGCCAGTCCGAAAAAATTTTTCCGGCAAAACGTGATTTGGAAAAGTGACTTCTTGTCTAGCAAACTTTGTATACATGCAGACAGGTCCCGTAGCCCCGTTAGAAGCAACGGAGCCTACCACCAGAAAGCAAATCCCAGTGGTGCCAGAAAAATTTCGAGAAGCTGTGATTTCGCTGACTCTAAAGCTATGTGGTGAAACATGACACGTGCCACACTCAGAAAAAGGAGTTCCTCGTCGGCCTCAGCAGCAGAAAAAATCGAACAGACATCCAAAATGACGACGATCGCTGAAAATACGGTAACCCTGCTAAATACTCCGACGCATATCACGGAAGAGGACAAAAAAGATATGTTCAAACTGGTGAACGTATGCTCACAGAATCTGACGGTGATAAGGGATTTCTTAATCTCTATTAAGGAATCCGTCGGGAAAAAGTAAAATTGCCTGTTAGCATATGAAATCATGCAAAACAGCCTGCAGCACATTCTTGGCCTCGGCCAAACCAGCTCTACCCAGGAACCCATAAACGCGGAACAGATTAAAGTAATTGTCAAAGACGTCGTCACTGAAATACAAGAAACCGCGAAAACCGCAGCACCAGCACCACCCAGTTTCGTGGATATCATAAAACGAAAAAACCCGGCAACCCCCATACACGCACCCGCACGAACAAACAGCACAGCAACGATAAAGAAGCACACAGTTATCGTGCAGCCCAATGCTAACTGCAAAGGGATCAAGACAGCAGAGGACACGCGGAAAATCCTGATGTCCAAGAAATCAGCTGATCTTGGAATTCGCGTTGATAGGGTTGTCCCGATGAGGGACAACTCAGTGCTCCTGGAGTCCACGTGCCCTTCTATCCTGAAGTTGGGCGAATCCGCCACTCTGGAGAAGATGAATTTGACCGCGAAACCTGTTACAAAGCAGTGGCCGCGAATGCAAATTCTTGACCTTCCGAAAGCAACGAAGGAGGAAGAGCTCAGGAACATTCTGGAAAATGATGGAGTCTACCTCACTGGGAGGATGTTTAAGCACGGATCCAAAGGATATTCCAACGGAACCACATCGTGGATCGTGGAAGTCCATCCCGCAGCTAGGCACCATTACCATCAAACGGGGAGGGTGTACTCCATATGGAAGTCACATCAAATTAGAGACTTCATCGCGGTATCCAGGTGCTACAAGTGTTAGCGTTTCGGGCATGTCTCGAAATACTGCAAGTCTGAACGTAGTTGCGGATATTGCACCTCCCCGGAACACGCAATCAAGGAATGCCCTCTGAAGGAGAACACCGGAAAGCACAAATGTACGAATTGTGTCCGCAGTGGTATGAAGAATACCAACCATCATGCAGCCGACAACAATTGTCCAATTTACCAGCACAGAATCCAGGAGCAGATTAACTTAACCACCTACGACGTTAATGTATAGACACACTAACGTCATACAAATTAACCTGCAACGCTCAAAAACAGCAACAACTGAATTGATTAGACAACTGTTGAAGAACCAAACAGACATCGCGCTGATCCAGGAACCATATACCATTAAACGGAACAACAACTCGTACTACATACCCGGCCTACAGGGTATTTCTGCCGCTCACAGCTTGACTAGTAATTTCTCTGCTGCCATACTGTACAACAGAGATGCAATCCAGGCATTGCACCTTCCACAGTTATGTACAGCAAAGGTCGCAGTCATCTCCACCTCCAGTAACAATGGACAAACTTTTTGGACAAGTGTGTACCGCCCGCCCTCCATTCGCTACAAAGGATCCTTGATGAGTTGAAGAACCAGAAAATCCTGATTGGCGGAGACCTAAATGTCAGATCCACTTTGTGGTTTGACACAAAAGACGACGCCCAATCCCCAACTCTGGAAGAATTCATCCTGAGCAATGATCTGGAGATCATTAACAGGCCAAACACTGCACCTACGTTTGAGACGATCAATGGATCCAGCCATATCGACCTTACCCTAACCTCTCTTAACATCGCCGAGAATACCACAACGCGATAAAGTTCTTCACCCAGAAGGGCTGCTGGCAACAGACAACTAGCCAGCCAAAGTACACCCTAGATGTCTCGAAAATCAACGAGGAACACGTTAGAGTAAGAATGGAGGAACTTAATCAACGACTCTGTAGCCTAAAATTGGGGAATCAACAAGAAATTGATTGCGCAATTGAAATGCTGCAAAGTGGAATAAGGAATTCCATTATGAAGGCGGCTCCCAGAAGGGAAAGGTACACTAACCGCCCAGACTGGTGGACTGACGATATTGAAAGATATCGAAAAGTCTACCTCAAGACAAAGGACCTATTTTACAAAAATAGATACAATGTCTACTCGGCCCACCTACATGCCCAGATGACTGCAACTAAAGAGAATTTATGATAGAAATGCTGATACCAGCTTTTTGGCCCAGAAGTACTACAGTTATTTACTGAAATCATCTACATGTACACAAGATTTATGGTTCTTGAAGAAATGCCTCACCAATCAAGTAATTCCGAAATACATCAACCTAAGAACAAGCAACAAAAGCCATTCAGCAGAAGTAGGAAGCCATAAAGGAAAATTAATATGGCTCAAAGAAGACATGAAGTTTCTATACCGGAAGAGGAATAACATCATACTTTTTCTAAAGGTAATCCATTCAGAACTATGTTACAAACTACATCCCATTGAATTTGATTGTCTAGACATAAATATTAGAGAAAAAATAGATAAACGTATTCATGAAAAATACTTGAATCAACGTAAAAAACTTAAAAAACTTATCAAAACACAAAAAACAGATAAAACTTCAGTCAACACCACCCACAAGTTCAAATTTTCAGATCATGTATTTTTTGAAAATTTCATAAATGTATCCACAACTCAGTTCAACACAAAAGAAATATCACTCCTAAATAAAGGCTTCAAACATAATATGGTGATTAAAAATAAACAAAATATCGACACATTAATTATAGAAACAGTATTAGCTTTAAAAAACTCTAATAATCAAACAAAATTTGCCGCAACTGATATAATAAAATCTTTCAATCCTCAAACACCTATAAACAGAAACCTTTCCACACTCAAATCAATAAAAACAAAAACCAAAACAAACTCTCTAATTTTCACTAAAGCCGATAAAGGCAATTCAATCATTGCAATAAACAAGACAGATTACATTGAGAAAACCAAAAATTTTATTCATTCTACCAAATATAACATCTTAAACAAAGACCCAACTCAAAAGTTTCAAAAAGCCATAAAAAATGCATTAAAAGATACACAAGTCATTATAACAGATAGAGAAAAATATAGATTGATTAATAGTAATCCCCAACCACCAGAATTATACTCTTTCATTAAATTGCATAAAGAAAATTATCCCATCAGACCCGTAGTTCCATACTGTACAGCACCGGCCTTCAAATTATCTAGACACCTCATTGAAATAATAAAAAAAAACACACCAAATTTTCATCTAAATATTCCATAACAAACTCAGCGGAACTAACTAAAAAAATTAAAGATTTAACTTTACCTAACAATGCAAAATTGATTTCGTGGGATGTTAAAAACCTTTCTCCTAGTGTCCCCCCAATCGGACTCTCGGAAGTCCAACCTGCAGCCTCCTCGTGGCGAGAATTGTCAACGTTCTGCATAGAACGGCTGATAGCAGGCAATGGCAACTTACCTCAGGGGCCATCTCTGAAAAGAGATGGTACGGGGATCACCAAACCCGAGGTGCCCAAGGACCTGGAAAGCTTGAACAAGCCCTCCTTGTATACACCGTCCTGACCTAGTCATGTCTTAGGATTGATGGGGAGCGGGACTAAATCATCTCACTCGCTAGGAGACAACCTATATAAAAACCCCCAACCCTAAGGTGTGGAGATTGCCGAAAGGATGCATGGCCGAAGGGTAGTCGGTCTTAAAATTTCCTTACCATACGGGCCGGGCGCCCCGTGTGGGACATTTAGCCTTCCCCCGGTAAGGCCGCTCTGCTGGGGGCGACTCTATATTTCGGACCACACTCGTGGGATCTATTATGGAAAACACAAATCAAAATAACACTACCACATTGACTAAAAAGGCTACCGAACACGCAGAAAATGACTCGAAAAGAAACCGCAACAAAAGTGTTGAAAAAGACACAATTAAGGCTACTACCGCTTCTGACAATGAGGAGGTGCTCATGAGCCCTCCCACTATCAGAAGCAAACTAGAGGAATTCACATCAGACCCGAATTCCAAAATAAATAAATCGGCAACTGCGTACTTGCTTTATCTGTTCTCGCAGATGGAGCAAAATGTACACAAGCTCGAGAAAGAGAAAATGTTTCTCAATGGACGACTGCACGAAAGGAGCAGTCAAAAGCAGACGCTGGACTCGTCAGAGCCCGGTAAAACGGGCCAAACAAGACCCGCCAACTACCTAGCCGCAGCCAAAAGCGGCCTAGGCAAAGAGGCTCCTAAGCCTAAAGATAAACCGAAGGCAAAACAACAGGTGGAGAGGAAGAACCCTTCAAAGCAGGCCAAAAAGAGTACGGAGGAGAACGTACTCTTTATAAAACCGACTTCCGGCCGAACCGCCGACGAAGTCAAAAAGGTCATGACGACCTCCTTGCGCAAGGATGCTCCTAGCGCAAAGATAAGGAACGTCATCGACCTGAAATCTGGCGCAATGCTGATTAAGGCGGCCTCCAAAACGGACGCCGACCTAATCAGGACAACACTGGCGAAGAAGGAGATCACATGTGATCCTCCAAAGAAGATCCTTCCAAGGATCGTATTACTGGATGTGAAGAAGGATCACGTCGAGGAAGAAGATTTTGTTGAAGTCCTAGTCAACAAAAATCTTCCTAACTCTGGGCACCTAGAGGAGATACTCAGGAATACGAGAATCGTATACAAGTTTCCCTCGAAAACCAACAAGGTCAAAGTTATGATCAGCGCTCCGGCTGCACTAACACGCTCGATCCTGAGAGAAGGTCGGGCGTATTACGACATGAGTTCGTACAGGTCGTACAGGGCCTACGAGCACTTGAGCATCAGGAGATGCCTAAAGTGCCAGGCATAAGGTCACTACACGACCGCATGCAAAGCAAAGGAAGAAACCTGTGGGCACAAAACCAATGAGTGTCCACAGAAACAAACGGCCTGCTCCATTAACTGCAAGACCAAGAAGCGGGATGCCTCACATACCGCTTTCAGCAGGAAATGCCCTATATTCAAAGCTCAAGAGCAATCATACAGGCCCAAACTTGATACCTCATCGCCTTCAGCATGAGAATAATGCAAATAAATGCACAAAAGTCCCTGGCAGTAATCTCTGAAATCTCTAATATTGCCAGAACTAAAGGGATTGATATTGTCGCAATACAAGAACCGTACCATGCATTTGGTGGGGTTAAAGGACTGGACTCCTCCGCACGACTTATCTACCGCGGGGAGAACCCATCCTCAATTATCGCGATATTTAATTCTAAATTAAATGTCGCCCACTTGCACCACTTGTCAACAACACACGTCAGTGTTATAAGCATCTCCAACAACGGAGAGACGATATTCTTAGTGAATGTATACTGTCAATACTCTCTTGAGATCGACACGTATCTTTCACAGATAGAAAAAATACTGAACACTTTGGCAAAAAATCGAGGCAATATAATTATCACTACAGATGCGAACGCAAAATCACCACTGTGGCACTCCAAGACCAGAGACCACAGAGGTGAACTTCTGGAAGATCTAATTTTCCGTTACGGTTTATCAGTGTTGAACGAATCGGGCTTCCCGACTACTTTTGCCTCTTCGAATGGCGAGTCCAACATTGACGTAACACTAGGCTCACAAAACGCTGCCAGGTTAGTAACTGGCTGGTCGGTGAAAGAGGACTGGGTAAGCAGTGATCACCAACCGATTATCTTCGACATAAGTCTTAGGGCGAATACCGATTTCATTGATTGACTCGCACCAGTCCAGGTTCCTCCCACGGAACGCGGACTGGGAACTGTTTGACGTTGAGCTGGAGAACCGCCTCCACAACATATGCATGGAAGCAAATAACACTTCTGAACTGGACGACACGGTTCTAGAATTGACAACTGCCGTATACGACTCGGCATCTCTGTCAATCCCGTCCACCTCTCACACGTCCTACAAAAGGGGGTGGTGGACACAAGAACTTTCCAGAAGCAAGACGAACCTCAACCGAGTGAGGAAGAGGCTTCGACAGGCTAAGAAAAGGGGCTATCCACAAGAAATTCTGCAAAGAATGGCCGCAGAAGTTAAGAGAACACGTAACAAGTACGTGGATTCCATCAGGAAGGCGAAATTGGACAACTGGCGGGACTTCGTTAGGAGAGAAGCGAGGAAATCCCCGTGGTCCACTGCATACAAGGTGATAACTGAAAGAACGTCAGTTCCACCGACATTGACGTCTGTTAAGACAGTCAATGATGAATATACCACAACGTGGGAACAAACGGCGGAAGCCGTACTAGGTCGACTCATCCCAATGGATGACATGGAAAGCGATTCACCAGCTCAAACCATGGTGCGCGACGAAAATCAAAGAGAACGGTTAATTAACTTACCGAGAGCGAATTCCTTTGATATGTGGGAACTTCAGAATGCTCTGAGCAAGATGCGCAAAAACTGCGCTCCGGGCCCTGATAAAATATCAGGATTCATAATCGAAAGAGTCTGGACTTGCCACCCAGACTCCCTACTAGCCCTATATAACTCCTGCCTGCGACTCTCGCATTTTCCGAAGGCATGGAAAGAAGGAAAGATTTGTCTTCTCCTTAAGAACAAGAAGAAACCGCCTGACGATCCAAAGTCATACCGACCGGTATGCCTTTTGAATGAGATAGGTAAGCTGTTCGAGCGACTCCTACTGGCCCGAATAACTCCTCTGTACTCGGCTTCTGGCCAAGAATCGGGAAATCAGTACGGATTCCGATCCGGGAAATGTACTGAGGATGCCGTTAGAAGGGTAGTCAGATATGTTCATGACGCTGGAACGCAGTATACTGCGGGCCTGTTCGCTGACATTGATGGGGCATTTGATTTCATGTGGTGGCCGTCGGTACTGCGCAGACTCCGATCTGCCCTACCGAATTCGCCCTACTACGGGGTCATCTGCTCATACCTTTCAGACAGATCCATAACCTTTTCACAGGGCAGTTGCCAGTATAGCCGGAGCGTAAATAGGGGATGTCCACAGGGATCGGTCCTGGGGCCCTTCTTGTGGAACCTTCTCCTAGATGAATTGCTAAACCGCCTCCCTACCGAGTGGGGCGAAAGCATGGCATACGCCGACGACCTGGCCATTATGGTCAAGTCTAATAGCCGCAAAGGCCTTGAAGTTGCGATGCAACTATACATCCAGGAAATGGAAAATTGGCTCACCGAGAACAAGCTCTCGATATCAATAAAGAAGACACACGTTGTTCTTCTTAAGGGCAAATTAGACCGAAATCGGCCTCCTACGGTTCGTATCTGCGGGAACTCACTAAGGTGGGAACCTCAGACTACTTACCTGGGTGTAGTGCTCGATGCAGGTCTCACATTCATTCCGCATATCAAATACCTACGTGACAAGGTAGATATGCTTAACATGAAATTCAGGCGACTAAGCAAAATTCTCGGGGACGCTGGGAAAGCATCAATGAGAATATACTATAAATCCATCTTCCTACCGGTGGTTTTGTATTGTTCTTCCGTATGGGTACACAAAACTGGAAACCTGTCTGCTTGTCACAGGTCGATGTTGTTACTCCTATGCAATGCTTGTAGAACTGTTTCTACCCCAGCGCTTGAAGTGCTAACAGGGAGCATGCCGCTACAGCTAATGGCGGAAAAAGTAACTGCTAGTTACCACTTCCGCCATTCACTAAGCTACGAGTACAAAGGGAGAGTCATCAGACCCCCAGAGGCGACGGCAAATGAAATATCAGCTACTGAAGAAGCTGACCCAAAGAAAACTCTTTGGGATATGTTGCTAATGTCCTGGCAGGAAAGCTGGGACACGAACACTACTGGCCGAACTCTCTACAGATGGTTACCCAAGGTGGACTTTGTGATCGAAAACGAATCTTTTAGGCCAAACTATGCCCTCACCTGCTTCATAACAGGTCACGGGCCATTCCGGGCCAATTTACACAGGCTAAACCTCTCTCCTACAGCATCTTGCTCCTGTGGGGAAGAGGAACAAACAGCAAACCATATCATGTTCTTCTGCGAAGCGTTCAACATGACGAGAACTACTAACATCTCGTCTCACGCATTAAGACCTCATGATCTTCTAGGTTCAGTAGCTTTATGTCACGAAGTGTCAAGTGTGGCTACATTTATGAAGCACGTCGCATTAGCGACAATTCAATTTAAAAACAAGGTAAAATTAAATAAAGCAATGGCTTAACAAGGCAATATCGACTCTCTCTGGGAAAGCATATTAGAGAGAGATTATAAATACAGCAGGTCGTTTCCTATTACAAAGTAGATTAGGAAATGTAAATAATTGAATTATTTAAATTTGTAAATAACCTGTACATTGTAGTTAGACAATATAATTACCACTCTGGTAATATATATTCTTAAAATAATAATAATAATAACTTGTAAATAAAACATCTACTATGTCATTAAAATAACCTAATCTAAATCTCTATTTTTTGCAGGTCACCGGGCGCACGACATTGCAATGATGATACCAGGTTATTAAAAGTGGCGATAGAGGTCTTGCCTCATAAGCCATAAACCAATTTTCTGAGCATGTCCCCCAATCGCAACAGCGAGATTGCGGTCCTCTTCGTCTCTTTGTAGTCGGATGGCCATATGCGATCGAACATAAGTTACAATCGTATATTACCGTATGGTTTTATAGCGATTACCCATTCCGCGACAGCTCTACTTTGTAAAATTTCCTCGAATCACCGTGTCGTTATATTGACATCTATAACGAAGGGTCGAAGAATGTGTGTTTATGTTGACTGGGGGGTTTACGTTTACGTTTACTCCTCGGTGGGCATTACTGAGGCGCCTGTCTGGACTAGTACTAGTCTAGATGTCTCGGTAATACCAACTGCCGTGTGGTGGCCGGCACTAGAATAGTCCTATCCTTCCGTGAGGTTTCGTATGAGGCGAAAGACGCGGTCCCGTATCTCCTGGGAGATCACCACCATTGCGCTATCGGTTTCATTTCGGTTAAAACGGAGGGTTAAGTATACGAAGATGCCTAGTTTCACTCTTTCTGAGGGGAATGGAGGTTGAAGTTTACTAGGAACCTAGTTTCATTCAACCGAGAGAAATATCGTAATGCAGGATAGTGTACACATAATCCCAGTCTCACGCAGTTCTCTGTGTGTTAGGTCGGATACTGTGTATAAATCCTAGTACCATTAGATGAAACTGAAATGTGGCGAAGCAAAGGATGAAGTTTTTACGAGGCTTACCCGTAAGCTGATGAAGTACACGAGTAATTCTAACTTTAGCCACCAGGGTGAAATGGAGGGCGCAATATACACTCGATCTTAATCCCACTCAGCTGAGTGAGACGAAAGACGACGTATATAAAATGCTCTAGTTTTACTCAAACAGGATGAAATGGAGGGTGTAATACACAAGCATCTTAATCCCGCTTGCATGAGCGAGACGGAAGATGTAGTGTATAAGCTCCCTAATCTCACCTAATCCGTTGAAATGGAGGAAGCAGTACACATACATCTTAATCTCATTCATTTGGGTGGGACGGAAGATGAAGTGTATAAACTCCCCGATTTCACCCACCTAAGCGGAATGGAGGGTGCAATACATCACCGATCTTAATTCTTACTCTGGCGAGGGGACGGAAGATGGTGTGTATAAACACCCTAATTTCACTCACTGGGGCAAAAATGGAGGGCGTAATACTCTATCCTTCCTAATCTATCTCGCGCAAGCGAATTAAACGGAAGATTATGGGTATAGGCGCCCTAATTTTTGCCTCACAGGATGAAACGGAGGGAGTAATATACAATAATCTTAATCTCATGTCGACTGGGACGAAAGATGAAGTATATAAGCTCCCTAATTTCATTTAGGTGGACGGTGTCCGTGGGCGATGCGTACAAAGATTCCTTGTCTCATTCCAGAGATGAAGGTTGAAGTTCGCTCCCCATCCTGGTCTTTCGGTCACATTCTAGTGAAACGGAGGATTAAGTATGCGGCGCCCTAGTCTTATTCATTTCGAATAGATGGAGGGTAGGCATACTAAGATCCTAGATTCACTCATTTGGATGAAATCGGAGGGTGTAATATACGAAGAATCTTAATCTTATGTCGACTAGGACGGAAGATGAAGTATATAAGCTCCCTAGATTCGTTCGGATGGAATAGAGAATGTTGTGGTGCTGACCGTAGCGAGACCCCAAAAAGTTCCCATGAAATGATGAAACATGGAAATGAGACTTACTGCTCAGCAGACGGACCTGCAGAGTCGGTAGGAGGATGTGTCCTCACAGGCAAATCCCGACCGTCATCAAGCGACTGTGAGGAAAACTCCCCTTCAATTGTTCGGGTTGAAGGATCAATGGAGAATGCTACCGACCCTCTCGCCCCACAACCCGTCACAATCGTTACACTCAGTGAAACGAAATCCGGAAATTCCCCCAGCCTAGGCGCAAGACTAGGCTCCAATCCTCTTCCAATCCACAAAACTACCCTCCCCAAGAAGCAACCGTCCCGGTTGTTACTCCCACACCACAACCTCCCAGCCCTCCGGATGCATCGGCGATCGAGCGATCGTCAACCCAGATCCGTGCAGAGCTGGTATCCTTTGTACATACTCCCGCAAACCGCGTCACCAAGGCGTGCTTGCACGTTTCGCCGAATTGGAGGACTTGCTCAAGCGCGCTTTGCTGAGGGACGCCCTCTCAAAGGGCGGCCTTCAGGAAAGGAGTCGTCTTGAACGCGTCCTTCTCCCCGTCATAACTCCCTTCTCGAGGACTTTATAGCCCGGCAGGGCCTTATAGTCCTCAACGAGCCCAATAACCCCTCCACCTTTTCCTCTTCCAATGGTGAATCTAATATTGTTCTGACGCTCGCCAGTCCTGTGATAGCTGATTGTATCACAGGCTGGAGCGTCAAGGAAAATTGGACCACCAGCGACCACGTCTCATCCTTTTCCAGGTTTCTTCTATCTCCAGAGCCGGGTTTACATCTACGAATTCATGTGGCCCCAGATACGTTCCTAGGAACGCAGACTGGGACCTCTTCGATTTTGAGATGGAAAGTCGGTTTCTTGATCTTCCTCTTTCCTGCCAAAACGTCCGCCGACGAGTCAGTCAACATCGCTCCAGGTACTAACCGGCCCTCTATTACGTACAAGGGAATTTCGTGCCCGGAGGCTATTCAAGCGTCCGGTACAAACACTTCTGTTTTTTCGAAAATTTCGAATGAATAAAAAGTAGAAAGTAATTTCAGTGTTGAACGGAATAAGTGGAAACTAATTGTTTCATCTCGTGCCCGTTTAGTTCAGGAAATTCCGTTAAAAGACTCAGTTGAACATTCCGTGTGTGTTTTGTGCCCCTGTTCCTTTTAAGAAGAAGGAACTAGTAAAGTGAAATAATCTGCGAACAGTAATAGTGGACAGGCATCGCTATACGAATTTTTGTCGAGATCCGCCGTGAAATATTTTAGACTATTTTAGGTTTTTTTACTAAACCACCGGCTATAAACAATCCAGACCGGTAAATCAAGAGTCACCCGCAGGTACTCCGAGGTGTTAGAGCCTGTGTCTTCCGCCAGGAAACCCCGGGTTCGAATCCCAGCCAGTCCGAAAAAATTTTTTCGGCAAAACGTGATTTGGAAAAGTGACTTCTTGTCTAGAAAACTTTGTATACTTGCAGACAGGTCCCGTAGCCCCGTTAGAAGCAACGGAGCCTACCACCAGAAAGCAAATCCCAGTGGTGCCAGAAAAAGTTTCGAGAAGCTGTGATTTCGCTGACTCTAAAGCTATGTGGTGAAACATGACACGTGCCACACTCAGAAAAAGGAGTTCTCGTCTGATCACTGAAGCGAGAGGTTGTCCCAACCGAAAGCTTCTACCGACGTGTAAAATCGTTACCTGCTAAGGGTTCGTACCGACGCCGATCGGCCATCTTGTGCGTGTTTCTACAAAAACGCGTCCTAACAGTAAATGTTGAGAAATTATCAACAGTGAAAGTTAAAAGAAAACACCCATAGTGGATAGTGGGGAAAATCAGCGAATCGCTTTAATTAGCGACCTCTTATCAAGACAGATCGAAAATGTACGAATAATGGACGGCGACACCATTATGCGAAGTGACTCGATTAGGAAAAGAAAGAACCCCCCATCTGAAACAAGCTCAGATACGGACGAGGAGCCCCGAATCAACATGTCTACAAATATAGAAGGAGACAGACGCCGAAAAAAGGTGAAAGATATCACCAATCCGCAACAAACTCACCCTGGCGGCGGAAGCCAGCCAAAAAACACAGAAGACTTGAATGCACCTATTCAAGTCAAAAACAGGTATGAAAAACTGGATAATCCAGTAGAAGAAGAAGTCAACACAAATAACCCCCCAAAATCCAAGAAAATGCACAGGAACCCACCCCCAATAGTGCTACAAGGAGTCATAATGGACCACGAAGAGATGGTAGCTAAAATTAAGCACCAAATTGGAAAGGCCAAATTCCAATATCAAGTATATGAGAAATGCATCGGGAATTTACACTTTCAATATGGACGACTATGATAAATTGAAGAAGCACTTCATCACAATTAAACAAGATTTTCACACCTTCTCAAAAAGGGACGAGAAGACGCATGCCTTCGTACTAAAAGGCATAGGAAACAAAACAGACCCCGAAACAATAAAAGAGGCATTAATTTTCGACCACGACCTGGACGTTAAACAGGTCTACAAAATGAATGGCACAAAAGAACTTATGTTCCTGGTAGTAACGAACCAGAACATAACTCTTAGACAGCTAAACAACAGCGTATACGGAGTATGTAACTCCTACGTACACTGGGAGAGGCAACGGAACTCCAGGCAGATGGCAATCTGCAAAAACTGTCAGGAATGGGGACACGGAACCTCCAACTGTTTCAAGAAACCGAAATGTGTAATGTGCGCGGGTGAACACAAAACCGCGGATTGTGAAAAAAGTGCCCAGGATGCCCCAAAGTGCGCGAATTGCAACAACTGAATTGATTAGACAACTGTTGAAGAACCAAACAGACATAGCGCTGATCCAGGAACCATATACCATTAAACGGAACAACAACTCGTACTACATACCCGGCCTATAGGGTATTTCTGCCGCTCACAGCTTGACTAGTAATTTCTGACATGAACTGTATGACATGAGGAAGAACCCCTGGGGAGTAGTTTACAAACTAGCAGCTGAAAAGTTTCACCGTGCAGGAGCACTCAACTCACAATCAATTAGTTGATGATTTATTATTCCAAAAAACGTGGCAACCAATATCCCAAAAATCCCATATTTTAAAGATTTCGTTTATTGGTACCCCTATGTAGATGACATTTGTTTATTTAATGGTACAAATAGACAAATTTTTTCATTTTTGGAATCTAGCAATAAATTATATCAAATAATTGAATTCACACTTGAAGATGAAGTAAATATTATCATCAATTTAAAATCACCAAAATTAATAATAGACACGACTTGTCCATATACATGAAACCTACACATACAGATGGTACGATTCATTATACTTCAAATCATCCATTTTTACAAAAATGGTCAGCTTATAATAGTATGCTTTATAGATTGGTTAACATACCCATGACGAAATAAAATTTCGACAAAGAGTATAAAACCATTGGTTAAGGCACAAACTACCGCCACAACATGTAATCTCATGCGCAAAGTGTTAGCGCATGTACATTCTATAGTATTACAATAATGTTGTATGAAGCATAATCTTTATACTGTGGTTGCTTCCAAATTAACTTGAGTTTCTCTATGAAAGAGGAATAACCACAGAAACCATAGACGTAATTTCATGTAATTCTTGATGTACCAAGTCAACTATTGACAATTCAACACTCTACACTAATCACAATTCACCACTACATAATTCAGTATTCAGTATTCCAACACACACAGTCTCCCAAAAAACGATGGGACATAGCACACACAGAAGAAGTACAGTAAGTTAATTTTGTATACATTATCATTTTATGACACATATTTTATACTTCAATATATTTTTTATACTTGTAGTATTCTTTCAATCCCTGAAACCAGGTTCAAATATTTTAATACAATCATTTAATACAGTCCACTTAATTCTTATCTAATTTTTTGCTCTATATTATTAGTTATATCTAATAATAATTCCAACACCAAGTCTACACACAGACTACTTATATTGAGAATATCTTATGGATTCAAATCCTACGAAATACACAGGCTATTTTGATATACTGGCAATATTTCTAACCAGCTACAGTTCCTTTCACACAGAAATTCCATTTGCAATAAACTCATTGCAAATTTACAATGTATTTAAAGGCAAGACAGTTTGTTTGGAAATCAGTAGTCTGTACGATCTGAAGAAGTTACAATGTAACGAAACACGTCATCAGTTACTCAATAAAAGTGAAAAAAGAAATGGTAAATTTCAAAATGAAATAAAAATAGCCATGAAAAATGCTACGGCCCTTTTCGGTACTAAACCATTTTTTGATTCAAATTTAATGAATCCTCAACCACCAAATATGTATTCTTTAATCAAGGTACATAAGGAAAGTTGTCCCATCAGACCAGTTGTGTCATTTGTTACAGCGCCATCATATAGATTATCTAAGGCACTTATTAAAATCATACTCTCGGAAACAAATTTTGAAGCAAAATTATCTATAAAGGATACATACCATCTGGTGAATAACATAAAAGATGTACGTGTTCCAGATAATGCAATGCTTATATCCTTTGATGTAAAGAATTTATTTCCGTCCATACCAGTCAAGGAAACCATAAAATGAGTAGAAAACCTCCTACTCCGAAAAAGAACCAATTCGGTAATAAAACAAGAAATAATGGATGTTTGACAGTTTGCATGCAACAAAATTATTTCACGTTCAACGGCAAGATTTACATAGATAACGATGGCCTCACTATGGGAAATCCTTCGAGTCCGTTATTATCCGAAATTATTATGGATTCCATAGAAACTAGAATAATAAATAGCCCTTATTTTAAATGTTTCATTTATTGATACAGATATGTTGACGATGTTCTATGTTTATTCAATGGCACTGATAGACAATTTTCTTTGTTTGTGGATTTCATAAACAAATTATCCCTAACCATACAATTCATTTATGAATGGGAAAAAAACAATAGTATAAATTTTTTGGACTTAACTATCACAAAAATTAATAATAAACACGTTTTTTCAATAAACCGGAAACCAACCCAGATAGCACAATTCACTTCACATCAAACCACCCATCCTCACAAAAGGGAAAGCATACAATAGTATGTTATATAGATTAACCAACATACCCATGTCACGTGAGAATTTTGACAAAGAATATAACATTATTAAACAGATTGCATTGAGCAACGGTTTCAACGTCCCGATTATTGAGAATCTTTTTACAAAAATACAATAAAAGCTGGCTTTAAAAATAGTATATCCCGTAAATAATGATTCAATTGAAAGTAAATACATTTCTTTGACATACTTGGGACCAATAACAGAAAAGGTAGCTAGATATTTAAAGAAGAACCACAATTTTTGAATTTCTTATAAAACGAGTAACTCCCAAGGAAAATTAATAAAAAATAATAAAGATAAAACATCTAAGAACAAGAAATCAGGTGTTAATAGAATTATTCAGCCGGTTGTTTTTGTCTTTTGCATTAAAAAAGAGGTTGGAAATTTTATAGGAGGGTGTGAAAGCTGTTATTATGTTAAATCCCTCATGCGGATCCTGAAGAGAAGAAATGCTCCTTGTAGCACCCTGAAGATGATGAAGAACTATCTAACGATACAGATCCGTGGAGTACGAACAAAACGGTTTTGTTTATAAGAAGCACATCACCAAAGGATGTCCCCAGGGCTCGGTTCTAGGACCTGACCTATGGAATTTCATCCTTGATGAACTCCTAGAATCTGCCTGGCCTGATGGCGTCACACCCATTGCTTACGCAGATGACCTGGCCATCACCATAGAAGCCGAGAAACGCGAGGAACTTCTTCAGAAGATGCAAACCACAACGGACAAAATCCTTATCTGGGCGCACTCCAAGAAACTCCAGATTTCTGAAGAGAAAACCGTATATATGGCAAACATATCCCCAAAGAGAATACACCACAAGGATGCAAACCCACATATACGGCAAGAAAATAAATAGAGTGGACCAGTACAAATAGTTTGGTCTCGTTATTGACCCAAAACTGAATTTCGAGAAGAACGCTGCATACGCAACGAACAAGACCAGAAGGATAGCCATGTCTCTCAGGAAGAGTATCAAGACCAAGTGGGATCAGGATATCAAAACTTCGGCCCTCGCAATATACCGTGGGGCCCTCCTTCCCATCCTGAGTTACGCGTCCAACGTCTGGCTGGACAGGCTGCCCTTCTCCAAAGTCAACAGGAAATACCACTCTATCTATGGAACAATCTCCCAAACCATGCCTGTGTCTTCCGCCAGGAAACCCTGGGTTCGAATCCCAGCCAGTCCGAAAAATTTTTTCGGCCAACAGGAAGTTCCGGGTTCAAATCCCAGTGGTGCCAGAAAATTTCGAAAAGCTGTGACTTCGCTGACCGTAAAGCTATGTGGTGAAACATGCCACGTGCCACACTCAGAAAAAGGAGTTCCTCGTCGGCCTCAGCAGCAGAAAAAATCGAACAGACATCCAAAATGACGACGATCGCTGAAAATACGGCACCCTGCTAAATACTCCGACGCATATCACGGAAGAGGACAAATAGGATATGTTGAAACTGGTGAACGTATGCTCACAGAATCCGACGGTGATAAGGGATTTCTTAATCTCTATTAAGGAATCCGTCGGGAAAAAGCAAAATTGCCTGTTAGCATGTGAAATCATGCAAAACAGCCTGCAGCACATTATTGGCCTCGGCCAAACCAGCTCTACCCAGGAACCCATAAACGCGGAACAGATTAAAGTAATTGTGAAAGACGTCGTCACTGAAATCCAAGAAACCGCGAAAACCGCAGCACCAGCACCACCCAGTTTCGTGGATATCATGAAACGAAAAAACCCGGCAACCCCCATACACGTACCCGCACGAACAAACAGCACAGCAACGATGAAGAAGCACAAGTTATCGTGCAGCCCAATGCTAACTGCAAAGGGATCAAGACAGCAGAGGACACGCGGAAAATCCTGATGTCCAAGAAATCCGCTGATCTTGGAATTCGCGTTGATAGGGTTGTCCCGATCAGGGACAACTCAGTGCTCCTGGAGTCCACGTGCCCTTCTATCCTGAAGTTGGGCGAATCCGACACTCTGGAAAAGATTAATTTGACCGCGAAACCTTTAACAAAGCAGTGGCCGCGAATGCAAATTCCTGACCTTCCGGAAGCAATGAAGGAGGAAGAGCTCAGGAACATTCTGGAAAATGATGGGAGTCTACCTCATTGGGAGGATGTTTAAGCACGGATCCAAAGGATATTCCAGCGGAACCACATCGTGGATCGTGGAAGTCCATCCCGCAGCTAGGCACCATTACCATCAAACGGGAAGGGTGTACTCCACATGGAAGTCACTCCAAATTAGGGACTTCATCGCCGTATCCAGGTGCTACAAGTGTCAGCGTTTCGGGCATGTCTCGAAATACTGCAAGTCTGAACGTAGTTGCGGATATTGCATCTCCCCGGAACACGAAAGTAAGGAATGCCCTCTGAACGAGAACACCGGAAAGCACAAATGAACGAATTATGTCCGCAGTGGTATAAAGAATACCAACCATCATGCAGCCGACAACGATTGTCCAATTTACCAGCACAGAATCCAGGAGCAGATTAACTTAACCACCTACGACGTTAATGTATAGACACACTAACGTCATACAAATTAACCTGCAACGCTCAAAAACAGCAACAACTGAATTGATTAGACAACTGTTGAAGAACCAAACAGACATCACGCTGATCCAGGAACCATATACCATTAAGCTCCAGATTTCTGAAGAGAAAATCGTATATATGGCAAAAAGTTCCTCGTCGGCCTCTGCAATTGAAAAAATCGACCAGACATTAAAAACCAACCAGACATCAAAAATGACGACGATCACAGAAAACACGGCCACCCTATTACACACTCCGACACACATCACTGAAGATGACAAGAAGGATACGTTCAAACTGATGAACGTATGCTCGCAGAATCTGACTGTGATAAGGGATTTCTTAATCTCTATTAAGGAATCCATCGGGAAGAAGCAAAATTGTCTGTTAGCATGTGAAATCATGCAAAACAGCCTGCAGCATATCCTTGGCCTCGGCCAAACCAGCAATACCCAGGAACCAATGAACGCGGAACAGATCAAAGTGATCGTCAAAGATGTGGTCACTGAGATCCAAGAGACCGCGAAATCCGCAGCACCTGCACCGCCGAGCTTCGTGGATATCATGAAGAGGAAAAACCCGGCAACCCCCATGCGAACAAACAGCACAACGACGGTGAAGAAGCACAAAGTCATCGTGCAGCCCAATGCCAACTGCAAAGGGATCAAGACGGCGGAGGACACGCGGAAGATCCTGATGTCTAAGAAATCCGCTGATCTTGGAATTCGCGTCGATAGGGTCATCCCGATGAGGGACAACTCGGTACTTCTGGAATCCACATGCCAATCCATCCTGAAGTTGGGCGAATCCGCCACTCTGGAGAAGATGAACTTGACCGCGAAAGCTGTTACAAAGCAGTGGCCGCGTATGCAAATTCTCGACATTCCGGTAACAATGAAGGAGGAAGAGCTCAGAAACATTCTGGAGAATGATGGGAGCCTACCTGATGCCGTGCCAGACAAATTCACTGGGAGGATGTTTCAGCACGGAACCAAAGGACATTCCAGCGGAACCACATCGTGGATCGTGGAAGTCCATCCTGCAGCTAGGCACCACTATCACCAAACCGGGAGGGTGTACTCCACATGGAAGTCACACCAAATCAGGGACTTCATCGCGGTATCCAGGTGCTACAAGTGCCAGCGCTTCGGGCATATCTCGAAGTACTGCAAGGCTGAACGCAGCTGCGGATACTGCACCTCCACGGAACACCCAAGCAAGGAATGCCCTCTGAAGGAAAACGCTGGAAAACACAAGTGTACAAATTGTGTCCGAAGCAGCCGACAATAACTGTCCGATCTACCAGCATAGACTCCAGGAGCAGATCAACCTAACCACATACGACGTTAATGTATAGACACACTAACGTCATACAAATTAACCTGCAGCGATCCAAAACAGCAACGAATGAATTGATTGGACATCTGTTGAAGAACAAAACAGACATCGCGCTGATCCAGGAACCTTACACCACTAAACGGAACAACAATGTACACTACATACCAGGCCTACAGGGTATTTCTGCCGCTCACAGCCTGACTGGTAATTTCTCTGCTGCCATACTGTACAACAGAGATGCAATCCAGGCGTTGCACCTCCCACAGCTATGTACAGCAAATTTCGCAGTCATCTCCACTTCCAGTAAGAATGGACAAATTTTTTGGACAAGCGTGTACCTTCCGCCCTCCAGCGACCTCCAAGCCGACCTCCAGTCGCTACAAAGGATCCTTGATGAGTTGAAAAACCAGAAAATCCTGATTGGCGGAGACCTAAATGTCAGATCCACCTTGTGGTTTGACACGATAGACGACGCCCAATCTCCAACTCTGGAAGAATTCATCCTGACCAATGATCTGGAGATCATTAACAGGCCAAACACTGCACCCACGTTTGAGACGATCAATGGATCCAGCCATATCGACCTTACCCTAACTTCCCTCAACATCGCCGAGAATATCCAAGGATGGACCGTGTGCAGAGACACGATCACCTCTGACCACAACGCGATCAAGTTCTTCACCCAGAAGAACTGCTGGCAACAGTCAACTAGCCAGCCAAAGTACACCCTAGATGTCTCGAAAATCGACGAGGAATACGTTAGAGCAAGAATGGAGGAACTAAGTCAACGACTCTGCAGCCTAAAATTGGGGAATCAACAGGAAATTGACTTCGCAATTGAAATGCTGCAAAGTGGAATAAGGAATTCCATTATGAAGGCGGCTTCCAGGAGGAAAAGGTACACAAACCGCCCAGACTGGTGGACTGACGAGGTAGAAAGACATCGAAAAGTCTACCTCAAGACGAAGGATCTATTTTATAAAAATAGATAGTCTACTCGGCCCACCTACATGCCCAGGTGACTGCAACGAAAGAGAAATTCAAGAGGAAACTCGATCAAGCTTGTGAGAAAAGCTGGAATGTCTTCGCCCAAGAAGACATGAAGAAAAACCCTTGGGGAGTAGTCTACAAACTGGCAGCTGGAAAGTTTCACCGTGCTGGAGCACTCAACTCACTCAGAAGAGAGGACAATACAATAACCCTCTCTCCTGAAGAGACCGTGAGCTACCTAGTACGGTCACTGCTACCCGATGATGAACAAGGAAAGAACGACAACGTCCACAACATGGAACAAACAGATTTCGACTCCTTCAACCCGGATAGAAATTCCTGCACTGGCGACGACACGGAGCCCATAGGAATCGAGGAAATAGACGACATCGATCAAAGCCTCGAACCCAACAAAGCTCCAGGAAGGGACCAACTAAAAGGAAAAGTCGTGAAACTTGTTCACCCGTTCATCAGAGAAGCAGTGCACAAAATCTATAATGCCTGCTGGAGAGAAAGCTACCTACCGAACATATGGAAACATGGAAATTTGGTGGTGCTCCTTAAGGACCCAACAGGAGACACGGGCAGTATGAAAAACTACCGTCCGATAGTCCTTCTGCCAGAATATGGTAAAATCTTGGAGAAAGTCACCAGAAACAAGATGAGAAGAGACCCCGTGTATCGACTTCACAAGTCACAATTCGGATTCATTCCAGGACGATCCACTACGGATGCGTTGCTGAAATACAAGAATAAGGTGAAGAGCAGCAACGCAAAGTACCTGAACACGTTGTTCGTCGATATAAAGGGTGCCTTCGATAATGTATGGTGGCCCTCTCTCATGCGGATCCTGAAGAGAAGAAATGCTCCCTGTGACACCCTGAAGATGATGAAGAGCTATCTAACGAACAGAACCGTCGAGTACGAACAAAACGGCTTTGTTTTTAAGAAGCACATCACCAAAGGATGTCCCCAGGGCTCGGTTCTAGGGCCTGACCTATGGAACTTCATCCTTGATGAACTCCTAGAATCTGCCTGGCCTGATGG
The DNA here is from genome assembly GCA_034642435.1 of Megalocaria dilatata. NCBI lineage: Eukaryota > Metazoa > Arthropoda > Insecta > Coleoptera > Coccinellidae > Megalocaria > Megalocaria dilatata. The sequence goes on along the minus strand of CM067854.1, from coordinate 59,228,755 downwards.
CGTCACACCCATTGCCTACGCAGATGACCTGGCCATCACCATAGAAGCCGAGAAACGCGAGGAACTCCTTCAGAAGATGCAAGACACAATGGACAAAATCCTTATCTGGGCGCACTCCAACAAGCTCCAGATTTCTGAAGAAAAAACCGTATATATGGCAAACATATCCCCCAAGAGAGTACACCACAGGGATGTGCAAACCCACATATACGGCAAGAAAATAAATAGAGTGGACCAGTACAAATATTTGGGTCTCGTTATTGACCCAAAGTGTTCCCAGAGACACCACCAGGAATCAGAACAATAACACTTCCCAAATGGAAGTTATATAAACCTGTAATCTGCCTAAACTTTGTACCACTTTATAAACTATGGCATACTGCGCTATGCATCACTGTCCACATTTTACACTTCAATTTTTCTACATTTTTATCTTTGTATTTTATTTTATTTTCCATTACTTTTAACATTCTGTAATAACTATGTCTCTCTGAAATCAGGCACCCAATATGGTGCCAGAACTGCATTTCATGTACGATTTTATGAAATAAACGTGCCGTTGGGCACCTTTTTTTTTTCTTTTTTTTGCTACAACTACGTATCAACCGAAGCAGCAGGAGTCATGGCGGGCCTAACCCCCGTCGACCTGGAAATCGAAATGAGGACCTGCATCAGCAATCTTCGCAGAGGCAGGTCTGGAACTTTCCAGAACGAAGTAATCGTGCCCCTCCAGTTCGATTCGATTCGACATGCCTCCAGATGAAATCAGAAGACATATGGCAGGAAAGATGGGAAAACTCGACTAAAGGTAGAATAACATTCAAATTCTTACCTGAAGTCGCACAGGAAAGACCTCTCAATATTGACTTCCTCAAAGCCCAAGTATTGTCAGGACACGGCGAATTCGGTTGTCACCTGAAAAGAATCGGGAAATCCGAATCTGACAATTGCGACGCTTGCCCCAACGAAACAGACGACCCAATACACAGGATATTGAACTGCCCTAAATACTTGGACGCCCAGGAGTTAATAAATGAAGAAACCAGAACGTGGCCACCTGACCTAAAACAAATCCCTCATCTGGAAATCAGGAGCATTTTCGAACAAATAGCCAGTCCTAGTCCGTGCTAATTGGCAACCAGAACTGGAGCCCCCACTGCTCTCAATCCAAAACCTGTAGGAAATCTTTTTCTTGTCTGCCAGCGTGGTTAATCCAACACAGAGACAGAAACCAGGAAAAAACCAGTACACACCCCCTCCTACTCGTGAACCACCTGGCCATAAAATCCAGAGACTCCCGGGGGAACTCACATCCTCCAGGAAAACATGAAAACGAAGCCCCACCCTACTCGAGACGGAACCTGCAGCGGCAAACATTAGGACTCAACAAGTGTTATTTGTTGAGGTGTTGTGACGAGCACCGCGATAGTAAAGTGTCGTATCGGCTAAAGTGGCGCACAGTGTTCCCAGAGACACCAGCAGGAATCAGAACAATAATACTTCTCAAATGAAAGTCATACAAACCTGTAATTTGCCTAAACTTTGTACCACTTTATAAACTATGGCATACTGCGCTATGCATCACTGTCCACATCTTACACTTCTATTTTATTTCTATACTATTTTATTCCTTATTTTTCACTTTAGTTACTTTTATTCTTTGTACTCTGCAATAACAATGTTTCTCCGAAATCAGGCACCCAATATGGTGCCAAAACTGTATTGCATGCACTATTTTTGAAATAAACGTGCCCTTGGACACCTTTTTTTTTTTTTTTTGGGAAGATGTTTGGGCGTCCTGATCCGTCCGCCGACGAGTCAGTCAACATCGCTCCAGGTACTAACCGGCCCTCTATTACGTACAAGGGAATTTCGTGCCCGGAGGCTATTCAAGCGTCCGGTACAAACACTTCTGTTTTTTCGAAAATTTCGAATGAATAAAAAGTAGAAAGTAATTTCAGTGTTGAACGGAATAAGTGGAAACTAATTGTTTCATCTCGTGCCCGTTTAGTTCAGGAAATTCCGTTAAAAGACTCAGTTGAACATTCCGTGTGTGTTTTGTGCCCCTGTTCCTTTTAAGAAGAAGGAACTAGTAAAGTGAAATAATCTGCGAACAGTAATAGTGGACAGGCATCGCTATACGAATTTTTGTCGAGATCCGCCGTGAAATATTTTAGACTATTTTAGACTATTTTAGGTTTTTTTACTAAAACCCCACCGGCTATAAACAATCCAGACCGGTAAATCAAGAGTCACCCGCAGGTACTCCGAGGTGTTAGAGCCTGTGTCTTCCGCCAGGAAACCCCGGGTTCGAATCCCAGCCAGTCCGAAAAAATTTTTTCGGCAAAACGTGATTTGGAAAAGTGACTTCTTGTCTAGAAAACTTTGTATACTTGCAGACAGGTCCCGTAGCCCCGTTAGAAGCAACGGAGCCTACCACCAGAAAGCAAATCCCAGTGGTGCCAGAAAAAGTTTCGAGAAGCTGTGATTTCGCTGACTCTAAAGCTATGTGGTGAAACATGACACGTGCCACACTCAGAAAAAGGAGTTCTCGTCTGATCACTGAAGCGAGAGGTTGTCCCAACCGAAAGCTTCTACCGACGTGTAAAATCGTTACCTGCTAAGGGTTCGTACCGACGCCGATCGGCCATCTTGTGCGTGTTTCTACAAAAACGCGTCCTAACAGTAAATGTTAAGAAATTATCAACAGTGAAAGTTAAAAGAAAACACCCATAGTGGATAGTGAGGAAAATCAGCGAATCGCTTTAATTAGCGACCTCTTATCAAGACAGATCGAAAATGTACGAATAATGGACGGCGACACCATTATGCGAAGTGACTCGATTAGGAAAAGAAAGAACCCCCCATCTGAAACAAGCTCAGATACGGACGAGGAGCCCCCAATCAACATGTCTACAAATATAGAAGGAGACAGACGCCGGAAAAAGGTGAAAGATATCACCAATCCGCAACAAACTCACCCTGGCGGCGGAAGCCAGCCAAAAAACACAGAAGACTTGAATGCACCTATTCAAGTCAAAAACAGGTATGAAAAACTGGATAATCCAGTAGAAGAAGAAGTCAACACAAATAACCCCCCAAAAACCATGAAAAGGCACAGGAACCCACCCCCAATAGTGCTACAAGGAGTCATAATGGACCACGAAGAGATGGTAGCTAAAATTAAGCACCAAATTGGAAAGGCCAAATTCCAATATCAAGTATATGAGAAATGCATCGGGAATTTACACTTTCAATATGGACGACTATGATAAATTGAAGAAGCACTTCATCACAATTAAACAAGATTTTCACACCTTCTCAAAAAGGGACGAGAAGACGCATGCCTTCGTACTAAAAGGCATAGGAAACAAAACAGACCCCGAAACAATAAAAGAGGCATTAATTTTCGACCACGACCTGGACGTTAAACAGGTCTACAAAATGAATGGCACAAAAGAACTTATGTTCCTGGTAGTAACGAACCAGAACATAACTCTTAGACAGCTAAACAACAGCGTATACGGAGTATGTAACTCCTACGTACACTGGGAGAGGCAACGGAACTCCAGGCAGATGGCAATCTGCAAAAACTGTCAGGAATGGGGACACGGAACCTCCAACTGTTTCAAGAAACCGAAATGTGTAATGTGCGCGGGTGAACACAAAACCGCGGATTGTGAAAAAAGTGCCCAGGATGCCCCAGAGTGCGCGAATTGCAACAACTGAATTGATTAGACAACTGTTGAAGAACCAAACAGACATCGCGCTGATCCAGGAACCATATACCATTAAACGGAACAACAACTCGTACTACATACCCGGCCTATAGGGTATTTCTGCCGCTCACAGCTTGACTAGTAATTTCTGACATGAACTGTATGACATGAGGAAGAACCCCTGGGGAGTAGTTTACAAACTAGCAGCTGAAAAGTTTCACCGTGCAGGAGCACTCAACTCACAATCAATTAGTTGATGATTTATTATTCCAAAAAACGTGGCAACCAATATCCCAAAAATCCCATATTTTAAAGATTTCGTTTATTGGTACCCCTATGTAGATGACATTTGTTTATTTAATGGTACAAATAGACAAATTTTTTCATTTTTGGAATCTAGCAATAAATTATATCAAATAATTGAATTCACACTTGAAGATGAAGTAAATATTATCATCAATTTAAAATCACCAAAATTAATAATAGACACGACTTGTCCATATACATGAAACCTACACATACAGATGGTACGATTCATTATACTTCAAATCATCCATTTTTACAAAAATGGTCAGCTTATAATAGTATGCTTTATAGATTGGTTAACATACCCATGACGAAATAAAATTTCGACAAAGAGTATAAAACCATTGGTTAAGGCACAAACTACCGCCACAACATGTAATCTCATGCGCAAAGTGTTAGCGCATGTACATTCTATAGTATTACAATAATGTTGTATGAAGCATAATCTTTATACTGTGGTTGCTTCCAAATTAACTTGAGTTTCTCTATGAAAGAGGAATAACCACAGAAACCATAGACGTAATTTCATGTAATTCTTGATGTACCAAGTCAACTATTGACAATTCAACACTCTACACTAATCACAATTCACCACTACATAATTCAGTATTCAGTATTCCAACACACACAGTCTCCCAAAAACGATGAGACATAGCACACACAGAAGAAGTACAGTAAGTTAATTTTGTATACATTATCATTTTATGACACATATTTTATACTTCAATATATTTTTTATACTTGTAGTATTCTTTCAATCCCTGAAACCAGGTTCAAATATTTTAATACAATCATTTAATACAGTCCACTTAATTCTTATCTAATTTTTTGCTCTATATTATTAGTTATATCTAATAATAATTCCAACACCAAGTCTACACACAGACTACTTATATTGAGAATATCTTATGGATTCAAATCCTACGAAATACACAGGCTATTTTGATATACTGGCAATATTTCTAACCAGCTACAGTTCCTATCACACAGAAATTCCATTTGCAATAAACTCATTGCAAATTTACAATGTATTTAAAGGCAAGACAGTTTTTTGAAATCAGTAGTCTGTACGATCTGAAGAAGTTACAATGTAACGAAACACGTCATCAGTTACTCAATAAAAGTGAAAAAAGAAATGGTAAATTTCAAAATGAAATAAAAATAGCCATAAAAAACGCTACGGCCCTTTTCGATACTAAATCATTTTTTAATTCAACTTTAATGAATCCTCAGCCACCAAATATGTATTCTTTAATCAAGGTACATAAGGAAAGTTGTCCCATCAGACCAGTTGTGTCATTTGTTACAGCGCCATCATATAGATTATCTAAGGCACTTATTAAAATCATACTCTCGGAAACAAATTTTGAAGCAAAATTATCTATAAAGGATACATACCATCTGGTGAATAACATAAAAGATGTACGTGTTCCAGATAATGCAATGCTTATATCCTTTGATGTAAAGAATTTATTTCCGTCCATACCAGTCAAGGAAACCATAAAATGAGTAGAAAACCTCCTACTCCGAAAAAGAACCAATTCGGTAATAAAACAAGAAATAATGGATGTTTGACAGTTTGCATGCAACAAAATTATTTCACGTTCAACGGCAAGATTTACATAGATAACGATGGCCTCACTATGGAAAATCCTTCGAGTCCGTTATTATCCGAAATTTTTATGGATTCCTTAGAAACTAGAATAATAAATAGCCCTTATTTTAAATGTTTCATTTATTGATACAGATATGTTGACGATGTTCTATGTTTATTCAATGGCACTGATAGACAATTTCCTTTGTTTGTGGATTTCATAAACAAATTATCCCTAACCATACAATTCATTTATGAATGGGAAAAAAACAATAGTATAAATTTTTTGGACTTAACTATCAAAAAATTAAAAATAAACACGTTTTTTCAATAAACCGGAAACCAACTCAGATAGCACAATCCACTTCACATCAAACCACCCATCCTCACAAAAATTAGCAGCATACAATAGTATGTTATATAGATTAACCAACATACCCATGTCACGTGAGAATTTTGACAAAGAATATAACATTATTAAACAGATTGCATTGAACAACGGTTTCAACGTCCCGATTATTGAGAATCTTTTTACAAAAATACAATAAAAGCTGGCTTTAAAATTAGTATATCCCATAAATAACGATTCAATTGAAAGTAAATACATTTCTTTGACATACTTGGGACCAAAAATAGAAAAGGTAGCTAGATATTTAAAGAAGAACCACAATTTTAGAATTTCTTATAAAACGAGTAACTCCCAAGGAAAATTAATAAAAAATAATAAAGATAAAACATCTAAGAACAAGAAATCAGGTGTTAATAGAATTATTCAGCCGGTTGTTTTTGTCTTTTGCATTAAAAAAGAGGTTGGAAATTTTATAGGAGGGTGTGAAAGCTGTTATTATGTTAAATTTTACATAATTTTTACATAATTATTAATATGTATACGGTAGACTTGGAATTGTTATCTCAATGTTGACAGAAAATCAAAATATATCTAATACCTAGTCCAGTCTTCTCCCAACTGATCCATCACAACCGGCGGAAATAAATGTTTTTGCATAAACCCACTTGTTCATTTATTGGGGTAATACCTCTAAACTCCAGTCATAAGAAATGTACCATTTTAATTTTTTGGTAGTTAAGCATTACTTCATGAAAACTTGTTTTAGTTGAATTTTTGTTTCCTTTTTGAGTTATAGTTTCGAGTTCATCCCATAAGTTCAGTAGACACATTGTTTGAAATAAATTATTTTAATGTTATTATTCTTTTCAGGCTTTGAAATAAGTTCAGAATTTTTGAGCAACATAAGCGACGTCGACACAATATTAAATCCGAAGAAAGAAGTAAAAGCATTAGACTGCTATATAGCACTAGGAAATTTATCAGGCATGCAATACTGCCTTTCAAGAGGAGCTGATCCAAACAGGTTGCATTGTATTGGCATTATTGAATCTATATTGGCAACCCAATTAAAAGTTGCTAGTGTCAAGAAATAATTTGACGCGATGGTGAAATTACTCATCGAACATGGCGCTAATATAAACTGGCAGTCAAATGACGGTAAAACACCATTACATCATGCTTTGATGAGTAAATTGAAAATTGCGAAGAAATTGCTCCCAATATTATTTAAATATAATCCGGATGTCAATTTGACAGACGCCGATGGCTGTACTCCACTATGCAATAAGTAAAGGAAAATTCGATATGCTATTAATAAAAACCTTATTGAAGTATGGCAGCGATCCAAATCATTCGACAAATTGGGGATCCAACTCCTTACATCTTTTAGCAACTGAATCTGAACATGCAACATTCAAAGCCTCAAAAATTGCTGAAATGCTGATCAACTATGGCGCTTCTGTGAACCAACATTACATTCACCTTGAAAACATACCATTGTATTACGCCGTTCAGAAACAGTCCGCTCATTTAGTAGAAAAGTTATTGCAGCATGGTGCTGACATAACTATAAGAAATAACCTAGGACAAGATTTCACGGATGTATTCAGCTTATTTAGTGAAAACGTTTCTAGAGTAATGCTCAAACACTTCTGCATATTGCATCAAGATAGCTCATCCAATTTCAGTTTGAGTAATGAATTTATTTCTGCTATAAGCGCATCTAATGAACTTAGAGCGATGCAGAAGAAATGCAAAGAAGAACTGGAACAAATGAGGATCCATGAAATTAAAGAAACAACTTTGAATTTTTTCAAAATAATAACATCGAACATGAGACAAATAGCGACTTTCTATGTTAATTGCATTCTATGGTTTAAGTTAGGTACGCTTGGTAACCTAAAAACTCTTTCTTTTTCTCTGTTGTAACTCGAGTTGTTACATTGTTATTTTATTATTAAAGTCTGAGTTAAACATTCTCATATTATTTTACCCACGATATTACACTATTAGTCTTTTCAGTCAATATAATTCATGTTACACTAAACTTTATTGGCAATGTGCTAAGCGTGTTCTGAGATATCTAAAAGGAACTAAACATGTGTATATGAAATTCCAGAAAGATCAATATGATTTAGTTGGATTTGCAGATGCTGACTGGGGTTCGGACAGAGGAGATCGTAAATCATTTTTCGGATATGTTTTCAGGAGCATCCATTTCTTGGAAGAGCTGCAAGCAGAAGACTGTTGCACTATCCTCAAAAGAAGCTGAGTACATGGCCCTATGTTAAGCAGCAAAAGAAGCCATTTATTTGAATAATGTCTTATGTGAGCTGACAGGAACACTGAATTGTATAAGCATATACAACGACAATCAGAGTGCCCAGAAACTAGCGACGAATCCAGTTTTCTATGATAGAACGAAACCTATAGACATTCGGTACCATTTTTTGAGAGACGCAGTACATGAAAACAAAATCGATTTGATCTATATGCCTACCGATGAGATGGTTGCGGATATATTAACGAAGCCATTGCAAAATGTGAAAAATTCAAAGTTTGTGAAATATTTAGGTCTCTTTTTATGTAAACTTTTGTTAAGTGGGGGTATTGTGAATATATACCAAAAGTTTAAGAAGAATACCTCACTCTATGTATAATATGTTTTTTCTATGATCAAGAGTTAAGGTATATGAACGACTCAGTAAACTCTGTCCCTTTTAGTTTGGTCTGTGTAACAAGCAGGTTGTAAGTATCTTTTCTATTATACAGTTCATCGTTAAACCAAGGATGTTTTATTACAAACAGAGTGTTAGTTGTTGCAATTAAACTACCAACGATATTAATCTACAATAGAAACGTGCTCAGAAGAATTCAAATTAGATTGTCGCAAAAAAACATTCATTGGTACATACGAAAAGTATGAAAAGGCTCAATTTAACATTGAAAATATGATGGAAGAGACTTTACATTGAGCCTGAAACAGCATAACATGATACCTTATTTAATCGATATTTATATTATGCAGCTATGGTTGAAAAGAAAATACATTTACTTTCAAGTGCACATCCAGTGTCAAAATCTCAAACGTCTGATATTTAGATTATGCAGATATGGTTGAAAAGAAAATATATTCACTTTCAAGCGCAGACCCAAAGTCAAAATCTCAAACGTCTGAAATAAACTCACCAGTCAACAACATTAATACAAATAATGTCAAATGCCCCAGCCAACCTTCAGCGGAGAGATGAGCAAATGGACAGCGTTCTATGATATGTTGAATTCTCTCATCGTCAACAATTTTTCACTTTCATGTGTTGAAAAGTTAATGCGCGCTTCAAGGAGAATCCTTATCATTAATGAATTCACTTGAACTCACAAACGAGAACTTTTCAGTCGCTCTGAACATTTTGCGCAGTTGATATGATGAATTGTCCCTTATCAACTCACACCTATCCCCTATTCCCCCTATCACTCAAGGCAACTCCTAGACGGAAATGACAGAAAAATTGGATTGCTTGAAAAATTTGAAACTTTATACAGAACACTTGGTTATACTCAATATAATTTGTAGCAAGTTGGATTTCGCAAGTAAACGTGATTAAAAGTCCAAGAGATATATCTAAACTTCCCACTATTGCAGAGTTCTTTGAAATTTTAGAAGAACGGTGCAGAATTCTCCTAGCATTATCGCCGCTATTAACAAATCAGAAAATTATTCATCATTTGACGCGACCTGTGCAGTGCTTCCGAACTATTTCACGATAAAGATAGTGTTTTCAACAATTTCTTCACCTATTTCATACATCATTTAACTTCTTATACTTTTTACTGAAAAATTACTGAATACTACTTATGAAATTGATTAAATTTCTTTACCTTAGATGCTATTACAAATTTATTGATGCATAACCATCTAGGCTATTTCTTACATTCAGAATTTCTGAAGTAGACACTATGTTTTCTTAATTAATTGAATTTTCATCAAATTTGTCCTATTTAAGTAAGTTAGATTTGATTTAGCTTATTCTTTGTCAATAATTTTATAAGTTATGATAGTAACAAATCTTTTCAACAATTTTTTCACCAATTTCATACCAGATATCTAAATTCAAATTACTTCAGACGGTACAATACATTCTTCTTCAAATCATCCTTTATCCCATAAATTAGCAACATAAGTATGGTGTATAGACTAGTTAATGTACCTATGTCACAAGAGAATTTTGAAATAGAATTGAATATAATAAATAATATTGAAATAAGGTTATTCTGATTTTCACAAATTTTTATTGTTATATTCACAACAATTGGAAATATTCATGGACAATAGTGAAACTAAAATTCACCAAAATCCCCTTAAGAAATACTTTTTATATTGATATAGATATGTAGACGATATTTTCTGTTGCTTCACAGGTACAGACTTGAAAAAATTCTTTTTATTCATCAATGAAATACATCCTACAATTAAATTCACTATGGAAACCGAACTTAATAATTCTATTAATTTTCTTGATTCAACTGTTACTCGAATAAATAATTCACATGATTTTTCAATATTTCACAAACCAACCTATACGGATTCTATTATACACAATAAATCAAATCATCCTCTAAATCAAAAATTATCAGCATTTAATTGTATGATCCATAGATTAGTTAATATTCCCATGAATCGAGAAAATTATATTTCGGAACTAAACATAATTAAACAAATAGCTATTAATAATGACTATGGTCCAAAGTTGATAGACAAATTATTGATGAATAAAAATAATAAAATAGCTTTAAATATGGTGTTTCCTAATATAAAAGAAAATTTTGAATACATTTCCGTAAAATACACTAAAGGTATTTCTGAGAAAATTGCTACATACCTCAAAAATAAATATAATTTGAGAACTTCATTTAAAACTAATTCAAACTTGAATAAATTTATTAAAAATAATAAAGACTGCACACATAAAGATGATAAATCTGGGGTTAATAAGTTAACCTGCGGTGATTGCCCTAAAGTTTACATAGGTCAGACTGGAAGAACTTTCAGTCATAGAATGTGTGAACATTTGAAGAGTTTCCTCAATAATAAAAGCAATTCTACATATTCCAACCATTTGTTAGAAACAGGACATACTTTCAACCATAACTTTGAAATTCTACATATAGAAAGCAAAAGTTATGCCTTAAATCTGTTAGAATCCCTAGAGATAAATAAACATAATAAAATTGGAATATTACTTAACGAACAAATAGATTTAAATAGCTCACCTCTGTTAAAGATATTCAGATAAGCTGGAATTTGCAGGGACCCTTTTTTGGGTTTTAGTGCTCAATAAAAATTTATTGTACTTACTGTAATATAAATAGCCACGGATTTCGGAAACAAGCTTAGTTATTCAAAATGTGATCTTGCCTGATGATGCTACTGTGATAGCGAAACAATTGTTGTGAATTTAACAATAAAAATTTGTGAAAATCAGAATAACCTTATTTCAATATTATTTAATATTGATTTTCACTAAGTAAGGACTGATACAATTCAATATGAATATAATAAAACAAGTAACAGTAAATAATGGGTAAAACCGATCAATTATTGAACAACTATTGAATAATATTAAACTAAAACAATCTATGTCATTAGTTTATCCACATATCAGAAAAAATGAAAAGTTTATTTGCTTACCATACATAGGACAAAAATCTGAATAGATATCTAGATATTTAAAGAAAAAACGAAATGTCAATATCTCATAAAACAATAAATTCTTTAGGTAAATTAATAAAAAATAATAAATATATCGTCAATAAGAGGAGTATATAGGTTAAATGTCCATATGTATACATTGGCCAAACGGGTAGATCTTTTGAGAGTAGGATCCAGGAACACCAGAATCCATTCGTTAAGAATAAATCAAACTCCACTTATGCCAGGCATCTACAAGAATCCGGACATGATTTTGAACATAACTTTGAAGTTCTCCATTTCGAGAACAAATGCAATAGACTAGACCTTTTAGAAGCAATGGAAATAAACCGGCATCATAAAATGAATATTTTGTTGAACGACCAAACAGATGTGAACCGTTCTCCGTTGTTGAACCTTTTTTAATAAATTCCTTGAAAAATTCATTTTGTCACGTATTTTTAGTGAAACTTGTATTCAAGGAGAAAGATTTTGTGAAAGTAGTTAGTTACCATACTCACCTGACGAAGTCAATATGTATTTGACAACAATTGTCGTTGAAAATTAAAAATAAGCGGAAATAAAGTGTTTTACTTCAAATCATTTACGATGAATTTCAGTCAAATAGCGACCGAAACAATCAAGAACAAATAACTTCTTTACTTATTGAAACTTAAGCTTTCTTAACTTCAATATTTATCAATTGAATGCTCCCTGTGAGTTCTATTTTATCAAAAGGATTTCTTGATTTTTGACTATCGTTTAAAGAATTTACAGTCTACTAGTGGTTATGTATTCTAAATATTCTTTTCCTTCAAAATTTGTGATTGTGATTATTTTTGTTAATTGAATTATCTATATTTCTGGATGAATTTGATTGAAATATTGGATGGAGTAGTCAAACCCAAACTTCATCAAGGAAAAAATAAAAATTACTTTCAATACAATAGTAAATTTTACAAACAGAAAGATGGACTTGCCATGGGTTCACTTTTCAGTCCATTACTCGCTGAAATCTTTATGTCTTGTTTTGAAAGAAAAATTTTAAAATCCACACACGCAAAGCATATCACTTTTTGGTACAGGTATGTAAACGATATATTGGCTTGCTTCTGCGGAACACATTCAGAATTGAAGGAAACATTAGAATATCTTAATAGTTTGCAAAATAAGGTCAAATTCACCATGGAAACACAATTTGATAACAACTTTGATTAAGAGTAATAATGAAATTTCCTTTGATATATAGAAAACCCACATCAACTGATACAACAATACCAAATTTTTCAAACCATCCGATCAATCATAAACTAGCTGTATATAGATCAATGGTACATAGAGCATTTTCAATTCCTTAAAATAATATTAGGATAAAGAGGGAATTGAATACAATCAGACAAATAGCCACAAAAAATCAGGTACAAAGAGCATCAATCTGCTTTTAGGAACCGGAAGAATAATTCCAATTTTGCGAACCATTTCTTCACTACAGATCAGACGTTTCCAGAATTGAACAACCTTGTTATCTTGCACGTGGAAGCGAAAGGGAAAAAACTTGACATCCTGGAATCCATAGAAATTGAAAAATATAAAAAGCACGTACCAATAATAAAACTACTTAACGAACAGACGGAACTTTGGAAAACCCCTCTCTTCGAAGCTCTGCCGAAGCCTACAATCAGCATATATAATAGTTGAGATCTAATTTGTTCATTCAGTTTGAAAATGTAGTAAACACTACGAAACTCGAGTCACAGTAATAATAAAAAGTGATAGAAAACAAAGTAATTTCTTATTTCATTCCATTAAAATGAACTATCACAAAGTAACGGACTACTCCATCCTAAATTAAGTAATATAAAATACGCAGGCCCTATTTTACAGAGTGATATAGATGATATCCTACGATTTAGATTACGTATGGTAAACTTGTCAAATGTAACAATTATATAATATATGTAAATCATCTGAAAAATATTTCCGGTTTCATCATAAAACATGTAACATTTTTAATCAAAAAACTGATACATTTTTATATCGTATTCTTATCGGTAGAACACTGGAAAATCTACCCATATCTATTCCTGAAAATTTTTGTGACCATTTGTATGATGACCCGCTAGATAGCCATTCGATGAAAGTCATCACATACTGTTTTGTGTAAAGATATGAAACATCCAGACTTCCAAGGATAAGAAAGAACTGCAGAATTTATTCTGACGTTTAATTCACTTATCCTTCAATCAAAAGACCTCTTTTGAAATATTCCAAATTATAAATTATTTTTAATGAACCCATTAACGCCCATTTTGTATTCTTCAATTAAGTTGCACAAAGAGAATAGTCCCATCAGACCCTTTGTTTCATTTGTCACAGCCCCGTCAAACAAACTTTCAAAAACATTAATCAAAATTTTTCTAACAGAAACTAACTTTGAACCCAAATTTGCAATAAGAAACTCAATAGACAACTTTCTTCATTTTTGGAATCTAGCAATAAATTATATCAAACAATTGAATTCACATGAATATCGAGCCAAATTCTCTCTTGAATTGGTCCCCCAGTACTACACCACAAAAAAAAATTCAAAATATAAAACCCAATTTTCTAGTCTTTCGACTCCATTTGCTTACCAAGCTGGTTGTGTATTACGAACTAACTGCTAGTGGAAGTAAGAAAGTGTTGAGCTTTACTCGTGTAAATCAAGACTGTAGAATTATAACGTAGTATGCGGAACCGCAAGTTTTTTGCATACGAAAAGAAACCACATGAAAATTTGAAAAGATATTCAGAATAGAAAAATCGCATAAAAAATTTGAAAAAAAAATTATATGAAGTAAATAATAGCATCAATTTCTTAGATTTAAAATCTACCAAAATTAATAATAGACACGACTTATCCATATACATGAAACCTACACATACAGATGGTACGATTCATTATACTTCAAATCATCCATTTTTACAAAAATGGTCAGCTTATAATAGTATGCTTTATAGATTGGTTAACATACCCATGACGAAATAAAATTTCGACAAAGAGTATAAAACCATTGGTTAAGGCACAAACTACCGCCACAACATGTAATCTCATGCGCAAAGTGTTAGCGCATGTACATTCTATAGTATTACAATAATGTTGTATGAAGCATAATCTTTATACTGTGGTTGCTTCCAAATTAACTTGAGTTTCTCTATGAAAGAGGAATAACCACAGAAACCATAGACGTAATTTCATGTAATTCTTGATGTACCAAGTAAACTATTGACAATTCAACACTCTACACTAATCACAATTCACCACTACATAATTCAGTATTCAGTATTCCAACACACACAGTCTCCCAAAAACGATGGGACATAGCACACACAGAAGAAGTACAGTAAGTTAATTTTGTATACATTATCATTTTATGATACATATTTTATACTTCAATATATTTTTTATACTTGTAGTATTCTTTCGATCCCTGAACCAGGTTCAAATATTTTAATACAATCATTTAATACAGTCCACTTAATTCTTATCTAATTTTTTGCTCTATATTATTAGTTATATCTAATAATAATTCCTCGTATCAAGACAGATCGAAAATGTACGAATAATGGACGGCGACACCATTATGCGAAGTGACTCGATTAGGAAAAGAAAGAACCCCCCGTCTGAAACAAGCTCAGATACGGACGAGGAGCCCCCAATCAACATGTCTACAAATATAGAAGGAGACAGACGCCGGAAAAAGGTGAAAGATATCACCAATCCGCAACAAACTCACCCTGGCGGCGGAAGCCAGCCAAAAAACACAGAAGACTTGAATGCACCTATTCAAGTCAAAAACAGGTATGAAAAACTGGATAATCCAGTAGAAGAAGAAGTCAACACAAATAACCCCCCAAAAACCATGAAAAGGCACAGGAACCCACCCCCAATAGTGCTACAAGGAGTTATAATGGACCACGAAGAGATGGTAGCTAAAATTAAGCACCAAATTGGAAAGGCCAAATTCTATATCAAGTATATGAAAAATGCATCGAGAATTTACACTTTCAATATGGACGACTATGATAAATTGAAGAAGCACTTCATCACAATTAAACAAGATTTTCACACCTTCTCAAAAAGGGACGAGAAGACGCATGCCTTCGTACTAAAAGGCATAGGAAACAAAACAGACAGCGAAACAATAAAAGAGGCATTAATTTTCGACCACGACCTGGACGTTAAACAGGTCTACAAAATGAATGCACAAAATGCACAAAAGAACTTATGTTCCTGGTAGTAACGAACCAGAACATAACTCTTAGACAGCTAAACAACAGCGTATACGGAGTATGTAACTCATACGTACACTGGGAGAGGCAACGGAACTCCAGGCAGATGGCAATCTGCAAAAACTGTCAGGAATGGGGACACGGAACCTCCAACTGTTTCAAGAAACCGAAATGTGTAATGTGCGCGGGTGAACACAAAACCGCGGATTGTGAAAAAAGTGCCCAGGACGCCCCAAAGTGCGCGAATTGCAACAACTGAATTGATTAGACAACTGTTGAAGAACCAAACAGACATCGCGCTGATCCAGGAACCATATACCATTAAACGGAACAACAACTCGTACTACATACCCGGCCTACAGGGTATTTCTGCCGCTCACAGCTTGACTAGTAATTTCTGACACGAACTGTATGACATGAGGAAGAACCCCTAGGGAGTAGTTTACAAACTAGCAGCTGAAAAGTTTCACCATGCAGGAGCACTCAACTCACAATCAATTAGTTGATGATTTATTATTCCAAAAAACGTGGCAACCAATATCCCAAAAATCCCATATTTTAAAGATTTCGTTTATTGGTACCCCTATGTAGATGACATTTGTTTATTTAATGGTACAAACAGACAAATTTCTTCATTTTTGGAATCTAGCAATAAATTATATCAAACAATTGAATTCACACTTGAAGATGAAGTAAATATTATCATCAATTTAAAATCACCAAAATTAATAATTGACACGACTTGTCCATATACATGAAACCTACACATACAGATGGTACGATTCATTATACTTCAAATCATCCATTTTTACAAAAATGGTCAGCTTATAATAGTATGCTTTATAGATTGGTTAACATACCCATGACGAAATAAAATTTCGACAAAGAGTATAAAACCATTGGTTAAGGCACAAACTACCGCCACAACATGTAATCTCATGCGCAAAGTGTTAGCGCATGTACATTCTATAGTATTACAATAATGTTGTATGAAGCATAATCTTTATACTGTGGTTGCTTCCAAATTAACTAGAGTTTCTCTATGAAAGAGGAATAACCACAGAAACCATAGACGTAATTTCATGTAATTCTTGATGTACCAAGTCAACTATTGACAATTCAACACTCTACACTAATCACAATTCACCACTACATAATTCAGTATTCAGTATTCCAACACACACACAGTTAACACAGGTAAAAAATCAATAGAAGTAGCAAATTTTTTGAAAAACGAACGGAATTTCAATATAGCATTCAAAACCAATAATACTTCAAGTAATTTAATCAAAAATAATAAAGACAAATTAGATAAAAACAAAAAATCGGGAGTATATAAGTTGAATTGTGGTTCATGCCAGAAAGTATATATTGGACAAACAGGAAGGAACTTCAAGAAGAGGATTAAAGAACATTTGAGTAGTTTCCTGAATAAAAAACAGAACTCAACTTATGCGAACCATCTTTTAGACGAGGGACATATGTTTGATTCAAACTACAAAATTCTACACATAGAAAACAAAAGTAGAAGACTTAATATTCTAGAAGCAATGGAATATTAGGATAAAGAGGGAATTGAATACAATCAGACAAATAGTCACAAAAAATCAGGTACAAAGAGCATCAATCTGCTTTTAGGAACCGGAAGAATAATTCCAATTTTGCGAACCATTTCTTCACTACAGATCACACGTTTCCAGAATTGAACAACCTTGTTATCTTGCACGTGGAAGCGAAAGGGAAAAAACTTGACATCCTGGAATCCATAGAAATTGAAAAATATAAAAAGCACGTACCAATAATAAAACTACTTAACGAACAGACGGAACTTTGGAAAACCCCTCTCTTCGAAGCTCTGCCGAAGCCTACAATCAGCATATATAATAGTTGAGATCTAATTTGTTCATTCAGTTTGAAAATGTAGTAAACACTACGAAACTCGAGTCACAGTAATAATGAAAAGTGATAGAAAACAAAGTAATTTCTTATTTCATTCCATTAAAATGAACTATCACAAAGTAACGGACTACTCCATCCTAAATTAAGTAATATAAAATAGGCAGGCCCTATTTTACAGAGTGATATAGATGATATCCTACGATTTAGATTACGTATGGTAAACTTGTCAAATGTAACAATTATATAATATATGTAAATCATCTGAAAAATATTTCCGGTTTCATCATAAAACATGTAACATTTTTAATCAAAAAACTGATACATTTTTATATCGTATTCTTATCGGTAGAACACTGGAAAATCTACCCATATCTATTCCTGAAAATTTTTGTGACCATTTGTATGATGACCCGCTAGATAGCCACGACTTGTCCATATACATGAAACCTACACATACAGATGGTACGATTCATTATACTTCAAATCATCCATTTTTACAAAAATGGTCAGCTTATAATAGTATGCTTTATAGATTGGTTAACATACCCATGACGAAATAAAATTTCGACAAAGAGTATAAAACCATTGGTTAAGGCACAAACTACCGCCACAACATGTAATCTCATGCGCAAAGTGTTAGCGCATGTACATTCTATAGTATTACAATAATGTTGTATGAAGCATAATCTTTATACTGTGGTTGCTTCCAAATTAACTTGAGTTTCTCTATGAAAGAGGAATAACCACAGAAACCATAGACGTAATTTCATGTAATTCTTGATGTACCAAGTCAACTATTGACAATTCAACACTCTACACTAATCACAATTCACCACTACATAATTCAGTATTCAGTATTCCAACACACACAGTCTCCCAAAAACGATGAGACATAGCACACACAGAAGAAGTACAGTAAGTTAATTTTGTATACATTATCATTTTATGACACATATTTTATACTTCAATATATTTTTTATACTTGTAGTATTCTTTCGATCCCTGAAACCAGGTTCAAATATTTTAATACAATCATTTAATACAGGCCACTTAATTCTTATCTAATTTTTTGCTCTATATTATTAGTTATATCTAATAATAATTCCAACACCAAGTCTACACACAGACTACTTATATTGAGAATATCTTATGGATTCAAATCCTACGTTGATTCCGAAATACACAGGCTATTTTGATATACTGGCAATATTTCTAACCAGCTACAGTTTCTATCACACAGAAATTCCATTTGCAATAAACTCATTGCAAATTTACAATGTATCTAAAGGCAAGACAGTTTGTTTGGAAATCAGTAGTCTGTACGATCTGAAGAAGTTACAATGTAACGAAACACGTCATCAATTACTCAATAAAAGTGAAGAAAGAAATGGTAAATTTCAAAATGAAATAAAAATAGCCATAAAAAACGCTACGGCCCTTTTCGGTACTAAACCATTTTTTAATTCAACTTTAATGAATCCTCAACCACCAAATATGTATTCTTTAATCAAGGTACATAAGGAAAGTTGTCCCATCAGGCCAGTTGTGTCATTTGTTACAGCGCCATCATATAGATTATCTAAGGCACTTATTAAAATCATACTCTCGGAAACAAATTTTGAAGCAAAATTATCTATAAAGGATACATACCATCTGGTGAATAACATAAAAGATGTACGTGTTCCAGATAATGCAATGCTTATATCCTTTGATGTAAAGAATTTATTTCCGTCCATACCAGTCAAGGAAACCATAAAATGAGTAGAAAACACTGATAGACAATTTCCTTTGTTTGTGGATTTCATAAACAAATTATCCCTAACCATACAATTCATTTATGAATGGGAAAAAAACAATAGTATAAATTTTTTGGACTTAACTATCACAAAAATCAAAAATAAACACGTTTTTTCAAAAAACCGGAAACCAACCCAGATAGCACAATCCACTTCACATCAAACCACCCATCCTCACAAAAATTAGCAGCATACAATAGTATGTTATATAGATTAACCAACATACCCATGTCACGTGAGAATTTTGACAAAGAATATAACATTATTAAACAGATTGCATTGAACAACGGTTTCCACGTCCCGATTATTGAGAATCTTTTTAGAAAAATACAATAAAAGCTGGCTTTAAAATTAGTATATCCCATAAATAATGATTCAATTGAAAGTAAATACATTTCTTTGACATACTTGGGACCAAAAACAGAAAAGGTAGCTAGATATTTAAAGAAGAACCACAATTTTTGAATTTCTTATAAAACGAGTAACTCCCAAGGAAAATTAATAAAAAATAATAAAGATAAAACATCTAAGAACAAGAAATCAGGTGTTAATAAGTTAACTGGCGGTACTAGCCATTTTGGATATGTTGGTCAGACAGGAAGACCGTTCCAGGCGAGACTTAGGGAACATGAAAAATTCATTCAGACTTTTACTAGGATTAACAGTTAGATTAAACTTAAAAATTGTACATCTAGATGTGGAAACCGCCCTTTTAAATGGTTTTCTCAAAGAAAATGTTTTTATGGAACAGCTTGAAGGTTTTGTATCAAAACAAAACCCTAATATGGTTTTAAACTGAAGAAAGCTATATATGGTTTAAAACAAGCTAGTCGGGCGTGGAATGAGACAAAGTTTTATTAGAGATGGGTTATAGAAAGTCGAAATTTGAACCATGCTTATATATCAAACAGAATAGGAATAAATTATCTATAATAGCCCTTTATGTAGATGATTTTCTTGTCCTCTCAGCTGACCAGAAAGAAATTGATATTATCAATGAAAAACTTAACCTTACCATAATAAAACATATTTGATCATTATGGATTCATTTTCGAGATGGCCTGAAATTTATGAAATGCAAAAATTAGATTCTTTTACCACTATAAACAAATTACGCGATTGTTTTCCTAGGTTTGGCTTACCGAATACAATTGTATCAGATAATGGTCCACAATTAGTTTCCGAAGAATTTGAAAAATTTTGTAATTTCAATGATATTGTTCATATTAGATCCCCACCGTATCATCCTTCAACAAACGGTCTTGCAGAAAACGGTGTAAAATCATTTAAGAATTCCTTAAATAAATACCTCAAAGATATCAGGACAAAATCAGAGAGTACGGAAATATTAATGAGTAAATATTTATTTTCATATCGTAATACACCACACTGTACCACTGGTGAAACACCATCGAAATTAATGTTTGGAAGACATGTAAAAACTCGATTAGACCTGTTAACAAAAAGTCGGCGTTCAAAAGCTTTGAAAAGACAGATTAAATACCATAGTAAAAGAATGGTAGAATTTGAAGAAGGTGAGGTTGTTTATATTAAAGACTATCGGACACCAAATAAAATCACTTTTGAAAAGGCTGTAATTGTACAGATTTTCGGTACTCAAAATTATAATTGTAAAACAAATTAATTTGGAGGAGGCATATTGATCAAATGAGGAAAGTAGGAAGTTTTTATGATGACATTTGTGATATTAATGTGAAAGGGACGCTAGGAAACAGATTTTTTACATCAAAGGATATGAATTTTGCATTACCTGGAATTTGCACGTTTTGAATTTTATCTATGATATAACGATCCATTCAAAGTCACATCATCCATATTCACAAAAACTAGCAGCATTCAATAGCATGGTACATAGACTAATCAAAACACCTATGAGAAAACAGAATTTTGACTATGAGCTCAATACTATAAAACAAATCTCTGTTAATAATGGTTTCAAACCTGACATTGTGGACCAAATATTGAATAAATTCTTATTAAAGCAAGCTCTAACATTAATATACCCCAAAAGCGAAAAAATAGAACAGAATAGATATATAACACTAAATTACACAGGTAAAAAATCAATAGAAGTAGCAAATTTTTTGAAAAACGAACGGAATTTCAATATAGCATTCAAAACCAATAATACTTCAAGTAATTTAATCAAAAATAATAAAGACAAATTAGATAAAAACAAAAAATCGGGAGTATATAAGTTGAATTGTGGTTCATGCCAGAAAGTATATATTGGACAAACAGGAAGGAACTTCAAGAAGAGGATTAAAGAACATTTGAGTAGTTTCCTGAATAAAAAACAGAACTCAACTTATGCGAACCATCTTTTAGACGAGGGACATATGTTTGATTCAAACTACAAAATTCTACACATAGAAAACAAAAGTAGAAGACTTAATATTCTAGAAGCAATGGAATATTAGGATAAAGAGGGAATTGAATACAATCAGACAAATAGTCACAAAAAATCAGGTACAAAGAGCATCAATCTGCTTTTAGGAACCGGAAGAATAATTCCAATTTTGCGAACCATTTCTTCACTACAGATCACACGTTTCCAGAATTGAACAACCTTGTTATCTTGCACGTGGAAGCGAAAGGGAAAAAACTTGACATCCTGGAATCCATAGAAATTGAAAAATATAAAAAGCACGTACCAATAATAAAACTACTTAACGAACAGACGGAACTTTGGAAAACCCCTCTCTTCGAAGCTCTGCCGAAGCCTACAATCAGCATATATAATAGTTGAGATCTAATTTGTTCATTCAGTTTGAAAATGTAGTAAACACTACGAAACTCGAGTCACAGTAATAATAAAAAGTGATAGAAAACAAAGTAATTTCTTATTTCATTCCATTAAAATGAACTATCACAAAGTAACGGACTACTCCATCCTAAATTAAGTAATATAAAATACGCAGGCCCTATTTTACAGAGTGATATAGATGATATCCTACGATTTAGATTACGTATGGTAAACTTGTCAAATGTAACAATTATATAATATATGTAAATCATCTGAAAAATATTTCCGGTTTCATCATAAAACATGTAACATTTTTAATCAAAAAACTGATACATTTTTATATCGTATTCTTATCGGTAGAACACTGGAAAATCTACCCATATCTATTCCTGAAAATTTTTGTGACCATTTGTATGATGACCCGCTAGATAGCCATTCGATGAAAGTCATCACATACTGTTTTGTGTAAAGATATGAAACATCCAGACTTCCAAGGATAAGAAAGAACTGCAGAATTTATTCTGACGTTTAATTCAGTTATCCTTCAATCAAAAGACCTCTTTTGAAATATTCCAAATTATTAATTAACTTTAATGAACCCATTAACGCCCATTTTGTATTCTTCAATTAAGTTGCACAAAGAGAATAGTCCCATCAGACCCTTTGTTTCATTTGTCACAGCCCCGTCAAACAAACTTTCAAAAACATTAATCAAAATTTTTCTAACAGAAACTAACTTTGAACCCAAATTTGCAATGAGAAACTCAATAGACAACTTTCTTCATTTTTGGAATCTAGCAATAAATTATATCAAACAATTGAATTCACATGAATATCGAGCCAAATTCTCTCTTGAATTGGTCCCCCAGTACTACACCACAAAAAAAAATTCAAAATATAAAACCCAATTTTCTAGTCTTTCGACTCTTTGCTTACCAAGCTGGTTGTGTATTACGAACTAACTGCTAGTGGAAGTAAGAAAGTGTTGAGCTTTACTCGTGTAAATCAAGACTGTAGAATTATAACGTAGTATGCGGAACCGCAAGTTTTTTGCATACGAAAAGAAACCGAATGAAAATTTGAAAAGATGTTCAGAATAGAAAAATCGCATAAAAAATTTGAAAAAAAAATCATATGAAGTAAATAATAGCATCAATTTCTTAGATTTAAAATCTACCAAAATTAATAATAGACACGACTTGTCCATATACATGAAACCTACACATACAGATGGTAAAGGGGTTATATATCCGATTCTGTACATTCGACATATGCTATTCATCTTAAGGAATTCAGGCATAATTTCAACAATAATTACGAAATGATCCACGTTGAAAGCAAAAGTTCTAGAATAACACTCAGAGTTTCTTGAAATCAACAGGTATAATGCCCATAAAATCCTTTTGAACGAACAAACAGATGTTGATAAGTCTCCATTACTGAATATCTTTCCTTAGTGGCATTTTAGCGGCAAACTCCAATAAAAACCTAGCGTTTTTTATCACTTGTGCTTCCATTATTTGGTCACGTACCTAACAATGTATTTAAACTTTGTTACACTGAATACCATCAGACAGTACAATGTAATACCTGAAGAAGACATATCGTGGTGAAACAATTGTTTTAGTAGTACAAACATTTTTGTGGAAATAAATTACTGTCTCATATATTTTTCAATATTAACTGGCATATTATATTTAATATAAAATACGTTATATTAAATAAACATCTTCGTGAAGGTAGTTTTATATCGTTTCATATTTGAACGGAAGACCGTTCGAGACGAGACTTTGGGAACATGAAAAATGTTTTTGTAACAAAAAAAGAAATTCAACCTATGCAGAACACCTTCTCGATAGAGGACATAGTTTTAATAGTAACTTTGAAATTTTACACACAGAAAACAAAAGTTTCAGATTTAACTTAACACCAAAGGGGTTATATATCCGATTCTGTACATTCGACATATGCTAATCATCTTAAGGAATTCATGCATAATTTTAACAGTAATTATGAAATTATCCACGAAGAAAGCAAAAGTTCTAGATTAACACTTTTAGAATTTCTTGAAATCAACAGGTATAATGTCCGTAAAATCCTTTTGAATGAACAAACAGATGTTTGTCTCCATTACCAAAAAAAGAAATTCAACCTATGCAGAACACCTTCTCGATACAGGACATAGTTTTAATAGTAACTTTGAAATTTTACTCACAGAAAACAAAAGTTTCAGATTTAACTTGTTAGAAACTTTAGAAATCGATATTATAAAAGAAAAATATTATTGAATAACCAAACAGAATTAAGTAGCTCCCCTTTGTTGAATCTTTTATCTTAACCCCCTCTATTTTTTGTTATGTACATGTACTATATAATGAAATTCATTCTTGTTCATGGTAGATTCAGTATCTAGTAATACTCACCGGAAGAAGTCATGGTATGACGTAACAATTGTAGTGAAATAAAATATATTAGCGGAAATTAGAACATTGTTTTTATTCATATTATCAAGATGAATTTCAGTCAAGTAAAGACCGAAACAATCATAGATTCAAAGACCGAAACAATCATAGATTCAAAGACCGAAACAATCATAGTTGTAGAAGTCATTATGTTTTACTACCAATAAATCGAAATTTTACACATTTTATTGTGAGTTTCGGGAATCAAATGTATAAAATATCAATTTATTGATGGTTGTAAAAGCTACTAATTTCTATATTTATATTAAAAATAACACTCGGTTTATATTTCACAGTTTATTCAGAAATCTGACACGTGTTTCGGTATTTCAACCATCTTCAGAGGAGTACAAAAAGTAACTAAACTTAAAATCACAGAGGTTCATTTTTATTACAATTACAACATCTGTTGCTTTTTATGGCACATTTTTACAACAGAATCCAATACAGGCGTACTAGGAAAGAGTATTTGGGAATTGGTCAAATTTTCTTTATTCTCTAAAGATTTTTTGATTGAAAGAATCTCCAAATAGTCCATCACTTTACCCTTATTAACATTGTATAATAAACTAACATCCTTTTCGTTGAAAAAGTGATTATTCTCTATACAATGTTCTGCAAAACCGGTTGATTTATGGTTTTTTAGAATTGATACCCTATGTTCTTTCACTCGATGTTGTAAACACCGACCTGTTTGTCCAATATATATAGCATCACAATCATCACATTTTAGTTGGTAAATTCCCGTATTAGTCATATTAGGGTTCCTTTCTTTATTATTCCCTAAGAGTTTGGCTAGATTATTTTTATTGACTGTTATCGAACTAATTCCCATTTTCCGGAAACCATTACAAATTTTGTAACTAATACCTTTTATATACGGTATAGAGTACCACATTAAATCTCGGTTATAATCCTTTGAATTTATATAAAAATTTTTTAAAATATATTTAAATGCTTTCTTTTTAATCATTTTGTCAATAAGGTCCGTTCTATAGCCATTATTCAAAGCTATGGTTTTAATTATATTAACTTCTTTTTTGTAATTAGTTTCATTCAACGGGATATTCAAGAGTCTATGTATGAAGCTATGGAATGATGACATTTTAATCTGCCATGACTGATTGGATTTGGAATGTATAGTGGTGTCTGTCGTAGTCGGTTTTCTGAAAATATCGAATTCAAATTTGTTATCTAAATGAGAGATTTTGAGATCTAAAAAGCTAATCGACGAGTTTTGTTCAATTTCTATGGTAAATTCGATATTTTCATTCAAGTCATTGAGAAAATTCAAGAATTGTTTCAGCTGTCTGTCGGTTCCGGTCCAAATGCAAAAGACATCATCTACATATCTAGCCCAAAAATGGATATACTTAATTAGTTTATTTGTTTTATTCGTGAATAATAAATTTTCTAAATATGCCATGAATATTTCAGCCAAAAGTGGACTTATAGGGCTACCCATTGGTAGGCCATTAAATTGATTAAAAAATTTGTTATTGAATTTAAAATAATTTTGGTCTAAACACATTTCTAGAATTTTGTATAGATTATCTTTGTTTGTTGGTGTTAGATGGCTGTTATTTATCATAGATTTCAAGAGTGGCTTGAGCTCGTTTGTTGGTATCGAAGTAAATAGGCTTTTTACGTCAAAAGAGATGAATTTACATTTGTTCGGTACGGTAGTCTGTTCTAATTTTTTAATGAGTTCAAGGGAATTTTTGACACTATACGGAGAAGTGCAATTTACTACAGATGGTAGATTTTTTGCCAAATCTTTACATAAAATATATGCTGGTGCGTTTATATATGAAACCACTGGTCTCATTGGAATATCTTCCTTGTGTAATTTAGGCATTCCATATAGAACAGGAGCAGTAGGGTTCATAACACATAAAGTTTTTAGATTTCTGTCACTAAAAATATTCTTATATTCAATAGTTAGTTTCCTCACCGACTTCTGGAACGAGTTTGTTGGATCTGATTTTATTTCTCTGAAATCTTCAGATTTTAGTAAATTTTCCATTTTAATTTTATACTCAGTGTTCGTCATGATAGTTAATGTATTTCCTTTATCTGCTTTTTTTATAATTAGATCATTCAACTGAATTTTACGTTTGAGTTGCTTTATAATTTTTCTTTCGGAGTTGTTAAATTTGGAAATGTTTTTAGTATTAAAATTTTTTGCTATTGAATATTTTTCTGATAATGGTTTTTTGGACATATCTAATATGGTTTCAGTTTTTGAAGCTAACATTTCTACATCTTTAAAATTAAAATTATCCGGACAATATTTTAGTCCTTTTTCCAGTACATTTAATTCTGTTTTATCAAATTTAACATCTGTAAGGTTTTTGACTCTATCATAAAATGTAAATTCGCAAGTTAAATTTTGTTTTTGAGTAGTACAATTAGAGCTTACTTCTTTCATTCTTCTGAGTTTGTTCAATTTTTTTAATTGATTAATATATTGTTGGTGGACTTCTAGCTGAACTTCTTCCCTGGTTGCTCTGTCAATGGCTTGGAATTCATCGTATATTAATTTGTGGGCTAATTCATCATGAATCAATTTCAAGTGAAGTTGTAAGAAGTTTCGTCGCTGATACCATTTGTGAACTTCCTCATTCAGCCAATTGCTATAGGCTATTTTTACTGTCCTTTTTCAAATTAATATACGATGAATTCCAAGCCATTGACAGAGCAACCAGGGAAGAAGTTCAGCTAGAAGTCCACCAACAATATATTAATCAATTAAAAAAATTGAACAAACTCAGAAGAATGAAAGAAGTAAGCTCTAATTGTACTACTCAAAAACAAAATTTAACTTGCGAATTTACATTTTATGATAGAGTCAAAAACCTTACAGATGTTAAATTTGATAAAACAGAATTAAATGTACTGGAAAAAGGACTAAAATATTGTCCGGATAATTTTAATTTTAAAGATGTAGAAATGTTAGCTTCAAAAACTGAAACCATATTAGATATGTCCAAAAAACCATTATCAGAAAAATATTCAATAGCAAAAAATTTTAATACTAAAAACATTTCCAAATTTAACAACTCCGAAAGAAAAATTATAAAGCAACTCAAACGTAAAATTCAGTTGAATGATCTAATTATAAAAAAAGCAGATAAAGGAAATACATTAACTATCATGACGAACACTGAGTATAAAATTAAAATGGAAAATTTACTAAAATCTGAAGATTTCAGAGAAATAAAATCAGATCCAACAAACTCGTTCCAGAAGTCGGTGAGGAAACTAACTATTGAATATAAGAATATTTTTAGTGACAGAAATCTAAAAACTTTATGTGTTATGAACCCTACTGCTCCTGTTCTATATGGAATGCCTAAATTACACAAGGAAGATATTCCAATGAGACCAGTGGTTTCATATATAAACGCACCAGCATATATTTTATGTAAAGATTTGGCAAAAAATCTACCATCTGTAGTAAATTGCACTTCTCCGTATAGTGTCAAAAATTCCCTTGAACTCATTAAAAAATTAGAACAGACTACCGTACCGAACAAATGTAAATTCATCTCTTTTGACGTAAAAAGCCTATTTACTTCGATACCAACAAACGAGCTCAAGCCACTCTTGAAATCTATGATAAATAACAGCCATCTAACACCAACAAACAAAGATAATCTATACAAAATTCTAGAAATGTGTTTAGACCAAAATTATTTTAAATTCAATAACAAATTTTTTAATCAATTTAATGGCCTACCAATGGGTAGCCCTATAAGTCCACTTTTGGCTGAAATATTCATGGCATATTTAGAAAATTTATTATTCACGAATAAAACAAATAAACTAATTAAGTATATCCATTTTTGGGCTAGATATGTAGATGATGTCTTTTGCATTTGGACCGGAACCGACAGACAGCTGAAACAATTCTTGAATTTTCTCAATGACTTGAATGAAAATATCGAATTTACCATAGAAATTGAACAAAACTCGTCGATTAGCTTTTTAGATCTCAAAATCTCTCATTTAGATAACAAATTTGAATTCGATATTTTCAGAAAACCGACTACGACAGACACCACTATACATTCCAAATCCAATCAGTCATGGCAGATTAAAATGTCATCATTCCATAGCTTCATACATAGACTCTTGAATATCCCGTTGAATGAAACTAATTACAAAAAAGAAGTTAATATAATTAAAACCATAGCTTTGAATAATGGCTATAGAACGGACCTTATTGACAAAATGATTAAAAAGAAAGCATTTAAATATATTTTAAAAAATTTTTATATAAATTCAAAGGATTATAACCGAGATTTAATGTGGTACTCTATACCGTATATAAAAGGTATTAGTTACAAAATTTGTAATGGTTTCCGGAAAATGGGAATTAGTTCGATAACAGTCAATAAAAATAATCTAGCCAAACTCTTAGGGAATAATAAAGAAAGGAACCCTAATATGACTAATACGGGAATTTACCAACTAAAATGTGATGATTGTGATGCTATATATATTGGACAAACAGGTCGGTGTTTACAACATCGAGTGAAAGAACATAGGGTATCAATTCTAAAAAACCATAAATCAACCGGTTTTGCAGAACATTGTATAGAGAATAATCACTTTTTCAACGAAAAGGATGTTAGTTTATTATACAATGTTAATAAGGGTAAAGTGATGGACTATTTGGAGATTCTTTCAATCAAAAAATCTTTAGAGAATAAAGAAAATTTGACCAATTCCCAAATACTCTTTCCTAGTACGCCTGTATTGGATTCTGTTGTAAAAATGTGCCATAAAAAGCAACAGATGTTGTAATTGTAATAAAAATGAACCTCTGTGATTTTAAGTTTAGTTACTTTTTGTACTCCTCTGAAGATGGTTGAAATACCGAAACACGTGTCAGATTTCTGAATAAACTGTGAAATATAAACCGAGTGTTATTTTTAATATAAATATTATAATGTTTCACCTAGAACCAACCGCAAACTCAATTCTTCTTATTGCTACTAATTTCTATAACTTGTTTTTATGTTTAACTTCAAATGATAACGGCTGAAACAGTTCAGTATTTAACTGACACGATAGAATATGTTAATTCAGTTGCAGTATTCAATAGAATTTGATATTTTTGATGATAAAATTAGACAAGAAATTATTAAATTAATTTGTTCAAAATATGCTCAACAGATAAAAAAACTCAAAACCCCAAATTCATTAAACGAAGTGAAAATATAATATATAGAACAAATGATCGCGTCATTAACATATCAGAATCCCAATTTTCAAATAACGAACTAAACTTACTCGAAAAAGGTCATAAATTTGCCCCAACAATTAAAAATAAAAAAGTAAAAGAAATTCTTACTATTCCACAACTGCACTTAAATATACGGATGAGATGAGAAAATGAATTATTTCATTAAAAATCAGGATATCGTAGAAACTCCCATTGACCCGACGACTAAAATTCAAAAATCATTCCGAAAAAGTTTGTCAGACA
Organism: Megalocaria dilatata; assembly: GCA_034642435.1. NCBI lineage: Eukaryota > Metazoa > Arthropoda > Insecta > Coleoptera > Coccinellidae > Megalocaria > Megalocaria dilatata. Next base: position 59,198,405 of record CM067854.1, on the reverse strand, counting down.
TCTCCTTATTTAAATCAAATTATCATCTCATAAATATGAATCCTAGCCCACCAAAACTCTACGGTCTAATAAAAACTCACAAAGAAGATGCACCAATTAGCTATGGTGCTCACCACTGGGGACCTAATGTAGCACTGTTCAAAAATTTTCAATGTCAGTAGGATTCTATTGACAAAAAAAATATTATTCTATACAAAAAAAACAAATCAAGAAAAGAGATAAAATACCAGAAGTAAGTTCGAAAATCGATTAGTTCTTGAATACTTGTTTACTTCGTGACGATTCAGAGAACTGTTAGAATTGAGCAAAATATTTTTAGGCACGATGGATGTTGAGGAAATCAAATTTTATAAACCAGGGGCATTCCATCATGCTCGATGGATGTCCAAAGCAATTTATAGTTTAAAAATGTATATTTTCCGAGACAGTATTAAGTTAAGCGCCCAAGATGAAAAAAATCTTCAGGAAATTTCATTATTTATTGTTTTTGTTTATGTTCCATATTGGTACTCTTCACCTTTAGCTGCAGCTGCACCAAATCAAGATCTTGAAATTATCAAATCTAACTATAGATCAATCGATAAAAATTTATCCAATGCAGTTCTTGAAAAATTTCTAAACCATTTATGGTATTTGAGTCCTGAAGCTGCAGCCTTATCATTTTTCGACAAAAATATATCTCTTTGTGTCAGGCAAAAAATGGTTGAGGCTTTAAAAGTGAATAATGAACAGTACGATATTCCTAAACGCTTTATCTTTGATCTGGCTGATTTTAAATGGTTCACAAATAAAAACATTGATTATTTTATAAATTCAAATTCTTTACAATTTTTTGAAAGGTTTTCAATTGATACAAGCTTTCTGCAGTTAGACAGTACTAAATGGTTAGAGGATCTTGGATATTTAAGAGGTTTAGAAATTGTAAAAAATTTGAGAGTAGTTAATGATACAGCAGAAAGAGCTGTTAAATTGTCAGAAGAATACATTAATATTTTCGCTAGAAGTGAAGATGAAAAACAATTTGTGATTCAGGTTGTAAGTGAGTATAAAAAAAGTATCAAAATGTAACTAAACAATGTTTAATTAAATAAATCAAGTATACTGAAATGGTTTAAATTTCATTCAACTTGGAAGGTTTTTGGTTTCTACCTTACACCATTAGAATTAAATATTTTCTGGAATAAAAAAATAAATTGAACAAAAATAATCATAATTTTGCCGTAAAAGTGCAAAAATTCAAGAATTTATCTTGAGGTCAACTTTAACTTTGAATAACTTTTGAAGAGTTAAATTTATCGAAAAATTTTAAGAGACCTTTTTTGTAGAGCGTTCAATTCTGTACAAGAATATGAGTTTGTTATTGCTACGAACAAACAAGTCCAAGAAAAAAAAAATATTTGCAAAAAGTGGCAAAATCCCATGCAATTTAAATGGAAAATGTATCGTCTTTGGGGCAAGGGTTGTTATGAAAATTAGAGGCGTATGATGGTCTAATATTTTGTTTTAGATGATAAACTAAAAATTTAGAGGGAGTCGCAAGAGAAATAATCAATTTCGTAAATAACGGACACCCTACTACCCATAAATATTCATTTCTGGTACAGATACATAGACGATATTCTCACGTGTATCTCCGGAACATCCAGACAACTAATTTTTGAATTTCTTGTATAACATTCACCCAAAAATTAAATTCAAATTAGAAAAAGAATCTAAGAACAGTATTACATTTTTAGACCTGTCGATATCACACTCAAATAGAAAAATATATTTCAACGTGTTCAGAAAACCCACATCCACTGATATATGTATTACTATTGATTCCAATCATCCATTTTCACAAAAAATATCAGCGTATCAATCGATGATCCATAGAGCCTTTGCATTACCCTTATCAAAAAAAGACCGCGAAGCTGAAGTCCAAACTGTACGGAGCTATGTAAATCGAAAATATTTGAGATATTTAATGAAAAGTAAACAAAAATTCAACTTTTGTCACTCATTCTTTAGAAAACAGTAATTCCTTTCGACAAAAGAAAATCTTAAGAAAAAATTTTACATGTAGATTCAAAAGAAAAGAAACTTGTTTATTGAAATTCTCAAATTCATTCACAAAAAAAATTATGTAAAAAATAATGAATGACTGTACGGAGCTATGTAAATCCAAATATTTGAGATATACAACAATATAATGTAAAAATAATGAATGACTGTACTGTAACGCCAAAAATTATTCGAGATATTTAAATGGGTACCATCTGTTTAACAACCTTCTTTGTCGAATGCCGACATTACGATATCTGTTAGAAGGCCCCTCATTTTTAACCCGGTTTTCATCACGTTCCGCTTGTAAACCTCTGTACCACTATTAGGTGTTACCTAGAATCTATTGAAATATTCAAAATTTGTTCACAATAAAACTAATGTAAAAAATAATGAATGACTGAACAAATATTTGAGATATACAATGAAAATAACTTGAAAATAATAATGGATGACCGTACGGAGCTATGTAACCCCCAGAAATATTTAAGATATTTTAATAAGTACCATCTGTTTTAACAACCTTATTTGTCGATTGCAGACATTCCGATATCTGTTAGACGGTACCTTCCCCGTTTTTTACTCTAGGTTTTATTATTATTATTATATTATATTATTATTATTGTTTAAATACCTCTGTACCACTGTTTGGTCTTCAGTTGTCTGACGATGGGACAGTTTATTTCCCGAAACTCGAGTCACAAGAAAATGTGTAATATATATTTTTATGGTTGTGAAACATAGTAATTTGTACAATTTGTTTTCATCTAAATCCCTAATAATTACTGTCATTTGGTTCGATATTTCTAAATTTTGTCCTTATTGTTCCTTCACTATTTATATTCAATTATACCTTACATTTTCAACTGTATGTCCAATATAATGTAATAATTAATTTAAAACATTCAGCAAGAATGACATAAAAGACGCAGGTTCATAGGTTTACTAAAAAAAACTTACCCCTGTATGTCCACCAATAATGAGCTTCAATCAACAACCAAGCTTTTCACAACACTAACATTATTCTTAGAAAATTTCACTCTCATATAATAAAGATTTTTCACAGAACCTGCAACTCTGAGGAAGGTATTTATTATTTAGAAAAAATAACAGATAAGAAAATCACAACCGTTAACTTACCCTTGTATACATTCACATCTTCATTCAAAAGCAGGTACCAGAATAGGGTAAGTAAGACTTTCACAGAATGTTCCTCTTTCTTTACATTGGTCATTCTTAGATACTAATGTAACCAGCCTAATACAAAATAAATAATTTTACCCTTTTAAATCATTTGGAAAACATTTTGAATTTTTATGTAAAACTGTGCTTTATTTAGAGATGTAATATTTTTATCTATCAAATTTTTCCGTAGATTCTATTTTCGAACATTGTAAGATTAAGCGCAGGAGTTCAAATGGAAACATTCGAGAGTTTGTATATCTCAAGAGATCCACTCGGGCTCTCTTTGTAAGCACGGTATGTCAGTGAACTGGACGTTTTCTGATTGCTTCTGCGCAATGATAATTTGATGGCAAACGTATAAAAAATCCGTCTATCTTGTTTTTTCTCGTATTACTGAAATCCAGGTATTTTTAATTTTATAAAAGTGGCTCATTCTGCAATTCAAAGCACTTATTCCCAAGTAAAAAATAAATATTTCTACATAAATTTTTAGAAGGCGGAAATTTGGTGATATAGTATATGAAAAACAGAATTAGGTCAGAAAATATAAGAAATATTAGTAATAAAATTTGTCAACAGGAATTTTCAGAGACAGTATTCAACCTATGAACCATATCAAGACATAAATAAATTCAAATTAAACAGTACTAGGTAGAAATAGAACACTGAAAGTTCCATCCAGATTTCAAAAAAGGTACATACTTAGACGTAAGTAGTCGAAGACAAAAATTTGTTCTTCAAAAATTGCTAGTATTTATATATTGTATGTGCATTATTGGATTAATTAAGTATAAGTTTTTAGGTAAACACATGTTCTAATGTTTTATTGACTCGGTCTGTATTTGACAGTATTCATCTTGGATCTGAAGATGATTTACTTCAAATTAAGCGGTAGAAGTCACATAATTAGATTTGTCTGAAAGTATCAGTGTCTTAATACTCGAAAAGTTTGCTCGAGTTTTCGATTGTAAATTATCCTTTGCCAAAGTTTTTACTTGACGGAAATTCGTCCACTGACAGCATTGCCAACATTAACTTGTTGAGTTCTCTAGCAAAGATAGCTTCTGAACAATCTCAAAACTGGTCCTCTTATCCCACACCTCTAGAGCATTTCAAGGAGCTTATCATGACAGACCGTGTCGCAAGCTCTCACCAAGCCTATAAAAATGGCTAAGTATTTCTCAGACCCCTCAAGGGCATCAACTGTTACCCCAAAAAAATTCAACACAGCACGTTCTGAATAATGAAACCGAACGGTCTTTTAGTTATTATGCCGTGCTTTTCAAAAAATGTCATATTATGTGTTTTAATAACGTTTTCAAAAATCTTAGCAAAATTCTCCGATAAAGGAGATTGGTCCATAACGGATATTGGTCCATAATTCTCGAATCTGTCTCTGTCTGCTGATTTACAAACGGCAGTAATCCTTGATTCTTTGAGTTCGCCTCGTTTAAGACCCTTAATAAGTACTAAATTGATAATGTGTAATAGGGGTTTTATTAGGTATACATGGAATATTTTTTTTTATCTTAGCATTCATCCTATCAGGACCGGAGGTACAGTTATTGTTAAGTTTCGATATTAGATTGACTATTTGATTTCCGTTCATGGGCGTGAGGAAAGTTGAGGAATTTACCTGAAACGAATTATTCTTTCAGTTCGCCATTTTAAAACTCACTTCAGTGAAATATTCATTGTAAGTTTCTGCCTTATCTTCATTTGTCGTAAGTAACTGTCTAGCTTGAATGTTATCGATTTGTCTGTTTTCCCTTACTGATCCCTATTTCATTTATTATCTGCCATGTCTTTTTACAATAATTTATATTTTCCGTGAGTTTATTTTCATAATATTGATCTTTCGTGATCCTGAACAATTTAGTTAACTTATTTCTATATATTTTAAATTCATTTCTCAATTTGAAGGAAGAATTTTGAAGAGTTTCGATTTTAATTTATCTCTGATTTTGATTGATTTTATTATACCTTGGTTGATCCAGGATTTCAATTTGGCAATTATTTGATCAAATCGTGTTATATCAATCGTAGTCTTCCAGATGTCTTTGAAATTTGTTTATGAAATTTGTATAGCACCGCAGCACATCCCCACAAGTTAAAACACGATCCCAGTTTTCCCCAGCTAATAGATTTCCGAGTTTCTTTTTATCTACTCTATAGAAATAATCTTCAATTTTCTCCGGTTTCTTGCCTATCTTGACATTCACATCTTTTATTTGTTTTTTCATGAAAATATGATCAATTGGAGTTTTTGATACTTCTATAACACGAGATGGTATGTATATATGATTTTTACCCCTCCTGAGCCAGGCAACTTCTTTAATAATTAATATAATTCGATAGATTGTCTAGCAGTTTAATGTTAACATTATTCTATTTTATTTCTATATTTTTATTTCTATTGAACGTTTATTCATCTTAGTGAAACATATGGTTATCATCAACATATGTTCGAACATTTGTTGGACGAGAGATGCAGTTATTCCGACGTCCGAACTCAAAAGTGAGCCTAATTAAGTTGGTTTCCGATAGATGTAATACGTAATACAACCGATTCCATAGAAATTGAGTTCCCGGCATAAACAACAACTTCATAATTTTTATTAAATTTTGATTCATTATAATATATCGTTTAATTTGGAATCTCAAAATCATCTTCCATATCTATGATCCAGCATTCTGAAAGAACAACTATGTCAATATCCCTCTCTGAGTAAACCAATAATTCTAATCTAAATTCTTCCTTATGCTTCTAATATTCTAATAATTTTTAGTAATTTCTACAATTTGTTTTAATAACGGATATGACATTAACCTGTATGAACCGATTGAAGAAAAACATCTTAAAATTAATATCCTGAAGATCCAGTTGGTTAAAAACTTTCCAATAAACAACTGTCACATTTTGATGTATTATATGTTTATGATTTAAAGACTGATTTATGAAATCTTTCCTAAGAATTATATACACTTTTCGTTCCGAACACTAAGTATATTCAATTTAAAAATTCCGAAATTCCAAGTACTATTTCAGAAGGGTCATCTTTAAAGGCATGTAATATCCGTTCCAGGTAACGGCCCATATAACTAATTTCATTGAAATGAGTCCATAAATCTTAAAAATATTTCATTTTATTGTTTTCATCTTTGAATTTCAAATTCATACAGTTTATGAATGAATCTGAAGATAACCGATAAGAAATATAGAGTGAATATTTTATCAGCTGGAAAACACATTTTTATAAATTGGAAAATTGATGTAAGTTTCATTTCAAAATTCTAAAATGTTGCATGTATGAATTATTTCTAATGGCTTCGATCAATCTAATGAGAACAATAACTTAAATATCATTTGTTGAATCAGCGTTATGATGATGGTCAATGCTACCATGTAAAACCGTTCAATCACATAAACTAAGGATGGATGTTCCATTTATATAGTTTTGATTCTAAAAGATGTGTTACATTTATTGGTTCAATAATTAAATCTTGAATGTTTAATAGAATCAGTGTTTACTCGCTGAAAATCCATATTTAATAAGGTTATTCTGATTTTCACAAATTCTTATTGTAATTAAATACAACAATTGTTTCGCTATCACAGTAACATTTTCTGTTTCTGATAAATGGTTCGAATATGTGGAATAACTTTTGTTATTGAGGAAACTGTTCAAATGTTAACAAATTCTATGTTCGAAAGTTCTTCCAGTCTGCCCAATGTAATTTTTTGGGCACTCAGTGCAGGTTAACTTATAAAATCCAGATTTATCATCTTTATTTGTCTTTACTAATTTTAATAAATTCACTCCCGTTTGAATAAGTTTTGAATGAAGTTCTTATTAAATCATGTTTATTTTTGAGTTATGAAGCAATTTTCCCAGGAATACTTTTGGTGTATTTTAAGGAAATGTATTTAAACTTCTCTTTTGTTTTAGGATATACCATATTTAAAGCTATTTCATTATTTTTAATTTTCAATATTTCATAAAGCAACATATACAGATGCTATAATTTACAAAAATCAAATCATCCTATTAACCAAAAATTATAAGCATTTAATTGTATGATCCACAGATTAATTAAGCTACCCATGAATCGAGAAAATTATAGTTCAACATCATTAATAGTAATTATAATTAAACAAATAGCTATTAATAATGGCTACGATCCTACATTGATTGTTGACGAATGAAAATAATAAAATAGCTTTACATCTGATATATCCGAATAAAAAAGAGAATTTCAAATACATTTTCTTGAAATATACTAAAAGTATATCTGAGAAAATTGCTTCATACCTCAAAAATTAATATGATTCAAGAACCTCAGTCAAACCTCAGTAAATTTATTAAAAATAATAAAAATATCACACATAAAAATGATAAATCGGGAGTTCATAAGTTAATCTGCGGCGATTGCCCAAAAATTTACATTGGACAGACTAGAAGAACTTTCCGACATAGAATTTGTAAACAATTGAAGAGTTTCCTCAATAACAAAAATAATTCCACATATTCCAATCATTTGTTAGAAACAGGACATACTTTCAACCATAATTTTGAATTTTACACATATAAAGTAAAAGTTATTTCTTTAACCTGTTAGAATCCCTTAAGATAAGTAAATACAACAAAATTGGAATATTACTTAACGAACATTTAGATTTAAATAACTCACCCTTGTTAAACATATTCATTTAAGCTGGAATTTACAGAGACTCATTTTTGGGTTTGTGCTGAATAAAAATTTTTGGAACTACTCTAATACAAATAGCAACCGATTTCGAAAACAAATTTAGGGGATGGAGTAGTCCATTACTTTGTGATAGTTCATTTCAATTGGAATGAAATGAGAAATTACTTTGTTTTCTATCATTTTTATTTACTGATTTTACAGTGACTCGAGTTTCGTAGTGATTCAGTTCGAAAATGTAATATCACTAACAAACTTGAGTCATTGTATAATCAGTAAATGAAAGTGATAGAAAAAAAGTAATTTCTCATTTCATTCCAATTCAAATTAAGTTATTCAAAATGTAGACCTACCTGAAGATGCTACTCTGATAGCGAAACAACTGTTTTATTAAATAACAATAAGAATTTGTGAAAATTAGAATAACCTTATTTAATATTATTCAAATCTTGTATATTTATGAAATTAACATCGTTCAATTGAAATTGATGATATATAAGCGATTAATTGATGCTTGAAACGTTTTAAATTGATTTAATAAGATACATTTATTTTCTACTGAAACTATTTTTGATCGGTCATGTTTATGCGATAATTGTCCTGAACAATTTTCTTTCAATAAATTATCAAATACAGAAACATTATTTCCATCTGGTAATGCACTAGATCGTTTACTTGTGGTGCATTTCCTCTTGTAGAATTTTCTCGTTTTCCTCTCACAAATTCATCAAACCACACTTGTTGTTTCGCTCATTTGTTCTGTGGTCACAGCATCTATTTTTTCACTTGTTTGCGTTCTTCGTACAGAAACAATTTGATTTATTCTTCTTGGATTAAATGATATTTCGGCTGATCTACTGGATCAGTATTCCGGAAAAGGGAAAAAAATTAATTCACAGGTATCAAGCGAAATTGGATTCACCAAAGGTACTCTAATTACAAATATAATCAGTTTATTTTGAACTTCAACTGATGTCAAATAAACTGCATAGAAAACTTTGAAGTATATCAAATGTTTCATTAAGTCCAAATTTTGATATAATTTCTGAAATAATTCAAAGACAATGTTGATTCATGCAGTAGCAACTTATATCATTCTGTAATAGTTGAAAATATATCTGATATAAAGATTCGTCTTCATCGTGTCAAAAAAAAATTTTTTAATCTTTTCCTCCTATGTTCAATAATGATTTTTATTCGTTGCTGAAATTAATTCTTGTAAAATTTGTTTTTTCGAAAGAAGTTGATTTAATGTAAATTCACATAGATAGTGTTCTCATTTTCATTTTAATGAAAAATATACCATTAAGAATTTCTGCATGTTTGCTTAAACTTAATTGAATTTGTGTGAAACTGTAATGATGCATAAGAATGTGATCTTTTTCTACAATATAAGTTTGAGATTTTGATGAATTTACAATATACACTCTACAAGTATTAATTAAATGTGATGTGTTGTAAAAAGATATGTAGAAGTTATCCAACATTATTGATACTTCTTTACAATACTTCAATTAAAGTCAGTTGGCGAATTCCTCTATAATCTTATATTCAGCGGGTTTTCTGTCAGCTGATCTGTAATACTGTTTTCATGTCCTTCCAGATTTTGACGGTATTTTATTGAACGTTTTCTGATTTCATCATTAATGAACTGAATATTCAAATTATTATGTTTTGACAAATTAGAAACATAACATGGTGCATTTGTTAATGAGCGTAGTATTTTGGATTGAAGTCGCTGAATAATCTGAATATTGAAAGTCTTAGCCAATTCCCAAATTGGATACTGTATATCCATATTGGTTTAGTTATGACTTCAAAGATCAATACTTTATTTTGGAGGGATAGTTTCGATTTTCTGCCTATTAGTCAATATTTGATATACACACAACGTCAAAAGTCTTGGCCGCCCTAGGTTTCTCAATAAATAAACAATCTATGTTATGGAAATGACATAAATATTTTCCTCTATTTCAACTGCGATAAATTTGATAGAAAATCTTTATTTGTTACTTTTCTATGCAGTATGAGACACAATAGGAAAAATGAGAAAAAATCTAAATTTATCGACTATTTATTTTTGATTAATTATATTTATTCCACAACTGAATCCAAATTCAATAGTCCGTATTACCACCTCGTCTTTAAATCAACTGCCCAATAGGCCTAGGCATTCCACGAATCAAGTCATTAATGAAATTTTCAGGCATATTTTTTCATTCTTCCTGAAGGGCTAAACTTAATTCCTGAAAAGTTGAAGGTGGGTTTTGGTGATTGGATATTGCCAATTCATGTCTGGTGAGTTTGCTGACCAGTTCATTCTGTGGATATTGTTCTCTTGAAGAATGTTTTGAACCGTTCGTATGCGGTGTGGTGGAACGTTATCATCATGATAAAAGAAATTATCCCCAAATTCGTTGCGCAGAGGAATAATGATGTTTTCTACGTCGATGGCACCAGTCACTGTTTGTTCAACGATAATAAGAGGCGTACGGCAACCGAACATTATACCCCCCAGCAACTTCCCGAGCGAAATTGAGTCGCTCTAGTCTGCCTGGACCTCTCCAAACCCTTTCTCGTCGACTATCACTTTGTAAACCGAATCGTGACTCATTCGAAAAAAGTATGTTGCGTTATTACGGTGAAAGCCAGTCTTGTTGGTGTTCTGCCCATTGCCGACGGGTAGCTCTACGTGCAGGTGATAGCCAAGGTACTCTTAAAGGTCTTCTTGCCCTTAAATATGAGGAATGCAAACGTCTCTTTAAGGTACTGGTTGAGACTACCCGTCTATAGGTATTCAAACAATGACTTCAAGGCGCTCTTGCAGATACCGTTCGATTCCTTCCAGTAAAATTTGCGATATAATCGTATTCCCTTGCAGATGTTACTCTGGGTCGATCAGGCACCGGTCTCCAGGCAACGCTGATGGTTTCCAGGAAAAGGGCCACTATGCGCCTTACTGAAGTCCGTGGAATATTCGAACGTTGCGCAATCTGGTGGTTCGACAAAGCTTCTTGATGTAGGGCTACTATTCTTGCCCGGTCAAACTGAGAAATTGGATGTCCCGGCATTTTCCACGGAATATTTTCAATATTACAACTCTTGTTATTCGTTGAAAACTGATTAAATTCGGATACACCCTGTATTCTCCCGAACAAGAAAAATTTTTGTTCGTTTATTGTTTTCATTTAAGTGATAAGAAAGTGAAGGTTCCACACACAAAAAATCGTCATGTTACATTCAACAAGTTGAGAGTTGATAGGGGGGTCCAATACTTTTAACGATGTGTGTAAATTGATATTTATCTGTGTCTTTTCAGCTTGAATGTGTTATTCACAAGTGGGGTGTTGGTCCAGGTGAATGCCCAGGTATTTTGCTTCTGTTTTAAGTGGAATTTGTTTTATATGTATTTTAACTGGTGGACATATATCTCATTTGTTGGTGGATGTAACATCTACGGATTTTGTTTCGTTGATGCCATTTTCGGTACCATTGTGCCAGTTCATTCAGATGTTCTTGAAGGTTTTTGGAAGGTGTTGCTGCATTATCATTGGATGTCAATGTCGCTATGTTATCTGCAAGAGTGGCCAGTAGTCTTTTCTAGAATGTTGGATGTATAAATCAAATAAAGCGGTGGACCCAATATACTTTCCACTTCCTTGTGGAACCCATGCTTCAATTTCAATTGGGTTAGATTATTATTATTATTATTTATGGCGAGCGGGCGTCTGTCCACCCTACTACTGCGTCCGCACGGACTGGCCAAATACCTCGAATCTGATGCGACTCACCGCTGGGCACTCTGAGACGATGTGCATTCATTGTCTTCAGCCAGACCGATTTTGTGCAAATGCGCTTTCAGTCTGCAGTGACCTGTCATAATTCCAACAAGTGTTCTTAGTTTGGCCCTATCCAGACCTAGCGCTAAGTTCGCCATCTTTTTGTTCGAAGCTGTTCCAAGGAACAACATCGAATGTTTCAGGCCAGAATGGCTCAGCCAGAAAGACTCTAGCCTTGAGTTCATTCTGCCTGTTATCGCCTCGTAAGGTACATCATGTGGTATTCCCTGGAATGGTTCAGGTTCTACCAGAGGCAGCGCAGCTCCAGCAAATGCAAGCCGATCCGCCTTCTCGTTACCCAAATAGTCTGAGTGGCTCGGTATCCAAACCAGAATGACTCCGTTATACATACCGAACCTGTTTAAAGCCGTGCGGCAACTCTAGACTGTTTTTGATATGAAACAGCTGGATTCCAGAGCTTTTAGTACTGACTGACTATCAGTAAATATTTTGATTTTACCGTGGTGGATTTGCCGTTTTATCAGCAGTTTCGCCGCGGTCTCAATGGCAAATATTTCTGCCTGGACTATGGTTGCGTTTTGACCGAGACTCAATGAGATGTTAATTTTCGGTTTACTCCCATAGACTCCCGCTCCTGTTCCGTTCGTCGTTCGCGAGCCGTCTGTGAACAAGCCAAGGTCGGTTCTCAATAGAACCTCAGCATGCTGGGTCCATTCGTCTCGGCTGGGGACGATTACATTGAAATTCCGTTCCTGACTCGTGATTTTTGACATTAGATCCGAGGGCATCGATAGGATACTGTTCGTTAAAAGCTCGTCCAGCAGTCCTGAGCCTCCCATCACTATTGCCTCTGGCCTGTCAATCGCCAGTTGATATAGTTTGTATGTGGTCCGTTCCGCCTCCTTCTGCACGAGTAGGTGCAGGGGTGGTAGATTTAGTAGGACCTCCATGGCTGCCGTGGGTGTGGTGCGAAACGCACCTGTAATTGCAAGGCAAGCCTGTCTCTGTAGTCGGGTGAGCTTTTGATCGCCAATCGTTTGTTGGCATTTGTTCCACCACGCTACAGCGCAATACACTATTCGTGGTCTAATTACCATAGTGTATAGCCAATACATCTGCCTGGGCTTTAGGCCCCAGGTTTTACCACAGATCCGCCTGCAAGTCCAGAAACCCATTCTGGCTTTATGACACACTTTATCCAGGTGTGCATTCCTGGTAAGGGTCTTCTCCAGGACTATTCCCAGGTATTTTGCCTCAAATGAGAATTGTATTATTTCACCACGGATAGTCGGCGGTTCTAAACCATTCAACTTCCGTTTTTTAGTGAATGGTACTATAACTTCCTTTTGCGGGTTAAGAGACATGTCTTCTCTTATACACCATTTGTCAATAGTGTTCAGTATCTCTTGAAGGACGGTCGATATCGTCACCTCCGATTTACCTTTCACTATGATTGCCAGGTCATCAGCAAATGCTTGAACGTCGACTGCCCACAGCGAAATGATCGCTAGCAGATCATCAACGAGACGGGTCCACAGTAAGGGTGAGAGAATACCTCCCTGCTGACAGCCCTTCGCAGCCTTGAACTCTAAGACCTCATCCTGGTATGAGGTCGTTATTGTTCTGCCGCATAGCATTGCCTGTATCCATCTACAGATTAGTGGGTCGATTCCTCTCGCAGCGATAACCTCAGCGAGAGAAGCCGACAGCGTATTGTTAAAAGCACATTCAATGTCCAGAAACGCTGTTAGTGCTATCTCTCGATTATCGAGAGATTGGTTTAATTTTCCGACCAGATTATGCAATGCAAATTGGGTTAGATAGTGTATCACTATATTTTACAGCAAAGTATCGATCGGGTAAGTTCGATTTCTGAATCATATAGTAGGGCTGTGTGAGTTTTTCAATTTGAAGAGTAATCCATCATGCTAAACTCTGTCAAAGTCATGCGATGAGTCCAAAAATACAGCAGTGCAGTATTTTTTTCTTCGGGGCTTCTTGAAATAGTGTTTATTATCTAGTGTATTTGATGTGTTGCTGAATGGTTTTCTCTAAATCCTAGTTGGTGGTTTGGTAGAAGTTTGTGTAGTTCGATATCCTTCTTCAATCTTTTGAATATAAGTTTCTCAAACAAATTCCCTAAAATTGGTAATAGGCTTATCGGCCTATAGGATACTACATCGTGTTCAGGTTTGTTTAGTTTTGGTATCATAATTATTTCTGTATATTTCCAGACAGTGGGCAAATAAGATATACACGTCATTCGGTTGTATATCTTATTGAGTAATATTATAGCTTTCCAGGGCAATTTTTTCGAAATCTCTCCTTTTATCAGATCAAAAGCAGGTGCTTTCTTAGTTTTCAACTTTTTGATCTCGTGGAAAATTTCTTTGGGTTTGAAAGGTTTTATGGGAAGAGACATGTGAGAAGCACTATCCAAGAGTAACTCAATTTCAGTATCGTTGTTGCCTGGGGTTATCTTGTGACAAGTGTGTTGTAAATAAGTTTGATTTCTTCTCATCAAATTTGGCCCTTTTTCACTTGTTTGTTTGATTGAAGGATTTCGTTGTACAGGTCTTCTGTATTTTTTTGTATCCTTCCAGATGATGTGTTCGCCGTTATTGTCTATATCTTGAATTGGGGTGGGAGTTGAGAGTTGAAATATTCCTGTAGATTTTTATGGAGTTCCTTACCCAAACGATCGTATTCTGTTTTATCCACCAAGAGATTTCATAATTGCCATCTGCCTCTAGCTTGTCTTTTAGCAACTATCAGTTCACGAATTTTTCCAGGCTGCATTCTGAACCATATCAGTTATATGCTTCGAAGCTGCGTCCCTCCGATTTTTAGGGGTTACATTGAGGGTTATAAGATTCGGTGTATGAGCCGATGGTATATCAGAAATCGACTCTGTTTGTATATAGTTATTTCTAAAACCATTTGTAGCGAAAAAGTCCAAGATGTCTGATTTTATTGGAATCATTCGGCCAGTAAGTTGGTATTCCAGGAGACACTACATATAATAATAATAAAATAATAATTTATTCATTATTTATGACAGAATACATCCGTATTGAACAGAAAATAGTAAAAAAATGTAGCAACTCATTGAGAGGAAAGAAAACGAAAACAATTCGTCAGCATCTACTGAGTGCTGAAATTTAGTTGTTCTATGTTTTGGAATACAGATGATTTCTTCAGTGATTTTTTTCTAGTATATAGCAAACAATTGAAGATGAAAATGCAGGGAAAACTTAGCAATCTGTTATTGATAAAGAAAGGTCTACAGGACTTCATCGGCATGAAGTCGACGATGAGACGAATAATTTTTTTTGCGCAATAAATGCACGATTGCTCCAAGTTGAATATCCCTAAAACAAGACGTTGTAGTTAAGTTGAGAGTAAACAGGGGAATAATAAACGCAAATTAAAGACTCTATCGGTAGAATATGCTTAAGACGTCTCATGGCGAAAAATGGACTGCTCAATTTCTTACATACCGAATCAATATGGTACATCCAAATTCCATCAACCTGCAAACCGAGAAAGCCAACACAGTCGGAACACGTCAAGTCTTTCGCCGGAAGGCTTCAGGTCAACTGGCGACCCATATCTCGCAACTGAAAGTGCACAAGATCAGTCTTATTGGCGTTCAGAATGATGGAGTTTCGGAAACACCAATCAGTGAAACATCGCACCAAAAGTTCGCACCTAGCTCTGAGTTCAACGAGATTGGGAGTCGAAACAATAAACGAAGTGTAGCCAGCAAATAAAACAACCCTAATGGTCGCCAATATTGATGAATAATTAATGACATGGAGAGGTAGATCATTGATGAACGAAATGAATTAAAGAGGTCCCAAGACAGAACCCTGAGATAGTTTTCTTGTTGTTATAGCCTTCATCAAATTGCGTCCTCTGGTTGTTCTCTTGATCTCTAGTAAATATGCTTTGCATTCCAGTCTCCTCCTACTAGAAATCTTTGTTTAAAATATTTGAAAAATTCCACATGTTGGCTTTCTGTTATATTATGTCGAGGTGGAGAGTAAATGGCTGATACATCAATACTCCGCGTAGACTAATATTTTTGGCTTATATTTCATTAGTCAAGCAATATGGCAATTAATGTTTTTTGAGATTTCTTCGAATCCATATGACAGAGCTATCGTGTGCTCTGCTATCAGAACGTTAGAGTAGGTGTTCATTTTATATACATTCATGAAAGTTATTAATTCATGTTTTTGGTTTGGTAGGCCGTTTGCATCCTATGAAGCAGTCCGTGTTGACTTCGCCATTTATGATCTAATTCAGTTTTTTAACAAGTGTTGCGTACAGATACGGATAATCTGATTTGAGTCCATCTTTTGTGTGACTATGGTTTTGATTTCTGAGAGAAAGCTGGTCGTCATAGCTTCTAAGAAATTTGTGTTTGGCTTCTGAAAGTAACGCTCTCCAGGTAATTTTTCTGGTTGAAATACTCCGGCATAACGTGGTCTATTTTGTTTCGTAATACTTTTGGCGGATTGTTGATTCATTTCAAATTTTATTTCTTAGTGATTTGATATATGATAGTATCTGTGATTTTTATTTTGTCAGGAATTGATTTTCTTGACATCTTTGTAATTTGATGGGTGATTGCCTGCACATAGAGCACATCTGGCCGGAATTGCCTTTTGTTTTTTGCATCTTTTGGAATCATGTTATTCACCATATTTTACGCACATAAGTGGTCTGTTGCAGTATGATTTCGTCCGCAAAATAGATCAGTTGTACATTTAGTGAAGAAGCTTGTAACAAATTTTACACTTCATGATGTTACAGTGCCAGGGAGACAAAGGAATGCAAAAAGTGAAGAGAATATTGCTGCCGTACGTGAAAGAGTTCATGAAGACCAAATTTATCGATTTCTTGACCTCAATAAGAACTAGGCATCTCCCTGGCCTGAAGTGGTTCGTCTTGATTTGCAGAACATGTGGTTTTAACAGGACGGTACCACTTATCATACTGCCAATGACACAATGATTTTATTAAAAACAAAATTCGTTTATTCGATTATTTCAAGAAATGAACCAATAAATTATCCGCCTCGCTCCTGCGATTTGACTCCATGGGACTTCTTTCTTTGGGGTTACATTAAGTCATTGATTTACAGTAATCATTCAGCAAATTTGACTATTTACAAATCAATATTGAACGAGTAATTGCTAACATATGTTCTGATTTTTGTGAGAGTCATGGAAAATTGCGTTGAACGACTTTATTCCTTTCAGCGTTTCCGTGGAGGACATTAAAATGTTGTTTTGTTTCAAAACTAATAGTATTTCTTGTACTTCATAATGCAATAAACATTTCAATAATTTTCAAATAAAAAATGTGTTTTATTCATAAAACAAAATGCGGCACTGTTAATGACAAATCCTTTATTTTTGAGTGCTTGAATCTGGGTTTTAATTTTGCATCTGCTGGTAATTTAAGATGAGCTGCTTAATTTTCTTCTAAATTTATATTTTCATTTCTGTTTTCATTTTCTATCTCTCTCCTTTTTTCATTCTTTTTGTTTTTCGTTAGTACTCTATACATTTTTTTCAAATTTTGATTGTATTGTTCAATGTAGTTTGAAACTCTTTCATTTTCTGTGTTTTCTTCTGGAAGACTTAGAGCTGACTTCATAATTTTTAAGAGGCTATATTTCAAGTTGGAGTGGAAAGTGTAATAAATTCAAGGGATCCTATATCGACGACACCTCAGGAACTCAGCAATGAAGAACTTTTTTCAAGAGTATTACACTGTGAAATGTCTATACAAAGTGCTATGAGGCCATAAAGATCGAGCTAAAAAATATGAAATCTGAATTCCTGTCTTTAAATAAAAGAAACGAATGCCAACAACTCAAACTCAATGGAGTTGTTATACGCGGCTTTCAAGAAAATGCTAATTCCGATTCCCTAAGGAAACAAATAGTCGATATTATAACAGCTAAACCCAGACCAACAGCAGTTGTGTTTGTCAACAAATAGAAACGTGATATGATATTCGGAAAGAAAAGAAATTTGAAAAACAGCGGTATTGTTTTCATGAAGATGCTAACCAAGGAAAAACAATTATATAATATATATATATATATATATATATATATATATATATATATAATATAATATAATATAATATTATATAATATGGTCTCAAAAATTGTTGAACTTGGAAGGGTGATGTTTTTCTAAATTACGGTAGTGAAAAGAGGATCATAAAGAATATTGATGAGAGTTAAAGTAGAATTTACAATTTGTAAGTACAACTGATATAGCTTTTGGCAGTGAAATCATTTAATTTGCCGGAGAAAATTCTGTTGATTACTTTCCATTCCTCTTTAAGAATTTAAACTTTTATCAGTTGTATTCTTTTAGGATTAATCTTTTTTTTATTGTTCAATTTTTTTTAGAGGCACTGCAAGTTTAGAGTAGAACCGTCTTAATTTACGGATATTTGTTAATTTATAATAACTTTATAGCACTTTGTTTCTGAACATTTTTTATATATCATTGTAGTTTATCATACTATTTAATAATTTCAAATGGGTCTTCACGACATTTGCTCATTTAAATATAAACCGTTTGATATCCCAATTTTTCGGGTTTTCGAACATGTTTACTTTCTAGAAAGTCAGATATTTTTGGATTGTGTGAAACTTGGTTGACAAAGCAGGTCTCCAGTGAGCAGGTCTCCATTGATGGTTACAACTTTGTTAGGAATGATAGGGATGGCAGGGATGGTGGTGGCGGTGGTATTTACATCAAGAGAGGTATTTCATATACAATTTCAAAATTCGGGAATGTTATAGAACAACTTTGGCTCAGGTTGGACATTCGAGGGTGGAAATGTGTGATTGGGGCTGTCTACAGACCTCCCGACTTAAGCCATATTGATTTTTATGGTGAGTTTGAAACTGTTTTGGCAGACTTGATCATGAAATGAAGTTTTCTGTATGGGTGATTTCAACATAATCCTTCCGAGTGTGGATCGGTCTGATGCTAGGTTTGTGACGAGATTTATGGACTGTCTAGGGTCTCATCAATTGGTTGATCAACCAACTAAAATCACACAGGCTCTTCAACTTTGATTGATTATTTTTAACCAATAACATGGACATTATTTCAAGGGTGGAGTTCATTCATTAAGGCCTTCGTGATCACGGATAATTAAACACCCTAATGCATAAGAGATTCTATTTGAAACGGTTAGAGGCTTCAAATCGTTCAATTATCAAAGTTTCAGTCATGAACTCAAAGCCATACCATGGGATTCCATTTACTGCATGGATAATATTGATGAAAAGGTTCAGTTTCCGACCGGGAGAATAAATATTACGTTGGATTGTCATGCTTCTTTTGTCACACACCGTGTAATAAAGAACTGGGCCCAATGGCATTCTGATGCTATCAGGGCTATGCAGGGTGACAGAGACAGGGCACTGACTAATTTTAAAAAGCATCCAGCTCTATCAACTGGGATTATTATAAAACACTTAGAAACCTGGTAAGGTAGAAGGTAGAAGGTAGAAGAAATCATTTTTCGAACGGGTATATTGTGATTAGAGCGCTAGGGAACTATGGTCTGCTTTGAGATTGCTCAATTTAGGCGGTGGAGGTAGGCGGAGTCCTGAGATTTTGGGTGCTCTGGGCAATGCTATTGACATAAATAAGTCTTTCATTAATGCGGTTCCTGATCTTCAACCGGATCTTGAACAGATACATTTCTATAAAAACAATAGATTGAATGATGGTTGCAGCTTCAATTTTGCCTGTGTTGATGAGATGGACGTCTTTGACATTATAAGAAGCAATCAAAGTAAAGCTACAGGTGTAGACGGTATAAACATCCTTATCATAAATTTATGTCCCTTTTTTGTTACCTTACATCATCACATTTATAATTTCAGTATTGGTAACTCGGTTTTTTCAACTTTATGGAAAAAAGCTGAAGTAATTCCACTGTCAAAGAATCGTAACTCCACTAGTATTGGGGACATAAGACCTATCAGCATTCTCCCAACTTTCTCGAAGATATTTGAAAAAATTCTTGATAAGCAAATCCAAGAATACCTTGATATGAATATGATCATTCCCAGTAAGCAATCTGGATTTAGGAGAGGACATAGCTGCAATACTGCTCTTCTCGGTAACACCGATGATATAATACATAATATAACATAAAATGTTGCTTTCAATTTCAGAATTCATTGGATTTTCTATGGAGGCTGTGGGGCTCCTCGGGAGCTACCTTTTTAGTAGGCAATTTGTTTGAAAGGTGTAATGTCATAATTCCTCGAAATAACAAAAAGTTTTGCGCAGGGATCTGTTTTAGGGCCAAAACTATTTATAATTTATATTTACTTTTTTATTCATCATGTAGTCAAGGTTTTGCTGATGATATACAATTTTACATGTCTTTTCAACCGGATGAAAGCAGTCAGGCAATAGCAGCTTTAAATTTTGATTTGCACCAAGTTCTTGACTACTCAAGGAGGCACTGTTTGAGGCTTAACAACTCTTCTCTGTGGGAATGGTTTTCGGTAGTAGGGTGCGTAGAGAGCAGTTTCATACTGATTATATATCTCAGATATGCCTGGCTGGTTCTCCAGTGTGGTTTGAGTCCGAAGTGATCAGGATCTACCCTTCTCAACGCATATATGTCGTTGTTTACAAAGGGTACACATGAATTTGAGGGTTGTCTACAAAATCGCCATGTTCTGCCGGTACCTCTCAGAATTATGCTCTGTGACTTACTGGTGCTTTTCCATTTTAATTTTTATGGCAGCGTTTGTCTTGTCTAACTGTCCTAGATGGTGGTAGGATCCAGAGGGTCCAAAACTCCTGCCTACGACTAATTTATGAAGTTTTTTTTAACAAATCAGTCAGTTCAGGACATCCAGATGGTTGAACATGAGGCAGAGGAGATATATTCATTCGCTGAGTCTTTTTCATTAAATCCTACAGAATAAATCACCACCATATCTCTATAATAAAATAACTTTTAGAACCGATGTTCATAATTTAAATTTGAGACACAAAAATGTCATCACTATTCCTCGTCATTTCACTAAATTCTTGGAGAGATCATTCTCGTATAACATCGCACATCTGATGAATGAGTTTATTGGAGAGTTGTATTTGTCACCAGGAAGATTAAGAAAGCATATTTGGATATTGTGGCGGTTTGATCCGGCAGAAATCACTCTAACAGGCTATTCTTTTTTGCGAAAGTGTATTTTTTTCTCTTTGTAAAATTTGCTTGCGGTGCCCCTCGTAAGTTTGTAACTTTTAATTTCCTTTTTTTTTGTTTTATTTAGGTTAGTTGAACAAATGGCTGTGGTGATGTTGGCAGCAAGCTATCGTGACCTGGCTGAACTGAATCTCGCCTAAAGATTTATGCAAATATTTTTTCTTTACCTTTATATATATAATATATATTACATTCTCAATAAAAACATTTAATAATAATAATAATAATAATAATTGTTATAACTCAATAATGCTCTATTTAATTTTTCTCTGAGGCTTAAATTTCTTTCAATGAATGAATGAAATCTTTCAACACGAGAATTTGAAGTGGATTTATAGTTTGTTATAGAATGAATTTCGGAGTTGAAGCGAATTCCTGAGATAATGTATGTTCAAATTCTGATCTATTATCAGTTGCTATTTTCTTAGGTTGACCGTGATTAGAAAAATAACACATGAGTGACTCTAAGATTTCTACAGATATTTAATTTTGATAATGAAGCATTGTCCATGTCAAGAAAATGAATCGACTAATGTGAGGCATGGTGTTTTTTCAGTATTTATTGTATCAGCATATAAATGTTCAAATGATTTTTTGCCGATAGGATGTTGCTTGAAAATTAATTTATCAGGATGGCATTAATATTTCTGTCGTTGTCCAATTTCGCAACTATAACGTAGCCTTGAACTTTCAATAACAATTTTGTGAAATAAAAATTTTTCTTGATACTTTCTAGGTTCTCTTGTATTCCTCTATGATTGGTTTTGGTTTCGTGATACAACTTGATTTTTTCAGTGTGATCTTCTTCATTTTCTATGACTGGTTTTCGTTTCATGATATAACTTGATTTTTTCATCTTCTATGTGTTCTAAGAAAATGTATGTATTGAATAAAAGGGTTTTCAATTTCTCTATTTTGAAAAAAATGATTTTTCTGGAACTATAAATTCTTTAAAGAATTTGGTGAATTCATTTTCTTCTGAAATAGTCACAATAAGTCGGAATTTCACTGAGTTATATAACCTTATTTTTAAAACATTGAATTTATTTCCATTTTTAAAGATTATTTGATATTGAGATATTGAGAATTGCTCTTTTCCTAAAAATAACTTTGAGAATTGTGTTTTTTTCATTAGAATAGATAGTTCCGGTATCTGAATTTGTATCTTCATTAGTTTTCAGTAATTCCACGAAATATTCTTCTCTTATATCTAAATATTCCTGAAAAATTTGTGGGATAATTGAATAATTGATAATCGTTAAATTCATCGGTTAGTTGATTGTTCAGATTTCTATTTAAATGATCTAAATCTATGGGTAACTTCCCTCTGGGTTTTTCCTGTTGTAAATAGAGTTTATGTGAAACAATTCCATTAGTACGTATTTTTTTTCTTTGAGTCTGAATTAAATTTTAAATCTTTCATTAATTTGTTAACCATTAAACTGTCATTTGGGATGAAATTTATGAACAACGAAGGGATATGTTGTGTCGTAGCCAAAAGTATTAAGAGGAAATAACATTTTATTTTTACAGAAATCTTTGCCAGTAGCAGTTGAGGATTGGATACATTCTTCATAAATTAAATTTAGAAAGTAATCACATACGATAATTGGGTCGATAATTGAAACTGAAGTACCTAACTCCACAGGTAATTTGCAATGTTGATTTTCTAGTTTGATATATGTGTTGCTTTTCTTTCGCCATTAAAGTTTAAGTCCTATGTCCCAGGAAAGCTTGTACTTGAAACTTTTGATCATAACGATTGAGTAGTGTTGGTGTTGTTCGGTGTGGGTAAACTCTGTCCCGAAATTTTGATCGAATACATCAGATTGTCTTTCTTGTCCGATTCTTGTTCTGTATTAGTTAATTCTTCAGAAATGAAAATTGTCGGTGCTCGCGATCTGGAATGATTTTTTCGAAGCTGATAATCAGGCCTTGGATGTACAAGGCTGGTCGAATCATTATGTCGTTTCTGAGAGATGAATCGTGTTCTGATGGACATTTGTTCAGGTTTATTTCTTGGTCTATAATTTGGTTTGGATTTGAAAATATCCAGCGGTTTTCCAAGTACTCGTTCGTTAATGGAAAATTTGGGTTGAGTAGGATTTTGGTTTCGTTGCATCTGAATTGGTTGATCAGGAAAATTTCTATTAGTATTTTGATTTTGAGGTTCATATGAATTTTGATGAATTGGATAATAGTTCGAATAATTATTCGACTATATATTTCTGCGTTAATTTCTAATTGGAGTATTTTGTATGAATGGTTTAAAATTAGGTCTAAGAGTTAACTGTTGCCTTTTTATTTCGCTGTTTTCAAGCATCTCACAAGTATCGTCGAAGTTGTTATTATTAGTGTCTATGAAATTCCTTACATTTTCATCTAAATTATTATAAATATAACTTTGTCCCATTTTTCCGAAATGTTTCGATAAATATTGATGATCAAAATTTTGCACTCTAAGTTGATAAACGAATTGCGATTGGGTCTGTTTAATTAATTCTATGAAATTTAATGATGATTCTGTATTTTTATCGTCTCGTATTTTGGTACCGGTCTTACAAAACATCAAAATTTATTCTAAAATGAAATTTATCTATTAAATTCTTTTAAGTTCTCTCTATTTATTTAGGATCATGGCAAAACAGTTATGTTCAATTCTAGCAATATTTGTTTGTCCAAATTTGTCTATTTAATTTTCAATTTCGACTATAAAAGATTTTAATTCTCGAAAATTTCTACTGAACTTAGATAAAGTTACAGAACTTTTCAAAATTCAATCTTATTGTGACTATTTCAGAAGATAATCAATTAGCCAAATTCGTTAGAGAATTTATATTTCCAGAAAAATAATACGGTATTCTCTTCCAGAATAATATCCAATACGCTCAGAAATTATTCAAATCAGGAAGCTTTCATGTCAATATTTCAAACACTTCTACAAGACAGAGGATGAAGAAGATCCAATTGGAAAAATCAAATTCTATCATGAAACAATAACCAGGCATAGAGGTGTACAAGAAAACTCAGAAAGTATCAAGAAAAAATTTTATTTCCTAAAAATGTTATTAAATGCTATGTTAATGATCAGTCTTTACTTGATGAAAATCCATATTAAATAAGGTTATTCTGATTTTCACAAATTAATTTTTATTGTTATTTAATACAACAATTGTTTCGCTATCACAGGAGCACCTTCAGATAGGTATTCAAAATGTAAACCTACCTGAAGATGCTACTGTGATAGCGAAATAATTGTTGTATTAAACAGAGCTTTGCCGAGCACTCAGAAGAAGTGCTTCAAGCACAAAGCACTAAGCCCTATTAAAAAATGCTCCGGAATCTCGAGCACCAAGCCCTTTTTTTTAAGAAATGCTCGCGATTACTAAGCACTTTCAGAAATTAATTCGAGCACCGAGCACTAAGAACTTTTAAAGATAATACTTCGTCTTTTTCGGCTAAATGTCGGTAATTTTG
Source organism: Megalocaria dilatata (assembly GCA_034642435.1). Lineage (NCBI taxonomy): Eukaryota > Metazoa > Arthropoda > Insecta > Coleoptera > Coccinellidae > Megalocaria > Megalocaria dilatata. The sequence continues at coordinate 59,173,914 of CM067854.1, read as the reverse complement.
GAATTTCTGGTCGAAAATGGTCTCGTGAGACTATACTACTCTGTCAAGAAAGTACCGGGAATTTTCAATTAAAACAACATTTTTACATTTAATCGTCAAAATTTATTGGGTCGCCTTCAAAATAGGCTCCATTTGCTCCAATACATCTATGCCAACGGCACTTCCAATTATCGAAACATTTTTTATAGGCGCTTTCCGGGATGGACTTTAGCTCTCGCGCCGAATTTTGTTTTATGGCTTCAATCGACTCAAAACGGGTGCCACGAAGGGGCAATTTTAGTTTTGGGAGGAGGAAAAAGTCGCAGGGAGCCAAATCCGGCGAATACGGTGGTTGCTGAAGCACGTTTGTTGAGTTTTTGGCGAGAAAGTCAGTCACAATCGTAGCTCGGTGAGAAGGCGCGTTATCGTCATGCAAAATCCATGAGTTGTTCGCTCACAAATTTGGCCGCTTCTTACGGATACGCTCACGCAAACGTTTCATAACGCCTAGGTAATACTCCTTGTTTACCGTCTGACCCTCTGGAACGAATTCGTAGTGCACCACGCCACGGATATCGAAGAAAACAATGAGCATCACCTTCATTTTCGAGCGGCTTTGGCGTGGTTTTTTCGGTTTCGGCTCATTTTTTACCACCCATTCCGATGATTGCTGGCTTGTTTGCATATCGTACTCGTAGACCCAGGTCATAACACCAGTTATAATGCGTTCCATGAATGTAGAATCGGAATAACAGCGATCCAGCATGTCTGAAGCAACCTGTTCGTGATGACGTTTTTGAAGAAAATTCAGGTCTTTCGGTACGAGTCGTGCGGCCACCTTTCTCATGCCCAAAATATCAATCAAAATCGTACGTGCGGACTCGTGGGATATCTTAAGATCATGTGCTATCTCTCTCAAGCTGGTACGACGGTTTTCCAGCACCCTTTCCTTAATTTTATCGACGTTATCTTCGATCGAAGCCGTCGATGGGCGACCACTTCACGACCGTCCTTGAAGGCTCTGTACCACTGATATGCACGAGTTTTCGATAGAGCATTATCACCAAAGGCCTTTTGCAACATTTTCAATGCATCGGCACACGAAAATTCATTTGCAACACAAAACTTTAAACAAATTCTTTGCTCAACGTAATCACCCATAGTAAAAATCGGCACGCACTCTGACATCGACTGACTTAATCAGCTGTTGCAAACACACTAGTTGACAGATCCCGCTCAAGCTTGGCATAGTAATTAAGGACAGTGGTACCAACCTAGGAAAAAAATTTTTACCTGCCTCATTGCCCCGCCAGATTCAAATCGATAATTCCCGGTACTTTCTTGACAGAATGTATATAAAAAAACATATAGAATTTCAGACGCCAATAACTCCGGAACCATTCAACGGATTTAATCCATTAAAGAAGTCACTCATAGTTCTCCTTTGAGAGTTATCGTGTTTAGTAAAAACCTAGATCCCTGAAAAACTGCAGGGTGGGTTCAGAGCCTAAATATCTTGGCTAAATCTTTTATACGCATAATCGGTCGGGTAGTTACGGAGTTAGTGATATTAAAATAATTATATGTTTTTGTCTCATAACTTCTGAAATGGACAGCTTCGTGTGAAACTTCGTGATGATGGTGTAATCAAGAGATTGAAAAAAATTAATTTATTTATATTGTTCCCATACTTTAGAAACTAATAATCCCATTCAATTGATATTTGTATTAGCATTCAAATGTAGAGAGATCGGTCATTTGCTCATGCGTGCTTTAAATCTACGCGTTCCTATGCGGACAATAAGTTACTGGACCCTGGGATGAGCCCAGGGTCCAGTAACGCTCACAAAATATATATTTTTTTAAAATCTTATTTCATTCGTTTTTTTTTTCAGATAATCGTGTAACTACAAAAATTTATACAATATATTCAATACTTACATTCTTCAAGCACTTTTTTGGTGTCTTTATTGTCGTGAAGCGCTAATACACAACAAATTCATCTACTTCTCTTCATGGTTTGGAAATTTTTGTGAGCTGAAAAATCATAATTTTCAATCTCACTAGAAAAATCAGTGAAGAAAAGAATTTATAGCATAATTCGACCAGAAATCATTTATGGTTGATTGCAAAGTAAAACTGACGTTGTTGAAACAAAATAAACAAAAATGTTTCATTCGAAAATCATTATAATCATCAAGCGTAATTTTCAACTTTTAGAATGATAAATTTAAACTGATGACAGGCCTATGGACTTCTAGCTCACTATGATATTATTTCTTGTAGTGAAAGTATATTAACTGTGTAAATGGAAGCTTTTGAAAAAACTCATTCTCATCATAAAAGCTCTAAAATAATAACTAATAATTAATTTTACCTACCGGGGATACTGCTCATCTGTTCATGTTTCGACAAATCCATGAAGGGTTTTGTGCTTGGTAATTCCTGAAATTACTTTGAAGCTTTGCGGTATTCGGGAGCACTGGGGTGCTCGGGAGCACTTTGCGGTGCTCGGGAGCACTTCTGTGCTTGGGAGCACTTTGCGGTGCTCGGGAGCACTTTACAGTGCTAAGGACCACTTTTTCGAATTACTAAGCTTTCTCAAAAAATTCTCTAAACACCAAGCACTAAGCACCGGTTTAATTTAGTGCTCGCGAGCACAGTGCTCATGAGCACAAAAGTGCTTAAAGTGCTTTCACGAGCACTAATCACAATGCTTTGGTACAGCTCTGGTATTAGATAACAATGAAAATTTGTGAAAATTAGAGAAACCTTATTTAATATTATTTGATATGCTAATAGTTGTAAAGTTTGCCAACAATGAACAATGAACGTCAACATTATCAATTAATTTCGAAACAAAATCCTATCGGATTCTTTTTCTCAATGAGGACAATGTTTTATTATCGAAAGTAAAATATCACTAGAAATCATAAAGTCATTCATACGTTTTTTTTCTAATGACAGTTCACTTAAGAAAATAACAACTGATAATGGAACAGAATTAAAAAATGCGTTAGTCCAGGAATTCGCTTCAACTCATAAATACTACAACTATTATCCCAAAAGAACAACCAAAAGAATGAAAAAAGGAAAGAAAAAAATGATAACAGAAATGAAAATATAAATTCAGACGAAAATAAAGCAGCTCATTTTAAATTGCCAGCAGATGCAAAATAAAACCCAGAACAATCCAAAATACATATCATAGATAATATTTTAATCAAAGAACAGAGGACCTATTTATCATAAGAATAGAATGAAACAACGAAACCAATAGTGATTATTTATTTTAGGAAGCCAACCCCACACGTAGTTAAAATATTTCGATATTCATGGAAATATTCAAACACAAAAAGTCCGTTCTGGCAATAAAACTATCTGTGTATGTACCTGTGGCACACCCCACTTTTCGATGTTTTGCCGAAGCCTTCAACGAATATATATAATAGTTGAGATATAACTCGTTTTATTCAGTTTGAAAATATAGTAAACACTACGAAACTCGAGTCACTGTATATTCAGTTAATAAAAAGTGATAGAAAACAAAGTAATTTCTTATTTCAGTCCAATTAAAATGAACTATCACAAAGTAATGGACTCTATGGAGTCTGTTTCCCATCAGTTAAAGTTCAAAATAATCATGTTATATTTGTAAGTACCTTTGGTGAATCGAATTCCCTTTGATACCTACGAATTGATTTTTATTCCTTTCCTAAATACTTACCCAGTAGAACAGGCGAAATATTTTTTAATCCGAAAAGAAGAAATCAAATGGTCTCTGTATGAAGAATGTTAACAAGTAAAAAAATGGATGGTTTGGCCACCGGACAAATTAGTGCAACCACCGGTGTGCTCTAGTGAATTAGTAAGAGAAAATTGTACAAGACAAAATGCCCCAAAAGTAAACGATCTAGTGCTATTACCAGATGAGAATTATGTTTCTATAATATATTTAAAGATTTCTTGAAAAAAAATTGTTCAGGACAATTATCGCATCAACATGAATCATCAAAAATCCTTAATTAATTTTCAAAATTAATTGAATAATTTCGAAAATATCCAAGATTTACTTATTGAACAAATTAATGTAATAAATACAACACACCTTTAAGATTTTGGTTGTGAAATCTTCCATAAGTGTGTGGCTCCATATAGAAAAACACACTTTTTTGTTGAATATTAATCTATTGGCGATAGATTTCGGCACTAAGCCATCATCAGGCCAGCTGAAATAAACACATATATAAAAATAAAATTGTACACTTTATAGTAAAAACACAAACAATCATTGTTAAAAATAGTTTGGGGGGTATTTTTTTGAATTTATTCATTGTTCTTATTTTATCATTTATTATTAAACTAAAATTGTCATTAGGACTCACCGTCAGCAGTAAATTACAATATTGTCAAAAATATTTAAAATATACACATATCAGACAGGTTTATATGTATAGAGGGGTAGCGTTTTTGCTAATGTAATATTTTATGAATAACTCTTGAAAACAGTAAACAATGGCGAAAACATACAAATAAAATATGAAAGAGCAGAGAACAGATAACAATATGCGCATGTTAACGTCTGGCATGTGATGGATACTGTTATTATGTGAGCGTTCCTAGGAATTTAAAAAGATTTCTATCTGGAAATTCTGAGATTTCATTTAGTAAGTGTTCATTTTGTTTGTTCTTCAGAATTTAATATTATTCAAGGAGTAATAGTCTCCGATAGTTGTTTTCTCTGTGCAGGATTCTTAAATTTTCGATTGTGGTTTTATGATTCAGCCCCATCAAATGATTTCCCAACGCTGAATTTGGTCGATTTTTTACGTGTTCATTGAATCTTTTATTTGCTGAACGGGTGGTCATGCCTATATAAAAGGAAGGGCAGTCAGCACAAGTTATTTTATATATGCCACTATATTGAACGTTGCTCATTTTCTTCTTGTTATTAATCAAGATGCTTTCTAAGGTCTGGTGTCGTTTGTTACTTATTGTGTAGTCATGTTTTCTGAGAGTTGCATTGATTTTTTCATTAAACCCTTTATAAAATGGCAGAGACATGTATCGTTGATTGATAGATCGGTGTGGGTATATTTTATTGATGAGCAGTTTATCTTTTATAGATTTCAAAATATCGTCCATGTATGATATCGAGTATTGATTATTTTTCCCAATTTGGTATATGCTGTTTAATATGGTGAATACCAAATATTACTTGAAGGTCTGGAGGAGGAGATATGGTACAGTAAACCTCATCAACAACAAAAATAAACATCATACATCAAGTTTGCACCAATACCTAGGTCGCTGAATATCCATGAAATGGCAATAGATATCGATAAATTTCAACAGATTCTAGATAATCGAGTTTCCCTTTTGATTCTACATGTAAAATTTTAAGATTATCTATTGTGGAAAAGGAATGACCATTTTCTAGACAAAGAGTGGCAAAAGTAGAATTTTGTTTATTTTTCCTGAAACTCATTTTATGTTCGTTAAACCTCGTCTTGAAGGAACGTCCTGTTAGTCCTATATATTTATTACTGCACGTAGAACAAGAAAACTCATAAACTTCTGATTCAAGTATGTTTGGAGTAAAAAAACAAATTATCATCGGTATTATTTAACGCAAAGGATCCTACTCCAAACATACACAAATCAGGAGTTTATGAGTTATCTTGTTCTACGTGCAGTAATAAATATATAGGACAAACAGGACGTTCCTTCAAGACGAGGTTCAACGAACATAAAATGAGTTTCAGGGGAAAAAAACCAAAATTCTACTTTTGCCACTCATTATCTAGAAACGGTCATTCCTTTCCCACAATAGATAATCTTAAAATTTTACATGTAGAATCAAAAGGGAAGAAACTCGATTATCTAGAATCTGTTGAAATTTTCAAATTAGTTCACAATAACAATAATGTAAAAATAATGAATGACTTTACGGAGCTATGTAAATGGAAAATATTTGAGATATTTACAAAGTAACATCTGTTTAAAACCTTTTTCAACGAACATAAAATGAATTTAATGAAAAGTAAACAAAAATTCAACTTTTGCCACTCATTCTTTAGAAAACAGTAATTCCTTTCGACAAAAGAAAATCTTAAGAAAATTTCACATGTAGATTCAAAAAAAAAGAAACTTGATTATTGAAATTTTCAAATTTGTTCACAATAAAAATAATGTAAAAATAATGAATGACTGTACGGAGCTATGTAACTCCAAAAATTATTTGAGATATTTAAATGGGTACCATCTGTTTAACAACCTTCTTTGTCGATTGCCGACATTCCGATATCTGTTAGAAGGCTCCTCTTTTTTAACCCGGTTTTTTATCACGTTCCGGTTGTGAACCTCTGTACCACTGTAAGGTGTTACCCAGAATCTGTTGAAATATTCAAAATATTTATCACTTTTGTTTAAATACCACTATACCACTGTTACGTCTTCAGTTGTCTGATGATGGGATAGTTCATTTCCGGAAACTAGAGTCACAAGAAAATGTGTAATATATATTTTTTGGTAGTAAAACATAATAATTTCTACAATTTGTTTTAATTATGATCAACTACCAAATTGTAACGGCTGAAACAATTCAGTAAATGATTGTCTGTGTTTTTACTATAAAGTGTACATTTTTATTTTTATGCATGTGTTTATTTCAGCTGGCCTGATGATGGCTTAGTGCCGAAATCGATCGCCAATAGATTACTATTCAACAATAAAGTGTGTTTTTCTATATTGACCCTTATTACATCTTTAAGAATCTTAACTATATAAATGGAATATCAATCTTTATTATATCTCTACTATCGCATTATCTATTTTATCTCAATACTAATATGTTAAATTGTAAAATGCATTATATATATATATATTTATCATAAAATTTCAAAATTTAATTGATAAGCAGAGTTCTCAGTTCTATACAAGGGTGAGGTGATATGTAAGCTGAATCCATCCATCCTTTAAAATATAGGAATGCATAGTTTTTGCAGGGTACCATTGACCGCAGATATTGCTGATTCAGAAAATGACATAATGACATAATAAAATAAATACGCATGTCCATAGAAATAAGTCATACATGTAACATTGTAGATTTTTCAGACAACACATATCAATTTTTAAAGGCATATTTTCCGTCTATGGAATATATTTAAATATGATTTGTAGAATATTTTCTTTATATTTTAAACCTAAAAATAATTCGAATTCGATAGCCTTTTTTGAATTATATGTTAAACCTTTTTTTGGTGATGAAACTTGTGTTATATATATATATAATATATATATATATATATATATATATATATATATATATATATATATATATATATATATTATATATACCCTTTTTTGAATTATATGTTAAACCTTTTTTTGGTGATGAAACTTGTGTTTCTCTAATAATATTATAATAATAAAATGTATAATTATATATACATATATATTTATATATGTATATATATATATATATATATATATATATTATATATAATTATACATATTATATATATATATATATATATTATCATATAATATATATATATATATATATATTATATGATATATATATATATATATATATATATATATATTATATATATATATATTATATATATATATATATAGCACCAAATGTGGTGGTGAATTAATTCCAGCTATTATTCTGTAATATTCAAATACTTCGTAGTAATTTTCAATTTATAAAAAGTTTTTATTCAGAGAAATTTTTGTGTTAATCGAATTCCAGCCCTCAGTTTCTAACCCATTAAATTAAACTAACCATTCGTGGAACATTAAAGACCAGCTTCAGATGACAAATGTTGCTCAGAACAAGATTCCTGTAAGTTTGTTGCTATGTATTTGAGAATACTACCAGGAATTAGTAAGTAAACGATAAAATATGTAAAATTCCTGCAAATTTTTTGCATCACCTTCCAAGTATTCCGGAAAATACACTTTTGTTGACGAATAATAAAAACTCGATTATCGAAACATTTTTCTGAACACATTTCCAAGAATGGACTTCGACACTCATTGCAAATTCTTTTGTTCATCTTCTATTGACTGAAAATGGTTCCTAGAATGGGTTATTTAAGTTCTGGAATGAAAAAAATGTTAACCATTTAAAAAAAAGATGGTTGATTTTGTTGAGTTTTAGGATAGAAATACGTTGACAATGATAGTCTTGTCTTTATTAAAAAACATAACATGAATTTGAAAACAATAGCAATCAACTATATGTGAAAATAACAATATCGGAGCAAAGTGTATAGACCTAGAAAACTTGGAAGCCCTACTAGAGCAGTGTGGTTTACCGATAAGATTTGTTTAGGTTGCAGCCGAAAATTTGTTCACCTTCTTGTGTCACCTTCTGCCAAGAATTGTGAGGACACAACACCGCAATAATCGAAAAAACATCATTTTCATATTCAGTTAATATCGACATGCCTTTTTCTTTTTCTGCTTAATTCAAAGACGCTATTCCGAAGCTTTTTGACTAGTGTGCATGTCAAACTCATGAGTCCATGTCTCATGGTCGGAACTGATTCGTTTAAGCTCATTATCGGTGATCTTTACGCGATTGAGCGTATTGCAAAAAATACAGGTTTACCGGCTCTATTTAAGTGGCGACAGGTTTCATATATTGGATGGAAAAGTCAGTTACTTTGTGCAAGGTCATTTAAAAAATGCAATAAATAAGAAATTAGTTTTCTGTCACCTTTTCATTATTGAGGATACGGTGACCTGGGTTTCGTAATGTTACTACATTTTAAAATTAGTGTATAACAAGTAGTAGTATTTCAAAGATTTGTACATATTTAAAGAAGGGTTTGGTTTGTGTTAAACTTCGAAAACTGGGGAATACCAAAGTTCTGCACAAACCGATGTTTAGTGTAGTTAAAAAACCAGCCAAATTTGTTTAGACAACTTTGGCTTAATGGTAATAAAATTTTCTCCAGGATCTTCAGTTTTTGGATTTGCTTTACAGTTTGAATCACCCCACCCTGTAGGTTCTATTTTTTGAAGCATTTACAATAAGCTTACTTTTCTCGTTTAATATAAGAATTGGAAATAGAATAAAAACTCAAATTTGGGGCCACTTAGCGCAAAGAAAAACGTGAAAGGGACAAAAATACGAACAGAGGTCAAACCAACCTGTTGTGTTATGTTTCACAGCCACATAGAATCTCTTACTCAGAAGACTCAGCTGATATTAAGAATAAACCCTCGATATCATACGCTACTTTATATTTATCTGCATCTTCTGAAAAATCGAATGTTGATGATGAAGCATCGTTTTTGAAATGCGAAGATTCTTCAACCGCACCACAATTACGGGAACATGACGAAGAGATTTAAACACCATAACCATCGACTAATAATATGTTAGAAGACAGTTTTGATATAGATAATTTTAGTATGTTTGAACTCACTACAAAACTGTAGAAACTTTTGTGTCAAAAGGTCCTGGAGTCTATCCGTAAGCTTTTCCTGTAGACTCAACATAATGACTCAGCTCTGCTGAAATTCAAATTGCCTAATGGTGAAGTTGTACTACTCTGTCAAGAAAGTACCAGGAATTTTCAATTAAAACAACATTTTTACATTTAATCAAGAGGGACTTGTGGGGCAAGTTCTGTGAGGGTATAAATGATGCCCCCGGAACTGCCAGAATACACAAGATTCTCTCCAGAGAACCAGTGAGAACAACCGGTTCGCTCAAACGTTCGGAGGGTGGTTTCACTGGTTCCAGAAAAGAAACATTGGAGCTTCTTGCGAACAAACACTTGCCTGGATGTCAAATCTTGGAAGATACAAACGCCAGATCCAACCCTGACCATCTAATCTGGCCAGGGAGGGGCAACTGGCGAATATCCAAAAATATAGTCACTGCACAAGCGGTCAGAGACGCAATAAGGTCTTTCAAACCCTTCAAAACACCGGGGGTAGACGGAATCTTTCAAACCCTTCTTCAAAAGGGCATGGATGTGTTGATTCCGTATCTGCTACAATCATTTAGAACAAATCTGGCTTGGGGGGGTTATCCCTACAAGCTGGACACTAACTAAAGTGGTATATACTACTCTGTCAAGAAAGTACCGGGAATTTTCAATTAAAACAACATTTTTACATTTAATCGTCAAAATTTATTGGGTCGCCTTCAAAATAGGCTCCATTTGTTCCAATACATCTATGCCAACGGCACTTCCAATTATCGAAACATTTTTTATAGGCGCTTTCCGGGATGGACTTTAGCTCTCGCGCCGAATTTTGTTTTATGGCTTCAATCGACTCAAAACGGGTGCCACGAAGGGGCAATTTTAGTTTTAGGAAGAGGAAAAAGTCGCAGGGAGCACGTTTGTTGAGTTTTTGGCGAGAAAGTCAGTCACAATCGTAGCTCGGTGAGAAGGCGCGTTATCGTCATGCAAAATCCATGAGTTGTTCGCCCACAAATTTGGCCGCTTCTTACGGATACGCTCACGCAAACGTTTCATAACGCCTAGGTAATACTCCTTGTTTACCGTCTGACCCTCAGAACGAATTCTTAGTGCACCACGCCACGGATATCGAAGAAAACAATGAGCATCACCTTCATTTTCGAGCGGCTTTGGCGTGGTTTTTTTGGTTTCGGCTCATTTTTTGCCACTCATTCCGATGATTGCTGGCTTGTTTGCATATCGTACTCGTAGACCCAGGTCTCATCACCAGTTATAATGCGTTCCATGAATGTAGAATCGGAATTACAGCGATCCAGCATGTCTGAAGCAACCTGTTCGCGATGACGTTTTTGAAGAAAATTCAGTTCTTTCGGTACGAGTCGTGCGGCCACCTTTCTCATGCCCAAAATATCAATCAAAATCGTACGTGCGGACTCGTGGGATATCTTAAGATCATGTGCTATCTCTCTCAAGCTGGTACGACGGTTTTCCAGCACCCTTTCCTTAATTTTATCGACGTTATCTTCGATCGAAGCCGTCGATGGGCGACCACTTCACGACCGTCCTTGAAGGCTCTGTACCACTGATATGCACGAGTTTTCGATAGAGCATTATCACCAAAGGCTTTTTGCAACATTTTCAATGCATCGGCACACGAAAATTCATTTGCAACACAAAACTTCAAACAAATTCTTTGCTCAACGTAAAAGTATAGTAAAAATCGGCACGCACTCTTACATCGACTGACTTAATCAGCTGTTGCAAACACACTAGTTGACAGATCCCGCTCAAGTTTGGCATAGTAATTAAGGATAGTGGTACCAACCTAGGAAAAAAATTTTTTACCTGCCTCATTGCCCCGCCAGATTTAAATCGATAATTCCCGGTACTTTCTTGACAGAATGTATGTTGAAGTGATATAAATCGGGTTTCATTTTGTTTTCCATGGAGATTATTTTGTGCTCAACCAGAAACGGTGAGATTTTGCCTTAATTACTGGCCATAGTCACAAATAATGCTATATGAAGTGGAAGGACTTAGAGATTGCTTTGAAAAAAGGAAGTACCTTCATATATGTCAGAAGCAAGTTCAGAACGAAATCATTAACTGGATCCTAAACACTCTATTTTTGAGTGAACGAGTTCTCCCTTTTAAAAAAGGAAATCAGAAAGTGAGACAGCCTAACAATGGAAATTTTTTTGGCGTGTTTTAAATTATTGATCATTATGACAAAGTTACATCGAAGCAAGATCAGAGAAGCTACTTCAATGATTACTGAATCTAAAATGACAATAGAAACAAAATCCACAATAAAAGGTGTGATATAATATCTCAGCACTTTTAGTTGCGTAACTATGACAGCAGTTTGGGTAAAAGCCTTGATACCTATCAATTAATTATAAAAGTCAACTTCTCCAAATGATGGAAACTACTTTGGACGTTGAGGTCATAAATATTGAAAGCCTTATCGAGGAACTAAGTGAACTAAGAAATAATTGGGACAAAATATCGTCTGCCAATAAACTTGTTACGTCTGCATTTGGCAGTGACCCAGAGATTCTCTTTTTCTTTAAAGAAGAGAAAACAATCTCACGAAGTTCAGTTGACACAAGAACTAAAGCCAGCTGACCATAGATTGCGTAGAACATATGCCGATTAGGTGCTTGAACAACAACGTTTGGATGACGATTTTTTGCATCGAGTTTTCTTCAGCGACGAAGCACATTTTTCACTCAGTGGCTATGTAAACAAGCAAAATTGTCGCATTTGAGGCAGTAAAAATTCTCGTGTAACTGCTGAGAGACCATTACATCCGCAAAAAGTCACTGTATGATGTGCAATTTCATCTGGTGGAGTGATTGGCCTGTACTTCTTTGAAAATGAAGAAGGTGTCACTCAAACCATCAATTCGCATCGCTATAGCCAAATGATTACCGATTTTTTCGTCCTAAAATTGATGGTATGGAAGAGGGTTCAACGAACCACACAACATGACCAGTTTTGGCTTCATTGTAAGAAAATTCCCAGGACGCCTAATTTCTCGTTTCGGCGATGTAAATTGGCCACCAAGAGCTTGTGATTTATAGCCTTTGGATTTTTTTTGTTCGGTTATGCGAAGGATCGTGTTTATGCCAATAATCCCCAGACTATTGATGGTCTTAAAATCAATATCCGTCAAGTTTTTGGTGAGATATAACCTGATATGTACCGGTGAGTCATCGAAAATTATCTCACAAGGATCGAGTCCTGTAAGAGGACATTTAAATGATGGCAAGGTCCAAGCATTATATTGAAATAAAAATTTGATCGATATTCTAAATGAAAGTGTGTTTCATTTACGTTTACTTGCGGAAACACAAAATTAATAACCCTGTAGATGTAAGCCACGAGTTAGATGAAGAAATCAGGAATTTGAATAGTTTAAACAAATCAAACTGTTTAGATACTCCATTCAAACCCTTAAAACTTTTTAATAAGCTCATGGCATTCAATGTGACAAACCTTTTTCCAAATATTTCTATTTTTCTACACATATTTTGTAGCCTTCCAGTGTCCATAGTGCAGGCTGAAAGGTCCTTCAGTGTTTTGAGTAGAATTGAGAACTGTTTAAAATCGACAATAGGACAACAAAAATGATCAGATTTAGTATTCTTATATATAGAATGGAAACTTGTTCGATATTGATTCTCTTATACAATCTGCTCCTGTGTACGTTCGATATAATTAATTACCTTTGTAAAGTCTCATTAGAGAGGGCCCTGTCTATAATTCATTCTTTCTTATTGATACTTTTGTCTTTCCATGTTAACACTTTCAGTCTAGCAGTTTTCAGTTTTGTCATTCGAACTTGAAGCGTTATTTGACACTTCAGTTTATTTGTTTTCTAATAATTATATATGGCATGGAAAGTCTTTAAAGCATTTTGATATATTATATTTATTGCTTGGGAATTCCGACGATGCAGATTCGGAATTATAAAATGTTTCTGTCCTTATCTGCTAGCACTGATCTCATAATTTTTCTATAACCAATAAGAAGGTTTATTTTATTTATTCGGTTCATCCAGAAACTTTCCAATCAATTTCGTTAATTTCTCTCTTTTTGTTAGAAGGGATGGATCGAGCAGCTCTAACGTTCAGTCTTTGAACATACTGTAAAATCATCATCGTTCGAGTAGTCGAACTTGTCGCATGTAGCCTTTGCTACATTAAGCACTGTCTCCGGATAGCCAAACTCGTCGCTTGTGATATTTGGATCCAAGTTATCGCGGTTATTATTGTTAATATAGTAATACAATCGATTGCTAAAGTATTAACGAATCCATTACATTTGTTTTTAGTGTAATTATCATACCTTTTGACTTGGTTTGTATACAGTAAACCAAGAATTATAGTTCGTTGTGATTATAGAGTATTACGAGTGTTCCACTTTAATTCCTTATCGTCTTCGTTGGTTTATCTTATTAGATAAACAAAGCTAGTTCATCATAGAGATAACTGCAAACAAGTGCCCTTGAAGTTAAACTCTTCGCTACAATACGTCAAAATACAGCCCACTAACCTTTCATAATTAATCATCAAGATTAACTAATATACAATTGCCTGTTATTTCAAAATACTGAAATAATAGGCAAAATACTGCGATAAATTCACCGTGGTGCGAAACACAATATTTTGCACAAATGAAAGCAAGAAATGCAATATTGTAAAACTCCCAGCGTTGATGATGATATAATAAAAATAATAATTATTCATTGTTGCAATCACACCATTAAAAGAATATCCATTAATATTATATATATTTATATCCTTAAATGTGGTAATAAATTGAATGTTCTCCGTTAAAACTGTTTTCACTATTCCCCCTTAGAAGAATAGGTTTTTCGTTTAATTAAGTACAACTGCAAAAGACTGAGGTGGTAGGGATTAGAGGCAAAGTCTTTGCCTCGGGAAAGAGAAAGTCTATGAATCAACCAAAGGTCCCAGGTATACTTTCCCTGCTCCACACTCAGTTCATTGATGACTGAAATGTGAATCCTCTTGTTATCGTGTAAACAAGAATTTTTTCCCTGTCAGTTCACAATTTGTTGAATTTTTCTCGTACTTTTAAGTGGAGATTTTATACTTTATTTGTTAGAACTTCGCAGACCATGAGGCTCTCATTTTAGAAAATTTTATCTTACCTCCACCGTGTGACAAATTTCACTATCAATGGAGATGCTTTGTCGTCGTTCCTTCTGCTATTGTTTTCTTAAAGCGAATACAGGTGACTATCTCGCTTCTCTTCATGATTATCCTAAGAAGGTCATAAAAAATAATTAATACCTAACTATTAATTACAAGAATTCCACGCAACATGAGTTTGCTATTATTATCGCCCTTTATTATTTTGTGGATGCTTCCTTAATTTCCATGCATTTCTGATTGAATCAATGAGAGTTTATCCTTTATATTTTTCATTGCATCCTTCATTTCATTTTCGAAAATTTTCAGTTTTTCACCGAAATCAGAGTGCTCGGGTGGATTGGAAATAAGGATTGTTTTATCGAAATAGTTCTTCATTAACTTATCAAGTCCATGTTCTAATTTGGCCTTCATTGCGTACATTCTGTCCGAAATATTGGAAGCGGTTTGATTCGAAGGATTTCTCATTTTACCATCCATGTCAAAGTGTGATTTGACATTTCTCTAAAGATTAAATTAGTAGCACTTACTTGGATATAGAGAGATAGATATAGAGTTTATTCAATAATTTGTACATTATACATTAAAAACTAGTCTTTTTATCCATCATAAAAAACGCTGGGATGACACCTGAGCATGTTGCTTGTAATGAGTAATCCTTACCTTCCAGATAGATCTCATACTTTATTCCATACAAAATTGAATAGAGGGTAAAATTTGTACAATAAACACATGATGAAAACGAGTTCCAGGCTAAATGAGAGAAGAACGGGGGAAAAAGAATACGAAGGAAATCAACATAAGAAAGAAAATAATAATGAAAGAATAATTATAAAAGGATGAAAAAAATTATTATTGGAAATATTCATATTCATACTTTTTATATATATATATATATATATATATATATATATATATATATATATATATATATATATATATATATATATTACAAAGAAAAAACTAGAATATATTGAGATTTAGTTGCCTCTGAGAAATCAAGTCTTTGATTTGGTAACGCTCAGATCCTTTAACGTTTCAATTTGTAGAAGAATTGTATTGTACAACTTGGGGCCAAAATAATAATAAATCTTTGTGTTTGTGTCTTTTTTTTAGGAGAAATAACTATAGACAAATCTTTGGAGAATCTTGTATCTCGAATTTCATTTCTATGATTTTTAAAAATGATAGGAATAGAGCATCCGCAAATTCATAATTTTTGTTTCGAGATACAATTCTTCAGTAGAAAACAGTCTAGGTTTTTTGAGCACGACCTTCCACAGAGTATTCTGTGCACATTGTAATGGGAAGATAACATTATCAAAGGAACCTCCCCAAGCAGAAATGCAATACCGCAAAACAGTTCAAAAACAATTTTCAAAGATTTATTCACTGGAGATTACAGTTTTACTTCTTACCGGAGCTAATATGAAAACTATCAACAATTCGGATTATTAATTCATATTTTGAATTTCACTTGCCAGTTACCGATACTTTTTATACACTGTAGTATATTCAGGAAAATCTTTGAAATCTAATTAATTGCGATATCGAATAATATAGAAAAAGTTCTAGAGAGACTTAGGTTTTAGACAAAAATTTTCCAGTTCTCAAATAATGGATGCAATCCATTGGGTTTGTTCCTAGACATTTCGATTCCAATGGCTAAGTCAAGAAATGTTTGAAATTAGCTCTTTATGGAAGGTTTGGTTGTTCAGTTCTTAAAGAATCATAATGTAATTATCTACCTACCTTTGTTACGCCGAGATGGCCGATGTTAATCTCTCATGAATATACATTTTGAAAGTCAATATTAGTTTCTTCACTGTTTTATATTCAAGTGCAAATGTAGAAGTTTTACTACGATTTCACACCTCCTACTTATTTCTCAGGTCATAAAAGATTTTATGAATATTTCCTAAGAACCATATTGCCCACATGTTTGTGTATTATTAAATAGGTGACATTGTGAACCCAATTTGATACTGAATTAGTTTTGAATGATCATGAATTTAATTCGATTCTGGCAGCCATTGATATTCACGGGAAATCACATTTTATACATAATATATAATTATATTTAGGCTTGAATAATTCTCATTCTGGAATGTCAATGGTTTGAAGAAAACTATAGAATACCTTACAGTTTTCTGTGATTTTGTAACGAACTGACTGGATTGTTAAAGTTAGTCTGTTTCAAACAAGTTCCGTGTTACACTCTAAGGTGATGGTTAGTGGATTTTGATATTTTAAATGTTATCTAGGGCCGATGAAGAGACTAATTGTTTTTTGAAGATATATTGCATGTTTTGAGAGATTTTTGAATTTTTTTTGAATATTTAAATATATTGAATATTTCCAATAAATTATTTTTTTTGAGAAAGTTGTGTTTTATGTTTTTGAAAAGGAATTGGTTTCATTATGGTAAAATCAGAAAAAAAATTTTGTCTCCTTCAAATATTTATTTATTAATTTTAATTACCTTTTTATATTGGTTGGTTTATTTATTCCATTTGACATTGTATATTGAGTTTTGATTATATAAGTCTATTAAATATAAGTGGTGCTTATTGTAGACATTAATTTAATTCTAAAAGTTTTTTGAATAAAAAAAAATTTTTTAAATTAAAATTGTAGAAGACTAACAGATTAAATCTGTTTTGATATTCAAATTTTGTCAAGAGAGTATAATAGACTTGATAGACGAAAATCGAAGGAGACAGGTATCAGAAAATAGAGCTAGAATTAAACCTATTATAAAAGCTGTATTAATATGCGGTAGAGAGGAAATGTCACTTAGAGAGCATAGAGATTCTGGAGAACTAAAGATAGATGAGAGTTCCGTAAATGAGGGAAAATTTCGTGCAATATTGAAATATAGTGCTAGGGGTGACACTAAACTAAGGGAGACTCTTGAGAAATCAAGTAAAAGGGAGACTTACATTCTGTCAAGAAAGTACCGGGAATTATCGATTTAAATCTGGCGGGGCAATGAGGCAGGTAAAAAATTTTTTCCTAGGTTGGTACCACTGTCCTTAATTACTATGCCAAGCTTGAGCGGGATCTGTCAACTAGTGTGTTTGCAACAGCTGATTAAGTCAGTCGTTGTCAGAGTGCGTGCCGATTTTTACTATGGGTGATTACGTTGAGCAAAGAATTTGTTTAAAGTTTTGTGCTGCAAATGAATTTTCGTGTGCCGATGCATTGAAAATGTTGCAAAAGGCCTTTGGTGATAATGCTCTATCGAAAACTCGTGCATATCAGTGGTACAGAGCCTTCAAAAAACCACGCCAAAGCCGCTCGAAAATGAAGGTGATGCTCATTGTTTTCTTCGACATCCGTGGCGTGGTGCATTACGAATTCGTTCCAGAGGGTCAGACGGTAAACAAGGAGTATTACCTAGGCGTTATGAAACGTTTGGGTGAGCGTATCCGTAAGAAGCGGCCAAATTTGTGGGCGAACAACTCATGGATTTTGCATGACGATAACGCGCCTTCTCACCGAGCTACGATTGTGACTGACTTTATCGCCAAAAACTCAACAAACGTGCTTCAGCAACCACCGTATTCGCCTGATTTGGCTACCTGCGACTTTTTCCTCTTCCCAAAACTAAAATTGCCCCTTCGTGGCATCCGTTTTGAGTCGATTGAAGCCATAAAACAAAATTCGGCGCGAGAGCTAAAGTCCATCCCGGAAAGCGCCTATAAAAAATGTTTCGATAATTGGAAGTGCCGTTGGCATAGATGTATTGGAGCAAATGGAGCCTATTTTGAAGGCGACCCAATAAATTTTGACGATTAAATGTAAAAATGTTGTTTTAATTGAAAATTCCCGGTACTTTCTTGACAGAGTAGTATATAAGCTCAAGAATACAAAATGAAATTATTAACAGTATAAATACTATCATGGTGAATAAATTGGTATCAAGAATTAATGAGGCAGGGGCGTTTTTTATTCTAGTAGATGAAACAACCGATATATCGACAATTGAGCAAGTTACTTTATGTGTAAGATATGTCAATGCAAACAAAATCCACGAGGATTTCTTACAGTTCGTTCCAGCAGAAAGTGTAACCGCCGAAAGCATATCTTTTTTAATATTAAATAGTTGGGAAAAATTTGAAATAGAACTCAAGAATCTTGTCGGGCAAGGGTATGATGGTGCAAGTAATATGTCAGGCAAATTCAATGGCGTTCAAGCGATTATTCATCGTAACTACCCTAAGGGGATTTATGTGCACTGTGCTGCCCATTCTTTGAATTTGGCCATATCAAAAGCTTGCGAAATTCCACAAATTAGGAACTGCCTCAATACCATAAAAAATTGTGTGATTTATTCAATACTCCAAAGAGACAAACTGTTCTTCTGAAAAATATTGATGATTCTAATGAAAGTCCTTCTGCAAAAACTCTCAAAAGATTATGTGCAACTTGGTGGACATCTAAGTATGAAGCAGTACAAGATTTTTTGGAATGATTTGAAAGTCATTGAAAGTTTAGAGGAGATATCAAACTGGAAAGATTCTGGAGATGCGAATATGTTGCGAAACACACTGAATAATTCCGACTATCTGGTCGCACTTCAAGTCATGAATAAAATATTTTGTTATGCCTTACCCCTTTGCCGATTCCTACAAAAATCTGGAATCGACCTCAGAGAAGTTGTACCTATGACGGAAAATACTATTTTTTGCCTGAAAATCATACGTCAAGATGCCAAAACACATTTCGACTCGATATTCAATGAAGCTCAGGTAAAAGTAAGAATATAAAATGTGTTTGTCAGTTTTTTATTTATTATTCTTGCATATTTCAGGCTCTTGCCTCAAGTATTGGAACCAACATTAAGGTAAAAAGAATTGTTTCACGCCAAAAAAATAGGGCAAATCCTATCAATTTGCAAGATTCAAAAGCACCAGCAGTGGACTATTTCAGGGTTACCATTCACATTCCATTCATTGATTATTTCATCAGCCAGTTAGAGGAAAGATTTGCAAACCATGAACCAATTTTCTAAGGCCTTATGCATCTGCTAACAGGAGAAAAACCAACTTATGCCAACGAGTATGACGAACTTTTAGATTTCTATATACCTGAAGTACCCAGATGTATTTCAGAAACTGAAATTAAATTGTGGCACATTCATCTGAGTTATCATCCAGATATCAAAAGTAATAGTCCAGCTTTGACTCATCTGGAAATATGTAATCCACAAGCTTTTCCTAATGTGTACAAGCTATTACTAATATTCTGTACAATACCAGTTAATACAGTCACTCCAGAGAGATCATACTCAACATTGAAAAGAATAAAGAACTATCTCCGAAATTCTACTTCTCAAAACAGGCTCAACGGCGTAGCAATGATGTCTATTCATAGGGAGATGCCCATTTCCGAAGATGAAATTATTGATGAACTTTCAAAAAGACCTAGACGACTAGATTTTGTTTTATAAAAGTATATCCTCCGAATAACCAATTTTTTTTCGTTTATAACTTTTTTATCGCCCCCCAAGGCTCATGTCTGGGTAAGTCACTGCTCTGAATGATGAAAAGAATAGTCCAAGAAGGCTAAGTGGTCTGCAATATATGGGCAGAAAAAACTTTTGTTCTACATAAATTTAGGTAGGAGTTAGTAACAATTTAGTCGACTTTTGTAGACGTTGTTCTACCAAATGAATCAGTAAATATTCTAGTAGGACAAATTGAGATTAATTTTATGCTGCGTAACAAATTTGTTCACTGACAAACCTCGGAAAATGTTTGGCGCATTCGGAGCAACGTATTGACTAGACAAATTTGTTACAGTTGCAAGTGAATACGCAGCATGAGGTTTAAAACTATTAAACATGTCATCCTGCAGTTTTTTTGAACATTTAAGTCATCACAAATAAACATCAAACCCTTTATGTTTTCACAATGCTTTACAATGTAAGTTAATCTAGTTTACATACACTTATAACAGTGAAGCAATCATTACTTATATAAAACCTGATTGCCCAGCACTCGCATTATATCTCTTCAGATATCTTAGTAATCTGAAAGTCCTTAACCACCAAGCCAACCCTGGTGAAAATGACAGTACCTCCATGTCCACATACAGAACGACAGAAGCTAGCCGCTCGAATATACCCGGAAAATTCACTACACTCAAACCTTCATCACTACACCAGTGTTCAACAACACTCACTATATCAGGAATTTCATCGTCCAATAAAACTGTTAAATAATCAACTTTGTTCATGATGGACTGAACATTCAACTGAAGGATTCTCAATCTTAGGGTATCACTACTTATGGATTTCGATTTTTTATTCGACTGTTTTAAAAATGGTGTACACTTGCTCTGTTTGACCAATTTGATAGACCCTAACTTTGTCATATTCATCACTTGGTATCATAACCTTAAATAAATAAAATATTTGACAAAGATGATTGGAGATCCAGAGCAATAGTTTCTGGTTTTAAATTGGAAACATGTACAGCTTTATATTTTACAATGCCTTTTACATTCATAGTACCAGAATAATAATCCCCAATAACTAATGCTTGGCATTTCTTCCTTTTGGCTTCTTATCAGATAAAGAATTTATTTGTAAAATTTTTTGAAAATTTGCTTCTTATTGTGATTTTGTTTGTTTATTTAGCTACAATTTATTGACAGCGGGTTTCTCGAGTGATGCTCCAGAAAGCACACTAGGAGCCTCAGTTACAGTAGCACTAATCGTCATGTTATTCTTGCGAGCGACAATTACAGCATAGCTAAATGTGACCTCCGGTTTCAAACCTGCTGTCCTAATCGTATCGACAACATGTTAACCTTTTATTTCTTTTTTCAGTTCAGATATAATGGAATCCTTCTCAGCCAGCTCCCTCCAGAGTGAGATAATGTTCTCTTTCAACAATTGGGAGTTATCAGAAAGTAATTTTTTTCATCTTCCATTTCAGAAATAATTTTTATCGGGAGATCTTGAGTTGGGGAGTCTTTTGTTACCAATATTTCATCAGTTTCATTTTGAATATCGGGTATTGGAAATGTGAGCATTATTATTTTCCACGAATCTTTGATTGTCTTGGTCTTTACTTGACGGAAATTCATCTTCAATATAAGAAAAACAAATATAAACTTCCGCTATTTTATTGATTTACACGTCATACCTTGACTTCAGCAGGTGAGTATTAAAACTGCTGCAAAACATGACCTTAAATACAGAGCTCTGGTACAAAAAATAGAGGGATAGCAAGAGGTGGTTTACAATCAATGAAAAATGTTAAGTAGGGAGGATCTATTTGAATATATTTGATCATTCAATAAAATTTGTCTTTCATTGTATCTATTGATCTCTAAAGTTCCTAACAGATTTAGTTTGTGACATTTGTTTTCGATGTGCAATATATCATAGTTCGTATTAAAATTATAACCAGTCTCTAACAAATGGTTGGCATAAGTTGAATTTGGTTAATTATTAATGTAACAGTTTTCATGTTCTCGTATCCTTATTAAGAATGAAGTCCCACATATACACATGAGCAATCACTATATGTTAACTCCCGATTTTTTGTTTTTAGGAAACCTTCCTGGACCTTGGCGGCCAGATATAGTCGATTTGATAGTAACTTTTCCGGTCGACTCAAGTTACTACTCTGTCAAGAAAGTACCAGGAATTTTCAATTAAAACAACATTTCTACATTTAATCGTCAAAATTTATTGGGTCGCCTTCAAAATAGGCTCCATTTGCTCCAATACATCTATGCCAACGGCACTTCCAATTATCGAAACATTTTTTATAGGCGGTTTCCGGGATGGACTTTAGCTTTCGCGCCGAATTTTGTTTTATGGCTTCAATCGACTCAAAACGGGTGCCACGAAGGGGCAGTTTTAGTTTTGGGAAGAGGAAAAAGTCGCAGGGAGCCAAATCCGGCGAATACGGTGGTTGCTGAAGCACGTTTGTTGAGTTTTTGGCGAGAAAGTCAGTCACAATCGTAGCTCGGTGAGAAGGCGCGTTATCGTCATCACGTAATCACCCATAGTAAAAATCGGCACGCACTCTGACATCGACTGACTTAATCAGCTGCTGCAAACACACTAGTTGACAGATCCCGCTCAAGCTTGGCATACTAATTAAGGACAGTGGTACCAACCTAGGAAAAAAAAAGTGTGTGTGTCCGCTCCGACGCACGACTGGAGTTTACTCCTCAAGAACGATTATAAAATAAATAAATAGATAAGGGAATACGGGTATAAATGAATGCATTTTTGATGATACTTAGATTATGCACGGTAGATTTTTATTCTATTAATTATACAATAAATTTTTTGACATACATAAGGAAGCCATGAAAAAATATAAACAATAATAATTTAATATAATAGAATGTTGAGCAAGATTCCTTTTTTTTTTGTACACATCACTAACACTTTCGTGCTGTTGTACGTTTTGACGTTTTTTTGTTGATACCGGTGCAGTCTCAATAACTACTTCGTGGTGTGTAATGACAGGTCCATCGTCAGGACTTGAAGGTACCACCTGTGCTGTAGTTACCGATGTCAAGTAGTTGGAAGGTCCTGCATCTTGCCTCGGTAAAATTTCAGTAACGTCTGAGTTTGACTCTGCGTTGATGTTTTGATTCGCTCGGAGTTTTTTTCTCAACCTGCATTCCCGTTGACGCTCCGCTGCGGACTTTTTGGCTGGTCTGTCCTCTTTCTGTTTTTTAGGCCCAGATTTTTCTTTCATCCGAAGTCTGTATTCTTGTTGTCGAATTGCTTGAGTTTTTTTATGACCGGTTGTTGTTGATGGACAGGTTTCAGGACTGTGAATAAACAAATTCAAGCACATTTAATAAGAAAAAAAATAAATAGCTATTTTAATAGCATGTAATTAAATATAAAAGCACAACATAAAAAGTATAGATATACACTGATAAAAAGATTCATTAACTATTTAATAATTTAAATTATTTGAAAGCAATTGTTTAATTTTAATAAATATTTTTCTACATTTAATTAACATTTATTTAGAAGGAAAATATATTTATTAACATTTAATAAGTATTTATTAATAATTAACAAATACTTATTAACAGTTAATAAATATTTTTTAACAACTAATAAATATTACGTTGATTTGTATTTGATTTGTACTTCATAAATTATTTTTAATAAACATGGATTAACTTTTAATAAACCTTTTTTTAGTAGCTAACAAATATTTATTCATACATTTGATAAATTGCATTTCATAAATAATTTATTAACTGTTAATAAATACTTATTAAATTCTTTGACGTTAAAAAATCATTTATTAATAAAGTTTATTAAATATAAACAATTCCTTCTATCAGTGAATGGACAACTTATATATTAATTGTAAAAGTGAATTATATAGACTTACTTAATTACCGCATCCACGTGTTCCGCAACTCCCGGATCATTCTCACTAGAATACGTAACTTCCATATTTTACTGTATTCAACTGACACAAATTTATATTTATATCGATTATAAATAAATTATAAAATTTAAAACAATATCTCCGCAAGTTCAAAGTGTTTGTAGGTTAATATCGAATAAATAAATGTTTAGAAATGTATTGATATAGTTATGCAGGCGCTACACTGTACATGTATAATGTGTATGCTATTATACACACACAGATATATACTAAACATATACAAGTACATGGAGCCGAGCATACCGTGTGGTGGGGAATGGTCAGACTATAGCGCATAACGCATTTCGTGTGACATGCTATACTCTCTAGTACGATTTTGGTCCCCATAATTTTCATACCCCGGGCCTATATATGTAAATCGATTCTTAAGGAGTAAACTCCAAAAAAATTTTACCTGCCTCATTGCCCCGCCAAATTTAAATCGATAATTCCCGGTACTTTCTTGACAGAATGTATGTTAGATTTCCTCTTCAAGAAGATCTCCTGGGTATACCACGTTACCCACCTTACTGTACTTTCAAATTCTTATCCCTTGTAACTGCAGGTTCTGCGCTGGTTACCGGAAGTGCAGTTGGTGCATACTGGGTGTATCCCGTCCTCTCTAACTCTTTCCGCTTTACAAGAATAATATCCGATTTGAGCAAGTTACCGACCTAAAGATATGTAGAAATAACTACTGAGAAGAGAAGATTTACCAGCAGGCTGATAAATGTTGTTTTCTGTTCATTGAAGTTTGTCGCTTTTCAGTATTACTAATATAAATATGTTATTCTCACCTTATTGTGTTTTGAATATTTGAACCTCCCGTCACTGTTTCCTTGTTCTCGTTAGGTATAATTTGGGTTACAGAATAATAGCTGGAATTAATTCACCAGAACCTCTACAGATTTGAATCTAAGTCAATCTCATGAAAACATTTATAATTAAATTTTGAAACATGTCCTAAATATAACTCTGTCAAGAAAGTACCGGGAATTTTCAATTAAAACAACATTTTTACATTTAATCGTCAAAATTTATTGGATCGCCTTCAAAATAGGCTCCATTTGCTCCAATACATCTATGCCAACGGCACTTCCAATTATCGAAACATTTTTTATAGGCGCTTTCCGGGATGGACTTTAGCTCTCGCGCCGAATTTTGTTTTATGGCTTCAATCGACTCAAAACGGGTGCCACGAAGGGGAAATTTTAGTTTTGGGAAGAGGAAAAAGTCGCAGGGAGCCAAATCCGCCGAATACGGTGGTTGCTGAAGCACGTTTGTTGAGTTTTTGGCGAGAAAGTCAGTCACAATCGTAGCTCGGTGAGAAGGCGCGTTATCGTCCCATAGTAATCACCCATAGTAAAAATCGGCACGCACTCTGACATCGACTGACTTAATCAGCTGTTGCAAACACACTAATTGACAGATCCCGCTCAAGCTTGGCATAGTAATTAAGGACAGTGGTACCAACCTAGGAAAAAAAATTTTTACCTGCCTCACTGCCCCGCCAGATTTAAATCGATAATTCCCGGTACTTTCTTAACAGAATGTACTGTATCACTTTATAGACATATATATTATCATCACATGTAGGCCATGCCTACCCAAAAATTGGTTAGTTGTTGCAAAAATGTGTTGTGTTAAAAAAGGTATTGTTATATATTTTTCTATGATTATTTTGTTTATTCAAATAACTCGTTCATGATGAGATTTTAGGTCCGAATGTATCCCATTTTTCCTCTAGAGAATGAGCTTTATATTCTTCAAAAAGGGAAAATAAAAAAGGCCCCCTTTTTGAATTATATGTTGAACACTTTTTGGTGATGGATCTTGTGGTTCTCTAATATCCAATCGAAACATATATGTATAAGGTGATGTTTAAATAATTTTATCATAATTTTATATTTCTTTTGATTCTTTATCAGTTAATTTTCACCACATATGATGATAATATATATGTCTATAAGGTGATAGAGTGTATTTAGGACATGTTTTAAAATTTAATTATGAATGTTGTCATGAGATTTATTTAGATTAAAATCTGTAGGGGTTCTGGTGAATTAATTCCAGCTATTATTCTGTAATATGCAAATACTTCTTCGTCGCAATTTTCAATTTTTATAATTTGGGTTATCTACACAACGTAACGTCCTATTCTTCCGCCACTAGATGATAACGATAAAAAAGCCGAGCGTTCTTTAAAGAACTTCATATAAAACCGGACATTTTGGAGTACTCCGTATAATAAAGGATATAGCTCAGTATCAAGCTGAAGAATCACAAATTTCTGGAATATACTACACTTCTTTAAATCATTTTGTAACTAATTACTGAATTCGTAAACCAGACTTATTTTTCCCACATTTCAATTTTAAAAATTGGAACAAAGTTACACATTGTTCAACAAATATTTTTTTCTGACAGTTACATGTAGAAAATTCCTTTCGTGAATTATGCTGATTAAGCAGATAAATAATACATACAAAGATGACGTGCGGAAATTTCAACCTGAATTAACGAGATTATTATAATATTTTATGTGTCATTTGTATGTTTTTGCTAAGAAATTAATGTGCAAATCTCTGTAATTATGGAGAACATAATCACCTCAGTAAAAGTTTCAAGTAATCTAATTAAATTCACAGCAGCGAAAGAAGTTTGAAATTTTCAAATATCGCTGAATGTGGTGACGTTATTGTCATCAAACATCTAATAAAAACAGTCGCTTCGTTCCTCTAATTGCATACGGAGTTACACTTCTGACATATTCGCATTATGTAATGAAACTGCAAATGTTTATGTTTTAAATTTAAAAAATGGTGACAAGACAACGAAATGAAGTCTGAAGCTTTTGCGCACTTGTTTGACAATTCTGAAAATTTCAAATATATGAATCACTTCTTAAAAGACCTACACTTGTTAAATGAAAACACAAAATCCTGTAACTGTTATTCGAAAGATAAATAAACGCCATTTTTAGAATTTCAGAACTCCTCTCTTGTAGAAACAGAAAATTTTTTTAAAATGATAAATACGTGATAAAAATTTGAATTTCAAAGGAGAAAAGCTTAGAAACCTTTAAATCGATTCTGTCCATTTTTTGAACATAAATAAAAAGCAGGATGGTCCACATTTCTGTAGAATAATTTCAACAGACGATAGTATGTTCAGTTTCAAGACAAAACTATCCTATAACCCAGCTTCCTGGTGTTCAAGTTTCACATTAATTTTTTCGTTCAGTTCTAAGAGGTAAGCTTTCTTGGAATATGCAAATAATAATATAATTTTTTATTTCAAAATTTTCTAATTTCGGCTCATGCGGAAAACATTTTTTCGATTTTCTATTGTGAATATGAAAAAAACGCAATAATAAAAGAATTTTTGATAGAAACTAAAAATAAGATCCTGTTATGGAAAAGAGTCAGGGGTGTACGAGTAAAAAGTTTCGGATTTGAAAAGGGAGAGCCACCTTAAAAAAGTATCATGCTGTGGATTCTCACAATTCTGATCACCATTGCATTTAAACTCTAAATAATACCCCATTCTCCCAGTTTTCTTGAAAATATTTTATCACCTAACTCTATTTTGTTTTATAAATAGCCTTAAACGTTCCGTGTGTGGATAAATTACTTTTTACATCGCCTAAGGACGGTAAACTAATACGTATTTCAATATGACGGTACTTTTGCTTATCGTCAACTTATTTGGAGAACATCGGTGTTCTGCAAACCCTACGAATATTCCCTGTTGAACTTTTCTCCTAGAAACTGAATATACGGTCGCTTATGGGAGATTTCAGCTGAAATATATGAAAAAATTTAATTAAATAGCTCCTCACTTGATGGATATTCATTTTAATTAAATAAAATAATATAGATTGTATTCACAATTCATTAATTTAAAGCATTTTGAACTATGATCAAAATGTAAACTTGACGAAGCCACAATGCTGGCGAAACAAACATTAAATTAATAAATTGTGGAAATAATCTATTTTATTTTATCTTACCTCTTCAATTTTTTCATCTCAGATGATTTTTATTTTTTGAGCGTATTACTTCTGTTGATGTGCCTTTCATTTATTATCGATTTCACCGTGACATTTGCAACTTTTCAAAAATGAGTGTTGATAAAGATTTAATGCATAATCTTATTAATGTTAATTAATTTCAGAAGTATTCGTTCTGTGAATAAGAAATATTGAAGGAAAATGTATAGACCTTCTAGATATTAATTTAAAAACTTTCGGCCTAAGCGAGGGAAAATCTTATGAAAGACAATTTAAT
The DNA here is from genome assembly GCA_034642435.1 of Megalocaria dilatata. Classification (NCBI taxonomy): domain Eukaryota; kingdom Metazoa; phylum Arthropoda; class Insecta; order Coleoptera; family Coccinellidae; genus Megalocaria; species Megalocaria dilatata. The sequence continues at coordinate 59,145,574 of CM067854.1, read as the reverse complement.
CGGAAAATATATTCTGCAAAACACGCCATATTGTTTTGCCTGTGTACTTCTTAATAGTGAAAAATTTTGGTGGCAGACGGGTGTTACTAAGTGAAAAGTGCGTCTGAGTGACAAAATAAAAAAATCATGCTATTTCGAAATCTCATATATGCCGGGTTTTTCAGTATAATTTTACCCCCCTTTCAGAAAAAGTTATCCACGAAAGTTGTACGAAATCAACTGAATTTTTTCAAAATTATTCCACAAATTGGAATATATACAGGCTGGACAAGATACTGAGTGAAACTTCATTTTTTCAAATGGATCGACTTGTATATTTTCTTATTTTTGGCTAGCTCTTTCTCTCCTGATTACGAATATACGATGTGTTTCACGAAAGATTGTACAGGCTTTCAGGGCAGATGCAGGACATTTTGGTGAGTCTGAATCAGTGCTCGAAATATGTCCTAACTATATCCGTTTAAGACGTACAGTATGTTTTATGTATTTCATCAAAAACTTTCAATCGGTATACCTCTTGAACGCCTGCATGGATATTTCTGAAAACTTGAGGAAATGAGTATAGGCCAATGCCAAATATTTGCCCATAACGACTTATCGATAGCACAGGTCCGGACTGAGTAAATTACATTCCTTATCCCACATCTAGTAAAACACCCTGTACATCCAATTTTCAAAAAGCGAAATTATGTTCTTCAGAATCTAAAATAAATGCTCTTTCAAACAAGCCTATTAGAATCAATGGCACACTTCGCATCATCATTTTATGAACCATTGAATATTAGGAATTTTCAATCTATAGTAAAGATGGACTTGTGAATCTCCGAATAATGCGTCTCTATTCATACTGAATCGATTGGAATTCTCAGTAACATGACTTAGGTATCTTATTCCATCCAATACATGAATGTAGGGGCAACATCAAATATTTTTTCCAAAACTAAATTTAACCGAAAACTCGAATTAACATTGAACATTTAATTGGACTATTATAAAATGGACTTAATAATAAAAATAAAAATGTATCCTATTAACATGTGTGGAACTGAACAAAATTGACACTAAATAAGAGAAAAAATTATAACTTGTTTTCAAAAATACACCCTCTCTCTTCTAAACATTTTCTAGCTCTTGTGATCAAATGAGCTACATCTTTCTTCAAAATTTCCGGTTGATTTCGTATTGCTTCACATGCAGCTTAAATACGATTAATCAGACGCTATCTGTCCATGATTTCTTCAGAGTAAACTTCATTTTTTAAGTGCCCCTAGAGAAAATAATCCAAGCATGTAAGATCTGGGGATCTGCAGGCCAGTCATGAGGTCCCCCTCTGCCAAACCAATAACCTGGATAAACTTCATTCAAATGCGCTACAATTTCACGGGTAAAATGTGCCGGAGCTCCATCATGTTAGAAGTACATTGCTCTTGGAATATTGCTTCCATCCTTCAAGAGCCTGACAAATGTTCGATTAAAAATTGTAGATATGTCACTCCATTCAGCCTGTGTGGAAGAATATATGGTCCAATTAGGCGATTATTGTAAATTCCACACCAAATATGTGCATTGCGAACATTCAGAATGCCATCTTTTGTAAAGGTCCCTTCATCAGTAAAAACCGTTCTGAAGATAGCTCGCTGGTTCCGCAAAACCCATCTGCAAAATCGCATCCTCGGTAGTTCATCGCCTAGCTTCAAGGTTTGGACGGATTGTAAATGAAATGGATGCCACTTTTCACGCTGCAGAACTCGCCAGACCTGACAATGTGGCAAACCTAAAACTGAACCAACACGCCGAGTGCTGGTTGAGCGATTTTCTTGGACAGCTTCTATTATCTCTTCATGATAATATTATGATAATAATAATATGAACATATCAGTATACTCAGTATTCGTAAATGACGGCATTTCGATAATTCTCTCAATGAACATTTTATGAAAACACAACAATCTACCACTTGCGTATTTTTAAATTTCAATAATTACCAGACAATGGTTTAAAATGTCAAAATTCTTAGCATGAGCAACTTAGATTTTGAAATGGGTTGAATTCAGAGTAAACAAATTTCTTCTGTGAACTTTCACATAGCATTGAAAATAAATGATAGCTTCAGATGAATTCAAGCAGCTTGTGTGAAGATAAATAGTGGACCAGAAAGAAAAGCTAATGAAAGCTGCAGAACATTCGATACAAGAGCTAGCAGGTGTCAAAAATAAATAGAGAAATTTTCGAGAACAAATCACATACGAAAACTGATGGGGGAAGGGGTATAAAAGAATTTGATTGCGAAAGTGGAAATAAGATGTCGAAAAGTATTTCATTTTATATGCGTGTGTTTTATTTCAGTCAGTTATTAATTTTTTCAAATATCTAAAATTTTTCCCTTCGGTATGCTCGCAGCCCCTTAGGGGGCGCCCCCACAGCTCAGAAATACTGCCTCAAGACATGATACTGAGAAATTAAATCCACTCAATATAAATTAACGCATTATTCGGAGAAACACAGGTCCGCGTTTACTATGAATCGAAAATTCCAAATATTCAATAGCTCATAAAATATTGATGCGAAGTGTGCCATTATTTCAAATGAGCTTGTTTGAAAGAGTATTCATTGTAGATTCGGGGGAGAATTTCACTTTTCGAAAATTCGATGTACATGGTGTTTTGAAAGATGTGGGATAAAGAATATAATTTTCTCAGTCCGGACCTATCAACAAGTGATTAGGTGCAAATATTAGGCAGGCGTTCAAGAGTTATGCCGATTGAAGGTTTTTTAATAAAATACATAAAACATCCTTCATCTCTTAAACTAATATAGTTAGGACATATTTCGACCACTGACTCAGACTCACCAAAATGTATGCATCTACCCTGAAAGCCTGTACAATCATTCGTGAAACATCCTGTATAGTCCATATTTAACTGAAATGAAGATATGTTAAACTCTCTCTCTATGCTATCTGAAAAAATAGAAAATTTCAATGAGAAAGTTGTTGATAAGTTCACATCCAAAAAATTCCCAAAAATATTCAACTAATTTATTAAGAATAAGGGTTTTTGTTTTTCAAATTTTATCGATAACAATGCTAGAAAACCCTCATGAAGAACAATTTTTTATTAGGCATCTAATCAATCAAGAATATTATGAAAAAAAAATTAAAAAACTGTCTTTTATCATTTTAAAGGTGTTGAAATGGCCCTCTGCAGCTCTATATCTACTTACCCTGCATACTCTATATATTATACTGATTCGATACCTTCTGATTTTGATGCAGATGATTTACGCACGAGCCGTCACTGCTGACTGGCGTTAACAGATTTCTATAGCCTTCAAGGAGTTGAGTACCAGAGAGTTCTCCGGTTCCAGGAAAATTTCATCTGAGCCAAAAATTCAGGCTGAATCAAAAGATTGATTCGGTCCAAATATTAAAATTCCTCGATGCGAAAAATTTCTACATGAGAAAATTAGTCCAATTAGCCTTCGAAGACATTTTCCGGTATCTTACAATTTTTCAGATTCAAACCAATATGTATTTCATAAATACTATGAAATCTTAGACACGATGTTAACTTCAACAGATCTTAAAACCTAAAAGATGAAAATGAACATTTAACCTACCTTAAGTGACGCATCCTGTAGCATACCAACAAAACAAATTTTGATTTTTAAAACGGGTTTAATTTCCAATCAATAATTACCTAGAGATTACAAATCTGGGTTAAGAAGCATTTGCAGATATATTTTTTTTTCAATATTTAAGAGAAATTTTGTAAAAACGTCTTCAAAATATAATTTTGAACAATTTTAAAAGATTTTTTCAATTAAATTAAAATGTCTCAGAAATACTATTTCTATTTAAGCAGACAAAGCGAATAATACCCTCTATCTATTATACTTAAATTGAAATAGTGTTGCTAGGACATTTTGATATAATTTAAGCGATTTCGCAAAAAATTTTCTTTCAATTTAATTTTAGTGGTTTTCACAGAATTATTCCGTTTAATATTTAAAAGATGAAAAAGATAGATGTTCCAAGCAGTGCATCCTTTAAATTATTGTTGCTAGGATATTTTGATTTAATTTAAACAATTTCGCAAAAAATTTTCTTTCAGTTTAATTTTCTAGAGGTTTCCACAAAATTATTCCGTTCAATGTCTAAAAGATGAAAAAGAAATCTCTTCCAAGAAATGAACCCTTCAAATTTATTTGAAGACCCATGTTTATAGGATATTTCTGTCTTGAAATCGATCATTATATCGACTGTTGAAGTTATTCTACAGAAAAGAGGAGCACTCTGTATATTCAGATTGCAAATGAAGCCCGAAAATTTCAATTTTCTAGGTTTTTTCATTCGGAAACAAACATTATTAACTCGAGTTAAATCTTCTTTGTTATAGACATAGATACCAAATTTGATTTCAATCAAATTAATCGAATCGTTCCAGAGATATATGAAAAAGTATCAAATGTGAATAACTGCGGAACTTTTGGACCGATTTTTGTCTACTAATGTACTTGACCAAGATATTTAGGCTCCAAATCGTATCGTATTGGATCGTCAGTACCAGCAGGACAGACTTTTGACTTCGGATTCTTCATCAATGAGTCCCATATATAATTCATGATTCTGCTCAAATTCGAAAATTACAGACATTTGAGCAGAACGATAGCATGCGCTATTCCGTAGGATAAGCAAGTCATAAAGGCAAAATCTGCGGAAACAAACAATAACCGAAGTCGACAAAGTTGGAAAATGTATTCTCAATTCTTCTATCTATGGAAAACAGAGTTCTGAAGGAAATCGTAACTCCCACGTGCGATTACTCATAAACTGATAATCGACGAAATAGTATGTTGTAATACTCACCTGAAGAAGTCATGGTATGACGTAACGATCGTAGTGTCAATAAAATATTAGCGGAAATTAGAATATTGTTTTTATTCATATTTTCAAGATGAATTTCCGTCAAGTAAAGACCGAAACAATCATAGATTTAAACTGATAATGTTGATTTTAATTCTCTTCAAATACTTTAATCTAACTGGCTGAATCATTGAAACTTTCAAATTCGTCCACCTGTATATGCAAAACTAATCTTGTCAGATGAATCAATAATTACAGAGGTCAGGCTTCATTAGAATATTATAAGTACACACTAATTGATAAAATCCACTCTCAGATCCGATAGATCCTTCGTTATGAACCTGGCTACGAAAAAGTCAACAATGCAAATTGCTTTTCAGTGCCGACCTCATACGGCACGGAATGTTAAATGGCGGCATCAAGAAATAAAAAGCAGTGTAAGTAGCAGTTTTACATAGGAGAGAGTATAACCGTTATATTCCACCTATTTAAGAGTGCAATGATTGGTTCTTTGAATACGAATTTTCCGAAGAAATTCATTGTTAACTTGATTTATGAATAATCATTACTGAATTTCTTCAGTTCTTTTAAGAGGAATTACTTGTTATCTCAGTTCTGATTTCCTGACAACTTATTTACAACTCGTACATATATTTGTGAAGGAGCACAATAGTCAGCCTCAGTAGATTGATTCTTGATTTGTCCATTAGGTGTCCAAATTTTCAAACGATATTTATATATAAAATATGTTCAATAAAATAGAAAAAGGCTTTTTACTTGATAGAAGAAATATAACATATAACATATAGTCTTCTACAATTTTAATTTCAAAAAATATTTTGATTGTAGAAGACTAACAGATTAAATCTGTTTCGATATTCAAAAAAATATGTTCAATATATTTTTTTCCATTACTTCTTGTCAATATGTAATGATGCCAATTGATGGTAGAGATTTTTTTTTAAGGAGAATAGTCCTAAAATAGCAAAAATAGCTTTTAACTATTTTTTGACTAATAGAATTCTGTGTTTTCATTCATTATTTATAGCTCTTCTAGAAGTTTCTCACAAATTTCAATTTTAAGGGCAAATGGACTGTTGAACAAAACACAGGAGCTTCCGACTTGACATTACTGATATTCTACATTTTATTCTTCAGCAAATGTAGTTTCTTCAAAAACTAATTCACAAATTTCAATTTTTCAGAGGCAATTGACTAGTGAACAAGCGCACAAAAGCTTCCTACTTCACGTCTTTGCTTTATCGAAATCAATAGTAGATTAAATGAAGAAAATATCATGTTTGGTCTTAAATTCCAAGACAGGACAATACTGATTCAAATTAGTTGGAGTATAGGCTGATATGTTATCTAAATATTTAGAAATTATTGGCTGTTACTAGTAAATTCTTCAGTCAGTCAGTCAGTGTCAACTCTAATAATCAACCAATATAAAGCAGCTACACTTATATTTACCCCGCAAGGAACGGCATTGTTTGACGGCCTCGTTATTCTCTTTGCATTCATTATCGCAAAAGAAGGAACCTAAATTAGGTTAAAACTTTTGGATTTATTGTGTAATCATATATGTATCAGTAATAACATTTCATGAAGAAGGCTCTTTACGAAATGGTATTATTAGTTTACCTGCCGGCTGAGGCTTTCAAATTCTATTATACATTTTCTATAATTGGATTGTTGGTCATCTGATTGTCGGTTAGTATATATAAGAAAATTTAAGTAGCATAATAACTTCTGGAACACCTTTCCTTCCGTTATCTCGAAGAAAATGACTAACGACTGCTCCAAAAACACCCTGCGCACTCGCTGAAAATATTAACAGGTCAGGAACCCAGAACAGGCCCATCCATATTCATGGTATCTTGGTTAGTATCTAATCTAGTCGGTCATCTCTCGAATTTAATTAAGGCATCTGTCACTGTTTAGCGCAACGGCCGTAAAGCCACTGGATCTAGAGAATGGATTAAAAACGGAAAATATGGAGTCTATAGCACGAGTAGCTACAGCGCTTCCAATGTAATCAATGGCAAATGAAGGTGAATGGTACTAGAGTACCGTAACACAAAATATATAATTTTCTCGTTCAAGACGCATCAAGGTACAAACTTCTACAATATTGCTCACTAAATTTCGAACAAAAAATTCATAGAAACATAAAGGAATTTTCCTTTATGTAAGAAATGGTGATATTGACGCTGATTAAATAATTACATACTATCAATTATTCCAGATAAATTCAGAATTGATAGATGTAGGTGGAAATATTTATTTGAGTTCGAATTTTATATCTGAGGTTGGCATTGAACAGATAATTAGTTCTAATCCATTTTATCAAATTCTCACATCCACAATGGGATACTACTATAACCTTAACTTTTCGAAGTTTTCTCTGAATAAGAACTTTACCGGAAAAATGTCTCTAATATTTCTTGTCATGATAATGATATTGACATCCATTGAAAATATACGGGCTGATGCATTTCAAAAATCACCCGTTTGTTGAATAAATTTGTCAGGGAACTCTGTATATAGGCAGATTATTTCATGAGATACAGAAATAAAAATACGAGGAGCGACATTTATAAGATCTGGTCTGGTATGGAAGCGCAACGCACTATTGCAGTACCCTGTGAAATTCAGATCGGACAGTCAATCAAAACTAGGTACAATGAGCATAAAATAAATTTCACGAAAATTGGACGAACATTCGCATTTGAAACTCATTGCTTAGAAAATATTTATCATTTTCTAGACAGTTTAAAAATCTTACACGTGGAATCAGAAGGTACAAAACTTAACTATTTGGAGTCTGTTGAAATTTTCAAATAAGTATATCATAAAAATAATCTAAATATGAAATTTGAAAATTTTTTGTTGAGCACTTCTATTTATCATTTTGCGTACCTACCTACTTTAAATTACTTGCGTCTTTCGTTCAATCATCAGTGCGTTAGTTCAGATAAGGTACCTTGAAATTGCACTCATGAAAAATGTGTAAAATTTTTGAACTTTTTGGTGGGAAAACATACCAATTTCTTGAAACTTCTTCTAATATTATATTAAGTTCGTTCGAAACTAAGGTGATCGTACTCCTTTAGGAAGGACAAACCTGTTGTAGATCATACCCTTCCTCGAAAAATGTCCTATCTGTCCTATTGGATATTTTAAAACTTTACTAATAATTTCTGTATTCAGCCGAACTGTTACTTGGTTGGAAATTTTTAATATATTGTTAAAAAATTATATATAGACAAAAAATGTCCTTTCAGTGGAAGAATACTGTTTTTGAAATGTTCATCGAAAACTGCCAGAAGTGTTATATTCCAGGAGAAAAAGTGACAATCGATGAAATGCTACCTGACTTCCGGGGACGATGCTCCTTCCGCCAATATAACCCCTCTAAGCTTAACAAGTATGGTATCAGGATTTTTGCCCTCGTAGATTGCAGGATGGTTTACACCCTCAGTTTAGAGGTGTACGTTAGAAAGCAGCCTAATGGTCCATTTCAGTTGAACAATAACCCAAGTCATGTCGTTATGAGATTGGCAAAACCAGTGTTGGAAACAGGTCGTAACATTGTTGCAGACAACTGGTTCACTGATTCCTCATTCATCAATGAATTGAGACGTCAGAAAGCTGCATATGTGTGTACAAGGAGGAACAAGAGAGCACTGCCAGCTACTTTCATTAGCACAAAAGGAAGAGACCAATATACAAGTCTCTTTGGTTTCAATGATGGAAAAGTTTTGACCTCCTATCTCCCACGAAAAAATAAATTTGTTTTACTGGTTTCATCGATGTACGACAACATAGCAATCGATAAAAGTACTGGAGGGCAAGCAAAACCTAAGATCATCACCTATTACAATGCTCACAAAAGTGGCGTCGACACTGCTGACCAAATGTGTGGCACATACAGCGTGCAAAGAAATACCCAACGTTGGCCTATGGTTATTCTTTACACCATGTTGAATCGGTGAGAGATTCCTTCCAGTTGATGATCATCCAAAATCACCCCCATCCCCTCATAAAAGGTCAGGATGCAGTGAGTGCACGGTAGAAATGGCTAAACGTCGAATTACGAACTATTTCTGTAAAAAATACCACAGAGGAATATGCCTTAGTCACGCGAACTCGCTCTGTGCAGCATATTTTTCAGAGTGCACCTGCAGACCTGCCACGGAAATGATGGAGGATGATTCCGACTGATACTCTTGAAGAAAGAATCGAAATACATCATAAAGTTGTTTTTTTAGTTTTTCTTCAATGTTTAAAGAGAAATATTTGATTTTATCTAAATAATATACCTCGATTTGCCAAAATGAATACTTTTGGTTTCTGTACTGAAATAAAAGCTATAAAACTATTTGGAACCTCTACATTATTTTTCATCCGTTCTTTACATCTTAAAAAAGTATGTTCAATTCTGATCTATATCAAAATGGCGTTTTTTTAATATTCTGGATCATTTTTTGAAAAAATGAGCCACTCAAGCTCACCGCGCACCGATCTTAGGAATCCTAGACCGCGGCCTACGCAGGGTTAAGTAAATAATGTAGACTCTCGAAATAGTGAACAATTCTTATAATGAACTACTTTAAATAGTGAACGAATAAATGTTTGCATTGGTACTCTATACAATGAATAACTGAAGCCTCTAAATAGTGAACCTAAAGAATTTGACAAGTCATAACAAGAAAACGATTGTTAAATGTTTTCTTTTGTTTACTTCTGGTCATTTGCCTTAGTAAAGCGTTACCAAATTGTTATCCTGTTTTCGAGTAAGCTTAAGTATGGGCAGGATTCATTTAAAGCTGAGTCAAAAAGGTGAAATAATTGAACAGCTAGAAAAATATGTTGGAGTAACGGCTTTAGCAAAAATATATGGTGTGGCTAAGTCTATCATTTATGCAATTCGAAATAGAAGAGTGAATATTTTGAAGAAGATCAGCAATACTTACGTGGGACCAGGAAAAATTAAAACTCTAAGATCATCTGAATGACCTAGAATGGAAAAAGCTTTATACGGCGGGTTTTTAATGCAGAGAGAAAAACATAATCCAGTCACAGATTTCATGAGCAAAAAAATGTCACAAAGAATACAAAGATATTCCATGTTTTAATGCGAGAAGCGGATGGTTGCAAAGGTACAAGAAACGTTTTGAAATTCGATATCTTAAAATTATTATTATTATTATTATACCATGATGAGAGTTGAGGCAAAGCCTATAAACTCACAAAAAAATATAGAAGATATTGAAAAACAAAAAGTGCTTCGAAGAGAAAGAAAACAGAAAAAGGGTATTATTCGCAAGTGGTAAAAAAGTGACAGACTGCCGCTATCACAACACTGCTGCCTCAGCGATCCATCGTAGAAGTTTTTGAACGCACTCTCAGGCAAACCATTCCAGGAACCAAACACACGGTTAGAGAGAAAATGTTGCCTACGAACGTCGAAAAATTCTCTTTCTTGAGTTTGAAAGAGTGACCACGCAAACGTTCGTCCCGGTTGATCACGAACAGGTGACGCATGTCAACACCGAACATTCCACGAAGGGCCCGGAATGTAACAATAAGATCCCCGCGCACTCTACGGTCAGCAAACGACGTTAGGTCCATTATCGCGAGCCTCGCGTCGTAATCGGGTCGACGTATACCGTAGGGCAACCGCGTAACCTGCCTCTGCAATCTCTCAAGTACCGCAGCGTCGCGACACAACACTGGACTCCAAACTGGTCCGGCGAACTCCAAGATAGGACGAATATAAGTCTTATAAAGAGCAATACACGTAGATGGATCGCACCCACCAAATGCCTTCTGTATTAAGAAGAGAGACCTTCTGGCCTTGCCGACAATAAACAGTATGTGCTCCGACCAGGACAAATCGTCTGTTATAACAACACCGAGATCACAATGGCTACTTGTACAGAAAATTCCTTGGCCACAGAGATTGTACCGGAGACGAGGGTTATTGGCACCCATGTGCAAAACTACACACTTCTCGATATTGAGAGGAAGCTGCCAGTCCTCGCACCAGAGTGCAATAGAGTCCAAGTCACGCTGCAATGTTTGATCCCCAGGAACACCGTACAACTTCGTGTCATCAGCCAACTGAGAGCAGCATGAATCAATACAGGTAGGTAAGTCGGAGATGTACAGGAGAAAAAGTAGGGGTCCCAAAACGCAGCTCTGTGGTACGCCACTGGTCACCGGTTTGGGAGACGAGAGAGAGAGCTGCCAACTCTAACCTGAAATGAACGATCATGAAGAAATGCTGCAATCCACGCAAGAAGGTCACCTCGAAAGCCTAGATGATCAAGCACGTGCAAAAGTCGTTTGTGGGGTACACGATCAAAAGCACGGGAAAAGTTCAAGTATATCACGTCCACAGGATCTTTCTTATAGAGTGCTTTCGACCAATAATTGACGGCCTCCAGAAGATTTGTTATCACTGAACGACCAGGAAGAAAACCATGTTGGCAATCGGGAATCATCTTGTTGTCTGAAGCAAATTTGAGGACGCAATCTAGGATCATCCTCTCACAAATTTTGGCTGCAATAGGAACTAGGCTGATGAGACGATAGTTTGACGCATCAAGCTTGTCACCTTTTTTAAATACCGCAGGTTTCATTGTTTCAACTATTCTGATGTCATTCCACGATCGCAATGTTTTGTATTCTAGAGAAGGCGGACGACACATCTCGTGGATCATTAAAATGAAGGAATATCTACCGAATATTACCTGAATAATTTCTACCGCAGGTTTCATTGTTTCAACTATTGTGCTGTCATTTTTCGTGTTTGCTGAAAATGATTGAAAATAGCCCTGAGGTTACTTCTAAGAAATGTGAGCCATTGAATTCGAACAATATCGTGAAAAAAATTCATTGTTTACATTTGAAAACATCGATAATGAAAATATCAATATTATTAATAACGCACGCCCTATGTGTGACACGTTGATCATTTAGGAATGACGACTAGGCAAATCTTTCATTTAAATAAAATTATCTTCACTGATGCTCGATGAAATTGTATGATGCTTGATGATCCTTGAATCGGTTCATATTTTGAGGGTTATTACACTTTGAAATAAAGTGTTGGAGTGAAGTTGCATGGGCATATATCGATAACTTTCCTTCAAAGTGGAATAACCCTCAAAAAAAAAATATGTTCAAATTCTTGTGACGATTGTCTGGTTCGGCAGCTATAAAAGTGCAACGCAGAACCATGCATGAATATTCGCTATTGTACGTTGAACTTGTTAAGTCATAAACTACCGATTGATGTATATTTGGGGTCGGGTCGCATTAAATAATAAAGAGGATACTTACTTTTTTGCTATGAAGGCGATATTAATATCTAATTTTCAAAGACCACTGGCCACTTTTTCCTATTTTCAGGTTTTCTTATTATTTCGAAATAATAAACCTAAAATCTTGACTCATTAATGAAACTCATGTTTCTATTTCCTCATACTACTACGTTTTCATATCCTAACAGTATTACTCTGTTTGATATTAAGATCGTTAAAAAAGCCTTCTATCGAGTAAACTAACGTACGTTTCATCTATACTTGAACTGATTCTGACGAAACCTTTTAAAAATAATGGAGGAAATAAAGGAATAGAAACATGTGTTTTTTAAATCGATTAATTAATTATGAATGATTTCTACCAAGCATCGGCCAATTCAGTCAAAAACCAAAATGAGCTAATCGCCCCAATTACAAATGTGAATCAAGGATCGCCGCCAGTAGTGTGGTCGTTAGATGATATTCAATCGAATAATAATCTAGTGACCCTCCGACATATTATCTCGAAAAGGGGTGTTTCATCTACCCCCTCCCAATTGTACGGCACGTGGCCAACATAAGGTGTTTATGTAAAAGAATGCTGAAACAAGAAGATAAAGGTGAACAGATGCTTCTGGGCAGGACCGACTTCAGGGTACAAAAAGAGATGATACAAAATCTGTATGTCGCTTAGTTCGTTCTTTTTCTCAAGTAAAAAATCTAAGGGATACTCAAAATATTATTACATTTGTTACCTTAGAAATGGTTCAAAAATCCCCGTTTGAGAATATCTCATTTCAACGTTTGGATTAAGCAAGTGGTGAAAAGCTCTGACGTGATTTTGCACGCTTGTTCATATCACCAACGATCTTCACAATATATTACACTAGTCCTCTAATCGTTATTCTACATCTAAATACTAAGTTGAAACTCGATTGTAGTAGGGCTGACTCTTGCTATGATAGCTTTCAGCACTGCTCTGCATTGATAAAATATATTATCTTTAATCTTCCAATTAGAAAATCCTCACGAAATTCAAGAAAAATTCAAATATGTATAACTGCGGAACCTTTGGACTTATTTCACCCATTAACGAACTCAACCGAGATATTTCATCGCTAAACCTATTCTAAAAGTTTTAAGTCTTTAGCTTTTTTCGTGTTTAATGTTTTTGCGTGTTTACGGAAGGACTAGATTAGCCGCCGACATTTGAACAAAACGATAGCATGCTGTTCCATAGAATAAGAGCAAGAAAATTTCAAACAATTCAAATTGTACAAGAATATTTGCTTCTTTGATATAAAACAATTTCTTTTTTTTCTGGAAATACCGAATGACATTATTAAAATTTATTTTTTTACTTTCCAGTCATCTTTTCTCAAAACAAAGGTATCAGTCTCCGAAAATGTGGTATAACGCTAACATTCGAATGGAAAGAGCTAGAGCACTGAAACTTTCAGGGAAGGTTTGGGTTCTGAATACTGTGGCTGAGTTCGTTAATAGACAAAATCTGTTGAATAGTTTCAATAATTCTGCAGTTATTCACGTTTAAAGAACTTTTATATTCCTTCCCATTTTTGGAAACTGCAGATACTGTTAATCTGAAATTCAACGGTTAGAAGTAAAAAAGTAACGCATTTGTTCGTGCAAAATTTTGTAAGGATCGTGTAATTAGATGACCAAAAAAAAATTCTGTGAGGATCGTGGGTGATATGAACTAGCTCATTAATGCTCCTGACATCTCTTCAGCTCTTTTCCCTTTTTATAGAATGATATTTACTTCAGCTCAGGATAGTACCAGGAATATTTATTCACACTTTCATGGCCTAAAACAATAAATTTCAAAACTGGGACTTTCGCAGAAGACAAATTCTCGTTTCACATTTAGTGATCATTGCTAGAAATGAAAAAAAATGATGTCCAAAAATTAAAATTATTTCTTTCTCTTCTTTTTCCTCTTTTTCAGTTCTGAAAATATTTATTTTTCGATACTGTAATAGAATAATGGCGTCGTGCATGTATAAATGACTGATTAAATATTTCAATATTTTCAATTAGAAGGCCTCCTCATTCATATATGTATGACAATACTAATATACTGTTTTCGTACCGAAATCCAAATAAACAAACAGTAAATAAAAAAATTGTCGGCCGATAAAGATATTTTCAGTGTGTGGCAGTCAGTGTGTTAAAAAGTTAGCTTAAAGGGATTGAATGAATACTTTTTGTTACTAATTTGACACACCATTTCTATAAATTCACATGAGTGTCACTTATCCTTTAATTTATTTAGTGTTCAATTTTGTCAGTTCATTTCAAGTGTATTTTGCGCTATTCAAAATGGAAATTCTAGAAAGAAATTGCAATATGTTCTTTAAATTTTCTCAATTTAACATCATCGACATTAATTTGAGAAGAAAATAAAAATAAATTCTAAAATTAATAGTTTGAATGGATATGAAAATGAAGATCAATGAAGTGAAAATAAGTTTGAATATTGTTGACTAAATAGCGTTGAGTGCTACCGAAGCATAGCAACAGCTCTACGATCGAGTTTAAGTTTAGCCATTAAATGTAAAATAACGACATAAAGGCTCAAAATTTCGTTAGAATCGGCAGTCATTAATTTTCGAAACTTCAAAAATACGGATGAAGCAACGGAACACATCTTTGTGCCTCTAGTCTGCTTATCTATATGCGATGGGTTGGAAACCGGGCGGAGAGTGAAAGTTTTCGCATTTTTTCACAAAATGATGGATTTCCCATTAAGTAATGGATCATCTGGGAAATGTGGCTGATATTTATAATTATTTGTTCCTTATTTTATCAATACATGCATAATCACATAATATAAGAATAATACAGAATCGACAACCTGCTCTGATATTTCTATTGTTATTGACGTAGCCAATCTTTTCCAATATCTTCAAGACTACAGATTTCATTGATGAAAAATTTGGTATCAAAAACTAATGATAACATACATGTTCTTGCAAAATTTCATCAGAATTTTATAATCTGAAGATTCCAGAACCAGCTACCAGAACCATAGCAATAGTCTTGTCTTATGGCCGAGCTTAAATTCAGAAGCTAGATGTTGAATGATGCTATGAAAGCTAAAACAAAATTTTGTGAGAATCGTGGGTCATATGAACAGGCATACAAATACTCCTGACTTCACATCAGTGCTTTTCTAGAATTTATTTCTTGAATAACTAGAAATTTTCCCCCATATTTCCTTGAAAAAAGGTCCAATCTTATGCAGTAATATTCTCGAAAAAATACAATGAAAACTTTTACCGTAGACCCAATGAAATTTTTCGCAGTTACGTTTTCTTATTACTGGATGAAAAAATTATGATGCATCATCAGACGTTGTTCCAAATTTTTCAGCTGCTAGAGTTAAGGTGGAAAGAAAAAATGCTGAAACATTGATGAGCCATATTCGTGAACAATTATTATTAATTGAGTTGTTGCCAAAATTCATTATAATTTTTCCTCCCCTAATATTGAAAATTATTGAAGTACGGTTCTGTCGGGGTATCATCTAATTCGTAGTGAATCAACCAGGCAATTAGATATCCACTGACACGGGTCAGTTCCGTCTTCGACAACCATCAGAAGAACTCGAACTTCCGCATTGTGGCACACGAGCCAAAGTCGATAATCCTTCCTTAAAGCAACGAATGTGAAAAAAACGAAAACACTATTTGTTCCCAAAATTAATATGTGCAAAAGTTATTTTTCTGAAATATCGTAAGATCTGTTTGTCACCAGCTTTCATGCTTTCCTGGATTAATACGTCTGTCGATTACAGTGCACCAATGTTTTGAAAATCATCAATGATGGAACGATTCAAATGAAGTTTGGAAAATTGTGTTGTGGAATTTTTCCAGAGGTTCTTTCGAAGAGGTGAGTTCAAGTCCAATTTTCTTAATGGAATACTGCAACAGGAATATTTCTCTGAGACTGGGTAATTATCATGAAATCTTGCATTAACAATTAATCAGTTGGTATTAAAATATCTCATATTGTTCTAGAATGAGATTAAATGGTGATGATGTTTCCTCATTGGTTCACTGCGCTCATATCTATTTCATATAGCTATCATATTTTCAATCAAAAAGGATGACGATGATCACATACTGATGAATTCATAAGCAAGTTCAATCGTGTCAGGTAATACATTTAAAAACATGATTGCTTTCGAAAGAAATCTTGGGAATATTTAAGGCTCTCGTGTACAAATGAAAATATTGTCTTTGGGTACGCAAATATAATATATCCACTTGAATTTCTCACTATATCCAATAAAATAAATACAGATCCAAATATTTTATGATTTAACTATTTGAATATTCATACCAAATGTGAAGATCATATCAGGAGAATTATCAAAAATAAATGAAAAAAATCAATGCTTCAAAATATATTTCATTGTATTCGGCAAGAAAACTACTCGCCACTAATCATAACATTGTAATAAAAATCGGCGACTTGAAGCTTATTGTTGAATACATTTGGAGATTCATTCGTATATAATTCGTGGAATGGCTCCAAATTTCACACAAATATTTTTTATTGATAAATAATTTTTATTTTTATTCCATTTCTCTGGAGAATTTCATGCAAATTCGATATTATTCTTTCCAGTAATAATGATTTTAATTATATTTCTCAATTTTTAACTCTTCGAGTGAATTATTTGACTGAATTTTCACTAATTTCCCTCCAGTATTTGAAAGAGAAACTTATCGGCTGATTGATCGTTCAATTTTTTGAATCTTTTTACTTGAAAATGGAACTATAAAATTTTCAGACAAATTTTTGCGTTCGATTAGAAAGATTATTATTTGAGTCAACTAAAAAAATATTCTGAATCATTTTGGATGGATAATTCAACCTTAACTGGTGCTATTAAACTATATCCTACTGAAAATTGTCAGTGACAATATATTTAAAACGATAATTCATACTGAAAAAATAAATAAGAAATATTTTACATCTTGATGCTAAATTTGAACACAATCGTAGAATTTTTGCTATGGTACCGTAGCTCTTAACTCTTCTCTGTTCACAACTTTTTTTAATCTTCTAATTTACGATCCAAATTTTGTTTTAGCCTTCTTGCCGTAATTTACATCAAAATGTTGATTTTAAACTAGATCGTAGAACTATTACCATGATTTCGGTAGTTCTGCTCACAAAATATTTTTTTTAACTTCCTGTCATACGATCCTCACAAAGTTTTGCACGAAAATGTAAGCCGTTCTTTTACTTCCAAGTACTGAATTTCAGTTAAATCTAATCTGTAGTTGAGAAAATATTGGGAAAAAGAGAAAATTTCTGATACGAGTAACTACGGAAACATTCGACCGATTCTACTCATTAACGAACTCAGCTAACATATATAGGGCTTAAACCTGATCTGTAAGTTTTAAATCTTTAGCTCTTTTCGTTTGAAAGTTAGAATGTACGGACGAACTGGCAAGACTTGCCGGACAGAATCAGTTTTTACCTGGGATTCTTCATCAGCAATTCCAACCTAGTCGTTGGATATCATATTCGGCTAAAAATTTGAAAATTGCGGACATTTGGGCCAAAAGATAGCATGTTGCTATTGTTCCCTACAACAAGTGCGTACAAACAGTAGTAGACTATCTTGACGGCACAAATATGAAAGAATAAGAACAGGAAACATCAGGAGAAAAGACCAGAAGATTTAATGGGAGAACGAATATCTGCTTTCAATTCTGACATTCATTTCAAAATTTCAAGAAAATACCGAGAATTGATCATTTAAAAAGCCAGCTTAAGATAATCAAAGTCGCTTTTGGAGATATAATAATGTCAAAGTGGTGAAAAGCACGGACGTGAAGTCCCACGATACTCACGAAATGTTGAATTAGTCCTCTTGTCGCTGTTTTACATTTAAATGCTAAATTTAAAATACGGTTTGAATAGCGCTCAAAGATGCTCTGTATACAAAAATTTTTTTTTCTTCTTATAGGATCCTCACGTAATTTTGAATTCGCCTTTTTGTTGTTATTCGATGTTTGAATGTCAAATTTAATCTCGAACAAAAGACTTTTTCTATAGTTTCGGTAGCGTTCAATGCTGCTTTGATCACAAGATTTTTCAAATCATCAAATCATACGATCGTTACAAAATTTTGCAGGAACATTCATATTATTATGATATGTTTTTCAAATTCTTCAAAAGATTCAGCAGAAGAACTCTATAACTTCAAACGTGTACCTACTACTCTGTCAAGAAAGTACCGGGAATTTTCAATTAGAACAACATTTTTATATTTAATCGTCAAAATTTATTGGGTCGCCTTCAAAATAGGCTCCATTTGCTCCAATACATCTATGCCAACGGCACTTCCAATTATCGAAACATTTTTTATAGGCGCTTTCCGGGATGGACTTTAGCTCTCGCGCCGAATTTTGTTTTATGGCTTCAATCGACTCAAAGTCGCAGGGAGCCAAATCCGGCGAATACGGTGGTTGCTGAAGCACGTTTGTTGAGTTTTTGGCGAGAAAGTCAGTCACAATCGTAGCTCGGTGAGAAGGCGCGTTATCGTCATGCAAAATCCATGAGTTGTTCGCCCACAAATTTGGCCGCTTCTTACGGATACGCTCACGCAAACGTTTCATAACACCTAGGTAATACTCCTTGTTTACCGTCTGACCCTCTGGAACGAATTCGGAGTGCACCACGCTACGGATATCGAAGAAAACAATGAGTATCACTTTCATTTTCGAGCGGCTTTGGCGTGGTTTTTTCGGTTTCGGCTCATTTTTTGCCACCCATTCCGATGATTGCTGGCTTGTTTGCATATCGTACTCGTAGACCCAGGTCTCATCACCAGTTATAATACGTTCCATGAATGTAGAATCGGAATTACAGCGATCCAGCATGTCTGAAGCAACCTGTTCGCGATGACGTTTTTGAAGAAAATTCAGGTCTTTCGGTACGAGTCGTGCGGCCACCTTTCTCATGCCCAAAATATTAATCCAAATCGGAAGTGCGGACTCGTGGGATATCTTAAGATCATGTGCTATCTCTCTCAAACGACGGTTTTCCAGCACCCTTTCCTTAATTTTATCGACGTTATCTTCGATCGAAGCCGTCGATGGGCGACCACTTCACGACCGTCCTTGAAGGCTCTGTACCACTGATATGCACGAGTTTTCGATAGAGCATTATCACCAAAGGCCTTTTGCAACATTTTCAATGCATCGGCACACGAAAATTCATTTGCAACACAAAACTTTAAACAAATTCTTTGCTCAACGTAATCACCCATAGTAAAAATCGGCACGCACTCTGGCATCGACTGACTTAATCAGCTGTTGCAAACACACTAGTTGACAGATCCCGCTCAAGCTTGGCATAGTAATTAAGGACAGTGGTACCAACCTAGGAAAAAAAATTTTTACTTGCCTCAGTGCCCCGCCAGATTTAAATCGATAATTCCCGGTACTTTCTTGACAGAATGTAATTTGAATAAAAGCCTCATTTGAGCAAGTGGAACAAAGAGTGTGATTTAAAATAAATTGTAAACAAAATAAAATTACAGATTTTGCAATTCAGCAATGACATCCAAAACTTCCATACAAATAATCAGCTATTCATCAAGTTTCCCTCAAAATAATTTTAATGAGTCGTAAGTTTCGAAAAAGTACAAATTGTAGTTGTTTTTTCATTATTTAATTGAATCTTCAAAGTGCTCTCTATTATTTGGTGACAGTAATAAAGGCGATTCTCAAATTCTTCTTCAGAACTTTCTGGTATGATATACTGAAATACTTGAATCATTTGTTCGATGTGGTGGATCTTGTAAAGTCAAGATTAACTACACACTCAATGTATCCCAATGAAAAGAAATCTGAGAGGGTTCAAATCTATAGTGTTATTTAGGATTTTGAAGAAAGGGTGAAGGGATAGATCAGGGAGACTTAAAAAGTAGGTTATTTTGGTTCCACTTTTGAACTTTGAAACTAGTTTTTCATTTTTTTTATATCTATTATCGTTTTAAATATATTACCTATTAACAATTTTCGTACGACACAGTGTATTTCATAAAACGTTAAAATTTATTCAACTAATAGTTATTACGTCATTTAAACTGAAAAAATTGCTACGTCGTAGTTGCAATCGATTCCATTTCAGCTTTCTACCTCTCTGAGTCATTAGTTTGGTGAAGCCAGAGAGCTGGTGTTTTACTGAATTTTCATGATTAAGTAGTTCAAGAAGTATGTACTCAATGCAAAGAGCTTAAATTGCTCCAATCTGCTTGTGTCTTTGGTTTGTAACCTGATTTTTGCATTTATGGAGATTTCACAAATTCTCCAAACTATCGACTCGAATTTTGGAATTTGATAAATTGCAAATGCTTTATGTAACTTCCATTGCTGAAGCGACTAATGAACATCGAAACAAGCTAAACTCAACAGTCACGGAATATATTTTCTCAACCAGTGCAGAAAGTCTGAACTCAAAAAGTCAAAAAAAAAAGGTCAAAAGCTGACGACTTTTGTCATATTCTCGACTTTTCGATACGGTTTGCGATTGTTTGTATGTTCAATAAAGCAACGATTCATGTTCGATTTCAAATAATCTCTTGTTAGAGATTTATTGGCACTTCTAATATTCCCAAAAAAATACACATCCTAATGGTCAATAAACAGTCCTATGTTTAAATATCACAAACTCGCTAAACGTTTTTCTGAATAATTCCATAGTGATATTGGCGAAATTCCATAAACCACAGCAAACAGTAGTTTTATCTAGATGCAAAAGTTTCCTAGTAAACTGTTATGAGTTAATTTGACACCAAAAATGGAAACTTTATTTTTTAACGAAGCCGTTAAACTAGAAATGAAATTTAAATGAATTTACCTGAAATTATGATTTTTTCAAAAGCTCTAGAACTCAATCAGTAAACACACGTCGCTCATGATGTTCAAGTGGCTTCAGTTTTTGTGTCAACACAATTTTCTACAGATGTTTACCTAAACAATCTTATATACTCAAAATAAGGCAAGTTGTCATTCTTAACAGGTGAATTTCTGGAGGACGTCAATTTCCATCTTCTGAAACACTGGCACTTACAGAGTAAGTAAAACACTTTATTTCAACTAGTATTTATTGTTTACACAATAATTGTTTCGTCAATTACATTTTGACTTTATCAAGTGAGTACGGTTACTAACTTCTTTTACAAACTCGGTCTCCTTAAATGCAACTCTGAGCAAACACAGAAACTATTATTATTTATCCTGATACTTCAAGATCTTCTGTGAAGATCCCTCACAAGCTTCTTCAGCTTGTGCGAGTTAGGAGTTCAGTTGTGTTCTGGGTAGGCTTTGTTAATGCGATCTTGCGCCACTTAAGGTCACAGCACTGTTAATTTTTGACCCAACAGTGAAATGGTGGTCGACACCCGTCCAATTAGAAAATTTCTTTTCCACCTGCACAGGATTCATTGAATCGAAAAAAAGGCGTCTGAGAAGACGATTTTTCAGCCAAAATCACGATCATATTCCAAGAGGCCAGTCAGAAAATTCTCGACGCAATCTGAGATCATTTGGCTTTAGTTCTTGTACGCTTTTGGCAATAGATGTAATACTATAATAAAACAATAGATTTAATCGGAAAAAGACAATTTAAAACACTGAGAAAAGACCTAATGGAAGTTTTCAATTAGAAAATCAAATCAATATCAAAACGATCTAATAGTATAATCACAAGAAGGGTATAAATAAATTTGTATCAAGGAACTCTCAAGTACCACAACTCTATTCCTTAATAAAACTCCACAAATTACAATACCCGATTAGACCAGTAATTTCATATTACACAGCACCAGCATACAAACTTTCTTAGTTCCTCATATATATCATTAGAACTTTTTGTAAATTCCAACCACAATTTTCCATTAAAAATTGACTCATTGACAAAGTTGAAAGCATCGAAATACCACCCAATAACAAATTAGACTCATTTGATGTTGCAAAATTGTTTCCTAATGTACCACTTGAAAATGTAATAACCCTTATTGAAGAAATGCTATTCGAAAATAAAGTGAATTGGGTAATAAAATCAGATATCATCCATTTCCATTAAATTTGCCTAAATCAAAATTAAAATAATAGCTACACATAATGATTATTCGTTATCAATAAAAGACAGTACGATAGCCAGAGAACAAGAGAAAAATGTTTTTTTTATGAAATATACCCTAAGCTAGAAACCGAAAAAATATACAATTCCCTCACCTACAATCTCTACAAATAAAAAAATTCCTCAATAACATAGACATAAACATATCTTTCAGAACCAATTTAGAATATTTTCAAAAAAACTCAAAACCTAAAATGAATAAATCACATTTGTCAGGTGTTTTCCAATCATCATGCGGTATCTGCCCAAAAGCTCGCATGGGACAAACCGGAAAGTCCCTTGACACTAGATTAGAGCAACACCGACACTCGTTCCACAATAATAAGTTAGATTTTACATATGAGGAACATCTAGTAAAAGAGAGACATGATTTTGATAAGCGTTTTAAGATTTTATCTGAAGAAAATAAGGTTCTGAAGCTGATGCTGTTAAAAATAAACCGATTAAGAAATTCAAGAAATTCTGGGAATTCATCGAAAGAACAAACTGAGTTATCTAATTCACATCTATTGGATATATTTTCCTATGGACCAAAAGTTATAAAAAATTTTAAAAATTTGTCTCTGTTTTGAGAAATATATATATATATATATATATATATATATATATATATATATATATATATATATATATATATATATATATTTACTTTAGGTCACAGCACTGTTAATTTTTGCCCCAAAAGTGAAACAAAAGTGAAATGGTGGCAGACACTCGTCCAACTAGAAAATTTCTCTTTCACCTGAACAGGATTCGAACACAGACCTCCCGGTCACGAGCCCGATGCTCTCCCGCTGAGCTATCCACACTCACATTATTGCAATAATAAATCTAATCACAAAGAAATATTGTAGTATTTTGTTTTTATACGTCAAAATGATTTTGATCAAATAACAAAATCATTTTTTCTCAATTGTCGTCTCGATAAACGAGTTATGGCTTCCTTCACTTCAAAGTGCCAATCCAGTTAGGCTGTCTTCTACCATTGAAGCTCCAAGCCAAGTTTTGAGCCTCGTTAAAGTGGGAGAAGACATTTCTGCTGTGGCCCCACTGGTAATGTAGCAAGAAAACATGAATTTTTTCTTACATTAGGATACATTTCAGTGTCAGAATTTTCTATAAGATGAGAAATCGACTGCGGAATATTCCGATTCCGATGCCATTTTACCTTCCACACCCGATATTCGTTTATAATTACTGAAACTGGAGTTTTTTCTATCAGCAGTTTATAGTCATTTGCAAGCTGTTTAACAGTTTCATTGTCTTCATCTTCATTAGCGTAATCGACTTTTGGAATAAAAGCGAATAGATAGAAAAATTTCAGTACTTCAAGAGACAGTCGGTCTTCTAAGTCATTTACTACAGAATCTAGAAGATGGATTTACACAGCCCTGCGAAAATACTCTTCAGTAAATTAGCCAGAGCAAGGTTATTGGAACTGTTGCTTTGTCGTGATATTATTCTGAGGCAATTAATTTCTGCATCTAGTTGCTCAGCTACTTCTTTTGCCTCATCAGAAAACTGTCGGAAAATTGTATCAGCCTTTTCCCTTTTATTTCGTCGAACAGTCATTTTATCATTTATGGCGTCTGCGGCCCGATTAAATTCAATTGACTTCGTTTGCAAAACTCTGCTTAAGGCTTCTGTTGTACCTGAAAAATATTAAGTTACATTTAAACTACAGTTTGGCTTTACATCATATAAACGGAAATTCTGAACTGCCTTTGCTGAAGGGCTCAAAAGTTACTAATAAAATAATTTATTCAGACCTTACGTTCATGCATTAGTATCTAAGAATAAAAAGCAAAAAATTTAGGCACCTAAAACATCACTCAAGCAGATAGATGATATGATGAGGTCCGAACTGCGTTACGTTTACAGTAAGCAATGCGCGTTATTGGTAGTTTTGTGCTCTTGCCAAGTAGAAATATTTTCCAGAGCGCTACAAATGTTCACTAAGTTGTCTCCTTGAAATTGTAGATGTCCATCATGCCTCTCGACCCAGCGCTTCTCACAGATATTTTCCAAGTAACTCCAAGTTCTTTTTTAAAAATTTGATATCTCTTAGAGGATGCATGGGCAAATGCCACAACTTCTCATCGTGCCCGAGGTGTTGCGTCAAGAAATAACTATATATACCCACACACCATGTTAAATCTATATTAAATTTGAGACAGATTTTCAATGATCTTCGCCAGTGCTACACCTATCAACTGAGACTCTATAACGTCCTTATTGCTATCCACTTCATCACATCTGAGAGTATCATATGTATCACAGAAAGTCACAAAATCTTCCTTTGTGATACCATTGTGAAGATATATATGATAAGCTCGGCTGTGAGATATGTGATATATCTGTTGTTTCATCGAATAAAATTGAAAAGTATTCAGCTTCCTTCACTTTCTGTAATTCCTGAATGATTTGCTCCCAAACATCAATCAACTCATTTTGCACAATTTTGCTGATGTATGTTGCGTTAGATTTAGAATTCTCTAAATGATGATGCAATTTATTGTCAACAGATTCTATATGGAAATTCAAAGGGGCTCTGAAATTTCCTTCATCAGCTACCATTCTGCCATTATCTGATTCTTTGGCCAACAATATACCATCGTCGCGATGGCCACGTTCAAATATATATTCATGAGCACCTGATGAAGTAAAGTGTAATGGACGAAACAATTGTTGTGTGAACATAAAATATTAGCGGATATAAAGTGTTTTACTCTAAATCATATCAGTTTAAACAGGTTTATACTTGCTAGCCTAACGCAATAACGACATTAACTATGATAATTTATTACTTACCATCTCCTGCAAGGCAATTTGCAATAACTTTCAAGAACTCTGCTTCTGATTGGTAAAATTTTAGATATTTGCGCTAAGCAAGCAAGCGAAACGGTACGACTTGCGTACTGGCGGTAAGGGACAGAGAACTACACGAACTGACGAACTACACAAGGATCGTCCCAGACCGGTGTGCACAGAATAGAGAAGAAATACTTTTCTATTCTGTGGTGTGTGCCAGGCGCGTATGTTTAATCAATAAGAATAGAAAAATTATCACTCTTCAACCTAGACTCAGTCCAGGAGGGGACCCCCATGGCCACCCCTGGATACGCGCTTGCTTTAATAAAATGCAATCCCAGATAATTACACAATATTCCCCAAGTTAACGTCTGAGAAAACTACAGTTGTTGCGATCGTCGTAAAATCGACACATTTGCCTCATCGGCCAAACCCTGCAGTTGCAATGTTCTCCTCATTTTCAGGTTGCGTCGTATTTGTGGTGGCTTATTGTCTTGTAAAGTTGACTCACGTTCCAACTTTTTGACAGTGTGGCGTATAACTTGCGCAGAGTGCCGATGACGTCGACCCAATTCTCAAATGAATAAACGTTGAGTACTCACAACGAAAATATCACTTTGGTAATATTTTTTTATTACTTTCAACAGATCCAGGGGAGTCAAACGCTGTGTCAAGAAAATGCACACTATACTAAATACAGTCCGTGTCTACTTCATTAGACTCACTGCGATTTTTCTAGTTATTCCTTCATTTTCGTAAATAAAAGACGTAATCACTTTGAATATTTCATTGCCTTTAGTAGGAGTTGAACAGAATATGGGTTTGTGAAGAAGAATTGAAACATTTTCATGATATTTAAAAAGAAACAGTATTTTATTGATACTCTTTTAGCAGCTATCAAAGATGGGATCTTACGTTGCATGCTTTTGATGCAGTTTTCTGCTATTTTTTTAAATTATCATTGTTATTCCAGTGTTAAATGATTCTTTCTATCAGTTGAAGCCTTGTTGTGAATTTTTCCTTTTTTTTTCAAGCAATCCCAAACATTTTCGATAGTATTCATGTCGGGGGAATTTCCAGACTATCGGGAAAGTGTAATTTTCTTGTCCTCAAGAAATTTTATCACTCTCTCATCCTCACGGCATGGTGCAGAGTCTTGCATAAATATTGCATTACTATTTGCGAAACAACCGGCTCTCCAATATGTATTGGTCTTGCAGCATGGTTCCTCCCACAATATAAAGGCGACCCAACCCTTCAACACTAATAACTGACCATATCATTACTGATGTGGGCTGTTTTACTGTTTTTATAGTACAGTCTAGATGATACTTCTCACCAACTCTCCTTTTCACATACTGTGGGTCGTCATCAAGAATTGGGATTGTTGATTCGTCGCTGAAGCAAACCTGACAAAAAAACAAAATAAATTTTCAGACAAAAAGAAATTATATGAAAGGTTAGCCTAGCTTACGATATATAAATCTTTCCCTGTGAAATGCCTATATGATTAGGCTCATTTAAATTTTTGTTTCACCATTTTGGGGGTCAGTTTTGTTTTTTCGCAGGTCTTCCTCCTCTGAAGATAGGACACACTTCTATTTTCCATCACAATATTCTTGAGCACTCTCTGACTTCTTGTAGTTACTAGCTTTTTTCTACCACAGTGTCCTTTTCTTAGGGCTGTTGCAGACTCACCGCTTAGTCATTTTTGGCTGATCCGCTTTATATGTGATGACTAGCTTTTTACCCGCGGCTTCGCCCGCAGTGGAGTCATTAAATAAGTATGAAAGATAAAGGGTAAGGGTATAATAATAGTAAAACTTCATTACTGAAGTAGCTAAATTTGACGATTTTTTGACAAACAATTGTTTTATCTTTCGTAAAAAATTTTTTTTTTTTTAAATATAAAGTACCCTATGTTACTTCTAATACCTTCAAGAGTATATGTTCAAAGTTTCATGATGATCGGTTCAGTAGTTTTTGCGTGAAAGCGTAACAAACAAACTTACATTCGCATTTATAATATTA
The DNA here is from genome assembly GCA_034642435.1 of Megalocaria dilatata. NCBI lineage: Eukaryota > Metazoa > Arthropoda > Insecta > Coleoptera > Coccinellidae > Megalocaria > Megalocaria dilatata. The sequence continues at coordinate 59,118,361 of CM067854.1, read as the reverse complement.
CTAGCTTTTTACCCGCGGCTTCGCCCGCAGTGGAGTCATTAAATAAGTATGAAAGATAAAGGGTAAGGGTATAATAATAGTAAAACTTCATTACTGAAGTAGCTAAATTTGACGATTTTTTGACAAACAATTGTTTTATCTTTCGTAAAAAAATTTTTTTTTTTTAAATATAAAGTACCCTATGTTACTTCTAATACCTTCAAGAGTATATGTACAAAGTTTCATGATGATCGGTTCAGTAGTTTTTGCGTGAAAGCGTAACAAACAAACTTACATTCGCATTTATAATATTAAGTAGGGATTAATTAATTATAGTAGGGATAAGTAGGGATTGTGAAATATTGCAAATATTGGCGATTTTTCTTCGGCTATATTCTGAATGTTGGAGCATGGTTTCAATTTCCACGATTTTTAGCTCGCTGAGATCTTTTTTCGTCCCATTCTTCAAAAAGGTGGAAAAATGTAATTTTTTATTTGCTGAGTAATCTCATGTTTGAATTATGATAATTTTCAGGAAATGATTATGAAAACTTCATTGCTAATAGTTATTGAATACTCACCTCCTCAGTTAAGGTGTGTAAAAAAGAAATAATTGAGTTCAAAACGCTGAAAATCACTCCGTCACTTCTCTAAATACAGAGTACTTTCAACCGTTGCTCTCTACTTATTGCAGGATTAACATCTATTACAGATGTTATAAAATTTTAGTTTGAATCAAATAAATCAAATAAATTAGTTTTGGAGAAGTTTATGTTTTGCATTTTAGAAAAAGATTTAGTTTTTATAAATATCAGATCAGAAACAAAATGTTGTCTCCTAAAAATATTCATTCATTAATTTTAATTGACAATTTTTATTTGTTGGCTTTTTTTTATTCTATTTGATATTATATAATGAATTTTGATTTTATACTTCTATTAAATATAAGCAGTGCTTATAAGACATCAATTTAATTCTAAAACTTTTTGAATTAAATTTTTTGAAATTGAAATTTATAGAAGGCTTACAGAATAAAACTGTTTTTATATTTGGAAATTTAATAGCAACATAATTCACAGAAAGAAATTATTCTAGACAGAGATGTTGAATAGCAATAATTTTTTGTCTCCTGTTCAACAATTCTTGGTTACGAAGTTGTTATCTATTCTTTTTCTCTAGTACGCTCATTGCCATCACTTGTAGAAATTTTGTCTGATATTTTTTCAGACATTTCTTATCAGAAAATACTACATTCTTTTATGTACGAGTGAATTATTCGAACTCGAACAAATCTGTATTTGAATTGTATTTGATAGTAGCCTATGTATCTCAATCAGTTTATTCATATTAAGTGAAATTTCCAATCGATAATAATTATATGATGCGGTTGATATTAACTGTTATTTCTATAAGATTATTCTCACAGATATTTATCTCATGATACCTTTGATCTATTTTTCGAGCAATAGTTACCAGTAAGGCTATTTATAGAAAAACAGCGAAATCATAGCTGTAAATAATACTTCTGAATATAATAATTACTATTTCTGATTTTTTCAGATTTTTACTGTAACTGCAAAAAAGAAGGAATGGATTTGATGAAGATATACTTTGACAGATACATCGATCACACCACTGATAGAGAAATAGATGGCCAATTCTACATAGATCCCTTGCCAAGAAATTACGACAGCTTTCAACCTACAAACAGTTCAACCGTCAACTTATACAACTTTACCCGTTTAACGTCACCTCATCAGTTGTCGGACAGTTCACTAAATTATGCACGAAATAATCCAATCAAATACGAGGACGGTATAAGAAATCACGAAAACAGCCAATCATCTGCGTTTTTTCAAACAAACTCCAGCAATTCCAGCTTGTTAGACGAACAGGAAGAATACAGTTACTCTAATTTCAACCTTTTCACGTTCAAGCGAAACTTGAATAGCAATGACATAAACAAAGATAATTCTGCTACTAAAAAAAATTATCGAGGTAGAAAAAAAAGCATAAGAGACAAACCGCCGTCCCCTTCCGTGATGCGTAAAAGAAGAATGGCCGCCAATGCCAGGGAAAGAAGAAGAATGAGCGGTCTCAATGAAGCGTTTGATAGATTAAGACAGGTGATACCCAGTTTAGACGAAGAACATAAATTGAGTAAGTTTGAGACGCTGCAGATGGCACAAACGTACATAACATCCTTGAGAGAGTTGTTACAGAAAGATATTGATAACTTGAATAGGTGAAAATTGTTCCTTCTCTTTGGAAACGAAGAGTACATCAAAACTAGTAGGACTCGATGGTGAGATAAGTTTAGCTAGAAGCCAAATGTTGTGTATAGAATAACTAACTTGAGTACTGCCTCAACAATTGATTTACATCTAAACAGAACTCCTGGAAATGACAAATTATTGCTTCTTTAATTATATCGCTAGTCTCGCTAATTTCAATAAGTTCATACAAGCGATATCTATAAATAAGTAATTAAAAATAAATGGAATTTCATATATTTTCGTTTCAGTGATCATTGCATTATTAAAGTATTTGCTCAAAAGCACAGTCAATCACCTCTATTCTCTACTTCCGATGTTGCTCTCCTGATTAAGTCAGGTCTTTAATTAAGATCATCTTGAGCAGGTCTAGTATGTTGAATTACTAAGTACATCTCAAGTGTTAACTTTTATTTTTTATAAAGTTCATCTTTGAAACTTCGTTATAAACAATAATCTCCTTTGAGTCTATTCTCTAAAAAAATGTTTAATTGAATCAGTCCTTACATTTAATATGAAAATCCATATTAAATAAAATGTAAATAAGGTTATTCTGATTTTCACAATTTTTGTTGTTATGTTTACAATAATTGTTTCGCTATCACAGTAGCATCATCAGGTAGGTTTACATTTTGAATAACTAAGCTTGTTTCCGAAATCCGTTGCTATTAAACTAAGTACAATAAATTTTTATTGAGCACTAAAACCCAAAAAATGTCTCTTTAAATTCCAGCTTATCTGAATATATTTAACAGAGGTGAAGTATTTAAATCTAATTGTTCGTTAAGTAATATTCCAATTTTATTGTGTTTATTTATCACTAGTTATTCTAACAGGTTTAAGGCACAACTTTTATTTTCTATATGTAGAATTTCAAAATTATGGTATGTCCTGTTTCTAACAAAAGGTTAGAATATGTGGAATTACCATAGGCGTATTATTAGGACAATAAGTCTATGGGAATTACCCTTATTATTGAGGAAACTCTTCAAATGTTCACAAATTCTATGTCTGTCCTACGTTCTTCCAGTCTGTGCTACGTAAACTTTAGGACAATCACCGCAGGTTAACTTATAAACCCCCGATTTATCATCTTTATGTGTACAGTCTTTATTATTTTTAATGAACTTACTCAAGTTTAAATAGGTTTTAAATGAAGTTCTTGAATCATATTTATTTTTGAGGTATGTAGCAATTTTCTCAGAAAAACCTTTATTGTATTTTAAGGAAATGTATTTAAAATTTTCTTTAATATTAGGATATACCATATTTAAAGCTATTTTATTATTTTTATTCATCAACAATTTGTCTATCAACGAAGGATCATAGTCATTATTAATAGCAATTTGTTTAATTATGTTGAGTTCTGAAATATAATTTTCTCGATTCATTTGAATATTAACTAATCTATGGATCATACAATTGAATGTTGATAATTTTAAAGGATGGTTTGATTTTTTATGTATAATAGAATCCGTATAGGTTGGTTTGTGAAATATTGAAAAATCATGTGAATTATTTATTCGAGTAACAGTTAAAGTAAGAAAATTAATAGAATTATTATGTTCGGTCTCCATAGTGAATGATATTCAAGGATTTATTTCATTGATAAATAAAAAGAGTTTTTTTATAAGGCTGTCTGTACCTGTGAAGCAACAGAAAATATCGTCTACATATCTATACCAATATGAAAAATTTTTCTTAAGGGGATTTTGGTGAATTTTAGTTTCAATATTGTCCATGAATATTTCTGCTAATAAGGGACTTAAGGGATTTTCCATTCAGATCAATAAATTTCATTTTTAAATTGAAAATAATTTTGTTTAGTGCAAATATCTAAACATTCTAAAATATCTTCTTTGATAATTGTATTACATGTGTAGTATATTAATAGATTGTCTAGTAGTTCCATTGTTTCGTTTAGTGGGATACTTGGAAATAAATTTTGGACGTCGAATGAATTATTTTAGCTGTAGTGAATTTTTTATTGAGTATTTACCTTGGAATTTAGTTTCTTTTGAAATAATCTGAATAAGTTCTTTAGAAAGTTTAAATGAAGGTGCACTAACTAACAACTGGTTTAGTAGGATAATCTTCCTTGTGTAATTTAATCGAAGAATAAATTTTTAGAGGTGTGGATTCATTAAAATTTATTCATTTTTTGTCTCTTTCGGAACACCCCAAAAAATAAATTAATTTAAATGAATCCACAACCTCCAAAAATGTATTCTTTGAATAAATGTCACAAGGAAGATTATCTTATTAGACCGGTTCTTTAGTTCGTTAGTGCACCTTCATTTAAACTTTATAAATAATTTATTCCGATTATTTCGAAAGAAACAAAATTCCAAGCTAAATACTCAATAAAAAATTTATTAAAAATAATAAAGATGATAAATCGGGGGTTTATAAGTTAACCTGCGGACTTTGCCCTAAAGTTTACATAGGACAAACTGGAAGAACCTTCCGACATAGAATTTGTGAACATTTGAAGAGTTTCCGCAATAATAAAAGTAATTCCATATATTCTAACCATTTGTTAGAAACAGGACATACTTTCAACCATAATTTTGAAACTCTACATATAGAAAGTAAAAGTTATGCTTTAAACCTGTTAGAATCCCTAGAGATAAATAAACAAAATAAAATTGGAATATTACTTAACAAACAATTAGATTTTAATAACTCACTTCTGTTAAATATATTCAGATTAGCTGGAATTTGCATACACCTTTATTGGGTTTTAGTGCTCAATAAAAATTTATTGTACTTATTTCGAAAACAAGCTTAGTTATTCAAAATGTAATCCTGCCTGATGATGCTACTGTGATAGCGAAATAATTGTTGTAATCCTAACAATAAAAATTGTGGAAATCAGAATAACCTTATTTAAATATTATCTTATGAAATGGTCAATAAAATAACTGTGGATCGTTCACAAAACACTTTCAAGAAAACTTTATCTGGAAAACTGAGGCATTAAATTCTTGCGTCTGACCATACATGATAATGGTGACCATTATTATTAATGCTATTACAATTAACATGACTTTTTTTGTGAAAGGTATTCGCTATGCCGTACACAGATTATTATTATTTATCCACTAACAAAATTCCACATCAAAATTTGAATATCAAAACAGATTTACTCTGTCAGTCTTCTACAATTTTAATTTCAAAAAAATTTTTATTCAAAAAACTTTTAGAATTAAATTAATGTCTCAATAAACACCGCTCATATTTAAAAGACGTATATAATCAAAACTAAATATACAATGTCAAATGGAATAATTAAACCAACGAATATAAAAAAAGTCATTTAAAATTAATAAATAAATATTTGAAGGAGACAAAATTTTGTTTCTGATCTTATCATTATTAACACCAATTCTTTTTCAAAAACATAAAACACAACTTAAGAACTTCTCAAAAATTATAATTTATTTGAAATATTTAATATATTTGAATATTCAAATAAGTTAATTCAAAAATCTCTCAAAACATGCACTATATCTTCAAAAAACAATTAAAATTCCGATAATCTCTTCATCGGCCTTAGATAATATCTAAAATATCAAAATCAACTAACAATCAGTATATCTTACCTTAAAGTGTAACCGGAACTTGCTTAAACTATTCTATTTTTAAATTCCATATATTTAGGATCTTTCGGTTGTAAGTGCCTTCTGTACATGGTTGGAGGTAAGCTCGAGGAGTGTTTTTATTACTGTTGTCTGCGAAATCCAATTGAAAGTTCTAGTATCACATTCAAAATATATTCTATTTCTTCTTAATATAGCAAGAATCGTGTTCATATATCATATTATCACTGGGAAGCTTAAATATTTTGAGAAACAATTTTGATTATCTGAAAAATGTAAACTCTTTTCCTTTCTACTCGTCCCTTTAAATTTTTTGGACAGAATTCAGTAATTGAAAACAGTTTTTTGCATTGTATACTCAGTATACTCATCTAATGAAGTCACGGCATGATGACAAATGTTGTGAAAACAATATGAATTGGAAAAAAGTAAGGATTATTAAATAATATATTTTATATTATATTTCATGAAATTTTAGATCAAACATCATAACTGATGCTTTTCAAAAATCCCACTGTCATAACTTATAAAGGGTTACCCATTTTGTGTTTCCAAAAGTAAACGCTCTCTCGTTTAAAATATCGATCAATGTTTTATTTCAATATAATACTTGGAACTTGCCATTATGTATGGAATACAACATCATTTAAATGTCCTCCGCGTGATTTCTTACAGTTCTCGATCTTTGTAATTTTCGATGATTCACAGCCACATTTCGGGTAACGTCTCATCAATAACTTAAAGGATGTTGGTTTTCAGATTGTCATTAGTCTGAAGATCATCGGCATAAACACGATCCTTCGCATAACCGAACAAAAAAAATTCAAAGGCGATAAGTCACAAGATCTTGGTAGCCAATTCACATCACCAAAACGAGAAATTATGCGTCCTGGGAATTTTTCTTGCGATAAATCCAAAACGGGTTTTGTTGTGTGGCTTGTTGCACCATCTTGCTGGAACCACATCTCTTCCAATTCAATATCATTAATTTCATACCAAAATAAATCGGCAATCATTTGGCTATAGCGTTGAGAATTGGCGGTTTAAGTGACAACTTCTTCATTTTCAAAAAAGTACGGGCCAATCACTACACCAGACGAAATTGCACACCATACATTGCCTTTTTGTGGATGCCACAATTTTGGTTGTTTACATAGCCACCGAGTAAAAAATATACTTCGTTGCTGAAGAAGATTCGATGCGAAAAATCGTCATCCAAACGTTGTTGTTCAATCAGCATATATTCTACTTATTCTATGGTCAGCTGCATTTCACTGATGTATGGGGTTTGAGACATCAGTAACAAATCCAGCCTCTACGAATTTTTTCACTTTGTTACCAATTGTACGCTCAGATGGACAATTATGTCGTCCATAATCTACCCGTAACGCACGAAACGTATTTACTACAGAATCATTGTTTTTGTAGTAGTTTTCACAATTTTCACACGTTCAGCAGTAGTTAAACGATCCATATTGTTGAATGGTTAACCTTCAAATAAACATATGAGGCTGCGGATCACAGTTCTGTTCTACATATATCATTGAAACAGGGTTGTGAAATCCGAACCACGAAATGAATAACCAGTTAATTCCAGAGAAGCATTCCAATATTTCCAACCAGATGTATCTATTTTCCTTAAACAAAATTGCATTAATTATCATATGAGTACTTCGTTCTTTCTAATGATCGCTAGTGAATACATTTTTAGTTCACTTTATATTGTATAAATCATATTGAAATTATAGCAAGGAATATTATTCCTATTTAAATTAATTAATTTGGCTGATCTGTACTAAAAATCATTAATGAATAATAATAATATTAATATTTATTTCCAATATCATTATCAAACAGGTGGACAATAAAGTAGAAACATGTCAAAACAAGTCAATACAAGAATCAGAAGAACACAGTCATTCATATTCTAAGACACAAGTCTGTAAATTCTGCAAAGGAGTATGGTTCACAATTCAGTATAAACAGAAAAACAGCCTTACGAAATCGATTATAATCTGATATGGCCCGAATATCTTTCGGTAGGAAATTATACAATTAATTACTCATATAAAGTGTGCTTTTTTCAGTATAGGAATATTTATGAACCGGGAAAAAGTATTATTGAACTCTTCGGGTGAAATTGTTATTTTTATCTCTCAAAGTAATAATGAGGTTTTCGCAAAAATAGCAAAACTCTGTAGAAATAAAGACCTGAAAAAGTTAAAATATTGTTAGCCTTAAAGTAGTTCCTACAAGATGACCTAAATTTCATATTGAACATAATCCTGATTGCTAATTCTTGTGTTACAAAAATATGTTCTACTGATGAACTGGAACCCCAAAATACAATGCCGTAAGATAGATGTGACTGAAAATTCGCAAAATAGATGGTTTTCATTGTGGTTATATCAACTTGATATCGAATAGCCTTCAGTGTGTAAACTACCGGCTTTAACCTTGATAACAGGGAGTTACAGTGTTGTTCCCAGTTTAGGTGTTTGTCTACTGTGATTCCCAAAAGTATTGTAGTTAAGCTTGTTGGTATTCGCTGCTTCTCAAAGTTAATGCACGCTGGAAAACTAACATTCGTCCTGATGCTGGAAAAAAACATGATGTTTGTTTTATTAGAATTAAGAGTTAGTGAATTGCAGATGCACCATTCACTGACGTTCGATAAAGCAGTTGTTAAACCAATAGTCACAGATTCTAGATCTTGGGAAGACACTATTATATTAGTATCATCAGCAAAACTGTAAGAACTCGTTTCCAATGCTGGTTGTACCGTTTCTTGAAATGTAACAGGCTCACTTCCCAAAGCCTCTTGGAGATCGTCATTATAGACAACGAATAAAATAGGTCCAAAATTAGTGCCTTGTGGTACGCCAGAAGTTATAGTAATTTCCGTTGAGGAATATTTTTCCTCATTCACATTCAATACGACTAATTATTTTCTGTCCTTCAAGTAATCTTGTACAAGCTTGAGTGGTACTTCTCTAATACCTTTCATTTCAAGTTTCTGCAAAAGAACTTTGTGGTCGACGCAATCGAACCCTTTGGAAAGATCCACATACAACCCCGCTGGTATTTTATCTTCTTCAAGGCAAGAATATATTTTCTGTGTGAATTCGAATATTACCGTTTCAGTGCTTTTTCCCCTCGTGTAGCCGTGCTGAATAGTAGATAGAATATTGAATTTCTGAAAGAATTTTACTAAACGGTTAACAAGAATTTTCTCAAAAATTTTTGCAAAAGATGTGATTAAACTTATGGGTCTGTAATTGGATAAGTGATTAGGGTTTCCTTTTTTGTGACAAGGCTTCAAAAGTGATTAATGCATTTGGAAAAATTCCTGCTTTGAAGGCAGAATTAATGATAAAACAGAGTGGACCCACTATATTGGATATATGGTGTTTTATTACACTGATAGGAATCTCATCACATTCTGAAGAAAACTTGTTCGGCATCATCTTTACTGTAGATAAAATCTTGTTCTCATCAACTTCAAACAAGTAAAAAGATCTAGTAATACTTTTGTTAATTTTGTAATTCTGCTTCTTTTTTTTTCAGTTTATTATAGACATCCAATAATTCTGGTTTATATCTAGAAAGCACAAAGTACAAATCAAGTTCCCTCCTCAACTGTTCAGTTTCTTCTGACAATTGAACACTCCTTCGTTTTTTAATATTTATTGTCCTGAGTGGAAAAGCTGTATCAAATTTACTCTTGAAAATATCAAAAACTTCATTCCACATCGTATTGACTTCAATATCTGAAATTTTATAAATATTGGACCAGTCAACATTTTCTAAGAGATTCTTGAAAACTAGATGATTTTTTTCGCTGTATTGTCGTATTTGTTTTTTACTGAAATTAAAGTTGGACGAAATAGAAGATATTTTGAAAATGAACTTTTGACCTGTATGATCTTATATATGTTCTTCAATAACTGGGGTTTTTTCTTCTGCATTTGTAACAATATTATCAAAACATGACGCGGTAAAGGGTATTATCCGAGTAGGTTCATTCAAAGTAACTTTCAAGTTGTATGCACGCAAAATTCTCAGAAAAGTTCTGCATTCATTTGATGGAGAAAGAAGGTCAACATTAAAGTCTCCAGCTATTATTAGGCTTGCATTTTCCCTAATACATTGATCCAGAAATAAATTCAGTTTGTCAAAGAAAATATCTATATTAGGTGAAGTATTAGGTCTATAAACACATGTAATAAGAAATTTACTACCATTAATGATCAACTGCAAAATTCCCTATAAAGATATGTGTAAAAAATTTATTCCTTTGATCATGATCACGTCATATGAAGAAATATGTTCAATAAATACTTCCCATAGGATATAGATAGTCGATTCTTTAAAAATAAAAATAAATAAATATTTAACTACTCCAATTCAACAGGATTTCTGTCATTTGTGTATAATTATTGGTATCTGGCAAGTATTCAAAAGTGAAATATTTTTCTTATGTATATTAATCTATATTTGTGAGATCTCACCATTTTGAAAAATTTTGTGATTTATGGGTTATTAATTGGGAGAACTTCAATTTCAAGAACATTTTCATAGAAATTGAAGCTTTTTAAATCAATATCTACATTATCTTGTATTCGAATGCGGCTAAGAAGAATTTAATTTATTTTTCTATTTATATTTGAGGTGAAGATGAGATTTTTAATATATTCATAAATATTTAAAACCAAAGTGTAAGATTAATTGATATAGTTTTTCATATTTTGTAAAATATCAGAAAAAAGAGTTTTTCTAGTCTAGGAGATTTATAATTTTATGGGCATTTATTGTAAAAACTGTAGTTGATAAGAAGTGTTCACGTTGTAACGACCTTGTTCAAATAAATATATTTTTTAATTCAATGCATTTTACATGCAAATGAGCTGTGGTCAAAAAAATGAATTAATATAACAGAGGCAAATGTTATTATAAGGTAGTATGATATAATCAGAAAAGCCAATATCATTCATAATGGAAGAGATCGATTTGTGTCACCTAGCTCCAACTTTGAGATGTCTTTCAGTATAAAGGTATGGAAAAGGCAGTCAGAAATATAGGAAATTCAATGTTAATCAAGACATTCAATAGAGCAGCGGAAGGATCAAAACCTTAGCGCGATACGATGACGAGTAAACGACTGTTCTCTCTCAATGAGTGCAAACAGCCCAGTACAGAGCATTGGGCTCGTGACCGTAAGGTCCAGGTTTGAATCCTGTTCAAGTGGAAAAGAAATTTTCTAGTTAGACGGTTTTCGGCCACCATTTCACTGTTGGGTCAAAAATTAACAGTGCTGTGACCCAAAGTGGCGCAAGATCGCAGTAACAAAGCCTACCCAGAATATAACTGAACTCCTAACTCGCACAAGCTGAAAAAGCTTCTGAGGGATCTTCACAGAAGATGTAGGAAGCAGGATAAGAATACTAATAAAAAATAATGCCAATGAGGAGATGCTCCAATCGAAATGAGCAGTACAGAGCCTGGTTTCGATCGAAACATGCTATTAAGAGAGAATAGTCGTTAAGTCGTCATCGTATCGTGCTAAGGTTTTAATTCTTCCACTGCTCCACTGGACGTCTTGATTAACATTGAATTTCCTATGTTTTTTCCATACCTGTATATCTCTTGTCAATGTGGAATATAGGGATATTCTTGGATATCCATGTATTACGCATTAATTGTCCGATTAGACCGCTGCTCATTCTCCACATAATAGACATATTGATTGATTTATTGAAATAATATAATTGAGTTTAATTCTTCATTTGAATAATTCAACAACAAAAATATTTCTTCGGTACCTTTTAGCTGAAAATTGTATAAATTGTACTTAATTTTTGGAATAAACTTCCCTTATATATTGTATATATTGAGTATGATATGAAATATTACCTTTGTTTTTTCAACCCCAAACCTTATTCTCAATTATTTCGAACTCAAAATATTCAAATTTCGGTTTTTACTTGACGCAAATTCATCTTATAGCATTCTACGCTATGATTTTTAGGGTACTGTGACTGAAACAATTAAACGAACGAAAGGTTTTTATTCAGCAGTGAGTGGCAAAACGGTTAGTTATGTTAGTTGGATGAAATTTGGTCTTGACTGGATCAAATCCCCTGCATAAATAAATAAGAATATATATTCTTTTATCTATGGTCCTCTGCGATTGCCGGGACCTGATGATCTCCATCAGCGGTGTCCTTAACTTGAAAAAATGAGGGTTGTTATAATTTATAAATTTATGAAATGAAAACAATTTTAATTCACGCTGAATTTTATTGCTTTCACAATACGGGTAAGTACTTAAAGAAAGTAAACAATGCAAAAAATGTTCTTAAGGACTGTTGCGGCCGAAAGTTCGGAAGTGCGTAAACGCATATTAGCTAGTAAATGACCGAATATTGTGTTGAGACCATCATCCAGGAAGGATTCATTGACCATAGAATATTGTGAATTTATGTGAATCTCTTTGTCTAAAAGTTAACCTAAGAGGCAACTTTACGAGACAGGAGAGGGTCCTCGCTCTCTGACCACAGTAAGTCCAACATGGATACTTCATATTTTTAAGTATCATTTATATTAGGCTAACCTTAATTTCTTATTTGTGAATAAATGTTTAAAAAAGTGATTTTATGTATTTTGATATTCTCGTATTGTAACAATTAGAAATCGATAGGTAAAGAGCCTAATATCGCAATTAGGGAACGAAACAATTTCTAAATAGATAGAAATTGTTAAGAAGTGTTCACATATCGCTTTTGAGGAGCAGAAGCAGTTAGACCCCAGTACCACGTTTTTTTGCCGTAAACCAGGTTACGCCGCACCAATTAGTCTATTCGAAACGGAGTGAAGCCAATAAGCAAGTTTTTACAATAAATTCAACGCCGATTTGGAACCAGATCCGGGACTCAAACAAGTTAAAAACTAGTGATAGAAAAAGCGAAATAGTGAACAGTGCGCGATAGAAATCGTTCCAAGTTTCTGTTTTATCACTAACAATGGAAGACTTAAAGAGAGCCATAGCTACAAAGAAGCAATTTAAGTCAAAACTAAGTAGATTTAACAGGTTGATCTGCAAAATGATACTGAATTAACTGAACTGGAAGATTGAATCGATAAGCTTGAAAGAAATTTCGAGTAATTCGGTAGGGTTCAGAGCATTATTGAAACACTTAACACTGACAATCCAGAAATAGCCGAGTTAGAAGAAATTGCTGGTGCAGACTTGAAAGATCAGCATTATCGACTAATTGCAGAGGCTCGAACAGATTTAACAAAGGCACGAACAGGTATAAACAGGACTAAAGCCAATGACCCATGCACAGGTAGAAACCTTAGTCATCTCATAAGACTACCTTAGAATTAACTCATTTTAACGGGACAAGCGAAGGATGGTTAGAATTTCGCGATATTTTTCGATCATTAGTCTGAGATAATGACGATATTGACAAAGTTCATAAATTTTATTACCTCAAATCGGGCCTCAGATGAGAAGCTGCACGTTCTATAGAAAACATTCAGACCACAAATGATAATTATGACATCGCATGGAATTTTCTTAAAGAACGTTATGAAAATGAAAGAATTATAGTAGAGAAAAAAGCCAAGGAGCTTGTCGAATCACAGGCAATTTCGAGAGAAAAACTAAACTTAGATACCTAGATACGTTCACTAAAACGCTGAGATCGTTGAAGGCATTAGAACAACCCACTGAGTCGTGGGATTTATTAGTGATATACTTGACAGTATCTAAATTTGATTATCGCACGAGACGTGATTGGGAAGCATATTCAATACAAGGTGATTTACCAACATGGGAAAAATTGAGTAAGTTTTTGAAAAATAAATGCGAATTATTAGAAAATTTGGTTACAACTAAAAGCAATCCAGAAAGATCTGGGCCAAATTCGTTTTCTTGTCATTAATGCAAACAAAACCATTCAGTATATCACTGTGATGAACTAATGGCCTTAAATGTGACAAAAAGAAGAAAAAAGATTTTAGAAAAGAAATTATGTTTGAATTGTTTATAGCCATTCCATACAGCAGATAAGTGCAAGAAAACGCGTTGCAAAAAGTGTGGAGAATTACACAATCTAATTGCTACATGAAAAGAAGTCTAACAAAAATATAGAGGGGTGAATGTTAATCAGTGAGGATTTGTTTAGATCTATTTTATTGTTAAATAGAATTTGTTTCTTGTAATATGAGTTTCTATTTATTTTAAGGGATTCTAACAGATTAACCAATCTATGACTATTGTTGTTCATATGTATCTTTTTATTTTTTTATTATTATAAAATTTTTCATGTTACCTATTATTGCTTGGAGCGAACGTCAAATTTGTCCAAAATATACTCGTACATGCTGCACAGGTCAACTCATAAACACCTATGGGGCACGAGGAGGCCTGTGTTTCTTTGGCAACTGAACCAAAAAGAAAGCAAAAAAGCTTTGTGTTGTTTATTAAATTGGTGGAGGCACAATTTTATAATAACTCTGTTTGGGAATAAATGAACGCTTGGTTCATTTAAAGACTATATTTCAAAGTGTATGTACATCGGGCGAACTTACTATCTAAATGAAAAGGGGGAAAGAGTAACTGAACTCAAGCGTAGACCTGAAATCTCGGCCACAGAAAATGTACAGTAGAGTGGGGAGTTCTTCTTCAAACTTTTAGTATACATTCACAATACTTTGAAAACTCACCCTCGCTTGGTAGAATCTCCAGAATGAACCTACAGGTTTTCCTTCTAAAGGTCGAATTCTTAGTGGCGAGAAAGATAGGATGTGATCTGGAATATTCAAAAGCAGGGTTGAGGAGCTGAGAAATTAAAAACTGTTTCTTGTCCACCTGGTTCTTGTTAAAGAAGTTTGCTATGTTCTTCTGTCGTACCTAGGAGTTAACAGTAAATCGCAGTCCAAAATTTAAAAAAAATCGAAGAAAATATTCGGGAAATAAAATTACAAAAAACAAAATGAAAATAAAAAGAGGCTATAATAAAAATACGTCTCTTAACCGGAATGATCTGCTTTTTTTGTAGCGTAATCGAAAAATCAATACTGTTGATCGGCATCTTTTTTTCAATAGACATTTGCTGAAAGACTAATTTTTCAACACGGAACATCTTGTGCCATCTCACTGCAAATGTTACTGAGATCAATACGGATTTCAGTCAAGTAAAATTAAACAAATTAAATTAACTTATGAATTATTTCTTCTACAAGATCCTGCAGACATAGCTGCCGAATCAGACATCTTAGAAATTTTATTCAAAGCAGGCTCCTGGTACTTTCATTTCTGCATCTCAGGAAATTATTCCCTAATCTACAGGATGTTCCAAAAAATTATCCAACAAATGGGTAATTTTTTAAATGCATCACATATATATATTATATACATATATTTTCATATATTTTCAGTGGCCCTCAATATTTCTATCATGACGCAAACTATAACAGATATTTTTCTAACAGTACAAATCTTATTTAAAGAAAACTGCAAAAAATTGAGGAAAGAGTAGTTCGCTAAAAGTCCTCTACCGATTGTCAGAAGCAATCGTAGCACGAATAAATGAGTTCGATTATCAATAATTCCATATGATTGAATTGAATCAGTCCTTACTTGGTGAAAATCCATATTAAATAATATTTAAATAAAGTTATTCTGATTTTCACAAATTTGTATTGTTATGTTTACAACAATGGTTTCGCTATCACAGTAGTATCATCAGACAAGATTACATTTTGAATAACTAAACTTGTTTCCGAAATCCGTTGCTATTTATATTACAGTAAGTACAATAAAATTTTATTGAGCACTAAAACCCAAAAAAAGGGTCTCTGCAAATTCCAGCTTATCTGAATATATTTAACAAAGGTGAGTTATTTGAATCTATTTGCTCGTTAAGTAATATTCCAATTTTATAATGTTTATTTATCTCTAGGGATTCTAACAGATTTAAGGCATAACTTTTGCTTTCTATATGTAGAATTTCAAAATTATGGTTGAAAGTATGTCCTGTTTCTAACAAATGAATGGAATATGTAGAATTACTTTTATTATTGAGGAAACTCTTCAAATGTGCATTAATTCTATGTCGGAAAGTTCTTCCAGTCTGTCCTATGTAAACTTTAGGGCAATCACCACAGGTTAACTTATAAACCCCCGATGCATCATCTTTATGTGTACAGTCTTTATTATTTTTAATAAATTTACTCAAGTTTGAATTGGTTTTAAATGAAGTTCTTAAATTATAATTATTTTCTAGGTATGTAGCAATTTTCTCAGAAATACCTTTAGTCTATTTTAAGGAAATGTATTTAAAATTTTCTTTTATATTAGGAAACACTATATTTAAAGCTATTTTATTATTTTTATTCATCAACAATCAGTCTATCAACTTAGGATCATAGTCATTATTAATAGCTATTTGTTTAATTATGTTAAGTCCTGAAATATAATTTTCTCGATTCATGAGAATATTAACTAACCTAAGGATCATACAATTAAATGCTGATAATTTTTGATTTAAAGGATGATTTGATTTATTGTGTATAATAGAATCCGTATAGGTTCCAACTTAACAATTGAAATGGTGGCTCTTATTTACAATATAATACAGTTTTACAATAAGCCTGAGGTCAGAGATTTACGTAAGGACTTTTCTTTGAGGTTATCCTGGAATATTGTTCTCCAAGGTGTCGAAATGATAGTGCTTTCTCCAAGAATAGTTCCTATTCTATTAGTGATAGAGAACTAAGTAATTTCTTATTTCATTTAAAAATTTAAAACTGTCGGGCCATCTAATATAAACTTATTTAAATATTTCAATATTTACAGATATATTATGTTAGCCTTCTACATATTTAATTTCAAAAAATTATATTTGATAATTTTAACTTCAGGAATTAAATTAATAATGATAAAATAAACATTCATTATGATATAACAAACTATAAGTAACTTAGTTAGATATTCAATAAAATTGAATATTCTAAGTAAGATAGTTTTATGATGAAATTCTTAAGATTATGTTGAACATTTTTGAAAGTTATCTGTTTTCATAAGAGTGTTGAGCAGAAACAAAATTTTGTCTACTCAAAATATTTAATTTATAGGATTTTTGTTAACAATTTCTATTTATTGGATTTTGTTATATCATTTGGATGTCTTATAATTAATGTTTATTTTATATGTCGTTTGATATAAGTGGTACTTATATGACATTAATTTAATTCCTGACGTTATAATTATTGAATATAATTTTTTGAAATTAAATATGTAGAAGGCTAACAGAATATATCTGTGAATATTAAAATATTCAAATAATCTTACATATCTGGTAAAAACCTTGACGTAATATACAACTTGTCAAACACCAGTTTGAAAAGAGAGTAATACTACGAGAGTCAGGTCACTTCTTCGATTATGAAAAAATAGTAGACAATGGAGTAATTTCTCATCAAATTATCACAATGTAACAGGCAACTCCAGCCAAAATAAGATGTTATTAGTAACAGAAATCAGATAAATTATCTTTTTCAAACAACATTAAAGAAATTACTGGTTTTAACAATTCAAGTTTCGTTATCGAATATTCAATATATGGGATGAACTATAATTCGAAAGTATTGTGCACATTACATATCAAATTGCCCTTACATTAAGTTGAAACTGTCTCATAGGGAGATCTTATTCGAGAATGCAGTTCCGCAAAAAAGTTTTTTTCTGGTAAAAGTGCTGAATTCTAATAAGAGCCCTTGATTTTTGTATGAAAGCGTATCAGAATATACGAATCTTAGAGATTATTTGCTCTATTTCAGTACATTTAATTTAGAGTTTATGATTTTCTTAACTTGCACCATTTATTGATTTTCGCATTCAAAATTTTTGGTTTGTTTTACTCATTTAATTATTACAAATCCAAAACTTCAAACCTGATAATTTGCACGAATCTGTGCGAGAATGTAGTGTTCACAAAAATCTTATGAAAAAGATAGATTATACCACAGAAATGAAAAAATAAAATTAACTATAGTCTGAACAAATGGAACATTATTCAGTCATTTTGTTTCGAAATTTGTCACATTTCAACTACATACTAATATAATATTCCATATATACATGATGTTTGTAAATTGGTGCTTTGTTCTTCAACAGGAATTAATGTGGGTCTTTTTTATAATTTTTTTTATTTGGTAATTCTTCCCATCCAAGTTACTACCAATTGCAATTACAGGAGAAACTTTGTTTGTGTTTAATATCTTCCATATGGAATAATAAAGAAGAATGAACTTTGAAGTTAAGCTATTAAATTTCATTTTTCGGCAGTTTTTTCACCATTCTGAAATGTTATAACAAAGGGGTGAAAATCCAATCCCTACAATATTTTGCATCAGAACCTTCTGTCGCTTTAAAAATTTTCAAATTAAAAAATTGATTTAAGAAGACAAACTCCATAGGAAGCTTTCTTGTATCATGATTAGACTTTTTCCATATAAATTCACGGATGTTATTATTTGTTTTCATTTATTATTTATTTATTTATTGTTCGAATAGGATATCAACAGGCATAAGCCCAAAATGACATCCACGCAAAATACAAAAACTTTTACAATATGTGCAACATCAGATCAACCCCAAATCTACACATCCCACCAATTTAAGAAAATAAGACTTATAATACGTAGGAAACTTAACAAAATATAAAATTTTAATTCAACAGCTCAATATTTTTCTTGAATGAACCAAATTACTGGAAAAATATATCATTGTCCTTATACTTAGAATTATATTCATTCATGGATCTTCTGACCGGAGAGTGCTTTTTCAAATTTATTCTATGAAACGTAACCTCAGAAACAGCATAGCCTCTTAACGTTCTAAATGGAACCTGAATGCTCACGTAACATAGCAAAGCTCAACGTAACCATTCAACAATTTATACAAAACATAACATCGCTATGTTCCCGACAGTTTTCCAATGAGACGAACTCATAATTTTTTCTAAGGCTAGTCATCTCGCCATGAAATTGTAAGTACCTGTAACCTTATAATCTAAATATCTAACAATCTGTGCTTGTAGACCTCATATTGTGGCGACCAAACAACCTATACACCTATTGTAAATGAAGACAAAATATAGCGCCTTCAAGGCCTTAGTGGAAGTGAAATCTCTACAAGATCCCATCACAAATCCTAGCACCTGGCTACATTTGGTCACCACATAATCGATGTGTCAATCAAACATAATTTTTGTATCAAATATTACACCCAGATTCCTCACCTCATGCCGACTATCACCCAAATAGTAGTCAAAATGATTGATATTTAGTTTACGACTGAATGTTATTCAGTTATACTTATTCAAGTTAAGAAATAGTTTATTTTCGATGAAGAAGTTATTGAGTGCATTTAAGTCTTGTTGGAAGTTAAAGCAGTCCAAAGCGTCGGCTATACGGGAAAAGATCTTCACATCGTCCGCAAATATCAAAAATTTACAGAATTCAAAACATCCGCTTATATCATTAATATATTATATCATAAATTATAAATAAAAGAGGACCAAGAAGAGACCTCCTGAGGCACCCTCGAGGTCACACAGAAAGATTATGAAAAATATCCTTTAACGGCAACAATTTGAGATCTATTATCGAAATATGAAGATTACCAACGTAGCAAGTCTCCATGCACACCTATCTGAGACAACTTTTTCATCAAGATGTTATGATCAACCTTATCGAAGGGTTTCGAAAAATCAGTGTACACAGAATCAACCTGCATCTGACTGTCCATTGATTCAAGAATATACTCTGAATAAAGGACCAGATTGGACACAGTAGATCTTTTAGGAACGAATCCACGTTGTTCAAGAATAATAAGAGATCTTATTGAATTCATGATCCCATAACGAACGAAAAACTCGAGGATTCTGCCTAAAATACTTAAATGCTTATGGGCCTATAATTTTCAATATTATGTTTATCGCTCATTTTCAGAATTGGAACCACGTAAGCTATTTTCCATTTTCTGGGAAATTCACACTGCGCACCGCCTTATAAATAAGGATGGTAATCCATCTGGACCTGCACCCTTATTCTCATCCAGCCCAGAAAAAACCTCAAGATCCCGATCTTCGGTTACTCTAATCTTATTTATGGAATCATAACGAGGAAACATTGGAAAACTTCTGTTCATATAGTTGAAAAACAAAACTAAAGAAATTTGAAAAAAGGTTGGGTTATATTCGACCCTTCAGCTGTCTCATTTTTATATATCATTTTATTAGGAAACGAGGTACGACAATTCTTTAGGTACTTCCAGAAACACTTTGAATTACCCGGCAGTTCATTCTCAACTGAAGAGATGTAACAAGTGTAGTCGGACCGAACAGCTTTTTTGGTTTTACGTCTTAACTTAGAGAAAACATGGTAATCGAAACTTCTAAAGTTCAATTTCCACCTTTTATGAGCCTCATTCGTCTCCTTAATAAGGTTTATTGTGCTCTTACTAAGATAAGCCAGAAAATTTGTATGAATCTTAATTTTGGGAACATACTTGTCGACGAACTTATAAACTTGTTCATAAAATCCATCCAAGCAGTTGTCCACATAGTTACCGCGAAACACTTCCGTCAAGTCAACATTCCTCAATCCAGAATTTATGGCTGTAAAATCCGCATTTCTAAAACTATAGGAAACTGTTCTACCGAAATTCAACGATCTCAAGTCGGACGAAGACACCAAGAACTCGAAACATTCGTGATAAGGATCCTGCGATACTAGAGGGTGGTTAGATTCCGTATGCCTAATAATCGATAATTCATTACAAAAAATCAAATCCATTATTTATTTGGTTGCTGTCTCCCAAATGATTAAACTGCTTGCAGTTTAGAAAACTGAGAACATCCTTCAATACATTGAATCTATTGTCTTGGTTGAGTTTGTTGATGGGTCAAATCGGTCAAATGGTTCCTGAATAGTTCTCGTTTGAATTGTTTTCTTAATTGCACAATATTTTCGAAATTACACACCCAATCGATCTGATACTTGGTATTTATAAAAAGAAGGATGAGACAAATGTTTATGCGAAATTTCGTGGGGATTGTTTGATAAAAAAATTGAAAAAAATATTTTGTGAGCAGTGCAGCAGTAAGCGTAACCGAAAGTAACAGTCCTAACACCGAAAAAAGCATTTTTTTAACTTGAATGAAGAAATATAGAAAATTGAAACTTTCAGAGTAGGTTTAGGGCCCAAATATCTCAGTTATGTTTGTGAAGACCTAAAATCGGTTCGATGTTTCCACAGATATTATTTGAAATTTTATCTCATTTTTTGAATATCAAAACAGATTTAATCTGTTAGTCTTCTACGTATCCAATTAACTTGTAAAATAGAAAAAGGCTTTTTACTTGATAGAAGAAATATAACAAAATTTGAATATCAAAACAGATTTAATCTGTTAGTCTTCTACAATTTTAATTTAAAAAAAAATTTTTATTCAAAAAACTTTTAGAATTAAATTCATGTCTACAATAGACGTATATAATCAAAACTCAATATATAATGTCAAATGAAATTGATTATATACGTCTATTAAATATAAGCGGTGCTTATTGTAGACATTAATTTAATTCTAAAAGTTTTTTGAATAAAAATTTTATTGAAATTAAAATTGTAGAAGACTAACAGATCAAATCTGTTTTGATATTCAAATTTTGTTATATTTCTTCTATCAAGTAAAAAGCCTTTTTCTATTTTATTTTATCTCATTTTCTCAATGGATCCGAAACTACCCTTATATCGAAATCAAATTTGGTACTTCGATGAATAATAATAATTATTAATTTTAATTACCACTATTAGTAAAATATAAATGATAATAATTTATTGGTACTTTTAGATTTATACAAATGAATGTATCGGATATAATTAAATGAAAGTTCATGGAATTCACTTTAAAATGATTTATACAAATGAATGTATCGGATATAATTAAATGAAAGTTCATGGAATTCACTTTAAAATGATTTATTTTCACAAGTTTACAATAATATCAGTATCTACTCTCTAGTTTACAACTAATAAGAAGACTGAATCTAACTTCACTGAAGCTGAAGTATTTATAGTGAACTCTTATTAAGGGTAAATTACTGAATTATAAAAATGTACATAAGAGATATTGATAAACGACAATGTGATATATTCTAAATACAATATTTGGGACGGAAGTGCAAATTCGGTTTTGAACTATTTGAAGTGAGAGTACAGAATGTTATCTGTCAAATAGTTATATTGCGATAATTATGTTGGTAGTTATCTGAATGATGTAATTGCAAATACAGTGTTCTACAATTTAGAATGAGAGTTTGGAATGTGGTCCATCAAATAACTAGATTAAGATAATTATATTGGAAGACATCTGAATGATGTAATTATATATGATATTTATTTTTCATTTTATTTATTATTATCCTGCTACTCCTAGATCTTCTGTGAAGATCCCTCAGAAGCTTTTTCAGCTTGTGCGAGTTCAGTTATGTTCTGGGTAGGCTTTGTTGCTGCAATCTTGGGCCACTTTAGGTCACAGCACTGTTAATTTTTGACCCAACAGTGAAATGGTGGCGGACACCCGTCCAACCAGAAAATTTCTTTTCCACCTGAACAGAATTCGAAGCCGGACCTCCCGGTCACGAGCCCGATGCTCTCCCGCTGAGCTATCCACACTCATAAGGATAAAGATAATATAGGAAACAGTATTTAATTTCCACAAAAATGTTTGTGATACAACAATTGTTTCACCACAATGTGGCTTTTTCAGGTATTCAAAAAATTTTGTGGAAATAAAATACTGTCTCCTATATATTTTTTAATATTGGAATCAGTATAAAAACTCCCAGTAATTGCCAAATTGAAGAAGTTATCGGAATCATTGCTTTCATTTTAATGATTCTATTGAAACTCTACACTATCATAAATAACTATATGAGAATCATGATAATTATATGCCGAAAGGAGAACAGGAACGGAGAAAATTGTCATGAATAATATAAATTTTCTGTGGATGTTATTGTTGTATTCATTCAAATCATCGGTTAATTGTTTGGGTAGAAAAATATCAATGAGTTTATCCAATATTTTCGAGAAATTCTATGATCATCGCAATGCAACTCAATCATTAAAAAAAACCAAATTGTTTGGGCAAATAATAAATAAAAATAAATAAATTGCTTATGTTTTCTAATTACATAGAGAAACAAAGCGCAAACACGACATCTGCGTTTTTTCAATTCAGAAATAACAAATTCATCAATGGTTAACATCTAAACAAATTAAAACTTAATTGAAAACTCGAAATTCAAAAGAGAAAATCATTTTTCAGATCGACTGGATTCCATTGAGTAAAGTGCTTGGAGAAGGTATATATATATAGTTGAGTTTTTAGGGTAGAAAACCAAGTTTTTAAAAAAAACTATTTATTTTCAAAAAACAAGAATACAATGGTACGCCTGAACAAGTCTAACTCTAGTCTATCGCTGTTGAAACAAACAGATTCAATTCCCTTTATGGGTTTCCTTATCGGAATAGATGCTGACAGTAATATGATTCAAGAATGGGAATAACAAATATGATGCAATAGAAAAATGCAGAATTGGCAAAATAATACATTGCAATATACAGGTCTTACGGCGTACACGAAAACATACATTTAATTAGTAAGGGTTGAGATTATGTAATTATATATATATATATATATATATATATATATATATATATATATATATATATATATATATATATATATATATATATATATATACTAGCTGACCCGGCCACGCGTTGCTGTGGCTAAAGTTTTTGTTATATTACATTATAGTAAACAATCTAAGAGGAACTGGTTTTTTGCCAATTCGTTTTCTTTATGTTGTGATTGATGTCAATGTGCCATTGTTACATCAATCCTTTAGTAGTTTTGAACTTTAAATTTGTTGAACTCATTTTAATTTTTGCAAAATTTTTTAATGCCGGATTTTCAGCTATCTTACTTAAACATCAGATCGATTTCAGCTGGATTTGATAGATTTATTGACTATGTTGTTGGTGAGCGAGTTGATTTGATTGGTCTTTGTGAAACGTGGCTTTCCCCAGGTGATGACTCACATCAATTCTCCATAGATGGTTATGACTTCGTGCGTGCCGATAGAATTGGAAGGGGTGGAGGCTTGGGTTTTTATATTCGCGACAACCTGTCTCATAGGGTTCTTCTTCGTCAAATAACACCAACCTTGGAACAACTTTGGATATATCTGCAACATAATCGTAAAAGATATGTTTTTGGTGTTTTATACCGGCCCCCACAGGCAAATGTCGCTCGGAGTCTGGAAGAGTTGGAGGAGGTTGTTAGTGACTTACTTCCGTCATGCGATTCGTCATTATGTTCGGTGACCTAAATATTAACTTGTTGGTTCCGGATAGTCGCTCCAATTATCTTTCGAAATTGTTGAATTCCTTTGAGCTTCATCAGATTATTGACGAACCTACCAGGGTGACATCCACCTCTCGTTCTTTGATAGATATAATGGCTTGCTCGGATCCCGATGATGTTGACGCTTTAGATCTCACTGATTTAGATGGGATATCTGACCACCTGATGATAAAATGCTCTTTGAAATCTGTTCGCACAACTAAACAGATGAAATACGTTACATATCGGGATTTTCGTAGCTTTGATTATGAGGACTTTAGGTCTGATTTGTGTCTTGTAGATTGGAACCATATTTATACCCTTGAAGATGTGAATGAGATGTTGGATTTTTTTAATTATAACTTAGTCAACCTGTTCAATAAACATGCTCCTATTCGGAAGGTTTCAGTAACTAAGCGTCATACTCCATGGATTACACCAACTATAAAAGAAATGCTTAAACTGCGAAACAAGGCTTTGCGGGATTATAAGAAAACAAAATCTTTAAGTAAGTGGACATTCTATAAGGACGTTCGAAATTATATAACTACTGCAATTCGTCGTGAAAAGAAGGCCTACCTACAATATGTTCTCAGCAGTGGGAACATACGGTCTAAATGGAATACTCTTCGGTCTCTCGATGTTCTTGGAACTTCAGGTTCTGACCTTCCGGCATGCCTTGGGGATGCGTCGGCTATCAATGATCATTTTCTAAAACTCAACCATGCCGTAAAGACGCCTGAACAGCTTGCTTTTCTGAATACGTACACGAGTCCGCTGGGTGATCGCCGGTTTGATTTTGTTGATGTGAGTAGCGTGGATGTGAGACGTTATCTTAATAATGTTGAGAGTAATGCAACGGGTTCAGATCTTTTGTCCTTGAGAATGATTGGATATGTTGACGACTTCCTTCTTGACCATATAACTTTTATTTGCAACAAAGCTATAGCCACCAGTACCTTTCCTAAAGCTTGGAAAAATGCTAAAGTCAGACCTATTCCGAAGTGTAAAGCACCGAATGATTTTAGTCGCCTTAGACCAATTAGTATTCTCCCCACCCTATCCAAGGTTTTTGAGAGCATTTTGAAGGATCAAATGGATGCTTATGTCTCTGACTGCGATATAATAACTTCTACACAGTCTGGATTTCGTAGGTCGCACAGTACCACTACGGCCCTTTTGAGTTTGAGTGACGACCTCTATCGTGCGGTTGATGAGGGTAAGCTGACCTATCTTGTGCTTCTCGATTACAGCAGGGCATTCGATACCATGGACCACCAAATACTTTATAAAAAACTACTATATTTTGGTTTTTCGCAGAGTGCAGCTTCCCTTATATTGAATTACTTGTCCGAACGTAGCCAATATGTTGTGGTTGGCTCTTCCATGTCCAGATCATTACCAGTAAAGTTTGGGGTACCACAGGGTTCGATCCTTGGTCCGCTTCTATTTTCCATATATATGTCTGATTTTGCTCGTTATGTAAAATATTGTACTATTTGTCACTTCGCTGATGACACGCAGTTATTCATCTCATTTTTCATCAATCAGATCCATATGGCAGTCGCGAGGCTTGAGGAGGATCTGTCGGTCCTATTTGATATTTCATCTGCCCATAATTTGATCCTTAATCCGTTGAAGTCCGCAGTTATGTTGTTCGGCCCAAAAGATAAGTGTGATTTGGCGGCTTCCGGTTTTGATGTTAAATTGGGGGGCTGTTCTCTGAGAATCGTGCAGGAGTACAAGAACCTGGGTGTATGGTTCGATTCCGGGTTGCGCTTTTCTAGACATGTGTCCTATCTGTGCCAGACATCCTATGGCATCTTGAGACAACTTTATCCTAGTCGTGATATTCTGCCTACAGGTCTTAAGTTGGAGCTTTGTCAGTCGCTGATATTGTCTAGATTGTCGTATTGCGATGCTGTGTATGGCCCAGCACTTTTACAGGTTGATGCTTCACGTCTCCAGCGGATTCAAAATTCTTGTTTGCGTTTTGCGTATGGTATACGAAAATTTGATCATGTAAGCGATAAATATGTGCAGTCGGGCTGGCTGAGACTGGACTGCGTGCGAAAGTTGCATCTGTTGACATTGACTCACAAGGTTTTGAGAACAGGCGTTCCCTCTTATCTTCGGAAGCGTTTGATCACGTTCGCTTCTCTCAATCGGGTCAATACAAGAAAAAATATAATGCTGGTAACACCTGGACATTCGACAGCTTTTTTTAGACGAAGCTTTTCCTTCAATTCGGCCAGGTACTACAACTCGCTCCCCAGACTATTTTGGAATTTTTCCATCCTTAATTTCAAAAAAAGATTAAAAATCATGTTGGCCTCGACTTGATGGTTGGCTCGGTCTGATGGTATCTATTTTCGGATTTTGATTTTTGAATTGATTCTTTGATTCTTTTTTTATATACTTATTTGTTTATGTGTTAGTATTTGCATTTTGCGTTTTTGTTTTGTATTTCATTTTATTTTATTTTGTATTTTTAGGTTAAGTTTAAAATCAGCTCAGCTGTACTTCGCCTTTTCATTTCATACTATTGTAAATGAATAAAGTCTATTATTATTATTATTATTATTATTAATAAGAGAACATCAGTTAGCTATGCTAACACCAAAAATTTAAAAAGTGGAAATAATTGAATTATACGGTATTTCGTTCACTACAAAATAAATTTAATTAATTTTATAGCGTCAACAACACGTGGTAATTATGCTGTTAAAATGTAGCTTATATGACATGTTCGTAGATTTACCATAGCAGCGCCATCTATTGATTACTTACTCAACCCAGCCGAAAGGTATCGACATCTGTTAGAATCATTTGGAGTTAACAGATAATTGTGACTGTCAAATAATAACAGACAAATAATTAGCATTAAATTAAAATTGCGACTATAATTTGAGATTTAAACTATCCTATCTCTCAAGTTGGATCGAACTGCACATGGTGTGCGAATTTTATTATAATCGGTTAAGTGGTTTAGGAGTTCCTTGAGGACAAACATTGTGACACGAGATTTATATATATTAAGATATATATATACTACTCTGTCAAGAAAGTACCGGGAATTTTCAATTAAAACAACATTTTTACATTTAATCGTCAAAATTTATTGGGTCGCCTTCAAAATAGGCTCCGTTTGCTCCAATACATCTATGCCAACGGCACTTCCGATTATCGAAACATTTTTTATAGGCGCTTTCCGGGATGGACTTTAGCTCTCGCGCCGAATTTTGTTTTATGGCTTCAATCGACTCAAAACGGGTGCCACGAAGGGGCAATTTTAGTTTTGGGAAGAGGAAAAAGTCGCAGGGAGCCAAATCCGGCGAATACGATGGTTGCTGAAGCACGTTTGTTGAGTTTTTGGCCAGAAAGTCAGTCACAATCGTAGCTCGGTGAGAAGGCGCGTTATCGTCATGCAAAATCCATGAGTTGTTCGCCCACAAATTTGGCCGCTTCTTACGGATACGCTTACGCAAACGTTTCATAACGCCTAGGTAATACTCCTTGTTTACCGTCTGACCCTCTGGAACGAATTCGTAGTGCACCACGCCACGGATATCGAAGAAAACAATGAGCATCACCTTCATTTTCGAGCGGCTTTGGCGTGGTTTTTTTGGTTTCGGCTCATTTTTTGCCACCCATTCCGATGATTGCTGGCTTGTTTGCATATCGTACTCGTAGACCCAGGTCTCATCACCACATCCATGAATGTAGAATCGGAATTACAGCAATCCAGCATGTCTGAAGCAACCTGTTCGCGATGACGTTTTTGAAGAAAATTCAGGTCTTTCGGTACGAGTCGTGCGGCCACCTTTCTCATGCCCAAAATATCAAACAAAATCGTACGTGCGGACTCGTGGGATATCTTAAGATCATGTGCTATCTCTCTCAAGCTGGTACGACGGTTTTCCAGCACCCTTTCCTTAATTTTATCGACGTTATCTTCGATCGAAGCCGTCGATGGGCGACCACTTCACGACCGTCCTTGAAGGCTCTGTACCACTGATATGCACGAGTTTTCGATAGAGCATTATCACCAAAGGCCTTTTGCAACATTTTCAATGCATCGGCAAACGAAAATTCATTTGCAACACAAAACTTTAAACAAATTCTTTGCTCAACGTAATCACCCATAGTAAAAATCGGCACGCACTCTGACATCGACTGACTTAATCAGCTGTTGCAAACACACTAGTTGACAGATCCCGCTCAAGCTTGGCATAGTAATTAAGGACAGTGGTACCAACCTAGGAAAAAAAAATTTTACCTGCCTCATTGCCCCGCCAGATTTAAATCGATAATTCCCGGTACTTTCTTGACAGAATGTATATATATATATATATATATTCTTCTTTTTCTTCTTGTATAGTATGCTTGGCGCTGAATATACAGCTTGAGTTAAGCTACTCTGTTATAGATTTTTAATTTTATTTACAATAATAACAAGCTTCATTTGTCTAAGGTGTATTCGTTACAAAAAATAACTTCTTTTAATTACTTGAACTTCCAAGGAGCACAAATAATCGAAAATCATTTATTTTTACTGAGGTATTTCAAGACTATCCACTAGATTAATCGAAAAAAGAAGCATAAATAAATATAAAGTTGTAAAAATCCAATATTTCCAAATTTCTTTTTTTGACATTAAAGAACATGTTCTCAATAAAAATCCATTAATGGAGAACTTCAGCAGTACAGAAACTATTGGCATTAAAAGGATCCAAATAAAAATGATGCACATTAGGAAAAAAAGATGCCCAGGAAGAAGAAAAAAAGACATAGAGAAAAAGTACAAAATTCAGGTACAAGGAACAAAATTTCTAAAAGGGTTACTAGTAGTTAGTAGTGTGCTCTTAATGCGCCTTGTGCAGGTACTTTAATAACTGGTTACTTTTAGTGTGTTGTAAAATTAAAGTGAAAATAAGTTTGAAAATGGCACGCAGCGGGTGGTATTCCGAGTTTTATAAACAAATTCTAAATGGATCCATCACTTCAGTGGAACAAACTCTCATGAAAAAACCCGCTGGGGTGAATATTGACGACAAAAAAATATTTCATGGACGTAGTGCACTGGAATATATGACATATAAAAAAATTATATCTACCAGAGATGTGGAAGTAGTGAAGCTTCTTCTTTCGAATGGGGCTGATCCTTTACAGAGAGGAGAAAAAGGAATTCTTATACATTATTCCTTCGTAAATCGCTGTAAGTACTAGTATTTATAATAAACAAATGGTGAAATGGACTGAAGTGAAGTCAGAAGCTTTTACACCTATCACCCAGTTAAACACATTTGAAATTGTTTTTAGAAATTACTGTTTATTATAAAAAATTGTTTACACATGTTTTGTGACCTCTCTTCAGAAAATTGAAAACTTAACCAAAGTTTTTGAGAGGTTTCAAGGCAACGGGTACAAAAAAATGATAACAAGAATAAGAGTGTTATAAAATGTCGGCATAGTAAAGAGGCGTGGTCTACAAATGTTATTTATGTACGATACGTATATTAAATGTTCTATATTTCCATAGATCCGAATGGTCATTCATTATATTCAGATGATTTTTATTATGGATAAATTTGAAAATTTCAACACACCCCACATAGCACCTACCTTTTGATTCTATGTGTAAGATTTTTGAACTGTCTAGTAGCCATTTTCATATAGTGGGTTGCAAATTTGGAAGTTTGCCTATTTGAAGTTTATTAAATCTAGTTTTGAATTAATGTCCTGTCTCTTCTATATATTTGCTATTGCAATTCGAACATGTTAATTAGTCAATTCCTCTTTGATATTGATTTCTCGCATATCACTTGGTGAAAATTAATAAAGTAAATAAAAATAACTTTGCTCAAGTTTCACTGTTTATTTGATGTCTGTTGACATTTATATTTCGGGTTTTTAGCTTATTTTAAAAACTGAAGAGAACAAAACTTAAAATCCTATTCATAATCACAGGTACAATTTTAGAAAATGTAAAAATAAGGTATTAGTTCGGTCCTAATCTTTTACAGATAAGAGGAATGGTGATAAATTAAATCAAAGTTGTTCATTTGTGATTGGTAGTTTCTTACTATATGCTAAACAAATTTCCAAACTTTCTAAATGGTCCATTCTTCTGCTTTTATTACCTATGTGTAAAATCTCAGTTCTACTGAAATCTATGAAATGTTTGTTATTTATACAATGGCCTCATAGGAGAATCTGTCGTGTGTATTTTAGGAAGGGTATGAAGTAACGGAACTATTGGATTCATAATTTTTAATGTATAATTTGTATCTGAAAGCAAGTTTGGACCGTTTTTGATGGCTTGTTTAAAGGAATTTTTAAATTAAGATGTAGGGTCATTATTGATCCCTAGGAAATTATAAGATTCAAATAATATTTCCGTTTTTTCCCAATAATCCGATTTATTTAAAGCCACACGGTAACAATTCTAAATAAATCGGATCATTTGGGAAAAACTGAAAAATTGTTTGAATCTTATAATTTCCTAGAGCTCAAAAAGGACTCGACGTCTACATTTCAAAATTCCGTGAAACAAACCATCAAACATTGTCCAAACTTGCTTTCAAATACAAATTATACATTAAAAATTATGAATCCAATAGTTCCGTTATTTTACGACCTTCCTAAAATACGCAAGATAGATTGTCCTATGAGGCCCATTGTTTCTTATATAAAGGCACCGGCGTCAAAAATTTGTGAACAACTCAACATCATTTTACCAAATTTGGTACAACATGGCCCAAAATATTCTATCAAAAATACTATGTAGCTCACAGAAGAACTAAAATCTTTAAAAATTCCCCCAACGCTAAACTTATTTCATTCGATGTTGTGAATTTATTTCCTTCCATATCTAATTTAGAAATTAAAAATAAAGTTCAAAATTTATTACTGCAAAGCCCATCACCCACCTTCGAAATGATACGAGAATCAATGATTCTACTTGAAATATACCTCAAACAAAGTTATTTTAAATTCAACCAAGAATTTATCAACAATTAGACGGCCTTTCTATGGTTTCTCCCTTATCACCACTTTTAAGCGAAATTTTCATGACCCATCTTGAAAATAAAATCTTTTCTTCACAAGATAATTTGATAAAGAAAGTTCTTTATTGGAAAAGATATGTGGATAATATATTTTGCATTTGGTTAGATTCTATTGGACAATTAGAAATGTTTCTGAATTTGTTGAATGCATTTTTCAATTCTGTCAAATTCACTATTGAAATCTAAAATTCCCAAAAATCAATAAATTTTTCAGATATTCAGATCACAAGAAATATTAATTTCCTTGAATTTGACTTATTTAGAAAATCGATGTACACAGATTCATTAATACATAATAACAGTTCCCACCCTCATAAAATGAAAATGTCTCCTTTTCCCCCCTTTGTACATAGTATGTACTATCAACCCCTCTCTCAATAGAAAACTTTATCAAAGAAATCAATGTTTTGAAGTCATAAGCGTCGAACAATGGTTACAATACGAACGTAATCGATAAATTAATTTTTAAGAAACAACATAAAAAAGCTCAAGCTTCTCTATACCCTTTTCTTTAGGACAAAGAGAAAGAAAAATTCCATATCATAAACTTCATACCACAAATTAGTGACAAACTTTGCAGTAGACTAAAACAAAACTGTATTAATATTATTTGTACAAATTTTAAAAACTTAGGTTCACTCTTAGTCAATAGCAAAGACTATCGTGAAACGTGTGAAAAAAGCGGTATATACAAATTATATTGTAATGAATGCCCTGCATTTTACCTAGGTCAGACAGCACTATCTATAAACATAAGGGTAGGAGAACATAAAAAGTATATCTATATACATAAAAGAAAGTCGTGTTAGTTACACTATTTATAACCCAAGAACGGCTGTACCGATATGGCTGAAAATTGGTGGGTAGGTAGCGTAGAGCCAGGAGACGGACATAGGATACTGTTTATCCCGTTCGACAGCATTCCCGTGTGACTTGACATAAAACGTCAGTCACTATAAAACATGGTATAACAAAAAAGAATCAGACTTGGAATAACAAAACGCAAATGACAGCTATGTAATGGACGTATGGATGACAATTTGATTTTTGTAAGAAATCAATATTAAAACTATTTCTATTAAATAAATAAATAACAATCATAATGTTATGATGGAGCCATTGCCCATTCATATAAAAAGTGAAGTGAACTATAAAAAGCGGTATAACAAAAACGCATCAGACTTGGAATAACAAAACGCAAATGCCAGCTAAGTAATGGATTTATGGTTATAAATTTGATTTTTGGAAGAAATCAATATTAAAACTATTTCTATTAAATAAATAACAATCATAATGTTGCCATTGCCTATTTAAATAAAAAGTGAAGTGAACTATAAAAAGTGGTAAACCAAAAACGCATCGGACTTGGAATAACAAAACGCGCATCTCGAACAGCTAAGTAATTTTGTCTATGAATGAATGGTTGAAAATTTGAGTTTTGAATCACCAGGAATTATATTTAGTACTTCGAACGAATGAACCCCTGTTGAATTTCCAACAAAAGGAAGTTTATGATACTTTAATGAAGGCAATCGATGATGAAAATGGTGGTTTATATTTCCTAGATGCCCCTGGTGAAACTGGTAAGACATTCCTCATGTCGGTAGTTTTAGCCACTGTTCCTGCGAGTTCCAACATAGCGGTTGCAGTTGCTTCTTTTGGAATAGCAGCCACATTGTTAGAAGGATGCCGTACGGCTCAATCAGCATTAAAATTACCGTTAAATTTTCAAACTATTGAAGAACCAACGTGTAATATTGCAAAACACTCAGCAATGGCCAAAGTTTTATCAGCATCGAAAATCATCATCTGGGACGAATGCACAATGGCGCATAAACGTGCATTAGAAGCACTTCCGAAGAATGAAAGATTTACGCAATGACTCGAGATGTTTTGGAGGAGCAATGATTTTACTGCCTGGCGATTTCCGCCAAACACTGCCAGTAATTCCAAGATCTACGGCTGCCGACGAAATAAACGTTTGCCTTAAATCGTCGAATCTATGGCGCTATGTGGAGAAACTGCAGCTGACAACAAACATGAGAGTTTCATTGCTTAATGATACATCTGCTGAAGATTTCTCTGAGCAATTGCTGACTATCGGTAATGGTCAAGTACCTGTCGATGAATCGAGCGGATTGATATCATTTCAAAATAATTTCTGCAATTTTGTCTCATCAAAAGACGAACTTATCAACAATGTATTTCCAAACATTATTTCTAACTACAAAAATAATGAATGGTTGAGTGAGCGAGCAATTTTAGCAGCTAAGAATAAAGATGTAGATGACCTGAACTACATAATTCAAAATAAGATCATTGGAACAATGCATTCATTCAAACCTATTGAGTGCGTCACAAATGAATATGAAGCCACCAACTATCCAATTGAATTTTTAAACTCCTTGGATGTGCCTGGCTTACCACCGCACAATTTACGCCTAAAGGTTGGCTCCGTAGTAATCATGCTTCGAAACATAAATCAACCAAAAGTGTGCAACGGTACGCGTTTGGTGGTTAGAAAATTGAGGAACAATGTAATTTACGCGACGATACTGAAAGTAAATTTCAAAGGTGAGGAAGTTCTCATTCCGAGGATCCCGATGATCCCAACCGATATGCTGTTTGAATTTAAAAGACTTCAATTTCCGATCCGTCTTGCATTTGTCATGACCATCAAGAAATCACAAGGCCAATCCTTAAAAGTTTGTGGTTTGAATCTAGCACATCCATGTTTTTTCCATGGTCAATTATATGTGGCATGTTCTCGGGTCGGAAGACCATCAGCGTTGTTTGTTTTTGCGCCCGATAATAAAACAAAAAATGTCGTGTATCACAAGGTACTTCAGTGAAGAGCCAACCTATGTACTAAAATACAGAAACAATAATGAATGATTAATGTAGGAACTTAATTTTTTTTGTATTTTTTAATAAAAAAAAAATTAATAAATTCGAAAATCTGCTTATTTATTGCCTTTAAGGCGGAACGGAGTTCGCTGGGTCAGCTAGTTACATAATAAAATAACATCTGGTTTTTCGGAACATTGTATAAATAACAACCATTTCAAAGATTTCAGTAGAACTGATATTTTACACGTATGTATTAAAAGCAGAAGAATGGACCTTTTAGAAAGTTTGGAAATTTGTTTAGCATGTGCTAAATTGGTAGCTTCTTACCATGTGGTAAGAAGCTACCAATTACAAATGAACAGCTTCAATTTAATTTAACACCATTTCTCTTATCTGTAAAATATTAGGACCGAACTGACACCATATTTTTACAATAAAATTATTATTATTATATTATATTATTAAATTCCATATAAGCGGTGCTTATTGTAGGCATTAATTTAATTCTAAAAGTTTTTTGAATAAAAATTTTTTTGAAATTAAAATTGTAGAAGACTAATTGTTTTGATATTCAAATTTTGTTATATTTCTTCTATCAAGTAAAAAGCCTTTTTCTATTTTATTTTACAATCTTTAAAATTGTACCTGTGATCGACCCTACCATTATAAATAGAATTTCAAGTTTCGTTCTCTTCAGTTTTGAAAATGGGCTTAAAAGACGAAACATATATGTCAACAGACATCCAATAGACAGTGAAACTTAAGCCAAGTTGTATTTATTTAATTTATTGAATTCCTCTTTTATGTATATTTGGGATAGGGTCTCCCACATTAAATATTGAATTGAATCAGTCCTTACTTGGTGAAAATCTATATTAAATAATATATAAATAAGGTTATTCTGATTTTCACCAATTTGTGAAATGATATATAATTTTGAAAAGCAACTGACCGCTTTTTCATTTGTTGGGGTAATTAATACCTCTAAACTGCAGTCACAAAAATTTTCCTTTGTATTCATTGTAGTAAAACATAGTAATTTATAAAAACTTTTTCAATCAAATTTTTGTTTTGTTTTTTGAATTATAGTTTCGGCTCATCTCACATTTCAGTATATACAATATTTGAAATAAATTATTTCAAAGTTATTGTTCTTTTCAGGTTCCAAATTAAGTACCGAATTTGTGAAGACCTTGAAAGATATTGATACAATCATAAATCCCAAGAACAGACTATGTGCTCTGCATTGCTATACAGCACAAGGAGATTTATCAGGCATGCAATACTGCCTTTCAAGGGGGGCTGATCCAAACAGAACGTATGGAATTGGATATACGGCCTTATATACTACAGTAGAAGTAGTTAATCAAAAAAAAGGAATTCGTGATGCTATGGTAAAATTACTGATGGAAAATGGCGCAAATATTAACTGGCAGGCAAAGTGTGGTGTCACGCCACTTCATTGTGCTTTGATGCATAAGTTGAAACTTGCGAAGGAAATGATAAAAATATTCTTAAAGTACAACCCGGATGTCAATTTGACTAACAACTGTGGCTATATTCCAATGAACTTTGCAATAAAGGCAGGAAGATTCGATATGTTCTTAATAGAAACTTTCTTGAAACATGGCAGCGATCCAAATCGTTTGACAAAATGTGGATACAACAGTTTACATCTTTTAGCAATTCAATCTAGAAATGCAACTTTAAGAGACTCAAACATTGCTGAAATACTGATCAAGTATGGCGCTTCTGTAAACCATCAAGATCAAAATGGAAACATACCATTGTATTACGCTGTTCAGAAACAGTCCGCTTATTTAGTCGAAAAGTTATTGCAGCATGGTGCTGATATAACTATAAGAAATAACGCGGGACAAGATTTCACGGATATATTCAGCCAATTTAGTGAAGAAGTTTCTATAGTAATGTTAAAATACGTCTGCATATTGCTTCAAGATGACTCAACCAATTTCCCATTGAGTAATAGATTTTTTTCTACTTTAAGTGCATCTAACGAACTTAGAGCGATCCAAAAGGAATGCAAAGAAGAACTGGAACACATGAGGACCCAAAAAATTGAAGAAACAACTTTGAATTTTTTCAAAATAATAAAATCAGACATAAGACAAATAGCGACGTATGCTAGAAGGAGGAAAACATCATCCATTTTAACCCGAGCCCGAACGGAAAGCTACAAGCATTATGGTCAAATATTGAATAAAAAGATAATTACCGCAAAGAGAAGAAGAAAATCAGAAGATTGTTTCCTCAATTTCATGATGTCTTCAACACAAAAAAAAATACCTATCCATATTTTCGAACATATTGCTAATTTTATAAGTGATGAGGATCTTTCGAAATTTATAGGTATAGAAAGCTCAACCTAGATGCTTTAGGGAGCTTGACTTAAAATGAAATCGAAAAATCATCTACATAGCAAAAACGTATTAAGTAAAATATAAGAGTGTTTTTGACGCTGGATATAAAGCAATAATAGAAAGAAGGAAGAATAATATGAGAGAAGGAAGAAACAGTGTCAGTTTCAGCCAGTGTACAACCGAGTTGCTAGAAACAATATGGTAGAAGAACATATATTACCCTATTGGTTAGAACGTAAAATGTTCATTTTGTAAGTGATTTGGATCTTATGTTGTTTACTCATACTAAGTTCCTTACGAAGTGCAACCAAAGTGAAATTCGATAAACAGCAACTCTTTTGATTTGTTAATAATAATATAGTATGTAACAATATTTATTATGTTTCCCTTAAATTGTGTTTGATTTAATCCATAGACTAGATATACCGATTTAATATTAAGATTTAAATCTCTGAATAGATATTCAATGGATTTAACCACTAAAATTCCGCAGATTACTCATTTCTGTCGTTGTCAATATATGTCATATGTCAGAATATATTGAATCGTTTGGCGCCTTCGGAACATGTATTAATTAATACTCAAAGAATATATCAACTCGTTTGGCGCCATAACTACGGCTTTATCTGATGTACCTTTATAATGAATATTGAACATCGAACCTTTCAGTTTTTTTCGTTAGTGCTTCAAATAATTCATTTTATTCATTCTCAATGAATATTTTTCGAAGCTGTTCCGATCGCAGGTTGAAGACAGAATGGAAATTCCTTCCAGAAATCCCGTGTTCAAATATCAATACCAGAATGAAATCAAACTTAGTTTTACTGAATCTAACCTATTCTTACCTTAAGACCAATATATGTATTTTACCCTCCTAAAGAACGAATTGGGGTCAGGACCTTTTTTACGCTTGTTTATATTACTGGAATAGAATATTAATAGAGGAAGTGATAAATCAAATATGTATATTATGAAAACTATGAAACTTGTTTTGTCTATTTTTGAATTTAACTTTCGTGTTCATGCCTAAAACCTACCCTAAAACTTTAAATTTTCAAGGTAGGTTTTCTTAAACACGAAATTTGAATTCCTAAAAAGACAAAATGAGTTGAATATTTGTTTAGATAATATCTAATAGATATACACATTTGAATTACCATTTCACCAATATTTTCAAAAATACAAGTCGGATAGATACTAAATTCAGCATTTGTAATAACGGCGTGTAAAAGCTATTCGATTAATATGAACAAGCCGTCAAAACCTTCTGACACTGGGCAGTTTTTTTCTAGAATTTGTTTATTCTTTGTTAGTTTTACTTCAAAAATTAATTGAAAAATTTGAAACAACTGTAGTGCTCCAGGGGCATAAAAATGATTAATACTCTCAAAAACTTTTAGTGTGAAATATCTTCAGAAACCGAATATATGATCAAGATCGTCGATAAGGGTGTTTTGTTGTGGTGGGGTTAACCCACGCCTCCAAATAGACTAGTGCCGGAATATGCCGTCATGGAGATCTGGATCACGCAAACGTTTTTATATTAGTACGATGGATGTGAATATTAAT
Source organism: Megalocaria dilatata (assembly GCA_034642435.1). Classification (NCBI taxonomy): domain Eukaryota; kingdom Metazoa; phylum Arthropoda; class Insecta; order Coleoptera; family Coccinellidae; genus Megalocaria; species Megalocaria dilatata. Next base: position 59,080,146 of record CM067854.1, on the reverse strand, counting down.
GCTTTTCATTATAATTATTTTTTCATTACTGCTTCTAGAGAAAAGATCTAAACGAAATTTTGTACAGTCATCAAGGATACCAATTTATTGCTGAATATTTACCTTACTAGAAATATCAACAGAATACTTTGTAATATTTCACTTGCGTGAAAATGCTGAAAATAAAATATTAAATGTATAGAACTTTGGGTATCGGTTTTTCCAGCAACCGTCTTATGAGTGCAACTCATACTCAGTGTAACTAGAACAAATCTTAATTAATACAGGTTTGAATATTTGTTACATGAGTATTGAACAGATTATTTTTTAACTCTTATTGATAGTAATGGAAATCATTCGTTATCGATTTAAAACCACTAAGATCATCTGAAGCGAATAGATTTGAAAATTTTCATAAACTTTTTTTACGAAAGTCTCCAAAAACTGAAGAATTTCATATATTGAGGCGTAGAGTTTTCTTTTATCTTTGATACCAATAACTAACTGAAATCGATAAAATCCATTGTTGTATGAGCGGAACACACGGAAACTTTTAAAGATTTTACAGGTGAATAAGATGAGTTTTCACAAAAACTGAATACTTTGTTACATATTCCTGCATAGTTGCCTGTATTATCTATCGTACCAACAATGAATTCTTAACAATAAAATTCATTGTCGGGCAGAAAGGCTCAAACACGATGACTTGAAAATTTGTCATAAAGAGCAAAAAAAAAAACAGAGTGAAGCTGATATTTCATGAATATTCAGGAAACTGCGTGAATATCATCTTTATTATTGATCTATAAGTGGTATTATTACTAGTAACAGTTACAATTCAATTAATAAAGTGTTAAAACGGATCATTTTATTCAGAGAATTCTATTATACAAAAATTCAAAAATTTCTCCAGCTCATACTGCGTCCTTTTCAATCTTCCTGATCTGATTGCTGATTCATAATTTCAATTGAGAACCAAAGTTCTCTTCTTCAGTTCAGGGTTATTTTTTACTACCTCTCGGCAAGTACCTAATGATGGTAATATACCCTCAGCGATATTTCTATGGAAAATATCCCGAACAATTGTCAATTCTGCAGAATTCCAGGGAGTTCCTTTTATGCTAGTTTCTAGAAATCATTATAATATTATTATTGTGTATCAGCACCTGAAAAAATCTCTTTTCTCCTTATGTTTAAGAAACCAACATAAAAAATAAGTTCAATATGTAAAAATAACAATGAAATAAGAATTACTGAATGGTAAATTTTAAGGATTTCATGCTTTTAATTCGAATAAGAATTATAAATGTATAGTATATTTATTATGTTGATATCTTGAAATACCGGGTATTAAAAAAAAAAGTTTCAGTATATTGGGGCTGATTATAGGCCTCAAAATTTCATATAAACATGGGTCCGCAAATGAGCCGTTTTGGAGATATAAACGATTTTCGGTTTTAAAATTAAACACTAGCGCAACCAAATACGATATTCGATTTATTTTCATCTTTCAGATGTCTTGTTTACTGAACTCACAATTAAAATGTTTTTCATTAAAAATAAACACGGCTGGCATCAAACATTTGGTTTTCATATGACATTTAAGTACTTTTATTGAGTATTATGCATCCGATTGTAGTGGTTTACTTCCTTTCACTAGAAAAAATTATTATTCCTAAATTTTTTGAAATGCGATATTCTAATATTGAAATGAGTGATATGGTTTTGATGTATAAACGTACCAACTGAAGTGGTCATGAAGTATATTCAGAACCTGAGTAGGACAAGAAGTCTCCAAAACTTATCCCATATATGCTGGAGTTCCCCAAGCTACAAGTGCAAAATCTTGGATTACTATATATATATATATATATATATATATAACTCCAGCATATATGGGATAAGTTTTGGAGACTTCTTGTCCTACTCAGGTTCTGAATATACTTCATGACCACTTCAGTTGGTACGTTTATACATCAAAACCATATCACTCATTTCAATATTAGAATATCGCATTTCAAAAAATTTAGGAATAATAATTTTTTCTAGTGAAAGAAAGTAAACCACTACAATCGGATGCATAATACTATATATATATATATATATATATATATATATATATATATATATATATATATATATATATATATATATATATATATATTCAATTAAAACAACATTTTTATATTTAAACGTCAAAATTTATTGGGTCGCCTTCAAAATAGGCTCCATTTGCTCAAATACATCTATGCCAACGGCACTTCCAATTATCGAAACATTTAGGCGCTTTCCGGGATGGACTTTAGCTCTCGCGCCGAATTTTGTTTTATGGCTTCAATCGACTCAAAACGGGTGCCACGAAGGGGCAATTTTAGTTTTGGGAAGAGCAAAAAGTCGCAGGGAGCCAAATCCGGCGAATACGGTGGTTGCTGAAGCACGTTTGTTGAGTTTTTGGCGAGAAAGTCAGTCACAATCGTAGCTCGGTGAGAAGGCGCGTTATCGTCATGCGAAATCCATGAGTTGTTCGCCTACAAATTTGGCCGCTTCTTACGGATACGCTCACGCAAACGTTTCATAACGCCTAGGTAATACTCCTTGTTTACCGTCTGACCCTCTGGAACGAATTCGTAGTGCACCACGCCACGGATATCGAAGAAAACAATGAGCATCACCTTCATTTTCGAGCGGCTTTGGCGTGGTTTTTTCGGTTTCGGCTCATTTTTTGCCACCCATTCCGATGATTGCTGGCTTGTTTGCATATCGTACTCGTAGACCCAGGTCTCATCACCAGTTATAATGCGTTCCATGAATGTAGAATCGGAATTACAGCGATCCAGCATGTCTGAAGCAACCTGTTCGCGATGACGTTTTTGAAGAAAATTCAGTTCTTTCGGTACGAGTCGTGCGGCCACCTTTCTCATGCCCAAAATATCAATCAAAATCGTACGTGCGGACTCGTGGGATATCTTAAGATCATGTGCTATCTCTCTCAAGCTGGTACGACGGTTTTCCAGCACCCTTTCCTTAATTTTATCGACGTTATCTTCGATCGAAGCCGTCGATGGGCGACCACTTCACGACCGTCCTTGAAGGCTCTGTACCACTGATATGCACGAGTTTTCGATAGAGCATTATCACCAAAAGCCTTTTACAACATTTTCAATGCATCGGCACACAAAAATTCATTTGCAACACAAAACTTTAAACAAATTCTTTGCTCAACGTAATCACCCATAGTAAAAATCGGCACGCACTCTGACATCGACTGACTTAATCAGCTATTGCAAACACACTAGTTGACAGATCCCGCTCAAGTTTGGCATAGTAATTAAGAACAGTGGTACCAACCTGCCTCATTGCCCCGCCAGATTTAAATCGATAATTCCCGGTACTTTCTTGACAGAATGTATATATATATATATTACCGAGCCGCCACTGACAATTGACAAAGTAAAGTTCACTAGATAAACTTTGTCCGTAAACTTAATATATACAAAGTTTATCTAGTGAACTTTACTTTGTCAATTGTCAGTGGCAGCTCGTGACGGTATAAGATGGTGAGAAACATCAGAAAAAAAAATTAACCTGTTGAATTGAACTGCATGCATTGAAACCAAAATGAATACGTTGTGCATATCAATGAGTAAATATTGCTTGTGGTCCTATAGATTTGATTTTTGCCTGTAAACCGTTTACTTCTCCCGAAATTATTATTATTATTAAAACACAAACAAAGGGAGGGGCGAACCCATAAACCCTAAAATTAACAAAATTTGTTGCCTCAGTAGTAAACATACCTCATTAAATGTCCAATAAAAAAAACCCGATAGCAAATTAAGCCAAAAAAAAAAACAAATTTTCATTAATGTCACAACATTCTCAGCTAAATCACCCGTCCAATCCACTCTTAAACACTCCAACCGAACTCGCACCGACAATTCCCGCAGGTAGGGAATTCCACACTGTGAACACGCGATTCACTAAACAATTCTTGCGGCACCTGACAGAAAAGTTTTCCTTCTTAAGTTTTAAATGGTGACCTCTCAAACGAGTGTCAGAGCCTACACTATATATGTCCCTCAGCATGCCATAATTGTACCTCAATATACGAAAAGTGATAATCAAGCCTCCTCGTAGCCTGCGCCTTTCGAAGGTGCTGAGACCCACCATACATAATCTTTCCTCATAGCTTGGTCGTGCACCTCGAAACCAAAGTCGCGTTGCCTTCCGTTGTAGTTTTTCCAGTAACTGTTGATCACGCACTAAATCAGCATTCCACACAGGCCCGCAATATTCCAACAATGGTCTTACGTAACTGGAGTATAATCGTATCCATGATCTAATGATATTTTTCGGAACGATTTCTTTAACATGAAGAGCCTGTTATTCGCCTTTTTCACAATTTTCGTAATATGCTCTGACCACGACAAATTCTCACAAACGGTCACACCAAGACCGTTATGGGATCGTACAGTGTCCAAAAGATGCTCACCCAGCATATATGTCCTACGCGAATGATTGCCCCCGAGATGCAAAACAACACATTTATCTATATTCAGTGGCAAAAGCCAGTCCGAGCACCATTGAGATATTGAATCCAGATCTTCCTGTAGAGTTTTGTGTTGGGTGGAGTAATTAAAAATCTTCGTGTCGTCGGCATAAAAAGCACAGTCAGACCGGATGTGACTAGATAAGTCACTGGCATATAATATAAACAACAGCGGTCCAAGAACAGATCCCTGGGGTACGCCGCTCTGTACCACTCTGTCTGTCGAAAAAGAACTCCCGATGCGAACGCAGAATTCTCGTTCAGACAAAAAGGATTTTATCCAAAGGAGAAGTCTTCCCCGAATCCCACAATGTTCCAACTTACGAAACAACCTCTGCCCAGGCACCCGATCAAAGGCCTTGGAGAAGTCCAAATAAATAACGTCCACCGCCTCCCCCCTGTCTAAAGCCGCAGTCCAGCTGTTTATGCACCCCAGTAGATTCGTCATGGTTGATTTACCCTTGACGAAGCCATGTTGCTGTTTTGGAACCAATTTCTGTTCATTGGCAAAATTAAGAATTTTCTCAGCAATGATAGATTCCATTATTCTGCATACAACCGGTGTAAGACAGATAGGGCGATAGTTATTAGGGTCAAGCTTACTACTTATCTTGAATACTGGTGTGATGCAAGCTTTTCTCCAAAGAGCAGGCACTGTAGACTCATTGAATGATAAATTCAATACAATAGAAAGTGGAAAGGCCAAGTATTCAGACAAGGACCTCAGGAGTAGTGGTGACAAAGGATCCGGTCCAGGGGAAGAACCTTTCTTCAGTAAATTTAGATGTCGCTTTATATCATCTGGAGTGAACTCCATCTTTTCCAGGAAAGAAAGCAATCTTGAACTCTTGATTTCTGGATATTGAGCTGGAGTATCCTCAAGTGTGTAAACCAATGAGAAAGTATCAGCAAGCAGGTTGGCGGTATCCAGACCATCCCGACATAACTCATCACCACTCTTCAACAATGGAATGCCCACCCTGGATATCAAATTTGAGCGGATATATTTGTGCAGCTTTTTTGGGTTGTTGGAGGTGGCAATGGATTCCTCATATCTTTCTCGTGAACAATTTATGCACTTTTTCAACATATTCGAAAACTCCCTGTGGGCATGGAAATCATTTTCATCTTTAGAACGTTTATACTTACACCATAGTTTCTTTTTATGTTTTACCATGGAAATAATTTCGCTGTTCAACCAAGGCTTAAGTTTATTCTGAACAATGGTTTTCTGCATGGTACACTGCAGTGTACACTAGCCCCATCGTATGATTGAGCCATTAATTTTGAATGCAAGTCAACTTTTCCGAATTTAGTAGATAAAAATTGAAATAAATCTTTAGCAGAAGGCCCAGAACTATCATCATAAAATCACATGAATAGCTCAACAAGTCGGTCATTTATTACATAACGGAAAATGACGGAAAATTGTGAATGGCAGCTTATGTCATTTGTTTCTCCAACTTGCCAAGAAAAAAAGATTTGGAAATTTCGTCCTCAATTTTTTAATTCACAATAAAAGCAATCGAATCGATTAATTCATTTTATATGGTTTTAGATGTACCAGAAAAAACTGATCTACTTTTAATATTTCAATTTATATCAAAACAGATTTATTCTGCTAGCCTCCTACAAGTTTTAATTTCAAAAAAACTTTATTCAAAAACTTTCAAAATGAAATTAATGTCTTATAAGCACTCTTTCAATTTAGTAGGAATATAAAATCAACACTCATATAATATCCAATGGAATAAAAAACCCAAAGAAATATAAATTATCGATTGAAATTACTAAATAAATACCCGAAGGAGACAAAATTTTGTTTCTAATCTTATATTTATGAAAACCATTACAAGAATAACCAATTTTGTGAAATTCCCTCGATTTAAAGATTCATCGTGCCCCCTAAAAGGTAAGTCTTGCATACAGAGGTGCATCGTAATATCTATCAGACTTTTTAGAATTTGCCGATTTTCTTTGACTCTAACATTAAAATTTTGAATTACTATTTGACGCGCATTGTCTATTGTTGTGGCGATATTTTGTTTTTGTTTCCTCATAAGAGTAAGTTTGCAATTCGATGAAATATGTTAAGCACTTTTACGTGTAGCAATAGATCCCGAGACAAATTTTTCAAATCGCTATAACCACTTTTTGACCAAACTCTGTTGGAATTTGTATTAGTTGCTGCGAATAAAATGCACGGCCAACAAAATATTTTATTTCAAGTTAGTTATACTGCCAGTAAGCCAGTCGCATTTTTAATAGCATATGAGTCCGGGTGTCTGCCACCATTTCACTGTTGGGTCAAAAATTAACAGTGATGTAACCTAAAGTGGCGCAAGATCGCAGTAACAAAGCCTACCCAGAACACAACCGAACTTCTAACTCCCACAAGCTGAAAAAGCTTCTGAGGGATCTTCACAGAAGATCTAGGAGTATCAGAATAATAATAGCATGTATTTGGAAACCCCCGATTTGATTTTCCGACCCCACCCATAGTCAGAAGACATTTACTAAGATCTCGAACAGGTCGCTTCACTTCTTTAATTATGTATTATTTATCCTCATAGGACAAGCCGCAACTGGTGGAAGTGCATTATCATCCAGAAAAACTAAAATTTTCGCCAATATACACCGTTGATATAAATTCATCAAAATGTGTCTGAGACTTCATGGTTCTTGGAAGTACTAATATATGTCAGTTCTACCATCGAAACAACCCACCCAAACCATAATTGTGCCTTTTCGAAAAGAATGGACGTCGATTATCAAAAAAACATCCATATCTGGACTCGTCAGTAAAGAGTTCGTATCGCCATTCATCTTGCCACTGTACCCGGTCCATTGCTAACCCTAATCCTCTTCTTCTTCTAGACCTTAAGGTCTGTTTACTGTGAAGGTCTCCCCCTTAGGAAGCGGCTTCCTGGGAGATTGAACTCCAGCTATCCTTCCATCGTTTGGGTGGTCTTCCTAATGGCCTTCTGCTTGCTGGTTTTCCGTCCTTTGCGATGTATGCTAGTCTATTGTGGTCCATTCTTTCTACGTGGTCTCGCCAACATCTTCTCCTCTTCCTTCCTCATCTCACTATATCTTCAACTTTATAGAGAGATCTTATATCGCTGTTTCTAACTCTGTCTCTTAATGTTTTTCCTGCGATGGTTCTGAGAGTTTTCATCTCCGCTGTTCTTAGGATGTTCTTCGTCTTATTCGTGTCAGCTCGAGTCTCGATACCATAGGTCGGGACCGGCCTAACACAGGATTTATATATTCGCACTTTTCCATCGACACGCATATGCTTGTTTGCCCAAACAACATCTCTTAGACAGCCGGATATTACTGAGGCCTTGTTGACCTGTGACTTGATGTCCTCTATCGGATTATGATTGCTGGCTATGTCCGCTCCTAGGTAACGGAACTTCATCACTTGTTCCACTATCTTACCATCTATAACTATTTTACATCTTGATGGTTCCTTCGAAAATGTCATACATTTCGTTTTTTCAATAGATATGGACATATTGTAATTTCTGCTGATCAGATAAAACTTTTGTATTTGTCTTTGTAAGTCGTCTTCGGTTTCCGCTAGAATAACTGCGTCATCCGCAAAGCATATCATGCCGATTGGCTTGCCGTTCAATCTGTATCCCATCTTCATAGATATTATTTCTTGTATGATTTCATCCATGACAAGATCAAAAAGGAATGGGCTGAGGCTATCCCCTTGCCTAATACCGGCTGGTGTTGGTATATCTTCAGTTGTTTGGTTGTTAACTCTTATTCTTGTTGTATTGTCTATATTCAGATTCCTGATAACGTTTATTATCGCGTTTGGTATTCGTTTTTGCCTCAATATTTGGATAACATGCTGAAGTTTTATTCTGTCAAATGCCTTTGTCAAGTCAATGAAACATACATATGTTGGATAGCTGTACTCGATGGCCTTCTCTTTCACCTGTCTCAAAATGAACAGTGCGTCGGTTGTCGATCTATTTTTCCTAAATCCCTGTTGCTCATCTCTATTCTCTATGGCATCCTGAAGGATATCTTTGATTATGCTGGTGAACAGTTTCATGCTGGTGCAGAGTAGGCTAATTCCTCTGTAATTCTCCGGGTTGGATTTTTGTCCCTTTTTGAAGATCGGTATCGTGATGCTCTTCTTCCATTCTGTTGGTATATCAGATGTAGCCATTATCTTGTTGAATAGTTCGGTTAGCTTTTTTGCTAGTTCTTGTCCGCCATAATTCAAAAGTTCATTGGGTATCTCATCAACTCCTGGTGACCCTAATCTTCGACGCTTATGTGAGTAGACCTCTTCTCAACGAAAGTCTCGATGTTAGATTGACGTCTTCTCACTTAGACAAACTAAAGTACCTGTGGCATCTCAAAGAAGTTGACTTGGCATTCTGCAAGTGCCGAAAAGCTGCCTTCTCACCCAAAGAACTGCCTTCTACTGACATTGTAGCACGTGGTCTACCACTTCTGGATCTTTGACGAATAGTTCCAGCCGTGCCAGTAAACAATTTAGCTAACATTGAAGAAATTGGCCACTTGCACTTGTGTTCGACAAGCCTGAAGAATCCCAAGGCCCTCTGTTGGCATCGTTATCGGATAAAACTCATCTTGGCAAAATGAAAAATCGATTTTTTTATTGTGTATAATCGTTTAATCTTACTGAAGCCAAAATGCAGACTGAAGAGAAAATCATTGAAATGTATTTATAATAATAATAATTTAATTGAAAAAAAATGTATATGAGACAGTAATTTATTTCAACAAAAATGTTTGCACTACTACAACAATTGTTTCACCACGATGTGGCTTCTTCAGGTATTACATTGTACTGTCTGATGGTATTCAGTGTAACCGAGTTTAAATACATTTTTAGGCACGTGACCAAATAATGGAAGCACAAGTCATAAAAACTCTAGGTGTTTATTGGAGTTTGCCTTAATGGTATTATTAGCGGCAAGTTTGCCTTAATGGTATTATTAGCGGCAAACTCTAATAAACACCTAGAGTTTTTATGACTTGTGCTTCCATTATTTGGTCACGTACCTAAAAATGTATTTAAACTCTGTTACACTGAATACCATCAGACAGTACAATGTAATACCTGAAGAAGCCACATCGTAGTGAAACAATTGTTGTCGTAGTACAAACATTTTTGTGGAAATAAATAACTGTCTCATATACATTTTTTTTAATTAAAATGAGTTTCCACCAAGTAAAGACCGAATCAATCAAATATTTAATAATAATTTTATTTTAATAATAATGTTTCATTTATACATACAAATAGAAAGAAAAATAATTCTTAAAACTAAATCAAGAACCATTTTCTTAAAAGACACAACTTCTGTATGTTCCTGGGTAAACTATTAAAGAACTTTATACCCATATAGTATGGTCTTCTCTCACTTATAGACAACAAATGAGCCGGAAATATATACGGTTGCTTCCTTCTGGTATTATTTATGTTCAAGTACTTCTAACACACATGGACAAAAAATGATTAAACTTGTAAAAACTTGCTTCACGATAAAGCAGAAGACCTTTCTATAATCGTTATAAGTTTATTTAATTGAATAAGAATAATGATGCATCTTAGGAAAACATCGATATCCTCAACGAGCAATTTATTTGTTAGAAACAGTAGAAATAAATTGACACGATAAAATCGTAATTTTACTGAGTAAAATCAAATATAAAAGTTTCACCTTTACATTTTTAGAAGCACTAAAAATTAATACACACAACAAAAGTTTTCTGAGTAAAATTAAAATGGTTGTTGTTATAGTGAAAATAGTGACCTGAAGATAGAGCATTCTTAGAATATGGGAGCTATCATTTCCAAACTAAGACGGAACACTTAATTAAATAATACACATATATGTTGATTTCTGTTTACTTTTATGAGTTGAAAACATGACGCGTTTCGCTACATTATAGCTTCTTCAAATGCTTAAAGAAATAGTCAAAAAAGATTGGGCATCCTATTTTGAATTTTGATTTATTTCCAGAATATTTATTAGGTTCGTATGAACCAAAATTTTCCGCTATATTTGGCAGACTTTGAAATGAATACGTTCACTCTCTTTTTTTCGTGTTTTTCAATATTATCAGCCAAAATCATCTTACATGCCATTATACATTATGTGGCTGATACTAAAGAGCACTATATACTCACAGATCACAGCTATAAAGGTAGCAGCTTCAATTACTCCCAAATAATTAATTGGTTTTTTTGGATCGTTAACTACTCCTAAGCATTTAGTAGTGGAAGTTCTTGTTATGTTCCTGGGATATATCAAATATATTTTATGTTGCTTGCAGTATTTTGATATACACCAACACCCTAGCTTATTTATAGCTCTGACTTTGACACTGACAGTCCAGTCTGTGTTTGACTTTCATGCGGTTCACATGTGCTTGTGCATACAGATCGAATATATTAGCGAGCAAATTGAATTGAAAATTGCGGAAAACGATTTTTCTAATCACCCTTTCAACGCCGACGACTTCGAGGCATTTTATGTCTCAGAAATGTCGCAAACAGGCGAAGAAACGGCACAAGATACCTCGGCAATGGAAGAGGAAACTAATTCTCAATTCCAAATGGTAACAAGAAAAAAACGGAAAAAGAAAGGTATAGAACCTAAAATACCCTCTAAAAAGAAAGACGAAAAATCATCCCCAGAAATCAATACAGGTAATCCTTACACCTTCAAAGAACCTAATAATATGCAAAAAACTAATCAACAAAACACCCAACCCCCAATCATAAACACTGATAAAGAAACGAGAGATAAAAACACATCTGGAAAACAGAATACAATGTACAAAACATTCAAGAATCTGTTTCTCATGAATACACTACCCAACACAAACAGAATACAAATCGCGAATGCTTGGATTCAAATATTTCCAACTAATACGGACATAATAATACAAACAAGGTAAGGATTCATAGTTAAATCAGACAACACCAAAAACAACTTATCTAAGGCTCTTGAATACCTTAAAAAAGAAAACACGATATTGAATTTTTCTGAAACAATAGAAAACAAAACATTTGACCCAACTAAAAGATCAATTGAATCTTACTCTGCTGTCATCTCTAACGTGGAGATAGAAATAGAAGAGCAAGAAATCGCTATGATTCTAAACACAAACCAAATTAAACATCGATATTGCAAACGAATCATATCCAGAAAAACAAACAGACCATCACTTTTTGTTAGAATTATCACAGGGGATATCGCATCTTATGAAAGATTAATAAATGAAGGAATCTATTACAAATGTAGACATTACATCGTAAATCCAAGCCATCCACCAGATCCTGTTCCAATACCTTGTACCAAATGCTCACTATTCACACATAAAACGGAAGACTGCAAGGAACCTACGAAGTGCAGCAAATGTGGAGGCAACCATAGAGATACACAGTGTGATACAAACCTTCCACAAAAATGTACAGCATGCAACTCTACAGAGCATGTGCCTTGGTCAATGAAGTGTCCAAAAAGACCACTCAAACCTATAGAAGGAATACCTAATGTGAAAATTCGTTCAATAAATAAAAAAACCGTGGAAATTGACAAAGACAAAACAGAAAAAAGTAGGATTCACCAAAACATAACAATCCACGATCACATTATTGAAACATATATTAATAAAATTAACAAGCCAAAGAATACTGACAGACAAATGCTTATACAAAAACTGCAAAAACGATTCATGGAAACTTATCGAATAAACACAATACCAACTTTTGTGGGAAACCGGCTATATGTGCTGATGTTCGATATGGAAAAAGAACCCAGAACGGTCGACACAGAACCTTCCGAAGGAACACAACTTCATGGAACTGTTAATGATTAAGATGGTCTATTGTAATATAAACAGTTTGAATAACAAAAAAGAACTGATACGTCACTATATAGGAAAAAATAAAGTAAACTGCGCAATGTTTGTAGAAACCAAAACGGATGAGAAAAACATTTTCGGCTACAAGGACTGGAGAACAATATGCAAACATGGAACTATACTAAACCAGAATGTCCGTGGGGGAACAATGGTACTGGCTGAAAGAATAGTTCAAATTGGAAAAAGCAACCCACCACATTTTAATAACCAGTGGAATGACGTCCTTCACTTCACTATCCCCTTGAAAAATGATAAGCTCCACATATTTCTTGTATACATTCATCACTCTAGCAGACTGATTGAGGAAAATTTATTTGTCAAAGCTTCACAGTACAAATATTGCATTATTTTGGGAGATTTCAACATGAACACCCCAAGAAGAAACCAACTCCACAACTTCCTGAGGAACTCTGATTTCAGCAAGATCGACACCCCTCCAACATTCATAATGGGAAAAAACCCAGACTCTACACCTGATATCATTTTATGTACGAGAAATATAAGGAACAACATCCAAAACATAAACCTTAACCCTGATCTAGGATCCAACCACCTTGCAATCGAATTCACTGTAAATACCAACAGAAACCCAGTAAGATACCCACAAGAAACAAGGTACATATTTGAAAAATGCAACATCGAGGAAGTAGATAAACAAATATTGGAAATAATAGACCCAGAAATCGAAATCACCACAGAATACATAACATTCTTCCAAAATTCTCTCTCAAATATAATAATAAAGCAAACACCCACATCAAAGAAAAAATATTATAGTCAAACACTACCTCCATATATTCTCAAGTTAATACGGGTGAAAAAACAATTATATCGCGAATTTCAAATTAATAACGACAGCAATTTGAAAATAAAATACAACAACCTCAATAAGGACATCCACAAACTCATTTTAACCTACAGGTCCCATAAGTATTTAGAAGCATGCAAGGAAATAGAGGAACAGAAGGGACGAACATACTGGAGGACAATCAAGAAATTAAGCAAATACACAACACACAATCTCACAGATCCAATACAGGTCAACGGTAAAACACTTATAAATGATAAAGAGATCACTAATGCATTTGCTAAACATTATCAAGAAATCTACAAAAAAAAAACTACCAACGCAGACTTTGACAATGAACGGTATGATAGGATAGAATACTGGTATCGGTGCACCTTCTCCCAAATACAGGCAGAAACAAACATGGAACCAATCACGGAAGAAGAATATTACAAAGCCCTACATCACGGAAAAAATACAACACCCGGATATGACAATATTCCCAGAAAAATACTGAGGAAACTGGACCCCCTTATACACAACCATATAAACAAAATATATAATTTCTGCATCACCAACTATTATTTCCCCAATGAATGGAAAAAAGGAATACTTATAACAATACCAAAAGCTAATTCAAATCATTCAAAAATAGAAAATTACAGACCAATAACGTTACTCCCAGTGTTGGGAAAAAATTTTGAAAAAATTCTTACAGAAAGGATCCGTAAAGCAGTAGGAGAATGTATTCCTTCATACCAGTTTGGATTCAAAAGCCAAACCTCCACTACACACCCTCTTACAATTTTAACATCAAATATTCAGTGTAATAAGAAAAATGGAAAAAAGTCGGCAGCCCTATTTATTGACATCCAAAAAGCTTTCGACAGTATCTGGCACAGCGGACTTCTATTCAAATTATACCAACTACAATGCCCAATATACCTCCTGAAAATCATTTCCAAATTTCTATCGGGAAGAACTCTTCAAGTTAAAGTGAAAACTGAAACTTCAGAACCATTTGTGCCAATGCAAGGACTTCCACAAGGTTCCCCACTCTCTCCAACGTTATATAATTTATACTGTCACGATATATACAACCACAATGAAGAACCAGAACACCATATTAACAAACAAGCATATATGCTGCAGTTTGCGGTTGATACAACCCTTATTGCACATGGTACCACCATTAACAGCTGTATGGAAAAACTACAAAGACTAACAGATGTCACTGTGGCATGGATGAGACGCTGGAGAATTCAAGCAAACCCTACAAAAACAAGACTTCTGATTTTTCACCACAAAATCAAACCCAACTCCAAAACGATCCTAATTGGAAACTGCACAATTACACCCAACAACATGTGTAAATATCTTGGCATCAAAGTAGATCATAAATTAAATTTCAAAACCCACATAAAAACACAAAAGAAAGCAGCTATCACTCGAGCAGGACATTTTAGATCACTCACATACAAGAAACTAGGAATCAGTACCAAAACAGCGACCACTATATACAAGATGATATGCAGGCCCTTATTGGAGTATGGACACACAGTATTCTCGAATGCGCCAAAGTCAACAACAAAAGACATAGAAGTTGCAGAAAGAACATGCCTTAGAAAGGTCACAAAACTGAGACACCCAAACAATCCACTCCACAACCCTTCTAATCAACTACTCTACGAGACTACAGAAGTGGGGCCGATACTAGAAAGACTTGAACACCTCAACAGAAAATTCATCACCAACCAGAATAACATAAATATTATTAACCCACTTATTCACAGCTATCAAAGTACAACACCACCAAAAGCAAAACTACCAGCACTCCCAGTTTTTGAATACTTAAAATCATTACAATAAAAACAGAGATCTTTGTAAATGAAAATGTATTTAACTGGCAGGAAGACTTAGGTCGATAGCCTTTTGATTGTACTTATGATCAATAAAGTTTATATCTCTCTCTCTCTCTCTCACTGACAGTCTACCTTCTCTATGAACGCGATCATAACCTCACAGTGTGTCTTAAAATATGATATATATATATATATGATTAATAAGTTAAAATGAATAAATTCAATTTGGCCATTTTAGTTCGGTAAAAGATAATAACTTGTTCTTTATGTGATTTTTAAATTTTCATGATATTTCAGGACACCATTTACTTCCAACAAAAGTAAATTTGTGTCAATATCCTCACGCTGGTATTGTAAAAATGAAGATGACTCTTCTAAATTGGAAGAAATTAAAACTGATAATAAAGAGGCAAATAAGCATGAAAATAATGAAAAATCAAAATCGACATTGACAAAACTCAACAGCCTTTTGAAAGAAATGATTGAAGTAAGTGGATATACTCCGGTGATAATCTTGAATACTATTTAGATCAACTTGTTTTAAGGATTCAGCTCAAAAAGCGCCTTCAATGGAATTAGCTAAACCAACACCAAAATTGGGAAAATTCAGAAAAATGCTGGAGGATCAAAAACAAGTAGAACCGCCTAAAACAAAAGGTAGGGCTTTGACTTATCACTTACATCCAATGTTAAATATATATTAAGATTTCTTTTTGGTAGGGAATAAGGGATAGTAATATGATTTGGTAATCCTTCTTTATTCCACAATAAATAACAAACCACAGTTTAATAACTAGAAAGAAAATTGAAATCTTACCTATAAAACTGCAGTACCCCAACTTGATTTTTTGAACTTGAATTAATTGGCTTATTGATTCAATGTACTCTCAGCAACTATTTTAAATGTTGTGATAACTAATACTGCAAAAGTGAAATAGCCAGTTTGCCTTTTGCCCAATCTAAGATGCAACAGTTCTTTACCAGTTCTTAAAGTTAATGGATCATGTCATATAATTATGTAGTTTCTCATTCTACAGATTGGAATTATAGTTGCCTTGATTAATTTTCTTGTAGGCTAACTAAAAATATTTAGAGAGTTATTCCACTATGAAGGAAAGTTATCGATATATGCCCATGCAACTTCGCGCAAAAACTATTTAAAAAAAATGGAAACATTTTTAGTAACTACTCAACATATATCAAAAAAGTTATATTTACATAATAACATATGAAATTTATCTGTACTACATTTAAAATGATTAAAATGTATGGTTTAGAAGAAGAGTTATTTTAAAGTTTTATTTAGGAATGGTTTTTGGGTTTCACTCCAAAAAGTATATTTTTTTACCGCCTGCACAAGTGTCTTCCACAATTAAATTTATCATAATTTTTGTATCCAAGAGAGAAATGCAGTGAACTTCATGCAAACATCAAATAAGAATTATCAGCTATCATTTATAAGGTGTTTGAGCTATGATAGATATTTCATCGAATCAGGGCAGTGCAACATACATCTATATAACATTTCTAAATTTAAACAAACCCTAATAGTTTTCGTTGATCACTGGGACATAAGCAACAGATATGCGCATGTTTCAAAGCTTATTGGCCTTGCACCTATATTTGCTCTGCATAGAAACACCAATGTTAGGTTATACACAAGCCACATCTAGTGCACGCAAATATACATACACGACATGACCAAGAGAGCCGATTAAATCTAAGAACTTCCTATTACCATAGCTCATACACCTTATTGATCATATTTGGTACAGATTATCAGCAGATTTATTTCCATTTTTATTGTCAGCTATCTTCCATCAGGACTGATGTGTGCTGGGAAATAAATCTGGAATTGAAATTTAAGTATATATTATATAATTTGAATATTCATGTTGTGACTTACCACCATTTGTTTCTGAATTATAAGAGGGTAAAATGATCAGTATCATTACTACTAATAAGGTAATTTGTTGTAACTGTAGGGTGAATGAATAAAGCCTGTGCATTGCATTAGGTCAGCATGGGTTTGTATAGCATCACGATTCCTAAATGATAGAATAAATTATTAAAAAACATAGGCAGTATAAACAACATGAACTTATTCAGATCACTTTATAAGTATAACCTTTTTTTGTCAGAACAAAACATAATATCTGCTGCTAAAGAGGTTGCTGAAACGATTGGAGGTAATACAAAAGAAACGGAATCTGAACTACTGAAAAAACTGCTTGGTAATAATGGAGAAGATAAGTCGAATGTAGTAACAACTTTGAGGTAAGACAACATATAATATCCATACATTTTTGTTTTCCCAT
This sequence comes from Megalocaria dilatata, assembly GCA_034642435.1. Classification (NCBI taxonomy): domain Eukaryota; kingdom Metazoa; phylum Arthropoda; class Insecta; order Coleoptera; family Coccinellidae; genus Megalocaria; species Megalocaria dilatata. The sequence continues at coordinate 59,062,719 of CM067854.1, read as the reverse complement.
TCCCGCTGCATAAATCAGATTATAATAAGATTCTGCTGAAATAATACCACCATTTTCTACAGAAAAAAGGATGGATCAAAAGACAGCAAACACTGATTAATTACCAAGGTCGCACTCCTGACCTTTAATTCTGATGTTAATATTTTTCTACTTTTGTCATAAATAGCACTCAACGATGTAACTTTGGTAAGAACAGTGTCCTTTATTATACTTTGTTTGTTTAATATTCTTCATAGAATATACAAAATATAAGGAACTATTTCAAAACTATGATTATCTAGATAAAATTCATTGGGCAAGATTCAATATCAAGGTTAACCAATCTGAAACTAAGAATCCTGAAGATCCAGTACTCGTTTCTCAACATAAACAAATGAGTTCCATACCTAACTTCAAATCGAATTAAAGCGATCGAAATATTCAAAATGAATTAAACAAACAAGAGAATGAAAAGGAAAAAAGGGCTGTTTTTCCATAAACCAAGTTAAATCCATGTGACTGAAGAAATAGTCAGAAATTACATAAATCCAAGGAGAAGTTCAGGGATATAACTATAGAAGTTAAAGAGTTCATTTTTGCCAAAGGAAAAATGGGCTGTTACTCCATAAACTGAGCTAAAACTCATGTGACCGAAGAAATAGTCATATGTTCCATAAGATCGGCCAGTTTCTCTCAAGAATTGATATAGCCATTTCCAGTCAATGTCCAAAGTAGAATATAAGGCCCGATGATAAATCTATCCTTCATTCCCGCCCAAACATTGACTGAAAAATCTCTTCTGATTATACAGTTTATTTACTCTCGTTCACACTGGGGTGATTCGATATCATTTTCGTAGATATCTTAGGATTACTTCTAACTAAAATAAGGACATGTTCATTGTGGTTTCGTATGCTTTCTTTATTCTTGCAGTAATGAATACCTTCTCCACATAATTTATGTACTGTTTCCATTGATGTTTTGAAGTTGGCTAATGTTCGGCTTGAAATTCTGAGGGAATAAATTACTGTCCCTGAGTAATTCGCTCCATAATAAATCTGAACCATATAGTTTTAGAAAAATTTATTTTATTTTTGTTTAAAAACAAATTTGTTTCAAGGAATATTGTTAAATTCTGTTCATTACCGTTGCTTCGTTAACGAAAATTGATATCCCTAGATTAGTTTCAATTTACATTCCACACCTAACGGTAATCCGTGATGTAGAAATGTAAAAAAAAGTTGTGATCGATTTATGAAAAATTGTTTTCACCAAAATTCTTAGAAAATCGGATTCATTCAGAAAATCAAATTCAACTTGGCAACCGGGTAAAAATCAAGATCACTTTATTCCATCTATTCCTAATGAATACTTTTCAAGTGGCGGTTTTTTGTAGAAATGCTGGAAAATTCCTTCAGACAGATAGGACAAACCAAACTATTATTGCTGAAAATCATGAATCACAGTAAATTACACCGGTCGACAAGATTTTTGTACCACAAAGCAGCTATTAATTTTTTGATGTAAATACCCTTCTAATAATAGGAAAAATATTTCTAAAGCCCTAACACGTACCACTCAATAGGTCAATAAGACCATTTTACGGGGACGGTTAAAATGGATGCATTTTATAACAGGAAAAGTACCCAAACAGTGTTGTTTACATAATTAGACATAAAATTAAGATTAAAAATCAGTCTTCTGTTGAATTTCGAAGTGAGTGGTTCCCTGTGTGTATATAAGAAAGTGTTTTAAGGACGAAAATGTCGATACAGTTCCAAATTCTTTCCTGACAAATTTTGTTAAATTTGTGGAGAATTTTTGATGAAATCACAAGCCCAGCCATTTTCTGAAAATGTTAAAAAAGCCTACTTCTAATATTTTGACTTTTTTAATTGGAGATCAAAACAAGCAGTGGGCTGCCAATGTGTGCTGTGTTAGTTATTATTATTAATACACAAACAAAGGGAGGGCGAACCCATAAACCCTAAAATTAACAAAATTTGTTGCCTCAGTAGTAAACGTAGTTGTAGTGTATCATTGGTGCAGTGGATGAATGGAAAGAGAAAAAGCATGGCTTTTGCAGTCCCTATGGTATGGCGAGAACCCACTAATCATTTAGATGATTGCTATTTTTGCCTGACAAAGATTGAAGGTTATTCCAAATAGGGAAAACTTGTACTTTCCGATTGTCAAAATTTGCAGTCTGCAATAAGACCTGTTCCTCATAATGCAGATTTACCCGTGCCGATCATACCTTCTGATCTACAAAATGTTGTTTTGGAAGATATTGGAGACTACGCATAATCAGGCAGTTCCGAAGAACAGTGCCGCGACCCTACTTTTACTCCAGGTTCCAGTTCCGGCAAGCCGCAATTAATTGTTCAAAGTGAGTTAAGTCATTTAGTACGTGATTTGGGGTTATCAAAGCAACAGTCAGAACTTCTTGGTTTCTCTTTTATTAGGCAACGAAACGAAAATTACGAATTTTAGGGAAAGGAATGCTCAGTTTTCTGCATTCTTCAGTATGGAAAATATTGTTGTGTGCGTGTACTGATATTGATGGTTTAATGCCGGAACTGGATATTGAGCATTTCCCCTTGAGTGGTATTTATTTATAGATTCTTCTAAATACAGTTTAAAAGCTGTGTTATTGCATGATGATGAAAGAAAGTTATGAAAATATGCGTACTCTTTTGGATAAAATAAACTACAACATATATAAATGGCAGATATGGTAGATAAGTTAGGAATTTGAGTGGGACTTCAAGGAAGATTTACAAAATATTGCTGTTTTCTTTGTCTGTGGGCAGTCCAGTCGTGCAGTAAATCAGCATTAAGAAGTGTATTTCAATCAGGATCTCAAAATGTTAATTAATTCGGTCTTTACTTGGTGGAAATTAATATTTTAATTAAAAAATATATAAGAGATAGTATTTTAATTTCCACAAAAATGTTTATAATACAACAGTTGTTTCACCACGATGCGGCTTCTTCAGGTATCTACATTTTTCTGGCTGATGGTGTCCAATGTAGGTAGCATAGTTTAAATACAGTGTTAAGTACGTGACAAAATATTGGAAGAACAAGTCATGAAAACTAAAGGTGTTTAAAAAAGACAAAATGGTATCCAATAAACAAAAGAACATGGCATTAAATCTCGTGTACCCAATCATAAAAGAGGACATTACACAGAAATACTTTTCGTTATCTTATGTTTTTGGATTATCTGAAAATATTGATAAATATTTCAAAAACAGTTTCAAATACAACGCAGCTTTTGAAACCATCAATAACCTTATTATTATTTATGGCGAGCGGGCGTCTGTCCACCCTACCACTGCGTCCGCACGGACTATTGTGGTTACCCCTAATTTATATCTCCTCGACGAGATCCAGTTTTTAGATAAAACCGATAATCTTGTTCAGGGGTAATTTTTTCAGTTCGCTGTGGGCTATAAAAGCCTGGCCAAAGACCTCGAATCTGATGCGACTCACCGCTGGGCACTCTGAGACGATGTGCATGGCTGTTTCAGTGTCCTCAAGACACAGCCTGCATTCAATCGTCTTCAGCCAGACTGATTTTGTGCAAATGCGCTTTCAGTCTGCATTGAGCTGTCGTAATTCCGACTAGTGTTCTTAGTTTGGCCCTATCCAGACCTAGCGCTAGGTTCGCCATTTTTTGTTCGAAGCTGTTCCAACTTCGAATGTTTCAGGCCAGGATGGCTCCGCCAGAAAGACTCTTGCCTTGAGTTCATTCTGCCTGTTATCGCCTCGTTAGCCACGTCATGTGGTATTCCCAGGAATTGTTCCGGTCCTACCAGAGGCAGCGCAGCTCCAGCAAATGCCAGCTGATCTGCCTCCTCGTTACCCAAATAGTTTGAGTAGCTCGGTATCCAAACCAGAGTGACTCCTTTATACATACCCAGCCTGTTTAAAGCCGTGCGGCAACTCCAGACTGTTTTGAATGTAAAACAGCTGGATTCCAGAGCTTTTAGTACTGACTGACTATCAGTAAATATTTTGATTTTACCGTGGTGGATTTGCCGGTTTATCAGCAGTTCCGCCGCGGTCTCAATGGCAAATATTTCTGCCTGGAATATGGTTGCGTTTTGACCGAGACTCAATGAGATGTTAATTCTCGGTTTGCTTCCATAGACTCCCGCTCCTGTTCCGTGCGTCGTTCGCGAGCCGTCTGTGAACAAGCCAAGGTCGGTTCTCAATGGAACTTCAGCATGCTGGGTCCATTCGTCCCGGCTGGGGACGATTACATTGAAATTCCGTTCCTGGCTCGTGATTTTTGACATTAGATCCGAGGGCATCGATGGGATACTGTTCGTTAAAAGCTCGTCCAGCAGTCCTGAGCCTCCCATCACTATTGCCTCTGGCCTGTCAATCGCCAGTTGATATAGTTTGTATGTAGTCCGTTCCGCCTCCCTCTGCACAAGTAGGTGCAGGGGTGGTAAATTTAGTAGGACCTCCATGGCTGCCGTGGGTGTGGTGCGAAACGCACCTGTAATTGCAAAGGCAAGCCTGTCTCTCTAGTCGGGTGAGTTTTTGTTCGCCAACCGTTTGTTGGCCTTTCTTCCACCACGCTACAGCGCCATACACTATCCGTGGTTTAATTACCATAGTGTATAGCCAGTACATCTGCCTGGGCTTTAGGCCCTAGGTTTTACCACAGATCCGCCTGCAAGTCTAGAAACCCATTCTGGCTTTATGACACACTTTATCTAGGTGTGCACTCTAGCTGAGGGTCTTGTCCAGGACTATACCCAGGTATTTTGCCTCAAATGAGAATTATATTATTTCACGACGAATAGTCGGCGGTTCTAAACCATTTAACTTCCGTTTTTTAGTGAATGGTACTATAACTACCTTTTGCGGGTTAAGTGACATGTCTTCCCTTATTCACCATTTGTCAATAGTGTTCAGTATCTCTTGAAGGACGGCGGATATCGTAACCTCCGATTTACCTTTCACTATGATTGCCAGGTCATCAGCAAATGCTTGAACGTCGACTCCCCACAGCGAAATGATCGCTAGCAGGTCATCAACGAGAAGGGTCCACAGTAAGGGTGAGAGAATACCTCCCTGCTGACAGCCCTTCGCAGCCTTGAACTCGAAGACCTTATCCTGGTATGAGGTCGTTATTGTTCTGCCGCATAGCATTGCCTGTATCCATCTACAGATTAGTGGGTCGATTCCTCTCGCAGCGATAGCCTCAGCGAGAGAAGCCGGCAGCGTATTGTTAAAAGCACCTTCAGAAACGCTGTTAGTGCTATCTCTCGATTATCGAAAGATTGGTTTAATTTTCCGACCATATTATGCAATGCAAGTTCTGCCGATTTGCCAGCCTGGTAGGCGTATTGATGAGGGCTAGGGGACTGTCAATTAGCACCTTCCCCCTGATCAATAACCTTAGTACTTACATAAAAATAAGAATCGAACAAATAAAGAAAATAAATCTGATGTCTACAAGTTGACTTGCAACGATTGCCCTTTAGTATATATTGGCCAGACAGATAGATCATTCAAAAAAAGAATCCAAGAACACCAAAGAAGTTACTTATTGGATTCCGTACATTCGACATATGCTTATCATCTTAAGGAATTCAGGCATCATTTCAACAATAACTATGAAATTATCCACATCAAAAGCAAAATTTCTAGATTAACATTTTTAGAATTTCTTAAAAGCAACAGGTACAATGCCCGTGAAATCCTTTTGAATGAACGAACAGATGTTGACAAATTTCCATTACTGAATATTTTTCTCTAAGGTTATTTTTTAGCGGCAAACTCCAATAATCACCCTAAGTTTTTGACTTGTCCTTCCATTATTTTGTCACGTACTTTACACTGTATTTAAACTCGGTTACATTGGACACCATCAGCCAGTAGAATGTAGATACCTGAAGAACCCACATCATGCTAAAACAATTGTTGTATTATAAAATTTTTTATGGAAATTAAAATACTGTCTCTTATATGTTTTTTAATCAAAATGTTAAGTTTAGACCCCAAAAATGTCCTTCTGCCTCCTCTTCACATTGAAGTTGGGCTGATGAAAAACTTTGTGAAGGCTATGAATAAAGATAATAATAGATTCAAATACTTAAAACAAGTCTTTTCCAAGTTAAGTGATGCCAAATTAAAGGAAGGCATTTTTATTGGACCAGAAATCAGAAAATTGCTGGACTACGTTCATTTTACAGAAAAACTTACCAGGCAGGAACTCAGAGCATGGAACTCATTTGTTAGTATAGTAAGAGGATTTTTGTTCAACAATATGAATTCAAACTGCCAACAGTCAGTTAATAAACTATTAGATGCCTACAAATCGAATAGACTAGAATCAGCAGGACTAAGAGAATTAGAAGGAGATAGAAAATATAGAATTCATATTATGCTTGAACAATCTTACTTGTGATTGACCAACAGTTTTAGATGATTAACCTATGCTATTGACATCTATGAAATGTTCGAAGTTTTATAATTGTAACATTTGTGTTACATATAATGGCTAGTAACAACACAAACTATCACTTGCAGCAGTAAAACAGTTTAGGTCTTCATTTATTCGTATGAAATTTATTGTATAATGTGCTTTCTAAAAAAAGGGTGTTTCTTCGTGGACGGCTAACTATCTTAGAACATTTACACACAACGGAAATGTCAGCATCTTCTATCTACATATAATGATTTCGTGATTTTTTCTTAATTGTTTGAGTAAATGCATTAAAGAAAATATTCTATTTCAGTGATATATTCAAGGGCATGAAAATAGATAGGAGCACACTGACACCAGAACAAAGGAATCGTTCTGAACAAGTGAAGCAGTTATTAGGCCACTCTTTCAAAGAAAAAAAACCAAGGGAAGAAAGAATCAAAACCAAGCCTAACGCACCTGTAAAAAAAAATACAATAACGTGAGTAATTACAGTGGGTCTTTATAAATAATTGTAAATGGTCATTGCAATGTTTTTCCATTTATCGGTACAATAGGGACATATTATTCTATTTAAACACCACCTGTACCTTTGAATAGTTCTCATGATGTATAATTATCAAAACCTAGGTCAAGTTTGACATTGTTATCATGATGAAGATTAGAAACAAGCAACATTTAAAAATTTGTAAAAGTTACCACTTCAATATTGTTCACAGAAATGGGGAATCTCTTAGATTCATTGCAGCAAATTATGCCTAAAGATTTTAGCTTATGCCTCGGCAAGATTAAATTAACTTAAGGATGGCAGCTTCTTGTTTATTTGAAGCGCCGAAGCGCCTCTGATTGGGATCTTCTAAAGTTTGAAGACAATTGTGTATTTCATTAGAAAGTATCTTCAGAGATTAAATTCATTTTTGGCTCATTGGCTTTGTTAATGAGATTAGGAGTTATTAAACAGAACCAAAAAACCCATGTTAAAAACGCTCTTATAACAATAAAAAGTCTGATGTGAATTTCATGCAGCAGGTGTGGTGGACAATATCTTTCAGTGCTAAAAAGGATCAGCTTGTTACGGTCATCGCTATCGTATAAGGGTTGCTACTTAAATTTTGAAATAGACTAATAAAAGCAAATATTTTTGATTGGAAATGGCTTTTTGTGTTTCAAAATATTCTCTATTAAAATTAATACACTTTTGCATCCGTTTGGAACAATTCTTGAAGCATCTTTTCCATTCTGGTTGAAGTACCTTCGAAACATGTGTTTAAACTCATCGATTGCTTCTTCAGGTGTTCAAAAACGTTGAGCTTTCAATTTATTTTTTATATGCGGGAATAAGAAGAAATAATTGGTTGCCAAACAAGGACTGTTACACACTGTTACGTGTTACATTAGTTCGATGTTTTGACTGTTGAAAAACGTTTTTGTCTGAGCTGATATGTGAGAGCTTGCATTGTCATGGAGGAGAATGATTCATCTTCAGATTTCCCTGATTTTTCCAAACACTTCTGGCAAACAAATGCTAGTGTACCACTCAGAATTGACCATTCCATGTTGCTATGACAGAGATGTGCCGATATGTCCAGTTATTACAAAAACGGGCAATTATTTGCTTCAAATTGTTTCATGGGCAAACAACTTTTGTCTAATTTGGCTCGTCTTGAGAGAAGGATTTTGGACGATTTTCACGAAATTCGGCCCTTAGCGAAGTGCGACAAGATTAAATTTGTAAAACCAGCAAAACACGTTGACTCAATATTGTGCTTCATCACCAAAAGTCGAAGCAAGTTGCACATACCTGTTGGTTTAATCGACGTCAAAGATCATAGAATATCATCCTACGAAAATATACACGACTTAATTATTAATATTTTTTGACCAAGGTGAATATTTCAATTATCTATAAACAACACAAATAGTATTCGCATGACAACATTACACGTTCAAATTTTATGACGACAATGTCAGATTTTACATATTCAAATAGTTGTTGCCATTTCTCAAAACTTCAACAACAATCCTCTGTCATAGTTGAAGACTAGTTATGACCAGAATTGTATAGATTTTAAATCTGATATGTGCTTCCAACATGTCAAATAATTGATCGTAGGAAGGAGAAGTTCAGCAACCATTTAATCTTTTTATTCTCTTTCAATTAAATTATGTTAAGTATTTAAGTAAATTGAATTTTGTGCCAACAATGTTAGAAAAGCTTAGAAATAATATCAAATACAAAATTGCCATTGTTTAGGCCAATATGTGTGAAGGAGTGGGAAAAAATTGGCTCCAAACAATTGATCGCTCTAAATGTGCTTGCAATGGTCAAATTACGAAATTTTATTACATAGTTAAATGTAAACAGGTGTTCGTACCCAATATCCTAATTATTGTTTGCGTATTTTATTCAAAAACAAAATTGCTATCCTTATTGGAATATCCTTTTTAAAGTTTATGGTAACTAATTACATTGCCTTAAAACTATAATTCTATTCCAAAACTTTACATTACTCACCTGTGCCCAGTAATCTATGTTGTGTAGAACTAGATAGGCTAATTCAAAAAGATTTAAATGATGAAATAATTATTGCAATGTTCCTGTAATGAATAAGATCTCAAATTTTTGTGTTGTTATATATTTGAAACTAACAAGAACTAGTGGCATTGCCTGTATAGATCAAAATGGTTGAAATGGAGAAGGTTTTGTAAATTAAAAAGAATTCAAGAAGTCTAAGGTAATTTTAATCAGTCTTTATAAAAGTTTCATATACAGGTCGTTCTATAAGCTCTATGGTAAACTCTGGCAGGTAATAGTTGTGCTAATTCTAAAAAAAATTTTCATATGAACATAGGTTCGTTAGATTCGTTTTCGTTTAGAAGATTTAGAAGCATTTGAGAAAATATATTTTCTTGTTTAAATTAAAAGTAGGCTGACCTCGACTCTAAAATGTTACTGAAATCCTCTTGGTCTAATGGCATGTGAACTTTGCAATGCTCTCAACAGTTAAAACTATCTTCTTCAACTTCATGTTCTTAATAGGTATACCACATTCTAACTATCCCCTTGCATTCTGAAATGCAAATGATTCTAGATTATTCAAATTAATGTGAAACCTATGTTTGATGTCTGTCTGGGCTCATTAGAGATGGCCCTGTCATTCGATATTATTTTGTCATCGATACTTAGGTCTTTCCATGTTAACAATTTCGATCTACCAGTTTTGAGATTTGTCGTTCGATCTGTTTAGTATTATTCTACACTTCAGATTATTTGTTTTCTAAAAATTATATATGGCCTCAGAAAATATGGAAAGTCTCTTAGAGATTTTAATATATTTATACCTGTTAATTTCACATGACACAGCATTCAGAATTATAAACTGTTTCTGTCCTTTTTTTACTAGTATCTCAATATTTTTCTATAACCAATAAGAAGGTTTATTTCATTAATTCAGTCCACTCAGAAATAGTCTTTCCAATCAATTTCGTTAATTTCCCCTTTTTTTGTCAGAAGAGATGCATCAAGCACCCTTAACATTCAGTCTTTGAAAAGACTGCAAAATTATTATCGTTCGGGTAGTCAAACTTATCATATGTAGCTTTTGCTACATTATGCATTATCGTTCGAGTAGTTAAACTTGTCGTATGTAGCTTTTGCTACATTATGCATTATCGGGTAGTCAAACTTGTTATATGTAGCTTCTGCTACATTTTGCATAATCATTTGGGTAGTCGAACTTGTCGCATGTAGCCTTTGCTACGTTAAACACTATCATTCGGATAGTCAAATTGGTTGTTTGTATATTGTACAAGATTATCGCGATTGCTACAAACATAGTAATCCACTTTACATCTGTTCGTAGTGTAATTGTTATTACTTTAGCTTGGTACAGTTATACTAAAATGTAATCGTTCTTTGTTATAGGTGTTTTACTTCAATTTCTCATCGTCGTTGTGGTTTATCATTATTAGATAAAGGAAGTTGGAAACCACTGAGTGTTCTTTGAAGTTAATATCACAGCTAATCAACAAAAATACAGTCTACTAAAACCAATCGAAATTAATCATAGAGATTAATGAATTTGCAATTGTCTGTTATATGAAAATACTGAAATAATACGCAAAATACTGCGTTAAACTAACCGCGGTACGAAACATTACGTCCTTTGGATTGGATATTTGATACAATGTCAATTGCTGAATGGCATAAATGCAAATATTTGTTTTCAGCACAAGCACATCATAGTAACTATTACGTCGTAGGGGTCTTTGAAAGTGGTTGATTTAATGGCTGATTTGTAAAAGATAGGAAAATTTCATAGTTCATAAAAAATATCCTTTTTTTTTTTCAGAAAAATTGAACCCATTGATCTATACGGAAGTGAACCTTTGGGAATATTCACATGTGATCCGAAGGAATATATTGAACATGTCAAAAATGAAACATGGGAAACACTGAATGAAAGAGAATTGAAACTGATTGTTACCCATCCTCCAAGCAATTATTTCCAAGAAATGATTCTTTGGACTGAACAAGGAAAATTATGGAAATTTCCTATTGACAACGAACAAGGTAACTTCTGAAAGCCTTAAAAGACTGTAGAAAGCTTTCATTTAAATGATATTAGAGCAGTTATCAACAATTTTATTCAAATGCTTTTTTCATTTAAATTACTTCTAGTTGTAGGCTTAACTCTTATGAGGAAAAATACTACAATAAAAGGTGTTTCAATAAGAGCACAATAATTGATTTGATAATATAATGATGCCAGATTGATAGTAGAGAGTTGGGAGTTGATTAATATGGAACATTCATGATCTAATAACATGTCCTGATTGATAACATTTTTATCACAATAGTGAAAATTTCATTGTCAAAATTCATGTGGTGCATCTAATATTTGGTTGAAAAAAAAACTTCAGTTAATGATGTGAAATACACATAAGCTTTTAAAAATCGTTCAGGATAGAATATCATAGCAGGTCGTGAAAATATGGTCAAGAACCTAAAGATATTTGTCATCATGTATTAAGGTGTCCATATTCCATTACCCTGCACTATGATCTATGGATCATTCTTTTTTCGAAAGACAAAAGAAATTGAAAATTATAATATTGTCGATAGCTTAGTGATTAGAGCTTTGGGCTCGAAACAGAAAGGTTTAAAGGGGAAAAAAATTTTCTAGTCGGACGGGTTTCGGCCACCATTTCACTGTTGGGTCGAAAATTAACAGTGCGTCTAAAGTGGCGTAAGATCGCAGTAACAAAGCCTACCCAGAACACAACTGAACTCCTAACTAGCACATGATGCAAACAAAAAAGTTTCTGAGAGATCTCTACAGAAGATCTAGGAGTATCAGGATAATACACTGGCAAGCAAAAAAAAAAGTGATTTTAGACTGTTTTTTCCAATTGACTTATGTGTTCAAATTGATTCAATAATATTTTGTTTGTCATCTATCTTTCATTAGAAAATCAACAAAATATGCGCAAAATGTAGACATACGAGCTAAAGAATTTGACAAAAGAAACCATCTTCGAATAATTCTTCACGATAAATTCATCAATTACCAGTTGCGTTCTACATTGGTAACTGAAAAGTTTGTTTTCCACTCTTTGAAAGAAACAATTTCATGAAATGAGTTTACCAGTTGAAGATTGTGCGAAAATAGTGGCACTTATGGAAAATGGGCTGAGCCAGAGATCTATTGTTAGAAGAATGAATGTTACCCTATCTACAGTCCAAAGAATATTGACAAGGCATCATGAGACAGGCAGGCTGACCAGAAGACCTGGATCTAGAAGAACACGGTGCACATCATTGAGGGTTAACAGATTAATGGTTTCCACAAGTCTTTGAAATCGTTATCTTACTGCTATTGAAATTCGAAATCGATTGATGGAGATAAGTCAGATAAACATAAGTGAAGACGTGAGACGACGTCTCTCAGAATCGAATTTCCAACCATACAGATCTGTGACAGGTCCAGAACTTCTCAGAGAGCATCGACTTGTGCGAATTTGCTAGAGATCACATAAACTGGTTAGAAGCTCAGTAGACTCAGGTACTTTTCTCTGATGAATCCATATTCAGCATTCGAGGAACTGATGGTCGTAGACGCGTTTAAAGATGTGCGGGAGAAAGATACACCGATGCCTGTATAGGAGCGAGTTCCATTCGGTGGAGGATCTGTTATGGTCTGGAGAGGTATGTCTTTAGAGGGCCGCAAAGAGTTGGTTTTTATGAATGGATCTTTAACAGCGGTAAGGTACATAGAGGAAATTCTTATGGACCATGTTGTACTTTATGTACCATTTCTGGAAGAGCAGGAAAGCTCACCTGACTACAGAGACAGGCTTGCCTTGCAATTACAGGTGCGTTTCGCACCATACCCACGGCAGCCATGGAGGTCCTACTAAATCTACCACCCCTGCACCTACTCGTGCAGAGGGTGGCGGAACGGACTGAGGTTCTATTGAGAACCGACCTTGGCTTGTTCACACACGCTCGCGAACGACGAACGGAAGAGGAGCGGGAGTCTATGGGAGTAAACCGAGAATTAACATCTCATTGAGTCTCGGTCAAAACGCAACCATATTCCAGGCAGAAATATTTGCCATTGAGACCGCAGCGGAACTGCTGATAAAACGGCAAATCCACCACGGTAAAATCAAAATATTTACTGACAGTCAGTCAGTACTAAAAGCTCTGTAATCCAGCTGTTTTACATCCAAAACAGTCTGGAGTTGCCGCACGGCTTTAAACAGGCTCGGTATGTATAACGGAGTCACTCTGGTTTGGATACCGAGCCACTCAAACTATTTGGGTAACGAGGAGGCGGATCGGCTGGCATTTGCTGGAGCTGCGCTGCCTCTGATAGGACCGGAACCATTCCTGGGAATACCGCATGACGTGGCTAACGAGGCGATAACAGGCAGAATGAACACAAGGCTAGAGTCTTTCTGGCGGAGCCATTCTGGCCTGAAACACTCGAAGTTGTTCCTTGGAACAGCTTCGAACAAAAAGATGACGAACGTAGCGCTAGGTCTGGATAGGGCCAAACTAAGAACACTTGTCGGAATTATGACAGGTCACTGCAGACTGAAAGCGCATTTGCACAAAATCGGTCTGGCTGAAGACAATGAATGCAGGCTGTGTCTTGAGGACACTGAAACAGCCAATCACATCGTCTCAGAGTGCCCAGCGGTGAGTCGCATCAGATTCGAGGTCTTTGGCCAGGCTGAACAAGATTATCGGTTTTATCCAAAAACTGGACTCGTCGGGGAGATATAAATTAGGGGTGAACCACAATAGTCCGTGCGGACGCAGTGGTAGGGTGGACAGACGCCCGCTCATCATAAATAATAATAATAATAAGAGATCACATAAACTGGTTAGAAGCTCAGTAGGCTCAGGTACTTTTCTCTGATGAATCCATATTCAGCATTCGAGGAGCTGATGGTCGTAGACGAGTTTAAAGATGTGCGGGAGAAAGATACGCCGATGCCTGTATAGGAGCGAGTTCCATTCGGTGGAGGATCTGTTATGGTCTGGGGAGGTGTGTCTTTAGAGGGCCGCAAAGAGTTGGTTTTTATGAATGGATCTTTAACAGCGGTAAGGTACATAGAGGAAATTCTTATGGACCATGTTGTACCTTATGTACCATTTCTGGAAGAGCAGGAAATTTTTATGCATGACAATGCACGCCCACATACTGCTCGAATAGTGGCAGCGTACTTGAATGAGGTTGGAATTTCAAAGTTCAACTCGCCAGCACGAAGTTCTGACTTGAATCCCATCAAACATCTATGGGACCAACTGGGAAGGCGAGTCAGAACTATGATTCCATCCCCCAATAATTTACAAAAGCTCTGTGAAGAGTAGGAGAATATTCACAAGAGAATATTTGAAGGCTCATCACGAGCATGCGAAGACATTTGGAAGCTGTTATTAGAGCTAGGGGAGGTCACACGTCATACTGATACTGAAATTTTCACAGTTACGATACTTTTTCAATTTCAAAGTTTTTATTTTTTCAAAAAAAGGTTATTATTTCTATACAAATCGAAGGAAAAGATTGATTTTTCTTAGGGCAATTCTCTTTTCCCTACCATTTCAGAAATTACATGATTCTCGTAAAAATTTTAACAAAGAAAGGTATTTGAACAGTATCAAGTGACCCGTTTTTTCTGCTCGCCAGTGTATAAATTTTAAAAAATAAATAAATATTTTTAAATTTTTCATTTCCGAATTCTTTAAATTTTTTTTCAATTTAATACTATTAGCAATTAGAATACATTTATTCTATGGGCTAATGTGATATCTCAAGTGCTGCATGCTCTCACGTGACATGATGGAGTCTTCTCCATAGTATACTACCCTGTGAAATTCCCATTTTAACATGTTCGGTTACATTTACATTCTCACCCTGTTTGGTAATCATTTCCTGTTAAGTAAGAGTTTAGCCAAGCATAGACCAAACCATTTATTCCATATAGCTTTAATTTTTTCAGTAGAAGTTCATGATCTGCACAGTCATTAGCTTTTGTTAAGTCTAGAAATAAACCCATTACAACATCATTTCTCTCAAGTGCCTGCAAGATGTTTTCAATGAATTGATAAAGTGCTGTGTGAGTTCCCTTGTATGCATCTTGACCTATGTTGAACTTATGATTCAATACTAGGTACTCGATTAATCTGTTGCTCATACATTTTTCAAAAACTTTTGAGTTAATTGGTCTGTAATCTTCAATTCGCGTTACATTACTTTTTTTGTATAGAGGCCTAATAGTTGCTAATTTCAATCTATCTGGAAACACTCCCATCTTGAAAGACATAACTCCATATGTTGAAGGTGTTCTGATCTCATTTGCACAATATTTTATTAATGAAGAAGGAATGTCATCATCACCACTGCTTCGTTTATTCTTCAACTTTTCCATCACCGACATAATCTCACTTTCTGTAATTGGCCTAAGAAAGATAGATCTATTAGCTTGTTGTAAGTGAGACATGTGATTTCTTTCGGGCAATTTAGCCACCAGGTCAGAGGCACTGTTAAGGAAGTAGTTATTAAAACTGTTTGCAATTGTCTCGCCAGCTCCAGGTACTTGAATATTTCTCTGAGTGCCTGAACCACTCTTTATGCTGTTTATTATTGACCACACTGTTTTTGATTTGTTATATGAGGTTTCTGTTTTATTTTAAAGTTGTTCCACCTCTTTTTGTAGTAGCATATTTTCATAGGTCTTTTCTGCATTTTTATACGGTGTATTATATTTAACGTCAACCGAGTTCATAACATAAAAAACGTCCAGTTGCTGCTTACATGTGACTATTTACTGGTTCCAAATTACATTTTGTTTGCGACCTTTTATTCTGTAATAATTTTTTAATAGGAAAGTTGAGATTGAAACGATGCATGAAAGTTTTATGAAATCTATTCCATACCCAAAATGTTCTTGTCTGTAATGATATATGCAGTTATTCGGAAAAAACAAGCGACCATTTGCTTCAAAGTGCTTCATGTGCAAAAAACTTTTATTGGATTTAGCTCATCTTGAAAAATCCTTAGAGTCAATTGTTATTTTGTTGCCGGTTCATATACATAGATTCACAATTTCCCCCCATGTCACGATCTTATTATACTTATACACTTCTTTTGAAGCACTGCGATAGAATTTTTTTAACATTTCTTGCACCAGTCAACTCAAGTTCAAATATTTATGCAATATTGAATTTATGCGAATGGAAGTAATGCCCGCAAGTATTCCTCAATCTCACGGTATGTCACATGACGATCTTGCATTATCAATTCACGCACAGCATCGTTTTCTACCGCAACAACCGATTTTGGACGACCTTCAATCTTCATGAGATTTGTCCTTTAGTGAAGTAGGACTATGATTGAATTGCAAAACCAGCGAAATACGGTAGCTCAAGATGCTGCTTCATCAACAAAGGTCGAAGTGATTTAATCAGCACATGGCTTTCGGTTTAATCCAAGTCAAAAGTCATTGCACGAAAATATTCTTTATCTAATTCTATTTTTGATCCAGGTGAACATTTCAGGTATCTGTAAATAACATAAAAAGCACTTGACTGACAACATGTTATAATGCTATATCTAACATATATTTATGTAAGATATTATGTAATGTAATGTAATCATCATACTATTTTGGTCGATAATTTTAACATAATATTGTATTGAAAGTTAAAGGATTCGATAATTTTGAGTAAATGCTTAAACACAAATTTAATATTTATGTTATAACTGAAGCATTTGTGTTTAAATTTTGGACTATAGTTTACAGAGGAGTAAGGGTTACATTACAAAAAAAAATAAAGAAACCCAGTGTTTTTAGTCTTCATATTTAAGAGATCTGGTATGGTGTAAGTTTTCTGGATGTTTCTGAATGCCTATAATTTATCTTAAACTGTGACTACTTGGACTACCACTAGTTTACGGGATTTCTGGAACTTCAGTATAGCCCGCAAATCATTTCTTAACCTTAACAATAAGATTTCTAGTATTTTTCTGCAAGATTATCCAACCTTTGATAAAAAAAAATCGAAATTACCTTACCAAACTTTAAACTAGCATATGGCAATTTCTGAAGCGTCAGAATTGATTTGTTCTTTATCACTGTCGTATTCATACACTAAATGACTATTTTTATAATAAAATTTCATTTATAGGTTTTGAGGAGGAGAATAATGTTTCATTTGCTGAACATATCTTCCTAGATAAACATTTGGAGCCATGGTGTCCCCGAAAGGGACCCATTAGGCATTTCATGGAATTAGTATGTGTAGGATTATCCAAAAATCCCTACTTACGAGTAAGTGCCAAAATCGAGCATATTGAATGGTTCAAAAACTATTTCGAAGATAAGAAGCAACTTTTGAGAGATGTTGGTGCTGCTTTGAATGAAAATGAACCACATAAAGAAATAGATTCAAAATAAAATGTACAGTCATTAAATTAAACTTTCCTAATCAGTCATTGTTTTTTTTTTCATTTAATTTTTTCTTCATTGTTTATAATTGATGGTAAATAGATACGTTGTTAATGTACGGACCATTATGAAATTGATATAGCAATATAATTTTATAAGTACATAATACAGTATGTTGATGTTAATACATCTTTTTAAAATTAAATGGATTCCACAGTTATCCAAAGGTAAGTGCAAACAATACAGACAATACTTTTATTTGTTGAAATTCATGTAAAACTTAAATATCAGGTATCCCAAAAAACATTGAACGGACTTGTGAGTTTTTTATTTATCGAATGATGCAGCATATTTATTTAAATACAGGGAGGTAATATGATCCTATACGTGATTCCACGTAAAATCGGGAGTAAATAAATATATTTCACTTCATCTCACCATAAATGAATCCATCAAATCATAATCCCTTCGCTGGCCATATTATGGTCATGGGATCGTCTAAGAGGTAACCGAAGTAACAGAACTAGACTCGAAATTTGATTGTTCACATTCACACTGAACTCAACAGTGCTCAAAGGTTTGTCACTGATGAAACAAAATAGCAGCGTGCTATCATCCGCGAAACTCAATGTGGGTGTTTGCGTGGTTCAGAAAGAGGCTGGGAGACAAAAATGGGCACCCCAGTGTTCACGTTAAAACCACAGGAACCGACATCTAAGACCACATGAATATTCCTTTTGGAAACTCTTCATCCAATTGCAGAAACTCCCGGGAAAACTATACGAAGATAGCCTATTCAGAAGAACCTTATGCCAGGCAAGATCGAGAGCTTTGGATATGTCCAGAGCAACTGACCTAGATTCCCCATAGCGTTCAATAGCCTTTATCCATTCTTGCATCACATGTTAATCGGTGTTTGCGAAAACCATATTGTCTATCACTGATGATACATTTGCCCCCCAGGTATCTAACCATTTCGAGATTGATAACTGCTTCCATGACTTTTGCAAGTCCTGGTTGTGTTCGGATCGTTTGACAGGAGTTCAATCCGATATTGCAACTCTTCGATCTTATTCACTGGCATTGCATACTCTAAACTCTTCAAATAACCAAATACAAAAGTCCAAAAAATTCAAACGGGCCATGGCACTGGGCCTGCTTGTCCTATCCATCTTCTGGGAAATGTTTGATCTAAATATCCCTAACAGCAAGTATATAATGTGGGAGCGCTCCATCTTGAATAAACCAAATATTCATCCACTGATTTAAACGTACCACGTCTAAAAAATCGGACAAGGTATTTTAAAGAAAGTTAAGGAATGAGGATTCTGTTAAATTCCGTTGTAAAACTACTGGTCCTAACAAACGATCTCCTAAAATACCTAGCCAGATATTTATACTGAAACGCTGTTGATGCCTGGGATTTAAGAATGGCGTATGGATTTTCATCCGCCCAAATATGATTATTATGAAAGTTAAAAATTCCATCTTTGGTTAAGCTGGCTTCATCAGTGAAAAGGATGTTAGAAGTAAAATGCGGATGTTCAGCAATCTTTGTTAAAACCCATTGACAGAATGTCCTTCTGGCTAGATGATCAGGAGGATTAAGAGCTTGCACGCGTTGAATATGGAATGGATATAGAAGTTGTTGATACATAGTTCTCCAGACAAGGAGGCCACTTATTCTTACTTCCGCTGAAAGTCTTCTTACACTTGTACCGAGATTTTCAGTCACAATATTTAAAATATGCTCTTCAACTTCTGGAGTACTGACAGATCTTGGACGTCCAGTATCACGAGCTTTTTTTTAAGGAACCAATCGTCTAAAAACTTGAACGTCACATGAGAAGGAAGTTGACGATCGGGATAAGCCTCTGCATAAAGGCGACGTGCTTCTGGACCACTTCCGGTGGCACGGCTATACATGAAAACCATATCACTCATTTCAATATTAGAATAAGGTATTTCAAATTAAGTAATAATAACTTTTTCTTAACAACAAAGTGAAAAAGAAAGTAAACAACTCGAATCGGATGCGGAATATTCAATAAAAGTACGTAAATATCATAAGAAAACCAAATGTTTGATTTCAGCTGTTTTTTTTTAATGAACCGACTGAAAAACATTTTAATTGTAAGTGCAGTAAACAAGACATCTGAAAAAGTAAAATAAATCGAATATCGTGTTTGGTTGCGCTAGTAGTTAATTTGAAAACCGAAAATCGCTTATATCTCCAAAACGGTTCATTTACAGACTCATGTTTATATGAAATTTTTTACTTATTTTGAGGTCTATAATCAGCTTCCAAAATATTGAATCTTTGTTTTTTAACACCCGGTATATATCCCTCATCCTAGGTGAAACAGTTGGAATTGTTGGAGTTTCCCGACCAAATGTTTCGATAGTCGAGTCAGAATACCCACGCGAAAAGATCAGCTTTAGCTTTAGGCGAAATTGCAAGTGAACCGTCCTCTTCTATCAGAGAAGGAAACTTGAATGAGAGAATTTGTTGTCAATTTTCTTTGCCATCGACCAACACTGGCACGATCCACTGAGACAGTCTATGAGCTTGTTGGTTATTAATAGAATTAAGCGAAACAAGCATCAAGTGGTTTTATCCTGATTTAGTATCTGCAAGAAGATCGGTCCTCCATTCAGAGAAAATACCGATTGTAATATTTCACCAGCTATCAGAGCTCTTAGACGACGAATATTGTCTTCTGACCACTTGCGTGGTGGAGGGGGCTTCGACAGGTAGGTTAATTTCCGATCCGCTACGGGCGGCAAACACACTGCTACTGACCAGCCTTCTATGTCTATGAGCTTGTTGGTTATTAAAAGAATTAAGGGAAACAAGCATCAAATGGTTTTATTTATCCTGATTTAGTATCTGCCAGAAGATCGTTTATCCACTCAGAGAAAATACCGATTGTAATATTTCACCAGCTATCAGAGCTCTTAGAAGACGAATATTCTCTTCTGGCCACTTGCGTGGTGGAGGGGGGTTCGACAAGTAGGCTAATTTTCGATCCGCTACGGGCGGCAAACACAACGCTACGCCACTGCTACTGACCAGCCTTCTTATACTAACCAACGTAACAGTGATTATGAGGGGATGATATCACATTCTCAACGTTTTAACAATAATGACTTAAACGGCCTCAGTAGAGATCTCAACATGTCGAAAGTACCTTCCGAGTTACTGGCTTCCAGGTTAAATGACAAACATGTATTAAAACAAGGAACTGATGTTTTCGATAAATAATTCATTTTATCGATGAGTTTTCCATCTTTCTTCTTCTTCTTCTTCTTCCTTCTTCATTATAGGCATTTTTGCCTGTTCCTTCTTCGTAACTTGTCCGGTGTTCAGTTGGCAGTCAGGTTATCGCTCCACCTTTTTCGCGGTCTTCCTATACTTCTCCTTCCCATTGGAGATTTATCACGTGCGATTCTGACCACTCTCTCATGATCCATTCGGTCTATGTGTGCATTCCACTCGTGCTTTCTCCCCAGGATCCACTCATTCACCTCTTCCACCCCGCACATTTTTCTTATGTTGTCACTGCGCTCTCTATCTAATAGCGTTTTTCCAGCTATTTTCCAGCTATTTTCATTAGGACTTTCATTTCACATGTTTCCAACAACCTTTTAGTTTTTGTTGTGTTTGGTCGTGTTTCTGCTGTGTACGTCATTATTGGTCTTATGGTAGCTTTGTAGATTCTTGCCTTTGTCTCGGTTCGCAAGTGTTTGTTACCCCATATGGTGTCGTTCATGCATCCAGCTGTTCTCATTGCCTTATTTACCTGTTGTCTCACCTCAGACTCTACATCCCCAAAACCACAAAGCCCTATTCCCAAGTATCGGAACGTCATCTCTTGCTGTATGATTTGGTCATCGACGACGAGTTTACATCTTGAGAGGATATTTGGATGTAGTCAAACATTTTGTTTTTGTGACAGATATAACCATATTCAGGGATTTTGCTATGGAATTGAAGAGATATAGAAGCCTCTGCAGGTCGTCCTCGTTCTCTGCAATCAGCACTGCGTCATCAGCGTAACAAAGAATCGAAATATTTTTATTGCCCATTTTAAACCCCCCGAGACGGCGAACTTTCTTTATTATTTCATCCATGATCAGGTTGAAAAGCAATGGGCTCAAAGAATCACCCTGTCGAATTCCCTTCTCCACTGATATAGGTCTGGTGAGTTCTCCATCGATTTTAGCCTGTATTTTGTTGGAGCTATATATATCTTCAATTACTTTAATTAAGTTGTGCGGTATCTGTCTTTTGTAGAGAAGGTGTACGACATCTTGTATTTTAATTCGATCAAATGCTTTCTGAGGATCTACAAAGCACATATATGCGGGCCGGTTATATTCAATAGATTTCTCAATGATCTGTCTCATAACAAATACTACATCATTACGTGATCTCCCTGATCTGAAGCCTTGTTGCTCATCGGATAGGGAAATAATATTATTGATCTTATTGGTGATTATTTTAGTTATTAATTTTAATGTTGTACTGAGTAGATTTATACCCCTGTAGTTCTCTGGTTTTTTCTTGTCTCCCTTTTTAAACATGAGGATGGCGATACTTGTTCGCCATTGGTCCGGTATTCTGTGGTGGTAGAAGATGGCCTTAGTCAGCAGGGTCAACAGGTTAACCAGATGCTGCCCCCCATACTTGAGCAATTCATCTGGGATGCCATCTAGTCCGGGGCTTTTTCTATTCCTCAGCTGTCGGAGTGCCAATTCGATTAATACCCTTGTCCATATTTATCATGCGTATGCCAAGTACCTCATTCGCAGCTTCTTCAATGTTGGTCTTTAACTTTTGCCAGCAAACATCGACATCGTCTCTCGAATCTATTGGGTTTGTTTCTATTTTTTCCTGTAGTCTTCGCTGGTATAAATCTTTTCTTTGATCCATCTTTCTATGCATGTTATATTTATATTACTACAATCTAATATTTTAAGTTACGACTTCGGTATTTTTATTTACTAAAGGTGGACCATCTAACGTTTGCATTTCGAAGTAGTGGTTATTTCGCGTCTGGCAACACTGAGAAATATTATGAACTATTTCGAATCTTCTATCCAAACTGTTAGAAATTTACGTGGAAAATTCAATAGAAATGAAATGCCCCCACGTCAATTCGTGAAGCGAGTTCGTGAAACTGCATCATTATTTGATAAAACAACCCATTCAGACCTGACAACATTGCTGCTATAGCCCATCAACTGCTGAACATCCATCAACATGAACTCGTTGTGCTCAAGAACTGAAAATTTTTGGCATTTCTCTATGGAGAATTTTACATAAAGACTTCGGATATTAACTCTTACAAAGTTCAACTAATGCAAGAATGCATCAATCAAGTTCTGTTGAAATAGATTGAAAAGCAACTCAAGATCTGAAGCATGGTCGTCAACAAAGCTCCAATCCTTCCGCTGGAGAGTTTTATGCAGCTCGAAAAAACCCTCAGTAGTAAGAGGTCTAATTTTTCTGTATCTATAGCCTATAGATTTACTTGGAATTATCGCAGTCAAGATCTGTGCATCTTGATCCGAAAAGGCTGTCTGTAGAACATCTGTGTACTCATTCTGGGTGTTAAAATTTATGAATATATTGTTCAAACAAAGGTTGTTCCTGATGCGCTGAAAAATTTTCTGTTTAAAACCGAAAGGTTATTTGTCCCAGAAGGTTTTACCTGTTCGAAAGTTTAAAAAAAAATCTTGACGGAAAAGTTATTTCTGACACTTCTGTTGTTGTTTCGGCGTAGAGTTGTGGAGAGCTCCAGCAAGCTTGTGAAAGACTTGTGGATGAGTGTATTGCGTGGTGTAGTTCAACTTATTTGATAGTTAATATTGGTAAGTCCACTTGCCTAAATTTCGGTTTAAGAAACTATGAAAAAGGTCCTTTACAAATAAACTGTCTCGACACAACATTGGTCCCAGTTGAGTGTACTAAATTTCTCAGCGTACACATGGATAGAAATCTGAACTGGTCAGCTCATGTCGATATTTTGTGTAAGAAAATTAATAGCGCTTTCTTTGCTATCAATCGACTGAAAAACTACTTACCGCGTAGTTCTCTTATCCATATTTATTATAGCCTTATTAACAGTCATATATCTTACAATGTTTTGCTCTGGGGTGACTGTAGCTCTTTCTCTAGAGTTTTTGTGGCTGAGAAAAGAATAATTCGTCTTATCTTCGATCTGAGCCGTCGCTCATCATGGCAGCCAGAGTTTATTGCCAACAGAATATCGTTGTTACCTTGTTTATATATTTTTAAGTGTCTTTTATATGCTAAGAAAAATTAAACTAAATGTAAAACACTTTCGAGTTCACATGATCATCATACAAGAAATTCACATATACTCCTTGTTCCTAAACACAGAACTCGTAGATTTGAATGTTCCCCTTTATATCAAAGCATTAAGCTGTTTAACCATCTGCCATCTTACATCAAATCTTTGAACGAACATAAATTCAAAAGGAAAATCAAGGAAATATTACTGTTAAAATGTTTCTATTCAGTTAGTGATTTTCTTTCTGATTCCTTAGATGCTAAGAATAATAACTGATTTGTACCTATACTTTCTACCTGACTTTTCCTATGCTTATTGTAGCGTCCTAAAGGACCAATTATGTTATTAATTAAATATATTGTTATTATTCTTATATAGACTTTAAGAAAATTTTTTATACATAATCTGTACTTTTTATCTGACTTGGCCTATGCACATTATAGTGTCCTAAAGGATTAATAAAGTATTATTCTTATTATTATATTGGCGACACAAAAAAGATTTGCCTAAATAGGCGAATCGTTCTTCAGAAAAAGTATCGAAAGGTTAAAGAAGCGCTAGAGTGCCGCTCTTGAAGAGCACTATGCTATAATGAATATAGCAGATCCTTTTAATCTCACTTGTGCAGTTCAAGAGATTATTGAAACTATATTATATTTCGGAAAGTTTATTGACATCTAATTTTTTTGATAAAAAATTCATTTTGTTTAGCAGTTATCAATTTCAACCTAGAAGATTGTATGATTTGAATGTAATACTGTGAGTACTGTATTGGGTTTAAATATCGGTTCGTATTCCTATTCGTCGATAAATCAATAAATAAAATGAAATATTTTATCAAAAAATTGTAACTTCTTCATTAAACTTATCAATCGATGTGTTAAGATGAAAACGGTGATGTTTCCTGTACTAGTAGTCAGAAAAGAATCTAAGAAATTATAGTGTGGCGTGCCAGCTCCTTTTGCAGAATTCTACTCTGCTCTGCTACAGGTTCCGATGTAGCATATGAGGGTTCTTCAAAACCCTTAGGTTCTTGAGTTTGGGCGGTTCAACTGTCAGTTCAACATCACCTCTTGACGGTAAGTTCAAATTACATTATTTCGTGAATGGTGAACCGATTTTGAACATTTTAACTGGGTTGTGCACAGAACATAAATAACTTTCAAACAAACCAATACTCGACATCTCTTCCTTATTCAAAAAATGTTGGGGGTTGATGCCACCTTCATGGGGGTGGTTTTTTCGGAACAAATGGATGGAAATTCGTCCCCCTCAAAACAGAAGTTGACCTGTTTTTTAAAATCTTTGAAAATTCTTCGTTTCTGATTTCTGGGGTGGTCAAATTTTCGTTGG
Source organism: Megalocaria dilatata (assembly GCA_034642435.1). Lineage (NCBI taxonomy): Eukaryota > Metazoa > Arthropoda > Insecta > Coleoptera > Coccinellidae > Megalocaria > Megalocaria dilatata. The sequence continues at coordinate 59,037,654 of CM067854.1, read as the reverse complement.
GTCAGATTTTGAATGATCAGCCAGAAGCCCTGATTATAACCCTCTCGATTTTTATGTTTGAGGACATATGAAGTCTTTAGTTATTACGTACATGAAATTAATTCGCGAGACGAACTCTGGAGAAGTACCGAATTACCGCAAATTTTATTAGGGGATACAATAAAGTTTTCTTTGACATCTGCAAGTCTTTTATTGCGAGAATTATAAAAGGCATAGAAGTCGGAGGAGGCTACGTAGAACATTTCCTTTAAGTTTGCTCTTTTGATGTTAAATTTTGCGTTTTTGTCAAAAACTTTTGAAATTATCCTATAAAACATTGGTACAAACAGTAGCAGTATAACGTAAAAAAGATTTTCACATCGTATTTTCTAATCAAAATTACTATCAAGTGTCGTCAGAAAAAGCTAACACTTAATTTCATCATCAGGAATTATTTACTTGACGCCTCCTATAACGAAGAGTGAAGTTATAAATAAAATCATATTCCTCGCCCAAAGTTATGACTTTGCCGATTTCTATAACAACTGAAAAATAAACAGTGAAATATAAGCAGAAAAGCAAAAAAAATTCCAATTTAGCAGCCTTTTCCCACAGCAATATTTTATGGAGGCCTTTTTGGTCTAATCACCATATTTTGTTTCAAATATCCTGTGCTTATAAAATTACAGATAATAGCTGTGTAGCGACCACTTTCTTCGTTCCTCTTCCTCTCTTCTGCAATGTTCTGCTTTAGCTTGCCGGCGTATCATATAGGGGACACGACTAGTCTTAAACAATACCTGACTGACCGTCCCCGCCGAGTTCGAGTAGGGCAAAGCAAACGGCATTCGACGACCATTCCGACGTGAAACACAAGCTCACTGGCGTCACAGGCAGACATGCGCACCACGCCTGTCTGAAGAGTTCAGGTGCACATGTTCAGAACGAAACGCCACCTTCCGAATTAAGAAGTAGAAGCTCCTTCACAACACCCGTATTTCCTCAGAGCTTCAGCTGGATTAATTCTGGAGAATGTGCTATCTATTTTTTAAAAAGGTAAATAAAAAAATTACCTTTTTGAATTCTATGAGGAACAATTTTTGGTAAGTGAACTTGTAATTCCTTAATATCCAATCGAAACATTTTTTGCATTGGGTGATGAATTTAAACAATTTGGTCCTTACTTTATATTTCCCCTAATTCTTTTTTAGTTAATTTCCACCACATGTGATGATAGTATATATGTCTATAAAGTAAGTGTTATCTAGAGTATGTTTAAAATTTAATTCTAAATCTTTCCAAGAGATTTATTTAGATTTAAATATGTAAGGGTTACGGAGAATTAATCCAGTTATGATTCACCCTGTATAAAACCTATGAAATACAACACAGTTCGAAAATGTAACAAGACTACGAAACTCGGAACAAAATAGTGATAGAGAACAGAGTAATTTTTATGTAGTCAATTTTGAAATGAACTATAACAAAGGAACGAACTACACCACCCTATTAATGTAAGATTACACTAAAGCCCCTGAGATCAGGTCAGTACTTTAGTAAATTCTTATATATGTATTGTCCGGTATTACAGCAAATGGGACTAAAAGTTGGAGTACATTAAATTTTTTCTCACAAGTATTGATGTAATTAATAAAGATTATGAGCTGATAATAGAAAGTTCTAGAAATCGAGACAGTCTGTTACACTGTCTCGATTTCTTCTTATTATTGATTTTTGGTACAGATCAGCCGGAATTATTTATTTTAATTGATGTAATTACTTTTTGGAGTCTTTTTTTTATTTTCACTATTCTGAACCTGATTCCTTGTAATGGGTAGCCATTTATGACATAATAGGTAGGTTTACTAGTCAAACTAACTGAAAACCTATCTACCCACAGACCTTCAAGGGCATTTCCTGGAATTGATACAATAATATTGCCTACAAAACCCATCTAGTTCCTGACATTCTTCTTTTCATTGATTATGGTGCTTAGTTCTACCTGAAATAGTCAATAAGTTAGGTAAAAGTTTGCAGGTGTCCCAGAATGTATAGTCTTTGTACTTTTAATAAAATGTGGGAAATATTTTAGTATATTCTTTGAGGATTCAGATACAGTGCTAAAGATATTCCATCAGATTCTTAAGCAATGCGGTGATTACGAGTAGAATACTGATTTCAATAATATGAAATTGAATCAGCGCGTTTAGTTTAATGCAATAGACAGAGAACTACGCTTAACAGTGTACTTAAAAAAAACTAACCACAATAAATTTCTTACCACTAATACACACATCCGAAGTGACTTGCAACTGAGGAAATTGAAGATAATTAATTCAAATTCAGTACTCGTTATGTTCCATACAGTTTCTTCGTTATAAAACGAAACACTCTAAATTTCTCCTGTTGATATATTTGATGTTAATAGTTAGAACGATATACATAAAGTCAGAGAAGGACTAGGAATCGATGATTTATTAAAAGCCTGCTTGAAAAATTTTTCTTTGTGTCACTAACTATCCTCCTTTTTCGTGTGATATTTCAGCGCCATCTGTCATTTAGTTTAATTATAAAAATGTATATATGACAGTAATTTATTTCCACAAAAATGTTTGTACTAATACAACAATTGTTTCACCACGATGTGGCTTCTTCAGGTATTACATTGTACTGTCAGACAGTACAATGTAATACCTGAAGAAGCCACATCGTGGTGAAACAATTGTTGTATTAGTACAAACATTTTTGTGGAAATAAATTACTGTCATATATACATTTTTTTTAATTAAAATGAGTTTCCACCAAGTGAAGACCGAATCTATCAAATAGTCATTTAGTTTGATTGCAGTTCTTCAATTTGTCAGGTCATCTTAAATGTGTTTCGCGATTTCTACAGTGGATAAAAATATCGAACAAAGAATACGTCTTAAATCTTTGATCGCAAATGGAATTCCGTATCGGAAAGCGCTGAAAATATTATTGATGATCAGAGTGAATGGACACCATTGATAACATTTGCAGGTAAGTGCGAAGAAAACACGTCAATAACGATTAAAAGTGAAGGTAATTTGGTTTTCAGTCTATAGAAGATATAAAATCAAATTTGCTAAAGTACTGAAGTCGATTTCTGCAAATGTTTTGATGGTTGTATTATATTGTTGGCGTAAGTGTATCATTTGAGGGGAGCCTACTTTGAAAGCGATACAATAAATTTGGACGAATAATAGCTATTTTGGGTTTCATTGAGTGATTTCCGATATTTTACTATCGAAAAATAGTTCTACTACTTCCAAATTTCAGATCAAACGATTCTGTGGTTTAGAACCCTAAACCTCTAGGTCTCTAAAAGGTCACAAGTTATATTCATGGACATCAATAAAGCATTTGATAGTGTATTATGGTCTCCTGTACACACTCCAGACGTTGGACACCCCAGCTTATCTATAAAATATTAAAGGAAACTTCCTAAGTGTTAAAATTAACGGTCATTTCTCTGCATCGTTCTTTCCTCAACAAGGAGTGCCGCAGGGCTCTCCATTATCACCATTTTTATATAATATTTAAGTACATGATATTCACAAGGTAACAGAGGAATTGAAAAGTTACATCCTTCAATACGCTGATGACGCAACGCTCATAACCCACAGCAAGAATCTGAAGGACACGATGGAGGAACTACAAAGTCTATGTGGCAAAATCAACTGACCGTCCCCGCCCAGTTCAAGAAGGCAAGACACACAGCGTTCGACGACCGTTCCGACGTGGAACAGGCAGACATGCGCATCACGCCTGTCTGAAGAGTTCAGGTGCGCATGCTCGGAACGAAACGTCGCCTCCCAAATTAAGAGGTAGAAGCTCCCTCACAATACCCGCATACCTTAAGAGCTTTAGTTATAAAGAGCACAAATAATCTTTTTCCCGGTACATTTTGAATATGTACACTACCTCACAGGTGGTGTGGAAATATGTGCATATTATGTAGAACGTGATTCTTACAAGCACAATATCTGGGAAATAGTGGGTCTTAGAGAAAAATCATAAGGACCATTTTTATAGAGAATTTTAAGGTCTACAACTTTGCTCTGAGGTACATTTTCGATAAAACTTGCCGTTTCAGAGAAAAATCCAAAAAACCTAAAATTTTGACCTTGGGCCCCGAATAAGTCCCTTAGCGCACATGGGACCGATTGGGACTTTGACACTTTATTTCTTGTAGTAAACCTAAGGTCTCTACGAAGATTTGGCTCTGTCGGAATTTTCTTTATTTGATCACTATTTTTATGTCTAAATTGACCAGTCTACTAATTATTCTAAACGAACATAGAATGTAAAGAATTGTTTTGAGGTTAACATTTACCAGTCGTGTTCTAGTATCATGGAGTGTATATGTAGGAAAACAGGTATGTGAAATATTTATTGTTTCTATTTGGCATTCTGAAAAGTCGATTGAAGAATATCGATGGGAATTCGAAACGCTGATATGAAGATGTGCTATGTCATGTTTGATAATTCTATATGTCTATCAAAAGAAACAGTATTTCAAAGACATTTTATTAAATTATTTTAAAATTAAAATTTGTATAGGAGCGATAGAATTATTCTGCTCGAAGATATTGAAATTAATCCTCTTCGAAATAATTGATCCTTTCAAATCCATACTGCTTAAAATTTATCGAATAACAACCTTATTGTTTATTCGTCCCTCTATATTTTTGTGAACAGATTTTATTACTTGAGAAACATTTTTGCAATTTTATACTGTTTGAATACTGACCTGATGATATCATGGTATGACCAAACAATTATCAAAATTTATTTTTATTCAAAAATTTGACATTATATTGAATTTAGTCCTTCTACGCTGATCGTCAGGAAATTATAGCTTAGTAAATGGAAGGAAATAAGATATTACATAGTTTATATAATTTTTTATCAACTGAATATAGAGTAACTAGAGTTTCGTAGTGTTTATTACAATTTCAAACTGAATAAAACAAATTGTATTTCAACTATTATATACCGGTATGAAAAAGACAGTCGGAAATTCAATGTTAATCTAGAGGACGACGAGGGTCCAGTGGAGCAGTGGAAGAATCAAAACGTGAGCGCGATGCGATGACGAATAAATGATTGTTCTCTCACAGTGACGAGTGGGGGAAAGCTTCGATCGAAACGAAGCTCCGCAATCTGCTTTCAGCAATCAGAATCATTCGCATGTTGATGAGTTAGTCTATATCAGTTGAAAATAAAGTAAGTCGAAATGTTTAGTGTAGAAGAAAAAACTTAGATCATAAAATGGTACTTTGGTGGTCAATCAATTCAAAAGACAATAAATTCATTTATTGTTGAAGATAGACCGATTCCTTCAAGTTCGGCTATTTCTGAAACAATTAAAGAATTCGAGAAATGTGGGTGTTAACGAACATGCAGGCATTGCAACATTGATAAACCACCAAAAAACATTAGTGAAAATAGTTTGAAAAAAGAAGTAGATGCGTGTGCTGCTGTTGAAACCAGTGCACCTTGTTCGAGTAAACAAATTGCTGAACAAGTCAATATGAGCGACAGAAGGGTAAGGAAGATTTAGAAAAGGAATGGTTACCGATGTTAAAAGGTTCAAACAAACAAAGAAATTTTTCCAGAAGACCATAACAAACGAATGGAATTTTGTGAAACTATGATGGAAAAAGTAAATGAAAACAGTTCATTCCTCAATAATATCTTATTCACTAATGAGACATCGTTTTCCTTGAATAGAAAACATAATCCATCAGTAGTAAGATTTTGATCTAGGAAGTATAAGCATTTGAGTATTCCAGTTCGTACCCAGTATCCGCAAAAACTTAATGTTTGGACAGGAATACTGGGGAATTACATCATAGGGCCATTTTTTATCGATGGTAACATAAACGCTGTCAAACATCTGATGCTTTTAGAGAATAAAATTATTCCAACAGTTCGACAACTACCAATCAATTTCGATGATATCTGGTTTCAACAGGATGGCTGTCCAAGTCACAACGCAAGAGTATCTAGTCTCACACAATATCTCTAGACAACTTTTTCGGACTCTGTAATTTCTAAAAATGGCACGATGAAATGACCCCCCAGATCACCAGATTTATCTCCCAATGATTTTTCATTTGGGGATATCTGAAAAATTTGGTTAATGGGCATGAAATTGATAGAGCCACGAATATTAATGAATTAAGGTTTAAATAATCCAACTTTGTGCCAAAATAGCAACTATGCCGAATCTGCTCAGAGATGTGAGATTATCTCTTTATAATAGATTTGGCTACTGTATGGCTCAACAAGGTGGATTATTTGAACATTTAATTTTAATTTGTCGTCCTTTGATTTCGCAATTTTTAGAATTTGTCTTCGAATTCCTTATTTTCGTAGAATTTATTCAATTTTCTAGCCAGTTATGGCAAAAACGATCCTAAGCACCCATTTCCACAGAGGAAATTATTTGTGTCATTAATCGTGGCAAATAAATTCCTCGCATACAATGGAATAAGATTGTCTTATTTATTTTCAACCGATATGGCCTAACACATCTCACATTCGAAGTGCGATTGATTCTGATTGCTGAAAGCAGGGCGCAGAGCCTCGTTTCGATCGAAGCATCCCTCCACTCGTCACTGAGAAATAACAGTCGTTTATTCGTCATCGGATCGCGCTGAGGTTTTGATTCTTTTACTGCTTCACTGGACCCTCATCGTCCTCTAGATTTACATTGAATTTCCTATGTTTCCGACTGGCTTTTCCATTCCTATATATTCGTTGAAGGCTTCGTCTTGTGGGGTATGCGAGAAGTGGGATATGCCAAATGTCCGCTTGCTTATTTAATTCTTACTTCTAAAACATTCTTGAGCTTAAATATTTTTATGGATTCCAGGATGTCTAGTTTGTTTCTTTTCGCTTCCAGGTGCAATATTTCAAGTTTCTCAGGATTGGGCAACATGGAAATATTGCACTTGGAAGCGAAAGGAAAAAACTAGAGTCACTGTGTATTCAGTTAATAAAAAGTGATAGAGAACTAAGTAATTTCTTATTTCATTTAAAGATTTAAAACTTTTGGACCATCTAATATAAATATATTTGAATATGTTGATATTTACAGTTATATTCTGTTAGCCTTTTACATATTTAATTTCAAAAAATTATATTTAATATTATAACTTCAGGAATTAAATTAATGTCGTATAAGCACTGCTCATATCAAACGACATATAAAATAAACGTTCATTATAAGACATCTAAATTAGATAACAAAATCCAATAAATAAAAATTGTTAATAAAATTCCTATAAATTAAATATTTTGAGTATACAAAATTTTATTTCTGCTCACTCCTATTATGAAAACAAATATCTTTCAAAAATGTTCAACATAATCTTAAGAATTTCATCATAAAACTTCTTACCTACAATATTCAATATTAATGGATATCTGAGTTATTTTTTAGAAAATCTCAAGATATGTAAAAACATTACTAAAAAACAAGTTTTAAGAGAGACTTTGCTTCGTCAGTATTCAATAAAATATAACATCCATCAACAAATACATTTACTCATCTTTAACAATTCAGAAAGCGTCTTGGTAAATGAATAGTGGACATTTAAATGGAGTATAATGTTGACTCGAAATAAATAGTTCTGTGGTTTACCATTAATCCTAAAGATTGAAAGGCAATTCAACGGCCTCTGTTTTAGCACAAGAACCATCTGTATAAAGAACAAGAACCATCTGTTACAAGAATGAAGCAAAGTCTCTCTTGAAACTTGTTTTTAGTAATGTTTTTACATATCTTGAGATTTTCTAAAAAGTAACTTAGTTAGATATCCAATAATATTGAATATTCTAAGTAAGATAGTTTTATGATAAAATTCTTAAAATATGTTAAACATTTTTGAAAGAATAATATAAATAGAGGTTAATTCTTGATAGAAGGTATATAAAATTATTTAAATATTTTAATATTAGCCTTCTACATATTTAATTTCAAAAAATTATATTTAATGAACTTCTGAAAATAAATTAAAATAATGTCATATAAGTACCACTTATATCAAATGACATATAAAATAAACATTCATTATAAGACATCCAAATGGTATAACAAAATCCAATAAATAAAAATTGTTAACCAAAATCCTATAAATTAAATATTATGAATAGACAAAATTCAGCAGAAACAAAATTTTGTCAATTCAAAATATTTTATTTATAGGATTTTGGTTAACACTTTTTATATATTGGATTTTGTTATACCATTTGGATGTCTTATAATGTTTATTTTATATGTCATTTGATATAAGTGGTACTTATATGACATTATTTAAATTTATTTTCAGAAGTTATAATCATTAAATATAATTTTTTGAAATTAAATATGTAGAAGGCTAATATTAAAATATTGAAATAATTTTTGAAATATATTTGTTTTCATAAGAGGGATGAGCGGAAACAAAATTTTGTTTTCTCAAAATATTTAATTTATGGGATTTTTGTTGAGAATTTTTATTTATTGGATTTTCTTATCTCATTTGGATGTCTTATAATGAATGTTTATTTTATGTCGTTTGATATGAGCAGTGCTTATATGACATTAATTTAATTCCTGAAGTTAAAACATTAAATATAAATTTTTGAAATTAAATATGTAGAAGGCTAATAGAATATATCTGTAAATATTAAAATATTAAAATAATTTTATATTCCTTCTATCAAGTATAAACCTCCATTTATTTTATAATATAAAGTTAGTTTTGGTGATATTGGGAAAACATTTTGATCGATCATATTTCCAAATCCTTTGCCGCATTTTTCCAATGGCATAAACTTGAACTTCTCATTTGTGCTTCAAAATTATCCGAAAATTTTAAGTTCGTCAAAATTTCCTTCCGAAATCTATCCACCAATTTTTTTGTGCACGACTTCAAAATTTTATTTCCCGAGAGATGATAAATCAAAATCGGACCTCATCGGTTCTCCACCTGTGTCATATTATCACCGTTGTGATCTCATTTACCTCCAGTCCTGTATTTGTTTATCCGGACGATAACAAAACACGGGTTTCGTGTTACTGTGCACGCATTGTCTAGTTCATTCTACGCGAGTCTTTATCTCATTGACAAACAAAAAAAAGGTGGAGGTAGTCGCTCTGCAAGGCGTCCTGGGCTCACGAAGATATTCAAAATAAAAGCAAAAGTGCATAAACAAAACGGTACCATTTGAATAACACACTACTTTCACAATATATGCAGGCAGGGATTCAAGAACGTTGGCTATGCTTGAAATGGTAGTCGCTAGTCAGTTGTGATTTTCATTGGACCGTGGAAGGTTGTCAAATGGTTTGACGTTGTTGATGCGGTTTTTCCAACGCGCGCGCCAAAGCCGAAAAATAATAAAACCAGCAGTGCGTTCGTTTGGTGGTTCTTCCGGAGCGCAACTTTAGTTAAAAGTGGATTTATTGTGCGAAAATTCTGGAAAATAATTAATATGCTGTTTTATGTTCGCGTTCTTATTATTGTTATGAATATATTATAGTGTCTGATAAGATATACGAAGCGCTTTTTAATTGAATCGAATAAGTGAGAACGAGTGAAAATGCGTGAAAAGTGGGAAAAGCAAAATGATCCAAGGAATAGTGATGGTCATCCAGTAAGTTATTCCTTTTTTATTTAAATATTTCAATAGTAGCCTTCTAGATATTTAATTTCAAAAAATTATATTTAATAATTATTACTTCAGGAATTAAATTTGAAATAATGTCATATAAGTACCACTTATATCAAACGACATATAAAATAAATATTCATTATAAGACATCCAAATGATATAACAAAATCCAATAAATAAAAATTGTTAACCAAAATTCTACAAATCAAATATTTTGAATGGACAAAATTTTGTTTCTGCTGATCAATCTTATGAAAACGAATATCTTCAAAAAGTGTGTAACATAATCTTAAGAATTTCATCATAAAACTATCTTACTTAGAATATTCAATATTATTGGATATCTAACTAAGTTACTTTGTATAAAATCTCAAGATATGTAAAAACATTACTGAAAAACAAGTTTTAAGAGAGACTTTGCTTCGTCAGTATTCAAATTATTCATATTCAATAAATATAACATCAATCAACAACAAATATTTACTTACCCTTCAACAATTTAGAAACTCCTGGTAAATGAGTGCTGAGAAATTTAAATGTGATATAAGGTTATCTTACAACTAAATAAATAACTCGATTTAAAAGATTGAAAGACAATTTAACGGCCTCTGTTATAGCACAAGGATTTATCTGTATGAAGAATGTTAGAAACCAAATAATAATATATTATGAATAAAATAACATAAATAGAGGTTAATACTTGATAGAAGGTGTATAAAATTATTTAAATATTTTAATATTAGCCTTCTACATATTTAATTTCAAAAAATTATATTTAATAATTATAACTTCAGGAATTAAATTTGAAATAATGTCATATAGGTACCACTTATATCAAACGACATATAAAATAAACATTCATTATAAGACATCCAAATGATATAACAAAATCCAATAGATAAAAATTGTTTACCAAAATTCTAAAATTAAATATTTTGAATAGACAAAATTTTGTCACAACCATGAAATTTTTTTGAAAAAATGTAAATATCATACTAGTGTTTCAAAGTGATCAATTTCTCTCAAATTTCAAATTCAGATGTCGGAGTAAAACAAAAAATAGTTATGATAAATAAAACGAATTCTCATGAACTTCGAAATATATAGGCTGTTCCGTAAAAAACGCCCAAACGTCCGGGTGTTGATACTTTGGTTCATAATCATATTTCAATAGATATTTGAAACCTCTTAATTTTTTATTTTTAATAGATATTGAACACCTCTTAATAGAGATGACGTTTCCTGGCAAAATTATACTTTGAACAGATATACCATTATGTACATAACTGGTTTTCCAATGGGAATGATACAATCTGAAATGGTTATAATGGCAACACTGTATATTATTTTTAACATCTCTCATGTCATTTATGTGTAGTATGTTGTATGCCATTTAATCATTAAAAGATATACACCTCAACAACGTTTACAAATTGTTAAATTCTTTCATCAAAATCAATGTTCATTTGTGAAATTTAAGAAGAATTCATGGATTATTCAGTTAATCTACTCACTATTCGTCGTATTGTAGACAAATTTGAAAGTGAATTTTTTTTACACGATGCAAAAGTACCAGTACGACAAAGAAATTCACGCACACAAGGAAATATTTACTTGGTTGCAGCAAGTGAGCAAGTGTAAGAGAAAATCCAAATTATCGGTTCCACGTAGTTCTCAACAATTAAATATTTCCCAAACAGCAACTTGGGAGAATTCTAAGAAAAAATTTGGGCTTACATCCTTACAAAATTCAACTGGTTCAAGAACTGAAGCCATTTGGCAACCATAAACGTCGCTGATTTTCTGATTTTGCTCTTGACCAACTTGAAAAGCATCAACACTTTTATCGACAAATTTTTATTTAATATTTAATTGAATCAGTCTTTACTTGATGAAAATTTATTAAATAAAAAATGTATCGAAAATAATAAAGATCTTGCACAAAAAGATAATAAGTTTATAGAGTTTATAAGTTAACCTGCGGTGATTTCTGAAAAATTTACATATATACATATATATTTATCTATATATATATCTATATATATATATAAATTTTGTACCTACTCTAATATAAATAGAAAAAAAACTTAGTTGTTCAAAAATGTAAGATATACAACCTACCTGAAGATGCAACTGTATTAGCGAAATGATCATATAATAATAATAAAATTTGTTAAAATCAGAATAACCTTATTTATTATTATTTACAAAAATTGTATTCAGTGATGAATTTCAGTTTTGGTTGAATAGTCATGTAAACAAACAGAATTAGAGAATTTGAACTAATGAAAATCCACACAAAACTGCTCAGACACCATTACATACAGATAAAGTCACTGTGTGCTATTTATGCTGGCGCTGTCATTGATTCATATTTCTCTGAAGAAAATAATCAGAACAACAGTTAATGAACAATGTTCATGAATTGTTTTCGGCTGTTGTTGAGAATAATCTGCAAGACATTTGGTTTAAACAAGACGGTGCTACAACCGCCTCAACAATCGATTTATTGAAAACAAATTTTGTTGATAAGATTAGCTCAGTAAATGGTCCAATTAATTAAACTCCCAGGTCGTGTGATTTAATACCTTGTGATTTCTTCCTTTGGGGATATGCTAAGTCACATTTTCATACTGATAATCCAACAAAAACTGAGCAATTGAAAATAAACATTGAGCATATCATTGATGAAATACAGTCAAATTTATGTGAGAGAGTGATGAAAAATTGCTTTGACAAAAAGTAGTAAGTACGGAGAATTCGTGGTGGTCATTTGATAAGGAGTATGAGCCATGGTAATAGAAAGTTCTAGAAATCGAGACAGTGTAACATACATCTGTATAACAATTCTATACTCAAACAAACTCGACAAGGTTTTGTTGATCATAGATGCAAATTGCAGACATGCCCACGTTTCAAACTGATTGGTTTTCGTCAGTGCAATGTATGATAGTGACTCCAAATCTGTCAAGTATCTATATTCACTATACACAGAGGCTCTAAGGTTTTAATAATACACTAGCGCCATCTAGAGGATGCAAAATAGATACAAATGCGAGTTAATTCAAGCAAAAAAATATAATCTCGATATTTTCACGTTATTGACGCAGAAAAACTTTTCTCGTGCACAAATCAGACCATAATTTGCCGTAATGCTCATATTTAGAATATTCATATTAAAATAAATTAATTCGGCTGAACTCAACAAGGCTTTGTTGGTCAAAACCTTGTTGAGTTTGTTTGAGTTTAGAATTGTTATAAGATGTATGTTACACTGTCTTAATTTTAAGAATTTTCTATTACCATAGCTCATACTCCTTATTAATGATTTTTGGTACAGAACAGCCGAATTAATTTATTTGTATATGAATGATGTTATTTTCCATACAAAATGGTATAATGCAACCTTTCAAATACAAAAAAAATTGTGTATCATAAAATAACTTAAGTTTATTTTTTTAATTTTTAACTTGGAAAAGAATTGCTGTGAAAAATTACATTAAAAAAATTTATATGCAGCGTACCAATACTCAGGAGTTTGATTCCTGTATCAGAATAGTGACAAATGGTGAAAAGCACTGACGTAAAGTCGAAAGCTTTTAAACCCTTTTCCCCTAAATTTTAAAATCTGTGAATTACTTGTTAACGAAGCTACAGATGATGAATAAAACACATAATTCTATTTTCTGTCATCCGAATAAAAATGGAAAATACTTGGTTAAGAGGCTCCTTTTTCCTTCGATCTGCATCGTTATATATTGACAAGAGAGACGCATATTAAACAAGACTTGATATACTTTTTATATTTTCGAACATTAAAGTTCAAATGAGAATAACTCGGGAACCTTTGCGCTGATTCTGAACATTTTTGAACATAACTGATTCAGACTTCACAGCTACCCTGAAATTTTCAAGTCTCTGCGTCCACTCGGATTTCTAATCTCGACGAAATACAGAGCAAATCTTCGTGTCATTATTACACATCTGGTATATTTGATCATAGAACAATTGGCAAAATAAGAAAAAGTTTCAAATGTGACTAACTACGGAACCGTGGGACTGATTTTTCCCATTAACGTATTCGGTCCAGATATTCAGGTTCGAAACCTACTCTGAAAGTTTTAAGTCACTAGCTCTCTCCGTTCAAAAAATAAAGTGCTTATGTGCGACTCAGATCGGCTGGACAGAACTATTGTTGACCCCGGATTCTTCATCGGTGAGTCCAACCTATTTGTTTGAGACCATTTTCGGCTGAAAGACTTCGAAGACTTGTGGAAACCATTAATCTTTTTTCCCTCAACGATGTGCAGTGTCTTCTTACAGATCCAGGTCTTCTGGTCAGCCTGCCTGTCTTCCGATTCCTTCCCAATATTCTTTGGACTGTAGATAGGGGATAACATGAATTCTTTTAGCAACAGATCTCTGGCTCAGCCCATTTACACTAAGTGCCACTATTCTAGTACAATCTTCAATTGGTGAACTCATTTTATGGAATTGTTTCTTTCAGAGAGTGGAAAACAAACTTTTCAATGACCAATGTTGAACCCAGCTGATAAACGATGAATTCATCGTGAGGAATTATTCGAAGATGATTTATTTTATCAAGTTTTGTAGCCCATATGTCTACCTATTGCACATATTTAGTTGATTTTCTAATGAAAGATAGATGATGAACAAAATATTATTAAATCAATTTGAACACGTGAGTCTGTTGGAAAAAACAGTGTAAAATCTTAGTGGCCTGTATTTTTGCTCGCTAGTGTATATTATACTTCAGTTACGGCTATGACCCCATCATTGGAGCCAAATCTGTTTCCTTGGAGCATCTTTTCGAGACACGGGAACAGGTAGAAGTCAGATAGGGTGTAGAATTTTACCATCGTTCCATCGACTTGTGGACCAATGTATTATCTTGGTGAAAAGACGATTATTTTCTTTGTTATGTGAGGCCTCTTCTGCTTGATTGTGTCATCCGAACGATCCAATAATGCAATGTGGTAGTCACTGTTGATCGTCGTTCTTTTCGGAAAGAAGTCGATGAGCATAATTTCATGTGTGTGTACCAAATTACAGAGGTCATGACTCTTCTCGCTGACTGGTGTGCCTTCGGACGCTTTGGCATGCTTTTACTGACTCCACTCAACTCGGCTAACTCTCTTTTCGATTCGGGCGTATATTGATGAGTCAATGTTTCATTCAGTGTAAAAAAAAATTTTATAACTCATAAACAGCTTCAAACGGCGCCCCGAATAATTCGTTGTTGTTTTTATTCCCCTGTGAGCAGACGCGAGATTCATCTAGAAACATTTTTTTCTAACCAAATTTCTATGCACAATTCTGAACATCTTTTGATATTTTTTTTCTCTTGCAACTTGCAACACTTTACGATGGGACATAAGAATATTCAGTTTTTTTTTAGGTTTTCTTCAATTGAACATTTGGACGCTACGCATCTACTATTTAAAATAAGCAAATGTTTTAGAGCTATTTTCCGGTAACATTAATCAAGCCATTATTGCGCTTGAATGGAATTTTTTCTCAATAAGAAACTATACTTGATTGACACAACAGACTCCTTTTCATCCATCGTTTAAACAAAAACAAGTATAGCGTCAGTGGACCTTCAATTTCTCGAAAACGTCTGAACCGAATGTCATGAAATTTTTACAAGAATCTTTTGAAAGTAGGCACTATCGAAAAGCAAAAGTAGCATGCCATTAGCGGCGCCAACTATGTGTTAGTACCGGGATTTAATGACCTATCTGGTAAGTTATAACATGCACAGATGAAGAAAGGACATATGGCGGAAGAAGAGTTTTTCTCGATTGACACAACAAACTCCTTTTCATCCATCGTTTAAACAAAAACAAGTATAGCGTCACTTGACCTTCAATTTCTCGAAAACGTCTGAACCGAAATTTTTACAAGAATCTTTTGAAAGTAGGCACTATCGAAAAGCAAAAGTAGCATGGCATTAGCGGCGCCAACTGTGTGTTGGTACCGGGATTTAATGACCTATCTGGTAAGTTATAACATGCACAGATGAAGAAATAGGAAGAAAGGACGTATGGCGGAAGAAGAGTTTTTCCCGAGTAGATAAATTAAAAATTGCAAGGTTCGAATACATATATTTTCCAAGACAATAATCATTTGGAATTATTTAATTCAATATGAAGCCATGTTCGTCATTATAATTAAATGTAAAATATATGTTTGTACTCGTTTTATCACTTTTCATTTCAACCCACGCTTCCAGTATAAATAGCAAATTATCTCCAGAATGCACTATATCCTGTATAAAAAATAGAAATAAAAGTTTATTGTAGAGTCCAGAGTTAAGAAAAATGAATTATCTATGAGAATTGTTGAAAATTCACTAGTCACTTGATTTCTATGTACAAAATTACCTCTTTTGCATTCATAAAGGTTGAATTTTTGGAATATAACATAATTCGTGAGTAACTGATATTCATATATTTATTGCCTTTCTCATAAAAAAATGAATATACTGAGAAATATAAAAAATTAAAACAAACTTTTTATAACTGTTTTACTGCCAACAATTTTCAGATATTTTACAATATGTAAGGTTTACAGTTTTGCAAAGAGTTTCGAATTTTCGTTCATCTTCAGGCCTGAAGATGAACGAAAGTTCGAAAAAATATCTGATATGATCAGATTCGATTTATTTTAATGCTCATTTTAGTATTTCTGTAAAATTTTTACGCGTTCCTCCCAATGATCTGCGTCACTCAAATGTTAGATTGAGTGTATTACATTGTGGTCCAAGTTACATCTTAGAAACGTGAACACTTTCAAAAGGAATTACCTAAAAATGAGATATTTAGAAGTTAGCTTTTGAGCTCAAAGGGGAGAACAAATTCCTGAATAGGACTAGTTCGTCTATTTGATTCAGAAATATGTCCACTTACATTTTTCTTTGATATGATGGGTTTTGTGACAACCAAATGGGTTGAAATTATACACAATTACAATGCAGAATTTGCGTATTTATTGAAGTATTTCATATTTTCTGATTATGTCGCTAGAATTTCTTAACGATTCAACTTTAACTCAGCTATTGTAAATCAAATTCATTTAACTTCTAATAAAAGAGGTTCTTAAATTCCTCACGCTCAATAATTTGACTTCCTGTCCACATCATACTGATAGTGAAATTTTTGAAGTATTGGAAAGATTTTCAGAGTTTCTGTAATAAAATCCTGGGGAAAATCTCACCAAATATATCTCATACTAAGCCTTCTTAGTAATGAAACTGTAAAGAAATTGATAGATCTCTACAATGCTAAGCGGTAAAACGACCGAAAAAAGACATCCATTTCTTCTTAAGAAAATACTACCAAGTACTATACATATGACTGTAAAACTATAACCGGGACCAGAACTAAATTCAGATCTAGGAGATAATACTAAGAAACTATCCTATCATCCTTCAGGCGGAAATTCACCCAATAGAAAAATCAGCTATACCGATCCACTCTGACAGTGAAACTGCCATCAAGTAGTAAATTCAAAAGTGGTATGAAAGCACCTGAGCAAACTAAGCAACAATAAAAGTTTCTCGTTGGTCTGAATTCCCGAAGACTCCGTAATCAAGGAAAATGAAAAACTTAACATAGTAGCCCGAAAAGAAGCTTTAATTACTGTTGTAAGGCCAAAATCTTTATATACCTGGAGAATCTACAAAGAAAACTTCCGGCAGAAAGAAGAAACCGACAGACAAGCACTCAGGCGGAGCATAAAATTAGGTTAGAGCATAAATTAGGTTCTGCTGAAAATGATGAATGTAGATTATCAGTGTAGAATATATCATTTTATCTATTATATTATTTCATATAATAAATATTGGGAATAGGAAAAAAATTCTTGCCAATATTCTTTACTTGATGAAAACTCATTTTAAATGGCATATTAAAACAAATTGTAGAAATTACTATGTTTTACTACCAATAAAAATATATTTTACGCATTTTCTTGTGACTCGAGTTTCGGGAAATGAACTATCCCATCATCAGACAACTGAAGACCTAACAGTGGTACAGAGGTATTTAAACAAAAGTGATAAATATTTTGAATATTTCAATAGATCACACCTAATAGTGGTACAGAGGTTTACAAGCGGAACGTGATAAAAACCCGGTTAAAAAAGAGGGGCCTTCTAACAGATATCGGAATGTCGGCAATCGACAAAGAAGGTTATTAAACAGATGGTACCCAAATATCTCAAATAATTTTTTTGGGGTTACATAGCTCCGTACAGTTATTCATTATTTTTACGTTATTTTGTTGTACATCTCAAATATTTGGATTTACATAGCTCCATACAGTCATTCATTATTTTTTAAATTATTTTTATTGTGAACGAATTTGAAAATTTTAATAATCAAGTTTCTTTTCATTTGAATCTGCATGTAAAATTTTCTTAAGATTTTCTTTTGTCGAAAGGAATTACTAGTTTCTAGAGAATGAGTGGCAAAAGTTGAATTTTTGTTTACTATTCATTAAATTAATTTTAGGTTCGTTAAAAAAGATTTTAAACAGATGTTACTTTTTGAATATCTCAAATATTTTCGATTTACATAGCTCCGTACAGTCACTCATTATTTTTACATTATTGTTATTGTGAACTAATTTGAAAATTTCAACAGATTCTAGATAATCGAGTTTCTTCCCTTTTGATTCTACATGTAAAATTTTAAGATTATCTATTGTGGGAAAGGAATGACCGTTTTCTAGATAATGAGTGGCAAAAGTAGAATTCTGTTTATTTTTTATGAAACTCATTTTATGTTCGTTGAACCTCGTCTTGAATGAACGTCCTGTTTGTCCTATATATTTATTACTGCACGTAGAACAAGATAACTCATAAACTCCTGATTTGTGTATGTTTGGAGTAGGGTCCTTTGCGTTAAAAAATACCGATGATAACTTGTTTTGCGTTTTGCTCTTTTTTAACCGGATTTTTATCACGTTCCGCTTGTAAACCTCTGTACCACTATTAGGTGTTATCTATTGAAATATTCAAAATATTTATCACATTTGTTTAAATACCTCTGTACCACTGTTAGGTCTTCAGTTGTCTGATGATGGGATAGTTCATTTCCCGAAACTCGAGTCACAAGAAAATGTGTGAAATATATTTTTATTGGTAGTAAAACATAGTAATTTCTACAATTTGTCATTTTTTCAAACGATTTATGAGTTGCCAAAAAGTTTACATGGTACAAACAAGCAACAAATATCAAACGCGAATAAACAAATTCTTTAAAAGTCGCCTCAATTATAATAATAATTCCACTTGTTTGAACCACTTGTTAGAAATAAGATACACCATCAGTTATAATTTCGAAAATTTTAATGTTAATGAAAATAACACTTTGAACTTATTACAACTGTAACAAGGTATAAAATAAGTAAAATTTTTACAAACGGATGTAAATAATTCACTTCTCTTGAATTATTTTAAGACACTGGTGAAATTTATTATTACTCGAACAAGAATTCCTTTATAACCTTCTTGAAATATATACCTTCATACAGAGAAAATTTCGTGGAATGAATTTAGTTTATCAGAATTTAATATTTGTAGAAGCAACTGTGTAGCGAACAATTGTTATGATATTTAAATTAACATGTAGAAATTTTGAATTTTATTACTTAGTAGTGAACAGATACTTGTCAGTGAAGAGTCCAGTAATGTGGGTATGCATTTATTTGAAAATTATTCAAATAATGCAACGATAGGAGAGAACTGAATCTTTTAATTTCCATTTGGAGATTAAAATTAAAAATTAAAAAAAAAATTAAAATATTTATATTATTTTGGTGCGTTTGATTTTTAAAACTATATCTTCGCGATATAAAAAGGTTATTAATTGTGATTCAAACACAAATGTTGCAACTAACAGAATTTGATAAGAACGATGTGAGCAAATGAGGAATTAGTCTAAAATTACTTACTTCAATGAAATCCTGAACGTAAGTTATTTTTGACATGGTCCTTATCAAAATAAGTTATGCAAATGGAATAATTAACGTAAGTTCTTTCAGACTAGTCCCTTATTTGCCTACATCGCTCTCATCGAATTGTGTCAGATGTAACACTTATTTACACTTGTGAATATTTAAACTAGTCATTTAGATTAGTATTAAAAAAAAATTCAAATTGCAAAGTAGTTTTCAGAACAATGAATAATTCACATATTTTCATTGAAAAACACCAGGAAAAATAAAAAAGGCAATAAATCTAACATCTTTATATTGTTTGTCAAACCGGAAGATCCTTCAAGAAAAGAATACATGATCACCAGTTATACATCAGTTATACATCAAATACTTTACACTTCACATAGGCGAAACATTTGAAAGAATTTAAAAACAATTGCAATAACATCTCTAAGATTCTCGATAATAAAAGAGTTCGAAATTAATCATTTTAGAATCACTTGAAATTAAGAGGAACATTTTCTTATTTTAACGGAACTAGATGTTGAGAAATCTCTCTTGTTAATTTAGGACTCCCAGTCGTCTCCAATATACCTCATCAATATATTATGCCTCTTCTA
The DNA here is from genome assembly GCA_034642435.1 of Megalocaria dilatata. Lineage (NCBI taxonomy): Eukaryota > Metazoa > Arthropoda > Insecta > Coleoptera > Coccinellidae > Megalocaria > Megalocaria dilatata. The sequence goes on along the minus strand of CM067854.1, from coordinate 59,017,399 downwards.
TTTTTTGTCTTCTTCATCCATAGTATATAAGAACCGATATACAGGTATGGAACAGACAGTCGGAAACATAGGAAATGAGATGTTAATCTACAGTCCACTGGAGCAGTGGAAGAATCAAAACCTCAGCGCGATGCCATGACGAATGAATCACTGTTCTCTCTGAATTACTTCGATCGAAGCATTGGTCAGCACTGCCATTGAGTGAGAACAGTGGTTTATTCCTCATCGCATCGCGCTGAGGTTTTGATTCTTTCCCTGCTCCACTGGACTATAACTAAAATTGAAATTCCTATGTTTCCGACAATCTTTTCCATACCGGTATACTCATTTCTAATAAGTTCGGAAAGTAACTTGACGAATCCGCAGTGTGACGAAACAGTTGTTGTATTATACAATAATTTTTTTGTGGAAATTGAAGTTTATCATATAATAATTTTCATTCAAAATAAATTTTCATTGAATAAAGACCGAATCAATCAAGTAAACAAATAAGAAATCATAATAAAGATTCCATATCAAACTATAGTCATCGTTTTGACCTAAATCTTTACATGTAAGTAATTATACACACTAAGGTTTTCTACACCTTACTATAAAGCAATCGCCTTTTGCGCACTTGTATTGGGGAACACCATGCTATCGTTTCACTCAAATGTCTGTAATTTTCGAATTTTGAGCTTAAAATGGTCTCAAACAAATAGGTTGGACTAACTTACTGATGAAGAATCCGAGGTTAAAATTCTGTCTGGCCCGTTCGTAAACATTCTAACTTTCGAACTGGAAACTTTCAGGAAATCTTTTGGGCCTAAATATCTCGGTTCATTAATTAACTAAATCGGTGCAATGGTTCCGTAGTTATTCACATTTGAATTTTTCTGTTATTGTCGTAATAGTTGGGGAACTGCTAATCGGATCAAAATTAAAATTGGTGCATCGGTGTATAATAACGACATAATGATTTATATCAAATATCGCGGCGATCGGCCGTCCGGGCGCACGATTAAAGGAATAAATGTTAATTTCCGAACGGAAAGACCTGAAGACTTCAAAATGTAAGGCAAAGTTTTAGGTCTAAATATATGTTATGCTCAAAATGGACCTAAATGTCTCAATGGTTCTTGAATTATTTTCATTTGAAATGTTATTTTTCAAATATAATATTTTCAAAAGATTGAATTCAATGGTGTTCAAATTTGGTATTTAGATGTGAAATAACGGTACAAAGACTCATGCTTAATTTTGTGAAGATGCATCACGAGAATTTTTTGAATTATTTCTTATCTGATTTCGTTATAAGTATGAAGTTTTCTGCAATATATTTTTTCTTCTATTTCTTGCCAATATGTAACGATGCATATCCAAAAGAGAAGAACGAATCCTTTTAACCCGGTATTTTACATTTTCATCAGTTTTTCCGTTTCTTTAAGAGAACAGTTCTAAAATCGCAAAAAATTACGTTTGTTTTACTTTCGGATGACAGACCGTAGAAATATGTGTTTTTATTAATCATATGTTACAAGATTTCAATATTTCGGGAAGCATGAGTTGAATAAGCCAACAAAAGCTTCTGATTTCACGTCAGTGATTTTCTAGATTTTTTCTCATTTCGTATTCTTTTTCATTTTCTTGGCCCATCTTGGCGAAAATTTTTCCCGATCAAGATTTAAAATAAAGCACTTCAAGTTCCGCTAATATTTATTTAGTCTCATAATAACCATTTCGTCATAACATGACTTGTTTAAGTGATTGTATCTAAATACGTATAGATTTCAGAATTGGATCATTAAGTACTGAACTGAGATATTCTGACGAAACAATTGTTGTCAAACTAAATAAAAGTTGATGAAAATCAAAGTGTTTCATTTCAAATCATGATATCGATAATAATTGTATTCTATTATAGACTTTTACAATATCTAGGAATAACTTTTGAATATTTTGATATTCTATTAGGGGGTGAGTCATTTGGAATTTACATTTTTGATCGGCTATAAATAAAAAACTAATGAATATTTTTTCACAGTTGAGTTTATTGGAAAGGCTGAACCTTGACATTCACGAATGAGAAACAATATCGTTCAAATGATTGCCACGACTGACTACAGTACCCCATTCAATCAATACAATTTTCCAGTACATTGTCGATTGTTTGGGACTCAATCTCATGAATGAAAACTTCGATTTCGTGTTTCATGCATCAATCATTTTTGGATGGTTAGCGTAACACTTAACCTTAACGGATACCCACAAAAAATAGCTCACCGAGGTGAAAATGAGCCTCATCGATAAAGATGGTTGTTCTGGGAAAATGCTCATCTTCTGCCATGCGATCATTAATAATAATAATATTTATTTTTTCTATAAGACAGAATACACTGTATAGAAAACTTCGAAAAAAATATATAATAAAAACAACAAAAATAAAAGATTTAGATTCATTAAACAAAAAAGCAATTCAAGTATCGCCAACAATATAAAAAACAATTTATCAATAACAAATCCTCAATATCTTTCTTACATTTTCTGTACACCAAAACTTTCAGTCTCTCCGGAAGATGATTGAACAATTTAATACCATAGTATGTTGGCGAATGCGGACCACAAGTTCACACCTAGCTGTGAATCCCACAAGATCGGATGCAGAAATTAAAAGAGATATATCGTTAGCAAAAAAAACTATCTTGATATCGGCTAATATTGATGAATACATGATGACGTAAAGAGGAAGATCATTGACGAACAGAATGAATAAAAGAGGTCCCAAAATAGAACCCTGCGGGTCCACCGATTCAACTGCATATCTGGAAGATTCCTGTTGGCCTACACGGACATAGAAGTACCTATTATTCAAAAAATCCTTGACCCACTCGAGAAAAACACCTCTAATCCGAGGCTGTATAACTTAGTCAGAATAAACTCGGAATTAAGGCAGTCGAATGCTCTTGATTCATCGAAAAAGAGCCCTTCAACGCCCATTAAGCGAAGTGGAAACGCATCGAATAGTCACAAGGCTTCACTTCTAGTATTAGTTGAGTTTTATAAGCCTTCATACTGAGATCTTTATTCAAAATTGTCCTCCGAGAGGTGAGTTCAGTTCTTGAGCACGATGACGAGTGATGTTGATGGATGTTCAGCCATATTCTGGGCTACGGCAGAAATGTTTGCAGGTGTGCTTACTGGACGAGGACGTGAGCGGTTTTTTTTTATCAAATAACAATTCAATTTTCACAAGCGAATTGATCTACAAATGGGCGTGAGGGTATTTCATTTCTATTGAATTTGCACATAAATTTATAACAGTTTGGTAAAAAATCGTTCCACTGGTTCTGAATTTGTAAATATCCGTGCAAAATTCTACCCATTTTGCAATTAATTTCTGTCAGCTATTGGATTGATGCTCTACAAAGTAAACCTTGAATAATTTTTACTGCAGGGTTCATCGTTTTGACGTCCAATATTCAAATGATTTTGTCAGTTGTATCAATGTGTTTTGTTATGATTACTCTATAAATATTTCAGTAACCTAGAATTCGTATCACATTCGTGTTACGTCTTGTTTTTGCAACCATTTTGTGTCTTTTAGCGGAGTGCTGTGCGCTCAACTTTTTCCAGTTTTATCTGAATAAGATCAGTACCGTTAGAAAAATATTTCTAAGATTTTGCGTTTTAATAGAAATAGTGAAGGTCATTGAAAATACATGAAAATATACATGGCAATCCATTTAAAAAATCACTCGTTTGTTGAATATCTTTTTTCGGGAACATCCTGTATATTGGAAAAAATTTCTTGAGATGCCAAAATAAAAATACAAGAAAACTGTTTTCGAACGGAATTTCTAAGATGTCTGGTTCGGCAGCTATGGAAGAAAAACGCACTATTGCAGGACTATATATTGTAGCTCAAATCTCCTTTGAGCGGTCGTATATTAAACTTCAGGGGATTAGGTAAACGGATAGTGGCAGGGCTGTTCGTAGGCTGTGCAGAATACCCATGTTACACAAATAAGTGGACATCATATTTAATAAAGTGTTGGTTTACCGAACCTGCGTTTCGGTCTTACGCAACTGGTAAAGGAGCTAAATTTATCAACAAACAGAAGGTTTGAGGCGATTATGGAAATATTTTAACAATATCGACACAGTTAAATTTCCCAATATTGCTTATTTTACTTAAAAAATTGGCGTTTCTACATATTTGCAACACATGGCTAGAACTTGCTCTGGAAACGAGTGTTTAATTTATGATATCAAATAGCCTTTATACGAGTATATAAATTTATCTCAATAAGAGTATCTATGGACATATTGAACACCTTCAGGAAATAAAACGAGGTCTTCCGTTTCTACGAACACCTTAACCAATTATACTCACCTCAACACTGATAATTATAAATAATTCAAAGTATTAAAGGTTAATTAATATGTTTATACGTATTTCTCAACTTTGGACATGAACGAGGAACATATTCCATTTAATGGTAATTAAATTGCCGTCATTAGATTTCGAATTCAGATTGTTACGTGTGGTATTATGCAGTCTCAATGTCTCGATAGGTGTTTTACATTTGAAAACAATAGCGATACTTTCCAACGTTGTATTATTTATTAATTCTCATTCAGGGTGTCTTAAAGATAAATGTTCTTGGTTTATTAATATATTAAATAATCAACCTTTTAGATTAAACAGAAATTATAGTAAATGTCTTTATTTTCGAGTCCATCAGATATTGCGGAAAATTTGATTCCATAAAAACCTTATTAGGACTATAAATAAGTTCTTGCTTCTTTGTCGAAAATTAAAGCTTTATTGAGAAAAATGTGTCTGCCGGTGTATTGCGGCCGTTTTTCTCGTAATGTATGGCTCAAACTCATCAATTATCTTCGGTAGAGCTCCTTTGTGATCCATTCGTTCGATTGTGATGAGTGTGGATAGCTCAGCGGGAGAGCATCGGACTCGTGACCGGGAGGTCCAGGTTCGAGTCCTGTTCAGGTAGAAAAGAAATTTTCTAGTTGGACGGGTGTCTGCCACCATTTCACTGTTGGGTCAAAAATTAACAGTGCTGTGACCTAAAGTGGCGCAAGATCGCAGTAACAAAGCCTACACAGAACACAACTGAACTCCTAACTCGCACAAGCTGAAAAAGCTTCTGAGGGATCTTCACAGAAGATCTAGGAGTATCAGGATAATCATAATAATCATAATAATCATAATAATCAGGATTGTAGTAGCTCATAATTCACTACACCTAGGTAATCCTCAAACCATGAATATTCAGCTTGACAGTTGATGATGAGGCATCTATACGTTGCCCGACGTTTGAGATTATCGTAATGGACACACTTTTTATTACCAGCCACAGTTCGATGCATTAATAACATTGTTAAATATATTAAAAATAATAAAGATAAATCAAACAAAGATACATTCAGGAGTATATAAGTTGACTTGTAAGGATTGCCTTATTGTTTATATTGGTCAGACCGATAGATCGTTAAAGAAAAGAATATACGAACATCAAAAGAGCTATAGTTCAAATTCAACAAATTCCACATATTATCTAATAGAATTTGAACATAATTTCAATAATGAATATGAAATTATGCATATCGAGAGTAAGGGTTCTAGATTAACATTCTTAGAATCGCTTGAAATAAACCGATATAATTGTTAGAAAATTCTCCCAAACGGACACGAATAAGTCACCTTTCTTGAATATCTTTATGTTATTCGGGAAAGCTAACGACTACCCCAATAACTTTTATTACCATCGACGTTATCTCTCCATTCAATTGAGAATACCCTAATAAATACCAATATACATTCTGTAAGAAAGTACCGGGAATTACCGATTTAAATCTGGCGGGGCAATGAGGCAGGTAAAAATATTTTTTTTCTAGGTTGGTACCACTGTCCTTAATTACTATGCCAAGCTTGAGCGGGATCTGTCAACTAGTGTGTTTGCAACAGCTGATTAAGTCAGTCGATGTCAAAGTGCGTGCCGATTTTTACTATGGGTGATTACGTTGAGCAAAGAATTTGTTTAAAGTTTTGTGTTGCAAATGAATTTTCGTGTGCCGATGCATTGAAAATGTTGCAAAAGGCCTTTGGTGATAATGCTCTATCGAAAACTCGTGCATATCAGTGGTACAGAGCCTTCAAGGACGGTCGTGAAGTGGACGCCCATCGACGGCTTCGATCGAAGATAACGTCGATAAAATTAAGGAAAGGGTGCTGGAAAACCGTCGTATCAGCTTGAGAGAGATAGCACATGATCTTAAGATATCCCACGAGTCCGCACGTACGATTTTGATTGATATTTTGGGCATGAGAAAGGTGGCCGCACAACTCGTACCGAAAGACCTGAATTTTCTTCAAAAACGTCATCGCGAACAGGTTGCTTCAGACATGCTGGATCGCTGTAATTCCGATTCTACATTCATGGAACGCATTATAACTGGTGATGAGACCTGGGTCTACGAGTACGATATGCAAACAAGCCAGCAATCATCGGAATAGGTGGCAAAAAATGAGCCGAAACCGAAAAAACCACGCCAAAGCCGCTCGAAAATGAAGGTGATGCTCATTGTTTTCTTCGATATCCGTGGCGTGGTGCACTACGAATTCGTTCCAGAGGGTCAGACGGTAAACAAGGAGTATTACCTAGGCGTTATGAAACGTTTACGTGGGCGTATCCGTAAGAAGCGGCCAAATTTGTGGGCGAACAACTCATGGATTTTGCATGACGATAACGCGCCTTCTCACCGAGCTACGATTGTGACTGACTTTCTCGCCAAAAACTCAACAAACGTGCTTCAGCAACCACCGTATTCGCCGGATTTGGCTCCCTGCGACTTTTTCCTCTTCCCAAAACTAAAATTGCCCCTTCGTGGCACCCGTTTTGAGTCGATTGAAGCCATAAAACAAAATTCGGCGCGAGAGCTAAAGTCCATCCCGGAAAGCGCCTATAAAAAATGTTTCGATAATTGGAAGTGCCGTTGGCATAGATGTATTGGAGCAAATGGAGCCTATTTTGAAGGCGATCCAATAAATTTTGACGATTAAATGTAAAAGTGTTGTTTTAATTGAAAATTCCCGGTACTTTCTTGACAGAGTAGTACTTGTAGTCCCACTTCCTTTAATACCTGTCAATACATATATAAGAACCTATGTAAGTTTTCACACAGCATCAGTTCAAATGTAGAATATGATTAAGCCACAGTGTGGCGAAACAATTGTCATTCAAAAATAAAAAGTTGGTCGAAATTGAATTTTATTTTTTACCAGTTCAAAATGAATTTCCATCAAGTAAAGACCGAATCCATCAAATATACGCTCATCTGTTATTAAATATTCTGCATACGCAGAATTAACTTATTATTACATATGCTCATTTGTTCTTATATTAAAGGGACCTCCCGTTTTGTCTAATATTAGTTTTTGGATAGCTACCATATGATTATTGGTGAACATCTAATAACTTTCACCTATTCATTTTAAAATTGGAGTTTTTCGAAAGGATTTTTTAATTTCTATGTTATCAAGGAACTTTTCTATTTACAGAGATGGTATACCATAATAGCTTTTTAACTCTGTGTATATTTTGTAAATACCTTTTTTACACTGTTTTCTGGTAACCAGACTCTCTATTATTGATTAATTTATGATTTAAATTTTTGGGAGATAAAGGAATTGTTAATAATCTATGTGTCATACTATGATATGCAAATAACTTTTGTTGAAGTGGATAAAACACATTTTTGGGGATTGTTATATCTGTATGATAAGGTTCATGAAAAATGAAAACATGATGTTTGTTATTGATTCTTGTTAATGTTAGATCCAAATATTCTAAGTAATAATTGGTTTCTGTTCCATTGTGAGCTCAATACTTCATTGTAATTAATTTACATAATGGGGAAAACCATCAAGATGTCTACTGGTATCTTTAATGCACACGATTGTATCATCAACATATCTGTATCAAAAAATGAACGATCTTGTTAGTCATCCGATTTTTATTTTCATAAGTAGTTATTTTCAAACTACCCACGAAAGGTTCACCTAAAAGTGGCCATAATAAAGTTGTACTGTTGTAAAATTCATTATTAATTTCGATTGAAGCAAATTTTCGATAAATATTATAAATATTATAATATATGATTTTATTGCACTGTATTTTCGAACAGCATTTCTTCTATAAGTACTATTATATTATCACGAAAATATATTTACTATATCGAATGAGATTAATTTCGAGTTGGATGGAATTCCAATGTTTTTAATTTTGTCAGTAAGTACTAGTGAAGTTTTGATTGAAAACTGAGGATGGAAATGATACAAAATTTGTATGATATTAATAAGAAATTTTATTACCTATATGTCAACTTCATCCTTCTGAAGCAATAACATTTTGGGGAAATTTCAATAAAATCTAACCTTAAAATAAATTAATCAAAGTTAGTAGGTAAGCGTTTCATTCCAGCTTGCACCCTGAACTCTTCAGATGGTAATTGGGTGCAAGCCTGCCAATAAATCCTGTGACCTTATTCCAGTTGGAATCGTGAATTCTACCGGTTAGGTTATTGGCATGTGAGCATAGCTCTTTCACCAAGTGACTACTCAGCAGTCTCTACAATCTGCCCCAAGAAGCAGAAAGTGTGATGAGGGTTACGCATTATCATCGCGTATGGCGAGAACCACTCCGAAGAGTGGCACCCACCAGCTCCCAATTTCGGCTTCAGTCCAAAAACCTACACCGTGACTGGTAGCAGCGAAGCACTATCCAACCTCTACTGGCTCTGCATGGTCAGTACCCGAGTTCTTTGGGACGCAACTAACACGCCGAAGGGGCTTCTTATCCACCCACCCGAACGCAGTCCCATGAAATAAGATAGTCTCAAGATTGATGCCTCAATTGATTCCGAGCACAGTGAATCCGGCCTGTACGTCAAGACCTACGAACTCTTGTGAAGTCTTTCAATTGATCCTGGCTTCAAGCACCAACGGTCTAGCCATATCGTCGAGTTCCGCAAATCCCAGAAATGTCTCGCAATTGACCCTGGCTCAGGACGAGGCCGATCGAACCGTCAAGTCCCGCTAAACCCTGAAACATTTCTCGAGATATCCTCAAGAGGATTTGCTGCGTACTGTCGACCACTGCCCCCTCGAGTCCAACACCAATTGGGTGGCCAGGTCGAACGAATTCTTCCCGAGGGCCTCCACCCTCCCGAGGTAACGCAGTTGGCCATTGGACAGAAAAGTCCGGAGATATACTGCAATAGGGTAGAATACGTTAGTTAAAAGGGAGAGGCGCTGTACTGCGACGGACTCATTTGTCGCGCTCAGCCCTCCATTCCACCTTTACGGTTGAACTGGGACCTCATTCGGTCGATCTTCCACCAAACGGGTCCAGTGACTGGTGCGAGTGGCATTACTTTAAGCATCAGGACTTAATCCTCCATTTCATCGGGATGAAACTAGGATCCTAGTCAAGACAAGCGCCCCCAGCGCGTCAAGATATAATGCCATGGGGTCGTTTCAGTTGTAATGTTGGTATCGAACTCTGCTCTATTCGAAGCCGGAGAGGACGGCGAACCGAGGACTGCAGAGCGGTCGCGTCCTTTCTGCGGAACGCAGAAAAACTGCATCGCCACACACTCCCTCCCCATTGAGCGTGATAGGGGTCACGATAGATTTTTATAATTGTCAGGAAATCCGTCAATAAGCTGGACGCGGTGCTATCTCAAGCAAGGGACATTTAGGATGAAATAGGAATGTTACGTGTGGTTGTTGAAACTCTTTAGCGAAGCAGTGATGGGAGGGAACTTTAAAACCACTTAGATGCCGGAGGTAAGTGTTTTGTTCTTGCTTGCACCCTGAGCTCTTCAGATTGGCAATAGGGTTCAAGCTTGTTTCATATGATACGTCACACGTTTACACTCTACTCTACTTGAATGAAAAGAACTGTCCTCCATGCGTAACGCTGAAAAGCTACGGCATAGCAGAGTTCAAGGAGATGTCAAAGAAGTTGAGTCATTGTTACCAGAGTCATTTGATACTTAAATCAATGAACATTGACGATCTTTTCTTAACAGTAAATTAGATTCTACGCAAGCCAAACATCTAATAACAAAAAATCCTTTTTTGGATGAGCGTTTTAAAATTTTGCATGAAAATTAAAGGCCTGAAGCGGGCATCAGTTTTATTAAAGAATCGTAAAAATGGCATATTTCTATGTACTACCATTATTTTGTCAGAATTATCCGAATATATGAGAAAAACCGGCTAGCGATGCAGATATTCGATCGGTCAAAACATGGAATTGATGTATCGTCCAGCATACGCCCTGATTAGGCATTCAGTGATTTTCTTTTATCCTATCTTCTGACTATGGTGTGTTCTTGACGAAATAGGGTTTATGAACTTACAAGGTTATACAATAGGTGCTTCATACTGTCGCCCCAACAGACTGCGTGGAGGAATATATATTAAATCTGACTATAAATTTTAGTCTATTTCTTATATTAACAAATTTTCATTGGAAAACGAATGTGAATTTTGTGCTATAAAGCTAAAATATATTTATATGTTTATATTTACATTGTGAGGCCTCCCCACGGTAGTTTAGAAGTATTTGGCGGTACGATGTCTCAAGTTTTGGATTATTATCTCTCGGGTGTGTTTTTGTCTGCGGTGATTTAAAAGTCAATGATTTTGATTTCCATAGCTGTTTGGATTATTTACTGGTGGAATTTGGTCTAAGTATAACATCTACAGATGGTACTAGAGTTTTCACGAGCAGACACGGTATGACTACTTCTTCAAAGTTGGATTATATTCTGATCAATATTTGCTGTGATAGTTTGTCTGTCAGGGTGGTTGATACTCATATCGGGGATCACGGAATGATTAATCTCACCTGTGATTTTTATGCTCTAGAAGTTTTTGAAAAAACTATTTATCGTACATTCCGTTGTCTATCTGAAGGGAATTTACAAAATCTGTCCTCCTGTCCGCTTCTGCTTGCTTTGACGCCATTTATTACGATTCGGATATTGAACATAGTTTTGAGATCTTCTACAATATCTTGCAGTCTCTGCTCGACTCTGCTTGCCCGGTTAGACGAAAACGTTGTCTGATGAATCATAGACTGATTGGATTCCTGATAAGGTCAAACAAGCTAGCAATGACCTCAAGGGGCTACATTGGTTGTTCCGGAGCTTGAAATCGGAGGAAAGTAGAAGCCTTTATTTGTCTGCTAAAAGGAGTATAAAGCCCTATTGAATTCAACTAAATTAAATAATCACAAGAATCTACTAGATTGCTCAAATAATAAAAATAAAAAAATATGGAATCGATCTCTGAATGAGAGCAATTTCTTTTTCTTTGCAGTCGAGGCTGAGGAAGTTGAGTCGGTTATAAAATGTTTGAAAAATAAAAACACTAGTGGACTTGATAGGATACCAGTTAAGGTTTTGAGGTTTTTAGCACTTTACATCTCTAAGCACCTTGCATATCTCATCAACGTCTCAGTCACTTCAGGGAAGTTTCCTTCTCTCCTCAAAATGGCTGTGGTTATTCCTATCCACAAGAAGGATTCTGTAGAAGACATCAATAATTATCGCCCTATCTCTTTGTTAAGTTATCTGTCCAAAGTTATAGAAAGATTAGTCTATGACAGGATGTCTAAGTACTTGGACAAATATTCGTTTGTCACAACCTGTCAAGGTTTCCGGTTTCACGGTTTTCGTATGGGTAGATCGACGGAGTCTGCGGCATGTGACTTGGTAAGCTTTGTGTACAGCTGTTTGGATGATGGTATTCACGTGGCGGGATTGTTTTTCGACCAGTCTCGGGCATTTGATTGCGTGAACTTCAGCTTCATTCTGGATAAATTGTTCAATTTAGGTTTCAGGGGGGTCTTCCTGGAATGGATGAAGAGTTTTATAGCAAATCGTTCATTAATAGTGCGACTCGGTCAGCATAACTCGGCCAAGTATCATGTTGAGATGGGTGTTCCTCAAGGCTCGGTACTTGGACTCCTTTTATTTATTATATTTATTAATGACTTACCAGACTATATGCTTGTTCATTTCCTTTATGTGTTGAATAAAAAGATTGTGATGTTTGCCGATGATACATCATTTATCATTTCTGCGCACACTTTTAGAGAATTTAAAGCAAGTTGTGAACTATTGGTTCGGTGTTTCTCTGAATGATGCTTCAGAAATTCTCTAATACTAAATGTGAATAAGACTCACCTAATCTACTTTCAATTACGCGACTCTGACCAACGACTGACTCTGAATCTACAATCCTGTGATTTGACATCTTCTGATTGTGTAAGGTTTCTGGGCTTACGGGTGCAAAAAAATCTGAGTTGGAGGGAACAAGCTGACTCTGTTTGTAAGAGGTTGAGTAGTGCGTTTTTCGCATTGAGGCGCATAAAGCTTGTGTTGCCTCATGAGTCTCTGATAGATTCCTATTATTCACACCTGTAGACCTTAACTATGACGTTGTTCTTTGGGGAGGTTCCTCATTCAGTGGAGCAGTGTTTATTGCCCAAAAAAAGATAATCCATCTGATGTTTAATTTGAAACCTGGGGAGTCCTATAGACACTTATTTGTTAGGTACAAAATAATGAGTTTTCCTAGTATTTATATTTTAAGCTGCCTTTTGTACAATGGAGGAAATATTTTGTCACTGCGTGATTGTTCGGAGTTTCATGAGTATAACACTAGGCACAAAGAAACTTTCTGTATTCCAAAACACTGAATTTCTAAATTCCAGCAGTCACCTTTGTTTAGTGGCATACAATTATTCAACCATCTTCCAGATAAATTGAAGGTTTTGGAGTACAGAAGATTCAAGAGCGAGGTTAAGGCCTTGCTCCTCGAAAAGTGCCTTTACAGCAGGAAGGAATATTTCAATTGGGTAGCGAGTTAGCGTGCAGATGTATTCTTCTCTTTGTAACTTTTCTGTATTTTATTTTATTTGGTGAATTCAATTGTCTGGTTTTTGAGTTTTTTAGCATTATTTTTATTTTTTTCTAAAGGTTTTTTTTATAACGTATCCTATACAAATGTATTTTGTCTGAAAGGATTAATTAAATTATTATTATTATGCAATCACAGATTCATCAGATGAAGTAGTTGATGTGTTCAATCTGGATGTTTGGGTTATATCTCAATTGCAATGGAAAAGAACAAGTAAATTATTTTAAACGTAAATAAAGTGTATCACCGATCATCGCGGAATGTATTTCTAAAAACAAAATATTTTCCATTACTGAAACTTTGGTTTTATTCATTAATCCCGGTAGATATATAGCAAGTGACCGTTATTTGAAATATGGAGACTTTTTAAACCAGATAACCTGTCGTCATTAAATGATTACGCAGTATCAGCAACCAATTTTGTGATTGGATAGCGCAATTCATTCAGCTCATTACCTTATTATTCCATCATTAAAATATAATTTCGTATCCGACCTTTAACGATTTATTAATTATAGATAATACATATTCATAATTTCCATGCTTTTTCTCTAGAGACTATTCATACTTCGTTGGCTACAGCAATGATAATATAAATGAATAGTATCATACCATAACAAAAAACTTTAATTTGAGAGAAAAATATCTACAATACTGCTAATATGATAATAGAACCGGATTCAAAATAGTGAAACTGAGACATTTTCATTCAAAAATATTTCAATTTCACATCAAGAGTAGATGTTATTATCTTTTAAATATTATCTATAAAATATACCTAAAAATAGAATGACTGAAATATTATTTCAGTATTATTTTGATATCCATTGAACAAGATTCTACATATTTCCAGATTTCAGCAACCAAAACTAAACTCAACAAAACCTTTTTTCCGAATTTCACACAGATGCTTATTTAAGCACATTTACTCATTTCTTTTACTTTCGCGTAAAGTTTTTCGGAGGAAAATCGATGGCAATTGATACATTTCAATCTGTCAGTTCACTCTTTTCAGTTAATTAGTTGGTACGTTGGCTATTTTACAAGAGACTGGGAATAAACTTGACCTGTTACAGCAAAAAACCAAAACTGTAATGTGGTTTTATTTGTATACGGGAGTCAGAAAATGAAAATATCGAGATTATCGCACTATGCAGAGCTGTCATCGCTTAGGAAGGATTAAAACAAGTTGTAGAAATTACTATGTTTTTTCTACCAATAAATTGATATTTTACACATTTAATTGTGACTCGAGTTTCGGGAATTCACTATCCCATCTTCAGATAACTGAAGTCTTAACAAGTAGCACAGGGTATTTATGCATATACAAAGATGGAAGAGCTAATAAGAACAGGTTAAAAAAGATAGGACGCCTAACAACTATTAGAATGTCGGCATGCCAAAGAAGATTGGTAAACAGATGTTACTTATTTAAATATCTTAAATATTTTGGACTTACATAGGCCTGTACAGTCGTTCATTATTTTTATTGGGAACTAATTTGAAAATAATGTAAAAATAATCAATGATTGTATGGATCTATGTAAATTAGGGTGGGTCAAAAAAATCGAATAATTTATTTTTGTCTTCATACTCTGAAAAATAGGTTCGTAGACTCCTAAAAAGAATTCTCTCCAAGTATGTGCTCTTAATTATAACGGGAAGGTCCTCCGCTTTGCGGGTTTCTATTTTTTTCGAATAATCAGATAAAAAAATTTATATCTTGCTTACAACTGCTTGGAAAAATATTCCGTGGCATAGACTTTGTAATAAATTGAATGCTTCACAAAAATGGTCTCTTATGATTTTTTCAAAAACTCAACCGATTAAAAGATATTCATAGTTGAAGTTTGGCTATTTTAAGGAAAGTATTCGTTTTTATTATAAATTTTATAAGTCGATGAAAAAAAATAATTTCGAATTGCGGAACTCATGATTTTGTAGAAGATTAACTGCTCTACAAAAATGGTCTCCTATAATTTTTCGATTAAGTGAAGCTGTTACGAGATATCCATCGTCAAACATTAACGAATATCAATATTTCCAGTTTTTGATCAATAATTCGATAAATTTCAATTTAAATTATTAGTTTCAGGAAAATTTACATAAATTTAAATTTCTATCATAAAAGTCACTCCTTCAGGAGTTATTTGTTCAAAAATTCACTAAGAAGTTTTTGTTGTAATGATATTTTTTGTAAGCTTTATTTGTAATAATTTAAAATGTCATTTGCATTGGCATTTCATATTATTACGGTTGTTTAGTATGTATTTTCAAATTTTACCAATTATACATAAATTTTTTTGTGAGAGAGGCTTTTTGTTCTGAATTACATTACTTCTTCTGTTGGTACTCTAAAGCTAACGCCACCTATGTTTTTTTTTCCTAACTATCTTCGTTGTCTACTCGTTTATCACTATATTCTCAGTGCTCCAAAAACTCATCATTTTGTATACATGATGAAAACAATTTTTTCGAAATAAGTAATTTTCTCATCATATAAATTTATTTATAATATTATCAATAATTCTACAATGAATAACGAAATACATTTTATCGGTATACCTGTGCAAAAACTTCTTAATGAATTTTTGAACAAATAACTCCTGAAGGAGTGACTTTTATGATAGAAATTTAAATTTATGTGAATTTTCCGGAAACTAATAATTTAAATTGAAATTTATCGAATTATTGATCAAAAACTGGAAATATTGATATTCGTTAATGTTTGACGATGGATATCTCGTAACGGCTTCACTTAATCGAAAAATCATAGGAGACCATTTTTGTAGAGCAGTAAATCTCCTACAAAATCATGAGTTCCGCAATTCGAAATAATTCTTTTCATTGACTTATAAAATTTATAATAAAAACGAATATTTTCCTTAAAATAGCCAAACTTCAACTATGAATATCTTTTAATCGGTTGAGTTTTTGAAAAAATCAGAAGAGATCTTTTTTGTAAAGCATTCAATTTCTTACAATGTCTATGCCACGGAATATTTTTCCAAGCAGTTGGAAGCGAGATATAAATTTTTTTATCTGATTATTCGAAAAAAATAGAAACCCGCAAAGCGGAGGACCTTCCCGTCATAATTAAGAGCTTATACTTGGAGAGAATTCTTTTTAGGTATCTACGAACCTATTTTTCAGAGTATAAAGTCAAAAATAAATTATTCGTTTTTTTTGGCCCACCCTAATGTAAATCCAAAATATTTGAGATATTTAAATAAGTAACATCTGTTTACCAATCTTCTTTGGCGTGCCGACATTCTAATAGTTGTTAGGTGTCCTATCTTTTTTAACCTGATTTTATTACCTCTTCTACCTTTGTATATGCATAAATAAGTTTCTTCGAAAAAAAATTGTTCGGATTATATCCATCAACTAGCAGAAACAGTAGATGTTCTTGACAAAAGTATATAAATAACCTTATTAGGTGATACTTTTGGATTTGAAATCGCGGAGCTCTGCTTTCCATCTGAAGGATTAAGTTTTTGCATTTTAAAATTTTTCGACCAATAAAGAAAATATCAAATGGTAGACAATGAAAGATATTTATGTAATTTGAGATTTTTTTGCAAACAAATAATAAAATTCCATAATTTCGTTTGTTCAAAAACAAAATTGTCACTTAACACATATTGGCGATGTATGAATAAAACACATATTTCTATTTTTATTTTATAGTTTTTGAAAAAAGTGTACATATATTATTTTGAGTGGTTTCTAAAAGAAAAGTATTTCACTCAAAATCACGTTTCAGACAAATCCCTTAAAAATAATGATGGTATAAAAGAAAATGTTAAATACATTTCCTTAAAATGCACTAAAGGTATTTCTGAAAAAATTGCTACATATCTCAAAAATAAATATGATTTCAGAACTTCATTTGAAACCTATTCAAACCTGAGTGAATTCATTGAGATAATAAAGTTCACATAAGGATAATAAATCAGGGGGTTTATAAGTAAACCTACGGTGATTGCCCTAAAGTTTACATAGAACACACTTAAAGAACTTGTGAACATTTGCAGAGTTTCCTCAATAATAAAAGTAATTACACATATTCTAACCATTTGTTAGAGAAAGGACATACTTTCAACCATATTTTTGAAATTCTACATATAGAAAATAAAAGAGTCCCTTGATAAAGTGATAAAGTAAAAGTTATTCCTTTAACCTGTTAGAATCCCTAGAGATAAATAAAAATAATAAAATTGAAATGGTATTTAACGAACAATTAAATTTAAATAACTCACCCCTGTTGAATATATTCAGATAAACTGTAATTTACAGAGACTTTTTTGGGTTTTAGTATTCAATAAAAAATTTTTGTACCTATTGTAATATAAATAGCAACGGATTTCGGAAACAAGCTTAGTTATTCAAAATGTAAACCTGCCTGATGATGCTACTGTGATAGCGAAACAATTGTTGTAAACATAACAATACAAATTGTGAAAATCAGAATAACCTTATTTAATATTATTCAATATGTTTACTTGAAAGAAACTTAATTAAAACAAATTGTAGAAATTACTATGTTTTACTACCAAAAAATATATATCACACATTTTATTGTGACTCGAGTTTCGGGAAATGAACTATCCCATCATCAGACAATATCAGACGCGATGATGGGATAGTTCATTTCCCGAAACTCGAGTCACAATAAAAGGTGTAATATATATTTTTTGGTAGTAAAACATAGTAATTTCTACAATTTGTTTTAATTATGATCAACTACCAAATAGTAACGGCTGAAACAATTCAGTATCTTGAAAGAAACAGTGTTTTTAAGACATCTTGATTTAATTTAGTTTTTAAAATTTTCAAGAAATTTTTTTAATGGAAATTTGTAAAGGTCTCACAGAATATTCTGTTTAATATTTAAAATATGGGAAAAGACCTTTTGCAAGTAATATACCTTCCTTCAATTTATTTTATGCATATTTATTTCATATATTTTCCATAAATTCAATTTCAGACTTCTATTTTCAACATGTCAAATATAAAAATTATTTGAAAAATAATAATTTTTTCTAAAAGGTGGTTCGCATAATTGGATTCTTCTTTGATTTCAGATCACATTTGGATTTGGTTCTAATAATCTAAATTCTGGAGTGATCAAGGTTTTGCTGGATTTGATGTATTCAATGGATAAATTAAATAGTTTTTGATAGATAAAAAATTGATTTTCATTATCTTCAGATTTGTTGCCTCAAGATTCACGAACTAGTAAAACAGTTTAAATCCCGAAAAGTTGATAGTTCAAAAAATTGAAAAAAAAAACTGCTGATGATACAGGCTTTCTGTAAATGAATTTCTTTCTTACAATTGTCGAGAAACCTCATATGTTCAGGAAAATAATAAAATAATTACATATTTTTCAACAGTCATTCGACCACGAATGTTTCTTTGTTAAGCGATTTTGATACTTTTTCCCGCAATTTTCCACATCAATGTCGGAATTGATAAGAGTGACATTGTTTTCGATGAAGGTTACATAGGTATTGTTATTGACGACCTTCTTTCATCCTTTCAGTAGTATCAATAAAGGATCCGTACTTCTTTTGTTAATGAAAGATTAGGATGACTGCTAGTGAATAAATATAGAATTTCAATCTTATATATAGGTTTTCCAATTCAAAAAAATATTTTTCTCAAATTATATGAAATACAAGACATTCGAGATACAAGTAGAATTTTTTTTCTATTTTTCTCCTAAAGCATATCTCAAGGCAATTACTTTTGCGCTATTATTATGGGGAACAGCAAGCTATCGTTTTGCCCAAAGGTCTGTAATTTTGGAATTTTAAGCCGAGAATGGTATAAAACAATTATATTGAATGATGGGTGGAAAGAGATGGTTTACAATTAATGAAAAATATTAAGTGGGGGGGATCTGTTTGAATCTATTTGATAATTCAATAAAATTTGTCTTTTATTATATCTATTGATCTCTAAAGTTTCTAACAGATTTAATGCCTGACTTTTGTTTTCGATATTTAATATTTCATAGTTCATATTAAAATTATGACCAGTCTTTAACAAATGGTTGGCATAAGTGGAATTTGGTTTATTATTAATATAACATTTTTCATGTTCTCGTATCCTTGTTTGGAATGAACGGCCTGTCTGTCCCACATATACACATGGGCAATCACTAAAACTCCTGATTTTTTGTTTTTAGGAATGACGTCTTTATTATTTTTTATTAAGCTGCCTAAAGAATTAATGGTTTCAAAAGAGATGTTATAATTTTCTTTTTTCTTTAAATATCTAGCAAACTTTTCAGATTTTTGGCCTATGTAAGTTGAAAAATAATAAAGACGTCATTCCTAAAAACAAAAAAATCAGGAGTTTACAAGTTAACATGTAGTGATTGCCCATGTGTATATGTGGGACAGACAGGCCGTTCATTCCAAACAAGGATACGAGAACATGAAAAATGTTATATATTAATAATAAACCAAATTCCACTTATGCCGACCATTTGTTAGAGACTGGTCATAATTTTAATATGAACTATAAAATATTACATATCGAAAACAAAAGTCAGGCACTAAATCTGTTAGAAACTTTAGAGATCAATAGATATAATAAAAGACAAATTTTATTGAATGATCAAATAGATTTAAACAGATCCCCCCTACTTAATATTTTTCATTAACTGTAAACTATCTCTTTCCACCCCTCTATTTTTTGTACCAGAGCTGTGTATTTAAGGTCATGTTTTGCATTGTATACCTCAGTTTAAACACTCACCTGATAAAGTCATGGTATGACGAAGCAATCGTCGTGTAAATCAATAAAATAGCGGAAGTTAACATTTGTTTTTCTTATACTTTCAGAGAAGGTTTTGGGCCTAACTATATCTCAGCTAAGTTCGTTTATGGGCAAAAAATTGGCTGAAGACACGACCGACCACATTCTTCGATAATGGCATCAAAAAACTTCCTATTCGTTGGGAAAATGAATTGATAGAAGCGGAGACAATGTACAAAAATGAAATATTTCAAATTTTTTTTTATAATAATACAGATGTATTTTTTAACCAAGATTGGTTTATTTAAATCCACCTTCGTAACTAAATTACTGTGCACATTCTAATCAAAATTCTATAAGTTACCAGGAGGTTTTCATGTGTCATTGTAAAACTGTGTTCCAAGCATATGTTACTCCAAGAGAATAAATTATTGTATCAAAATACTCGTGGTAATGGAATAAGTTAAGAAATGAGAAGTTAAATCCTTCAAGCGATGTTTCGCAACTTTATTGATGCTTATTCAAGCTCTATAAAGAATTTGATAAATAAAAGAAGGAGGAATACGGCATGGTGGCATAGAGAATAACTTATTTGATTGTGAGTGAAAAGCAAGTACGACAACGTGGGCACAGCTTGATTCAAGGAAGATATTACACAAGCCATTTATGATTCAACATCATTCGATGAAATAACGTAATTTCTTCAAGTTTCATCAGATTTTTTGACATTCTATGCTGAATATCTATCTGAAAAACGGTAGGTTTTAGGAAAAATGATGGATTTTATGAAGGAGTTGGAGATTTTAATTAGGAGTATAAAAAAGTTCGTGGGTTTCTTTGTCGAAAATTGAAGCTTTATTGTGAAAAATTTGTTAAACACTCAAAATTCAAAGTACTGTCTGTCTCTAGCAACTACTTTGTCCCATCTTTCTGGTAATTGACGGATCTCATCGTGAAAGAAAGCCGGCTCTTTGATAGTTATGCATGCATAAATCTATTTTTTGATTTCATAGTAATTGGAGGAGTGCTGGTCAGCCAGGCCATGTTTCATCGATCCAAAGGGGTGGTAATCAAAAGGAAAAATGTCTGGGCTGTACGGCGGGTGAGGTACGACTTCTCATTTGAGCGTCTCTAAGTACATTTTAATAGGCTACGCAACATGTGGCCGTGCATTGTCAATAACTTTGTCGTGTAGGTCGGCGTACTACGTTTTTCTCGCAATGCTCGGTTCAAACGCATCGATAGATCTCCCCTGTGATCCTTTCGTTCGATTGTAGCAGCTCATAATACACCACCAAATAATACACAGCATGATTTTCGCCTTGAATATTTGGCTGGACAGTTGATGATGAGGCATCTATACGTTGCTCGATATTTGAGATTGTTGTAATGAACTCACTTTTAATCGCCAGTCTTACTTCTATGCAAAAACCCCTCTTTTTCGCCGTTGGGACAGTTGAAAAAACGGTTTTCGACGTCTCTTGGCTTCAGTTAATGTGGCACGCAATTTCCTTCCATTCGAATCATTCCTATTGCTTTTAAGCAATGTCAAATGGTTGGCTGAATGTACAAGTATTTTACGAGTTCCTCTCACGTTTGTGATAGATCTCCAGCGAATCTTACCCTTAATTCTTCATACTTTGGTGGCGCTCCGAGTCATTATTTGCCTTCCAAATCAAAATTGCCACTTTTAAATCGGGTAAACGACTTCTGACTCGTTCGTTCAGCTAGAGCATGTCACCATAAATATGTATGAATGTCCCAAGGATTTAATTTATGAATAAAACAAAATCATATTTATTTTCTTAAAAAATTCAATTCTCGTGAGGTAAAAAATTGTCCTCATATTTTTCCCTCCATAGACAGTGCTTCGCTTGTACCACAATATGAATACAATACAATAATATCGGTTCAATAATACTTATTGTAAACTAATATGTATTTACCAAACTGATTAACTTTATAGAACTAATATTTGACATCTATTTATCTGCCAAACGTAAATATTTATACTACCTTATTTATGTAGGTAATATTTCCTTTCATTAAGATGCTAATATACGGGTGTTTTCAACTGTGGGTCTTACACCATTACAAACATATTTCCGATACAAGTTTCACTCTTCAAAATGGAGCTACATTGTTGCAAAAAGGTATATCGGTTCTTCCATCAAGAGGTTTCATTTTAAATTTCGCGTCATTATTGTCAACATAAAATTGATGAATTTGATAAGTAGAAATTGTTGGTTTATGAAAAAGGGATCAATATACGCTCGGCAATCCACAAAAATACTGAAAATTCGCTACAAAATGGTGAAAATATTACGAATATAGTTTGTGAAGTTCGTAGTGCTTTTGGTCAACATCAGCCTTCTCGCTCTGCTTTAGGGAAATAAATTAAATAACTTTAAAGTATCGGATTAGTAACTAATAGGAAGACTCCAACTCATTTTCGTCCGATCAGGTCTGCTGAAATTATCGGTGGTCTAGCTCAGAGTATGGATGAAAACCCAGGTTTGTGCATTTCAAGACTTTCACTGGAATTGAGCTTATTAATTACCATCCAGTTTGCATCGTATTTTACATAACGATCTTGGTTTGAGGGCTTTCAAAATCGAAACTTGCCGACTGTCCCTGAAACAATGACTCTATTGCGTGAAATTTTCTGGGAACATAATAATAAGCCGTCTAGATAAAAAATTTTTGTAAAAGGAAGAGCGTCTATAAGAACAGCCGAGGCGGACATTTGGCAGATGTCGTTTTCCATTAATAACCTCATAGTTTGTACTTTGGACTAAAATGAAAATATCTCTGACTTTCACAAAAACACTCACATAATTCAAAATGAAAGCTCTTGTAAGAAGAGCCTTTATTTGTGATGAACCACTGAATATTCAAATAATACTGTGCCGAGCATAAAATTAGGGTTATATTGTTATTTACATTTATTTTAAAAATCATTTGTTTTTCGGATTCTTCGTTTACTAACTTTATATGATGATTTTGTCGTGATTATTTTAACAAAAAGTTTTTATTGTTTTGTTCAAAGTTTATTGAAAATCATGAAACATTAAAATTAAATTTGATATGTTTTTAGATCAAATAAAAAAGTAATTTGCGTCTTCTACAAGAATTACCATGTATGGTTCAGTATGGTCTCCTAGATCCTCTGTTAGGTTCCTAGGAGCAGTCAAAGCCTCAATAGGGATAAAGACTAACTTCATCTGAGCTTCATAAGATATGCCTCCACATGCCATAACTGAGTCTTCACTAAATGTCTAAAAGTCTCTGGCCTATACATGCTTCAGCATACGTCTTACCCTGTCAATCGACGATTCATTGAAAAACAATACCTCAATTTTCCAAGGTTCTTGTACAAAATTCAACCTTGCATGGTGTTCACGTGGAAGCGGCGGTCCATTGGCAGCCCTAATTCGAGAAGATGATCCAGCAGCATGAAGTTGACTACTAACTGTAGACTTTTACTTACATTCACATTTCTCACCTCTTGTAATGATGCACCTTTGCAGTTTTCTCTGAATAAGATCTGGACCGTTGAAAAAATATCTCTTATATTTTGCGTCATAAATATTGAATTTAATCAATCCTTACTTGGTGAAAATCCATATTATTTAATATGGATTTTCACCAAGTAAGAATTGATTAGTGGCAGCCCTAATTCGAGAAGATGATCCAGCAGTATGAAGTTGACTACTAACTGTAGACTTTTTTTACATTCACATTTCTCATCTCTTGTAATAATGGAACTCCTATTCCCTCAACTTTTTGCAGTTTTCTCTAAATAAGATCTGGACCGTTGAAAAAATATCTCTTATAATTTCCGTATTAAATATTGAATTGAATCAATCCTTACTTGGTGAAAATCCATATTAAATAATATTTAAATAAGGTTATTCTGATTTTCACAAATTTTTATTTTTATGTTTACAACAATTGTTTCGCTATCACAGTAGCATCATCAGGCAGGTTTACATTTTGAATAACTAAGCTTGTTTCCGAAATCCGTTGCTATTTATATTACAGTAAGTACAATAAATTTTTATTGGGCACTAAAACCCAAAAAACGGTATCTGTAAATTCCAGCTTATCTGGATATATTTAACCGAGGTGAGTTATTTGAATCTAATTCTTTTTCTATATATAGAATTTCAAAATTTTGGTTGAAAGTATGTCCTGTTTCTAACAAATGATTAGAATATATGGAATTACTTTTATTATTGAGGAAACTCTTCAAATGTTCACAAATTCAATGTCGGAAAGTTCTTCCATTCTGTCCTATGTAAACTTTAGGGCAATCATCGCAGGTTAACTTATAAACCCCCAATTTATCATCTTTATGTGTACAGTCTTTATTATTTTTAATGAATTTACTCAAGTTTGAATTGGTTTTAAATGAAGTTCTTAAATCATATTTATTTTTAAAGTATGTAGCAATTTTCTCAGAAATACCTTTAGTATACTTTGAGGAAATGTATTTAAAATTTTTTTATGGTATATCCTAATATAAAAGAAAATTTTAAATACATTTTCTTAAAACACACTTAAGGTATTTCTGATAAAATTGCTTTGTCTTTATTATTTTTAAACAATTCACTCAAGGATGAATTGGTTTTAAATGAAGTTATTAAATCATATTTATTTTTGTATTATGTAGCAATTTTCTCAGAAATACCTTCAATGTATTTTAAGGAAATGTATTTAAAATTTTATTTTAGGTATTTCCTAATATAAAAGAAAAATTTTAATACATTTCCTTGAAAACACCTTTTTGTTGAATAATGTTTTCGGAACATCCTGCATATTAGAATATAATTTCTTTCGAACGAAATTTCTAAGATGTCTGGTTCGGCAGCTATGGAAGTGCATCGCACTATTCCAGGACCCTGTACATTGACTCAACACCTCCTAAAATCACATCTCATGAAATCAATAAAAATGAAATTATAATTTCCGGGTGAAAGATACCGTTTTCAGAAACGATTTTCTCACATAAATTAATGGTTCTTGATATTTTAAAAGCAAACTATAAATACTGATAGTGAGGTTACAATTAATTAATGAAAATAAACGTATTTCCGTTTCCAGAAATATTCATTCGCCAATAATTTACGATTATAAGATTAAGATGGAAATGATGATGAAATGTCGAAAGTTTCTTGTGTAATATTTCGGAAAAAATGTTCACAATCTGCAGATGTAGGACATTCATTTCAATATCGGAAGATAATAGAAAATTTATCGGATGACATTCATAATTTTTGATAACGTTTAACTCCATTTCTTTAGCTGAGAATTTAAAATGGACAATAAGAAGTATTACAGTTCAACTTCTGAAATTAGACCATAAGATATTGAATGATCATAATACGAAAATGGACTAATCTTCAATTCAGTCTTATCGGGTTTCTCAATTAGGGAGATCGGATTTAAAATTTGAATATATCACATAAAATTTGTGGCAAATATGTTCCCAAACGGTTTTATTACGTGGAAAATTTAATGCCAGTTATGATTGAACTCTGAATGAGAAAGGTACACACGAATTACCTTTTTGTATAATTCTTGTATCTGCGGTATAATTAATTTAATATACTATAGCACCGGAGATGCTATGAGATAAGTCGAACTCAACTACGTTCTATACTCAAAAGGACGTTAAATAAATATCGGTAAATTATTCTGACATTTTATAGATCACAGGAAATTTCAATATTAAAACTGAGTTAGCTGGTGAATACTGTTTAGCTAAGAAAAATGTAGTGTTCAGCTTTCACTATGATTAAAGCAATTTTATGGTGTTAATTTATTTGTACACTGCTTTCCTTTGCGAAATATCTAATATTAAGTATTTACACAGAAAAATTTCAGGGTGCCGAGCATATCAGTTACCACTTCGTCCGGCGTATTAAGCATGGAAAAATTATACAGCGTATTCCAAAGAAAATTTGACCCCCCAGAACTCAGAAACTTAGAATTTTCAAAATTTTAAAAGAACAGGTCAACTTCTGTTCTTAGGGGAACGAATTTCCCTCATGAGTTTGTTCCGGAAAAACCAGCCCCATGAAGGAGGCATCAACCCCCAATATTTTTTGAATCTATAAATGGATTATTGAACTTACCGCCAAAAGGTGATGTAAAACAGAAAATTGAACCGCCCAAACTCAAGAACCTAAGAGTTTAGAAGAATCCAAAAATAATTTTCAAGTTCTGTTTTTCTGTTCCGAAAAAAATACCCTCAATTCCTTTTTAAATAGGAAAGAGATGGCGGATGCGTTTTAGTTAAAAAGCTTTTTTTGATGCTAAAAATCTTAGTTCAAATTTTCAAATTCGGTGATTTTTTAAGCAATCTCCTTCCTATTAAAAAAATTTTGGGGGTTGTTGCCACCCTCAAAAAGTTTTTTCGGAACAATGTCGTCATAGGAATTTTTCTCGCTAATACAGAACTTGAAAATTATTTTTGGATTATTCAAAAACCCATAGGTTCTTTACTTTGGGTAGTTCAAATGTGTGTTCATCGTCACCTTTTGACGGTAAATTCAATATTACATTATTTCGTGAATAGTGAACTGATTTTGAAAATTTTAACTGGGTTGAGCACAGAACACAAATAACTTTCAAACTAACCAACACTCGATATCTCTTTCCTATTCAAAAAATGTTGAGGGGTTAATGTAATGCCACCTTCATAGGGGTGGTTGTTTCGGAACAAACTCAGAATGGCAATTCGTCTCCCTCAAAACAGAAATCATCTGTTTTTTTTTAATATTTGAAAATTCTTGGTTTCTGAGTTCTGGGGGGTCAAATTTTCTTTGGGACAATCGACATATTGAATTAATATCTTCGAACCCAAAATATGAAGAAGGCGAATCGGTTAAGATAAATATTTTACAACTTTACTAAAAAGGTATATGTCTGAATCCTAGTATGATTCATTGTTATCTTCAATTCGCACTGTCACTACTTCTTCTATATCAAATAATATTCAGGCTTATACTCCATCAATATGGTGTTTACTCATCTCTCTGGAGTGCCAGATTTTATAAAAAATATTGAAAACCATACGCCATATCAATAATATCACATTTACGAATTTTAGCTCCTAGTTTCAATTAAAAGACAATTGATGGAAATAAAGCTCATAAAAATTGAAAAATCAAAACCCTCAATTGAAAATAATATTGAAAAAGGTTACTGTGATTTTAACAGATTTCATTATAATGTTACAACGATCGTTTTGCTTCCATGGTAGCAAAATTCTATTGGGGACTAAAATTCTAAAAAACTGGATCTCTGGAAACTCCAGTACATTCGAAAATATTTAACAGTGGAGAGTTATTTAGGTCTAATTGTTCGTTGAGTACTATTTCGATTTTGTTGTATTTGTTTATCTCTAATGACTGTAGGAGGTTAAAGGCACAACTTTCATTTTCTATATATTAAATTTCAAAATTATGGTGCAAAGTATGTCACATTTCTAACTAATGGTTCGAATATGTGGAATAACTTTTGTTTTTGAGGAAACTCTTCAGATGTTCTCCAATTCTTTGTCGAAAAATTCTTCCTATTTGTCCTATATAAACTTTTTGGCAATCATCGCAGGTGATTAATCATCTTTTTGTGTAATCGTATTTATTTTTGAGATATGTAGCAATTTTCTCAGAAATGCTTTTAGTATATTTTAAGGAAAAGTATTTAAAATTTTCTTCTCTATTCAGATATAACCATATTCAAAGTTATTTTATTATTTTTATTCATCAATAACATATCGATCAATGTAGAATCGTAGTTGAGTGTCGACAGCTCAGTAGTAGAGGATAGGGCTCGTAACCGCAAGGTCGCGGGTTCGAATCCTGTGCAGTTGGGAAAGAAATTTCGTAGTTCGATGACTGTCGGCCACCATTTCACTGTTGAGTCGAAAATGAACAGTGCTGTGATCTAAAGTGGCGCTACATTGCTGTAACAAAGCCTACCCAGAACACAACTGAACTCGTAACTCGCACAAGCTAAAAAAGCTTCTGAGGGATACTAATGATAATAGCTATTTGTTTAACGATGTTAAGCTCTAATTTTCTCAATTCATTGAGTCATCATTAAATGCTGATAATTTTTGATTTGATTTATTGTATATTACAGCATCTGTATATGTTGATTTATAAAATATTGTTAATTCATTCAAATTATTGATTCTGGTAACTGTTAAATCAGAAATTTTTTTGATAGTCTATACCTAGGGGCGATAGAAAATATCGTCTACGTATCTGTACCAATATGAAAAATATTTCATAATGGGATTTCGGTGAATTTTTAGCTCAATTTTGTTCGAAAATATTTTGCCTAATTAAGGATTTTTTTCTCTGAACAAACTTTTTTTAGATTTATATATTTCAATTTTAAATTGAACGTAATTTTGTTTAGTGCAAATTTTGAGGCATTCTGAAATATTTTTCTTGATAATTGTATTAGAATTTTATAAGTAAATTTTCTACTAGTTCAATTGTTTTATTATTTTTAATACTCGGAAATAAAATTTGAACGTCGAATGAAATGTATTTAGTATTATATGGTAGGCGAATATTTTTTATGTTATTCACTACAGCTAATAAATAACTTAAAAAATATTCACCTACCACATAGTACCAAATTCATTTCATTCTACGTACAAAATTTATTTTCGAGTATTCTAGTTAATGAAATAAATAAACTAGTAGAACATTTGCAAGTCAAAAAAAGATGTAATACAATTATCAAAGAAGATATTATTGAATGCCTTGAAATTTGCACTAAACAAAATTACTTTCAATTTTAGAATAAGATATAAATCTGAAAAAGGTTTGATTATTGGAAATCGTTTAAGTCCTTCATTATTTCATAAAGCAACATATACAGGTGCTAGTATATACAATAAATCAAATCATCCTATTAACCAAAAATCATTATCATTTAATTATATGATCCACAAATAAGTTAACATACCCATGAATCGAGAAAATTATAGTTAAGAATTCAACAGCACTAAACAAATAGCTGTTAATAATTACTACGATCCTACATTGATAGAAAAGTTGTTGATAATAATAATAATAATAATATAGTTTATTTCTGTTAAAATAAACAAATTACATCACTGAGGTTTATAAAGATAGATATTACAACCAGTGCGTGACATTAAATTAATAATTATTCTAAAATTGTTCATTAAGAAGAAAATTAACAATAATACAGGTAAGTGAAGAACTCTAGGTAGCAGAAAAAAAATATACATATATAATCTCATTTTTCTGTCTTTCGATGAAAATAATGAAATTTAATAATTTGGCAAGTAAATTATGTCTAATCAGGTAGGTATCAGTCACTATTTAGATAGATATATAGATATAGACAATATATACAATTTTCCAATATATATATTCTGAGATTTTACAATCCTGTATAGAAGTTTTGTCTTATCCGGTATTTATTTATTTATTATTTTAGAGATCAAAATATTGATGTTTTAGCTATTATTTACTACGTTATTTATTAAAATTCTTGTGTCACTATTCATCCAGCATTTTATTCTCTTTTTAAATGTTTTAGTAGTTTTTATATTTCTCAAGTCTTCAGGAATTATATTAAAAATTTTTGGTGCAAGATAGTTGTAACTTCGTTGGCCTATACTTTTGTAGCATCTAGGTGGTTGGTAAGTGAGATCTCTTTTCCTGGTTGTGTAATCATGTTTAAGTGTGTTCACCGATATTTTCTTTGAAATAATGCTTGAAAGAACGTTAATAGCGTATAACTGCCTTATATCATGTACTTCTGCTATCTTGAATAACTCTTTGCTTGAAAACGTAGGCTTTTTTTTATGAATTATTTTTAAGACCCATCTCTGAATTTCCTCTAGAGGTTTTATATGGTTTCGATAAGTACCACCCCATCCCACTATGCCATAGTTGATTTGTGACTGTATCAAAGCTAGGTAGAATATTTTTAAATATTTCATATTGGTCAGATATTTACGCAAGTATTTGAATTTGAAAAGCAGACTTCTTATTTTATTCACCAAATTTTTTACGTGTTTATCCCATTTTAATTGTTGGTCAACTGTAATTCCCAGATATTTAATAGCATTTGATTCCACTATAGCTGTTCCGCTGTCAATTTCAAGTTTTCCCCAATTTGGCAGATCTGTAGTATGAGAGCTGAAAACCATATACCTTGTTTTATCAATGTTTAAGGTGAGCTTATTACTTTTGAGCCATTTATTTATTTCAATGAATCCAGTTTCTGCTTTTTTTTTCAATTCTTCCCAAGTACTTCCTTTGAACTGAACAACAGTGTCATCGGCAAAACAAATAGCTTCCTCACATTCCTTCATTTTTAGTAAACTATTTATGTAAATTAGAAATAGTATAGGTCCTAATACAGTGCCTTGCGGTACTCCATACGTTATGATCTCCTCTGAGCTACTGGACTCCCCGATTTTTACAACTTGACGTCTATTCGACAGATAGCTCTTTAGCAACCTATAAATGGGTCCTCTGAATCCGTATGTTTTCAACTTCTTTAACAAACCAACATGGCACACAGTATCGAATGCCTTACATAAATCAACAAATATACACACAGAAGGAGTTTTTTTATCGAGGCAATCGTACAATCTACCTGTTAATTCTCTTATAGCATCTTCTGTGGATTTTCCTTCAAGGAATCCATATTGTTTTTTGTCAATTAACCTATATTTCATCAGATAATTCATCATACGTATTTTCACTGCTTTCTCAAAAACCTTCGCCAAGGTCGATACCAGAGAGATAGGCCTGTAGCTTGTAACCTGCGAACGGTCCCCGCTCTTAAAAAGTGGTTTGATAATCCCCATTTTTAATTTATCAGGAAAATATCCGTCTTCAAAACATTTATTAATTAAATAAGCTAACGGTACCGATATCTCATGTTTGATCTCTTTCAAAGTTTCAGATCTGAGAGAATCAGGAACTTCTGCTTTTCCAGATTTGAGTCCTGCTATGATGTTTTCCAATTCTTGAGGCTGAACAGGAATCAAATAGAAGGAATTACATTGTGTAACATCATGAACTTTAAAATCTTGTGGACATTCGATTCTATCAGCGTAAATATTACCTATGTTGCTATAATGCTTATTAAATACATTCGCCATTTCCGTTTCATCCTGTATGTGAATTCCTTCATGATTTATATGTTTTATCTCTGACTTAGAGTTGTTGGAATTTCCACATATATTTCTCATGCATCCCCATACACCTTTCGAGTTATATTGATTAGTATCGACAATTTTTTGTACGTAATCTTTCCTTGAATTTTTTATTAATATTTTGACTTCATCTCTATATTTAGTATATTGTGATTTCAATATTTCGTCATTTGGACTATTTTTTGACCGTCTATAGAGTTCATTCTTTTTATTAATTGCTTTCAATATAGAAGGGGTGATCCATTTTTTACGAATGACTTTATTTTTTTTTAGTTTAACTGATTGTGTGTTATTTGCTATATGTTGTTTTAAAGTTTCAATAAAGATGTTAGTAATAATGTTTATATCGTTTTCCCCATACATTCGTGACCACGGCTCCCTCTTAAGATCCTCTATCAATCTTGAGTAGTCAATATAATCCTTCATTTTCTTTCTCCCGTCCCCACGTACGAAATTTTTATTGACTGAGTCTATAGTCAACACGGTCGGAAAATGATCGGTTATTAGGTATTGTAAAATGTAACCCTTTACACGTTCTAATGACTTCACAAGGTGTTCTCTTTTCAAAAATATATGATCTATGCAACTATTTCCTCCTGGTCTTGTGCACTCATTTATTATAGATATGAATCCAAAAGAATATAAGATATTTTTATATTCATCAACATACTCGTCATTTGATAGTAAATTAATATTCATATCTCCTATCAACACGTGATTTTTATGCTGGTACATATTTTCCAGATAAGTGTAAAGATCCTTACTAAAGGACCCCACACATGTTTGGGGCGATCTATAAATAGCTGTCAATTTGAGGCTATTTTCTCCGACGATATCAATTTCTACAGACTTACTCTCACCCAAAGTTAATATTCTGTGATTATACCCCATATTTTCTTTCAGGTAAACTAAGACGCCATCGTTTTTATTCAATGATCCTCCACTATAAATAGTTCGGTATCCATTAATGTTGAAAATTTCTAAATTAGCTATTTGAAAAGTTTCTGACAAAACAATTATATCAAATTTCATAGAAATTCTTTCCAACAGGACCAATAGTTCATCAAAATTTTTTGAGATACTTCTAATATTCATATGAAATATTTTAAGTTCTTCATGCATATTATTTTTCCCAAATGTACTGACATCCTCCACTATCTTTGTCTGATAACTTCCCTCCCGATACTCCCTGAGAAATGGATCCATGATCCCATAAATGAACAAACAAAATGAAAGAAAAACAATCAAAACACAAAACAAATGAACTACATACTATTTCTACCTCGTCGATCCAGTTCTAAGTTTCATTCCCAATTTGGAGTCCTTTCTGTTAGGTGATTTTTTCTTAGGTAGTTTTTGTGATTTTGGAAGTTTCGGCGATTCCTCAGGATTTAAATATTTTGGACCTGCAGCCTTAGTTGTTGAGCTACTTCCCTCTGCAAATACCTCCACGGTTTCCCAACCGATTTCGTCTCCACTTTCTTCGGTTTCCCCAGTATTTCTTGGCTTTTCAGAAATTGAAGGTGTTGATGGTGCGCTGTGAGGCTTCTTTTCTAGATGTACGTTCATCAGGTCTTTCACGCTATATTCCTTATTGCCAATAATAAGACGGTTTCCTCGTATAAATGATTTACGAGAAGTATTACTTCTTGCCTGACGAAGATTGGATCTCAGTATCTCGAATTCTTTTCGTTGAACTTCAGTTAAATCGTTTGCTATGCTAATTGGCGTCCCCTTCAACTGTTTGACCTTGGAAAATATAGCTCTCTTCTTGATATTCGAAATCAACTCTACCTTGATAGGAGAAGTTTCAGTTTTCCCAAGCTTATAGCAATCGTTGATGTCCCCTTCTTTCAACTCCACCCCTAACAGGCGATGTAGTTCACCACTTATTTTCTTTGGTATGTCTTCTTTAACTGATGCTTCCAATCCAAAAACGATTATATTGTTCCTTCTATTTCGTCGGTCTATGAATTCGATTTTCTCTGTGAGACTGAGGTTTTCTCTTTCCAATTGATCAATTCTATTTTTCAATGAGTGAATTTCTAATACGAGTCTAGCTTCCGTGGCCGCGATCGAACTCTTGACTTCCCTCCTGTTCTTAATAATTTCCTCATATAGTTGTCTTAGGCTGAATTCCTTGTTAATGTCAGCTGCAACTTCAAGCGACATTACAATGTAGTACTATAGAGTGTGTTCCTCTTTAGGAAGAAGTGACTCCTGCAGCTGTTGTTTGGCGTTTGTCAACTTGAAGAGAAGTTAGAATTAATTTCTCAGGTTTTTAGTTTGTGATGCTTGATTTTTCCAATTATTCTTGGCCAAGTAGCAGCATGCCCCAGCATAGACCCAATACCACAACTGTTACGAATTTTCTGCACTATTTTACCACTAAAACTTGTAGAATATTTCGGAGCACAATTTAACGGTGTTTATCTTCTTAGAACATATGACGAAATATGACGAAATATGAATGAAAATAATAAAAAAACTTTAAATCTGGTATATCTGAATAGAAAAGAGAATATACTAAAAGAATCTCTGTGAAAATTACTACATACCTCAATAATAAATATGATTCAAGAACTTTAGTCAAACCTCAGTAAATTTATTGAAAATAATAAAAACATTCCACATGAAGATGATTAATTTGGAGTTTATAAGTTAACCTGCGGTGATTATCTGAAAGTTTACATAGGATAAACAGTGAACTGAAGAATATCTGACGAATTTCCCCAAAAACAAAGATATTTTATTCTACATATTTGAACTATTTGTTAGAAATGGGATATGCTTTCAACTCTAATTTTTAAATTTTACATATGGAAAGTAAAAGTTATGCCTTGAATCCGTTAGTTACTAGAGATAAATAAATAAAATAGTACTCAACGGATAATTAGACCTAAATAACTTCAATCTTAAATATTTTCGGATGAACTGGAATTTGCAGAGCTCCCCTTTTGTAGGGTTTCAGTCCTCAATAGAATTCTGTACTTACTCTAATATATATAGAAGCCGATTTCGGAAAGAAATTTAGTTATTCAAAAATATAAGCACCGACCTGAAGATGCTATGTTAGCGAAACGATCGTTGTATCGTAACAATAATAAAATTTCTGAACATCAGAATGACCCCATTTAATAGAATTTAATATGGATTTTCATCAAGTAAAGACTGATTCAATTAAATAACCTTCATTGACTGACCTTCAGCTTTCCACCAACTGGAGCGTGGCTCTAGAAAAAGCGTGGCTTGAGTAGTGGAGGTAAATAAGTAAGTTCGTACCGCAGAGTACTAAACATATTATTTATTTGCTTATTACTTTGTGTTCCGTACTGATTTGATACCATATCTTCCGTTTGCAAGGTTTTTTATGTTTAAACAAAAATAGGTCACACTTCCACACTTCACATACCAAAAAAGTTTCATTTAATAATAATAATTCATTTATTCATTCCAATAAAGTACATATCTCAGAATATGAATAAATTTTCAACCCATCAAAAATTTCATGGGGAGTCAGGTATAATTTTCTCTAAAAAGATACATAAGTATATATAAATAAAAAAGTATAAAACAAAACATTAGTCAAAAAAACAATAAATAAATAAATTTGGCCAGAACATATTTCATACAAATATATTTTTTTAAAAAGTATCATTCAGATATTCATGTATTGAGTAGTATGCTTCATTTATTAGGAGACATTTTAGTTCATTCTTAAGCTTTATCCGATATAATTTCTTCATTCTGGATGGCAGATTGTTGAGAATTTTATAGCTAGATGACTTACATTCAACTGTGATACTTTTATACGATGGTATGGTATGATGAAGTTGTTTTTGCCTCTAGTATCATAGTTGTGATTAAAGTTGTTTTTAAATAGTATGTCCTTATTATCATGGATAAGTATAAGCATGGACGTCACGGTATGTCTGTATGTTGTGAGGAACCTAGGAGAAGTCTCTCTTCGTCATGGTACCGAAACCACCCCATAATTTTCAAAAGACTAAATAATTGTCAGAAAGATATTATTTTCAGTTAGTTATATAATATTATATTCAACACTATTATGAATTTTGTAAAGAAAATTAGGGATGAAAATTTTATTGCTATGAGTTCAAAAAGAGTTTTGGGTTTGTTACGACTCATCAAAATTCTCAAGTAACAAGTCTATCCTAATGCCTGGTATGGAAAGTTTTGTTGATAATAAATATCGTCTTTAGCGATTTCTTGCGTTTGATGAAAATAAAACTGAAATTAAATTTATTGTTATTTCTGGAAACTTTTACAATATACAGGATTCCCAAGTTATTTAGCCAAATTTCACAGGGTTATCCTACAGGAATTGGCAACACAAAAGTTCCTATAAAGTATGATCAAATTATCTTTTTTGTAAAGTTATTCAAGATTCGACTTTTTTGTAAGTCTTCATTTTTTTTTCACTAAAAACATAGCATAACTTGAAAACTATCAAAGAAAAGAAAGAGCCGAAAATTCTCCTTAGGCTAGGGCGATTGCATGGAGAATTTTATGAAATACCCACTTATTATAGAATGGTTAACGAAATTAAAATTTTCTTCAGTCATAATCTTTGGTCGAAGTTTATTCTAAATTTCGCCGCGTAAAGCTCCATTTAAATTATGTACAAAACCTGCCTTATTTATGAAGCCTTACGATGTACACGTATAAAAAATTCTAATAATTCTACATTTTTACCTTCTCTAATGCAAAGCCTACATCGTTTTCGGATAGAATTCACAGCTTTCCGCAACTGCCCCCGTCATTGCCTAAGCATATTGCAGCAGTTATGTATTCTTTCGATAAGATGATAAAAAGTATGAATTAAGGTAGTATACACCATATCTTTTAAAACACCCCAAGAAAGAAGTCTAGAGGTGTAAGGTCGGTACTTCGAGCAGGCCATCTGATCGGTGCGAATCTTCCTAGCCATTTTCCTTCAAACCTCCATTATTCTGTAAATATTCTACTATTGTGTGCTTGACAACCGTCCGAATGAAACCAAATTTTGAGCCGTAGGTTTAGAGGCATGTCTTCCAACAAATCAAATGAACAAAATTTGGATAAATTTACGTATACACTCATGTATATCTACTGTGTTATAAAATGACAAATAAAGTTTTTCGAGACAAGCACTAATTTTATATTATTCATATATATTTTCCAATATAAATATAGTGGAAGTCTTTTTCAGAATCCTGATTTTAATTCTTATTGAAATGAAATACCTTTCTTACAGACGACAATCCAATTTCACATCAATTATATGAGAGCAAATATGGCCGCCATAAACTGTCATAATTCAGTATTTTATATCAAGAAGCTAGTTAAACTTATATCTAAATCCATAGTGGATAACGTTTAAGTCCCAGTTAATACGAATTTTTGACCTCACCTCTATTTTTTGAGACAATCCCAAGTCTCTACATAATTGGAATTACATTTCATTATAATATATTCGCACACCTATTATTGGTTAGCAGAAATATAAAATATATTGTTTGAAAAAGTAAATTTAATATTTTGTACCTGAATATCTTGAATATCACACAGATTAATAATATTTCATGAAACACAGTTTAAATTTGGTAGACATCTAGAATTAACACTTATTACACAGCTCAAAAGAAAATATATCATATAAAATTAAAATTTCTAATGAGGTTATCAGAATTAATCTGTGTTGTATTCAAGATATTGTAAAAGCCTTATATCAAGTAAAAATCCCATTTTTATTATTTTGTACCTGAAATTGTTTCTTATCGGTTTCAGTCAATTATCTTACCACATAAGAGGAAATAATAATAATACTTAAAGTAAATCAAACAAGGTATTGCATCATTCATTATCTAAGTTTAAGTGCATACCTTGATATTTTACCTACTTTACGCACAACAAGAAAATGCACTCTGAAAAAGTAGCGCCACCAAACCTGTAACATAGTAAGAAGTCGAAAAATAAAAGGTATAATTGATCCAATTACTGGAGGTTCCAAAAGTCAACATAATCATGTTTGGTTAGGCCAATGACTTCTATGAGTTTATCCTGATTCATTGCTTAGGATAATTTTGAAATTTAAAATTTCTAATATGCAATTATTGAATACTCGAATATTTCTTATTGTTTCAGGTTCGTTTAATTTTTTCTTTTCTAAATTGAATTCAATTTCTTTTCTGATGCTGATATTTTGTTTCCTATTGGCTCCTCCGTCTAGTTCTATTTGAATTCTTTTATTTTCTGTGTTTTTGTTATTGGTTTTATTTCTTAGTTTCTGATATAACACGGTGTTTTCTTGTGACTCCTTTTTTATTATTCCTATTTCTTTTATGGTATTGGGGTTGGATCATCATCGTTGATCTAATTATCACTTTGTGAATTCTGACTTTGAATTCTTTGTCTAAGTTGCATTTAGTTGATTTATTGTGTTGCTATTGAACTATTTGGGTTATTACTATTTGGTAGTTGATAATAATCAAAACAGTTTTTTGAAGTTACTATACTTTATAACCAAAAAATTCTAAAGTTAGCACATTTTTTCGACTACAGTTTCAAGGTATTATTTCATCATCAAAGAAGATATCTGAATTCAAATTACTTCTATTTATTGCAACTTTGACTTTTTTAAACATTTACTATTTATAAATTGAATGCTTGCTCCCTGTGAATTCTATTTAAGATTTTTCTTGAGCCTTTTCCTCATCACCTTTCTCGCCAATCAAGGTTTTGCTTCTGCTTTACATTTTGTAATTAATGGATAACAAATTGGCGACCAAACGCGTGGCTCAAAAATTTAAATTTTCAGCATAAATTTTATATTAAGTGAAATTGCATTAAGTGATATCCATTAATTACAAAATGGAAACCAGAAGAAAAACCTTGATTGGCGAGAAAAGAGATGAGGAAAAGGCTCAAGAAAAATCCTAAATAGAATTCACAGGGAGCAATTTATAAATATTAAATGTTTAAGAAAGCCAAAGTTGCAATAAATAGAAGTAATTCAAATTTAGATATTTAGTTTGAAATTGGTAAAGAAATTGTTGAAAAAATTTGTTACTATCATGAATTATATATAAATTTTAGTCAAATTATTATTTAAATATTTTAATATTAGCCTACTACATATTTAATTTCAAAAAATTATATTTAATAATTATAACTTCAGGAATTAAATTAAATTAATGTCATATAAGTACCACTCATAACAAACGACATATAAAATTACAGTTTTCTGTGATTTTGTGACGAACTGACTACCTGGATTTTTAAAGTTAGTCTGTTTCGAACAAGTCACGTATTAAATTCTAAGGTATGATATAGTGATGGTTAGTTGATTTTGATATTTAAATGTTATCTAGGGCCGATGAAGAGATTATCCGTATTCTAATTGTTTTTTGAAGATACATTACATGTTTTGAGAGATTTTTGAATTAACTTATTTGAATATTTAAATATATTGAATATTTCAAATAAATTATATTTGTTGAGAAATCCTTAAGTTGTGTTTTATGTTTTTGAAAAGGAATTGGTTTCACTATGGTAAGATCAGAAACAAAATTTCGTCTCCTTCAAATATTTATTTATTAATTTTAATTGCCTTTTTTATATTGGTTGGTTTATTTATTCCATTTGACATTGTATATTGAGTTTTGAATATATACGACTATTGAATATAAGCGATGCTTATTGTAGACATTAATTTAATTCTAAAAGTTTTTTGAATAAAAATTTTTTTGAAATTAAAATTGTTGAAGACTAACAGATTAAACATGCTAGCAATTTTCTCGCATTTATGCACCATTATATTATGCATATTCTAATAAATATATCTACAATTGCTATGTGAATATTTACGATACTCAGAGAAAGTCGAGAAATCGAACTATAATTCATTTATGGTATATTTTAACTCCGCATCAACGTATTCAAATAGCCGTTCAGTT
This sequence comes from Megalocaria dilatata, assembly GCA_034642435.1. NCBI lineage: Eukaryota > Metazoa > Arthropoda > Insecta > Coleoptera > Coccinellidae > Megalocaria > Megalocaria dilatata. The sequence continues at coordinate 58,978,443 of CM067854.1, read as the reverse complement.
TCCGCAAGTTTGTATAGTTTCAATCTGATCAATTTCTATCATCAATGGTCATTAAGAAGAAATCACCTATCAATTAATTATTTCATCCATTGAAAATCACAGCGATCTGGCGAGAAAAAGCGTTCCTATCTCGCCTCTAAACCAGATTAATTGCAGAAAAATAATATACTTTATAATATTACATCTGCGATGAACTGCTCACCGATAATAACACCAGTTTGGAATAATTTGATCAGATTTAATGGCTGAAACCGCTGAGTCAAGGCAGGGTGAATCCGTGATAAATGTACTGTTATTGCGAAACTAATATTCGTAATTGAAAATATATACCAATAAGTTCCAGCGGTATATAAGATTGGTTAGTTTTGCCATTCGGCCACCAACCAAAAGATGTTAGCATATAATAGTTTTATTCATAGACTATTGAATGTTCCTCTGCATTCATATAACTTTTCCAAAGAATTATATATTATTAAACAGATAGATTTAAACAACGGGGTACAACCCCTTTCAAAATTATATCCAATAAAGAAAACAACATGGAATTTGAACTCGTGTACCCAATCATAAGAGAGAACAATACACAGGAATACTTTTCATTATCTTATGTTAATGGATTATCTGAAAATATTGCTAGACATTTCAAAAATAGTTTCAATTTCAATGCAGCTTTCAAAACCATCAATAACCTTAGTACTTACATAAAAAACAATTAGGATCGAACAAATAAAGAAAATGAATCTGGAGTCTACTAATTGACTTGCAACAATTGCCCTTTAGTATATATTGGCCAGACAGGTAGATCTTCCAAGAAAAGAATCCAAGAACACCAAAGAAGTTACATATCGGATTCCGTACATTCGACATATGCTTATCATCTTAAGGAATTCAGACATAATTTCAACAGTAACTATGAAATTATCTACGTCGAAATCAAGAGTTCTAGATTAAAACTTTTAGAATTTGTGGACATCAACAGGTACAATGCCCGTAAAATACTTTTGAATGAACAAACATATGTTGACAGATGCCCCTTACTGAATATTTTTCTCTAATGGCATGTTTTAGCTGCAAACTATAATAAATACCCTAAGTTTTTATGACTTGTTTCTACCATTATTTTGTCACGTACTTAACTATATTTAAGCTCTGTTACACTAGACACCATCAGTCAGTAGAATGTAGATACCCATAGAAGCCACATCGTGGTGAAACAATACTTTTATTGTAAACCTTTTTCTGGAAATTAAAATAGTGTCTTATATATTTCTTGAAATAATTTTAAGAGTAGACATGAACTTGTATGTATGTATACTATTGATTCTATGAATGGGTTGTGTGGGAGAAGGGGGGAAGAATTTTCCAGGTCAAACATGAGCAGGTTCAGTAAGTTTCCAGAAAAATGAGCAACTGTAGCAATGGAATATTGAGCAACGAATCGATTTCTTAACTTTCTTATAAGTTGTTCTCTGTAAGTGCTATTTATTTTGTTCAACTTATATATATATATATATATATATATATAAAATGCACCAACATACTCACCACAATAGTAAATGCAATAATCAGCTAAAAAGCCAAAATGTGCATCATGTGGGTCTGATGATCATGTAGCATGGTCTCTGAAATGCCCCCATAGGCCAACCAAAACCAATCGAAGGTATACCCAACAGCCAAATCATACTTCTCAACAAGAAATCCAGAGAAATCGACCCTGCTCTAACAAATTCCAAAAAAATTAATTCTCCCATAACCATTCACGACATGATTATCGACACATACATGAGGCAGGTAAAAATTTTTTGTCCTAGATTGGTACCACTGTCCTTAATTACTATGCCAAGCTTGAGCGGGATCTGTCAACTAGTCTGTTTGCAACAGCTGATTAAGTCAGTCGATGTCAGAGTGCGTGCCGATTTTTACTATGGGTGATTACGTTGAGCAAAGAATTTGTTTAAAGTTTTTTGTTGCAAAAGAATTTTCGTGCGCCGATGCATTGAAAATGTTGCAAAAGGCCTTCAAGGACGGTCGTGAAGTGGTCGAAGACTTGCCTCGTTCCGGACGCCCATCGACGGCTTCGATCGAAGATAACGTCGATATAATTAAGGAAAGGGTGCTGGAAAACCGTCGTACCAGCTTGAGAGAGATAGCACATGATCTTAAGATATCTCACGAGTCCGCACGTACGATTTTGATTGATATTTTGGGCATGAGAAAGGTGGCCGCACGACTCGTACCGAAAGACCTGAATTTTCTTCAAAAACGTCATCGCGAACAGGTTGCTTCAGACATGCTGGATCGCTGTAATTCCGATTCTACATTCATGGAACGCATTATAACTGGTGATGAGACCTGGGTCTACGAGTACGATATGCAAAAAAGCCAGCAATCATCGGAATGGGTGGCAAAAAATGAGCCGAAACCGAAAAAACCACGCCAAAGCCGCTCGAAAATGAAGGTGATGCTCATTGTTTTCTTCGATATCCGTGGCGTGGTGCACTACGAATTCGTTCCAGAGGGTCAGACGGTAAACAAGGAGTATTACCTAGGCGTTATGAAACGTTTGCGTGAGCGTATCCGTAAGAAGCGGCCAAATTTGTGGGCGAACAACTCATGGGTTTTGCGTGACGATAACGCGCCTTCTCACCGAGCTACGATTGTGACTGACTTTCTCGCCAAAAACTCAACAAACGTGCTTCAGCAACCACCGTATTCGCCGGATTTGGCTCCCTGCGACTTTTTCCTCTTCCCAAAACTAAAATTGCCCCTTCGTAGCACCCGTTTTGAGTCGATTGAAGCCATAAAACAAAATTCGGCGCGAGAGCTAAAGTCCATCCTATAAAAAATGTTTCGATAATTGGAAGTGCCGTTGGCATAGATGTATTGGAGCAAATGGAGCCTATTTTTAAGGCGACCCAATAAATTTTGACGATTAAATGTAAAAATGTTGTTTTAATTGAAAATTCCTGGTACTTTCTTGACAGAGTAGTATATCTATATGTAATTTTGGATTTTGTTAGAGCAGGGTCGATTTCCCTTGATTTCTTGTTGAGAAGTATGATTTGGCTGTTGGGTATACCTTCAATTGGTTTTGGTTGGCCTATGGGGGCATTTCAGAGACCATGCTACATGATCATCAGACCCACATGATGCACACTTTGGCTTTTTAGCTGATTATTGCATTTGCTATTGTGGTGAGTATGTTGGTGCATTTTATAATGTTTATGCAATTTGCGCGAGTATGTTCAAATGATTGACATCAAGAGCAAGGTTGTGGAATCGGTGCTGGGGGATTACTTGGATAGACTGGATAATATCTGTGTTTGTAGAATTAGCCTTCATTGAGCCTTTCTTATGATTTCAAACAGGATGTTATGACTCGAAGCATCAGTGTTGGTTTGTTTGTAGCTTTTGAGATGATACACTTACAGTATCGATGTACACATTTTATTTGTTTGAGGTGTTCGCTAACTTCATTTTCTGAAATTTCTTGTTCTACTGAATCAATCACCACGCTATATGTTGCATTGTGTTCGTTTGTATTGTATTAGGCGGTTGCATGTTATGGTAATGTTCCTTTGTAACTACTCATTTTATTTCTTCGAACCAGTTTGTTGAGTGTGGCAATTATGATTGATTTATCTTCATTACTTTTGAGAAGAAAACCCTGTTTTGTTGTAATTAATCACATCTTCTGTAGGCGGATGTTATGTTTTCCATTTGTTCGAGAGATCTTTTCGTGGGAGGTTTTCTTGTAAAATAAGTTTTTGTACTGTTGGATGTTGATCTCTTCCATTTTTGCGGAATATTTTTTTTTGAAATATGGTGTTGTAGATTTATTATTTTCGGTGGGGAGACTTTTATTGATCAGTGTATGTGAGGGAAATCCTCGAAATCCTTCATTATCAATGGAATTCCCAGCAGCTTGTTGATAATTTCTGGCTTTACCCATGTGTGCTCCGTATCTGATTGGTGGTGTCAATATTATTGATTGTGAAGTTTTATTCTGTGGGGAATTGTTCTATTTCCATTTCGGAATATTCTTTTCCACTTGAGGATTTCATGCTTGATATGCATTTCTAAAATTCTATTATTGAACGAACATTCGCTACGGATGATACACGCCGACTACTTTAAACATAATATTAGTACAATGATGAAATATCGGATCTTCTCACAAGAGGTTTCATTTTGAATTTCGCCCTATTCTCGAAGTGTCGAATGGAAATTGACAGGAATATTCCATTTAACGAGTAAAAAATTGTGAAGTTCAGGTATTAAAATAAAGAAAATTTATGATGAATAAGGAAAATTTGACCAATATTTAGCAAAAGGATAAAAAGGGTTTTTTTTAATTGATAGAAGGATTCAACAATGTCTTAAATATCAAACACATTAATTCTGCTAACCTCACTACAAATTTTGAATATGTAAAAATTTTTTCTCAAAAACTTTATAAAATTAAATAAATATCTTAGAAAACACAGTTTCAATTTAGTAGACATATAGAAATAACACTCATTACACAGTATCAAAAGGATAAAAGAATCCAAAGAAAATATAATATATTAATTGAAATTATCTTGAGGATACAAACGTTTGTTTCATAACGTTACTATGAAAATCAGATTCCTCTACAAATATGCACAACAGAACCTCGAGAATTTCTTCGGAAATAACTGTTTTAAATATCATACAGATTTATTTTGTTAACCTGCTACAAATTTTAATTTCAAAAAATTTTCTATTCAGAAACTTTAAGAATCAAATGAAATACCCTGTGCCAGTTCAGTAGAGATGTAGAATTCAACACTTATCACACAGTACCAAAGGCAATAAAAGAATTCAAAGAAATATAAATCATCATTTAAATCTACAAAATAAATACTTGAAGGGGACAAAATTTTATTCGTTCCTTGTTTTATTGAAACCAAATTCTTTTCCAAAAATGCAAAACATAACTTCAAGAACTTCTTAAAAAACAACTTGCTCAAAATACGTTTCTTCAGAAAAATTCCTAAAACATGCAGAACATCTTCAAAAAGCAATTTAAAATTATTAGAACGGAAACTCATCACTACTTCACATACAAAATATAAAAATAATCAACAAAATATATCTTACCATAAAAACTGAATGCAGATATCTGATCAAACACTAGAATGAAGTGAACTTTTAAAAATCCTACGTATTCTATATTAGCCACAGAAACTATACAAAGTTTGCAAGGTATTTTATGTACTTTCTTGAAACCAAGTGATAATATGTTATAAGTGTAAACCAAAATATATAATTATTATATATACAATAAAATAATGAGAGTAGGTTATTTACTTCATGGAAGGATTATTTAAAAAACTTTAAATATCATGCAGATTTATTCTGTTAACCTCTTACAAATTTTAATTTCAGAAAATTTTTTATTCAAAAACTTATAGAATTAATAAAATAAAATAGAAAGGCCTTTTACTTGATAGAAGAAATATAACAAGATTTGAATATTAAAACAAATTGAAATATGTTCATCTTCTACAATTTTAATTTCAAAAAAATTTTTTATTCAAAAAACTTTTAGAATTAAATTAATGTCTAAAACAAGCACCGCTTACATTTAATAGACGTATATAATCAAAACTCAATATATAATGTCAAATGGAATAAATAAACCCAACAGATATACGAAAGTCATTAAAATTAATAAATAAATATTTAAAGGAGACAAAATTTTGTTTCTGGTCTTACCTTCAAGAACACCAATTGCCTTTTAAAAACATGAACACACTTAAAGGACTTCTCAAAGAATATAATTTATTTGAAATATGTGATATAGGTTAGTTTTTTGATTTTGATATTTGGAATATTATTGAGGACTGAAGACGGAATTACTTAGAATTATATTTGTTTTTAGAAGATATAGTGCATTTTTTTAGAGATTTCTGAATTAACTTATTCGAATATTTAAATATATTGAATATTTCAAATAAATTATATTCTTTAAGAAGTCCTTTAAGTGTGTTCATGTTTTCAAAAGGCAATTGGTGTTCTTAAAGGTAAGACCAGAAACAAAATTTTGTCTCCTTTAAATATTTATTCATTAATTTTAATGACTGTTAATGAATGTAAGCGGTGCTTGTTTTAGACATTAATTTAATCCTAAAAGTTTTTTGAATAAAAAATTTTTTTGAAATTAAAATTGTAGAAGATAAACATATTTCAATTTGTTTTAATATTCAAATTTTGTTATATTTCTTCTATCAAGTAAAAAGCCTTTCTATTTTATTTTATATATAATATATAATTATATTTTGGCTTCAATAAATCTCATTATGGAATGTCAATGAATTTAAATAAGCCTTAAAAATAACTCACACTGTTCTGTGATTTTGTTAGAACATAGATCAATCTTGATTTATAAAGTTGATCAGGGTTTCTAAGCATTAGTCCTTTTACACGTACTGAGAGTTTGTGATATAGGTTAGTTTTTTGATTTTGATATTTGGAATATTATTGAGGACTGAAGACGGAATTGCTTAGAATTATATTTGTTTTTTGAAGATATAGTGCATTTTTTTAGAGATTTCTGAATTAACTTATTCGAATATTTAAATATATTAAATATTTCAAATAAATTATATTCTTTGAGAAGTCCTTTAAGTGTGTTCATGTTTTTAAAAGGCAATTGGTGTTCTTGAAAGTAAGACCAGAAACAAAATTTTGTCTCCTTTAAATATTTTTTTATTAATTTTAATGACTTTCGTATATCTGTTTATTCCATTCGACATTATATATTGAGTTTTGATTATATACGTCTATTAAATGTAAGCGGTGCTTGTTTTAGACATTAATTTAATTCTAAAAGTTTTTTGAATAAAAAATTTTTTGAAATTAAAATTGTAGAAGATAAACATATTTCAATTTGTTTTAATATTCAAATTTTAGAATTAAATTGAATAAATGTCTAAGAACAAACTGCGCGGGGAGCGCTCAGCCATGCATACTTTAATTCAAGGTCAACTGTAAATCTTCGTGAATACCTTGTAAAAAGTTATTAAAATATTTTAATTTATTCATAAAATTTCCGCTTTGACAGCTGGATCCCAACCATGGTAGCGGGTTTTTCAATGTTGTCGAAATAATTCAGGGTTTTTTCATTTTTTCTGAATGCTCATAAGCAATTGTTAATGTCTGTTCACTTAGTGGTCCATTCATATAAACTTAGTTATATCTTAAACTGTACAGTTGAACTTGTGTACTTGAATCGGCTGATATTCGCGCACGTTGACTGTAACATCTGTCTTCTAATTTTCAGAGGTAATTCACCGGCTTCTCTACACAAACTATCCGACAGGATTGTTATGGTTTGGAAAATCACATTTTAGGGTTGGAATATTCAATGCATAAAAAAGAAAACTGCGACCGTCCAGTCGGACATTAGAATAATAGGAAAAATATGCGCTTTATGATAATGAATAATCCAGTATATAACTTGAAATGAATGCTCTTCTCGCTCACACAGTTGTGGGAAGTGGGAAGTTGGACACCTCATTTCGTTTCTGATGATATAAATAAATCCAGTTGGCGCATAAAAATCTGGAGTGCTGATGTGGAGTCCATAACGCTTGAAAATCAAATAAAATACGATACGATATTCCTATTTGATTGCCTATTGCACGTGAGGAATTTAATTGTGACAATGAATGATGCAGATAATTTCATCTATGAAAATTAGTACTTGGGTTTATTTTTGCCATAACTGGTTTGAAAATAATAAAATAAATTCTAGAGAAATAAAAAAAAAATGAAAGAGAAATGAAAACGAATTCTAACAAAAACTAAACGCAAGTCGAAGGCTCACAAATTCAAATTGAATGTTCAAACAGTACACCCTATTGTGCCGAACAGTAGTCAAATCTATTATCTCATAAAAGGAAATCTCATATCACTGAGCAGATGAGGCATAGTGGCTATTTTGGCACAAAGTTCGATTATTTTAACCTTAATTCAACAAGATTTGTAGCTCTATTGATCTCATGTCCATAAATAGAGTTTTTGAGATATCTTCAAAAAAAAATCATTGGGAGATAAATCCGGTGATCCTGGTGGCCATTTGTAGAAATGGCACGATCCGAAAAAGTGGTTCTGAGATATTGTGTAACTACTCGTGCGTTGTGCCTTGAACAATCATCCTGTTGAAACCAGATATCATCGAAATTGATTGGGAGTTGTCGAATTGTCGGATTGATTTGGTTCTGTAACAACTCCAGATATTTGGTAGCGTTAAGGTTACCATCGATAATAAACGGTCCAGGATCCCAGTCTAAATATTAAGTTTTTGTGGTACTGGATACGCACAGAAATATTTTTATGTTAATTTTTCCTGGACCAATATCGTAACACTGATAGGTTCTGTTTTCTATTCAAGAAAAACGATGACTCATCAGTGAATGAGATATTGTTTAAAAATGAACTATCTTCTTTTTATTTTTCCATCATCGTTTCATAAAATTCCATCTGTTTAATTTTGTCTGTACTTGTCTATTTGATTTTCAACTGTTATGCACTTACACACCAGCACTCCTGAGTTCTATGCACCAACTGGATTTGTATCATTCGAAACGAAATGAGTTGTCCAGCTCCCCACTCCACACAAGGGCTACATCTGTGTCTGTGTGAGAGAGAACAGCATTCTTTTCGCGTTATACACTGGATTGATTATTCATTATCAGAACGTGCATATATTTCGATTATTCCTATGTTCGACTGGACGGTCCGAGTTCTCTTTCTTATGTATTGAATATCCTATCTCTAACACGTGATTTTCCAAACCTTTACCTGTTACTAATCTAATAGCATCATTTTCGACTATATGTAATTTTGCTAATAAGGTTTTATCAGTGGATGATTGCATTATTGATCTGTAGTCTAGTTTCGATCGTATGAGATCTCTTCATACAATCGGACTCGAACTGATTCATATATTCAAAAGAATAGAGACTTACAGTTTGAAGTGGTTTTATCATCAGTTCTAATTAATATATTTTGAACCGAATTCTTGTAAATTTCATTGCATCAGTTTTTTTTGTCAGAGAAAAAATAAATCCAGAAACTTATAACCGATTTTCTAATTTGTCCTTATAAATTTTACTATCTTTGTTGTTCTATTGGAGTTATGCCCGCGACACATAATCAGTAAATTATCAGTAGAAATTTATTATTTTATTGGTACTTTATGATGTCAACCACGTTTATGATAGCTATTAGGAATATTGTGCTATTTATAACTGAACCCTGTGGTAGACCGTTCTGTTGAGAGTATAGTTTAGATAATATCTTTCCCAATATGACTCGAAAAGTTCACTCGTTTGAAAAGTTCTTGATGAAGTGTAGTATATTGCTATCAATGTTCAACTGCTTTAATTTATTCAATATTCGATGGTGACACGTTGGTTCTGAAGGTCGCAAGGCATGCGGTGTTGCGAGAGAGCTTCCACCTCTTAATTTAGGAGACGGCATTTCGTTCTGAACATGCGCACCTGAAACTCTTTAAATAGGTGTGGTGCGCATGTCTGCCTGTGACGTCAGAGTGACCCCGTTCCTCATGGAAACGTTAGTCATTGAACGCTTGTATTCTGCCCTACTTCACCCGGGTGAGGGAAGATTTTTAAGGTATTGTTTGCTACCTGTCGCGCTTCCTCATATGCTACATCGGAAGATTTAGCAGAGCAGACTAGAATTCTTCGAGAGGAGCTGGCACGCCACGTACTGAACGGGAACGCTACATACTCCCCTGCCAGTGAGCGTCGGTAAGGTCTCGGAATAGGGCGTTGGGAATCAGGCAAGGAGCCACTGGTCTAGTCGCGGTGCCACCTCCAGCGGTGGTCTGTGGAACGAAAGGAAAGGCTGCCTCGGAATGATGGATGGGGCCAATTAGAGCCTCCAAATGAAAGGATTGGTTCGTCAGGGTCAACAAAGAAGCTCTTCTGGAATGGGGTAAGAACCCGCCTGCGGACTGTTAACCACTGCCCCCTCGAGTCCAACACCAATTGAGTGGTCAGGTAGTACAAGTACTACTACTGGGTATCCACCCTCCCGAGGTAACGGAGTATGCTACATAACGCACTCGGCTATTGGACAGAAAAATCGGGCGATTTACTGCATTAAGGTAGAGTACGCTAGTTTTAAGGGAGAAGCCCTGTGCCGCGGCGGACTCCCTTGCCACTGAGTTGATCAACGTGGCTCAGCCCTCCATTCCACCTTACGGTGAAACTAGGGCCTCATTCGGTCGATCTTCGACCACACGGGTCCAGTAACTGGCGCCAGTGGCATTACGTTAGGCACCAAGATTCAACCCTCTATTTCACCGGGATGAAACTAGGGTCCTAGTGAAGGCAAGCGCCCCCAGCGCGTTAAGCTCTAATGCTATGGGGTGCGCATACTGATGAACAGTATAAAACTACCGGAATAAAGATGGATTTATAGTACACACCTCACATAGGTATTTGATATGCGGAATGAATGTAAGACCAGAGTCGAGCACAACGCCCAGGTAGGTAGTCTGGGATTTCCACCTTATTTAGTTTCTGCAGGTACAAATCGTGGGGGGTCGATTTCTTTCTCATTTGCCCTTAAGAAGAACAGCATGCGTCTTCTTGATTGATATAGATAATTTATTCTCATCCATTTCTCAATTTCCTAAATGAAGAGTTGCAGGGCGACTTCAAGGTTTTTGCGGCTGTTGGAGCTAACCATAATGGCTAGATCATCAGCGTACGTTAAGCGTTCACGCACTCGGAAGGGAGACGAGCCAGAAGTTCGTCTAGGAGAAGGTTCCACAAGAAGTGTTCTAGGACTGATTCCTGTGAACAACCCCTATACACAATTCGTTTATACTGGCACCTTGTGAAAAGGTTATATATCTGTCCGAAAGGTATGAGCATAAGACACCGTAGTAGGGCGAGTTCGGAAGGGCAGAGCGGAATATGCGCACCATCGACGGCCACCACATGATGTCAAATACCCATCAATGTCCGCGAACAGGCCAATAGTATACTGCTTTTCTGAGTCATGAACATATTCGACTACCTTTCTAACGGCATCTCCAGTACATTAACCGGAGCGGAAGCTGTACTGATTTCCCGATTCCTGACCAGAAGACGAATATAAAGGAGTCATTCGAGCAAATGGAAGCCAGTCATTAAGACTATGGATCGTCAGGAGGTTTCTTTTTGCTTTTAAGGAGAAGACAAACTTTTTTTCTTTCTATGCTTTAGGAAAATACGAAAGCCGTAGGCAGGAGTTGTATAGAATCAATAATGTGTCTGGGTTGCAAGTCCAGACTCTTTGAATTATGAAACCTAATATTTTGTCAGGTCCAGGGGCGCAGTTATTGCGCGTCTTGCTTAGAGCGTTCTGAAGTTCTCACATATCAAAGAAATTCGCTCTCGGTAAGGGAATTAACCGTTTCCTGTGATTTTCTTCGCATACTGTTGTTTGAGGTATGGAGTCACTCTCCATGTTATCCATTGGGATGAGACGGCGTAATATCGCCTCTGCCGTTTATATCCATGTAGTAGTGTAAGCTCCGTTAGGAGTCGTTAAGGACGTTAGTGTGGGTGAAACTGATATTTTCTCAGTTACCACCTTATTTGCTGTATACCATGAAGATTTACTGGCTTCTCTTTTGAAGAAATCCCGCGAGTTATCCAATTTTGGCATAATATATCAGCTAAGGAGCTGCTCTACTCGTTCTTGACGATGGTAAAATCCTAGATAATTCCACTGAATTATTGTGAAAATATTGTTTGTGATATTTTTGACTATTTGAGATTCTTGCTGATCTGATTCGTTCACAATGTACTCTGAAAAGATGCTTATATTATTTGAAATATCTCTTGTTGGGACCGATTCTTTCATCTCATTATTACTTTCATTACATTGGTAGGGTGAGTATGGTACCATACTCACCTGATGAAGTCATGTTGTCATGACGAAACAATTGTTGTGAAATTAAATAAATTAGCGGAAATTAAGTTGTTTTACTTTTAATCATCATGTTCCATATTGGTTTTTGTTTGGGTAGTAGAAGGTAGTGGCGTTAGAAGGTTGTTGATTTCTGTCGACTCTGGAGCATTAAAAGTTTTTAATTACACAAAGTAGTTAGGTTTTATTGAATGATTTAACAAACTTCAGTTTGTCACCAAGATTCACGGCTAACCTTACATTTAACTATGCACCTTCGTATAGCTGAGCACTGCTCGCTCTCCGCACTTTATCTCAAAATGTCAGAGTGCATAACAAAATTTTTGGTACAAAATTTATCATGAATTTCTTGCTCTCCAATTTTTATAATGATTGTCAACATCATTGGACCTTTATAAACCAAGATAATCACGAAAAACCGATTTTTCTGACATTTGACTTTGAATAACTTTCGCTGCAGACATGAGATTTCATGAGACTTTTGAGACCAAAAAGCCAAAATGAAGATTTATACGAGTTTCCAGCAAATAAGCAAATAAACTATTATTATTATTATTATCTCCCATTCCTAGGTGATACCCCAGTATGACTGGACTATGAATTTGTGCGATAAATAAAGCGTTATGTGCATTATGTGATGTTCGTTGTTCAATTTTTCAGTCCGTAAATGTGGACCAAAAACTTCGGATATCTCCACAACACGAAAAACAAATATGTTCGATCATAACTTCTGTATCATTTCTGCAAGCTTGAAGACTCTCAAAACTGTTCTCCCAAAAATTCCATATTGGTATTTTCGAAACATTTGAACCCACCATCTTGTTGGGAAAATGTGTCCTGCAAATCAATTTGACCTCAAAATATCTGTGAAAATTGTCGATAACTCTCACTATTCATTGTTATTGCATCTCCATTTGCCTCTTAAAAAATAGATCAGATGATACCACTAAGTCATAAGCAGCATTAATAGATTTTTCTGAATGCAAATCTTTTCCTGGAACTATTGTATATAATTTTCAGATCAAAATCAACATTTGTTGATTAGCAAAGTCATTTGACATGAGCTTCATCTGTAGAGATGAATCTTTTGAAGCAATCAGGATCAATTTCAAGTTGCTCTAGCACTCAGTCAACATGTGTAAAAAAATTTGTTTCGAATTATTCAACCATTTAACGATGACAAACTCAGAAGGAATATACGTACAATAATCTTCACCAAAATCATGTTGTGCTTGAATGAAATAACCATTATTTTGAGTTTTTAAGAAAAATCTATGATTGTTTCGGTCTTTACTTGACGGAAATTCATCTTGAAAATATGAATAAAAACAATATTCTACTTTCCGCTAATATTTTATTAACACTACGATCGTTACGTCATACCATGACTTCTTCAGGTAATGTGGTTCATTTCGCGATAATTTTTCAATTTCAAAGTCGCTGAACGCGAATCTCTGATTTCGCGTTTTTTATGGTTGAAGGGGAGTCTTACCATGTAACGACCTTCATCTGTTCGTTTCACGTTGCTTCGTAAGTGAGTTTCACAATACTTCTCTTCTGGAGACTCACCTGAAGAAGTCATGGTATGACGTAACGATCGTGGTGTTAATAAAATATTAGCGGAAATTAGAATATTGTTTTTATTCATATTTTTAAGAAAAACCCAAACTTGTTAATGCATGTGTTCATTAATGATGAATATTTACATTTTAATCATCACAAATGAAAACTGCTGACAGTTCTCTTATATTACAAATGTACCTTTTATTAAGCAGAGTAGGTTGAATAATTAAGTCTTGTGCGGAAATTTTCAGCTTCAATTTTCACTTGCATAAAAATTGAATAGCGAACAGTCAGTAGAACTCTCCAAAAATCTTCATATAACGGATTGTAACTGTTACAATTATAAATTCACGGCGCAGAATTACTTAGTGGAACCATATAGGTACGATAATTGTGGTTTATTACCTACATTCTTTTTCCAATTGAAGGCCAATGATCCATGCAATTCAAAAGACCGTGATTTGTATCTACACGCACTGCCATGAGTCCACGAAGCACCTTAGTTTTCTCTGAATACTTAATTAATTAAGATTTTCTAATTACTAATATAATACTTTGAAATAAGTGAACGCCAAAGTTTATAACATCTCACCAGGAGAAAATTGAATAATTGCAGTAATAAAATAAATTATATTTTATACACTGTGTTCTATCGAAAACTGTCAATAGTCAATATCTGTAAAACGATAATCAGTACAAAAAATTAAACAGCCTTTCCTAGGATTCGAGGGGGAATCAAAATTACTTTTCAAGTACCCCCGATTTATCTCTCCAGCGGTAGCCACCCTTAATTCAACATTATTTTATATTTGAAGAAATTTGTCACAATTGGTCACACTTCGTCAAGACAACTTCATCTTCATATAAGCTGGCGTTGTAAAAGTTGAAATTCAACTTGTCGTGTTATAGAAATCGTCATCAATGAATATAAAAACAAACTGTTTATACAAACTACAAAAAACAAGATGCTCAAATACTATCAAATGAACAGTAAAATTCTAAATGATGATGTTACAAGATAAAACTTGCATTTACACAATTATATATAAGTGTTTACCAAGTAACCCCAGCTCAGTCCGAATAACGAACAACCCCCTGACATGAAAGACATTGATTTAATTACATGCAGTTATCTTCACACCAAGCATGTCCGCATTTGTCAAAGAACCTGTATGACTGTGACTTGATAATTACCCACATATTTATCATGATTTGGTGCAATTTTTTAAAACATACAAATCTCTTCTAAATCTATTACATTATCCATTTCATTTTTCAGATTCCTCAAAGCATCCACATGTACAACTATGAACTGCCACCTCTCTACAAGAGTAAAGTGGTAAGGACGCCTTCCTTAAGAGCCATGAACAACTACCATAACCTCTCGATTGAAACCTACGACGACAGTTTCGATAATCTCACATTCTTACCAGAAAATGGAAATGGCGACGTCTCTAAATACGACGCCCCATACACAATATCCAACAAAAGTCTTTACAGCAATACATCAACATTAGACAAATATGGATACGTTGGAACGAGGTCATTTACACCTCAAACAACAGCATCGACAACGTCAGAATTAGGATCGCTAAGAGAGATGGGATCAACCGCAAAATTAGTACCGCCAAAATTAGAAATGGTGAGTATATTTTTTTCAAAGTGTTTTGTTAAAGAGCTGAACGCCAAGAAATCTTATAAACTTTATCACGGTGTGAAAGTGTTACTGAAAATGAGCATTATAATAATTTTCTGTTGAAATCGATTATATTTAGAGCCCCGGTGGCATATCGCCTAAGATGTCCGACAACGATACCTGGGATTGCAGGTTCGTATCCCGCCCTTGCCATGAATGTATTATTAGTCTGGTTGTATGTGTATCGTCCAATAATGAAAAGTGTCTATCAATTGCGAGTACTGATCTAATTAATAATTAACTTGAAAAATACGGAATAAATGATCAAATATTTGAGGCCATATCGAGAATGAAGAAAAGCTTTAAGCGCCACAGATGATCCTTTTTTTGGTAAAACTTCAAGGGTCAGCACGTTCTCGATTCCAATGTGGTTCCAATTTCCTGTTTCTCTGGGGATTTTACTCTCACTTTATTGAAAAAAATTAATTAAATCTACACAGAAGTTTTTGGTTGGTGCCCTTTTAAATATGGAGAGCAATTAGCAGCATTTTCGTCATATTTTACTTTTTTACAATTGAAAAGGTAAAAGTGCTGTTCAAGCCAGAAAAAAATCAACCAATATTTATGGATAAGATGTGTTGACAGTGCCAGAACTGGTTTGCAAAATTTCTATCTGGCAATTTGGATGTCGAAGATGCACCACGTCCCGAAAGGCCGGTTGAAACTGATAAAGACATTAGTTGATGCAAATTGGCGAATAACAACACGTGAGATCGGTGAGAGTTTAAATTTATCGAATTTAACTGTTTATGACCACTTGAAAGGCCTGGGTGTAACCTCCAAGCTCGATAGATGGTTTCCCCATGTTCTCACGGAGAGAAATTTGTGTCGTCGCGTTGATGTGTATGATTCGCTTCTCAAACGTCACGAAAATGATCCGTTTTTGAAGCGCATTATTACTGGGGACGAAAAATGGATTGTAAATACTTATGTCAAACGCAAGAGATCATCGAGAGCATACTCTTGAAAATGGGCATATAACCAGGAACGTTAAAGTTAGTCAAGTCGGAAAACTTATGACAATACTAATGGATTCATAAAAAACAGAGGTCTCCACATCTATAGACGAGGGGATGCAAGCTGAATGTACACCAAAGAGCTCCCAGAACACTGCCATCAACTGGAGGGTGAATCCTAAAGTCCTAATGCCTATAAATTTTCTTCTGAACCTTCTCGATGTAGATAAATTACTCGCATTTCTTGGCACATGAGCAATATTCTAAAAAAGGTCTCACCATAGCGCAGAACTATAAGTCCGGGAGAAAATTCAACTACTCAAGTGCGAACACAAAAAAATGTTTAATCTGTTCCTTGAAATTAAGTTGTAAGTTCAAAGTAACACATACAGTAAGTATTGAATTGTATCAGTCCTTACTTGGTGAAAATCCATATTAAATAATTTGAAATAAGGTTATTCTGATTTTCACAAATTTTTATTGTTAAACTCACAACAATTGTTTCGCTATCACAGTAGCATCATCAGGCAAGATCACATTTTGAATAACTAAGCTTGTTTCCGAAATTCGTGGCTATTTATATTACAGTAACTACAATAAATTTTTATTGAGCACTAAAACCCAAATTCCCTGCAAATTCCAGCTTATCTGAATATATTTAACAGAGGTGAGCTATTTGAATCTATTTGTTTGTTAAGTAATATTCCAATTTTATTATGTTTATTTATCTCTAGAGATTCTAACAGATTTAAGGCATAACTTTTGCTTTCTATATGTAGAATTTCAAAGTTATGGTTGAAAGTATGTCCTGTTTCTAACAAATGGTTGGAATATGTAGAATTGCTTTTATTATTGAGGAAACTCTTCAAATGTTCACACATCCTATGACGGAAAGTTCTTCCAGTTTGACCTATGTAAATTTTAGGGCAATCACCGCAGGTTAACTTATAAACTCCAGATTTATCATCCTTATGTGTGTAGTCTTTATTATTTTTGAAAATTTAAAATACACTAAAGGTATTTTTGAGAAAATTGCTACATACCTCAAAAATAAATATAATTTGAGAACTTCGTTTAAAACTAATTCAAACTTGAGTAAATTTATCAAAAATAATAAAGACTACACACATAAGGATGATAAATCTGGGGTTTATAAGTTAACCTGCGGTGATTGCCCTAAAATTTACATAGGTCAAACTGGAAGAACTTTCCGTCATAGGATGTGTGAACATTTGAAGAGTTTCCTCAATAATAAAAGCAATTCTACATATTCCAACCATATGTTAGAAACAGGACATACTTTCAACCATAACTTTGAAATTCTACATATAGAAAGCAAAAGTTATGCTTTTTGGGTTTTAGTGCTCAATAAAAATTTATTGTAGTTACTGTAATATAAATAGCCACGGATTTCGGAAACAAGCTTAGTTATTCAAAATGCGATCTTGCCTGATGATGCTACTGTGATAGCGAAACAATTGTTGTGAGTTTAACAATAAAAATTTGTGAAAATCAGAATAACCTTATTTCAGATTACATACAGTAAGTTCAACAAGTACCAGAAAATTGAAAAAAGCCAAAATTATGTTAATATCCTCCAAAATTTATTTCATCTCCTTCAAAATAACCTCTATCTAGAACGACACACTTATGGCAATGATTGATCCAATCATCTATACACTTCTGATAGATCCTCGAAGGAATGATGTTCACTTCCTTCGTCACATTTTGTTCGATGGCTTCCAACGAATCAAATTTCCGTCTATGAAGGGAGAACAAAGAGAGTCATATTATGCTAAATCTGGTAAATACGGTGCTTGTTCGAGGATATGGACGCCGTCTTTCATTCAATAATCCAGCACCATTCATGTTTTGTGGCTTGGCTCAAAACAAAAATTGTCAACGGCCCACAAACCGGGTCATTTCCTAACCACAGCATTTTTTGAACGTTTCATAATGGCTACATAATATTTCTTATTAACGTTTTTACCCGGCAGCTAGTACTCATAGTATATGACATCACAATAATAATTATATTAAAATTTTCTAGTTCTTTTTGATCGTAGTATGTAACATATTTCTATTTCATATAATTTATTTAACTATTGAAAGAAGCCCAACACGTATGTATACTCAATGGGGAAAAAAGCGCTACACCACACTCAATCCTCTTGTGACCTTGATTGGTTCCCTTAAGAACATTGCATCGTTTAGCCTGCTGATTGGTGCGTAAGTATCAGATAGACTCTAATATCATATAGAACAATTTTGAAGAGTTCAAGACTGGAATGAGAACCCTGTAAACACCTGACGTGTCTTTGGACCCCTTAGAGCGATGTCAAGTTAACGAAACATCTTCCACCCAAAAAACTACTGAATCAAGACATGAATATATTTAACTATTATAGTAATGCATACCCCCAGGCGAACAAATTGCTCCATAGATTATAGTTATATATTACACTAATATTTTCCTTATAAATATTTTATAATAACTTTATACTCTTAACTTTCAAATAAAATAATTCGACTGATCTGTACCAAATTAGATTAATAAGTATGTTTGAGTTTAGAGTTGTTTTAGAGATGTATGTTGCACGGTCTCAATTTGTAGAACTATCTGTTACCGTAGCTTACTTAATTCTTAACTTCAAGCAAAAATGTGAAACAAAAAGAAGAATATTAAAAAAAGGCCGAAATTCTGAAAACAAATTTATAGAAAACTTAATTTAGTGCGCACATAAATCAATAACTGTGTTTATTATAGTTTTCTATATGATTGTCATGGAAATTTTCTCAATGGTAGGAGAAGCCGAAAATGAAAATAATCAAAAACATAATATATTTATTTACTTAATGTCAGGAACCTAGGATCGCTAACTCATTTATATCTATAGTTGGTTGTTATATTCGTTACAGTCATCTGACTTTCTCAAAATTTTATATTCGTCAAAAAAAATTAAATATGAAAAAAGATGCTCCCTGGATCCAAACCCCTAGCGTCAAACAGATCACGTGACTTTCCGGTGACGTATATTGTTCATACGAGCAGGTTAAAAACTTATACCCTAAAATTACATGGATTTTTATAATCAAAAAACAATTTCAACCTCCCCCAAAAAATTTTCAATGTGGCCTTGTAACCGTACCCCTTAGATTTGATCCAAATGTCTTTATTTCATGCGAATACTTTTGATGCAATTAGTTTTTGTAGTTTTATTTCCGAAACAATTTCTTTTCAAATCATCACCTGGCAATGAAATATTCTGATATCATGTAGATTATTTCAGAGATAACGTGATATCTAAATATCATGATGATGAGATAGATGTTGATGACATCAGAATGTACGGAGATAATAGGTGTATATATTTGATTTCTCACGAATAAGTCAGATAAAAAAATAACATATGAATAGATGCATTGTTGCTTTGTGTACGTTTATCTTGGAAGAACGTACCCGGAGATCATGAAGGCAAGGCCTTTCAAGGTAGCTGAGTGAAAGGATGAGCAAAGAATGTTATCAAAAAGTGATTCACGTTTGGATTTTCTAGGCATTCATTCCATCTCGCAATTATAGTATGGAAATAGCCACATTTGATTGTTATTCATAGATTCGATGATATTGGTTTATAATACGTGTGAGGATTAATTTCGAAAAACTGTTATATAAGTACTATTCACAGAAATATTTAATTTTTACTTAAATGAAAGTTTTGTCCTAAAATATGATCTTTGAATTGACGTCAAAAGTATCATGTCGTCTGTTCATTATGTCATTTATGTATTTATTAACAGTTAAGGGGTAGGCGCCAATCCAATAGTTTGTGTAGGGTTCAAGTGGTTTTAGTCCCAGAATGTCATAACACAACGAAAAAATTCATCACCTCATCGTTTTTTTTTTCTCCATCATGAAACGATGTAAATGAGTGACTTAAAAAATGGCATATCTACACGGCCAAGGGGATTGCGTCCATCACCATTTATTTTAAAGTGATGTTTAGAAATTTTTCATAAAATGAATAATTTCTCTACTGAAAATCAACAATACCTTTGAAAATATCTGGAATATAGCGATTCATTAATCTTGAAAACAACTCTACTTATGCAATGTAAGTAAGTGCATTGATTAGTACAATAATTTGTTATTTTCTAACATTATATTGCATCAACAATAATTGCTTGTTTTATTAGCTTGAAGGAAATTTTGATTTAATTATTCATAATTTTAATGAACACAATTACATTTTTGACCAAATTTGCTTGAAGGCATCTTACTAATTGTTATCATGAATCTAATCTATTTTACAATATTCCCATTTCTTAGGTCATTTAAAGAAATGAGATTGTCCTTCCTGTGTGACAGTTAAAGGGTTCATTCCTATCGTCAAATATAATAAAAAAATCATCAATAAAAAATAAATTATGAGGAATAAAAGTGCATCCCATTTTGAGTTAAAAATATTAGCAGTGAAAATACTTAATCTGTTGTGAGTCTTAAAAAACATTGAACATTTTACTGTTTGATGAAATTTATCTAAGAGGCTTTATGAATTTCAGTTCTAATGAGGATCGTCAGTATTGCAGTTATGATATTCTCATTTTATATCTTGAATTCTTCAAAAGAACAGAAACCTTCCGCTGGTAAATTTGCAGCCAATAAAATTAATGATTTTTCCGAGACAATATTGGAAGGTGGAAAAACTGCTGCAAAAAGTATTCATTTTAACCAAAAGAATTGTTTGTTGTTGATATTAATATTGATTGATTATATGTTATCCTGATACTCTTAGATCCCGTGAAGTCCCTCGAATCTTCAAATAGCTTATGCGAGTGAGAAGGTCATTTATGTTCTGGTTAGGCTTTGTTACTATGTACTTACGGTACCTTAGGCCCAGCACCATTAATTCCAACAGTGAAATGGCGACTGAATCGTTCTGACTAGAAAATTTCTCTTCTGCTCAGGTCGGACCTTCAGATTTCTAACGAAAAATACCATTAATTGATATGAACAATTTTGTATATTCTAAATATAATGAAAAAGGCTTTGGTTTATTTCGTATCCTGCCTCATTAATATCCCGAAAGATATTTTTTAACGAATGGGTATCATTAATTTTCGCTTGGTGTATTCTAAAACTCAGGTAGGTACTCCCCTTATTACATTATTTTCATTAATGTAATTCAGCTTTTATTTAGTTATTGATCAACTTTTGCTTATTGAACAATCGGATTTCAGTGATTTTGATTTTCATAATTGAAATTCTGAGGTATAAAATAACAGCAAAAGTCGTCGTATTTTAGTGGATTTTTATGGTGACCATGACCTGAAATAACGTGTCAAAAGTGGTTTGCCTGATATGAAAGAAACTTTTGATTTGGAAGTTGAAGAACGACACGGAGAGCCACAAAACATTGAGGATGAAGGTTTACAGGCAAGGCTCGATGAAGATCCATCACAAGAGGAACTCGCAAAAACACTTGGAGTCACTTAACAAGCCATTTGCCATGATTTGAAAGCAATGGGAATGATCCGAAAGGTAGGATATTGGGTGTCGTATGAACTGAAGCCAAGAGACGCCGAACGTCGTTTTTTTACTTGCGAACAACTGCTCTAACGGCAAAAAAGAAAGGTTTTTGTATCAAATTTTGATTGGCAATGAAGAGTGGGCCCATTACGATAATCCAAAACATCGGTCAACGTATGGATACCCCGCCCATGCTTCATCATCAACTATCAAGCAAAATATTCATGGCGAGAAGATCATACTGCGTATTTGGTGGGACCCGCTGGGTGATGTATATTATGAACTATTACAATCGAACGAAAAAATCACAGGGGAGGTATACCGACGAAAGCTGATGCGTTTGAGCCCAGCATTGCGAGAAAAGTGGCCGTAATACGCGACAAAGTTATTAACAATGTATGACAATGTAAGGCCACATCTTGCGTCGCCCGTTAAAACATACTTAAAACGCTCAAATGAGACATTGATTACCATCTTTTCCCATCGATGTAACATAGTCTGCTGACCAGTACTTCTTCAATTATGATAAATTCAAAAAATGGGTCTAAAAAGCCGAAAAGCTGGCCCTTTTTCGCAATCGTATCCATAAATTGACAGAAAGATATGAAAAAGTAGTGGCTAGCGACGGAAAATACCTTGAACTTTGAATGTATAACCAAGTTTTCACAATAAAGCTCCAATTTTCGACAAAAAACCGCAAAAACCTTTTTATACTCCTAATATATCATCAAATGTATAGCATTTCTGATATTCAAAATGTTTTAATTCACTTTGTAAATAAAAGCTCATCCACAAATTCAAATAAGTATTACATTTGATACCACTTGACATACCACAAAGTGACATAAGGATTCTTGTTTTTAAAAAGTGACAATAGAAAATTTATTATCTGAATTTTTTCCTTTGATAGAAAAAACCGCATATTTAAAGAATAAAAGGATTAGATAATATTTTTATCGTTGCCAAGGTTATAACAATACAATTGCTGTAAGTGCATGAATTGAATACACAATACAAAATTCAAAAATACAGTCAGATAACTTTCATTGAATATATTGATCAATCAATCAATTTATATGGCATCATTTGTACAAAACAGCAACAACTTGTGTTTTTTCCGCACCTGAACTGGTGCAAAATTTCTTTAGGATTGTAACAGTGATTATAAAATTATATCATCGACAAAATAATGTTGAGAAGTTCTATAGAGAAACTTTGTGCTTGCTATGTATAATTTCTCATTTCTTCACTACTTTCCTTTCGGAATTGTATATCGGAGAAATTAACTGTCAATCGCAAAACCAAGACTTGGGTGTTGATCAACTAACTAAAACGATTTTTATATTGAAGAAAAACAAAGTCATATCGTAGAAGAGACAATAAGTTAATGCTACCAAAAAAATCTAGAGAACTACGTCTTTTCAATCAATGATCATTATAAAAACTGTAAACTGTAGAATTTCAATGTTGAGAGGATAAACCAATTTCTTTGCATGGTCGATCACAAAGTATCAGGAAATAAGAAATAAATTATGATAAGCACTGATGTGAGTTAAAAGCTTTTGCGCGTTTGTTCAACAGTCCATTTTTCCTCAAAACTTCCAATTTGTAAATTATTTCTTAAGGAAGCTTTATATGATAAATGAAAACATCGAATTCTGCTTTCTGCTATCCGAAAGCCTATTTATAATTATTTTAAATATATAAGATGAAAATTGAAGTCCGGCTAATGACCACAGAAGTTGAAGTCGTAAACAAAGAAAAAAAAGAACTGAAGCTATGCTTTTCAAGCTCAATTATAAAACAAAATTATTTGATACACGCAGTACGCATACTACTAATATATACAGAATATTTACACACATCCACGAATATAATCATGCAACAGTTGAGCAAAATCGCCACCGTTCAAACCTGTTATTGAAGCTTTTCACACTGGTCGCCCTAATCACATTCCAGACGGAAAATATTCTATTAGGTAGAAAACCTTATCGTTGGGTAGCCTTGAAATTCTACTTTTTCAACTTGAGTATGTGCCCTTGCAAGTTGTTGGCGTTGTGAGTGAACAAAGATGAAAGACCAACTCCTAACATAACTTTGATGGCCCGAAAACTGAATATAAGATCACCCCTCAACCGGCGATACTGAGAAGAGGTTAAACCAAAAATGCGCAATCTCTCTTCGTAACCCGACCGATGGAAACCATAGGAAATACGTGTTACCCATCACTGCACCGCTTCCAACTGCCTCATGCCAACCTTGAGACTGGGACACCAGGTAGGACCGGCAAATTCCAAGATTGGTCTTATTTAGATTTTGTAAATATTACAACAGACAGAAGACGAACATCCACGGAAGCTTCTGGTTTAGATGTTATTTTTCTCACATGTTGCGACCAGCTCAAGTCAGATGTAACCGTTAATCCTAAGTCCTCATGCGACTCTACAGGGTTAAGCTGGTATCCACCCAGAAAGTATTGGGTTTCACTTTCCAACATGGAGAATAACACATTTTTCGAAATTGAGTTCAAGTAACCAATCACCGAACCAATGCAACAAGGAATTCCAGGTCCGACTGAAGTGAAGCATAATCCGAGACAGGATTGTCATAAAGCTTGGTGTCGTCAGCAAACTGTAAACAAGTAAATCTCAAAATATAGGGCAAATCGGCGGTATAAATCAAGAAAAGGAATGGCCCCAAAGCCGAACCCTGGGGCACGCCCCTGGTGACCCATCTAGGTAAAGAGGAGCAATCAGATACCCTAACTGAAAAATGTTTATTCTGAAGAAAAGCTCCGAAACACTGCATCAGATCTTCCCGGATCTCAAAGTGCTTAAGCTTCAAGATGAGGTATTTATGAGGAACACGATCGAAAGCCTTCGAGAAGTCGATGTAGATAACATCGGTAGGAACGCCAATATCGAAAACCTTCGTCCAGTTATTTGAACATTCAAGTGGGTTTGTAAGGACAGAACGACCAGGCAGAAAACCTTGTTGGGTGTCGAAAAGAATGATATTTTCGAGTAAAAATCCCATCATCTCACTCATTATTGAACGATCACATACCCTCGATGCGACTGAAGTGAGACCTATCGGACGGTAGTTATTGAGACAAAGTTTGTCGAACTTCTTGAAGACAGGAGTGACCGATGCTTGGAACCATGGAGAAGCCAATGTATGGGATTGAAACGATTCAGCCAATGGTCCACATAATGAGCTGGCATACTTTTTCAGGATCTTTGCCGTCCATACCAGGGGAGGAGTCAACGTTTAAAGCACGAAGCTGTTCCATCACAGACTCAGGGGAGAATTGCACTAAACTGAATCCAAACTGAAATAGATAATATTTTTGTTCTGAGTCAAAATTATAAATTTTCTACGATTAAGTAAAGGCGAAAAAGATAAATAACCTCAAAATTAAGTGTCCCATTCGCAGTATTAGACTAAGCATGTCGTCGGTCTCTCTCGTAACAATGAAAGAGTACGACCACCTATATTTGGCTGAGAGCGACTACTACGGAAAATTGATTTTTAGATAAGTTTTTCACCATTTCGCAATAATTGAAATTTTCTGATATAAGGGGACTAAAATGCCGACCTAATGAAAAAGAAAAAACGAAGGCAGAGCTAGTTAGACCATTGCGTTCTTGAGAAATGCCATTGCGTCGGTCAAAAAATGGAATTGGACCATTGTCATGTTTGACTGTTGATGCGGAACTGAAACCAGTGCGGCATGTCAAGACCATTACAAAATTTAATTTTGCTCCTGACAGAGATTTTGTAAGAACATGGTGGATATGTCCACTTATTGAGCAGATTAAAATAGATTCGATAGAAGCGTTGGCAAGCCTGGATACGACTGGTTTAACTCATTTTTACGCTACAATCCAAACCTCTCAGTCCGGAAGGCAGAGAGAATTTCCAATCGGGCTAAAGGTATGAACCGCGAGACGGTTATGCAATATTTTGACCCTTTAAAGAAAATACTTGAGTAAATTGTTTTTCAGAATGCCAGCCAATATTTTCAATACTGATGAGATTGCAACTGATGATAAATTTTGCTAGTTACAACTGCCAAAGCTTCGAAAACCGTATAATCATCAACGTCAGGTGAAACTGGCGAATAAGTTTCTGTAATTGCATGCCATCTGAGTATTATCCGGTATTATACGGAGTACTCTAAAAGATCTGGGGGTTTACGGAGTACTCTTAAAGATCTGAAATTAAATGGAGTACTCTGAATAGCGCTAACCTTTTTATCGTGATCGTATAGTGGCGGGCGAATAGGACGTTACGTTGTGTAGACAACCCATATTACACCTAACGAGGGCAAGGAAACAGGGACGGGAGATTCAAATATTCAAAACACAGAGAAACGAGAATAGTATATTTCTATTAGTAATATTAAAAAGCATCAACCCTCAATAAATGGAAACACATTTATCAGCTTGTGGTTAAAACTACTCTAAGCAGTGGTTTGCAAAGCTCCTCAGTGAACCTAATAGTGCCCCAGGTCTAAATGACATTACTTCATCTTTCTTCTGCCTTTATCGATATTCAAGGGCATACAAAGTCGTAAAAAGCACTGATGTGAAATAAGAAGCTTCTGCGCGCTTGTCCATTTTCCCTGAAAATTTCGAATCTTTGAATTTTCTCTCGAAGAAACTACATATAATGAAAAAAAAAAACATGCTGCGTCTGGATTCGAATAAATTTAAGAGTACGATGTGTTAGTAATGTGACTACCTGAGCTAGTAGAATGTGTCCGTTTTTTTTTATAGATTTATACGTTTTAAACGTATATTTTTAAAAATTTGAAAGTTGGAACAGTCCTCTTCAGTTACCTTCAAGATTATATGCACGAATATTCGTGTCGTTATTTCACATCTAAATACTAAATTTTAACTCGATCGGATTTGTACTTTCGAAAATATTCGATAAAACTTCAAATGAGAAAAACTCAACCATTGGACCATCTGTCCAATTTTGAACATAACTGATATATTTAGACTCTTAATCTACCCTGAAAATGTCAAAATATCTGGGTCTTGAATTTCGGAAATTTTCATTTTTCACGAAATTTTGCACAAACCTTCATGTATTTATTATACTTCTAAATGCCAAATTTAATCTTAATTAGTTTAGTGGTTTCGGATTTATTACAATATGAGTAAGTGTAATTAACTGCAGAGTCATCTGAGCGCTTTTGCTCTTAGCCAAGATATTTTGGTCATAAATCTTCTCTGAAAGTTTCAAGTATATGGCTCTTTCCGTCCATGAGTTAAAGATTTTATGGAAGGTTAGACCTGCAGTTGCACAAAATGAAAATAGGCTGCTCCCTAGAACAAGCGCATAAAAAGAAGAGTTTGCTGATGGAATACCGTCTGCCTCTTAGCATACTAAGTTCCAGAAATCGGCATGCTTGGTTCAGCTATTTTCAAACTTTGGCTGGGAACACATTGCTTGCCCCGTAAGTCATCTGGAACCGTATTATTGATTATTGATGGTTACACCTCCCACACATCCTCAGTGGATGTGACTTTTTGACAAAAAAAATACATAATACTTCTTTGCCTTCCGAGTCATACGACTCTTTATCTACAACTACCCGATCGTTCCTTGTTCAACTCAATAAAAAATACCTACTACGGAACTTGCAACAGTTCCATAAAAACGAATGTATCCAGGAAGTTGACAAGGTTGCAGTTCGGTAAACTTATTGGGCATGCCTGAGGTATATGGGCTTCCGTTTAAAATACCATGTTTACATTTAGAGCAACAGGGATTTTCCCGTCACTAGCGTGTAAGTGAAATTACATCATGAAAGTAACTCAATGAAGTTTCATCTATTCCAAAAACCATTTGAACTGTAGCAATCAGAAAACGTGGGAGGTTGCTCATGAGCATTTTGAATAATGCAGAACGAATCAAGAAGCGAAGAAGTAAACCTTTAATGAAAAAGTAGAAAAAATACCTGGTAGGAAAAAGAGCATGTGAAGAAAGGAAGGAAAACTCCAAGTTGAAACATCTGATTCTAGAAAAAAGCAAAGGAAGCCATGCCACATCTGATGGTGATACTATAACAAACACCTGATGATGACAGTATAACTTTTCAAGAAACCGATCAGTCAGCAGAAGATTGAGATGAAAATGAATTCTCTGGTTGCCATGAAAACTGGTACAAAACATCTAGTTTCGTAAATGTAGACGCTGGTTTCATTGTGATTTTTATAAATATAACAATTTTTGTGATTTATGTGAAAAACTTAAAATGAAAATACTGTAAAGCTTTTTTGTCCATTTTCTCATTTTATAATGATATAATAATAAAAAGAAATTTTTCCTTGATAAAAGGATTATTAGGTACAAAATTTTGAATATCATACAGATTTATACTATTAACTTCTTACAGATTTTAATTTTTATTCAAAAACTTTCAGAATTAAAATACCTAAATGTCGTTAGAACACACTGTGCCAATTCAGTAGACATATAGAATTAATACTTATTACACAGTACAAAAGGGAATGAAAGGAATTCACAGAAATATAAATTGTCAACTAAAAATTATTAAATAAATACTTGAAGAGTACAAAGTTTTGTTTCGTTCCTTGTTTTATGAAAACTAAATTTCTTTCCAAAAATGCAAAACATAACCTCAAGAACTTCTTCAAAAAACAACTTGCACAAAACAAGTTCCCCTAAAAAAATTCCTCAAACATGCAGAACATCATTAAAAAACAATTCAGAATTATTACAACGGTAACTCATCAGCTCTACTTCATATTTAAAAAATAAAAATAATTAACAAAAGATATCTTACCAAACCAGCTGAATGCTGTTTACTGCACAAACACTAGAATGAATTGAGCTACGTATGTTCGTCACAGTAATTACATAAAGTTTGTAAGGTATTTTATGGACTCCTGTGCAGTAAACAGCATTCAGTTGGTTTGGTAAGATATATTTCGTTAATTATTTTTATTTTTTAAATATGAAGTCTAGTTGATGATTTACCGTTGTAATAATTCTTAATTGTTTTTTAAGGATGTTCTGCATGTTTTAGGAATTTTTTTAAGAGAACTTATTTTGAGCAAGTTGCTTTTGAAAAAGTTCTTGAGGTTATGTTTTACATTTTTGGAAAGGAATTTAGTTTTCATAAAACAAGGAACGAAACAAAATTTTGTACTCTTTAAGTTCTCATTTAATAATTTTTAGTTGACAATTCATATTTCTTTGAATTTCTTTCATTTCCTATGGTACTTTGTAATAAGTATTAATTCTATATGTCTACTAAATTCACGAGGTGTGTTCTAAAGACATTTATTTAATTTAATTCTCAAAGGTTTTGGAAAAAAAGTTTTTGAAATTAAAATTTGTAGGAGTTCAACCGAATGAATCTGTATGATATTTAAAATTTTCCCCTTTTGTTCATTAAAATACGATGCTTTTCTCTGTGATCGGTATCATCCCTATTGGGTGTACGCTCCAAGCCTGATATGGGTTGGACCGACTAGTTGCACTATTTATGCTACGGAGTGAAAAGTTGAGTTCAACAATCGTTTTTGTTACTTATTAGTACTTCATTACAATCTGGAACCAATAGGCGCTAGTTCCATGGAAAAGCGTGCTATCATTTCACCCAAATGTCTGTAATTTTCGAATTTTGAACTGAAACTAATCTAAAACGACTAGGTTGGATTCACTGATGAAGAATCCGACGTCAAAAATAATTACCCTGGCGCCTGGCCTGTAAACTTACGAACGTAAGAAGCAAGAGCATTGAAACTCTTGAAGAAGTTTTGAGGTCTAAATGTCTCGATTCAGTTCGTTAATGGGCAAAATCGCTCCAATGGTCTCGGAGTTATTCACGTTTGAAAAATTTTCATATTTTTCCCATTATTCCCAAAACTACAAAGTTGATCCATCTGAAATTCGACATTTGAAAATAGAATAATAACATTCATAATAATATTTTTGAAACTACAGATCCAATCGATCTAAATCTGGTAGTTAGCAGCAAAATGATCGCGCGCATGTTCATGTGCATCGTATAATTAGAAGATTCAACACAAAAAATATTTTGTGAGTGGAGCAGCGTTAATCGCTACAAAAGGCATAGCAGAAGTCCTACGATCGAGTTCAAATTTACCATTTAGACATAAATTAACGACACAAGGGCTATGCAAAATTTCGTCAAGATGACATAATTGAAAAATAAATAAAAAATTATTTTACCAACAGAGCAGCGCTAAGTGCAATCAAAATCATAGTCATTTCAATAAATTTTGAATATCTCGGGAATTATTCACATGATATAAAACGTCATTGAATGAAAAATCAAAAATTTTTCCTTAAGTAAATAAAGTTTATTTGGAAACTCCAAGTTTAGAGGTCATAAATCTAACTTTTCTAAAATCATAAAGTCGAAGTAAAAATCATCCATAACAATTTCTGGAAAAATTTAGTGAAGTTGTCAACTTTTGATATCTGACATCAACCTGTTCTAAATATAGCATGTCAGTGAAATTCTTGAACTGTTAATAAAGAAACACGCTGGAGCTTTTTTATTGAGTAATTACTTTTTTTCGTTATATAGTGAAAAACAAAGAAGCTTTGGTTAACTACTTTGTTTTTTAGACCGTAGGGAAATGCTTATGTTCTTGATTAATTGGTGAGGCACTATATCAATGCGAACCATTAGTATTAAAATCAAAAAGCATATTGAAAAATCAAAAAATATTCAGGTGGCGTTTTCTGACGCATGTTTCAATATTTCAGGCTCATCCATATAGTATTTCGACTTGACCAATTCTATGAAGAACCCCACTATTGACAAACGAATGACACCAATCGGAAACCAATGGAATATTACATAAAAACTATCACACCGGAGAAATATCACCGAAATTTGCACCAGCTGTTTGTTTTACGTAAACAATTCGATTTCCGCATTGAATTCCAATGATATTCTACTTTAATCGTCTACGCTTGATCAATAAAGTATACTTCTTCTGTAACATCCTTATGTAATGATGCAGAAGGTGAAAGAAAATATTATGCAGATCATGTTTCCTATGTCTTTTGAAATCCTATTTTGACATAAAGTACTCAATAATATTTGACTTGGCCGTTACTAAATCAAGGACAAACTAATATTCATACTAGAATAGAAATCTGAATATGTCAGTACGTTTATTTATTTGTCGCCTTTCAACTCCTAAACGACTCGGCCAATCTTCTGGAAATTTTATACAAGAATAGCGCATGTCAGCTTCTTATCAGCAAAACCTAATCAAGCTTGTTTGAGTTTAGAATTTTGGTATATGGATGTATATTGCACTGTCTCGATTGGAAGAACTTTCTTTTATCAATGATATTTGGTACAAATTACCAGACGAATCAATTTACTTGAATATAAAGCTGTCAATTATGAGCATCACGGCATAACAGGATCTGACTTGAGCATGAGGAAAGTTTGCTGCGTTTGTAACGTTAGAAAAATAGGGAATACAGTTCTTTGCTAGAATTGGCTCGTTTGGGTATGTTGTGTACATACACGACATTGTTTTTTCCGCCACTTTAACTATTGCTGGTCGAGAAGGTGCTTCACCAAGGTGCTGACCAAAAAGTGATTTAGTTTTGCGAACTGTGACTGCACCATTTTTGTAGTGAATTTGAACAATTTAAATGCATTGTTGAAGCATATGTCGTTCCATTTTTAATAATGGCGAAGTTTTTACTTGCCAAATGTCAAAAGATGACAGCTGCCCAAATAGCGGGCTATTCTGAATGAAACCTCTTATTGGGAAAAACCTTAACTTCAGATTAATCATATTCAATATTTCCCACCATGTGAAAGTATTTAGACTGAGTGACTGAAGATTTTGGATTGAGTGCCGATAGCTTGGTGGATAGAGCGCTGTATTCAGAACCGATAGCTCCCGATTTCAGGACCCGTCTGGATAGAAGAGAAATTTTCTAGTCAGACGCATAAGAACATAGTAAATAACCCTAACCAGAACACAACTCGCATAAGCTACATAAAAGCTTCTGAGGGATATCCACAGAAGATCTAGGAGTATCAGGATAATATCATATCATAACATAATATCTACAACGATGAAAGTTTCTATATCGAGGGTAAATATTCTTGGAATCACTTGAAATAAATAGATATATTTTTCAAGAATTTTCAGATGATAAAAGAGATAAGAAGTACTATTATTGGAAATGGACATCAAAAGATACATTGTGATTGTTTAGTGCTTGGCAGGAAAATCTTGTCGACCATTGTTATGATTTGCAACTTGCAACACATGTAGGTTTCGAAAATACATATTTGTTTATCGAACCATTACTAGTTATACTGATACTGGTTAAATCCCTCAACGCTTTCAACATGGTCCTAAAAAAAAGTAAGTCATCAGAAAGGAGGATCA
The DNA here is from genome assembly GCA_034642435.1 of Megalocaria dilatata. NCBI lineage: Eukaryota > Metazoa > Arthropoda > Insecta > Coleoptera > Coccinellidae > Megalocaria > Megalocaria dilatata. The sequence continues at coordinate 58,946,280 of CM067854.1, read as the reverse complement.
ACTCAGAGAAATCTACGGCAGAATGCAACAAATTTGCCCTAAGATCTGAACATGTGCTCAAGCATACAAATAATGAAAAATTAGGTTGAGTCCTATGAAATACAACAAGTTTCAATACTAGCACAAACAATGAGCAGCAATACGTAAACAAACAGAATGATTGTGTGTGGTTGCAGAAAAAATCAACAATTATTCCAAGATCTGAAGTGCTCTTCATAAAGAAGAACCTGCTTTTGTGATAATGTGGACTAACTGTAAATGGATGCTCTCCTCTGGTTTTCATCGAGCAAGGCGTTATATTGAATCAGGGAATGCACGGACAAACGGTGTTAAATGATGCGTTGATTCCTTGCTTACCCAATTCAGCACAAACTACTGGACATTCCCATAGGAGTTTGCACCTTAGCTAGATCGTCTGACAATACTATTCAAGGATTAAACTCAAAAGCGACTTTAATTGTCAAGAATTTCACAGGACTGCATTCGAGCAACGTGCAAATTTTATCAAGAATACTAGTACTGCTGTCTGTGGAAGAGGCAGATTTATTGAATATTGTCATGGTTTTCATCAAATTGAATATATTTTCAACATCTACCTGAAGAGGTATTTAAAAATTTTCGAAATTATAATTAATTATTTGTAATTGATAGCCGATAGTCATCTGACGGACCCTGTATATTACATTCAATTACTTTAGAGGATCAAATGGAGGCAAACTAATAAATAGGTAGGTAGATCAGGATGCACTAAGCGCTCAACTGAAACAAAATGATTCATCCTGCATTCAATACCGGATGGATCAGGTTGTGGACACCGTGACAGGTCCAAGCATTTCTAAGGGTAGGCGTTGATCAAAGAGGAAATATAATAATCCTAGACCGGTCGTTGTCAGAGGCCCTAAAAGCGCTAATCAATTCCGGATTCGGGCAGACAGCGAAAACAGTGCATTACCCACCCGTTGATTTTTTACAGTCTGATGGACATTCGGCCATACGGACCGAATGAAAATACTAGGTCTAGAAGTTCCAGTATTGTTCGACGTACCTCGGTGACCAGTAGCCGTGGAAGAAAGCTGAGTAATGGTCGTAATTAATAAATGTTCGGTTCGAACGAGAAGACGAGGTAATAGAGTGCATATGTGATTGTGACAGACTTTGCAGTGATATGTACTATAGTTATGTTTGTCGATCAAACGCAGGACACTTCGGGTTTTGGAGAACGTACTAGATCAAAGAATTTTCATCGAAGGGATGTTCACCCTGTTGAGAATTCAAATCTAAAAACTTTCTCTTGGAGTCGAACTATAAAACGATTGTTACAGAAGGCTCAGTGTCATTCCTTAGAAAGGCTTTTTTCGGTGAGTTTCAGGCGCTTTCCCAAAATTTTCTTTTGGGTCTTTGATTTATAATTAGTTCATAAAAAACAGCTTAACATCAGGACCTTCAATGCGTACATATGTATTATTACCATATCTGCTGCAGTATGAAGTTATTACTTGTCTTATTACTATTTGCAAACTTCAACACATTATTTATAAGACCATTGATGTAATATCTATTAATGTGGTAAACCTAGAGGTTGAAACACTATATTTTTTGGAGGATAAAACACTACATTTTATCAAATTCTCAAGTCATCACATTCTATGTGAACAAATAGTGAGAATTTAATAGAATATAGTGTTTTCTTTTCCAATATACAATGGTGTTTCATAAAATATATAAATCATCGATATTTTATATATAGAGTGTGCAACGAAAATTTGCCACCCTAACATTTTTTAATAGGGAAGATATGTCAAGTGTTAGTTAATTTTATAGTTGTTTATGTTCTGTACACAACTCAGTTAAAGTTTTCCAAATCGGTTCGTTATTTACGAAATAATGTAATATTGAACTTACCGTCAAAAGGTGACGTTGAACAGACAGTTGAAGCGCCAAACTTGAAGAATTCAATAATAATTCTCAAGTTCTGTATTAGAAAAAAGAATTCCTATGATGACATTGTTTCGAAAAAACCACCTGAGGATGGCACCAACTCCTAAAATTTTTTGAATATGGAGGAAATGTTGAATGTGGTTTAGTTGAGAAGTTTTTTCTGTTCTCTGAACATCTCAGTTGAAATTTTCAAATTAGGTGATTTTTTTTAAGCAATTTGATATTGAACATTATCAGAAGTGTAACACAAACAGAAACCCAATACATCCAAATACACCAATCTGTAAGTAATGATAGGAAACATCCAGAAAAAAATGTAAACTATTTAAAGAACCAACGTTCGTATTGTTCAAAATGACCACCACCAACCTCCATACAATGATATAGTCTGCTTTCAAATCTTTATCTAACATTTTCGAAATTGTCAGGTGTCAGTAATTGGCTTTCCGTAATGATTCGTTATCGTAGTTCTGCAAGATTTTCAGGTAGAGTTGCATAGACTTTAGACTTCAAATGTCCCCACAAAAAAAGTCTAATGGCGATAGATCAGGTAACCTTGCTGGCCACTCTATAGGACCCATCTTGCCAATCCTGGATAACGTTCGTTCAAAAATTGTCGAACACGGATATCGAAATGTTGCGGTGCACATATGAGTTCATTTTCTAATAGATCTAATAGGTCCAGAATGTCAGTAATCATTGGATCGAAAATGTCGTCTAATAAATTCAAATAAGTTGTTCCGTCAAGATTCCCATCGATAAAAATTGGTCCAACAATATGGTTTCCTACCCAAACATTTAATTTTTGGGTAAATTGTGTATGTGTCTCCATGAACGAATAAGGATTACTATCACTCCAGTACCGACAATTATGTTTATTGACTTCCCCATTCAACATAAAGGTACACTCGTCGGAAAAGATTGTATTGTAGAGTCGATGTGGGTTATTATTCAGTAACTCACTAAATTGTTCACAAAACTGAGTCCGACGATCAGAATCATCTTTATTCAACTGTTGCGTCAGCCTTATCTTGTAAGGGTGAAATTTATCAGGTTTCACAATTCGATGAACGCTAGATTTCGGAAGATTAGATGCTCATGCTAACGTTATTATAGATTGCCGAATATCCATCTGTAAATGTCCCAATACTGCTATTTCAATAGCTTTATTTTGGACTGGACACTCAACTTCGTGTTTCTCATGCTGAATGAAACCAGTAGTTTCCAATTTATATCAAATGCTTAACATATTGGTGACTCACATTTTTTCTGGATGATTTTTATTAAAATACCTTGCAGTTAATCTAGAATTTTCGTCATTCGATAGTATAATTTGAGAATTTCTATTCTTTCTTCCATAGAATACACCCATTTTTGCCCACTTCAGTAAATCTCAAACCCAATTATAATGCACAAGCTGAAGACTGAAACAAATTTGTGAAAGAATCTTCAAAAAAATAGTAAACATTGTAATGAATTTCATGCTTTTCACACATTTTCCCATCATAAACGATAAGAAAATCGAATGTTTTTAAAGTAAAAATATGCAAAAACTCGAATTGTTCTGCCATTAAATAAACAAATTTGAAAATTTCAGCTAGAATGTTTAAAGAACAAAAACAGCTCTTTAACTAAAACAAATCTGCCATCTCTTTCCTATTCAAAAAATGTTGCGGGTTATTGCCATCCTCAGGTGGTTTTTTCAGAACAATGTCATCATTAGAATTCTTTCTCCCCTATACAGAACTTGAAAAATATTTTTGGATTCTTCAAAACTCTTCTTGAGTCTGGGCAGTCCAACTGCCTGTTCAACATCACCTTTTGACGGTAAGTTCATTTACATTATTTCCTTAATAAGGAACCGATTTTTTAAATTTTAACTGGGTTGTGTACAGAACAAAAATAACTTTCAGACTAACCAACATTCGACATTTCTTCCCTTTCCAAAAAATGTTGAGGTTTGATGCCACCTTCATGGGGGTGGTTTTTTCGGAACAAACTCATGATGGAAATTCGTCCCCCTCAAAACAGTAGTTGACCTGTTTTTTTTAATCTTCAAAAATTATTCGTTTCTGAGTTCTGGGGGGGTCAAATTTTCGTTGGCATACCCTGTATTAAAAATTCGAGTCTTGCTACTTAACATAACCGGAATATCATTTTTTCTCAAAATATTCTGACAATTTGCATCATAGTCTGCAGCAAAACGAAGAGAAATTTTTATACCAACCTTTCCCCTTCAATCTGAATCTATGATTTCCTTTTTTTATGTTTATAATTATTAAGAAAAACTGGCGCTAAGTACTTCCACAACACATGTCCTTTTAAAAAGCACCTATAATTTCGTCTCAATGTCTGTATTTTTGGAATTTTCATCAGAAAATGATCTCCAACGATCACTTTGAACCTAGTGATGTATAACTCGTAACGGATTTTGTTCATTTGAAGCACTGTTTCCTTAAAAACATTAAAGAGATTTGAAATGTGTATGGTAGGTTATAAAACCATGTAGAAGAAAGAAGCCTGTGAATAGGCAAAATCCAGATATCAATATTTTTTGAATTTTTAACTGGGCATTATTTAAAACTATTACATTAGACTTACAAATGGTTAAATCGGATTTTGTGAATTTGTCTGTACAGTTGTAAGAACTTGACATTCCCAAATAAACAATATAGAGACACGAAATCTGCAATCTGAATTGGAAGCTCGGGAAATATAATTATTTACAGTTTAACAATTTGGCAGTATCTAAAATAATTGAATTTCCTTTAAGTTGAAGTTGAGGTAAGAATCTGAATAACGATTCGAAGATTTATACAAATTTTTTTAATAATCGGAACATCAGAAGCATGGATTAATGTATTTCGGTGAATTTAGAATTTTCATTTATTGGATTAAGCTTGAACTCTGTACTATAAATATTGATAAAAGATGTCAACAAAATGGAATACCTAAAATATCAGCAACCTGGGTATTTCGTCAAAAGAGGCAGATAAGGTTTTTCCAATATCCGCATGATCACAGTATAGTCGAAAAGAATAATCTTCTCTCTCACACAGATGTGAAGAGTAGGGAGTTAGACACCTCATTCAGTTTCGCATATCCTCAAATTCAGTTAATTGCCACTCAGAACTCAGAAGTACTGGAGTGTATTCCATAACGCTCGAAAATCTTACACAATACGATACCACATTCCTTTTTCATTGCATATTGCATGTGAGATATTTATTTGCGTCAATGAATGACGTAGATAATTTCATCTCTGAAAAATAACTTGGGTTATATTTTTGCCATAAATGGTTTGAAAATGAAGTAAATGCTAAAAAAAATCTAAGGCAAAATGAATACGGATTCTAAACAAAACTCAATGCAAGTCGAAGGTATACAAATTTAAATTTAGTGTTCAAATAGTCCACTCTGTTGTGCCAAAAAACAGCCAGCTCTATTATAAAGAGATAATCTTATATCTGTGAGCAGATTAGGCATAGTGGGTATTTTGGCACAAGGTTGAATTATTTTTAACCTTAATTCAACAAAATTTGTAGCTCTATCAATCTCATGTCCATAAATCGAGTTTTACAGATATCCCCAAATAAAAAATCATTGGGAGATAAATCCAGTGATCTTGGTGGCCATTTGATCGTGCCATTTGTAGAAATGACACGATACGAAAAAGTGGTTCTTGAATATTGTGTGACTGCTCGTGCGTTGTGACTTGAACAGCCATCCTGTTGAAACCAGATATCATCGAAATTTATTGGGAGTTGTCGAATTGTCGGAACAATTTGGTTCTGTAACAGTTTCAGATATGTGGCAGCGTTAAGTTTACCATCGATAATGCCATATAATCATATAATTCCCCAGGTTCCCAATCCATATGTTAAGTTTTTGTGGATGCTAGGTACACACAGAAATATTTTTATGTTTATTTTTCCTAGACTAATATCGTAACACTAATGTTCTGTTTTCTATTCAAGAAAAACGGCGACTCATCAGTGAATAAGATATTGTTTGAAAATGAACTATTTTAATTTTTTTCCATCATCGTTTCACAAAATTATACCCGTTTTATTTTGTCCTAGGAAAAAATTTCTTGGCTAGTCTCTACTTTATAACAAACCATTTCTTTTCAAAATATTCCGAACAGCTTTATCACTCATATTAGCTCGTTTAGCAATTTGTCTACTCGAACAAGGTGCACTGGTTTCAACAGCAGCACACACATCTGCCTCTCTCTTCAGACGATTTTCACTCATGGATTTTGGTGCTTTAGTAATGTTGTAATTTTTACATGTTTGTAAAAACCCATATTTTTCAAACTTTTCAATATAATAAGAAATAGTGGAACTTGAAGGAATTAGCCGATCTTTAAATGCAACAATAAATAAATGTATTGTTTCTTCAATTGAGTGACCACCAAATTACCATTTTATAATTTGGTTTTTTTCTTTTACAGTAAACATTTCTATTTACGAAGAATCTATTTGATTTCCAACTGTTATGAGCTTACACACCAACACTCCTGCGTTCTATGCAGCCACTAAATAAATTTGAGAATACGCGAAACTAAATGAGGTGTCCAACTAGGTACTTTCCACATCTGTGTTAGTTAAAAGAAGTGATTTTCCAAACCTGTATATAGTATTAATGATAAAACTTCAAAGCTGAACATTCATTACAATCTACAGCCATTAGAAAAGCTTTCAGCGTACCAACATACAGTCAATAATATAGAATTGAATGAATGCTCTGAAGTAGTGATTGATATATCACAAAAACTAAGAGGTGTCAATAAGCAATAATAATAGTAAACAGGACTAAGAATTGAATAACTGGAATTTCCTAAATACATGTAGTTTTGTACGTCAAAGATAAATAAGCCCCCCCCATGTAAAATATATGAATATAGAGAGTAATCCATTTTTATGGGATTTTTGAGATTTAAATGATTGGTGGTCAAAATTATTGTGAGATTCAACAGGATAATACTTTTTACAGAGTTACTCACCCTTTTTGACGCCGAAACTTTTTCGTCGTACGCTAGTGACCATTTTCCAGAATTTTTTCTGTATTCTGCGTTTTTCCGTACTCTTGATCATTCACAAGAAAAAATCGAAGAAAACTTTCCGTTAGATGTCGGAATTGTTGTAAAATTTTTGAATATAAAATTTCATTATTTACATATTCTACAAAAGCTTAGCTCCAAAAACTCACCGAAAAAATTAAAGTAAATGTTTGAATTCTGGACCGTTCCATGGTACAGGCACACTGTCTTCTGATAGACCTTTAGAAAATTGAATACCCTGTAGCTGGGTTATGAAGCGTTTGCGGGCCCAAGTTGTAGGACATTTCATTCTTGAAATTGAACATTATGTCTACTGTTAAAATTATTTTACAAAAAAGTGGACCATCCATATTTGGAATTGAACATTAGGTTTTGAAAAATTAAGTTATCTTCTTTTGAGTTCTGATCACTGAATGCTGATCGAAAGCCATGGACCTAATTTGCTTCAACATCGTAACTGCCTCACGGCAGGTAACGAGGATTTTAAGATCTTTAACAACTTTATCAGCAGAAATTTTTCAAGGTTATAATTCATCGTCTTCTTCCTATTCTATGTCTCCTTCCTTTACAGTAGCTGAGCAAACGATTTCAGCATTACTGAGAATCTATTGATTTTTTATTTCCTTAAACTTTAAATATTATAGAATTTTATAATGAAATCCTCGCTTAAATTAATATTAATGAAAAATTATGCCTAAGAAACTAAACACTTTTATTATTTAATGACGGTAGGGAAACCTCAACCACAAAACAAAATTCCGAATCAGAAAAAACTACAATGAACAAATTGACACAAAAATAATTCACATATATGTAGGACATGCGAATATTTCACGTGAAAATTAATCCTCATCAGCTACACTCAAAATGAATTATATAAGATACAAAAAGACTTACCCCCACGAAAAATTTGCAGTGTTACTGCAATAACTTCAGACACTCTATTGAATTTCATTTTTATCAAACATCAAGTACCATAAAAAAGTTTCTGAAATTCCGGACACAACAAACACGCAGGATGGATTTTTGATTTTTGGCGATGGAGAAAGCGAGTTTTATAATACAATATTTCACATAGAAAAACATACAATATCCTTTGTTATGGAAACCACATGAAAAAAGTGCTCTCTACATTCGAATGCTCATTTTGTGAAACGTGTTCGTAAAACAGGATCGTTATTTAGTGAAACAAACCATTCGCGTTCTCGTCCAGTGGGCACACCTGAAAACATTGCAGCCCAGAATGTAGCTAAACATCCATCAACATCAACTCGTCATCTTGCTCAAAAACATTTCTCGCACTTCTCTAAGGAAAAATTTCCATTAAGACCTCGGTATGAGGGCGTACAAAGTTCAACTAATGCAAGAAGTGAAGACTCGTGACCATCTGATGCATTTCCACTTCGCTCAATGGACTAATGATCGCATGGCTGAATATGAGCATTTTCACAAACAAATATTTTTTAGCGATGAAGCTTATTTTCACCTCGGAGGACTATTTTTTGTGGGGATACGTTAAGGATAAGTGTTACGCTAATCATCCAGAAACGATTGATGCCTTAAAACGTCCCCCGGACATTAGATCTTGTCGTGGTGAGGGTGCTTGTCATGACTAGGACCCTAGTTTCGTCCCGGCGAAATGGAGGGTTAAGTCATGGTGCCTAACGTAATGCCATTCGCGCCAGTCACTGGACCTGTATGGTGGAAGATCTCCGAATGGGGCCCTAGTTTTGCCGTTCTGGTGAAATGGAGGACTGAGCCGGTTCATTAACTCATTGACAGGGAGTCTTACGCAGCACAAAGCTTCTCCCTTAAAACTAGCGTACTCTACCCTATCGCAGTATAAATCTCCGGATTCTGTGTAATGGCCGAGTGCGTTATGTAGCATACTGCGTTACCTCGGTGGGGTAGATTGCCCTCAGGTGTTACTTGTACCACCTGGCCACCCCATTGGTGTTGGACTCAAGGGGGAGGTAGTTAAAAGTCCGAATGCTTGGACTAGGGAGGAATTTCATTTATCTGTTCGCAGACCCCCATGCTCGGAATATTCTCATGAAATGACTCGGGGTTTAACGGGGCTTGACGGTTCGACGTGCTTGTCCTGGCCCCGGATCGATGCGTAACTATTTAGGGTTTGTGGATCTCGACGAAATGGCTTAGCCGTTAGTGTGTGACGCCAGGATCAATCAAATGACTACACATGGGTTCGGTGGATCTGGACGTATAGGCCGGTAGACGGTGTTCGTACCAGGATCAATAGAGGTCATCAGTTTTGAGATTATCTCAGTTCATGGGACTGCGTTCGGGTGCTTCGATAAGAATTCCTTCCGGCGGGTGAGTTGCGTCACAAACCAACTCAAGTACTGACCTGCAGAGCCAGTAGAGGTTGAATAGTGCTTCGCTGCTACCAGTCAGACGGTTCTGGCTTTCGAGTCGGGGCCCAGACTGGAAGCTGGTGGGTTCATCTCTTCGGGGGGGTTCTCGCTTCGCGCGATGATATGGCGTAATCCTTATCACACTTTCTACCTCTATGGATGGACTGTGGAGACTGCTGAGTACTCACTTGGTGAAAGAGCTATGCAAATACGAAAACCTGGTAGAATTCACATGATGCCTTGAAACACGGAATCGAAGTTGCCCCTCATGAGATTGAGTCCCAAACAATCGATAATGTACTGAAAAGTTAGGTTGATCGGATGGGGTAGTGTATGGCCAGTTGTGGCGATCATTTGAATGGTATTGCATTTCATTAGTCAAGGTTCAGTCTTTCTAATGAACTCATAACTTCGAAAAAAAATTCATCAGTTTTTTATTCATAGGATCAAAAATGCAGATTTTAAGTCGTCCACCCTCTAAGTACATCTTTGAAGAGCACAGTGTTATAATAATTAAATCAATTGTGATGGTGCACGAGTTTTCAATGATTTTTCTGAAGTGATGTTTTTTCTTAATCACAGTATATTTCACCTTCAAGTCACTATGTGAAATTGGAGAATTTAGGAAATGCAGGGATGTTCCTCATTGTTGTAAATAGAAGTCTCATGATATTATTTACAGTAGCACATTGCGATGAGAATCAATGGAATTATTCAAATTTTTTCGGTTATCGCAGAGAAAGGAGAGCGATAAAAATGGTTGTCCAAAATAAAACAGTTGGTTAATGATGATACACCAGCAGAGACACACAATGATTAAATATAATGAAAACTTGGGATTCCTGGAATGATATCGATTTTATAAGTTACTGGAAATAATTTATAGTCTGATATGTGATAAGATATATTTGATAGTTGATATTGCAATATTGATCGTGAAAAATTCCATAACATACTAATATAGAATGTGAATTATATTAACGGCAACATTCAGTCAGACATTAATTATATCTTTTTATTTTGTGGGAATCTATTTGGATTATATAAATATAATGCATCCATAAAATGATACATTTTCCTTTTGTGGAAATCCATTTGAAGTAAATAAATATGAATGCATCACATATAAATAAAGGGTTATCCATTTTGTGCTTCCGAAAGTAAACGTAAATGAAACACTCTTTCATCAATCAAATTTTTATTTCAATATGTACGTTTGGCCGCTGGAGAAACAAATCTGCGAATAAGGTACCTAAACGGAGTTCCTACGATAATAGGGTCCAATTCGGAAAACTAGTTAGTGCCAATGGGTTTATTCCAGTTGAAATGCGCGCTGATTCTGTTTTCTCTGAGTGTGTTTCGCTATATTACCAGAATTCTAGAGGACTCAATACGAAGTTACCGGTATTTTTTAGATCAGTATGTGATTACACTTATGACATCGTTTGTATAAGCGAGACGTGGCTTGGGGAATCTGTTTTTAATGGAGAAATTGCACCACCTGGTTATAGTATAGTGCGTTGTGACAGGCAGTTTCGCGATGTTGGAAGGTCCCGTGGCGGTGGCGTCTTAATTGCCTTTCCTGAAACCATCAGCTTCAAGGTTCTGGATAACCAGTTTTTGAGTAACCGTGTCCCCTTAATAGATGTAGTCTTGTGCAGCTGTACTGAGCCGGTCCACATTGTCATTTGCTTGGTCTACATACCACTTAACGTGTCTACCTTTCAGCTTGAAACTTTCACCTCTGCCCTTGGGGTGGAATTTATTAATAAGAATGTTTTAATATTACGTGATTTTAATGCTCCAAATTTCACTCTTGATTCATCGGGATGTCCAAAGGCAATGCTTCTGCATAATTTCTGTAGTCTCCTAAAATTACAGCAGTACAACACGGTATGCAATGGAAATGATAGAATGCTGGATTTGGTATTCGGGGGTGATGCTGTTGATGTCTCTGTGGCCCACGCTGTTCTTGAGGATTCACATCACCAATCGTCAGGTTAATTTTCCAACGGCTGGAAATTTGTTTTATAATTTCAAGAAAGCAAACTTCGAGGATTTGTTCTGGTCTATAAGTAACTTTAACTGGGACAATTTGAAGAATTTTGATAGAATTGATGATGCCTTGGATTATTTCTATGACAAACTGTTCGATATTATCAGACAACATGTTTCTGGTGGGGCATATGCGTACGCTGCTTGTCGCTTTCCTGTGTGGTTTACTTCCAACATCAAACGTAACATCCGTATAAAGAATTTCTACCGTTCGAGATGGCTGGTAACCCGAAATCTTAAATATTATATAGAGTTTGTTGGCTTGCGGACACTCATCAAGTCAGAGATATCTTCGGCATATGATAGTTACTTGGCTGATATTCAAGAAAGGATGAAATTGGACTCTTCTATATTTTGGAAGTTCATCCGCCAGAAGAAGAAAAATACTAGGATATCCGGCGTAATGTGCCTTAACGGTGCCTCCCATGAGAATCCTCAGGATGTTGTCAACTTGTTCGCGGAGCATTTTTCTTGCGCGGGAGTTGATGGGGTTGATGACCCATCGGAATATGAGAGTAATGCAACAACCCTTACTCAGCTCCCGCCGGTTCTTGTGCCTGTTATCTTTTAGGATGAAGTAAGGTCAATTATGTCCAAATTTCCGAACAAGGCTACAGCTGGTGATAATGGTATACCATCATATGTCATAAAGGATTACAGTTTCGTGCTTTCAAAGACCCTGTATTATATTATTAGTTTAAGTTTAAAATCATGTATAATATCTTCCCTAAGAAATGGAAGAGAGCTCGTGTGGTCCCTGTATTCAAGAAGGGAGATGGCTCCCAAATTGAAAATTATAGACCAAGTTCGATATTGTCCAATTTTGCGAAGGTTTATGAGGGGCCACATATGGACATATGTATTTCAGAGCTAGTTCATATTGTTCCACGGAGCAGCACGGTTTTGTTAAAGCAAGATCTACTGTGACTAACTTGGCAACAATCGCACAGTATATTACTGAATGTTTAAATGATGGAGGTCAGGTTGATGTGGTGTATACTGACTTATCACGAGCCTTCGACTCTGTCGATCACGATATTATACTGATGCAGATCTCGTCCTTCGGTTTCAGTCCGGCATATGTGAAGCTCATCAGATCCTACTTGGAGGATAGGATAAATTATGGCTTCTACAATGGTTATAGATCACTTCAGTATGTTCCTTCATGTGGAGTGCCTCAAGGATCAAATTTGGGACCATTATTTTTTATCATGTATATAAATGATCTTCTCACTTCTCTTAAGTGTCCTGTTTTAGTGTTTGCCGATGACTTGAAGATTTACATGAGAATACGCAGTCCTGATGATTTGGTGCTGCTCCAGTGAAGCTTGAAGTATATTCATAAATGGTGTTTATGACAAACATAAAACAAACTCATGCTGAATATGGAGAAGTGTTTTAAAGTTACATTCAGTAGAAGGTCACATCGGTTGACTTATAGCTATCATATAGCTAACAACTATGTTGCCGATAAAGATCAAATATATGACCTTGGAGTCCTGTTTGATTCCACGTTCAGTTTCATCCCACATATTGAAGAGTTGTGTGCGTCACTTTGGGCTTTGTGTTGAGGTGTGGCAGGAACTTTAGTGATCTGTCAATTTTGAGGAGTTTGTATTTCACGCTGGTCATCAGTAAGTTGGAGTATGCACACTTGATATGGTTTCCTATTTACGACTGTTATTTGATATCACTGGAGCGCATTCACAGATAGTTTTTTAAGTTTATGTTGTTTAGGCGGACTGGCATATATCCCGACCGTGGAACTGATCTGTCTTTTATCATGGATGAGATGAGGATATCATCGTTGCTTGCTAGGCATGAGAATCAATGTGCAAAGTTTGCTCAGTGACTGTTGACCGGAAGGATCGACTCACCTTATCTGCTATCGAAAATAAATTTCAATGTTCCAAGATTGGCAGCGAGGTCTACATCTACTTTTTATTTACGTACAGCTCGTACTAACTTGTCGGAGCGGGCACCGGTGAACTGTATGTGTAAATGTGCTGATAAACTTTGAGTGAATATATTTGGTTAGTTTCGTGAATTATTGATCATTTTATGTTTTTATTCATTATTACGTTGTAATATTCCGCATTCTGTAACATGTTACCCTGTAATTGAGATATTCCTGTTGGGTAAAATAAAGAAATAGATTATTATTATTAAATGTGATCTCTTACAGAACTCAATCTTTGTGAGGTAATTTTCGATGAATCGCCTGCAATATCTCACCAATAACTTGACGGATGTTGGTTTTCAGATCGTCAATAGTTTGAGGATTATCGGCATAAACACTATCATTCGAACAGACTCACAAAAAAACCAAAGGCGATAATTCACAAGATCTTTGTGCCAGATTCACATCGCATAAACGAGAAATTACGCGTCCTGGGATTTTTTCTGGCAATAACGCCAAAACGGGTCGTGTTGTGTAACTTGTTGTACCATCTCGCTGGAACCACATCTCTTCCAATTCATACCATGAATTTCAGGCCACAAAAAATCGGTAATCATTTAGCTATATCGATGAGAACTGACGGTTTGAGTGACATCTTCTTCATTTTCAGAGAGGTACTGACCAATTACTCCATCACACCAAATTGCACACCAAACAGTGACTTTTTATATATGTAATAGCCCCTCTTTCAGTTGCATGAGGATTTTCACTGCCTCAAGTGCGACAATTTTGCTTGTTTACATAGCCACCGAGTGAAAAATGAGCTTCGTCGCTGAAGAAAATTCGATGCGAAAAAGCGTCATCCAAACGTTGTTGTTCAAGCACTCCAAACGTTGTTGTTCAAGCACTCAATCGGCATACGCATTGTATGGTCAGCTGGCTTCAGTTCTTATGTCAACTGAACCTTATAAGGTTGGAGATGCAAATCCAGATGCAAAATACACCATAACGTGCCGTAAAAGAGGCCCAAATGTTGTGCCTCTTCTTCAACACTTTCACTGCATTTCGATGACTTCAGTAACAGATCCAGTCTCTTCAAACTTTTCCACTGTGTTACCAATTGTACGCTCAAATAGACGATTATGTCGACCATAATCTGCCCGTAATGCACGAAACGTACTTACTACAGAATCATTGCTTTTGTAATGAGTATTCACAATTTTCACACGTTCAGTAGTAGATAAACGATCCATCTTGTTAAATCGCCAATATTCAACATTATTCGTTCAGATTGTTCATAAAAAAAGGATAATATCATCCTGTAATCTGTTTTTCACATTTTTCTCAATATTTAAAATATAGAATAGAATAATAATGAAAAATTTAAAGGTATCCATAAATTTTCCGATTTAACTCAGCAAAGTTTTCGAACTTCCGATAACATCTTTTACATAAGATGTACTTTCATTTATCCCAAATAATATAAAATAAAATACTATAAACACTAAGGTTATAAATTCCACAAATTAGAGAGGTTATATCAGTTGAAATTATCATTAATTATTATTTTTGTTTAAGATTTTTATTATCTTTTTGTCAGTATACTGAAAACTACCTAAAATATATAAATTCGTCAGGGGTATTGAAAGTCAGAGAATTTGGAGAGTATCGAGAAGGATATGTGTAAAAACTTGCAAGACCTGAAATGGCTAAAATTGGAGCACGAAACTTACGAAATGCGTACATTCATTGCATTAACGACATTTGGGAATTTTTTGGATATTAAAACAAATTGAAATATGTTTATCTTCTACAATTTTAATTCCAAAAAAATTTTTATTCAAAAAACTTCTAGAAATAAATTTATGTCTAACAAGCACCGCTTACATTTAATAGACGTCTATAATCAAAACTCAATATATAATGTCAAATGGAATAAATAACCCAACAGATATACGAAAGTAATTAAAATTAATAAATAAATATTTAAAAAAATTTTGTTTCTGGTCTTACCGTAAAGAACACCAATTGCCTTTTAAAAACATAAACACACTTCAAGGACTTCTCAAAGAATATAATTTATTTGATATATTTAATATATTTAAATATTAGAATAAATTATTTCAAAAATCTCTAAGGACTGAAGACGGGATTGTCTAGAATTATATTTGTTTTTTGAAGATATAGTGCACATTTTTTTTAGAGATTTTTGAAATAATTTATTCGAATATTTAAATATATTAAATATTTCAAATAAATTATATTCTTTGAGAAGTCCTTTAAGTGTGTTTATGTTTTTAAAAGGCAATTGGTGTTCTTTACGGTAAGACCGGAAACAAAATTTTGTCTCCTTTAAATATTTATTTATTAATTTTAATTACTTTCGTATATCTGTTGGGTTATTTATTCCATTTGACATTATATATTGAGTTTTGATTATCTACGTCTATTAAATGTAAGCGGTGCTTGTTAGGCATAAATTTATTTCTAAAAGTTTTTTGAATAAAAATTTTTTTTTTTTAAATTAAAATTGTAGAAGATAAACATATTTCAATTTGTTTTAATATTCAAATTTTGTTATATTTCTTCTATCAAGTAAAAGGCCTTTCTATTTTACATTTGGAAATATACGCAACAATCTTCAGCCTTTTTTTAAACAAATGGAAGAACTCATATTCGTCCTGGGGTGTGGAAATCTCATAACCATTGACGTATTAAGGATAATAAGTCTATGATCATAACACAAGCACATCAGTGCTTAGATGTGTTTCCGCTCTACGGAAAGGACACGGAGGTAATATTATAATATAATTCAATATGTATGTGTGAACTGCATTTGAAAAAAAGGTTTGAATAAATTTGATTAGATCAAACTGAACCGTTTCACCGAAAATCGCCAAAATTCAAGAGTTCAACGATATAATGCATTAAGGTTGAATTCGATGCCGTGCAATTTCGCTTTAAGTTGATTAATCAGATCAACCTACGACTTGTACATTATTGTGACTTTTGTGAATTTTTTTAAAACTACGTAATATTTATTTAAATATTGAACTTTTTGTACGGACAGTGCAAACGATTATATGTAAAAGATATCCGTTTAGAAATCGTCCACATCGGCGAATATTCATTACTTGAGTGCGGAGGTACAGAGGAAATGAATACCTTGAAAAACTTCTCTGAATAATTTAGATCGCTTTTATTGTTGAGCTATTTAACTTCATTATTTTAAATTTCTCATACGGGTATTTTCAAAAATTTATAATGAACAAACGTAAGGTTTGTTATATTAGAATAAACGAACATAGGCGATTATCCTGAATAATATGTTAGATTCTACTCATGCAGAATATCTAATAACAGAAAAATATGATTTTTATGAGCTGAACTTGTTAGAAACTGTACAACTATACCGATAAAGGATTTCGAGAGTATTCTGAATGACTAGACATAATTATGGAGTTCACCTTTTTGGGTTTATTATTGTTACGAAACCATAAAATGTATTTATTTATAGTGAAATGAAGTAAAAAATAATACTTATGGTTTTATCTAAAGCATATTAGATCTATTTTATCGCTGATTTTTTCAATTTAAATTTTGGTGAAATAGTTTATTTTGAATAGTCTTACCACCTGTCGAAGATAGAGAGGTTTATCTTCAGAAACAGGAAACCACTATGTATTTTTCAGCTGCAAATTATTCATGATGAACTAGTCATCAAATCACATCGTAGCTCATTTCAACAGATTGTTTTACAAATGTTGACAAAAATAAAATTAAATTCCTTATATAATATCAAATATTGTAAAATGATTGATTCAATAAAAGCAACTTGGTTATTCCAAGTAGAATGTTGACATCTTGGGAGTTCAATAATTTATATTTCCACTCCTTGCCCAAAGTAAGCATGTTCGCCTATGCTTTCTATGAACCAACCCCTAGGGAGATATGTCTCTACATTCTGCAAAAAATGTTTGAATAAATTTTTCTGTGTTTCACAGGTTACCTCAACGAACTCTCACTCTTCTTTTCACTATACTACTCTGTCAAGAAAGTACCGGGAATTTTCAATTAAAACAACATTTTTACATTTAATCGTCAAAATTTATTGGGTCGCCTTCAAAATAGGCTCCATTTGCTCCAATACATCTATGCCAACGGCACTTCCAATTATCGAAACATTTTTTATAGGCGCTTTCCGGGATGGGCTTTAGCTCTCGCGCCGAATTTTGTTTTATAGCTTCAATCGACTCAAAACGGGTGCCAAGAAGGGGCAATTTTAGTTTTGGGAAGAGGAAAAAGTCGCAGGGAGCCAAATCCGGAGAATACGGTGGTAGCACGTTTGTTGAGTTTTTGGCGAGAAAGTCAGTCACAATCGTAGCTCGGTGAGAAGGCGCGTTATCGTCATGTAAAATCCATGAGTTGTTCGCCCACAAATTTGGCAGCTTCCTACGGATACGCTCACGCAAACGTTTCATAACGCCTAGGTAATACTCCTTGTTTACCGTCTGACCCTCTGGAACGAATTCGTAGTGCACCACGCCACGGATATCGAAGAAAACAATGAGCATCACCTTCATTTTCGAGCGGCTTTGGCGTGGTTTTTTCGGTTTCGGCTCATTTTTTGCCACCCATTCCGATGATTGCTGGCTTGTTTGCATATCGTACTCGTAGACCCAGGTCTCATCACCAGTTATAATGCGTTCCATGAATGTAGAATCGGAATTACAGCGATCCAGCATGTCTGAAGCAACCTGTTCGCGATGACGTTTTTGAAGAAAATTCAGGTCTTTCGGTACGAGTCGTGCGGCCACCTTTCTCATGCCCAAAATATCAATCAAAATCGTACGTGCGGACTCGTGGGATATCTTAAGATCATGTGCTATCTCTCTCAAGCTGGTACGATGGTTTTCCAGCACCCTTTCCTTAATTTTATCGACGTTATCTTCGATCGAAGCCGTCGATGGGCGACCACTTCACGACCGTCCTTGAAGGCTCTGTACCACTGATATGCACGAGTTTTCGATAGAGCATTATCACCAGAGGCCTTTTGCAACATTTTCAATGTATCGGCACACGAAAATTCATTTGCAACACAAAACTTTAAACAAATTCTTTGCTCAACGTAATCACCCATAGTAAAAATCGGCACGCACTCTGACATCGACTGACTTAATCAGCTGTTGCAAACACACTAGTTGACAGATCCCGTTCAAGCTTGGCATAGTAATTAAGGACAGCGGTACCAACCTAGGAAAAAAATTTTTTACCTGCCTCATTGCCCCGCCAGATTGAAATCGATAATTCCCGGTACTTTCTTGACAGAATGTATATCGAAAATATTCAATGTATATAAAGAGGAACAAACGAGCCAGTCGAATACTCGAACACCCTCTTCTCGAAAACAACTCAACTAATATACAATGACTCTACAAAAGAAAGTTACTGTGTATTTGTACACAGTTAACTATATTACATGGAAATTCAAGCTATGCTTTTCCACTCTAAAGCATCACTATCTGATCTTTATATTTCGGTATCGGTAGGGCAGCCTGTTTGGGCCCCACAACCTCTCAAAACACGGATTGGTAGGTCATAAAATTTAAGTCAGATCTGGATTTCTACAGAAAATAAGACGATTTGCCATTTTTCTATCGTCCAATTTCGCTGCTTCGAATACAAAGCTAATTTATCGATTATATTACGTCTGGGTATCTGTTGAACTTTTAATTTTTTTCCACTGAAATGAAGTCATTTTTTAATCATTTTCACTAAAACACTTATTCTTGTCAATTGAATACATGGATGTAAATGTTTTTATACGTAACTGTAGGATTTCTCCCAGCTACTTGGACGGTCTTGCTACTCGAGGAAGAACCCACCTGAAACTTTTTCTTCTTATGATTATTATCTTTCCTAATTATATGATTCTAATGAAGAATTTTCGGATCATACCTTTCAGAGACACATTTTATGGGAAATGATTTTTTGGGACATACTCTGCTCTACTAGGACTTTCATTGTTTTTCCCAGCATTCTGAATATACCACAAAAATAGATTTTTCCAGAATTATTTGAAAATATTTCAATAAATAAACTGCAATGTTAGTAAAATCATTAATTCGTTTAAAATTGTTATTTTTTAGAACACAATTTACTCATCGTACAAAGGAGAATTCCACTGTAAGTTAAGGGGTTTTTCAATAGGTTTCATTTTGAATAGCCCGTTATCTGGCCAGCTGTCACCTTTGAAGCTGTCATCTTTTCAAATTTGACAAGTAAAAAATACGCCATTACTAAAAAAGGAACGATACATGCTTCAATAAAGCAATGAATTTGTTGAAATTCACTACAAAAATGGTGAAAACTCTGCAGCCATAGTTCACGAAACTAAAGCAATTTTGGGTCATCGTGAAGCACCCTCTCGGCCGGAAATGGTGAAAAAATTTGAGCAACTGGAACAAGCTTGTGAAGTGAAGAATCGAAACCGTGTGCATCGTTCAAGAACAACTAAAAATATTGCCGCTATAGCCCGTAGTTGTTGACAAACGTCATTACATCGTATTATGCGTAAAGACCTAGGTCTTAACGCTTTTAAAGCTCAGTTTGCACAAGGACTCAAGCCAGTTGATCACCAGCAACATTGTATCTTCGCTGATTAGGTCCTGGAAATGCATCAAAATGATCCGGATTTTCATCGAAAAATGATCTTCAGTGATGATGCCCATTTTCACCTCGGAGGCTACGTTAATGAGCAGAATTGTCGCATTTGGAAAATCCAAAAATGATTGTTGAAAAGCCTCCCCATCCTTAACGATTCGAACTGCCTTATTCGAAAATGAGGCTGATGCAACTGCTACGGTGAATGGATTGCGCTATATTTAATGATTTTTTATGTCCGGAATTGAAAGATATTGATGTGGACGACGTTTGTTTTCAACAAGACGCCGCTACGTGCCACACAAGCAACTAAATAATCGCAATTTCACAAGAAAAGTTTCCGTGGCGGCCATTTGGCTGATATCGTTTTGAATTCTTAACGGCATACTTTTCTCTTTACAATAAAATAAACATCCATTGATTTCTCTCAAAATGTGTTTTCTTTTATTTAATATCAAAATAAAACCTTTTATTGGAAAGCCCTTTACTTTGCATTTCCATAAAATTTTACGTTTCACAAAAACTGGGCCTTGGAGCTCTCAGTAGGTAGTCTCTGATCCGATTCTGAAAGGAATTCCACACTTGCATTCATTTACTTAATAATGAACAACTGCTCCAGAAAGATGATTTAATTGGTGTAGACAAGTGTCGTTTAATTGTCACAAGTAGATCTGACTACATTGAAATTGTCCTCAAACGACGTAACATGTTCTTCTGTGTTGGAGTTGGATATAGTGACAGAAAATGTTTTTTCTTCGATTGCTGGAAAAACTGGAACTAGTGATATTGAATCTGCAAAAAGTGAGTTGTTTGGAAATAGTGAAAAAAGTGGAAAAAAAAATAAAAACTTATTTACGTTTGGGTAATATACAAGTCATGAAGTAATATTAAAGAATGGCGAATATTTTTGTTGATATAAGGTGGAATTTACTTGCCAAAGTAAAATGTTGCATATTAGTAGAGTTCGAAACATTAACGCAAAATTGTATGCTGAAAAGGAACGTATTTAATTAATTCAAATTTTGTTTTAAGAACGAATATAAGAAATCCTTTTTTTTAATTGAATAATAAAGTTTATTTCCATAATTTGTTCATATAAATGAATTTGTGGAAATAATTTCTATCATTTTATTCAAGAAATCTTCGACATTCAAGGACAAAAGTTCAATTAGCTCCATCAATGAAATAAAGAGAATATTCATTACAACGTTATAGATTTTGTGAAATTCATTGGAAATTGTCCTTGTTTTAATTCAGCATACCCAGATGAAATTCCATACTTAACAGATGATGATGCTTTTGTAGCAAATTTTAATGATGGATGGTAGTGGTATGTATTGTTGTTCTTGATTGTTTCGGTCTCTACTTGAGGGAAATTTATCGTAAATGATTTGAAGTAAAACACTTTATTTCCGCTTATTTTTATTTTTCAACGACAATTGTTTCGTCAATTGCATATTGTAATTGACGAAACAATTGTTGAAAAATAGAAATAAGCGGAAATAAAGTGTTTTACTTCAAATCATTTGTATTGTTGTTGGGCAAAATTTTCTTCAAATATAAAATTATTAGAAACGCATACAGTATTTCTTTACGCCTTTGAATTTATATCAAAATAATTTTATGAAATTTTCTTTATTTGTTGAACAAGGTGTAAGAAAAAGATTTAAGCAGTGAATATCATGACTACGATACATAAGTGATTAGTTTTCATTTCGGAATGATAATACTTATTTGTAATTTTCTGTGAAAATTTTCAATTGTTTATTTTAATGATATTCTTACCCATCCATTTAAAAACAGAAATCTTTGAAAACACTTTCTATAGATATGGTAGCTAGTATTCAATTAAATCTGATTTTTGTCTGGGGGCCAAACTGAAGAAATTAAAATCTGAATACCTTCAGTAAACGATATTTTAACATATTGAAGTATTTAAATACTTCAATGAATTCATGACGTCAAGTGCACTGAATATATTTTTATGCGTTTTTTCTGAGGAATAGCGTGCTGTCATGTCGCCTAACCGTATGAAATTTTCGAATTCTCAGTCGAAAACAGTCTCAAACGACTAGGTAAGACTCACTGATGAAGGATTCAAGGTCATAAGTAAATCTATCTTCAAGCATAATTTCGAGAAGATAAATCAGTAGAATTTTCTGATTTTTTTTCTTCTTATTTGGTAAAACATAATGAAAAGTATGTCAAGATTTGTGCAATATATTTTTTCCACCCTTTCTGGCCAATATGTAACGATACAGAACGAAGGGAAAAGGATGGAGTATTTCAACCATGTGTTTTTCATTTTCATGGGAAAAAGAAACTGAAAAGCAAGGAAAATGTCTTGAAAATATGATTATGACAGATCACTAGGTCAAAATTTACCAGAACGGCTATACAGGTTTATTTTTTGACTCAATTGGAGAAGTACTGAAAACTATAGTTTCCATGAAAATCTATGATTTCAATTAAAAATAACTAATTTCCCAACGAAACACGAGTTTTGGCTGTCTTAGAAAATACGGTTTCAATTTAGAAGACATAAAGAATTAATACTCATTACACAGCACCAAAAGGAATAAAAGAATCCAAAGAAAATATGGATTATTAATTGAAATTATTAAATAAATACTTGAAGGATACAAACGTTTGATTCATAACGATGTATTATGAAAACCAAATTTCTTTCCAAAAATTCACAACATAACCTCAAGAATTTCTTCAAGAAAACTCCAAAAACATGCAGTACATCTTCAAAAAAGGAATTTCGAATTCTACGCCGATATTCTTCAATCCCACTTGGTATCCAAAAAATAAAAATAATCAATAAAAATATCTCACCTGACCAACCTCATGTCTTTCGACAAACAAACATAGAACATATTCAAATAACTTAATTCGGCTGATCTGTAGGAGGAGTGTGTGCTATGGTAATAGAAAGTTAGAGAAATCAAGACAGTGTAACATATGAATTAGCTCCCAAAGGTATGTATGTTTGCATACTCTAGATGGCGCTAGGGTATGATTAATATCTTAGTGTTTCTGTGTAGAGTGAATATAGATACTTGACGGATTTGTAGTCACTGGCATACATTGTACTGATGAAAACCAATCAATTTGAAACGTGCGCATGTCTACAATTTGCCCCTGTGATCAACAAAATCTTAACGAGTTTGTTTGAGTATGGAATTGTTATGCAAATGTATGTTACACTGTCTCGATTTGTAGAACTTTCTATTACCCAGCTCACACTCCTTATTACAACAGAACAGTAATGATTTTTTCAAATGGTAAACCATATCCATCGTGTGTTTTCTAAGACATTCATTCATTTCATTTAATTTTCAAGAGTTTATGAGAAAAAAAAAATAAAATTGAAATTTGTAATGTGAGCACAATTGAACTGTGGAATATTTAAGTTTTTCAAACTTTTTAAAATTTATATGAAGGTTTTTTTTAAATATGTTATTCATAAGGTCCATTTGCAATATCGGCTAAAATTTGGCTGGTAATTTCGGTCGATATTCTATATTTTCTTTGGATTCCTTTATGATTTTAAGATGTTGTGTGATGTTTGATAATTCCATATGTCCAATGTGCGAATTGGTTAATGGCATACTTCTCTTTACAATGAAATAAACATCTATCGATTTGTCTGAAAATGTACTCTTTCTTTTTTCAATATCAAATTAAAGCTCTTATTGGAAAACCCTTCATTTAGAGGTTTTGAATTTTCAAGGTAGGTTTGAAGTCTAAATATATCAGTTATGCTCAAAAATGGATAGTATCGTCCAAAAGCTTCTTAAGTTATTCTCTTTTGAAATTTTATTTTTCAAATATTTTCGAATGCACAAATCTGATCGAGCTCAAATTTATTATTTAGATGTGAAATGAAGAGATGAACTCTCATGCATAATTTCGTCGAGATAAATTACGTGAATATTTCAAACTTATAAACGTTTGAAACTTACAAATATATCTACAAGAGATTTTAGATGTCCACACCTAAAACACACTTTTCATTTTCATGGGATTTTTCGATTCATAAGGAGAACAGTTCTAATATTGCCGAAACAGACGTTTGTTTGACTTTTGTATGGCAGAAGATAGAATTCTGTGTTTTTAACGATCATTCTTCAAGAAGTGATTCATAGATCTAAAATTTTCTGGAGAAATGGACTGTTGAACAAGCCTGCAGAAGATTTTGACTTCATCTCAGTGATTTTCACCATTTTTTCTTCTAACGATGAAGATATTCGAAATTAATGGCTCTTGTGTGGGATACACTTTGTGTAAGTGCGTATAAAGTATTTAAATGATAAATTTCGGTCTTTTTTCCGCAACATCCGTGAAATACCAATCATAAAAATTCATACTTGAAAACATGTGAAATCTGAAAAACCGTTCTTATATCTGAAGCTTCATTCTAATTAAGCTTTGTATTTGACTTCCAAATATGATATAATATTCAATTGAATAACTGCAGAAAAAATTAATAAATACATTGTATGCGATTGAGATCTTTTTCTAATAATAAATCATTCGGAAACCTCCTTAGAAGTTAAAAGCATGTTCGTGAGGTCTTCTCTGCGGTAAAATTATCATGCCACAATATGAATATTTACGAGTATTCTGAATTGAAATGCAAAGAAGAACCGAACAGTTAAGAATGAATTTTCACTCATTTCTATTCCATTCTATAATAAGAAAAAGAAAAAATAGTGTAACAGCTCTTTTACGCCTTAATCTGACAGATCTTCCTTGATAAATTGTTCATGAACTAAAAACCTGAATGATTTAATCACGCAAATTTCAAGCGCTTCATGCGTTCTGAATATTCTATTTATGCATAACATTGAATTGTATTCCAAAAAGAGCCTCTTGAAATTAAATAATATCCATCTATGTTTTGTTTAATCCATACTGATATCCGTACCCATATATAAATTCCAAGTTGTTTCGTTATTTATTATTTTTTTACTCCTTAACGGCTTCATCAATCGATATGTCTGCGACTATCAAGTTTATATGAAGAATTCTAATTAATGTAAACCTAAGATTTTCCAAATCCATTATATCCCCAACCACACTGAAATTGGAATTATTATCAAAAAAATTCTAACTTTACTGACCTCTAAACTGAATCAATTGTGATAGTAAAAAGAAGATTTTGGGCAGTAGTTCATATCACCCACCATCCTCACGAAATAATTTGTTTTTGGTCTTCTAATTATACGATCCTCGCGAAATTTTGCACGAACATGCGCGTCATTATTCTTCTTCTAAATGCTTAATTTCATATCATATAAGTCTGTAGTTTCGAAAATATTGGGAAAAATATGGGAATTTTTCAAACGTGAATAACTGCAAATCTCTTAAACCGATTTTGCCCATAAATGAACTCTGTCGCGACATTCAGAGTCCAAACCTTAGCTGAGAGTTTCAGTTTTCAAGCTCTTTCCGTTCGAAAGCTTGCGGCATGCCAGCCTAACAGAATTATTTTTTACCTCTGATTCTTCATCAGTGAATCCAACCTTGTCGTTTAAGAAAAAAATACACATTTGGGTGAAACAATAGCACGATGTTCCCTGAAACTAGCGCACAAAAAATGCCAATATTCGGATAAACACAAATATTTCGATCTTGACTAATATATATTTTTGTTTGGTACAACTATTATTTATCGTGATAATATTTGGTTGTTTCAGTGTTAGGAAACTTTTGTACATTATTAACCCTAATGATGAATTTTGTTGGATTCTATGGGGAACAAAAATACTCTTTATTTTTAATTTAAAAGAAAAATTCAGTGTTTTTTGGAAAGGAAGAGATAGTTTTATTTCAATCCAAAGTAGAAAGCCTGAGGGGAGTATCTAATAAAATACAATATCTGCCAAATATCCACTTCGTGTGATCTACAGATGGTCATTTCTTTGATCAATTTATTCATCACGTTGTCCCATGGCTCTATTTCGCAAATAACAGCTGTCACGTTTTTTTTAAACGCTGGAGCATTGGCTCAGACCAATGTAAGAAGATGTAAAACCGCCTAAACTCGACGCTCAATTGATGTCTTCATTTCGCATAGAAAAACTTTTCAGGCAATATATTCCTTTTTTTACAAGCAGTGTGGCATGATTCTCTACTCTGTTGAATATAAACGCTGATCACACACATGGCATCAATTTCGGAATGGGAAAAATCTGTTAACATCGATCGGTGATGTAATCCCTACACTCTGCCAGTTGCAAGAGCATCATTTTCGAAGAAATAAGGACTAATCACTTCGTAAATCTGAATACCGCACTAAACTGTCACTCGCTGTTTGGTAAATGGTTGTTCTACCGCTTCTCACATGGCTTAAAATCGTCTTCACCACTCAAAATAATTCTGGTTAAATAACCGCGATCTTGCTCATGCATTCCGAGCAGCCAAACAACGAATATACGATTTTTGTATAATCTTGTAAATTTGATTCTTGCGTCAGCTGGATTTTGTGAATCTTTAATTCAAGATCATTATGTGAAAACTGTGCAAACTGGATCTGTTGAGCCCAATTCCTGTAAACGTCTTTAAATGGACAAATCAGGGTTTTCATTTATACTCTCAGCTACAACGGCGAAATTTGCAGCATACCTGACCCAACGAACATAAGTTGGAGTCTTCACAGCAGTAACTCTTCCAAAACTTCATTGATTATTCTCGTCATAAAAGAGTGAAAAGGCACTTCATAATGATCTAAATCAGTACGAACTTCACAACTATAATCCTGAAATTTTCATTACTTTTATAATATAGAATTTTACTCTCAAAATAATTATTTTTTAGTCTACTGATTGTACGACACTCATTAACATGCGCGTCATTATATTTCTTCAAAATACTGAAATTCAAATCGATCAAATCTATAGTTTCGGAAATATTGGGAAAAATTCAAAAAAATTAATAACTGCGAAACTATTCAACTGATTTTGTCATTCCACAAACTTTGTTGTGGCATTCAGACCCCAAACCACACCTGAAAAATTCAAGGCTCTAGCTCTTTCCGTTTGGAAGTAAGCGTGTTCACGGACGGCTTGGGCATCCGTACTTTTGACCTCGGAGTCTTCATCAATTAATCCAATCCAATCATTTAAGACCATTTTCGATACAAAATTCCAACATTGAACACAATTTGGCGAAACGATAGTAAGCTGTTCCCTGGAAGTAGCGCAGAAAAATGTGTCGTTCAGAATTATTTTGCATCAAGTAAAGACCTACTGAAACTAACAATATTTTTTTCGCATTACTGTTTTACATTAAGTTCACAGTATCTGGATATTAACATAAGCGGAAATGGATTTTGTATTAACAAACGATTTAAAGTGTTTCAGAACAAATTCATTATCTTGCTTAGAATATTGAGTAACTTCAATTTCTCATTATTTACAGATTGAAATATAATAAAATAATTCGCCTTTAAATATTATTCAATCCAGAAATTAGTTAAAAAAATCTCAACGCATTAGAAAGATTAATGCTGTTTCATGGCTTAGCATGAGAGTAGATGAAACTTTTTTGAGGCAGACCAAATAGAAAGAAATGATACCGTAAATGTCATCTTGTAGACTAAGATTATATTGATTCAAAAGTACAGACGTGTAAAACAAATTTTGAAATGACATATTCTTCAAAATACAACGTGGAAATTCAGTTGGAATTTAGAAATTAATTTGAATTTATTATGAATAATCAATAATGAATAATATTAACGTTCTGTCAAGAAAGTACTGGGAATTATCGATTTAAATCTGGCGGGGCAATGAGGCAGATAAAATTTTTTTTTCCTAGGTTGGTACCACTGTCCTTAATTACTATGCCAAGCTTGAGCGGGATCTGTCAACTAGTGTGTTTGCAACAGCTGATTAAGTCAGTCGATGTCAGAGTGCGTGCCGATTTTTACTATGGGTGATTACGTTGAGCAAAGAATTTGTTTAAAGTTTTGTGTTGCAAATGAATTTTCGTGTGCCGATGCATTGAAAATGTTGCAAAAAGCCTCTGGTGATAATGCTCTATCGAAAACTCGTGCATATCAGTGGTACAGAGCCTTCAAGGACGGTCGTGAAGTGGTCGAAGACTTGCCTCGTTCCGGACGCCCATCGACGGCTTCGATCGAAGATAACGTCGATAAAATTAAGAAAAGGATGCTGGAAAACCGTCGTACCAGCTTGAGAGAGATAGCACATGATCTTAAGATATCCCACGAGTCCGCACGTTCGATTTTGATTGATATTTTGGGCATGAGAAAGGTGGCCGCACGACTCGTATCGAAAGACCTGAATTTTCTTCAAAAACGTCATCGCGAACAGGTTGCTTCAGACATGCTGGATCGCTGTAATTCCGATTCTACATTCATGGAACGCATTATAACTGGTGATGAGACCTAGGTCTACAAGTACGATATGCAAACAAGCCAGCAATCATCGGAATGGGTGGCAAAAAATGAGCCGAAACCGAAAAAACCACGCCAAACCCGCTCGAAAATGAAGGTGATGCTCATTGTTTTCTTCGATATCCGTGGCGTGGTGCACTACGAATTCGTTCCAGAGGGTCAGACGGTAAACAAGAAGTATTACCTAGGCGTTATGAAACGTTTGCGTGAGCGTATCCGTAAGAAGCGGCCAAATTTGTGGGCGAACAACTCATGGATTTTGCATGACGATAACGCGCCTTCTCACCGAGCTACGATTGTGACTGACTTTCTCGCCAAAAACTCAACAAACGTGCTTCAGCAACCACCGTATTCGCCGGATTTGGCTCCCTGCAACTTTTTCCTCTTCCCAAAACTAAAATTGCCCCTTCATGGCACCCGTTTTGAGTCGATTGAAGCCATGAAACAAAATTCGGCGCGAGAGCTAAAGTCCATCCCGGAAAGCGCC
This sequence comes from Megalocaria dilatata, assembly GCA_034642435.1. Lineage (NCBI taxonomy): Eukaryota > Metazoa > Arthropoda > Insecta > Coleoptera > Coccinellidae > Megalocaria > Megalocaria dilatata. The sequence continues at coordinate 58,917,366 of CM067854.1, read as the reverse complement.
TATAAAAATGTTTCGATAATTGGAAGTGCCGTTGGCATAGATGTATTGGAGCAAATGGAGCCTATTTTGAAGGCGACCCAATAAATTTTGACGATTAAATGTAAAAATGTTGTTTTAATTGAAAATTCCCGGTACTTTCTTGACAGAGTAGTATCAAATGTCTTCTTAAGATTTCATCCTCAAAATTATATTTCATACTTTATCTTTCTGAAGCCGCAAAATTTGAATTTGATTTAAATTACTAATCAACAAGTTGAAGCAGCCGTTAATAACCTAACGTATCTACCATATTGTACCTATATGCATATATACTAGAAAAATATCCATCGGCATCAAGAATAAATTTCACAGGCTACCAGTAATAGATGCACAAAATACGATCGTATCAGAGCTTTACGCCATGAAATATCATTATTACATAACTCACGGTCAGAGAAATAACAAATAATTAGAAATAATGAGTATAACAGCACCATTAATTTTTCCATTCATATTTTCCGAATACTACTTGCTACTCCTTGTTTGAAAATAACATAATGAACAAAATTAAAATACAAGTGAACTATTATGGTTCATTATATAAGATGATTTCGAGTACCTATTTCAAAACAGGTCGATTTAAATCTATTTCATTTCGGAAGTTGAGTATCCAATAACCAGGAAGCAGATGTCGTTCCTCTGACATATGTGCATTATATGACTATATTATGTTGTCATGATCGGTTAGCGGAAGAAGTAAAGCTATAATTTATTCAATGCATTATATTATTTTTTTCTACATTACGAATTTCTGATCAATATGAAATAAGGAAAGCTCAGTGTTCTCATTCTACTCGCAAAATTCATCCACAAATCTTACAAAGTACTTACACGTAGGGTTCAAAGTTGCACTTCTAAAACGGCGTCAAGGATACACCTTCGTTTTACAAAAGCATTCCTTAGATATTTGGAACTTGTCTAAAATCCTTTCAGGTTTACTATCTTCAGCTGATAGTTCCAGTTTGAGTATATAGATTGTTTTAAAGTTGCAGTCGGACAGCGAAAACGTTTTTCTAACTCATTTACTGAACATAAATCTGAAATCAAGACAGAGCGCTCTGTTTAAATTTGAAAGTTACAGGCCCTCCAATGTTTTAGATTGCTCCATCATCAGGTCACTTCTTCAATCATAAAAAAATTCACTCCACTCTTTAATATTGTTAAAAAATAATCTTTAAACCCTCTTCTCAACGATTTGCGTTATTTTTTTAACAATAATAATATACTGTATTTCATAGCCTGTTAATACAATCACATCATAGACACATAAAATATAGTCCGTCTAGAAAGTATCCCGAATTTACTATTTTTCATAATTTCAATATACTCTCTGAGACAAAAGTAATGTATAAAATAGGTTGTGCAGATAGTCGGCTATGGCCAAAGTTGCGTGGCAACACTATTTGTTAAATATTGTTGATTGTCAAGAGGTATACAATTTATGAAATAATGTCGCAACTAGAGAAAAGAAAACAGATAGAATATTTGTAGAGAACAGGTTTTCGAAACTTTAAAAAATTAGTGAAGTTGACTGAACTGGGAAAAAGTGCTGTATATGAGACAATAAAGAGGATAAAAAATGGCATGGATATGAGTCCTAGACCAGTTTCAAGAACGCCGCGTAAGATCAAAGGAAACTATTTAAAGCTTTATTGGCCTTAGGCCGACACAATCTGCGCCTGAGGTTTCGCAAATTGGCTAACAGATTTGCAAATCAACGAAATATAAAAGTATGTCGAGTCCGTATGTCACTGTAAAGACAAGACTACATATCCAGGAAGTCAAAAAAAAAACCCCTATAATCACACCTTTACAAAAGGAACGAAGGATAGAATTTTGTCAACGTTTTCAAGAAGATAATTTCAATAATGTCTTTACATCTGATGAAAGTTCTTTCCAACTTGGTGGAAATCACTTAAAAATTCTATCAAAACAACCTGTTACCGTTCAAATTTCCAAATTTCCCACCAAAATAATGGTTTGGGGAGCAATATCTCAGCGTGGTGTTACGCCTCTCTGTATAATTAATGGTGAAAAGTATTGTGGCATTCTAAACGATTTTCTCCTTGAAACGACGCATGCTTTATTCCAGATGGGTGGCGTTTTAAAAAGGATAATGCAAGATGCTATACTTCGGCCTATACTCAAGCTTGGATGCAAGAACACCAAGTGACAACCATTTCATGGCCAGCAGCTTCATCAGATCTTAGTCCAATTGAAAACATATGGGGGACTAATGAAGATTGAAGTTGAACAAGCAGCGCCACGAAATAAAGATGATTTAATTCAGTCAGATTTACAGTCCTGGACTACCATCACCGAAAATTATGGAGGTGATCTAGTTTCGGGTGTACCTCGACGATAAGTCAAGTGTTTACAGTTGAATGGAGGTTGTATAAGTAAATAAGATGAATATTTTATTATAATTTTGTAATTCAAGAATTAAAATGTATATTAAATAATTACAATTGAGATTTGTTTTTTTCCGGATACTTTCTAGACGAACCATAGATAGTGTCAATATACAATAACTAATTCAACTAATTAGATAATGAATATGGTTCTAATTTAATCGTACGTCGTTTTACTTTTCTTTTAATACCCTCAAAATTATTCAGCCTGTAAATACTATCAGATACCCTATTAAAAGTCTTGTTGCACATAACGAGTACGAAGAATGTCTCTCAGATAAAGTCTATGGATTGGACAATCCTAGTGATCTCAAGAGGTTCCCACTAGTGTGAATGGAAAACTAATTTTTATTTTTGAAGAAAATGAATAAACATTCTACTAAATAAATGCCTCATGTTGTTAGCAATTTATTTTCCCTAAAAATACCTCTAGTTGATTGAATATAATTCATTAATCTTGAATATACAGGAATACTAGGATATTAAAAAAAATATATAAGAGGCAGTATTTTAATTTCCTCAAAAATTTTTAATAAAACAATTGTTTTACTACGATGTGGCTTCTTCAGGTATCCACATTCTACTGACAGATGGTGCCTAGTATAATAGAGTTTAAATACAGTTAAGTACGTGACAATATAATGTTAAAAAGAAGTCATAAAAACTTGGGGTGTTTATTGGAGTTTGCCGCTAAAAAATGCCATTAGGAATAGATATTCAGTAATGGGGATCTGTCAACATCTGTTTATTCATTCGAAAGGATTTTATTCCTAATGGCATTTTTTAACGGAAAACTCCAATAAACACCCTAAGTTTTTATGACTTATTTTTACATTATTTTGTCACGCACTTAACTGTATTTAAACTCTGTTATACTGCGCACTATCAGTCACTAGAATGTGGATACCTGAAGGAGCCACATCGTGGTGAAACAATTGCTTTATTGAACATTTTTGTGGAAATTAAAAAACTGCCTCTTATATATATATATATATATATATATATATATATATATATTTAATATCCCAGTATTCCTAGATCTTCTGTGAAGATTCCTAAGAATTATATAGGTTCTGCAAGTTAGAAGTTCAGTTCTCTTCTGGTGTAGCTTTTTTAATAAGACTAGAAAATTTCTCTACCCTAGTCGTACTTCTATCCAGGTAGGATCTGGTATTCAATATGGCATTATTTATTTAATGATGCGGAAAGGCTATGTACAGCACAGAAGAGAGTTTTTTAGGTGTATATTCAAGATGAATAAATTATATTCAATCAACTAGAGGTTTTTTTAGGTAAAACAAATTACTAACAATATAAGGCATTTATTTAGTCGAATGTTTATTCTTCTTCTTCAAAAAAAGTTTTCCATTCATACTAGTAGCAACCTCTTGAGATCACGTGCATTATCCAATCCATAGACTTCATCTGACAGACATCCTTCGTACTCGTATATGTGCAGCAAGACTTTTGATAGAGTACCTGATTGTGTTTACAGGCTGAATAATTTTGAAAGTCGATCTTTGGAATTAGGCATTGGAATGAAGAGATATGCAATATGCATGTGGACCACGTTTATTTTCAAGAAGACTGCGCTACGTGTCACACAATCAACGAAAAAGTCGCAATTTTGCGAGAAAAGTTTCCTTGCCATGTTATTTCTCGGAGATATGATTACAAATGGCCACCGAGATCTATTGATTTAACACCTTACGATCTTTTCTTTGGGGCCACGTGAAAGATAAGGTCTATGCTGATAGTCCACAATCGATTCAAGAACTTCGAGATGGAATTCGTGAAGTTATCGAGGACAAACAGCCGCGACTGTGCCAATTGATCATGGAAACGTTCATGAAAAAGATGTAGCGCTGCAAACGTAGCCGTGGCGGCCATTTGGCTGATATCGTTCACCATTGTTAATGGTATATCTTCCTTATTTCAATGAAATAAACATCCATCAATATCTCTTGAAATATATTCTTTTTTTTTAATATCAAAATGAAACCTCTTATTGAAAACCATTTAGATAGCAGACACGAAAACAATGAAGAGATAGATGAAAACTTGAACATAGTTTAAATAAAAACAAATTTAATTTAATTTAATTTACATTTTATAAGTTTTACTTCGTGAAGGTAGTTAATGCATTGAATTCAGACATGGTATTAACTTTAAATTAATTAAATTAATCATCTTTTAAAAGTTTTTTGGGAATATTCTGATTGTCCCAATTCAAACGAGTTTTGTTGCTATCCGTAATTGGAAAATTTTATAGTACAATGAAGTTGTATTTTGCTGGAAGTCAACATTATAGCTTCAAGTAACCATAGTGATTATCAATAGAATTATAATGATTTTTATTAATGGCACAGTCGTTCTTTTCTGATGACAAAGATGAAAAAGTAAAACTTGAGCAGAAGGTTTAATCTGCATATTTCATAAGTGATGCTATGATTTTTTATGTATAGTGAGATTCAAGAAGAATATCGAGGAAGAATATTCAGGAATAATACTTAATGAAAAGAGGGTTATAATGTATTGAAATTTTTTTGATTTCAACTATCAGTTTCTGAAAGAATTTTTCAACACATATCGATAATTCCTACTTTTATATCTATATATAATATATTCACTCTGAGAACCAATAGACTGGATATTGCTACGAGTGAAAATATATATAATATTAGCAAAAGATTTTGAGGATCTGAGAACTAAAAACTTTTTTAAATGTAAATGAAATGATGAATACCTTTGACGCTTGGTAGATATTTTTAATTTTTCTTAACTCAGAAATCAGTTGAATAGTATCTTCAAAAAATTATCCATCTGAAACGACACACTTAGGTCAATGCTTGATCCAATTATCCATGCACTTATCATGAAGAAATGTCCTTCAGTTTCTCCATTGCATTTTGTTTCATGGTTTTCAGCCACTCAAAGGAGTAACTTAAAATGAGAGAACAAAAAAAGTCAAATGGTGACATATTAAACAAATACGGTGCTTGTTCGAGTACCATGTTTTTTCAAATAATCAAGCACCATTCTCGCTTTGTAGCACGGCGCATTATCATGGCGCAAAATACAATTATCGTCAGCCCCCAAATTGTGTACAAGAAAGGAATATTAATTTCAATGTTTAATTCTAAGATTACTAATTAAAAAATGAGGAATTAACAACTAAATTATATCTAAAGCAGGTTAAATTAATTCAAAATATTTATCTGGTATCTCATTGAAATCAAACCATTGATTTTTCTCATTTTTTCCAGTCTTGCCAAACATGGTTGACACACTTACAGACTGTGATATGCACCATTTCTCTATCGGCTGGGTTGGGAAACCTCTACAGGCTGCCCCAAGCTACCCTTCTGAATGGAGGAATGCCCTTCATTGTAGCGTACCTGATCTTAACCGTACTGATAGGACTGCCTTTACTCTTTCTAGAATTAGGAATAGGACAAATGGCAGAAGAAGGCTTCATAAAGAGTTGGAGAGTAGTGCCGTTTTTCAGAGGTAAGATCAAATTTTCATATCCATTGAGTTTTTAGGTTACTTAACATGAAACGACTCATAAATATACTTTATCCTTAACGTAGACTATGAAGTCATGCAAGAGATAACATGCCATGTCTATCCTAAAAATACATACGTGCTCAAAATTTACGGATATTGAAAATAATGGAGCTATTTTCAAACCATAGGAAGATTAAAGAACTCTATAATATAATCTCGTGCATAACTAAGCACAACACAACACAAGATACTTAATAAGCTAAATTGTATAATGTATTTTAGGTAATAAAAAACTGAACTGTTTCAATTTGGTAGTTTATCATAATTGAAACAAGTTCTTAGAAATGTTTTACTACCAAAAAATTCAAAGTACATTTTTTCTGACTGCAGTTTTGGGACATTACGCCAACTTCAACAGATTCCGAAAAGTTAAGCTTTCAGCTTTTAATTCTACATATAAGATTTCTAAATCGTCTTTTGAGGAAAAAGTGTGACAATTTTCTGGGTCATAGATTGCAAATGTGGAAGTTAGCTTATTTTTGTGATATTCATTGTAGATATCAACATCGCCTTCAAACTTCAAAACAAAATTTCTTCTTTTCACACTCTTCTTCTAGAGAACAGTGTTATGGTTTCACTCAAATGTTTGTTATTACGAGTTTTGAGTCGAAAATGGTTTCAAACACAACTAAGTTGGACGGAGTAATAAAAAATACGAGGCCAAATGTATTTCCGTCCAGTCGTCTAGTCCAGCCGATCCAGTCTGGTCCATCCGTAAACACTTTAACTTTCAAATGGAAAGAACTAGACACTTTAAATTTTCAAGATAAGTGGGAAGTCTGAATATCTCGGCTAACTTCGTTTATAAGCAAAATCGGTCCAGAAATTTTTTAGTTATTGATATTTGAATCTTTTTCTTGTTTTCCAATAGTTGAAATTGAAATAAGTTTTTGAGTGTATAATAATGCCAGGTATTCAAATAAATTAATTCGGCTGATACGTACTAAATATAATTAATAAGGAGTGTGAGCTATGGTAATAGAAAGTTCTATAAATCGAGACAGTGTAACATGCATCCATATATCAAGTCTATATTCAAACAAACTCGATAAGGTTTCGTTGATCACGGGGGAAAATTGCAGACATGCGCACGTTACAAACTTGTTGTTGTTCATCAGTGCAATGAATGCCAGTGACTACAAATCTGTCAAGTATCTATATTCGTTATACATAGAGACACTCTCCGAGAGAGCAGCGTTGAGCGCTATCTCAAACCTAGCAGCAAACCTACGATCTAGTTTAAATTAAGCATTAAGATGTAAAATAATACCAAAAAGGCTTATGGAAAACTTCTTGAGGATCGTATAATTATAATTTAATATTTTGTAGGCTTAAAACGCTACCAAAACCATAGCAGATGTTCTACCCTTGAGTTTGAATTTAGCATTTAGATGTGATTTAATGACATGAAAGCTAATACAAATTTTCGTGAAGATCTAGAACAATTTTCAAATCTTCAAAACACGACGTTTAAAATCTTCAAATAAATGTAGAAAGACACCTACGAATTTACCAACTGCCTCTGTAGCCGGGCATTCGATAACGTATTCATTTGCCCCTGCAATATATCGTTATGCGGTTCAAACTCAGGTTCAGAGTGATTTTTTTTTGTAATTTATCGCGAAATAATTGATTTTCATATCAAGTTGTAATCACTCGTAGGGAAAATCAAAGTAAATGAGATTTATAATTGATATTGATTTTTCGCATGTCACTTCGTGAAACATTTTTAAATTAATAAAGTAAATAAAAACAACTTGGCTTAAGTTTCACTGTTTATTTCATGTCTGTTGACATATATGTTTGGGGTTTTCAGCCCATTTTCAAAACTGAAGAGAACAGAACCTAAAATCCTATTATAATAGTAGGGTAGATAACAGGTATAATTTTGAAGAGTGTAAAAATAAGGTGTTGGTTCGGTCTTAATCTTTTACAGATAAGAACATATTACGTGTTCAGTCTTCCTTTTTTTTATCTAGAATATTTGTCTTTGTCATTTATTCTACTGCTATTGTTGCTTTTGGATTCTGTGGTAATGTGGCCGTCAAAACGAAATTACCTTATATTGACATGGCTAGTCTTATGAAGACTTGTGATGTGGATTCATCTGATTCGTCATCGGAGCATTCCGATTTTGAAATTGTACAAAATAATGTGGCAGTTTCTACACCGAAAGGAAAATATATGAATAAAAGGTGTAATATTCATGACGTTCAGACTTCGCTTGAGTCTACAAGGTAGTTGTGCCAACTCAACGACAAAAACGTTCGAAAGTCTCTTTAAATGATCAATTTCCGGTACATTCTTGGAATAATGTGCTTCGAAACTACAGTTATAGGAACGTGAACCCTTCCTCAATTCATAAAAATATCTAAACTTCTAATTTTTTTGGTGAAACTATAATATAATTCTCAGAAACATTCCTTAAATATTACCAACCACTAAACATTTTAATAACTTTGGTGAATGGTACTGATGATATTGAAAATTGATTGAAATGACTTCTTCTGAGTTTTAGTTCTCAAAATATTATTAGGAGTAGAAATAAGTTCGTGCGGTTTTAATAACAGATGTCACTACTAGTTTCTTATTCTATTGTTTGATCTGGCAACACCTTCATTTTGTAGTGTCATCATCAGGATTTTTTTCAGTATCTGTCTTTTCGCTGAAATGTAGGAAAGGTAGGAAATTGGGTACCGTATGAACTGAAGCCAAGAGACGTCGAATTCTATTTTTTCACGTTAGAAAAACTGCTTCTACGAGAAAAAAGGAGTTTTTCATCGAATTGTCACTGGCGATGAAAAGTGGAGTCCATTACGATAATACAAAACGTTGGATAACGTATGGATGACTCATCATCAACTGTCAAGCTGAATAGTCATTGCGAGAAGATCATGCTGCGTAGTTGATTGAACCAACTGGTGTGGTGTATTATGATCTGCTACAATCGAACAAACGGGTCACAGAGGAGGTCTACCGACGACAATTGATGCATTTGAAACAAGCATTGCGAGAAAAACGGCCGCAATACGCCGACAGACAAAACAAAGTTATTGACAATGCCATATTTTGCGTCGCCCGTTAAACCGTACTTGGAAACGCTCAAATGGCCGCCGTACAGCCCAGACATTGCTCCTTTCGATTACCATTTCTTCCGATTGATGCAACATGACCTGGATGATCACGTGAATTCTACCAGGTTTTCGTATTGGCATACGAGCATAGCTCTTTCACCAAGTGACTACTCAGCAATCTCCACAGTCCACCCCTAGAGGTATAAAGCGTGATAAGTATTACGCTATATCATCGCGCGAAGCGAGAACCTCTCCGAAGAGATGAACCCACCAGCTTTCAGTTTGGGCCCCGACTCGAAAGCCAGAACCGTCTGACTGGTAGCAGCGAAGCACTATTCAACCTCTACTGGCTCTGCAGGTCAGTCCCCGAGTTGGTTTGTGACGCAACTCACCCGCCGGAAGGAATTCTTATCCAAGCACCTGAACGCAGTCGCATGAACTAGGATAATCTCAAGATTGATGACTTCTATTGATCCTGGTACGAGCACCGTCTAACGGCCTGTACGTCCTGACCCACTGAACCCATGTGAAGTCATTTGATTGATCCTGGTGTCAAGCACTAACGGCTATTTCCTCGAGATCCACAAACCCTTAAAAGGTACTCATTGATCCGCGACCAGAACAAGCCGGTCGAACCGTCAAGTCCCGTTAAACCCCGAGTCATTGCATGAGAATATCCCGAACATGGGGGTCTGCGAACAGATAAATGAAATACCTCCCTAGTCCAGCATGCGGACTTTCAACCACTGCCCCCTCGAGTCCAACACCAGTGGGGTGGCCAGGTGGTTCAAGTAACACCTCAGGGCAATCCACCCCCTCGAGGTAACGCAGTATGCTGCATAACGCACTCGGCCATTACACAGAATCCGGAGATTTATACTGCGATAGGGCAGTGGCGGCTCATGGTACTTAAAACAGGTGAGGCTTGAAGACGGAATAAATTTCTACGCCACCTTGGTGCTTAGACACCTGAGGTATTATTCATTGACGCATTGACCTTTTATATGGAGGTCATCGCTAATAGCCCTACTAAAACCATAAAAAAAACTTTCAAACTATAATTTATTAACAAAAACTAATTATTAAAAAACATAACATTGTGTATATATAAAATTAACAAATATAACGTTTTCTGCTTCTTTGGAGTAGAATGAAAAGTCAAAAAACAAAATTTCCTTATTATAAATACATATTATGTACATATATACAAAAAATAATAAGTAACAAATAAGGAGGCCAAAATGCTGCTTATTTGTTATTTACTTGAATAAAATACAAAACGATATAAAAACATGTTTCATCATTTTTTACTCTTTGTGCATTAAGTCTGTCCAACGGTTTCTTTGAAATTGCAAATTTATGTATAATATCTTCATAAAATTGGAGATGCTCACTAACACTTTGTACTATTCCTTTTTCTATAGCCAAGATTGGCAAACCTGTTAGGCGCTCTTGTGTCTTCATATTTCTTAAGTACGTTTTTATGCGCTTATATATCTTTCGACCGAAACACTTGTTGCAGGAATAGTTAACACTAGGCAAAACAGCTTATATGTTTCCCTGAAGATAATTTTAAATTCCTTGTATATAATCTCTAATATTTGCTGAACGTCTAGATTATAAAACTGTTCCTCCCTGTATAAAACACTAAGTTCGTTTTTCAGCCGATCTATTTCGAAGACATTAGGATACACTTTTAACAAAGATTTAAATGATTTATTAGAAAAATTCTTTGTATATTCAGTAAATTTGGAAGAATCTACTAACGAAAGAAAATTTAAATCGTGTCAAACAGTGTTGCAATCTCGGCGATGATGAATAGCAACGAATGGTTGCTATTCATCATAAACTTATCTTTCCATTGCTGTTTCAAATCTCTGAGCCATTTCTTTCGAAAGTTATCCTGGCTTAAAAACGGAAGACCGAACGAATATAATCTAATTTTACATTTACATTTTTATCAGTTAATTTAATGTTATCGTTTGACACTACTTCCTACTGAATACTGTCAAATTACAGACATTTGATAGAAAAGATGGCGTAAGAAAAAATAATTTTTTTTTTTAATAATGAAGTTGACCGATATATTTACTGAGACATTGAATGAATGTGCATCTAAAATGGTGTATGCTAATTGAGCATGCATTCATTTGAATAGAAAGTGGTTCACAGAGATACCGATTTAAGTTTGTTTATTCACATGTTTTGATAGCTTAATAGAGCGATAATTGAGTGATCCATATTTGAAATTTCAGTTACAAAATTGGAGAGTACACATTGGTATTTTTTCAGTAATCATTATTATAATTTCCTGTTGAACAAAAAATTATATTCGGGAATTTGATTTTCCAATTTGAATATAAAACCCAAAAATTTTACAATTCAATATAATGTTCATTTTGGAAGTTATCGCACCTACAAACAACAGCCATAGGGACGGACAGAATTCTATTTGACCAATATTTCTTCATCTGTAAGTCCAATGTGATAGTTTTAAACCATTTCATTGTTTCAAAATTCTGAAAATACACAGACTTGTGATGTCCTGATAGTAGCGAGTAAAAACTGAGATCAACTTTCTGCAAACACTAAAGAACTATTAATTGTAGAGAAAGAAAATAGAATTCTGTAATTTTCGAATTCTTCTAATCATACGATCCTTATAAAATTTTTCAGGAACATGTTAATTTTCAGATTTCTTCAAAATTTCAGAACAATATGAATTGTAGTTTGGAAAATATGGAGGATTATAAGAGAGAATTTCCAATTTGAAAAAATGCAAAAACCATTGAACTGATTCCACCTAATAAAAAAATCAAAGGAGATATTCAGACGCCAAACCTACCCCGAAAGTTTCGAGTCTGTATCTCTTTCTGTTTGCCAGTTATAGTATTCTACGAGTAAAAAGCACTCAACGCTGATCAGCTCACAAAACATTTTTTTCGACTTCTAATTATACTTTCCTCACGAAATTTCGCACAAACATGGCGAGCTATTATTCTATGTGTAAATGTCGAACTTCAGACCGATGGAGTCTGTAGTTTTCAAAATATTGAGAAAAATATTAAAATTATTCGAAGGCAAATAACTGCGAAACTATTGAACTGATTCTGACCATAAACAAACTCAGCTGAGATATTTACATCCTAAACATACCCTGAAAGTTTTAAAGCTCGGTTCGAAAGTTGGTGTGTTTACAAACAAACCGGCTGGACAGAATTACTTTCGGCCTTGGATTATTCATCAGTGAGTTAAAAAATAGTTGACATTTTTGCGAAATGATAGCACGCTGTTCTCTAAAACAATCACGCAAAAAAATACTGTAGGCAGATGAAAAATCATAAATTGTGATGAAACGTGGGTATGTAGGTATGACATGCGAACCAATCAACATATGTCTGAAAAACAGAATAAAAATGTTATAAAACCGAAAAAACCACTCCAAAACAACATGTCAATATGCTGCTCATTATTTTCTTCGATTCTTCGATCTATTGAACAATAAATTTGTTCAAAAGGGACAAGCGATAAATAAGAAATTTTGTTTGAGGTGACTCTGCCAATTGCATGAAAAATTCGAAGAAAGCAACGGAAATATGGGAGAACTCGATAATGTACGCGTTACTATTAGAAAAAAATTGGAGGTCAAAAACTTAGTTATTATAATACCATCATATTCTACAAAAATTTTCCCGTTTCTCAGACAGCGTGGAAATCGTTTTGACTACATTAAAACTAGAAACCTGAGTCGACCCGAGAACTGAAGGCCTTTCCGGAAAACGCCTATAAAAATCTTTCAATGACTAAGACCACTGACATATGTGTAAAATTTGTTTTTCGTTAATCATTTTCAATTATATTCTGGTAGTTATATTATGGCTAAAGGTATATTCGAATTTTTCAGGAGTTGGCTATGTGAAATTACTAGCAGGATCTCTTCTGATTATCTACTACCCTCTGCTGATAGGAATTTCACTTTTCTACATAGTTTGGATGGCGAAAGGATCACTGCCTTTTCCTGAATGTGCTGTCGTCAAAATAACTAACGTGAGTCTAGAGAAAATGTCCACTTTAATTTTTCTGAATTTCATTTACTGTCTGCAAAACTTTTCACGATTAATAAATTATAAGTCATAATACTCGACATTGAAATAAAATATTCCTCACTTTATACTATCATTCGCAATCCTTATTCAGATTTTAAATATCTGTTTGATATAGGATGAATTTTCCGCTCTCGCTCGATATTTCTTAAATATCTTCTTGGTAAATGACAATTTTGTAACAAATTTTTTATTGATTCATTATGATGTTTCTAACAGTATGTATGGAAAGACGAGTGAGTACTTTTACTTTCGGATGGAATAATTTAGAGACTTGAAATTTAAATAGATTGTTAATTAAGTGCAAAAACCATTTCGCGACAAAGTGTTTGTCTGAAGATGAGATAGAGATCGATATCATTTGAAAACCTTTTTTGCCTTTTAAATCAAAATGAGATATTTGTGACTGAATGGTCAAAGATGGGTACTAAGTTGCATTAAAATAAGAAAATCCTCTAGAAGTTTCAATATTTTCAATAATAATAGCTATATTCATTATTTTCAATAATAATAGCGAAATATAACAATAAGTTCCTGAACCATTTCGCTACGTTTTGTTTTTCATCCCGTTTTTTGTAAAATGATCATAGAAAGTGAACCTTGCATTTTATCTGTAAAATACCGATGATTTCCATAGTGTAGGTTATTAGAAAATCTGTTGAAGCTATTCATCTAGATAGAACGAAAGACGAACAAATTTCCATTAATTCGAGTTCGATAGAGATGTAATAGTTTCAAGGAAGTCAGAGAAATCATCACTAGGACAATAGAACTCTAACTATTGTGGTAGATGCTGGTCGAAAGTGGATATAGAGGATGTTTCTGCAGAACTACAGAACGCGAGAAGCGCTGCTTGACATTTGGCTCTGAAGAACGCATCACTTCCACGAGATCTAATGGTCCACAAGATTTGGAAATCCCAAATAGTCGTATGCGTATACAAAGCTTGGGATTAGCGTAATACTTAATTTTTGTTACCTCCTACTCCTAAACTCAGACATTACCGACAAATATGTAGAGGACAAGAGGAACCAGGAGAGAAATACGGTTGTCCAGATTCTGTTTGGGAATGAAGGAAGACGACGTGATCATCTATTTCCTGTGGAAAGGTATTTCACTACAATGTTGGCATTATAGAGTGGTGATGGCTTATGACACTCAACGTGCAGGAAATACACACCTCATGTTCTATCCTACCCTAAGACCTTCTGTAAACCACTTTTTCAAGATAATGATTGACCACATGTAACGGGAGTTATTTTGGAATTCTTCGAACAATACCGGATAAATTTGTTAACTTCTCCACCTCAATCTGCATGTCTTTATTCATTGAGTCATTGATTAGTTTTGTATTTTGACTACCCTATTTCTGATCGTTTACTGATCTCAACCCAAAAAACCTGTAAAAGGGTTTCAAAAGAGCACGAGATTTCAGTGTTCAATAAAACATGGTTTTCTGTAGAAAGGAATGAAATATTTCTTGATTTAGAAAATATATATTTGGGAATTATATATGAAACAAAATATCTCACAAATGACCGCCACGGCTTTGCTGGCATATGCGTACCTTTTTGACGAAATTTTCAATAACGTTATTGAAAACATGTGGTGCTATTTCATTGATACAGCGTCTAATTTCGGCTTTCAATGCTTCGATGGTTGCAGGCTTATTGGCATAAACCTGTGACTTCAGATAACCCCAGAGCCAGAAGTCTAAAGGCGTTAAATCGCAAGAGCGTGGAGGCCAATTCTGGTCAAGGATCCAATTGGTGAATTCTCTTCGCTGTTCATGATCTTCTGGCAGAAGTTGTTGAGTCAGTTGGATTTTGTTGGCATGCAGCTGTAAATCTTAAGTGAGAATTCGCTGATGAGTGCCTGTTGAAATGTCCAATTTTTGTGCCTGATGGCGAATTGACCTCTCTGGCCTTTCTGTCATACTCTCCCGAACTGCCGTGATGTTTTTTTTATTCTGAACTACCTCTACGAGCTCGTATTGTATGTTTCACATCACTAACCGAACCAGTACTTTCGAATTTTTTGATTATTCTCTTCACAGTAGATGAATTAGGCACATTATTTTGGCCGAACATTAGACGCACTTTACGAATAGTGGCAATTAAACATTTACCATTTTGATAATAATTTTTGACAATCAGGACGCGTTGTTCTACTGTGTAATTGCTCCATTTTTGCTAACTCGCATCTGTCAACTTCCAATTTGTCGCGTCATAATCATGTGACATTATGATTGTCAAACATGGCGCGCAATTCAAATCTTGCGCTTGGCTTTTATTATTTAAATGTCACTCGGTATAATTTAGTTATTGGACCTTATTTTCGCGCATTTGCTCCACGGGACAGCGTGCTATCGTTTCGGCCAAATGTCTGTAATTTTCGAACTTTGAACCGAAAATAATCTTTAACGACTAGATTGGATTCACCTATGAAGAATCCGAGTCCAAAATAAAATCTTTCGGGCCAGCCCATCCGTAAACATGCTAAATTTCGACGGAATGAACTAGAGCCTTGCTTTCAAGTAACGTTTAGGGTCAAAATATCTCGGCTGAGTTCGTTAATGGGATAAATTGGTTCAATAGTTTCGCAGTTATTCACGTTCGAAAATTTCTCATATTTTTTTTCGATATTTCAGACTCGATCGATCTTCAAATAAATTACTTCGGCTGACCCGAAATTCGATATTATCGATCGATCAGAAATTCCATATTATTTTGGAAGTAGATGGAAGAAGTAAAAAAAAAATCTTTGTGAGCGGATCAGTGTTGGGCGCTACCTTGAACATTATTAGTTTCGAACGGAAAGAGATAGACTTGAAACGTTCGGGGTAATTTAAAGCCTGATTGTCTCCGGTTTGGTTCGTTATTGCGCGAAATCAATCTGATGCTTTCGCAATAATTCAAATTTGAAATTTTATCTTTTTTTATTGATGTTTTTTAAACTACAGATCAGATTGATCTGAAATTTGGGTTTTGCAAGGAGAATGATACCTGCAAAATTTCATGAGAATCGTATGATTAAAAGATTCGAACAAAAATTTTATGAACGGAGCAGTGTTAAACGCTAAAGAAATCATAACAACAGTCCCACAATCGATTTCGAATTTAACATTTAAATGTAAAATAACTAAACAAAGACTGTTGCAAAGACTGTCTAGATTCATTAAAAACTGTGAATGGATATGCGATAACAGTGGAGCGTTATCTTTTATAATCATATATTTTTGTGGCCAAAATTAGATGAAACTTTTTCCAACTAGGTATATGGTGCATCACGTTTTGCTAATGGCACTATGGGGTTATTGGAAACAAAGTTTGATGGAGCTCTTATCTCTAGAAATTAATTTGCTACTAAGCTTCCAAAAAAAGTTGAGATCTTTTACCTTTAAATTTTTTCGAGGAGATATTTGAAATCGTTATCTATGGCAATAAACTTTTATATAAAAACCTTTTAAATCGTGGACTTCGGAATGCAGTGTCATAAACTACGCTCAGTCAACCCCAATCTACCAAGAGTTGCAATAGATAACAGTTCAAACCAGAAGGTCAGTGAAGCCGGTCAAAGGTAATTCAAGGCAGAATGCGACCGTGAAGAAAGCCAATCAAGAATGGCAGTAAACGTTACCCGGTATTTAGATGTTAAAAACGGTTTAGATTTTAAAGTTGAAGCTCAGTAATCAGAACACCGATTGTATAGGAGAGTTGAGACGTTTAGCTATTTGTGTAAATATAACTGTATAAAGTACAGATTTTTTAATTGATACAAGCAAAAATAAAGAAGAAGTATTAGGCGTTTAAAAATCAATCACACCCCTAGGCGATTAATGAAAAAATTTATTAGCTTTGCTAATTTAAGTGGATATTTCTGTTCATATTATGTAACATGATATATCTTCTTTATTATTATATATTCTATATATATCGGGTGTTTTTTTTAGAGTGATACAACTTTAAATTGAAATAAAACACATTTAAATTAAGATTGAAGCAAAATTTTTGTTTCTATTTGAAAGATAAAATTATGACATTTATGTTTTAAAAATAATTTCCGGCATATGTCCACCACGACTAGCTCTGAGGAACCGCATTCGACCAGATCAATTTTGGACCACTTTTTCGAGTAATTCATGCCTTATTTCATCAATGACACGAGTTATGTTGCTTCCAAAGTGTCTATTGTTTCTGATTTATTAGCATAAACCAAAGACTTGACATAACCCTTAAGAAAATAATCCAGTGAAGTTATGTCGCATGATCTTGAAGGCCAATTAATTGGACCATTTCTCGAAATAATGTTATCGACAAATCTTTCTTTTCAATAAATCAATTGTTACGGTAGCAGCATGAAGTGTAGCACCATCTTGTTGGAACCGAAACACTTCTAGGTCGATACTATTCGATACCATCGATCTGTAATGAGCACCATTTCCTGTAACATTAGCTTCAGCATCATTTTTAAAGAAATATGGACCGATGATGCCTCCAGCGTGTAAAGCACACCATACAGTGCATTTTTCAGGATGCAATGGAACCTGCAGAACTTCTTGAGGATTGTTTTCAATCCATATACTGCAATTTTGCTTGTTTACATAGCCGTTCAACCAGAAATGAGCTTCATCACTTAACACAATTATACGATAAAAAAGTGGATCAACTTCAAGCTGTTCTAGGGCCTAATCAGCAAACAAATGACGCTTATTATGGTCAAGTGGTTTTAGTTCTTGAACCCGTTGGATGTAGTTGGGTGTAGACCAAGATCTTTACGCAAAATTTTCCATGTGGTGGATGCACAGAGTCCAACCTGTTGTGAACGTCGACGAATAGACAAATCTGGATCATCATTAACACTATGATTTACAGCAGCGATATTTTCTTCTGTACGTACAGTTCTTTGTCTTGTTGTTGTTGCATCGAATAGAGAAATTGTTGTCCGAAATCTATCGATAGTTCGACGAATAAGCTGCTCTGATGGATGATTATGTAAACCATAAATTTCACGAAGTGCTCTATAAGTTTGGCTAATAGAACACTGATTTTAAAAATAAATTTCAACAATTTGTAAACGTTGTTGCGGCGCGAGTCTTTCCATGATAATTTGTCAATGCGAACAGAAATGTCAAAACAACATGGTTTCTACCTTCTGTCAAATCTCAGTTATCCCTATCGAAAGTTCTATCACTCTATATATTCTATATTATTATATATCTACATTATTCTATATTATGTAATATGATATATCTTCTATTAAATCTTCATTTTCATTCGATAAAAGATATTAAACTGTGAAAGTACAAACAGTGTGACATACATCATCTAAGGAAAAATTATTATTTACAAGTTATACAAGTTTAAAATTCGAGCAAGCCATCTGATCGGTCCAAATCATTTTTATCCACTTTCCTTCAAAGTGAATTTCAGTCAATTCTCTAACTATTCTTCTATTGTGTGCTGGACAACCGTCCATTTGAAACCATTTAGAGTTCAGAGGCATGTCTTCCAATATATCAAAAATTCAATTTTTCAAAAGTTTTCTGAAAGTGTCAGAATTCAAACAGTTTGAAATTATTATCGGCCCAAAAATTTCGTATCTTGTCATGGCTAGCCATAAAATTAACCCAGTACTCGCGTTGGTAATGAGTTCTAAAAGTGGCGTGTGGATTATTATGGGCCCAAACATGGGAATAGTGGAAATTAAATATTCGGGAGCGTATAAAGGTCGCCTTGTCAGTCCAGAATATTTGTTCATGTCCCCAATTATCTGATTGATTTAGATACCACCTACAAAATTAAATTCTCTATTCATAATCTGGTTCTAACAGATCTTGAACTGGGGTAACGTGGAATATCAAAAGACGATTACTTTTCAGAATTTTATTAATGGTTTTGTCTATCTGCTCGTCTGGTACTGGATAGGAAGATTCAGACCGATCAGGCGGCCTGCTCGAATTCGCGACCTTACATCTTTTACTTCTTCATTTAGGGTGTTTTTAAAGATATGGTGTGTACAACCCCTATCATACCCGTGACCGGCTTATCGAAAGAATACATAATGAATACATAACTGTTGCAATCTAAGGCAATGACGAGGGAAGTTGCGGAAAGCTGTAGATTCTATCCGTAAACGATGTGGGCTTTGCATTAGAGATGGTGGCAGGCATTTTCAGATTTTTTTATGATTAGTTTAAAACTTGTATGAATAGTAAGTAGTAGTAGTAGTTCCAAGGGGGTTTACGGGAGGGAATTTGGAGTAAACTTTGACCAAAGATTGTGGCTGAAGAAAATTTCATAATCCTTTTTTCCTTAACCACCTTATAATAAATGAGTATTTTATAAAAACCTTCATGAATCCACCCTAGTCTGAGGAGAATTTTCCGCTCTTTCCAATAGCTTGCACTGAATTTTGATTTAAATGATAATTTTCAAGTTATGCTACTTTTTTAGTGAAGAAATTGTGAAACGTTACAGAATATACTCCATCTAGAAAGTATTCGGAATTCATTATTTCCCATAATTTTAATCTACTTCTTTTTTGTAACATTCTAAAACAAAAGTAATGTATAAAATAGGTTGTGCAGATAGTTGGCTATAGCCAAAGTTGCATGGCAACTCTATTTGTCAAATACTGTTGATTGTTCAACATTTATGAAATAATGTCGCAACTAGAAAAAATTGAACAGGTAGAGTATTTGTATAGAAAAGGTTTTCAAACCGTTAAAAAATTACCGCAATTGACTGAACTGGGAAAAACTGCTGTATATGAGACAATAAAGAGGATAAAAAATGGCATGGATATGGGGCATACACCAGCTTCAAGAAGACCGCGTAAGATTAAAGGAAACAATTTGAACGCTTTATTGCCCTTTGGACGATCTTAGGACAATCTGCGCTCAGGGTTTCGCAAATTGGCTAACAGATTTGAAAATCAACGAAATATAAAAGTATATGTCCAGAAACCATCCGTATGTCACTGAAAAGACATGGCTGCATATCAAGGAAACCAAAAAAAATCCCTATAATGACACCTTTACAAATGGAACGAAGGATATAATTTTCTCAGCGTTTTAAAGAAGATAATTTTAATAATGGCTTCATATCTGATGAAAGTTGTTTTCAACTTGGTCGAAATCATTTAAAATTTCTATCAAAACAACCTATTACCGTTCAAATTTCCAAATTTCCCACCAAAATAATGGGTTGGGGAGTAATATCTCAGCGTGGTGCTACGCCTCTCTGTATAGTTGATAGTACCATCAATAGTGAAAAGTATTGTGGCATTCTAAACGATGTTGTCCTTGAAACGGCGCACGTTTTATATCTAGAGGGTTGGCGTTTTCAGCAGGATAATGCAAGATACTCAAACTTGGATGCAAGAACACCAAGTGACAACATTTCATGACCAGCAGCTTCACCAGATCTTAGTCCAATTGAAAACATATGGGAATTAATGAAGATTGAAGTTGAACGAGTAGCACCACGAAATAAAGATGATTTAATTCAGTCAGTTTTATCATCACCGAAAATTATGAAGGTGATCTGGTTTCGGGTGTACCTTGACGCTCAGTCAAGAGTTTGCAGTTAAATGGAGGTGGTATAAGTGAATAAGATGGATATTTTGTTATTTTCTAATTCAACAATTCATAATATATACTAAATAATTACAATTGAACTTTGTTTTTTCCGGATACTTCCTAGACGGACTATAGTAGAATCTTGAATAACCTTACGAAAAGATAATTGGACCATACTCTCTAGAATCTTTTTTATTGCAAATTACCTGTATAACCAAATAGTGAAATTTGGGAACTCTGTATAAGCGCGTTTTAGCTACCGACACCGTATCGCTGCTTTTATAATTCTTTGCATTTTAAGCCACAACGAGTTCATGGTGCATTGTGGGCGATCTTCCATCCAAATTAGACAACAGTAAATGAATATTTCATTGATGTACCTATTCATATTGTCACAAATTGTTCCTTTTTCAAATACAATTGTGTAAGGTTTACTACCCATGGATTTTCTTTTGAAGGCATTGCCAGAAGGTGCGCACGGACGTGCTCCTAATTTATGTGACGATGGAAGGAGTACCTCCCATTTTGTAATTGATTGTTATTTATAAAATTGAACAGAGCGTCCTTGACGTGTGCGGTGTGTACTACAATTGATGACACAGGACGCGTACTTCTTCAATTATAACGTCGATTAATGTCCCATCATATATCTCATTATTGTTTTTCATGATCATGATATGAGTTGTTTTATTATGATTATATTTTGAACCTTTATGGCCATGGGATATTGGAAATCGACTCAATGGCGTGTATTACAGAGACAAAGAAAGTGTTCGCTCCTTGCATAAGAAGTTTTAGTATAAGATACATATCAGAAGTATATTACCTTTCGTTTTATAAATGGAACTTATATTTTCGAAATGAAACACATGGACATTTTCGTTTCAGAATGGATTACAATATCTAAAATAAAATCATGAATTTTTTGGAAACATTCGAAGCGATGTAGATTTTTTCTTCGCAAAAAAAATACCTTCAAATGAAAATTTGGAAAGTTCTATGCCCAAAATCATTGACTTGACTTTATAAACTTCAGCATGCGCCAATATAAAACACGATGAAATATTTTATTTCACTTACTCATTGTTAAAGTTCATTCAAATGATGAAATTCGCTTTTTTTTCTCAATTTAATCGGTCCTTACTTGATGATAACATGGAAATTCAATCTAATTGAATAAAATAATACAGAATATTTTTACACTTTATAAATTCACCATTTATCATGTTTCGCCGACACTGGCGATTCTTCAGGTTTAAATTTTGAACTAACTCTAAAAAAATTATCGTTTTTTAAATTCGCGCAGTTTAAAAAAGATTTCGCATTAAAAATTGGTATTGGACATAATGAAGAATATTTAGTGTCATTAATGGACACAAAAAAATCATACATTGATGTATATACAGGGTGAGTCTTCATAATGTACACAATGTTAACCATATATTCCTCTAATAGTGAATTGCTTCAGCCGTTACTATTTGGTAGTTGATCATAATTGAAACACAATAGATTGGAGTTACTATGTATTTACTACCAAGGTTTTTTATTATTTTTGGTTCACATGTTACCGCGGTTTCGAACGATGACCGTTCATCTTCAGACGTAACAGAGGACTAAAGCACTAGTTACAGATTCAGTTTTGAAGTAATGTTCCATTTGGTACAAAACTGTATAACAGATGTTACAAATTATTCAGAATAAATATTTCCAGTGAAAAGCAATAACAAGGATTACAGAGGTGTTATGGGTTTTTATGATGGTACATGAACAATTCCTTTTTCCTATTTCTTACTTGCTACCTGTTGAAAAAGGAATTGTTCATGTACCATCATAAAAACCCATAACACCTCTGTAATCCTTGTTATTGCTTTTCACTGGAAATATTTATTCTGAATAATTTGTAACATCTGTTATACAGTTTTGTACCAAATGGAACATTACTTCAAAACTGAATCTGTAACTAGTGCTTTAGTCCTCTGTTACGTCTGAAGATGAACGGTCATCGTTCGAAACCGCGGTAACATGTGAACCAAAAATAATAAAAAACCTTGGTAGTAAATACATAGTAACTCCAATCTATTGTGTTTCATATATTCCTCTCACCAGGTAAATCACTTTTTTAATTTACCGTTTTTCCAGATTCTCCTCAAGTAAAAAGTTATAAGCCTTTAAAGATTTTACGATGTCCTAATGCACTCTTGCATTTTGTTTCGAAATGAATAACTTCTATTTTAATTATATTATGGTACATTCAAAAGTATGGTGCTTGAAATTAAATAAAAATTGCTTGAGAAAAATTATTTTCTAACTCAATTCAGAGAAGGAGAAGGATAAAAATTTTGATAAAATTCAAAACAAAAGCAAATATTTTGAGCAGCGTTATGGGCTAAAAGAAACCATACAATCAAGTTCAAATTAACCATTCAGATTAAGGAAATACTCATACAGGCTAATGCAAAATTTCGTGTAGATCGTATAGTAAGAAGACCAAAACATGATTAATTTGTGAGTAGAACAGCGTGAAGTGTTACTGAAACCATATCAATATTCATTTTAAATTTAGCATTAATATGTGAAATAACGGAAAGAAGGCTAATGCAAAATTTGGTAAGGTTCGTTGGTGATATTCACGCTTCTGCAAAAGCCTTCACGTCAACTCTTTTCACCATTTTTTTTTTCGAAAATTGTAAGCGGCTAGGCGGCGGGCCGATAGAATTGAAGTGTAATCGTTCTTCATTTAATGCAATAAAATAAAGAATATTTTCACAAGTTATTTATTCACAATTTTTCAGCCAACATTGTGGCTTCTTCAGATTTAAACTTTGAACTAACTCTGAAAATTACGCCTTCACTTCTTAAATAGCTATTTAAACTTAATAGCTATTGAAACTTGAAAACGGAAAGGCTCAAGTAATCAACAATTTTCAGAAATATAGATGAAAAACATATGCAAGAAAGGGATAAAAATAACCATCAATTTTCGGAAATACCGATAAGAAAAAATATGGGAAAAAGGGTTATAAATGACCATAAAATATGTTGGGCCCAATTATCGAAAATACCCTCATCAAGGGAGATCTGGCGACATCTATTTGGTCGTTTTTTTTAGAGTGATAGAATTTTCGATAGGAATAACTGTGATTTGACAGAAGGTAGAAGCCATATTGTTTTGATATTTCCGTTCAGTAAGCATTGACAAATTATCATGGAAAGACTCACGCCGCAACAACGTTTACAAATTGTTGAAATTTATTTTCAAAATCAGTGTTCGATTCGCCAAACTCATAGAGCACTTCGTGAAATTTATGGTCTACATAATCGTTCATCAGAGCAGCTTATTCGTCGAACTATCGATAGATTTCGGACAACATTTTCTCTACTCGATGCAACAACAACAACAAGACAAAAGAAAATATCGCTGCTGTAAGTCATAGTGTTAATGATAATCCAGATTTGTCTATTCGTTGACGTTCACAACAAGTTGGACTCTGTGCATCCACCACATAGAAAATTTTGCGTAAAAATCTTGGTCTACACACATACAAGATCCAACTGGTTCAAGAACTAAAACCACTTGACCATAATGAGCGTCGTTTATTTACTGATTGGGCCCTAGAACAGCTTGAAGTTGATCCACTTTCTTATCGTAAAATTTTGTTTAGTGATGTAGGTCATGTAAACAAGCAAAATGTAAACAAGCAAAATTGCCGTATATGGAGTGAAAACAATCCTCAAGAAGTTCTGCAGGTTCCATTGCATCCTGAAAAATGCACTGTATGGTGTGCTTCACACGTTGGAGTGATCATCGGTCCATATTTCTTTAAAAACGATGCTGGAGCTAATGTTACACTGAATGGTGCTCGTTACAGATCGATGATCAATGATTATTTGTTTCAAAATTTGAATGGTATCGACCCAGAAGTGTTTTGGTTCCAACAAAATGGTGCTGCACCTCATGCTGCTACCGTAACAATTGATTTATTGAAAGAAAGATTTGGCGTTAACATTATTTCGAGAAATGGTCCAATTAATTGGCCTTCAAGATCATGCCCCATAACTCCAATGGATTATTTTCTTTGGGGGTATGTCAAGTCATTGGTTTATGCTGATAAACCAGAAACAATAGACGTTTTGGAAGCCAACATAACTCGTGATATTGATTAAATAAGGCCTGAATTACACGAAAAAGTGGTCCAAAATTGGTCTGGTCGAATGCGGTTCCTCAGAGCTAGTCGTGATGGACATATGCCGGAAATTATTTTTAAAACATAAATGTCATAAAATTATCTTTCAAATAAAAAAAAATTGTCTTCAATATTAATTTAAATGTGTTTCATTCCAATTTAAAGTTCTATCACTCTAAAAAAAACACCCGATACATATTTGACGAATATACACTATCAACTATTGCAATCATTGCAAGTCAACTCGAAAACTCCAGATTCATTGTATTTATTTGTTGTATCTTAATTATTTTTTATATAGTTCAAACAGATGGTATTATTCAAACAGGTAGATCGTTTAAGAAAAGACATCATGAATACCAGAGGCATACGTCAGACATCTCGCACTCAACATATGCCAGTCATTTGAAAGAATTTGGACATAATTTCAACAACTATGAAATTATCCATAATGAAATTAAAACTACCAGACTCACATTTTTGAGAGCAGTAGAAATTAGTTGTTACAAAAAACTTTAAATTTTTTTCAAAGACCAAACAGACGTCGCAGGATCATCATTGTTGAATATTTTCACTTAGTGAGTTATATCCGATAATTGGCCTTAATATATTTCATTGTTATCTTAACTTTATGTTACATATTTTTCCTTATCGGTATTTCCAAAAATTGATGGTTATTTGTATTTCTTTCTCAATATATTTTCGTATCTATATTTCCAAAAATTGTTTGTTAGTTGTACTTTTCTTCTTATTTTCAAGTTTTATCAGCTATACAGGGTGTCCCCCGAAAATTTGACCCCCCAGAACTCAGAAACGAAGCATTTTCGAAGATTTTAAAAAACAGGTCAACTTCTGTTATGAGGGGAATGAATTTGCATCATGAGTTTGTTTCGAAAAAAACACCCTGATGAATTTGACATCACCCCCTAACATTTTTCAAATAGGTTAGAGATGTCGAGTGGTGGTTAGTTTGAAAGTTATTTATGTTCCATGCAAAACACAGTTAAAATTTTCAAAATTGGTTCACTGTTCACGAAATAATGTAATTTGAACTTACCCTCAAAAAGTGATGATGAACAGACAATTGAACCGCCCAAACTCAAAAACCTAAGAGTTTTCAAGACTCCAAAAATAATTTTTACGTTCTGTATTAGAAAGAAAGTATTCCTATGACGACATTTTTCCGAAAAAACTACCTGAGAGTGGCAACAACTCTCAATTTTTTTTTAATAGGAAAGAGATGGCGGATGTGATTTAGTTAAAAAGTTTTCTTTGTTCTCTAAACATCCTAGTTGAAATTTTCAAATTCAGTGATTTTTTTCAAGCAATTTGATATTGAACATTATCAGAAGGGTAACACAAACAGAAACCCAACACATCCAAATACACCAGATCTGTAAGTAATGATAGGGAACATCCAGAAAAAAAATTAACTAGCACTCGACATCTCTTCCCTATTCAAAAAACGTTGGGGGTTGATGCCACCTTCATGAGGGTGTTTTTTTCGGAACAAACTCATAATGGAAATTCGTCCCCCTCAAAACAGAGGTTGACCTGTTTTTTTTTTAATTTTCGAAAATCTTTCGTTACTGAGTTCTGGGGGGTTCATATTTCCGTTGAGACACCCTGTATAAGAAGTGAAGTTCAATAACAATATTCATTGCGAAATATTTTTTAAACTTCCCTAATTCTAAAAAAGATATAATTCCGATCTTTGCATTTTCATTGAATAAATAAATTATGTATCTAGATGATTATTGATCCTGACATGAAAATAAGATACAGAATAACATAGGAAAAAAGGGGATGTTATTCTTCTTTGAGGTATACCACGATTAATTTTGACGGTAGTGGTTTGAATACTATGATTCTCGTAGCCCAAATCCACCCGACAATGGTTTTTTACTCCTCGCTACTCCAGAGCATCGATGACGAGCACTTGTTGTCCATAATTGTCTAAAAAGGATTCTTTGTTCTTCAGATTACTCTAGATGACTTCGGTGAGCCGATACAGCGTGATCTCTGTTTTTCTGTATGCATGTTAACACCTGTGACGTGGCGCACTTCCCAGAATGTTAGTTCTGATGTGGTTGTCCATTACTTTCTTTATCGTATTCCATAAAAAATAAAAAATTTAGGATGCGCCTCACTTTTTCTTCTTGTGTTCGATATGAAGATGAGCTTCATAGTGTCCAGTTTTCAAGTTCCCTGTCCTGAGACTAAGCTGTTGCTTGCTTTTATGAGTAAACGCGGAAGAATCTCCTCGTTTCTTCTGTGTTAGAACACGGGAAATATCACTACTCCTGGTAATTTGTACAGTTCGAAGGTCTTAATTGTTTATTTCAGTTATTTCTTAGAAAAACTACAAACATACCAGTTTTTCATATAAGGATGAAACCAGGCTTTCCTTATTATTGATTTTAATTCTTTTAGTAAACTTTATCGAATTATGAAAATTTGAAATAATTTCATACCATTAAACTGATTGATGTAGTTATTCATCAGTTTACTTCAAAATAGATCAAAAGTACCCTAATTTTAATTTTAACCCTCACATTATGGGGATTGAAGAGATGCATTATAAATGGTTGGGAAAAATAAATCCATTATTTTTTCTGTAGATGGCTGTAGTGATTGAATTCTCGTAAAGTATCGATCAAACAAATTCAGATTTATGCTCATTTTCCAAGTGATATGTCATGCGAAAAAAAATATTTTGCCGTCTTTTGTTTAGTCCATTCAGTTGTGAGTTATAGGGTGTTAAAAATCAACAAAGAGAAAATTTGCTACATTTTATGGTTTTCCTTTGTTAAAGGCGAAAATGCAAGCCAGGCGACTAAAATTATGAAGGGTGTTTATGGTCCTGATACTGCTACAGCTAATTACGCGCAAATTTCGTTTCGTCGATTCCGTTCAGGTATTTTTGTTAAACCTCCCACAGACAGGCCCGTCGTCGGAATATCGATGAAATCACAGAAATAATCGAAGTTGACCGGCATGTTAGTAGTCTTAGCATCACAGGAGCTAATGATCGACCATAAAACAGTTTCAAACCATTTGTGCAAAGCTGGATTCAAAACGAAGCTCGGTGTTTGGATGCCACACCATTTAACACCAAAAAACGTAATGGATCGAATTCCCGCCTGCGAAGCCTTTGCCAAACTACTGAAATCGACCCATTTCTTAAACATATGGCCACTGCGGTGCGAAAACGACCGTGGTCAAAGTGCTGTGAAGCAGCTCAAACGGTGGCCAAACCAGGACTAACAACCAGAAAGATTCTATTGTGTATTTGGTGGGACTGAAAAGGAATAATTTATTATGAGTTGACCAGAAATGGCCAAAATTGAGGAACAGAAGAGGTGATGTAACGCCAGACCATACACGTCTGTTGAACTCGCCAGAAACTCCGGGAGCTTGTTTGGGAAGTTTTAATGCATCCAGCAATAGTCCGGACCTGGCACCAATCAATTACCATCTTTTTCTCGCATTGCGAAACTTCCTGACTAATAAGAAATTGACATCAAGAAAAGATTGTCAAAATCGATTAGAAGAGTTTTTCACCAATAAGGACTAAGACTTCTATGAGAGAGATATTGTGAAGCTACCCTTAAAATAACAACAAATCATAGAACAAATCGGTGCATATTTGGCCCAAATCGAACAATCCGAAACATGTTAAATAAAGTCTTCAATTTCAGGCAAAAAAATGGATTTTCTTTCCCAACATTATCATGGTATTCTGTCAACTTTCGAATTGATAAATTCAGAACTTTCTTTAATATTTCCTAAAATTTCATGATATTTGCTCGACTGAACATGAATACATAACGTTGAAATATAAATGTCATTTTGCAGAATTTCTAATTCAATCGTCCATTACACTCTCATTCGATTTGTTACAATTAACCATAAAAAAAATATCTAGTAGTACTTATAACTGCAATTATTGTACATATTGGGCATTAAATGGCAATTAAACCATATTGGCTGATTTCCACTTTTCTACCTACTTAAATACACCTCTTAATTTCCAGCTAAATACCTTAACCCGGTATTATACGTATAATCAGCTATGCTCTATTTATTCCGTATGAACTTTACTGAAGGATATGAACTAAATTGAGTTTTCGTATATCAATGAGCAGGCTCGCGTTAAAAAGAAGTTAAATTTGCATATTATTCTATTTTTGATAAAGTCAAGGTTACAATATGGAAGATTTCATGCAATCTTATATTCTCGAGTGACAAAAGTGACAAATAGTTGATTACGATTAAAACATATTTTTGAGAATTACTATGTTTCACTAAGAAATTGGGAAGTTCACTTTTTTGTAATTTTTGAGGGTTCGCATTTACTGTTAGTGCACTTTTGAAGTATAATTTTGGTGCTAACTCTGGACGTATATTTTGGTGGTATATATGATGAGACAGCTGATGTGGATTTCGATGGTGATAATGAGTTTGTTGGTGAGAATTTGATTCATGTCAATATTGTTGCTATGCAGGACGTACTTTTCGCGTCGGGAAAACTGAGTGCAAAGGATACAGCCGGTCCTGACAGGGTTCCAAGTTTTATAGTGAGGGACTGCATTCGTGTATTCGCCGAACCATTGTGTCATCTTTTTAATATTATTGTTAAGGCAAATTTATATCCAACAGTTTGGAAGATTGCCAAAATTGTACCTGTATTAAAAAAGGGGGGTCCAACACTTATCAGCAATTCTAGACCGATTTCAATTCTTTCTAATTTCTCCAAGCTGTTCGAGATCATTTTGTTCAATTTCATATATCCTAAGGTTAAATATAGGGTTAGGATGGAGCAGCATTGTTTTATGTCTCGGAGATCTTGCATGTCTAACCTTGTTACCTTTTCATAATTTGTACTGAAAAGTTTGGATGACGCCACAGTGGTGGAAGTCGTATACATTTTGTCAAGAAAGTACCGGGAATTATCGATTTAAATCTGGCGGGGCAATGAGGCAGGTAAATTTTTTTTTCCTAGGTTGGTACCACTGTCCTTAATTACTATGCCAAGCTTGAGCGGGATCTGTCAACTAGTGTGTTTGCAACAGCTGATTAAGTCAGTCAATGTCAGAGTGCGTGCCGATTTTTACTATGGGTGATTACGTTGAGCAAAGAATTTGTTTAAAGTTTTGTGTTGCAAATGAATTTTCGTATGCCGATGCATTGAAAATGTTGCAAAAGGCCTTTGGTGCTAATGCTCTATCGAAAACTCGTGCATATCAGTGGTACAGAGCCTTCAAGGACGGTCGTGAAGTGGTCGCCCATCGACGGCTTCGATCGAAGATAACGTCGATAAAATTAAGGAAAGAGTGCTGGAAAACCGTCGTGCCAGCTCGAGAGAGATAGCACATGATCTTAAGATATCCCACTAGTCCGCTCGTACGATTTTGATTGATATTTTGGGCATGAGAAAGGTGGCCGCACGACTCTTACCGAAAGACCTGAATTTTCTTCAAAAACGTCATCGCGAACAGGTTGCTTCAGACATGCTGGATCGCTGTAATTCCGATTCTACATTCATGGAACGCATTATAACTGGTGATGAGACCTGGGTCTACGAGTACGATATGCAAACAAGCCAGCAATCATCGGAATGGGTGGCAAAAAATGAGCCGAAACCGAAAAAACCACGCCAAAGCCGCTCGAAAATGAAGGTGATGCTCATTGTTTTCTTCGATATCCGTGGCGTGGTGCACTACGAATTCGTTCCAGAGGGTCAGACGGTAAACAAGGAGTATTACCTAGGCGTTATGAAACGTTTGCGTGAGCGTATCCGTAAGAAGCGGCCAAATTTGTGGGCGAACAACTCATGGATTTTGCATGACGATAACGCGCCTTCTCACCGAGCTACGATTGTGACTGACTTTCTCGCCAAAAACTCAACAAACGTGCTTCACCAACCACCGTATTCGCCGGATTTGGCTCCCTGCGACTTTTTTCTCTTCCCAAAACTAAAATTGCCCCTTCGTGGCACCCGTTTTGAGTCGATTGAAGCCATAAAACAAAATTCGGCGCGAGAGCTAAAGTCCATTCCGGAAAGCGCCTATAAAAAATGTTTCGATAATTGGAAGTGCCGTTGGCATAGATGTATTGGAGCAAATGGAGCCTATTTTGAAGGCGACCCAATAAATTTTGACGATTAAATGTAAAAATGTTGTTTTAATTGAAAATTCCCGGTACTTTCTTGACAGAGTAGTACACAGATTTTACCAAAGCAGTTGATCGAATAATTCATAAGATCATGTTGAAAAAGTTGAAGACCAGATGAAGTTTTTCGGACGATTTGGTATTGTTGGTTGAATCTTATTGGTTCGATAGAGGCCAGTTTGTTAGTTTCGAAAGGCACTCTTCTTTTGAGTTTGTGGCGGGATCTGGTGTACCACATAGCTCTAATTTGTGCCCGCTTCAGTTGCTTCTTTTTTGCCGATGATGTCATGGACTCCATTGGTACTCGTAAACTCATGTATGCCGATGATTGGAAAATATTTGGTAAAGCCGTTTATGATTAAATCCACTTGCAGATGGCATTCTGTGCTGTTTCAGAATGGTGTGCGGTGAACAGATTGAGCTTGAATGTTGAGAAGTGCAATGTTGTTACATATAGTAGGAAGATACATAATATATACTTTGATTATACTATTGGTGAATCTGTTTTGAGCAAGTTTGACGAAATTCGGTATCTTAGCATTATATTCAACCAGCGTTTAACTTTCGTCCCTCATAGAAAATCTGTTTTATCTCGCTTTCAAGGTGTTTGGTTTCATTGTGCGCAATGCTAGATGCTTTCTGAACACTGGATCACTTCTAAAATTATTTGACTCGTTGGTTAAAAGCACAATGATTTTTGGCTGTTTTATTTGGCACCCCATCTATAACATCCATCGTCGCCATTTAGAATCTGTGCAGCGGAAATTTCTAAAATATTTAGTTTTGAGGGAGGATGGTCTTTACCCACTGAGGGTCCTCGATCAGATCATTTTGATGGATAGGTTCAGAGTCCACTTGAAATCAGTATTAAGCTATTATTTCTAAAGTTTCTTCACAACCTTTGGCATGGCAACATAGATTGTCGTAAATCTTCTTACATCTGTGAATTTTCTGGTTCCGAGATTACATTCTAGATTCAATCATGTATTTTACTTTAGTACTCCTAGAACAAATTCTCCTATTCAGTTACCTATAAGGCATATGTGTTCGCAGTTCAATGAGATTTCTGGTTGTTGCTATATAAATTATGATAGTTTTGCTTTTGTTAGAGGGAGATTTTTGGAGTATTTACTTGGTTAAAACGAAGTGTTATTATTGGTTCAAGAATATTTTGGTGTTTGGGATTGAATATATTTTGGTGTTTAAATTTTGTTACACTTGATTAATTGCACCTTTGTATTTCTTTTTCCTACTATTAATTATAATATTATTATTATTATTAAATTTATTATTGGTTCAAGAATATTTTGGTGTTTGGGATTGAATATATTTTGGTGTTTAAATTTTGTTATACTTGATTAATTGCACCTTTGTATTTCTTTTTCCTAATATTAATTATATTATTATTATTATTATTATTATTAAATTTATTATTGGTTCAAGAATATTTTGGTGTTTGGGATTGAATATATTTTGGTGTTTAAATTTTGTTACACTTGATTAATTGCACCTTTGTATTTCTTTTTCCTGATATTAATTATATTGTAATATATAATATTAGTTGTAAGATTTGTTAGTTGTAACTAGGTATATACCTGTAGAAAATGAAGAACCTTTATTATTATTATTATTCATTATAATTTCATCTTCAGACAATACATTTCACAAGGTTGTGAAATTCTCAATTCACAAGTATAGTAACACATAATAATTTCCAATAACTTGTTTTCAACATATCAGTATAATGACAATACTTTTTTTAATCCCAAACTACAAATTAAACTCTAGTTCATTTTCAGGATGGATATTCGGCTAAGAGTATCGACAGACAAGAGTGCTTAAAGTGAGTAAATACCCAATATTTTCTATCCAACTCAAACTTACAATCTAAATTTTCAGGAATACCTTCTTAGAGTCTGCATTTAAGAATCCGTATTGGTACGGGATCTTTACATCACTGTTACTAGTCATCTGGAGTTTAGTCATAGTTTTGTAAGTTCAGTAAACGATAATTGATATTAGATCAATCTAATGTATTTTTATATTTTGCAGATCTATAAGGCGTTCAAAAAGTTTTATGAGATCGTTGCTGGTTCTTATATTTCCGACTTCGATTTTCTTCATCGCACTGGTAGTAAGGGCAGTTATTGCCGAAGAACAGATCGATGGTTTTCGTAAACTCATAATCGATATAAAATGGGATGACCTTTATTCTGCTAACGTGAGTGTATTCAATATAAAATCTGCTTTTATTACTACAATGGGGTAAAAAATGGTGTTTAAAGTCCGGATACTCTAACAGCTAATTACGTGCAATTCTGCTTTAATCGATTCCGTTCAGGTATTTCTGGTGTTAAATATGCACAAAAATAATCGAAGTTGACCGACATGTAAGTAGTCGTAACATGGGACAGGAGCTAAAGATCGACCATTAAACAGTTTTAAACCATTTGCGCAAAGCTGGATTCAAAAAGAAGCTCTTTGTTTGGGTGCCACACTAATTAACATAAAAATGATGAATAAAATTTCCATCTGCGAAGCCTTGGCTAAACGGAAAGAAATCCACCCATTTCTTAAACGGATGGACCTGGGGATGAGAAATGGGTCACATATTATTATTATTATTATGAGTGCGGGCAGCTCAGTGGTAGAACATTGGGCTCGTGTCCGGAAGGTCCGTGTTCGAATCCTGTTCAGGTAGAAAAAATTTTTTCTAGTTGGACAGGTGTCGGCCAAAAAACTGTTGGGTCAAAAATTAACAATGCTGTCGTTTAAAGTGGCGCAAGATCGCAGCTACAAAGCCTACCCAGAACACAACTGAACTCCTAACTCGCACAAGCTGAAAAAGCTTTTGAGGGATCTTCACAGAGTATCAGGATAATAATTATACGACAATATTGTGCAAAAAATTCTACTGAGCATTTGGTGGGACAGAAAAGGAATCATATATTATGAATTAATTCAATATAGCCAAATATTAAATTCTCATGTTTATTGCGAACAATAGGACCATTTCAAGCTAGCGATTGACCAGAACCGCCCAGCCATATTTGACCAACAGAAGAAGTATTGTATTCCATCACTAAATAGCCAGGCCTCACACGTCAAAAATCGGACAACCCGATACATGTTAAATAAAGTCTTGAAATTCATGCAAAAATAATGGATTTTTTCCCCAACCTATTATATTCACAGTGATTCCCAGCCAAGTAACTTCACATATAGATCATCGAACATATTAATAAATGATATGGACATATCAAGTCTAGATTATTAAATGAGATTTTGTCATGTTAAAATTTCATCTCTCGGCTCAAGCCCCTTGGAGGGATTACAGTTGCTCCGTTAAAATAGGAAAAAGTAGCCTAAGATATCTAATTCAAAGAGTGTTATTCATTCCAAAATTTGTTGCGATTTATATAGAGAAATTGAACACTCTTTATTATAAAATTTTTCGCAGTACACTAAAAGTCTTTATTTAATTCATTGTGAATAAAATATTGTTCTTAAGCATTTTTTTCGTTCTTCGAAATAATATACATCAGTAGATTTCGTTTCATAAGGTTTACTCAACTAACGAACAAGAATCGACTTATCGAGCAATCTCTTCTAGAGTTCCTCGCCTCCTTACAAACGATGATTTGGAAATTATCAAAATAGGTATTGCCCAATATTTTTGTGTAATCTAATGATGCCCTCTCTTTCTGAAACCATTGAAGCTCTTAAGGAATGCGAGTGTTGTGAGGGAATTGCTACCTCTTAATTTGGGAGGCGGCGTTTTGTTCTGAGCATGTGGACCTGAACTCGCCAGGCAAGCGTAGTGCGCATGTCTTCCTGTGACGCCAGTGACCTTGTGTTCCACGTCGAAACAGTCGTCGAGCGCTGTGTTCTTTGCCCTACTTGAACTCGGCGGGGACGGTCAGTCAGGTATTGTTTAAGACTAGTCGTGTCCTCTATCTGCTACGCCGACAAGCTGCAGTAGAGCAAAGCAGAATTCTGGGCGAGGAAGGTCACTATACACTTCCCCCTCCAGGGAGCATCACTAAGGTCACGGAATAGGGCGTTGAGATCAAGGAAGGAAACAGTCCGCCGCTGGGCTGGTTGCAGTGCCATTTCCAGCGGGGTTACTGTGGAACGCAAGAATGGCTACATTGGAATAGGATGGGGACATTAGAACCTGATCGTCGGAGGTCACCAATGAAGCTCTTAAAGAATGCGGGTGTTGTGAGGCAGCTTCAACCTCTTAATTTGGGAAGTGGTGTGTCGTTCTGAGCATGCGCACCTGAACTCTTCAGACAGGAGTGGTGAGCATCATGTCTGCCAGTGACCTTGTATTCCACATCGAACGCTGCATGCTTTGCCCTACTTGAACTAGCCGGGAACCGTCAGTCAGATATTGTTAAAGACTAGTCTTCTCCTCTATCTGATGCGCCGGAAAGCTGCAGCAGAGCAAACTAGAATTCTAGGCGAGGAGCAAGGAATTTGTTTCTCGCAAAAATTATCGAAGATAAACGTTAATGCTGTTACCATAACATGTTTTAAATGTAGTCATTTTTTAGGAAGACCATATAAGTGTTTTACTTTTTTCAAAATAATACGATTGGATGGAGTAGTTCATTACTTTGTGACAGTTCATCTTAATTGGAATTAAATAAGGGATTACTTTGTTTTCCATCACTTTTAAATAACTGAATATACAGTGACTCGAGTTTCGTAGTGTTTACGACATTTTAAAATTGAATAAAACAAATTATATCTCAACTTATATATACAGGTATGGAAAAGATAGTCGGAAACATAGTATCTCTCAGTGGTAGTGGCTGGGGGGGGATGCTTCGATCTAAAGGATCTGCAGTCTGCGAATCATTCGCACTTCAAACGTGAAATTCGTTTGTCCATATCGGTTGAAAATAAGGTAAAATGTTCAGTGTAGAAGAAAAAATTCAGATCGATTATAAATGGTGGTCAATAAATTCAAGAGACAATAAATTCATTTATTGTTGAAGATAGGCCGATTCCTTCAAATTCGGGTATTTCTAAAACAATTAAAAAATTCGAGAAATGTGGGTGTTAACGAACATGCAGGCATTGCAACATTGATAAACCACCAAAAAACATTAGTTAAAATCGTTTGAAAAAAGAAGTAGATGTGTGTGCTGCTGTTGAAACCAGTGCACCTTGTTCGAGTAAGCAAATTGCTGAACAAGTCAATATGAGCGACAGAAGGGTACAGAAAATTTGGAAAAGGAATGGATACCGATGTTGAAAGGTTCAAACAAAAAAAGAAATTTTTTCCAGAAGACCATAACAAACGAATGGAATTTTGTGAAACTACTATGGAAAGATTAAATGAAAATAGTTCATTTACAATATCTTATTCACTAAACAGAAAACATAACCCATCAGAAGTAAAATATTGTTCTAGGAAGAATAAGCATCTGAGTATTCTTGTGCGTACCCAGTATCCCCAAAAACTTAATGTTTGGACGGGAATAAAGGGAAATCACATCATAGGGCTATTTTTTGTCATTTTCACAAAAGGTATGATCAAATGGGCCCCCAGATCCCAATATTTATCTCCCAATAATTTTTTTTGGGGATATCTGGAAAATTTGGTTTATGAGCATGAAATTCATAGAGCGACGAATATTAATGAATTAAGGTTCAAAATAACTCAACTTTGTACCAAAATAGCAACTCTGCCGAATCTGCTCAGAGATATGAGATTATCTCTTTATAATAAATTTGGCTACTGTTTGGCTCAACAAGGTGGATTATTTGAATATTTAATTTGAATTTGTCGACTTTCAATTTTGCATTTTTTGAATTTGTTTTTGTTTTCAAATTTCTTATTTTTGCAGAATTTATTTTATTTTCAAGCCAGTTATGGCGAAAAAGAACCTAAGTACTCATTTTCACAGAGGAAATTATTTGTGTCATTAATCGTAGCAAATAAATTCCTAGCATATAATGGAATAAGATTGTCGTATTTATTTTCAACCGATGTCCACGTTTCCCAGGTTTGAAGTGCGAATGATTCTGTTTGCTGAACTGAAAGCAGTGCAGAGCATCGTTTCGATCGTTTTCCCTCACCAGCCACTACCAATGAGAGATAACAATTGTTTATTCGTCATTACATCGCGCTGAGGTTTCGATTCTACCACTGCTCCACTGGACCGACATTGTTTACAAAATCACATTGAATTTTCTATGTTTCCGACTTTCTTTTCCATGCCTGTATATTCGTTGAAGGCTTGGGCAAAACTTCAAA
This sequence comes from Megalocaria dilatata, assembly GCA_034642435.1. Lineage (NCBI taxonomy): Eukaryota > Metazoa > Arthropoda > Insecta > Coleoptera > Coccinellidae > Megalocaria > Megalocaria dilatata. Next base: position 58,879,958 of record CM067854.1, on the reverse strand, counting down.
AAGTGGAATGTGCCACAGGTTCGTCTGCTCATTAATAGTTTTATTGTCGGAACTTGCTTTTTGTGTTCAAATATTTCGATGGATTCCAGGATATCTACATTTTTTCTCCTTCCGCTTCCAGGTGCAATATTTCAAGATTGTTCAATTCTGGGAAGAAATGATTGGTTACGAAAAAATGTTTCGAAAAGTTAGAGTTATCTTTCCAGTTCCTAAATGAACATTGATGTTATTTGTACCTTTTGTGGAAAGATCTCCCGGTTTGTACTATAATATATAATATAATTTGAGTTGTCAACAGTGGAGTAGTATATATAGGACAAACCAGGAGATATTTCCACAAAATGTACGAAGAACATCAATCTTCATATAGGAACCGAAAAGATAACCTTAATTTTGCGAAACATTTTTTCGAAACCAATAGATTTTCCCAGAATTGAACAATCTTGAAATATTGCACCTGAAAGCGAAAGGAAAAAACTAGACATCATGGAATCCATCGAAATATTCAAACACAAAAAGTACGTTCCGACAATATAACTAATAAATGAGCAGACGGACCTGTGTCACACCGCACTTTTCAAAGTTTTGCCGAAGCCTTCAACGAAAATATATAATAGTTGAGATATAATTTGTTTTATTCAGTTTGAAAATTTTGTGAATAACACTACGAAGCTCGAGTCACTGTATATTCAGTGAATAAAAAGTGGTAGAAAACAAAGTGATTTCTTATTTCATTCCAATATCGTTTGACTTTTTCAGATTTGGTATTATGCAGCAATACAAGTCTTTTTCTCCACTAATCTTGGCTTTGGAACATTCATCACAAATGCCAGTGTCATGTATGATAAAGTAAATCCATTATGGTAAGTTTACCTTCATTTAATGCATTTTTGTTGAAATTAGGTTAGCACTATCAAACTAAGCTTCTACTACCATTCAACAACGATTTATCTTTCGAAATGATACATCTTACGGACCAACCTATGAATTAGTTGGTATCAATCCCATGATTGTTGAGCTGAGATAGCTGCTACCATTAGCAGGTATCTCAGCTCAACACCGAATTATTTCTTCAAACACTGTTGATGAAACAATGCTATTCAAAGCAAAAAATTAGGTACAGAAATTCTAACTAGCTCATACATTACTATTTAATTCAATTTTATACCAAGGTACTTTATATAAAAACTCAAGATATGTAAAACATTACTGAAAAACAAGTTTTAAGATCAACTTAGCTTCATCAGTATTCAAATATTCATATTCAATAAATATAACATCAATTAATAACAAATATTCGCTTACCCTTCATTCCTCTAGAAAAAGTTCTACCAAAATGAAACCTTAAATGTGGTGTTCACTACAAACAAAAATATATCTGTGGTTTACCCTTGATCTAGAAGATTGAAAGACAATTTAACGGCCTCTGCTATAGCACAAGGACTATCTGTATAAAGAATGTTAAGGAAACCAAATAATTATATATTATGAATAAAATAACATAAAAAGAGGTTAATTCTTGATAGAAGGTATATAAAATTATTTAAATATTTTAAAAAATTTTAAAAATTAGCCTTCTACATATTTAATTCCAAAAGATTATATTCAATGATTATAACTTCTGAAGATAAATTAAAATAATGTCGTATAAGTACCACTTATATCATGACATATAAAATAAACATTCATTATAAGACATCCGAATGGTATAACAAAATCCAATTAATAAAAATTATTAACCAAAATCCTATAAATTAAACATTTTGAATAGACAAAATTTTGATTCTGCTGATCAATCTTATGAAAACCAATATCTTTCAGGAATATCCAACATAATCTTAAGAATTTCATCATAAAACTATCTTGCTATTTTTTTTTTTAATATTTAAATAAAAACACATTTTTTATTATTTCAATTAAAGAATCACAATTTTATTGTATTAACTTACTCCCTCTTTTAGTTACCCATCTCCGTACTATAAAATTATTAAATCAAGTGCAATGGATTAGATTATGATTTTTAAACCCTACAAATTATCAGCTTAAAAAACTATTGATTTGGAAGTTTGTAAAAAAGGAGTCAAATTCTTTCTTCCATTTAATTAAATATTTAAAGTCCTCTCCAATGTTCTCTCATTGATGAAACACATGTTTCTATTTCTACTTTATATTAATGGTACTAACGTATGTTTCGTCCATCTTGAAGGACTTCGACATAGAACAAGTTATACAGTTTTTGTTTTGAATTTATAGTTTTTGAAGAAAGTATACAGATATTATTTTTAGTGTTCTATAACACTCAGGATTACGTTTTAGACTAATCCCTTCAGAATATTAAAAATAAGAGTGTAATAGAAGTAGGTTCTGGTCGTTTAAAAAGATGTTGTTGCCTTTATGCTTATTTATATCGTATGTTTCCCATAAATTCAATTTCAAAACTCTGCCCGTTCTCTTTACCCGTTCAAAAAAACGCCCCTCCATTCAGCTCCATCCAGTACTTCTCATCCCTGCGTTACTAATGTTTCGATATACAAAGGAATTATTTAAGTTCTTGAAACATTTCGGATTTTTTGCTTAACCAATGACTAAAAGTTAAATTTTGTATGAGCAAAATATGATATTCACATGATTCAGTGTTGTTAATCTGATGTTTGTTCAATTCATGATCTGAAACGACTTTGATCTTTTTTTTAAATGAGGTAATGACTTACTTACCAATAAATTCCAGGCTTTCATTTTGATCATTTCTCCAGAAAGAAGATTTTTCATGTTGGGCAAGGAACTATCTTCTCCATATACATTTTTGATAGATCTGAATGCATTGCCTACTCATTCCAGGATTTGCTTCTTTTGTTTTTTATAACCCAAACCGTTGAGTTAGCTCTATTGATGCCTTCCAGAATTTTAGCTTTCTTTTCGTTGTACTGTATTTTTCAACTCAATGAAAAAAAAAAATTTGTTGCCTGTAAAGTCGGTATACGGGCGAAAGTTTTACGTGACAACGACTTTGAGTGGTAAAATAATTTTAATGTGAATATTCATTCGTATAGTAGGAAGAAGGATGAAATAATAGTAACAATTTAAAACATTTATTTATACAAAGAATTATATTTAAAACATTAATTTATACAAAGAATCTCGCACTGAATTTCATATTAACAAAATTTTATTTATCAATCAGTTGTTATAAGTTATTAATAAATTTAACTTGTTTTACATTGTTATAAATATAAAAACTAAATTTAAAAGTTAGAACATTTATTTAAATCACATTAATTGTTAATATCAATCGATTTTAATTCAAAGTGTATTTTCTAAAAGGAGAAAACTAATTCACATTTGATCTTTGAATTTGTTAATCGCGCGCTTACGACCTTGCGCAGTGATTAGTCGTCTCGGTTTGAATGTTTGAAAGTTTCGATTTGACAGGTTGGAGGTTAAACATTGTTATTTCAATTTTTTACATAGCAAGTCGCGCTCATTTTTTCAAGTTAAACAAATTATTATTGGTTGAGAAACGATTTCTACTACTTTTTTGATTGAAAACTACCACAACATTGTGATTACTACAACATAACCTATTCACTTATGTCTTAGTCATTTATTTCATCATGTTATATTATCAGTCTGAAATTATTTACCTTTGCTGTTTGAATTGTTGCGATGGACGAAACTACCTTCACATTATCACTACACAATCGTTTTACAATTAACTGGCAACGTGTAAACTTGTATGCAGGCGCCTAAGCGAAATAGAAGCGCAAGACATGAACCGGTGTGTATGCCTATCTCTCTCACTCTCTCTCTCTCTCTCTCGCTCTGTCTCTCTTGCTCTTAGGCGGGCTAACTGTGCTCGAGTGGAAGGGACGCGTGCCTTTCACTTTTTATGTCTGTCTCTCTCGCTCTTAGGCGGGCTAACCATGCCCGAGTGGAAGGGACGCGTGCCTCTCACTCGCTCTCATTGTGAGCGCATAACGTGAGCGGAGCGTAACGCAGTTTCTTGAAGTGTCACCTGGCAAATCAATTTATAAGACGTTGTCACGTCAAAATTCATCCCAAATTTTTAATGAAATTCAATTCTACATTACAGGACAGCTCTGGGATACCTGTCAGCAAATCTTTTTTTTGGAATTGGATCAATTATTCTATGCTACCTGATATCCGGAAACTTCAATATCGCTCAAAAGAAACAGAGTGATATCACCGAAGTTCATCTGTTAACCCTCATTTATGATATGGCTGTATCTAGCACAGATAAAAATGCTAAAACATGGGCCATCATAAGCTACTTTCTAATATTTTCAGTTGGTTTGATAAGTATGGTAAGTTTTTTAAGCTATATTTATATCGAAGGGTTTCCAAATAAAGACGATACTTTAGATAAAATAGAAAATATGTAAAATTAAAGCAAACTTTTTTTAATTAAAGTACAATTTCAAACACTGAAATGATAACCTGGGCCTTATCCGCAGAATCTAAATCAAGAAACACACTTTTTGCAATAAAATACATGTTTCTTAATTGTAAAATGTTGCTTCTACTAGATATGATGGCGCAAACCAAACGATACAAATATCCCCACAAAAAGAAACCCCAGAATTATTAATCACACGTTTTGGGGGTCTATTAAGAGTCCAATTCCTGAAGAATACAGACTGACCTAGCGTTTATCCCAATAACTCCACAAGTGTGGTAGTGGCGTCCTCCTGTTGGAATACCTCGTCTTACAAATCAATTTCATCTAATCTTAACCACAAAAAATCTATGAAAATAGGTCGATATGCATGTCCATTCACGTTAAAAAAATGGCTTTTGAGTAACTGCCTCAAAAGTCAAGATAGCGATTGTAATTGCCGAGCTTCGCATCGAAATGACACCCAATGAAGAACTCAATTTCTGTATACAGAGTTTTTCAATTTCCTATTATATTTTAATGGATACTAAATCACCAAAAATCAATTTTATTATTAATGAAATCCTACGTTATTACCTTATAGTCTCTCGAAATAGGAAAATTATTTTCCTTGTCAATTTTGTTGAATTATATTTGGGCTCTGCAATTTTTTACTACCAATTTTTAGATAATGGTGAATATGTTAAGCAAATTATCAAATATTGGTGTTCATTCTATTGTAAATTGAAATATTTTTCAGACATTTATTCAAAAAACCATATGTTTAAAAACACCCATTTCAAAGGTTTCGCGTGTAGCTCACCCGGCAGTTCCTTCATAATTTTTTAAATAATAAATTAAGTGAATGAAACATCATCAAAAAAAGTGTTTCACCAATCACCAAAATATGGCAAATCTTTAATATTCACTTGCAAAGTTATTTAATTTATGACCAGGGGAACTTGGTTGAAAAGGATATGTTTAAAAAATGTTAATTTGAAACAAAACTTTTCAGTTTCGACAAACGTTTTTCAGTTTTTTCTATAAGATATATAATAGTTTCTTCAAGTACAAAAGTTTTGCTGCACATTAGTAATCAATTAATAAATTTCTCAAGCTCGCCAAACGTCAAAGAGAGAACTTTCTGAACATGGCCAAATGTCAACTCCTATAAAATAGTCTAGTCAACAAGTGCCTTTTAGGTCAACTTTATTCAGCAGTCTCCGAAAATTATGATCAAGATGTCATTCGATTCGGAATGGCATCTAGATGATTTTTGAAAAAAATGAAGTGCTGCTTGCAAAAATTGCAAAAGTTATTAACAATTAACTAAAAAAAAAGAGGGTTCAGTTTTTTGTAAATATCTCCAAAACTAATAAAGATTTGTGAAATAAAAAAAGATTCAAAAACAAAAGGAAATTTCCTAAAAAAAGTGTGGACTCCCGGAATTGTAGTCCCAATATTAATAATTTCCCAGGGGGATGAAAATACGGCCGAAAACGGGTACTCTGGCTTTCGTAAGCCACGCTTACTTTGGACACTTTATTAATAAAAATTATTTTAACAGATTAAATATGAAATTTAATAAATGAAAAATTCAGGGGCATACTGGATGGATGAATGAACAATAATCTGCCAAAAAAAAAATTTTATCTCAATTTTTCAATTAGTTATGCAATAGTTAATTAATGATTTTTTCTGCTTGGACATGAACATTGCAAGTGTGATAATTGTTAAACTATTAACTTGAGATTTTTTTCCTCTCTTGGAGCAATTTTTGGAAGACTTCAGAATAGATCCCTGGTGGAAAAATTTAAAAATGTTTATTTTTCAGTTTTTTATTAACAATTTTCGTTGTTGCAAAATTAAAAACTTACATTAATTATCGAAAAAAAAATTTTTTTTCGAAATATTATGAATGGTTCGTTTTTATGTTGTAGGAAGCTACATAGAAATTTTTTTTTTCAATTTTTATCTCTTATTGTTTAAAAACTGTTATAAACAAATGCGTTGTTTCTAAAATAATTGAAAATTTTTTTGAGGAATATCAATCTTTGATGCAAATAATGAAAAAAAAAAATTTTCCTTAAAAAAATTTTTTTATTGCTTAAAAACGCATTTGTTAATCAACAATCGTTTTTTCATGATTTACTTTTATTTTACATATAAAAAAAAATTTTCGTTTCGTTTAATTTTTCATTGTTTATATAATAAACAATTCGTTATAAACAAATAAATTTTTACTTTATGTTTTTTCCCTATTCTTCTTACTGCCACAAATACAGACATGATTTCTTTTATTAATAAACATATTCAAAAATAAAAAAAAGATAATAAGAAAATTAATAAAAAAAAAAGCATGTCTGTATTTGTGGCAGTAAGAATAGGGAAAAAAATATAAAGTAAAAATTTTATTTGTTTATAACAAATTGTTTATTATATAAACAATGAAAAATTAAACAAAACAAAAATTTTTTTATATGGAAAAGAAAAGTAAATCATGATTTTTAAAGAAAAAATGGTTCCTTAATTTAAGTTAGAAGTGGAAGAAAACGATTGTTAATTAACAAATGCGTTTTTAAGCAATAAAAAAAATTAAAAAAAAAAAAATTTTTTTAAATCATTATTTGCATCAAAGATTGATATTCCTTAAAAAAAATTTCAATTATTCTATAAACAACGCATTTGTTTATAACAATTTTTCAAACAATAAGAGATAAAAATTTAAAAAAAATATTTCTATGTAGCTTTATACAACATAAAAACGGACCATCAATAATATTTTGAAAAAAAAATTTTTTTCTTAATTAATCTAAGTTTTTAACTTAACAACAACGAAAATAGTTTAACAATTATCACACTTGCAATGTTCATGTCCAGCAGAAAAAAATTATTAATTAATTATTGCATAACTAATTGAAAAATTGAGATAAAAATTTTTTTGGCGGATTATTGTTCATTCATCCATCCAGTATGCCCCTGAATTTTTCATTTATTAAATTTCAAATTTAATCTGTTAAAATAATTTTTATTAATAAAGTGTCCAAAGTAGGCTTAGCTTACGAAAGCCAGAGTACCCGTTTTCGGCCGTATTTTCATCCCTCTGGGAAAATTATTAATATTGGGACTACAATTCCGGGAGCCGACACTTTTTTTAGGAAATTTCCTCCTCTTTTTGAATCTTTTTTTTATTTCAATAATCTTTCATAAGTTTTTGAGATATTTACAAAAAACTAAACCCTCTTTTTTTTAGTTAATTGCTAATAACTTTTGCAATATTTGTAAGCGGAACTTCATTTTTTTCAAAAATCATCTAGATGCCATTCCGAATCGAATGACAACTTGATCATAATAATAAAGTTGACCCAAAAGGCATTTGTTGACCAGACTATAAAAGGATTTAATAATAATAATTTGAAGATTATTTTCTTTCTAAAAGCAATAAAGTCTAAAAAGTATCATTTCTTGAAGCACTCTATCTAATTGTTTGCGTTAACAAAATTTTTAGAATTAATGTCAAAAATTTGCATATTTTCTGGTTGCGAGCAATGAAATAAAAGAAATATTATATCGTCCCGGAAAGAAGAGGTATCTGAAAGAGAACATTCAATCATCTATATTATTCAATATTTTCAGGCTACAATGATGTACACACTACTAAAAGTAATAACAGAACAGAACAAGAAGAAACTCAAGTGGTGGAAAACTTGTCTCATAACATGTTTCATTGGTTACGTAGCAGGATGTGCAGCATTATTAAAAAACAATTTTCAGATTGTGCGCTTGCTGGATGGGTATATAGTTGGAAATTTGATATTCATTGCAGTCATCGTGGAAGTTTTTGCCCTAATCACTTTTTATGGTAAGTTAAAGAAAAAAAAATTAAACACCGGTTTGAAAACAGCGTAATAGGTTCTGCGTGGTCAAAGTAGAGCACCTATCATTTCATCCATATTTAATTTTGCAATGTTAGGCTGAAAATATTTCCAAACTGTTACAGTTTTTGATTAATGATGCAAATTTCTTCTTCAAATTTAATCTTTAACTTTCGAAAAAAATAACTCAGACTTTTGAGTGTCGATAACTCAGTGGCTAAATTGAGTTAGATGTAGATAGATAGAGATAAATGTAGATAGATAGAGATCCCATATAGATAGATAGAGATAAATGTTCAATTTAGATAGATAGAGATCCCATATAGATAGATAGAGATAAATGTAGATAGATAGAGATAAATGTTCTATGTAGATAGATAGAGATCCCATGTAGATAGATAGAGATAAATGTTCTAATCAGACGGTTTCGACAACCATTTCACTGTTGGTTCGGAAATTAACAGGTAAGGACTCAGTAGCAGATTCTAATCAGAACTCAGCTGACCTCGCACAAGCTATATAAAGCTTCTAAGGGATCTTCATAGATGATTTAGGAGTATAAGATAATATCATATCACTCAATATTTGCAGTTGCCATATAGAGTATTTTCAGATGAAAGGTTAGATTTTATTATTCTTCTCTATAAATTAAGCTGTTTCATTGGACTTGATACTTTAGTATACAATATTTATATGTTTCCACCTAACTTTTCCCAAAAACGTCATTCTTTGTGTTGGTGCGAATCTATAGATCTTCAAGCAACTTCAACGAAATAATTTGATTTATGCTTCACGGAGTTTCAAAATCGAATATATAGCAAAGGGTAAATTGTTTGCTTAAAACTAACAAATCGCTGCTCCTAGAAGAATCAACAATTATCTTCTAATAGAACAGTTTTATAATGGACTTTTAATAATCCATAATGATGCATTATATTTGTATACAAGTATTGGACTAAATTTTCGAGAAACTTTGGTGAAAATAGCTTCTCTATTTTTCTAGTGATATGATCCTCACGAAATTTTATTCTCTCCGTATTATCTGATGTACTGATAACAAAATTTCGAAATTGAACCTAATAGGTGGAATATTTACGAACCTAATTTACCTTTCAACGTTCCGAAATATTGTTTTCGATAGTCGTCTTCCTAACGCACAAACGTATGAATGTATTATATTTGAACATAAAAATAAAATCAGAAGATATTTTGATATCCTACTGATATATTTTAAATGAAAACTATTCAAAAGTATAGAAATTTGTACGAAGCGATAAACACCCATCTAAAAACAAGTTAGGCTCAATGCCAAATTCTCACTAACGCAAGTTGCTTGTAGGGGGTGTTTTTGAATGTTAGTCTGTTTTAAACAGGAAAGTAGGAGTTGTGTCAATTTTTTTCAAACATCTACTTCAATATGAATTTTTTTCATCCGATACATACAAATTAAATAAATAATTCAATACGTAATCAAATAGTTGACAATGGCAGTTCTCAACTTTAGTTGTTAACTTTATATGTACAAACTTAAAACCGAAAAAGGAAAGAACTCACGTGAAATTAGTTAGAATAGTCCATTTTTCTTAAAAATTCGCAGAATTATGTGTTCTGTCATCCAAAAGTAAAATGAACGTCATTCTTGCAATTTGAGAACTCCTGAAAGAACGAAGTGTCATTAATATGTAAAATACATGGTCTTTTGTCCTTTAATCTGCATCGTTACATATTGACAAGAAAAAGTGGAAAAAATATGTTGGACAAAACTTCGTATACTCTCAAACTTTTCGTCAAATCAAAAAGGAGGAAAATTTAAACAATTCAACATTATTTCACATCAAAATACTAAATTCGGATTCGATCCGATTAGTAGATATTTTCCAAACTATTTTAAAAATAAAATATTCAAAAGAAGATATCTAAGAGTCGATTCTATCCATTTTTAAACATAACTGATATATTTCGACTACAAAGCTACCCCAAAAATTTCAAGTCTTTAAGTCCTCTCGTTGGAAAATAAGCATTTTTACCTTCAGTCGTCCGTCTGAACGGCCGATCCTCACGAAATTTGGCATAAATTCTTCTGTTATTATTATACACCTAAATACTAAATTTTCAGTGATTTAGAAACTATTGGAAAAATAAGAATACGAAAAGTTTCCAATATGAATAACCGCAAAACCATAGACTGATTTGGCCCATTAACGGACTTCCTACTATTCTCAAACCGACTCTGAAAGCTACAAGTTTTCAATTATTTCCGTTCGAAAGCCGAAGCAGTCTGGCCAGCAGAATTAGTTTTTTCCTTGGATTCTGCATCAGTGAGTCCAACCTCACCATTTTCGGCTCAAAATTCTAAAATTACAAATAGTTCGGCATAAGAATAGCAAACTGTTCCTGAAAACAAGTGCGAAAATGTTGTAGTGGTGTCGCGAAAATTATGTTCCGCATTCAGAAATGTTGCCATAGGAATCAAACATCACATAAGTAGTTCAATAATTTTTCTGCGTTAAATCTCAGTTTAGCTGATGAAGTACACTGGAAAACCAAAAATTATTAAGGACGAAGATCTTACACAAGTTGCAAGAAACAATTCACAGATAATTATATAAATTATGGAGTATGAGTCTAATTAGTGAATGTTGTAATTAAAAATTAAAATCAGAATTCTGAAATAACTTTGACCATATATATTAAAGAATATATATGAAGTGAATACAGGGTGATAAGAAAAACCTCGGATATACTTTCTTTCATTTAACTTTATCAAACAAAAGAAATTGAACAAAACAACAACGAATAATAATAATAACATAAACATTTGGTAATAATATATTTAAGTGGTTTCAAAGTGGCTTCCTTTGGCGACGATACATAGCTTGTTGAAATTTTCGACAATGGGTCGCAGCTCTTCGGGCGTTAATTGGTCTAATTCCCGGCGCAGGGATTGCTTCAGCGACTCCAAACTTTTGTGGTATTTAGCACACGACCTGAGCTACAAAATCGACCACACGCTGTAGTCCATTGGGTAGAGATCCGGCGAGTAGGGCGGCCATTCTGCAGATGTGATAAAACCCGGAAAATGGGTATTACACCATTCTTGGGCTATTTTGGCTTTGTGAACCGTAGCGGAGTCCTGTTGAAAGGTACAATGCGTGTCGCCGAATTGCATCTGAGCCCACGGAAGTACTGCGGCCTCGAGAATGTCGCAGCGGTAGACTTCTTGATTGATTTTGACTCCTTGATCCACGATAACCAAGGGTGTTTTGCCGCTGGCGCAAATTCCGCCCCAGACCATGACGGACTGCGGATTTTGATGATGTTCGACGATGTCCGACGTACCGGGAGGCTCTTTGGACCAGACTCTGTCGTTTTGGTGGTTCCTCTACGGTGAAAAGTTTCTCGTCTGTGAAAAGAATGCGCTCCAATTGCTTGCCGGCGGTGAGACGAAGAAGTGGGCGGCACTTTTGGAGTTGTACGCGCTTGTTTTCATGCGTGAGGAGTTGAACTTTTTGGAGCTTGTATGGCTCGAAGTTGAGCTCCTTTTTGGATATTTGACGAACGGGTTCACGGTTGATACCGGCCTCGCGGGCTATTTCGATTTACTCGATTCTTGACGAAGTTGCGATTACTAGGCGTATTGACAGTGCGTTTTCTCCCACTTCCTTGACGACGACCATCATGGTCAATCTCCTTGAAACGGTAAATTACATTGGACATGGTTTGTCGAGGCACATGGAGCAAACAAACAATTTCGCATTGACGCATACCTTGACGAAACAGCTCCAAAATTGCACTACGTTTGTTTGAGATTCTAACACTCAGCAAAATAAAGTAAAATCAAACTAAAAATTCACATACTTGTACAAGATGTAGAGAATCTAATAGAATAAAAAATATTTTTTATATACTTATACTTATTATACTTTTGTTCCAGAACATAGCCAAATTTGTCCAAAGTTTTTCTTGTCACCCGGTATAAAATTAATTCATGTCTAGAAAAACTTTATTTTTCAATGCTTAAATTTATCCATTCTTTGTTCCGAACTTTTTTGAATTGGTGAGTTTGGAATCGAGACATCTAGACAAGTTCAATTTAAAATGTAAGAGTCATCTGAAGATAAAGAATAATCATAAAATACGTATACTAGCTCATATATTGAATTGAGCATTTTTTTCATTTTTGTTGTCTTTTTTGAGTTTTATTGTAGTTGTACATCAATGAATGAATTCATGTTTACAATGTCATGAAATGAAAAATAAAGTATTTCTAGGCAAGTATTAATTTCATATCAATCTTTTATATATTTTTTAAGATATATGGTGAATTTTTTTTCAGAATTTTGATTATAATTTCAATATTTAGTTTTAATTTACAAATAGGTTCATTAATTTCTTTAATCCTTTCTAAACTAGTAAGGTTCCACTTTGAATAGCCTGCTATCTGGCCAGTGGTCACTTTTGAAGCTGTCATCTTTTGACATTTGACAAGTAAAAACTACGCCATTACTAATAATGGAACAATAAACGCTTCAACAACGCACTTAAATTGTCAAAATCCACTAAAAAATGTAGAAAACTTTGCAGGCACAGTTCGTTAAACTAAAGCACTTTTGGGTCACCGTGAAAAGTACTTTCTCGGTCGGCAATAGTGAAACAAGTGGAAAAATTTGAGCTGTGAAGCACTGACTGAAACCGTGTGCCGACTACTGCTGTAGCTCGTAGTATTGACGAAAACCCAAGTTTGTCGATTCCTAGTCGATCTTTGGAATTAGGCATTCCACAACAGTATTCTGCGTAAAGACTTATAGGTCTTAAGTCTTTTAATGTTCAGTTAACACAAGAACTCAAGCCGGTCGATAACCAGCTACGACGTATCTTCGCTGATTGGGTCTTTGAAATGCAACAAAATGATTTTCATCGAAAAATTGCATTCATGATGAGACCCATTTTCACCTCGAAGGCTACGTTGATAGACAGAATTGTCGCATTTGTTGAAAAGCCTTTCTATCCTCAACGTGTCACTGTTTGGTGGAGTTTTTTGGGCTAGCGGTGTGATTGAACCTTACTTATTCGAAAAGGCAACATGGTGAATAGATTGTGCTACAGAACTATGATTAATGTTTTTTTATGGTCTGAATTGGAAGATATTGTTGTGGACGACGTTTATTCTCAATTAGACGACGGTATGTGCCACACAAGCAACGAAACAATCGTAATTTGGCAAGAAAGTTTCCTGGAGGTGATCACAATTGTGATCACCTCCAGGTGTTTCTTTGGGACCAAGTGAAAGATACGGTCTATGCCAATGCTCCAATCGAATCAAGATCTTAAAGATGGAATTTCTGAAGTTATCGAGGACATACAGCCGCGAACATTTTGCATTGTAATTGGCATATCTTCCTTTTCACAATAAGTAAACATCTATTAACTTCAAATAAAATAAGAAAAAGTTTTTTACTTGATAGAAGTAAAATTACAAAATTTGAATATCAAAACAAATGTGATCTATTAGTCTCCTATAATTTTAATTTCAAAAAAATTTCATTCAAAAATTTTTAGAATCAAATTAATGTCTTATAAGCACAGCATATATTTAATAGACGTATAAAATCAAAACACTCAATATAAAATATCAAATCGAATAAATACACCAACAAATATAAATTGTCAATTAAAATTAATTGAATAAATATATGAATGAGACAAAATTGTATTTCTGAACTTACAATTATGAAAACTAATTGCTTTTCAAAAATACAAAACATAACTTAAGAACTTCTCAGGAAATATAATTTTTTTTGATTATTTAATATATTTAAATAAGTTACTCCAAAAATCTCTCAAAACATGTATTATATCTTCAAAAAACAATTAGAATTCCATAAAATAAATAGAGGTTTATACTTGATAGAACGTATATAAAATTATTTAAATATTTTAATACTAGCCTTCTACATATTTAATTTCAAAAAATTATATTTAATAATTATAACTTCAGGAATTAAATTAAATTAATGTCATATAAATACTACATATATCAAACTACATATAAAATAAACATCCATTATAAGACATCCAAATGATATAACAAAATCCAATAAATAAAAATTGTTAACCAAAATCCCATAAATTAAATATTTTGAGTAGACAAGATTTTGTTTCTGCTCATCAATGTTATGAAAACAGAAATCTTTCAAAAATGTTTAACATAATCCTAAAAATTTCACAATAAAACTATCTTACTTAGGATATTCAATATTATCTATATTATCTATATCTATATCTATATTATCAATAATATCTAACTAAGTTACTTTTTATAAAATCTCAAGATATGTAGAAACATTACTAAAAAACAAGTTTTAAGGGAGACTTTGCTTCGTCAGTACTCAATTATATTCATATTCAATAATATATAACATCAATCAACAAAAATATTATCTCACCTTTTAACAATTCAGAAAGCTTCTGGTAAATGAATACTGAAAATTTAAATGGAGTGTAATATTAACTCAAATAAATAATTCTGTGGTTTACCATTGACCTAAAAGATTGAAAGGCAATTTAATGGCCTCTGTTATAGCACAAGGACTAACTGTATGAAGAATGTTAAGGAAACCAAATAATTATATTTTATGAATAAAATAAATAGAGGTTTATACTTGATATGAGGTATATAAAATTATTTGAATATTTTAATATTAGCCTTCTACATATTTAATTTCAAAAAATTATATTTAATAATTATAACTTCAGGAATTAAATTAAATTAATGTCATATAAGTACCACTAATATCAAACGACATATAAAATAAATATTCATTATAAGACATCGAAATGATATAACAAAATCCAATAAATAAAAATTGTTAACTAAAATCCTATAAACTAAATATTTTGAGTAGACAAAATTTTGTTTCTGCTCATCAATCTTATGAAAACAGATATCTTTCAAAAATATTTAACATAATCTTAAAAATTTCATCATAAAACTATCTTACTTAGAATATTTAATGTTATTGGATATCTAAGTTACTTTTTATAAAATCTCAAGATATGTAAAAACATTACTAAAAAACAAGTTTTAAGGGAGACTTTGCTTCGTCAGTACTCAATTATATTCATATTCAATAATATATAACATCAATCAACAAAAATATTATCTCACCTTTCAACAATTCAGAAAGCTTCTGGTAAATGAATACTGAAAATTCAAATGGAGTGTAATGCTAACTGAAATAAATAATTCTGTGGTTTACCATTGATCTAAAAGATTTAAAGGCAATTTAACGACCTCTGTTATAGCACAAGGACTAACTGTATAAAAAATGTTAAGGAAACCAAATAATTATATATGAATTTAATTCTAAAAATTTTTGAATAAAATTTTTTTGAAATTAATATTACAGGAGACTAACAGATTAATCTGTTTTGATATTCAAATTTTGATCTATTGATTTCTTTCAAAATATATATTTTTTTTATTATCAAAAAGAAACACTTCATCTTATGCGAATTGTTATATGATAACAAAATAGGTCGTATTACCATTTTTTCGGCAAATATTTCAAGCGACCATCATGAACCATTTCCTGATCGGTGTTAACCTGTGATGAAAAATGGATATTGGACTCAAAGTCTGAACTTTCATGATATTGAGCTAATTCGGCCTACTCATTCGATATTATACGATATACACTCCCAATATTTGCATACAAATATTAATATTTTTCAGGTATAGAAAAAATTCAATGTGATTTCGAGTTCATGCTCGGTCAGGTACTTTCCAAATTTTGGTTGGTGTTATGGTGGATCATCCCCCTTCTACTGACTGGAATATTTTGTTGGGGTCTTGCAACTTTGCCGTTTGGAAATGATCCAGAATGGCTGAGCGGTACAGGATGGGGAGTCGTTTTAGTCGCTACAATCTTCATATTTGCCATGGGATTGTACACAATCTTCAAACAAGATGGATACTGCTTCTTGGATGTAAGTAATATATAATAATTATAATAATATCTATTCAGTGATGTTTTTCTTCTCATCATGATTCATCTTTTGGGAATCATCAAACAATTGAAGGTGGAAGACAGTGCCTTCTACTATCGCCCAGTGAATATCCACCACATCCTGCTGTAGGCTCCGTGAAATGACTAAAAATTTGAATGTTTGAAACGGGAGTTTTTGTTTTAGTCAAGATTGCGTATCCGGGGCTGAAGTGTTCCTAAGGTAAACTCGCCACCCGGCGGGGAAGGGGGTGGCTATCTCAGGAAGCGACGATTCTGATACCTAGAATCCTCAGGACATTCAAACCAGGACTGCAAACAGTGAGCGGTTCATCATCAAAATGTGTAATATAAGAGGCCTGGGCTCCAACATTATGAATGTAGATTGTATTCATCAATATCTGCAAAACAACAAACCCAATATACTCATTCTTACCGAAACCCAGATAAAACCAACTACAAATAATATGTATTTTTCCTGGCCTGGAAAAGAACTACATTCTAGGTTCCGATTCAAAGGCGGTTTATGTGTATATTCATCTCAGGTCTGGCTTATCAGAACTCAAACGCTCAAACTGATGAGACTGGCTGTTATCTCATTAAGCTAGTTGAAGGGGCTTCAAGAGTTCCTGATCATCCAGAAGATACGGCAAATACGCTGAACCTGTTTTGACAAGTGAAGTCAGAGCGCTACAAGGTCACTATATTCCAGTACCATTGGGCAATTTCGATCATTTAAGGCGTAAAAATATTGAACCTGGCTCCAAAGAGCCAACCTGTTCATTCTATAAAGCCTCGTAGGATTTAACACTATAATGCAGCAGACTGGGATGCTCTGTGCGATTTTTTTGCCTCGTGAAGCAGGCTTCAATACAGGAAATATATGCAGCATTGTTGATTGTGTTACAGGTGCAAGTCTTTTTGGAATGAAAATTTAAATACTGTCAAACGATCCCTTAAAAGCAGGCCATGGTTTTGAAATTACTGCAAACGGGCCACAACTTGAAATATAAAGCCATCTGACGAGACACGTGGCAAATTTATTCAGCACAGAAACGCATGCAATAAGACCATACATGAAACTAAAGAAGCGTATAATTCAAGAATTTCCAACAGTTTGGTTGATGGAAAAGCAAATTGGAAACAACTTCTCTCGTTCAAGTTTCCCTCCTTCTTATAGAAGAGGATGGTTCATTTACATTTACTTCACCTAAAGCTAAATCCGGTCTCTTCGGATGGATATTCCCTGTCAACTCGACTCTCGGAACATTTGGTCGGAAGTCACTATCAATTCCAACTGTTTCATCTAGGATGGGGGATATATACGGATCATTCGTCGAGTGCTTGGTGGACTCATTTCCAAAACAAGCAACTGGATCAGACGGGATTCCTGCCATTGTATTAAAACTCTGTAAGATGTTCCGCATACAGATGTTCGTCATACAGAGAAGGAATTTTCCCTGATTCATGGAAGAGTGCACGACTGCACTCGAAATTTTTTCATCAAACTACCGCCCAATAGCGACAACATCCACATTATCGAATACCATGGAAGCAACTATCAATCTCGAAGTGGTAAGACAGCTGTAGAGGTATCATCAATAACAGACAATATGGTTTTCGTAAACACAGATCAACAGGTGACCGCCTTAGCTATCTCACCTAAGTGTGGACAAAAGCTATTGAACGCTATGGAGAATCTAGGTCTCTGGGATTGTATGAAGAGTTTCCTTACCAACAGGAACATTCATGTGGTCGTGAATGGTGTCAATGTTTGATGAGAATAAAGGAGATTAACATCAATATAAATCTGAAAGTACTACATATCTAAAGCCCGGAGAATAGGAAACAACAAAATCAAAATAAACGCAAAAAATTAAGCTTTATATAGTTTAAGTGAATAAACAAAGTTACACCTCCAAAACCATACGGTTGTCCGCAGGATTAGTTCATCCATTAAACGATTAGCCCACATACAATCAAAATTAAGTTTCATCCTAAATTACAAAATGATAACATACAGTCAACTTTTAACTATTACTATTAATAATATAAGCCATCTTGTACCTATCAAGATCTAAGATAATTATAATCTTAATGATAAATCTTCATTTGAAGAATGTCCCCTCCTATTAAAAAAAGGAAATGTATTAGGCAATTTTGAAGAAAAATATGAATAAATATAAAATAGTATTTTCAATAATAGAGTGTATAGTATGTGACTAATTGATTTGTTACAATCAAAATATCAACCTAGGCGTCGCTTATTTTATCAACTGTAGTGTAGTTTAGTGGTTTAAACACCCGACTCCTAAGCAGATATTCCTCTTCGATAGGAAATCGCATCTAGGCGAGAAAATAAATTTTTCGCTGGGGTGGCTGACCTCCATCTCACTATTGGGGTCAAAATTAACAATGCTAAACCTGAGGTGGCGTAAGAAAATAGTAACATAACCTAATCAAAACGAAACTGATGTTTTATCTCGAACAAACTGCATTAAAGTTTCTGAGGGGTCTCCACAGGAGATCTAAGAGAACCAGGATAATATCTATAATAAACTCATTTTAATTAATATGTTCGCTTGTAAATAAAGTATACCTGAAACAATAAAATTAAAATAGAATAGACTAAAGGGAACTAAACTATATTTTTAAAATATTCATTTATAAAATGTTTTATTATTGTTACCTTTTCAATGAAAGTTTTATTCATT
Organism: Megalocaria dilatata; assembly: GCA_034642435.1. Taxonomy (NCBI): domain Eukaryota; kingdom Metazoa; phylum Arthropoda; class Insecta; order Coleoptera; family Coccinellidae; genus Megalocaria; species Megalocaria dilatata. The sequence goes on along the minus strand of CM067854.1, from coordinate 58,860,970 downwards.
CTCTTCACGTCGCTGAAGTTATACTTCCTTAAACTTTTCTGGGGTTTGTACTGCTCTAGTATGTACCAACCAATCGCAATGAAAGCTATATTTATGTATTCTAAGTATCATGGATACGTTACAGTTATGATAATGGCTGCAAAGTAGCCAGCGATTATTACAAATTCTTCCTGATTTTATTAGTTTTCACATCAAAAAGAATGTTGTGGAATTTTCTCTACTTCTCACAACTATTGAGTATTTTATTAATTTCACTTATTTTAGCAAATAATGAATTGCACAATTCTACTAAGTACCTAGCGATGTAAGGCTCTTCCCTCAATTGCATCATATTTTATAATTTTTCGTATTCATAAATTTGCATCTCTGTTACAGAAAGTAAAAACTTCTTTCCAACCCTCGAAGAACTGGGGGCCAAAAGATCCAATGCAGAGATATACATGGGTACAATGGTGTACCAAAATTCAACAGGGAGAAAGAGACTTCACTTTGAAAAGAAGGGGTACGAGAGATTACACCAAAGGAATCAAGAAAGAAGCTAAAAAGAAGGCGGCACAAGCGACAAACATTACACCTCAAGATCCGACGTTCGTTAACTATCAAGACAACAAAAACGGACAATTCAAAGTAATTTCGAACGGACAATCAGTGATAACTAAAGAAAATGAGATGACTTACAAGAAAGGCAGTGTTTCTAGCTCCAGTGATATTACGCCAAAAACAAGCACCATCAAAAAGGAAGCGCTCAATGGTAATACGAAAGAATTTAGGACAAATATGAATCCCCTTGCCAGGAATTCGGTGGTGGAAAGTACTGATGATTATGGGACCTTCAGAAAAGGTCCATATGTGATAAGTGAAAATAGTATAGGACATGTTTGCCACAGAAAATACAGTCATACAGAGGATGCAACGGAACTTTAATCATGTGTATATATTTTACCATACTCATTTTATACCTATGTTTATTTATTTTTATATCACATAAGTCATTATTGCCAAATAAACATACCAAATACATTTCTAGTGATTGTATGGTGTTGTAGCCTCTCAGCCTAAATTGATCAGCGAAGGGAGGTACAGTTCATTAATAAAGTTAAACAAAAATTAGATAAACAAGAGTTAGAACTCATCTGAATAAAAAATTTTTTGATTTTATCACAAAAATAAGGAATATAAGCTATGGAAGTTCTCATTAAGATAATTCTTCATTTGTTAAAAAACTTATGGTGATTTTCGTTCAGTTTGTGATCTCCATAATTTATTTTCAATTTATTCATTTTTTCCACATGCATACATTATCCACGAATTCTTAATTAATAATTCCAGTTCGTCATCTAAATTCACGTTTGTGTGTGATCGAACTTCCTAGGTTCAAATATCTTTCTTTTTCTCCCGTATGCTAAACAACCTATTCACAATGGTGAACAAGATAAAACAAGATCTATACAAAGGAAAAAAATAAAAATCTACAATAATTCAAGATTATAAAAATGAATGCCGAAGACAGTCGAGACCATAATAATAATATAATAATGATAATAATCATAATTATTGAGAAAACTCTCAGTAATAACTCCCCACTTGAACCAATATAATTTCTTAATTAAATCTTAAAAGATTTCAAACACGTCGGGTGGCAAATCTTCCTGGGTAGGAGACTATAAAACTTCGGAGTGTCACAGAAAAAATTTCTTTGAGTAAAGTTTTTTTGCAGATATGAATTTCTGGGTAACCGACTTGTCTGATGAGATGATGAAGGTATTTTCCATGATAATGTTTCTTTGTCTATAGAATTGACTGATACACGTAAATTTTCCTAACAGAAAACACATTTGCTTCTTCATACAAAGATCTAATCGGATACGGGCGATTCTTCTTCAGAATGACCCTAAGAATATTGTTCTGTACGATTTCTAATGTATCCAAAGCATCATAATAGCAACTTCCCCTAGCCACGACACAATATCTAAGTATAGATTAAACAAGAGCATTGTAAACATATATTACTTTTTTCTTTTTAATAAATGCTTCAATTTGTAGATCTTATAAACCAGTTTTTTTTGAACAAGCTGTTTACCTATTCTTTCCATCTCAAATGCTGATCAAATTCCTCACACTTTGTTTACAACAAGAATGCAAAAAACCACCGCAAACATCATCATGCTCCTTCAAATCTTTGTCTGGATGATTAACAGTTGTAGCACAAAAGTTCTTTTTTTTCGGTATTCAGGTGCAGGAGCCCCTGACTCAAAAATTTATATATTTTTTTCATGCCCAATTCGACTCTTTCGAATACCTCAGTCCATGTTTGACCCTCAAGGAGGACCACGGTGTCATTAGCGTAAGATATTATTTTTCCATCTTTGTCCATACTCCCAAAGATATTTACGTAACTCAAAAACAAAAACGCCCCTAGCACCGTCCACTGGGAAACTCCCATAGTGCTGTCTAATTTTGACGATCCGTAGACTAGTACTAATAGTACTAATAGGATACTATTAATATCTCGAAATTAACAGTATGGAATACTTTTTTATTGCCGTTATTTGTTGAGACTATAGAATACAAGAATTCAGAAATAACATTCTCCGTTCTCAAATTTTTTTCAAAACCGAACTAAATCCTACTAAAGATCTTGTGCCCTGTTACGAAGGCTGTTAGCCGAGACTTCAGATAGTGGTCGTATATTTTTGCAAAGTTATTTATTAGGGTGATGGACCTGTACTTTGTTGTTGGTCTTTTCTTATTGCCATAAAGGTAATAGATTCTATAAATTTTCTTGTAGTTGAACTCTTTGAAAAGCATAGATTAAATATATATTTTTTTTTATTCATCTTATTATCCTGATACTCCTAGATCTTCTGTGAAGATCCCTAAGAAGCTTTATCAGCTTGTGCGAGTTAGAAGTTCAGTTGTGTTCTGTGTTTGTTTCTGCGATCTTGCGCCACTTTAGGTCACAGGTCACACTTTAGGTCACAGGTCACACCACTGTTAATTTTTGACCCAACAGTGACATGGTAGCCAACACCCGTCGGCACCCGACATGCTTAATACGATCTGGCTAGGCAGAGGAACCCGATTTCAAATTATTGATTGTACATATCAGCTTTCTTTTTGAATCTGCACTCAGGAAAAATTAATCACCTTTAGATTTGTTGTTCACTGGAATATTTTCCATTCTCCTTTTATTACCAGCCAGTTGATCTCCAATACGACCATATAATATGTTGAAACTTTTATATCCACCGTTTCACTTTATTCTAAAATAATTTTTAGCTCTTGTTGTTCTTCCCATCCTTAGTAGCATTATTTATTGCTTGCCAAATTTTCTGGACATAATTTTATGCTTGCTCGATCCTGTCCATATAAAAGTTATTTTTATCAATTTATTGAGATAATTCCTGTATGATTTGTATTCTGAAATTTTTGTCATACTCTTAGCTGTTTTCATGTGTTATTCAGGACTTTAATTCATGAATGTCTAAAATTTTTATTGAATTTATTGAAAAAGCTATCATAGCTCAGCTTTTCATCATTTTACAGCTTTGTTCAGTTTGATCGGTTTCCAAGATTTTCTGATTTAATCAGACATCCACTAGATCAGCTCTGATGAATAAGTCATGTATAATGGATACCTTCTGCGATTGCATTTCCCTTGTTGGTTTATTAATATGTAAGCGAAAACCGAACATGTTAAGAAACTCAAAGTTAGTAGCATAGCTGTGACGGTTCTAGCTCACTTCCGTATGCGCATAAGTTATCGATAAAAAATTATGTAGATTACATCCATGATAATTATGGATCTCGAGATGAAGAGTCAATGTACATAAATTATCAGTCATAAAATGTCAATTTTATTACATTGCATTAAATTTTTGTATAAAAGGGGCCTCTCTGAGCATAATAGATGCGTATGTGGAGAGATTGAAAGTTGGAGCGATGTCCTGTATGAATGTACAGAGTGCATGTAGGAAAGAATGGTAATTTTGGAGGGAATGTTAAGAGGAGCAAATGAAAGTGTGTATCACACAAACTGGATGATAGAAACGCATGAAAGATGTGAAGGAATGGAAAGCTTCTCCAGGGCAGTCTTCTTAAAAAGAAGACATAGACTCATTGAGGTGTCTCTCTTGGGGCGATCTGGGGAAGAAGGCTGAGTTTCTTGCTGCTGTGGAACGAGATTAGAACTGATGTTTATGAATGGTGGTGGTCGCATGCAAGACGGTACTGTGGTACTGTGGGTTGAAGGGTTGATGTCTGGACCCTGGTGGTGGTGTATCGGAGCGCTACCCTGGTTTCCTGGCGCGACCTGGATCTTACGGTGCTGACGGGTGTGGCAATCCCGCATTACCCTAGCTAACCTTCATAGCTAGAAGTAGTTTGGATAGTGCTTCGCCCTATGCCAGTGGAGGCCTAAGTCTTGGAAGCTGAAGCCAAACTGAAAGTTGCAAATCTATCGTGGAGCGCTGATTCGGCGTATCCTAATCCCGCGCCCATGGGGGCTGTGACCGTAGGCCTGAGAACAGGTAGGTCACATTAAGCAACCTTACTCCTTCCTTGTTCCACCCGATCAACAAACGACTAGATAGAATAGAAGGTAAACATTCAATTGTTTTATTGTAGACATCAAAACGTTAAATTGGACAGTTCCAGACAGCTCCAACACAGTATAAAACAACTCCAACACAGTACCAGACAGCTCCTTCACAGCATCAGACAGCCAGCTTCAGCTCCAACAAGCTCTGTTTAGGCACCAGAACCGTTTTCGAATTATCTCCACAACTTCTACCTGCAAAGATTGTAGTTAAAAGTGATGAATAGAGTAATTTATTTTCTGATTGCACTAAAGAAGAGATGAAACAAATCAAGTATTCTTCTATCGTTGATGAATATTTAAAACAGTATCCAGATGAAGCAAGAAGTTATATTTCATCTATATTGTTTTCGAAAGAACAGGATAATGAAATCGATCATACATATGCACCCAAATATATAACGAAATTTCTAAATGGATGTTAGGTAGCAAGGTTATCAGTTTTGATGGGAAAACTAATGAGATAATCTTAAACAATAATGGACGACTCCCCGGTACATCAATGCCTCTGAGGAAGTTTGGGGTACTTCTCGTAAAGTAGAAAATGAATTCAAACATAAACGTATTGAAAGTCAAAGATTCTCATTGACTGCAGATGGAGATTATGATTTCGGTAATCGTAAGCTATGTAATGTGAAAATACCAACCGAAAGAAGTGATGTTGTGGTTAAAAGAATTCTGGACCAAGAATTGGCTAAGGTTATTAATATATTGAGCGATTTTGGAATCAGATTAGAAAGTATGAAAAATGAATTAGAACAGAATCAAGAAAAACTTTTCGTCAAAGTATTATCCAAACAGGAGCAGAATCTACAGGATTTTAAATGAGAATTGAGAGAACATATCGAAATCTTGAGGGTTTAAAACTAGAATTGAGAGAACGCATCGAACTCTTGAGGGTTTGAAACTAGAATTGAGAGGAGGTTTTGAAGAGTTTGATATTAATTATAGCAAACAGACTAAGGAAAATTTTTTCGTCGAATTGATTGTTATTGTGATTACTTGAAAATAGACTACAGATTCCCGATAATTCTCCCACTCAATAAAAAAAACATTTCCAATGGAGCCCTTCAAGGATAAAGTTCAAGTGGTTATGTACATAGACCTGCAAGAAAAACATTTCGACGTAGGCGTAATATTGAAGCTCTCGAAGGAAATGCGGTATTGTGAAGGAGCTTCCACCTCTTGATTCGGGAGACGGCGTTTCGTTCGGAATCTGCGCATCTGAAACTCATGAGACAGGCGTGATGCGCACCTCTGCCTGATGTCAGTGACCATGTGTTCCGCTTGGAACAGTGTTCGTCAAAAGCTGTATGCCTTGTCCTATTTGAACTCGGCTGGACGGTTACTCATGAATCTTTAGACTGGTCGGGTCGTCTATTGGTACGCCGGTCAAGCTAGAACAGAGCAAGACAGGTTTCTGGACGAGGAGCGAATAAGTTGTTCGCTACAATATGATCAAGGGTATACATGATTTGTGGCAGGTTGATTTGATGCAAATGGATTTGAATACTAATGAAAACGAAAATAATAACTTTGTTCTTGTTGTGATTCATTGTTTTTCCGAATTTATTTGGACTGAAGCACTAAAAACGAAATGTGCTGAAGAAGTTACTCGATCGCTCTCGGAAATATTGGAACAGAGTGAAGGATGCTTCAGGAACCTACAATCGGAGTAAGGAAAGAAATTTTTCAATAGAAAGTTCAACTACCTCAAGAAAAAATATAATATCAATTATTATCACACAATTATTATGACTGTGACGAGTCATACGAACTTTCAAAGAAAAGCTATTCAAATCATTCAGTTTGAATGATACGTACAGATGGTTAGATGTTTTACCTGATATTGTTGAAAAATATAATCATAAAAAATATAGAACAATTGGTATCAGTCCTGCTGAAGTGAATAGACGAATGAACAAGATCTCCTTCGAAATCAATACAGCCATATAAAAATTGCTGGTCATAGTAAATTCAAGGTTGGAAATATGGTGTGTATGAGTAAGTTCAAACACATTTTCAGTAAGGGGTTTGGATAACTGAAATATTCAAAATCACCAAGATTCAGTGTAACACACTGGGTCCTTTAGCCTTAATATATAACGGTTCTTATCACAATATAATGAGGGTAATTGTGTGAAACTTTTTTTATTTCTTACTTTCAAAAATATAGTTCATTTTACTTTTCAATTAATGAAACAGTTTCTTCTCAAAAATTTTAAAAAGGTGGAAAAACGAAATAATACATTTTTTCCCATGAAATGAACTTTTTCTAACTATTATAACCCATATCATCATTTTGTACATTCTACTTATAATTCCTGTAGCCAGTTCTCAACTCGAAAATATATCAAATCACTTCTTTTGCATATTCTAGCGAAATCCCTGCCCTTCTGCTGACTCTTCTCAATGAAATACACGTATTTCACCTCTCGTCAAATCCCCTTACTTCCTAAAAGAGAAAAAGATATCCCGCAATTCCCTGGGATGAACGTTTCCATTGCATCTGCTTCCCATGGCTTTTTCTAATCCATTACCTATGAAAAGAAAGCAATACAGCTCCTATTCCGTCTGTCACGGAATCTCCTGTTCTCTTTACTAAAAAAAAATTAAAACCACACTTTCATGAAATTTCTCATCAATTGAAAAAAATAATGTATACTACTTATACTCTGAAAATTGCTACTTAAACCTCAAACCAAAAAAACTTTTTTATCAATATAATCAATTATTTGCTATCTATCATTTTCATATCATGTCATCCATGTTTCACGCTGATTAGACGCATATTGTGCTCCCGATTATAAAATTGTTTTATTGAAGGGATATAAGATTTCTTAACGACTGTGACTTCTCCAACCACTCAACATACGTACTTACAATTTAGCATAGTGAAAAAATCGGGAAATATAATATAATTCTTCAGTTATGCCACTAACCAAAAATCAGAAAGATGAAATCAAACAGTGCATCATGGAATTTTTGTCTGATAAGGAATTCTTATCGGCATTGACCAACAAGGTGGCAGATGTTATTACCCAGGTGATAAATGACCGGCTCGATAACATCGACGAGAAATTAAAAGAGGTCCAAAAACAATGCAATGAAAAGACAGCTGAAGTTGATATCTTGAAGAATAAAATTGAAAATTTGGAGCGGGAAAATAGATTGAAACAGTTGCGTCTTTATGGCCTGGAGGAAATAAGAGGCGAAAACCTGAATGAGCGGATTGAGAATATTTTTGGTCAAAGGTTTGGGGAACGCGATTTTCAAATTGAAAAGTGCTACAGAGTGGGTCCGAAAAATGGAAAATCGAATAGGCCTATAGTAATTCATTTTAATTCGATGAATTCCAGGAATGAACTCTTCTATAGCAAGAAGAAGTTGAAAGGAACGAAATTGACTCTAACGGAAGGGTTAACCAAGAACAGTTATGATCTTCTCATCAAGGCAAAGAAGAAGGTGGGCATGAGGAAGGCATGGTCGAAGATGGGTCGAATTTTTGTGGAATTGTCCGGGAGAGGACATGTAATTAATTCCATTCAAGATTTAAATGAACTTGTGAAGTAAATTAGGGAGCATAATTTGGTTATATTTTTTTTTTTGGCTACTTTATTACGTTGTTCTCTGATTATTATAGGTGAACTGTATTTTTGTATTTTTGTTTTAGGATATAGATTGTCTTAAAGTGTTTTATCCTTGTTTCCACATTAAACTGCTGCGTACTGATGAAATAATTATTATGGGATATATGGAATTGAGCACGGGTGAGTGAGAATGGGTCAGTTTTCTTTTTGTTTTTTCAATGTCAGATCTTTGTTTCCCCATTTGACCGATTTTAAATCTCTCTTGTTGAGTAAAAGTTTTGATTTTGTAGGTCTCTGTGAATCTTGGCTGAATGATTCCATTCCTACCGATTCAATAAGTATTAATGGTTATCGCTGCGTGAGGTTGGATCGGGGCTCAAGGGGGGGCGGAATTGTAATATTTCTTTCAGATAAAATAACGTATGAAGTAATTGTAAGTGACTGTTCAGTGCACTTAGAGCAGGTTTGGGTAAGGTTCAAGTATAATAAGAGAGTTTTCATCATAGGAACGCTTTACAGACCACCCAGGGGAAGTTTTCCCAAATTTTTAGAATCGTTTGAAGAAACTGTTTCTTCTGTTATAGCGGAGTGTGATGAGTTGGTGTGCGGTGGGGATGTAAACGTTAATTTTTTGAGTGATGGTGATAGTAGAGTTAAGGGTTTTGAACGTTCAATTGCTCTGTTTGACTTAGTACAGGTTATGGATAGCTTTGGACCTGGTTCGGCTAGTTTACTAGATGTGATAATCGTTGAAAAAAATCTACAAGAGAGATATCATTTCGACAGCATAAACATGGATATGATTTCGGATCACTGGTTGGTTTTTGGTGAGGCTATTGATGGGGAGGCGGACTCGGATGAGGGAACTGTTAAGATCAGGTGTTTGCGTCGGATAGAACAGGACGTTTTTAAAGATTACTTGATGAATACTCCGTTCGAAAATATAATATACATAGGTGATATTTATGGTAAAGTGGATCACTTCAATCATTTAATGATAGATCTTTTTGATGAATTGGCGCCCATTAGAACTATTAAGTGTAGAAGGAACTACAAGCCTTGGTTCACGTCCACAATACAGAGTATGACTCGCCTCAAACATAGGGCACTTCACAAATTTCAACGGGATAAAACATCGGAAAATTGGGAATATTATAGGAAAATTCGGAATGAGACGTCGGCCGCCGTGAATCGAGAGAAAAAGGCTTATCTACAATATTCAATAGAAAACGAAAGAAATCCCAGGTCCCTGTGGAAAAAAATTGCGGAACTCAATGTGCACAATAGGTCATCCAAAAAAAAGTTGCCGTCAGACTTAGATCAGCCGGAACAATTGAACAAATGGTTTTTAAATGTTGTTCCTGGTGGGGGTGCAAGTGTTGAGTCAGTTGTTGATTATTACAACTCCAAAGACTTCACGTTGTTCAGCGAAAAGCTTGTTTTTGAGCTGACAAAGGAGGAGGAGGTTTCTGAAATTCTGGGATCAATTCACTCCAATGCAATTGGGCCGGATGGACTTAATATAGAAATGTTGATACGTTGTAGCCCATATATACTCAAGTTTCTGACCAACATTTTTAACAGCTGCATTCTGGACTCGAGATTCCCTAGGGAGTGGAAAATTTCGAGAGTGTTACCGCTCCCAAAGGTGGCTAATCCTAGTAATTTCAACGAGGTTCGTCCGATATCCATAATATCTCCGTGTGCAAAGATTTTTGAAAGAATATTAGCGAATAGAGTGAAGTCTCACCTGGAGAAATTTAATGTCTTACCAGCTCGACAGTCAGGTTTCAGGAGGGGGTTTGGTTGTTGCACGGCTCTTCTTGATGTTGTAGACTCTATAATCGCTGCAGTGGATCGGGGTGAAGTTTGCGTTTTGACACTATTGGATTATTCTAAGGCGTTCGATAGAGTAAACCATCAAATACTCATTGCAGTGTTGAAGCATGTGGGATTCTCTTTGTCTGCCATTCAGTTAGTGAGGGAGTACCTGCGAGATCGACGTCAGTATGTGGAGACCTCGTCGGGAAGATCGCAGACAGGCAGTGTGGAGTCTGGGGTCCCACAAGGCTCGGTACTGGCACCTATTCTCTTCTGTATATACACTGTCTTCATTACTGATGGCCTTAAGTTTTGTACTGACTTTCGGTACGCAGATGACACGCAGCTCCTGTACTCTTTTTTGGCTTCGGATATTATTAGAGCAAATCAGGAGATAAATTCAGATCTTGATCGCTTGTCAGCCGACTCCTTGAAGCACGATTTATTACTGAATCCGGATAAAACAAAGGTTCTTGTCTTTGGTGGTAAGGCTGCTGAGGTCGTTAAAGGGCTGAAATTGAGAGTCAATGGAAGTGAGATTGCAGCCGTTGAGTCGGCTAGGAACTTGGGAGTCATTCTAGACGTTGAGCTTCGGTTCACTGAGCATATATCATTATGTCTTCAGAGAGCCTACACCGCATTAAGAAGTCTTTATCCCCCATAGGCATTTCCTTCCGCAGAAGCTTAAGATATTGCTTACTGATTCACTTGTCCTAAGCCATTTTAACTTTTGTGACGTGTTGTATGGTCCCTGTTTGCGTCTTGACGACAAAGTGAGAATCCAACGGGTTCAACGTGCCTGTCTTCGCTTTATTTATGGAGTTAGAAAGTATGAACCAGTCATTCATAAGTTGAAATGCTGTAGTTGGTTGAGTATGGATCAAAGACGTGAGCTTCACTCTGCAGTATTATTTCGTTCAATTATATGCTTTGAATCACCACCCTATTTGTATAATAAAATACGTTTCAGGTCAGATGTTCACAATGTAAATGTAAGGTTCAGGGGTATGATTTCTCCACCAGTTTTCAGGACTGCCTTATTTCGACGTTCATTTTCTTTTTCTGTATATTCTCTGTATAATCGCTTACCTGCTCATCTCAAGTGCTGCAAACCAGAGGTGCTTAAGTCCAATTATCGAAAACTGCTCCTCTCTTCAAGTGTGTAGTATGGACTTTAAGACTACGTACTTACAATCTGGCGTGTGATTGTAATTGTTTCTCCTCAGGGTGTGCTCAATCCATGATATGTTTTTGTTGGCGCGGTGTGTGGAACGTGGGTGAAATTTTGGTAATTTTTTTTTTTTTTTTACATTTTTCGGTGTCACAGTAATAACAGCTATGCTGATGTGAGACCATTTGCAATATAAAAATTGTTTTTTTCTTTTTTGTAGGCAGTGGATATCTGCTTTGTAGCTCTTATAAAATTGCAATAAACGTATTATTATTATTATTATTATTATTATTATATCACTTGTACATAAAACTGCAATCTTCCACACCGTTCTGAACATTCACCTCTAAAATTTCTTTTCTCTATCTCCTCGGAAAAATACAGAACAATTCCACCGCTGTCGCCATTTTGTAACACACTGGGTCGTTTACCCTTGATATATAAGGGTTTTTATCTCAATATAGTAAGGGTAACTGTGTGAAACTTTTTATATTTCTTACTTTCAAAAATATAGTCAATTTCACTTCTCAAAAATTTCAGAAAGATGGAAAAACGAGATAATCCTTTGTTTCCCAAAAATGAACTTTTTCTAACTATTATACCTTACCACTATCATCATTTTGTACTACTCATAATTCCTGGATCCAGTTCCCAAATCGAAAATATGTCAAGTCACATACTTACTTTACTAACCTCTCTTTTTGGAAAGAACTTGGGTTCGTGCTCGTCGCACGAAGGACAAGTCTTTTGTTTTAAAAGTATTTTCTGAGGAGATGGATAGAGCAAAAAATAACACATTTAAAATAGATATCACTTATAATGAATTAAATGTTATCAGTTGATATAAATCTGAATATTCACAATCACAGTCCTTTGAAAAGCAATTGATGTAAAACGATATTCTAAAATCAAATCATGAAATTATTTACATCAATTTTTGGAAGACTTCACGACCCTATTATCGTCATATTGTCGTTCTTAGTTGTAAACAATTTCTATTTAAAGCCGATAAAAGGATGTTGATGAAGTTACAGAGAAACAAAATCCTACCTTTTTCGGAAAACCTATCCGCAAAACCGAATGTCATGTTCAATGGCTGAACCCTCTACACGGGGGTGTTGACCTCAACCCTTTTTGGAAAGAACTTGGGTTCGTGCTCGTCGCACGAAGAACAAGTCAAAAGTACTTTCTGGGAGATCGATAGAGCAAAAATAACACATTTAAATGAGATATCACATATTATAAACTAATATGGTATCAATCAATATAATATTAAATTTTTACAATTTTTCACAATCTTTTGAAAAGCAATTAATGTAAAACGATATTCTGAAATCAAATCACAAGTATTATTCAGATCAAATTTTGGAAGACTTCAGGACCCTGGACTGTTAATTTTAATGAGTCATATTGTAGTTCAAGTTTTTCGGATATAGATTTCAATACGGTAAGAATAGTACCTAGATCATATTTTTTATAATTTGTAGGATCAAGGTAAGAACAATCTTCATAAAGTTTGCTATTTTGTTCAAATCTGTCCCTTATACTCTGAACTGCATGATTAACAACTGTTTTTTTAATTAATTTTTTTAATAATTTGAAATAAGGTTATTCTGATTTTCACAAATTTTTATTGTTAAACTCACAACAATTGTTTCGCTATCACAGTAGCATCATCAGGCAAGATCTTGCTTGATTAACTATTTTGACTATCCTGTGTTTAGGTACATATATTCTCCATTGCCTTACCAAACACCGCATTATTCTTCAATTTATAAAGATTTTTTTTTAATTCATTAGATGCTTTCATCCGTAGCTCAGCATTTAAACCGATAAATGATTTCAACCAAGATCATTGATTAAATTTGAGAACTCTATGAATTTTAGTTAACGTAAGCCCATTCCTCAAAGCCTGCTTCAAATTTCTATATTTTAATATATATATTTTCTTATCATATCGTTAGTAATTTAGGTAATTTCGAGCATGGAGGAAATCGATTTTCAGGGCTAAATAGTGAATCCAAATGTAAATCAGGTAGGTGTTGTGGATATTCAATACCAACTTCCAGAAAATATCCTTCAGATGCATCATGCCCGGCAATTGAATTAACATCAATATTATTATCTACCCAGTCAAACCCATCATAAGGAAGATATTGACTCATTGCCCAACCGTATAGATTATTCACCTCTAAGTAAAGTATGTATGATATCAACTTTTTGGAATCAAATTCAGTTATATACTTATTATTATTTACTTGAGCATACCTATCGGAGCACTGACTTATTCCGCCTCTTATACTTTGTTCAATGAATGAAATCATATTGATATCTTTTATGATTTGGAGTTTTGCTGATGTATATCTCAGCATGTAATCCCATGTATATCCTGGAATTGTATGATACCAAGCTGGATCTAATCCGTACGTACTATGGCAGCTTTGACGAAACTGTTCAAATATATCAGCTAGTAGAAGAACATCAGTTTTGAAATATAAATTTGAATATTCTAATAAATTTTGACAACCGAAAGTGAACCAAACTTGTTCAGCATATAAATATTCTTCATCAGTTATATACTTATCATTCAATTTATTGTAAAACTGATCTTTTGGTGGAAGTTTAGTCGCTGCTAATTTTTCTTTATTATTTATATAATCATAAGGATATATACCTTTTCTAGTGAGTAGTTCATAGTGTTTCGTAGTTGAATTGGGGAACTCTGAGTATAAATAGATGAATCAGGCCTAAAATATTAAGCTAACTGTTCAAGAGACGATTGCATAAATCATATACTATCAATAAACCTGAATTTCAGTTTCCTCATCAATAAGTGTTAAGGAAATATATTTTTCTTTATTCAATGGAGGAACTGCTATATGATGAAATTGAGCAAAATATCCTATCAAAAAATTAAAATCATAACCGCTTAAATTATAGAGCACAACTGGTACCATAAATGATTTTCGATATTGTAAATTGCATATATTATGTGCAAATCCTTTAATTTTTTCCGTGAAATGATTATGATCTATCACAATTTTATTCCCATCACTAAATTATTTCTTACATATATGACATAGTTCATATGTTTCATTATTTAGAGATTATATGGGGATCTTTTCCTAGGTTATTTCAATTCCCTGGGATATTGTTCTGGAGTTCTTTGGTTTCTCACATGTTTCATATATTTCGTTTGTATATTATATATGAATTAATCTATATTTTGCTTTCTCTTTATAGAACTAATCTGTTTATTCATCAAATAAACTTTATTATTTCTATTATTATTTTTGTCTACATTAGATATTATGGGCTCAATGTGCTTGAATTTCATGTTCAATTTAATTGCTATCAAATCAAGCTGCTCTTCGAACCATTCGAGACAATTCTCACCGGTATAACTATTATAAAATGATTGATATGGGTCATGGTTACATTTTAGGTAATAACCTAAACTCAAAAGTATATGTTCCTGATACTTGAATGATTTAGAGAAGGATGTTTTATTCGAATCACTATCCTTCAAATATGATTCGAAATCTGCATAAATAATAAAAAGGATTTTTTCTTCATACTTGTGATTTTTTTTAATTCAATTTGTGATTCATTGATAATGGATCACGACGGTTGCAGTATTCCTCATGCTTAATCAAATTAGTTTCAGTGTAGAAATAATTGAAGTATCTGTCACAAATATATTTTTGCTATCATGTTTCGCAAGAGTTAAAGATACAAGACGAGATAAATTTTTGATAGGAATATAATGATATCGAATAGCATAATCTTCTTCGTCATCATCGGTATTTTGTGGAAGGTATTTATTCTGGACGAGAAGTAAATTTAAATGTCTGCTAGAAATTTTGTTCGTAGAGATGCGTGTAGGTATAACATCGAAATTTTTCTTATTTAAATTTAATGAGAAAATATTAACTGATAAGTTATTGTTTTCCTCAAATTTAGCAACTTGTTTAATGTACATGGGAAACTATTAATCTTGAAAATTGAGAACATACTCGAAATATGGATAAAGGATCGGTATTTTTATTTTGTGGATAAAGTTCGGCAACGATACTTCAAGCGTAACAGACATTATAGTTATTTTTTATATTGATGCAAGCTTTTTTTTATTTTTCAGTCAATTCAATATATGAACTATAATTCCCCATTCCATATTTGTTAATGTTTACTTCAAGTGAAATAATGGAATGTAGTGCATAACCACTACCTTTTTCGGAAAATTCTTCTAACTTACTATTTTATCTAAAACAAATTCTGCTAATAGTTGATTGATTTCTGAACTAGCAACAACAATGAAATTTTGGGTTTTGAAATATTTAAAGTTGAGTATTTCAGATTCGCTAGATTTCTTGTTTCTTCTCTGTTGATACTTCATTTCATGTACTGATTTATGTCAAATAAAGTTTATTATTATATTATTATTCACAAAAAGTGGTATTCAATTTAGGATTTTCTGTTTTTTCAATATATTTCGTAATCTGCTTTCAATAAGAACAAAGGCATCAGTCATGAAGTCATTTATCTCAGCATGTTTCATATTTATTACAACGCCAGTTCTAACTCTACCTGAATTCACTTCTTCCCACTTTACTCTCTCCGAACGTTTTTATCTTATCTTATATATATATATATATATATATATATATATATAAATCAATTGCTGTTCGTTAGTCTTGCTAAAACTCGAGAACGGCTGAACGGGTTTTTCTTATCTTGGTCTTGAAATGATCGTGGAGGTCTAGGAAAGGATTAAAAGGTGAGAAAAAATCGAATAATTGCCGGGAAAACCCTAAAAACAGCCCTTTTCTGTTTTCCATACAAACGTTTTCTAACGTAACTAAAGTAATTAAGATACCATTATACCACACTTAAGATATGAGCAAAATCCCGAATGTTGAAATTCCCACTTTTATTTTATTGGGCATTAGTATAATACTGGGAATTTCAACATTCGGGATTTTGCTTATATCTTAAGTGGGGTATAATGGTATCTTAATTACTTTAGTTGGTAATTGATGAGATAAGAAACATCTTATAATAAGTTATCAATTACATTTAAATGATAAAGTAATAGTTTTGCAATTTCAAAAATTCTCCCCGTTTTGTTCAAATACTTCATAATAAGTTGATAAATGTATTTAAAGCCAAGACAGTTTGTTTAGAAATCAGTAGTCTGTATGATCTGATGAAGTTAAAATGTAACGAAACGCGTCATCAGTTACTCAATAAAAGTGTAAATTAAACAATTATTGTTTTCATTTCATCTAACTTCAGTTGTTATTCTATCAGATTATTTTGTTTTAGATTAATAAATATTAAGTTTTGTCACAAATTAAATTTCTGAACGCAACCATAATATTTAACATTAGATTTGACAACCAACTAATATATCAATCCATTCTGTCGCACTTCAGAACACGGAAAAAAGTATTACTTTATTGTGTTACGATATATATGAGTGCGCGAGAACTTTTTTTACTTTGGTGATCCTTTTTGATAGTGACATTCCAAGTATTCTGCTCTTTTTTTTATATTTTGTGACAGTGACACTTTACTGCTAAGTGAGCGAGAAATTGTCTCACTTTTATTAATTACAATTAATGATGCCGAGGAGAAGACCTGCCTTAGGTCGTCACAATTTCCAGTACGTCTGGCCTTTGCGATGACCATAAATAAATCGCAAGGACAGTCGTTAGAAGTTTGCGGAATCAACTTGGATATTTCCGTTTCGCGCATGGACAATTATACGTCGCGTGTTCGCGCGTCGGAAAACCGTCTTGTTTGATTATTTACGCACCACAAAACAAAACAAAAAATATAGTTTATGAGAAAGCTTTAAATTAATTAACAGGCTGTATCATAGCAGTGTGTCAATAACAACATTAAACCTTATAAATAGCCAGTATTTCAGAAAAACTCTGTTTTGAAAGTAAGCAACATAATGTGTCGAAAATAACAATAAAACTTCATACTCATTCAAAAAATGCTTTTTTATTAAATACGGATTCGTTTTGTTTGTTTTAAGATTATTTTATACAAAAGTTTAGGTCTTTTATTTATCGATTGAGGCAGTACGAAATCTGCCAAGTCAGCTAGTTAGTTGATAAATTCTCACCCTCTTTGAATCAAATCATCTGCTTTAAAATGGTTTCATACCGTTTCAAGCGGTTTATATTCGTTTGAGTTTGGTATTTTGTATTAGGAGTTATCGATTTCTTCTGCATTTCATAATATAATTTAATTTGATTATTTACTAGATTCAACCATTCCTTTCTATCATCAATTGAATTAATTTTTTCCAAATGTTTAAATGCTCCATGAAAAACAGATATTATATCATAATTTACCTTCATGATCACAATGAACTGAACTCGAACTTGGTAACTGGATGTTTCGTTACAATATCCACCAATGAATTTGATGCAAATCTTCCCCTCGTTGAGATGTCTTTCAAAGCATTCGTCGACATTGTTGCTAAGAATACTCGATAATTCTCCAACTCCAAAAGAATGCTAGTGCCGAATTTTGTTTTCACAAATTTCGCCTTCACAATCAGAAACTTCTCTCCCAGCGATAATTCTGGCAGTTTTATATAATTTTTTCTGTATAAGAACAAGCAGCATTTAGTTTGACGAAATCCATGATGATGATCTATTACCAAAAAAGAAATATGTAGATAATCGCACATTCATATTATGGTAGATAATGATGTTTCTACTCACCACAAATTACCAGGACACACACAACAAAACTTCAACACGTATGGTATATTCGAAACCAATGAATCCTTACATGAACCAATGTTGTCTTATATATTCTTCAATACCGTTAAGTATCAATAAAAACATAGAAATCTACGGATCTCTCATTAACAAGAATGGAAAGGAAATATGTAAATTGACTTAGGCACTACACCACCGAGATCAATAATTAGGTACTTTGATTACAAAAGGACAATTCACAATTGAAAAACACTGAAAAGAAATAAAAACCTTCACCCCCAGACGCATACCTAATTAACACGGATGTAACACAATTGACATTTTATGACTAATAATTTATGTGCACCGACTCTTCATAGATGCATTGTGTACTGTGATGCATTCGGATTCCAGAAGAACAATTCACAATTAAAAACCACTGAAAGGAAATAAAACACCCAGACGCATAATTATGACGGATGTAATAAAATTGACATTTTATAACTGATAATTTATGTGCATTGACTCTTCACCCCGAGATGCATAATTATTATTAATGCAATTTACATCATTTTTGACCGATAATTTATGCGCGTACGAAAGTGAGCTAGAACTGCCACAGCTATACTACTTAACTTCTTACCTCGCTCACATCGTTCCATTATATATTGATATCTCCTATGAAGAGTAATACTTTCCTGCATTTGAGTTCGAATTTCCTCAAAACAATCAGCTAATTCCATCATAGACAGATTTTTGTTTAAGAATTGCGGCGTGTATTTCACAGAAAGTAATATCACACGAAAAAAGTAAATCTAATTAGTTTAGACTCTGACAGCTCATAATTAGATTGAAAATTTCAAAAGAATTTCCACTTCATACTGTACATGCAAAACCCATCAAAAAATTAAGTTAATATTGACCCCGTCAATACCAGTGCTACAGTAGATGCAATGTGATCAATCAACTTTGCAAAAATTACAAATTTTTATATTCTGAGAGAAAATTTACCTTACAAACATCTCGTTTAACCCTGAGCATTGATGGTACAAATAGGATTTGAATGACAATGCTTTTTCAGTTCAAGGTTCTATGTATCACTTCGAAATCTGACAGGTCAGTTCAAAAAATAATATACATATAAAATTGTGTTTGCTCAAAAAATTAACCTACTTGACCACAACGAATGTGGTGAGTTTGCTGATTGAGCTATAGAGTAAATTAAAATTCATCTTGATTTTTACAATCTTCAATTTTACTTAGCTGGTTACATTGTGTAATTTTGTAGCTGAATTAAAAAACAATTATCACTCACGAATTGAGCTGAAATTTTGCATACATTTTACCAATATCTATGTGAAGTTATCCACGGATTTCCAGCCGAGGTTTATGACGCGCAGAGGGTCGATCGTGGGGATCGACAGGCGGCATTGGCAAACCTTCATTTGTTCCAAAATTTGTGTTATCAATGATTTTTTTAAGTGTTGAAGTATTGAATCAGAAAATAATGAGATTTTTAACTTCCGAATTAACTCGTTCATAACTGCACAGCAAAAATTAAAAAATTCATGAAAAAAAATTATTTCTCGCGAGTCTTCCATTTACAAAAGGAAAAATCATATCTCGGGAAGTAGAACCGCTCGTTGATGATTTTTTCACTGTAATATTCATATTGAAATACTCTTAATTGATCAACTTTCAGATGAATTTGGACCGTTGACGGGAATTCGTGATATCGAAAAAACCGTCCAGTCACAGTTTTCACATAATTCGAAAAAATTTTATTTTCATATTTATATTTTATCTCGGAAAGTAGAAACTGCTAATTGATCATTTTTCACAGTAATATTAACATTGGAATGCTTTAAATTAATCAACTTTCAGATGAATTTGACCGTCGATGGGAATTGGTAAAATCGAACAAACCGTCCAGCCACGATTTTCGCAAAACTCGAAAAAAATGAATATCTCCGAAAGTAGAAACCGCTCATTGACTTTTTCACTGTAATATTCATCTTGAGATGCTCTAAATTAATCAACTTTCAGATGAATTTGGACCGTCGACGGGAATTCGTGATATCGAAAAAACCGTCCAGCCACTGTTTTCACATAACTAGAAAAATGTTATATCTCCGAAAGTAGAAACCGCCCATTGATGATTTACAGTGATCTTCATATTGAAATGCTCTAAATTAATCAACTTTCAGTTGGATTTGGACCGTCGACGGGAATTCGTGATATCGAAGATACCGTCCAGCCACGGTTTTCGCATAACTCGAAAAAATGTTATAACTCCTATCTCGCACAAGCTGAAAAAGCTTCTAGGGGATCTTCACAGAAGATTCACGAGTCTCAGGATAATAATAATAATAAAAAAATAATAATAATCCCCAAAAGTAGAAACCGCCCATTGATGATTTTTCCACAGTTATATTCACATTGGAATGTTCTAAAACTTTCAGATGAATTTGCACCGTCGACGGGAATTGGTGAAATCGAAAAAACCGTTCAGTCACGGTTTCACAAAACTCGAAAAAAATGTATATCTCCGAAAGTAGAAACCGCTCTCATTGATGATTTTTTCACTGTGATATTCACACTGAATTGCTTTAAAATAATTAATTTTCAGATAAATTTGGGCCGGCGACGGGAGTTCGTGATATCGAAAAAAACTCCAGGTTCTTTTTCTTTCGCTGACATGTATTCTCATCAAAATTTTCGAAAACTTTCTACTTAGCCGTTGTCCTTAAATGCAATTTATCGAAATATTTGAATATATTTTGAGTAGGTCAATAGGCTGAATTCAATTATAAGATATTTTTATTATCCTGTCCAGTAGGAACCACAAGGAGGTGTGTAGGTGTAGATATATCTTGCTCAGGAAGGAAATGGGAGGAAGTTAGAAAATTTGATATAATAAACTGTTCGAAAATTGAAATAGATAATTTGTATTCACATAATAATAAAAAATAATAAATGAAGATAAATAAAAAAGCGAATTTGTATATGTACTGATGTATTAAGTTAGTTATCCACGTGGGGGTTAAACTGCCTGAAATGCCAACAGTAAGCAAAACTGCTTTAGAGCGACTACATAGTACTCATCTTACTCTATTCGGCATTGTATCAATGAGGTTATCAATGAAATCTCGAGGAATGTTTCGCCAAATGTCCTTCAAAGTATTGGCGAGCTGTTGTAATGTCTGAGGTGGGTCAGGTGAGCGATGTGATTGCTGTGACATTGCAGAACAGATATGTTCAATACAATTTTGGTCTGGAAGAACAGAGCGCCAATCCATTCAGTTAATGCCATGCATTTCTTTGCGGTCGCAGATAATTCTTGCCAGGCATGGATGACCATTATCGTCGAATAACGTGAAATTGTCACCAATGGCTACCGCAAAGGGAACAATAATTGCTTCTACAATCAAATCACCATACCTTACCGCTGTCATGGTTGCGTCAATGAGGACAATAAGATCTGTGAACCCATTAAAACAAATACAGCCCCCAACGAACACTGATCCGCTACCCAAAAGAGTTGTTGATCTCATGAAATGTTCATTATACAGTTGATCATGTTCTCGCCACACCAAAATTTACCCTTCTGACTGATACAAAAATTTGAACTCATTCGTTCCAGTTCTCATGTTCAAGATCTCAACGATATCTTACAACCCAGTGCTCCCTATTCAATCGCGGCTGCCTGGCGGATCTTCTTGCCTTCAAATTGAGACTGCGCAACTATTCCGGATTGTTTGACCAGAAACTATCCTACCAGTAGCTTTAAGGAATGAGCTATTAGTTCCGGATGCTGTGAAGAAGGAATTTCGTCGTGTAGTTAACTGTATTAGCCGATCTTGTGCGACAGTTGTAGCTCTTGATCTTCCACCCTCATGAGCATATGCAGCAGCACTTCCAGCAATGCGATAGCGATTCCACGCTCTACCAACTTTACTTTATAGACTGTTGGCAACTTATAGCAAATAAACTTTATACCACTTCTAAATAGAATTTAATGTGACATATGAGAAGAAAAATTAATTCTTATTCATTGAACACAACTGACAAACTTCAAATAAATCGTTTGATTGGCTTTGGTAAATACATTTTCTATGGAAAACTCTACGACAATTACCAAACCGTACTGATGAACACGAAAACACGACATTTCCGCAAAATAAGCATCTTTCAGCCATATTATTCATTACGCTTCCTTTCAAATTTTCTCTGTATTGTTCAATGTTGACATTATTTCTCAATCTGTCTCCATTGACCAATTTTGCAAAATAATAAAGGATATATACAAATACAACCGTCCTCTTGTTTATTATGTTCCTTCAATTCAATGGATCAATCATTAATATCGGAACAAAAATCATCTTTATAGAACTGTTAATATTTCAGGTAACTAGTTAAATATAATGAAGTTTTTTTTTCTGTACTGTCATAAGAGATGATGAAGAAAATCGAGTATCGAACCGTTACAGAGTTTTTAACTAAGCAGAGAAAAAGCCAAAAAATCATTCATGAAGAGTTGCTGTTTACCAAGACTGTGTCTCGTTGTTATCTACCGTTCAAAAGTGGTCAAGTAAATTGAAAAAAAGGCAGAGAAACCATTGAAGACGACCCTCGCTCGAGGGGGGGGCACCACTCAAGAAAATGTGAAAAAGTGGGGAAGCTAGTACTTGAAGATGCCAGAATGAAAATCAAGATGTTAGCAAAGATGATAAACCTATCCGTGGGTACCATACATGCTATACTTCATGACCATCTTAACCTCTCAAAGATCAGTGGAAGATGGGTACTGAGAATGCTCATCGCATCTCAGAAGCAAGTACGAGTCGAGAACCGTTTGGAGTTTTTAGAGCTCTGTGGAAAAAACCCATCGAATATTTTCAACCGACTGGTTACTAGTAATGAGACGTGGGTTCATTAGATATGACCCTGAGTAAACAAAAGTCCATGCAGTGGATTGAAAAGGGTGCACAGCCCACAACGATGTTTAAAGTCACCCCATCCGCTAGAAAAATAATGGCTACGGTCTTTTTGGATTCTAAAGGTATTTTATTGATAGAATACACTAAAAAGGGTGAAACTACTTTGTGTAATTTAAGAGAAGCAATTAAAGAAAAAAGACGACAAAATCTCACAGCGGGAGTGTTGCTGCTTCACAACAACTCGCCGGTTCTCAAGGCCCGCGTGGCGAAGGCTGCTGTACAGGAATGTGGCTTCGAAGAAATTACTCATCCTCCGTACAGTCCAGACTTAGCCCCCAGGGACTACTACCTATTCCCAAATGTGAAAAAATGTCTTTATGAAAATCGATTTTCCGACGTTGAAAAAGTGAAGGTAGCAATTAATACCTATTTTGAGGCTTATTTTTCGATCTAACAATTGTATTGAAATTCTAGGGGAAAATTGAATTCTTCCAAAATTTTCTGAATTTCCTTTCATGTCTATATAAAGAATAAATTGAACGCCCCTCGTTATAACGTGGGGAAATTTTGATATTCATTCTTATTTGTTTTGAATATATTCAAAATATGAAATAGGACAACCAAGCCTTTCTTAGCAATAAATCAAAATCCTCGGAAATAATTTCCTTTACATCACATTCAACATCCGAAAAAAAGATATATAATATTACATAGCTTTATCTTTATATTGGATATTTTTATAATAACTTGAAGCAGAAACTAATGCATTTCTTAAAATAATTAATGTTCCTCATTTTAAAAAAGAGGGATCTCCAATGTTTTCAGAAAATATTTATTTATTTCAAAATTCAATTTTGAAGGAATATTCCTCCAAAATTAGGCATTTCTAAAAACACGTTCAATTTTGATATCCTCGAAGATCCATATGACAAAACCACACCAACTTCTATTAGTTCTTTCGAGGAGGCTCTGTATTTGAAGATGGAGAGGAAGTGTTTTTGACAAGGTTCCCGTTTTGATGTTGATACCCTTAATTTTCTCTTTGACTGCTTGTATTTTCTGCAATTCGGTACAAAATTTCGTAAAGTTATAATTGTTGTCGATTATTTTATAGCATTTCATGAACATCAATGTGAAAAAATCATCAATGAGCGGTTTCTACTGTCGGAGATATTAAATTTTTTCTAGATTTGTGATAACCGTGGCTGGACGGTTTTTTCGATTTCATAAACTCCCATCGACGGTCCAAATTCTTCTGGAAATTAATTATTTTAAAGCAATTTAGTGTGAATATCACAGTGAAAAAATCATCAATGAGCGGTTTCTACTTTGGAAGATATACAGTTTTATTCGAATTATGTGAAAAACGTGGTTGGACGGTTTTTTCGATATCACGAACTCCCGTTGACGGTCCAAACTCATCTGAAAGCTGATTAATTTAGTGCATTTCAATATGAATATTACACTGAAAAACCATCAATGAGCGTTTTCTACTTTCCGAGATATACAGTTTTTTTTCGAATTATATAATAACCGTCATTATAAAATAAAACACTTGTTTACATTTTCTACTTTATTTTTGGTATTGACGTACGTTTCGTCTTTGCTAGAAAGACTTCATCAGAATATTCTGATGAAGTCTTTCTAGCAAAGACGAAACGTACGTCAATACCAAAAATAAAGTAGAAAATGTAAGCAAGTGTTTTATTTTATAATGACAATTACAACTGATTTCTACCAAGCAACGGCCCAATCTATCATAAATATATAATAACCGTTTTTTCGATATGTAGACAACCCAAATTACACCTAACAAGAGCAAAGAAACAGTTATGCAAAACACAGTAATGCCAGAATAATATATTTCTATTAGTAATATTGAAAAGCAACAACCCTCAATGAATGGAAACAAACATTTATCAGCCTGTGGTTAAATCTACTCTACGCAGTGGTTCGCAAAGCTCCACAGTGAACTTAATGGCGCCCCGGGTCTGAATGACTTATTACAACATATCGTTAGGTCGATAACTCGCTCAAATCGGATATCATTCTTATTCATCGGAAGGGGTTAGAAGTGACAAGATACACCTAGTAATCGCACCTACAACTGCACTTCCGGTAACCAGTGCAGAACCTAACCGTTACAAGGGATAGTTTTAAATGAACAGTAAGGTAAAGGTAACTGTGGTATGCCCAGGAGATCTCCTTGAAGAAGGGAACTAACATAATTCGAGTCAACCGGAAAAGTTACTATCAAATGGACTACATCTGGCCTCCTTGGGGTGGCCAAGGCCCAGGAAGGCTCAGATATTACTGAAGAACGAACCAAATACTAAATGAAGGGTCACGCAAACTAATCTCTTGGATAACATTTAAATAAGGTTATTCTGATTTTCACAAATTTTTATTGATATGTTCACAACAATTGTTTCGCTATCACAGTAGCATCATCAGGTAAGATCACATTTTGAATAACTACGGATTTCGGAAACAAGCTTAGTTATTCAAAATGTGATCTTGCCTGATGATGCTAGTGTGATAGCGAAACAATTGTTGTGAACATATCAATAAAAATTTGTGAAAATCAGAATAACCTTATTTAAATATTATTTAATATGGATTTTCGCCAAGTAAGGACTGATACAATTCAATATTTAATCCCTTGGAACAATGATCTAGCAATCACTCTCACATTCTCACAGTAGCGTTGGATATCCGTATTTACGATACGTCGTCCTCTACCAGGGCTTTACCCTAAAGAACGCCACCGGTTCACAAAGAATACAATCTCTCAAAGTAAGCGGGCGCATGTTTATGGCAAATATGTAACACAAACTGACTAGGACATTATAAAATAGACGCAGTACCCCATCACCTAGGTGTTTAATGAACGTTACAATAAGAAAAAACAAAGAAATAGGTAACAGGGGGATCACACAAGAGTAAATGCAAATCAGTTACATATCAAGCACCGCAATTAGTAAGAATAGATAATAAAAATCTCTATTAGCAATTATAACGCAGATAAAGAACCACTAATTATAAATACAGCAAAAAGCAACTAGGCACCGAGAGAAAGTATACAATACAAATAGATAACTTGTGAGGGTCGTGCCGCTTTAGTTATATACAAAGGCAATGCATTCTAGTTAAAACATTCCGGTCGGATTAAATAACACTGAAGCAAAAATACAAGAATGAAAAGCGATGAATGGAAGTACAATGAATCAGCGTGCAATAACTAATCAGAAGCATTTAAAAGAAGTTTACTTAGAAAGAGTTACCAAGGGAGACTGTTATCTACTATCTCGAGTATGTTACTAAGTTACTCAGGAGGTTTATTTCCAAGAACCTTCCTTTCGGCTACTTCAAAATACAATGGGAATACTATAAGGACATTGTTCTCTTTTTGTTATTATCACGGATCGCCTATGTGGCAAGGTACACTGCCACAGAGTATTTGACACATAAATAACGCGAGTAAATACAATGACTTAATGGTAGAATTTATATAATATATGAGGGATTCTGTGACTCGTGATCCTTTAAAGGATACGAATCTCTTCAATCCGAAAATTTGCATTAATTTTCGTATCGTTATTATGCACCTAAGCACCGAATTTTTTTTCGACTCGATCAGTTATTCCGGAACTAATGAAAAAATTTTTTTTAAATCCAAATATTAATAAGTGCGGAACCAAATCTACTATGGAAGTTTCGACACCCTAGTTCTTTCCGTTCGAAAGTTAGGGTCCTTATGGACGGCCGGAATTACTTTTGACCTCGGAATCTTCATCATTGAGTCCAACCTAGTCGTCTGAAATCGTTTTTGCCTAAATCTTGGAAAATAACAGACATTTGATCATAACGATAGCACGCTGTTCCCTACAAAAAGCGAGCAAAAAAAACTTCCAGCAAAGTCAGAAAAGAAATCAAATCAGTACATACACCAGGAATTTAGTGATCCTTTTGGATCATAAAATCACACATCGTTTATTTTATAAATTTGCTAGCCAAATGTATGAAGATTGGTTCATTTGTTCGGTTTATTCAATCCGATGAAAATTATTTCACTGATCTGATGTTCAAAATATTCACCTTTTCCGGTGAAATCTATAAAACTTGGTATTTTCACGTAAAATCATAAATATTTTTATGGGTATATGCCATAATTTATCTATGCATATGACCACAGATTTCTGCAATTTTTGTAATCTGTGCACCAAAGTAGTAGTTCTCATAAACTTACAAGATAATCTATG
This sequence comes from Megalocaria dilatata, assembly GCA_034642435.1. Classification (NCBI taxonomy): domain Eukaryota; kingdom Metazoa; phylum Arthropoda; class Insecta; order Coleoptera; family Coccinellidae; genus Megalocaria; species Megalocaria dilatata. The sequence continues at coordinate 58,833,867 of CM067854.1, read as the reverse complement.
GTAGTTGTGTTGTATCGAAACATAAAGTGCAAGTTAACCTCATTGTGATTTAATTTTGAATCTTTCAAGTTCAAAGCCTTCATATTAAAATTTTATGAGTAAATTTATTTTTTATGTTAGTAAAATTGAAACTTTTCGTTAAGAGACAGACCTTTAGTGGCGAAAAGCTCAGTGCTATTGAAATAAAAAATGAATTTCCATCAAAATGATTGTAAGCCAGGTATTTATTTGTTATTTATTTACACTTGATCTCTAGACAGTATACAGTACTGCTGACAAGGTATGCAGTGAATGAAATTTTTTTCTAATCAAAAAACACAATTCATGCTGCCCAAGCCCGAATGAGGCATTTTTAAATAATACAGAAGCGATTGTTATTGACTTAACTATTACTCTCTCCAGAAGATTTCTTAAATGAAAATTTGGAAAGTATTCATATGATTTCAGAAGCTGTAATCAGCTTATACGTTAATCGTTATATATATTTCAAACACTTGAGACACACTGGTTAAAAGATGCCCTTTATACTTCCTTAATTTCTCTAGTAGGTATTACTTCACTAATTTCTTGCATTCAATTCCCATCTACTCGCTGAAGGTGTATTAACGGTTAGATGGAAAAATATGTCTAAAAGGGTAGTATAAATAGGGGAAACTGTTGCTTACTGGGAAAATATTTTTGAATTAGAATCGTAAGTCTGTCATCTTTTTCCATCCTGACTTTTTCATTCAACTGAAATTGAGTTTGTATTTAGTAATTAGTTACAAGACTTGGAGAAATTGAGAGATATCTGAGTGTTGTTTTTAAGAGTCGTTTATTTATTGTATTCTCCGCTCTAGTTTCTATTGCATAGGTCATGATCAGTCTCATGCATGTCTTATATATTCTTATTTTGCTTCTGGTGATCATACATAATTACATCTTTCAAGTATCCTGATATTAATGACGCCTTTTTTGTGGGCTTTTAATTACTCTTGTTGATTTCTAGATTTGTTTTGTTTGCTCCCAGATACCTGAATGTTCTACACTCTGATTGTATATCACTAGTTTGCATCTCTTCGGTTCTCCAAATATTGTAAGAGATTTCGTTTTTGTAGAGATATTTGCATGTTAAATGTCTTTACTATCTGTTGGAATCTATACAGAGCCAATATGATCACTGTATCATCATAGAAAATTATCTTCATTTCTTTGTTTTCCATATTTCCTATTCCAGCTTTCTTCACTTCGTTCACTATTTCATCCATTATGATGTTAAATAGTATCGGGCTTAGGCTGTCACCTTGTTTGATCCCAGTTATGACAGATATTTTATTACTTAATTTCCTGTTCTTATATATGTGTAATTTTCGGTGTTGAGTGTTTGGATGGTCTCTATTACACCAGAGGAAATAATTCTCTTTTCTAGCAGGGCTATGACATCAGTTAGTCATACCCTATCGAATGCCTAAGTGAGATCCATGAAACAGATGCTTTGAACTCCATGGCTTTTTCTGTTATTTGGTGGATGATAATATGGCGTATGACCTATTATTTCTGAATCCTTACCTTTCTCCACAAATTCCGGTTGTTTATATTTCCTCAGGTAAAATTTTAGTTCTACACTCTTGAACAAATGTTGGGGGTTCGCTTTTTTCTTCTCTCTTAAAAATGAGTACTAATATACTTTCCATTTGGATGGTATATCCTTAACCTCAAGTATTTTGTTGCAAAAAATCTGCAATTCCGCAATATAATACAATAAAAACGAAAGACATTTTCAACAGCTGCTGTAATTTTTAGTTCCGATAAATTCTTCGTTAGAAAATTTCCGACTTCTTGAAATTTTCTTATTCTGTCAGTTTGGCAGGTTAAAATATCACGTATGGTACATGATCGAAGTGTGAATTGAATGCAGTTAACAAGAATGAAAAAATTGGAATGTGTGCTATTTGAATAATTGTAGTTGGAAGTGGTTTCTCAAGGGTAGTTTGATAGAAGTATAAAAAATAATAACGCGCATTTTCGTGCAAAATTTCGTATGGATTGTATGACTAGAAAATTCCAAACAAAAAAAAAATTTGTGAGCGGGCAGTGTTGATCACTACCGAAACTATAGCAAAATTCCTACGATCAGGTTCAGGCCATGTCTAAGTAGGAAGGAAATTTTCTAGTTAGATGGATTTTGGCCACTGTTTCAACAGTGATGTTCCTAAAGTGACGTAGACGCAATAACAAAGCCTGACCAGAACACAACTGAACTCCTAACTCGCACAAGCTGAAGTATCAGGATAATATCATATCGGTATTAAATTTACTATTTAAATAGAAATTAAGAACACAAAAAATTATAGAGAATGTTATTTGGCTTTGAAAGAGCCCTTCTGCATTGTGACCAATTAGATCTTTTGTATTTGTTATTACAAATACAAAAGAACAGACAGTTGAAAGTTATTATGAAGCAATCAAAAACTTAGGCCATAATGATTTCAAAACATAGTCTCAACATACAGACAATCAAATAAAGAAATAAATTGTGGAAATATTCTCTATTATTTTATTTAATTAAAATGAATTTCCATCAAAAAGACCAATTCAATTAAATTCTTAGAAGCTGAAACCAGCTTTTTGGTCCAGTTGTATCATAAACTTTTTTTGGAAATACAACTCTCAACTTCTTGGGTTTAGTACACTTATTGATTAAAATTATAATATATATTTCAATCTATTGCTATTGTATTCTTGGAGAGCGGCTAGAAACAAACCATCAAGCTGTTTCTCAAAAATTTTAAAAATCGTATGAAATCAGTGTTAATACAGCTCTACCACATATAAGTTGACAAAAGTATTTACTGAATTGTACCTTGGTGTACAAATACAATGGGTTTTGTGAAATTCTAGATGATCTTACTTCAAGTTAATCAAGCTTGCCATACACGTAATTACACTATGCTTAATCATCACAAGATTGCATTCTCTAACCAGGTTAAATTGTTGGGAATTTTTTTCAATGAAAGATTAAAATTTAAGTATCATATTATCTATGCTCAAACTGAAGTCAGCCTTGCTGTGGAATTAGAGTTCCGGTGAAACATTCGAATAACACCATGGTTAAAACATTCTACTTCTTCAAAATTTCTTTCTTTAAAAATTTTTTAAAATATTTATATTATTTTATATACCTTCTATCAAGAATTGACCTCTATTTATGTTATTCTACTTCTTCAACTTTTACTCTCATGGTCACTATGGTATAATATTTTTGCTTCACTACCATGTGGTTGTAGTGAAGCAGAGTGTTCAAACTTCAAAAAAGGACCCTTCGTAATATGACAGGTCTAAAATGGATGGATTCATGCAGGAATCATTTCAAACTACTTGCGTTAGTCACTATTCCTGCATTATGTATGTTTGAATATATTAAGTTCATCTTCCGAAATCACTACTTCACAGAATACAAAATACCACACTCCAATAATAATGTCACAATATGAACTATTGTGTACTTTGCATAGACTAAATTTTCTTTAAAGAGTTGCTCTCTTTCATGCAATCAAATTTTCAATCATCTGCCTACAAGTCATCACAGGATTTCATTGCAGTAAAGAAACCACTGATTTAGATACTTTGTGAGGTTGAGCCTTACTCAGTTTAGGAATACTTTGCCCAGAAGCATAGCTAAAACTGCTGTTCACTAAGTGTGTTTTTTTTACTGTCTTCTATATTTTTTTGATAATATTATAAGTTCAATAAATGATCATGTACCTAATAATTAATTAAGATAGGAAATAATATAATTATTGTTTGAATTTTCGTAGGTTAAAGAAACTGTTGATTGGGTGGAGAATAATCAGGAGCTTGAATTAACGTTTGAGCAGTTGCAGTCATACTTGAATGTAGGTCATCCAGGATCTGTACTAATGCACATTTTTGACTTCTGTGACCAAGAAATTTATGATGGAATATCGTTGGCAAAGGTAAATGTTTTATCCTGATTAAACACAAAACTAAACTTATATGAAATCATCCAGTCTTTTACAGAAACATTTCTTCACTAAGAAATTATTTGCATATAAAAAATTTTAGTTTTTATAGATAAGAAGTGATTTCTTCTTAAAAATAATATGGTAATTTGCCATAGTGTTGTCTTTGTAATTTAGGGTCAGATTTTTTTTAGTAATATTCCCAATTCATTTCAAGAAAATGCTTTTTATGGGATTGTCAGATAAGCAGAGCCAAAGAATAATTTCTTTAGTAGAGCAAAGTATATCCTAAAGAGCAATAGTCCTTGTAATGGGTATTTCACTAGGGGTGTCTTCAAAAACCTTGTTCACATTCATAACATTGACAACTTGATTAAAAGTTTGTACCACCTAGTATCATCAGAAATGATTAGGAAATGACTTAGTGTCCTAAAAGACAAGGTGCACATTTTTTTTAGTTTATATACATCTACATTGTAAAACAAAAGAAAACATTTTCACTAAAGCTTACCTTAACAGCATGTAATAGTTATAGAGGACTTCAACCCAAACCCTAGTATGTCAAAACAAATTAATAGATTTCTACAGTTCGGACTTTTTACTAAGACAGAGGCAGCCCTTGCTTTTTTGATGAACCACAACCCTGATAGCATCTAATCTAATATTATACTCAAAAAATCTTAAGAATAACCTTAACCCAAGACATAGGATCAGGTCATTTGGGTGTATTGTTGACGTTTGATGCTATAAGATGAGGTAGTCTTGAACACCTACATATCAAAAAAATGATCATTTTAGGTATTAACAGGTTCATAGAACAAAACCTGGGAAATGATATAAATGAGGAATACATTGATTCCTTCAATAAGATAGTCATTACAAGTATCCAAACCAACGGTCCAATTAGAAAACCTAATTACTTTAAACTTCCACCCTTTGTCATAAGGTTGATTAAAAGGTAGCGAAAAATGTACACGGTTAGTACTGTTACAATAAAGAACTTCTAATTAAAAAACAAATAAACCCTTTTCATTAATGAGTGCGGTTAGCTCAATTATTATTATTATTTATTATTATTATTATTATTATTATTATTATCCTGATACTCCTAGATCTTCTGTGAAGATCCCTCAGAAGCTTTTTCAGCTTGTGCGAGTTAGGAGTTCAGTTGTGTTCTGTGTAGGCTTTGTTACTGCGATCTTGCGCCACTTTAGGTCACAGCACTGTTAATTTTTGACCCAACAGTGAAATGGTGGCAGATACCCGTCCAACTAGAAAATTTCTTTTCTACCTGAATAGGATTCGAACCCTGGACCTCCCGGTCACGAGTCCGATGCTCTCCCGCTGAGCTATCCACACAACATGGTTAGAACCTTGGGCTGGGAATCGAAAGATCTTGGTTTCAAGCCCAATGAAAGAAATTTTCTAGTTAAACAGGTTGTGGACACTTTTTCACTGTTGGGTCTAAAAAGTGCTGTGACCTGAAGTGGCGTAAGGGCGCAGTAACAAAGCCTAACCAGAACACACAGAATTCCTAACTCGTACAAGCTGAAAAAGCTGAGGGATTTTCACAGAAGATATAGGGGTATCAGGATTATATATCAATATAAAAATATGCAACAGTATAGGATAAAGAACACAATAACATCAACCAAAAAAGGGTTAAACCTTCAATCAAGAGATTAAAAAATATCTAGATACAAACATTCTTGATACCCAACTTGGAGGAAAATGGAATATGGTCGCATATAACAATAATTAAGACTGCAGCAAAATAGCAAAAGAGATATGGTATGATAAAATTATAGAATAAGAAATAACATATTCAGAGAAGGATATTAAAATAGAAGAAAGTAACTTAACAACTACTGTATTCAACCAAAAACAATACACCAGAAGTGGATGAAAAATTTGAGGCCTCCCTCAAAAAACTGTAATTTTCTTCTAAACGGAAGTCAGTATAACAATTCCTAAATCTATCTCGAACCACCAATCAGTAAAAAACTATAGATAACACTCTTACATGTATTAGAAAAACTTTTTGAGAAATATAATACAATTCAAAATGAAGGAACATATTACAATTATTATACCCAATTTTCATTGTAGATTCAGGAATAAAAAGACAATTACACATCCACTGGCCATTTTATTATCAAACACATAACACTCGAATTTTAAAAAAATTATAAAAGAGCTGCCATAAGTGTCGATATTGAAAAAGCTTCTGATAGGATATGGTATAGGGGGTAATCTATAATTTATTTAAAATTAACTTACCTAAGTATTATACCTTATACATATATTATAATCATGAATTTTTTTAATGCTAGAAAGCTGAAAGTAAAAAGAAGGACCATTTTCTCCCAAACAAAGAACTCCATAAGGGTGCAGCCTATCTGTACTGTTGTACTGCTAAAAGAAAGAAACAACTAGCAATATCATGGGATATTCACAGAAGATGTAGGAATATAAGTATAAAATTTACTACTGTATGCAAATTATACCACTCCTTCCTTTTTATATTATAATCCTGGACTCGGATGTCACGCAGGTAGCTCTATAGCTTCCTTCATGTACGAAGTTTGGTTGTTGTCCTGTAATCACGGGGTATCCTTACTGAAGCCACATATTGGCGGTTGGCTTCTGTTGTTGACTCCATTGGTTTTTCTTCTTTTTTCCCACCATCTCTCACACTTTTTTCACGATACTGAAGAGGGCCGAAAACCCGAAACATGTGTTTACGGTTGAATCTATATGAGGGTTATGTCCATTAACTTTTTTCTATTGTTCCAAGCAGATTATACCTTCATCATATTACAGGACAATTCACTAACAACCTGCTTGAATGGATTACAAATCAATGAATTGGAAATATGGCTAAGTAAATGCTGATTGAAACCTTACCTGAGGAGATCACATTATGTAATTTTTCACCATAAAATTTGTTCAACTTTGCTTACCATAACAATAGAAGGAAGTGCCAAAAAAACAATAGTAGAAATAAAATACCTAGTATTGACAATAAAATGAACTTCAAGAAATATACTATATCAGTTAAAAAGAAAACTCTAACAAGAGGAGCTAAAACTTTTACCAAACTTACTGTTAGGCATAAAGAAATAAGTATAAAGAACTCTGTGAAAAAGTACACATCAATATAGAGATCTGTCCTGGAGTATGCACATCCATTCTTCATTAATTGTCGACATTCAGCCCTAAACAACTTGAAAACTGCAGAAACTACATCTCTTTGTACAATTAGAAAAATGAGACACCCCAAAAACAGTCTTCACAATCCAACCATTAAATTATTGTACTAAATTTTTTTTTTTTTTTTTTTTTAAAGGTATTTATTTATCAGCAATCAGAATACATTTCTATAAGCTAATTTTATATCCATACAGTGAGAATTAAGCGTGAAGAAGTTCCCCCCATTGGGGGAATCTCTTAATATTCCATAAGGTCAGTTGGCCATTTCCTTTGCAGTCTTCTTGCTTGGTTGTCCTCTGTTAGGGGTCGTAGAAGGGTATTTGTGTGCTCTTTCAATCTAGAATGGTGATTTCTACTTCTTGTTTTAATGACATCCTTAACAAAGGGGATTTTCATATCTTCATGGAGTGTTAGGTTTGTGACATACCATGGTGCGTTGGCTATCATTCGCAATATCTTGGACTGGCTTCTTTGTATGTTGGCTATATTTGACTTGCTTGCACATCCCCAAATTTCAAGTCCATACGTCCAGATTGGAATTATAACTGTTTTGTACAGTAGAATTTTATTTTCTAATGACAGTTTTGAACCTCTTCCCACAAGCCAATACATCTCCTTGATTTTCAAGTCTATTTGCTTCCTTTTCTTTTTTATGTGTTCTTTCCAAGTAAGTCTGGTATCTAGATGGAATCCTAAATACTTTGCTGTTTCTGCCTGTGGTATTGCTTTTCCATTAAGGTGAATTGGTGGGCATCGTTCTTTTCTCAAGGTGAAATCTACTTTTTTTGATTTTGTTTCATTTATTTTTATTCTCCATTTCTTGATCCATTTTTCCACTAGATTCAGATGTTCTTGAACAAGTTTAGATGCTGTTATGGGGTCTTCATGGGAGGCCATTATGGTGGTATCATCTGCAAAAGTTCCTGTGATTGTGTTATCACATGTCGGCAGATCAGAAGTATACAGAATATAAAGAATAGGACCCAACACACTTCCTTGTGGGACTCCGGCTTTAATGGGGTAATTTTTAGATGTTTCTTCGCCTACCTTTGTTCTGAATTCTCGATCAGTAAGGTACGACTTCAAGATGCTGAAATACTTCAGAGGGAGAATAGTTTTGATTTTATACAAGAGCCCAGCGTGCCAGACTTTGTCAAAAGCCTGACTTACATCTAGGAATACCGATGTGCAGTACTGTTTTTTTTCAAATGTTTGATGGATGAATCTTGTTATTCGATGGGTCTGTTGAACTGTTGAGTGTCCTTGCCTGAATCCAAACTGATGAGAGGGAATCCAGTGTTCATTGGGTAACTCTGTCTCAATCCTTTGTAGGAGGAGCCTTTCGAGTAACTTGGAGATGGTCGGCAACAGGCTTATAGGTCGGTATGATGAAACCTCGTGTGGTGATTTTCCTGGCTTTAATACCATAATTATTTCAGCTGTCTTCAGCATTTTTGGCCAGTAGTTCAATTTTGTGATGGCATTGAAGATATATGTTAGTAATTTAACTGCTTTCTTAGGAAGTTCTTTGATCATTTTTGCTGTTACTCCATCTAGACCAGGGGCTTTTCGAATGTTTAGATACTTAATTTCTTTCTGAATTTCTTTTACCGTGAATGATTTTATTTTAGGTAAGTCAGTTGGGATGCTGGAAATACATTCTTCAATCTCATCATCTGTTCTCTGATCATTTGGCGTAAATACGTTGGCAAGATGTTCTGCAAAGAGATCAGCCTTCTCTTTTTCGCTTCTAGCCCAATTAGTGCTCGCATCACCTGGATTCTGGAGTGGGACGACTTGTTGTTTTGGTTTTTTTTTTGATTTGATTGGCTTCCAAATTGAGCTATCATACCTGTTTAGGTTAGCTAAGTAATCCGCAAATGATTTTTCTTGTAGGTCCCTCAATTTGTTTTTTAGTTCTTTACTTATCTGGTTGAAGATTCTTTTGTCAGATGGAGCGTGAGTATTTTGCCATCTTGATCTTGCTTTTCTTTTCACTGCGATTAGTCTTTTAATTTCGACCGGTATTGATGTCGTTGGCTCCCATTCTTTTATGTTTGGAGTACTGTCCATAGCTGCCTGTATCAGGATAGTTGTAAACATTTTCAATGCTTCGTCTACTTCAGAAGGATATTTGAGGCTCAGCTTGTTGACCACTTTGCTTCTATAGTCGTCCCAATTTGTTTTGCTGTTATGAAGTCTTGGTTTGGTTTTTCTCTTCAGAGCAAACCTTCCCACCGATGCAATCACTGGAGAATGATCAGAAGACAAATCGTAGCTTGCTTCCACCTCCATATATGTTGTTGATATACCGTTCACAATGAAAAAGTCCAGGAGATCTGGTAATTTGTTTGGATCGCTCGGCCAGTAGGTAGGTTCACCAGTTGACATGAAGGTGTAATTTTTCTCTTGTATTAGTTTGGCCAACTCCCTACCTTTAGTCGTTATTAGACGGGAACCCCAAAGCGTGTGTTTACAATTGTAGTCTCCTCCTACTATGAATCTTGGTCCTAATGTGTTGAAGAATTCTCTGAATTGGTCTTTTTTTATATTATGCCTGGGTGGGCAGTATACAGCCGAGACTGTTAGATCATGTGTGGCCATTTTTACATTGATAGTTGTGGCTTGAAGATAATCAATTTGATGTTTTGGTAATTCATAGTGGGTAATGGTCTCCTTTATTATGACTGCAGTACCGGCATGTGCTGTGTTATCTGGATGATTTGTGCAATAGGTTGTATAGTGTGGTATTTGGAAGTGAGATCTATCTGTAAAGTGTGTTTCGCTTATAAGAAGAATATCTATAGAGTTGAGGTGTAGAAATGTTTCAACCTCGTTCTTGTGCTGCAGTAAACCGTTGGAATTCCATTGGGCTATTCTTATCAATCTAGTGAATTTTAGTGATTAGGGTTGAGAGCATGTTGAGTATCATGTTGTTTTGCTGGACCAATTGTTGAAACATGTTTTTGAACTCAGCTAAGAAGGACGTTAAGGTGGCAGCATTATCTGTGTTTTGTGAATTGTTGTTTATTCCTTTTAGTTTGTCCGAATAGCTGGGTTTGTTTTGTTCTTCTGGTATTTGATTTCTAGGCATTGAGTAATATTTGTTGTTTACTGCTTGTATAGCAGGCTGTTGTACATTCAATCTGTTGTTCTGGTTGTTTGGTCTCCTCAAGATTGCGTGGTAAAATTCACATCCCCTGTAATTAGCTGGATGAGGTCCATTACATAGGGCACATTTTGCCGGTGTGTTATTGCTTTTTTTGCAATTCTCCGTATTATGTTCTCCTCCACATTTTACACACACAAAGGGCCTGTTGCAGTAAGTTTTGGTGTGACCATATTGTTGACATCTTGTGCACTGTGGTAAACCGCTGACTTTTTTTGGGGGTTCAATCTGCACGATTCTATTCTGGATTCCTCGAATTTTGTAAATTTCTTTGTTGTTATCTGAAGGTTCTAAGTCCACAAAAAATAGATTAAGTGGCTCCTTTGTCACTCTGCTTCTTCCATTGTGGATGTTTCTCACTTTGTGTCCTTGTAGAGTGAGTTCACTTTTTATTTCCTCTGTGTTTGTTGAGAAATGAAGATTTTTAATTACCACTCGGAATGCTCTGTTTTCTTTTGGCTGGTAGGTGTGATGTATTATATTGGTTTCTCTCATGTGGAGTATCATTTTGCGATAATCATCCGGAGTTCGGCAGTTCACTTTTATGGTGTTGTCCGCTAAAGTTTTTGTTGTGAAATTTTCCATTTGCAGTATTCTATTTAGGTTGGATATCATTTCACCATAGTTGGTCACTCCGTACACAAAAATTGGAGGAGGTTTTGGGATATTAGTCGACTGTTCCTGTGAATGATTTGTTCTTCCTTCATGTTCCTCATTTAATTGGCTGAATCTATTGCTTGTTGGTATTTCCACATTGTTAGTGGTATTAATCTTTCTTTTCTTTGTTGGACGTTTCATAGTTTGCCAGGTATTTATATTGTTTGGGTCGTTGGGGAATCCTTGGAAATCTTCATCACTGGTAGATGACATTCTGTAGTAGCTAGTATTTTGTGTTTGCATCTCCCGTACTTCTTCGCTTTGTTGACTTATCATCATTTCTTGGGAATTCCCAGCTGGTAGCATGATTTTATCTTATCTTCTTGTTGTTGTTATCGCCGGCCGTCATGTGTTGTATTGATTTCCGAGTGGAAATTCTTTGTTTATAATCCGAATTTCCGCGGATTGCGGGAATTTGAGAGAAAAACTATTTCTTTTTTTCCCTCAAGTAGATCTTCAGCTTTGAATAAATTGGATATCGGTATTTTTCAAAAATTTTCAAAATCGCTTTTCACACTTTTATCACTGTTTGACTCTGGAATATCTTCTAGCATGTGCACTCATTCGTCACCTGAACTATAATATTGTACTAAATAACAAATATATAACCAATAGAAGGATGAATCAAAAGGCCCAATAAAAATTTTTATAAGTGTCTGAAAGAATCCTAGAATGTCTTAGAACTCTTCCACCATGAACAGATCACCCAAGCAGCCAAAATCATTGATTCTGACATTGGAAGAACAAGAGAGAAACTGAGAAAGCAAATCTACTTTTATAATATATATGTTTATTTACATTTCATTTGTACAATTTTTTTTCAAGAAATCTGTAAACAATTGTTGATGGCTTTTTTCTATGAGCAATAAATTCCTGTTATTAATATTATTTTCAAATGCAGTATATTTTGATATGCAACATTTTCATTATGAATACTTTCTGTATTATACTGCTTGATTCTTTATATGTTTGGTTGTGTCCACCTGATCTGCTATGTTGTTGGAGACTTGTATAACAGGATGTTCATTAAACTTAAGGGGATTATTTAACTGACTATATGCCCTTTAGATGGTATAGGTTGGTAGAGCTACTATATTGAAACGTTTTTGAGAAATTTAAGAATGAATTTCACGAATTTAGCACGGGGTTGCCCATTTAAAAATTATTACTATTAACTATTTGAAATCCGCCCACTGGCCCAATTAACATCCCACCAGTTTTTTTTTTTTACGATTTTCGTAGATTTTAGTTAATATGGCTTTTATTTGACTTTTGGATGACAGAAAAGTGAAATCTGTGTTTTTAGCTTCTTTGGGCAGTAATTCAAAATTTTAAAATTGTTGAGAGAAATAGACTGTTGAATAAGCAGTCGGAAGCTTTTAGCTTCACGTCAGTGATTTTCTAGATAGTTTAAAATTAATTCATTATTATTTAAATGGCTAATATTGTGTATTACCAGCTCGGGCTCTAATGTCTTACTGAGGGCTATTTGGTAGTCCATTTATAATGTTTTGAATATCCATCCAACTGCGAGATATGCCATTCCTCTTACACAGCTACTTTGTGGTTGCCTATAGTTATAGTTGCCTCCTCATTTGAGATTGATCATATCTGTTCTATAGGATTGAAATCAAACACTGCGATTTTGAAGTTTGAATTCTGATCTGATCGAAATAATCTGTGGTTATTCTGGAGGACATGGCATTATGCGTTATCATACATTAATTTATTTTCGCCAAGAAATGTTGAAAAAACTTGGATATGTTCTTGAAAAACTTCTTAGACATATTTCTGTACAGTCAAACTTCCTTTCTAAAGACCACGACTTCACTGAGAGCCTCACAACTGATGCCTGTCCATACTATAATTGATCCTCCATGATAACCCAGGGTCTCGACTGTGGCAAATGAAACAAATCTTTCAATATGTTGTCAGTATACATGCTGACGACCATTCGAACCACTTAAGAATATTCTGCTTTCATCTGAAAATAAGACATTTTTCCTCTCATCCATCCTTCAATTATCATATTGACGTGCAGAACAAAGTCTAGCTGTCCGATGCTGTGTAAGAAGTTCGGGTGCTTGAGCTGGGTGAAATGCTCTTGGATTATTTTCTGCTAGTCTTCTTCTTATTGTACCTTTGCCGACACTAGCATTTGTCACTTCCAAAAGGTGGGTCAGAGCTTAAGTAGCAGTACAATATTGACAACAAAACCATCGTCTCGAGCAGAAGTGCAGCGATGTTCTGTCTTGATCTGTCTGACTAATCTGATGTTGTCTGGACCCAGCATCGGCTAAAAGGACAGTCTTAGCCCCTCTGATCTAAATTGATACTATTAAATATCTAATCATAGAGAAAACTAGAATTAAATCAGAGTAACTAAATCGCCAAGATACTTCACAAGAATAGATAAAATAAATAACTGGACGAACATGTGAAGCGAGTATTTAATATATGTTCTAAATATTCATACTGACTGAAAATACTCATCATGAGTACTACTCCAGATAACAAGTGTTATAGTTCAACATATGAGTGAGAGGTTAATTGTGCCGGTGAGTTTATATAGTAAAAAGAATAGATTTTCAAAAATCGTCAAGGAACAAAATTTTCTTAGGATAGTCCAGGGAATAACCCCTTAAATTTTGTTATGCATATTTAATGGACACCCTGAATTTAAGTGTGATTTTGTGTGATATTGATTGAATTTTTCAGAAAATTTTTGAGGATTTCCAAAAGGAAGAAATTCATCGTGCCAGGAGAATGGCTAACTTATTCGAGAGTATAAACTCAGTATTTTTCATGAACAGAGCTGCAGTGAAGTTAGCGAATATTGATGCAGTTACTGATTTCATGTTTACTAAAATTAATGAAGATGTAAGTTTTTCTATAGAACTAAAAGGTATTTCTACAATAGGTTTTATTTTACGAAAAATGAAGATAACGAGTTATGTTTGTAAAAAGTAACTATATCTTAATTCAAAGTAGAGATTCTGATGTCACTTTAGAATATTTGACAGTGTGGAAAAATATTGCCTGATTTTTTGACAACCGCGTAGGCTGGGGGTTTTAAAAGTAATATGTAGTAAGTATATTAAAGTAAACATGTAGGAAACAATTTAATTAAACATGCAAAAAACCCTCAAATATTGAAGTATTTTTATATATTGCCCCCCCATGGAGGGGTTAGGGAGTTCAAATCCCCCGAAATGTGAAGATGTCAAAATTTATTAAAATAAAAAGGGCGAGCTGGCGAGCAGATTAACCGTCGATCAACCTTCACACAGCTGCAGTCGATAACCTTCGTTTGGAAAAATCCAAAAGAAAGTGATAAGCTCAAAGGTATGGACTACTGAATAAAGTGGTGAAATCGAGCGACTTCCTGTAAAGAAGAATATTTGGGACCAAGACCAACAAGAAGGTCTCATACCGACGTTGGGATTGTGATATCAAGCGAGCCTTCGACTTCAGTTGAAGTATTGAATGTCGAGAACGAGTCGGTGGTGATGCTGCCGCCCACTAGTATAAAGCCCACTTCTACCGGGTATACTTTTAGCCTGGAACAGGCCAACAGTAGCTCCAGTCCACTCGTTACGCCATCTTCTCATTCTGTAGCTAGATAAGACGTCAGTTTTCATGCGAATCGAGACAATATAATGGATGATTATTTGAAGGTACAACTTTCAAAAGACACCATCTAAAGGTTATGAGTTTTATATTTCTGCAAAACGAAATTTGCGCTTTCAAATTAAATGGATGGAAAGATTTCCATGGTTGTCATATTCTGATTATAAAAGTGGAGCATTCTGTAGGTAAGGGAGGCGATCAGCGTGCCGGCCAGCTTGTAACTGAAAAATGCACTAAAAATATTTGAAACTCATGCAAAATTAGCATATCACAAACGGAATTCAGAACTGGCAGGTAACTTCCTAAAAGTAATGTCTTCTCTGGCTTTTTCAGTCGATGAGCAGCTGTCCTCTGAAAGGAGGAGACATCAACAGGAATCTCAAAAGAAATTAATCCCAATCGTAAAAGAACTAATTTTTTGTAGTAAACAAGGTATAAGAGATAAAACTGATTCGGGACGTATCGATATCACACCAGAGTCTGAACAACCACTTCAGTATGATTTGCAAACACTGTTGCGTTACACAGCTGAATCTGGAGATTAAGATCTTTCGGAGCATTTGGCCACTTGTCAGATGAATGCTTTTTACACAAGTCCCCAGACCCAAAATGAAATAATAAAAATTTGTGGTGAAATTATTCAACATAAGATAATAAATAAAGTGAAGGAAGCTGAATTTTTTGCTATTCTTGCAGACGAGACAACTGACATTGCTCGAATGGAGTAAGTTTCGCTGTGCTTGAGATATGTTGATTCAAAAGATGTTAAACATCATAAAGTTAAGGAGATGTTCCTTGAGTTCATTCCAACTGTTGACGTGACAAGATCCGGCCTTGCAAATCTCTTAATAACAGCTCTGAAAAAGCATGGACTTGAATGTTCTCATATGGTTGGTCAAGGTTATGATGGTACTGCAGCTATGAGTGGTATTTGCGCGGTGCCCCGTCAAGAATGCCCTTTTGCTCTTTATGTACATTATAGTGCTCACTCTCTCAACCTTGCTATTGCCGACTCGTGTGAGAAATTGCATTGGAATCGTGCAGTCTGTTAGTTCCTACTTTAGACATTCTGCTCAACGCACTGCCGTTTTGAGAGGCAAAATTCGGGAGCTCGTACCGACAGATCATCAAAAAAGCCTATTAGCAATATGCGAAACACAGTGGGTTTCACAAGCATGAAGCCGTTATCAGATTTATGGAAATTTATTCAGCGATTGTGAATGCTCTGGAGGAAATCCAATCTAGTTGCAATAAAGAAAGCTCGCAATAAGATCGTCAAATGCTTAACACAGTTCTATCTTTGAATTGTGTTATGTGCCTGGTGATTCTTCAGAAATTCATTATCGCTATCAAAACAACTTCAAACAATTAACACCGACCTCATAACAGCATTAAACCACGTGGATAATGTTATTAACGCTTTGCAACTTTTAAGAAGGAACGTTGATGAAGAGTACCTTCATGTTTATGAAGAAGCGAAAGTGTTGTTCGAAGAAAATGGTGATATATTGCAAATGCCAAAAATCGTCGGAAGGCAGTTGAACCGCTCCAACACTCCTGCGTCGGAGATGTGCACGTATTATAAAATAAATTTATTTATCCCATTTCTGGAACACACAATAAATCAATTAATTGAAAGGTTTACGAAACACCGTAAAATTGTATGTGCACTATCTGGTGTGTTACCTTCAAATTTTGCTGCCAGTTTGGGAGTTGAACAGGCATTGTGCATGTACTCGTCAGTGCATCCTGAACAGAGTACATCCGTTGTCAAGGCAGAACTTGAAGTGTGGAAGGCAGCTATGTGCATCACCTCCCCTACTTCAAAATCTGCTTTGGAATGCTTGGACAAGTGCGATAAAAACTATTGCTAAAAATATTGGCTACTATACATTTTTCCTCTGCTACCCCAGAAAGGACTTTCTCAAGTCTAAGGAGACTCAAAACATAGTTAAGAAATACGAGTGAAAACAGACTGAATGGATTGGCTCTCATGAATATCCACTATGGAATAAATATTAATGCGGATGAAGTACTGTATATATTCAAGAACAGAAGAAATATTTTATAATAAATATGATTACGGTTATTTCATGCATTTTTATTCGTTTTATTTTCTTGAACCAGTGGATATACAGAGATTGGGTTTGATATTTTTGCTCTGCCATATACATGTTTCAACACAGAGGTCCGGTAGAAATCACAATAGGAATGTTGGCACAATCCAAACACTCATTTATTTCTAAGAAAAAAAATGTTATTTCTCCCATTATCCTCTCTGTATAGGCCCTTCGCTTGAAAACCCCCCTGAAACTGAAACCTGGCTAAGCCCGTGGTTGAACAGCCTATTATTAGGGATTAGGGGTGTTTATCCTTCGAGACTTAATATCCTCTTGGACCTCCTTCCTTGATTTGACTGAGGTCTAGCTCTACCTACAGCTCCCCATTCATTTCCAGAGTCCTAATAGACTCCACTTGCTTAGACAGTTAATCTGTATGAGAAGGTATGTCTTCATCTCTTATGATTACTTGGCTCCAGGTATTCTTAACTTTTAAAAGGAGTTTCGTCCTTACCACAGAATCTGCATTTATAATTTTCTACTGAACTTAATCTTACGAGTGTTTTTAATGTATTGAAATGAAAGTCTTTGAAAAGGTGTAACATGTTCTTGCTGAAATCAAGATAAGTGTTTGATTTCTCAGTTCTAAAGTTCTGAGATAACTTTTAAGAGTGTTCCAAACTTACAAGATTTTTCTAAGGGCTTCTCTGTCAGTTTCCTCTTTTTTCCTCAACTCTAGTTTATCGGGTTGCTTCCTTAAGCCACAGAAAAAGGAAAAGTCCCTTTTTGGACCAGTTGGCTTCCTTATTACATCTGATTCACCCAGTGTCTGGGAATCGAGACTAAATAGACCAAAATCAGTTAGTTCCTACGAGTTTTATCTGGAAAGATAAATGCAGGAAAGGACTTACCCAATAATAAATACCGAAAATGCTCACAATCACCTGAAATGATATTAGTACATCACCTCATCCTGCTCGTCCCCAGAAAATACACGGATCACCACAACGCCATGGCAAAGGCAAACCATCAAGCCATTGTCATCAAAACTGGTCTAATAAAATGAGAAATTCAAAGAACATGTTACAGAAGGTGAACAAAATAAGGCACAAGTGTATACAACCTACATCTACTCTGGAACATACCAGTACATGAGATTAAGGCATTGGGAAGCAGGATCAAATGATAAATAAATGAAAAAGAGATATAAAAACAATCATCTATACTATAAAAACCAACCACAGTTTTTCCACAGCCTCGAAACGGAAATCTTTGCAGAGCAAAGACCATCCTTGGAAGAAGCCATGGGGTAATCCGGGAAGTATGTGTGAGAAGAAAGGAAGACACACAATGATAAGGCCATTTGGCTCAATGAGGTGATAGAAAAATCTACCACATATCATATGGAAGATGTAAATATCACGGAAGAAGACATAACGTTGATGCTGATAAAACAATTCTTCAACTCCAGGCGTAGACAAAATACAACACTACTGGTGGAAATACTTCAAAGTAACACATCAGTACCAGGCAAAGCTTTTCTGAGAAGCTCTTTCAGACCCTACCAAAATACCAAATTTCTTTGCCTTTGAAATAATACACATGATACCGAAAGGGAATAACATAACAGATCCCAAAAATAACAGCCACACACTTGCCTCCCTGCAGTGTACAAAGTAACTCGTAACATCTGGAAGCACGTAAATAAAAACAACTGGCACGAGAACAGAATGGATGTCGCGGGAATACCCGGAGATGCATTGAATTTTTGATTACCCACTATATAATCACTAAATAAGTAAAAGAAAAGCAAATAAGCAAATCAGTGGCGCGGGTGGATTACCAGAAGGCCTTTGATTCAGTACCACATACCTGGCTCATAAAAATACTAAAATCTTTAAAACAGTTATTGAACCTGTTGGACACTTACTGAAATCCTGGCGCACCCAGTTCGTTGTGAATGCTAAGCAGAGCAATTACAAAACTGCAGAAATGTGAATGATAAGAAATTCCAGAGAGATATGTTGCTTTTGCTTAGCTCTTAACCCTCTAAGCAAACTGCTCAATAACCAGACCTATGGATATATTAAAAAATGTATATGAGACAGTATTTTAATTTTCACAAAAATGTTCAGATTACAACAATTGTTTCACCACGATGTGGCTTCTTCAGGTATCTACATTCTCAGTGTTAAATACGTGAAAAAATAATGTCATAAGTCATAAAAATTCAAAATGTTTATTGGAGTTTGCCGCTAAAAAATGCCATCAGGGAAAGATATTCAGTAATGGAGATTTGTCAACATCTGTTTGTTCATTCAAAAGGATTTTTTTTTTTAGTTGATTTCAAGAAATTCTAAAAGTGTTAATCTAGAAGTTTTGCTTTCGACGTGGATAATTTCATAGTTATTGTTGAAATTATGCCTGAATTCCTTAAGAGGCTGAAGACTCCAAAATGTAGATAATTATACACGATAAAATAGTTCTCGGCATGATAGAATATTTTCTATCTAACCGTTCACCATTTGTCTAAGCTGTGTGCCGTACAGATTAAAACTTTGTCTACTCAACTTGGCAGGCCAACTGGTACCAACTCAACGACTGATGATTGAAAGCCCCACCCAGAAATGGCATTGTAAGGCACTGCATGGAAGTTACCCTGGAATAAAATAGACATAAAAAAAGGATGGTAGACTCATAGCCATTCAGGATCAGGTGGTTCCGACAAGAGTTTATGTCAAGAACATCACTGAAAGGAACATAGCCACTAGATAGATGTCGGAAATGCTCGCAGGCTACTGAATCCATACAACCTGTCATGTCGTCTTGTTCTATACTGTCACTGAAGGATTATACGAAGTGACACAATGCCATGGTCATAGCTCCAAGCTATTGCCAAGAAAATCGGCTTAATAAGAAAAACTAGTAAGCCATTCGAGTACCGCCCAAGCAATGTACTACCTGAAAATTAAACCCACCAGCTCCATTGGGATACAGTCATTGGTACCGATCAAGTAGCACATAATACATCAGATATAGTGTTTTTTAATAAAGAAAAAATTGTGGATTTTAATCTTAATGATTTACTTTTGTTTTTTGATTTTAAATCGATCAATGTTTCGCATACAAAAATTCAAAACCTGCTAAAAATGTTCTTCTTTTTCTTTTTGTTTTGTTTATGATATTGTTTTCTAGGTCTATCACTGTGATTCAAAGGGTCCATTTTACTTTGCCGATGTGTGTGGGGGGCCAGGAGGATTCACTGAATATATTCTCTGGCGAAAATCTTGGATGTTTAAGGGTTTTGGTTTCACCCTTAAAAATGATCATGATTTTGAGTTATATAATTCGAGTTGTCCTCCAGTATTTTCATTCCAATCCTTTTATGGTTCAACAGGAGATGGCAACATATGTAATCCAAACAACATAGCTGATTTTAAAACTAAGGTTTTATTCCAAACCAATCAGAAAGGAGTGCATTTCATGACATCAGATGGGGTAAGACTACAAAAAATACACTTTAGTGTTGAACAGAATATTACAATTATGTTTTCAAATATGAAACTTCTATCCACTCATAGTATAATCAATTCTGTATCCACGCTCATTTGATTATAAACAGGATAGATTTCATAAAAAAATTTCAGGCTACATTTAACCTCCAACAGGATAATCAAATATCTGAATGGGCGATATTTGTTCACATAATCCAGAAATAAACCTTTGAAATTTTTTTCTTTTCAATGTTACTAATGAAAACATAATTATAGATTAGAAATGGTATTGGAAAGTAGGTGAAAAGATTCATTTTCCTTTCATCCTTTTTTGAAATTTTACAATAAACAAAAACAAATTGAATCAAGTGACCAATCGACTGAAGGCTGAAATTAAAGAAGGAAACATTGTTCAGTGACTGTATTTCAAATTTGAATAGATTTGACAACTTCATTCAATAAGGCTTCCAATTCCTTGTCTGCAAACTTTTTCGGTGGTTTCCCACGCTCTTTGTTTCTCACATCAAAATCACCAGTTTTGAAATTTTTCAACCTTTAGACACTATCTTTAGATCTACAGAGTATGTTCACTGTAATCTTCCACAAGCTTTCGATGCGATTCTGCAGCAATTTTCTTCAAATGATAACAGAAACCCAATGCAAATCATAGTTCATAGGCACAAACGATATGTTTAAGTAACTGTATGGAACTTGGGTTATTGTGTAATGAAAATCTTCACCTGTTAGAGCAAGATGAAGGGGCTGCAGAAGCGGTTTTAGTTCCTAAACTGATGGCTAGTACCATCTATAGGGAAATTCGGGTTTCTTCTAAACCTGCTAATGCTTTCGCGTCTAATGGATTATATATGTCCCATAGCAAACTCAAAAAATTCTCGAGGGAAGCGCGTCTATTACATACTCTTGAGTCTGTGACCCACAAGACTTTGATTAAAGATTTCCCGCGAATTTCGCCATGCGCTGTCAGTTTTCTACCAGCAACAAAGCCAGTTTGTCCTAAACTATACCTGGGATTCTATTTATGGTGTTTTGATGCTTTTCTTACTGAAAATGTATGACTAAAAGTGCGAATTAAGTTCAAAATAAAAAAAGATAATCAGTTATTTTTAATTATGTTGTTGCTAATAAGAATTAAATTTAATCAGTCCTTACTTGATCGAAATTCATTTTACTTGACGTAATTTTTTTTTCGGAAAGTGTAAGCTTAACGAGAGAGGGGATGAGTCATAAGACGATGGGAATCCATTTCAGAATAGTGATTCCAAATATGCTCCTTTCACCAAAGAGATGACTTCAGAATCCGAAATGGATGAAAGTAACATATCCCAAATAAAAAATTTGCTTCATGTAAACAAATACCTACTGGTGAAGGTTCAGCAATTCCGCTTATTTTTGTTAGAGCATTCTTGAAGTGAATTGGGTGTATTCCTAAAAAAGTTTGATCATTTTTATATAGGGATATACTTATGAACCCCTAACAATACTAGCATACCTTAATTTACATAAGGTTGCAGCCAACCTGAAAGAAGCTCATTCTGTGCACATACTCCACCCTGTTTAAGTTTTTGAAATAGCTTTTGAAATGTTACAAAGACATCACATAACCCCTCAGAGTAATAAACATACAATCCAGAATTCCCCTTCACAATTATACTATTGAGTAATGAAATTATTTCATTTAAATATTCCCCTGTATTTTTATTATAATTAATTTATTCAATTATTAGCAATCAGAATATATTTCATAATGAGAAAATTCCTAGAAATGAGGAATGATCTACATATATACTAATAATATCACTTTTTTTTTATTTACCCCAATAGTAAAAAAAATTAGTCCATGTGCCAACTCTTTGGGAGAAAAAATCAAAGAAAAATGTTCTTGCAAAATTATGGTCAGAGCATTATGATGAATGGAAACGTTGTTTGTTTTGTGGATAGTGCCAAGAATTTGGGTTTGACAATTGATACTGACTTACGATTTACGAGGCATATATCCAATTCGCTGAGCAGAGCTTACTTGAACCTAAGACTCTTATATCAATACAGAAACTACCTCAATAGATCGGACAAGATATTGCTTTGTGAATCACTAGTACTGTCACATATGAATTTTTGTGATGTTGTCTACAGTCCTTGTTTAACAGTCTTTGATAAGAATCGAATACAGATGCTTCAGAATCGTTGTTTGAGATTCATTCACGGAATTCGAAAACGAGATCCAATAACATATACCCTCAAGAAAACAGGATGGCTCAACATGGAAGATAGGCGTTTAAATGCGTTCTTTGGTTTTGTTTTTCAAGATAATCAAGAAGGGAGTACCGATAACACTTTTCAACAAAGTTTTGTTCCGATCTGGTGTGCATTCTGTGAATATTCGCTCTAAATGTAGTATTTCTATACCGAAACATTCAACTGACTTGTTCACGAGATCATTTTCCTACCAAGTGGCAAAAATTATGAACGAATTAAAATTTGAGTATAGAAATATCTCACTCGATAAGTTCAAATTACGTTTGCTCGACAATTTTCGCAACGATCCCCTGTACGGCTGAACTGTTCATCTCACTTTTTTGGCTTCTGCAGTTCTGTTTACTGAAGAGTCTAATAAAGATGTTGTGTGACCGCGACTATTTCTGGGCTCTGTTTGAGGTGAGGCAAACATAAACATTTAATTATATAATCTGCGGCATTGTTGAAGTTGTTATTTCTTAGTTGGGTATGCTCGGATTTCTTTAATTTTCGTTTGTGTTTTAAATTGTAGAGGGTTAGATGGAAGAATAGACGTATGACTTCAGGTGGTTTTCAACAAGTTACTGTATTATTTTCTGGCCTGGGGTCATGCGAACTAAATCTCGCCCTCAGGTAAGTAATTTTTTGATTTGTATATTTTGGATTGGTAAATAAAGACCATTTATTATTATTATTATTATATACATAGATCCCTAATTTTTAGGAATTTTCTCATTATGAAATAAAAAGATATTTAGTCTTCCTTTGAATGCTTTTCTTGTTAAGTGACAAATTATTCATTTCTTTCAGTTGAATTAAGTTTTTACTCTCATTTCAATTTCATTTAAAGCAATTTTAATAGTCAAAACCGAGTAATCTATAAATAACTGCAGCAGTTTTTGACTAGTGAATTTAAGTTGATAGCAATAATTCATTGTATTGATTCGGCAAATACTTGGTAGAAAGTATTAATAATTGATTTATTAATGAGACACATGTTTCTATTTCTACTTTATTTTAATGTTACTAACTCATCTCAACTCTGCTGAAATCCTGTGAGTTGGACAAAACGTACATTAGTACCATTAAAATAATGTAGAAATAGAAATATGTGTTTCATTAATAAATCAATTACATTCATATTGTTTATGCTACTATATCCAACATATTACTGAGTTTTTGCAAAGGATAAAATAGTCACTAGTTGATTGCCAAACCACTTATAAATTATAAAAAAATCTGTTATGTATGGTGCCAAAATATATTCATCATACTTCTGATACAGATTAAATCAAGCAATAACTAGGCAAAAACGTGCATAAAGTCAGGAACATCCTGAACTGCTGGCACAGAATGACCGAAGAACCTTTGAATATTTTCTTTGTGGACTTGGAACCAGCAGAAAACAATAAAGAAGTCTACAAAATACAATATCCCCAAAATAGGTCAATCTAGATCGAACCACCCAAAAAAGCAAAAGGGATCACACAATGCATAAGATTACTACAATAAGGGCACTCTAGAATCTATTGTAATAAACCTTATGTCTGTGTCAAATGTAGAGGCGAACATAATCCATAATGCACTTAGCTGCAAAAAGAGAAAAGAAACACCAGCAAAACGTGCTCTATCGGAGAGTGCCCATCCTGATAACCACAATTTTATCACAAACTCGTAAAATTAAATAATGCAAACAAAATATTGTATATCCATCATAATACTAATGCAAATTTCATTACTGTTTTGAAAATGGGTTAAAATTCGATACATCAATGTGACAATTAATATTGAATACGGAACCAATATTAAATTTTTTTTCTTAAAACTTTTATTGAAATATTTCAGTTAATTTATGGTAATAAATATTTCTAGCACAGTTCATGAATGATAATGGGCTTAAGAAAAAAATTTGTTTTTGTTCTCATTTTAAAAAAATCTTGTTTCTTTTGGAACAAATATTATAATGGCAAATTATCAAAGTTGCAAAATATGATTATTTTTACTTATTGAGTTTTATAACAAGTATTGTTTTTTCAGGGTTTCAGCGTTGAAGGAAATGAGAGTCAACAAGAAATTTTATCCAAAAATATTTACTTGTGCCAGTGTCTTGTAGCATTAGAAATTGTCAGAAGTCACGGTCACTTTCTAACAAAAATGTTTGATGTGTTCACCAGGTTTAGTGTTGGCCTGATTTATTTAATGTATAAGTGTTTTAAGAAAGGTGAAAATTTAAATCTAAAAAAACGAATCGTTTTAAACTCACTTTTTATGTTTTCAGTGGCCATTTTCAAACCCAATGCCTCTCGGCCAGCAAATGGTGAAAGATATCTCATTTGCTGTGATCTGCAGAAAAATAAACAAGTAGAGAGTATTTGCAAATACTTAAGGTTTATATCAGAAAAATTGTGGGAATTCAATAATATGGAAGAAAATGACATATTGGAACTCATTCCGATGGAACAAATAAAGAACGATTCAAAGTTTTATGATTATATTTTGAACAGTAATAACAAGTAAGTAAGTGAACAAGAGAACATTCTGTTTCTATTCATTATCGATTTTTTTATAGAATAGGTAAACGTCAAATTGCAGCATTGAAAAAAATGAAATATATTATCTGTGGGAACTCTTCAGGAGAAGAAAAAAATCTAAGAGAGAGCCAATCTGAATACCGAATAGAATGTTTGAAATATTGGAGACTACCAGATCGGTCAAAAATTTATTTATCTTTTGAAAATAAAGAGCAGTCTGATTTAATGAAGAAATACTTGCCAGAAAGAGGTAAAAGATTGTTATAATAGCTTTTTCCAATAAAAAGTAATTTAGTGAGAATGAAAGGGAAGTGTAGAAACTTGCCTGAATATTTTCGTCCAAAATTCTTACAAAATAACATATTTCTTGCCGAAAGATGCTGTTGACTTAGGAATATCATATAAAAATCGTATTAATTCTATGGTTTTCTTCTATTTTCTTGGGTAATGTTGTTATAGGGAACTCTTATTCGGCTTACTTAGACATCTTCATGGTAGACATCCATTATGTCCATCATTCATATCTCTCAGTTTAGTGTAAAATTTTGTATCTAGTTTCTGGAGTGTACATAAAATTGATTCCATTTATTATTTTATACCGGGTGTATACTTTTAAAAGGGCCAAACTTCAAAGGGAGATCATACAAGTTATTTGTGACAAAAAATGTCATATAATACATTGTCGAAATGTTGATGGATATTCTTCAATTTAACATTTTTTGATATCACGATATATTTCAAGTTTTTCCATAAAATCAATTATACTTGTAGCCTCATCAAATTTGACCACACTTCTGGAAACGGCATAAAACCTGCTACAATATAAGAAGTTCTGTATGCCAAAAAATTCCATTCACAAATTCATCAATGAACAATATATCGCATTATTCGATGTTTGAAAAAAACAGGCATAATTCTCTCGATTTTTTCTAGAATACTTATCATAAATTGAGTTAATTCGTTAGATTCAAGAAAACGTACTAATACCCAAAATTACTGACAGAAAGTGTCACATTTTAAATTCAATGTTTACTTTGATACTCAATCACAAGGAGCTTCAGGACAAAGGAAATTTAGGTTTGGAATATTTCAACTTTTTGTTGTTATCTTCTTAGCCATGATATTATGGCAGAGGACAAGCAGCTAGCATAAAGTTGATATGCCATTCGAAAGCACATTAAATAATATATTTTATGCTGAAATAAATAAATAATTAATAAATTTTTCATTGATAAAGTATGACAATAAGAATTTTTGGCACACTGAACTTCTTATCTTGTAGCAAATTTAATACCGTTTCCATATATGTGGTCAAATTTGATGAGGCTATAAGGATAACCGACATATAGAATTAAGACTCATTACACAGAGGTTGTTTTGAAGAATTTCTTAAATTTATGTTAACGTTTTTTTTGAGCTGAATTTGTATTTCATAATGCTGTTATGAAACGGTACTGTCTTCACTAAATGTTTGTTGAGTAAGTTCGATCAATATTCTTTATTTTCTTTAGATTTTTTTTATCTACTTTTGATGTTATTATATGACATCATTAAGATTATGATTATACAGTAAGTTTTGTTAATCACCATATTACTAATAGTACTATATAATGTAAGCATATTATCTCAGAATCATAAATACTTAGAATTATTTAAAAAATATAGATGAAATTTTTATTTTAGGAATATAAGTACGGGACAGTAAATGTTTTCGTTTTGTTTTTCTAGATTTTTTTGTAATGAAACTTCTGTAGCAATAAATCGCTTGTTCTGTCTCATTATGCTGCAGAAGATTAAATTACCATTAATTACATACTCAATGTACGTGTGAAAATTTCTGCAAAAATTGTGCTATTCAGTGCAGTAGATGCTTTTAAATGAAGTGTATTTAAAGGTTGGTGCGAAGTTGCGGAGGAAACAATCGGGATTTATTCAAAGAATATTAATCTATCAAAGTAATGACCTCCCATAACGTCCAGAGATGTATTTAAGCAATAATTTAGGCTAAAATTAAAAACCCAGAAAAAGTGCAATTGTGAAAAGTGTAAAACAATTGAGATTATGACTCGGAATGAATTTTCTCAACATTCAGGTGGTACAAGTGTTTCCTACTCAAGTTTTGAGATATTCAAATGAAAACAAATATTTTTAATCGAAAATGGCTTTATTGTCCTTCAAAATATTCTCCATTAAGTTCAATACACCTTTGCATATGTTTGAACCAATTTACGAAGCTCTTTTTACATTCCGACTGAGTTACCTCAAAAACATGTCATTTGAATGCATCAATCTTTCCTTCAGGCGTCGAAAAACGTTGACCTTGTGTGTTAGATGGCGCTAAATTTTGGTAAAACTTTAGCGTTCCTATACAGGATGAGGCTGCGTTTCATTCGTTGGGCAATAGAACTGGCACTGATGAAGCCAATAAGCTTTGAAATATGCATGTCTGCTACTTGTGTCCGAGAGAGAGAGAGAAAATGTATTGCTCTAGCAAATCGCTAACGATTTGCGTCTTTCTACCAGTATAAAATACATTCTATATACATATCATTTCTCTTGAAAAAGAGGGTACACAATTTTTGAGAAGAAAAAAAAATAAAGTGTGACTAGACAGTGATATCTATCGCCTCCACCGGGAAGACTCCTTATTGCACCCATTAGGGATTCCATCGGGTACTTTCTTTTGTTCTGTTCTTAATTCGGATCTTGTAGAACAACGGGCTGGAGTACTTGGAGGTTGTGTGGTCTGCTCACAAATTTCTTTCCCAAATTCTGAAGTCTACTCAAAATCTATCTTCATTTTTTCTATAGAGAAGTTAATTAGTTGGGTTGTGCTGTGGATTTCCTGGATGGCATATCTTACTCAATCTCCTTAAACTACTGCGTTCTGCTACTTCGATATTATAAAGGATGGGTCTTCTACAGTTATTATATTTTAGGTGTCCATGTTCTAATATCGGTCTGCAAATAGTTTTGTAGATGTTTGAAGCTGTTGTGTGGTTTATGCCACGGTTTTTGTAAGTGAGGGATCGAAATAGTCTAGATCTAGCAATAATTTCTTTCTTTTTATTACTGGCATGTACTTTAAAATTGGTCGTATTATCCACTGTGATTCCTAAGTATTAAGCGTGTTGGACTGGTTTTGTATTATGTTGTAGCATTCTAATGGTTGGTGAATTGTTTGGTAATCTATGGTCAAATATTAGTAGTTTAGATTTGTCAGGGTTTGGCAGAACTCTCCACTTTTTCATCCATGTCATGATTTTGTCACATAGACTTTGTAGTTCCTCCATTGTGACCTTCAGATTCTTACTGTGGGTTAAGAGCGCTGCATCATCAGCGTATTGGAGGATGTAACTTTTCAGTTCCTCTGTTATGTAAATATTATATAGAAATGATGACAATAGAGAACCCTGCGGCACACCTTGTTAAGGAGAGAACAATGCAGAGAAACGATTTTAACCCTCATGCTTCTGTCCCTTAGGAAGTTTCCTATAATATTTTGTAGGTAAGCTGTGGTGTCCAATTGCTGGAGTTTGTGCAGAAGACCATCATGTCAAACACTATCAAATGCTTTCTTGATGTCCATGAATATGGCTGCTGACTTGTGACCTTTTTTCATTGTATAATAATAATATTTTTTATTCACTTTATAGCATGCTTACCTGAATGAATTTAACAATCACTTAAAGATTAAATATGGGATTCCTACAGAAGGGTAAACCTGTGCATTGTAGTTTGTATGTTTGATATTAGAGCTACTAATGGGTGGATGGTTGAGTGATTTCTCTTGAAAGAAAGAGGGATGTTGTGTCCAACCGAATTTTCATGATTTTTTCGAATGTTTTTCCTAAAATTGGTAAAAGGGTGATGGGCCAATAGCTAGATACTTGGTTGTAGTCTGTGGCGTGTTTGTGGAATAATAGTTCCCTTTTTCCAGTCTGTTGGGAAGTATTCGGAATTCAGGCAGTGGTTGTAAATCTTGTTCATTTCATCATAAACTGTGGAACTTAATTGGCGTATTATTTTCCTTGTTAAGTCATCATAACCAGGCGCTGTGTTCTTTCCATGTAGAGCTTCTTCATACTCTACATCAGTTATCTCTGGGATTGGGTGTATACTATTTGAATCCGCCACTTTTCTGTGGTTTTTTAGTTGAGTTTTAAAATTTTGGTCAAGAATGTGTTGTTCTTTGGGGTGAATGTGTCTTAGTAATATTCTTTGAATACTAAGGCTGTTTCTGCATCTGTATTATATATTTTTCCATTTTTCGTGATTTGATTCATGTTGGCTTTTGTGTTATATCTTGTTAGCTTTTTTATTTCTTGCCAATAATTCCTGCACTTCATTTCATTGATTTTATCACATGTTTGGATCCTCTTGGTCGACCTATATTCAGTTCTGAGTTTGTGAATTTCTTTGTTGAGTGTGTCCTCAGGTTCATGTCATTGTTGATTTTCAGTTCTCTGTAAAGTTTTTTTTTCTTATTTGGTTTATAATGTGTACAGAGAGTATTTTCTAGTGAGTTTTGGTGTAAATTTATTTACTTGATCTGCTAGTCCGCTTTGGAATTCACTTATTTATTCACCCATTATTGGAATTTCAACAGTGATGAAGTTTTCCATCTCATCACTACTTTTTCGATGTTGCCTTTATCTAGTTTCAAATAGACATACTTTGTTATGTGTGGTAGTTAGACAGAGTTTGTGTGATCTGAATGGCTAAGTGCTCAGATCCTAAGTCGGAACTCAGTTCGGTTTTTATTTATTCTTTCAGTTTATTGGCGCATAGAACTATATCCGGGGTACTAGGTGTATTATTACTCATGATAAATGTTGGTGGGGTTTTAATTTGAGTGAAGTCTGAGTTTTCTATAAATTGTCGAATTCGTTTATTCTTTCTTCTTTTGCAATTATAGTCAATGATTAAAGAATAATTGCACTGTACTTCTTTTCTAAATATATTTTCTTAGATTCATGAGTGAGGATATATATAACTTGTGTCTGATGAATGACGATACCTATTCGAGTAAATTTGAGGATGAACTGTTACACAAGTGTAAGTTGCACTGTTCCAATGGGAAGAACTTTCTTTTACCATAGCTCATAATTCTCATTTATTTCACTGTGATATAGTTATAATCATAAAGACTTGGCTGTATAAAAGTGAAGTAAACCTATTTGAAATCAGTGTATACTGAGAGTTCACTATACAAGGGAGAAAAGTTACTTCATTTAAATGCAAAGTAGTTGAAAATAAGGAATATAATATAGTTGTAGTGTATCTACAATGGGATGAGATAAAACTTATAGCAGTGTACAGGCCTTCATCTCAAAATAAAATTGAATTCCTTGGAAAAGTGGAGGAATTACTAAAAAGGAGAAAAATAAAAGGGGCCTATTTTAATGAGTGCAAATAGTAAAAATTGCTGGACAAAATCAATAGTGCACTAAAAAATCTATCCTGTAGACATGGGTCAGACTAATTCGGAAGGTCGCTAATATATATTTGCTGATTGTAACATCCTTGACCATGAAGGGAATAATCTAACTGAAGGCAATAATATAATTGAATAATGATATAGTGCTGTATGCAACCAATAAGCTTAAAACAAAATTTAAAAACAGTTTTCAATGTTTTTAAAACAAAAATATGGAAACCCATGATTTGTTCATAAGAATTCATTCACAAATAATTCAAAGACAATTTCTGTGTTCTGTTCCATAACTAGTTCTCAAAGTTCTCCCAAAATGTGAAAGAAACCATGTTATGTTCTAGTAATGAAATAGTTGTCACTCAGAAATTATACTAACCATGTATGGAGATCTTTTCCAAATATCTATTTTAGAAAATATATAACATGTTATTTCACCATTAGTTACTTCTTATTAATTAAAAATGCAGCGTGTAATAAACATCATATGTAATACAAAAATGTTTTATCACTGCGCCAAAATACTACGTAATGAAACTGTTTAAGATTAATTGAATCCGCTTTTATTCTTCGTTTGATATCTCTTTTGGTTAAACATTGTATGATAGTTTTGAATAATTGATTCGGTTTAATCTGAAAAATTTGAATATATCTGAAAACTTCTTTGAATGCTTTTTTTGCCAGGAGCAAATTTTTACTTACATCATAATTGCCTGGATCAAAATTTTGGTTAAGTTTGTGTTACATCTCATTTGGAGACCTTTATATATACATTATAAAATCTTTTCTTTGTACTGTGCATTTGGAGCAATTGATACGTAAATCTTTCTGTTTATAAGAATTTCACACTGTTCAACTTGTTTCTGTCGAATTTTACTAATTTATTGCTGTGGGTATTTAGCTTATCTATAACCACATGTGCATAGAAACGTTTTAGAGAACCTGAGAATAACTTTTATTGCCAGAGCGCTAAGTTCAAGAGAGAAAAATATCGTAATGTTCATTCTCTTCTTATCTATCAGCTTTGATCTCAGAATTCTCTCTATAACAAATCAGAAAGTTCATTTCATTTACTAAATCAAACCCCAATTAATTTCCTCGTTTTTCCTCATTTTGTTAGAAGGGATGCTTGGATACCAAAACTGCGATTTCAGTTGTTAGATTCTCAAAATAAGTATTTCTTTTACCATAAATTCGAAAGTGAAGGAAAATTCAAGAAATGTCGAAAAAGCTTGTTGGAGACACGAAAATTGTCTATTTTTCCTCTATCTATGTTTGTTACTCTGAGTATAAAATCTTATAAAAGTTCTAATTGATCGCAGTGCTGAAAGATCTTCCATGAATAACACAAATTCACAATTTTTCTGTTAACCTGTACTTTCACCTAATAGGATATTACTGTTAGTGATCAATTCTGTTCATATAAAAGATATGTTATGATTTCTAATGATTTGATGTCTTGAAAACTACGCCACTAACAACTTAATGAATAAAATTAGAAAATTATTTCAAATGGGTGAAATTAGAAAATTATTGAAAATAATTTACTCTTGAATTTCAGAATGGCTGATGGCTCTCCCACAGGTGATCAAGGATAAAGAGAATCTAGAGAAAATTTATAGTTGCAAAGAAGATTGGTCTTTTTGTGCAATGTATTCATCCCAAAAAGGAAATAAATGTAATATATATGTGGGTAGGTAGCAATGATCCTTGTCCAGAACAAATAAAATCAACTCAGGTAGTTCAGTTTAACAGACTGAGATGGCTTTTGCATTCCTTCTCTTATGACCACATCACATTCATTAACTTTATACAAATAGTTGCAACCAATAAATTGTTCTTTCTCTTTCGATTGGTGCAATAGGAGAGATTAGGATTATCTCTTTTGAGTACACTATGAATGTGCTGTCTGTTGAACTTGAATAGCTTTATGAGACTATTTCGCTACTACTTCAAATTGTTGATCAATGGTTTGCAGAACATATCACTATCCATGCGTACACTAAATCACCTTATTTGAGTCTTTGGACTTTTTTCATAAAATCTACTATATGTGTTTGCTTTGACTGGTGACAATTGATATCAACAGTTAAACTGGTCCAATGAATGGCTCAAGATTTGCGTGCTCTCAGATGGCTCTGAGGGCTTCTGCAGTGATTAGTCCTCTTCAGTCCTCCACCAGATCGGCTATCCGGTTCCTTTTGAGTCTTCTACCATTCTGTAGATCAAGTAGTGGTTGGAGTATTTTTGTGATGATGTAATTTTTCATGGTGCTTCATATTTTTTTATGATGTCCTAATCAGTTTCATACCATGGAGTATTTGCTATCATATGTAGTATCTTTGACTGGCTTCTCTGTGTGATATCCATGTTTGACTTGCTTCTGCATACCCACAATTCTATTTCATTACCCATATTGGTTTGATGACAGTTATATTAAAATTATGCTTTCCCGCGATAAATTGGACCTTCTTTCTATTATCCATTATGCTCTTTACAAATGAGTCTTCTGTCCATATGCATTCTCAAGTATTAGATATGTGGACACATATGGGCATAGATCTCTTCTCAGTGTGAAGTCCACTTTTGTAGACTTAGTCTCATTCATTTTGATTCTTCAGTTCCGCAGCCATTTTTCAATTTCATTTAGATGATCTTGTAGGTGGCTAGATGCTTATGCTGGATCTTTATGTCTGGCTAGAATAGCTGTGTCATCAGCAAATATTTCCATGATGGTGTGTTTTTATACAGATCTGCTGTGTACTCCGGATGTTATAGGGCACTTTTCAGATACTTTGCCATTTATCCTGATTGGAAACTCTCTGGGCATCAGGATTATCTCTGCAGATTTCACCTGTTTTGGCTAATAATTCTGTTTCAAAATGACAAAGTTTTTTCTGCTTCATTATCTGGATCGTTATTGTTAAGAGTTGGCTAGGTGGTCTGCAATCATTTTAGTTTTTTCGTCATCACTCCTGATCCACTGTAAGTGAGATTCCTGCTCTTTGAGTATAGGAAATATCTGAGTTCGAGGCTTTTTTAACTATTGTAATGGTTTGTATATGGATTGGTTGAATCTATTAGGACCAGATATATACTCTTTAAGCGATTTTTCTGTAGCTTCTTTCTTTTTTGTTTTAGTTGATTGGTTAGTCTTTTAAAATGGCATTTAAAATGTTTTTGCCTGATGGAGCATGTGTGCATTTCGCCTCTACCCTCCTTTTTTTCGTCAATAGTTCTTGATTTCTGCTGAAATATGGTAGAATACATACACTATTCGCTATCCTGGGAGTAGCTTGTTCTGCAGTATTTTTAATTGTGTCAATAAATTTGGGTAATTCTTCATCAATTTCATTTGCACTTTTGAGGGTCATTGAGACATTGAGATTTAAGGTATTTTCAATTGCATGTCTGTATTCGTCCAAATTTGACAAGACTTCATAAAGTCTTTGAGCTTTTTTTGTAGATAATACTTCTGCATATGTTGGTTGTAATAGGACTATGCTCTGAGGATAAACCATATAGAATACTGTAGAAATGTCACCTGTGATGAAAAAATCAAGAAGATCTGGGGTTTTCTTTGTGTCAGTGGATAACAAGGAGTAATTTTTTTCTTCGCCTCCTGCAGTAAACTTTGGTCCCAATGTTTGGAAGAAATTACTGAAGTGCTCTTTTTTATGTTATGTCAATGTGAGCAGTAAACTGAGACTACCATTAATTCCTGAGACTGCAGTTCTACCTTTATTACCGTTGCCTGTAAATATTCTTCCTCATATCTCGATAAATCTATATGACTTATATTATCTTTCATTATAATTTAATGGGCAGTCTTATCTGGATGATTTGTTGTATAAATAGTGTAATGGGGTATATTAATGTATAATTTCACTGTGAGCTATTTTTCGCTATGAGGATGTCCATTAATTTTTAATTGTGAACTGATAGTTACTTGATAATGTTTTCTTCGTACCAGACATGATTTCATAATTCACCAGCTACCATTTCACTATTAGGTCATTTCTATGCCTAAGGTGGTGTAAGAAGACAGTAACAAAGCCTAACCAGAACACAACAGATCCCCCTAACTTGCACAATCTACGCTAAAGCATCTGAGGAATCTTCATAGGAGACCTAGGGCTATTAGTATAATAATTACTATGTACAACATGATAATGATTGGGAATAAGAAAAGAATGTTTGCCAAAAATGGAATTTAACAATATTGGTATTGGTTCATACAAATACTTACAACTTTTTATTACAAAGTCAAGAAAAGGGAACCATACTTCTGTAATTTGAAAGGGATCAAATCTAAAAGGTATTTTTTTAAGCGTTTCCTATCTTTAAATTTAAATAAAAGAAAGTGTATGTGATATGTCCAATTTTCCATTACTCTGACGCATAAATCAGGCTGAATTTGACCAATGGCATGTGTTATGTTGGCTTTGAGCACTGATGTGGTTTGTGGCCAGTTCCTATTACTTCCACATGAGATGACCATTTTCTGAAATCGCTTGTGCAGAGTGTCAATGTAACATGAATGGCTAGTAAATGATAATGTTAATCCTTCTGACAAAAAAGGCGGAAAACATAGAAATAAATTGGGAATCGGATAAGTTGGTTGGAACAAAATTCTGATAGGTTACAGTTTTCATAGAGTTTGGGGTTGAAAGGAAATCTGAAATGCTAGTCGAGGAGGAAGGATGCTTTATTTTGAAATTCGTCTTTGAAAATAACAGACCTACAATAAATATGTTAAACATGAGAATAATCTCTGTTCTTCGATGTATTTTACCGTTTTTCTAAAAGGCTATAAGGTTATTAGCGAGAAGAGACAGGTTCTTGTCCGAACCAGACATCTAAGTACTGAAACCAATAAATTTTCATGATATATTTTAATTGTGAAATGCATTTGAACTTCTGGCTTTGTCAGAAATAGGTTAAAAATATCATATTACATGGAAACCAGAAAGATTCATCTACTGGCACTAATGGTACGAAATAATAAATTATTTCCCAATGCAGACAAAAACGTCTTATTCGAAATGGAGTAGTTAATAATCGAAACCATGTTTATTTATTGAATATTTCCATCATTATATCTATAAACATTTTGAACCACGTTAAACAACAACAAAGTACTGGATGATTAATATTGGAGAAGCTGGCAAGCACATTCTTATATTTCAATCATGTTGAAACATCTAAAGGAAAGAGCCTATTATAAACGATGTGAACATCATCTCAAACCATAATAATTTTGACCTAAATATTTTTAAGGAACCACAAAAATTTTAGATAATTTGATACCAACCAAACTGATATTTTGATTGTGTGAACTACTTGGGAACCGTTGTTGGCACAAAATTTATGAAATAAGAAAATGTAATTTAATTAGAGAACAGGATTTGAAGGCCTTATTGTTCAAAAATTCAAGTAAATGATGTAAAAGCAACAGTTTTCATAAGTTCACATCAAACTATTCTTAGGAATTTATTATTTTGCTTTAATTGAGTCAACAATGAATTTTAGGATTTGGTTCAAAAACTTCTAAATGGAGAAAGGATAAAAATGATTGGGCAGAAGTGAAAAATCTTAAATTAAGTTCAGGAACTATACTTTATGGAGAAATAGTAAAGGAGACATTGAAATTTGACATGATGGATGAAGACAGCAAAGGTTACAGACATTGCCTTCATATAATTGATGCGTTGCAATTAGGGGATTACTGTTTAATAGATCTACCATTTTCCGAAAGGTATGTGACAATTTTATCTAAAGTACTATTATTTATAATATCTTCCTCAGGTTAAAGAAATAAATATGACAAAATAAATATTCAACAAACATGACAAAATCAATATCAATTTCACATCATTTTTATTCCACTAATATTAAGTCATTAAAAATTGAACTATAACTTCAAAACTGAAACTACTGAAAAACAAGGATTAACTTTTTCACAAATTAATGGTGAATTCTATTTCATTCTCGGTCCTGTTATTGAATGCTTCCTGAAAACATTCTTTTCAGTATCCTCCTAACAGATTTTATAAGTTCAAATCTGTTAACCTACTTCCATATGATTTTTTTGAAAATGTAAGAAACGCCACTAATGTGATAATTTTTTATTCAAGTTTTTTAGTGAGGATCCTTGTTCATTTTTATAGAGATATTCAATAGACCGTTGAACATTTTCCTTTAGCCCTTGTTACAATACTTATTGACATCAATATAAAATCTAAATGGAAAGATCTACTCTTCGCCTAATTATTTCATAATTAAATAATTTGAAATAAGGTTATTCTAATTATTTCATACAAGGTGGTAATTTTTCTTTGCTGCCACAAGTTGATCTTTTAATGTATTATGCTTCTATCAAATTTATATTACCAGATGCACACTGGAACTTCTTTATAAGTTCTGTTGTAAAATGGATGATCATTTGTGGAAGCACAAAGAATTGCATTCAGTAGGTTGTGAAGACGTGGGGTGTCTCTTCTTGTTAATCTTTTGGAGATATATCATCTTTGCGTTTTTTATCTAGCTTACTGCTGTTGGCAAGAATAATACCGCCGTACTCAATCAAGAGCATCTTGTATTTATGCTGTTGTTGAAATGCCTTTCTATTTCTAGATCAGTGATCAGACGTAACAAGCTTGACAAATAAATGCGATTTTGAGTGTTGCTGTATGTAGCTGTTAAAGTTCCATTTGTGATCCAATGTAAATAAAGTTTTTAGTTTTTTTAGGCTTGATTAATTACCACAAAAAGTAAAGTAAGAAAATACAACATTTATTTGATTATTGAATATACTAGGGTGAATCAAATATGAACCCGACTTTTTTACTGGTTGCTGCGTGAAGTGATGCGCGTGGTGCTTTGCTAAGGGTTAGAAGGGATTGTCTAAGGGAGGACAAAGTTTTGGTTCACTACAGCTGATTGGGCGTCACTAGCATAATGTCTGAGCAAGAGTTTGTTGAGCGACGCATTATTACAACATTTTATCGCGGAAAGGCGTAAAAGCATTCAAAATTTAGCGTCGATTGACTCTACAGTGCGCTAAGAAAATGCTTTCAAAAACTCAAGCTTATAAATGGCTCAATAAATTTTTAAGTGGCCGTGCAGCAATAGAAAATGTGAGTCATGCTCGCCGACCGCGAATAAGTTTTACTAACACGAAAATTCGTGCGATCCTTGAGCTGATTGAAGCTGACTGACGACTTGCCATACAAAAAATTGCTGCAGAAGTAGGAATATCGTATTGGAGTACTCGATCAATTATTTCCAATGGGTTGGGTTATCGAAAATTATCGGCCAGATGGGCTCCTCGCCTTCTAATGTAAAAACACAAAGCTACAATTCGAAACAAAATGATTACAGGAAACTTTTTGTAAAAATAACAAGCATACTTACATTTTGAAATATGACATAATGTGAAATAGAAGTGTATTCGGCAATTATCTAACAATAGGTATATCAATTATTATCAATGCATGCTACTTTTCGTAAAATATTGAAATTTCCCACTACAAAGTCCAAATAATATAATTACAATAAGTTTATTTGCTTCAAAACATACAGTTTTTCACGGGAGATGAATATTTCAGAGGATAGAATTGTCACTTTGACAATAATTCAAATTGTGGAAAACAAACTACGGCGCATGTGTATATCTGGTTTATTCTCGAGCTCTCTGATTGGAGGGTTGCCGTTTACTTTTATTGTATCCTTGAGAGAACCCCTTCCACCCTACTTCAGGTCTACTGGCCAGCTCCTTTTGAGTCTTCTACAGTTCAAAGGTTGAATTAGTGGATATAGTATGTTGTTTACATGAGCCTCAAGTTTGATGTGGTGTTTTTCACTTTCTTCTTTAATGACGTCCTTCACATACGGTATTTTTAGGTCTTCATGTTGACTTTTCATTGTTACGTACCAAGGAGCATTTGTATTCTCAAAATTTTTGATTGACTTCTTTGTATTATGGCTATATTTACTTGATTTACTTGAACATCCCCAGAGCTCAATTCCATTCACGCATATGGGTTTTTTAACTGTTTTGTATAAAAGAATTTTGTTTTCTAGTGAGAGCTTGGATTTCCTACCTATAAGCTAGTTGAGTTCTTTTATTTTAAGGTTTATTTGTTTCCTTTTTGTAACAATATGTTCCTTCCAAGTTAATTTATTGTCCAGATGTATATCCAACTGCTGTTTACGAAGGGTGAAGTATACCTGTACTGACTTTGTTTCATTGATCTTAATTCTCCATTTATGAAGCCACTTTTCTATCTGATGGAGATGATACTGTAATTTGTTGGATGCCTCCTCATGGTCTTCATCGATTGCAAGACTTGCTGTATCATCTGCAAAAGTTCCCATTATAGTTTTCACACTTATGGGAAGGTCTGCTGTGTACAATATATAATAGGGGCCCAAGAACGCTTCCTTGGGGAACTCCGGATTGGACTGGATGCTTATCAGAGACCTTAACACCTACACGTACCATGAATGTCCTTTTAGTAATGAAGGATCTCATTATCCTAAACTAACATATTGGCAAACATTTCTTGACTTTATAAAGAAGGCCAGGATGCCAGACTTTATCAAAGACTTGACTTACATCTAGGAAAACAGATGTGCAGTACTTTTGTGATCCAGGGCTTTATTTATCTCATGGCTTATTCTGTGAGTCTGTTGTATAGTGGAGTGATTCGTTCCAAATCCGCACTCATATTGAGGTATCCATTCATGTGATCAGCTTTTAGTCTTGAAAGCAAGAATTTTTCAAGAATCTTTGATAAAACTGACAAAAGGCTAATAGGTCGATATGAGGTTACAGCTTTTGGGTCTTTTCCTGGTTTTAAAATGAGAATTATTTCAGCAATTTTCAATTGTTCTGACCAATAACTTTGCTTCAATATTGCATTGAATCTATATGTCATTATCAATACGCCCTTCTTTGGCATTTCTTTAATCATTTTAGGTGTTACTCTGATTTTCATATATTTAGGTATTTTACTTCATTCTGAACCTCTTTCTTTGGTTAATTTCTTAATAGGTGTTGTGGTGGAAGGAATATCTAATAGGTCCCATTCAATTTCGTCATTTACTGCATCATCGTTGGGTTTAAATACTTGAGCTGGGTGTTCAGCAAATGTTTTAGCTTTCTCTTCATCAGTTCTTGCCCATTGAAGAGTTGACCCATTCAAATTGTGTAAAGGAGGTATATGCATTTTTGGCTTTCTCGAATTTTTGATCGGTTTCCACACTGAATTATCATATCTACTCAGACCAGTGACACAGTTATTGAATGAATTTTCTTTGTGTTCTCTCATTTTGGATTTTAATTGGTTTGCTATTTTATTAAGAAATTTCTTGTCTGAAGGAGAATGTGTCTGGTGCCATACCCTTCTGGCTTTTCTTTTCTGTACTAGGAGTTTTTTTATTTCTTCTGATATGTTAAATATTCTTTTCTTTGCTTCAGAAATAGGGGTAGCTTCTTCAGCGGATTGTTTGGGGATACTAACAAAAGTTGTCAGTGCTTCATCTATTTCAATTGGGTTTTTAAGATTAACTTCTAGATTGATATGTTCCTCGATGAATCTTCTATATTTATTCCAGTCTGTTTTTTTGTTATGTATTTTTGTTATTGATTGTTTGTGAACAACAGAACTGCTTATGGTAGCTATTATGGGTGAGTGATCAGATGATAGATCATAGCTTGAAATAATATCCATGTAAGTGGGAGAGATACCATTTACGATGAGGAAATCCAGCAAATTGGGGATTTTGTTAGGATCTGTGGGCCAATAAGTAGCACTCCCAGTTGATAGGATACAGTAATTATTTTCCTGTATAAAGTTGGCCAGTTCTCTACCTTTTGTTGTTGTCAATCGTGATCCAAACAGAGTGTGCTTGCTGTTGTAATCGCCTCCTGCAACGAATTTAGTTCCCAGAGTTTGGAAGAAATCTTTCAAATTTTCTTTTTTAATATTATGCCGGGGTGGGCAGTATACAGCAGCAACAATCAGATCATATGGGAGTGTTTGAACTTTTATTATAGTGGCTTGTAAATGATCATATTCGTATTTTAGCAGTTCTGTGTGATGGATGGTGTTCTTGATTATTATTGCAGTACCAGCATGTGCGGTATTGTCCGGGTGATTTGTACAATAAGTGGTGTAGTTTGCTATATTAAAGTAGGATTTTTGGGTAAAATGTATTTCACTTACAAGGAGAATATCTATAAAGTTCTAATATAGGAAATATTCGATTTCATTTTTGTGCTGTAGAAGGCCATTGGCGTTCCACTGAGCTACTTTTAGGAATTTAGTGAATTTTGCTAATAACATTAGTGAGCATGTTTAGTATCATGCTATTTTATGTATAATGATATTCCTGTCATTTGATGGGTCATTATATGTGTTTTTTGTCGCATCTGCGTAGCTTCTAGACTGGTGTTGTTGTCATGGATATTGTGTATTTGTAGCTTCTGTAGTAGTTGTAGGACCATTTGCATGATGTTGTCTCTGCTGCTGTAATATAATCTCAGGATTAATTTGTGTATGTTTATTGTTTTGTATATTCAGTCTGTTATTTCCATTATTTTTCTTCATGAGGCCATGGTAGAACTCACATCCTCTATAGTTGGCTGGATGGACTCCTTCGCATAATGCACATTTAGGGACTCTCCGCATATGGTCTATTACAATATGTTTTGGAATGTCCATATTGCTGACATATTGTACATTGTGTAATTCCTGCGATTTTCCTTGGGGGTTCTATTTGTATTGATCCTATCTGCAGATATTGGACTTTATAGATATCTTTATTGTTGCTGGCAGGTTCTAAGTCAACAAATAACATATTTAGGGGTTCTTTTGAAACCCTCTGTCTGCAATTAAGGATATTCCTAACTTGATGTCCTTTTTTGGCCAATTCTTGTTTCACTTCTTCAGCATCGGTAGTGTGATGGAGATGCTCGATAACAACCCTGTATGCACGGTCTTCTTTGGGCTGATATGTATGATGTATCACATTGTTATCTTTCATGTATCTTATGAGGTTTCTATAAGTTTCTGGCAATTCACAATTGATTTTTATTGTATTGTTCGCTAGGCATTCTGTAATGTATTTTCCATCTTCTGCTACACTTCCCAGTTTCTTCTCCATTTCTCCATAATTAATCACACCATAGACGAATATAGGTGGAGGTTTGGGTATTTTATTGGTATTATCCATGTTTTCAACAATTGCATCTATCTTTTCACTTGTTTCTCCCAACACGTTATATCTGTTGTTTATTGTTGTTGGAACAGAGTTATTAGAACTAATTTTTCTATTTTTGGTGGATTTGGTCCTTCTGTCTGCCATGAATTATTTGCTTGCTCATTTGCAGGGAACCCTAAAAATTCTTCATTGCTAGTAGATGACATTCTACAGTAGTTGTTGTTTGAGGCTGAGGCTATTTCTTGTATAGTGTCTTTCATTTGGGCATCCTGTATAATTTTCTAATTACTTATCAGATCTCTGATGTTGAAACCTGGTGTTGAACTCATGTTTACTACAACTCCCATACCGTTTATCTCTTTCATATTCCATCTGGTCTAAGTACGATTAACAGTTTTTTGTTGATATATTTTCCGGTTTTAATTCCCTCTCAATATATGACATGGAATCGACTTTGGGAAAAAACTCCCGATTTACGGGAGATTTTCAGTTGTTTTTTTTTTCACTTCACATAATCACCAAATATTTAATGACCTGGTGAAACTATTTTCATGAATTTATTCTCACTTTTATAGCAAAGAATTTCTAGTTTTGAAGAGCGTTTTCAAATACGTGTGCACACTGATAACGACTTTTAGCTGATAGCCAGAACAATGAGGTTTTGCCTTTGACTCAAATTATTAACTTAGTCATCAAGGTGTATTTAACGAATGGAGATGTGTTGAACGTTATCGCCAGCACTTTCAAGTATTGTAAATACTACAGTAATCAGCCACCAACTCCAAACATAAAAACCCGGATTGATCAAGCTAATTGCTGTGAATAAAAAATTCTCACGGAGTATTTATTCCAGTGGCAATATTTCGAAAAATATTTTACCAATCATAATTCTGGAGGATCGCATGAAAATTCTGCAAACAGATATTTCTTATCTGTACAAATAATAAATGGATAAAATAAGCGCAGATAACGTTAAACGAAACATGAGCTCAGCACCAGCTCTATGTGGACCAGCGAATAATAGTGTACAGGACGTCGTAATGAACACCCAACACCAAGGTGATCCTCAATTTTATAGATTATCAACAAGTGGCGAGGAGTTTTTGGGGCTCAGTGAAAACAATTATTGGCAGCAATCAGGACAAAAACAGTCAAAAAAAGTTAAATTAGTTTTAACCCCACAGTTCTAGTTGCAGTTAACAACAGATTCCAGACTCTTAAGTCAGAGCAATGAAAAAACTCAGA
This sequence comes from Megalocaria dilatata, assembly GCA_034642435.1. Classification (NCBI taxonomy): domain Eukaryota; kingdom Metazoa; phylum Arthropoda; class Insecta; order Coleoptera; family Coccinellidae; genus Megalocaria; species Megalocaria dilatata. Next base: position 58,790,990 of record CM067854.1, on the reverse strand, counting down.
CAAATCTTAATAACAGTGGGAACAGCAATAAAACATTAAAACCACCGTTAATGCCTTTTTATGATTAACCACGGGGAAATGGTCAAAAAAAATCAATACTGAAAGTGTCTTCTGGACAACACAATCAAAATAAACCGCGACTTGCCAGATACCTGCAGTCTCTGATCAAATATATGCGGAATGAGAATTCCATACCTCCAATACAGATTAAATCAAGCAATAACTAGGCGTAAACAGGTATAAAGTCAGGAATATCCTGAACTGCAGGCACAGGATGACCAAAAAACTTCTGAACTTTTATTTTTACTTGGAATCAGCACAAAGGATGCGAATTTTATCAAATGCTCCTGAAATCAATTAATGCAAACAATAGATTACATATCCATCATAATCCTAATGCAAATACCAGGTCACCGGTTAATTCTTCGAATAGAGTAAAATATATACAACATCCACAACAATAGCCACAAAACACCATAACAATACATCCCACAGGTGTTAAAAACCCACATCACCATCCAACAAAGCAGACTCCATACAAATGTAGTGAAGAACAGACAAATGACCTCACCAACATAATGAGCACATTTTTGAAAGGGTTCAAAACAATGTTTCCGCAGTTAATAAACGAAAATACTATGGTATTGGACAGGCTTACCACAAAAATTCAGTTACTTCATAAAAATCGAAGAATGGAATTCCAATGGTCTTCTGCAACATAAAAACGAAGTTGAATATTTTCTCCACCAAAACTCCATAAATATCCTCCTGATAAGTGAAACTCATTTTACTCAGAAATCACACCATTAACATATCGACTTACTTCACACATTGCAAAACAACCCAGATAAAAGAGCTCATGCTCTGGCACAGCTGTTATCAGCAGGAATACCATAAACCATGTGGAGATGGCAAAATATGAAAAGAAAGCTACAGTGGCAAAAATCAAGAGTCCGCTCTATGATCTGACCGTTACTGCAGTCTACTGCCCACCAAGACATAACATCAAAAAAGAAAATTTCAGAGATTTTTTTCAAACTCTAGGGCCTAAAAACTCCTGATCTGTCGGACTTTTTCATAACAAATGGCGTATCTATCTACTACCTTCTATATGGATATTTTCCCAAGCTATGATCCATCTTCAACTTCATAAGTAGTTTTGTAATACACACAAAACATACTCCAAAGCCGTGTAATTGAAAGATAAACTAGGTTGAAAATAAAAACATACTCGAGAAACTGATAAATATCGATATCAGCCTACAAATACAAATAAAGTGAATGAAGCACGAACGAATTCTCAAACAAGCTACTCCAGAGACCAAAGAAAGGAAGAGAGTGCCCAATATTCCACGAAATATAAAGAAAGTGTTAGCACAAAAAAAGCATTCTTCAAGTTGAATTTTTGAATTATATTTCTCAAAATATTATTACTTGTAAATATAATAAATTATATAATCTTTCAGAACATTATTCATTAGTCTTTGAAACGTAGCGGGAACGTTGTTTAGACCAAAGTGCCTTCTTAAAAACTCTTAGTGTCCATTTTTAACAGTGAACGCAGTCTTTTCGATGAATTCTTTGTCTAATTCAATTTGATGGAAACCTGACACTAAGTCCAATGTCGTAAAATATTTATTTTTTCCTAATTTATCTAATATATTTTCGATCTGTGGTAAAGGAAATCAATAGTTTTATCATTAAGTTTTCGATAATCGATTGCCATACGCCATTTGTTTTCCTGAGAAATCTGATTTGATTAATTAAGGTCGAACATTGTCTTTTCTGGGGGTAATTTCTAGTTTGAATAGGCATTCTATCTGGAGGTGTTTTATTTCTGTAATTAGTATTAGGTTTATATACATTAGTTATATTTTTTCTCCAGTCATTAGGACCAAAAGTTTGATGATGTGTAGAGAAATAGTAGAGAAATAAGTATTAATTTTTCTTGGAGATTTATTGGTTGAGAGGGAAAATTTCTATAATTTTTTGATTGAAAATGGTTATTATAAGAGAAATTATATCTTTGACTGAAATTTATAGAATTGTGATAAGAATTACTTTTATTTGATTGAAAATTTTAATTTTTTTCTATTTCTATCTAATAATTCATATTGAGCCATGCTAGAAATGTAATCTTTTACGGCATTTATGGTTTCGTCAAAGCTCATAGCATTATCAGTTATAAGATATGTTCTTAGTTCAACTGGGCAATTTGAAATTAATACCGTTTTATAAAGTTTTAATACATTATTCTTATATAAAAGTTTCTAAGGATCTGGCATATCATCAGCGCCTATTCTATAGTTAATTCTTATTTTTAAAGATACTATTTGATCTATATTATTAAATCATCATTAAGTCGCTTAGTCAAAAATTGTAAACCATGAATGAATACATCGAGATTAATTTAATCGCCAAATTTCTCATATAAAAATCTTTTAAGAACTTTCCAGTTGTCGGGTATATGTGAAGTCGCTGCTTTGGCTAGTGCTCTGCCAGTTAATTTATATTTCACAATTGCGTAACAATAATTTTTAGTTAACTGATTTTCATTTGTGAACATTATCAAATAATTTTCCACATTCTTGATAAATGAGTGTAGTTCATTTTCGATTCCTAAAAATTTAGGTGATAGAAAACCAAATTTTCCTGCGACTGACAAATCTACATGATTTTCGTTTGCCATTATATCATTATTAATAAGCTTTTTGCCCTTCCTTTTATTACAAAATTGCTTAATTGAAGTATTGGTGAAGAGCAAAAAATATTATCACTTATGTATTATTATTCTCAAGAAGGGGATTATGTTATTCAGTTTTTTATTAATCAAGAATCCTAGAAAAATCTTTTACGATCGGTTTTCAGACAGAAAAACTTTAAAAAATCGATTTTTATGATTATGAAAAACCTTTCAAGTTTCACACTCAAAACTTGAAAAAAGGGTGAATAATTTTGGGCCAGATTATTTAACTGGTAGATTAACAAAGGATTGCACCAACTCCACTAATTTTTTAAGAGAGGGATGAAGTGGTTGAAGGCGCTACCTCTCCAATCGGGCTCACAATATTCTACTTGAAAATTGACAGTCTTTGGCGAAATGTTTTTGAACTTAACTTTTTCACAAGACTACCACAAATCTCAGACCCCGTCGCCAATTATATTGTTAAGGGAGCAAATGGCCTTTTTAAAAAAATCTTTATTTAGAAATTTACAATGAAGAGTTGCAAATTGCAACGAAGCAAAATTATTCATGGTAATATTCATTGCTTATGGGATTAATTTTATTCTTCATATTAAAATACAGGGTTAGGATTCTGTAACTATATTTTCTCTTTTGCAGAATGGATTTAATAACCGTTTATGCGGAATCGCTGAACCAAGAATTTCAGGAGAATCGAACCCGAATAAGGAAAAAAGCAATACATCATCTCGATTCATTGTCTCTTAAAAGTATTCTTCATGAAGATTCGGATGAAAAAGCTTTTCAGCATATATTACCCACTCTTGGTTTCAACAGTGTTACGGAATTCCACACAGTCAATTCAGTTCTGTTTTTTAAAACTCAAAGATTGTCAGAAGGTAAAATATTTTTTGTTTATATTTTCAGGTAATTAAGAAAATTGAAATTTTTTGAGTGCTTGGAATAATCTCAACTTAAATTCTCCTTTTCATTTTCCATTAACAGGTTTATCACAAGACAGAATTTTGATATTGAAAAGCATATATCACATTTAGAGCAGTTATAAATGTGAACCTGAAGAAGCCACAATGTTGGCGAAACAATTGTTGTGAATTAATAAATTGTGAAAATATTGTTTATTATATTATTCAATCTGTGTGACAGTCCACAACTTGAATCTACTCAAATAGGTATCGTTGATGAATTTGTACATATATATTTTTTTTAATTGTTTATTTTCATCAGCAATCAAAATATAAAAGTCTTTAAGCTAATCTGATGACAAGAAATGTATACAAGGTTAGAAATTATGTATACAGAGAATATGCATTCTCCCAATGGGAGAATCTCTTAATTTTCTAGCTGGCCATTTCCTTTGCAGTCTTCTTGTTCCGTTGTCTGAGATTAAGGGATGTAGTAGGGCGTTTGCATGTCCTTCCAATCGAAAATGGTGTGATTGGTGTGATAACTGTTTTATATATTAAAATTTTGTTCTCCAATGATAGTTTTGACTTCCTACCCATCAGCCAGTAAATTAATTTCCTCGATTTTAAGGTCTATTTGTTTTCTTTTCTTTTTGATGTGTTCCTTCCAAGTGAGTCTGGTATCTAGGTGGAATCCCAAGTACTTAACCGTTTCTGCTTCTGGTATTGCTTTGCCGTTCAGGTGAATTGGTGGGCACCATTCTTTCTTCAAGGTGAAATCTACTTTTTTTGATTTTGTTTCGTTTTGATTTTTATCTTCCATTTGCTTACCCAGGTTTTTACAGATGTTCTTGAACAAGGTTGGACGTTGTTATGGGGTCTTTGTGGGAAGCCATTATGGTCGTGTCATCTGCAAAAGTTCCAGTAGTTGTATCATCACTTGTTGGCATATCTGTAGTATACATTACATAGAGAATTGGACCCAAGACGCTTCCTTGAGGAACCCCGGCTTGTATAGGGTAATATTTGGATGTTTCCTCGCCTACTCTTGTTCTGAACTCTCGATCAGTTAGGTAGGATTTCAAAATACTTCAAAGGGAAAGTCGTTTTGATTTTATATAGTAGTATTGTACTGCTCTCCTAGGTAGTTCTTTAATCATTTTCGGTGTTATACCGTCTAAACCAGGGGCTTTTCGAGCGTTCAGATAGTTGATTTCTTTTTGTACTTCTTTTGCTGTGAATGATTTTATTTTGGGTAGATCAGAACGGATGTTGGAAATAAATCGTGCGATTTCGTCGTCAGTTCCTTGGTCGTTTGGAGTGGAAACGTCAGCAAGATGTTCCGCAAAGAGGTCGGCCTTCTCTTTTTCGCTCCTGGCCGATTTGGCGTTTGGATGCCTTCGATTTTTTAGTGGAGCATTCTGTTCTTTAGGTTTTGTTTTTGATTTTATTGGCTTCCAAATTGTGCTGTCATACTTGTTCAAGCCAGCTAGATAGTCTGCAAATGATTTTTCTTGTAGGTACTTCAGTTTGTTTTTAAGATTGAAAGTTCTCTTATCGGCTGGAGCATGTGTTTTTTGCCATTTGGATCTTGCTTTCCTCTTTATAGCGATCATTTGTTTAATTTCTATTGGTATCGTTTTCGTCGTTTCACTATATTTATTGCTTGGAGTGCTGTCTGTAACTAACTACCTGTTTCAGGATGGTTGAAAATATTTTCAGTGCATCGTCCACTTCTGAAGGATCTTTAAGGCTTGTCGACAGATTTGTTTCTTGCTCCACTTTGCTTCAATAGTAGTCCCAATTGGTTCTGCTGTTGTGTAGTTTCAGTGTAGTCTTCCTCTTCAGGGCGAACGTTCCTACTGATGCAATTATTGGAGAATGATCGGATGACAAATAGTAGCTGGATTCCACCTCCAAATATGTTGATGATATACCACAACAATGAAAAAGTCTAGAAGGTCTGGTATTTTGTTTGGATCACTGGGCCAATATGTTGGTTTTCCACTAGATTTGAATGTGTAGTTTTTCTCCTGTATTAGTTTAGCCAACTCTCTACTTTTAGGGGTTATGAGACGGGAACCCCAAAATGTGTGCTTACTATTAAAGTCACCTCTTGCTATGAACCTTGAGCCTTATGTATTAAAGGACTCTTTGAATTGATCGATTTTTAAGTTATGCCTGGGCCGGCAGTATACAGAGGAGACAGTCAGATCATAAGTGGCCATTTTGACTCTCAGTGATGTGGTTTGAAGATAGACAAGATCATATTTTGACAATTCGTAGTGAGTGATTGTTTCTTTTATTATTACTGCAGTTCCAGCGTGTGCTGTGTTGTCTGGATCGTTGGTACAGTAGGTTATGTAGTGGGGTTATATGGAAATAGGATCTGTCAGTGAAGTGCATTTCGCTTATTAAGAGTATATCTATCGAGGTGTAATGTAGAAATGTTTCAACTTCGTTCTTATGCTGTAATAAACCGATGGTGTTCCATGGGGCAATTCTGATAGTGTAGTGAATTTTGCCTATAAGCGTTGAGAGTATGTTTAGTATCATTTTATTTTGCTGGACTAGTTGTTGGAACATATTTTTGGTTATTCATTGCTTTGTATGTTGTTGTTCAATCCTCTTAAAGTGTCTGCATAGCTGGGTTTCTGTTGTTGTTGTTGTGTTGTTTGATTTCTAGTAGCTGGATTATGAGTATTTGTTGTTTGAATTGATGTTTGTTGTACATTTAGTCTATTGTTTTGGTTGTTGGTTTTTTTCAGAATTGCATGATAAAATTCGCAACGTCTGTAGTTAGCGGAATGAGGTCCATTACATAATACACACTTTGCTGGTGAATTATCTCCTTTTTGGCAAATCTCTGTTTTATGTGGTCCACCACATTTGACACAGGCATATGGCCAATTGCAGTAGGCCTTGGTGTGCCCATATTGCTTACATCTCATGCATCGAGATAAACTTTTTTTTTTTTTTGGGGGTTCGATCTTCACTACTTTGTTTTGGATACCACATAGCTTATATATCTCTTTGTTATTGTCTGCTAGTTCCAGGTCGAAAAAAAGGTTGAGTGGCTCTTTTGTCAGAGGACTTCATCTGTTATGTATGTTTCTCACATTGTGTCCTAGTTTGTTGAGTTCCTCTTTTATGTCTTCAATAGCTGTTGAATGGTGCAGGTTTTTGATCTCTACTCTGAGTGCTTGTTCCTCCTTCAGGTGATATGTATGATGAATGATATTTGTTTTTCTCATATGGTGAATCAACTTTCGATAATCTTCTGATGCCTGACTATTTATTTTTATTGTATCGTCACATAGGGTTTTTGTAGTGAATTTGTCCGTTTTTATGACCTGGTTTAAGTTGGTGTTCATATCATTATAGTTGGTCACTCCGTATACAAAAATTGGCGGCGGTTTTGGAATTTTGTTGGCCGGATCTGCTACTTTGTTGACGGTTTCATCTTTTTCTTGGCTCAAATTGCTGTATCTGTAAGCGTTGATATTTCATTGTTGTTACCAGTATTTACACACTTTTTGCTTAGTTTTAAGAAGATATATTAGGAGCCGATGTGAACACGTCTGTTGCCTGATGCTTTAACATGTGAACTATTTGTACATATGATAAATATTTAGCATCTCCGGTAGAATAGGATATAATATAAGCACGAGGAAAGTTTCTTCAGTTAGTAATTGTGGAATTAATCGGCCGTACAATTCGCTACTTGAGTCGATTTGGTGGGGTATGCTATGTTTATTCACATACTTACATGACGCTAATGTTTGGTCTAAACTTTGGCATCCTAATGTGGAGTGAATGTAGATTAGCGGCTACATTGCATTAGTTGGCCATTAAAACATACTGATAATATATCAATGAGCACGGAAACATGCAAGTCTGCTGCTTATGTCTCGACTATTGACAATACCTATTTGAGCGAATTTTAGTTGTGAACTGTTACATAGATCCAAGTGTTTCCATAAGTCAATACTTATAATATTATTGTTTAGAGTTCAATATAAGTCTGTGTTATAAATCATTATATAATAAACTTTTATGAATTTCAAGAATATAATCTATTTGAATAACTTCTGAAAAAAATGTTAGCAAGTAAATTCCAAATTGAATTTCAATTTAAATAGTTATCGTAGGATGGACAACTGTATATATGTTATGTGAGAAACATGACTATATTTGTCTACATCAATGTGTCCTAAGAATTTGCCTGCCCTTGGTTATTCTCAGAACGAAGTTAGATTTTGTATCGTTTTTCCCAGTATGTGACTGATAAACTACCTGCAATGACAAATTCATTTTGTATAGCATTCAAGTAGAAGTTGCCATACGAGCATATCTATCTGTTTCATTTTTCAAGCCCACCTTCAGGGCAAATAGTTTTTAACTGTAAATGATAAAATATTGTCTTACAAACAGTATTCTTTCATTTCAATGTAGTAGAAAAAAGGTCATTTACAATTAATTACAATATTTTTTATGGATTAGTCTCACTATATTTATTGAAAGTATTCCACAATATTTAGAGAAAATCTCAAAATTCGATATATTCCGAATTAACATAATTTCTCTTAAAATACCTATAATACTACATTTAATTATTTTTTGCAGATATTCTTCAGCAAGAGCTGTTCGCTACTCGTACCCAGCTATTTTTGGATAAAAGTGATATAGAATTGTTTGATATTTTAGTTGAAAAGTTAAAGTGAAATTTTTGTCAGGATGTGATTTGTTTTATAGATATGTGTATGAAATTGTTATATCAATGATAAAGATATATTTTTTAACTACCGAATGAATGATTCTGAAATTATAATCTGATAGACAACGGCCAATGAATCATATGTTTATCATTACATATCAAAATGCAACAAGAATATAACCAATCTAAACAGATATTTATTGTTTCTTGAGGGACTAATTATTTGAAGAAAATTTAATGGAATTTATGTTTGAAATAGAATTTGTCATAATGCTGTACCATTCCATTGAATGTAATAAATTGAGATGATATCTTTTGAATTTTTTTTCATCCATTAGATCTGAATTACTGTCGCAAACCAATATGGAGCTATTTGTTACATAATATTATAATTTATTTATATTACATCTCTACAGATTTTCAATAAAATCATCTATGGCTATTTTTCAAATAATCAGCATGATTTGAATATTGAACCCAATTGATATAAATGAGTGGATTATTTGTGGGAATATTAAGTTAAAACCTGTGGTTTCCATAAAAAGCCCATTTCTTGTCAAAACCAAGATTGTATTATTGGATTGAGCCAGTCTTGTCAGATTTCCATTTGATTTTAATATTTTCCTTGCAAATATCAAGTCCTTTGCTTATTTCTTCATAGAATTATCAAGTTTACAGACATCCAGACGATAGATCTGGATTTGACCACGAATTTTTTATCTACTGCTCCAATGGATATATCAGGCGTCTTAAGAATTATTGCAATCTCAATTAAAATGAATTACTTTCATAAAAATGAGCACATTTCAAAACCATTGAAATATTCATAGATCAGATATATCTTTGTCAAGAAAATATCAAATTGTCAGTACTGATAACCAAATAATTTGATAAGTGAGCAAAATTTTAGTTGTTTTTTTAATAATTCCTAGTTCTCTGCACACATCCGGTTCCATTATCATATATTTTAAAATGAGCGGCAAAGGAGTTAAAGTAAGTAAGCAGTAAGTTTTAAATGTTGACAAACTGCGTGTTTTAAGATTACATGAAAGTTGATGTTGATAATTCCACTTGAGCTCTGCTTAAACTTGTGTAGATAGAATGGTGATTTTTGTTTGGAAAGAATGATTATGTAATTATGAAAGTAAAAGTTGTAAAATTTGAATTTTAAAGTTGATGAAACTACATAATTTAGTGGCTATGAAAAGTGAATGTACTCGGTGACTTTGAAAAAATGAAGTAAATTAATTATTGTCATGAGATACACAATACTTTAATTTAATTAGTATGAAAGCAAAATTAGATTTTACCTAAGGAACTCAAGCCCTTCATTTTCAAGAGCAAAATATTAGAATTTAAAGAAAGTAGGCATTTTATTGAAAATTTTTCCTGAAGATGAAAGTGTCCTTAGAAGAAAGAAGGGACGAAACATAACTAGGAAAGGATTTGGTGTTTCTACATTAATAAAAAAAAGATTTCAAGGGTTTCTTTCTATTTAAAAAAAAACTGTCAATGAATATTGTAGGCGGTTCATTTCAGCTATCATTGCTTGTTTATCTCTGCAGCCATTGGTTAGTGCAGTATCAATAATTAAAGACAAAAGGGTCCCTTTTAACATTCAGATGTTTCATGCAAAAAAATAAAAACATGCAAATTGGAGCTAGATATGTGAACCAATCACTTCATTTGTTCAATATAGGATATATTTTTAAACTATGTGTACCCTAAATAAAAAATTTTAAATCGTAAAATTTTGGTTTCGTGCATTTTTTCTGATTTTGAGTATTTTTCATTCCTCAGACCTTGAAAAAATCGCTAATAATTCTAAAAGTTTTTTTCTTCTTTAATTTGTTGTGTTATTTTAGTTGATTCATTTCGATTTGTTTTATCTGGCTATGTAGAGAAATGAATTTATCTAAATTTTCTGATTCCATTGGTAGTTCAGGTATTTCTGGTACTGCATTATATGCTATTTTCATTCCATCACTTTCTCGACTCTCCTATAGGATGAAGAACTAATGAGTTTGAAACTGGACAAACCTGGTCGTGTTAAGGTGATAACAAAAAAGAAGGGAATAACCCTTAATATGAATTTTCTTTTAAATATAGTTCATTTTCAGAGTCAAGAACAATTAGCCAAGCATACTATAGACACTCAATTTGAAGATAAACCTATAGAAAGAAGTGTTTATTTATTAACGTAAGTTATAATGCCTTATATCTTAATCACACTACTCAACAATCGAAGTTGATAATTGATATTCTCCTAAGATTTGCATTAATAAATATTCCTTTATATATTTATATATATATATTTTTTTTTTTTTTTTTTTTTTTTTTTTTTTTTTAATAATCACCATTATGGGAGTTTCCTCTAGAAGGTCCGGGTCTTAACGACCAAGGACCTTCTAGGCAGCTGTAAGGAACATTCTAACAATTCTTGTTGTCCAGAGGATCACCTCCTTCTGAGCTTTACTTATCAACTCCTGATCCAGTTCAAGGAGTTCCGTATTTTCTGCCAGGTGGCTCTCAACCAATCCATTCGTGGAGATTATCAGGGGCAGAATCTTTACCGTTCTTAGCTGGTGTATCTCTTTTATTTCAAAAGCCAGGTCGTGGTACTTTGTTAGTTTCTCCGTGTACGCTCTACTTATGTTATCATCTGCCGGGACGGTTATATCAATGATTGTTGCTTTGCGGTTTCCTTTATCAAAGATCACGATGTCGGGCCTGTTGTGCGGCACCGATCTATCCGTTATTATCGGGTTGTCCCAGTAGAGTTTGAACTGATATATATATATATATATATATATATATATATATATATATATATATATATATATATATATATATATATATATATATATATATATATATATATATATATATATATATATATATATATATATATATATATATACCTTTGCCGAGAACGCAAGCAAGGACTTTTCCTACTGTGTGATTTTATCAGTACGGCAATACCCGTTTTATTTATATATGAACAAAGAAACAAATTCGTTATATTTTAGAGTTTTTCTATGATAAATGGATAGGGCATGTACGCTCACCGGATCTAAATCCTTATTATGATTTCTTTCTTTGGGATCATTCATACTTCTACAAAAAGATATTGTTGTTGCGTGTAGTCACTCATTATTACGTCAGGCAAAAATGAGCGCCCATCAAAATAATAGTGACCATAATAATAAAGTTATTCTGTTTTTCACAAATTTTTATTTTTATTATAATACAACTAAATTTATTTTCGAAATTGATTTCTATTTACATCAGAGTAAGTACAAAAATTTTTATTGAGCATTAAAACCCAGAAAAGGGGTCTCTGTAAATTCAAGCTTATCTAAATATATTTAATACGGGTGAGTTATTAAGGTCTAATTGTTCGTTATGTACTATTCCTATTTTGTTGTATTTATTCATTAATTATAAATTAATAAACAACTAGACCTAAATAACTTATAATCAGTGTGTAATAGCTTTAGCTGCTTCTGATGTGTGCTCTGATTTTCTGGTTAATTTTCTTGACGAAGAGGGAACTGAGAAATTTTGAATCTGATCTTTTTTATTTTACATGGAACAGGTTCTCCGTTCGTCGCAAAATCAACTGCTTTTCATAACGGGTAACGTAAAATACCATAAACGCTGGTTGAATATCTCTGCTTTTTTCATTATTTTATCTCTGGATATTGAACCTGATAACGTTCACGTCTTCTTTCTAAAGCTGCCATACTCCGCAGATTTTCATACAAATAATAAGCTAAGGAGCTTGATGTTGTTGATTGTTTAATGGTGTTGCGATCAATCTGACATCCAAACGACCGTACGGATAACGTGTTTACAGTATCCATTTGACTATGATTGCTTGAAAATGGACAACGGGGAACTATTAGCTCAAATTTTGGAAAAAATTAAATTGAGTAAGATAGATGTGAAGAATTCAATCGGAGCATCCCAAACACCGAATACTATTGACTATGGAGACAATAAAAAAACGAGTGATAGAAGTTGAGGAAGAGAATAGAATCTTGAGGAACAGAATTGAAAGCCCAGAGATAAACAGCAAGAAGAAAAATCATATCTTATGTGGTAAACCAACAAGGTTTAGAATTCATTAAAGGGCTGTAATGATACAGGGATTAATTCAGTGGACAAAAGCAAATTCAACGCGTGGTTCAATGCCCCTAAATTAATTTGTTTATTCTAAACTCCAGATTAGTTCATGTTAAAATTAGGAATTCGCTTTCGATGTACTCATGAACGGCGGCTTCATGAAAGGAAATTATTTTACTCTGGCCCATATATTATAATAAACTATACATTAAAAAGTTCATAAGAGCCAATTGTACGAAACGTAAACAGATGAGTTTAGGAACGAAAACTTTCAGAGAAAAACGCTGACGTCGAAATTAACACGTGTGGCTCGACAGAGCTGAAATTTTGAAAAGTGCAAAGTTGCAATATTGAGCGGATGAATGGATCAAAAATTTGGAAGGAGAAAACCGACGCGTACGAGGTATTATAAGGGGATAAAAACAGAGTTTGTTGGAGAGTCTTGACACGTCGGAAAAACTAGTAAGATCGTCGAGAAAGATCGTGGGGCGAGGCTTGAATTGGTCTCAGAATTTAGCATTATTATAATTATATATAGTGATATTAGTAATTTTTTTTTTAAGTTTAAGAATTGAGTCGAAGGCCGTATCCTTCCCTATGACCGCTCGACTAGGATTGGTTCGCACCCCATTCGTAAATAAGTCAATCTAGTAATATTTTCCATCCAACTACCTCCTACAAAGAGGTGACTTATTACATTCACTCTCTCCTTTGAAAAAGTTTTGGCTATATATCTCATAACTCAACTTTCGCCAACGAAAAAAAAATAAACATTCACAGATATACAGAACTAAAACTTCTCCAATAGTTCAATAGCATTAAGCCTAGTTACTTTATCATCGGTACAAACTTATTCACTAAGCCAAAACAAAGATCGAACAAAGGCAAGTACACTACTTGTCAAATATTCCTAACCCATTTCTAACAAAATAAAATAATCAACCATTAATCAGTTTTTTAAACTACATCAAACAAATCTGTCAACTAGTGTGTTTGCAACAGCTGATTAAGTCAGTCGATGTCAGAGTGCGTGCCGATTTTTACTATGGGTGATTACGTTGAGCAAAGAATTTGTTTAAAGTTTTGTGTTGCAAATGAATTTTCGTGTGCCGATGCATTGAAAATGTTGCAAAAGGCCTTTGGTGATAATGCTCTATCGAAAACTCGTGCATATCAGTGGTACAGAGCCTTCAAGGACTGTAATCCCATACATATCAGATTTTACACTTTGTAATCAATAATGAAACTTTACTGACTGTTACTTATTATAACCAAAACGGTTAACTCTTACTCATATTTAATCGGACCCCAAAATTAATCATAAATAATGTTACTGAACTAAATCTGAGTCTCTAGTCTAATTTACATGTCGACTCCCGTACAATATCTTGCATCGAAGCTTTACTAAGCACATTCTATCCCTTAAATGTTAGTAGCAAGGTCGTCATTGAAGATGCACCGGGCGACCGCGTCACGAAGCTTCTCAGGTTACACTTCCGATTTGGGTTCTGTCCGCACTTTATTACCGCGTACTAAATGGTCTCTACGTTTCGCTTATTCAAGTGTTTCTTCGTTTTTCCTCTCGCGTTAATGAGCGTCTGGGATAAATGATTTACATTGGCACTTAACCATAGATCAACAACATTATATTATTATTAATCTATGCACTTAACGGGTTTTAAAGTTCACAAGTTGGTACATTTTCGCGATCTTCTTCTGTCTATTGTGGGAGGTGGAGATGGGTATAATGTCCAGCGCTAGCACTCTCTTTTTGTGGATTCTGTCCTTCTATATCTGCGTTGTATTTATTTTAACATTCGGGATATTAGGTAAAATCCCATCAGTCCACTCATGAGCTCTCCGATGTCAGAGAATCATCCCCATAACTGAAGCATGATGTTGTGTTTTTAAAGTACATCAGCATCTGGGAAAAATGATTTAAATAGGCACTTTACGGGTTTTAAAGTTCACAAGTCGTAACATTTTAGCGATCTTCTTCTGTCCATTGAGTTTTGGGAGGTAGAGATTGGTATAATGTCCCGCGCTAGCTCTTTCTTCTTGTGTATTCTGTCCTTCTATATCTGCGTTATCCATATTTTAACATTAGGGATATTACGTAAAATACCATCAGTCCACTCATCCGATGTCAGAGAATCAACCCCATAACTGAAGCATGGTGTTGTGTGCTACTTTCTTTCGCTCATCTTGGTTAAAAATGCTTATAGTCGAGAACCACTGTCCTGCTGTATCTAATCCGGCTACACATCTAGCGATTATAATTTCCACGGCTTTTCTTTCTATACCAAAACTGATTCTTTGATCATTAAATATTTCTTCTTATGTGTATACTCTTGAGTTTGGTACCGATGAATGGTTTGGCAATCCTCCACGCCTATTTTGTGAATGAAATTGCTTCCACGATTGACTGTGTATGCCGCAGTGTGTACTTAAGCGAATTACTTCGATACAAAATGTCCACACGTGTTGAATACTGATTTTCCGTCTCTGTGTATAACCTTGAAATTGTTCGTTTCATTTACGTACACACTTTTTATGTCCGTACACTCTGCAACATCCCGTATTGATAACGCCGTAGTTTCTGTGTTTTTGTCCCCACAATCATACTCGATAATCACGCCCGCCTGAGAAGCTAAGATGTCAAGTACCAGGAATGTCACACTACATATTTCTATCATGATTGACTTCGTGTTCAGTGCTGTCCTGTCCTTGCTTTACCTATGAAATTACTCATCAACATTAAGTTACATGGTACAAAAAAGGTCCTCACTTAAGGTATATATGCATACAGTTTTACATCATTATAAAAGTTTATTGTTCCTATTGACTAAATCGTGCAATACGTTGTGCTCGCCCATTAACCACCACAACGCTAAATCTTTGGGGCTCGCATTCGCGTCCCCATTCTGTTTTCCGGATTTCTTACCTTCTTCCTACAATCAGGGAAATTTTGTGACTAAATTTCCTTTGTTCAAATATACGATGATTTCTAAACGGATCTTTATCTGTTTAGCAGAAATGAAACTTTGAGAAAAATTCATGGACTCCCAACTAACAATAACATAATTTATTTTAACCCCAACATTGTGCTCGCCTATGCATTATTTCAGCGACCATAATGCTATACCAACAATGAAACATCATCATTCCAATTTATTTTCCCATCCTCTTTTTCACGGAAAATTACTAGCGTACTAGCCAAGACCGGTCCTCTGACAGAAGAGTCCCAACATTTATTTGTCCAAAATCTATTGTATCCTCAATACGCGTAACATCGAAAGCCATGCATGAATTTGAAGAATGAAGAAATCGCCTTTTTTTTAATTCACATCCCTGCATGCTTAGGGTTCTCTAGGAATTGTTAATAGCATTTCTGCCTGTCGTTATGATAGGCTAACCGTGTAAGATATTACTCTCATGCACATATTATATGGGTAGGTTAAACTATTCATTGGGTTTACTAATTACTATTGTCCATGTCCCAGGATAGGGACTCTCTTGTGATGACGGCTCTTCGGGTCAGTGAGCACCTGGAATCTACATATGGGCAGGAGTTGATTCACTTCTCCTGGTAGGACTGTCTTAGACGTTCCCGCTGCTACCCGTGGACTTGCTACTCAATAATAAGTCCATCTGCCCAATCGATCTGGGGGTCGTCTAATCCGAGATGACCTTCTTAAATTTTCCTCTCGTTCTATCGCTTCTTCCTCAATTTCGCCATCTTCCGGTTCCTCATCCTCGCTAATTTGCGATTCTGCACTCGATATTTCTTCGGCGACTCCTATCCACTGTGGAATTATTAAGGGATGCGGCAAATCTGTCTCCTCCGCGTCGCTTTCCTGTTCTGAATCGCGGTCTTCAATAAGTATCTTTAAACTTTCTCCCTCGTCCTAGTCGTCCTCTGAGATATTCTCTTGTATCCTCGATTTGTATCTCTTCAACCTATTTACATGAACTACTTGTTCATTTTTACCTCCACATTTTCTAATTTTACAGCTCACCGGACCAAGCATTTCCAGAATCCTATAAAGTCCTATCGATGGTTTCATTAATTTTTTCGATACCCCCTTTTTCGCTGTCATGTCCCTTAGGTAAACTCGATCCCCCGAACTAAAGTTAGAATGACTGGTTTTCTCATTAAATTTCCTTACTCTCGCCGCTTTTGTTCTTTCCGTATTTTCGTATACCTTTTCGGACACGGCTTTTGTTACATTCTGCCTCTTTTGTAAAGTTACTTCCTCCTTAGAAATATTAGTTACTTGTATCCGAATCCTATCTGCACTTTTCACTGCACAATTGGCAACCAGTGCCTTACCATTTATAAGTTCGTTCGCCTCGAATACTATAAATTTTCCTTCTATTTCCGATTTCAATTTCACCTGTTTTAACGCTTCTATACACGCCGGAATCTTGACGTTTCGTTTCGAGATAACATGTCTCGCAGTTATGCTGTGAAATCGCCTTGATCTCCCATACCGTATGTATCGGATCATATTTCACTCTCTGGCATTCTTGTGTTTGGTTCCTCGACCTTGACCCTTCAGTGTTTTGTTAACTTTTGACGTTATCTCGTATTCTGTTTATATATCCCGATTTTTCTTTTATGAGCTTCGACTTCTGCTTAGTCCTTTTTCCTTCAATTTCTCCATTTTCCACATGATTTCGGACCTGTTATCTGCTAATTACTCCCTCGTTATGTGATCGCTCAATACGATCTACCGTTTGTGAGAATTTATTCTCAAATTTACCTTTACTTCCATTTATTCCTACTGGTTGACTAATTACGTCAATTTTTCCCAATGTAACCGTGCTATTATTTCGCTCCGCAGCGCCTGGAACCTTTTCCGAAATTTTCCTTATATTCTTAGAATCACTCTCGTTCTTATCTGAATTATCGTAAATTGACTTAAAGATCGTCCCCTCTATTGTTACAGCTTTACCGTGTACATAGTCAATATGGGCTTGATAGCTTTGAAGAAAATCTCTACCTATTATAACTTCTACGTTTCCTAATGCGTTGTCGTCGCATACAACAGCATCCCACGAAATGTACCATTCACCGTTTTCGGGACCCGTCGAAATACACGCTGTCCCCCCAAGTGGGCAACGGGTGCCTGTCACACTCGTTAATTGAAACCTATCCGTTTCTTCCGTGTTAATTACCTCTTTAGGAACCATTCTATTGAAGAGATCCACATATTTTTATAAAGGAAGATTAGGCGGGAATTTTATGCCTACTTGTCACTGTCGATGCCAGGAGTAAGAGTGTATAGTCGCTTCATAGACTTGTACGCGCGTCTGAAAATTTAAACATAACCCCGGGAGATGATCCTTTTGCTCTGCAGAAGATTGGTGGTAACGATGGTAGACTGAACGCCGGTTTCAGAGAGTCCAGGTTTCCTTTGTTTGAAATAGAACGCCATTGTCCATTGTTCATACCCTAACATGTAAAGTTGTTGTATTGTATTGTGTTACCTGAGGTCAACGTGAGTTGAGTGTTATTTGTATCATGTATTCTTTATCCATTGGTGTATTTTACTGTATTGATGCTTCAACTAGGGGCGACCTGTTTACTTTAATCTGAATTGACCATTTAACATATTTCATACATGTAAGCGTCTTTATCTTCATTTCATGTATTGGGATCTAACAGATGGTTAACAATGGCACTTTGTTTGAGAATTCAGAGTGTTTAGAGTTAATGAAATGTGGATCCGCAATTAGATACTGACACCACAACCATGTGTCTTCAGAAAGAGCCGCAACAAGACCTTCCTGAACAACTATTATCAGATATAAATATTATAATGAATAGGTAGTTAAATAAAAGACACCACAACCTCTGTGTCTTCAGAATGTCGCAACAAGACATTCCTGAACAACGATGTTATGCGCCCAGATTATAATAATCTAATTAGATAATAGGTGTGTGAATGGAAAATTCCTGACCAAAGGGTTATTACCTCGAAGATCTTTGTTACATGTTCCTATTGCCAGGTTATCTGTGTGTTCACTCAATTGATTGCTGTATTTACCCTTGCATGCACACTAATTATGTTTTAGGGTATTAGAAAGGTTGTCGATCTCTGGAACCTTGATTTTATGAATAAAGGGAAGGACAGGGTTGAAGAACGTATGGGAGCTGAAGAGAGGTCAAGATTTTTTTTATCCCTGACTCTTTTTTGTCCTAAAGTATAACCTCGCTCTCATACACCAAGTTGGATGCGGGACCCTGCCTTCCGAAAACAAATATTGTATTTTTACTTATCATTGCATTCTGAACTTCCCTTCACTGTTTCCTCGTTCTCGTTCAAGTGTAACTTGGGTTGTCTACACAACGTAACGTACTATTCTCCCACCACTTGATGATCACGATAAAAAGGTTGGCGTTCCTAAGAGTAATCCGTAAAATTCCAGATATCTAAGAGTACTCCGTAAAATCCTGGAAATCTTAGAATAGTCTTAAAAGGTTGGGATAGCTCACTATTTTTAATTAATTTCACCGCCTAAACAATTACATATTACCTCATTAACCTTCATCCTGATTTAATACGGTACCTCTTATATTCCTCCTGCGTTAATCTCCGGAACTACAATGCGATTCTTTGTTGTTCTATGTAGACGTCCTTGACTTCTATCATACTTCTGCCGTCTTACTATTGAGCGGCCTCCATCCCGACAGAAGGATTTTGGCCATTGTCGTTTAAAGAATGGTTTAACTCTTCTGGCTGCACATCTTTGCCCGTGTTTCGTCCTCCTTTTGCAAATCTTGTTCCTTATATGAATCCGGCCTGCTTTTTTCCCCTAGATCTCTGATCTGATGCAGTTCCACGGTTCCTCGTTCATTATTTGCGGTTCCTACGCTCCTTCCTGAGCAATTTCTTGCTTCATAACCTCTCTGATTGCAGAGACGGTACGTATCTCCTCTCGAGGTCCCTGACCTCCTTCCCCTGCAGTTTCGTGCAATATGAGCCAACTTGCCACACGAAAAACATTCCGTTTTCCTTGGTGTCCACTCAGGTCTCGAATTCCACCTGCTTTGACAATCCTTCATCAAATGGCCGTATTTACCGCAACCGTGACACTGATTGTCCGGTTCTATCACCGATATTCTAATGTCTGGTCTCCCCTGCACCATCATCCTGCAATATTACAATTTCTTCCGCTTTTTCCAAATCTAATTTATCTTCTCTCAACAACAAGATTCCTGTGAACTTCATCAAATCCTTCCGCAGTCCGATTTTGAACTGATTCATAATCAAATCCTTGTTTTTTTTCTGATTCCAACTTCTTCATCTGGAGCGGCTCCATCCAAATCTTCTTTTAATAATCTTGCTCTGATCGTCTGTAATCTCGTACAAAAAGATGAAACATCTTCATTCGGTCTTTGATAACATCGACTCAAATTAAATTGATTTTCTCAAGTTGCCTAAATGGTGTGAATGTGAATTTCGATAGCAACTTAGTTTTTAATTCGAAATACGTCAATTTTTCTAGCTGCAGATCTGATTTGAAATAATTATATGCGTCTCCAAATAATTTAAATTTTATTAATTTCAATGTATCCTCTTCCGACCATCCATCTAATTTTGCTCTCAACTCTAACTTATCAAAATACCTAGCGCTATTTTTTCCACTGAAATTGTCTACCCTACTAGCGATCATACGTAATGAATACATCGGAATACCTGCCGCGAAAGAATTTACCACGGGATTTCCACCTGCGTTGCTACTGGAACCTGCATTGTTAATGGTATTCATATTAGTAAATGTGGAAGGTGTGGTTGACATATTGGCTTATAACTCTGACTATCTCTTCCAAACAATAAACAAGCAATTAAAACGCACAAATAATACCCTTTTCTATACTGCTGATCGGCTGCTATGACCTTATACTTGAAATCCCCATATCTAACACTGCGAACAACATAAATTTGTCAACGCGCCAACTCTAATAAACTAGAACGCGATATCCGTTTTCTGATTCACCAACTGGGAAGAAAAGAAAATATATTTCTTAATAACCAAATTTTCAAATAAATCGAAAGTTGAATGAAAAAATATTTTAATTTTTTTTCTACAGCTAACTAACTGAACTATCTTTAGTTTCACTACTGTTTTATTGAAATTCGAAGAACGAAATGCAAAGACGAACCAGCTAAGGTATCTCAATTTAGGTCGGGCAGCTTCATATAATACACAACAAAATCCAAAGGTAACACCAAAATGCAAAAATATCAAAATAAATTCACCCTCAAAAATATATTAACCATGAACGCGTAATTCTCTCAAAAAAAAAAAAAATCACTACACAGAGGAAAAAAAGTTGACCCCGCATCTGACACCAAATGTAATAAGCCTCTTTGTGGAAGGTGGTTGGATGGAAAATATTACTAGATTGACTTATTTACGAATGGGGTGCGAACCAATCCTAGTCGAGCGGTTCTAGGAAGGGTACGGCCTTCGCGAAAAGAAGGTCTTTGATGTTAATAATTTTTTCTTTGTGGTAATGAAAATGGTAATGAAACTCAATTATGGATTTTAAGAAGAATAATGATAAAGTGTGCCAAAATACAATAGTTTTATCAATCCTAAACTCAATAAAATTTAAATAAAGATGACACGCTGAATAATTAAGGAGAGGGCGATGCGGATCCCTCAAACACTACGAATCATTTATATAATCATTAATTCTGTTTGAATTCTTCAAACATAATAATTACGAAGGGATATGTCAACCTACTCCTTGATTTTTGACGCTACTTGATTAGACAATTTCAAACTGAATAATATACCAAAATTTTCAGATACTTCTTATCCCTATACTCCAAAACTTTCAAAACAAAACTGAGCACACGCGATTTTCTACAAGAAACGGCCTATTTAACACGAATAATAACAGATAAAGAACGATTACCGGTACTATTTTATTCCTTGTTCTCGGAACTTAGCACTATATTCCATTTCTTTGATTCTCTGACTCAATTCTTAGAATTCAAAAAAAAATTACTAATATCATTCAATATAATTATAAAAATGCTAAATTCTGAGACCGATTCAAGCCTCGCAGCGCGATCTTTTCTCGTCGATCTTACTAGTTTTTCCGACGTGTTTATGCCCTCTAATAAACTCTCTTTTGGCCCTTTTAATACCTCGTACGCGTTTTCACCTTCCAAATTTTTAGTTTGTTCACCCGCTCAAAAATGCAATTTAGCACTATTCGAAATTTCGGCTCTTTGTTGAGCCACACGTGTTAATTTCGACGCCAGCGTTTTTCTCTGAAACTTTCCGTTCCTAAACTCATCTGAAGGAATATGTTTACGTTTCCTTTAATCAGCTCTTATGAATTTTTTAACTTGTAGTTTATTATTACAATATATTGGCCAGAGTAAAATAATTTCCTTTTATGAAGCCGCCGTTCGTGCGTGCCTCGAAAGCGAATTCCTTAGTTTAATATTAACTGGTCTGGAGATAAGAATAAACAAATTAATTCAGGGGAATTTAAACGCGCGTAGAATTTGCTATTGTCCACTAAATTAATCCCTGTATCATTACAGCCGTTTCATGAAATCCATATCTTGTTGGTTTACCACAATACGACAATAATGTGCGAAAACGATCGTGGTCAAACCGGAACTAACGGCCAGCAAGGTTCTACTGTGCATTTGGTGGGACTGGAAAGAATTTATTATTTTTTGCTTCCATATGGCCAAAAACTCTACTATCTCAACTGGAATGTTTGAAGTTAGCGATTGACCAGAAACGGCCAAAATTGACCAACAGAAGAGGTGTTGTGTTCCATCAGGACAACGCCAGGCCACATACATCTCTAGTGACTCACCAGAAACTCCGGCAGCATG
Source organism: Megalocaria dilatata (assembly GCA_034642435.1). Lineage (NCBI taxonomy): Eukaryota > Metazoa > Arthropoda > Insecta > Coleoptera > Coccinellidae > Megalocaria > Megalocaria dilatata. The sequence goes on along the minus strand of CM067854.1, from coordinate 58,768,661 downwards.
GTTGGGAAGTTTTAATGCCTCAACCATATAGTCTGGATCTGGCACCAAAAGATAACCATCTTTTTCTCGCATAGCAAACATTCCTGAGTGATATGAAGTCGGCATCAGGAGAAGATTGTGAAAATCGATAACTAGAGTTTTTCGCCAATAAGAACCAAGACTTATATGAGAAAGGCATTATGAAGCTATCTTTAAAATAGCAACAAATTATAAAAGACGGTGCATATTTGACCCAATTCGGGCAATCCAGGTTAAATAAGAAGTTCACGCAAAAATAATGATTTTTCCCTAACTCATATTATTATTTCGAATCTTATCGGCTTCAATAATAAGTACGATGTAATGGGACATAATTTTCTCTAAGATTCTGGATAAGGTAGGTAAAATACTTATGGGTCCCAAATTGCTCATGTCCTCAGATACTTTTGGCACAGGCATAGAAACAACTTTTTTTCACTGGCTTAGGAAGATAAAGTGTTGTAAGCAGAAATTCAGGACATAGGGGAGTATGTGAGGAACACATAATTGCAGGTTCAATATATTTAGGCCAGCATAACTTATCGCTCTACTCTTAATGAAGGATTTTCCTAGGAGAGGTTTCATTTTGATAATAAAAAGAATATATTTTAAGAGAAATCAATGGATGTTTATTATATGTTGTAAGAGGAAGGTATGCCGTTAAAATGGAAAACGATATCAGCCAAATGGCCGCCACGGCTACGGTTGCAGCACCATATCTTGATCATGAAATTTTCCAGGACCGATTCGCATATTTGCGGCTGTATGTCCTCGATAACTTCACGAATATCATCTTTAAGGTCTTGAATCGATTGTGGAGCATTGGCATTGGCAAAGATCTTATCTTTCACTTGACCCAAAGAAAAAAGTCTAAAGGTGTTAAATCACAAGAATTCGGTGGCCAATTGTGATCACTTCGACCATTCTGTACACACGATGAAATAGCTATGATAGCACTTCTCTAGTATTAAGATTTTACTCCAAATACAATGCATCTTGTATGAAATTTCAACAATAGTTTTAATCGCAGAAGATCTAGGAATCTCAGGATAATATATCATATGATAATTGAAGTAGTCCACCAGAGTAAAATTTGACAGTAGTTCATAATCGAATATGACCTTGATAAATGTAGGATAACCTTATTTGGATTTTTATTTTGGTTATTTTGTTATTATTAGTACAGTTAATAACTGTCCAATTTATTTAGAACAATAATGAATTCAATTACTAATAAAGCAAAAACCATTTCTAGTTACAAATACTCCAAAATGTGTAATCGCATATTTATTTAGGTGGAAAAAACATTAAAAATGGATTATGAACCGATTGAAATTTCTCCATTTTTTACGGACAGAAATAAAGTGCTTGATGCTATTCTCAATACTTCAAACATATTATTGTAAACATATTTGACTGGTTATAAAATATATTATATGTGTCATTTTTTAGGAAAGGAGATGATGTCCAAAAACTCAGTATTGTTCAGAATTTACCTCAGTTATATCAGTTCGAACCAAATGCTACAGTCAATAGAATTCTACCTAAAATCCAACAAGAATTACCAGGTTCATCTAGTGAATTCAATATTGCCACTGCTCGAATCTTCCAAATTTTGATACAAAAAAAAATTCCTATAAATTTATTAAGTTCTATTCTTCAGGGTATAGATTCTAGAGATCCTTTAGTCGCTACAACTTGGATTGAAACATTATTAGAAGTTATCAACTATCTGACAGATATTCAGATAAGAAATGATGTAAGTAGTCTACTGAAAAATGTTTGTTATTTATTCCTAAATTAAATATTTTAAACAAAAAGTTATTTTTAATAATATTGGTTTAGATGGGTGAGTAGTATTAAATAAAATAATATAGATTACAGTGAAACCTCTATTAATGGGCACCTCCATTAAGCAGACATCTCTATTGAACGGACATATTTTCATAGTCTGGAATTTGGTGTATGCAAATCCTTCAGACTATACCCTCTTTTGAGCAGACTCTCCCTTGGGCGGACGTGGGCACCTATTTTTCATATACTCCGTATCAAAACTCTCCTTTGATCGGCCAACCAAAACATATGCAATGGAAATATTTCATAATACTTTGTTACGGCGGTATCTGTGATTCACAGGCGGTGAATCGGTGAATATCTGGTTGCATATAATTATCATCATGGGTTGTCAATGTGTGTTGTGTAGTTGAGTATAGTTTGATCTTCATGGTTGAACGTCTGATGTTTCGTCAAGAAAGCAGTAATGTCTACAAAACGTCGAGTATTGAATCTCGAAGAAAAAATGTATATACTGAATATACAATGAGCAATAACTTAGTGTGAGAGAATTGTCTAAACGTTGCAATATTGGAAAAACGGCGTTTGCTGAAATTGTCAGAAAGAGGAGTGAGTTATTGAATCAGTGGCGTTCTAATGACAGTAAGAGTAATAGACGAAATTTTTTAAAACCAACAGGCTCAAGTATCGAAAAATTTTGCTTTGAATGGTTTATTAAGAAGAGAAATAAAGGAATTACCTTGTCACATACGTAAATCCAATAGATGTAGAAATGTTCTTGAGTAAATTGCCAAAGCTAATGCTAAATATTTCTAACCCTAACGGGGCGATTTTTCTGTGCCTTACAAAATAAGACCCTTATCTTGATACATGGAAAATGTATCGCTGGAAAATTATCTAAAGAAAGACTCACAATACTTCACTGCGAAAAACTGTTAGTGATTGGAAAGACTAAAAAACCAAGTGCTTTCAAGAACATCAATATGAGTGATTTACTAGTTTTTTAGAGGAGTGATAGCTCCTAGGCTTGAATGACATGTACAATAATGGAAGAGTAATTGAAAAATTCTTATAAAAAAATAGGTATGGAAAGGAGGAGAATTTTGTTATTTTTAGACAACTCGTACTTCTATCCGAAGCACATATGTTTAACAAACATTCAGCTAATTTTTTTACCAGCAAATTGTACATTCATCATCCAATGCCTAGACCAAGGCATTATTAGAAATTTCAAAACTTTTTATCGAGCAATAGTTGTGAAAAAATTGTTGTCTGAAATTGAATCAGTTGACAAGTACTCAGAAAGAATATAAACGTACTCGATGCCTGGCAGAGAGTTACAGAAAAAAATATGAGAAATTGTTTCCTGGATTTAGACGAGAATCAGTCAAAGAGACAAAGAAAAATTATGTTTTTTCAGCTGAAGATGAAATTCCTTTATCTGTTCTACAAGAAATTTGGAGAAATGCGCGGTGAATGGGTTAAAGTAATGATCAAGTCAAAGATTTTTCCATATTGATACTGATTTGATGATAGAAGATGTAGATGAAAACATTTCAATCTACAACTATGCAGGTGAAGCAGATCAGTCTTCTGGTGAATCGAACAAAGACCCAGTCAAAAATAAGGATATTCCAGAGAATTATTCCCAAGCCAATGGCATTTTGAAGACAATGAAAGTGTTCGCCAAGAATAAAGTAGATGCAAAGTCAATAGAGATTCTGTCTGAGTTAGAACTTCATTTTCAAAATCAAGTTTCACAAACAACAGCAAGACAGACATCATTATTAGATTTTTTCTCGGCCACTTCTGAGATTTTTTTCTTTCAAAATATATATGTTCATATTTACTATTTTATTCAATTCATATTTCAATCATTTGTGGTCAAGCTCTCCCTTGTACAAACACCTTTGCTAGGCGGAAACTTTTTCACTGTCCCAATGGTGTCCGCCCAAGAGAGGTTTCACTGTATTTCCTCAATTTGGAAATTGTGGAGATAATCCATATTATTTTATTTAATTACAATGAATTTTCATCAAGTTAGGACGAATTCAATTAAATTTTTGAGTAGTATTATTTTTTCTTATTTAGAGGTAGAACTTAACAAGTCCAGCTGATAGGATCACGATAGTTTCCAACAGGCTGGATGATTTGTGTGTCCTTTCATTTAGTATTGCATTTTATTAATTTGTTGAATGATACCACATGTTTATGAAATTGTTAACCTAGCTAAAAATTGGTCGCTATAAACCAACTTCATTAAAAAAAAACTACCATCACAAAATCCTTAAAAAAAAGACGTAAATTTAAAATCTGTGATATATTTTGTTTGTACATTTGTTCCTCTATATGGTTTTGTTATGTACATGCTACATTGCTACTTATGTTTTGAGATATGGCAACACTGATACTGATCTGAGACTTTTAAAGGAGAACTACTACTCAAAATGTATTTTCATACAAGTGCTATTTGTGTTGTTTACAGAAACCTGAAATATTCATCTTGATTGAAAAATGAAATTAAAGGGTGAACATTTTCGTGTGATGATTTTCTATGATTTTCAACTTGGATTAAACCAACAACGGTGTGCGGCTCAACTCGCTTTGACTTTAAGTGATGAAGTACCATAACCAGCCAGTGTTTCACAGCTTTTACTTTCACAATTCGCTACGAATTTTGTCCAAAATTGGCTGTTATACCAGAAAACATTGATGCTGTGCGTGAACTGATTTTGCAAGATTGTCATGTGACCATAAAATGAAATTGAGGCATAATTGGACATTACTTCCACTCTTTTACATTCAATATTGCACAAAGATTTGTCAGAAAGATTTGTGCATGTTGTAGACAATTTGACAGTGGCTCAAAATAAAACTCGTGTCAATTGGTGCAAAGAAACGTTGAAAAAATTTTCATGCTTCAAAAGACATTTATTTATAAGATCGTGACAGGCGACGATTCATGTATCTTTCCACATGAACTCGAAACAAAACAGCAATCAACTGAGTGTTTCAGGATAAGCTAAATCCAACAAATGGTCGCTTGCTTTTTCCGAATAACTGGAAATGTCTCCAAAGTTCCGTTAGAGCAATATAGAATGATCAATTATGATGGTACACCAGCATTTGTTTACCAGAAATCTTTCAGAAGAATCTGGGAAATTAATCGTAAAAGCCGAATCGTTCTCCACCTCGACATTGCAAGCTCTCACACATGAAACAAAAACATTGTCAAAACATCGAACTGATAATTCATCTGCATATAATCCTTATTTGGCACTCATTTATTCTTATTCCCTCAGATCAAAAATAACTTGCCAGGTCGTTTTTCGATGCATGAAGAAGAGGTTGATATGTTCAAATCACACGTTTTGGAGGTATCTCAATCGGAATGGAAAAAGTGCTTCCAAAATTGGTTCAAGAAGTATAGTGATCTTAATGGAGAATACTTTTGAAAACAAATAAAGCCATTTCCAATCATAAATATTTGTCTCAAAACTAAACAGCAATACTCATACAGTACATAGTTTTAATATCAAAGTCAAATTTGTCAAAAATATTTAATTCATCAGCTAAAAAAATCCATTAAATCTAATGGAAATCAGGGCATTTTTCCAAATTTTCTGCCTTTTTTCATATATTTTTTTTTGTTCATAATGTAGATCTAGATCTTATACATACAGATCTGAATTGGAATAAATCTTATTGAAGAAATCCAATGAATCTTATTAAAATTATCTGAATCCTTATCAGTCATTTTAGATCATATAAAAGTAGCAGCAGTTTTAGGGCTCTAAACTTGGAATTAGTATCATCATTTATGAGTGTGGATAGCTCAGCGGGAGAGCATCGGACTCGTGACCGGGAGGTCCAGGGTTCGAATCCTATTCAGGTAGAAAAGAAATTTTCTAGTTGGACGGGTATCTGCCACCATTTCACTGTTGGGTCAAAAATTAACAGTGCTGTGACCTAAAGTGGCGCAAGATCGCAGTAACAAAGCCTACACAGAACACAACTGAACTCCTAACTCGCATAAGCTGAAAAAGCTTCTGAGGGATCTTCACAGAAGATCTAGGAGTATCAGGATAATAATAATAATAAATAATAATAAAAAATAATAATAATCAAATTCCTAAGAAAAGTTATCTATTATCAACAGCTTTTCTTCCAAGTATGAGAAATTTTTTATAAATAATCAAAACATGTATTATCAAACACTATATAAGGAGCTCAGTTTCAACTTCAGATATCTACAGGTGATTTTTTCACGTATAAAGCTCATTGGCCTTGAAATGACACAATGTTTGTTTGGTGTTCTGGTCACCTCCAGCAATGAGATTGTTAGTTCATTTATGGCTCTAATTTTGGTGCTATTTTTTTCTTTCCTTTTTCTCTAAATATATTAGTTGAGTGGAGGAAGAGAGAATGATTATTGGTATTATTTGCTTGGTTTTTAGGTATTGAAATGGGCTGTTCAAAAATCAGCACCAAGCAAACCCACTCTTTACAGGGTAGCCAGTTGTCATCTTTTAGGAAGATGTGCAGTACACCCTCAAATTCAAAGTATGGAGTAAGTCTATATATATAACTTATAATATGTACTGAAAGTAGGTTCAATTTTCTTTGTCATTTTTTTGCACATAGTTACCTTTCCATTAAGCTTTCCAATCAATCATTTCTAAAAGTGCATATACGAACCATGAGATGCGAGATTTCAATGTTGGAGATTTATTTTTGATAGTATATAAAAATTATCATAATAAATAACATCTTTGAAGACTGGAAAATAAGAAATTTATTCTCTTGTTAATATTAAACTTCCCTGCTCAAAATGTTTGAAGTTGTCAATGAATTCAGATAAACTAAATACACACATATTTACAATATGTGTGGTTGATATACAAGTGAGATTTTTACTGATTTAAATTTAAGTGGAAGATATGAATGATCACAAAATACAGGGTGTTTATAAAGTTGGGACTTTATCAACAGGAGGTAAAACGTGTCGAAATAAATTGTTCCATTAAAACTCGCTTATATAAAATATTTTTCACCCCTATCGACATTTTTGAGTAAAGCTTACTGGCACGACATTTACAACTTCAATCACCACCTCAAATATTATACTTTGATGAAAATCAATACATACTGCAGTACTCAGATGACACGAGCGTGATTAGTCACAACAAAAACCCTAAGAGATCGGTAGAAGTCCTACAACACCTAGCTGATGCAATAACACACATATATATATATATATATATATATATATATATATATATATATAATAAATAAGATGAATTTTTAGCGCCCATGTGTTGAACCAATGTGTTATTGCATCAGCTAGGTGTTGTAAGACTTCTACCGATCTCTTAGGGTTCTTGTTGTGACTAATCAAGCTCGTGTCATCTGAGTACTGCAGTATGTATTGATTTTATATATATATATATATATATATATATATATATATATATATATATATATGAAGTAAAATGCTGTAGAAAGATATCCGTTGGGAAATCCTTGTTAGCCGGAAGTGATTAGTTTGGTGAATGCAATGATGAACACTTTAAACAACTTATGTGAATAAACTGGCAAATTTCGGACTTCATTATTCTCAATGTTTTGATACTGGTGTTTTTAAAGATTACTTTTTTCATGCCAGGAGGTAAAACTCGTCAGAATGAAACATTTAAAACAATTTCCTAATGAAAGTTACTATATACTAAAAATTTAGATATTCAAATGTGCCAATAATTTTGATTCCCACTCAAAAATCCAGCAAGTCAATATTCTAAACGAAACCATATGGCGGATTCATTTATCGCGAGATGAACCGAAATATGTTACTCCCGATTTTACGAGGACAGATGTAGGATCATATTAACTGTAAATAAATATACGTTAAGTCAAAAATTTGGTAACATACAATAATGAAATTCAAAGTTTTGAGATAAGGGATACAATAAAGTTTTAATTACTTTTAAAAACCACCGGGTTCCATGTTCAACACTTTTTATTATGTCGCATTGACAATAATTATGGTCGAGGCAGCGTTCTTTATGAATTTTCACTCCGACATTACGCGGTCTATCAACATCTGAAACCACAAAAAGCGATGTACTTGGTATTTCTTACGTTCACACTCGAGAGACTATAATTCAACCAATTATATAGTTTTTCAAGTTCGTTTTCCGCCTTCCTGAAGATCCCATCCCAATCCAACCCCCTGAAGACAACAACAGTGTCATCAGCATAGGAAACTACGGCAGCGTTGTCCAATATTGTTCCTATTTCATTGATATATATCAAAAACATGAGAGGACCCAAAAGCGTACCCTGTGGTATACCTGTTGTTATATTATTTAAATTGCTTTAAGTACCTTAAATTTCAACTTTTTTGGTTCGGTTCGTTGAATAATTTTTAAAAAGCAGATTTGTTTTTCCTCTTATTCCTAAACTATCCATTCTGTGCATCAATTGTTCATGAGGTATAGTATCAAATGCCTTTTCCAAGTCAATGAATACTGCTAGGGTCTTTTTTTAGAGTTTAGGTTGTTTTAATCTCATTAATTAAGTTGAATACCGCGTCCTCTGTGCCAAGGCTAGTTCTGAATCCATATTGGTGTTTAGTTAGCAATTTGTTCGATTCCAAAAAGTCAATAATTCGTTTTTTTAGGCACTTTTCGAAAAGTTTGGGGTGAAATTATTGATAAGAGAAATCGGTCGATAATTTTCTATTATTTGTCGATCACCAGATTTAAATATGGGTATCACAATTGAGATTTTCCAAGCAAAGGGTATTTAATTTTTTCAAAGCAAAGGGTGATCAGAAAGGATAAAGACTTTATTAGGTGAATATGCACATCTTTGATGAGTTTAGCGGCAATGCCGTTTTCCCCAGGTTCTGAATCGTTTTTTAAATTTGAGGTTTCTATAATTAGTTCTTGGGGAGTTCTTGTATTTTTCTTAAGTTGGCTCTATACTCGAGTGCATTCGATTTCCTACATTGGTAAAATAATGATTGAAAGTATTGGCAATGTTAATCGGTTGGGTGTGTACTTCATTACCGTCGTTTATGATGCTATTAATTTTTTGTTTTGTTAATATTTACCGCTTCATTGATTAATGTCCAAATTTTCTTCGGATCATATATAGCATTGTTGAGTCTGATTTTATGGTAATTATTTTTTGCCTGTTTCATAATTTTATTGAGACCATTTCTGTATTTTATAGTCAGATTTTTTTTGAATTCAGTAAAATTTATTTAGTTCCGATTTCATTTTGTCCCTTTTCCGAATAGAATTTATCATTCCAGGGTTTCAATTTTCTGTTTTTGTTATTTATAAGGTTTTCTTACAGTTGTTTATATGATTTAATTATGTATTTTTGAAACAAAGGTAACTACTCTCTTATACTTTTTTTATGTCGTAAATATTTTGCAACTTTTTTTTCGACTAGTATTTAGCATTTTGATATTGATTTTTGATTTATTTGTGATATTAATTGAACTGAAAAAATTACCCCTGAACAAGATTATCGGTTTTATCCAAAAACTGGATCTCGTCGGGGAGATATAAATTAGGGGTGAACCACAATAGTCCGTGCGGACGCAGTGGTAGGGTGGACAGATGCCCGCTCGCCATAAATAATAATAATAATATTAATTTTGGTGTATATGCTTTTATTGAATTCAACCTCTAATACTATACAAAAATGATCTGTTACGGAGGATTCGAACATAAAAGGTCTTATAATTATCTAATTGTTCTGATTATTTATACATTTCGATGATATGGTCGATTAAGGTCGAAGTCGACTCCGTTACTCTCGTTAATTGATGCAGATAATTTTTAGAACCAGAAGATGCTAACAAATTCAGATACACGTTCGACATTCTATGTTTCTCATCGAGAATATTAATATTCAAATCTCCCACTAGCAACTCAATTGATTCATGTTTTAAATTGTCAAAATATTCTTCGAGCTCCTTTAAAAATAAATTTTTGTTCGTAGACTTAGTTCATATGAAACTTAATTATTAAAAAATTAATTTTCTGAGATGAAAACAACATTTTCTTTGCTTTATTAATTGTTTAATTTCAAATATTTTGTTAATTACAATATCATTCATATTGATCAAAAAAGACAAATTTTACAATGTAAAGATGAACTATTCTACCCATGATTCTTCTTTTCAAATAATTCCACGCTGAAATCATATCTCTTCTATTTATTTGGAAATTGTAATGGCATTGGAAGTGAATTCGATAATTTGATTTTAGTACCGAAAGACAAAAGACTGATTTTTTGGTTTTCTTTTATTCCTCAGCAGACGATTATATTTAGTACTTGTTTCTTCAGGGTCAAAACAACTATTTTACCACTTGTGCAGGGATTAGCCCAAGATGTTTCATTTGAAGTCAGAGCTTGTATGGCGGCGCAGTTGGCGAATATAGCGCAGGGTGAGTTAATATTATACATAGTGTTAATTTTTTCAGTAGCAGGTAACAAGAGTTTGAACCTTAAGTGAAGCATAGCATCTCCCACAAAACTAATAACATGTGACTGAAATAGATTAACAATAACACAGTTTCCAAACAATTATCCATAACTATAGTTTACATTTATTATTTACAACAAAACATATCATGAAAAAGAAAAATAATTCATAAATTCAGTTATAAGTAGTTGAATAATACTTTAGGGCCATTCGAACCGCTTTGATTTCAATGCATAACCTTAATTTTCTTCTTATTAACTACTAGAGTTTTCTTGTCTTGATGTCTTCTTAATTTTGCATGCTCTTACCAAAGCACTTATATTTCGTCTAGAGGTTCGAATTTTGCTTCTCATCCAAAAATGGTCAAATTCAACTGTCCCTTCATCCCGATGTTTGTAAAAACGATAATTTTTGAAATAAATATCAAGGGAAAGCTTAGGAGCATCCAGTATGTGAATAGGAAAACCGTCCTATTGAGTCCTGAATATTTAAATTGAGTTGCATAAGGACCAATTCCATCGTCTACTCTTAGCTTCCAAGTGGCACTTAGAATGCAAAACCGTTTTCATTGTTATCTATGCAACACTTAAATCATATTTATTCAGTTCTCTATAGAACTTCCGATGTGGCTTAACTCGAAAATTTATTTTATTTCTGTTTTAGTCCTATCAGTGGAATGAGGTATTCTTCTTCCTGAACAGTTATGGTGAATTATTATTAAAGGGGATGATACCTTGTGCTTTCTTATATATCCTAATTTATGGGCTATAAGGAGGTCGGATAATTTCAATACTTAAGACTCTTCCACTTATTTCTAAAGATTAAGGATGAGCAAGATGACACAAATTATTAGGGGTAACTGTAGAAAACTAAGAGTATAAATTTTTGAGTATACAGTGGAATCCATTTATTATGATTCCGCCTATATGGACCAACCATTTAATATGAAATAATTGCAATGCTAAGTTTGGTTTTCATATAAAATTCTTTATATCCAAGTTCGGATATAATGACTTCGCTTATTATGACTTCTTTTTACGCGCTAGTTCCAGGCAACATCCTACTAGCGTTTCACTCTAATGTCCTTAATTTTCAAATTTTGAGCCGAAAATGGTCTTAAACAACTAAGTTGAACTCACTGATGAAGGATTCAAGTAATTCTGTCGTGCGTGAAACATGTTAGATCAGAGCCAGCGAAAATTCATTGTGACGTACCCCAGGGCAGCATCCTAGGTCCTGTGCTCTTTATAATTTTCATGCTAGATCTTGAGAGCATTATTACGAATAAAATTTTTATGATTAACTATGCCAATGACACCAATCTTCTAATAAGAGTTTTAACCTATCCTGAAATTGTGTGGCTGGCTAATGTTATTATTACTTATGCTAGGAATTGGTTCCTGATGAACAGCCTATCTATGAATGCTGATAAAACCAGGGCTGCTTTATTTAAGACAAGTCATGGATTCGATACTCCACAAGAGTTGCGTTTGGAAGCTGGAAACCTTTCCTATTCATCATCGGTCAAGCTCTTGGGAATGCTTGTTGATCAGTTATTGAACTGAGGAGGAGCGAAGACCACATCTCTGAACAATATAGATAACTAACAAATATATGCTATTCTTTTGATGTCCTCAGCAGATATCTAGACAGCAAAGCACTCAAGTCAATTTTTTGAGCAGTTTTTGAATCCATGGTTAGGTATGGTGCAGTTTTACAGCAGCTCATTAAGAATGGAAGATATAACACGATTGCAGAAAAGAGCCTTAAAAAGAATCCTAGGTATGGGAGTGAATAGTCTTGTAAGAATAAATTCAGATATAATGGTCTCTTAATATCCCCCGCCATACATATACAAGAATGCTTGCTTTTTCTTTTCAATAATAGGGTTAAGTTCACTGAACTGCCTGATGGAATGGTACAAGTGCAAATCAGATGACATATCCAGTACATAATTTGAACCTGACTGAGAGAAATGCAAAATACAACTGCATAAGATATTTTAATAAACTTCCAAGTCGAATATGAAGCGAATCCAACATGAGATGCTACAAAAAACAAATATTTAAGATGTTACTGGAAATAGAGCCCTACTCACTGAAAGAATTTATATATAATATTATCCTGATACTTCTAGATCTTTTGTGAAGATCCCTCAGAAGCTTTTTAAGCTTGTGCGAGTTAGGAGTTCAGTTGTGTTCTGGGCTTTGTTAGTGCCATCTTAAGCTACTTTAGGTCACAGCTCTGTTAATTTTCAACCCAACAGTGAAATGGTGGCTGAAACCCGTCCAATAGAAAATTTCTTTCCCACCTGAACAGGATTTGAACCTGGGAGCTTTCGGTTTCGAGCCCAATGCTCTAACCTCTAAGCTATCGACACTCATTTAGATTATGGTGTTGTACAGTAACTCCATTTATACGTATTTTTTTTTGACGCTGTTTATTTTCAGGGTACTACAATTCATATCATATCATGTATGCCTTTACTAGAAATATAGCTGTATTATTATTATTGTGCGAAGATCCCTCAGAAGGTTTTTAGGCTTGTGCAAATTAGGTTCTGGTTCGGTTTCGTTACTAGGTTCTTACGCCACCTAAGGCACATCACGATTAATTTTGAATCCAACAGTAAAATGGCGACCGAAACCCGTCTAATTAGAAATTTTTTTCCTACTTACACGGGGCCTGAACTTCCCATCTCTAACCATGCATTGCGAGAAAATTGTTCTGTGTTTCGAGGATTGGTGCCACAGAAATTCTCTAATCCTCAACTTATCGAAGACAGTTCTGATTAAGTTTCAGAATCGGGAAAACCAAACTTCGGGACCTCTTGTTATTAAACACCAAAAAGGTTTTTTGCAGTCGACGGAAGTCGTCAGGTTTCTGGGGCTGTTTGTTGATGGTAACCTTGCGTGGCGTCATCACGCAGAGCATGTTTGTGGTAGGCTTAACAAGGCTTGCTATGCTATTTCACGTCTCAGGGGCTGTCTACCAGTCGAAGAATTGCTGAGTGTTTACTACAGCATGGTATATAGTCACTTGAGCTACAACGTAGTTCTTTGGGGTTCAGCGGGGGGATCTCACCGAGTTTTTATTTCTCAGAAAAGGATCATACGCCTTATTTTCAAACTTCGGCCTCGCGATTCATGTCGTCCGACTTTCCGAGAATTTGGTATACTTCCCTTCCCATGCGTGTACATTTTGAACTGCCTTGTGAATATCCACCTAAACTTAAGCAAGTATAAGAGATGTTCAGACTTTCATAAGTATGAAACACGTAAAACAGATATTATAGCCTTTCCTAGACATTCTACGGCCAAGTTTGAATCCTCACCCGATTATATGGGTATCAAACTGTTCAACCATTTGCCTAGTCGACTAAAATCAATGAATGGAAAGTTTTTCAAGAGGGAAGTTAAATCCCTTTTACTCAATAAGTGTTATTATACTGTCGATGAGTTTCTGGCTGATGCCGTTTGTTAATTTTTATATGTTTTTATTTTTACCTATGTTTCTTCGTAAGACTTGTCCTATACATTGTAAATGTCTGAAAGGATCAATAAATTTATTATTATTATTATTATTATTATTATTATTATTAACCATGAGCTAATGGCACTCATGAATTAAAGCCATTTAAATGATTTATATATATATATATATATATATATATATATATATATATATATATATATATATATATATATATATATATATATATATATATATATGTTTCGGGTTTTTAGCCCATTTTCAAAACTGAAGAGAACAAAACTTACAATCCTATTTATAATGTTAAGGTAGATCACAAGTACAATTTTGAACAGTGTAGAAATATGGTTAGCTAGTTTATCTATTTCTAAAATGCGTTTTCTCACCTAAGACTTCTTCAGATTACAACAATATGCTGGAGTTTGCATAACTTATTTAATCAGTACCTTATATTGTATTATTGAATTATTCTTTATTGTTGAAAATTCGCTACAATTAGTATTTTTTTCGTCCTAGTGATATTTCCATGCCAATTTGCCCCTTACTACTAGTTCAGATGTGTATTTTTCCAGACATTGAAAAAACAAAATTTCAGGTATATTTCCAGGCCTACTGGACAGATTTTGACTTTTCATGAACTTGATCTTCCCATTTGGGCCTGAAGTCTAATGTCTAGACTCTAGGTTATTTCGTTCGAAAATTATAGTGGTTCCAATGACTGGATAGAGTATTTAATTCTAATAGCAAAGTTGCGATGTCCTGATGCAAGCCTGCAACCATGATTGTTAAAATCAGATGTCATCTTATTTTGACATCATTTCATAATAATAATTACTTCTTATTTTAAAGGTTTGAACGAACCAAACATCATAAAATCGAGCCTTTTGCCAAGTGTTGTGGAATTAGCCAAAGATACCAATTCTGTTGTTAGATCATCAACAATTGTTGCAATTGCTCAACTTTTACAACATTTCTCCAATGGTAAGATGTAATAAAGTCACACATTCATAATATCATATATTATTTTCGTTTTTAGATACAGAACAAGACGTCATAATACCACTGTTGAAAGAGTTATGTAACCAGGCTGCTGAAGAAAATGAAGCATCATATCCAGTACTTGCTAGAGAGTTTGGCAAATATATGACAGGATTACAAGGCGTTTTATCTCAGGCAGACTGTTTGTGGTTTTTGAAATTTTTTAAAATTCTCTCATCTAAGGGTTTGGGATCTAGCCAAGGTGACAACGTAGATCCTACACAGGTAACTATGGTAGTGATTAACAAAAAAGCTTCCTAGACAAGTTTTGTTTATTATTTTCATATAATAAATGGATTATTAAAAAGAAGAAAAATTCAACCAACTCCCTTGAATATTTTACAGTTTACATCACATATCACATATATTTCAAAAATAAATTAAAAAATGTTCATAGGCTACCTCAAATTTTTTCCAACATAATACAAGAGAAATTGGTAGAACTTGATTCAAGATTCGGGTGCTATTCTGCAATGATCTTCCAAACTTTTCACAAATTAATTCATTATGTGGTTAAAAATTAATATCACTGAATTACTTAAGAACTTAATAGCGAAGTTTATAAATAAAAAACAATTTTAACTTCTGCTAAATTTTATTTTTTACACAACAAGTGTTTCGTCATACCATGACTTCATCAGGTGAGAATTCAAACTTGTCATAGTACGCCAAAACAATGAAATTTTGTGGTAGTTAAAATTGTTTTTTGTGATGTTTATTATTTCTGTTCCTGACTGAATGATATATATATATATATATATATATATATATATATATATATATATATATATATATATATATATCAACGAATCTTTCTTGTTAATTGGAACACTTACATACTTTCCAACAAACCCTAACAAACTGATCTCTTGGACTTTTTCATAACAAATAGCGTATCTACCTTCTATATGGATATTTTCTCAAGCTATGATTTATATTCCGACCACTCTCGTATCATAGCAAAACAAATAGTTTTCTAATACACTAAAAACCTACTCCTAAACTGCATAATCGAAAGACAAATTGAGATAAATCTAGAAACTCTTTCTTTTCAAAAGATTTTATGTTTAAGGTAGCGCTCAACGCTGATCCGCTCAAAAATTTTTTTTTTAATTCTACTCGTACTATCGTTACTAGATTTCGCATGAACAGGCAAGTAATTATTCTACTTCTAAATGTAAAATTTTGGATCGACCGAATCTATAGTTTAAAAAATATTGTGAAAAATATGACATTGTTTCAAATGCTTTCCTTTGCGCAACTATTGAATCGATTTTGCCCGTTAACGAACTTAACCTAGATATTAAAATCCTAAACCTTCCCTGAAAATTTCAAGGATCCAGCCATTTCCGTTCAAAAGTTAGTGTTTTGCGGGCGAACAGAATTACTTTTTTCCTTGGATTCCCTATCACTGAGTCCAACCTATTCGTCCATTTTCGGCTCCAAATTCGAAAATAACAGAAATTTGAATGAAACGATACCACGCTGTTCTCTGGAGCAGAAAAAAGATTGAGTGACTCTTTTTTTCATCTGCGTCCAACATATTAGAGTATTATATAGATTTAAAAAATCAATTCAATAAAAGAAATTAGAAAGAAAATAGAAATTATAATCTTGTGTATAATTAGTTTTCGAGATACCTTGTGAACTTAAACAGAAGTGGTAGTCTCACTCATTCAACCTAGTTAACTGACTATTAAACAAAGCATGGCAAGGAAATTTAAGGCAAAATTCCGAAATTTGGCCATTTTCTAGACATTAAAAAATTTACTCAAAAGTCAATGGATAAAGAAAGAGCAGCTTCATTTTCTAGTGGAAGTGCAAGATAATACTAATAACTTATTTATGGATAATGCAACTAAAGTTAATTTAGTACCGGATTCTATTATATATGAAGTACTGCACAGGGACGAGTACCATGCCTACAAGATAAGTCTAATTCATGAGCTGTTAAAAGATGTTTCTGATCTAAGAACAAAATTTTTTGATCGAATCTAACAATTACTCGTATGTAATGGAAAAAGTGATTTCAAATAAAGAAATTGGAAACATTACCGCTGATGTATTAAAAAATGCCTAAAGAGCATTTATTACCTTGGCTAGTATCAGATTGTAAATTGTGCTCAGTTCAAAAATTACCATTAAATATTTTCTAATTTTTTTATGCATCATATTCGTCTTGTCATATGAATAAAAATTTTGCCTCTCCAAATGTGCAATTAAAATGAAATTTGCTATTTCAAAAAATATAGGTGATGTCATACCTCTTTTAACTTTTTTTTCCCAACTCCATATTTTAGATTTTATTTCATTTATTTGCTACATTTCCGACGGACTGTACGGAGTGTTTTCAAAGGAGTTTTTCACATGAGAGCGAACTCATCAAAACAAGCATTTTACAAGAAAATGTCCTCACAAAAGTTGCAAAATAAATAAGATATTTTTAAAGTTTCTACAACGTAGAATTTCATATGAAATTAATTGTTGTAACCGAGTGTTTATTGTTCACTAAATACACATAAAAGAAACATTTTTTTTCCATCATTATATCTGTTTAGTTGATTTTGATATAAGTCAATAAAACTTTCATGTGATACAGTGTCAGAATAATATTTGAAACCGATTGTTAGAACCAAAAACTGGATAACAAATTTTAAAAATTATCACATGACTGGAATACAAGGTATTTTTATCCATGTTGTTATCATTAATAACATTTACGTCAACAAAATGGAAAGAAAACTTACCAAATATTGCTTAGAGATTTAAAATTTGCAGATATATTTTTAGATTGATTGGAAAGATCAAGTTCATGATACCCAATTCAATTCTCATGTGTAATCTAATATATATGTTACCGTTAACTAATTTAACTCGAATTATTCTAGGGGGTATATTGTAGACATTTTTGTGCACAAAATCTGCCATCTATTACATCATTCACTTTGAGTAGAGCAAGCAATTCAATGGATGTATGGTATTCAGTGTTTCGAGATCTGGCTGCTGATCCATGTTATATAGTCAGAAAATCTGTTGGGGCCTGTCTACATGAAGTTGTTGGTATATTAGGTAATTATGTATTATTTTGTAGTTTTTAGGAGATATGGTGTTATGAGAAGCTACTAACCTTTTATTACACATATCAGGAATCGCATTTCGTATTCAAAATGGTGTCATCAGTGTGGCATACTAGAATATTGGAAATAACTGTAGACATGGTAAATTAACTACCACTTGCTCCAATGGTAATAGGGTTTTATGAGAGGATCATGCCTTCTGTAGGAAGGAATAAATAAGAAATAACTTCCTGTTCCATAACTTTTTTATCATTGAGCATAAAGTGACCCGAGTTTCGTGGTTTTACTACACAACCACGAAACACTGGTCACTGTATCCTAAATAATATATTGGAGTGTCTAAGTCAAGCAAATGCTCACTATTGTTAGGCTCCCTTCTGATCGTGTTTCAGGCAGAAATATTTGCAATTGAAAGATGCATGGAAATGAATTTATAAAAAAACTATCAGAAATGCGATATCGCTATCCACTCTGATAGTCCAGATGCTATTAAAGCTCTAATCTCTTATAACATTGATTTAAAGCTGATATGATAATAGGATCTCTTTAGTCTGGGTTCCTGATCATACGGGAATCAAAGGAAATGAGGAGACCAATGTACTTTCCAGAAAAAGAGCACAGACTCCTTCCGCTGGCTGGAACCAGTCTGTGGTATAGGAAAATGCACCTATAAGGAAGAGTTTCGAAGAAAGGAAGAAACCGAAGAGAATAACAGTATGTCAGAATCTTCAAGGCTGGATCACTCCAAAAAGTTTCTTGCGAACTTCGATACTGCTAAATCCAAAAAGTACCTGGATTTAGGTAAAAACAGGCTTCACTTAGTGGGTATTGCCGCCTCTGTAAGCATTTGATGATAATAGGTGCGTGCAGATTCTGTGGGGAGAAGGAAGAAACCCTGAATTACCTAGTTACAGAATGCTTTAGACAAGAAACTTGTAGGAACGAGAATGTTACTTCCCTGAAACCATCCCAGATACTGGAGTTCATTAAAACTCTTAAACTGGAATGTGAGCTGCAGTATAGCTTTGATATGTGGCCACAATACACCTTATAGTCGTGGTGCAAACTAACCTTTTTTAAATCTAGAATCATCAATAATGAAAAAGTTTCGGAAACGAAGTTATTTCTTAATCACTTCATTTTTGAAATGAAATATCACAAAGTAATGGCCTACTCCATTCATTATTCTATGGAGGGCCGGAGAGGTAAGGAGAAATGTCGGCGTGCCGGCAGCTCCCTTTGTTGTCGAATAAATGAATTTAGTTATGGAGCATTGATGCATTCACAGTATGGGCCGTTGCCCCACATTGCTGGAACCAGACATGTCGGATTGGGATTCATGTCAACATAGCGCGACGAGTTCACAGTTACAGCTCTCCCATTGAAGTCTTTAAGAAAGTAAGGGCCAATAATGTAAGTGTTAGAAACTTCGCACCAAACGGTAACTTTCAGGCTATGCAGCAGGTTTTCATGTAATTCTATCGAATTTTCGTGTGTTCAATAACGGCAGTTTTGCTGGTTTATCATGCCGTTTAGATGAACCTAAGCTTCATCAGGCATGAAGATAATGAGTTTCTCATTTTGATCAAAGAGTGTTTCCATCTCACGCGCGAAAGTTACTCGTTAGTCATAATCCCCTGGCTGTAACTGTTGAACAACTGCCAATTTGTAAGAGTGGAAATGCAGGTTGAAGTATAAAATAAGCTTTACCCAAATGAAGTTCAGCGAAATGGTTTCGAGCGGATCGACCTGGGCTGCTTGAAGAGTTGTTGTACTTGTTCAACAATTTCTGGGGTTCAAGCCGTTCGTGGAGCCCCTAGGTGCTTTTTGTTTTGCCAAGGAAGAATGGTGTTTCGTAAGGAAACACTGTAATTCCGTAATTTACGCGGACCTGTTTTCGTACACGAATACACGATATTCCAGTAACCACAGCTCTATGGCTTTAACTGATAAAAGAATGCTAAGACCCTACGAATCTAACGGTACCAACCTCGCACTGATCGGCCGACTCTTCAGGGGGAGGAAAGTAATAGCCCTTTCAAAAACGTCCATCTTAATTGCACCAGAAACAAAGATCAAAGATGAAGTTTTCTACAAAAACTGAGATATCTTAAAGAAAGTTGGTAACTGTCAACTGAACAGTATGGGACAAGTTCACCTGCTACCAACAAATTTAATGTGATAAGGTTAAATTTGGAGATTAAGAGGTTAATAGAACAAAAGATGGGAAATAATATAAATGAGTAATGTATTGAATTAAAAAACCTGAATACTTTAGAAACAAACTTCCACCTTTCGTGATAGAGCTGATTGTTTAAAACAAAGCGAAAAATGTACAGAAAATACTGTCAAATTCGAGAGCCTTCAATTTAAAAACGAATCAACACTTAATTAAAAATCTACAAGAAACGCAGTTTTTTTGCAAAATTCTATTTTATTCATCAACATCGTCAGTCATCTTCCATAGCAATACAACCATTCCAACGTCTGTATAAACTTTCTGTGCTTTTCTTGTAGAAAAAATTTGATCAGTTGCAGCTATAATCTCATCATTGGAGCTAAATCTCTTTCCTTAGAGCATCTTTTTTAAAATCTGAGAACAAGTAGAAACAAGTCAAAAGACAGAAATTCCAATATTAAAATGTCTAGTAGTTTCTCTTAATTTGGTGTCCAGGAATCCAGATCAAGGAGATTCTATTATTTTCTACAAATTCATTGATTCGACGTTAGAACTTGGTGCTTTAACGATAGTTTGATTGTTTAAAATGGATTCTTACCTCACACCTCTGACAGCTCCTTTTTGGTTCAAATTTTATACAGTTTTCAGTTGCGTGAACATTCTCCTATAGATTCTTAGTATTTCATTCTGGGTTTTAATATTCCAGCTCTTGTTCCTGTGATGGTTTTCGAGACATCTGTTAACATTTTAAAGTATTTCTTTGGAAGCATCAATGGTAGACTCTTTCAATTTCTTCTACTTGGCATTGTGGGGAAAATGCTAAATCTTCTTATAGTTTCATCAGTAGGAAAGTTTGAAAATGGGATGTATTTGGTGAGAGATGATCTGGATCTACAATCATTGATTCTCTCATTACCTGCCCTTTTTTATACAGGTTTCCCAGAAGTCCACGTCAAGTCGGAATCAGGTAACAGATTAAGTCATAATAGTCATCAGAAAAATTTAAGAGAAAATCCAAGTCCTGTATTTTTCAAATTATATTGCACTTTCTTTTATTCATTAAAATGCACACCCTGTGATGATTTTTGAACTCCTGTTACTACAATTTCTTACTTTTTTCAAATTTTATTTTTCCTATGTTATCCCTGAGAGTGCTTCTGCAACCTGTAATCTTCAATTTAAGCCAATTGCTCCAGCTTGGAAAATAATCTCACTTTTTGCCGAACTAAGTATTAAAAATAAAAATTTTGCCCAACTTCAATTGACTGTGCTGAAAAAAAATTTCACTACATCAGTTTGGCGAGATACTTCAAAAGTTAGCACATTTAATAAAGATTCTAAAATGCTATAACACTATCTACATTCTTTTTTACATTGGACAAAAAAAGGTTTTTCTTACAGAAATTCAGTTTCGTTTTATGACAAGATTTAATAAATTCACAAAAGATGTTCAAACGGCATTCCTTCAGCCGCAATACATGCACGACATCTTTTTAAAAAAGATTGGGATATCAGACGGGTGAATTCAGTTATTGACGAATTGCATTGCTTTCCTAATTCTCTCCCGAAGCTCCGCTACATTTTCAATTTATTTTGAATACATTTTTTCCTTCACTGCTCCCCAGTAAAAAAATCTAAGGGATTCAAATCAGGTGGACGGACTGGCCAAGAAATTGTACCAGATCGCCCTATCTATCTGCCCGTATATTTTTCTGAAACCACATTTCTCTGAAAATACTAAGTGGCACGTCTTCAAGTAAATTTGGCAACTGATTTCGTAAAAAATCTAAATAAATTTCAGCATTTAAAATCTCCTGCAACTCAAAAGGTCCTATGACTCTTCCGTTCAAAATTCCAGTCCACACGTGCCACTCGTGTAAATTGTGTAGGTTCATGTAACCATCTTTATGTTGATTCATCCGACCACAAAATTTTTTCTAAGAATTATGGGTCTTCCCGGTTCTTTTGTAGCTTGGTTTGGCAAAACTCAACCCGAGGTTCATAATCCCGAGGTAACAGAGCTTGTACTCGCTGTACATGATATGGGTGGAGCTTATGTTTTTCCAATAGTCGGTGAGATGTACTTTTGGGCACTTCTGTGCTTCGCTGAATTTCACGTAGCGAAGTACTTGAATCTTCCTCAACTACTTGAAGCACAATATAGTCGTCAGGTAAGGAAATTCTTCCTTCACCATGCACTTTGTTTGGAAGTCGGCCCGCTGTGAAGAGTAGACGGTGCATTCGTAAACTCGATGATCTGGATAACGATCAGCATTAGGGTATCTCTCGCGATACATTCTCGAAGCAGCACTAGCGTTACATCTGCATTCCCCATAAATGAAGTGCATGTTGGCATATTCCTGCGTGGTAACACAAACATGATGGCAATACACAATCACAGGTTAGTCCAGGTAAAATCAAAGTTCGTCGTAAAGAGATCAAAACCATCCAAATCACAAGCAAACAAATCTAATAAACGAAGCCAAAAGTTGTAAGTACACAAATAACACAATGAAATACGGAAACATGCACTTTAGACCAAGGGGTGTAGCGTACTGGTCTGTATTGCGTTTACGTTTGTCAATACCAAATAGTGGCTTCACTATGTGTCTCACTCATACTTTATGGAAGGACTCACCCCATCTCGTTCAAACCAGATTTTTAAAGTATTGGATGCACAAGAGTCATTTTTAGAAAGTTCGAAGAAATTGTTCGAAACTGTGTTTCTTTAAGAAAGACTTTTTTTGACCGATCTAAGAAATAATGTAGTAAGTGTTTTACCATTTTAGAATCCCTAATAAATGCGCTAACTTTTAAAGTAATTTGCCAAACTGATGTAGGACAGTTTTTTCCAGTACAGTCAGTAAAAGTTGTGCGAAATATTAATTTTGAATACTTGGTTCGGCAAAAAGTGACATTATTTTCCAAGTTGGAGTAATTGGCTCAGAATTGAAGATCACAGAATACAGAAGCACTATTCGGGATAACATAGTAAAAATAAAATTTGAAGAAAGTAATAAATTGTAGCAACAGGAGTTCAAAAATCATTACAGGGTGTGCATTTTCTCGAAAAATATAATAAAAAATGTAATATAATTTGAAAAGTACTCCACTTAGATTTTTTAAAATATTTTTCTGATGACTACCATGACTCAGCCTGTTACCTGATTCCAGCTTGACGTCGACTTTTGAGACACCATGTATATACTAGATGTAGAAGTGTAAAACTGGAACTTCCCTATAAGTGGATCATAAGACTGCTTCTGCAGCGCCATCATCTATCTCTAACAGTTGACGAACATATTCAACACAAAAACACTAAAATTCCATAGACCGGTATATTTTTCTATAACCTTCAACATTTCGAGTTCTGTGCCAACGATTTACGATTTGCAGACACAATTAGTTTTCTGTTATTATTTGAAGTACACTGCTACAGAATCGCATTGAATGCTTGTCGAAGATCAGGATGAACATTCTCTTGGCAAAAGACGGTGAGTGCTTTAAAAAATTTTAAAGTGGTAATTTTGAGGTGAAGAACGAAGAGCGTGGAAAAACCACAGATAAGGTTCTCAGAAAACGAATTGTAAGATCTAGTGGATGATACGCAAACTCAGCGAGAACTCGCGTATCATTTGAATGTGAGGCAGAAAGCTGTCTCCATTCGTTTGACAGCTTTGGGAAATAATCATAAAGTGGGAACATGGATTCCCCATGAAATTAAAGAAAAGCAGCAAGAAAATCGAAAAATCACTTGTGAAATGCTGCTTGACATACACTAAAGAAACTCATTTCTCCATCGAATCGTAACAAGTCAAAATTTCTAAAAGTCGTAAATCATAGGTAAATCCAGGCAATCCATCGACATCCTCTGAAAGCCAAATCGCTTTTTGTTTGGTGGGATCAGAAGGGCGTAATCTATTATGAACTGCTAAAACACTGATCTCTACCAACTAGCGAGTAACTAAAAACATAGTCACGGCACAAGTAGTCAGAGACGCAATAAGGTTCTTCAAAACACCGAGGGTAGACGAAATCTTTCCAGCCCTATTACGCATCTGCTAAAATTATTAAGAACAAGTGCGGCTTGGGGGTTATCCCTACAAGCTGGATATTAATTAAAGTGGTCTATATAACTAAGGTGGGACGAACAGAATCAGAACCCTCATCGTTCAGACCAATAAGTTTGACATTGGTCTTGCTGAAGAGTCTGGAAAAGGTTATTGATGTCTATATCAGGGGGAAGGTGCTAATTGCCAGTCCTCCTGGCCCTCATCAATACGCCTATCAGGCCGGAAAATCAGCAGAACTGGCATAACACAATTTCGTCGAAAAAATAAACCAATCTCTCGATAATCAAGAGATAGCAATAACAGCGTTTCTAGACATAGAAGGTGCTTTTAACAATACGCTGTCGGCTTCTCTTCCTGAGGCTATCTCAAGAGGAATCAACCCGCTAATTTGTAGATGTATACAGAATTATAACGACCTCATACCTGGGTGAGATCTTCGAGTTCAAGGCTGAGAAGGGCTGCCCGCAGGGGAGTATTCACTCACCCTTACTGTGGACCCTTCTCGTCGATGATCTGCTAGCGATAATCTCGCTATGGGGAGTCAACGTTCAAGCATTTGCTGATAATTTGGCAATCGTAGTGAAAGGTAAATCGGATGTGACGATATCGGCCGCCCTTCAATAGGTACTGAACACTATCAACAATTGGTGTATAAGGGCAGATATGGCTCTTTACCCACAAAGGTTGTTATAGTACCTTTCACTAAGAAACAAGTCTTAGACAAAACTCTCAGTTGGAATGCACGCCTAGACAAAGAATTTCATTAAGCAAAAATGAGATTCTGAATCTGAAGGCGAATCTGCGGTTAAACCTGGGGTTTAAACCCAGGCAGATGTATTGGCTATACTGAACTCCTAACTCGCACAAGCTGGATAAGCTTCTGAGGGATCTTCACAGAAGATCTAGGAGTATCAGGATAATAATAATAATACACTATGGTAATTAGACCACAGATAACGTATGGCGCTGTAGCGTGTTGGAAGAAGGGCCAACAAACGATTGGCCAAAATAAACTATTTGACTACAGAGACAGGCTTGCCTAGCAATTACAGGACTACTAGATGAGCTCTTAACGAATAGCACCCTATCGATGGTCTCGGATCTAATGTTAAAAGTCACGAGCCAAGAACGGCATTTCAATGTAATCGTCTCCAGCAGGGATGAATAGATCCAGCATGCTGAGGTTCTATTGAGGGTCAACCTGGCTTGTTCACAGACCGCTCGCGAATGACGAACGCAACGGGAGTTTATGGGAGCAAACCGAGAATCAACATCTAATATAGTATCAGTCAATATGCAACCATATTCCAGGCAGAACTATGTTCCATTGAGACCGCGACAGATCTGCCAATAAAACAGAAAATCCAAATATTTAGCGATAGTCACTTAGTACTAAAAGCTCTGGAATTCAGCTATTGTACATCGAAAACAGCCTGGAGTTGCCGCACGGCTTTAAAGAGGCTCTGTATTTATACAGAATCTCTATTGTTTGGATACCGTGCCACTGAAAACTATTTGGGTAACGAAGAGGCAGATCGACTGGCGTTTGCTGGAGCCACGCTGCTTCTGGTAGGTCTGGCTGAAGACGATGAGTGCTGGTTGTGTCTTGAGGACACTGACACAGACATGCAGATCGTCCCAGAGTGCTCAGCGGTGAGTCGCAGGGAAATATAAATTAGGGGTGAACCACAATAGTCCGTACGGACGCAGTGGTAGGGTGGAAAGACGCCCACTTACTATAAATAATAATAAAAATGGTGCAAAGTGAAATTTAGTTGGAGTTTTTTAACAATTCGATGAATTTTTAGCTTGGAAAAAGCAGCAATTATTTTCATAAAATAATTTTTGTTGAAGCATGTATTTTGTCCTGACGAATTATGATAATGATAATAATGTTTATTGTCATATAAATAGCAAAATAACCATATTTACATAAAGAATATGAAAGAACAACCACAAAAAATTCAATAAGTTTCCAACACTTATTTTGAGATTCTGAAACCATACTAGAGATAAATGACAGATAATTACTTTTTTATAATTTTAAATAAGGCCGTCATCTAGTTTAAATAACATATCAGCCCTATTTTATATATTTTCATACATTATGACATATTCAACAGGAATTCAATGCAGAATAATAAAACCAGATATCGTCCGTCTTTTAAGAGATGACGCAGAGGATGTACTTCATATGGTGGTACCGAAGTTAGGCGTTACCATGGAAACTTTATGTAATTATGGCCTACTTAGTAGGGAAACAAGTACGCAAACCTCTCTGGAAATCGGTAGAGCGATTCTTAAGTGTCATATGGAACTGTCCAAAGGTGTGAATTGGAGAATGCAGACAGATCTGCTGGCCCAGTTGGAACATCTTCCTAATTGCTTACCCTCAGATTTTATTCATCAGCATTTCACGCCAGTCATTTTCGCTATAATCGGCGACCAGGTGAGTAAAATATTGCATACATGATAAGAGCAAAAATTAAAAAAACATGTTTTAAACTACATTTTAAATCGATTTAAAATAAACTGTTTGTCAATAAAGATATTGATATTTCTTGAAGATGCATAATTTTCATATCATCTTAATGTTTTTTTCAATTACATGAACTTATAACGATTGTAGAAAGGTCTTCTGGTTCATATTTAACCAGGTTTAATCATTTTTTGTCCTATGTGCCAGAAATGCACATTTCAATGATTTTCTCTTCAGTCTCTATTTCATTTTCAATAAGATCAAACGGTTCTATGCAATTAAAAATTTAATTTTCATTATACCAAGGCAAGTTTTGTCTGTGGACGATGCCAACAGAGCCCTTGGGGTCCTTCAGGCTAGCCGACCACAAGTGCAAGTGGCCAATTTCTTCAGTGTTAGTCAAAGTGTGATATCAGGTTTACTGGCACGGTATATTGTCAGTGGAACTGTTTGTCAAAGACCCAGAAATGGTAGAGCATGTGCTACAACGCCAATAGTAAAATATCGTTTTTAACTCTTCTGGTGAGAAGATGGCCCTCTCAGCACTTGCAGAATGGCAAGTCAACGTCTTATAGATGCCACAGGTACTTCAGTTTCCCTAAGCCCACGTCAGAAAACGTCTTCATGAAGTTAATCTAATATCGAGACGCTTGTTAAGGAGAGTTCCACTCAATCGTGAACACAAACATGAAAGATTAGAGTGGGCAATTGAGCGGGTGTACAGACGATATGAATGGCGATACGTACTTACTAACAAGTGCAGATATGGACGTTCTTCAGATAGTGGATGAGTAAGGGTGTGGACTTGTCCACACCAACGAAGGAACCGCCGCTCTGTTCAAGAAGTTTTTCTCAGGAGGTACAATTATGGTTTGGGGTGGAGTTTGTTTCGATGGCAGAACTGACTTATTAGTACTTACAGGACCATGACGTCTCGTACATATATTGATGAAGTTATCAATGGAGAATTCCCACAATTTCATGCCGCTATTGGCGAAAATTTCGTTTTTCTGGATGATAATGCACTGCCTCACAGAACCCAGATTCTGATTACTGCTAGAGAAAACCACAACATTACCTTCAAAATCCCCTGACTAAAATCCAATCGAGCATGCTTGAGGCCAATTACAAAGAACCCCTGATGACCACAGCCAGAAACACTTCAAGATCTCCAAGCTCCTGTCACAACTTTGGCAACAAATTGAGCAAGATATTCTCAATAACTTGGTGGAAAGCATGCAGAGAAAATCTTAAAAATCTTCTTGTTCTAACCTGAAGCACTCTACATATACATATTTCAAAGGAAATTAAATTTTTCTGAAGAGAAAACACAAATAATTCAATAATAACTTTAGACGAACAGAAAGACTGAGAAGCAAGAGATTATGATAATATTTTAATATTCCTAGAGGATTATCTTTCAATTGTGTTTCATCAATGAGTAAATAAAGAAAATCTAAAATTTAAATTGGGAGCTAATTGCATATATATTTATTTTCATTAAATACACATGTTTTCATAGATAGCATGCAAACGCCCTAATACTGATATTCATTCAAAATTATTAATTGTAATTTTAAAAATATGTTTTGGAAAAATACAGTATATCTCCGCTTTAGTTGCTGTATCAAATACAAATGCTAATATTTCAAAATAATTAGAAAATTCCCAGGAATGAAGCATATTTTTAAATGTTTTCACTGTTGAAAAAATGACGCCATGATTACTTGGTATACCAAATGAACACTTGCCTGTCTTATGAATCTATTAAATTCACAGTCAAATGACCAAGCATAAATAAATCTCTGTAATCAAAACATCATTATTGCATGTCTGATTTGATTTTTTCTTGTATCTTTCTATTTCTACATTTTTTATTATGGTAGTACCAGTGTGAATGATTCAGTCTGAATGATTTGTTGAATAAGTGTGTAATGGAGTATATTAAAATGAGATTTCTCAATGAATTTAGGATCTCCTATGAATAGAATATTGACTGAGTATCTATGGCAGACTTCAATTTTTTAAACATAAGTGTGGATATAGATATTATGTATATATGAGCATCAATGGCGTATTGGTTCAAACGCCGGACTCGGAAGAGGAGATTGGAGGGAAATAAATTTTCTCTCTATTATTTTTCTCCTATTGTGAATACGACAATAATCAGCCACCAACTTCAGGTATAAAAACCCGGATCGATCGAGTTGATTGCAGTGAATACAGAAGTCACACAAAATATTTATTCCAGGGGGAATATTTTTGGAAAATTTTTTTCACCATTAATAATTCGGGAGAATTGAATGAAAATTTTCCAAAAAGAGATTTCTTATGTGTCCATACGAAAGATGAATACGATAAATGCAGTTAGTGTCAAATGTAACATGAGCTCAGCATGAGTTACATATGTATGGACCAACAAATGAGAATATTTAGGACGTCATAATAAATACTCAACAAAAAGGTTATCCTCAATTCTATAGATTATCATCAAGAAATAACGAAGAGTATATGGGATTTAGCAAAAACAATTCTTGGCAAGCAGTCAGGACACAAACTGTCAAAAAAAAAAGAAAAAATTTATTTAAACACCATACTTTCACTTGCAATAAACAACAGATTCCAGGGAGAACAGCAATAAAACATTTAAACCTCCGCTAATACTTGTTTATGGGGTAATAAACTATGGGAGAATGGTCAAAAAAATCAAAGCTGTGAAAGTTGGGAAACACTTCACAAAGTATCTTGTGGACAACACTATCAAAATAAACTGTCAATTGTCAGATACGAGAGGAGTTCAATGTATGCATGAATACATCGGTATAGGCATGAAAGAAAACTCAGAAAATTTTGGAAAAATTCTATTTTTCAATTCAGTATCCTAGAACTTCAATATATTTGTTAGATCGAGAAATAAGCTTCTCTAAACCTTGTAAAAAATATCCTTCCGGCTTCTCCTCAAAATAGGTATCAATTGCTACTTTCAGTTCTTCATCGTCGGAAAATAGTTTTCCACGAAGATATTTTTTCACATTTGGGAATAGGTTGTAGTCACTGGGAGCCAAGTCTTCGAAGCCACATTCCCGCACAGCAGCCTTCACGCGGGCTTTATGAACCGGCGCGTTGTCGTTAAGCTGCAACATCACCGCTGTGAAGTGGTTGCGTATGATGCTGCTATGGTGCTTTTACCCATTTTAGTGTATTCTATCAATAAAATACCTTTAGAATCCCAAAAGAGCATAGCCATTATTTTTTCAGCGGGTGGGGTGACTTTAAACTTGTTGGGAGGCTGTGCATCCTTTACAATCCACTGCATGGACTCTTGTTTACTATAGGGGCATAGCGATGAACCCATATATCATTCCCAGTAACCAGCCGGTTGAAAATAGTTGATGGGTCTTCTCCACAGAGCTCTTAAAGCTCGCACTCGACTCGCACTTGCTTCTGAGGTGCGGTGAGAATTCTCGGTACCCATCATGCACTGACTTTTGAGAGGTTAAGATGATCATGAAGGATAGCATGTATGGTACTCAGGATAGGTTTGTCATCTCTGCTAACATCTTGATTTTTATTCTGGCATCTTCAATTACCAGCTTTTCCACTTTTTTCACATTTTCTTCTGTTGTGCCGCTAACTTAACAAGACATGTTACAATGCCCTGATAACCCTTTCCACCAATTGCGTCCCAGACATTCATGTATCCTACATTATTATTGAAACAATGCATTCCTAGATTGTATAAAGATTCCTTTTATAGTATGCTACTGAGGTAGTTAATTTTGGGTAAGCTAATGCTTTCTGCAGATCAAAAGTAAGTATGTATGCTTCATCAACCTTTTTGGACTCTTTCTGAAGGTTTTCTCTTGCCGAATCTGCTTTTCTCTGATGAAATTCTCTTTGTATTTCAAATACTTTTTTCATATTTTGATCAGATTTTTTCTTTATACAGATCGTACATCTTACTTTTAGTTAGCCCAGGATTAAAATATTTTCTGTTAGGATTCCCTTGTCGAGTGTAATGACTTTGATACGCAGGAAAACTTGCAATGTGGGCAACTTTTTTTCGGAAACTTTTTGTTCCACGTTTATCCTGAATTTCAGAGGCATCATCTTTGGAAAGGCACCGATATAATCTTCCATCGCTTATTTGAAAGATCTTCAGAAAATACTTTCACACACTGTTTGTATCTTTATACAGGACTTAAACGATACGAGTTTTCCTGCACGTGATCCATCTTTTGGGCGCTTTCTGTTAACCACGGTTCTTTGTAATAATGCGCACAGGTACGAATTCTGTAAATTGAAGTCTTCTAAAATTTCAAAATGAGTCAAATTTTATTTTCTGTGAAGAAAGTAATACATTTTCTAGGAAACCCACAATCAGTATTTTCGAATTTTTTCCATCTTTTCTCACTCCTGTTTTAGTCAAATATTCCCTTCCACTGTTACGCAACAACTTTCTTCTGTTAATCGCCCAATTTTTTTTATTGAGTGACCTTTTTCCTGATCTAGATGGTCCAGCTTCAGGTTGAAGATTGGGATTATTATCTTCGTCATTATTTTCATCACTGTTTCTCTCTGGTATCTGCAAAATTCAAAAATTCAGGTCATACAAAATATAAAGGCAAGATTATATTTTGAATAACTGTTATTCAAAAATTGAATAACAGTTATTCAAAATGTAATCTTGCCTGATGATGCTACTGTGATAGCGAAACGATTGTTGTAAATATAACAATAAAAATTTGTGAAAATCAGAATAACCTTATTTAATTATTATTTAATATGGATTTTCACCAAGTAAGGACTGATTCAATTCAATACTTAAGACACATATGTTGATTCCTATTTATTATTATAAGTTGAGCACATGTGTAAACTTGAAGAAGCCACAGTGTTGGCGAACATTGAATTAATAAATTAAAATCCAACATACTTGTGTATTATTTAATTAAGGGTTTTCTATCAAGTAAAGGCCAATTGAATTCAAAGAAAATAATAAGGGAAAATAAGACATATTTTGTGTTTTTCATTGACCGATTCCTATTATTTTTTCCACACATTTGTAAGTTCAGCCTATTTGAAATAATGTTATTAGAAACAAACTCTACTGAATATTTGTATATATTTATGCCTCAAATATTATGTATATCTGATTATATTTTCAGAAAGCGAAACCAGTGAAAGCACAGGCTGCCAGGTTACTCTTAGTTTTCCTAAGATACAACATCAAAGAGATTCAGAGAAAATGGATCAGAGAAAACTTGATGAATCGGTTATATCTATCGACCTCTTGTTATACCCGTCATATTTTCATCAAAATGTGTGAAAGTGCTATGACAATATTCAGCAAAAAATATTTTAAGGATCATTTTTTCCAATCATTGCTTTACTTCTTAGGTGAGTATATTAGCATACATGTAGGATGGCGCATATAAAACAGTCCATCTGGAATATTTCTAATTGAAGGGAATTTCCAGAAAACACTCTAATACATTGATTTTTACTTAAGAGTGATAATTTTTCATCATAAATTCAGGGATATATGCTTAACCCCTCAGGTCTGTTGGCATCTCTCTTAATAATCTTAAAGGCCAAAAGGGTCATTGGCACATCATTTTGAAGGATTAAATTTTACTCATCAAAATGGGAAAATTTTTGAGTTGGTATAAATGTTAGTAATATAATTTGAATATGGTTAACTCTTTAGTAGTAATCAGTAAAATTAATGGAACTGATAAATTTTGAAATGAGTTTCAATCAACAAAATGTCCAAACTGCAAACAGTAATAAAATCTTTGTTCATAATTCAATGTGCAACGTATGTGTTTCTTCACTATACCAGTTGTAGAAGTATGAAACCGGAATTTTTCTCAAAAATTATACATCTGTTCTTTGAAAATGATGAATATTTTATTCAAAATAATCTCCATTTATATATTTTTTCCACATCACCAGCAGTTTATGAAGACCACGCCAAAAAAGGTTCTTCTTTTGAACCAAATGGAGGCATTTTCACATGATTTGAATCGTCGTTGAGTAAGAGCGTACCCCAAAATGGCTTTGTGTTGCCTTAAATCGATCGTTTGCTGTTGGTATCGATCAGTGTTAACGGTTTCACCAAGTTTTAGCAACTCATAATATTTTATTGATCTCACCCAACACAGGGTATTGTCTCCTTTCCAAAGCGATTTGGTCTTGCAGTAGATGTCTATAGTTCGTATGAACTCACCCATGATTTGCGACACTTAGAATTTTCAAAATATGTACATTTTTCATCATTTAAATGATTTTGTAGAGAAATGACTTTGTGTGTCAGTTCATGCAGAACCCACTTTCTGAATCTTTCCCATAGCTTTCAAACCAATGTAGACGGCATTCTTTGTTACATCCGCGAGTTCTTGTTGAGTTTGAGTATCATCTTCATGCAATAAATCTTGCAACTTGGTGTCTGCGATCATTTTCGGTTGTTTCTTACACTCTTCGTTTCTCACGTTAATATCACAACTTTTAAATTTTTTGAACTAGTCGAAAC
This sequence comes from Megalocaria dilatata, assembly GCA_034642435.1. Classification (NCBI taxonomy): domain Eukaryota; kingdom Metazoa; phylum Arthropoda; class Insecta; order Coleoptera; family Coccinellidae; genus Megalocaria; species Megalocaria dilatata. Next base: position 58,735,473 of record CM067854.1, on the reverse strand, counting down.
TGATAAATGCTCAAACCCATGTACACTATAATCTTCGACAAGCATTTGATGCTTGCAATAGTTTTCTTCAAATGATAACAGAAAACCAATGCAAACCGTAGTTCATAGGCACAAAACTCGATATGTTTAAGAGAAAAATATACTGGTGTGTGGAACTTGGGTTGTGTGTTGAAAATCTTTATCAACTGTTAAAGGGAGATGTTGATGCTACAAAAGCGGTCCCTAAACTGATGACTAGCACCATCTATAGGGAAATTTCTCTTTCACACTTCTATATATGTATGCTATAACTATTTTGTTGGAACAGATCTTCTGAAGAGGAAGGTTTCTTAAATCTTACAATAAAAGGTTTAATGGTGTTAAATCTGTAGATCTTGGGAGCCATTCAATGGAAACCTTCCTACGAATTCAATTTCTGTAAAAATGTTGATCTAGAAAGTCAGGTACTGAGGCTGTATTAGTATATCATCACATGGTATGATAGATGAGATGTTGAAGCAAATTGTGGTAGGATTCAAGTGTAAAATAGTTATAATGGTATAAAAATGGACTGACATTAAAATTCCTTCTCAGACATTTAACTTTTCTGGGTACTGTGAAAACTGATTTCTCATAATTCTAGGAATCAAATCACACCAGTATCTGCAGTTAGGTTAGTTCATGTTATCATTCCAAAAAAATGTGGATTCACCAGTTAAATTTAAACAATAAGAATTATTCAAAGTTCTTTCATCCAACTTCTCAGAGAATTGTGTATGGTGATTAAGATTATAATAACTGAGCAGGCTCTTAGAAAAGTTTAATTTTGAAGTGATAAAATTGATGCTTTGTAAAGATTCTCTGAATACTTAGTTTCTAGTAAATGTCCGGTACTGAAAAGATTCATTTCAATATTGTTTGCATGACAACATACAATTTATGCCAGAAGCATTGCTCCACAGAAACAAAACAACTTTGAATAACTTTCTGCGTCTTCTTTCAATAATTACCTCTCTTTGAATGGTTAATAGTGTCGAATTTTAATTCCATTTTATTGTTATGCAGATAATTAATCATTATTACTCCATGACAGTCTCAAAAAACTGAGGCCAGAATTTTTACAGCGGGTTTTTGAACACTGTTCAGGTCTACAGTATCTATTCTATCAATTGCTGCTTTTTTCTGAGTCGTAGAAATGTACCCAAGTTTCATCCATAATAATAACTTTGTTTAAGAAATCGGCATCTTTTTCAAACTGAATACACATCGAATGGGATGCTTGCACTCTTCTGGTCAAGATTCAGACATTTGAATATATATTTTGCAAACATTTATCGTCTGTCCCAGTCAGGGTGAACTATATAATGAGCGCATTCATATGAAATATTAAATGCCTCAGATATTTATTTAAGAACTTTCAGTAAAAATCGTGTCATGAACTGCATGAATATTTTTTCGGGCACTATCACAGAAACCGACCTTCCTGGTCAATCTTCATTGGAAAATTTACTTCTTTTGAAGCCTACAATCAAATTTTTCATGGTTGCATACAAAAGATATTTATCGCCAAGGGTATTAAGCATATATTTGTAAATCTTTTCATTGTTTCCCCTTCAAATGCAAGTACTTGACAATGGCTACTTTTATAATTTTGGTCGAATTTTTTTTAAAATTTTTATTGTGCAGCTCTGGTTTGACTTATTGACGTGGAACTTCACGCTGAAACTTTTAATAAGTAAATTGTTCATTTTCTTTATCCATGAAACTAGTCTAGTATCACTAGATATCAACGCATTCAGGCATTTATCTTTTTTTTAACTTACTTAAGTATTCAGGCTGTAATTATAATAGAACAATCTGTTTAGGGGCTATCGTTATATTTGAATTAATTTGCAGATGATCGTGTGTCAAATATAAGACTGTGCACTATCCAACTACTGCCCCAAATGCGAGCTATGTTAGGACCAGAAGATAAAAATTTACTTCAAACTTTCGACAATATAGTTAAGAAACTTGAACTTACAGAGAAAGATAAAGATGTAATGCATACATTAAAATGTGTTCTGAAAAATATGCAATCACATCAGATAGATGGAGTAAAACAGGAAGCAGTGGCAGAAGAAAAACAGAGACAGGAAGACGAGGCGAAAATAGCACAAGGAAAAATTGTTGAGAACTATAAATTAATGGAAGGTAAGCATTTAAAAAAATTGCTAATCATGTTAGTATCATATAGAGTTCATTGGAGTGGGTCTCAAGTTCAAATCCTGACTTGTAAAAAAAATAATTTTTTGGTACCAGATGGTATTGTGCAACTCCTGAAACAGTTTTTTTAAATTACTGTTACCTCGAAACTGCAGTTACAAAAAGATGTAGATTCTTGAATTTTTTGGTAGTAGAATGTAGTTATTTCTGAAAACTTGTTTCAATTATCATCAACTACCAAATAGCAAAGGCCGAATTAATTCATTAATTACTGTTTAATTTGAAATTACTTAAATATTCTACATCTAAAAACCTCTGTTACATAGACAGTATAAAGATTAAACTTAATATCTTTCAAAATCTAGAGAAAACTATTCCAAACCATTAAATTATTTTCACTTAACTTATTACCAAACTTTAGTATATTCCCAACATCATAATCTCTGAGCATCACAACAAAAATAATAATGGTTTTCCGAATAAGCATATATTGATCATTTGTGTATTAAACCAACACATCAGTGTTTTACCAAAAATCGATCATCAAGCAAGTTATTATTCTTAAGAGCTCAAAGTTACTTTGAATACAATAAATCAGTATGAATTTTGGAAAACATGAAATGATTAATGTCATTTTCATGGTGGGACATTACCACAGAAACTGTTTATTAGTGAGTTGAACTTATGCTGTAGAATATCCTGAGAGAAGAAAGACATCCAGAAGAATCGAATTTTGGAAGGCCTTTGAACAAATTTGTAGAAACAGGAGATGTCAAGTACAAAAAGGAAGAAAGGATAAAATCGCTTACTATCGAAGACAAGGAGCTTGAGTTTTTACTGCATGTAACAAAAGATCCACACACAAGCCAAAGGAAACTTAGTGTAACCTATGGCATAAGTGAGCATTCAGTTCAAAGAATCCTCAAAAAGCACTAGTTTCACGCCTACCACATTCAGATGCACCAGGTGCTTGCCCACAATGATTTTGAAAACTGTCTGAATTTTTTTAATTGGGCAAGTTTTCGAATTGAACAGAACCATACATTTTTCAATATTGTTTTATTCAGCTATGAAACGACTTTTCACATTCTGATGTTGTCAATAGGCACAATTTCCATTATTACTCTTTCCAAAATCCATTAATGATAAGGGAAGTTGTTCATCAACACAAGTGGTCATTAAATGTCTGGGGAGCACTTATCAGCAAAAGGTCTTCATTTTTTCATCTCGATGGTGCTACATATTTTAATGGCCTTAAGAACATTCTTCCTGGATTATTAGCGATTTTACCTACTCAAATAAGAAACGAAATGTTGTTTCATCATGATAGAGCACCCGTTCATTATTCTCGTCCTGTGAGAAATATTCTGAATCAGTTTTCAAATAAAAGGTGAGTCATCTAGAGTTTTCATTTTGACATAGTGGTTACTTTTAGTCTGGCAACTCTTCTGTCATTCGAGTTTTAATAGAAAGTTAGTTTAACTTGTGACATTAACGAAATGGGTCGATTTACGCTTGAACAAAACTGGGAAATATTAAAAACTTATTTCCAAAGTGGTGAATTTTCTATACAAACTGTTATAAATTCACGTGGAAAATTCAATAAAAATGAAATGCCCTCACGGCAATTTGTGGATCAATTTTTTCGCGAAAACAATATTTTATAAAACAACCCGTTCACGTTTTTGTCCAGTGAGTGCATTTGAAAACATTGCTGCTGGAACCCAGAATATGGCTGAACATCCATCAACATCAACTTGTCATTGTGCTCAAGAACTGAACATTTCTCACACTTCTCTGAGGAGAATTTTGCATAAAGACCTCGGTATGAAGGCTTACAAAGTTCAACTAGTACAAGAAGTGGAGCCTTGTGGCCATCCGATGCGTTTCCACTTCGTTCAATGGGCTAATGATCGCCTGGTCGAAGATGAGCATTTTCCCAGAAAAATCATTTTTATCGATGAAGCTCATTTTCACGTCTGAGGACTATTTCTTGTAGAGATCCGTTAAGCATAATTGTTAAGCTGACCATTCAGAAACGACTGATGGTTTGAAATACGAAATCGAAGTTGCCATTCATGAGATTGAGCCTCAAAAAATCGACAATGTACGGAAAAATTAGGTTGATCGATTTGGCTACTGTATGGCAGTCGTGGCGGTCAATTGAATGATATTGATTTTCATTCATAAACGCCAAGGTTCAACCTTTATAATGACCTCAAAACTTTGAAACAAAAATTTTTAATACATATATATAACTTTGAAAAAATATTCATTATTCATCAATCATCTTGTCTTGATCTCAGCAAAAGTATGCTATATCTTCTTGCATGCTTACTTACGGGGCATTGTGATCCTAGAAAATATTTCATAAGACTTAAATTTTCTATAAAATGGCAAATGCATATTCAGTAGATAGAAGAAACAAATTCCCGAATATGTTGTAAATGCCATTAGAAGCCAATGAAAAGAGTAATTTGGTCATGAAATCATAAATGGTGAAAACATACCCTCCTTGAAGCCCTCTCAGCTGCTAGAGTTAATCAAAACTCTGGAACTAGATGTAGCTCAAATGTTACCTTAGTCAGCTCAAGAAATTAAGGCACAGTAGATTATTAAATCGCAGTGTAATAATATTCCTAATAATACACTAAATCGCATTTGAACCGTGCTTGAGAGTACATGTGTGTTATGAGCAACCCTCCTTATCTCTTCAAGTCACCTGCTGCAAATGTATGTGAGCAGATAGTTGATTTCCGTTCAGTGAGATAACTCTAAATAAAATAATTGTATAAAACGCCAACAACATTCCATGACAAACAATCAAAAGGAGAAAATTTTCAAGTCTGTCACCTGAAATTGTTGAAAATCCAGAAATTGAAACAAATAACAGATTCCAATATCTGAACAATGAAATTGTCACTAGTAATAATGCAGAAACGCCAGAGGAAATACCTAAACCGCCCACCCAACCCTCCTTATCTCTTCAAGTCACCTGCTGCAAATGTATGTGAGCAGATATTTGCAAACAATCAAAAAGAGAAAATTTTCAAGTCTGTCACCTGAAATTGTTGAAAATCCAGAAATTGAAACAAATAACAGATTCCAATATCTGAACAATGAAATTGTCACTAGTAATAATGCAGAAACACCAGAGGAAATACCTAAACCGCCATCAATTTTTATATATGGCTTCCAAGAAATGACAAAAAAATTATCAACATATATTGATTTTGAACAGTATATTTCAACAATTTCAAACAATTGCGTAAATATCAACGTTCAAATGCCTATAGAACTCTCGTTAGATATTTAGGAGATGAAAACATTACTTTTATACATACCAGGATAAAAATGACAGGGCCTATAGGGTAGTTATCAGAAATTGAAGAACTAGGACACCAAGTCTAGAACATAAGCAACATAAAAAATCGAATGAAAAACCCACTGTCACTTTTCCATGTTGATTTGAAACCAAAAGAGAACAACAAGGACGTATACAAAATAGAATTCCTACTAAATAAGAAATTAAACGCCGAATCACCAAGAAGGAAACAAGAAATCATTTAATGCGCTATACTAGTTGCCAAGAATATGGCCACTCGAAATCATACTGCAACAAACCCTTTATGTGCGTAAAATGTGCTGAACAACACGATTCCAAAAGTTGCAAGAAACCAAGAACAACTCCGTCCGTATGCGGCCATATGTGAGGGCAGTCACCCATCAAATTACAAAGGATGTCAGGTCTATAAACTCCTCGCACAAACCATCTATCAGAAACAAAGTAGGAAATGAATCAACAACCCCCCAAAAATATTCCCGAACAAAACAGACCGTCTATGCCAGAGCACTCCAATAAGGAAAATTACCTGAAGAGCATTAGTTTCAGCAGCAAAATACAAATTCCTTAGAAACCATGAAGACAAATGACTAAAGACTTCCATCTTTCTGCCGGTGTAAAATACATTAATTTATACATATTATTTTTCTTGAAAAATAGTGTACATAATTTTTGAGAAAAAAAAATTTAAGTGTAAATAGACGGTGCTATCTATCGCCTCCACCGGGATGGCTCCTTATTGCACCGATTATGGATTCGATCGGGTAATTTCTTTGTTCTGTTCTTGATTCAGATCTTGTAGGGCAACGTGCTGGAGGACTTGTAGGTTGTGTGGTCTGCTCACAAATTTCTTTCCCAAAGTCTGAAGTCTACTCAAAATCGGGGCTGTCTTCATTTTTTCATAGTGAAGATTATTCGGAGGGTTATAAGTGGATTTCCTGGATGGCGTATCTTACTCAATGTCCTTAAACTACTGCGTTATGCTACTTCGATATTATTCAGGATGGGTCTTCTACATTTATTATATATTAGATGTCCATATTCTAATATCTATATTTGTAGGTGAGGGATCGAAAGTGTCTAGATCTAGCAATAAATTCTCTCTTTTTATTACAGGAATGTTCTTCAAAATTTGTCTTATAATCCACTCTGATTCCTAAGTATTAAGAGTGTTGGACTGGTTTTATATTATGTTGTAGCATCCTAATGGTTGGTGAATTGTCTGATAATCTGTCGCCAAATAATAATAATAATGTTTATTTCCCAAAACTACATAAATGAAAGAGTTCTCACAATTAATTTAATAATAATAACAACAATAATGTGATTTACTTCAAAATAAATTTAGAAAAATTTTATACTAAATTATAACAATCTAAATTAATACAATAAAAATATATTTGCACAAATACTTAAATAAAGCAATATGATCCAAAAAAAAAAAATAAATAATAATGATAATAACAAACAAGATCCCCGTGCTGAAAACAAGCAACCTTCACCACTCCAATGCGTCTTCAAGTAGAAACCGCGGCCACCCTGTCAATTTCATCAAGAAGCAAATTTTTCAACCAGATTTTCAACTTTTTTTTGTATGAATGAAAGCTGTTCATATTTCTTATATTAGGTGGAACTTGAGAGTAGATTCTTGGAGCTGTATAATAAAACGATCTCTGACCCACCGCTTTAGCTGCCCTTTCTGTGACATACTCTCAATCTCTCCTATGCCTTGTGTTGTGATTATGTTTTATAAACGACAGTTCTCCCCCTGTTTCTGTACTGTAGGCAAAGAACCCTATAATAGGAAAGTTTTTCCATGTTGAACATTGTTACCTGATCGAAAAGTTTTTGTGTGGTATAAGTTCGTTCTTTGTTATAAATAATTTTCAGGAAGGTTTTTTGCATAATTTTCAGTTGTATTTTATGACATTTGTACGTTCCGCCCCAACCTGATATTCCGTATTGTAAATGTGTTTCAACAAGTGCGTGATAGAGAATTTTGAGAAAACCATCTTCCATAAGCTTTTTTAGGCGTTTGAAAGTAAACAACAAAGATCTTAGTTTCTTGGTCACTTTGACAATGTGAAGGTCCCATCTCAGGTGAGGGTCGATCTCGACTCCAAGGTAAGTTTTCGATGACACACATTCAATAAAATTACCAGAATTGCTATTCCTCAGTACCAGATGGTCAATTTTGGGTAGGCTTGATATTTTATTAGAGAAAACCATGCATTTCGTCTTCTCCATATTGAGCATCAGGTCCATCTCATCCAGCCAATCTTTTATTTTTTCCATGTTGTACTCCGCCCTATTCACAACTTCTTCCCAAGTAGAGCCGGTAAAGAGAACTACTGTATCATCCGCGAAAGATGACACATCGGCATCCACCTTCAAAGACAGCAATCCATCGATATACATCAAAAACAGCACTGGCCCTAGTACCGTTCCCTGAGGTACGCCGGTTAAGACTGTTTGTAATTCACTGATGTCTTCGTTAACCTGCACGCATTGTGTTCTATTTTCAAGGTATGATCGAAACAAATCACCTGCGATTCCTCTTATACCAAAGTCCACCATAACGTCTAACAATTTTTGATGATTGACAGTGTCAAATGCCTTGGCTAAGTCCAGAAATACCCCTAATGTGAATTTGCCCTCATCAAGTGCCCAATAAATATCATTCGTTAGACAAACGATAGCATCTTCAGTTGATCTTTTCGGTCTAAAACCAAACTGTCTTCCGGAAAGTAGATTGTTTCCCTCTAAAAATTCAACCAGTCTCACCTTTATAATTTTTTCTACAATTTTTGCGACTGTACTTATTAATGATATCGGTCTGTAGTTTGAAGGATCTTTCCGATCACCCTTTTTATATAGCGGTTTCACTAGAGCTGTTTTGAGATTTTCCGGAAACTTTCCTTCTGTAAAAATTCTATTTACAAGATAGGTGAGAGGCCCCTTTATAAAGTCACCAACAATTTTCAAGTGTTCCGATGTTATTCCATCAACCCCAGGGCATTTACGATTTTTAAGACCGTTTATTGTGCCAAGTACTTCCTTCTCATCTGTTGGTCTGAAAAATATTGTCTTATTCTCTCTTTTTCTTTTTATGACAGAGACTGGTGGTCCATTGATCTGGCTGGAGATCTCCCTACCGATATTACTAGTTTAGATTTGTCAGCGTGTGGCAGAACTCTTCATTTTTTCATCCATGTAATAATTTTGTCACATATATTTTGTAGATCATTGTGACCTTCAGATTCTTGCTGTGTGTTATGAGCCGCCCCCCAGGCATTAGATCTTGACGTGATGGGGGCGCTCTCTTGACTAGGACCCTAAATTCGTCCCGGCGAATTGGAGGGTTAAGTCTTGGTGTCTAACGTAATGCCATTTCGCGCCAGTCACTGGACCTGTATGGTGGAAGATCTCCGAATGGGGCCCTAGTTTTACTCAGGTGAAATGGAGGGCTGAGCCGGTTGATTAACTCAGTGACAAGGGAGTCTGTCGCAGCACAGGGCTTCTCCCTTAAAACTGGCGTACTCTACCCTATCGCAGTATAAATCTCCGGATTCTGTGTAATGGCCGAGTGCGTTGTGTAGCATACTGCGTTACCTCGGGGGGGTGGACTTGCCCTCAGGTGTTACTTGTACCACCTGGCCACCCCACTTGGTGTTGGACTCGAGGGGGCAGTGGTTGAAAGTCCGCATGCTGGACTAGGGGGGTATTTCATTTATCTGTTCGCAGACCCCCATTTTCGGGATATTCTCATGAAACGACTCGGGGTTTAACGGGACTTGACGGTTCGACCGGCCTGTCCTGGCCCCTGGATCTGTGCGTAACTATTTAGGGTTTGTGGATCTCGACGAAATGGCTCCGCCATTAGTGCTTGACGCCAGGATCAATCAAATGACTTCACATGGGTTCGGTGGGTCAGGACGTATAGTCCGCTAGACGGTGCTCGTACCAGGATCAATTGTAGTCGTCAATCTTGAGTTTATCTTAGTTTATGGGACTGCGTTCGGGTGGATGGATAAGAATTCCCTCCGGCGGGTGAGTTGCGTCTCAAACCAACTCGGGTACTGACCTGCTGAGCCAGTAGAGGTTGGATAGTGCTTCGCTGCTACCAGTCAGACGGTTCTGGCTTTCGAGTCGGGGCCCAAACTGGAAGCTGGTGGGTTCATCTCTTCGGAGGGGTTCTCGCCGAGCGCGATGATATGGCGTAATCCTTATCACACTTTCTACCTCTGGGTGGACTGTGGAGACTGCTTGGTAGTCACTTGGAAAAGAGGCCTTCCTCAAATAGCCAATAACTATTCTGGTAGAATTCACCTGTGTGTTATGAGCCCCCTCCCAGGCATTAGATCTTGACGTGATGGGGGCGCTCTCTTGACTAGGACCCTAGTGTCGTCCCGGCGAAATGGAGGGTTAAGTCTTGGTGTCTAACGTAATGCCATTTCGCGCCAGTCACTGGACCTGTATGGTGGAAGATCTCCGAATGGGACCCTAGTTTTACTCAGGTGAAATGGAGGGCTGAGCCGGTTGATTAACTCAGTGACAAGGGAGTCTGTCGCAGCACAGGGCTTCTCCCTTAAAACTAGCGTACTCTACCCTATCGCGGTATGAATCTCCGGATTCTGTGTAATGGCCGAGTGCGTTATGTAGCATACTGCGTTACCTCGGGGGGGTGGTCTTGCCCACAGGTGTTACTTGTATCACCTGGCCACCCCATTGGTGTTGGACTCGAGGGGGCAGTGGTTGAAAGTCCGCATGCTGGACTAGGGGGGTATTTTATTTATCTGTTCGCAGACCCCCATTTTCGGGATATTCTCATGAAACGACTCGGGGTTTAACGGGACTTGACGGTTCGACCGGCCTGTCCTGGCCCCTGGATTTGTGCGTAACTATTTAGGGTTTGTGGATCTCGACGAAATGGCTCCGCCATTAGTGCTTGACGCCAGGATCAATCAAATGACCTCACATGGGTCCGGTGGGTCAGGACGTACAGTCCGCTAGACGGTGCTCGTACCAGGATCAATTGTAGTCGTCAATCTTGAGTTTATCTTAGTTCATGGGACTGCGTTCGGGTGGATGGATAAGAATTCCCTCCGGCGGGTGAGTTGCGTCTCAAACCAACTCGGGTACTGACCTGCTGAGCCAGTAGGGGTTGGATAGTGCTTCGCTGCTACCAGTCAGACGGTTCTGGCTTTCGAGTCGGGGCCCAAACTGGAAGCTGGTGGGTTCATCTCTTCGGAGGGGTTCTCGCCACGCGCGATGATATGGCGTAATCCTTATCACACTTTCTACCTGTAGGGGTGGACTGTGGAGACTGCTTGGTAGTCACTTGGAAAAGAGGTCTCCCTCAAATAGCCAATAACTATTCTGGTAGAATTCACCTGTGTGTTATGAGCGCTGTGTCATCAGCGTATTGGAGGATGTAACTTTTCAATTCCTCTGTTACCTTGTGGATATCGTGGATATCAGTTCAAAGAAACCTCAAACACCATACGTTTCCAAATTATGTAACTGATGCACGCTCTTTAGGAATCAAGACTAATAACCTCCAAAGGACGCAATTTGATGAAGGTTATAACAACCAGAAATCTAGATGTGGTGCCACCTGGAACACCAAATTACTAGTCGACTGATACCAGACGTTTTGGACTTTTTCGTCACAAACGGTATCAAATATAACTATATACAAATAGAATCAACTCCATTTGGATCATACACCGACGATTTTAATAACCCTCAATACAACTACTAAAAACCAGGAGAATAAAACTACACTCACAATAACTTCTTCAAAAAATAATAACCGAAAGTATAAGCCTAGATATTAAACTGAAAAAAGCTGCTGACTTGGAAGCAGCTTCAAAGTATATAACCAATATTATTCAGAACTCTGCCCGGAAAAGCACACCAATCAACCAAAAGATAATCGTTCGGAGGAGAAAATACTGCTGCAAATTAATGAACTGATAGCTGCGGAAGACAAGTTAGATGGGAGAGATCTCACAGCTTATTGGACACAACAGAATGAAATCGCTTGGGTGGGGCTCTTCATAAAAAACTGCAAGAATATTTCAACTCACAATTCCAACACCACTTTCAAAATATAGACAACAATAGCGAACACAATATCTGGAAGGCTCCAAAAAAATACAAAAGACCTGTACAACGAAAACCTCCGATCAAACAAATAAATGAAGAACAGGCCAAATCTGCTGAGGAGAAATCGAAACTTATTTGCAACATACTTATCACAAGTACTTACCCCAGATAATCCTTACCTAGGCAATAACGATACTGAAATTGAGTCATTCTTGAATAGTGCTTGTCAGATGTCTCTTCCCATAAAACCTTTAAAACCCAAAGAAGTTTTTCAGGAGATCAAGAAGTTGAAAAATAAAAAAGCACCTGGTTTTGATCTCGATAACAGCAGAGATTTCGAAGAAATTGCCACAAAAAGGCATAGAATTACTCAAAACAATATACAACCGACTAACGAGTATACATATCTTATTTTCTCACGATCTGGAAATATGCAGAAATAGTTATAATACTAAAACTAAACAAATCTGAACACGATGTAAGATCTTATAGGCCGATTAGCCTATTACCAACTTCATGAAAATTGTTTGAGAAACTTCTGTTCAAAAGATTGAAGAAGGATATCGATCTACACAAAATTCTACCAAACTATCAACTAGGATTTAGGGACAACCATTCAGCAACACATCAAATACACCGGGTAATAAACACATTTTCAACAAGCCTCGAAGAAAGAAAAATACTGCATTGCTGTATTTCTAGACTCGTCTCAAACTTTTGATAAAATTTGGCATAAGGGATTACTCTTCAAATTGAAAAAACTTCTTCCACAACCCTACTATCTGATTCTGAAATCCTACCTATACGATCGATAATTTGCTGTAAAATATGGCGGTGCTCTATCTACCTCAATTGAAGTTAAAGCAGGGGTTCCACAGGGAAGGATATCGTGTCCACTGTTTTATCTAATTTATACATCCGACATTCCAGAAAAGCAGAACAGTACACAAGCCACTTTTGCAGACGACATAGCAACATTGACATCTCATGAGAATGCAGCAACAGCATCTAAAAACTTTCAAGAATCTCTGAATGAACTGGGGCAATGCTACGGAAAATGGCGCCTTACCATCAACAAATCAAAATCCGTACAAGTTACATTCACCAACAAAAGAGATATACTACTCTGTCAAGAAAGTACCGGGAATTTTCAATTAAAACAACAATTTAATCGTCAAAATTTATTGGGTCGCCTTCAAAATAGGCTCCATTTGCTCCAATACATCTATGCCAACGGCACTTCCAATTATCGAAACATTTTTTATAGGCGCTTTCCGGGATGGACTTTAGCTCTCGCGCTGAATTTTGTTTTATGGCTTCAATCGACTCAAAACGGGTGCCACGAAGGGGCAATTTTAGTTTTGGGAAGAGGAAAAAGTCGCAGGGAGCCAAATCCGGCGAATACGGTGGTTGCTGAAGCACGTTTGTTGAGTTTTTGGCGAGAAAGTCAGTCACAATCGTAGCTCGGTGAGAAGGCGCGTTATCGTCATGCAAAATCCATGAGTTGTTCGCCCACAAATTTGGCCGCTTCTTACGGATACGCTCACGAAACGTTTCATAACGCCTAGGTAATACTCCTTGTTTACCGTCTGACCCTCTGGAACGAATTCGTAGTGCACCACGCCACGGATATCGAAGAAAACAATGAGCATCACCTTCATTTTCGAGCGGCTTTGGCGTGGTTTTTTCGGTTTCGGCTCATTTTTTGCCACCCATTCCGATGATTGCTGGCTTGTTTGCATATCGTACTTTAGACCCAGGTCTCATCACCAGTTATAATGCGTTCCATGAATGTAGAATCGGAATTACAGCGATCCAGCATGTCTGAAGCAACCTGTTCGCGATGACGTTTTTGAAGAAAATTCAGGTCTTTCGGTACGAGTCGTGCGGCCACCTTTCTCATGCCCAAAATATCAATCAAAATCGTACGTGCGGACTCGTGGGATATCTTAAGATCATGTGCTATCTCTCTCAAGCTGGTACGACGGTTTTCCAGCACCCTTTCCTTAATTTTATCGACGTTATCTTCGATCGAAGCCGTCGATGGGCGTCCACTTCACGACCGTCCTTGAAGGCTCTGTACCACTGATATGCACGAGTTTTCGATAGAGCATTATCACCAAAGGCCTTTTGCAACATTTTCAATGCATCGGCACACGAAAATTCATTTGCAACACAAAACTTTAAACAAATTTTTTGCTCAACGTAATCACCCATACTAAAAATCGGCACGCACTCTGACATCGACTGACTTAATCAGCTGTTGCAAACACACTAGTTGACAGATCCCGCTCAAGCTTGGCATAGTAATTAAGGACAATGGTACCAACCTAGGAAAAAAAATTTTACCTGCCTCATTGCCCCGCCAGATTTAAATCGATAATTTCCGGTACTTTCTTGACAGAATGTATGTCAGCCAGTTAAAATACATGAAAAACAAATTCCAGTTAAAATACTTGGACCAACGCCTCACTTGGAAACAACACATTCACGCTAAAAAAACGCAAATAAATATCAAAACTAGACAAATGTATTGTCTTATGGGCAGAAAATCGAAAGTATCTTTCCAAATAAGGTATTGATCTATAAAACCATTATAAAACCAATATGTACATCCAGTATCCAATTCTGGGGATGTACTAAGACTTCCAATATTCAAATTATACAGCGACTTCAGTCAAAAATACTACCTTCATTAACAAATGCACCCTGGTATCTTTCTAATTTGACAATACATAATGATTTAAAGATCCCCGTCGTTAGTGATGAAATCAGAAAACATTCAAGAAAATAGCACCAAAATTTGGACTGACATGAAAACAGCATTATAGATCAGCTGGCAGAAAACATTTTCAACATAAGGAGATTACAGACGATTTGGCCAACTGACTTCAATCAAAGTATTGTAAAGAAATATCAATAATATTTGATAACTTCTACATGTCTTTTTACAACACATCACATTTACTTAATACTTGCAAAAAGTAGATTGTAAATTCCAATAAATGTTACAGAAAAAAATAATATCCGCCTTGGGATTCTGACTGTAATTGATTTCATCTACAATTCAGCCACAATTTTTTTTCAAAATCCTTAAATAAGTTACCCTGTCTAAAACTTTATACTATTTTACTATTTTTTGAGAATTTAATTGAAATTACTATCTAACTGAATTATTTTTGAAATAAAATTAATTTCCTTGTTTCCAGGTTTACCATTCGCATCAAAACGACCAGCTCCTGAAGCAAATAAATCATATAAAAACTCTCTTACATTTCCCTCACAAAGGTAAGGTTAACATTCAGTTGAGGAAGTCACTCCTATTTTCAAACGCTTCTTTTTGTAGCAGATTCACCTTTCTTGAACAACATTTTTACACAGATGCAGGCATCAATTTGCCTATTAGGGATATTCCTCCTCCAATTCTAACTGATGATAATGTGGAATCTCTTGCATTCGCCTCATTCAAGGATAAGTTAGTTTTGGATGCGCTCGGGAACGATGCAGCTCAATTATATGATAATCTGAGTTCTAGCAATTTAACTGTCCCTGTTGAAAAAATCAGCCTCAAAAATATGTCCGATAAAGAGATTCAAAAGCTGGAGATATCAACAACGAACATAACAGATGATATAAAAGTAAATTTGAGCCAAATGAACAAACTTCAAATTCAAGATGATTCTAGTGAAATTAGGCAAAAATCTTTGGGTTCTAGAAGCTTCAGTAATCTAAGCAAAATACCAGTAAGTTTGAAAATGAATCGAAGATCTCGAGATTTTTCCGATGGAGAATTCCATGTTTCCAATAAAGTCATTATGAGGAAGTATTCAGAGAATGACTTCGGCATAATTCCTGTAAAACAAAGTACAAGGATTCGTCCTAAGTCAGAGGTGTTGACAAGTAGGAACTACGAGATTGAACCCTTCAATAGTTGTTTTTCTGAAAGGACCATGATGGGGAAAGGTTTCTCAACCGAAAACTTAGGTAGGATTAAAACAGAAATACCAGTATTGAGAAGAAATTTCGAGGCGACAAAATCTTTGGAGGAATTAAGTTCAACGAATGGAAAATTTAATAACTTATATAAAACAATACTCAAAGAATCCAAGCTGCCAAAAAGTAGGTACTTCAACATACATGCATGCTTCTTAGCTTTTCTTGCACCTTTTATTTCGCTTGAATTGAAGTAATTGTATTTCATCAAGAAAGTACCAGAAATACCAGTTATACTCTTTAAAGTCCTCTTCTGTCTTGGGGAACAAAAAGAATTTGCAGAGAAACAGGTATTATAGATGATGACAGCAACTTTTATCACTTATTAGCTCAGTTTCTGCTTTTGGGATGTATATATATCGTATTTTGTTGCTCTTGTTTTGATTCTTCTCATATTTAGAGTATTACACATTTTGTAGTTTTTCATACATTTTAGTAGCCTTTTCATATTTCACTTTTTTGTGCGCTCATTCCAGAATTCCAAATGCACAATGTCTGTATTTTTTAATTTTGAGCCAAAAATAGTCTTCAATGATTACTTTGGACCTACAGATGAACAATTCTGATCAACTGTTTGTATGCATGGTAATTTTCCAAATTAACAACTTAGTGTCATGACTAAGCAAGATAAGCCCATAGGCTATATGCAAGATGTTGGATGAAGTAGTCCGTTATTGTTTTAAAAGGTGATTTTTTTGACAGGGGGTAGAACTCATATTACTAAAAATCGCCTATATAAAATATTCAAGAGAACAAAGATATAAGGCCATAAAGACAAATTTGATGCAGTTAAGTTTCAAGTCCGGTTATGTTACTTCAATATCTCCACCCGGTACATATTGGATCAAAAACCAGATGTCAGTAATTAAATACCGATTAGAGTAGTTCAGTTAAAATGTAAACAATTTGACTCATGTCCTTAGTTTTTGTATTTTCGTAATTTGTTGAAATATGCCGCATATTTATACAAGTATTGAACCATATCCATCAATTAATGTGGATGTGGAGATGCTATTAGTTTGTTCAGGCAGGACACATCGGCAAAACTATAACAACAAATTCTGGAATAATCAAGTATGATCCAACATCCAGTACAATACAATACAAGTTGAACTAAGCCCCAGTAAAGTTATCAAAGTGTGCAAGTATTAAAATTGCAAGAGATTTTTGTCTGTGGCTCTAGAATAATGCAAATCTCACATCTATTTTAGTCACCGATAAAACCTCACTCAAAAGAAATGCAGTTAATAAATTTCAGAACAAATTTTTAGCATAGATTTTTCTAAATGTTTGGATTGGTCTCATCTGTGGTATTCTTATTGGGACATTATTTCTACCACCACAAATGTCAGATTTCTCACATTTTCTTCAAATCTGTTTACCTGAACTTCTCGAAAATGTCTTTCTAAATATCAGATAGAGAATGTGGTTGTTACTCGATGGAGTCCCTCTCCTCTATTGCCGAAATATTCGAGATTATTTGAATAATTTGTTTCCAAATAAATGGATAGGTCGTGTATGCTCTCCGGATCTAAATCCTTGCGATTTCTTTCTTTGGTATCATTTGGATACCTTGGTGTATCATGAAGGACAAGTGAATATTGTAGAATAATTCAGACATTGTATTTAAAATGCTTGTAAAGTTATTCTTCTACAAAATGATATTGTTATTGCGTTTAGTAATAATGGTGACACCTTTGAATAACTTCTATGAATAATTTACCGTAAGTTTTGGAACTTCATTATTTTAAATTTTTTTGTACATATGGCGGATTCATTTATCGCTAGATAAAGTGGAATATGTTATGTGGGCACACGTATAGGATCGTATTATCTCATTGTATTTAAATAAAATGCCGAATCTTTCATCCAATTAACGAGAGTTAAAAAACGGACCAGTCTGTTGAATGTTTACATTGAAATACTAATCTCAATTCAGTATTTTAATTGACACATTGAGGTCATATACTGGCTTCGATAATGCGTGCGTTGTCAAACTAACAGAAACAGACTTGCATTTCATTGAATTGAATTCAAATATATAGGCAATTTTTGTTGTAATGATTTATTTTGATGAGTTCTACCTTCTATTTAAAAAAAGTCCCACCTTTAAAAACACCTATATACAGTGGCGGATTAAAGGTCCAGAGCGCCCTAGGCAATAACTTTGTCGGCACCCCTGTACCGGCCATAAATGGCCATCTTAATTAAAAATTCTGAGCTCGCGCGCCCCTTGTAACTACGCGCCCCTAGGCACGTGCCTAGTTTGCCTTACGGATAATCCGCCACTGCCTATATACCATTATAAACTTAATTTTTTGTATCTGCACAAACAAACATTATTACATATTCAATTAAAAGGATATAGGAAGATTGATATAAAGATTCATCCCTTTTTGCAGATTATAATTTCTTTCAGTAGGATTTCTCTGAAAAACAATTTTTTTGGTTATGGATAGTGATATTAGATTAAATATTTCAAAATTCTGGCACCAACAGCATATTTGACCGAAGGCTTAGTAAATCTGCTTGATAACCCCAAAATATCAGAACGAAGCACAGGATTAACTTTATCATTTTCGTTTTTTTTTACCAATAAAAAATTTACGAGAAATGTCCGATGCGCTTAATAGAAATTATTTATGAATGATTTATTAATGAAACACATGTTTCTATAATTTTATTGTAAGAATACGAATGTATTTAGATGATGAAGTCCATTAGGTATGGACGAAACATACCATAGTACTTACTATTAAAATAAAGTATTTTTAAAAATACCATCGTGATAAATTATTGATTTCATTATTTCACCCGGTATTATACATAATACCGGCATTAGTTGAAATCAGGTTGTTAAGGAGCTTTAACAAATATAGAAATATACATGGTGTTCCATTTAAAATTAAGAGGACAGACTGTCCTGAACTTGCGCGAATCAGCCTGCCAGCATTTCACTGTTGGGTCAAAAATTAACAGTGCTGTGACCTAAAGTGGCGCAAGATCGCAGTAACAAAGCCTACCCAGAACACAACTGAACTCCTAACTCGCACAAGCTGAAAAAACTTCTGAGGGATCTTCACAGAAGATCTAGAAGTATCAGGATAATAATAATAAAGAAAAATAATTTAAATTTATGCTTAAAAAGCGAATTTGAAATTTGACGTGTCCCAGTGTTTTTTCTAATCTTCCAACATAGATTTTACCGAATTTTACGGAAATATTTGGTTATTAAAAAAATTCACTTGCACATGAAAGAATGTCGTTTTACTTATAAAAATTGTTCCATTTGTAGAGCAGAGCATGTCCCATATTCATAAGGGGAATTTTCAAAAATCGGTTCAAGATTCATAAAATCAGGTAATTAAATAAGATGGTGAAAAGCACTGATGTGAACTCAGGAGCTTTTGGGCACTTGTTCATATAAGCCAGGATCCTCACGAAATTTTGCATAAGCTTTCTTGTCGTTATTTTATATCTAAATTTAAGCTGGGATATGTGTTCAAAGCTAGGAAATACTTCAGGTTCTTCTACTGCATAAAGACCAGATCAGACTAGGACTCGAATACTGCTCTCTTGTTTGGAGCTCAGCACTCAAGCATTCGTTACAACTTTTAGAATCCACCCAGATTGATTGTCCAACTATAACAGCCAGTTTGAAGTTGTTGGAACATAAAAGAAGAGTTGCCGACTTGTAACTATTGTCACAGTGCTCCACGCAACCGAAGGAAATGATGCCAGCTGTCGCAAGATTCGCACGCGGTACTAGGGCTGCGCAACGATCACATCCCTATGCTATTGAATTAAAAACTTGTGCTTCTTCCTCCGAACTGGCCAGTAGTGGATCATACTTCCAGCTGATGTATTTCCTTCAGTGTATAATCATCAACACCTCAAGAGGAGAGTAAACAGGACACAATTTTCTGCTTGGGCACCAATTAGGTGACATAGGTTTCCCTTTCCTCGGGCGATCAAACATAAAAAATAAATCGTAGGACTATTGCTATGGTTTTGTTAACACTTAACACTGCTCTGTTCACAAAATATATTTATTAATCTTCTAATTATACGATCCTCACGAAACATTGCATTAAGTTTTGTGTCGTTATTTTACATCTAAATGGTAAATTTGAACTCCATCGTAGAACTGTTCTAAAGTTTCAGTAGCTGCTCCGCTCACAAAATATCTTTTTTTGTTTTGAATCTTCTGACTATTCTATCCTCCAAATTTTGAACGAACAAGCGCGTTTATTTTCTACTTATGAATACAAAATTTCAGATAGGTCGGATTTGTAGTTTAGAAAACATTAAGAAAAATAATTGAAAAATTTCAAATGTGAATAACTGCGAAGCCATTGAACTGATTTTGCCCATTAATAAACGCAACCGAGATATTTGGGCTCCTAAAATACAGCTCAACAAGAGTTGTAAATACAGATTGTTAAAACTCTCATGAAGTCCAGATAACAATTAGAATTTTTAATTTTTTATAAAGTTGCTTTTATTAAATTAGAGATTTTACCTTACTGCTGATATATTAGGAATTTCATTTCGATTCCGTGAATTCTTTCAATAAAATATGTTGAACTAAATAATTTTTGTGATATCCGTTTTTCTAGATTAGTAATTTCTTTTTGTAAAATACTGGATGATTCCATATAAGTAGAATTGTGTGTAACTCAATAGATGTTGATGAATAAAAAATTCTTGCTTTCTTAATAAATTCCTGGTACTTTCTGGATACGGTACCACATTAGCACAGCAAAAATTAATTTTTATTTTATTTTATAGGAATTTAGCTGTACCAAGAAATCTTCCCACATTTGGGTAAACACTTGATATGGTAGGAAGAACCTTTCAGTATTCTGTTTTCATTGTATTTAAAACGCATGTTTATAATGTAATCGTACTATTGACCAAATTTCGTGATTATATTTATATATTTATATTTATTATATTTTATGCTTAAAACCTTTTTATTTATTAAGTTAAGTTCAGACACAACTGTTGACAAAAGCAGTTGTTATTTTTAAAACCAGCGAAAAACTATGCAGTTTAGAAGAAAAAGTTGGAATTAAATTTTTAATAGAAGTTCCAGTGACTGAATAAGAGTATAGTGGTTCAGTATTACTGAAGAACTATTGAAAATTCCTCCATTATTGAGAAAATTCAGAATAAATTATATAAAAGGAACTCCCTATCAGCCTGCTGGAAGATGGATAAGATAAACACAGACAGCGCTCAATATAATAAGAGCTCGACACTAGTTCCATGTGTGTATACAGGAGGATAAAAATAACATCGATTCTCATTCATATAAATTGACATGAACATGTGATGAAGAATTCAAGGATTTAGATGAGAATGATCTGGGAGGAAATTTTTGACAGGCAGTTGGAAAAAAACAGTCAATAGAAGGAAAATTTACCCAAACACCACAATTCCAGTCACAAAGATTTCAGGCTTTGAGAGAATCCAATAGAAAACACAGACAATCTATCCGGATATTGAAGACTAACAAAACTACTGCTTTTTTAACCCCAGATAAATATAAAACTGTTACTAAAGACCCCACTGAACACTTCCAAATAAAAAATATAATAGACCAATCTGTAAGCCCTTTCAATAACTTCCCAAAAAAATATTCGCTCACTTTAATGAAACCACAAATCCCAAAATTATATTCATTGATAAAACTTCATAATGAAAATAATCCAATTAGACCAGTAGTTTCATTCATCGCATCACCAAGCATAGAATTATCCAGAGTTTTAATTTCTATTATTCAAAGCGAAACAAACTTTTCAGCTAAATACGCTATTAAACATAGCATCCAACTTATAGACAATTTTCAATCCGTTCAATTGCCCAAAAATTGTAGATCAATTTATTTTGATGTACAAAATATATTTCCTAGTATATCTCCAGTTGAAACAATACAAATTTTAAAAAGACTATTGATTAAAAATAATATCAACCCCATCAAAATGAATGATATTCTTAATTGCCTGGAAATATGTCTTGAACAAAGCTACTTTCAATTTAAGGAAACCATCTATATTTCTAACAATGGTTTAATAATGGGAAATCCACTCAGTTCAATTTCAGCTGAAATATTTATGGATGATCTAGAATCAAAAATACACCAAAATCCGATAAGCAAATATTTCCTTTATTGGTATAAATATATAGATGACATTTTTTGTTGTTTCAAAGACACCTACCGAAAACTACATATCTTCACGAATTTCATTAATAAACTCCACCCAAAAATCAAATTCACAATCGAAGAAGAAAAGAACCATAGTATTAATTTTCTTGACCTCACAATAACAAGACTAGATAATTTACATGATTTTAGTATTTTTCACAAACCCACTCATACAGACATCACAATACATAAAACTTCAAATCACCCCGCCAACCAAAAGATGTCAGCATATAATAGTTTTATTCGTAGACTATTGAATGTCCCTTTGAATTCAAATAACTTTTTGAAAGAATTAAATATAATTGAAGAAATAGCGTCAAGCAACGGTTACAAACCCCCTTCTTATAGACAAAATGGTATCCAATAAACAAAAGAAAATGGCATTAAATCTCGTGTACCCAATCATAAGAGAGGACAGGTGAATTCTACCAGAATAGTTATTGGCTATTTGAGGGAGACCTCTTTTCCAAGTGACTACCAAGCAGTCTCCACAGTCCACCCCTAGAGGTAGAAAGTGTGATAAGGATTACGCCATATCATCGCGCGTGGCGAGAACCCCTCCGAAGAGATGAACCCACCAGCTTCCAGTTTGGGCCCCGACTCGAAAGCCAGAACCGTCTGACTGGTAGCAGCGAAGCACTATCCAACCCCTACTGGCTCAGCAGGTCAGTACCCGAGTTGGTTTGAGACGCAACTCACCCGCCGGAGGGAATTCTTATCCATCCACCCGAACGCAGTCCCATGAACTAAGATAAACTCAAGATTGACGACTACAATTGATCCTGGTACGAGCACCGTCTAGCGGACTGTACGTCCTGACCTACCGAACCCATGTGAGGTCATTTGATTGATCCTGGCGTCAAGCACTAATGGCGGAGCCATTTCGTCGAGATCCACAAACCCTAAATAGTTACGCACAGATCCAGGGGCCAGGACAGGCCGGTCGAACCATCAAGTCCCGTTAAACCCCGAGTCGTTTCATGAGAATATCCCGAAAATGGGGGTCTGCGAACAGATAAATGAAATACCCCCCTTGTCCAGCATGCGGACTTTCAACCCCTCCCCCCTCGAGTCCAACACCAATGGGGTGGCCAGGTGGTACAAGTAACACCTGTGGGCAAGACCACCCCCCCGAGGTAACGCAGTATGCTACATAACGCACTCGGCCATTACACAGAATCCGGAGATTCATACTGCGATAGGGTAGAGTACGCTAGTTTTAAGGGAGAAGCCCTGTGCTGCGACAGACTCCCTTGTCACTGAGTTAATCAACCGGCTCAGCCCTCCATTTCACCTGAGTAAAACTAGGGCCCCATTCGGAGATCTTCCACCATACAGGTCCAGTGACTGGCGCGAAATGGCATTACGTTAGACACCGAGACTTAACCCTCCATTTCGCCGGGACGAAACTAGGGTCCTAGTCAAGAGAGCGCCCCCATCACGTCAAGATATAATGTCTGGGGGGCGCATAAGAGAGGACAATACACAGATATATTTTTCGTTATCTATATTTTTCGTTAATGGATTATTGGAAAATATTGCTAAATATTTCAAAAATATTTTCAGTTATAACGCTGCTTTTAAGACCATTAATAACCTACATTGGCCAGACAGCTAGTTTATTCAAGAAACGAGTCCAAGAATACCAAAGGAGTTATATATCCGATTCCGTACATTCGACATATGCTAATCATCTTAAGGAATTCAGGCATAATTTCAACAATAATTATGAAATTATCCACGTTGAAAGCAAAGGTTCTAGATTAACACTTTTAGAATTTCTTGAAATCAACAAGTACAATGCCCGTAAAATCCTTTTGAACGAAAAAACAGATGTTGACAAGTCTCCATTGCTGAATATTTTTCCTTAATGGCATTTTTTAACGGCAAATTCCAATAAACACCTCGATTTTTTATGACTTGTTCTTCCATTATTTGGTCACATACCTAACAATGTATTTAAACTCGGTTACACTGAACACCATCAGCCAGTACAATGCAAATACCTGAAGAAGCCACATCGTGGTGAAACAATTGTTGTAGTAGTACAAACATTCTTGTGGAAATAAAATACTGTCTCATATATATTTTTTTAATTAAAATGAGTTTTCACCAAGTAAAGACCGAATCAATCAAATATCCGCAGACGGATATAATTCCAGTGTAACGATGTTTGTCCGGGATGAACTCCGAAACTACTGAACCGATTTTAATGTTTTTTTTTAATGTGTGCTTCTTCTCCAACTTAAGAGATAGGATAGTTTATTTCTCGAAGTTGAGATTGCAATTTTATTTATTGTGAATTAATTGTTTTTTATCTAACAAAGAAACATAGTTCGGTAAGATTCTAACATATAACGGTATAAGGTAGTCAGTTGACTGAATTGAGTGAGTATCCAACAGATGGCGCTAGGTTAAAAGTACTATCACTTTAATAACCTACAATTCATTAATATAACCGACCACGTGTTGCTTAGTCCAAAGTATAAGAAAAATATATATAATTCCAGTGCCACGATGTTTGTCCGGGAGGAACTCCGAAACTACTGAAACGATTTTAATGTTTTATTTTTTTGAATGTGTGCTTTTCTCCAACTTAAGAGTTAGGATAGTTTATTTTTCGAATTTGGGATTGCAATTGCTATAAATTGAGAAATCGATAATCAATTTCAAGCGCAAAAGAAATTTTGAGAGTTCGATTTCATTTAATGAAAGTCGGATTTGCTGTCCTTAAGCCCACCGAAGCCATGATACATAATTTCAATGTAAATAGTATCCAACTAGTAGAGAAAATAATTCTGCCCTAGACATTTTTTAGATACTAACCAATAATTTTCATTATTTTTAGAGCCTAAAATTCATTTTTAATTTACATATATTTATGCATGTTTTATGTATTAAGAGTGATGATACATTCATCATATTATATTCTGTGTATTCATTTATAAATACAAAGAAAAATTTTCATATTTTTTTTTTAGATTAAGTTCATACAATATTGATTTTCAAGAAATGAAAAAATCTTTCTCTTATAATCATTGACAATTATTTATTCTTATAATTATTGGAGTTCAGTTTGCTAAGTATCAACAAATAAAAATCTTTCAAAAAATATTCTGATTTTGGGGGATTATTGGGTATCATCATATTGTAATAAGCCACCTCTTTATAGGAGGTGGTTGGATGAAAAATATTACTAGATTGACTTATTTACGAATGGGGTGCGAACCAATCCTAGTCGAGCGGTCCTAGGAAGTGTACGGCCTTCGCGATAATGGAAGGTCTTTGGTGGTAATACATTTTATCTGTGATAATGAAAATGGTAATGAAACTCAATTATGGATTTTAAGAAGTATAATGATAAAGTGTGTCAAAATACAATAATTTTATCAATCCTTAACTCAATAAAATTTAAATAAAGATAACGCACTGAATAATGAAGGGAGGGCGATGCGAATCCCTCAAGCACTATGAATCATAAATTTAATTCTTAATTCTGTTTAAATTCTTCAAACACAATAACTACGAAGAGATATGTCAACCTACTTCTTAATTTCTGACTCTACTTTAATTAGATAATTTCAACCTGAATAAAATACCAAAATTTTTTAGACACTTCTTACCCCTAGACTCCTAGACCATAGATTCAAAACAAAACTGGGCACATGCGATTTTCTACAAGAAACGACCTATTTAACACGAACAAGAAACGATAAAGAACAACTAACGGTACTCTTAATTCCTTGGTACCGAAACTTATTTATTATATAGTATATTCAATTTCTCTAATTCTTCTGACTCAATTCTTAAACTTCAAAAAAAAAATTACTAATATCACTCAATATAATTATAATAATACTAAATTCTGAGACCAATTCGAGCCTCACACCGCGATCTTTTCTCGACGATCTTACTAGTTTAATACCTAGTACGCGTCGGTTTTCTCCTTCCAAATGTTTGATCCGTTCACCCGCTCAAAATTGCAACTTAGTACTTTTCAAAATTTCAGCTCTTTGTCGAGCCACACGTGTTAATTTCGACGTCAGCGTTTTTCTCTGAAAGTTTATGTTCCTAAACTCATCTGAAGGAATATTTTTACGTTTCGTACAATCAGCTTTTATGAACTTTTTAATGTGTAGTTTGTTATTATAATATATAAGCCAGAGTAAAATAATTTCCTTTCATGAATCCGCTGTTCATGGCTGCCTCGAAAGCGAATTCCTAAGTTTAACATTAACAGAAAATAAAAAGTTTCTAAAATATATGAGAGATCGAAATAATATAAGAACAATAATGCAGGATAACTTAAGGAAACAATGGATAGGGTAATGGAATGATATAAGATTGTTGAAAGGTAGAACATACGCGTATATGAAGAATAGGGATAAGATTTCTACAAAAAATATTTTTTGTTTAAATATAAACTTCCCAGAAACAGCATTAATTACGTTATGATGAGATTACTTTCCAAACATTGCTCAATTCCCAAACATTTCAATAAAATTAGGATTGATAGACAACCCAATTGTCAATTCGGAGAGTACGGAGATATTACATATTTCCTTTTCAACTGCCAACTAAATTTTCAGAATTGTAAAATGACAAATTAGTATCTTTGAAAGTGGATTGCCCGATAAACCTGAATGCTATTTTATACATTCGATCAGTAAAGATTATTGAAGTACTAATTTAATCTTTAAGAGCTTCACAACTAAGATTATAGTCGATTGGGATGAATGGGGAGTTTTTGAAGACTGAAAATTAATAATGATAAAGAAAAAAAAAGGAATATATATGTATATATCTATTATATATAATTCCAGTGTCACGATGTTTGTCCGGGATGAACTCCGAAACCACTGAACCGATTTTAATGGTTTTTTTAATGTGTGCTTTTCTCCAACTTAAGAGTTAGGATAGTTTATTTCTCGAATTTGAGATTGCAATTTTATTTATTGTGAATTAATTGTTTTTTATCTAACAAAGAAACATAGTTCGGTAAGATTCTAACATATAACGGTATAAGGTAGTCAGTTGACTGAATTGAGTGAGTATCCAACAGATGGCGCTAGGTTAAAAGTACTATCACTTCAATTAATAACCTACAATTCATTAATATAACCGACCACGTGTTGCTTAGTCCAAAGTATAAGAAAAATTTTCATTATAGTAAATGAAATTCGGTGAAATTATTCTTACCTTTTTTTTAATTTTTGGTGCTTTATTGTTTAGAACTTTATTATCAAAATAAATATATTTAAGTATTATCATATCACATTTTTATATTATTATACTGTACTAGCTGATCCAGCAAACGTTGTTTTGACATATAAATTATTTCTAGGAAATTTTTTTGATTATACTTCATTTATAATTGTTCTTTATCAAAGTAACAAATATATTTTAAATTAGTTATCCGTGTTTCTATTAATAATTATGGCAATTGAAAAATAATTGAATATCAATCTTTCAGTGCAAAAAAATTATTATAATTTATATTCAAAATAGTCAATGCATGATAAAACTTATTGTATAATATTAAACGATCGCTTGCATTTGTATTTTAAAGTGAATGTTTTTTTTCATTGACAATTATATACCGATTTTATTTTAATTGTATTGTATTATTTTAATTATCATTTTCAGTGATATGCCTCCAAAAAATCTAACCTCAATAATGCCAGTAGCCGTGAGGTACGACGTAGACGTATTAAGAGCCTTCATGTCAACAAATCAAACCATTACAGCAAACGCCACTGAAAGACATGGAGCAGAAGAAAGTCGTATGCGAGAGGCAAGCGAGCATCGTGATGAACGTCTACGGCTACAAAGAGAAAGGTCAAGAGCGGCGCGTGATCAACATTTATCCAGATATCGAGCACAGGATCAAGAGAGACAGCAAACCAGTCGCGCGGTCAAAACGCAACCATATTCCAGGCAGAACTATTTGCCATTGAGACCGAGACAGAACTGCTGATAAAACGGCAAATCCACCACGGTAAAATCAAAACATTTACTGATAGTCAGTCAGCACTAAAAGCTTTGGAATCCAGCTTTTGTACCTCAAGAACAGTCTGGAGTTGCCGCACGGCTTTAAACAGGCTCGGTATGTATAACGGCCTCTGGTAGGACCGGAACCCTTCCTGGGAATACCGCATGACGTGGCTAACGAGGCGATAACAGGCAGAATGAACTCAAGCCTAGAGT
Organism: Megalocaria dilatata; assembly: GCA_034642435.1. Taxonomy (NCBI): domain Eukaryota; kingdom Metazoa; phylum Arthropoda; class Insecta; order Coleoptera; family Coccinellidae; genus Megalocaria; species Megalocaria dilatata. The sequence goes on along the minus strand of CM067854.1, from coordinate 58,707,424 downwards.
CTTTCTGGCGGAGCCATTCTGGCTGAAACATTCGAAGTTATTCCTTGAAACAGCTTCGAACAAAAAGATGGCGAGCCTAGCACTAGGTCTGGATAAGGCCAAACTAAGAACAGTTGTCGGAATAATGACTGGTCACTGCAGGCTGAAAGCGCATTTGCACAAAATCGGTCTGGCTGAAGACGATGAATGCAGGCTGTGTCTTTAGGACACTGAAACAGCCAATGCACATCTCTCAGAGTGCCCAGCGGTGAGTCGCATCAGATTCGAGGTCTTTGGCCAGGCTTTTATAGCCCACTGCGAACTGGAAAAATTACCCCTGAACAAGATTATCGGTTTTATCCAAAAACTGAATCTCGTCGGGGAGATATAAATTAGGGGTGAACCACAATAGTCCGTGCGGACGCAGTGGTGGGGTGGACAGACGTCCGCTCGCCATAAAGAACATAATAACAAACCAGTCGCGCATTAACGCGTACGTCTTTTTTTCGTCTTGCGTTCGAGTATTCTCCAGACATCAATTATTCTGCGCATTCAAATATCGCCATCGGTTCAATTGATCAAATATGCAGATACTGTCAAGCTTTCAAATTCCGCAATGAACCACTGGGCATCATGTTGACTGTTCACGCAAAATAGGGTGGATTTTTTTCTTAGACGCACCTGATGGTACCGGTAAGACATTTTTAGTGTCATTAATCCTTACAAAGATACGGCTACAACAAAAGATTGCATTGGCAATTGCATCGTCAGGCATTGCTGCCACTTTGTTAGACGGTGGACGAACGGCGCATTCAGCTTTGAAGCTGCCATTAGACATTCACAGTAAACCAGACGCAATGTGTGATATTAAAAAAAAAGCGGAATGGCTGCAGTGTTACAAAAAAGTTCAATTATTATCTGGGATGAGTGTATTATGAGTCATAAACATTCTCTTGAAGCTTTTCACAGAACTAAGCAAGATATAAACGGCAATAATCGACTCTTCGGAGGTGCTGTTTTACTGCTATCTGGTGATTTCTGGCAGACATTACCTATCATTCCTCACTCCACTTATGCTGATGAGATTAACGCAAGTTTGAAACCATCGTTTTTATGGAAAAACGTTGAAACACTTCGATTGACTATAAATATGCGAGTACATTGGACAAGTGCATTGGAACAAGTATTTTCAAATCAATGACTGGATATTGGAAACGGTACAATCAGACTACATCAAAATACGCAATGTATCCAATAGCCAGACAACTTCTGCACTATTGTTTATTTAAAAAATGAACTAATTGAGAGTGTATTTCCGGATATTTTTAATAATCACTTAGACTATAATTGGCTTAGTAATCGTGCAATTTTAGGGGCAAAAAATGTTGATGTCGATGAAATTAACTATCAAATACAAAATTTATTGCCAGGTGATCTAATGACTTTTAAGTCAATTGACACCATTGTTGATGAAAAGCAGATCGTCAATTTTCCAATTGAATTTTTAAATTCTTTGGACTTACCAGGAATGCCGCCACACAATCTTCGTCTCAAAATTGGTTCACCGGTTATTCTATTGCATAATTTAAATCCACCAAAATTATACAACGGTATATGATTAGTCATCAGAAGAATTACCGGAAATGTGCTTGAAGCAACGATATTGACTGGAAAGTTTATAGGCGAAGTCGTCCTGTTACCTCGAATACCTATGATACCATCAGAATCTACAATTCCTTTCAACAGGCTACAATTTCCAATACGTTTGGCTTTTGCGATGACAATAAATAAGTCGCAAGGGCAAACAATGGCTATTTGTGGCTTAGACTTGGAGAACCCGTGTTTCTCCCATGGACACCTGTATGTTGCATGCTCCCGTGTTGGAAAACCATCGAATTATTTATTTTGAGGAAAGACAGATTAACGAAAAAAAAAAAATATATATATATATATATATATATATATATATATATAGTATGCAGGGTAGCATTAGCTATCGGGGCGTGACGACCCCGCATACCCGAGTCATCCAGAGCCTCAGGTCAGCATCCTGAGGCTCTGCAGAATATATCGCTCCTATCACTAGAAGCCAGAATCAGGGCGGTAGGGGACAGCGGGCTGGTCCTCTTCGGAACCGTCTGGAGGCAGAGCCCGATGGGGTCAGCTGTGGTGCAAGCGGCGCAGCCCCCCGAGATGGCACCGTAAGCCAGGATCTCGTTTCACGGAATATGGAAGGAAGCTCAAGTTTGGACGAGAGAGGATCTCGTCCCACGGGAGTTTCAAATAGGCGAGATGCGAGAACGCGATGGACGGAGGAGGACAACATCCTTATAATGCGCGTTCATTTTATAGCGAAGGAAATGCAACCAAGAACAGGAAAGACATACAGAGAGCTACTTACAGAATTATGGAATGACACCAACCCGCAGAGACCATCGTACGCCAACCTTCTGGCAAATAGAGTCAGGTGGCTTCTTGAAAGGGAAAAGTTCTCCACCACTGAACTTGACACCATTGCTCAAAGTTATATCCCGCGTGGTGCCCCTATAAATGCAGAGCCTGATGAAGAAACACGAATGGAAACCAGATCACATATCCGAATGAGCGTACAACCATCCAGGCTAGAACGTAATTATTACCGAAACCTCCAGAAATACTCAGGACTTTCTCCGAGTAAAAGGGCAAACATCCCAAGAATGAAGCAATCCAAAGAAATGCTAGAGTGTGTCCAAAAAATCAACAGGATAATGGAGAGATACATCGATGTAACCGCCACACTGAGAGAGGTGGTCGACTGCGTATACGCTGGAGCAATCACAGTATGCGAAGATCTCAAAATAAGCATAAGCGGGGCCCAACCAACTCGCCGTCAAGAAATGATACCACCATGGAAAATGAGGCTGGAAAAGAAAATTAGGATTATAAGAAAAAGAATTGGCACCTTACATACTTACCTCAATACAGAAATACCGTCCAACAGGATCATGAAGGGAGTACGGCAGATCGCATCAGAAGCACGTATTAGAACAAATGGCTCGAACCAACTTCTCGCAGAGCAGATGATGGTGGTCCTCGACAAGCTGAAACAGAAGGTGAAAGCGTTAGGAAACCGCATACAAAGGTACAACGAAAGAGTAAAGAGGTATAGGATACCAGCTGTACTACAAAAATCCTAAAGAGTTCTTCCGCAAGCTTGAGAACGCAAACAACACGGAAGGAGTGAACCCAGATGAGAGAGAAATGTTTGAAGTCTGGAAGGGAATTTGGGAGCGAAGGGAGACTCATGATGATGAGGCTTTCTGGATAAAAGACGCTGAGAAGGAGGCAGGAAACTACACCATGGAAGATCTCGAAATTATGGAGGAAGACATATCATCTGTCCTTAAGAACTCAAATAACTGGGCTGCTCCAGGATCTGACAAACTCCATAATTACTGGTGGAAAAACTTCAAGGCCACTCACCATAAATTGGCCAAATTTTTTCAGAGAGCGTTGGCGGAACCCTCCATCATACCAGAGTTTTTCACTTTGGGGGTCACCCATATGCTTCCAAAAGGAAACACCAGTCCTGACCCCAAGGCTTATCGACCCATTACATGTCTTCCTACTGTCTATAAGATACTCACAGGAATAATCACCAAACATCTGTGGAAGCATGTAAGCAAGTACAAGATCCTTGCACGAGAGCAGAATGGCTGCAGAAGAGGTGCCCAGGGCTGCAAGGAGTTGTTAACCATCGATCATCTTATAACCAAACAGGCAAGGAAGAAGTTAAGGAATATCTCGGTCGCATGGGTCGACTACAAAAAGGCTTTCGACTCGGTCCCGCACTCCTGGCTTCTTAAAGTTCTGAAACTCTACGGTGTATCTGGAAACATTATAGGCTTACTAGAACATCTGATGACAACCTGGAGGACGAACTTAACATTCGGCAAAATAATAACACCAGAGATAAGAATCTTAACTGGCATCTTCCAAGGGGATAAACTCAGCACCCTCTGGTTTTGTCTAGCTTTAAACCTCCTCAGTAGGCTGCTCAACAACAACCGATACGGATACCTTGTGGACGACAGGTCAAACATCAAAATTACTCATCAACTGTATATAGATGACCTCAAGCTATATGCCGCGAATGAGGAGCAACTGAGGAGCCTTCTTGGGATAGTGACATCTTTCACACAAACCATCAGAATGGAGATGGGGCTGGACAAATGTGCCTCATTACACGTCAAGAGAGGAAAGTTGACACAAGGGGGAGAAATGCTTATTCAAGATGAGGTGACTATACAAGAACTAAGCCCAGAAGAATCATATAAGTACCTGGGTATACAACAAGCATTGGAGATAAGAACATCAAAACAGAAAGAAGATTTCAAAAATAAATTTTTTGCTAGAATAAAAAAAACCCTCCGCAGTAAACTGAACTCCAAGGCAATGCTTACGGCAATCAATACATGGGCAATTCCAAGTATAGCCTACTCTTTCGGCGTGATCAGGTGGTCAAGCACAGAGTTGAAGGCGATTGACACACATGTGCGAGTCCTAATGTCTAAATACGGCATCCACCATCCCCATGCATCGGTGATCAGACTTTACATGCCTAGGCACCAAGGAGGAAGGGGTTTGCGAAATGTTGAAAAGGCCCACAATAAAGCGGTAACTGAACTCAGAGAATATTTCCACTCAAAAAACTTACCGTTCTTTCAATCAATATGCCAGGAAGACCGCAACATCACGGCTTTAAATCTGGCAAGCAGAAATAACCCACCACAGACGCCATCATCTGAACAACTACTGGAGGAATGGCACGGCAAACCCTTACATGGCAGGTATCCGGAGGCACTGAAAGAAAATAGAGTTAATAGAGAGCAGTCACTAACTTACCTTAAATCCGGTTATTTATTCCCAGAAACCGAGGGACGTCTCATCGCAATCCAAGATCAGGTAGTGCCAACAAGAGCGTACCTGAAACATATAGCCAAAAAGAACATACCGACTGACAGATGCCGGAAATGCTGCCAAGCCTTGGAGTCTATACAACATGTGACATCCTCATGCCCCATTCTTGCACCCAGGGAGTACACCCAGCGGCATAATGCTATGGCAAAAATCTTTCACCAAGCCATTGCCATGAAAGTAGGACTTATACTTACATCTCGAAGGGTACACGAATACTTACCCAAGCCGATACTTGAAAACAGTCAGTTCAAACTCTACTGGGACAACCCGATAATAACGGATAGATCGGTGCCGCACAACAGGCCCGACATCGTGATCTTTGATAAAGGAAACCGCAAAGCAACAATCATTGATATAACCGTCCCGGCAGATGATAACATAAGTAGAGCGTACACGGAGAAACTAACAAAGTACCACGACCTGGCTTTTGAAATAAAAGAGATACACCAGCTAAGAACGGTAAAGATTCTGCCCCTGATAATCTCCACGAATGGATTGGTTGAGAGCCACCTGGCAGAAAATACGGAACTCCTTGAACTGGATCAGGAGTTGATAAGTAAAGCTCAGAAGGAGGTGATCCTCTGGACAACAAGAATTGTTAGAATGTTCCTTACAGCTGCCTAGAAGGTCCTTGGTCGTTAAGACCCGGACCTTCTAGAGGAAACTCCCATAATGGTGATTATTAAAAAAAAAAAAAAAAAAAAAAAAAATATATATGTATATATAAAATATATATAAAAATATTAACATATTAACACATAGGAATATTTTTAATAGATTAAACTACTAAAACTTTGTATTTGTGTTTTAGTATTTTTCTTGTGTTAACCCATCCTCTCCTGTACTGGGAAGTCGGTGGGATCCAAGTAAGAGACTCGGAGACCTCGGAAGAGTTCATGGTTTCTGAAAGAAGAAAGTTCTATGACTGAATTGTGTGGTTGGTGTTGAGCTGTAGGGACGCTTGTACATTGCAATCCTTGCATTCAATTAAATAGATTAGTATTTAAATATAATAGTATTTCTATAGTGTCGAAATTCATTGAAAATTAAATCAAGGATTATCCAAATTTTTGTATATTCTAAGGTGAGTATTTATTTTGCTTTGTTCGATTCATACATAAAATATTGAACTTTTGGGTTATGTATGTTATGTCGATTAACAATTGAATGGAATTATTAACCATTATTAAAATTCTTGTAATTTTCAGACTTAATATTACTTTTCAAACATGGATATACGTCCTAACAATACCATCTATATAAACAATTTGAATGAGAAGGTGAAGAAGGAAGAACTAAAGAAATCTCTCTACGCAATATTTTCCCAATTTGGTCAAATTGTGGATATAGTAGCATCCAAAACTCTAAAAATGCGTGGCCAAGCATTCGTGATCTTCAAGGAAATTCAGAGTTCTACTAATGCTCTAAGGTCTATGCAGGGGTTTCCATTTTATGATAAACAAATGGTAAGTTCCAATTAATTAAATTTCCAAATTATTGTGTTGTTAAATTTGAAGAAAAAGTATTGCTAAAACAAGTATTTTAATGTTTAAAGGTAGAATTATTAGAATATCAATTATTTTATGTGAAAATTATTGTTTTAGATCGTTTTATACATAAATTTAATTCAATTTTCATACAACCAATTTGGCATTTGTAACAATAATAGATAAAAATTTATTTTGACGTAAAATGCTTAAATGAAATAAGTATGCCAAGTGTAGAAGTATGAAACTGATTTTTTTTTAATTACATGTCTGTTCTTGATTGTTTCGGTCTCTACTTGACGGAAATTCATTGTAAATGATTTGAAGTAAAACACTTTATTTCCGCTTAAGCGGAAATAAAGTGTTTTACTTCAAATCAGTTACATGTCTGTTGTTTGAAAATGATGAAAAATAATTCATTCTTAGTAATATCAATAGCTACAGTCGACCCTCGTTAATTCGAAACTCGAGGGGCTCTTGAAATATTACGAATTATCGAGTGTTTGAAATATCAAATGGTTTGAAATTTGTGAGAGAAAATAAATAAAACTTCGAATTATTAAGTGTTGGTTAATTTTTATTTATTAATATAAAAATGACAAGAATTAAGAGGTACATTCGTGTACATACATGTATTCGTAATGTGAATTAATTAATCTTTCGAAAGAACTTTGTTATACTGGTTTGCTTTAAAGCACAATTCTGCTGCTCACACTGCTCAATAACTTTTTTTAAGAGAAAAATAGCCTGAAATGCTTTTTCATCACTTTCGTTTTGTAGACAGAAGCTTTGTAAGGTATCAAATGAGGATCTTGCTTCCTTAACTGACACCTCTGCCAAAGGTTCCGATGTATCGTCCTCATCTTCATCGTTACTTTGCGTATCTGTCGCAGATAAAATTTCGCCATCGGTTAGTGAACCTGAGACAGCAACATTTTCATCCACTTGAACAAAATCAGAAAAACTCACACCGCTGATGTCAACTAATGGTTCTATTGCTGGTTCTTCATCATCTATAAGTATTGGAAGATTTTCTTGATTTTCTTTTAAGAAACCGGATTTTTTGAAGCAGTTGAGAATCGTTAGGGGTGTTACAGCTCTAACACTAACTTTTAATCTGCATACCAACGAAAGAGTAACAGTAACTGAATAACTAAACAAACCAATTCGTAAGAAGTGTGTGCGTCAAATAGTCAAACTAATCATAACAAAAACAAAGGCTCGTGTATCTTGATACAAGTTTGAACTTGTCGCAAAATGTACTTACACTCTTTCCGCCTCTTCTCTCTGCAACTTTGAATTGTCGAGTGTTGGACGCTGATGAGTTCGAATTAACGCGTCGTTTTGTTAAATAGCAATGATTTTTTCGTTCGAATTACCAAGTGTATTTAAATGTATTGATTTAGTTCGAAATATAAAGAGATTTAGTAGGGAACTCGTGATAACTTTGAATTATAGAGAGGTTCGAATTATCGCAGGTTTGAATTAACGAGAGTCGACTGTATTTGTATATTTTTCCCACATCTTTGTCACTTTATAAATACCACACCAAATAAACATTCTTTTGAAGAGAACCAATTATCAAGACATTTTGCACATTTTCACAGTGATGTGAATAGATGAAAATCAGAAGTCTGCATAATAAGCTGCATGAGCTAGTATTTCCCAACTGAATGCCTGATGATCATTTCTCTGTTTTGATGTGTGTGATAGGAGAATTATCATGGAGCAAAATAACTTTGTGATGCTTTTTTTCCATATTTCTGTTTTTCATATAATGCTTGATCATGTGTCAATAGCTCAATGGGTAAAGCCCTGGACTAGATATAGAAAGTTCCGGCCCTGTCAGGGTAAAAGAGAAATTTTCTAGTCCAACCATCAGTGTTAACGGTCACGATTTGTTGGAGAAATGACTTTCTTTTGTATTTGTTGAGCAGCAGATATATGGCTAAGGCCTTTGCTTCTTGGATGTTAAGGTACATCCAGACTCCTCAACGTGCTTTGTCCACGTCTTCCTCGAAGCCGACTGCTTGCATCCGCTACGTATCTAGGCATTTTCGCCAGAGCATCTTGTATGGTATCCGTTCTAATTCTGGCCTGAAACATTCGAAGGTGTTCCTTAAATTAATAAAGTAAATAAAAACAACTTGGCTTGAGTTTCACTGTTTATTTCATGTCTGTTGACATATATGTTTCAGGTTTTTAGCCTGAAAAGTTTTGAAAATGGGCTAAAAACCCGAAAAATATCATATGTCAAGAGACATGATATAAACAGTGAAACTTAAGCCAAGTATATTTTTATATACTTTATTAAATTAAATTTGTTTGTGGATCACAGTGTAGATGCTTCCTATGTTGTAATTTTCTGTTTACAATGAACTCAAAATTATTATGTTTTATTTATGAAGACGAATTTCTCAAAATCATTACCTTTACCTTTTTGTAATGCAGAAAAAATATTAGCCGTAACTGTTTTGTCTGAACTTTTCAGATTTTAGAATAGAAAAGTTTTCAGATCAAATTTAATCCTTATAAAAATGTAGTAATCAGTTATGCATACAACTAGTTTTTATTGGAGTTTATGAGACTTTCTTCTTGTGCATTGCACCAGGCACAAATTAAATGTTTGATTTCAGAGGATTCAGTATTCTAAAACAGACTCAGATTTGATCGCCAAAATGAAAGGAACTTATCAAGAACGGCCCAAGAAGGTCAGACCAGCACCAGTGAAAGAGGATGATGTTCCCAGAAAGAAAAAGAAGAACAAGGACCCCAACAGAGTTCCAGGTGGTGCAAACGCTGAGCAACCTCCAAACCAAATTCTTTTCCTCACCAATTTGCCTGATGAAACTAGTGAAATGATGTTATCCATGTTGTTCAATCAGTAAGTATTTGTTTTAACTTATCAAATCAATGGCGACTCGTCAGGGAAGGCAGGGTTTGCGCACTGCTGACCTAGGTAAAAAAAGGTTACCAAAAATGTAAACTTTCACTTCTCTTGTCTTTGTCAGACTGCATCCATATTGGCGCTGTAGGTACGGCATATTCAAATCTGCTGTACTTACTATGTATAGGCGCTAGAAAATCGATGTAGCAAAGTACCTTTTAGTTTTCTTTTAACCCTCTGTTACTCGCACCTATTTTACTAACGACATTGCTTGCAGAGGTGTTCTGAGCACCCCATATAATTTATTGCAAAAATAACTCAATAAATGGTAAACCTGATTTATTCTAATTCTGATTCTTAGTATCAGTGCTTGTAAAAGAATAAAACCTAAAGGTTTTTAAAATTATTTATTTAACATAACGGAAATCTTTATTTTCCAAATAGCCAGTTTGGGGACTATATTTAACATTATTATATAAAATTCAAAAAATGAGATTTTATTCTAATTGTAACTATATAAAAACAAGTTTTGGATATCATATAATGCCTAAGTCTACTTTGGTCCACAAAATTAGGAGTTTTGGTAACACATATCACATAGGTATAGTTGTAGTATTTTTAAAACATTTTTTGCGACCAGTCTTGATGTCTATAACTCATGGGCAAACATTGCATCTTGATTTTTTAAAGGGAGTATTTTCATGAGTTGTTTCTTGCTTATTCAGAAAGAAGCTTTTTGAGTGTTTTTGAAACGGAGGTAATTTTTGATCTCGCCCTAATTTGTGATCTTTGATCTAGGATTTTTTGCGTAATAAATTATATTTGCATTTATTGCAGCTGTATTCAGGAAGTGATAAAATACTCCCAAGGGGCTTGAAAGAATAAAGTTTATATGAAAGACCCACCCTATTTTTTGAGAAGGAATCACCCCCTAAATTTTTTGGCAACTATTCATATACACATATACAAATAGTGTAGAATGCATAAATACTATTTCATCTAATGGTATACTATATAAAATTATTAAGAAAGAATAGCCAAAAAATAATCATCAGTAATGTTACAGTTTTTACGTGACTGGTGGAGTTAATCAATGTGTGCAATGAACGGCTCACTAAGATGTGAGGGTGTTCACATCACCCCTAGGGAGTAACAGAGGGTTAATTAATTTCTGGTAGCTTTTACTTGATCAGATGTGAGATTATGATAAATATTGAATACATATCTTATTTCATGCTTTTCCTTTATTAAATATCTGATATTTTCTATTTACCACGAAAAATTAAGGTTAATTAATTATAATTCCGCGCAAGACGCCTATAATGATGAATTTCTAATCTTCAATAATACTTTAAAATATGTGGCAATGCTGGGTTATCAATATTATATTATTGTTGTTTCAATAGTAATCAATAAGATTCTGTTTTTGCCGTACTCCAATGCATATGCCGCCAATCTGAGCAAAAGATTATTGGCATCTTTCATTTCACATTGAGTGCTCTGCTCATAAAATAATTTTTTTATATCTTCTAATTGTACGATCCTTATGAAATTTTGTAATAGTCTCAACTTCTGAGGGATTTTTACAGAAGATCTAGGAGTATCAGAATAAAATATCAAAAATTTCACCAGGGAACAATTTAAAATTGAATTAAAAATAACATCTTTGCAGGTAAATTTTATGTGGAAATAGTTCACAACTGTTTCATTAGAAGTTTTGCACATCCACTTTGTTGCGTTTAATGGCATAATTACTTTTTAAATCCAAATGTAGAGAAGTTGGGTTTCTTTTTGTTGGGATACTTAAAGTCGTTGATCTATACCAACAAATCTATGACCATAAAGGCTTTGAAGTTTATTAATGAGTGCTACATTAATGAAATTTTTCCTGGTTTATTATAAAAATTCACCGAAAATTGGGTTCGGCTTCATTCTTTTTAAAGATGGAAGTATTTTAACTGATGAAAATATAACTGAGGAAACAGTTTTTGTAAGTTCTTCAAAAAAATGTTTTGATTCTATGTTGAATTAAATGTTAAAAACATATCTTTCTAATTGGAAACCCTTTACATGTGATGAGATGAGGTAAAATCATTTTAGTGCACTTTCTTTGAAATTGGAGATATTTAGTTACATTGAAAATTAAAAGGAGTTTTTTTAAATTACCATGTTTTACTTCTATAAGAAGTTGACATTTTTTAGGAAATCAAATGTCATTATTGATGGATAATAACATACTTTGTCATTATAAAAATTTAAACTGAAATCTCAAAGTCAAACCACAGAAAATATCTCCTGTTAAGATTTATATATTTATATTTTTTGAAAAATAAATTTCATAATGGTTCAGTAGACTTCGAGAAATAATTGCAGATTGTTCATATTTCTCTTGATAAGTGTTCAAGTACTTAAAAACTTGTGTGGCTTAATATATCATCTTGTTCAAATTACCTGCTTTTTCAGATTTCCTGGATTTAAAGAAGTTCGTTTAGTACCTAACAGACATGACATAGCCTTTGTAGAATTTGAAAATGAACTCCAATCAGGAGCTGCCAAAGATGCACTTCAAGGTTTCAAGATCACGATAACAAATGCAATGAAGATCTCATTCGCCAAGAAATAAGTGTGAAGTTTGTATGACTGTATTATATCTTTTTTAAGAGTTCTTTTTAATTGTAAATGTAAAATAAATAGCAAATTCGTTTGTTTTTACTTAAACTGTCAAAGTGAAAAGGCTTTTCTGTAAAATATACTTGAATTAATAGATTGAGAGATCGCATACTAGTTAAGTTTTGATATAGACAAATAAAAACAAATAAAGGGAGTGAAATATTTATTGCTCTAGCAAATGACTAACAACTTGCGTTTTTCTGCCAGTATAAAATATATTTTCATGTATATAGTTTTTTTTTTGAAAAGGAAGTACATAATTATTGAAAAAAAATTTAAAGTGTGAAGTTGTTGGTGTTACCTATCGTCTCTACCAGAAAAGTTCTTTATTGCATCCATTAGGGATTTTATTGGGTATTTTGTTTTGTTTTCTGTTTGGATCATGTATAACAATGGGCTGAAGGATTTGGAGGTCGTGTGTGCTCACAAATTTCTTTTCTAGGGTTTCAACTTCTAAGTAGACTTCAAACTTTGAAGTCTACTTAGAATCGAATCTATCTTAATTTTTTCATAGATGTCATTTGGTGGTTTATGGAGTGGATTTCCTGGATGATGTATTTCGCTCAAAGTTCTCAAGCTACTGCGTTCTGCTACTTCAATATTATTAAGGGTGGGTCTTCTACAGTTATATATTAGGGTCTACATTCTAATGTCGCATAAAGGTGGCCTCGTCCGTAAAAAGAATACATTTTAAAAAAAAATTGGATTGAGAGCTGTCCTTTCTTGTAGTGTATGACAAAAATCCACTCTTACCGGTAGATTGTCTGACGAGAGCTCTTGGAGTTGTCTCTAATGATAAGGATATAGCTGCTGCTCTCTTTAAGTATCCTTCAAGTACTTGAAGAAGATGTATTTGTTTGTTTTGCCATATTCCTTACTCTAACTGTTGGATCTTGATGGACTAAATTTAAAATAATATTTTCTTTATTAATGGTTCTTGTTGTTTTTGGTCTCACATTCCCAGTTTCTCGACAACGTCGGTCAATGGCTCTAAATCTATTTTTACTTGGTAAGTTTCTTCCAGGAAATTTTTCTGCTTAACACGTAACAGTTGCATTAGAGTTTCCTAAACACTCGCCTAAGATTAATATCATGTCGATGTATTCAACATTTTTTTTGTCAGTTATTGCATAATATACAATCTACAAGTACTAAGTAATTGTGTTTTAAAAAAAAACATGAGAGTGAAGTGTCCAATGACATTTCTACTCATTCACTATTTCAGTGTAGTGTGAGATCTTCGGGCCATGTCTTCGGATGTTTGGACCTTCCATATAGAGGTTTTGTATTTGGTCATTGGGGTGGTCCTGCAGTCGCCCTTGATAGTTGGTAGAGAAGGATTTTAAGAACATCTGTTATATAGGGTATTTGGAGGTCTTCATAGAGCCTTTGGTTAGTGAAATACCATGGTGCATTGGCTATCAAATGTAGAGTTTTGGATTGGAATCTTTGAATGGTCTTTCTTCCAGATGGTTTGGCGCAACCCCACAGTTGTATACCATAAGTCCAGATAGGTTTATACAGTAATATTTTATTTTCCATGATCAATTTTGATTTTCTTCCAATAAGCCAATGCGAATCTTTATGTCTAATTGTTTTCGTTTTGTGTCTATATGCTTCTGCCATGTAAGCCACTATTCCAAGTGTATGCCAAGGTATTTATTATTATTATTATCCTGATACTCCTAGATCTTCCTTGTGATACACCCCATTTTATCGGTATTCGACATTTGAGTACATTTTGTTCAAAAATATCTATCAATAAATGGCAGTTTTCCATGAGAAAATCAAAATATACCGACTAGAATGGATTTTTGTCACAAGTAAGGAAAGTCCTTAATCCCAATTTTTTAACATGTATCCGTTTTATCGATGACATCTCATTTACGCGACAAAAAATTTTTAATTCACATAATGCATACCAATTAATGATAATAATTAATAACTTTATCATTACTTCATACCAGCATCGATTACTTCATAATTTTCAAATCAAAATATTCCGAAAACGGTACACACTATCGAGTTTTATCAAGAGTACCTTTTTGGTGTAAAATTGAATGATGTTTAAGTTCTCTTGAAGTTTTGATTAATAAATCTAACCTTAAATAAGTTATGTTCAATACTACTTGGTACGAACCGTGTAACTAACGCTCTCTATGAGAGACATATAAAAACAAATTCATGGGATGTATCAGCTTCCAAAACATATTCGTAAAAAATATGTAAAAAAATTTTTTTCAACGCCCTTTATCTTGAATACGGATGACGTTACGAAAATTTTTGACTAAGCAAACCCCAATTATTTTTCAGCTTTCTACTTATCCCAGAGACGGGGTCACGTTTTTTTGAAACACCCTGTATAGGGGATTTCAGATGAAAAAAAATATTTGCAGAATCATGGGCTATTTTATTCTAAAAGCAGTGCACTTAACAAGATAAAGCCATTAGTTAAGCCAAACATTCCACGATATGATATAGAAGTAATTCTGTTAAAAATATAATCATAGATAGAAAAAGTCCAAAAAGAAGTATATAAAAAGGTCCTTGCAGATGTTCCAGAGATAACTTGAAAGCTTCATGAGATTTTTCAAAATCTTCTTCTTTTAACAGCTGCTTCCATTTAAACATTGACAATAAATAATCCATGAATCCTGATTCTATACATCTTTCTAATTGGAAATTAAGACGTTCGAATAAGTAATGATGTTGTTTGAAGAGGTATACTATTTGAAAATTGAGTATTTCTATAAAAGTTACCAATTCTCCCAATGACGGTTTTGTTATTAACTGTACTCTATCAACTATGGTAGCAAAATCTTTGGTTTTTGCAAGTTCGTCTGCAGTTTCTCGAAGTGTCTGGTTTGTTATACTGTAAACTCTGAGGATTTCTTTGGACTCTACCTTCTGGTCAAAGAAGATGAAACTTATCCCTTCTCTAAATTTTATAGGCAATTGAGATTGCAATAGAGACTCTACATCATTTACATCTCTTTCATATACTGGAACACTAAAAATGCTGTATAATTTTCCTTGAATTACTATGGAATTTATTGTACAAATCAGGAATATCATCAAAAAGAAGAATTTTATCATTTTGGACTCTAATTTTTTCGGTACAGACATACCAAGAAACACTGCATAGATAAAAATGAAATTTCTAATTGGATATCGAAAATTTTGTTCCTTAGAAAACCGACCGATTAGACAAAGTATTATGAGAAAAACAAGAAATAAGAATAATGTGAATCCCCAACTGTTCAGTGAGTATATATGCATCATCGCTTTCCAATAAGGCATCTTTTTTCCTTTGGGAATTACAAAGATCATGGAATCATCAATTAAACTGTTAGTTATGTCGAAATAAAGAGCAGGGTAGAAATTAACCAGTCCTACAAATATGTCTCCTTTGTCATCTTTAAAATCATGATAGAGACTATCAAAATTGAAGGAATCTGATATATCTTCATCATAGTCCTGTGTAAGAAATTTTATCTTGAATTGATCTTTTTCAGTTATCAATTTCAGAAAATCAACTAAAAGACCTACTTTTTCACCATTTTGAGTATAAACCCATGGTATTACCGTTGCATATGCTATTTTTAATTCGCAATTTCGGAAAAGTTTCTCCATTTTTAATTCAAATACTTGTAGCAACTCTTTTTGTGTACTCAATTCTTTTACGCCTACATTTTTACCGCAATTTTTGTAATCAGCTTGGAAAAAACTAAGTTTTTCGTTGTTTTCTAATATCACAAGGGATTTGTATATATTGAATGTCCATAAAACATCGATCAAGTCTTGGACACTAGTGCTATTTTCAGTTATACATATATAGTTCCTTCGAGTTCCAAATATTTCAAGGCTTTGAAGATTAGTTATAGTGTCTTTGAATTGTTCAATTTCGCTGAAATGTAATATGTTGTACTGAAACGAAAACTTCAAATTCTGATGATTTTCAAAAAACAGATGTGTTTCACTTGTATTTCCAATTAATGAACTGAAGTAGCCATTTCTCTTCCCAACAAACAGTACTTTGGAATCTTCAGCGATTTTTCTCGCAAAATCTATCACGAATTCTGAAGACCTCTCATTTTGGTTACTATTAAAAGAAAAACTGATAGATGATAGACTAAGGAGAAAAGTAGTTTCTATAAACATCATCGTGTTTTATTTAGAACTCAGCTAACCAGCTACTTCAGTTCTCTATGGTATAAAAACGAAAATTACCCTTTATGAAGCCATTAATTCAAATTACAGAAGGTACTCACATTTATTGCTTTTTTTCCAACAAATGTATAGAAGCAATCTGATAGAAAATCAAAGGTAAATTATGTACTATTATTTACTGGCATGTTAAGATAATAGACATCACTGAAAAAACAGGTGTTCCTAATAAAAGCTACATGATCATAAGCACCAGTAATTTTTTACAACCTTTCAATCCGGTGTTCACGTGAAAATGGCGATCCTTTGCTTGAGAAGATAATCCAGCAGCATGACATGTCTGCAAACTGACGATTTCTCAAAGCACTGGAAACGAGAAAGCGGTCGCCTCTAGCTGTTGTAGTCCTTCCTCGATTTTAAACAGGTCTTCTGGTGAGAAGACCAGTCTCTTTCTAACGTTGCACACTGAAGAGACTTACATCAAAGTTTCTGGGAGTTTCACGCTGAGCGCGGCTACCTTCTAGAGTCGCCACTATTCGTTCCGCAACAACAGTATTTATAGCCATTTCAACACTTACAAGAGCTGGAAACACAACTCGGTCAGACAATTTGCAATAGACAGATAAAATCACTTTAACAAAACATATGCTGATAGTTATTAGGAATTTAGATGATCGACCCTTCATTTGTCAGATATTTATCGTAACAATAAAAATTTTTCTTTATTCAAGCAATCATGATAAAGTAATCGCATACAGATAGTGAACCATCTTATAACAGAAAAAACAGAAGATTTCTAAAATGAATGCAAAATTACAGTATGACCCTAATTTTATGCTCTACAAAGAATATTTGAATGTTTTTTAAAACGAGTTGTATAATGCATGTAGCTATAGCGTGCAACGTAACATAGTGCTATAACCACTTCGTCTCCACGATTACCGGATCTGAGACCTTCAGACTTTTTCGTCTGGGGCTATATTTTACGCATATCATCTATAGTCAGTAAAGTAGGTCAGAATAAGATTTACACCAAAAAATTCATGCAGCCATAAATAAATAAAGGAAAATGTGCAAATTTGATGAAATTGATACTTTCAGTTTTTCTAAATAAATTCATTGAATCTGCGGGCGGATATTTACTACAAATATGAGAATAGACAACACGAAGTTATTCAAATCGGGACAGAACAACATACATCTGTGCTACAGTTCGAAACTTAAAACCGAATAGGTTTTGTTGATCGTCGGGCATAAACAGCAGACATGCATATTTAATAGCTTTTTGGCTATCCATCAGTGCATTGCAAATATTCAGAGTAAACAAATTCCGCGCCCATAGAGCAGTGGTTATAGAACCTAGGGTAGGAAGGTCAATTTAATTCAAAACGAATATTAGAATGGTAAATAGGAGGTTTTTAGAATCGGGATAGTGCAATATACATCTGGGTCGCAGTCCAAAACTTAAATAAAGTCGAATGGGTTTTGTTGCTTTACTTAAGTTTCGGAATGTAACAGATTTATGTTGCACTTGTCCCGATTCGAAAAACGTCACATTTACCATTCTCATATTAGTTATCACTTTCAGTTCATACATTGCACACTGCATACATTGCGATTGCAGTTTCGGATTTAAGTGACCTTCCTACCCTAGGGTCCACTGTCCCATGGGCGCGGAATTTGGATACGCCAAATTAGCACGCAAACGAAGTGGCCCCCCTTTGCATCCAGTAAAGATTGGAACCTTCGAAGCTCTATACTACCTCTACTGGCTCTGCAGTGTCAGCGGCCGAGTTGGGAGGGACGCAACTCAAACACAGAAGGGGCTCATACACCACCCTGAAAACCGCCGTAGATACTCCCGTTTCGTGAAATTTCAGGCCCAACGTCTAGCATACAGTCAAGACCCTCAAACCTTCCAGAGATGTCCTAGATCATCCAGGTCCACGAACTCAGATGAATGGAATACCCTTCTAGCCTAGCATGCAGGCTTTCAACCACTGCCTCCACGAGCCCAACCTCAATTGGGTGGCTAGGAGGAGCCCTCCTGTGGGGAGGGCTTCCACCCTCCTGTGGGGAGGGCTTCCACCCTCCTGTGGTAGCCTTGTTCCTGAAATGAGCCTTTGAAGGTTAACGGTCGTCAAGACGAGTTCTACTTGATGCCAGAAACTGCGAACTCGATGAGTCTAACGCGTTATCGCATCTCTCCCTTTAAAGCTATCTCAGATCTATTACTGACGTATTCGCCCTTATGAATAGAATACCTACAATCGGGTAGAAACACGTTAGTTTTGTGGGTGTGCACCCTGTCTTGCAACGCTCACTCCGGCCTTAATGAATACAATGCAATGCAGTTGAAAGCTTTAAGTGATCGTCCTACTCGCTGGGTCTGGGCGCTCAATCAGTCCCCCTTTTGCTTCCAGTATAAATTGGTAGCTTCGAAGCACTCGCCTTTGCGTCACCGGTCGATCCGGTTTTAAGCGCATCGGTCGAGACTCCTAAACCTCCAAGTGCAGTGCCGGACTACTCAGGCTCACGATCTACAATCCTGAACGGACGGAATACCCTTCTAGCCTAGTATGCAGGCTTTCAATAACTAATCCCATGATTCCAACACCATTTGACGGGCCAGGAGTACGAATAATCCTGTGGGCATCTAGCCATCCCTTGGTAGCCTTGTTTCCAAAAGTAGCCTAGAAGGTTATCGGTCGCCAAGAGAAGTTCTACACGGTGCCAGAAACAAAGAACTCTAACAAGTCAACATATCCTTCCCCTCAAGCTAGCTCAGATCTATTCCTGATCAGGTAGAACTACGCCAGTTTTATAGGTGAACGCCCTGTGTTGCAATGCCCACCCTGCCTAGTGGATATAATATTAATTTTTGAGATTGTGCATTTAGTTATATCACAATAATCTTTTGGCTATTCTCAAGTCTTTTGTATAGGAAATTTTTTTCTCCATATCTCGAATAGCAATTTTCAAATTGTGTGTTATTCAACAAATGAAAAAAATCTATCAAAAGGTCTGAAACCTTAAACATTTGGGAATTATTACAAAATTATTGAATTGTTCGGTAGCTACATATCTCTAATAGGTACTAAAATATTAAAATGATTCAATTTGGTATAATAACTTTTGATCTGAATAAGATGATCAGAGTAGAGATTTAAAAAAAAATTGTAGTTTATCTAATATGGCTTGTGTTGCGTTTCAAACAAAGCATACTATGTCACTAACAGAATAAGTATAAATTTTGGTGTCATAAATATAAAATCTGATCTAAGAAAACCTGCAAAATTCTTCTCAGATAAGTGTGAGAAATGTTCAGTTCTTGAGCGCAATGACGAGTTGATATATGCTCAGCCACATTCTGGGCTACAGGTGTGCTCACTGGACAAGAAAGTGAACGGGTTATTTTATCAAATGAGGATCCAGTTTCACGAACTCGCTCCTCAAATTGCCGTAGGGTCATTTCATTTCTATTGAATTTTCCTCATAAATTTGTATGGTTCGTACAGTTTTTATAGAAGATTGACCATTTTTGGAAATAAGTTTTTAATATTTCCCAGTTTTGTTCAAGTGTAAATCAACCCAATTTGTTAATTTCAAATGTTAAGTTAATTTTCTGAGAGAGAGAGAAGAAAACATTATTAACTTCTTGAATCAAATGAATATACATTCTAATTTGTAATATATAAAATGTAGTAGTTACTACACAGATGGCGGTTCCATGATGGTCCTGTTGTTCTGGTTCCCAATGAATTTCATGCTTAGTCTATGCAGTCTGGTTAGTATTGGCTCCATTTCTGTTGTGTCGTATAGCATGATGTTAGAAGGATAGTGTTGAGGATTGTTCGGCTGTCTCAACTTTGTTATTTTTCTAAGGAAAGTTCTTTCCGCTTTTTCTAGGTTGTTTAGTGCAGTGTTTGTTGCATTCGAAAATATTATGTGGCCATACTTCAGCAGTGGTCTGCTGATCATTTTGTAAATAGTAATGGATGTTTTGGTGTTGATGCCTAGGTTTCTGAATGTGTTAACTTTCTGTCAAAACACGAATGACAGAAGTGTTACCAGATTCTAAATAACCACTACTTCAAAATGCAAACTCTACATGGCCCATCCTTTAATTGATTGAATCGGTGCATAGATTATATATCAACACTTTCTTGTAGAATAAATGTCTAATTTTCTTGAATTCGTAAATTATTTTCTTATTTTGTGACCTTTTTTACCTGATGTTTCTATGTAGGATTTTCATCAGTAATATTTCTTAGGTATTTCAAATAGATGGTTCTATCAATACTCTGCTAATAATTGCACCATAATCTATCAATTTACATTTCTTATAACTTTCATGAACTTCTGTAAGCTTTGAAGGTTGTTTTTAGTTAGTCCAAATGACATAAATTTGGTTTTTTCAATATTCACTTGAACAGCACCATAATTTTTCACTGAATATTGCGTTGCTGACAATCTACAAAGTTTCTTTACCAATTAGAATGTAAACGTGTAATCAAGAGCAATGTGCTATCACCAATATCCAAAACAACCTACAACAAAGCAAGAAAAGGACAACCACTATAATTTCGCAAATATTTCACCGTAATTTAAGCCTATGAGATAAACCATACTGCAGACTCTAATTACTAACAGCTTACGTTATCAATAATACTAATGAAAGGCCTCCTGATATGAAATTCATTAAAATCATTCAAGAGTTGAAATCAATATGGATAAAAATAACACTGAAAATTTTTAACAGTATATTGAAATCTTATTAATCATAAAATATTAGAACATCACACAGAAAAATGAGAACTTCCACTATCATTTAATTCATCCAATATTGAATCGATAGCCTCAACAATACTAGGAAACACAGCACTGGGCTCAGGATTTATTTTAAACTCGTCTCCTTCTTTATATTTACCTGTCTGAACTAAATAGCCTCTTATTCCTGCAATCTGTGCACCATGAACATCATCTGTAACGTCCTGTAATAAAATTTTATATGTTTGTAACCAAATGCATATATTGATTGCAACATACATCTCCTATCATAATAGCTTCATCTGGTGGTATATCACCTAATGCAGCAAGGAAAAACTCTCTTGTTGGTTTCCCAACAACTTCTGCTTTACATTGAGCTGAATATTCCAAACCTTTTACAAAGCATCCAGGACCTAACGCAAGCCCATTTTCTCTTTTATAATATTTCCCTGCATGGACAGCAATTAATTTAGATCCATTTTGCAGACACCTAGAGTGAAAGGAAAATGTTATTGAAAATATATAATTTTTATCAATTAATTCAATAAATTATTATGGAAAATTATTCCTCTCAACAAAGTACAAAATATTGCTTGTAATAAAATTTGCTGATCAAGTATCAAAATAATATGATCAATAATAAAAAGTTTAATCAGTGTAATTACCTAAATGCATCATTTAAACGTTCATAATGAAATTCAGTAGGTGCTAAGCCCACAACAACAGCATTGGGATTCTCTTCTTTCTCACATCCTAAACCTTCAAAATCTTCCAATGCTTCAGGTGATAGCAGTAATAAAGATTTCCATTTTCTACGTTCTAAAAGACTACGAGCAGCAGCTAGTGAACTAAATATATCGTCTTTTTTTATTTGGAAACCAAGATTAGACAGTCGATTATAAAGAAAATTCTTGCTTTCTTTAGTAGTGTTCGTGACGAATTTCACTTTGAGATTTGTAGCAAGTAATCTACAAATTAATATGTAAATAAAATTTGCAACTTAAAATGAAAAGTAAGGTTAGTAACTTGTTCAATGCATCAATTGCTCCAGGAACGACCTGATTTTCTATATGAAGAGTGCCACTTAAATCAATAAGAACAGCTCGTAGCATAATTTCAATATGTTATCGAGTTTCTCAAACAGATATTTTATTAAAATAAAATAAATCAAACTCAAATAATGGATAAATGGCTAAGTTCCCTCAATTACTATCTAACAACATAGAATTTAGAAGTAATTTATATTTCGGAGAACAAGATGAATACAATCCATTACGAAGAATTCCATTAGTTAATATTTTTTGTTTTAATTCACTATTTAAATTTAGTTCAATGAAGATTTTTTTCGGATAGAAAGATCAAGATGTATCACGGTATCTCTTAATACTATTTAGCGATACCATAGAAAAATTATTTCTTCACACTGTGGTCCCGATATAAATTCGATCATTTCAATATTTGAAAAAAATTGATATAAGTTCCAATATAATTGCCAAAAAGTAAAAAATAGTTTTTTGTATCAAATTTCAATTTGAAATGGCTCTTTTTCCATTGGAATCTAACCCAGAGGTAGGTGGTGCAATATAAAAAATCGATATTAATTACTTTTTTCGAAAATTGAAATTTGAAAGCCGGCTATCTAATTAGTTTTAAATGTATTATTATAGTAGTTGACCCTATCTTCAATTCGTAGTTTGATAGTGAATTTGTGTATTACTAATACCGATGACTCACCTTTTTATGGTTCAATCAATACAAGACCTTTCCATGATGATTATCTTATAACAATAAATAACAAAAAATCTGCTATCAAAGATATATAAAATGAGAAAATACTTATTTCGTTTTATTTTTTCAGGTGATGACCAAGGTAAGTTCGAAGTATGCAATTATTGTTGATGGAAAAATAGAGATAGATTTCAAGGAAATGGAATGATGCTCTATTATTGAGATAACTTGGGATTTTTCCAAAGAATTTACAATTGCAAATTACTAATATAACAAAGATTGTGATTGAGATTTATTTCTATTACTGGTAGAACTAGTAGTTGGAACTCGCACAAAATTTTCACAATTGGTTTTCATTAATTTGTGGAAAGCTATTTAATTCATAATAGGTTGCATAGTATGCAACCCATGTTTTCAATCAAGGATATGAATTTCCCAAATAGGTATGAATCAGTTTCGAAGTCATAATTGCCCAATCATAAAATCTTACAATTCAATTCAATTTTATTTTCATTAATTCATCATGCATTTGCTTTATTTACCATCCAAACTATGAAGTTCTCAATATGAATTAGTTTGGAAAGGGTTCAAAATTGGACGATCGTAAAATCTAACATTCAGATTATATATAGTTTTATGCTATACATAAAAATATATATGAGGTGGCTACATCTCTGCTTTCTTCTGGAAACTTGCTTCATCTACTAAAAATTTTCTTTTGCAAAATATTCAAGAAGTATATAGGGAGTGTCTTTTAAAACAAAAATTCAATTTTTTCTGAGAAAATGTTGAGAGATTTCAAAATTGTTCAGAGGTGGACATCCTTGAGGGTAAAAATTTCTTATGAAATGGCAAGTAATTATTCTTTTCAAACTTTGAATAGGAAAAGTGGCCCATGTAGTATCTCTGGTAAAAGCTATGCAAAAACCATATTTCCTCAAATTATTACATTTAGCAAAAGTATAATGTTTGAAATTTCTCAGATAGTTCTGTTTTCATTCCGACTTGTGGTAAACAAGTGGGAAATATGCAGCATGTAGGAAGGAAAATTATATAGTGTTTAAAATTTCTGGGGTTACATAATTTCATTTCAAATTTCGTTGTTTGCAAATGGTTTATATTTTGGTAGAAAGAGTGGAAATTATTTCACTATAGTGAATGTGTACATTAAACTTTGCAAGTATTCAATGACCTCTTGTAGAACATCACATCTGTTGAAAATACATCCTAGACCTAGTGGCCAAATTCAGAGTAATTGGATCTATCACAAATAACAAAAGAAATGAAAATAAATATCAGGAATCTGTTGAAATACTTTTCAATTCTAAATTAGAACTTTCACCAAGTAGACTCAAGATTCATAATTTATATAATTAAAAAAAGACATTATCAAAAATCAATCACAAACTATGAGAACTCGAAGTTTTACATTTTATTGGCCCTGATTCAACATGTACAAGAGTTCATTAACGTCACAAAGATGATTTTGATCCCCCTTTCTAGTTCTATGAGCACAGATGTGAAAGGTCAAATGCGAATTTACATTTTTTATACAGTATCTGCTTTCTTCATAATAATATTAATATTATTACACAATCATTTACCTACATTCACTTATTTCCATCTACTTAAATTACTCTCAAATAATACCCTCAAATAAACAAAATATAATCCCACAAAGAAAGTCTTTGGTGGTAGGAGAAGATTACACCTTAAATAAAACAATATATTAAATAACATATTTCAAGTCCATCAATCAGCAGAGCTTTGAGTCTGAACAGCACAACCACAGGAATGAAAGAAACCACAGGAGCTTTGTCGTCTAGATATTTAAAGACATCAGTTGTCTTTGAAATTTCCTTGGCATGTTTCTGATTTACCACTGAACACAACAGAACATTTTGGCTGTAAAAGGATTGTTTTTTCTGTTGCGAATTCAAATTGTTCCCTCTATCTCCTATGATGGAAATGATTTATGTATGACAACTCTTTTATATTTTAATTTTGCAAAGCAGTATTCTAAAACCATACAGTTTCTTCAGGTCAAATATCTGCCTTTTAGTGAAGAGTTTTTCTGAGAGGTAAGTGTCTTCCCTGAATGATCTTCAAAAAATATTTTTGCATATACTTGAGCTGCATTCTATAATAGTTCCTCTCCAACTGGTTATTCCATATTGTATATAAGATATTTCTAAAAGTACAACATCGACCTTAGCTTTGTTATAACTTTATTGACATGATAATTCTACCTTAAATGCATATCAATTTCAACTTCAAGATATGTCAACGATTCCACACGTTGAAGCAGATGAATTGAATTTTTTCCCTCAAAGACAAATGTTCGATTTTAGGTAAGTTGGATTTGTTACAAGTCTGTATCATAAATTTTGTTTTATCCAAAATCAGTGTTGGCTCCATTTCATTCAACCAGTCTTTTATCTTTCTAGGCTTTGCTCTGCTTTGGTCTTAACTTCTTCCAAAGTGTGAAAAGAACAATAGTGTCAGTTGCAAATGAAGATTGCGTTAGTCCAAAGAGAAAGGAGGCCATTTGTATATCAAAAATAGCACTGGATCCAAAATTGTTTCTTGTGACATACCAGTCATAATTTTCTGAGGAGCACTTCTAAAGTTATCAATTTGCACATATTGTACCCTGTCCTCTAGATATGACCTGAACATATGATGAACAACTCCTCTTATGCCAAGGTCCTCCAAAACATTCAAAAGTTTCTGATGTTTGACAGTGTCGAAGACTTTTGCCGAGTCCAAAATTACACCTTTAAAGCACTCTCCCTCTATCCAAATCTCTGTAAATATTATTTGTAAGAAAAACAATTGAATTCTTGGATGATACCCCAAATCTAAATCCGAATTGCTCTGGTTAAAGAAAACCATTTTTCTCCAAAAATTCAATTAGCCGTTATATGATAACATTTCCAACATATTTAGAAACAATGCTTATCAATGAAATTGCTCTGTAATTTGAGATATCCTCTTGGATGATACCCCAAATCTAAATCCGAATTGCTCTGGTTAAAGAAAACCATTTTTCTCCAAAAACTCAATTAGCCGTTATATGATAACATTTCCAACATATTTAGAAACAATGCTTATCAATGAAATTGCTCTGTAATTTGAGATATCCTTCTGATCACCCTTTCAAAAAACTTATTATAGCTATTTTACAGTTTTTGGGAAATTCGAAAATTTTATTTGGGAGAGGAACTTCAAAGCTTCTTGATGAATTCACGATCAATATCAGGTTTTTCAATTTTATGCCGTCACTTCAGAACATTTCCAATGCTTCAATTTCTTTATTGTATGCAGCACCTCCAATTCATCTGTAGGCTGCATAATATGAAGGCATCATTAGTTTTTTGCCTCGATACTGCAGCCCTCGGTTTAATTTGCTGATGGTCTAATTTTTTATCAACATTGGCATATTGAGTGTTGTAGATATCAGAAATTTTTTCCCTTTTTTGTATCTATAGCTCCATTGTAAATAATATTATACCTTCAATGTTATTGTGTTCTTATTATATGTAAGTGTTCTCATAGTCACAGATTTTTAGAATCCTTTCTGTTCATATCTATTTGCCCTGAAGCATTTCTTTCTTGTTAATTTAAGCAGATTAGATAGCATATTCTTATATTTTTGTACTCATGTAATAAATCAGTGTCCTCCGGGTAAGTCCATCTCACCTTTTTATATGTAAATAAAAGTGCCCAGGGGCAGAACTTTGGTTGAAGAGGTTCCAGAGCAGATAACAAAATAATAAATGCCAGTTTTGAAAGCTTTATGAAGTTCGAAAAACATTTTCATTGCTCTACGAGCATGTGCTGCAAAGTTTTATTATTTTCTGTTTATCTATAAAAATTATGTAAGATAGCACTATATGCATACAATTGTTCCTAGTTATTAGATTTAAATTTTCTTCATCGAATATTTTTCTTTCACATTACCGATATGAATAAGCATAGTTGTAAAAATAAATTGGACATGTTTATCCATAGGAACAAGAAAGACAAAGTTCCTTGTGAGTCTGAGAAAAATTATAATGTGAATATAAAAATAGAAATATCTGTAATCTTCACATATTTAATTTTAAAAAAATTGAATATTGTCTTAGAAAACTAAGATTCTATTGTGATAGACAAAAAAATGTACAAAACTTTAAGAAACATGAGGGAAATCTTTAAAATAAAGAAATTGATAGAAAATATAACTTACATCCCCCAAGATAAAACCAGATTGACAAACTATTTTGCTTGCAAAACACTTTTTGATTAACAAATCCTGACCTGAATATACAGGCTAGTTCAATTTTTTGTAGGAGAACTTTAAAAGTTGATAAAATGTTCAATTTTAAGACAAAAATATCCTATAAGCATAGGAACTTTTCATAAGACAACTGTAGGGTGTTCAAGTTTCCAGATTTTTTCTTTTTTTCTAAATATAATTTGGAAAATAATATTTTCCAAGATATTCAAATCATACTTGGAGGATGAGGTGCCCTTTTGTGGTTTCAATATAATGATAATCAGAATTGTTGTGGTAATCTACAGGGTTATACTTTCCATTTTTAATCCCAAAACTTTTGTTATTGTAAAAATTAAAGTAAATTATATGAATGTGAACCATTACACAATGGTACATTATATGTACAAAATTCGCAGCGTCTCCTAATAGGACTCAAAAACATGTTTTTTCTCAATTCTGCACATGCATTTTGAATGCGATCAATAAGTTCCTCCCTTGTTTCTACCATATCTTTCAATCAATCCTTAAGGAAAACATCTAAAGAAGTTAGATGAGGAAAGGTGTAGGGCAAAATACCGGTGCTCGACGCCTCAACCATCACTTTAGTAACCAGTTCCATACCAACAAACACCCTAAATAGTGTTCAATTTAACATGAGCTGTAATTTTCGAATTTTGAGCCCAAAAATGGCCTTTAGCAACTGGGATGGGCTCACTGATGAAGAATCCGAAGTCAAAAGTAATTGCCTGACCGCACGTAAACACGCTAGCTTTCGAACGGAGAGAAATAGTGACTTGAAATTTACAGGGAAGGTTTGGGATCTAAATATCTTGACTAACTACATTAATGGACAATACGGTTCAATAGTTTCGCAGTTATGCACGTTCGACAATTTTTAATTTTTTTCCGAATATTACAGATTCAATCGATCTGAAATTTGTCATTTAGAAGTAGAATAAGAACGTACATTTTTGTCCAAAAATTTTTTGCGTATCGTATGTTTAGAAGTAAAAAAAATTGTGAGCGTATCAGCGTTGGGTGTTACCTTAAACACTATAACTTTTGAAGGGGACGATAGATACTTGAAATTTGGGAGTAGGTTTGTGGCCTGTCTATGTCGGTTGAGTTCGTTATTTGGCAAAATCAGTCCAAAGATTTGCAGTTATAAACATTAGAACTATTTCTTATTTTTATTAATGTTTTCCACACTAAAAATCAGATCGATCTGAAAAAAGCAAAATAATAACGCGCATGTTGGTGCCAAATTTCATGTAGAATTAGAATATTCAAAACAAAAAAAATATTTTGTGAGCGGAGCAGCATTGATCGCTACCGAAACCATAGCAACAGCCATAAGGTCGAGTTTAAATTTATCATTTAGATGTAAATTGACAACAAAAAGGCTTATGCAAAATTTTGTGAAGATCATATAATTCGAAGACCTAAAAAAATTTATTTTGTGGGCAAATCAGTGTGCTACCAAAACTATAGCAACAGTTCTTCGATTGGGTTTAAATTTGGCATTTAGATGTAAAATAACGGCAATAAGGCTAATGCAATATATCGCGGGAGATATGAACAAGCGGACAAAGGCTCCTGACTTCACAATGGTGCGTTTCACCATTTTTACTACTTAATGTTAATAATAATTTTTGTAGAGGTTTTAGAATCAACTTGCATAACAAAATTTTAAATTTACTTAAAATATGCCCTTCATTCAACATTTCTTGGTGAAGATGGTGATAAGAACAGTTGAAATTATTGTAAAACAGCTATTTTTCTAATTGTTTCACCATATCTTATACTAATCTTGATATGGATGTGTTCCAATTGAAACGCTGGAAATAGGTAACTGAAAATGGAAAAAAGTGATAGTACTTCTCGCCTCATCAATTTTTTAGAACGAAACAGCCTCTTTCTTGGGAACCTCATTTGATTATAACATATGATATTAATGTGGAAAATTTTAGAGAGTTTTTATAGCACTTATAGAAATTTAAAATTTACGGAGATGATCATATTCTTAATAATCACTTTGAGCCGGCTTCTGCTTATAAGAAATGTATTGGTGCTCGGTTTAAAACGAGTTTATCGAGTGTTGTAGTCACCAAAGATTGTGGTGAAAACAAAAGCATCAAATTATTATACTGTAATGTTTGACAAAACTTCAGAAATATAGTAAGTTATACTTTTCAACTCAATAAAACAAGTTTATTGAGTGTTGTTCAATGTATTCTTTGTTATAATTATCTCATTTACTAATGACACTTACCTGAGGTTATAAATATAAAATTTCACACATTTACGATCATTAATTTTCTAAGTATTCTCAGTGAAAGCCGACTAGAATGAATGACGTCACAATGATGAAGAAAATCGAGCATCTCGCCGTTATAAAGTTCCTCACTAAGCAGGGGAAAGGTCAAAAAATCATTCATAAAGAGATGGTTGCTGTTTACTAAGACTGTGCCCCGTCGTTATCCACCATTCAAAAATGGTCAAGTGAATTCAAAAGTGACAGAGAAAGCATTGAAGACGATCCTCGTTCGGGCGGGTCCGTTAGCGTTTCACTGAAGAAAATGTGAAAAAGGTGGTACTTGAAGATGCCAGAATAAAAATCAAGATGTTAGCAGAGATGACAAACCTTTCCGTTGGTACCATATATGCTATCCTTCATGACCACTTAACCTCTCAAAGGTCAGTGCAAGATGGGTACCTAGAATGAGACGTGGATTCATCACTGACCCTGAGAGTAAACAAGAGTTCGCAGTTCGCAGTGGATTGAAAAGGGTGCAAACCCCCAAACAAGTTTAAAGTCACCCCATCCGTTGGAAAAATAATGGCTATAGTCTCTTGGGATTCTAAAGGAATTTATTGATAGAATACACTGAAAAGGGTGAAAGCATCATACGCAACCACTTTGCGTCATTTAAGAGAAGTAATTAAAGGAAAAAGGCGAGGAAAACTCACAGCTGGGGGGTTTGCTGCTTAACGACAACGCTGGCATTTGCTGGAGCTGCGCTGTCTCTGTTAGACCCGGGACCATTTCTGGAAATACTACATGACACGGCTAAGCGGACGATAATAGACATAATGAACTCAAGACTAGAGATTTTCTGGTTGAGCCATTCTGACCTGAAACATTCGAAGGTGTTCCTTGGAACAGCTTAGTACAAAAAGATGGCGAATCTAGCTCTAGGTCTGGATAGGGCCAAACTAAGAACACTTGTCGGAATTATGACTGTCACTGCAGGCTGAAAGCGCATTTGCACAAAATCGGTCTGGCCCAGGACGATGAATGCAGGCTGTGTCTTGAGGACACTGACAACAGCCATGCATATCGTCTCGGAAATAATTCCAGCCTCTACGACTCACGCTATCATGTTGATGAATTTTTTTTCTCTCAAAAACCTCGAAATTTAGCAAGAAATTACAAGAGACCTTATTTGTTAAGAATTTATCAAGCTATCCAAAATTGATTTTTTCATTGTCAAATGGGAATATGCAAAAAGTTTCTTGCAAAAGAAGGTTAAGGGGTGGCTTTTTCTACCCCTTGCAATCATAGAGGAACACCACAAAAGAAATTTTTGACTGCCTTCTCGCCCGCATAAAATGTATGCTTAATTTTATTCTGGTCAGTTTTTTGGTTTTCAATAAAAAAATTAAAAACTGTTTTCGGGTGCTATCTTTAGGGGGCTGTAACTAAGCAAGGGGGCCCAAAAGAATAAAGTTTACATGAAAGACCCACCCTATTTTTTGACAAGGAATCACCCCCTAAATTTCTTCTTAACCATTCATATATACCCTGTATAATGTAGAATGCAACAGGTACAGATTTCATCTAACGGTATATAAAATTAATAAGAAAGAAAGAATAGTCCAAAAATAATCGTCAGTAATGTTACAGTTTTTATGTGGCTGGTGGAGTTAATCGATGTGTGCAATGAACGGCTCATTTAGATGTGATATAATTTCTCTATGTAAGGCCCATGGGGTGTTCACATCACCCCTAGGGAGTAACAGAGGGTTAATTAATTTCTGGTAGCCGTTACTTGATCAAATGTAAGATTATGATAAATATTGAATACATATCTTATTTCATGCATTTCCCTTATTAAATATCTGATATTTTCTATTTGTTACGAAAAATTAAGGTTAAGTGATCATAATTGCGCTCAAGACGCCTATACTGATGAATTTCTAATCTTCAATAACACTTTAAAATATGTGGCAATGCTGGGTTATCAATAATATATTATTGTTGTTTCAATAGTAATCAATAAGATACCCTGACGCAGGATCGGCAATTTTTTTTTGCCGTACTCCAATGCATATGCCGCCAATCTAAGCAAAATATTATTGGCATCTTTCATTTCGCATTGAGTGCTCTGCTCATAAAATAATTTTTTTTATATCTTCTAATTGTATGATCCTCATGAAATTTTGTAATAGTCTTTTTGTCTTTATTTTACATCTAAGTGCTAAATTTAAACTCTAAGACTCAATGCTGTTTTGCTCCTGATATATTTTTTTAATCTTTTAAACATATGCTCCTCCCCAAATTTTTCACGTTATTATTTTACGTCTAAATGGGATATTTTAGATCAATCGGATTTGTAGTTTCGAAAATATTGGGACAAATAAAAGAAAATTTCAAATGTGTATAACTGCGGAACGATTGGAATGATTTTCCCCATTAACGAACTCACAACCGAGATACTTATGCCCTAAACCTATGTTGACTTTTTCAAATCTTCATCTCTTTCGGTTTGAAGATTGGACGGACTGGGAGGACAGAATTACTTTTAACTTTTAATTCTTGACCAGCTAGTCCAATCTAGTCATTTGGGATCTTCTTCGGCTCAAAATTTGAAAATAACAGATATTGGGGTAGTACATTGTTTCCTAGAACAAGCGTGCAAAAAGTAATACGTTGATTGCAGCACCTCATGGTGGTGTGAAAGCTAAATCAGCCCACTCATGATAAATATTTATGAGCCGTCACCGTAACAAATATTGGGATATGTTTTTAAAATGTCATGGCTGCTGTTGGCTGAGTCATTCTGACCTGAAACATTCGAAGGTGTTCCTTGGAACAGCTTTAAACAAAAAGATGGCGGACCTAGCGCTAGATCTGGATAGGGCCAAACTAAGATCACTTAAACCAAGTTGTAGAAATGACTATGAAGTGTAAAATATCCATTTATTGGTAGTAAAACATAGTAATTGCTACAACTTGTTTTAATTATGATCAACTACCAAATAGTAACGGCTGAAACAGTTCAGTATAAGAACACTGTTCGGAATTACGACAGGACTGCAGGCTGAAAGTGCATTTGCACATAATCGGTCTGGCTGAAGACCATGAATGCAGGTTGTGTGTTGAGAACACTGAAACAGTCATGCACATTGTCTCAGAGTGCCCAGCGGTGAGTAGCATCAGATTCAAGGTCTGGTCATGCTTTTATAGCCCACTGCGAACTGAAAAAATTATCCCTGAACAAGATGATCGGTTTTATCCTAAAACTGGATCTCGTCGGGGAAATATAAATTAGGGGTGAACTACAATAGTCCGTGCGGACGCAGTGGTAGGGTGGACAGACGCCCGCTCATTATAAGATAATACGAGGGCTACCTCTTATATTTCGGGATTAGAAAACAAATACAAATATTAAATTTTTTCAAAATATTCCCCATGAAGATCTATACACTTCTGCATGCGTTTGAACTAATTGTCGAAGCACGCTGGGCACTCTGATTGAGGTATGTTGTTTGAGCTGATGTGTGAGAGCTCGCATTGTCGTGGTGAAGTGTGATCCGTCTTCGGCGGTTGGTTTTCCTCATTTCTTGGAGGACAACTGGCCAACAAATGGTTGTGTACCACTCAGAATTGACTGTTCTGCGTTGTTCTAGTGGTACGGTTGCGACATGTCCAGTTTTTCCGAAAAAACAGGCAAATATTTGCTTAGAAGTGCTTCGTGCGCGAACAACTTTTGTTGGATTCGGCTCATCTTGAAACACCCATACAGTCAACTGCTTTTTACTTTCGGGCTCATACGCGTAAATCTACGATTCGTCACCTGTCACTATGTCATAGATGTGTTTCGAAGCACCGCGATCGTATTTTTTGAGCATTTCTTTCGATCATTCGACACGAGCCTTTTTTTGAACGATTGGCAAATTGTGTGGGATCTAACGCGAACAAATTTTTTTGAAAGTCAAATGTTCATGCAATATTGAATGTATACTGGTCCCACTAATGCCTAAGATTGTTTCAATCTCACTCTACCTATTCCCAAATGTGAAAAAATATCTTCGTGGAAAGCGATTTTCCGACGATGAAGATCTGAATGTAGCAATTAATACCTATTTTGAGGAGAGGCCGAAAGAATATTTTTCACAAGGTTTAGAAAAGCTCATTTCTCGATCTAATAATTGTATTGAAGTTCTAGGAGACTACATTGAAAAATTGAATTTTTCCAAAATTTTCTGAGTTTTCTTTCATGCCTATACCGAGAATACTTTGAACACCTCCTAGTTACCAAAGATTGTTGTGAAATCAAAAGCATCAAATTATTATACTGTAATGTTTGACAAAACTTCAGAAATAAGTCATACTTTTCAAATACCTATAGTTATCTGATATTAAATCTATTAAATAATAAATAAATTTGGATGAACTAAATATAAGAGATTTTGTTGGGTTTCTCGATTGTCACAGAAAATTATGATGAATAAATGCTTGGTATTTAGACTTATGAATTTAGATTAAATTTGTTAGTGCATTCAAGGAAATTTTGTTCGATGCATAAATAAAATAACTACAATAATTAGGCCAGTTTTTTGTAGATAAAATTTGTTATTTAATTCTTGGTAATTTTTTTCAATGTATAGTTATAATTCTATTTATAATGCAATTCTGTGTGCATAAAATTAAGTTTCCTATATCATGACGATAACTGTCTTATACCAAGCCATATAGGAAATTAGTGTCGACTTCGAAGGATTAATATTTCCTCAATCTGAATTTTTTTCATGAAAAAAAAACCTTCGAAATTACCCTGTACAATAACGGCAAGATGTACTGTTAAGATGATTGTTAATTCGTCATTTTATTTTTTGTGCTAATATTTGTCTTTCATTATTTTTTATTAATTCAGAAAAAATATTTTCAGTTTCTACATAAACTTGGAGTCTCTGAAAAATGGCATTTGGTGGATGTTTTCAGCTTAGAAGAAGATGCTTTAAACTGGATCCCAAGACCAGCAGTAGCATTTATTTTGCTGTTTCCATGTAGCGACAAAGTGAGTTGAGACAGAGGTAATGAATTATTGAATCATTTTACTTCTTTGTTTTCAGTTTTACGAGCATGCAGCGCAGCAAAAAACCGATTTGGAACAACAGGATCAAATTGTAGTGCCTGATCTCTATTACATGAAGCAATACCTTTCAAATGCTTGTGGTACTATCGCGCTCATACATTCTGTTGCCAATAATGCTGAAAGGTATGTTTTATTATATTATGCATTCAAAAGAAATCTGAATATAATATTTTATGAACGAGCATGCTGGCTTTAGAGCTGTGGAGCTCTTAAGTGGCATGATTAGTTCCTGTCTTGTTAAAGTTACCTTTAAATTTCTTTCTCATCTACTGGCCAGTTGTGTTTCTATTTTTGTGGGGCACAATATCAGGGTAATAAACATAGATAGAAGTAACATGCGTTATTTTTTAGATTCCTCTTTTGAGCTCTCCCAATTTAAGGATGGTGAGGCACTTGAACAGTGAACAGGGGTATTTCCTAAAATCGAAGCATTACCTTTTTCCTTTCCTTTTATATAATTTGCACCTGTATTCAAAGAAAGGTTTTTCAAAATTAAAAAACCCAAAGAATCTGCTACACACTTATTGAATCTATAGAGTAATAGAGCCGAATAAGCAAACATAATATGACGCTTTACATGGCCAGGTGGTTGGTAGATTCTCGAGTCAAAACCATTCTATACAGATGGATGTAAACTCAAATCTTTTCTCGAAATGCCAGGCTGCCATTTTTGAAAAGTAAATTTCGTTTAATCAACCATTTTCCTCTTTTGCAACATTGGAATTTGCGGCGTCAATATCCTGTTGATATCTTGTGTTTCATTATCTTATTTTTTTGTGTAGAGTGAATAGAATAGAATTTTTCAACGATTCTAATGTTTCAAATATAACTACATTTTAAAAATATATTCAACATGCTCAATTTTTTTTTGGGTAGTGCTAAGAATTGTTAATTCATCAGCACAATTGAATACAATAAAATTCAGCTAATTAAATGTTTAATTGAAATGTGGGAAATGAACTAATAAATTTTTCAGAATTGATCTTCAAGATGGAATCTTTAAGAAAATTTTGGATGATTCGAAAGGTCTATCTCCAGAGGAAAGAGGCAAACTTTTACAAGATCTTCCGAATAATCCTCATGTAATGGACATGATTAATGCACATCAGGAATTAGCAATGGAAGGACAGACCGAGGTAATTCAATAAGTTTGCTTTTTTCGAGAAAGGTTCGCACTTTTTGAACTCTTCCACGTAGATTTGTGAACTGTTTGGATAGACTTATGCAGAAATTTTAATTTGAGAATTATTCCGGTCGTTTTTCACGTAATGCTTGATTTAAATCCATCATTTGCTGTTAATGGAAATCAGTGTTAATGGGTTAAACAGCTCATAATAAATTACTCTCTTCTGATCCCACCAAAAATAGAGCTTCTTCTTTCCAACGCAATATGATCTTGCAGTAGCTGTCAATGGTTCGTCTAGATTCATCCATGATTTACGACGTTTAGGATTCTCAAAACATACCTATTATTCATCACCTGTCACGATTCGATGAAGAACTTACTTTCAATCATGCTGTCTTCATGCAGAATTCATTTCCCACTTTCTGAATCTTTCATATGAATGGAGATGGCATTCTGCATCACATTCAATTGATCCTTGAGTTTGTGGAGTTTCGGCCTCATCTTCATCCAATAAGACTTGTAATTCATTGTCTGCGAACTTTTTAGGTGCTTTTCCACGCTTTTCGTTTCTCACATCAAAATCATCACTTTTGAATTTTTTAAACCACTCAAAACACTGTGTTTTACCAAGAGCAGCAGTTATCCTCCAATGATAACAGAAAACACGTACACATATCGTAGTCCGTAGGTACAAAACTCGACAAAGATTATAGAAAAACCAGGGCATGGAACTTTGGGTTGTGTGTTGAAAATCTTCGTCAGTTGTTAGAGCGAGATGATGGCGCTGCAGAAGCGATCTTGCAGTTTCTAAACTAATTGTTAGTACCATTTATAAGGAAATTCTGGTTTCACACTTCTACACCTGGTATATGTATGTATATCATGTCATAAAATTAAAATAAACTTTTTGTAGACAAGTATTAATTTTATATTAATCTTATATATATATATATATATATATAAACTTTTTCAGAATGCTGCATAATTTATATAATCAGATATATCTAAATACTAAATTATAGTACGATATTTGAAAAATAAAATTTCAAATGATAATAAATCTGAGACTATTCATCCAATACTGTGAATTTTTTAACATAACTGATATATTCAGACTCCAAACATACCCTGAAATTTTCAAGTCTATTTGTTCATTGTCTTTTTGTTCAGAAATTAGCGTTATACCTCCAGTCGTTGAACCCCACGGCCAATCCTCAGAAAATTTTGCATTAGTCTTCGTGTTGTTAGTATACACATGCAGTTATTATCTAATTGTTTCCTTTGAATAAAGTAACGTTGCAGTAAAATAATTCTTCTCAAAAGAAATTCTGATATGTCATTATATTGTAATCAAAAAAATTAATTATATAAATTATGAATTTTGAGTCTACTTGGTGAAAATTCTAATTTAAAATTAAAAAATTTATATCAGAAATCTTAGATCTTTAACTATATAAATTGCAAAATATTATTATTGGGAGTACAAATTAACTCGGTCTTATTTTAGCTCATAAAATGCATTTATTTCAAAAGATAATGAATTAACATATTGATCTAAATATTGTCCACCACTGCTTACTACTTTTCCCCACCTCTCAGACACTTTTCGAATTCAGTCTCAGAAAAACTTCTTATCTTTTGAGGCTATCCAATTTTGGAGCCAATTTTCGATTTCTTTGAAACAAGTGAAGGGGCGACCTGACAAATTATGTTGCATATGTCAAAACAGACAGTAGCCAGAAGAAGCGATGAAGGTGCGGTAAAATATCCCCAAAGACTTATTATCGTAATTTAACATGTCTATGGGTATCCCATTTTAATATTTCTAAAAATTTTTTGACCACTTTAAGATGAGAGGCCAAGTGTTGTCAAGCAAAAGAATAACTTTATCATGTCTGTCCTTATATTCCGCCCGTTTTTCTCGTAATGCATAGTTCAAATGAAGTAATTGCATCACCCGGTTTTAGCACCCTTCGTCCAACCAGATACACAGCACCACTCTCGAGCTATGAATGTTTAGCTTTGGTGTTGATGTTGAGGTCGATGGCAACGATTGGCCAGTTTTTTTCTTCTTGAGGCTGTCGTAGAAGATCCACTTCTCTTCACCAGTGACTACCTAGAGTAAAAAATCCTTTTTTTTTTCTTTGAAACAGCTGCTCACATGAAAATAATCGCTTTTGCAGATCCCTTGGTTTCAATTCAAAATTTCAAGCGAATAAACTAATGAAAATGTGCGATCCATGCTGTCCACCTACTATTCCTGTATCAATCTACCCTGTTCCTCCAGCTCCGTTGAACCACTTCTGACCCCAGCCATGCATCTATGTGCCTGTTGTGCAACCAATGTTCCTTGCGGTGATTCTTGTGACACAGGAAATTGTCAATGATATCCACGGTTGAAAAAATCCAATAGAGAATAGATACTGAGATTGTCTGTCTTGGTCCTACAAATGTTATTAAAAATCTAAATCAATAAATAAGGAACCCACTTGCTTTTGAATCAGATCCTTAGATTTCAAACGTAGACACTGTTTGTTGGGTCACCCCCAACGTAAGTGCAACCTCGTCTTGCATTAGACTCGGATCTTCATTGGGTAATGACTGTAATTCACCGTCTTCAAAAGTTTTGGCTGTCCCGAGCGAAAATTTCTTCAACGCAGAAATGATCACTTTTAAAGCGCGGAAACCATTCTCTACAAGACTTGTCCGTTACAGCATTGTAAACTTCCACAACCATACGATGAGCTTCAGCTGCACTTTTTTTCTAATTAACACAAAAAATTAAAACTTCTCGCAAATGCCGTTTAGTTATCAAAATATTTGACATTTTCAACAGCGTAACAAAAAACGTTTTGTATGAAACTCAAAACGATTCAAACTAGATGTTATCAGCATACATATTAAAATTTAATGTTCTTGGAGCCAACTTTTGAAAACGGACTGAATTAATTTGTACTCCCAATAGATTTATATAAAATTAATAGTTGTCTAAAAAAACATTTATGTTGTATATGTAAATTTATCCATTGCTGTCAAATGCGAAAAAAGGCTGCAGAAATGATAAAATACCTAATTCAAAATATAATCTTCAGACAGCTCTAACATTAAGAATTAACCATAATAACAAGATTAGAAACTTTCTTGAACTGGTAAGTTTCTAATCTTGTTATTATGTTTAATTATAAATGGAGCTAGCTGCAGATTCAGAATAATCAAAAATACGTCTCATATAAGGCTTATATTTTGAATTAAGTATTTTATCATTTCTGTAGTCTTTGGGTTTCTATTTACACCAATGGACAAACTTATGTATACATGTAAGTATGTGTGTCACTGTTATGTATGGTGTTAGCCACCATTTCACTGTTGGGTCAAAAATTAACAGTGCTGTGACCAAAAATGGCGCAAGATCGCAGTAGCAAAGCCTAACCAGAACACAACTGAATTCCTAACTCGCTCAAGCTGAAAAAGCTTCTGAGGGATCTTCACAGAAGATCTAGGAGTATCAGGATAATAATGATAATGATAATACAATGTCATAAAATAAAAAATGAATGTTTTTGTAGACAATTATCAATTTTATATTATCCTAATATAAATTATTCAGGTTAATTAATAAACGAATGTATGTATGTATAAACTTTTTTCCTTATGTTCAATTGGATTCATGCAAAGTAATGTATTTTTTCTCTTCTGCTGCATTGAATGCATGTATTATCGATTTTCTTTGATTTTATTGATGCTGCATGAATGTTTTGTTGAGTTTTTGTACCTCGGTAGGAGAGTCAGTGGAGTTAAGTGTAAGAATAGTATATGACTAAACTTCACTCCGGTGATCCTCTTGATGTTTTCACTTTGATGTTTTTTTATATTTCCTGTATGTACATTGTGATAAATAAAGTGATATTATTATTGTGATTATTATATATAGTGAAATTTTTCTATTAGTCTAACATTAATTTTTTAATTTCAAAGAAGATTAAGCTCCGTATCTGCTTTGTTTCTATTCTACAATTTTATTTCGTTTTTAAAAGTACTCGGTAGACAAAATTTCAAATATCAATGGATCTGGGTCCAGTGTCAATTTTCTTCATTCATAAACTTGATCTTTCCATTCGACTTCAAAATCTATGTAGTATTTCAAGTTATTTGTTTCAAAATTTTCTGATATTGCAAGCGGAGGAAACAGGGCTTACTAAACCAGTTAGTCCAATGTAATAGTTTTATGCATTCATGGATTTAAGTTTCTAGAATAGGGGCATTTGGACGAAATAATAGACTTCTGGTTGGTACTAGCTCATAAAAAATCTGTTCATCTTCTAACTGTTCTGTTAAACTGTTTGAGAAAAATACATGAAACTAAGTACTGCCAAAGATTACAAAAATTATTACAAGCGATTTCTTTCAAGTTTGTAAACAGAAATTTTGGTTATCCTGATTATGAATTAGAATTAGTGCCATGTTTTAAATTTCATATATGTGGTATACCAATTGTTAATTTTTTACTTTCTGAAGAGCTATTTCAATCAAAATTTTCAGTCAGTATGAGTTTTTGATGAAATGTCTGCTTAATAGCTTAATTCAATCAACTATCATACCCTATTAGTTTTCACTACAGCTTTTACGGTTTTGTTCAAATTAAAATATTTTTTAATTTTTAATTTTATAAAAAATATGTAGATGGAACTTATGTTTGATTGTTTCGGTCCTTACTGGACAAAAATTCATCTCGATTAAGATTTTAAGTAAAACATTTTAATTTCCTCTAACATTTATTTAGATTTGCAAAACTTGTTTCATCATAATATGGCGTCATTACGGCAGTATGGTAACTAAATATACAGTTCAAAATAATTCAATATGTTAAAGGAAGGTTATAAGATTTAGAATTTCCAAAGTATTCAAAAAAGTTTAGTAATGAAGTTTTTTATTTAGATATGTTCGGTCATTGAATAATAT
Organism: Megalocaria dilatata; assembly: GCA_034642435.1. Taxonomy (NCBI): domain Eukaryota; kingdom Metazoa; phylum Arthropoda; class Insecta; order Coleoptera; family Coccinellidae; genus Megalocaria; species Megalocaria dilatata. The sequence goes on along the minus strand of CM067854.1, from coordinate 58,667,049 downwards.
CTGTTTCACATTGTACCAATTTATCTTTAGTGCTTGTAGGAGATTGATTCCTATCTTACATTCTTTAAAAATATTAAAATGGAATGAATTATTACAAAACGGACTACTCCATGTAATATTTCAAAATATTAAGTTTTTTTATATTTAGGGATCTCATTTTGAATTGTACTTTTAGTTACCATAAGCATCGGATGAAGTTATGTTATGACGAAACAGTTGTTGACAATGTGAATAAATGTTAGTGAAAATTGAAGTGTTATTTTAAAACCTAATCAATCACTATTTGTTAATAGCCCTATATGAATAAATGAAAATTCATCTAAATCCTTTGAATTTTAATCTGCAGAATGTGTTTTATTTATAATAGTAGGTATAATTCACTTTTAATTTTTTTTCTTGTAGCTTAATCCTGATGAAAAAGTGAATCACCACTTTGTTGCCTTTATCGAGAAAGGTGGTTATCTTTATGAACTTGATGGAAGGAAAGAATTTCCAATCAATCATGGGAAAACAACAGAGGATAATTTTGTTAATGTAATAATTTTATTTTTGTGTTATTAGATGTTACAATAATATTTTTTTTGTAGGATGTTGCTAAAGTCTGCAAAGATTTTATGGCAAGAGATGCCGAAGATGTTAACTTTACCATAATGGCTTTGACTGCAAAAGATGACTAAAATATTCACAAAGACCAAAGAATCGTAATCTAAAACGCATATATTTATTTTAAATTGTTTCTCGCATTGTTAATTTTTTATGAAATTCAAGTAATGTATAATCAAGTTTTTTTCATTGAATAAAGCTTAGCTTTGTTATTTGTTTCATAACAAACTATTTTCATACACATTTAATATTTGTTTTAATGGAAATATTTCATCTTATACTACAATGTTTGGCAAACAAAAAAGTTTTATTTTAACGTTCTTATCCTGTTATAACGGCAAAGTCATATTAACTAAATGTATCAACTTGGTTGCTAGGTATTTCATCTGGGAGTAGGGGTTGCATTACATTAGTAATTTTCAGACTGCACTAGATATTCTCAGAATATTCCAGGACTCTTCAGTTTGTAAGATATTTTTTGTATATTTCTAATGAAATGTTTTATATGTCTTAAAAGAATATTCAGTGAATATGCATAGAACATTACCAGCAAGCCAAGAATATCTAAAACTGAATTTTCAGGAAATATTTCTCTAGAAATGTGTATATACATTTTAAATATGTTACTTTTACCAATTTCTGATTATTGTTTTCTGTTTTGGAAATTTTGGGGTATATTTGTTTCAGAATGAATTTATTTTTGTTTCGAAATGATTGTTTAGAGCTATATGTTTGACTAATAATAATAAGTTATTAAATATCAAAAAATATTACATCGTAATTAGTTCGCTTTTTAACTCAATATTATCTAAGGTAATGCAAAATATTCTATATAGGCAGCCAATTTATTAGATTGGATGGTTGCCATGTACATATCTGTACAAAAATTTGATATACCTTGCATGTGTGGATTTTAGAAATTTTCTTTCTAGGAATGACAAAATTTCAATGAGTGAACTGAGAAGTAAGCCCACTGTTTAGTCCACCTTTCTGTTTGTAAAGGTTTTTATTATATTGAAAATAAATCTCTTCCACCCTTGGAAAAGAGTCAAAATTAATTTTTTATGATAATTCATGATGCTAATAGTTTGGCAAATATCACGAATAGTATATTGTGTAACAAACACAAAATGATGCACATTTTGTTTGAGAGTTTGCTACATGAAGACGAGTGTTGCAATTGAAATGAGTGCAAAATTGCTATTTTATGTGAGTTACATAATATACTTTTTTTACTACAACGATCATTTTAAAAAAATACAGAAGTAAAGATACAAATATTTTATTTATTATTTTGACAAACTGATGAAATTTGTCCATCGGCGTCCTATCGCAGAACTGTGTTCTGTGGTCCTATTCTGTAAGCTACCCCAGTTTTTGTTATCGAAAATAGCAAATTCATTACGAAATATTTCATTTTGCATTAGTTGCCTAGCAACCAGTGCAAAATGTAGCTTATTATGTCTTGTATGAACATTTTTCGATGTTGTCATAGAAGAAACATATTCTGATACAGATATGTACGACATACTAGATTGCTTCTATGGAACATATTGAGAACTAGAAAATGCACTGAAATATCTTAATAGATTACACCATAATATCAAATTTACTATGAAACTAAAATCTGATAATGAAATAAATTTTCTGGACATACATTTAATAAAAAATAGAGATTTCTTATGATATATTCAGAAAACTCCCAACGACAGAAACAACCAACCCAAACAAACATACAGCATTTTCCATTCCCTTAAATAATTAAAAAGGGAAAGAAATAGAATCAAATAGCTATAAATAATCATTTCTGATCAAAGATTATAAATTCCTTCATAAACAAAAAGAAAAAACCATTTTTCCTGAAACAAATATACCCCACTTCAAAAACAAAATAATAACAAATTTCTAAAACATATTTTGGAGAAATTTCACAAAAAATGGCTTCAATAATTTTGGAACATAACATAAGAATCAGATTCACATACAATTTACCACCTCTATTTTAATGATAAGACAAAAAAAGAGCTTAATAATTCAGGTTATTATTAAAATAAATCAAGTTGTCACGAGTAGCGTATATGTAGTATAAACCTTTGGCCTCCTTGAAGTTTTACGCAAACCAAAAGCATTCCATAAATATTTAAAACATAAAAGCTTTGAAATATATCTTACTAAAAAGTAAGAGCCATTGTACCCTCAGTACTATAAAATGATAGAAAACGAAATAATTTCTTATTAATTCAATTTTAAAAATATTCTATCACAATATTATGGAAATCAACATGTTCCAGCGTTGATGCCCAAAGTACATATTTAGTTACTAATAATATAGACAAGATAAAATGTTGCAAAAATTCGAATCACTGTACTCTCAGTAATATAGAAGGTGATAGAAAAGTCATTTCTGATTAATTCAATTTTAAAAATGAAAGTAAGGGACTTCATCGAATATATTTTGCAAATCAACATGTTTAAAAGTTGATGGCCAAAGTGCTCATTTTGTTACTAATTATATAAACTAGATGAAATGCTGTTATGACAATTCCTCAAAATTTCAATAAACAGAATCAACTTCATGGTAGACTTTAATTATTGCTCTATTGGGGTCGGCAAATAGAAATATCAATGATTTGATTTAAAATCATTTTTAATTTCAAATGAAAGACAAAATTTAGAAGGAAATTATATTTTTTATAAAACTACAGCAATCACTTTTTAGATTTTTTATCTTTACCAGCCTTAGTAACATCTTCATTCTCAGCTGCATCCTTTGCTCTCTTTGCACGAATTCCAATTAATCTGGCATCAGCACGGGCCTTTCGCAGGGTGTTATATGGGCTGAATTTCTTTTCTTCCTCTGTTGGCACTTTAGCCTTCAATCTTATTGAAGGTTGACGGATAGGGAGTACATCGGTCATCAACTGAGTGGCAAGTTTTCTTTCCTCTTCATTAGCTTCACCAGTTCTCAACTTCTTTTTGTTGTGGATGGGGAACAAAATGAGCTTCGATTTATACTCCTTTAATCTCTGGGCATTCACTTGGACTGATTCAAGAGATTTATTTCTTCTGCGATGGTCGACACAAATTCCAACAGTTCTAGCAAAACGGGCATTAAGTCCGGCTGTTTTCAGTTCTTGCAAAGTAAAACCTCTTCCAGCACGTACCTTAGTGTGATACCTTATGGTTGGGCATCTTACTACTGGCCGTAGTGGTCCTTTAGCTGGTCTTGGAGCGATGGCATTAGCTTTCTTGATTCGATTTTGCCTTCTTCGGATTTTACGAGCAGGTTGATTGAACCAGGTTTTAACAAATCTCTGCCAATCCTTATGGAAATGACCGTTTGGTATCATATTATTACCCTTTGGGGCCATGATAGCTAAAAACTAAATTTAACCTCGCTTAAACACACTAACTACACGTGCTAACCAAAATGGTGCAAACGCAAAAGAAATGGTGACTTCCGACTATCAATATTGACAGTAAAAATGGACAAAGAATTATGAACACAAAATTAGCTCTACTTCTTGGCCTTTGCATTTATTTATTAGCCAATAAATAATTCATTTTAAATTCCGAATAAATACTTCATCGAAACTAAAGTTTATCTTTGGATGGTGTTGAAAATATGACTCAATAAAAGAATTTTCAAATATTTGCGTTAATTAAATATTTTTTCATTGTCTCTAATAAAAATCCATATATTTCCTGTAAGCCGAAATTTCATCCATCGAAATATATACAATGTCATAGAAACATAAAGATATTGCATAGACATTATAACAAAATTGGTGAATATGTATAACGTCTATGCTTCAAAATACATTTAATCTAATTTGATGATTTAATTTAAACGCTATTTTTTAGAAATACATTCTAATTATGTTAAACCGTAATCACAGATAGCTCTTCAGTGATCTGGAATACCTAATTAACAGCTTTATAGCGTGATCATTTGATTTTAAAAATAAGTCTTGACATGGTTATTTTTGTAGGCTTTAAAAATAATTCAGTTTTATTCTTACAAATACCAATGAATAGATGGCAACGTCACCTAAATAAAAATATTCATAATAGTAAATATTTTGAAAAGATTAGTGATAACCATAGACTTATTATCCTATTTCATTCAGACTTTATTACGTCTATGATGATAACAGTGCCACCACAGAAATCTAATAATAACACAATCACATCTGTGCCTCATTATCCTGGATCATCACTATCAGGCTGGGATGTGGTCTGGTTCCCTTCCTTTCCTTGTGAGTTTTTGGATTTATAACTGATTGATTTTACTAATATCATATATATTTGTACATCTCCCTAACTAATATATCCGTTGTGAATATATTGAGTGAACTTCGGGTGGAGGTAAGTTAACTAATCCCATTCATCGCCAAGCTTAACCTAAAACCGGCTTTTGGCCGACATGAATCCCTCATCAGGGGGCTCTCAGGAGCCCCCTGACATTCACCCTAACAAATTACATAACAAATTTGATATATATCGCAATATTTCATCCCCCCATAAGTCATCTTTCTCTCAAAACGAAATTGAAATCATTAATGTCGAATGTGAGGTGGAGAAATCCCAGTTTACCACTGATACAGAAATGATGGAGGAGGCGAACCGTCTCTCCCAGTTAAATAAACCAAATAATAAAATTGACGATAAAAACCCCAAGTCTAGCCAATTGAGTAACATTACTGATGGTAAACCTAAACAGAAGATTTCACTCAAATACCCTATCACCAGCATGGGTCCTTTCCTTATAATAGCCGAATCTCTCAATGATGATAATCTAGGGAAAATTCACCCTATGGATATTGGCAAAAAGCTGTGTAAATCTGGAGTAGGTGGTGTTAAAGATATAACGAAGAAGGGTAAAAAGCGGATAGGCATTGAGTTTACTTCTGCAGCTGCAGCTAACCAGTTTCTCAGATCCGATCATTTTAATAAGGAAGAAATAGAATGTTACATACCATATAAACAAGTCACCTGCAGAGGTGTGATCGGTGATGTCGGTTTTGATATCACAGAAGATGATATTAAGAATTCTGACTCTAGAGTTAAAATACTAAGTGCAAAAAGACTCAACAGACGTACTGTGTCTGAAGATGGCACCCCTATGTATGTCCCATCAAAAACCTGGGTAGTGGTGTTTGAGGGCAATATGCTCCCAGATAAAATAAGTATATGGAACTGCATCAGAAAGGTTACCCTTTATATTCCACCAGTCATACAATGTTATAATTGCCTGAGGTATGGTCACTCTAAAAATAATTGTAAAAGTTCAGTAAGATGCAATTTATGTGGTGAAAACCATGAATCAACTAAGTGTAACCCGAACAATAAGAGCATATGCATCTTTTGTAAGGGAAATCATTCTTCAACTAACCGAATATGTCCAGAGTTCCAAAGACAGAAAGAAATCAACAAACTAATAGCCCTTGATAACTTATCATATTTTGACGCTTCTAAGAAAATTCAGAGAACATATCTGAGTCCAAATTCTATCCCTCAAAGTTATCCCTCTTTGAAGACTCATAACCTACCTGAACAAAACTCATCAAATCTTATCTCTGTCCAAAACAGAAGCCAACTTCTGTCCGAACAAAACACCAATACATCATCATATGTCTCTGTAGCTAAGAGACGAAAGCGTCCTCAAATTACTTCACCAGGTTATGATCATGCTGCCCATAATAGCCAACTTATTTCTCAATCAGCTACATCATATAGCCCATCTCTATCCCTACTTAACAATAGGAAAAATTCAGAAGTCACCAACTTCTCAAATCAAGACCTTATTAATACTATAGAAACGAGATCCTTCAATAAAGAAGAAATCAAGTCATTACAGAGCCTGGTAGCGAACCTCAACAAAAAATTATCTAACGACACATACAAAATACAACACACGTCAGATCCATCTGACGTGTTCTAACTTTAAAAATTGAAAAGTTTAGTATCTTACAGTGGAACATAAGATCCCTCCGTTCCAATTTGAACAATTTAAAGATCAAGATTAAAGACGAAAACCCCGATATAATACTACTCAGCGAAACTTTTTTAAATAACGAAAATAGGTATAATTTCCCTGGCTACAATGTTTTGCGTCAAGACCGAGATGGCAATGGTGGTGGTATAGCCATGCTTGTCCAGAGTAAATTTCTATACGACGAAATCCCTTTATTGGGACAGAATAATTCAGGTAGAGTACAATTCCAGGCAATCACGGTGGATGGTCTCACAATGGTTAACTATTATTGCCCTCCTGATATTGTGCTATCTCGCAGACAACTAGATCAATTGTTCTCCCAGTTGACCCCTCCGTTTATTGTTGCAGGAGATTTCAATGCCCAGAACCCCATGTGGGGCTCAGGTGCCATGAATCAGAGCGGTTCTTCAATGGAGAGTTTTCTGTTAGATAACGATGTATGTCTTCTGAATACAGGTACTACTACGCGCCTGACTCCCCCAGGGCAGAATAAGAGTTGCCCAGACCTCTCAATGTGTTCCCCTGACTTATCAACTTACTTGGAGTGGCAGACCTTGTCAGATCCAGGATTTAGCGACCATTTTCCGATTCTTATAACTTGGCACTCAAGTAACATCAGGATTTTGCCAAGGAGAACAAACCCATTGGTCCGATATAATGTCAAGAACGCAGATTGGGATGCATACTCTGAGAATATATCCAACATGCTCCTCCAACAAAGAGTAGATAACTTGGAAAAATTTCAGACCCTAATGAAGAATGCTGCAGAAGCTTCTATCCCAAAGAAAAAACAACACAAAACTCAGTCCAAATACAACATCCACTGGTGGGATGATCAACTGACGCAATGTGTCAAAAATAGAGAGGCCGCTTTTCGTGAATACATGGCCAATTCAACGATGCAAAATTTTGTTCGTGCAAAACAATCCCAGGCATTCGCTCGCCGTCTAATACGTAAAAAGAAGAGAGAATCATTTCAACAGTTCTGTGCTGGATTGGATCACAGAAACCCTGGGGACCTGTGGAATATTATTAGAAAGTTCAAATTCGGAGTTAACCCCAAACCTGTTAAAAGAGCTACTCGTCCAGTTGGTTCGGAAATTTTACAGAACTTATGCCCTCCAATTATACATCATGATGACTCTGTTGCTGATCTGTCTATCCCTCCTGTGATTATATCAGTTCAAGAGCTTGATAACACAATCAACTCAAAAAAAGAATCTTCTCCAGGTCAAGACTCAATTACATACTCAATGCTTAAGCACCTTCCCTTTGATGCTAAAGAACACCTAACTCAACTAATAAATGAAGTCATGTCTACATCAGAAATCCCAGATTCCCTAAAGACAACAACCATTCTGCCAATTCACAAAAAAGACAAATCACCGGATGATGCCGATGGTTACAGACCGATAGCTCTAACTTCGTGTATACTTAAAATTATGGAATCATGTATCACAACTCGATTGGAAAGAATCTATGAGACCACCAACTTGATCACCGAGTGTCAGATGGGATTCAGAAAGGGGTTTTCAACCAACGATGCTCTCACCATTCTAACATCCACAGTACAATTGGCGTTTGCAAGGAATGAGGTGGTACTTGTAACATTCCTGGACCTCAGGGCTGCATATGATAATGTAGTACATACGAAACTTTTTGAAAGCCTTGAGACGGAGGGAGTTCCTTTGTCAATCGTTCAAGTTATCAAATCCCTCACTCAGCGGAGAAACATCTACGTGATAGACCCTTATGATGGACAACTGATTGGACCGAGTCAGTCAGTACAAGGTATTGCCCAGGGCTCTCCAGCTAGTGCATGCCTGTTTAACTTCTATGTGAGGAGCTCAACAGCGAAAGTTAGGAAAGAGGGGGTTGAAATTTTAAAATATGCAGATGATTTCAGCATCATTGTAAGAGACTATGCATTTGACACAGCATTCACAAAAATGCAGGAAGCACTCAACAACTTCAATGATTGGGCTAATGAACATAACCTACAAATCTCTGGAGGAAAAACAAATGCTGTAGCATTCCACAGATCCAAAAACCTGCAGAACCTACCCCCTCTTACCGTCTCAGGAACTTCCATTCGATGGGCCGAATCGGTTAAATATTTGGGCATCAGCATCCACCGAAGATTGAACTGGTCATCACAAATCGCACATATGTGCCAGAAAGCCTCTCTTGGTATTAATATAATGAAAAGCTTATGTGGGACATGGTGGGGTGCTCACCCATACACTCTCCTTACAGTTTATAAGACCCTAGTTCTCCCCCACCTTGACTATGGCAGCATCTTCATAGGAGGTTTTTCTAAGACGATTCTGAAGAAGTTGGAACAGGTGCAAAACGCTGCAATCAGAATTGCTATGGGATATATGAGGTCCACCCCTGTTAATGTAATGTTGGCAGAGAGTGGAATTTTGCCTCTCAGACTGAGACGATTGTGGCTCGCAAATAAATATCTAAGCAAACTACTCAGATTGACAAACAGTACTGTTAAATCCGCTCTTGACAACCTCCATGAATGGCGTAATTATTTCCAGGATGTGACCCCTTCTGCTCTCCTACAAGCGTGGCTCGAACACGACTGGACAGATCCTCTTGAGACTGGGATCCTGCTCCCCTGCTATAGTTTTCCTCTAACTACCTACTTCGAACCGATTCCATACCACTCTCTGGACCTAAAGAAAGAATCGTTGGACAATTCCAGCATGTTCCAGTCCAAAGTAGATGAAAGTTTCCCTGATCATGTAATTGTGTATACGGACGCATCCAAGCAGGGCTCCTCCTCAGGAGTAGGAGTTTATTCCCCGGACCTGATATCGTGTTCACTAGGAGTCTCTCATGATCTATCTGTCTGCTCCTCTGAACTCATCGCAATTCAAAAGGCACTAGAGTATGTTACCTCTCTTAGAATAAGAAAATCGATCATAATATCAGACTCCAAAAGCGCACTAGAAAAAATAAGAAACTGCGGAATAAAATCTTCAAACAGTCAACTACTTTTAAACATTAGGAAACACATAGTGAACATAAGATCTCAAGGATCAGTCACACATCTGATATGGGTCCCTAGTCATACTAATATCCCTGGAAATGACCGAGCTGACCACTTGGCAAAAGAAGGATGCAAACAAACTCCCATCCATTTCCCAATCCCGGTAAATGATCTATGGCCCCAATATCGAAACAAAGTATGGGAAAAATGGAAACTAGAGTGGGATGATATAGGTAAACATAAGGGCAAAATTTACAAGGAAATGAGTAAAAATTCCCTAACAACAACTTGGGTAAAATCTGCAGAACTACCGCGGGAATACATCACGACAATGAATAGAGTCCGCTCAGCTCACTGCTGCACTCCCTACCATTTACATAAAATAGGAATCGTAAATTCACCTAACTGTATCTGTGGGAAGGTCGGAGACCTCCACCACATATTTCAGAATTGCGAAGTCAATCTTCAAAATATCCGTGACCTTTACTCTGGGCTGGTGAATTTGAGAGAAAAAAGTGACATACTACCCCTTAACGTAATAGAGTTCCTATACAGGAACAACATGAATGTTGTCAAAATTCTGATCCACTTCCTTCAGAAGTCGGACATTAGGCTATAAAGATGAATTGGTTTGGAACTGGCTTTGTGTTTGTTGTTCGTACTAATATTGTGTCTCCTATGTCTGTGCCCTAGTGAACGGAAGTCTATACCCCAACCTAAATCATCCATAATAAGTCAAGTCGTCTTTGATGATAACTGTGATCATCCTACTCGAATCCAACCGAGGATTGGATTCTCCAAGACCTGCCCAGCAGTCTCGGTTGGAGCAAGTTGAAAGCTTGTCTGAATGGCCCCGTAGCCGTGGACAAAAAAAGGAAAAAGAAGAAGAACATCTGTGCCTATATGTATCCATCATAGACTAATTAATTTAATTTGTCTGTAATGTCTACCTCTACCACAGATTATGGACTTAATGTAGTCCACAGATTACGAAATTGATATTATGTCGTCTTCAGCTTCAGGAATCTGTGATATTAACAGGTTATTGATAAAAGTAACATCTGTTATTGTTATATGTTTATACTATAGACGTATTATTAGGATAATAAGTCTATGGAGTATGTGTATATGATTGTAATCGAATCGTTGCACGAGCTATACGTCTTTTTGCATATCCTGAGATTTTTCCTTAAATATATACTACAATATCCATTTTTTCTAACTGAATGTTATTTTGCTTTTGTTGTTCATTTTCTTATTGGTTTATAACATTTAATTTTTCGATTTAATAAGTAAATTTTCGTTTTAGTGACTTGTCAAGGGTAAGTTCCACGTGATAGTCCATCAGAATTAATTTTTATTTTATTTGATTTTTTCTATTTGGATTTTGATAATGTCCATCTCCTCCCTTTACTGAATTAAGTAAAGGGATGGATTGGGACATTGACGAGGAACCTAGTGGTTCATCGTCGGTTCTTTCTGAAAATTCTATAGTTAATCATTTAACTCCTACTTCAAAGAAAACACTTTCAAATATTGTGGGGAAAACCGATGAGATCACTTTTCCTTTTTCTCCAGCCAGTGTTTCACTTTTATCAAGAGATGCAATTAAATCTCAATTTGGTGATGATGAAGAGTTAATGAATGAAGCTTCAGATCTGTCACAAAAAGTCTTTAATTTATTAGATAAAAATAATCAACCTACGGCAAAATATAACAATTCACAAAAAAAGATTAAATATCCTATCACATCCTCCCATTTATAATAATTTTGGAATCTAAATCAAACAACGATATAGGGAATATACATCCCGTGAACTTGGAGAAAAAAACTATTCCAAAAAGGAATCTCTGGAATAAAAAACATAACAAAAAAGGAAAGAATAGAATATGCATCGAATTTTTGACTGCTCTTGGTGCCAATTTATTTATTAACAATCCATTTTCATCCAATCAGGAAATTGACATTTATATCCCCTCTAGAATGGTAACATGTAGAGGCGTAATTAAAAATATAGGTGATGAAATCTCAGAACAAGATTTACTAGAACATATTGATTCAAGAGTGAAAATTCTATCTGTAAGGAAACTTAAGAAAAGAACAAATACAAATGAAGGTACGAAATATATTCCTTCCAATTCGTGGGTGGTAACATTCAAAGGTAAAAATCTCCCTGAATATATTGCCATTTGGGGATGTATTTGCAGGTTAACATTGTATGTTGGGCCAGTTATTCAATGTTATAATTGTTTGAGATATGGACACATTTTGTCCAGCTGTAATGGTAAGAAAAGATGCAGAAATTGTGGAGATCATCATATGGAAGATGAAGGCCCCAATAAAGAAAAAGACCAAAATAAATGCGTATTCTGTGAAGGTAAGCACGCATATACAGATCGCAGTTGCTCCGAGTTTAGTAGACAATTAAAATAAATGATCTAATTGCAATTGAAAATGTCTCATATTTTGATGCAGTAAAACTTGTACAGAAAACATACACTTTCAAAGATACTTCCCCTATGGTGGGAAATTCTAGCCCTTACAAACATCCCCAAGAATATTCCCTCATTCATCTAATTCTAACACCTAAAAAAATTTTATCTCAGTCCAAAACCGAAGATCTTTATTAAAATCTAACAAAAAGATGTCTCGGTACTCTGAAATATCCAAAAGAAGGAGGTTACCATCTCCTCCTGGCTATGATAAAACAGCTCATAAAAAACAACTTATTTCATATCGAACTAGGTGTTCAGTCCAATTCCAAGGAATATTCCGTCTTCTTCTTCCTCAATCGCAGAAATCGGTAATAATTTTCCACCTGATATACTTCCACCGGATAATATCATCAACATGATTTTGAAGAGTCTTTCAGTCAGGAAGTTATTTTGAATTGAAAAATAACTTTTAAAGAAGCTAATTCATCAAATTCTTTTCTACAAAAGTCTCCTCCATCATCCACGAAATAATATCTCCCTCATACTCACTGTATCGGGTTTTGTTCAGATGCTACATATCTATTTTCCTGGTAATTTTTATAAACTAACATATACTTAAGTATATTAGATCCATAAGATCCAATTTAGAAAATTTAAAAATGAAAATTGACGAATTAAAGCCCTCTGTAATATTATTATCGGAAACCTGCCTATACCCTAACTCTAATCTGAGAATAAAAGGATACTTAATTTTACGGCAGCATAGAACTTCCAGGGGTGGAGGGATTGTAATATTAATTGAAGATCACATTAATTATTCCCCAATATTTTTCTTAAATAATTTTGTAAGTGAAAGTTTCCAAATACAGGGGATAAAGATCCATAATCCTTCTATTATTAATGTTTGTTGCCCTCCCCATTTTCAACCCAGGAAGACTACATGGGTGAACATTGTAAATAAGTTAACCTTCCCTTTTATCATATGCGGAGATCTCAACGTACAGAGTCCTCTTTGGGGGTCTAGTTCTTCAAACCCTAATGGTCTCGATCTTCAAGATTTCCTTCTAGAAAATGACCTATGCATATTTAATGATGGGTCACCCACAAGGATCACCTCCCCTATGAACAACGTTAGCGCTCCAGATTTGTCTTTTTGTTCAAACGAATTAATATTGAAAATGGAATGGTCTATGTCAGGATCCAGGTAATAGCGATCATCTTCCCATTCTCATTATAAATAATGAAATTACTCCTCCCGCCCTGCTTCTCTGGCAAATTTAATATCATTAAAGCAAATTGGTTTGATTTCAAGGAGAAGATTTCTGAACTAATAGAACATCTCATTCCCCACAATCTAGAATCTTTTCAGCGAATAATAGTTGAGGCCCCTCCTTAAGAAGGAGTTCTCCAAATCTAACTCTCCCTATTTTGTTCAGTGGTGGGATGAAACCTTATCAGAGATTGTAAAGGTAAGAATCTCCGCATTTTGGAATTATTTATTAAATACATCTCCAAAAAATTTTCTGATCGCAAAAAAAGCTCAAGCCAAAATGGGGATCAAACAGGCAAAGAAATCAGCTTTTCGATTATTCTGTGAAAATCTTTCTCCCGAGAATAGCTCCGAAGTGTGGAGGGACATAAAAAGATTCAAATCTGGGGTTTGCTATAAATCCACTCATAAACCTACTGCCACATGGGGTCAAGCAATTCTAGATATCCTTTGTCCTCCTCTTGCCCCTACATCATCGCTACCTTCTTCTTGTGTGGGATCAACTCCCATTGAGAATGTTTCCTTGGATGAACTTGTTCGAGTTTTAGATGAGAGAAAAGATTCCTCTCCAGGACGGACTCACAGCATACTGAAGAATCTACCTCTGAATGCCAAAACTGTACTCCTCCAGATACTTAACACTAATCTTCATACTCCAGAGATTCCCGGTTCCCTTAAGGAAACGGTCATAATTCCTCCTTGTAAATCAGATAAATCCCCTGATAATCCATTTAATTACAGACCAATTGCTTTGAGCTCATGCCTCATGAAGATCCTGGCTTCATTGCTTGCTACGAGATTAGAGAGAATTTATGAAAGAAATATTCCCAATTATGCTAGGGAAAGAAATCATGCTAGTAGTCTTCTTGGAATTAAAACGAACTTATGACTCTGTTATTTTCCATTGTTAAGGGAGTCTTTACAGTTGGAAGGAATTCCTGGAAATATTATAGAACTCCTCAAAGCAATGATACTTCAGCGAACTGTTTTCCTTGTAGACCCATTAACATAAAATCTCCTGGGTCCAAACCAGGCAAACCTTGGACTAGAACAGGGCTCCCCAGTCAGCCTTATATTATTTAATATCTATATAAAAGATGTGGGGTTAGCTGTAAATGTACAAGGAGTGAAACATAAACAATAGTATTCAAATATGCAGATGATATGATCATATTTGTTTGGGCAACGAATTTTAAGAAAGCATTTGACGCTCTTTCCTCTGCCTTGTTACAATTGGAGGAGTGGTTGCTAAAGAAGGGAATGCACATATCCCCAGAGAAATCATCTACCCTTTGTTGTCATAAAACTAAAAAGTGGATCAATCTTCCATCATCACAATTTTTCAACAACAGTATTCCTTGGGTAGATTCTATAAAGTACTTGGGAGTCACTCTTCAGCAAAACATGAATTGGTGCGATCATATTGAGAATATTTGCAAAAAAGCTTTCCAAGGTATAAATGTTATTAGATCCTTAACTAGAACTTGGTGGGGATCACACCCATCAACTCTTATGATTTTGTATAAATCCCTAGTCTGGTCCCATCTAGATTTCAGTAGCATTTTTTATGTCAGATGTTCTAAACAGATTCTGAAAAAATTGGATACGGTTCAATACGTGGCCCTGCTCTCTTCGCTAGGCTTCATGAAGTGGACTCCCACTAATATATTATTGGCAGAATCTAAGGAAATTCCCCTCCATCTGAGACAGTGTTGGTTGGCTTTAAAATTTCTGTTGAAACAGTTCAGAATTGTGGGAAATCCTTTAATACCTATATTGGAGTTTCTAATGTCTCTTCACCATTTTTGGATAGGCTCGTACAAGCCTCCTCTCGTTGAAACATATCAGATCATTTCAAATCCATAATTCATTAGTTCTAACTCTCTTCTCCCTTGTTATCTCCACGACATTAATGTTCACTATTTCAAGATGAATTTCTTGAACTTGGTTTAAACAAGAAACAATCTAAGTACCACCTCTTTCAAAGTAGATGCAGTGAATTATTTTCAGATTATAAGAGAATATTTACAGATGCATCTAAAGGTAATGATGGAGTGGGTCTTTGTATATTTTCTGATGCCTTGAAAAGGATTACGATTTGGCGACCAGACCCTTCAAATGATTTTTTGACATTGCACATTCATAAGGATTTATTTCAGATCCAGAGGGATGGATACTCGATTCAATTAATTTGGGTTCCTAGTCGCACTGGAATCCAAAGCAACAAGAAAGCGGATATTTTAGCAAAGAGATCTATCAGATTAAATTTTTCTGTTAATATTAGGGGAGATGTTGAAGAATTTTGGCCATCATTCAAAAGAATTATGTGGGAGAGAAGGAAAAATCTTTTTTTGAGGGAAGGTTTGCAAAAGGGGAAACTATGTGGAAATGCAGGGGAAAAGCATTTCTCTGTCCAAACCTTGGTTTGATTCGATGTTTCTTCCAAGAAAGTATACCTCCACAATATCCAAAATAAGATCACTACATTGTTGTAGTCCTGCTCATTTATATAAAATAGAAGTCTATGATTGTTTCGGTCTTTACTTGACGGAAATTCATCTTGAAAATATGAATAAAAACAATATTCTAATAATATTATATAATTCTAATAATATTAGCGGAAATTAGAATATTGTTTTTATTCATATTTTTAAAATAGAAGTGTCACCTTTGTGTCATTGTGGAGAAATAGGAGAATTAGGAATATCTTCCTAACCTGTAAGGATAATCAAATTAATATATAGAAAGTATACTCGGACCTGATATCGCTATTGCAAAGTTACAATTGCCACTTGATGTTTGGGAAGTTTTCTTTATCGACGATATTTCGGTGGTAAAATTAATAGTAAATTTTTTATCTGCATCAGGCATAAACCTGTGAAAGTTCTGATTGATGTTTGTTCATTTGTGTACTAACAGTCCTTGTATTGTCTACTCCTTTTCCTTAGAGCCTAAGACGTGCATAACCCCAACAACTGTTCATTGGCAAAATAATGGACATATAAGTTCATATTAGTAACTAAAGGATGAAATTAAACCCCGCTGATTATTGACGACGTCAAGACCCATTTATGATGGATCAGTAGGAAAATTATCTTGACATGTGTAGATGAAATCAGTTTTCGGGCACATATAAAGGAACAGAAGAAGTAATAAGTCTATGGTTTAAACATATAACATATGTTACTTTTATCAACAATCTGTAAATATCACAGATTACTGAAGCTGAAGATTACATAATATTAATTTCGTAATCTGTGTTTAAACCATAGACTTATAAAAAATATTAGGATAATAAGTCTATGGTTTAAACCATGCACATATGAGCTGTTAATGGCTTGTATTCTGTGTTTTAAAAACACACTGTTTTTGCTTTCATTCTTCCAGAAAAACTGAATGAAAGGTAGTCCATAGATTAAGAATAATATATAGTCTTGTTGATCTATGAGGTAGTCAAAACTTCAATTTTCTGTTGTAAATAAATATCTAGAATTAAACATATTTTCCGAAATTAAAAACCGATTGATATTTAAATGACTGATCAAAAACGTGAAGGCATCTTTATAACTAGTAGTGAGCCAGATATTCTAATTATCGAACCATTTTATGGAGGGTCACATAAAGAACTGATAGATAACATTACGAAATGCCTTTCAGCGTATACTCTTGTGACTCTATCATCTAAAAAATGGCACTGGCGTTCAAGATGTGGAGCCTTATGTTTGATGACGATAATTCCAGAAGTGTCTACAGAAAAAGTCCTTTTCTGCAGCTCAGTTTTGAACCTAGCTGAATTGCTTGGATTAAGACCAGACTTGAACAAATTGAAGAAAGTTGTATACTTCCACGAAAATCAGTTAATTTATCCTATACAAGAAATCAAGAAGAGAGATATACAGTACTCATACAATCAGATAACATCATCTTTGGCTGCTGATGTTGTTTTATTCAATTCAAATTTTAATAAAGATACTTTCTTGAAAAATATTAAGAAGATTATCAAGTTGATTCCTGATTATCGTCCTGGGAATATACAGGACATTCTTAGTAAAAAATGTAAAGTATTATATTTTCCTATCGTTTTTCCTGAAAAGCCTATAAAGAACACGATGAAAGATAATCATGTTTTGACAATTGTTTGGCCTCATAGGTGGGAGTTTGATAAATGTCCTGAAGACTTTTTTAATGTGCTTCTCAAACTGAAATCAGAATGTATCATATTCAAATTAATAATTTTGGGCGAATGTTTTAGCGAAATACCGGAAATAATTTCTACATCAAAAAAAAAATTAGAGAATGAAATTGTTCATTGCGGATACGTTCAATCAAAGCAAATGTATTTTCAAGCATTGATGGAATGTGATGTTGTAGTGTCTACTTCAAAACATGAGTTTTTTGGAGTGGCCATGTTGGAGGCTGTATATTGTGGTTGTTTTCCTCTGGTCCCTAACAATTTAGTTTATCCTGAAATATATCCTAAGGAATGTTTATATTCTAACCTTGATGATTTGTATATGAGGTTAAAATGTTATTGTACAAATCCTATATTAGCACAAAATGACAGAAAAAATTTAGATATGGATATTTTAAAATATTCATCTGATAATTTAGTGCCAGAGTTCTTAAAGATACTTATCTCAAAATAATGCTTAGCATTTTTAAATTTTCAGTCTAGTTTGAAAATTGAGATTTCATATTATTGAACATATTACAGAGCAAGAGGTATTTGTTTACTTTCGATAAGATTTTTCTACTATGTAACAATTATTACTGCACACAGGACATTCAGATATTACCATCTTGCTTAATTATAAATATGTTGATATTTCTCTTGCAAAATCAAAGTGAATTGGAATTTCTATTCAGAAGTGAATATATTTCCTTAGCAGTAAAATACCATTAATATCATTATAGAAATGCCTAATTTTAGTTCTATTTAAGTGAGGCTAATATTCTCAGATATTTCAAGATAATCAAAATCTAAACATGCATATCGATGTATAAATATATGAAGTCTTTAATTCTTTGTTATTGAGATAAAGTTTTGAAAAACGATATTTTTTTTTATTTCTTGAAAATTATAAAGACTGGAATTCAGATCTGATTTTTATGTTTAGAAAATTGATCGTTATATACTATTTGATCGTCATTATACTATTTACCGTTTTAGTATCTCATATTAATGTGATAGTAAAATAGTAAATAGTATCAAATGGCTAATGATGTTCATTTAGTAGGGGTAGAAGTTCATGAATTGGTAAAAAGCATAAAAGCACAGCCATTGTATATTAAAAGTAGTAAATTACACTAACACTAGTAGAAATTATGAGAATATTTATATATACTATATGAAAATTTCCTTCATTGCTGAAGTATCTTTTCTGTTCTCAGTAAAGGGGAAAGATAAACGTGCATTTGATTGTATACCTGTCTTATTATCTTGAAATAGATCTTATTTGTGCAGGAAAAAATGTAAAATTATAATGTCAGTGTATGGGAATTAATAAATTTAAATTTGATTTATAGCAAGTTTCTAATAAACTTGCTATATTTGTTCTTCTGTTATGAAAAGCTAAGGATTTTTAATTATATTTTTCCTCATTTACATATGGAAGTATCTAGATTGTCCTGCTTGAACAGGGTGATGACCAGTTGAACCAGCGTTCAATTCAGGGGGGTGGGTCATATACATATATTACAATTATAGTATTATTATTATATATATTGTACGTCAAAATAAGTTTAATCAAATAACGAAATCAATCTTTTTCTTTTGTTGTCTCGAGAAACGAGTTATAACTTCCTCCACTTGAATGGGTATGCATTTGTGAACGTGGAGAAGTGCCAATCCAGTTAGGCAGTCTTCTACCATTGAAGTTCTAAGCCAAGTTTTGAGCCTCCTAAGAGTGGAAAATAACCTTTCTGCTGTGGCTACACTAACTGGTAGTGTAGCAAGAATACATACAAATTCTCTTACATAAGGATACATTTCAGTATCACAATTTTCTATAAGATGAGTAATCGACTGAGGAATATTCTGATTACGCTGCCATTTCACCTTCCACAGTCGATATTCGTTTATATTTACTGAAACTGGAGTATTGTCTATTAGCAGTTTATAGTCCTTTGAGCGCTGTTTAACAGTTTCATTGTCTTCATCTTCATTAGTTTGATCGACTTTTGGAATAAAAACGACAAATTGAAATAATTTTAGTACTTCTGGAGACAGACGGTCATTAGTCATTTATTACAGAATCTAGAGAGGGATGTATACAGCCCTGCGGAAATACTCTTCAGCAGATTGAGCAAGAGGGTTATTGGCGCTGTGTGTTTGTCGTGATGCTATTCTGGGGCATTTAATTTCTGTATCTAGTTGCTCAGTTACTTCCTTTGCCTCTTCAAAAAGCTATCGGAAAATTGTGTCAGCCTTTTCCCTTTTATTTCGTAGGACAGACATTGTATTGTAGCGAACAACTTCTTCGCTCCTCGCCCAGAAACCTGCCTTGGTCTGTCGTTGTTTGACCGGCGTATCAATAGAGGATTCGACCAGTAAACAGATTCGGGGACTAACCGTCCCCGCCAGGTTCAAGTAGAGCAAGGCACCGCGTTTGACGATTAGCGTTCCAAGCGGACGCATGGTCACCGGCGTCAAGGCAGAGCCTGCGCATCACGCCTGTCTGACGAGTTTAAAATGCGCATGCTCGGAAACGAAACGCCGTCTCCCTAACTAAGAGGTGGAAGCCCCCTCGCAACATCCGCATTCCATTCGAGAGCTTCAGTATCATTTATGGCGTCCGTAGCCCTTTTCAGATCAATTGAATTCGTTTGCAATACTCTGTTTAAGGCTACTGTTGTACCTGAAAAATGTTAAGTTATATTTAAACTACAGTTTGACTCTTAACGTGATATGAAAGGTAATTTAAACTGCCTTTGCTGAAATGCTCAAAAGTTACTATTCAACTAAATTATTTAGATATTACGTTCATACATTAGTATCTAAGAATAAAAAACAAAATATTTAGGTACCTAAAACATCACTCAAGCAGATAGATGATATGATGAAGTCCGAACTGCGCAACGATTGCAGTAAGCAATGCGCGTCATTGGTTTTGTGGTCCTCCCACATTCCTCTCCACCCAGCGCGTCTGTCAGATATTTTACATTGTAACTACAAGTTCATTTAAAAAAATTTGATTTCTCTTAGCGGATGCATTGGCAAATGCCACAACTTTTCTCATCATGCCCGAGGTGTTGCGGCAAGAAATAACTTTAGATGACGTAGCTAATGTATTATTAAGAACGTGATTGCTGCACGGGCAACGTTTGGCACTAACAGCTTTTTTTGATAACTCCTGTACAGCACCCCTTGTATCTGAGACCATAACCGAGCAGCTGTCAGTCCCAATACCCACACACCATCTATATTAAATATGAGACAGAGATTTTCAACGATTTTCGCCAGTGCTACACCTCTCAGCCGAGGCTCTATAACGTCTTTATTGTTATCCACTTCATCATATCTAAACATATCATATGTATCACAGAAAGTCACAAAATCTTCCTTTATGATATTGTAGCGAACAACTTCTTCGCTCCTCGTCCAGAAACCTGCCTTGCCCTGTCGCAGCTTGACCGGCGTATCAATAGAGGACTCGACCAGTCTAAAGATTCACACTAAACAACCGTAATAATATGAAATGCCAATGCAAATGACATTTTAAATTATTACAAATAAAGCTTACAAAAAATATCATTAGAACAAAAACTTTTTAATGAATTTTTGAACAAATAACTCCTGATGGATGACTTTTATGATAGAAATTTAAATTTATGTAAATTTTCCTGAAACTAATAATTTAAATTGAAATTTATCGAATTATTGATCAAAAACTGGGAACATTGATATTCGTTAATGTTTGACGATAGATATCTCGTAACGGCTTCACTTAATCGAAAAATCATAAGAGACCATTTTTGTAGAGCAGTAAATTTCCTACAAAATCATGAGTTCCGCAATTCGAAATCATTTTTTTTTCATCGACTTATAAAATTTATAATAAAAACGAATATTTTCCTTAAAATAGCCAAACTTCAACTATGAATATCTTTCAATGGGTTGAGTTTTTGAAAAAATCATAAGAGACCTTTTAGGTAAAGCATTCAATTTCTTACAAAGTCTATGCCACGGAATATTTTTCCAAGCAGTTGGAAGCGAGATATAAATTTTTTTTATCTGAATAGTGAAACTCTCGAATGAATGCGGATGTTGCGAGGGAGCTTCCACCTCTTAGTTCGGGAGACGGCGTTTCGTTTCTGAGCATGCGCATCTTAAACTCATCAGACAGGCTTGATGCGCAGGCTCTGCTTGTTACGCCGGTGACCATGCGTCCGCCTGGAACGCTGACTTTCAAACGCATTGCCTTACTCCATTTGAACCCAGTGGGGACGGTAAGTCACGATTCTTATGACTGGTCGGGTCCTCTATCGGTACGCCGGTCAAATTACGACAGAGCAAGGCAGGTTTATGGACGGGAAGCGAAGAAGTCGTTCGCTACAATAGAAACCCGCAAAGCGGAGGACCTTCCCGTTATAATTAAGAGCTCATACTTGGAGAGAATTATTTTTAGGTGCCTACGAACCTGTTTTTCAGAGTATAAAGTCAAAAATAAATTACTCGATTTTTTTGACCCACCCTAAGGCATACAGCGTTTGATGACCAGCGCCAGTGTTCCAAGCGGAACACTGGCGTCACAGGCAGAGGTGCGCATCTCGCCTGTCTGATGAGTTTCAGATGCGCAGACTCCGAACGAAACGCCATCTCCCGAATTAAGAGGTGGAAGCTCCCTCACAACACCAGCATATCATTCGAGAGCTTCAATACCATTGTCAAGATATCTAAATGATAGGATCAGCTGTGAGATATGTGATATATCTGTTGTTTCATCGAATAAAATTGAAAAATGTCCTTCACTTTCTGTAATGATGTTTACTGAATGGTTTCCTTGTAAATATCAATGAACTCATTTTGCACAGTTTTGCTGATGTATGTTACGTTAGAATTAGAAGTTTAATCAATAAGAATAGAAAAATTATCACTAGTCAACCTAGACCCAGCCCAGGAGGTGTCATGACCCCCATAAGTCCCCCCCCCCTCCTGCCCCTTGGATCCGCGCTTGATTTAGGGGAAGGAAGTGGATGATTATGCAAATCAGAAAAATTTTCCAGGGCTTTTGTTTCCAAGGTATATACTGTTTTGTGAACGATAGAAAATTTTCAAATGGCTGTAACTTCCCAAGTATTAAATGGATTATGATCATGTTTCATATGAAACAAATTGTAGAAATTACTATGTTTTACTACCAATAAAAATATATTTTACACATTTTCTTGTGACTCGAGTTTCGGGAAATGAACTATCCCATCATCAGACAACTGAAGACCTAACAGTGGTACAGAGGTATTTAAACAAAAGTGATAAATATTTTGAATATTTCAACAGATAACACCTAATAGTGGTACAGAGGTTTACAAGCGGAACGTGATAAAAACCCGGTTAAAAAAGGGGGGCCTTCTAACATATATCAGAATGTCGGCAATCGACAAAGAAGGTTATTAAACAGATGGTACCCAAATATCTCAAATAATTTTTTGGGGTTACATAGCTCCGTACAGTTATTCATTATTTTTACGTTATTTTGTTGTACATCTCAAATATTTGGATTTACATAGCTCCATACAGTCATTCATTATTTTTTAAATTATTTTTATTGTGAACGAATTCGAAAATTTTAATAATCAAGTTTCTTTTCATTTGAATCTACATGTAAAATTTTCTTAAGATTTTCTTTTGTCGAAAGGAATAACTAATTTCTGAAGAATGAGTGGCAAAAGTTGAATTTTTGTTTACTTTTCATTAAATTAATTTTTATGTTTGTTGAAAACGGTTTCAAACAAATGTTACTTTTTGAATATCTCAAATATTTTCGATTTACATAGCTCCGTACAGTCATTAATTATTTTTACATTATTGTTATTGTGAACTAATTTGAAAATTTCAACAGATTCTAGATGATCGAGTTTCTTCCCTTTTGATTCTACATGTAAAATTTTAAGATTATTATTATGATAATCTTAAAATTTTACATCTAGAAAAGGGAAGAAACTCGATTATCTGTTGAAATTTTCAAATTAGTTCACAATAACAATAATGTAAAAATAATGAATGACTGTACGGAGCTATGTAAATCGGAAATATTTGAGATATTCAAAAAGTAACATCTGTTTAAAACCTTTTTCAACATAAAATTAATTTAATGAAAAGTAAATAAAAATTCAACTTTTGCCACTCATTCTTGGGAAATTAGTAATTCCTTTCGAAAAAAGAAAATCTTAAGAATATTTTACATGTAGATTCAAATGAAAAGAAACTTGATTATTAAAATTTTCAAATTCGTTCACAATAAAAATAATTTAAAAGATAATGAATGACTGTAAGGAGCTATGTAAATCCAAATATTTGAGATGTACAACAAAATAACTTAAAAATAATGAATAACTGTACGGAGCTATGTAACCCCAAAAAATTATTTGTGATATTTGGGTACCATCTGTTTAATAACCTTCTTTGTCGATTGCCGACATTCCGATATCTGTTAGAAGGCCCCCCTTTTTTAACCGGGTTTTTATCACGTTCCGCTTGTAAACCTCTGTACGCCTTTTAGGTGTTATCTATTGAAATATCCAAAATATTTATCACTTTTGTTTAAATACCTCTGTACCACTGTTAGGTCTTCAGTTGTCTGATGATGGGATGGTTCATTTCCCGAAACTCGAGTCACAAGAAAATGTGTAAAATATATTTTTATTGGTAGTAAAACATAGTAATTTCTAAAATTTGTTTTAATTATGATCAACTACCAAATAGTAACGGCTGAAACAATTCAGTATGTTTCATATGCTTAGTTATCTAAGGGATCTAAAAATTCGAGATCCGTTATCAGAAATATTGATTTTCACACAATGTGAAAAACCACACTCTGTATGTTTGTTCACAAAAAAAATTCAAGTGCAGATATCGGAAGAGTAAGAAAAAATCACCTGATCAACGTTTGATCGTATGGCACAATTTTAGTCATCATTTTTTGTCCTTTTGACACTACAGCTTTAAATGTTGAAACATAATAATGAGAAATATACTTCAATTGAAAAATTAGGAAATTAGTGCTGAAAATCTGAAAAAACATATTTGTACAAACTTTTCGAAGCTGCAACTGTACTCCCAATGAAGTGTGCCAGCTGCGGAAGAAGTTTTTCTGAGGCGAATAAAAACGTGGCTGAGAAGCACTAGGAACTAAGAACGATTCTCTAACATCTCATTGCTCTATATTGAAAATGACATTGTTTTTTACGCAGTAGTTTCAGAGAATAGCGCCTAAATGTGTTATTTTCGAATTTTGACCCTAAAATCGTCTCGAAGGACTAGGTTGGATTCACTGATGAAGAATCCGAAATCAAAAGTAATAATGTTCGGCAGGTCCGTTTTTAAGCACCCTAACTTTCCAACGGAAATAGTAAGATATTTGAAACTTTTAGGGTAGGTTTGGGATATAAATACCTGGGTTAATTTCATAAATGGGCCTATGAGGTCCATGGTTCCGCACTTATTCACTTTGAATATTTTTCTTATTTTCCCAATAGTTCCGAAATTACTAATCCAATCGGAATGAAATTTCTGGTTGTGGTGCATAATAATATAATGGAAAATAATTCCAAATTTCGAGACGATCTACTGTCCAGGCATAAGGCTAGAAATAAAAATGCCAGTTTTCGAACGCTAGGACTTAGAGGCTTGAAATTTTCAGTGTAGGTTTGGAGTTGAAATATCTCGGATCGGAAGACTAAAGCACATAATTCAAAAATTGATGAATTTTTTTTATGGCTATGTCTATTATGTTTCTTGACTCATTCGTCGACAAAAGTAAATAAGTTTCTAAACTCTATTTCTTCTCATAATATCAATATGGGCCTTTTCAAGCTTTCATATATTTTCAATATATCCGCGCAATAGAGAACATAATTTAACCTATATTTATAGGAACATAGTAAACAGAATGCGTATCGTGGACTGATGTCATCACGAATGCGACAAGTCTGTGCGAATTTACGAATTCTCCATCATTCTATTTTTTAACAGTTCTGTTTTAATTAGAAAAATGTATATGAGACTAATTTATTTCCACAAAAATGTTTGTACTACTACAACAATTGTTTCACCACGATGTGGCTTCTTCAGGTATTACTTTGTGGAAATATACTCATATACATTTTTCTAATTAAAATGAGTTTCCACCAAGTAAGGACCGAATCTATCAAATAGTTCTGTTTCAGTTTAGATCGTTTGTTGTTAGTTGTGAGGGTGTGTTTAGTGATTGGAAGAAGTGATTCTTCAAGACAAAATGAGCTTTTACTCTAGAGGACAAAAAATCGTGGAGTTATCATTACGAAAAGTAAACCAAGCTACAGAACCTAAGTGGGGAACTGAATAACTCGTCACAAGATTATATGCAAGTTGCAAATAATGAAAAAGTATATAGCAATATGGACACCGAACTTACAGCTCGTGGGGAATCTCTACCATCCACTTCAATGTGGAGCGTTGGTTCAGTCTTGGATCCTCAATATAGTTCCAATCGTGATGCGTTGTCCTTACCAATGTCAGAAAAAGAGGAACATGCTGTGACATCTCCAAAATTTAGAGATATTACTCAAAAAAGTAGCCTTCGTAATTTGAAAAAAGAAAAGAAAACTAAGCGTTATCTAGGCCAGTGTTATAAGGCGTTGAAAGATAAAGTGATACCAGAACGACCAACATATATCATTGAATGATGGAAGAGTATTATTCGGAGAATATTGGAAAATGGGTCCAGTTTCCAAAAGAGCAGCCTTCATGATATCTCTAATAGATAATCATGATAAAGCCACTCAGAGAATACGTGCCTTTGATCCTGATAATCAGAATTTTCGGATGAAAACCTATGAATATTTTTAATCTCTCCATGTTAAACGAGGACCTATTTGTCGAAGCTGCTTACTGAAGATATTGGGTGACAGTACATAAAAACAGTATTTCGAAATGAAATAAGGAATTACTTTGTTTTCTATCACTTTTTATTATAACTGATATACAGTGACTCGAGTTTCGTAGTGTTTACTACATTTTCAAACTGAACTAACAAATTAGATCTCAACTATTATATATGGGGATTGTAGGCTTCGGCAGAGCTTCGAAGAGAGGGGTTTTCCAAAGTTCCGTCTGTTCGTTAAGTAGTTTTATTCTTGGTACGTGCTTTTTATATTTTTCAATTTCTATGGATTCCAGGATGTCAAGTTTTTTCCCTTTCGCTTCCACGTGCAAGATAACAAGGTTGTTCAATTCTGGGAAGGTGTGATCTGTAGTGAAGAAATGGTTCGCAAAATTGGAATTATTCTTCCGGTTCCTAAAAGCAGATTCATGCTCCTTGTACCTTTTATGGAACGGTCGGCCCGTTTGACCTATATACACACTATTACACTCTTGACAACTTAATTTATAGACTCCAGAATTATTCAGTCGGTTCTCTTTGTCTTTCGGATTAAAAAAGAGATTAGAAATTTTATGGGAGGGTGTAAAAGCTGTTACTATGTTAATTTTTGATAAAATTCGAGCTATTTTTTGTGAAATTGGTCCAAAATATGTTAGTTTTATAAATTTATTGTTATTGTGATCTGATTTGGAGATGGGGTAAACTTGTTTACGAATTAGTTGCTTCTGTTTTTTGTTTATGATGGAATTTATAGTTTTGGTTTTGAACTGATTTTTTGTGGCTATTTGTCTGATTGTATTCAATTCCCTCTTTAACCTAATATTATCTAAAGGAATTGAAAATGCTCTATGTACCATTTTGTTTTATTAGGTTAAAGAGGGAATTGAATACAATCAGACAAATAGCCACAAAAAATCAGTTCAAAACCAAAACTATAAATTCCATCATAAACAAAAAACAGAAGCAACTAATTCGTAAACAAGTTTACCCCATCTCCAAATCAGATCACAATAACAATAAATTTATAAAACTAACATATTTTGGACCAATTTCACAAAAAATAGCTCGAATTTTATCAAAAATTAACATAGTAACAGCTTTTACACCCTCCCATAAAATTTCTAATCTCTTTTTTAATCCGAAAGACAAAGAGAACCGACTGAATAATTCTGGAGTCTATAAATTAAGTTGTCAAGAGTGTAATAGTGTGTATATAGGTCAAACGGGCCGACCGTTCCATAAAAGGTACAAGGAGCATGAATCTGCTTTTAGGAACCGGAAGAATAATTCCAATTTTGCGAACCATTTCTTCACTACAGATCACACCTTCCCAGAATTGAACAACCTTGTTATCTTGCACGTGGAAGCGAAAGGGAAAAAACTTGACATCCTGGAATCCATAGAAATTGAAAAATATAAAAAGCACGTACCAAGAATAAAACTACTTAACGAACAGACGGAACTTTGGAAAACCCCTCTCTTCGAAGCTCTGCCGAAGCCTACAATCCCCATATATAATAGTTGAGATCTAATTTGTTAGTTCAGTTTGAAAATGTAGTAAACACTACGAAACTCGAGTCACTGTATATCAGTTATAATAAAAAGTGATAGAAAACAAAGTAATTCCTTATTTCATTCCATTAAAAATGAACTATCACAAAGTAACGGACTACTCCATCCAGTATTTCGAAAGAAAAGAGCATTTATAAAAGGTACTCAAACAGAAGATAACCGTAGAAAAGTTATACCAAAATATAAAATCTCAGGCGCAAAACTCGAACAGATTAGAGCACATAATATGTCATTTCCAGCTTGTTAAAGCCATTACAGGAGAAACACAATTTCAAAAATATATTTACCTGCTTACTTAACTATACAAAAACGTATAGTTTGTTCTGCGAAGAAAACGAAAATAATCCTTCAATAAAAATTTATAGCCAAGAGTTTCATGAACTGAATTAATCTTTTGAAAAGCCACATGTAGACATTTGTTTTACATATGACAAATTTGTGATGAAGATACAACTTGCCCAGGACGAAAGTATCCAGGCTGACCTAGTCCCAGCATAACTAGCACAAGGCAGTAGCTGATCAAGCCTATGAGGAATGCATTTGTTCAACTTTTAAATCTTTAAAAGCTGAAGTTCTTCAAATAATATATGTAGGAGGAAACCGACGGAGCTACCAACTGCCTCTGTGGCTGCACAAATAAAGGTCATTGCAAATGCAATGCATCTCTATGCTATTGGTTTGAACTAAGTATTAATAGTATTTTTGAATGTTTTGAAATTTGAATTTTTTTCTCATTTTACCTAATATTCCTGAGACCACAGATCCGATCGATACGAATTTCGGTGTTTAGAAGTAGTATGTTCTTGCAAAATTTTGTGAGAATCGTATCATCAGAAAATTCCAAAAAAAATTTCCAAGTAGAGCAGCTGTGAGCGCTACGGTACCATAGTACTACGACCAAGTTTTAATTTAGCGTGTACATGTAAAATTTCCTGCGTATCGTGGGTGATATGAATAAGCGTACAAAAGTTCCCTACTTCAGTGCTTTTCTAGAATTTTTTTCTAGAATGTGCAGCGGAGGTAAGATCCAATAAAACCTCTATTGCCGCAGTGAAAGTTGGAACTCCTATGATGCACAGACAAAAAAGTCTTTTAATCTTGTACAGTCTCAAGATAATAATAGGTCTGACTGTAGTGTATGTCCATTGTAGATTTGGCAATAAATTTATTCAAGTGCGAGTTCCAGCTAAATTTTGTTTATGCAAGGTGACCCCCAGATCTTCAATCTTCTTGGAAAACTCTGTAATAAGCTACCTCTTTATGGGAGGTGGTTGGATGGAAATATTACTAAATGGACTTATTTATGAATGAGGTGCGAACCAATCCTAGTCGAACGGTCCTAGGAAGGGTACGGTCTTCGTTAAAATGAAAGGTCTCTGATGTTAATACATTTTCTCCGTGATAATGAAAATGGTAATAAAACTCAATTATTGATATTCAGAAGTATAATGATAAAGTATGTCAAAATACAATAGGAGTTTATCAATATCAATCCTAAACTCAATGAAATCTCAATAAAGATGACACACTGAATAATTAAGAAGAGGGCCTTGTAGATCTCTTGAGCACTACGAACAATTTAAATAATTCTTAATTCTGTTTAAACTCCTCAAACATAATAATTACGAAGAGATATGTTAACGTACTTCTTAATTTCTGACTCTACTTTAATCAAATAATTTCAACCTGAATAATATATAAAATTCCCAGATACTTCTTATCCCTAGACTTCAAGACCATATATTCAAACCAATACTAGGCACACGCGATTTTCTATGGAAAATGGGACAACGAATGACTACCGATACCCTTTAATTGCTTGGTTCCGGAAGTTAGCCCTATATTCAAAATTCTCTAATTTCTCTGATTTGGTTCTTAGAATTTAAAAAATAATTACTGATATAACGCAATATAATTATAATAATGCTAAATTCTGAGACCAATTCGAGCCTCGCACCACGATCTTTATTCCGGCGACTCCCCGACAAACCTTCTTTGGACCCTTTTAATAACTTGTACGAGTCGGTGTCCTCCTTCCAAATTTTGAGTTCATTCACTCGCTCAAAATTCCTATTCAGAAATTTTCGAAAACTTCGGCTCCTTGTCAAGCCACACGTGTTAATTCCGACGTCAACGTGTTTCGCTAAAACTTTTCGTTCAGTTACTCATATGAAGGAAACGAATATTTACGTTTTGGACAATCAGCTCTTACGAACTTTTCAATCAGTAGTTTGTTATTACGATATGTAGGTCAGAGTAAAACAGAGACACACTGAATAATGAGGGAGAGGGCTTTGTGGATCTCTTGAGCACTACGAACCATTTATATAATTCTTTATTCTGTTTAAACTCCTCAAACATAATAATTACGAAGAGATATGTCAACCTACTTCTTAGTTCTGACTCTACTTTAATTAAATAATTTCAACCTGTATAATATAACAAAATTCTCAGATACTTCTCACCTCTAGACTCCAATACCATAGATTCAAAACAAAACGGGGCACACGCAATTTTCTACAAAGATGGAACAACCTATTTAACACGAACAATAACGATGAAAAGCGACTACCGGTACTCTTTACTTCCTTGGTCCCGGAATTTAGCACTATATTCAATTTCTCTAATTCTTCTGACTCAAATCTAAGACTTCCAAAAATAATTACTAATATCACTTAATATCATTATAATAATGCTAAATTCTGAGACCAATTCGAGCCTCGCACCGCGATCTTTTCTCGACGATCTTACTAGTTTTAACGACGTATCAAGATTCCCTCATAAACTCCAATTCGGCCCTCTTAATACCTCGTACGCGTCAGTTTTCTCTTTCCAAATTTTTTGATCCGTTCACCCGCTCAAAATTGCAACTAAGCTCTTCTCAAAATTTCAGCTATTTCTCGAGCGACACGTGTTAATATCGACGTCAGCGTGTTTCTTTGGAATTTCCGTTCCTGCACTCATCTGAAGGAATATGTTTGCGTTTCGTACAATTTGCTCTTATGAACTTTTTGATGTGTAGTTTGTTATTATAATATATAGGTCAGAGTAAAATAATTTCCTTTAGAAGCCGCCATTCGGGCGTGCTTTGAAAACGAATTCCTAAGTTTACCATTAAGTGGTCTGGACATTAAACAAATTAATTCTGGGGAATTGAACCTCGCGTTGAATTTGCTTCTGTCAAATGAATTAATTCCTGCATCATTACAGCCCTTTGATGAATTCTAAACGTTCTTGTTTTACCACACATTCAGCATCTGCGAATCCTGTTACGCTGGGATTTTCATTACTAAATTTCATGGAAAAATGTTTTGTTCTTTTTAAATATCTAAGCACAGTGTAACTTAGTATAATTATTATTATATTAACTCAGTACACTCACTGTATGAGAAATATCAGGGCGTGTCATAACGGTTAAATACATTAAACTGCCAATGAGCTCTTTTGAATCACAAGTTTCGCCTTCAATATTACTCAAATTAATGCTACTGTCTAATGGTGTACAAACAATTTTACTATCTATCATGCCAAAACGTTTCAATAAGTCATCAATGTAATTTTTTTGATCAATTGTTATACAATTACTATCATAATCCTGATTTATTCTTATCCCTAAACATTGCTTAGCTTCACCTAAATTTTTTATACAAAACATAGTTCTCAAGTGATTTTCTAGGAAAACAGTCTCATCACAATCAGAGGAGAAAACAAAAAAGTCATCCACATAGAGAGCTATTATAGTTAACAAATTGTTTTTGTTACGTTCAATATTTAAACACGGTTCATGTTTCGATTTTCTATATCCTATATCTAACAAAACTTCATCGACTCTTTCATTCCATGCACAACTTGATTGCTTTAACCCATAAACAGCCTTCTTCAATTTGAACACTTTATTCACATTTTCTTTAGAGATGAAACCTTCTGGCTGTTGCATGAAAACAACCTCTTTCAATATTCCATTTAAAAATTCCGTTTTCACATCTAAATGTCATATCTTTAAATTTAGTTTCACTGCTAGTCCTATCAGGAGACGCAAGGTTGAATGTCTTACTACAGGAGCAAACGTTTTGAAGCTCTTGATTGAAATGCGGTGTTGTGAGGGAGCTTCCACCTCTTGATTCGGGAGACGGCGTTTCGTTCCCGAGTCTGCAAATCTGAAACTCGTCAGACAGGCGTGATGGCAGGCTCTGCCTGTGACGCCGGTGATCATGCGTTCCGCTTGGAACGGTGATCGTCAAGCGCTGTGCCTTGCCCTACTTGCGTATAACCTTTTGTAACTAACCTAGCTTTGTAAGTTTTGTTATCATCGTTATCATTTTTCACTTTGAACACCCACTTGCACTGAATAACTGTACCCACTTCTGGTCGATCCACAAGCTCCCAAGTATCATTTTCATAAAATGAATGGATTTCCTCCAGCATGGCCTGCTTCCAATCTTGTGCGTCAGGTCTCGATAGTGCCTGTGTTACTGTCTTCGGGAGAATTGATCCATCTTGCTCTTCAATGACTTTTGCACCATTAAAGTACGTTACATACTCATCGAACTTTTTTTTCTTCGCTTCTCTGTTGGATCTCCTCGGAGCTTCTAATGTATATCCACTATCATGTTGTATATCTGGAATGTAATCAATGTCATCGTCTGAGGATTTAACATTGTACAAGGATTCATCTGGGCTTGGGGAACCTGTTCACTTACTACCCCCATTGAATCTGCAACCTTCTCTGTAACTGTATTATCTTTGACAATACTGGGCGTTCTTACAGACGTTCTTTCCATGATTGGAACATCACAACTGGTTATTACCTTTCTTGTTTTTGGGTTGAAACATCTATAACCTTTCGTTGTTTCATCATATCCCACAAGAATGTGACGCTCTGACTTCTGATCCCATTTCTTTCTGTTTACTTTGGGAATATGGACCATAACTACGCTTCCACAGCTCATAGGGAGTTTTCAAAATCTTCGAAGAAGCTGGACGATTTTTCAAGTAACAGGCTGCATTACATTCTTCAGCCCATAACGATTTACTCAATCCCTCATCGAACATGAGACATTTTGTCTTCTCAACTAGAGTGCGATTGAATCTTTCGGCCATACCGTTTTGTTGAGGTGTATGACTATTTGAAGTTTGGTGTATTATGCCGACACTTTTCAAATATCTGGTAAAATCATTGTTGCAGAACTCATCTCCATTATCACTTCTTAAAACTTTAATCTTGGTGTTCTGCTGATTTTCAGCTAATTTTTTAAATTCTTTGAACCTCTTGAATACCTCATCCTTTGTCTTGAGGAATTAAAGAAAACACATTCGGCTATAATCATTAATAAATGTCAGAAAATATTCAGCTTCACCTAATAAGGTGGTCTCCATGGGGCCACAGATATCACTGTGAATCACTTCCAATACTTTACTCGCTCGAATTCCTTCTTTGGGGAATGGCAAACGGGACTGTTTGCCTTTACAGCATACTTCGCAGTTCGTTGTGCTTGTCGAACCATCAAATA
This sequence comes from Megalocaria dilatata, assembly GCA_034642435.1. Lineage (NCBI taxonomy): Eukaryota > Metazoa > Arthropoda > Insecta > Coleoptera > Coccinellidae > Megalocaria > Megalocaria dilatata. The sequence continues at coordinate 58,633,574 of CM067854.1, read as the reverse complement.
CAAGTCCATCCATCAGCTTCGCCGTCATCTGCAAGTAACTAGCATTAATGTGACCTGAACGTTGATGCCATGTTTGCCTGTTTACAATCTGAAAACATATTGATTTCGCTTCACAAATGTTCCATTTATAAACATTGTTATGCAAACTAGCAGTTGCCACTAACGTATTTTCTGGATTATAGATTTTGCATCCGCTCTCATTAAAGGAAACCTCATTCCCTTTTTTAATCAATTAACTCACATATATTAAATTTGTGGTCAAACCTGGTACAAATTGCACCCCTTTTAACGTCAATATTAACTTGCGTAAAAGGCATGTCTTACGCATAAAACCACTGTCATCATACAACCTTTTCAAATTATTCCACACATCTGGCAGTTTTCGCATCCTTCACGTGCCTAAACAAAGCTGGATCTATTGTCAGTACTAACTTAGCCTTTGCTTTCATGATGGCTCTTACGTCCGTTTCGGCACCGTCGAGGCATTTGTTCAAGCCCTCCAGAACAAATACAATTTCCATAGCGAAAGCGCACTCATCATAGATTTCACGACCTAAAAGCTTCGGAACACTTGCCAGATAATTGACCGCCATCTTGCTTTTTCGAGAAAACATGTGCGACACGAAAAAATGCTTTATTTCACTGATCACTTAAATTCCTTTTTACAAACTGCAACACGCACAGTTAATGTCCTGTTGTTGATTCAAGTAAAATAGGAATTTGTACTAGTTGGATACGAAATAAACGTGACACTTGTTGACGCTACAATATATTTCCTTAAATGACTTCGACACTTGGTCCTTACACTACTTGCCGGTAACAGTTTTAAGAACGAACAGAAAAAAAAAATAGCTGTTGGCAATGACATAGAAAAATAAACATAGAAAACATAGACTCTACTATCAACATAAGAATGCTAGAAATGGACTTCTGTTATTGAATTACAACAGGATTAACCCCTGTATCATTAACGCCCTTTCATGAATTCTGTATCTTGTTGGTTTACCACAACTCTTTCTGTACCCTCCATCACCCACGCGAATGCTTATTGTTCTGGTTGGATTGATACTAAATTCCTTCTCCACACAGCATCGATTAATCATTTCAATGACATTATGGGTCATGGACGATGTTGTTCCTTCGAATTTCCTCTAATCTGATTTCCTATTCTCCATCTCTCTATAGATAGATCAGAGTCAAAGATGAGGTTTCTAATAATATATCACAGAATTAACAAAATGCAAAAACAAGGGTTGTAAAAACAGGATATACATATATTTCTTACATGGTATACATTAATAAATAACATTTCACTGTATATCGGCTAGTAAAGCAACACCTCTTAGGATCCAATGGTCAGGATTTTTAGTTGTCACTAAATTCAGAGTTGTGATGAAGTTCAAATCCGTCCTTTTTGCCTTCTTGTAAACTGGACACTACAACAGAAATATGAACAATACTCCACAAACTTAATATAAAGTTCCAAATACATATTCCTAATATCATATCATTTTCATTGATTTTTGAGCACTGATTTTTGCGCTTTCCTATCAGAGTACGTATTATTTACTTCAAATGTCTCCATTTCGTGAATTTTGAGCCAAAAATGGGAGTATGACTAGAAAAAGTTTTTTTGATACTGAACTGTTTCAGCCGTTACTATTTGGTAGTTGATCATAATTAAAACCAGTTGTCGAAATGACTATATTTTACTACCAATAAATTGATATTTTACACATTTAATTGTGACTCGAGTTTCGGGAATTAACTATTCCATCTTCAGACAACTGAAGACTCAACAAGCAGAAGAGGGTATTTATGACTACACAGAGGTAGAAGAGGTGATAAAAACAGGTTAAAAAAGGTTTAAAATGAGAGGACGCTTAACAAATATTAGAACGTCGGCACTTCCAAGAAGATTGGTAAGCAGATGTTACTTATTTGAATATCTCAAAAATTTTTTTATTTACATACATCCGTACAGTCATTCATTATTTCTACATTATTTTAATTGTGAAATAATTTGAAAATTTCAACAGATTCTAAATAATAAAGATTCTTCCCTTTTGATTTTAGATGTAAAATTTTAAATTTATCTATTATCGGAAAAGGATGGCCGTTTTCTAAACAATGAGTGGCAACAGTAGAAGTATGTTTATTTTTAATGAAATTCATTTTATGTTCGTTGAACCTCGTCTGGAAGGAACTCATAAACTACCGATTAATTTATGTTTGGAGTTGGGTCCTTTGCATTATATAATAAGGATGATAATTTATTTTGTGTTTTGAAAGCAATATTAACATCTAATTTTGAGAAACTATTGGTCTCTTTTTGACTTATGCTACCGAAGTACGATAAAGAAATGAATTTTTTGTTTTCAGTAGTTCTTTTAGTCTTTAGTAAAAACTAAAGAAAACAAAAAATTCATATGAGATGATAATATATGTCTATGATACAGTGTATTTAGGACATGTTTTAAAATTTAATTCTAAATGTTTTCATGGGATTTATTTAGATTCAAATCCGTAGAGGCTCTGGTGAATTAATTCCAGCTATTATTCTGTAATATGCGAATACTTACGTAGTAATTTTCAGTTTATATATTATGTATTGTTGTTTTCACTGAAGACAACTGAAGAAAACATTTGATGGATAATATGGGAAAAATGAAAGCGGTTTTCCTGGATTTTTTTTGGAAAAAATTTAAACAGGAATTTACTACAAATATTTTTATAACAAGTATAATTTGAGACCTTGGTGGTTTCATAAATTTCAATTTTATGCACATTATGGCAGATACTTTGAAGGCAAAATGGAATTATTTTCAAATGAAGAAGATTGTTCTCTGACATGTTCTGAAGAATCATTATTATGAAGCTAACGAATTTGATTTTTGATTTTTTTAAGTAGGCTAAATTTATCCAATTGTTTCCAACCAATGTGTTTCCACTTTTTCTGGACTTAGTGAAAATAATACATTATTTATATAATGATATTGAAATACATTCTGTCAAGAAAGTACCGGGAATTATCGATTTAAATCTGGCGGGGCAATAAGGCAGGTAAAAATTTTTTTTCCTAGGTTGGTACCACTGTCCTTAATTACTATGCCAAGCTTGAGCGGGATCTGTCAACTAGTGTGTTTGCAACAGCTGATTAAGTCAGTCGATCGAAAACTCGTGCATATCAGTGGTACAGAGGACAGAGCCTTCAAGGATCGACGGCTTCGATCGAAGATAACGTCGATAAAATTAAGGAAAGGGTGCTGGAAAACCGTCGTACCAGCTTGAGAGAGATAGCACATGATCTTAAGATATCCCACGAGTCCGCACGTACGATTTTGATTGATATTTTGGGCATGAGAAAGGTGGCCGCACGACTCGTACCGAAAGACCTGAATTTTCTTCAAAAACGTCATCGCGAACAGGTTGCTTCAGACATGCTGGATCGCTGTAATTCCGATTCTACATTCATGGAACGCATTATAACTGGTGATGAGACCTGGGTCTACGAGTAGGATATGCAAACAAGCCAGCAATCATCGGAATGGGTGGCAAAAAATGAGCCGAAACCGAAAAAACCACTCCAAAGCCACTCGAAAATGAAGGTGATGCGCATTGTTTTCTTCGATATCCGTGGCGTGGTGCACTACGAATTCGTTCCAGAGGGTCAGACGGTAAACAAGGAGTATTACCTAGGCGTTATGAAACGTTTGCGTGAGCGTATCCGTAAGAAGCGGCCAAATTTGTGGGCGAACAACTCATGGATTTTGCATGACGATAACGCGCCTTCTCACCGAGCTACGATTGTGACTGACTTTCTCGCCAAAAAACTCAACAAACGTGCTTCAGCAACCACCGTATTCGCCAGATTTGGCTCCCTGCGACTTTTTCCTCTTCCCAAAACTAAAATTGCCCCTTCGTGGCACCCGTTTTGAGTCAATTGAAGCCATAAAACAAAATTCGGCGCGAGAGCTAAAGTCCATCCCGGAAAGCGCCTATAAAAAATGTTTCGATAATTGGAAGTGCCGTTGGCATAGATGTATTGGAGCAAATGGAGCCTATTTTGAAGGCGACCCAATAAATTTTGACGATTAAATGTAAAAATGTTGTTTTAATTGAAAATTCCCGGTACTTTCTTGACAGAGTAGTATAACAAATATCAAAATTTAAAAGAACCTAAAATCTTCATCAGTATTGTAGGTAAAAAAACTTAAGAACCCAACATGTTGAAAAAAGCTAACTCATTCTCATTTATGAAAGCCAATCAAATTTGTATGCAATCTCACTGAGTTTTTTACAGAAAGAAAGTTTTTATGGTAAAAGTTTGTTAGATATTGAAACATTGTTCATTTCAACATATTTCAATGTGAAAATAAACAGAAGTAAAATAACATTCTTTTTATGATATCAGAATATGAAATAGAAATTTAATTTTATGAAAGTAATTCTATAACACAAAGAATTGGAAATTCGGATAATATTTTTTGTGAGTGTTAACGAACAAATGTTTATCTAAAATACTGGGAACTCTATTAAGTTCCTACAAAAACAACTATTCTTGCGTTAAAATATTCTGTGACAGAGGGTAGTTTTGTTGAGATGGAGTAGAAGTTTCTGGACAGTCGATAATTTCGAGTAATGGTTCAGGTATGGAGCCGCTACTGATCATCATTTTTGTTTGATTTTAGCGTACTATGAAATATGTTGCACCAAATGTTGAATGCTGATGCAAGCTCTAGTTCATGTTATACTTTGGACGTTGCCAGATTCAGGGGTTAATTTTTAATTGACAGTTAAATAAAATAATATAGATTATTTCCTAAATTTATTGAGTTAATGACAATTGTTTCGCAAACACTGTATCTTTATAAAGTTTACATTTTGTTGGCGAAACAATTGTCGTTAACTTAATAAATTGTAGAAATAATCTATATTCTTTTATTTGATTAAAATGAATTTCCATCAAGTAAGGACCGATTCAATTAAATGTTTAATTAATATTTGATAGATTCGGTCTTCACTTGCTGGAAACTCATTTTAATTAAAAAAATGTATATATGACAATAATTTATTTCCATTTATTTCCAGACAGTACAATGTAATACCTGAAGAAGCCACATCGTGGTGAAACAATTGTTGTATTAGTACAAACATTTTTGTGGAAATAAATTACTGTCATATATAAATTTTTTTAATTAAAATGTTTAATTGATAAGTTCAAGCTTTATGGCAATCCATTAATGTTCCAAAATATGAAAGACCACCTTGAAACAATAGCAAAATAGCAAATTTGGTTTTATATTAGGACAGCTACCTCTGAATGAAACAAAATGTATTGTTCTCTACCTGGGAGAAATAATGCGAAGCGTAAATAAAACCAAATAACATTAAACTGGCATGTGCAGAAATATAGACCTTGGGGAGCAGCATATAACCATTATTGTCCGGAAAGCCTATTCGTTGATTTATTCAATATGCAAAATCTAGAACGTTTTACTGTCAAGATCCATAAAAAGTATATGAGATCAATCTCTGAGAGGCCATACTACTAGATGTGCCCCTGAAAAACTATATTGCAGCGTGAGTACTTGGTAACTAAGTGATGTACCGTAGAAAGGGGCGACATTGATAAGTTTCAAAATAATTTTCAAGATAGAAAATTTTCATCAATCAAAAAATTGATTGTTGTGTAGTGTAACGAAACTCGGCAAAAATTGAAAGTTCAACGAGCAAAAAAGCAATGCTGAAAAAAATTCAAATAGCTCAAATCAATCTGACCCGCTAAATGAGGCGAGTTTGATATCCTCTTTGAAATTGCGTTAAACGACGAGTATAGAACAAAAACAAGTCAATCTTGCCCCATTCTTAATTCGAACCGTCAGGTTTTGTGTATTACAAATTTGAAACAAATTGTAGGGCGAGATTGATATGCAGGGTAAGATTGATAATACGGAAATTCATTCTTTGTTTATTAATGTAAATGAGTATAACTTAGAAGAAAAGGAAAAAATTCTCATTAGGAAACAAAAATGAATTTTTTTTCACTAAATATCTCAACCAGCCTAATTCATAGTTCTTATTCTAGCCGATAACTTATACTCATTGTCCACCAGTTCAAAACGGGTTGACAGAATAGCAATGATGTCTCTCTCAGGAACTGTGCTGAGGTCATTCTCCTGCAGTTTAAATTTGGTCCGTTAAGAATTAAACGATTTGAGTCCAACTGTGTTGACTTCTTGCAGACATATCTGAAGGTTGTTGATTTTCTTCCTCCAGAATAAAATTTGGCCAAGATAAATGCTCCTGGTACAAGAAAATCCTTGTTGGGAGTTATTTATTCCACTTCATCTGTGATTTCCTCATTGAGTGCTCTTTCGGTTTCGTTTTCTGCAATGACGTATTCCTCGATTTCACTTCGCTACCTTATCCAACTTCGTTCTCACACTCCGCCCCGGAATAACATTGATTCGATGTCTTTTGCGTTTAACTCTCTCCAAATTTCTAGCTCCAAACCGCTTCTCTCGTTACAGCTCACCCAAAGTATCATTAATTTCCTGTTCTGGATTATCATTCTAATCTGGAATTTTATCCAAGACTGTTACGATTCATGGGGAAGATTCCATTAACATAGAAGCCATTTAATAGATTTCTCTTTAGTCCAGTTTCCTCACCTCCTGGTTTGCTTTTAGACTGAGCCTCCACTGTATCCATTTTTTCAATCGCAGATTTCAGAAGCGACGAAAAAACCTCTTCAGGAATTCCAGTTGAGTTTTGGTTTTTCATTTTGAACGCTGCTAACACATTCCTCCATGCAACCTTGAATGGTTTAAAAAACGCGACATCGAGTGGTTGACACATATGGGTGGATTGAGGGACCAGGCACACAAACGTTATGTTGTTTTCCTCACAAAGTGTTAAAACTCGATCGTTGAAAGGAGATGCCAAATAATCTCCCAGCATTTTCTTACCATCCAACCGCTTCGCGTGTTAAACAACAATCAGAACCAAATCTGACGGCGTCCATCCAATCATGTGAGGTTCTATTGAAACGACATCCTTGAGAACACACACCATGGTTTAACACAACAAGGATATCCACTTATTCCTCTTTCCTTCCAGGTGTTGTAGAGATGTTCACTCTTGTAAATTACATATGGTGGAAGGAGAGTGCCGTCCGCAGATCCACAAATCATTATCGACGTGCAGCTCATGTGAATTATCCTAAATTATCAAAGAAGGTCGATATAAAACGACCTTCACCGAGATGTTTATTTAATATAACGTTTTTATATGAAATTTAATATGCCAATTAATATACTGTACATGGGTTGTCTATCAAATTTTAGTCCAAAAAATGATTAATTAATTATTAGAAAAACCTTTTTTTTTAATATTTCACCGGTTTGATTATTAGATAAATTCCATACCAATCGAAAGTATGAAGACCATAGAATATGCAAACATAAGGTTTCCTATTCTTTTCCTGTCACAACTCTCGAGTAGCCAGGTATAAACAGGTAAATCGATAGTAGCATTTAGCAACGGTCTGATTATTAAATTAATGTTATATGCATTAAGCCACATGGAATTTACGAAAATAGTTCGTAAAATTTTTTTCAAGAACTGCTCGTTGTCTTCTTTAGCAGAGTAATTTTTCATGAAAATGCGATATCTCGCATCATTCACTCTAGTGCAGTTCTTGATACCATACATACTGGCTGTAAATTCTTGAACGGTGTTAATTTTTTCATCAATGAAAATACCAAATTATCAAATCCTTTGTTGTATTTTTTATTCAAAACGGTCACTTTTTTATAACGCGTAGTATGATTACCTACAGATTCTAGTGACGCACTGGATAGCTCAACAACATTGTATTTGAAGTTTTTTCTTTTACGAAATGCTAGTTTTAATGCACAGTTTTTAAAAGCACCATCATTAAAATCAATTACATTACCACCTGAATTGCAGAGAAAACATTTTTTAGCCATTTTTTACCACAAAAAAAATAATATCACGTTTTTTCAATACTAACTATAACGACAATCTACTCCAAAATGATACACACATTATACTCGTCTATCGTAATCCTTTTCATTCATAATATCAAAGAGCATGCGCTCTCTTTTTCTTTATATGGACGGACTTCGAGCAGCTGTTATGCTGTGTCTTCTTCTATCGCATCGGATAGTTGGTTGGGACCTCTCAGTCGCACATATTCACTCGCAGCAATGTTTTACTTTTCAAAATTCGACAACCGGAATTCGAGACTGATTTTTCGCAGACAACCCTATAACACCGTGTTTATAATAAAATAACCTTTTTTTTTCATCTATTTTTAAATTCAATAATCGGACCGTTGCTACATGCTACTATCGATTTACCTGTTTATACCTGGCTTCTTGAGAGTTGTGACAGGAAAAGAATAGGAAACCTTATGTTTGCATATTCTATGCTCTTCATACTTTCGATTGGTATGGAATTTATCTAATAATCAAACCAGTGAAATATTAAAAAAAAAAGGTTTTTTTAATAACTAATTGATCATTTTGTGGACTAAAATTTGATAGACAACCCATATACAATATATTAATTGGCATATTAAATTTAATATAAAATACGTTATATTAAATAAACATCTCGGTGAAGGTCGTTTTATATCGGGATCCTATACTATGTAGTCTCCATGATAAACACCTTTCAAAATCTATCCGATGTGATGTTTAACTTGTTGAGTAATACATTAGTGAACTACATGTAGCAAGTTTAACAGTTAATGTGCAATACGCCAAAAAATAATTTCAACGGATTTTACCTTTTACTGTATGTAAAATAAAAATAATGAGTTTGGTTGTGTGTATTTTGAAGATCTCGTTCGATACTTACAATGTACAAATTAGGCCCAGCTTGGGATACCTGATATATGGCCGTGATATACACAACTGGTAACACTGCATACAATACTTTACTGGTGGATTCGCATAGTTTGGAATTACGTCTGTCCCAGCCAGCACCGTCCAAAAAGAGTCCATAAACGTATACACCTTCCTGTGAAAATAAGAAGTAATTAGCTCCAAGCTAAAAACGATGATCCAACTGCGTGCAAATTATGACTGTTCAGATCTTTAACCATTGAATTATTCAATAATTTTTTTCATTGTGTTTCAATAAAGCTATCTCGGTAATCCTTATACAAAGTAGGTCGATTATATTGAAAAATTTTCCAGTCATCAGCATTCTATCAAGAAACCAAAATAATGCAGAATCGTAATTTCTTGGACATCCAAGAAAAATGAAAAAATTCCAAATTCAGTTTTGAAGCTCTAAGCTCTGAATTTTCATTGCGAACAAAAATTCAGAGAGCAACTTTCTATTTCAAATAAATTAGTAGTAATCTTTGATAGCATAAACCCCTTGAACTGAAAAAAACTTTAGCACATAATCGACTATATTTGAAGCATTGAAAGAACATCGGCTGATATACATTCTGTCAAGAAAGTACCGGGAATTATCGATTTAAATCTGGCGGGGCAATGAGGCAGGTAAAAATTTTTTTCCTAGGTTGGTACCACTGCCCTTAATTACTATGCCAAGCTTGAGCGGGATCTGTCAACTAGTGTGTTTGCAACAGCTGATTAAGTCAGTCGATGTCAGAGTGCGTGCCGATTTTTACTATGGGTGATTACGTTGAGCAAAGAATTTGTTTAAAGTTTTGTGTTGCAAATGAATGGTGATGAGACCTGGGTCTACGAGTACGATATGCAAACAAGCCAGCAATCATCGGAATGGGTGGCAAAAAATGAGCCGAAACCGAAAAAACCACGCCAAAGCCGCTCGAAAATGAAGGTGATGCTCATTGTTTTCTTCGATATCCGTGGCGTGGTGCACTACGAATTCGTTCCAGAGGGTCAGACGGTAAACAAGGAGTATTACCTAGGCGTTATGAAACGTTTGCGTGAGCGTATCCGTAAGAAGCGGCCAAATTTGTGGGCGAACAACTCATGGATTTTGCATGACGATAACGCGCCTTCTCACCGAGCTACAATTGTGACTGACTTTCTCGCCAAAAACTCAACAAACGTGCTTCAGCAACCACCGTATTCGCCGGATTTGGCTCCTTGCGACTTTTTCCTCTTCCCAAAACTAAAATTGCCCCTTCGTGGCACCCGTTTTGAGTCGATTGAAGCCATAAAAGAAAATTCGGCGCGAGAGCTAAAGTCCATCCCGGAAAGCGCCTATAAAAAATGTTTCGATAATTGGAAGTGCCGTTGGCATAGATGTATTGGAGCAAATGGAGCCTATTTTGAAGGCGACCCAATAAATTTTGACGATTAAATGTAAAAATGTTGTTTCAATTGAAAATTTCCGGTACTTTCTTGACAGAGTAGTATGTGTAGACATGATCAAGTTGATGACGCGACATCGCTCGGTCACATGTACCAACCATGCTGTTAGCCGCCATTATCCGTATTAACTATGTCAGTAACACTCATTTCGTATTTAAAGGTTTGTATCTAGAAACAGGAGAATCTTAATTAATCAACTAAAAAAATATTTTACATTAGGCGGAGTAATCGTTTCTTCTTTCAACATCTTCATCACTTCGTTGGACATGAAGACCTGATCCAAAGCCCATCCTTTATGAGCTCTTGCAACTTCTTGCTTCATTGCAGTTAAAAATCCTGAAATAAATTTGAAGAGATAATTGTGATATGAAAAGCAGAACAATTAGTCGTTGATTTAAATATCGACAAATTTCTCAAATAATATTTAAATAAGGTTAATATGGATTTTCACCAAGTAAGGACTGATTCAATTCAATATTTAAGACAACTTTCTTGTAACTAAGACTAATATTATCATCTTACGTCTTTTCGATTACCATGTGCCTATCGAATTCCGAACTAGTTCTGAAATATGTGCTTGCTAAGTTGGAAAAATAACCTTCGTGGGTTTCATCAATCGATTTTGAATTGTTTCGTGCAGTTCCAGCCTTGTTGCTGGGGAATTCGTGGTTTGGAAATAAATTTATTTTCTTAGTATTTATATATTCGAACAATTTAAGGACCGGTTGAACAAGAAGTAAGATCTGAATAAAATTTCCTCTGTATACCAGTCCATGTTTTTCTTATAACTACTGTAATTATTGAAAGAAATAACTAAGAAACTAGGAAAAATTGTAGGATTGGTTTAAGCCTCGATGAAAAGGACGGATGTGTGAATGATCGTTCAAAATTTTATTTTCTAAATATTTCAAAAATGGATTAACAAGGAACATTGGTATACAGATTATTTTTTATCGAATTGGGATTCTCTTCGTTAGAATTTCTCTGCGAAAATTCCCCATTTGACAATTTGAAGCAAAAACTGGATTTTGACTACATCGCTGTAAATAGATCGGCAGAGAGTTTGAAAAAGACGCCCAAGTTACAGTCGCTAGGTAGTATTCCGAATCTGCCAGCGGCGGCTCGTGAGGTTTGGATCCAGTTATGCAAAAAACAGATTTTGGAATTCCGTATTTATGAAATGATCCAAATATCCTATTTGACCCCTCGACACCCCTCCTTCCCCCGCTTTGTTATTAATAGATGCACCCTTACGAAATTTTATGAACAACTAAATTTAAGTCATGCAGATTAAATTAATACTGCTAAACGAACAAAAAGCGAAAACAAACGATCCTTATCATCGAATTTCGGAAATAGGTTTTGATACGTTTGAGCCAAGAAAAAAAGTCTTTCTACTGAAACACTTGTTACTGGAATGGTAGCAGTTAATGTAAATCATTTGTAAGCCTCTGGAAATATTTTTTCAAGATCATTACTCATGAAGTGTTTCAAAATTGATGCGATATTTGGTAATTTTGAAAAATCTTCGTCATGATATATTACACTTAATTCATTAATTAATTGTTGTTTGTCAAACATATTTTTATGAAATTTGTTGAAATGATCTACTGAAACGGTGGGAAAGTTACTAGTGTATTCTTTAAATTTTGGAGAATCTACTAAAGAAAAATATAATACATTCTGACATGTCTGCAAATCTTAGGGCAATTCGGCTCACAATATTATCGATGATTTCATAGAATAAAACTCTCAAAGATAATCTTCTCTCATCGCTTTTTACAGAGTCTCATAATCTGATCCTTTTCGAATGTTGCATGTAAATTTCATCCAATCCAATTCGGGATTGTACTTTTTGTAATATTATATTGAACAAGTTCTCACTCCTCAACGATTTTATGCGTTCTTCCGCTATAATAATTTGATTTTTGCAGTAATTGATAACTATTGTTTTTTTTTGGAGGATATCGTAAATATTCTTGAAAACTGCAGTTAAAAATAAAAATTCTAGATTGTTCATATATTGAACATACCCCTTAGCCCCATTAACAGACTCTACCGATGAGGTTTTATCTTCGATTATTTTCGAAAATACATTCTTAATATTGCTCCAGTCGGAGTCTTTAACCTGAATAATTTTGGACCGGAATGCCCATCTGGTATCAGAAGAAGATGAAATTCTGTTGTGGACAATTGAACCAAGAATAAAAGTGCGTTAAGCTGATTGGTGAAAAAATCCGGGAATGGACACTGGCAAAATACATCCGGTACATTTTTATGTTCCTCAAGCCGCTTTGTAAAACTAAATTAAGCCTATGCTCGCAACAATGTCTGAATAGAGCTGCTGATGCGTCATCTTTGATTTTTTTCTGCAACTCATTCAGAGAACCTGCCATCACACTAGCGCCATCATAACACTGTCCGACTATTTTTTTCTATAATCAAACGGCTGTAAAACTACCTGATTAAATCCTACATTGCATCGGCTGTTCTGTCTTCACTTAAGTCATGAAATCCTAAAAAGAATTTCCTCATTTCGCCCAGTTTATTTACATACCTGATGGAAAAGGCGCACTGAGATTTTTTTATAATGTCGTTTGTATCGTCTGCTTATACAGAAAAAAATTTAGACTCTTTAATTTCGGTGTGAATTTTGTCAGCGAGATGTTCGGAAATACAATTAATCAGATCATTTTGAATGGTTTTGGATAACCCCGAGAAAATATGCCCAATTATATTCAAATGATCTTGTATCTGCGAATCCCGCTTAATCAATAGATTAAAAGTTTCTTTGAAATTTCCGGTATTAAAAGTATCGTTCTTTTCATTATGAACCCGGAAAGACAGTTCTTGTTTTGCTAAATAGCAAGTTACGTCAATTAAGTAACTCATCAACTTTCTGTTTTTCCTTACTTCTTCATTATACAATTACAAAGACAATGAAGAGTGCATTTGTAGAGCGTCTTTAATAGTATGAGTGTTCTTTTATAATTTTTTCAAACTCAAAAAACTACTCATGTGTTCCTTTGATATCTCATGTTTTTTAACACTAGCGGATAAATTCTTTAAGTCCGAATAACCCTGTGAAACCCATACATTATTTCTGGCCTTTCCAAGAAGTAAACATGGCCAACAAAATAAACCCATCATACCAATTGATGTTGAAAAAACGTGAAAATGTTTCTCCATGTTTTTTCATCAGGTTTTAGAAGATTAAGAGATGGTGTCGGGCGACCAATTGTAACAATTTCCTTTCGATTATTATCGTTCAACCGCCAAAAAGGGGTTTTCAGTAGGAACGAATGATATCAAAAATGGAATTAATTTCTGAATAATTTGGAAATAAGACCTAATAATCCAACTAAACTAAAACAATTAAATAGATAGGAAGGTACTTATCAAGTTCTGTCGCTTTCGGATAATCTTCAAATCAAATAAGGATGACAAAACACAAATGCACAGATGCGATTGCGCAAACACAACTGGAATGGAATCGGCGTAATCCTGCGACTGCGGGATCGCTCAGGGATCTTTTTCGAGCACCTACTCTTCGCCTTAATTTCGTATGTTTCACTCTATACACCAGTGCATCCATCCTTTACTGATTCATTGGTATATTCCGCGGCACTCAGCAGGGCTGAAGTGTAGTGATAGAATTGCAAGCGCTGGGATAGATCGCCTTCATGTTTTGGTGAAAACGAAGAATGATCGCGGCAGGGCTGCAGCGAGAGCGAAAGGATGAAATATCATAATCACGTGCGAGATTTTGAATGAAAAATTCTTTGATAACGTATTAATTGAAAATTGTAATGAAAAAAGGGATCTGATACGCAAAAAAATATGAATCATTTTATGATATCGATAAGTAGATACACTAAAGATTTTCCAAGGTAAGCCTACCCCGACTAGCCGCCTCTAATCTTCAGTACAAAGTATTATAATTTTTGACTTTTTCGACCAAAAAAAAGGTTCAGAGAAATATTAGACGACAACTGATCCTATAATAACCATAGATGTAACTATCATGCACTCGTATCATAGGATATTTGCAAACCACATTGTAATAGACACACTTTGCTAAAGTCGAATTATTCGATTAGAAAAGAGTGCAGGACGTTTTTATAAAAATCATATGGCGAATTGATTCAAATAGTTTACTTATAAATGCTATGATTATTTGAATGAAATTTATAAACTGAGTGCTGAGTAATATAGACCAGTTAAATTTTCTCAACTATACATGCACTAACGTGCTAAGTTTTCTGACATCAAATGAGATTTTAATACATTTTTAAGTGTGCCTAATATTGGGTATTCGCTGATACTCATGTTGGCGTGAATGTAGGCGAATACCTCAGATTACTGAATACATTTTTATAAATTCAGTGCACAAATATTCTATTGTACTGGTTATCATGGGGGTGTTGCAACACAGGGCACCCACCTATAAGACTGGCGTGGTTCTGCCCGATTGCAGGTATTCTGTTCATAAGGACGAATACGTCAGAAATATATCTATTAAAAAAATGTATATGGGACAGTAATTTATTTCCACAAAAATCTTTGTACTACTACAACAATTGTTTCACCACGATGTGGCTTCTTTAGGTATTACATTGTACTGTCTGTAGTAGTACAAACATTTTTGTGGAAATAAATTACTGTCCCATATACATTTTTTTAATTAAAATGAGTTTCCACCAAGTGAAGACCGAATCTATAAAATATTTAGAAATATATCTGTGCTAGCTATAAGGCGAGGGAACACGATGACGTGTTAAGATTTTTGGAGTTCGCGGTTTATGGCATCGAGTAGAACTCTTCTTGGCGATTGTAAGCCTTCAAAGGCTCCTTTTGGAAATAATGTAAGCACGGAAGGGGGACACCCACAGAAATACTCGTACTACTGGCCATCCAATTGAGGTTGGACTCGTGGGAGCAGTTGTTAAAAGCCTGCATGTTAGGCTAGAGGGCTATTTCATTAATCTGGTTCGCGGTTCTTGGACCTGGATGGTCCGGGATATCTCTTGGCGATTTAAGAGTCTTTATCGTACGTTAAACGTTCGGCCTGAGGGCCTCGAGCAGTAAGTGGGTGGTAAATAAGCCCCTTCGACGTTTAAGTTGCATCCAACCCAACTCAGGCAATGACTGCAGAGACTGTAGAGGTAGGATAGTGCTTCGAAGATACCAGTTTTTACTAGAAGCTACTTCGTTTGCGCGCTAATTTAGGCTATCCCAATTCCGCGTCCATGGCAGTGGCTGTAGACCCTAGGATAGGAAGGTAACTTTAATCTTAAAACTGCGTAATATACGGGTTATCGATCTTAGAATAATCGACTTAGTGAATAATTGCGGTAGATGCTCCTGGAATCGAAAACCAGTTAGAAAACTAATTGACTTGCTAACCCACTAACCAGATTTAGTTCTTTAGAGATACTGATATGGTTTCGTATATTTAGCACTAATATACCGGTTATACCAATAGTTACCTCGTAAAGCTTAAGAATTCAAAGAAGACTTCAGGAAGCTTCTTATATACCTTGAGGATTGAAGAATCCAGCCATCCAGAAACAAGGTGGTCGTCCTTTAAAGCACCAAGTTCTGAATTGTACGTCTCTGTCAAGAAGCTCTGTGAACCAAAAACCAAGTGTTCTTGCTGACCAGGAGCCCTTCAACCAAACACCTGGTACCAGCGCATCATATATGTTATCTAGGGCATCCTGTAGTGACTCGTTCATTATAATTGTGCCTTCTATGGCCAACAGCAAGTCCTTCAAAGTAGTCCTTACGTTACCAATAACTGAAGAATATAAATTGCTCAAAAAACAATATTTGATTTCATCAAATACAAGACACAGAATAAGCAGAAACCTTCACAAAAACATTGATGCAAGATTGATATTATTTCAAATGATACGATAAAAATATAATTTTAAGTGCAATATAATTTAGTATAGTGTACATGTAATGGTTCAACGGAACTCAAAACATATATTATTCATTCAAATTTATTGTATCGCCTTCAAAATAGGCCCCTTCCAAAAACATACACTTACGTGTACGAATTATCAAATCTTTGAAACTATTTGAAGAATTCCCTACTATGTTGATATATTAACATAAATAGAGGTTGATTCTTGATAGAAGGTATATAAATTATTTAAATATTTTAATATTAGCCTTCTACATATTTAATTTCAAAAAATTATATTTAATGATTATAACTTCTGAAAATAAATTAAAATAATATCCTATAAGTACCACTTATATCAAATGACATATAAAATAAACATTCATTATAAGACATCCGAATGTTATAACAAAATGCAGTAAATAAAAATTGTTAACCAAAATTCTATAAATTAAATATTTTGAATAGACAAAATTTTGTTTCTGCTGATAAATCTTATGAAAACAAATATCTTCCGAAAATGTCTAAGATAATCTTAAGAATTTCATTATAAAACTATCTTACTTAGAATATTCAATATTATTGGATATCTAACTAAGTTACTTTATATAAAAACTCAAGATATGTAAAAATATTACTGAAAAACAAGTTTTAAGAGAGACTTTGCTTCGTCAGTATTCAAATAATTCATATTCATATTTGTTGTTGATTGATGTTATATTTATTGAATATGAATTATTTGAAAACTGACGAAGCAAAGTCTCTCTTAAAACTTGTTTTTCAGTAATGTTTTTACATATCTTGAGTTTTTATATGAAGTAACTTAGTTAGATATCCAATAATATTGAAAATTCTAAGTAAGATAGTTTCATAATGAAATTCTTAAGATTATGTTAGACATTTTTGAAAGATATTTGTTTTCATAAGATTGATCACCAGAAACACATTTTGTCTATTCAAAATATTTAATTTATAGGATTTTGGTTAACAATTTTCATTTATTGGATTTTGTTATACCATTTGGATGTCTTATAATGAATGTTTATTTTATATGTCATTTGATATAAGTGGTACTTATATGACATTATTTTAATTTATTTTCAGAAGTTATAATCATTAAATATAATTTTTTGAAATTAAATATGTAGAAGGCTAATATTAAAATATTTAAATAATTTATATACCTTCTATCAAGAATTAACCTCTATTTATGTTAATATATCAACATAGTAGGGAATTCTTCAAATAGTTTCAAAGATTTGATAATTCGTACACGTAAGTGTATGTTTTTGGAGGGGCCTATTTTGAAGGCGATACAATAAATTTGAATGAATAATATCATATAATATCATTAAATATAATTTTTTTAAATTTGAATATCAAAACAGATTTAATCTGTTGTCTTCTACAATTTTAATTTCAAAAAATTTTTTGAAGAAACTTTAACAATTTAATTAATGTCTTTATAAGCACTGCTCATATTTAATAGACGTATAAAATCAAAATTCATCATACAATATCAAATGGAATTAAGAAAAACCAACGAATATAAATTGTCAATTGAAATTAAAATATAAATAAGCAAACATTTTTTGTTTCGTTCCAGGCATGCGTACTGAACTCTTCAGACAAACGTACGAAGCCCTGTTTGTTAATTAAATATATTGAATATTTCAAATGGATTAGTTTTTGAGAAGTTCTTGAAATTATGTTTTATATTTTCGAGAAAGAGTTATTTTTTCATTAATATAGGATCAGAAAACAATACATTTTGTAACAAACAGGGCTTCGTACGTTTGTCTGAAGAGTTCAGTACGCATGCCTGGAACGAAACAAAAAATGTTTGCTTATTTATATTTTAATTTCAATTGACAATTTATATTCGTTGGTTTTTCTTAATTCCATTTGATATTGTATGATGAATTTTGATTTTATACGTCTATTAAATATGAGCAGTGCTTATAAAGACATTTATTTAATTCTTAAAGTTTCTTCAAAAAATTTTTTGAAATTAAAATTGTAGAAGACAACAGATTAAATCTGTTTTGATATTCAAATGTAATAATCCTTCTATCAAGTAAAAAACCGCTCCTTCTTATTTTATTTTTTTAAATTAAATATGTAGAAGGCTAATATTAAAATATTCAAATAATGTTGATATATCTTTGAATTCTTCATAGTAATTGAACGTTACATCTATTAGTATGAAAATTACGGGATAAGCATACTTCAAGAAGAATAGAGAGGTAATAGAAGACTATTTACAGTCTATACATTATACACTAAATTATACAATTTTGGGTTGTTTTACCAAGATTAAGAGAATTATTGCGATGGAATTCTTGTTGATCGTTGTACTATAGTGTTTATTAAAGAGGAGTAGATCGATGGGCATTTTCACTGTTATTCATTTGGATTCACTGGCTTCATTTCACAAATTCTTTAACGTAAATAACAAGTATAAAAATGATGAATAATACATTCATTTTCGTGTTGTTCAGTTGCGATATTTGTGCTCGAGAGAGTGAACGAAAATGTTCCTTGAGATTGAATTTAAGAAGTTAGAAATGAGTACGAGATAGACATTTTTTTTGAGTTCGTTATGAATAGTTTTGTGTTATCGCGAGAGAGGTACTTGTTCAATAGACTGCCACGAAGTGTTTCGTGTTAATACGGGGGAGGTAAGTATTTAACTAAACTAGGACGAAGAGTTTATTTTTAACTCGGAGTGGCTGAGTTTAACTGCTTTTGGGGTGAGTATTGTCGGATTAGGATTACGATGTGAAATGACAAAATGTTTGAAAATTACTTTGGCGACCGGCTTTTCACGGAAGGTTTGACATTGTCACAGTAGAAAAGGACGGAAAAAGCGGAGCTGCGAGGTATCCTATACTTGTCAATTTAAACTTGTCAATATCGAACATATTTCTAGTTAGTAAAGAAATTTTCTAGTAAGATGAGTTTCGGCCACCATTTCATTGTTGGTTCGAAAATGATAAGTGTTGTGCCTAAGGTAACGTAAGGACGCAGTGAGAAAGCCTAACTAGAACAAAACTGAAATCATAACTCGCATAAGCTTCTGAGGAATCTTTACAGAAGATCTGGAAGTATCAGAATAATAATATGGTATAATTTCTTAAATACTTCAGTATTCACCACGAATTTTGTTCACGTCTCCTATAGATTGAAAGTAGATGGTGATTTTAGTTTAGCAAATGAAACAAAGTCGATAGGAGCCATATCTGAGGAAGTATTTGCTGAGTAAAAATTTGGTGACTTTTGGACACAAATTTATTCAATATTGATAACTTTGGAACATAGAAATTACAGCAGCTTTTCCTCTGTCAGATGCAGACATTTATGCCCGGCCAGAGCGAGACAAATTTTCCACCATATCTCGACCGCTTTTGGATGCACTGTACCACTTATGAGCATTTATTTTCAATTAAGTTGATTCACCGTGAGCCTTTTGTAACATTTTCAGCACTTCCACATGAAATTCCGTTTTTAATGCAAAATTTAAGAGAAATTTTTCGATGGATATTTTTATCTATTGTTAAAATCGGAAAAACACTTGAGATGAACTGACGATATGTTGTACTATATACAAATTAAATGACAAATATTCTTATTTATTGTAACAGTAGTGAAACACACTTGAGATGAATTAACAAAATAGAGCACTGTATAAAAAATAAATCACAGATGATGCTCAAACTCTGCGTGACTAAGGACAGTTATTTCAATTTTTCGCGAAAAGAATTTCGACAAATCTTTTCAAACGAGCCTTTTAAATGATCAATTTCCGGTACTTTCTTGGCAGTTGGTATATAAAAACTTTTATAGTATTGATGAATCCAAAATTTGAAACCGGATCCATAATATGAGATAAAAAATATATTTTTTAGAGCCATTCAGATGAAATATGTGGGAGAATCTTCCCTTGAGTAACCATATATACAATTCAAATTATATACCATATATACACAGAGTGTGTATGAATAGTTGCGAAAAAATTTAGGAGGTGAATCCTTGTCAAAAAATAGACCCTCCCTTTATTCTTTTGAGTCCCCCTTGCTTAGTTAAAGCCCCCTAAAGCGCTCGAAAAACCGTTTTTAATTTTTTTATTAATAACCAAAGAACTGACAAGAATAAAATTAAGCAGACATTTTATGCAGGCGAGAAGGCATTCAAAAAATTTTTCACCAAGTAATGGAGCGATTTGTTAATTCGCAGAATTGACTACTATTGATCAACACCTGCTTCCTCAGTTGAAGAAGATACTCCAGAAATGAAAATTATACTAGAAAGAAGATTTTTTTTGAAGATTTAGCTGCTATAGATGTTCAATTTGTCAGCTGTGCAAACTCTTAAAATATTTTTCATTTTCAAACCTTTTTGCATTCTGTCGATTTCTTGCTTCAAGAAGATGTTAAGTGGATTGTACTGACCCATTATTCGTATTCTTTCTTTTACCTCGAAAGGATCATAATTCGGAGGCATTTTGCTTAACATGTCGATGGCCTGCCTAGTGACGCAAGCTTCTCTGGTTTCTCCACCTCCACCACCAGATTCTTTAGGTTGTATCGATAGCATCTGGGCTAGCATTTCACTTGTAGTATTAGTCTGATACCTGGAATGAATCGAAAACTAAAAATGGTTTTGAGGAGTTCAGAATGCAAGAAGTAAATGAGGTTATTAAGCGAATGAAGCCTGGTAAATCGCCAGGTCTGGATGGTATATATCCTGAAATGATCTAGCATGTGTGGCATAGTATACCTGTGTACATGTTATCTATGTGCAACACGGTCACGAGAGAGGGTAGTTTGCCTGGGATTTGGAAGATTGCTTCGGTTGTGATCTTGCTGAAGTCAACAGAGAAACTAAAGACGGAGGCGGGGTCATATAGGGCGATATGTCTTCTGCCGGTCCTTGGGAAAGTGGAAAAACTGATGTTGAATAGGCTGGAGAGAAAGACTGGGGGCATGTACAGCAAGCAGTATGACTACGTAAAAGGGAGCTCTACTGTTGACGCTTGACTCATGTTTGAGAGAGTCGTGAGAGAAAGCGAGAAGAAATATGTGCTGGATGTATTTGTGGACTTCAAGGCTGCTTTTGACAACCTCAATTGGGGGTACGCCTTGAAGTGCTTAAGTGATGTAGGTTGCGAGGAAATGGCGCTTTGGCAAAGTTATTTTAATGAAAGAGAAGTAAGAATGGTAGGACAGTATGAATTTGTTGTAAGAAAGACGATGAGAGGATGCCCGCAGGGCTCCATAGTGGGCCCTAAGGTGTGGAATCTTTGCATGAAAGGTCTGTTGGTAGATCTTGAAAGGAAAGGCTGCGAGGTGGTAGCATTTGCTGGTTCTGTGCTCCTCCTGGTGAAAGAGAACAGTCGTCTCACTCTTGAGGAGAGAGGGACAAACTATTTGAATCTATTGAGTAATTGGGCTGCTGAGGCAGGTGTAAGTGTGTAAGAAAGCAAGAGAGTTTGCATTTTGGTTAAATGTAAGCTGGCCTCGAATAGGCCTCCGAACGTGCGTCTGAATAGCATTGCTGTTCAGTACGCTAAAAGCGTTAAGTACCTGGAAATGCGAGTGGAAGAGGGATATAGATTTTCTGGTCACTTCTGCGATGCACAAGAGAAACTGGTGAGACTGAGAGAGTGACAGAGGGTAGTTATGTACGCATGTCTAAGAGTATGTCGTCGGACGGTATAGACGGATGCCATGAATGTCTTGATGGATGTCCCTCCATGGGATCTTTTGGCGAAAGAAATGGGAATGGAATACAAACTAAAGAAAGGTTTGGCTGAATGATTTTGATAGAATGACAGTTGGCGAAAGAAATCAGGACCCTGAGAGGGGTGTGATTGAATTAAAAAACATAATGAAGGCTGAATGGCAAAGAAAATGGGATAACAGTGAAGCTGGGCGAGTCACTCATAGGTTCATCCCGAGGGTCGATTTTTCCAGCGAGACTTAATGGTTCTCCCCTGGCTTACATGTAGGATACTTGATTACGGGTCATGGGAGTTTGAATGAATTTTTGTATGAAAGGGGACTCTCTGAGCATGATAGATGAGTGAAGAGATTGAGAGTTGGAGCCATGTCCTGTATGAATGTACAGAGTATTTGGAGGAAAGAATGATAATATTGGAGGGAATGTTATGAGGAGCAAATGGAAGTGTATGACACAAGCTGGATGATAGAAGCACATGAAAGATATGAAAGAATGGAAAGCTCCTCCAGGGCAGTCTTCTCAAAAAAAAGACATAGACTCATTGAGGTGTCTCTCTCGGGGTGATCTGGGGAAGAAGGCTGAGTTTCTCATTGCTGTGGAACGATTGATGGTTGATTAACTCAGTGACAGGGAGTCCATCGCAGCACAGCGCCTCTCCCTTTAAACTAGCGTACTCTACCCTATTGCAGTAAATCTCCGGATTTTTCTGTGCAATGGCTGAGTGCGTAAATTGGATAGGATCTATCCACATATAAAATACATTGTCAACATATCTTTTCCAATAAAGAACTTTTTTAATTGAAATATTTTGCGATGAAAAGATCTTCTTTTCAAGATATGTTATCAAAATTTCGCTTAAAAGTGATGAGAGGGAAGAAAGCAGAATATTTGCTTGAGTCATATTTCAAGTAAAATCAGATAATGTGAGGATGAGCGAAAAGCTTTTATCCAATACGTTTCTACGTAGGGTATGAAAGAAAATAGATTCACAACATCGAAGAAAACAAATTTAGCATAATAGTGAACTTTGAGAGTTCGTCAACAAGTTGTATGGTGTTTTTGATTGAAAACCTAGAGTTGTGTTGTATGAGGTTGTTCAGAAAATAATTTTGGTTTTTCCCGATAGAGGATATAATTATATTTTTTCGAACCTAACTTCACACTTGAGCTGAATAATCATTATATGTTTCGAAAGCTGATAAAGCATGGCTTGTGTGTGAAAAAGTTCAATTAATTCTACGCAGTAGTTTTCAGTTGGTGCCCTTTTGAATATGAAGAGTAATAAGCATCATTTTCGTCATATTTCACTGTTTTACTATAGAAAAGATAAAAATGCTGTTCAAGCCAGAAAGAAATTAACCGATGTGTATGGAGAAGATGTGTTGACAGTGTGCCAGTGTAGGAACTGGTTTGCAAAATTTAGATCCGGCAATTTTGATGTCAAAGATGTACCTCGTTCAGGAAGGCCAGTTGGAGCTGATAAACACACGATAAAGGCATTAGATGATGCCAACGGCGAAAAACAACACGTGAGATCGGCTAAAGGTTAAATTTATCGAATTCAACTGTTTATGACCACTTGGAAGGCCTGGGTTTAACCTCGATGCTTGATATATGGGTTCCCCATGTTTTTATGGAGAGAAATTTGTGTCGTCGCGTTGATTTCTGTGATTCCTTTCCCAAACATCACGATAATGATTCATTTTTGAAGCGCATCATTACTGGGGACGGAAAATGTGTTGTATATAACAATGTCAAACGCAAGAGATCATGGAGTAAAAAAGATGAACCGCCTCAATGCATTTAGAAAGCCAATATCCATCAAAAAAAGGTTATGTTGTCTGTTTGGTGTGATTTTAAAAGAATCGTTTTTTTGAGCGTTTACCGGATAACATAACAATTAATTCGCAGGTCTACCATCATCAGCTGGACAAACTGAATGATGCAGTTCAAAAGGACAGAATTAATCAACAGAAAAGGTGTAGTGGTGTTTCACCAAGATAATGGGATATACTGGCACACCCTCCAGATCTGGCGCCTTCGGACTTGCAAGGATTGTCCAATGTTTTATATTGGCCAGACTGGCAGATCGTTCTAGAAGAGAATCAACGAAGATCAAAAAAGTTACACTTCCAAAGTCCACACATTCAACATACGCTAACCATATAATAGAATGTGAATATGATTTAATAATCATAATAATAACGAATAACGAAATAATCCACATCGAGAGTAAAGGGTCTAGATTAACATTCTTAGAATCACTTGAAATAAACCGATATAATTCCCAGGAAATTTTCCTTAACGAACACACAGATCCCAATAGATCACCTCTATTGAATATCTTCGTTAAGTTTGGAAATAGCAGCGACAACCCCAATAACTTTTGACATTGTCGATTTCTCTCCACCTTATTGGGAACACCCAAATATCTGTCATCCTATTTCTAGTCCAATTTGCTGTAATAACTGTCAATAAGAACCTATGTAAGTTTTCACACAGTATCAGTTCAAGTGTTGAACATGGTTAAGCCACAGTGTGGCGAAACCATTGTCGTTAATCAATGAAAAGTTTGTCCTTGTTTAAGTCCTTGTTTTCCCTTTCTACTGTAATTTTTTTGATATCCTGAATCTCTTATAATAGTTGTTTTAGTGTTACTTCCATTTCTTTGTGTGGTATACACAATTTAATACGAAGTATTCTTTTGTATGGTACCGTTTAGAATTCCTCAACTTCAGGTTGTATCAAAATTGACTTCGAACATATTGATGATCCTCTACATTATATTAAATTTTACTGGTTTCATTTCAAGGAGGAAAAACAAAGCGCACACGCTTCATTCCACTAAAAACGACTAAGGGAGATTCGACTTAAAACACAGATAGGAAGGTCTAGACTGAATAAGGCAGGAATGACAAGAAAGATAATCAAATAGGACAAGACCAACCACTATAAATCAATTTTATTTAAAATAATTCACAGTTTTTGTTTCACAATTTATTCAGAATCCTGAATAAACCTATGTTTCGGTCTTACGACCATCTTAAAAGGGGTACAAAAAGGAACTAAACTTAAAATTTAAAAATGTTCTATTTATTACAATTCGGACATCTGTGTATTTCTACAGCACATGAAAATAACAGGAAACTCAAAAATTGAAAAAGATTCTATTTATTACACTTCGGACATCAGTGTATTTTTATGCCGTGTTTTTTATCTGGGTATTTTTATGACCTTTTTGAATTTTTAAGTTTCCAGTTATTTCATTGCGCGATAAAAATACACAGATTTCCGAAATGTAATAAATAGAACATTTTTCCAATTTTAAGTTTAGTTCCTGTACTCCTTTGAAGATGGTCGAAAGATCGAAACCCGTGTCAGGATTCTGAATAAATTGTGAAATATAAAAACTGTGTGAATTATTTTAAATAAAATTGTTATAATGTTTCACCTAGTGCCAACCGCATATTCCATTCATGTCACTATAATATATATGTATCATGTTCTTCCTCAATAATCAGGTTAATCACTTGCTGCAGCACGTAAACTCCAAAACAAAAACTATGAACCAAATTTTCAAATTCGTTACTACTGGGAAACACTCAACTGACTCTACTTGTGGGAATCAATGGATCTGATTTCTACTAAAGGGTTTCCCAATAAGATTGTTCACTTTGAGATTTAAAAAAAAAAACGAGTATATTTCAAGAGAAATCAATGGATGTTTATTTTATTGTAAAGATGAGAGTATTCCATTAACAATGTAAAACGATATCAGCCAAATGGCCGCCACGGCTACAGTAGCAGCACCATATCCCTTTCATGAAATTTTCTATGACCAATTCGCACATTTGCGGCTATATGTCCTTGATAACTTCACGAATTCCATCTTTAAGGTCTTGAATCGATTGTGGAGCAATGGCATAGACCTTATCATTCAAAGAAAAAAGTCTAAAGGTATTAAATCACAAGATATCGGTGGCCAATGGTGATCCCCTCTTCGAGAAATAACGGCTAGGAAATTTTTCTTGATATTTACAGATCAAGAAAATGACATTGATGACTTATTGAAACGTTTTGGCATGATAGATAGTAAAATTGTTTGTACACCATTAGACAGTAGCATTGATTTGAATTATATTGAAGGCGAAACTTATGATTCAAAAGTACCTTACCAGGAGCTCATTGGCAGTTTAATGTATTTAACCGTTATGACACGCCCTTATATTGCTCATGCAGTGAGTGTACTCAGTCAATATAATAATATTTATACTAAGTTACACTGGCAGTATGCCAAATTTATTAATTAAATTTAGTAATGAAAATTCCAGCTTAAAAGGATTAGCAGATGCTGACTGGGGGTCCGACAAGCACGAAAAAAAATCTTTTACTGGTTAAGTGTTTAAACTTTCAGATGGTTCAATTTCATGGAAAAGCTGTAAACAGAGGACGGTTACTCTGTCGACAACCGAAGCTGGTATATGTCTCTGAGCGAGGCAGCAAAAGAGGCCATTTACTTAAGGAGTCTTTTGATTGACCTTACTGGTAAATTGGATTGTATCAACAATTACAATGATAATCAGAGTGCCCAAAAATGGGCAAACAATCCACTTTTCCACGATAGATTAAAATATATCGACATACGATACCATTTTTTTATTCAAAAAAAAAACTTTTGAATAAAAAAATTCTTTTGGAAATTAAAATTGTAGAAGATAAACATATTTCAATTTGTTTTGATATTCAAATTTTGTTATATTTCTTCTATCAAGTAAAAAGCCTTTCTATTTTATTTTATATATAATATATAATTATATTTTGGCTTCAATAAATCTCATTATGGGGTGTCAATGAATTTAGGTAAACCTTAAAATAACTCACTTTGTTCTTTGATTTTGTTAGAACATAGATCAATCTTGAATATATAGTTGATCTGTAGTTCGAAGCTTAAGTCTTTTAACACGTGAGTGATGTAGGTTTATGTTTTTGATTTTGATATTTGGATTATTGAAAAACGGCTGATGAAGGGATTATCTAGAATTATATTTGTTTTTTGAAAATATAGTGCACATTTTTTAGAGATTTTTGAAATAATTTGTTCGAATATTTAAATGTATTAAATATTTCAAATAAATTATATTCTTTGGGAAGTCCTTCAAGTGTGTTCATGTTTTTATAAGGCAAGTAGTATTTCTTAAGATAAAACCAGAAACAAAATTTTGTCTCGTTTGAATATTTATTTATTAATTTTAATTACTTTCGTATATCTGTTGGGTTATTTATTTCATTTGACATTGTATATTGAGTTTTGATTATATACGTCTATTAAATGTAAGCGGTGCTTGTTTTAGACATTAATTTAATTCTAAAAGTTTTTTTTTGAATAAAAAAAAAATATTCTTATGTTAGTAGTAGATTCTATGTTTTCTATGTTTATTTTTGTATGTCACTGCCAACAGCTATTTTTTGTTTTCTGTTCGTTCTTAAAATTGTTACCGGCAAGTGTAAGGACCAAGTGTCGAAGTCAGTTAATATATTGTAGCGTCAGTAAATATATTGTAGCGTCAACAAGTGTAACGTTTATTTCGTATCCAACTAGTTTAAATTCCTATTTTACTTGAATCAACAACAGTAATTTGGTTCGTTCGTTTTGAATCAATATAATATATAAAAATAAATTCAAAATACTCACGTAATATCCGCATTTGGATGTAAGCCGTAGACCTGAGGAGGATCAGTAGGGGCAAATGTATCAATATGGGCGAGATATTCTGAAATCTGTTTGAATTTCACTATTTTGTATCCTTTGGCGAACTCAAATGTGCTGTCGAACAAACTATCATTGAACCAGAATCTGCAGAAAGTATTCAATAATCTCTTATCGAAATCATCTGTTACTCGTCCTCCATAGTGAACCTCTCCCAACATATATCTGAAAATTCAATCAAGTTAAAAAATGATTGGTGTATAGAAGCAGAGTGCGAAATTAAGGAGGGATGATTTTAGACTGTAAAGAATATTGTAGGATGATGACGACCGTGAAAATGTTTATGAAGATTTTTTTTTCGAGGTGAAGGTGAAGAGAATGAAATTAATGAAACTACCAATTTAATGAATGCCAACTAGTTTCGACGTATTTAACGTCATCATCAGGGAAAATATTTGTTGACATATAAATAAAATAATTTATTCATAAAAATCTGAAGCTATATTTGGTGAAGGTACCGACGAATGGTATTGTTATTGGCAGTGAAATAGTGCAACTGAAGGGTTTATCTGTAAACGACATAATATCAACGCATGTGTTCGCCTATCTTTTTAAATTAGATATCAAATGGATGTCCGATCTTTTATTAACAGCTTTTGGATTTTTCTGAATGCAAATCATCTCGTCTATTAATCTTTTTTGTTGACTAAAATCCTGACCCCAGAGAAATCGGAAACGGGGTATAGCGAATGTTCAGCTAGTGCAGTGTTATTGTTTTTTCTTTTGGAAGGATTGAGAAAATTAATAATATCTCTTTCATGCTCCGCAATTATTGTCTTTGGATATCTGCCTGTTTGACCTATGTATACAGCGTTTCACTCACCACACGGTATATTGTAAACAATTTCTGATCTCGACTCCCCAGGAACAAGAGTTTTAAGCTTGCTGTACAATTTCTTTTTAAATGTATTTTCAGATTTAACCGCGATTGCAACATCCTCGTCATTCAGGATATGACGAGCGCTCTGCGAAAGACCTGCAATATAAGTAATCTTAAAATATATTGGTTTAACATCTGATTTTATAGGACCAACCATATCTTCACCACCTGCATATGCCTATATAAAATATGGTTGGCGATCTTAGGGGGATACCTGTTGTTCAGTAGTGAATTTTTCCATGTTCTCTCGATGGAAAGAAACATCAGATAATTGTAGTGCTCTACCTTTGAGATTTTTTATTATATTCAATTTTTGTGTTAAAGGATGTACAGAATAAAAATTTAACACTGTGCCAGAAACAGTGGGCTTGTGATACCAATTGGTTTTCAATTTTTCCCCGATCGAATCACCACCGTGTCAAGGAAAGGTAACTTACCATCCTTCTCTTTCCCTACCGTGAATTGCAATTTGAGGAGTCGAGATTGGATATTGTTTACAGTATACCGAGTGGCGAGTGCGACGCTGTATACATAGGTCAAACAGGCAAGATATCTGAAGATAAGAATTGCGGAGCATAAAAGAGATATGAATAATATTCTCCATCCTGCCAAAAGAAAAGACAATAACACCGCTCTAAATGACATTCGCTACACTCCGGCTACGTTTTCGATTTCTCTGGGGTCAGGATTTTAAGTCAACAAAAAAACTACAAAAAGAGATTAATAGACGAAATGATTCGCATTAAGAACAATCAAAAGCAGTTAATAAAAGATCGGACATTGAGAACCCCAACCAACCAAGCATACTTCAATTTGATATCTTATTTAAAAATATAGGCGAACACATCGCATGCGTTGACATTATGTCGTTTAACAGATAAACCCTTCAGTTGCACATATTTCACTCCCAATAACAATATCATTCGTCGGTCTCTGAGCTGGAAAGTTTTTAATTATAAATTAATGATACCTATATCTATTTTTTATCATATATTTGACAACCGAAACCTTCAATAAATGTGAGTACCTTCACCAAATATAGCTTAAGATGTTTATGCATAAATTCCTTCATATGTCAACAAATATAATATTTGTTTTTTAAATTACTATTCGTAGATATATTATACAATGTTCATTCTTTTTAGAGCCCTGATGATGACGCATTTATTAAATTGGTATTTCCATGAATTTTATTCTTTGACCTTCACCTCTCAAAAAAATTCATTGTAAAGAATATTTCGACCAACATATCTCATACAAAATCTTATTATTTTTGCGTGCTTGTCTAGGGAATAGCGTGCAATTGTCTGTAATTTACGGATTTTGAGCTGAAATTGGCCTCAAATGACTAGGTTGGAAACACTGATGAAGAATATCAAGTCAAAAGTAATTCCGTAAACACTCTAGCTTTTGAATCGAAACAGTTGGATACTTGAAACTTTCAGAGTAGGTATAGACCTAAAATCTCACTTGAGTTCGTTAATGGGCAAAATCGATCAAATGGTTCAGCAGTTATTCAACTTCAAAAAATTCCTTATTTTTTCAATATTTTCGAAACTACTGCTCCGATCGAATTCAAATTTGGTGTTTAGGTGAATAATAATAAGAGAAAATTTTAGGTAGAGCTACAGGTAAAAATGCAAATTTCCGAACAAAACCACCTGGATACTCAGAAACGAAGAATTTTCCAAGATTTAAAAAAAATAGTTCAACTTCTGTTTTCAGGGGAAAAGATTTCCATCATGAGTCTGTTCCGAAAAAACCACCCCCATGGCATCAACCCCCAACATTGTTTGAATAGGAAAGATATGTCGAGTGTTGGTTAGTTTGAAAGTTATTTATGTTCTGTGCAGAACCCAGTAAAAATGTTCAAAATCGGTTCACTAAAAAAACTAAACTACTAAATAATGTAATATTGAACTTACAGTCGAAATACTGAATTGTTTCAGCTGTTACTATTTGGTAGTTGATCATAATTAAAACATATTGTAGAAATTACTGTTTTACTAGCAATAAAAAGATATATTATACATTTTCTTGTGACTCGAGTTTCGGGAAGTGAACTATTCCATCATCAGACAGTTGTCACCCTATATATGAAGTTTTGTTGGACCTGGTTTTTTTCGGTTTTTTTATCAATATGCAACGATACGGATCGAAGCAAAAAGGGAAGGAGTCTTTTAACCATATAGTTAATTTTCATGAGATTTCTCATTTCATCAGGAGAACAGTTCTAAGATTATAAAAAATGACGTTTATATAACATTCGTATGACAGAACGCAGAATTGTGTTTGCATTTATCATATGTAGTTTCTTAAAGAAATAATTCAGAGATTTGAAATTTTCAGGAAAAATTGACTGTTTGAACAAGCTTGTAAAGCGTGTAAAATTTTTGTAATTTATTCCGCTCAAATAATGTTATTTGGTAATTTCAAGCCAAACATAGTAATTTCATGGATACATTCAACTCTGTCTATTCGGCTGTCTGAAAGTATAATAACCTTCCAAAAATATCTTGAAATCTGCAGAGAAGCATCAAGCTTGCGATTTAGAAAATTAATTTCATGAGGAAATCTTAATCAACGATCATGAATATGGATAAGGAAGGTAGGTATGAAGATTTATTTTTTTTGCAGATTATGATTTGATTCGCTGAATTCTCTCCGAAGAAATTGTTTTCTGATTATTTCAATCAAATCGTAGAAACAGTGAAGGTTTTTATACTCGTGTATCTATGAATTCAGTAACCTGATTCGACTAATCGGAAAATGTCCGAAACATTTCAGATGACGACCAAAGATAAAAAAATCATAGAACTTAATGAACTAGTTCGTTGAAGCTTTGCATGTTGAGTGACTGATATCAGCAATTTTCGCATAGGATTGTTCTTTAACAGATTTTTTGTAAAATAGTTTCTTATATTGATATGTTGTACCACTTATTGAAATCTCATTATTATACCCAGCAGTAAGAACTTTCTATAGGTGTAGCATCTTTTTTGGAAAAATGAATTTATCTGATTGGCTATAAATGAAAAACTGATTCATATATTTTCAAAGTTTGAATTTATTAGAAAGTTTGAACCTTGACATATACGAATGAAAAAAAATCATTCTGGGCTATAGCAGTAATGTTTTCAGGTGTACGTGAACGTGAACGGGTTGTTTTATCAAATAAATATTCAGTTTTCATGAACAAATCGATCCACGAATTTCCGTAAGGCCATTTCATTTCATAATAGAAGATCCGCTAATTTGGAAATGAGTTTTTCATATTTCCCAATTTTATTGAAACGTATATCGACCTATTTCTTTTATGTCAAATATTGAATTTACTTTCTGTCAAAACACAAATGACAGAGAAGTGTTGCCAGGCTCGAAATAACCACTACTCCAAAATGCAAGCTCAAGATGGCCCACCTTTTTCTTTGTGTGCATCTTAATTTTGACTGAATTTATCAAGATGTTCAATTGAAATATGCTTAAATTAGTTCTTGTTATATTATACTCTCGGCGACTAGAATAAATAACCAAAGACCTGCTGCTTTTTTTCAAAATGAATGACAACTGCTCTTGTAACACTTATCTCAAAACTTAATC
Organism: Megalocaria dilatata; assembly: GCA_034642435.1. NCBI lineage: Eukaryota > Metazoa > Arthropoda > Insecta > Coleoptera > Coccinellidae > Megalocaria > Megalocaria dilatata. The sequence goes on along the minus strand of CM067854.1, from coordinate 58,601,325 downwards.
AATTTAAATACTGTTGGTATCGGTTTTTTTTTAGAGTGATAGAACTTTAAATTCAAATAAAACACACTTAAATTAAAAATGAAGCCAAATTTTTTTTTATTTGAAAGATAATTTTATGACATTTATGTATAATTTCCGGCACGACTAGCTCTGAGGAACCGCATTCAACCAGACCAATTTTGGACCACTTTTTCGAGTAATTCAGCCTTATTTCATCAATAACACGAGTCATGTTGGCTTTCAAAGCGTCTATTGTTTCTGGTTTATCAGCATACCAATGACTTGAGATAACCCCAAAGAAAATAATCCAGTGGAGTTATGTCGCATGATCTTGGAGGCCAATTAATTGGACCATTTAACGAAGTGCTCTATAAGTTTGGCGAATAGAACACTGGTTTTGAAAATAAATTTCAACAATTTGTAAATGTTGTTGCGGCGTGAATCTTTTCATGATAATTTGTCAATGCTTACTGAACAACATGGCTTCTACCTTCTGTCAAATCACAGTTGTTCCTATCGAAAATTCTATCACTCTAAATAAAACACCTGATACATTAAATTCATTCTCAAATGTGCTAAAACTACCCAAAATATCTTAATTCTCAACAAGCACAGCAGTCCACAAAGCGAAAAAAAAGGGAGAGAGAAGATTAATTTTGTGAGGAAGAAAAATCAGATACAGAGAAAGGGTTAAGGTAATTCAAACTGAACTCCTATTTAGACCACATTCAATAGAATTCGATATACTAGATTTACATATTCGAACGAAGGTGAATCGGATAATTTATATAACACCCTAAACGAATCCAATATCGAAAATAGTAGAGAACAAACTGAAAGATATTCAGAACACCAATTCTTTGATATATTTATGAATCTGCCTAATACGCTTGTTTCAGAAAGAGAACATCAAATAAAAAAATAATTGAAGAAGCAGAAACTTTTGTAATAGAATAGGAATTAGCGTTAAAAAAATGGATTGGATTAGAAAAAGAAAGCAGATCAAAATCTTACAATATTCACAAAATCAGATAAAAGCACTAGATAAATCACATTATACCGAACAAACGATAGAATCAATCAAAGAAAGAAAAAATCACTCAGAAAATATCCACCAAAAGCATTCAATAGAAAAATAAAATCAGAATTAGAACGAGCACGTGGTATAATAACAAAGAGAGTTATAAATAAACTATCAATGAAACCCAGGTACCACAATTATATTCACATAATATTAAATAAGGTTATTCTGATTTTCACAAATTTTTATTGGTATTATAATACAACAGTTTTTTCGCTATCACAGATAGGTGGTATTTTACATTTTTAAATAACTAAATTTGTTTTCGAAATCAGTTTCTATTTATATTTCCGTACTCACATTTTTATTGAGCACTAAAGCCAGAAAAAGGGGTCTCTGTTAAATCCAGTTTATCTGAATATGTTCAACAGGGTGAGTTATTTAGGTCTAATTGTTCGTTGAATACTATTCCACTTCTGTTGTATTTATCTCTAGTGACTCAACAGGTTTAAGTCGTAACTTTTACTTTCTATATGTAAAATTTCAAAATTATGATTGAAAGTTTGTCCTGTAAAAATTGTTTGAATATATGGAATAACTTAAGTTATTGAGAAAATGTTCACAAATTCTTTGGGACACCGCAGGTTAACTTATAAGCTCCCGATTTATTGTTAATGATTTCAATCAGGTTTTAAGAAGTTTTGAATGAAGTTTTTGAATCAAATTTATTTTTGAGGTATAAAGCAGTTTTCTCAGAAAAACCTTAATTATATTTGAAGGAAATGCATTTGAAATTTTGTTTTGCATAAGGGTCTACCATATTTAAAGCTATTTTATTATTTTAATTCTTCAATAATTTATCTATCAGTGTAGGATCCTAGTCATTATTTAAAGCTATTTGTCTAATGATGTCGAGTTCAGATATATAATTTTACCGATGGGATGTTAACTAGTCTGTGAATCATACATATAATATTTGGTTTAAAGAATGATTTAATTTATTGTATATAATAGTATCAGTATATGTTGGTTAATGAGGTATTGAAAATTCATGTGTATTATTGATTCTGGTAACTGTTAAATCAAGAACATTAATAGAGTTATAATGTTCGGTTTCCATAGTATTCCATAATATTGAAGGATGAATTACGTTGATAAAGAAAAAAAAAATTTTTAATAGTCTGTCTGTACCTGTGAAGCAACAAAAAATATCTCTACATATCCATACGAATATAAAAAATATTTCATAAGGCAATTTTAGATTCAATATTGTTCATGAATATTTCTGCTAATAAAGGACTTAAGGGATTTCCCATAATCAAACCTTTTTCGGATTTATAATTGTACGACATACAGATTAGTTAATGATGAATCGAGAAATTTATATCATTGAACATCATTAAAGAAAAAGCTATTAATAATGGCTAGAATCCTACAATGATAAATAAATTGTTGATGAATAAAAATAATGAAATAGCTTTAAATATGGTATACCCGAATACAAAACAAATTTTAAATAGAGTTGATTAAAATTAACTAAATGTATTTCTGAGAAAAATGCTACATAACTCAAAAATAAATATGACATGAGAACTTCATTCAAAACTTATTCAAACCTGAGTAAATTCATTGAAGGTTAATCGGGAGTTTATAGCCGATTGCCCAAAAGTTGACATAGAACAGACTGGAAGAACTTTCCGACATAGAATTTTTTAATATTGGAAAAGTTTCCTGAATAACAAAAGTGATTCCACATATTCTAACCATTTCTAAGAAACAGGACATACTTTCAACTATAATTTCAAAATTTTACATATAGAAATGTCTTAAGACCTGTTGAGCCAGTAGAGATAAATAAATACAACAAAAGTGGAATAGTACTTAACGAACAATTAGACTTAAATATCTCACCCATGTTATACAAATCCAGATAAACTGGAATTTAAACAGACCGCCTTTTTAGGATTTAATGCTCAATAAAAATGTTTGTACATACTCAAAATAAGTATAATAGAAACCAATTTCGAAAACAAATTTAGTTATTCAAAAATGTAAGAACCACCTACCTGCTACTATGATAGCGAAACAAATGGCAATAAAAATTTGTGAAAATCAGAATAACCTTATGTGAGTGTTTGATATGGATTTACATCACGTGAAGACTTGTTAATTTAAACAATTATATTCCTTAATGTTCTTGAAATGGAATACCGGATAAGACCAGCAGTTTTATATATTAAGACATCAGCATAAAAACTCCTCATAAATATCCTAGGAACTTTCTCTAATTTCCAACTTCACTTCTTAGTTAAAAATTCACTTGTACTTTTTGACAAAATTAAAAACAATGAAATTTCATCCAACTCAAAATTATTGTCATTCGATATAAATTCATGTCCGAGTGATGTGATAGCAGTTATAAAAGTACCATCCGAACAAGTGCATATATATAAATAAAAATTTGCTTTGATCGAAATTATTTCAGTTTTAATAGTGAATTCTACAGCACTACAGAAGGCTTAGTTAACCTTCAGTCTATTTTTAGGAGAATTTTTCATGGCTAGTTTGGGAGAAACTATTCATTAAAATAAAAAAAAAAAAATAGAATCACAAACAAAATGTCCATTGGTACAGATATGTGAATGACAATCGTATGCTTTAAAGATACCAGTAGACAGCTTGATGATTTTTTCCATCACCTGAATTTATTACATGAAAATATTGAGTTCATAACGAAAGAAACTGAAGACTACCTGATATATTTTCTATTGAACAATAACTAGAGTCAATAAAAACATAATTTTTCCATGATTAAAAGTAAAACAACTTAATTTCCGCTAATCAGCGGAAATTAAGTTGTTTTTGAGAATTTGTACGAGAAATATTAAGACCTGAGCTGAACTTCTTAGAAGGTTTAGCAATGAACCGATTAAGAAATTCTTGAAATTTACTGAATGACCAGAACGAGTTATCTATAGAGTTTTCCAATAATAGGTTTCATTTTGAATAGTCCGCTATCTGCACAGCTATCATTCTTGAAGATGTCATCTTTTGAAATTTGACAAGTAAAAACTACGCTATTAATAAAAATAGAACGATACATGCTTCAACAATGCATTGAAATTATTAAAATTCACTACAGAAATTTTGCAGTCACAGTTCGCAAAATTAATGAATGCACTCTTGGGTCGTCGTGAAACACCTTCTCGGCCGGCAATAGTGAAACTGGTAAAAGATTTGAGCTGTTGGGACAAGTTAGTGATGTGAAGAATCGAAACCGTGGGTGTCGCTCGCGGGCAACTGAGAATATTGCTACTGTAGCCAGTAGTGTTGAGTAAAACCCAGGTTTGTCGATTCCTCATCGAACTTTAGAATTAGGCATTCCTCAAAGAATATTACACCATATTTTGCATAAAGACTTAGGTTTTAACACTTTTGAAGTTCAGTTAACACAAGAGCTGAAGCCGATCGATTACCAGCAATGTCGTATATTCACTGATTGGGGTCCTTTAAATCCATCAAAATGATCCGGATTTTCATCGAAAAATCATCTGAGATTAGGCCTATTTTCCTCGGATGCTACGTTAATCAGCAAATTATCGCATTTGGGTCTCGGAAAATTCAAGAATGATTGTTGAAAAGCCTCTCTATCCTCAACGAACTGTTTGGTGCGGTTTTTGTGCTGGCGGTGTAATTGGATCTTACTTATTCGAAAATGAAGCTGGTGCAACTGTTAGGAGAAATGGATTGCGCTACCGAGCTATGATTATTAAATTTTCATGGAAAGAATTGAAAGGTATTGATGTGAACTGACAATTGACCACCGAGATTCGCCCTCCATGGCATTATAGCTTGTCGTGCTCGAGGCGCTTGTCTTGACTAGGACCCTAGTTTCATCCCGGTGAAATGAAGGGTTGAGTCTCAATGGACCTGTGTCAGTCACTGGACCTGTGTCGTGGAAGATCTTCCGAATGGGACCCTAGTTTTGCTAGTTTGGTGGAATGTAGGGCTGAGCCGGTTGATTAAGTCAGTGACAGGGAGTCCGTCGCAGCACAGGGCCTCTCCTTTAAAACTGACGTAGTCTACCCTATTGCAGTAAATCTCCGGATTTTTCTAATGACCAAGTGCGTTATGTAGCATACTGCGTTACCTCGGGAGGGTGGATGCCTACAAGTGGTACCTGTACCACCTAGTTACCCGATTGGTGTTGGACTTGAGGGGGTAGTGGTTGAAAGTCCGTATGTTGGACTAGGGAGGTATTTCATTTATCTGTTCGCAGACCCCCATGTTTGGGATATTCTCATGAAATGACTCAGGTTTAGCGGGACTTGGGGGTTCGACCGGCCTCGTTCTGAACCTGGATCTATGTTGTAAAGTTTCAGGATTTGTGCATCTCGACAAAACGGCTAGTCCGTTGGTGCTTGGCGCTAGAATCAATCGAAAGACTTCACATGGTTTCGTGGGTCTCGACGTACAGGCCGTGTTGACGGTGCTCGTACCAGGATCGATTGAGGCATCCATCTTAGGATCATCTTAGTTCATGAGACTGCGTTTGGGTGGATGGATAAGAAACCCTTCCGGCATTTGAGTTGCGTCCCAATCAACTCGGATACTGACCATGCAGAGCCAGTAGAGATTGTATAGTGCTTCGCTGCTACCAGTCAGACGGTTGTAGGTTTTCGAACTCAAGCCCAAACTGGAAGCTGGGTGGTTCATCTCTTCGGAGGGGTTCTCGCTTCGCGAGAGGATATGGCGTAATCCTTATCACACTTTCTGCCTTTAGGGGTGAACTGTGGAGACTGCTGAGTAGTCACTTGGTGAAAGCCAATTCAACCAACTGGTAGAATTCATGTTGCCACCGAGATTTTCTGTTAAATGGCTGAGTGCGTTATGTAGCATACTGCGTTACCTCGGGATGGTGGAGGCCCTCAGTAAGTATTCGTACGACCTGGCCACCCATCTGGTGTTGGACTCGAGGGGGCAGTGGTCGACAGTCCGCATGCTGGACTAGGAGGGTATTCCTTTTATCTGTTCGCAGAAACTCATGTTCGGGATATTCTCATGAAATTCTTCAAGATTTAGTTGGAGTTGACGGTTTGACCGGCCTCCTCCTGAATCTGAATCGATTGTGAGACGTTTCTGGGGTTTGTGGATTTCGACGATATGGATAGTTCGTTGGTGCTTGACGCTAGGATCAATTGAAAGGCTTCACAAGGGTTCGTGGGTCTTGACGTACAGGCCAAAATGACAGTGCTCATACCAGGATCAGTATGATCTTAGTTCATGAGACTGCGTTCGGGTGGATGGATAAGAAGCCCGTTCAGCGTGCGAGTTGCGTCCCAATCAACTCGGGTACTAAAAATGCAGAGCCAGTGGATGGATAGTGCTTCGCACATACAGCCGCAATTGTGCGAATTGGTCATGGAAGTTTTCATGAAAAGGATATGGTGCTGCAACTGTAGCCTTTTTTTATGCACCAGAGATGTTTCTCCAACAAGATGGTGCTACATTACCTTTTGACACCATGAAGTTATTGTCTATCATTTCCAGAATTGGAACTATTGAATTCTTGATTGTTTCGGTCTCTACTTGACGGAAATTCATCGTAAATGATTTGAAGTAAAACACTTTATTTCCGCTTATTTTTATTTTTCAACGACAATTGTTTCGTCAATTACATATTGACTTCGTCAGGTGAGTATGGTAACTAACTACTTTTACAAAATCTTTCTTCTTAAATACAAGTTTCACTAAAAATACGTGATAAAATGAAGTTTACAAGGAATTTATTAAAAAAAGGTTCAACAACGGAGAACGGTTCACATCTGTTTGGTCGTTCAACAAAATATTCATTTTATGATGCCGGTTTATTTCCATTGCTTCTTAAAGGTCCAATCTATTGCATTTGTTCTCGAAATGGAGAACTTTAAAGTTATGGTCAAAATCATTCTTGTAGATGTCTGGCATATGTGGAGTTTGATTTATTCTTAACGAATGAATTCCGGTGTTCCTGGATCCTACTCTCAAAAGATCTACCCGTTTGGCCAATGTATACATATGGACATGTACCACAATTTAACCTATATACGCCTGATCTCTTGTTCACTTTAAATTTGAAAAAACTCCAAATTTTAAATTATTGCAAATGAACCCTCAACCACCAATTCTATATTCACTCATCAAGTTACACAAAGAGAACAAACCAATAAGACCAGTAGTTTCCTTTGTTACAGCTCCGTCATATAAATTGTCTAAAGAATTAATTAAAATTATTCAAAAATAAACCAATTTTCAGGCAAAATTATCGATAAAAAATTCATATGATCTAATAAATAAAATAAAGAATATTCATATCCCAAACAATGCTAAACTAATGTCTTTTGACGTGAAAAACCTGTTCCCTAGCGTACCTGTGAAACTAACAATAAAATTAGTAGAAAGGCTACTATTGAAAAATAACACAAACCTGGTAATTAAACAAGAAATAATGGATATCCTCAACAGATGTATTGCACAAAACTATTTCTTGTTTAATGGAATATTTTATGAGGATAACGAAAGCCTTACGATGGGAAATCCACTAAGTCCTATATTAGCTGAAATATTTATGGATTTCCTAGAAGGCGAAGTACAAGAGCACCCGCTTTTTAAGCAATCTATTTATTGGTACTGTTTTGTGGATGACATTATTTGTTTGTTCGTCGGTACGTCTAGACAACTTATACTTAGATTTTATCAACCAGGTATACCCTACGATAAAATTTACTCACGAAGAGGAACAAAATGACAGCATTAATTTTTTTAGACTTGAAAATAATTTAAATTAACAATAGACATAATTTTTTCGATTTACCGCAAACCAACACACACAGACGGCATAATACATTCTTCCTCAAATCATCCTTTATCCCATAAATAAGCAGCATACAATACTATGGTGTATAGACTAGTTAATGTACCTATGTCACAAGAGAATTTTGAAATAGAATTGAATATAATAAAACAAATAACAGTAAATAATGGGTATAACCCATCAATTATTGATCAACTATTGAATAAAATTAAACTGAAACAATCTATGTCATTAGTTTACCCACGTATCAGAAAAAATGATAAGTTTATTTGCTTACCATACATAGGACAAAAATCTACACAAATAGCTAGATATTTAAAGAAAAAACGAAATTCTTTAGGTAAATTAATAAAAAATAATAAAGATATCGTCAATAAGAACAAGAGATCAGGCGTATATAGGTTAAATTGTGGTACATGTCCATATGTATACATTGGCCAAACGGGTAGATCTTTTGAGAGTAGGATCCAGGAACACCGGAATTCATTCGTTAAGAATAAATCAAACTCCACTTATGCCAGACATCTACAAGAATCCGGACATGATTTTGACCATAACTTTGAAGTTCTCCATTTCGAGAACAAATGCAATAGATTGGACCTTTTAGAAGCAATGGAAATAAACCGGCATCATAAAATGAATATTTTGTTGAACGACCAAACAGATGTGAACCGTTCTCCGTTGTTGAACCTGTTTTAATAAATTCTTTGTAAACTTCATTTTATCACGTATTTTTAGTGAAACTTGTATTCAAGGAGAAAGATTTTGTAAAAGTAGTTAGTTACCATACTCACCTGACGAAGTCAATATGTAATTGACGAAACAATTGTCGTTGAAAAATAAAAATAAGCGGAAATAAAGTGTTTTACTTCAAATCATTTGGAACTATTAATTGGTTTTTGAGAAGTTTAGATTCAACAACTTGAAATTTTTTCTTGTACGACTATTTGAGACAGATGGTCAAGCTATCAAACCTCAAACGAGAGACGCTTTGAAATTAAACATTGAAGCAAGCATTACTGAAATTTAACCATATCCGTTGCATGATGTACTAATGTCAAGTCATATTTTGATATTCTTCAGTCATTAAAATTCTCATAGTATAGTACCTTTCATTATTCATGAAGAACATCTTCGACACTTACCTTAAAGTGACCCAACTTACACCTCGCTTGGGATCAATATCGTCTAGGTGGTTTTGAACGAAGATACAACTTGCTAACCAATCTGCTGAATTATATTCATACGGAATATTCCAACCAAGAGGACCAAACTTTCTTCTTTCTTGGACAACAGTATGCAGAAAAGAAATGGCGTAAATTAGTGGAACATATTGCCACGCATCAGAATAATCCAGCATGTCTTGGTTCATAGATGTGTAGGTTCGTAACAGTCCTGCTCTAACACCTGAAATTTTGGAAGTTGCTTTTAAAATACCTTCCGAGAAATGTACATATTAAATAAGTCCCAACTTAAAATGAAGAGATCTTCATAATGCAAATTTTTAAAGATATTTTTCATGGAAGTTATAACGTTTACCTTCAGAGCAAAGTTTAATTCAGACTTATTTCCAGATAATTCAACTGAATGTTTCTGGTTTGAACAAAAATTGGTTCCATACATGCTTGAAAGAGATTTCTTAGTTGCAAAACGATGGTAGTAAATATTTTAATGTCGTTTCAAGTGCTAAAGGCACACTACCGTATTAACATATGGATATACATTCTTTCAAGAAAGTACCGGGAATTATCGATTCAAATCTGGCGGGGCAATGAGGCAGGTAAAAATTTTTTTCCTAGGTTGGTACCACTGTCCTTAATTACTATGCCAAGCTTGAGCGGGATCTGTCAACTAGTGTGTTTGCAACAGCTGATTAAGTCAGTCGATGTCAGAGTGCGTGCCGATTTTTACTATGAGTGATTACGTTGAGCAAAGAATTTGTTTAAAGTTTTGTGTTGCAACTGAATTTTCGTGTGCCGATGCATTGAAAATGTTGCAAAAGGCCTTTGGTGATAATGCTCTATCGAAAACTCGTGCATATCAGTGGTACAGAGCCTTCAAGGACGGTCGTGAAGTGGTCGCCCATCGACGGCTTCGATCGAAGATAACGTCGATAAAATTAAGGAAAGGGTGCTGGAAAACCGTCGTACCAGCTTGAGAGAGATAGCACATGATCTTAAGATATCCCACGAGTCCGCACGTACGATTTTGATTGATATTTTGGGCATGAGAAAGGTGGCCGCACGACTCGTACCGAAAAACCTGAATTTTCTTCAAAAACGTCATCGCGAACAGGTTGGATCGCTGTAATTCCGATTCTACATTCATGGAACGCATTATAATTGGTGATGAGACCTGGGTCTACGAGTACGATATGCAAACAAGCCAGCAATCATCGGAATGGGTGGCAAAAAATGAGCCGAAACCGAAAAAACCACGCCAAAGCCGCTCGAAAATGGAGGTGATGCTCATTGTTTTCTTCGATATCCGTGGCGTGGTGCACTACGAATTCGTTCCAGAGGCTCAGACGGTAAACAAGGAGTATTACCTAGGCGTTATGAAACGTTTGCGTGAGCGTATCCGTAAGAAGCAGCCAAATTTGTGGGCGAACAACTCATGGATTTTGCATGACGACGCGCCTTCTCACCGAGCTACGATTGTGACTGACTTTCTCGCCAAAAACTCAACAAACGTGCTTCAGCAACCACCGTATTCGCCGCATTTGGCTCACTGCGACTTTTTCCTCTTCCCAAAACTAAAATCGCCCCTTCGTGGTACCCGTTTTGAGTCGATTGAAGCCATAAAACAAAATTCGGCGCGAGAGCTAAAGTCCATCCCGGAAAGCGCCTATAAAAAATGTTTCGATAATTGGAAGTGCCGTTGGCATAGATGTAATGGAGCAAAAGGAGCCTATTTTGAAGGCGACCCAATAAATTTTGACGATGTAAAGTAAAAATGTTGTTTTAATTGAAAATTCCCGGTACTTTCTTGACAGAGTAGTATATGGATACCAATCTCTTGATGCAGTATTTTAAATATTGAGGAATGTTTTTACATGTACTCAGTTCCAGCAATCATTTTATAGCCGCATGTAATATACTGGAATTATTCCTTCATGTTTCCGATAGTTCCTTATTTGCACAACCTGACCTTGAGTCGATAAAAGATGTCAGATGTCAGTTAATTATTCAACGCAGTAATATCGTCAGGTAATATCGTTCAAATGAGTACCATGCAGAAGCTTTTCTTTTAATTTTAAACATTTTAACTATCTCTCTAGTTGGTGTATTCAATTTGATTATCGCTCAGTCGCAGGAGTGTTAAGTCTTCCGCTTTGGAAATTAGCCTATGAAGTTCCGTTGTGTGAGCCGTTTTAAGGTGTCCTCTATTTTTGGAGTTGTTCGCTGGTATTCAACTCACATCTTCAATACTTCTTCACTTTTACTGCATTGACTTCTAGGAAGTGCTAGTTAGTTTCACGGCATCTCTTCTAATTATGTTCTTCATTTTTTTATAGTTCATTCTTAGGCATGGTTTAATTATTATTGATATTATGCTGATACATATTATCATAAATATTATACTGATACAGATCCTTGGGTGAAGATCTTTGAGGAGCTTTAAAAAGGCTTGTGCGAGTTAGAATTTGAAATGTCTTCTGGTTAGGCTTCGTTACTGTGTCCTCATGTCGCTCTAGGCAAACAACTGTTGATTTTTAATCGATCAGTGAAATGGTAGCAGGGTATCTTAGCGAGAAAATTTCTTCGCCCTCGTAGATGCCATCCCGCATCAAAGTCGGGCGTTTGAACCACTACACCACCGACACTCTATGTATATCTAATTACTCGTATATATCCACTAATTATATGTATAAATCCACTGCCCGCATTTCCTTTATTTAATTTTTTTGGTGCTTTGTGAGCATTACACCTCTTACAATGATCAAATAATAATGTAGGCCGGAAGCTCAGTGGTAAAGTTTAGGGCTAGTAACCGGAAGGTCGCGGGTTTGAATCCTGTTCAGATGAGAAAGAAATTTTCTAGCTGGACGGGTGTCGGCTAGCATTTCACTGTTGGGTCGAAAATTAACAGTGCTGTTACCTAAAGTGGCGTAAGATCGCAGTAACAAAATCTACCCAGAACCAACTGAACTCCTAACTCGCTCAAGCTGAAAAAGCTTCTGAGGGATCTTCACAGAGGATCTAGGAGTATCAGGATAATAATAATAATAATAATAATAATAATAAATAATACGCCAAGATGGCGGCGTGTGAGGTTTTGGCGAAAAGTAATCTCGATAACTATAGAGAAAATGGAGAGAAGTTGTGCAGACCGAATTTGAAGTTGGAGACATCCAAAAAACCGTTTTTTTTTGTAAAAAATCGTTTTGTCGTAATAGGGAGCAAGTTTTCACCAAAGAAGTAACAAATAACCCGAATTAACCTGAAAATTTGTTGTTACTCTACCTTTGAAAAGATGTGAGAAATGTACCGAGCAGAGTTCTGGCCAAGAAACGTAGCACTCCAATAATTCAACTTCGAGAAGCATGAAGACTTTCTCAATGAACAAAGTTATGGTCAATTTTTAATTTTTTAATGTTTAAAAGGCTGAAAGGTATACAGACAGTCAGAGAAAATGATAGATAAAGAAGAAATAAAAAGTCCTAATGGTGCGAATATACAAACCAAACAACACTCGACTAAAAACATAAGCCTTATTCACCAGAACGTACAATAAATTGGGAATTGTATAAATGAGGTGCAGAATTATCTTCACCACAATACTAATTGATATTTCTACTTACAACTGAAGGAAATACAAGAATGATACCAAAATCTAGTTCACCAATTGACAACATCTTAAAAAACCAAGATTAATTGTATTCAGAAGTAATACACCTTACAACAAGATACGTTTGAGCAATGGAAACTTTTCATGAAGCATTTTCTCAAGATATTCAACTCATTTAAAAAAAAGTGCTGCAAGAACAAAAGAAGAAATGGGTTTAAAATTGATACGATGTTGAACTCGATGAATGTAGAAACATATTGAATATCCTGTATGTTTGCAGCATAGTACATCATAATTATAAAGCAAGATACGAAGAGGTTAAAAATAATTTAATCTCAAGCACAAACAGAGCAGAGCCAAAATATATAAATAAATCACAGGTGCAAAAATCAGACAACAAATCAAAAGCTGTATAGAAAGTCGTTAAAGATATAAAGGAAAATAAAAGTAGAGAGCAATGAGGTATCCTGTCTGACAGCGATGCAAAAATTTCTGCCAATGAGTAAAATGACTACTTAGTTGAAAATAGTTAATAATCTATTAAACCTACAAAAATCTGAAAATTATCTACATAAAATTGAAAAATATTATAAAATAAATACATATATATTATTAACATCAAAAAATGTCAATGAAATCTCTGAAATCGTAAAAAATTTAAGAACAAAATGAGTAGTGGATACGAAGTTCCTCCAAGAATTACAAAATTATGCATCATAGAAATTATCGATTCTATTGTATATGTGTTAAATAAGTTCTTGAAATATGAAATTTTCCTGGTTCATTGAATTTAGCATTGGTGATGACAATCTTCCAAAAAGATGACCCATTCGATTTAGGAAACTTTTGGCCAATGAGTCTGTTATCCTCTTTGTTTATGATCTTGAAGACGAGTAGTGCAGTAAGGTGGTAAGCTTCTTGGAGTATTGTGATCTTGGCAACAAATGTCAACATGGTTATAGGAGGGAAAGTTCTATACTATCAGCGATTTTTCAGTTTATCCAAAACATCACAGAACAACTTGAGGGCAATAAACCAGCTTTAGGATTGCCTTAATATGAGAAGCGTGTGTCTGAATTCTCCTGCAAAAATTTGATTCATACGGCATACAATGACCTGATCTGAAATGGTTGGGAACATATTTATTTGAATGGGCAGGAATTTTGTCTGAATCAGAAATAAATTGGATGAATTCCAATTGGAGTGCACAGAATAGCTTAGCAGGACTAGAAATCTTTATTGCTTACTTGAACAACTTGGACGAAATTGGAACAGAAAATTGCCAGATGACGAAGATTTTTCCAGTCTTTCTGAAGAAAATATCAACAGCGCAAATAATAGAGGAGCAACAGAGTGATACTCAATAAAGAGAATATCAAAATAGTTATGTCTATCACAAATCATCCAGGATTTGCAAAGTTCCAAGAAATAAAAGTTTCAAATAAATGACCTCAGAAAAAAGACGGATTGCGAATTGTTTAGCACGCAAATTTAGAATCAGAAGCGCTTTGAGATCCATGCTCAAAATAATATCAATAGAATCCTGCAGGGACAAGTTTAGAGGTTTCCCAGTGCTTAGAATGTTGGGAGTATATATCCAAGAGGAGCTTTGGTTTTTTTTAAATTAATAAACACCTATATGATATCACTTAATCAAAAAATAATTGCAACCCCAGAACTCTGGATCATGCATCATACCCTAAACATAGACTCAATAGAACAGAGGAGAGTCTCTTTTATCGGTGTCTCAGTATTCAATCAACTTCCCTTCAGACTGAAACAAATAAATAAATGTCCTCAATGAGATCAAAAGAGAAATACACAAATTACTTCTAAAGATGGAACTCCATGCTTTACCCGATTCAATTTTTGATCCTTTTTCTCTTTGACGTTTTGACTATTGTACTGTCAATATTCAATGGTAAATTTTGAACACTTGCAGATTTGTATGAGTTATTCATATATGATGGAATCGAAAACATTTTTGTGACCCGTAAAAGCCTGAAATGATTCTTATCATTCTGTATTCTTGATTGCGAAATCTGTTGTTTCTTTTTTACAACGAGCACAAGTTTGCTCTTTAATCTATTCAGCTCATACAATTTAATATGACTGAAGTAAAAATATTGTTATTATTACCTGAAGGTGCTTCATTCGTGAATTTGATACATAGTTGCAGGAAACTTATGGGGAATTGTTGATGTTCTTCAGTTGTTATCCATAATCTGAAGTCTGGATTTACACTACCAATTCCTTTTTCCAAATCCAGAAACATAGAAAGGACCTCGTTCATATAATCCAAGGATAGATGGCAGTTTTGTAGTAGTGCCCAGAAACCCTAAAATATTATAGATTATTAGAAAATAATTTCGTTCAGTTCTCTAAAGTTGCTATGGAACGTTCTTTCAACAATGTACTAAAAAAATATCAAGGTTAAGCTAGAGTACGAACACAATAAAAGTTCAAATACTTGTAATACTTTTAACATGAAAGCTTTTGAATTAACTTTCATTCATTTCGTGGGTCATGCTGGCCCGTGGAAAGAAAAGACAAATACGGCGAGAACACATACAGGTTGAAAATTTTGAGAAAAATAGTCACAATATTTGCGATTCCAGAAACAAAATTAATAATTTTTTGGATCAAAATTCGATTGAGTGGTCGAATACGTTGATGATACCCACTGCGTCTCATTAGAGGCGGCCCTGTCTACGTTCGATATAATTCATTCTCTTTGTTTCGTCCCAGTAGAGACGGCCCTGTCTACGATAAACATAATTAATTAATTTTTTATCAATACTTAGGTTTTTTATGTTGATATTTCGATCGAGGAGTTTTTCAGCTGCGCCAACGAATTGAAGTGTTATTCGACACTTATTTGTTTCCTAATGATTATATATGGCCTTAGAAAACATTAGCTTAGAGCATTTTGATATATTTATGCCTGTTAATTTCGACGTCTCAGCATTCAGAATTGTAAACTGATTCTATCCTTGTTGTACCCGTATTGATCCGATTATTTTTCTATAACCCATAAGAAGGTTTATTTCATTCATTCAGTCCACCTACAAATGGACCTTCCAATCAATTTATTTAATTTCCCTCTTTTTATTAGAAGAGATGCATCGGGCACGTCTAACATTCAGTCTTTGAATAGACTGTAAAATCATTATGCTCGTAATAGTCAAACTTGTCGTATGAAGCTTTTGCTATATTATGCATTATCATTCGGATAGTCAAACTCGTATCTTGTGACATTTCGGTCCAAGCTATTGTTAATAAAGTAATCCAGTCGATTGCCAAAGTATTGGCAAATTCATTACATTTGTTTTCAGTGTAATAATCATACTTTTTCACTTGGTTTATATACAGTAAACCAAGAAATATAGTTCGTTGTTATTATAGTGTATAACGAGTGTTTAACTTTTATTCTTCATCATTTTCCTTCGTTTATCTTATTAGGTAAACAAAGTTCATCATCGAGATAACTACATACAATTGCCCTAGAAGTAAAACTCTTCACTAAAATACATCAAAATACAGTTCACTAAACCCATCGAAATTAATCATTGTTATTAATTGATTTGCAATTGTCTGTTATTTCAAAATACTGAAATAATAGGCAAAATACTGCGGTAAGCTAACCGTGGTACTACGAGCCGGATATACGTTTCATTTGGTCCATACGAGCCGAATATACGATACATTTTGGTCCAGTCGATCAGGATTTTCTACTATCACCTGTGGAAAACATTGGAATATTGAAGCATCACCTGTCACGGATATTGGTACCTGGTTTCTGGAGAAAGCAGCGAATGCACCAACCGTTGGAGCTCAACATCAAGTGCTTATTAGTGCAAAGGTGAGAGTTCATCCAAATAAGTATAAGTGCATTGAAAATTTGTCGTTTCACGTGCATTCAGGATTATTCTAGGATTAATAATAGTAATATAATAAGTTTATTTGATGAATAAACAGATTACATCACTGAGGTACATAATAGGATATTATAACCTGAACGTGACATGAAACACAATATAATATTCTGAAAAACCAGTTCTATAAAGAGAAAGCAAAATATAGATTTATTCTTATATACAAACAAAATATATGAAACATGTGAGAAACCAAAGAATTCCAGAACAATGTCCCAGGGAATTGGAATAACCTAGGAAAAGATCTCCATTTCCATATTCTAGTCTCGAATCGGGCTAGTGTTTGTCCTCATCAGGAAAAATAACATATATGTCTCAAATCGGGTAAGTTTATGTCATAATCGGGCAGTAGGTGTCTCAAATCAGGTAAGTATATGCTTGATTTTTATTGAAATTTTTTTTTACTCAAAATCAATATATTGCGTCTTCATTCAAGATAATGGGATAGTAATGTTTTCAACTGTGATTTATCAAATTATTAATAATAAGTTTCGTGTCACTATTCAACCAGGATTAATATTTTTTTTAACGTTTTTATATTTTTCAGATGTTCGGGAACAATATTTAATATTTTTGCTGCAAAATAAGTGAAACATCTTTGTCCTATTGGCTTGTGACATCAAGGGTAGTTGGTAAGTATTACCTTCTCCTCTGGTTACATATTCATGTTTTAATGTATCAACACGTAATTTCCTCGAAGCGAAGTTTAAAATAATTTTCCCAGCATATAATTAGAAGTGGTAAGTCAATTGTACCACCAATTAATTTGTATTTATATCATTAGTTCATATTTCTGCATATATTTCGAAGATTGTGTCTATTTCAATATTGATTTATGATACCTTAATAAAATGTCGGCACCCGAAATCAGGCTCTTAGAAATTAGGCGAAAACATGCTATAAAGGAGCTCACCTCTTTCGAAAATTATTTGGAAACAGCAAACATCTGTTTTACATTTTTGGAACAATTACTCGGCGAAGTAGACTGAGCGTACGACACCTTTATGGAAATTCAATCCGAGTTGGAAGTACTCGTACATGAACCTGAAGTTATCCAAAATTGTATGATCATTTTGCGCAGAGGTATTGGATAGCCTTTCGCAAAGCAAGACATTTGTTGAAATATCGCGAGTCGAACAGGACACCGGTAAAGCCTCTGCAGGATTCACGTCCCTGTACTGCGAATATTCGACCCAAAATTAGCAACTCGCCAAACATGGCTCGCAAACGGAGAATATAAAATTATGTTCCTATTTAGTGAAAACAGATTTCACTATGTCCAATACACCACATATACCCTCGGTCAAAACCCTTCAAAATTCCATTTCCAATGCAAAGTCTTCCGGGGAGACTAAATCAGTCGTCAATTCACTTGATGCGACGCATACAGGTCGTAAAAACTTTAGTGAAACGTTTTCGTAAAAAGCTTCGCATAAGTACCATGTTGCAGCGAAATTTCGAAATTTCTTGTTATGGAATATTCAGGATGATTTGTTATCGAAACAAAATAAGATTGAATACTATCTCTTGACCGTACCTACGGATATAGAAATGCACTTTCAAATCCGTAGAAAATTTGACAATGTATAAATAAGGACATATCGTCTGATATGTCAAAACATTAATTAATTAATATTTAAATAAGGTTATTCTGATTTTCACAAATTTAAAAAAATTAATTAATGAGTTAGAGTTGTTAGTGTTGCAATACAAGTAAACGTGCACTTGAAATTATTTACAATTGAAATAGACGCAATGTTCAATTCACGTTTTTTAAAACCTTTGTTTTTTTAATCAACTGAGCACCATTATATTCATTTCTATTTTCTTATCGGTGGTACATTGACATATTTTTCCACAAAAGGATCTTGTATACATATCCTCGTATACTTGTCGACTTTGTATTTATACCAGTATTTCTTATTGACAGTGGTACAGAAAATGTGTGAACAAATTTTGTTCTTTTAACCTTGTATAAACACTGCCATTTATGTAATTCAATGTGATTTTATGCAATTTTACGTTGTATGTGTGTATCTACATTTATGTGTTTCATGTATTCATTAATTTAGTTTTTTGTAATTGTTTTATTCAGCTATTGTTTTGGAGAAATCATCACCCCTTTAGTTTTTGAACGTGAAATATGAAATGGTAAACTAACCGTGTTACGAAACAATACCTATCCGAGTCGATTTGCGTTGTGGATTGTTACACAGATGTAGTTGCACTGTTTCGATTTGAATAACTTTCAGCTCATACTCACCCGAACTATTATCAGTCAAAAACAAATTTTGTACATACTTGCTTTAATTAACTTCATATGGCGTATTACTTCGAATCGTAATCAAGATCGTTAATAAAGAACTGAGACAAAGAGACGCAACTGTTATAGATTGGAACAATTACAGTGTTTACGGAGAGACCAGATCGGATTCACTGTTGAATAATCCGAGGTCAAAATATAATTTGTCCGGCTAGACTAAAATTATTTTTCAACCCGGATTATTCATCAGTGAGTCCAACCTAGTCGTTTGGGACCATTTTCTTCTCAAAATTCGAATAGTACAGACACTTGGACAAAACGACACCACGCCACAATTTGGGAGACATCTTAGTTATCAACAAATTCTCCACACTCTACAAGAACTACATCAATCATCTTACATCTGCCATGGCGGCCGCCATCATTTTTCTTGCGTGAACTTCTTGTCCTTGACCCATCGAAATGGACTTAATACCAAACTCTAATTTCTTGGCCAATTGCTCGATATAAGGTGTAGGATCCGAACCGGTGCTGAGGAAGCAGACCATTGGTGTCAACGCCCTGGATTCATTGTACATAATTTCGAAATTCAAGATGACTGGTTCAGCAAATTTTTGACCCATTGAGTTTGCAATATATTTCCTGCTCTGTACCACTGTCCTATCAGGACACCAAGCGCTGAAACCAGATCAATGATATTCTTAGGCCTGCGGTTTGAGAAAGTTCTTGTCTTTATAATACATGAGCATAATATGCAAGGTATTTTAATCTGAAAAAAACTGATCTCAATTGTATCTAATCTTTTGAATAATATTTTATTTCTGTAGGAAATAAAAGTATAATTGGAAAAAAATCATATAACTGTTTGAGACATCACAGCTGTGTTTGTTAACCGTAGTAATTAGATGTTAAAATTATTCAGATCTTTGAGTACTACTAGGGATGACTCTTTTAAGGTAATAATAAGATGTAAATGTTATTCAAATATTTGCGTACTAGGGATGACTCTTTAAAGGTTTATAAGTGGTGTTCAATCCACCAGTGTCATAACAGATAGAAAAAGCTCCTAGTAAATTATTTTTTAATATATTCTCAAATGCATATATTATATTATTATAATTGTATATCATATTGAATAAAATCTATTTATTTCAATAATTATCTGTTAAATATTTTCTAGTTGGACGGGTATCTGCCACCATTTCACTGTTGGGTCAAAAATTAACAGTGCTGTGACCTAACGTGGCGCAAGATCGCAGTAACAAAGCCTACCCAGAACACAACTGAACTCTTAACTCGCACAAGCTGAAAAAGCTTCTGAGGGATCTTCACAGAAGATCTAGGAGTATCAGGATAATAACAATAATATCAAAATATAAATTATTTGTCTCCGATATTTTCCTTCACTTTCAAACTTGCCAGAAGAAGAATACTATTTTCAGTATTTAACTGTCGAAACCTGATCTTCAGTATCGATGCTGCATTCTTTGCCACGAACTGTCATCCGTTGTTTCGTGATTTTGTAGCATGTTTTTAGATATTTCTAGTTGTTTCCTTTAATATTTTTCGAGTTATTACAAAACCTTAATTCACGATGGGATGTAAGGGGTGTGTTCTTTGTGAAGAAACTCATGAATAGAGTTAAATATCGTATAGGAGGTTTGTCTATTTCTTGAGAGTATGCTCCATTTATTTGCACTGATTGGTGAAAATTCAATTCTGTCATGGAACAAAAATAATCTCAGATATGTTATATTATCAGAAATAGGATTTCACTACAAAATGATTCTCTAAGCCTTGTGTACAAGAAGTAGGATAAAAAACTGAGTTTCTGTTTTTTATTTGGTTTTAAGAATATATTATTGAATCTAACAGCATATCGTTCATATGTGATTGAAAATTTTCAGTTACATATCCAATCTTAGTAATAACCTTTAACTAGGATAGTCATATCCCCAAAAGTAATTATTTGAAAATAATTTTCACTTTACATATGCTTCAAAATTAACATAAAAGCAAAGTTTATTCAAACAAACAAAAACATTTGGGTTGCCAGTTTTCAAATGAAATGTTTAGAAATTGTGAGTTTCAAAACAAAATGACAAAAAACAGAATCATCTCGCCACACAATTTCTATTTTCGGAACTCTTTGATTTGGTTATTTCCTTAAGTCGTCGAAATTTTGCTTGCTGAATGTTACGGTCATGAAATTTGTTTTTATTGATTTCGCTCAATCTGTCAACTTCGTTAGCACCTGTTGGGAACAATAATCACTTGCTGAAAATGACGCATGCTCCTTATATCTATGTCTATTCAAATGAATTGATTCGGCTGATCTGTATCATTAATAAGGAGTGTGAGCTATGGTAATAGAAAGTTGTACAAATCGAGGCAGTGTAACATACATTTGTATAACACTTCTATACTCAAACAAACTCGATAAGGTTTTGTTGATCACAGGGGCACATTGCAGACATGCGCACGTTTCAAACTTGTTGGTTTTCATCAGTGCGAATGAATGCCAGTGACTACAAATCTGTCAGTTATCCATATTCGCTATACACAAGAGACACTAAGGTATTAATCATGCACTATATCCATCTGAAAATTGCAAATATACACACCAGACATATCTGGCGCTAGTGTATGATAAATACCTCAGTGTCTCTGTACTGGAATTCATTGCAATAATGAAAAACTAGATGTTTGGAACGTGCTTATATCTGCAATTTGCCCCTGTGATCAACAAAACGTTATCCAGTTTTTTTGAGTATAGAAGTTTTATACAGATGTATGTTACACTGTCTCGATTTGTAGAAGTTCCTATTCCTTATTAATGATATATGTCTATCACTCTGAGAATTCAACGGTAAAAGCATTCAATTTGTTTATATATTTTCGCGTGAATAGCCTGCAAGAACAGATGATATTTTATGACATATACATTCTGTCAAGAAAGTACCGGGAGTTATCGATTTAAATCTGGCGGGGCAATGAGGCAGGTAAAATTTTTTTTTCCTAGTTTGGTACCACTGTCCTTAATTACTATGCCAAGCTTGAGCGGGATCTGTCAACTAGTGTGTTTGCAACAGCTGATTAAGTCAGTCGATGTCAGAGTGCGTGCCGATTTTTACTATGAGTGATTACGTTGAGCAAAGAATTTGTTTAAAGTTTTGTGTTGCAAATGAATTTTCGTGTGCCGATGCATTGAAAATGTTGCAAAAGGCCTTTGGTGATAATGCTCTATCGAAAACTCGTGCATATCAGTGGTACAGAGCCTTCAAGGACGGTCGTGAAGTGGTCGCCCATCGACGGCTTCGATCGAAGATAACGTCGATAAAATTAAGGAAAGGGTGCTGGAAAACCGTCGTACCAGCTTGAGAGAGATAGCACATGATCTTAAGATATCCCACGAGTCCGCACGTACGATTTTGATTGATATTTTGGGCATGAGAAAGGTGGCCGCACGACTCGTACCGAAAGACCTGAATTTTCTTCAAAAACGTCATCGCGAACAGGTTGGATCGCTGTAATTCCGATTCTACATTCATGAAACGCATTATAACTGGTGATGAGACCTGGGTCTACGAGTACGATATGCAAACAAGCCAGCAATAATCGGAATGGATGGCAAAAAATGAGCCGAAACCGAAAAAACCACGCCAAAGCCGCTCGAAAATGAAGGTGATGCTCATTGTTTTCTTCGATATCCGTGGCGTGGTGCACTACGAATTCGTTCCAGAGGGTCAGACGGTAAACAAGGAGTATTACCTAGGCGTTATGAAACGTTTGCGTGAGCGTATCCGTAAGAAGCGGCCAAATTTGTGGGCGAACAACTCATGGATTTTGCATGACGATAACGCGCCTTCTCACCGAGCTACGATTGTGACTGACTTTCTCGCCAAAAACTCAACAAACGTGCTTCAGCAACCACCGTATTCGCCGGATTTGGCTCCCTGCGAGTTTTTCCTCTTCCCAAAACTAAAATTGCCCCTTCGTGGCACCCGTTTTGAGTCGATTGAAGCCATAAAACAAAATTCGGCGCGAGAGCTAAAGTCCATCCCGGAAAGCGCCTATAAAAAATGTTTCGATAATTGGAAGTGCCGTTGGCATAGATGTATTGGAGCAAATGGAGCCTATTTTGAAGGCGACCCAATAAATTTTGACGATTAAATGTAAAAATGTTGTTTTAATTGAAAATTCCCGGTACTTTCTTGACAGAGTAGTACAACAAAATCAACTGAAACGCAAAGCAAAAAAATTTGAAAAATGATTTGTCATTTCACAAATTCGCAAATGAAGGATGCCCCCTCATCAGTAAGAGATATGTTTTTTTGTATTAGACGTTCCATTAATTCGTTTCTTGGTGTACAAACACAATGTGAAGTCAGATAAATTACTGATGAAATAGCCTGAATCATTGAAATATTCTTACATCTAAATGATGTACACATTACCATCACTACCATATTGAGAATTGAAATGTTGGAGGTGTGATAGCTTATTCTGCAAGGGATAGGGGTAGATGCGCTTAATATAATTGTGTTCCCCCTTGAACAGTTTTATTAGATTTAGACAGTTTTTTTTTATTTGATACGTATCTTTTCCCTTGGAATACCCGTGTAAATAATTAGAAGTTCTTACCGAACTATTAGGAGTTTTCGGAAGGTGTCGAGTGTATTATATGTGAGAGGGAAAGGTGCTTCTTCTGGTGCATCTTTGTCGAACCATGTTTTCCATACTTTATCATTCTGTATAATCTGTAATTAATAAATATATGAAAATGAAAACATGAATGAAGTTTTGTCAAATATAATAACATATTCTTACATAAGAGAAGAACATCGATCAGAAAATTTTTAAACAAATGTAAAATAATAACATTCAAAAGATAGAACCTTATTTTTCAGACGAATTATATTTGTATGAGTCAATAAATGAAGAGGCACAAAATAGAAGTACAAAATTAAAATTTTTAATTTATTTGTCGAGATATTCTCTTCCGTATATAGGTATGGAAAAGGCAGTCGGAAACATAGGAAATTCAGTATTAATCAAGAATGCAGTGGAGCAATGGAAGAATTAAAAACTCAGCGCGATGAATTTGTACATTAGATTGGCTTGGCGTCGGGTACTTACATTTTTTGCAGTTTTTTTTATTTGAAGTTGGTTCATTACATTGTCTTTCATTTAAACCTTTCAATATATTTTTTCCTCCACAAGTCACTGTGAAAAACCACGTTTCTTTAACAGTGTTGAATTTATGCTATTTTCACTAAATATAGGATTTTGTGGGACTTTTTCTTATATTCCGATTATAATCGTTTAATAATAATATAATATTCAGTTGAATAATGCTTTTTAGTATTGAGGGTGGGAGATTCCTTTTTGTCGGACACTCATCGGAACAACAACTTTTTTCGTTAAGAAATAACCATAACATTATCATTTACACGTAGATAACATTTACAATCGAAAAATTCCGAAATAATAGAAGATTTATGAAATAAATGCGAATTAGGGAATGACCCTAATTTTGTGCTCGGCAGTGTATGATTCACCAATAATAAATCACTTTATTAATATCAAATAAGGTTAGTCTGATTTTCACAAATTTTCATTGTTATTATGTTGCAACAATCGTTTCGCTATCACAGTACTATCTTCAGGTAGGTGGTATGTCTTACATTTTTGAATAATAGTTATTCGAAAATGAAGATGTACCACCTACCTGTCGGGATCACTTTCCCGACCGCTTCATGCCATGAGAGGCGAACTTCCGTGGCCTCCCTGGTCAACTGACTTGCCCTTCATGATTTCTTTTTTGGGCCACCTCAAATTCCTTGTGTATTCTATGGATGCTGGCTCAACTCAAGGACACCATACGCCAAGTCATCAGTGGTATTCCCACCAAAATGCTCGAGTTGAGCGAAATTTCAGGAGTCGGCTTGCTCAGTGTGTTGATTATAAGGCGTCGTCACTTCACTAATATAATCCTCCAAACTATTTGATAAAAAACTGGAAATGATGTGTTACACGAGGAAAAAATATGAAGATATCCCTACTTCTTTTTTTTAATAACATTTCAAATCAGTAAACTTAGTTGCCTCGCCCTATATAAGACTGCATATCAGCATGATCCTGTAAATACGATTTTCATATGAGTTTGTATTAAAATACATCCACTGCTAAACGGGATACTGTGAAAAATTGTTCTTGCAAAGAATAATATGGTGCAGAATAATAAGAACGGGGTATTTACTTGATAGAAAGATTTACAATATCTTAAATATAAAAAGATTAATTCTGATGACCTAACTCAAATTTTATTTTTATAAAAATTTTTCTCAAAATTTTTTTGAAATTAAATTAAATAAATGTTTCAGAAACCACAGTTTTTACAATTAAGTAAACATACAGAATTAACACTCATTACACAGCATTGTGTTTTCTAAGACATTCATTCAATTTAATTCAAAAAAGTTTTCGAGAACAAAATTTTTATAAAATAAAAATTAGTAGCGAGGTTACAATTAATTTGTTTGATATTTAAGGAATAGTATGGTGTCGTGGGAATTTTTTCGTTACTAGTTTCTTCGCCATTACATCCTTGCTCGTATTGATTACTCAGTGCTTGTTACTTAGTAGTCTCAATACTTTCATCTGCCAAGTTTCCTTGTGACCCTTTCTCCTTATTTTTATTTTCTCTTGTTTTCCAGAACTCCCTGTTTCATATACCTACTCTCCTAACCTGATTGAACGGTATGAAGTCTCTCAGGATGAGAATTCCCTTGCTGAAATTTCTCATTATAAGATATGTAGTTGAGAATAACTCGTTTTTTAGCCTTCGAAAGTATATTTGAATAAAATACCTTTCTGCAAGCTGTTGCCTTAGAGAGTTTGTCTCTAAGTTTAACTTCTTCGTTGCTTCCAGAGCGTGCTTTATCGATCAAATTAAGATCTTTCAACGAACCTTTCTTTGATCACTTTTAAACTTTTTTTACGGCACTATGTTCAAATATGGTACATATATCTCGAGTAAGTTTAAGTTTGGTACTCAATTTGTATTCATAGAGTGAACAACCTCGAATCATATTTCATTTCGTTGCCATTTACAAAAATAAATAAAAATTAGTAATAAATTAATTGTTACCAGATGTATAACTCGCTCAAGCTGAAAAAGCTTCTGAGAGATCTTGACAGAAAATCTAGGAGTATCAGGATTATAGAAATAAAATAAAAAATGAATAAATAGAGATGTATCCGAGAGAAGAATTCATTTCAAAAAAGGTGAAAGAAATTCGATTCAAGTACACTTATTTCCAACTTAACTCTAACATCCAGAAAGGAACAAAAAATTCTAGAATATTTGGGGTAAGCGAATGTCGTAAACTTTTACCATCGAATATTTTTGATGGGATTACATTTACTTACTTGTTGAACAATGTACTGATAATGCCTCAAGTTAGATAATTCAACTAGGTTAAGCCACGTGAGGTCCGTTATCCATTTTGCTGGCTTTGGAGGACATGTGTTTAAATCCAGAGCGGCACCACCTTTAATGAAGTTTTGAAATTCCTCGTGGCTTATAGTGCCCCTTTCGAGGTCTATTTTCAAGGTCAGTAATAGAACGAACATATATTTGTGTCGCTCATAGAGACCTCTCGATTTATATTTGTATATTTCATATGTTAAATATTCATTTATGAAATTGATTCTTTTTGAAGTGACTGGACTCTTTTCTGATCGTTGCATAGAAATATCGAACCTTTCCAAGAATTGAACCAAGGATGTTTGGTACATAACGTTGACCATGGCCATGCTGACAATCAAGAAGTATAACACGCTTCCTCTCGTTGCAACGGGTCTGAAAATAATCGAAGATTGCAGTCAGTAATTTGATATCAAGTAACGTCGGATGAGTTGGACCTAGAAACTATAGTCTGTTCCTTCATATAAAAAGTGTGTCTCACCTAGGATAGGATAAAAATCTTTCAAATTTAGTTAATAAGCTTCTAAATTGAGTCGTCTTCTTTTCTCTAATGAATGTAATTCATGTAATTACTGCGCAAATTTTTTGAATCATGAACTGTTGAAATTTGAAAAATTATTTTTACAGATGTTCATGAAATCAGGTAAAAAATTGTAACTTTATGTTTGATTTGAATAACTTGTTTAAATTACTCTAACCACGCATGTAGAAGGTAGAAATTTTGAAATTTTTTGAAAACGGTATCCTCTATTTCTATCAAAATATAGTCTGTCTAGAAAGTATCCGGAAATTATTATTTTTCATAATTTTAATATACTTCTTTTTTGTAATATTCTAAGACAAAAATAATGTATAAAACAGGTTGTGCACATAGTCGGCCATGGCCAAAGTTGCATGGCAACAGTATTTACCAAATATTGTTGATTGTTAACAGGTATACAATTTATGAAATAATATCACAACTATAAAAAAGGGAAGAGGTCGAGTATTTGTATAAAAAAGATTTTCGAAACGTTAAAAAATTAGTGCAATTGAATGAACTGGGTAAAAGTGCTCTATATGAGACAATGAAGGTGAAAAATGGCATGGATATGAGGCATAGACCAGTTTCAGAAAGACCGCGTAAAATTAAAGGAAACATTTTAAACGCTTTATTGGCCTTAGGACGACACAATCCGCGCATAGGGTTTCGCAAATTGGCTAACAAATTTGGAAATCAACGAAATATAAAAGTATTTCCAGAAACCGTCCGTATTTCACTGGAAAGACAAGACTTCATATCAAGAAAACCAAAAAAATCCCTCTAGTAACACCTTTAGAAAAGGAACGAAGGATAGAATGTTGTCAACGTTTTCACGAAGATAATTTTAATAATGTCTTTATATCTGATGAAAGTTGTTTCCAACTTGTTGGAAATCATTTAAAAATCCTATCAAAATAACTTGTTACCGTTCCCAAATTCCCAAATTTTCCACCAAAATAATGGTTTGGGGAGCAATATCTCAGCGTGGAGTTACACCTCTCTGTATAGTTGATGGTACCATTAATAGTGAAAAGCATTGTGGCCTTCTAAACGAATTTCTCCTTGAAACGGCGCATGCTTTATATCCAGAGGGGTAGCGGTTTCAGCTGGATAATGGATGCCATACTTCAGCCTATACTGAAGCTTGAATGCAAGATCACCATTTTATGGCCAGCAGCTTCACCAAATGTTAGTTCCATTGAAAACATATAGGGACTAATGAAGATTGAAGTTGAACGAGCAGCGCCACGAAATAAAGATGATTTAATTCCGTCAGTTTTACAGTCCTGGACTACCATCAGCCAAAATGGGTGATCTAGTTTCGGGTTTACCTCGACGTTAGTCAAGTGTTTACAGTTAAATTGAGGTTGTATAAGTAAATGAGATGAATATTTTGTTATCATTTTCTAATTCAAGAATTAAAAATATATACTAAATAATTACTATTGAACTTTGTTCTTTCCGGATACTTTCAAGATGGACTATAGTACAATAGCTAAAATTAATTCTCTGAATTAGCCACAACGATATAGTTCCAGTGTTGAAAATTCAGGATCGAAAAAAATAGTTTCTTGAAATGTTATCTACAGATTCTCTTGAAATTTTCTACTAAAAAATAATATTTGTCTACTTATAAATGGATTTTCCAGAAACTTGCAAGTTTTTAAAGGTCCCTGCGTGAAGTGACGCGCGTAGTGATATGCTATGTGCTGGAAAGGATTGTCTAGGGCAGGGGTCAGCAACTTGCGGCTCGCGAGTCACATGCACCTTTTTGGAAGTGAAGCTGCGGCTATTTAGTTCCATACGCAAATATTATTTATTTTATCAAAAAAAAAAAAAAAAACATTTGAAATCATTCTGAATCGATTTACGAGGATTAGTCACTAGTATTCGCTTTTCGCCGCACTTATCCCCTGAGGCTCTCGAATAACGCCGTCGTCGGATGTTTCAATTCGCTTTCGACATAAGAAAATTTAGCGCCTTTACCAGTGCTTTAGTGTATAGTTTGTTGTTTCAAGTAGAAGAGGTAGAAGCGAATCATCTTCTCGAAGGTATGTAGGTACATATATAATAATAATAAAAAAAACCGAAGTAAAGGTTGGTAACATAATAAGAAATCTAGAAAAAATCAGAGATTTTCCACTATCCGCTAAAACAGTACAAGATAGAATAGCTAAAATTTTTTCAAATGTAACATATTTGCAAGTGGAAGATATTCAACTTTCTTTTGCCTTACCACTTGCTATATATGAGTCTTGCGACAGAAAAGAGTTGGGTTTTTTGTCAGGTATATGTCTACCCAAGGTCCAAGAGAAGAACTTCTAGGATTGCTACCATTCTTGGAACAAACTAGAGGGGAAGATATGCGAATGCCGTGCAAAAATGTCTTGAAGACAATAAGATCGATTCAAATGAAAGCCTTTCAATAGCTACTGATGGAGCCAGAAGTAAACAGGAAAAAAACAAAGAGGCAACAACGATTCTTCAAAGTAAAACAAACCACCAAATTCTTACGTTTCACTGCATAATACATCAAGAAGCGCTTTGTGCTCACATTGAATTTGTTTTGCTCAATTGTTTGTTATTATTATATTATAAGTACAAGTTAGTGTTGTAAGTTTATGTTTAATTGTTTTATTTTTTTCACTTAAATAATAAGTAATTATCTAATAATGCCTAATCTGTTGTGGAAAAAAAAACAAAATGTTAATGAAGCTAATAATCTTACTTTTTACACTACTAATACAGGTGTGGAAAATATAGTCCGAAACATAGGATAGAATGCAGCGGAGCAGTGGAAGAATCAAAAACTCAGCGATGACGAACAAACAACTGATCTCTTTCTATGGTAGCGAGGAGTGAAAGCAGACTGCACAGTCTATGGCCTAACTTTGTCCTAGTTTGAGTATCACATGGTAAGTCCACTAAAAGAAGGATTAGGAGACCGCCGTTTTCATGATGACCAAGGAATGGCATCATTCGTGAGTAATTGGTTAAAGGCACGACAGACAACATTCTTAACTTTTATAATAAAATTTCCTGTTCGTTGGGAAAAAATGTATTGATAGAAGCGGAGAATATGTAAAAAAATAAAATGTATCTTTTTTTTATAATAATAATGTATTTTTCCTCTTCCAAACACTTCAAATCCCGCTAGTTTTGATGAAATTAGACCCACTAATATCTTACCAATCTTTTCGAAAATATTGGAGAAAATAATGGAAAAAAAACTTCGTGAGCACGTGGAGGCTAATAGTATTTTACCTATGTTTCAGTCAGGTTTCAGACGAGGGCATGGTTGTAGCATGGTCCTTCTATCAATTACTGATTATATTCTTCGGGCTACAGACAAGGATCAGCTGACTGTTCTGATGCTGCTTGATTATTCTAAAGCCTTTGACTCCCTAAGTCATGAGGTTCTGATGGCTATTCTACGTGTCGAACTCCGCAGGAGATATTTTGTCGGATTTTTTTGGCACCCAGGTCTCAAACTGTGGTCTATCAGGGCGAAGAGTCAAGGCCTCTTATTGTAATCACTGGTGTACCACAAGGGTCCATTCTATCTCCTCTACTTTTTAACATTTATATAGTGATGTTTCCTGCTGTTTTCCACTCCTGTATTCAGCACTATTATGCTGACGATATTTAACTGCTATTTTCATCTTATCCAGAGGAGTATTAGCAGACCACTGCTGCTATGAATAGCGACTTGAATAATCTACTACAGTTTTCCCCAAAACATTCCCTGAAGCTGAACCCTCAGAAAACCCGGCTATTGTCTTTGGTAGAAGAAAAGATAGAGAGTACTTCATTAATAACTACAGCAAACAGTTGAGGATGAATGATAGTGGTATTCAATTTCTAGGTGTCATTAGGGATCTTGGTCTTTTCATTGTTGAAGATTTAATATTTTCCTATCACGTTCCACAGACGTTGAGGAGGGCATACATGAGTCTAAAACTGATATTTCAGAATAGACATTTTCTCGGTGTGAGTTGAAGGCAATGCTGTGTGACAGATTAGCGCTTTCGCACCTGAATTATTGCGACATTGTTTATGGCCCGTGTTCAACAGCCTCAGATGTTCAAAGAATTCAAAAATCACAAAATTCATGTTTGAGATTAATATATGGAATTCGAAAACATGAGCACATCAGTTACAAATTGAGGGGAAATTTGTTGATTGAATATGGGGCGTAGACGGAGGCTGCATTCTGCATGCCAATTCTTTTCGGTAGTTAGCCAAAGGACAGGCACATACCTTGTAACGTTAAAAAACTCTCCAATAATGTGATTAAACTAAGATCATTAAGAAGTTTGAAGTTTCCGCAATGAAAGTCGATGTTGTTATCGCATGCACTGTAGAGTTGCATTGTTTTCAATAAGTGTAGAATTTCCCAGATTTTTTGAAGTGAAACTTCTTTAGGCGCATGAGGGTAAAATTTTTACAAATGTAACGTCACGGAATATGCAACGGAAGTGACGTCACGTAGTGCTAACTTCCAGACGCATAGGATCCCGACGGGCGAAGCCCGTCGCCTGGATATCGGTGCGGACCGAAGGTCCTCACTTCCCTCCAGACCGTAGTACCGTTCCCGTTCCCGGATGTTCCTCCGTTCCCGAGATAAATGCTGATAAAAATCGGGAATTTTCCCGCGAACTCCGACGAGCCCCGCCCACCGCGACCTCGAACTGTTTCTGTGATCTACGTATAGGGCGAAAATTTTCGGACCGTCGGAAAAAACGGATATATCTCGCGACGGGCAAAGCCCGTCGCGAAAATACCCGTTCGGACCGAAGGTCCGATAGACCCGCTACCCATGAAAGCCCGTATATTTCGCGGATGACTTTCCGTCGCGTCGAAACGAGCGGATGAAAATTTTCGGACTTTTCCCGCGCTCGCCAAACGGTCACCGCCCTGCTGCCAAGGGATGACCAAACGGGTATGACGAAAGACGGAATTTGAACGAAAAGTAGATCCCACCTAAAATTATAGAAAATTATTGAAAAAAATTGATTTTTTCAAACCGGATCGATCGAAAAATATAGATCAATCGACTACACTAGTATCTTCCTTCTTCTCTTCCTTTAAGTCTCGGAAATCTAAAGTTTTAGATTTGTATAAATATAAACAAGACTGATAAATTAGTTCGCCAAAGAAGTTTCACTTCTGACATGTGTACTTTGTACGCACGCACTTTTTTTTTCGTACTGTGAGGTTGAAAGTCTTGTACAGTAAATAAGTTCTTATATTTCAGGTATACCTTTCTATTTAATTTTTTTTAATTTTTGTTTTTATTCTTTATTTTTGTACTTAAGTTTTAATTTAAACAGGGTTAGTTGAACAGACATTGGGTGTTGCAAAATACTCAAACGAACCGAACCTCGCCCACCATAAGTACTAAAATATCTGTCCATTTTGTGTGTTGAATAAAAGGTATTAATGTTATTATTATTATATTTTTTACCTGTCAGCTTTATATTTGACCCCCCTCCTCGTACATACGATTATCTCCTTTCCTAGATATAGTAATCGTATTTGATGTCGAACTAGGTTGATTATAAACTGCTGATATGACAAAATATTTATTGGTCTATAGTGGAATTATGATTTTATCATTCGTCTGTCTTCTGAAAGGCCATCTGATTTGTTGAAATAATGATTAGTATTTGGTCTAACGATATCATCCACTCCTTTCTACGTCAATATTTTGAACGAATGGAACATTTCTATTATGAAATTAGAATATGTGTCAATTATATATGTTACCAGCCAAACCAGGTTTCTTGCCAAATCGGTTCGGTCAGCGCATGTAAGGAGATACTAGTTTTTAGCTGAGGAGTAAGGACTAACTAGGTTTAACTAGTTAGACCTAGGCTGAAGTGGTTTTGAACTATTATTCAACTAAATTAATAACGAATCTCTTAATCATTTTCACAGGGTAGCATGTCGAATTACTAAATTACTTCTTTGCTAGGCAGAGAAAAACCGCTACTCAATCAGTTCAAACTACGCCAAATTAGTCGAGTTTAAGTATTTAAACCAAATTCGATTGTTTTGGTAAAAAGCAGTATGTATATCCTGACACTGCTTAGAATGAATCGATTTGGCTCAGAAGACATTAATTTGGGTGAAAACATAAATCTTGGAGCAAATAATAAAGTTTCGTGTAAAATTTCTAGCGTTTTTTCTTTGCTCAATTATGAAGTCCTCGCTCACCTGAATTCTTCCCTCGCTGCATTTATTTTGATCTCAGTTTCTTTGGCTACTGTCAATTTCTCTTGGACCTCCAAAGAGGTAGTTTTAGTCACGTTGAGTACTCCAATTACTGTGTCATCATCAAGCAGCGATCCCTGAGTTGTGGTCAATTTGTACAGCAAATTTTGTTCCAATTCGGACATTTTTCGTCTGTTGGCAGTTACATCGATCATAAGTTGGGTTCTCTCAGTTTCCAACTCTCGTTTTTCTGTCAGGATAACTCTTCCCAACAACTGATCTTCCAAACCTAAAATAAGAAGGAAACCAGGTGATTTGTAATTATTAATATTACAATTTACTTATACACAGGGCGAAACGCACAGATGACATGTTATGGAAATATCAGGTAACCAAGGAGTTTATTTTTATGCATAGTGCCATGAATATTTCTTAAGATTTTGATTGATAACATGTTTTCTATCATCTGATTTAATTTGAATACTTTTATAATACTATTGGTTACTTTCAAATCTAATGGCAGCTGTTCAGTTCTCAATATAGATAGCTGTATGTGGGACGGTTTCAATTTCATTTTGAGATTACTCATAGATATTCTATGTGTGCAATTGTGGCCCAAAAATTTCTACCCAATTGCAGGGTAAGCATAGAATTGATTTAAGACGGAATACCTTTAAAAATAAACATTTTAAACCAATTATGTAGATAAATTCTTTTACAACGTGATATGATAAAAAGTATAATCAGGGTTAATAGGAAGTTTTTCGGATCGGGACAGTGCAACATACATCTGTGTTACAGTTCGAAACTTAAATACAGCCGAATAGGTTTTGTTAATCTTCGAGCATAAGCAGCAGGCATGTCTGTTCCATAGATTTTTGGCTATTAATCAGTACAATGCTCTCATGTCGAGGAATTCAATACTCCTCCTACATAGGAACAATTTTTCAATTGTCAAACAGCGCCATATAATGCACGCGAATACACATACGCAGCATACAACCTCAGGCTAAGTGCAGAATAGAATTGCATTCCTGATTACTTAAAGTGTCGCAGACGAAGAAATCTTCTTCATACTCAAGTAATATCCCATTCAGTCGCTATGCAAATAATTATTATTTCTCTCCACATTAATTAATTACATTGGCGGATATTTATTACGAAATATGAAAACAAGTATGATTATGGTAAATAGGATTTTTTTTGAATCGGGACAGAGCAACATACATCTGTGTTATAGTTCGAAACTTAAATATAGCCGAATAGGTTTTGTTGATCATCAGGCATAAGCACCAGACATGCATGTTTCATAGATTTTTAGCTATTCATCAGTAGTGAGTGTGGACAGCTCAATGGGAGAGCATCGGGCTCGTGACCGGGAGGTCTGGATTCGAATTCTACTCAGGTGGAAAAGAAATTTTCTAGTTGGATGAATGTCTGCCACTATTTCAGTGTTGGGTCAAAAATTAACAGCGCTGTGACCTAAAGTGGCGCAAGATAGCAGTAACAAAGCCTATCCAGAACACAACTGAACTCCCAACTCGCACAAGCTGAAAAATCTTCTGAGGAATCTTCACAGAAGATCTAGGAGCATCAGGATAATAATAATAATGCCGACGAATGTAACACAGCCAAACGACAGCGCCATCTAAAGCAGGCGAATACGCAGCATACAACCCCAAGCTAAGTCAAGAATCGACTTAGATTTTCTTTATCGTCGAGCACCTAGCCTGAGTGAGATTTCCTTACAAGTTTTCAGTCAGTTCGTGTCTCTTCAGTAATAAAAAAACTGTAGTAACGCGTTTTCTGTGAATATCAAAATGAAAGAATTAGGTACTACTTATTACTTATTGACTGGAAAAGACTAAGAGAAAAATCTCTGCTAACAGTTTTTTATGTTAGTATTTTTAACAATTTTATTGTTTATGTTAAAACTTCCTGAAGATTACTGTCAATTAAAAAACTTAGAAGCACAGCACATGAGGAGAAATTTAGTTATTCCCTACTGGAATATAAATAATATATAATAAATAAGTTTGCCGCATTCACTTAATTCGTACAAGCAAAACGATCTTCTGCCACGTTGTTAATAAAATCACATTCTTCAATCGTAGATGATTTCTAGGTTTCTTCATTAAATTTTCTTCTTTTAGTCTCCGTAACCACTACAGCCTTGGCTACATTAAAAAACTAATATACTTTCTGATTCCTCATGTTGCTTATGCTTGTCTTAATTTTTTCTAAACATTTACCTATTTATACAGAATCGATAATGCGTCTTTATAGATGGTTAAAAACAATATCAACTTGTTGCATTACGAAAAGAAAAATGTAAGCCAAAATATAAATGACTTTGCCTACATAAACTTTCGGATAGCAACAGCTTGGTTCCTGCTTGAATATCTATACCAGGGTTTTCCTCAATTTCATCCATAACTGCGTAAACTCTTTTTTATATTCGAAAAATACATTTACCGTTCGACTTTTGAAGTTTCATCTTTGTGGAGCAGATCAAGGGATTTTCGGTTTTACTATTCGATCAAGAAAAGCAACGCGTTGGTTAGAGTTGTAGAAAAATGCTAGAATTTCACTTAGATTTCTAAAAAAACAAACTAACATTACTATTTTGTGAAGACGCTTGACTTTATAAAATTATTTGATGAGCATAATAATGTACTTATCTTCTTGACACGCAAGCAACTTGAACTTTCTGTTCAAGTTGCTTGCTTTCCGATAGTATAAAACGAGGAAAAGCAAGGTAAAACACAGGAGCTTGCGCCCTCTGCATTAGAAAGGGAAATTGCATGCGTTTCGAATCATTTAGAGAATATCTCCATTTCACCCTCGTGCGAACGCCCCAAGTGTTCGCATACTTGGTTGTCAGTTACTGATTCGGTACTTTGAAGGTTTCGTTAAACCTACATGAGATTTCATTTTGTGTTTGGTGTATAGCAAAACTGGAATAGTTCATTGAGAAAGACGTCAAACCATCACTGCAAACTTGTATTCTGTAGAGCTCCAGTGAGTAGAAATAGCAAAGAAACAATCTTTTTTAACGAAATGAAAATAAACGATCTGATGTCTACTAGATTGGTCTAAGAAAATACCGAATGTGAAACTTAACCACATGCTTTATATACTGCCGCGCAGAAAATGAGGACAATCTCGTAATTTTCATTAATTTCAGAAATCTTTTGTTTTTTTCGTTACAACCTAGTTCAGTATCTGTATGCAATAATATTATCGTGATTGCTTGGATAAATAAGTTTGTTGTTTCCATAACTAAGTGTTCAACAAAAAAGGGTATCCTATCTAATTTCCTTATATATATAAGCTTCAAGAACTTTGCCTATCAAGAGAGACAGGTTGTAATTTGGACGAAAATTTGAGTGTCAAAGATTATGTTAAATCTAGAACTGAAGCTATCAAACTACCATGTTTGTTTGTTGATTTTGAGTAATTTGAAATTGATGCTGACCTCTCAGAAAGTCATCTTCACAACTGAATTCAATTCTTAGTTGAAAGAGAAAGTTTTGGTGAGAAAATACAGTAGATTATAATGGACCACGGTCAATTTACCACCGTATTTTGCTTATTGTGACAGTATTGAATAAACCCAAACAGGAGCAAATTAAATAATCGCGATGATTAATTAATTGTCGTAGATCGCAAAACTGCAATGATGTTTAACTTTAAGAAGCACTATGTATGCGGTTATCTGTATGATGAACTAGCTTCGTTTATCTAATTATATAAACAACAACGACCATGAGAAATATATTTCTTTGTTTACACTATATGAACCAAGCTGAAATATATGATTATTACACTAAGTATAAATGTAATGAATTGGCTAACACTTCGATAATATATGTTGATAATAAAAATCGGGATAACTCTGGGTCGGGATCACAAGTAACAAAGTTGATTAACGCGAATAATGATGATGTTGATTACTATCAAAATAATAATGTGATATCTTGGGCTGGGGCCACAAGCGATAAATGTGATTATTACACGAATAATAATGAGATGTTTGGGCCGGAGGACGGTGACAAGGTTGATTACTATCAAAATAATTATTGATTTACATGCCTAACAGGGTATTTAAAAAAATAAGCCTGGCTTTGTCGGAACGCAACCCTTGTAACAAAAATAGGGAAAATAATTAAATCGATTAGAGATGATATTTATGAGTTGATTAAACAAGTGAAATGAGGTTTCTGATTGGAAACAACTTTCGTAAAATAGGAATTTTGAAATCGGCCTGTTAATAGATAATGAGATGATAAATGTTGTTATGTTTGTCTCCTTCTGATTTTAGCGGTCTGACAATAAAAGTAATTCACACGTTCTCTGAAAGGTTTCTCTGTACATAGGTTATAGGTAAGCTAAGTATTCAGGACCAAGGGGGGGGATAAGGGGGAAATTTACCCCAGGAGGAATATCCATTATAAGTCACAAGGCTCAATAATTTTAGTCGTGCAAAAATTGAATCAACGAATTCATCAACCAGCGGTTATATCCAAGGGCTCGATCCAATCCGACGTCGTCGGCACAATCATTATTTACACACGGACTATAAATGCC
Organism: Megalocaria dilatata; assembly: GCA_034642435.1. Lineage (NCBI taxonomy): Eukaryota > Metazoa > Arthropoda > Insecta > Coleoptera > Coccinellidae > Megalocaria > Megalocaria dilatata. The sequence continues at coordinate 58,563,641 of CM067854.1, read as the reverse complement.
AAATTGATGAAAAACAATCTCGTAAAAATTAATGATATTCTGAAGTAAAAGCTCCGAACTACTCGAATTGAATCGACGGCACCCTTTATAGCAAATTCTCCCTTAAGTAAATGAATAATATCATAAAATACCTAATTATCTCTTTGTCGCGGAGAATGTCTTTGTCGGCACTTTGGATTCCATTACTTACTGCGTCAACATTTTCACTCACAAAGATAGGAGACTCTTGAAAAATTAAGTAAAAGGGAGACTTATATAAGCGCCCAAGAATACAAAATGAAATTATTTACAGTATAAATACTATCATGCTGAATAAATTGGCATCAAAAATTAATGAGGCTGGAGCGTTTCTATTCTAGTAGATGAAACAACCGATATATCGACATTTGAGCAAGTTATTTTATGTGTAGGGTATATCAATGCAAACAAAATCCACGAGGCTTTCTTACAGTTCGTTCCAGCAAAAAGTGTAACCGCCGAAAGTATATCTAATTTAATATTAAATAGTTTGGAAAAATTTGGAACAGAACTCAAGAATCTTGTCGTGCAAGGGTATGATGTAATATGTCAGGCAAAAACAATGGTTATCAAGCGATGATTATTCGTCGTAACTACCCTAAGGCAATTTATGTGCACTGTGCTGCCCATTCTTTGAATTTGGCCATATCAAAAGCTTGCGAAATTCCACAAATTAGAAACTGCCTCAATACCATAGAAAAATTCTATGATTTCTTCAACATTCCAAAGGGACAAACAGTTCTTCTGAAAAATATTGATGAGTCTAATGAAAGTCCTTCCGCAAAAACTCTCAAAAGATTATGTGCAACTCGGTGGACATCTAAGTATGAAGCAGTTCAACATTTTTTGGAATTATTTGATTACGTCGTTGAAAGTTTAGAGGAGATATCGAACTGGAAAGATTCTGAAGATGCGAATATGTTGCAAAACATACTGAATGATTCCGACCATCTAGTCGGAATGTAACACTTCACACTTCAAGTCGTGAATCAAATATTTTGTTATGCCTTATCTCTTTGCCGATTCCTACAAAAATCTGGAATCGACCTCAGAGAAGTTGTACCTATGACAGAAAATACTATTTCTTGCCTGAAAATCATACGTCATGATGCCAGGATTAATTTCGACTCGATCTTCAATAAAGCTCATGTAAAAGTTAGAATATAAAATGTGTTTGTCAGTTTTTTATTTTCTTGTATATTTCAGCCTCTTGCCTCAAGCATTGGAACCAACATTAAGGTAAAAAAAATTGTTTCACGCCAGAAAAATAGGATAAATCCTATCATTTTGCAAGATTCAAAAGCACCAGCAGTGGACTATTTCAGGATTACCATTTACATTCCATTGATTATTTCATCAGCCAGTTAGGGGAAATATTTGCAAACCATAAACAAATTTTCAAGGGCTTTATGTATCTGCTGACAGGAGAAAAAACAACTGATGCCGACGAATTTTTAGACTTATATATACCTGATGTACCCAGATGTATTTCAAAAACTGAAATTAAATTGTGGCACATTCGTCTGAGTAATCACCCAGATATAAAAAATAACAGTCCAGCTTTGGCTCATCTGGAAATATGTAATCCACACACTTTTCCTAATGTGTACAAGCTATTACTAATATTCTGTACAAAACCAGTTTCTACAGCCACTCCAGAGAGATCATACTCAACATCGAAAAGAATAAAGAAATATTTCAGAAATTCTACTTCTCAAAACAGGCTCAACGGCATAGCAATGATGTCTATTCATAGGGAGTTGCCTATTTCCGAAGATGAAATTATTGATGAACTTTCAAAAAGACCTAGGCGATTAGATTTTGTTTTATAAAAGTATATCCTCCGAATAACGAATTTTTTTTTCATTCATAACTTTTTTATCCCCCTCCGAGGCTCATGTGTGGGTACGCCACTGTTCAGGACTCATAAATTTATATAAGTTCGAAACCGAGATCGACAGAAACAAGTAGAAAAATATGATTCTTATAAAAAGAAAGATTAACCTGTCTGGTATGTGCAGGCACCGCATAATTTCGTAAAACGTCTATAGTGAATCGTAATATAGATTAAAAATAGTCATGAAAAGCCGTTGCTTTTAGATGAAGGTTCTGTTTTTTGAAAATGCAAATGAGCAAAAATAGCGGGAATTTCCGAGTTAGAAAATTGATGAAGTGAAAGGGAAAAATTCAATTTCTTCGAATATTACAATAAAATCATTCTTCTTTCTTTTAGTTCTTGAAATATCTCTTCAAGAATTTTATCTTACTATCATAACACTTGAGAGTAGTTAACCAGAGTGTTACTCACCTTTGATCGTTACGGTGAAATCCACAACAGATGTTCTGGCGAAAATTTCAGGTGTATACGATGGATTTGCAAGTTTAGTAGTCATGTAAACTTTGAAATTCATATTGACGTCTACTTCTTTATCTCCCACCTTTACTTTATACGAAGTTCCGGACTTGATGTAAGACTTTTCCAAAACGGAATCCAGTACTGGGTCCAATTCTTCACCTATATCTTCTATTATCATCGGATAACCCAGACTCACTGCATCCTCTATATGATTTCTATAAGATGAAGAAATAAACAGCGAAATTCATATGGGTGAAAAAAATGGCAATTGACCCGCTACTGAAAGTAATCTTCAAATATGAATAGGGTCAGATGAAAAAACTTTTGAATATTCACAGACTTCATACGTGGTGATTTGAAACTGGTTTTTTTCAATATAGTGATTTGAAACGAGTCTTTTCTTATCAAGGGGGTGTAATCTATCCCAATGAACCATTTCACAGAAAACCTATATACAAGTTTTATGATAGCGGTTTTAAAAAATACACTCGTCTATAGTCTATATAGTTTCACTTGAAAAACTCATTAAAAAGTCCCAAAAAAGTTCTTTTGATTTTCCTCTGCATCCATGGGCGTACATCCGCATTGAGGTACTAGAGTTGAATACTGACATTTATTGTATTGAAAATTTTTCCGAATATTCTGTTTAAATTTTGAGTTGTTAGGTATCACAAAAATTATTATTTTTAATTATCTTAAGTTTCTGAAGTTAGTTCTTTCATGTTATTAATTCGAAATATTCATTCGTAAAATTTCAATATAAGGTATAATAAAATATCTACCTGAAGTATTTGTGATTTAGAGAGGTAACGATAAGATTATTCTCCTTCTCTTTATTCTTGATCCAAGCCTTCCCTTGGCTCTGGGGATCTATAAGCAGTGGATATCTGGAGGCCGTTGTTACTATGATGCCGTTTTGGATGGATAATTCGTCAGTTGGTAGACCCTGAATATTCCATTCTCCCATCTAATTGACATTGAAATGAATAAGCAAAAATGTAATGAACAGAGTATTAATAAATTAATAAAATAAATAAAAATGACTTGGCGTGAGTTTCACTGTTTATTTGATGTCTGTTGACATATATGTTTCTACTTCCTTCAATACCTAATTTAGAAATTAAAAATATAGTTCAAAATTCATTACAACAAAACCAATCACTTATCTCTGAAATTATACGAGAAACAATGATTCTACTTGAAATATGCCTCAAACAAAGTTATTTTAAATTCAACCATAAAGATTATCAACAATTAGACCTCCCTATGAGTTCTCCTTTATCACCACTTTTGGCCGAAATTTTCATGACCCATCTTGAAAATAAAATCTTTTCTTCTCAAGATAATTTGATAAATGAAGTTCTTTATAAGAAAAGATATGTGGCTGATATATTTTGCATTTGGTTAAGTTTTATTAGACAATTAGGAATGTTTCTGAATTTCTTAAATTCATTTTTCAGTTCGATCAAATTCACTATTGAAATCCAAAATTCACAAAAATCGATAAATTTTTTAGATATGCAGATCACAAGAAATATTAATTCCCTTGAATTAGACATATTTGGAAGATCCACGTACACAGATTCATTAATACACAATAACAGTTCCCACCCTCATAAAATCAAAATGTCTCCTTTTCACGCCTTTGTGCATAGATTACTATAAATCCCTTTCTCAATAGAAAACTTTAATAAAGAAATTAATGTTTTGAAGTCATTAGCGTCGAACAATGGTTTCAATACCAACATAATCGATAAATTAATTTTAAAAAAATAGTATAAAAAAGCTTTAGCTTCTCTTTATCCTATTCTTCAGGACAAAGAAAAAGAAAAATTCTTTAGGATAAATTTCATACCACAAATAAGTAATAAAATTTGCAATAGACTAAAACAGAACAATATTAATATTATTTGTACAAATAAGAAAAACTTAGGTTCACTCTTAGTCAATAGCAAAGACTGTCCTGAAACGTGTGAAAAAAGCGTTATATAAAAATTATATTATAATGAATGCTCTGCATTTTACATAGGTCAGACAGGATAATCTATAAACATAAGGGTAGAAGAACACAAAAAAGTATATTACATAATAAAATAACATCTGGTTTTTCGGAACATTGTATAAATAACAACCATTTCATAGATTTCAGTACAAATGAGATTTTACACGTAGGTAATAAAAGCAAAAGAATGGACCTTTTAGAAAGTTTGGGAATTTTTTTAGCACATGGTAAGAAGCTACCAATTACAAACGAACAACTTCAATTTAATTTATCACCATTGCTCATATCTGTAAAAGATTAGGACCCAACGAACACCATATTTTTACACTGTTCAAAATGTACCTGTGATCTACCCTACTATTATAAATAGGATTTAAAGTGTTGTTCTCTTCAGTTTTGAAAATGGGCTAAAAACCCGAAACACACATTCTGTCAAGAAAGTACCGGGAATTATCGATTTAAATCTGGCGGGGCAATGAGACAGGTAAATTTTTTTTTTCCTAGGTTGGTACCACTGTCCTTAATTACTATGCCAAGCTTGAGCGGGATATGTCAGCTAGTGTGTTTGCAACAGGTGATTAAGTCAGTCGATGTCAGAGTGCGTGCCGATTTTTACTACGGGTGATTACGTTGAGCAAAGAATTTGTTTAAAGTTTTGTGTTGCAAATGAATTTTCTTGTGCCGATGCATTGAAAATGTTGCAAAAGGCCTTTGGTGATAATGCTCTATCGAAAACTCGTGCATATCAGTGGTACAGAGCCTTCAAGGACGGTCGTGAAGTGGTCGCCCATCGACGGCTTCGATCGAAGATAACGTCGATAAAATTAAGGAAAGGGTGCTGGAAAACCGTCGTACCAGCTTGAGAGAGATAGCACATGATCTTAAGATATCCCACGAGTAAGCACGTACGATTCTGATTGATATTTTGGGCATGAGAAAGGTGGCCGCACGACTCGTACCGAAAGACCAGAATTTTCTTCAAAAACGTCATCGCGAACAGGTTGCTTCAGACATGCTGGATCGCTGTAATTCCGATTCTACATTCATGGAACGCATTATAACTGGTGATGAGACCTGGGTCTACGAGTACGATATGCAAACAAGCCAGCAATCATCGGAATGGGTGGCAAAAAATGAGCCGAAACCGAAAAAACCACGCAAAAGCCGCTCGAAAATTAAGGTGATGCTCATTGTTTTCTTCGATATCCGTGGCGTGGTGCACTACGAATTCATTCCAGAGGGTCAGACGGTAAACAAGGAGTATTATCTAGGCGTTATGAAACGTTTGCGTGAGCGTATCCGTAAGAAGCGGCCAAATTTGTGGGCGAACAACTCATGGATTTTGCATGACGATAACGCGCCTTCTCACCGAGCTACGATTGTGACTGACTTTCTCGCCAAAAACTCAACAAACGTACTTCAGCAACCACCGTATTCGCCGGATTTGGCTCCCTGCGACTTTTTCCTCTTCCCAAAACTAAAATTGCCCCTTCGTGGCACCCGTTTTGAGTCGATTGAAGCCATAAAACAAAATTCGGCGCGAGAGCTAAAGTCCATCCCGGAAAGCGCCTATAAAAAATGTTTCGATAATTGGAAGTGCCGTTGGCATAGATGTATTGGAGCAAATGGAGCCTATTTTGAAGGCGACCCAATAAATTTTGACGATTAAATGTAAAAATGTTGTTTTAATTGAAAATTCCGGGTACGGTTCTTGAGTAGTATATGTCAACAGACATCAAATAAACAATAAAACTTAAGCCAAGTTGTTTTTATTTACATTATAAATTAAAAAATGTTTCATCAAATGATATGTGAGAAATCAATATCATTGCAGAGTATGTTATTGAATTTAAATAAGTTCCTATGTGGAAGGACTGCTGGAATCAAAGGTTTCCAGGTGTTGGACAGGCGTTGGCTATCATTTTGTCTCTTCTCAATTTCGAGGGACTCCACGAATAATGCGAGCATGGTATTTCATATACACCTTGAGATTCATTTGGAATTGAATATTTTGGAGATCGAAGAAAGGTGGATATTTTATTGCTTCCTATGAAGACAGTCTTTATATCTTGTTTCTGTAAGAGACGACTTATTTTATCAGTATCACCTCGGATGAAAGGAAGAAAAAGCCTTGTGAGTTTATTCTCTGGGAGCTCTTGGCAATCTTGAATCTTGAGGAACTTCGAACACTTATAAACTCTAGACGCGGTCCGGAATCTTCAAATTCCTAATATGACCAGGCGCGGAAACTTATCCGAACACATTTCATGCCTCTTCGGGGTAATCATTTTTCTGGAAGGTTTTTTAAATCACAGCCAACTTAAACTTAATCATTAAACATTCCGGTTACGTATTTCTTAATATCATTTTCACAATAATAATGCTGTCTTCTTTTTTGAGTTATGGAACTGTATACGTGAATAGTAATTTATTTTTAATCAGAGCGATGGAGTCTGAGATCTGGTGTATTATGTATACTGAATGACGTTTATGTACCACTTCCATTTATAGTTTTCACGAAAAATTGAATTCCAAAGCTTACTAGCATTTGTCAAAATTCTTGAAAAATGATGCTTTCAATGATTATAAAGAATATACACTACTTCCTGGTTTGAAAATATTTTCTAGAAAATTAGCCTGCATTTGTTTCTAATTTTTAATTCCTGTTTTATATTGAACTGAACAGTGAAAGTCTTGCTTTTGGTTCGTGAAGTATTTCAAGTGTCAAAAGTTAACAAAGTTTAACTTCTAATGCTTGACTTGAAAATTACTTAAAATTACCTATGAAATTGATTACTTTCTTTAGCTTATATGCTATTACAACTTTATATATGCTTAAGCATAATCGGGGATATTTCTTACATATATTTTTCTGATATTTCTGACATAGACACTATGTTTCCTTGAATAAATTGAATTTTAATTAATTTTGCCCAACTTACTTCACTTTGGTGAGTTAGATTTGATTAAGATTGTTCATTGTCAATAATTTCACTGAAGTTAATATAGGAATCATGATAATAAAAATTTTTTTTTTATCTTTTTCTCTACAAATTTCAAAATCGATGTCTAAATTCAAATAACTTCTATTGCTTGCAACTTTGGCAGTCTCAAATATTTAATAATTGAATTTTCCCTGCGAGTTCTATTTAAATTTTTCGAAAGGATTTCTGATGTTTGAGTCTAATTCAAAGAATTTTCACTCGACCAGTAGTTATGTACCCCAAATAAGCTTTTTATTCAAAATTTTGGCTTGTGCGTATTTCATATGAGTTGAATTATTAATATTTTTTACAGAATTGATCTTATTTAATTAATATTGATCTGATTATACTCTAACGAGTCAACTTATATACATCAGTGAAGGTTTTCCTTGATATTTTTGTATAATTGCTTATTTTACCTATATATATATATATATATATATATATATATAATAACCATAATGTGAACAAAGATTTTTCCTAGATATTAAAATATTTTTTATATCAATTATATGTATTGTGATACTTTTTTGGCATTTTAATATATATATTTTGATATATAACCGTTTCCAGGAAGAATTCTGAATTTCAATTTATTTGAAAGTAATTCTGCCTGCGTATAATAACGACAAAGAAAATTATGCCAAATTTCATGATCGGCCGTTTGCATGGACCACTTGCAAATTTTCGAACGTAAAGACCTAGAGATATGAAAGTTTTAGGAAAGATTTGAAGTCTGAATATACCTAATATTTATATAATAATAATGAATTTATTGCATTCAAATAAATAATCAAAATGACATAATATAAACTGCAAAAGAACCTACATCAGTAAAACTGTTAGTACTGTAAGTTCTTATCGTAAAAAAAAACTGGACACTTATTTCCCATGTTTCACTTCCATCCTAGACCAAGAGTACGCACACCCTGAGGAACATATAATTCTATAACTATCCCACCGAATCTAAGATTCCTCAATAATGATTCAAAGAATCGAGCAGTACCTTCGATAACCAATCTTGAACCCTGATGGACCGCAAAGCTTCAGAGGAGCATGAATGCGGTTTTAAGTTTATTTATTTGTAATATATAAATATAAAATGGAAATGATCTCCAGAAAAAAGTTTTTCTATGAGCAGGTGGAGAAGGTGACCCCCTGAATCTCACATTTAAAATGTGAACATCTTATCTGAATTTATCAGCTACGATACGAGTATGTTCAAAAATGCTCAGAATCGATTCCATAGTTCACGAGTTATTCTCATTTGAAAAATTAGTTATCGAATATTATCAAAACTTCAAATCGATTGAGTTCAAATTTCGTATTTAGATGTGACATAAAGGTTGACGCATAATTCAGTAAAGAAGTGTAGCGAACAACCTCCTCGAAGAAACAACTTCGCTCCTCCAGAAACCTGCCTTGATCTGTCGTAGTTTGACAGGCGTACCGATAGAGGACCCGACTAGTCAACAGAATCGTGACCAACCATCCCCGCCAGGTTCAAAGAGAGCAAGGCACTGCGTTTGAAGATCAGCGTTCCAAGCGGACACATGGTCACCGACGTCACAGGCAGAGCATGCGCATCACGCCTGTCTGACGAGTTCCAGATGCGCATGCTAGGAAACGAAACGCCGTCTTCCTAAGAAAGAGGTGGAAGCTTCTTCGCAACATCCGCATTATCATTCGAGAGCTTCAGAAGAATTATTATATGATAAATTTTCAACTTTCAAACAAATTCTAATTGCTCAGAAAGCCGAATAGCTAAGGGATCTTCCTTCGAAATTACGAACAAGTGTTCGAATTCAGGCGCAGCGTAATTTTTTCACATTTCTTCCTTATCTGATTCCAAGAAGAAGTATGAAAAGCATATTATTAAGTTTTTTTTTAATAATAAAATGAATGGAGTATGCGGTTGGCTCTAGGTGAAACATTATAACAATTTTATTTAGAAAAATGACACAGTTTTATTATTTCACAGTTTATCCAGAATCCTGACAGGCCTTTCGACCATCTCCAAAGGAGTACAAAAAGTAACTAAACTGAAAATTGAAAAAAAGTTCCTTTATTACACGTTGGACATCTGCTCATTCTTATGGCACATGGAAATAACAGTATCCAATATAGGAGTGTTCTCAAAGAGTATTTGGGAATTTGTTGAATTCTCCTTTTTCTCAATGGATTTTGCGATTGATAGAATCTCCAAATAGTCCATTAATTCACCCTTTTTAACATTATATAGTAAAGTAACATCTTCCTCATTGAAAATATGGTTATTTTCCATACAATGTTCTAAAAATCCGGTTGACTCTTTTTGCTTGTTGTTCGGTTCCAAGAAACAGCGCGAGTTTCTCCCAAATGACTGTAATTTTTCGAATTTTGAACCGAAAATGATTTTAAACGATTAGGTCAGAATCACTGTTTGAAAGTAATTCAGCCAACCGGCTGGTCCGTCCGTAAACGCGCTTACTTTCAAACCGAAAGAGCGAGAGCCTTGAAACTTCCAGGGGTCTTAATATCTGGATTGGGTTTGTTCGTTTATAATTTAAATCAGTTCAATGATTTCGCAGTTATTCATGTTTGAAAATTTTTCATATTAGTTACAATATTTTCGAAAGTGCAGGTTCGATCGATCTGAAATTTGGTATCTACAACTAGAATGATCAAGTGAAGATTCATGCAAAATTTTGTGAGGATCGTGTGATCAGAAGTTCCAAAAAACTTTTGTTATGAGCGGATCAGCACCTTAAAAGCTATAAATTTCGAAAAGACAAAGATAGAGTCTTTAAACTTTTAGGTATTGGGATTCAAATATCTCGGATGAGTTTATTATTCAGCTGAATCAGTCCAATGATTTTGCCTTTATTCACATTTGAAAATTTGTTATATTTTTATCAATATTTTCCAAATTACTAATCCGATTGAAATGAAATTTTCGGTTGGGAAGGATAATGATCACTCATATGTTTCTGAAAAATGTTATAAGAATCCTATGACGAAAATATTCAAAATAAAATAAATAATTTGTGAGCGGACTAATGCAACATTTCGTGAGGATAGAAGATTAAAAAATAAAATTGTGAGCAGAGTAACTTTGAACGCTAACGAAACTATAGCAACGTGGTACAACTGAGTTTGAATTCATCATGTAGACGTAAAATAACGAAAAAAAGTTAATACAAAATTCCGTGAGAATCGTGGGTGACATAAATAAGCCCTGACTCCACGTCAAGGCTTTTCACCATTTTTACTCGTATAACTCACCGTTGCAGTGTCCGTTAGACTATCTATAATACTCAAAGTAGCTGTCGCTGGTATCTTTCTTCTCATTAAAGTATCCAACCAAGTTTTCTGTAGGGTATTTCTGAATTCCTGATTGAAGGGACCAGAATAGCCCAAGAATCCTACCAATATAACAACATCACCGACAAGACGTTCTGTTTCGGATTTGAATTGCTGCAGTTGAGCAGTCCAACGAATTCTCTCTCCTGCTAGGCCATTGATGAGGGCCGTTGCTGCATCCATTTTATTTTTCACTTTCATTGCATCATCTAACACAGCCTGAAAAATACGTAACTTTACTCGGTAAAACATTAATCTCAAAACTTTTGTGTGTAAGTATAAATGAAATCCAGAGAAAAACTTCAGTGTGATCAGTATATAGGCTACATCTGTAGTTCGACAGTATGGGGGAATTTGAAGCCCTCTCAACACATTCCGGGAGCATAAGATAACATTTTTAGATATATTTCCACATTTTCTCCCAATAAGATATATTTAGTATTGATAATTTTCATTTTATTGTATAAAGTTTACACAAATGCTTGGTTTTCTTTCTTCTGCCTATATACTAACATGAAGTTTTTTTTATTTCAGAATTAATAAAATAAAATTAAAAATCACTTTATGTTGAAGTAATCAATATTAGTTTGATGACTGGAATTTCTTCTTGCTTCGAAATGGGACAGGACATTTCATCTCTCCAAAATACACGAACAATTCCACTAATGCAGTGAATCCAAATCTTATATATGATGTATTTTTCAATTCTTAGATAGTCAGATGGCATTGAAGCAACTGATGGCCTTTGAGTGTAAGTCAAAAACCATCTGGAGGTGTGAAAAATTCCTTACATCATTGGTGAAAAGCAACAAACTAATTCTAGTTGAGGTACCAACTCACTAGGGCATTAAGGGAAATGAGAAAGTAGACGCCATTGCAAAAAGAAAAGCAAACACTTCCATAACTAGACCAGCACCTTCGTGTTAGGTATTAACTAAAATTCACGCCACGTGGTCATATTCTTTTAATGTGTCGCCTCTATTGATCTCCGAATGACAAAAACACAGCAAGATGCTCCGAAAATGTCTCCATCGGGCTTTACTGGATTCAAATCAACTACCTAAATGCCGAAATGCACTGAAACAGAAAAATGATGAGCCTTTGCCACAAGTCGTAATTTTAATCAACTAGTCGAAGAGCCTACAAGAGTTCCTGATCATCCAGAATATACGGCAAATACACCGGACCTTTTTTTGATAAGTGAAAAGTGAAGCAGAGCACTAAAAAAATGGTGCTATTTCAGCACCATTGGGCAATTCCTATCATTGTCAAGTGAAAACATTGCAATTGATTCCAAAAACCCAAAATATTCCGTTTAGGAAGCCACGTAGGTTTTGCCAGTATATTGCAGGAGACTGAGATGTTCTGCGTGATTTTTATGCCTCGTACCCACGAAATGAAACATGATTCAATGCAGGAAATATAAACAGCATTGTTGATTGTGTTTCAGGTACGATTCTTTTTAGAAAAGACACTTTCATTTCAAATAGAGTCAAACTTTCCCCAATCAGCAAGCCAGGGCTTGGAAGTGATTGCAGACGGGTCACAAATGCGAAAGAGAGAGCTTACCGACTATGATGGCCAAATTCATCTGACGAGACACTTGCCAACTAGATTCAGTACAGACACGCATGTAATCAGACCATACATGAAGCTAAAGAAGCGTTTAATTAAAAAATAACCAACAAGCACATAGACTGCACCTTCTAGAAATGCCCAATTAGCCCTACTGTTGTCAGAGAACGAGCTGAGGTTGCTTACTGAGCTTCTCGCTGGTCCACATATTACGTATAATAGCAATGAATAATCTCTAATTTCTGCAGTATATGTGTATAAAGCACCGAACACAGATCACACCAATGCAAAGCTCTGGCGCAAACCACATTTGCTCTACTGGATAAGTTGACTCACGCCAACTGATATTTGAGCCCAGTCTTCCAGGAAAATAATCAACCTTGCGAAGGACAAAATTTTCCTGTGAAAAACTTAGTAGTATGGTAACGCACAAAAGTGCGACTTGTTCTCAGTATAGAGAGGCTGTCACTGAGCCAAACAACTACAACTAATTTCATCTTATGCTCAATCGATAAAAAGTAAAAGAAAACAAAGTAAGTTTCTTATACCATTTGAAATAAATTATCAAAAAGTAATGGACTACTCCATCCAAACTTTGCTATAATTATTACTGAAATATTTATCACTCTAATAGCTCTCGAAATCAAGATGCGTGACTGAGGAACAAAAAAGATAGAAAATAACTAGATTAGAAAAATATCTCATAAAATTGTTTTCTGTTCTGGTACACCTAGACGTACGTTTTGGAATGAACATCTTGCTTCTCACTCCGAAAAATTACAAAAATCCTGATAACTCATTCGAGATGTTGAAAACCGTCCAATGAAAATATTTCATAAAATTCTTTTGAAGAGATGAATACCACGTGAGGGTATCATGTTAGACAAATGGAGATACAATAAAAAATTAGATTATAAATAACATCTAATGTGCTTCGATCTGTAACCAAAATAGATTTTGGAAATTTTTCATTGAGTTGGAGCTAATTCAGGATATAAGAAGTTTTGCTTCCAACTACAACCATATAGGTTCTTTTAGCCTTCTTCAAGATGTCTTTCTGGGTACTCCTTCAAACTGATCCATACTATGCAACAAATTTATGGTAACGATTTGAATATTCGCAGTATTGCTCATTGAATGGAGCTAAATCTAATAGAGAAATGTAAATAATAAAGATCTCACATTAAATGTCTAACTTTCACTAAATCGAAAAGTAGTGGGTTATGGAGTTATTCAACTTCAAATTCATTCAGGAAAGTAACGAAAACTTCGATTTGTATATGGTATTCATTGCGATGATTCATCTTCGAAAATTCCCTATATGAGACTAATTTATAATATAATATAATATATATAATGATATATAATATATATTATAAAATATTTCCTTGAAATACTCATATCTCATGAAAAATATAGCAAAATGTTTATCGACCTGTTTACGAGTCATGGCTTCTTCGTATAGAATTTGACATTGTCTCACTTCTTCTTCTTTGGTAGCTAGAAGCGACATGGCAGCATTCAGTTCTTCCTGGGCCTTATTCAATTTGGCTTGTTGAATTTGTAGATTTGCCTGAAGAATTCATACTTTTTTTAATATATCTTCTATATGAATAAGATAAGATAGGTTATGAATTAGTGACAAAGATAAGTTTCTGAAATCAATGTAAACAAAAGAAGAATTCAGGATTTTACAAAAATCATTGAATAATTGACGGCATCTTGAGTGCTCTTTATTCTAAAGCATTTTATTTTCCGTTTTTCTAACTAACAAGAAGTTTCCATAGGAATTTACATTTAAAAAGATTTATATATCAGCAAAATCGTTTTGGCAAGCCACTTTTCAACGATAATTGAATTCCAAATATAAGTTGGCTAGAACGGATACATACTTAAAAATAAAGAAACACCATTCAGATTTATGTTATTGAAAAAAAACTCGTAGTGGAAAAAAAGAACACAATTCAGTAAGATGAAGAAGACCAGGTATTATGAAATAAAGGAAATGAATAAGTGTACATATTCAGAGTTCCAATTTGCTATCATAAAGAATGTATTAATTAGCATTCGAATAAGAACACCTAGTAATTGTTGCAATATTCAAATCAATTACTATGAATCATATTATGAAATAAGTAAAACATCAATTTTTGTGCGATATGGATAAGTTGATTTTTTCACTCTTCTTTCTGTAAATGATAATAACGCTTTATCCGTAGACATATTAGAATAATAAGTCTATGGTTTTATTTGTAAAGGAGCGGTGATTGTCATATAGTGCTTCGATGGTTAGATCGTTTGTTCATTATGTCTACAGCGAGAGGAGATACATTTTTACAAGCTCAGCAAGTTTGCTAGAATATATTACTCTTCCTTCTTTTCAGTTTATTTAGGTCAAGTCTGTTTGTTTTTCAAAGGAATTGTCATAGAACGAACTGAACTCTGTGTGTGCTAGTGCTCTGGTCAGGCATGGTACACAAAATGCAGACTAGTGGTCTACATATTATGAAATATTCAGCTTTGGACTGATCACAATTGTGCCTCCAATTCGTGTGACATTTTGACCCTCTACACTGGCTGTCTTCTTAAACACAAGCCGTGTAAAGAGAAGAGAGGGAGTACCATCTACGCTCATTATGGGAGTCCTAAGTTTATTCGACACATAGGGAGTCTATGTTATCATCTGTGTTACAAATAATGATTTTAGAATATACTAAATATCTGGGAGTGATTCTTGAGAGGAAAATAATGAAATGTTATATGCATTTGTTTTCATTTATTTTCGGACGTTTTATTAGGAGAACAAGAATTAATAAACTTTTTCTGTAGATAATATTACATTTCTCATCAATAAGGAGTGTGAGCTATGGTAATAGAAAGTGTAACATAAATCTGTATAACAATTCTATACTCAAACAAAACTCGATAAAGTTTTGTTGTTTAAAGGGGCAAATCGCAGACATGCATACGTTTCAAACTGATTGGTTTTCATCAGTGAAATGTATACCAGTGACAAATAATCTGTCAAGTATCTATATTCGCTATACACAGCGACACTAGAGTACTAATCAAGTACTAGAGCCATCTAGGGTATGCAAACGAAGATACAAGACATACCATTGCGAGCTGAAATGTATTTCCGATAATTTCACGTTAAAAACGCAGAAAAACTTTCCTAATGCTCAAATCAGACTATAATATGCCGTAATGCTCATAATTATAATATTAATTTTCAAATGAATTATTTCGGTTGATCTGTACCAAATATCATTAATAAGGAGTGTGGGTTATGGTAACAGAAAGTTCTATAAATCGAGACAGTGTAAAATACATCTGTTTAACAATTCGATACCCAAACAAACTCGATGAGGTTTTGTTGATGACAGGGGCAAATTGCAGACATGCGCACTTTTCAAACTGGTTGGTTTTCATCAGTGCAATGTATGCCAGTGATTGCAAATCGGTATTCGATAAACACAGAGACACTAGACTATTAATCAAGCACTAGAGCTATCTAGAGTATGCAAACATACCTTTACATAAAATACATACCTTTGTGAGCTGATTCAAGTAAAGTACAGATCAACCGAATTAATTTATTTGAATACGAATATGCTAATTATGAGCAATACGGCATATTATGGTGTGACTAGAGCATAAGCAAAGTATCTTGAAAATATCGGGAATACATTTCTTCACTTGAATTAGCTCGCATGGGTATGTCTTGTATGTGTGTTTGCATACTCTAGATGGCGCTAGACTTTGATTAATATCTTAGTGTCTCTGTGTATAGCGAATATAGATACTTGACAGAGTTGTAGTCACTAGCATACATTTCACTGATGGAAACTAACAAGTTTGACACGTGCGCCTGTCTGCAGTTTTCCCCTGTGATCAACAAAACCCTATTGAGTTTGTTTAATTATAGAATTGTTTATACAGACGCATGTTGCAATGTCTCGATTTTTAGAACTTTATATTATCATAGCCCACACTCCTTATTAATGATATTTGGTAGAGATGACCGAATTAATTTTTTTGAATATAACATTCCGTAATTTCCAACGAAAAATCTAATTATGTGTATGAGTTTGTCCAAAGAACAATAATTAATATAACAAATTATAAATTATGAGTTGTATAACTGAAACTCTATAGTTAATGGATAAAAGAATAAACATGCTCTATTTTAAATACATTTTATATATATTATGACGAAGTGAATTTTTTTTATGTTATCTGAAGGGTTGGTAATTTTCGTTTTTTTTGGAAGTATATGAATGATTTTAAGTCGGTTTCTTCTTTTCTATTATCATTTAAAATGGTAATAGCAACTACTGATAGTAAATGAAATAATTATGTTTATAGTCTTTTCCACATATCAGGGTATAGATGAGTTTCTGCTTTTTTTTTCAGAAAATTGAAGCTTCATTGTGAAAAATTGGTTATACATTCAAAGTTCAAATTGTTGTTCGTTGCTAGTCACTACTTTTTCGTATCTTTCTGACAATTCATGGATCTCATCGCGAAAAAGGACCGGTTCTTTGGCCGCTATCCATGATCAATTTTTTGATATCATCGTAATTGGAGAAGTGCTGGTTAGCCAGGTTATGTTGCGTCGATCGGAAGAGATGGTTCTCGGAAGGACCAATATCTGTGCTGTACGGCGGGTGGAGAAGAATTTCCATTTGAGCGTTTCTAGATACGTTTTAGCGGGTGACGCAACATGTGTCGTGCTGAAAAATAACTTTGACATGTCTGTCGGCGTATTGCTGCCGTTTTTCTCGCAATGTTTGGCTCAAATGCATCAATTGTTCTCGGTAGATCTCCCCTGTGATCCTTCCGTTTGATTGTAATACATTGAGCCCTGCCTCTTATTCTGAAGTTAAATTTTTTCTTTAACTTTGGTGGTGTTCCAGGTCGTTCTTCCTCCAAATAAAAATTCTGACACGTTCGTTCAGCTAGAGCATGGTCGCCATAAACATCTACTAAAATACAATGACTTTCTGCAGCCATTTTCTTCATACTGAACTAATGAAGTAAAACTAGTCACAAAAACACATTAATGAATAATCCGAGGTCGAAAGTAATTCATTCCGGCCGATCCTGTTCAGTCTGTCCGTTTTTGAACAAGTAGAACTAGAGACTTGAAGGTTTCAGGGTAAGTTTAAGGTCTAAATATCTGGATTAGATTCTTTAATGAACCCAATCAATTCAAATTCTTCGGAATAGTTATCATTTGATATTTTTTAAAATTTTCTCAATATTTTCTTAATTACAGATTTGATTGATCTGATATTTGGTATTCCGTGAATTTCGTGAAGATCCTATAGTTAAAATATTCAAAAAATATAATCTTTGAGCAGAGCAGCGTTGAGTGCTATCCGAACCGAAACAACAGTACTATGATCGAGTTTGAATTTAGCATTTAGATGTAAAATAACAATAAGAAGGTCAATAGAAAATTTTATGAAGATCGAAGGTGACATGAAAAATCGCGCCAAAGCTTTTGACTTAACGTCAGTGCTTTTCTCGAGCTTTTGAATGACTGTATCTATGCTCTCTTTTATCCAATTTCTAAGAAACGAGAAAAAATATTGATTCAGGCTACGTATGAAAACTGCATAAGAATCCGATTAGAAACTTCGCAAAAAGTAACACAGACAAAAATTTCAAAACCTTTTTTTGTTTTTTTGTTTTTCCACCATTTCCAATTTCCGATAAATATATTCAATATGCAGAAATTCCAATCGTTTATTCCAATTCATCATTGAGTGATGAATAGTTGATGTATAATGCTATAAAATGAAAGAGAATACGGTCAAGTACGAATCTCAGAAAATAAATAGTAGGCACAAAAAATAGCAATTTTCCATATTTATTTTCAGATGAATTACTTGAGTAGAATATTATAAAATTAGCAAAGCCTTTTCTAGACACTGAATATCCGAGGAAGAGGAATCTTCCATTTCAAAAATGTTTCATGAAATTGAAAAATAATTTCCCATTTTTCTTCCAGGCGTGATTACTCATGTATTTCTTTCGAGCATTAGCGATAGATTCAGAAGTAAAATTGTAGCAACTACGATGCAGTGCAAAATCCGCTTTCTATTCACTTCTTTTTGTGTCTTTGCCATAGACTCTTCTTGAATTTTATCCTACAACCTTCATGGTTTTACAGAGAAGAACCCATGTCTCTGAGTGTAGGTAAGGGTTATTGATGATTGATTTTTCTTGGATTAATCTTTAATTACCACTGCCCGGTTTCTTATCTCAGCATAAGAATCATATAACAAAAACGTTTAAAATATTCCAGCTAGTACTGGCTGTTCTTATTTCCATGTCATTCAGTATAAATATTGATGAATATTTTTCCACGTGAATTAATTTGTATAAATTGAGAAAACATTGACTTAAGTGTAGTCAAGAAATTTGATTTCCGAAAGCACATGTAAAAATAAGAAAAATATCCATTTTTGGATGAAAACGAATGAAAATCCTTACCTTCAATGGTAATACTTCTTTATTAACTTCATAAAAGGCAGCCATTGCGATTGTCCAAGAAACTAATCCAGCAACATTACCACAAACATTTTTAGCGATTTCATATGTATAAATTTCTTGTTTCAAATATGGTGTTACAAGATCTATGGTTTCGGCGTTTATAGTATCCTTCGGATATTCCTGAAGTTTGTTTAAGAATCTGGTATCAGCTAACATCTGAAAATATATAATAATAAATATAACATCTGAAAATATAATAATATCGGCAATCGACAAAGAAGGTTGTTAAACAGATGGTACCCATTTAAATATCTCAAATAATTTTTGGGGTTACATAGCTCCGTACAGTCATTCAAAAAAAAATGCATGACTGTACGGAGCTATGTAACCCCAAAAATTATTTGAGATATTTAAATGGGTACATGGTATGGGTGTATCTGTTTAACAACCTTCTTTGTCGATTGCCGACATTCCGATATCTATTAGAAGGCCCCTCTTTTTTAACCCGGTTTTTTATCACGTTCCACTTGTAAACCTCTGTACCACTATTAGGTGTTACCTAGAATCTATTGAAATATTCAAAATATTTATCTATGTAACCCCAAAAATTATTCGAGATATTTAAATAAGTACCATCTGTTTAACAACCTTCTTTGTCGATTGCCGACATTCCGATATCTATTAGAAGGCCCCTCTTTTTCAACCCGGTTTTTTATCACGTTCCGCTTGTGAACCTCTGTACCACTATTAGGTGTTACCTAGAATCTATTGAAATATTCAAAATATTTATCACTTTTGTTTACCACTTTTGTGTACCACTGTTAGGTCTTCATTTCCCGAAACTCGAGTCACAAGAAAATGTGTAATATATCTTTTTTTTGGTAGTGAAATATAGTAATTTCTACAATTTGTTTTAATACTGCAGTGAGTTCACATCAACTATCAACAGCAACAGGAATAAGTCAGTCGTGAATGATTAGATTTTTTGAAAAGAGAAAGTTTCATCCTTATCATTTTACTCATGTTCAAGATTTGCTTCCAAGAGCCACGACGGTTACAGTTCTGCCAATGCATTTTCAACAAGCATAGTGATGACTGAAATTCAATTGCGAATTTTATGTTCACCGATGAAGCTACTTTCACTAGACGTGGACTATTTAATTGTAGAAACAGTTATTACTTGGAAAAAAAAAAACACCCGCATGCTGTTGAAGAAAGACATTTTCAGCATGAATTTAAATTGAATGTTTAGTGATGTATTATAGGCGACCAATTCCTAGGGACATGTTCTTTCTCCAAAGTTACATGGAAATTTTTGTTTTTATTCACAGTACTTAATTTTTTATCATTATATTTATTTCAGACGAATTATTACTAGATAAAAAAAGAAAATGTGGTTGATGCATGATGTAACTACATCCTATTTTCCATTAATCAATATATTTTCTCATCAATGGATTGGCAGAGGAAGTGATTTTGAATAGCCAGCAAGAAGTCTTGATTTTAACCTTCTTGATTTTTATGTTTGGGGATATTTGAAGTTGTATGAAATTAATTCGCGAGACATAATGCAACAGAATAATGTTTTTATTGATATCCAGAATATTTTATTACAAGAATTAGAAAAAGCATAAAAATTTGAGGAGGTCATGTAGAACATTCAATCTAAGTTTGTTCTGGTTATGTTAAATCGTTTCTTATTTTTCTTTATTGTTGAGACAGAAACAAGTTTCTTCATTGTTTGTTGTATGAAATCCCCTTCTAAGACAAGGAACTCTTCAACTACGTTTTTGTCGAAAACGGGTGACATTATTGTATTAAACAGCATCAATGTGAAAATGATTTCTACATCGTACTTTCTAATTGAAATAATTGTCAGGTTTCATCAGAAAAAACTACCACATAATTTTATCATCGGGAATGATTCACGTGGCGCTTCCTATGACAAAAAGTTAATACATAAAATCATATTTCCCCTTCAAAGTTATGCCTCTGTGCGGATTTTGAGACCAAATGAGAAAGAAACATTGAAATTATTAGCAAAAAACGGAAAACAAATCAACTTAAACGCCCTGTATCTTTTTCCATAGCAATATTTTATTAAGTCATATAAGGTCCAATCCCATATTTTCGTCCAAGTAATCCTGTCCTCACTCTATGTCGCACTGTGTATAAGGGAAAGAATGGATAAGCCTGAATTATATACTGAATTGTTTCAGCCGTTACTATTTGGTAGTTGAACATAATTAAAACAAATTGTAGAAATTACTATGTTTTACTACCAAAAAATATATATTACACATTTTCTTGTGACTCGAGTTTCGGGAAATGAACTATCCCAGCATCAGACAACTGAAGACCTAACATTGGTACAGTGGTATTTAAACAAAAGTGATAAATATTTTGAATATTTCAACAGATTCTCGGTAACACCTAATAGTGGTACAGAGGTTTACAATCGGAACGCGATAAAAAACCGGGTTAAAAAAGAGGGGCGTTCTAACAGATTTCGGAACGTCGGCAATCGACAAAGAAGATTGAGATATTTAAATGGGTACCATCTGTTTAACAACCTTCTTTGTTGATTGCCGACATTCCGAAATCTGTTAGAACGCCCCTCTTTTTCAACCCGGTTTTTTATCACGTTCCGATTGTAAACCTCTGTACCACTATTAGGTGTTACCGAGAATCTGTTGAAATATTCAAAATATTTATCACTTTTGTTTAAATACCTCTGCACTGTTAGGTCTTCAGTTGTCTGATGATGGGATAGTTCATTTCGCGAAACTCGAGTCACAAGAAAATGTGTAATATATATTTTTTGGTTGTAAAACATAGTAATTTCTACAATTTGTTTTAATTAAGCCTGAATTATCTCATCGTAAAGATATTGAACGTTCAAAATAAAATACCCAAAAACTAACTATAATGTAATATCAAAATATGTTTTTTTTTTCAAAATGATGATTTCCTCTACAATTCTCTGCATTTTTCTATATCACCGCTACAAATAAATGGTAACCATTGGTTTTTTGATATTATAATATTTTTCATTGCCTATACCTATAGATATGCAATATAGTGTATTATTGTATGTTCTTAATTCTTCGGGAAAAATCTTGAATTATTATCAGTATTCCTTATTGTAAAAAACTAAGGGTGCGTGGTTGAAAAGAACGTTTGAAACTCTAAGTAGCTAACTATTTTGATGAAATGGGTATTGGGTACAGTTTTTAGAAACCTCATAACTAATGTAATGAGGTTATTGCTATTAGTATGCGAAAGGAGTGAATTCGATTAAACAACAAAATATTAAAAATTCAATAACTTTCTCTCTTAAACGGCATCTGATAATTAGGGCTTCATGAAAAATAACCTAACACAGTGATAAAATTACTTTCAATTCGAGTTGGAATTCAAAACAAATTGAATTCTTTTTTTATGATTCTATTTGTTATTTATTATTTTATATTTATTTCATCCACTTTATGATAATAATTGGTTTCAAGTAGATCGAATAAAGCTTTTTAATTGTGTTAGATTATTTTTCGTCAAGCCCTCCTCATCAGGTACAGTTTAAAGAGTTATTGAATTATCAATTTCTTGTTAATTAGTGGAAGTATTAAACTATAAAAAATGCTTGTACAATACACATTTCAAAATTAACATTTAAAATAATTAATTTTATACTTAAAATATCCTCATTACCGATGTGAAAAAAAATGTTCATTAATATGCAGGAGGAAAAAATATAAAATTAAAGAATAGGAAAAAATTTTCTTCTCAAACTGTAACTAACGATAAATATTAAAAAAAAAACAACCTGAAACAGCAATAAAACCTTATTTTAATTAACCTTTGATTGTTTTGATTTTCACTTGACAGAAATCAACCTTGAAATTTATAAATGAAAAACAATTTTAACTTTTGCTAGATTTTATTGTTTACACAACAAAATTTTAAATACTTATTTGACGAAGTTAAGGTATAAGAAAATGATTGTTGTATAAACAATAAATCCAGCTGAATTAGTTATAATTATGAATTTATTTAATCTATTTTCACAATGTATTGAAGTTCAAACTAAATGGAATTATTGTTTTAGTAATGATGACAAGTCGCTTTAGTTTGAATACGCCGTGAAAGTAGATCAATTGAAATTTTATCAATTTGAAGGTGAAACTCATCAAAAACATTTGTAGATATTGCTTGCTATTAAATCAACGCTTGAATGATTGTGTATTTTTTTGATACAAACAAATGACCTGCCAAAACTTTTTTTCAATGTATCATGGCTTTAAACTTTAGGTACTACACACCCTTCTTATACTTTCAAAGTCCAAAACGCAAAATAATTGAAAGTATTCTCTAGTAGCTACTGCTTACTACTCACAAATACAGAGTGAAGAAGCCATGACACCAGAAAAAGTTTTGGTGTCAATTCAAATCTCAAAAATTCAAACAGAAATTTTCGTGGAAATAGTAGATAACCCATCATAGAAAAGTTTTTCAAAATCAGTTATTACGGAATGAAATTCATTGAAACACGTCCATAGAAGTTGATAAAAGTGGAGGATTTTCATATGGAAATATCACTAATAACTTATGACTAATAATTCGAAAAATGGCAAACCGAATGAATGAAGTCAAAATAAATATAATATTTCTCGTTCTTGAAACATAACAAGATAGCACTTTACTGTTCCTAAAAAATAAAATCGAATTTGAATTTAACGATAAAATGAAAACTCCAATACGAGTATAATTCGAGTTTTACCTTCAAGGACTCATTCCATGATGGTAGAATGAAGTCTTTCTCATTTACTGTATCTCTTTGCACCCTATCCAATTTTCTCTTGAAATAAATCAACACCACATCCATGATTATCAAGATTAAGTAGGGAGGTTTACCAAGTTTCCTAACGGTTGCAATATCGGAAGCTTTGATTGTCTGAAATTATTTATTTCAAATGAGAATTTGTATTCCTGTTATTTGATATTCTATAGGCGGAAATCCTTTCAGCCTGCCTATAGTGTAACATGCTTCATTCAACTTGGTACACAAGTATTCAATATTATCATAATTGTCATCATCTGAGAAATTTAATGGAGGTCCCTGATGTGACCGTCATATCTCCATGTTTAAAAGTTAAGGTTTCATTTTTTGATTTAAGGTTAAGTGTTACCCACGCATATTTGATGATATTTATTATATTATAACGTATTAAAAATAGCAACACCCTGTGTAATTTCATTTTGTAAATTATTTCCTATTTAAATAACTGAATCATAAAATTTCTCATCTCATCCCATTATTTGGTACTGTATGATTGGCAACAGTACCAGCTGCTTCAGTGGTGAAAGTTACGAAGTTTGACACCAACTCGCTTCCGCTGTGAAACAAGTCTAGTAGAATGAGAAGACTCAACCCAACTCCAAACATTACCGGATCTAAACCGATCGCCTCCGTTGCGGAGCAACCCGGTAGATTTCTAGTACCCGAATGGACGTACCCGTTGGCTAGTGAGTGAAAAGTACCGCTGTGCCGTGTATAGTCCGCCAGTACGCGAAACTTGAACGTGAACTATATGTATAATATATTGTGTAGATGTAAGGATGCAAATAGAAAAATTAACCTAACCGGTTGTTTTAATAAAAACACCTCTTATAAGTGGCGCCCAACGTGAAAAATCCCACTACAAAGTGCAAATCGCGAGCAATATAGGATCCGCGAACAGCTCGAATAACTGTAACGTTCGGTACATTGTGCACCACATACCGCGAGCACTAAAATCTTTTCTTCCTGTACGGTGCGGTTCAATGAGAAAAAGGATGCATCTAAGGTAGCCAAATTTGCCAATTTTGACAATGGTATTTGGGTTAATGAGGCACAATCTGCAATCCAAAATAACCCGACGGTTGGTACAAACCTTCAGTGATTTACTGGTGCAAGGTAGGAAGATTGAAGAAGAACTGCAAAAGCAGGCGTCATCCCGAATACCAGAACTCCAAACCCTAACACCACAAAAACCTCAACGTCCAACTTCTGCCGAAATATGGACTACACGGAAGAAGTGTGCCGGAAGAAGAAAAAGATGTTAGCAAGAGACAACAAATCCCCAGGTCAAAGAAAATCACTTCAATCGCTGGCCAACTATGGATGCAATCTGCCATGAGTCCTGCGGAAATTGCCCGACCTGCAACAAATCCGAAGATCCTCCAAAACTTACATTCTGTGCATACTAGCTTTCGCAAGTGGAAACGATGACATCCAGACCCAGAGCCAGTCTATGCATTTCAATCCTTGGCAAACATTAACTAGCATTTTTCAATACGGGGGCTAAGACGAATATAGTAAGCCACCAGCTTCAACAACGATTGCTAGCTTTAAAAGTACAATTTACAAGTCTCAGCATCCTACCGCTACGCCGATCGTACTTACCACTAGGGTGAATGTGAAAATCAACGGCAGGACCGTCCCTACCGATTTGTGGTGCTACCGAAATCTACGGATAACCGCACTCGTCTAGGATCAGATTTTCTGGAGGACGCAGGAATTGTTCTGACCCTGAAGCGGAGGGCCTGGTTCTTCGAAGACTCTCCAAGATAAGTATTCTCGTGGGATCTTCGAGCATCTGAGATGGCACACCTATATAGATATCAAAGAACACAGATAGAATCTCCTCAGCAAGCAGAGCCAAAAGTCCATATTCAACTGTTATGGACTTACACATTAGCACTTCTGAGTTCTATGCAGTAGTTGAATTTGTGGATTATCCGAAACTAAAGGAGGTGTCCAACTCCCCACAAAGGGCTACATTTGTGCGACAGAGAAGAGCATTCTTTCCGAAATATACACTGGATTATTCATTATCATGATGCGCATATCTTTCGATTATTTCAATATTCGACTAGACGGTCGCATTTCTCTTTCTTATGCATTGAATATCCTTACCGTAAAACGTGATTTTCCAAACCTGTATGTGCAACCGTGTTTTCGATTTTAAAAGGTTTTCTTTTCTGTTTCTGTTTGACATTTTTTGTTGAAGGGTTAGTGTTTCCTTTGTTCTCTGAGTATGACACAATTTCAATTGGGTGATTTTCACTGTTTAATTCGAAAATATTAATATTATCATGGTACCAATAGAGCCGCTTCGGCAGCATCCAGAGCAGGCTTGGCAGCTAACAGCTTCTCTTCCGCCTCCTTTTGATCTACACTGATGATGTTGACAAGATTTTCTGCTCTGTTCTTAACAGTCAAGGCTTCTTCTTTTATATGATTTGCTATTTCTGATGCAGCCAGTACTTCATTCAAAACCTATGGTGGAATAATATCCATTTTCAGATTATTCAATGAACGCCAAAGACAGAAGAATCGATGAAAAACATTAACTGGTGACAAAAAAAGCACAAAACAGAAGAATTCTTCAATGATTGGATGTTGATTTCAACTTAGGGGTATAAATGTTAGCCAGAAATGGAAATTGTAATGAAAGAGGAGAAAACGTAATTGATAAAATTCGGTATGTCTTGCTTAACCTCTTCGGCAGCTTCAGACGCCTTATTCACTTCGATTTCTTTCACGGCAAGCTCTTTCCTCAGCTCGTCAACACTGGCCTGAGCTTCTACCAATTTGGACAATCCTGTTTTCATTCTGTGAGCCAGTACTTGGATATCGTCGAATTTTCTCTTATACAAAACTTTGTAAAAGTCCAGAAATGAAATGAATGTTTTTGGTGTAACGAAAGTTCTTCGTCGGAATCTGAAACATTTTGTATTGTGAGTTACCCGTAAAGACCAGTAGTGGCATTAGTACTTTATTTTTAAATTTCCCTAGAATACTGATTATTCTGGAGATTACTAATGCAAAAGATATTTTTCCAATTTTCTATAATATTCTCATAATTTTATTTCTTAATCTTAATTTCTTTTTTAAACATTTACTGAACATAGTAGCCCTTATTCTTATTATACCTCTCAAAGTACTGTAAACATGTTTCAGCGACGCCATCTTGAATTTCTCCCATAAGATGAATTACTTCATGCTTCACCTCTGGCACGCAGACTATTTCGAAATTTTCCAAGAAATGACTTGCCACTTCGATCAGAGCGTCTGTAGGCCATCTTGCGAACCAGTTGACAGTACAACCAGAAATAAGACCAGGAAATTTCAGAGCTCTACTTCTGAATTTCTCTCCAACCTTCAATGAAAAAAATATAAAAACGAAATTATCTATTGCTCTAAAAAACTGAAAATAAAAAGAGTTAGTACTAGGCTTCGATACCGAGATTTCAGAGCTGTCAGGTATTCTTATCGAGCAACCAAATTGTTCAAACTGACTTTGAACAAAGAACTTTTAATTCACTATGCAAAAATAATTGTACCAAATGTCTAACATATACTGTGAAACAGGGACAATAATCATGGATTGAATCTGAATTCACAATTTCTTTATATACACAATATATTCGAACGTGAAGTGATCTTAGAAAACAGAAAACTTCACGAAATGAATACTTGTCTCTTTAATAATCAAGTTAAATTAAACTTAAAAATATATATACAATTAAAAATCTCGTCAAAAAATAAAGTTGAAAATTATGTTGTCAGTAAAGTATCTCTGACCGTTATCAAGTGTCAACTGAAAATGGTCGTGGCTACGCATCTTTATATATCCCTAGTTTGATGATGATGGAGGGGGTGGGGGTATTCTCACGTTCTGCATTCGATCGAGTAGGGGAAGCCATATGGAAGGAACTTCTACACTTGGGTGGCTGTAGACATTTCGATTATGTTTGATGAAGACAGCTTCTTTGACCTTGCGCTTTATCCAGTGTTGTTCCCGGTGGATAATTTTCGCTTGATTCTATTGAATATTATGATGCTGGTCCCAGGTGTGCTCTGCTATTCCAGTTTTTGTCGTTTCTCCTTTGATTGTATGATTTTTGTGTTCTTTGACCGTGACCGCCAAGGGTCGTTTAGTTTCTCCTATAGAGGTTGCTGCGCATTCACAAGGTATCGAGTAGATGCAGTTCTTGTTGTCTATTGATTCTTCCAACTTGGTTTTTGTGAGAAAACTTCTTATGGTATTATCCGATTTGAACGCCGTCTGGATGTTGAAGTCATGAGCTATTCTGCTGATTTTCACTGATAAGCCTTCGACATATGGTATTGATATTTTTGTCTCGCCCTCTGGAAATTCAGACTTTTACGTTTGCTGGTCGCATTTCTGTACAGTATTTTCAATTATTTTAGGACTGTACCCATTCGCTTCAATCTTCTCATTGTATGCTTTCACGTCCCTAATAACAGTGGCGTTTCCTTTGTCTGCCGGAAGAAGAAGGAAACGCCACTGTTATTATGGACGTGAAAAAATACAATGAGAAAATTGAAGAGGTGCTGAAGAAAGGAAATCATAAACCACTCACCAAGGATCCAACACCGTCAATTGAAAGTAAAATATACATGACACTCAAGAAATACAAAAATTACATATCGGACAACATCAGAACAACATTGACTCCTCATTATAGCAAGCCACCTTACCTATATGGTTTGTATAAAATTCACAAAGCAAATATGCCTCTAAGACCTATTACCACCTCACGTAATTCTGCTTCCAGTAATCTTTCATCCTTTTTGTTACAAATCATCAAGCCTCTCCAGGGTAGAATAACCTCCTTTGTGAAGAATTGCAGCCATTTCACGGAAATCATCAAGAACATCGAGTTGAAACCAGAAGATCACCTCAGAAGATTCGATGTGGAAAACCTCTTCACCAATGTGCCGATCAACGAAGCACTTTCGATCATCAGAAGCAGAATTGAAGAAGACACTACCCTCTCTGACTGTACAACATTACCAATTGACGGTATAATGGAATTGTTAGCCTGCTGTCTACACAATGCCTATTTGCAGCTCAACGTTAAGTACTTTTGTCAAGAAGACGAACTTCCCATGGGTTCTCCGCTATCACCGATGGTAGCAAACATATATGTGTAATGGTTAGAAGATGAAGCAATTAAATCAGCAAGGATCCCGCCCAAGACTTTGTCGAGATATGTTGATGACACTTTCATCATATGGAATAACACCGCAGAAGAACTGGATCTTTTCTTGCAACACATAAACAATATCTGACCATCGATCAAATTTTCTATGGAAAAAGAAAAAGACGCAAAATTACTCTTCCTGGATGTCATGGTAAAAAGAAACCAAAACAAGCTCCACACTACAGTCTAGAGGAAACCAGCGCATATGGGGCAGTACCTAAATTATAACTTCAATCACTCAGCAACAACAAAAAGAAGTATCATAAGGTCGTTATACTTTCGTGCAAAAACCACCTGTAATAACAAAGACGATTTAGAGAACGAAGTGAGAAACATCAAGAAGGATCTCTCAGCGAATGGTTACAGTCCTAAAATAATAGAAAATACTGTACAGAACTACGACCAGCAAACGGAAAAGTCTGAATTTCCAGAGGGCGAGACAAAAATATCAATACATATTATGATATTCACTTTATAAGAGATAAATAAAGCACTATTACAGAAATTCAAGGAGAAGCTATTTTTTTATCAAACGTTGAATATTCATAACTCAAAATGGGCAAAGAGTTGGAAAAACCGTTTTAAAGTAAGACACAACGTCGTTGCATAGAACAGTCCAGCTGAATATTCACGTTATCACGCTCTTTTCCGGAAAACTCAAGACATTTTAATTTTTATTTGGAAGGGGACATCTTTTGATCGCAAAGCCGTGGGTGTACGATCATCCCCCTAATCGAGACGACAACTCCGTCAAGGATCTTAAATGACAATACAGGTCGAGACATCGAGTATCACATGGTTTTCTATTCTATTTATGAAAATGCTAAAAAAAATTGTCTGGTGTTCGTTACGGTGTAAAAAACTCCTAAAAGGATTGAGTTTCTGAACGAATTCTAATCAAACAGATGTGCAAACTGCTTACCGTTCATTTCAAAAGAGTAATAATCTATTTATTCAACATTTTCTCTTCCATTTTTTTTTCAGGTCTTATTTTATTATATGCTGATATCATTATTTGTCGAAGATATCTCGGAGAAAAAGGTTACAGAATGTAAGAAAAAATTATGAACAAAGACACTATTACTGTTTAGAAATGAACAGAAGACAATTTCTAAATCATTTCAATTGAAATTCGTTCAAAAACTCAACCACTCAATACACATCACCCATCATTTTCGACGAGTTTTTACACCGAAAACAATACCAAACAGAAAGTTTTTCAGCATATTCATAAACAAAATGGTAAAACCTTCAAAATGATGTGTTTCTCGACCTCTATTGCCATTTAAGATGCTTGAGGGAGTTGCCAGCCTGCTTAGGCGGATGATAGTATACCCACGAATTTTCAATCAAAAGATGCCCCCCTCTAAAGAAAAATTGAACTTTCTAGGTATCTTCCGGAAAAAATCATACTTATGGAAAAAAATATAAAAGAATAAAATAAATCAGTCAGAATCTAGACTGTTAGGTGGTAGGCAAAGACAGAAAGGACTTATATACTACACAGTTATTGGAGGTGAGATTGGGTTCACTACGATAACCTCAGTCACAGAAAACCATGCAACCGATGCGATCGCCATGCGGAATATTTACTGCTCTAAAGTCATGTTCTGTTACTATATATACGAGTAGTATACTATGAACTGTTGAAAACGAACGACAATGCTGAAGGCTATCTTGAGCCATGCATTAAGGGGCCAATACTACAATATAAAGAAAGCTAAGATAAAGTAATGATAATGACCTGCCTCATGTTATGGAAATGGCGAAGGCAGATGTTGAAGTTAATAGTTCTTCTTAACTCTCCGTATACTCCAGACGTTGTTTTCTCGGACAATGAATTGTTTCTGTTGTCGCGCAAGAATGGTACAAATTGGTGGGCTACATATCAACATTTATCTGAACGATGAATGTATAATTGTTTTTACAACAAAACAGCAAAAGAAAATTTGTACTTCTACTTTATTTTGGACCTTCCACTGTAGTTTCTTCATTTGGCTTTCTGAAGTACTATATTTCCGTGAGAGTGGAAGAGTTAACTTATTTGGAATTATTATCAAGTACATATTGAACTTTAAAAATATCACTGTAGTTTCTTTAAATTTTCATCATTGCTGAACATGTTGACTATAACTGTGGTAGGCCAGCTGACAGAGTTCAAAGACTATGTGCAAAACAATAAATATTCTAATCAATTTTATCTCAAAAACTCACCGGCGAAAAACAAAGAACCACATGAATATTCGATCTGGATCTAGTAATGAAGAAATCATATAGATTATCTACTGTAGGGGGTCGTTTAGGTTGTATTTTCTTCATTACGGGTATGAGGTCTGATTGAATCTCGTCCAATTCATCTTTCGGAAACAAATTAGCTATTTCACCAGAACTGAGAATATTGTTCAAACTCTCCAAGAAGGTTTCTTCTTTTATATCATTGTCAGTGAAAATAAATGTTATTCCTGAGCCTTCTAGACCAGCAACTCTGTATAGATATTTAATATCGTCCATCAGATTGTTCAAATTGTAGGATCTGCAAAAGTAATTAAGTTTAACTCTTTTAATGTAATATATTGTGATGTTTTCATTAGGAAATAGAGGTGCGACCTATTAGTCTGTTTACCGCCGTCCGTTCTCTATATATGCTCTTATGAGTGCCGACAGCTCAATGCTTAGAGCATTGGGAAGGGAACCGAAAGGTCCCGGGTTCAAATTTTGTTCGAGTAGAAAAATTTTCTAGTTGGACGGGTTTCGGCCACCATTTCAATGTTGGGTCGAAATTGACAGTGTTGTGACGTAAAGTGGCGTAAGATCGCAGTAACAAAGCTCAACCAGAACACAACTGAACTCCTAACTAGCACAAGCTGAAAAAGATTCTGTGGGATATTTACAGAAGATTTAGGAGTATCAGGATAATATATCATATCATATATCATTTTATATTTTGTGGCGACGTGATAAAATCGATGCTAAGCTTGATATCAGTTTTTGTTTTTCCGGAATATTTTTTTGTTGAGCTGCAAAACTACCAGAATGTTTCTTTATCTGTTTCCCAGTTCTCTCCGATTTTTCGGAGATACTCTAAGTCGTAGAAATGTTCAATTCTTGATAATAAGTAGGTACCAGATGAGGGTAATAATCGTAGAGGAGTTTATTATGAAACAGAAATACTTAAATTTATTGTATTAGGCTGTGTAGGCTTAAAGTTATGTTGTTTTTGACTATCTAGTTGAAATTGTAGTACTATGTACGAAAAAAGGTGTATGCAATGGTACAGACTCTTATTATTGACAAGTAGCTGAGATTATAATTAGTCATACCCAAATATTGATTGAATACGTAGATATTATTTACTTGAATTTCTTGGACTATTTTCTGTGGTGATATTTCTGTTTATTTAAAACAGATAGTCCTTGAGACTTTTTTTATAATAAAAGAGAATAACAATAGGAATAGGTTGAAGAAATAAAAAATTATGAACGGACCAGAAATTTTACTAGATGTTGGTTATGTATAAGAACTGGAAAAAGGTATCTTCAGCACTTGCTGTAACAAAAAAATGTGTTTGAACGCTTTTCTCATTAATCTTCATTTTAATTCCCCCCGGAAAAATGTGCATTGATACTGATTATTGGAAAAACTGATTTGAATATACATATTGTAACAAATTTTTTTTGTCTTTGTTATGAAATGTAGATTTTTTCAATTCCATAAGTCTACAATACCATTTTTCAAACTAGCTCCATTCAAATATCACATCTCAATTTAAAATCTAGATGAACTAATTGTCTTAGATGAAAAAAAGAGAAGAAAATTTTTTGTAATATTCAATATTACAAAATATCACAATTACAATTAAATAGTAAAAACAATCATAACCTGAATCCTATTACAATATTCAGAGAACATATTTTCAATCATAATTTCGAAAACAATAATTACAACTTGATATTTTCATCATATCTAGAGATGAATAGCTGTAATTCATTTCAAATTCTAATTCAAAAACTAATAAACAGATGTGAACAATTTACTTCTTCGCAATATTTTTTTTATTCTTGGTACATTTATATGTACTTGTAAAGAAATTCATTTAGACCGTTATCTGTTTGATTCATTCGGTCTTTACTTGGTGGAAACTTATTTCATTTAAGAAATATTTGAAAAAATATATGTTAATATATACAACAATTGTTTCACGACGATGTGGCTTCTTCAGGTATCTACATTCTGCTGACTGATGGTGTCCAGTGTAATCGAGTTTAAATACAGTGTTAAGAACGTCACAAACTGATAGAAAAACAAATGGAGTTTGCTGCTAAAAAATGCCATTAAGTAATTGATATTTGTCAACGTCTGTTTGTTCATTTTACGGGCATTTTACCTGTTGATTTCAAGAAATTCTAAAACTGTTAATCTAGAACTTTTGCTCTCGACGTGGATAATTTCATAGTTATTGTTGAAATTATGCCTGAATTTCTTAAGATGATAAGCATATGTCGAATGTACGAAATCCGATATGTAACTCCTTGGATCCTTTTCTGGAATGAACTGCCTGTCCGGCCAATGTATACTAAAGGGCAATCATTGCAAGTCAACTTGTAGACTCTGGATTTATTTTCTTTATTTGATCGATCCTTATTGTTTTTCATGTGAGTACTAAGGTTAATGGTTTTAAAAGCTGCGTTGTAATTGAAACTATTTTTGAAATTTTCAGCAATATTTTCAGACAATCCATTAACATAAGATGAAGAAAAGTATTTCTGTGTATTTTCCGCTTTTATGATTGGGTACACGAGATTTAATGACATGTTCTTCTGTTTATTGGATACCATTTCATCTATAACAAAGAGGTTTCAACCGTTGTTTAAAGCTATCTGTTTAATAATATTTAATTCTCTTAAAAAGTTATCTGAATTTCGAGAGAAATTCAATAGTCTATGAATAAAACTATCATAGGCTGACATCTGTTGGTTGGTGGGGTGATTAGAAGTTTTATGTATTGTAATATCTGTATGTGTGGGTTTGTGAAAAATACTAAAATCATGTTAATTATCTAGTCTTGTTATTGTGAGGTCAAGAAAATTAATACTGTAGTTTTTTTCTTCTTCGATTGTGAATTTGATTTTTGCCTAAATCTGTATGAAAGGAAAATTTCCTGAAACGAATTAAGATTGTCAGAATTCAATCTGAAGGAGCTACTGGGAAGTGAAAACAATTGTTACATTCTTGCATATGGGGATATTTTAAATTATCGTGTGTGTATTCAAGATATTTATGGTATGAATTCAAAGTATGAATTTTTTTCTGAAACTCGTGCAGAAACTAACAAATCTGAATATTACCTAGTTAGTTGTATTTGGTATGACTTATATGAAGCAATGAAAGATGCCAGTTTTGTTAAACTCTGTTTTCCGGAACCTCCAACACCAACAAGTAGAGCATTTCCTCTCGCTGTTCTGATTATCCTGGATATTATCATCAAATTCACCATCGCATCATGGAAAAACACCATATCCATTAAGGAGCCACGAACCTGTTCGTTATATTGTTCCATGTACGCTGAAAACGTATGCTTATTTAAAAAAAATTTAATAGAAAATTTTATTGCACAATATTATGAACGTAGGAACTCCATAATAACATTTATTCATTTCTTATTTATTCATTCATATATTTATTTATTTATCCATTCATATATTCATTTATTCATTCATTCATTCTTTCATCAATTAATTAATTCATATATTCATGCATTTATTTATTTACTTATTTATTTATTCATTTTGATAGCTCAGATTGAGTAGAGATGTAATGGGCTTTTGTTTCTTTAACCGTTCGATAATTTGTCAGAACCCACAACGTATGCAGCCTCTACAAAGAAAAATATACATAACATACAAATTCATAAAAAAGAATACAAAGTAGTCACTCCAGAATGTATTTGAGTGACCTCAACGAACCAGCACCATGCATAAAATTGTTACGGCGAAGATAATCATTCAGAGTGAACCGAATCTTTAAGGTAGAGCAGCAAAATACATATATCCATAAAAGCGTCCTGGAGCAAAGCATTTTTTTAGTCTCATTTTTCTGTGAAGGGAAGAATACAAAAAAACATAAGTGTTAGAGTGGTATATCGTGTGTTGCAGGAAGGAATAAATAACCTTACATACTGAGACATATAAGTGCAATCAACTTTATTATATGAATTTGAAAATCAAAACAGATTTAATCTGTTGTAGAAGACAACAGATTAAATCTGTTTTGATTTTCAAATTTTGTAATAATCCTTCTATCAAGTAAAAAACCGTTCCTTCTTATTTTATTTTATTATATGAAAATTAGTGGGAAAACATTATGTCTGTTCTAGAGGAATAAAATTTAGTCTATGATATACCTCAACGGAATCTCTGATCGAAGGGAAAAATCGAACTCGACAGTACCTCACAAATCTTTTTCTGAACATTCTTCAGTCTATCTATATAAAAATCTTATAATACAGATTTCATATCACCGAACCGAAGCTCGAAATACTGTTCATATAGGCCAAAAAAGTGTGCGCACCATATCGATACTTAGAATCTCAAAGGTAGTTCTAAAAATGAATCCAAAGCATACGATTCGTATTTCTGGAAGTAATAGATTAGTAAAACACTTTTATATCATCAAAGCCTTCGGTAAACTTTTTCAACTTTCTCAAGGATCTATAATTCAGAAGAAATACTATTAATACAACAAAAGACTAAAGTAACAAGACTAACAAACATAAAGCGTGATTGTTATTTATGTTGTTTAAATAATACAGTCGGATAAAATGTTTCATTCAGTTTAGTCTCACTCTTACAAAGACAACTAATTTCAAATTTCATACACCTCAATTAACTGGTTTGGATATGATTTATATGGAACTTTACCAGTTAATTGAGGTGTATGAAATTTGAAATTAGTTGTCTTTTATATCATCCAAGCTTTCGGTTAATTTTTTTAAACTTTCTCAAGGATCTGTAATTCAAAAGAAATAACCATCAATACAACAAAAGACTAAAGTAACAATATTAACATACATATAGCGTGATTGTTTCTTTATGTTGTTTAAATAATACAGACGGTTTAAATGTTCTATTCAGGTTAGTCCCACTCTCACTAAGACAACTAATTTCAAATTTCATAAAACTCTTGTATGGTAACTTGTATGGGTTAGATTTATATGGAACTTTACCAGTTAATTGAGGTAGTTGAAATTTGAAATTAGTTGTCTTAGTGACAGTGAGACTGAACTGAATATAACATTTTAACCGTCTGTATTATTTGAACAACATAAGGAAATAATCTCATTATATTGATTGATGTATCGTTAGAATCATTGGTCTATATGTTTCCAAACATAATAATGGCCAGAAGATTATAGCCAACAGTGGACAGATATATCAAAAGTGGACCAATTCCACTTTTTTAATTAATCAAAATTGAAGCCATGTATTCAAGTGTTCTCAAATATACAACATTTATTTATTTTACATCCCAGAGGAAAAATTTCAACTTAACAATCATTAAAAACTCAAATTATACTTTTTCTAAGTACATATTTTAAATTTTCTATTCGTGTTTTTGACCTTGGTCTACTAGAGCACTGAACTTTTTGTGTATCAATTTTTTCAGCAAATCATCTAAATTATTACAACTATCATTGTTATATCAATATCTTCAATTATTATTTTAAATGAATATTGGCTTGATTTGGGGGCTTTATTTCCACCTATCGAACCATCTTCTTCCTTTACATCCTGATTACCAGTGTTGGACATGGTACTTCAAGTAGTTTGAAAGTTGCGGTAGTAGGCATGGTGTAATGACCGAATAAATTTCAGTAGATCAAGCATATCATTCTTTTTGCCTGGTGTAACTATCATTCTAGTCTTGCAGAGTAGGCCCAATGAGATATTAGCCAATTGTATCAGATTTCTCTTTCCCTTCTTCATGAAAGTTACCTCACTGAAGTCTACCATGGTATAATTTGTTTTTTTGAATTATATGGTAAAAGGATTATCGCTTTGAATTCGCATCTAATGGACTTTGAGCCAATTTGTGTCAATACCATCATAATATTTGTGTTTTGTTCTGTGCAGGCATCAGAATAAAGTACGGTTTGATTGTGGTGTGTAAGATATTTCTTTGAGTGAGTAGCAACGAAACTGCTTCAGTCTCATTCCATTTCCAATAAATACACACATGATAATGATTGATTGAAAGACCGAATTTACTCCCACAGTACGCTCAAAACAAGAACATGAAGCAATCTGTTATGGACATCCTTCAATTTTTTCTGATACAATCATACTGTTCTACTTGGTTCACTATTCCTACGAAAGATGGAACTAATGTGTCACAGTATAAAAATTGAAAATTATTACGATGAAGTATTTGCATATTATTCTGTAATATGTCACAGCACTAAGAAATTGCTGCACTCTGGAGGATTAATATTGAAATACTACAGTATTATGTGGAATAACTAACATGTACTATCCTCAAACGAGAAAACAAGAAAATTGTTTAGTTTTGGAGTTGATCCAATTTTGCCTTGAACCACTCAATGATTACAAACTTTTTCGTTGCTCAATTGGAAAGCGTTAGTGTTACAAATATGTGGTCTTATATGCTACGGAAAGAGCTCAATACAATGAATTCACTAAAAAAACACTTGACTAACGATTAATTTCACGATATGGACCTTTTAACGGTACATCACTCTCCTGTAATATAACGTCATTAGATTTGTTTTATTGAGGGAACGGTGAAGTGAAATGTCTACAACGAAAAAGCAAAAAAAAAAGAACAGATTCGTTATTTCTGAAACATAGCCTGATTTACTAGGAAGAGTGTGTGAAAAGTAGATCGTCAGATTATGCAATGTGTGCAACACACTCGAAGGATACATGCCGAAATGAAAACATTAACGGCACAAAATCTTCTGTCAAATAAAACGATTGCGCGGATATTAAAAACTTTTTCTGTTTTATTTCACAACCCTTCACTTTGTTAAGAGATGTTAAATGAATTTTATAAATGCTAGATGGTTTTCTGACAGAATCAGTAAAATACTAATATATTAGGTATTTAATCGTGTAATCGAATTGCTTTCCATGTTGTTAGTCTTAAAAATGTGCCTACTTTTATTTTAATGGGGCTCTAAATATTCTTACCGCTAGCAAGTAATATTTTTGTCTCTATTGTATCGGTCTCTACTTGTCGGAAATACATCTCGATGATTAAAGTAACTTAATTTTTTTGTCTGTTTTGATTGTAAAATAATAAATTTTTTCTTCTACTAATAATATTATGTGGGCTTACACAATAGTTTCTCTTTCAGGAAATCCCAAGAAGGTATTTCTTCATAAATTTTTGGGGCTTCGAATACATAATCATCAGGTTCATCACCAGTTGCTTCAGGGATCTCTCGTAAGAAATCCACCCAGAAGACCTCTTCCTCGGTATAATAATGGGCGTCCCCTCCCAGATCTTTGATAACAGTATCTTGTAGATTTTTAACAAACCAATCTTTATCATTTTGTTCGGTGAACCTGGAAGAAAGAGGATATAGCATAAGAAACTTCACGAAAAATTATTTCTATAAGGAAACTTCGACAAACATTTGAAACAATCTATAATATATCTACGATGTTCGATCTTTGAGAACATTATAAATGGTAGCTCAGCTGTAGGTACTCAACGTTTATTCACTAGTGAATTGGTTCGCCATCATCGGTACTCTGCACAGGTTGTGTGACACACTATGAACAATTTCTGTGTTAACTTTATAAGACAAAAATCCACCAAAAAGATGACGTAACGTGCGAAGTGAGGAGTACATTGCAACTGCAGCGGCCATTATTGTCAAATTTATATTGCTGAATTTGTCAATTTCACGACGACTGACAATTCTTTTTCTGATATTAAAGTGGAGAATATTGCATAAGGACCTGGGTATCCATCCTTACAAAGTCGTATTGGGTCAAGAACTAAGGCTAAATGATCACAGATTGCGTCGAGTTTGCTGACTGCAAAAAAGTTATTCTCAGACGAGGCACTTTTTTGATTGAATTGATTCGTTAATCAGCAAAATTGGCGTTATTGGTGCGAGGACAATCCAGAAAGAAGTGTCACATAAAATTCCGTTGCATACCGAAAAACTCACTCTGTATGTGGTTTATTGCATGGTAGTGTCATTAGTCCTTATTTCTCACGACATGAGGAGGAAAAAGCCGTAACACTGAATGGCGACCATGTTAGTCGAATTCAGATAGCCATAAATTGATCATATCAATAGTGAAGATATGTGGTTCCAATAAAATGGCGCTACATGTCAGCTGATGTTACACTCGCTTTGCTGGGGAAAATATTTGACGAATATTTGTGAGTGGGCCTCCAAGGTGATGTGATTTGACATCTATGGATTAGTTTATCTGGGGCTATACGAAAACACAAGTCTACGCCAAGAAGCCACAGACTTTTGATCACTTGGAAAAGAATATTGGTCAAGTTATTGACAAAACATAGCCGGAATTATTGCACAGGGTGATTAAAAATTGAAGCGATCAGTTGCGTCAGCGTCAACGTTACCTTATTCCGAACATAATTGCATTGTTCAAATTTAATATGAAGCAAGACTTGAGTAGAATAAATAATGATCCCACGAGGATTTGATCTTGTGTGTAGGTTGAAAATATTTAAAATCCATACCAACCAATTGAAACTTAAGAGATATACACAGCAAGAGACAAAGTATGAAACTGAACATAATACTCAACACAAATAGAATTAAATTATGCCTAATGTCACACTATTATAATTTGCAAAATTTTCTGTTATCAATATAGTGAAAATGCAGAAATAACCAATCAATACAAAATTATTCTCTTCCACAGCAACTCAAGGTTCCACTATTTTGGGTATCAACTTATTTTAGTTTCTTTAATTAACTCCTTCAGACATCTCTTGAACCTCCTGAAATTTTCTTCCACTTTCAAGAAATCGGGCAAGAAATTAAAAACCTTTCCTGAAATGAAGCAGTAACTCCTCTTGCTGATTGTTTATTCATAAGTGGAGTGACATAATTTTCTTTCCACCACGTTGAAAAAGGATGTGTCAAAACATTCCGTTCAAACTTGTTCAAAAACTGGGTGATCCCCATCTGATGACAATAAAGTTGCCTAACATCCAACAGCCCTGATTCGGCATAAAGTAGATCACTTGGATATCTGTTTTCTCGTTGTAAGATCATTCTGAGAAATCTTTTTTGCGTTACTTCGAGTGCATTTAGGTAAGTTTTTGACACACCTCCCCCTCCTAATATAGCGTAATTTAAATGCGATTCAACTAAGCTCTGCCAAAGGATCTTTTTTTGTCTAAAATCCAAAAAAGGGACAATTCGTTTGAACTTATATAATATACAGTGTAGTTTATTTGAAGGGTTTGCAACATGTTGATTCCATCTCAGATTGCGATCCAGAATAATAGTCAGGTATTCAATCTGCTCCGCGGGTTTTATCACTACATTTTATTGAATTTTCAATATATATTTTGATAAAGAAGATTCCAAACAAACGAACGCTAAATATCGAGTTTTGTCTGAGTTCATCGAGAGAAGTCTACTCTCAAACCATTCTTTCAAGTTACGCATATTTTTTTCCACCTTCAATTTTAGTTGGTACCAATCATCTGCCCAATAAAAGATGGCCGTATCATCTGCAAAACTATAGATCTCTCCATTCATTTCCTGTTGAAATAAATTATTTAAGTGTATCGTGAACTATAGAGGCCCCAACACCGTTCCCTGAGGTTCGCCACATATTATTGGCATTATTGTACTTATTGTAGTTGAAATAATTGAGTGATCAAAAGCGTCGAAAGCCTTCGTTAAATACACAAACACACCAATCGACGGCCAACCACTGTTTATGCCATAGATTTTTCTCATCAATGTATGAATTGCATCCTGTGCTGATCTATGTTCCCGAAAGCCATACTGCGCCGCCGAAAGCAGAGTATACTTGTTGAGGAAGCTGTTTAACCTAATTTTTATGATATTTTCGACTACTTTGCTCGAAGAAATTATTTGGGAGATTGGTCTATAGTTATTTACATCTTTTTTATTTCCTCCTTTATGAATTGCGGCAACTTTTTATAGTTTAAATGGAGAGGGAAACTGCCCTAGTTCGAAATATTTATTCATAATATATGCTCACTAATATAATTTGTTATAATTTTCAATATTTCTGATCTAATACCGTCATAGTCAGGAGCTTTCTTGTTTTTTAATTGACTTATAGTTCTCATTACCTCTTGCCCATCCGTAGGTGTACGTAACATTGAGTAACCAGAGACTTTCTTCTTGCGCCGATAGTCCTTGTTCCTTTTGATCTTCTGCCCCAATTTTCCGTCCACATTCACAGAAAAATCCTTGAACCTTTCCGCCATTTTATTCGCGTCGGTGATTAAAGTTTCACCCACATCCTTCAATTCACCTATTCTTTTTTCTTCGGGAATCGTTAGTATCTCATTCGCAGTCTTCCGTAGCTTTTTTTAATCGTTTTTTTTTGTTCTCCAGCATTTTCGAATAATAGTCCTTTTTGCTTGTTCGATTGAAATTGATATAATAAACATTCGTTGTTTTATTCAAAAGTTAAATTCCTATCATTCTTGATATAATATCTTTGATTGGTCGAAAGTTCGCAAGATGTCATATCTTTAGATAATTGGTACCCTCATTCTATAAGGAGTGAAAATGAGTTCGTGCGGTTTTGATGCAGATGTCGCTACTAGTTTATTATTTAATGGTTTTATCTGGCAACATTTTCATTTTTTTACATCATTAGGCTATTTTTTCAGTATTTTTTATTTCGCTGAAGTATCTATTTATTCAACTAATAATAAGGGTTGAAGATAAACCTATAAACTCAACAAGAAGATCGACATGACCGCCAGCGATTGCCGTCGATCTAATAGGACAGTTTCGGATTATTTCTGCCAATGTAAAGCACGAAGTACCTCTGGATGTTGAGTGGTAGCATCCAGTCATGACACCATCTGCACATCCAGATCCTTCTGAAGGATATTGGCGTTAAGAAAGGGAAGGTTGAAAAGTTTGGTATCGTCGGCAAACTAAAAAAGGACAGACTTGAGAAGTGGGGGTTAATCAGAAATATATAATAGAAAAATGACTTGACCCAACACTGACCCCTGAGGGACAACCGAGGTTGTCCTTTCGTCGGAAGAGAAAACATCGTCTAATCTCACACGAAACCTACGATTGGACAAAAAAGATTTAATCCAGCTGAGAAAACCTCCCCTAATTCCCAGATGTTCTAACTTAGTCAGAAGATGCCCGTAGGGCACACGATGTAACGCCTTTGAAAAGTCAAGGTTACATCCACAGGAGATACGGAGTCCAATGCTTTGGTTCAACTAGCGATGCATGACAGTAGATTTGTCGTGGTGGATCGTTGCGAAAGAAACCCATGTTGAGAACTCGGAATTAGTTCGTTATCAGAACAAAACTTCATCAGGTAGTCGCATATAATTCTTTCTAAAACTTTCGGAACTGATGAAAAAATGCTAATCGGGCGATAATTGGAGGGGTCGAGTTTATCGCCTTTCTTGATGATGGGGATGATTGACGCAGAAAGCCAGTCAGATGGTATACAGAATGAACTGATTGAATTCGAAAATAAAATGTGGAGGGAAACAGAAAAAGA
The DNA here is from genome assembly GCA_034642435.1 of Megalocaria dilatata. Lineage (NCBI taxonomy): Eukaryota > Metazoa > Arthropoda > Insecta > Coleoptera > Coccinellidae > Megalocaria > Megalocaria dilatata. The sequence goes on along the minus strand of CM067854.1, from coordinate 58,521,050 downwards.
TTCAACACAATGTTTGTGCAGACGTGTGGTCAAGAATCATTACCTGGAGCCGTATCCTCCTTCAGTTCTAAAAAATATCTTACAATGGTTATGCGGTCTACACTAGGAGTAGGAATAGTACCAACAGACTCTACGGAGAAGGATGCTTTAAAAATCTCGGAGAAGACATCAGCGATTTAATTAGAATTGGAACACCTATCGCTTAACTGGTTCCTTACTGCAGGGATGCCAACTTTGCAATTCATTGAGGATCGAACATACTTGTACAACATCTTCTTGTTCTGGGATGTAACAATATTTTTCTCAATTGAAGCTTTCGCCAGTTAAATGGATTCCATCACGAAGTTCGAAAAAGACCTATGATTTCTATAGTCCACCTTCGATTGCTGTGAGTATATTTCCGCCACAATGATTTTTTCTGCCTGATGAGATTCAAGATCCGCTCATCGATCCATGGTTTTATCGTGGAACACTCTCCACATCGAGTCAATATTGGTCGTATCCATGAAGTTAGCCCAAACGAGGAAGTATTGAAATAAGAAGAAACCTAATGATAGTCGATGAACCTCAAGGTCTTATACTTTTTGTGAGTATTGGGAGAAAAAAAGCATCTATATCTCTGTTGTTAATACTAGGTGGTCGAATTTCCCCAGAGGGGGCAGATAGTCTACCTCAGAGGTAATTTTGGCATCTGAAACTAGGAAGGGATCAAGTAACGAGGGGACCTGGCCTGATCTGAATCTTGTAGGCTTGGACACGAGTTGCTGAGAACCTGAGTTAAGTACGACCTCAGCATAGGGGAAAGACGGAGAGTTCTGTGAGCGCATTGTTGTTAGTGACCAATCGATGCCAGGGCAGTTGACGTTCCCAGTGATAAAGAAATTTGGATATTGCTTCGAAGCAGCATTCAGGAACTGCACGCATTCGGAAGCAGAGGTGCAAGGAAGGGAGCGATATATACATCCAATAAGTAAAGAGGCGTGAAGAGAAGAAATAACAATAAAAACGTCATCAATATCTAACCTAAAATACCTAACAATAAATAACATAGTTTCTCTGTGCCCTGAAAATGTTAGCTTTTATATCGAATAATGTGTTTTTGTGGGGAGTTAAACTTCATTACTTTGAATGTATAACCAAGTTTTCACAACCAAGCTTCAATTTTTGAAAGAAACACACGAATTTTTTTATACTCCTAAAAATTCATAAATAAATATTAATTGATCGGATCAAAAGTATTTAATTAATTAGTGGAATATTCAATAATGTTGTAGTACCTATAAGTTGTAGATATATCGGGTGTTTTTTTCTTAGGGTGATAGAACTTTCAATAGGGATAACTGTGATTTGATAGAAGGTAGAAGCCATGTTGTTTTGACATTTTTTGACAAATTATCATGGAAAGACTCACACCTAAACAACATTTACAAATTGTTGAAATTCATTTTCAAAATCAGTGTTCTATTCGCCAAACTTATAGAGCACTTCGTGAAATTTATGGTTTACATAATCGTTCATAAGGGCAGCTTATTCATCGAACTATCGATACATTTTGGACAACATTTTCTCTACTCGATGCAACAACAATAAGACAAAGAACTGTACTAACACAAGAAAATATCGCTGCTGTAAATCATAGTGTTAGTGATGATCCAGATTTGTCAATTCGTCGACGTTCACAAAAAGTTGGACTCACTACATGGAAAATTTTGCGCAAAGATCTTGGTCTACACCCAAACAAGATCCAACTGGTTCAAGAACTAAAGCCTCTTGACCATGATTAGCATCGTTTGTTTGCTGATTGGGCCCTAGAACAGCTTGAAGTTAATCCACTTTTTTATCGTAAAATAGTGATGAAGGTCATTTCTGATTGAACAGCTTTGTAAACAAGCAGAATTGCCATATATGGAGTGAAAACAATCCTCAAGAAGTTCTGCAGGTTCCATTGCATCCTGAAAAATGCACTCTATGTTGTGCTTTACACGCTGGAGGCATCATCGGTCCATATTTCTTTAAAAACGATGCTGGAGCTAATGTTACAGTGAATGGTGCTTGCTACAGATCGATGATTAATGATTATGTGTTTCAAAATTTGAATGGTATCGACCCAGAAGTGTTTTGGTTTCAACAAGGTGGTGCTAGACCTCATGCTGCTACCGTAACAATTGATTTATTGAAAGAAAGATTTGGCGATAACATTATTTGGAGAAATGGTTCCAAATTGGCCTCCAAGATCATGCGACATAAATCCACTGGACTATTTTCTTTGGGGTTATATCAAGTCATTGGTTTATGCTGATAAACCAGAAACAGTAGACGCTTTGAAAGCCAACATAACTCGTGTTTTTGATGAAATAAGACCTGAATTACTCGAAAAAGTGGTCCAAAATTGGTCTGATCGAATGTGGTTTCTCAGAGCTAGTCGTATTGGACATAAGCCAGAAATTATTTTTAAAACATAATTGTTATAAAACTATCTTTCAAATAAAAAAAAATTGGCTTCAATCTTTATTTAAATGTGTTTTATTTCAATTTAAAGTTCTATCACTGTAAAAAGAACACCTGATACGTATTTACACAAAAAAATGGAAATTCAAATTTGAGGAGATTAACTGATGAATGTAAAATTTTACCTATCTGAAATGACCCTGTGGCACTCATGCCTCCACAATTTCAGGAGATCAACCTCAGTTTGACACTCTTCGTTTGCTACTGTCAAGATTCCTTGCCAAATTCTTGAAAGATCTCTTAAATTGAAGACGTAATGAAATTTAGCTGGAGTGGGTAACATTTTAATCTTCGTTTTCTCCCATACATGTCTGGTCAGTGGTATAAGTTTAGGTACGAACTCAACGACAGCTTCTTTGAATCTTTCAAGACAGAAATATCCTCCAGCGATTTGCTCTGAAAGCAATTCGGAATTTAAGAGATCAACGAAAATACGAATAATATTTTGTTAATGACTTATTATCTATAATGACTTCTGGGTAAATAAAATTTAAATTAGAACTACTAAGGAAAATGGACCAATTTACTTCAATACTTTCGTATCAGTAAATTTTTATTTATACAGTTATGTAAAGGCGTGAGAGTGAGGGTTAAGTTTAAGTTTCTGTAACTGCTATGCCATAGATTTCAAACGCTTTGAATCCTTTTTAAGCATAAAAAATCCCTACAAGAAAGATTTTTTACGAAGTTTGGTGTACATAAAAAGACTTCAAAGAAAATATACAAATATCGATATACAAATAAAGGGTCAATAGAGGATGCATAGAACGTAATTTATTACGATCTGGAATATAACATCTAATCAGAGGCATGTAGGGGGCATTTTTTAATTATTTGACTTTAGTGAATTCACTAAGTGATCATCAACATTTCTAATATTAAAAAAAAATACGATACTCTAACAGTCCTACGATCAGTGCAGATAGATGGAAATGAATACAAAACACCCAGGGGCTCTCAGTGTGGTTTAAATTCTTGATTGTTTTGGTCTCTACTTGACGGAAATTCATCGTATATGATTTAAAGTGAAATACTTGATTTCGGCTAAACGTTATTGTTTACACAACAATTGTTTCGTCAATTACATTTTGACTTTATCAGGTGAGCATGGTAACTAACTAATTTTACAAAATCGGTCTCCTTAAATACGAGTCTGAGGAAAGAAAGTGATAAAACGGAGTTTTTTTCTGGGAATTTTCAGAATTTATTCAAAAAGGTTTAATAACGGCGATCAGTTTAAATCTAACTGGTCGTTAATGTTTTCAATGATGCCGGTTTATTGTTATTTAGTGCTTCTAAAAGGTTCAGTCTATTGTATTTATTCTCGATATGGAAAACTTGTAGTTGGTTGGCATCAGTTGCGGCTTGTCCTATGAAGCAGGTGAGGTAGTGCCTCACCAAATAAATTCTGAAAATTACACGTTTTAATCGAATTAATTGAATATTTTATTGATCCTTTTCATCCTCAATTTCACATCATATGGTGCGGCACTGGGCCACTTTTCCATAATATCCATGCTCAATCTTACGATTCTTCTATATTCATCTCACTTTCTCTTTAAGAAGTGAACGGTTCGAGGCATGCCCCACGCGCTTCCTTGTCTAGCTTCTCGGATTCTTAAGATGGATTTGAGGCATGCCTCGATCCACGGTCGTCTCCTCGAAAGGGGCCGAAGGGTGATTTGTAATTATTCTGCACTATTCGGGTTAATCGGGAAGCTCAAAATCGGGTTACTTTTCGCTTTGTTGTGATTTGATGGTAGCAGTTGCTGTGTCTCGACTGTCTCGTGTAAGTTTGTCTCAGTATTCCTATGAAATTTTTCTGAAGATTCTTCATTTTATTAATGACTTGATTACTAGCAGAAGGCGAAATGGATTTAGCGGGACCGAGTGAGTTATTTCAAATTCCCTAGGTAAATGAAAATATTCGAAGTACTTCTGGATCTTGTAAATTGTTTAAACCAGCAAAAGTTTTTGAGTCATTCCTATGAGGATAAATTATACATAATTAAAGAGGTAAGTTACCCCTTGTGACTATGGGTGGGGCCGAAAAATCAAATCGGGGGTATCAAAATACATAGTATGAAGAGTAAGACTGGCTTACTGGCAGTCTAACTTTAATAAATTATTTTGTTAGCAGTGCATTTTATTCGCAGCATCTAATACAAATTCCGACAGTTTTTGATCAAAAAGTGGTGATAGCGATTTGAAAAATTTGTCTCGGGGTCAGTTGCTACACAATAAAAGTGCTCATCATATTTCATCGAATTGCAAGCTTACCCTTATGAGGAAACAAAAACAAAATATCGCCACAGCAATAGAAAATGCGCGTAAAATAGAAATTAAACATTTTAATGTTAGAGAAAAAAAGAAAAAGAAAATCGACGTATTCTAAAAAGTCTGATAGATATTACGATGCATCTCTGTATGCAAGAGCTACCTTTTAGGCGGCACGATGAATCTAATGAATCTTTAAATAGGGGGAATTTCAAAGAATTGGTTATTTATTCTATATTAGTATATTAGACAATAATGTAATAACTCTTTTAGAAAATAATATTAACAGTAGATCAGTTTCTTCTTGCACATCTAAAACCATACAAAATGAATTGATCGATTCGGTTGCTTTTATTGTGAATAAAAAATTGAGGACGAAATTTCAAAATCTTTGTTGTTTTCCTGGCATGTTGATGAAACAACTAACTGTGCCATTTACAATTATCCGTCATTTTCCGTTATGTTTTAAATGACCAACTTGTTGAGCGATTCATAGGATTTTATGATGTAAGTTCTGGGCGTTTTTTATTTCAATTTTTATCTGCCAAATTCAGAAAATTTGACTTGCATTCAAAATTAGTTCAAACATACGATGGGGTTAGTGTAATGTTGGGTGATCTAAACCGTTTACAGGCAAAAATCAAATCTATAGCACCACAAGCAATGATTATTCATTGCATTGCACACGTATTCAATTTGGTTTTAAGTAACGAGTTCAGTTCAATTCAACAGTTTAAAGTCCTTTCTCTACCCTTTCAGGATTTTCATCATATTTTTCCAAATCGACAAAGCGTACCCCCAAGTAGTAGAGCAAATTGGAGGAAATTGTATACCTACAAATGTAGCAAACTCGTTGGAATTTTACTTCACGTGCTGTTCTGACAGTTTTTAATAATAGAGATGAATTAAACCTTTTTTTTATTATGATAGTAATAGTAGCGATTTTGATCAAAGATCAATTAAGGAAGCAGTAGGTTTAAAAAAATTTTAAGAGGATGCTCAGAATATATGTTTTTTAAGAACATTTGTATTATCGTTTAATCGAACCGATACTGTTTTTTCCATTTTACAAAATAGAAACATAGATATTCTGAAGGCAACAAATTTACTGCATACAATATTGAGTAAAATACGTGAACTCAGGAGTAACAATTTTGATACAATTCATAAAAAACAGGATATCGCAAATTTACACTCAAAAAGTCACAGGGCAGTTGAGATGGCAGATAAAACACAACAATTGAGACGAATTTTTTCTGAAATTCTAGACATTATAGCGACCCAAATAGAGGTTAGGTTTTGCGACATTGAAAAACTACATTTCTTTGATCTGTTAAATAAATCAAAATTCTCCATTTATGAAAAAGAATTTCCTCATAAGCTTTTGACAACGCGATATGATATTTTTGATATAAATCAACTAAAAAATGAATTAACTGTTCTATACGAAAACGATATAATGGAAAATTGCACAAACCCTTATGAAATGTTAATTTTTTTTCACAATACTGACTTAAAATTTTGTATGCCCGAGCTCCTTAAATTATTATGTCTTGTTGTTGTTTAGCCAGTAACAACTGCTTCTATACAGAAAGAAGTTTCTCCGCGTTGAAAAAATTTCAAAATTATATTAGAAACTCAACTGGACAGGCGGGATCGAGTAATATAGCGAAAATTCCAATTGAAAAAGCATTTATGAAATCACAGGCTGACAACACTTTTATAGGCAAGATAATAGATCATTTCGGTGAACAGAAGAATCATATACTTTTTTGGTCTATAAAAAATGATAATTTTTAGAACTCACGATTTCAATTTAGAATAAATATTTTTTTATAACTTTCAGAATATATCCTATTAGAGTTTATTTCTTTATTTTATAGATTATTTCGTTAATAGTATATTGTTATTTTAAAATCGATCTTCATTTAACCCGTTTTCCTTCATTTCTATCATTCCCATCTCTTACCTGGCAAGAATGCTCTACACCTTCACGATGGTTCTTGCTGGACAGATGTATTGTACAGTCATGTCTATTGTTAATTTTGGTTATTTTTAAGTCTACAAAATTTATGCTCTCATTTTGTTATTCTTCGTGGGTAAATTTTATTGTTGGGTATAATTGGTTGATAAATACAAAGAATAACAAAAGTTGCCTGGATGTACCGATGAACAGGCAAATAATATCGTCACCGAATCGGTACCAATAAATGAATTGTTTGGGGTTCTTTTATTTTGTTTTCGAATAAATCCATGAATATTTCAGCTAATATTGGACTGAGTGGATTTCCCATCGTGAAGTTTTCATTATCCTCATAAAATATTCATTAAACATGAAATTATTTTTAATCATCAAATATTGTACAATTTACCTTCTAGTAATGAAAATACAAGGAAAGAAACCATCACTGTGGAATCGAGGAAACTCATGAAGATGCTCTAGTGACCTTTACAGGACTAGAGCTTTTCTGTGATATAGGGAAAAATAAAAACACCTTCAAAAGACTTGCACACATCTACTTTAATTAATTTACTTGAGAAAACAGCAAAAATTGTAAGAGTAATCTTATACCTTCAGTTTTTTCACTTAGGTAGATTTTCAAGGACATATTTTTTCATTGCATAATTAGTATTAGGCCTTACCTCACAAAGTGTGAGGAAATAATTGTAAAATTAAAAATAAACGAAATTATTGACTCTTTTTCAATTTTCGTTTCTGAAAACTACCGTTCTAATTTTAACTTACGGAAAATCAAATCCATGGATGTAGTGCTTGGAAGGGTGCAATTAAATATACAGAACTGTCGTTTCAGTCTGTGTGGTATGTCGTTGCGGCCTCCACCTGGATGAATCATTGCTGCCAAAAACATAACATCCACTACAGTTGAGAAATCACCAGGTTTATCGAGACTGTAGAAACCTAAAAAATGAATACATTTTCAATAATCTAGTTTAGCTGTTACATTGAATCCGGAATAAAAGAATTAAGCTATTACAGCTTAGAAGAATTCATGTAAATCATATAACTACTAAAACGGAACCATTCATATGAAATTATATAAGCACTAAGCCTAGAATGGATCGGAAATTGATCATCTAAAAATCCCGTTTGAAAGGATCGTCGCAATACTTTTGGTCGCTAAATTGTTACAACTGGCCCCCCATACTCACGCAGAGTTTGAAAGTCCTCAGTCATTCAATTTGTTTGAAGTGCTTCATTTTAATATGAATTAGAAAAATGAAGAACAAAGAATCTGCACCAAATTTTGAATCTCAAATAGAATTTTGTATATGGAACCTTAAAAATGTTACATAAGTGCAAATAAAGCATACAAGTGTCGATCAAAAAGGAAAATATGTCGACAAGTTTTTTCGATTATCAGGTATTCACTGCCTTCAGCCGTGGAGGGGGACAGACGTACGGTTTAGGTCGTCCGAAAGTAAATTTTTAGGCGGGTTATAGTGGTGATAGCGGATTACATTTGCTCCATCAAGCACATAAGAGTGTGTTGTTTCCTGTAGTGTATACCTACAGGGGTGTATATGAATAGTTGCGAAAAAATTTAGGGAGTGACTCCTTATCAAAAAATGAGGTGGCTCTTTCATATAAAATTTATTTTTTTGAGCCCCCCTGCTTAGTAACAGCCCCCTAGCGATGAACGACGCTCCACGCTCGAATAACAGTTTTTAATTTTTTTCTTGAAAACTAAAAAATTGAGAAGAATTAAGTTAAGCGGACATTTTCCTCTATGTTTGCTAGGTGTAGAAAAAGCCACCCCTAAATCTTCTTTCGCAAGAAAATTTTTTCCATATTTCTATTTTACAATAAAGAATTAATTTTGAATAGGTTGATCTATTCTTAATGAATAAGGTCTATTTTAATTTCTTGTTAAAATTCAAGGTTTTTGAGAAAAAAATTATTTATCAACATACCGTGAGTTGTAGAGGCTGGAATTATTTCCGAACTAGAATTTATCTAGTAAGCGGATGTAATTTTGTTATGACAACTGACTAGTTCTGATTAACCTTGATTCACTTACAATTATTTTTTGATCTGGCTTAACATTTTGAGACTTTTGTCACATACATCTTTAGGGGGCTGTAACTATGCCGGGGAACTCAGAAAAATAAAGTTTATATGAAAGACCCACTCTATTTTTTGACAAGGAATCACTCCCTTCATTTTTTCGCAACTATTCATATACCCTGTATAGAGAATCGAAAAATTGAGTTTTTTAATCAAGAATAAGTAAATCTTCATCAAAATTCATTTTATAATACACGTATAAGATCTGAATTATTGTCTTCACTTTAATTATTCGAATAAATTTTTCCGCAAGAAATCGTAAAAATCAACGATAAATAAAATATATTAGAATTTTTGTGCCTCCATTCATCTCCCATAGCAACTATATTGAAAATATAATAACAAACCGTTCAATTGGCAATTGAAAATCATAATCATGAAAACTAAGGCAATTATAAATAATTGGAAATAATCAACTAAATAAAATTAAAAAATTAAGTAATTATAAATAAAGGGCCCACACATGAAAAGAACCACAAGAACCAGGTTAAATCAATTTTCAAGGGAATAGGAGAGCAGGGAGACAAGAGGTCATTCCGAGAAATCGCTCGTTGTGTGAAGATCTTTAGATCCTGGGATCGAGATTGCCAGGTGAGCTTTAAAACAAAAATCTCAGAGAGCTTTAGCCGACAGACGAGAGGAGTGCTTTAAAAGCTCAAAGGTCAGGGCTTTCACGTTCCTACAAAAGGGGAGCTTAAAGTTCTGGAGCTTCTTTTCGGCCACCAACTCCTGAGCTTTTTGCAATAGACAAACATTTGTAATTGGGAGCTTTCGGCTATTTACGAAAGTCGCGCTTTTCTGATACGCTGATTCGATAGGTCCGAAGATTTCAACGCTCGACTAAGAACGTAAATTCAAACTTGGAAACCTCAACGATCGATTAAACGAGTAACACCTAATTTCCCGGAGATTTCAATGAGTGGTCAAGCGAAGAACACCTGGAAATTAAATATTAAAGGAAGAAAATAGTGCTGGGAGTAGAGGACTGTTGTTTCCACCTGAATTAACGCATCCTTCAGGAGTAAACAGCCCAAGAGAGTTACTACAGATGTGATTTTTAGATCATCTTTTGCGAATGAAGTTGGTGGAGATGTACAATTTATTGAAATATATAATTATATTTGAGGAATTGAATTCCAGATGCCACCGCCACCCCAACCCCCCGGGGTTTTCCTATGTGTCTGCCGGAACAACAAGATATACTTGACAGCAGCTCATTGGCCTAACATCAACGTCTTTACTGTAGGGGAGTTTCTATTGACCATCCAGGAAAATGCCAGATATGCGAGAGAACATTTTCTTCCTATCTCGGAATGCAGCAGCATATGTGACTTAGTCACCAGTAAGAATATAATACAGAATTGTAGGACGCGACTGTGAAATCCAGAAGACCATGGACCCAAGAGGAAATGTATGAATTGATTGAACCAGAAGCGGATTGTGAGGGAAATAATCTGATGGTTTTCCTAAAAGTACTCTCCGGAAGATCAATCGAAGCCTTGAAAAAGAGAAGAAGTTTGCCCGAGTGGAAGAACAGAGTCGAGCGTATTAAAACCAGTAGCCAACTGTTAGCTGTGCAGGAAAAAGCAGAGGCTGATGAAGCCAACAGACTACTGGTGAACCTGCTGGTTGAAGAGAGACTGAACAGAAGATCGTCAGGGCCGTCTTTAAACTATTTGAGGCCCTGGGCACATTAGGATCATGGGGCCCCTATGACCTTGAGAAAACACTATTTAGTTACAATAGATAAAGAAAGACAAACAAGGTTCTAAATTTATTTTTATTTAATTACTAACTATAAAAAAATAGGAAATATAAAAAATAATCTACTAAAGTAACTCGCTGTCTCGCTTAACTTAAAATCCTTAGATTAATTCTATGTTGATTGCAAAGGTACCCTTCTAGATTTAAGATGAGCAAAATCGTTAATCACTTCTTCAAAATCTATGGTATTGAGAATATCACATTCTATGGACATCAGCGACAAACTAGTTAATCTCTCTTGAAGCATTGTACTTCTTAATTCATTTTTTATTCGTTTCAATTTGGAGAAGGAGCGTTCTCCGCTGCAGTTAGTTACCATCATGCTTAAAAATATTCTCAATGCAATTTCTACGTTAGGAAATGTGTCTTCAATTTTGTTTTGCTTTAATAGATTATATACTTCCTGTACACTGTTAGATGCTTCATTTTCACTCCAAACATTTTTTAAGTGTGTGTCGAGACGTCGAGTAGTTAACATTGTCATCGGTGGCTGAGGAAATCTTATCAATACTAAACTTAAACTTCTAAATCAAACTGTATTAGTGAAGTGTCTGGTATAAATGCGTCAATTGAAAATAAGTTGAACATCTATTTTTTGAGGAAATTTCCAATATATAACAATATTTATTTATCATTGCGACCTCTCGAGTGACAAGGTGTAACACTGTTGCCAGTATGGAGGAATTATGCAAAGTTTGTCAGAAGGCGGTAGATGATGGGGAAGAAGCAGTCTTTTGTGATAGATGCGAAACCTGGATACATCGTCTCTGCATAAACATGTCGCAGAAGACCTATGTGCGGATAAGCAAGTCATCTGAAGAATGGTCATGTAATCCATGCATTCAACAGCGACCGAACAAAGCTGCTAAGAAAAATAAAAACAGGGCACAAGATACATCCCAAAATAAAGAATACACGCTAGCTGATATAATGTCCAAATTAGATGATATGGACAAAAAATACAACGCACTTTACATAAAATACAATGAACAAGTTGAAATAAATAAATCTCTCCAGTCTGAAGTCATGGAAATAAGGAGTCTACTCAACAAGCGGGAGCAAAAAGACCTGGAGAATGATCTGGTTGTTCACGGCATCCCTAAGGACAATAATGAAAATATTCAAGATATTGTCAAAAACTTAGTAACAAAATTAGATGTGGAAATCCAGGGAAAAGTTGTGTCGGCTTTCAGAGTGGGGAAGGCTGTTGATGGGAAGGCGGCACCGATCAGGATCAGAATGGAAAACAGGTCTGACAAGATGAATATGCTTAAGAGCAGTGGCAGAATCAAACTAACCGCAAAAGCTTTAGGGTTCAATTCAAGTGAAAAAATATTCTTGAATCACGATTTAACGAAGTCAAATCGGCAACTATATAAGGAAGCACGTGATTTCAAATATGAGTATGGATATAAATATTTGTGGATTAAGGAGGGTAGTATTTTCATTCGAAAGACTGATGACTCCAAGGTTATATTGGTTCGAGAGACGAAGGATTTAAAAAACTATTAACTAACCCTAAACTGAATGTTATATATATGAATGCTCAAAGCGTGAGGAATAAATGGGATGAAATAACTTGTTTTGTCAAATGCTACTGTTGTGATATTCTAATCTTGGTCGAGACCTGGCTGAAGGAAGCCGAAACATATTTCTACCAACTAGAGGGATATGTGGGATATCATACGTGTAGAACCAAAGTAGGAGGTGGTGCATCAGTGTATGTCAGAAACCATATAGATGTATCGGTGGTGGAAAGATCGGGATTGGAAGAAAACATCAGTTGGCTTTGTGTTGAAGTGGGTGAACATAAATTTAAAATAAGTGCCATATACAAACCACCATCATATAACGATAATGACTTTTTGGGCTATCTGGAGGACATAATGGTTAAATACCGAAAAAAACATATCATAGTAGGCGATATTAATATCGACATACTGAATTCTAACTCACAATTGTGCAAAAATTATCTCGATGTTTTAAGGTTGAACAACTTTCGTATTGGTAATATCATTTCTAGACAAATGGCGACTCGGGTAACACAACACTCAGAAACTCTCTTGGACCATGTTATTCTGGATCAGAGCACGGCTTTATTTGACTCAGTTGAAGTTCACAGCAGTCCACGTTCTGATCACAAATACCTCTCGTTTAAGGTGAAGGAAAATTTTAGAATACACCGACCGGGGGAGTTTTTCGAAAAAAGAAGTGTCGATTACATAAAATTTAAGGCATTATTTAAGCAAAACTTACAACTGTGCAATATAGAAACATTTGCTAGTCTAATTGATCTTATAATTAAGTGTAGGATAGAATGTGAATGCGTGAAGAGAATTAAATGTCATTCTAATAATTTCTGGGTAAACAATGATTTGATTGGTCTAATTAGGAAACGTGACGAACTATATAAAAGAAAAAACAAACCGGGAGCCGATCATGCTCTAGAACAACAATTTAGAATCTTAAAAAATGATGTGAACAATAAAATCAAAGCACTAAAAAATCGGTATTTCAGACTAGAATGGGAGAAAGTCGGCAACGATGTAAAGAAACAGTGGAGATTCATAAACGGACTTCTTAAAAGGAACAAGAAACAAAAACATGAGGGAATAAAAAAGTTATCAGTTAACCATGATGTTATAACGGATCGTGCCGCTATACTTGATAATTTCAATAATCACTTTGCAAATGTTGGGGAGAATATTGTTAGACAGGTAGAAATTGACATTATGTCTAACAATCCAGTTTTAAATTTTGAAGAGATTGATAATTTAAATACATTTGTTTTATCATCGGTTACTGAAAACGAAATCGATGATATTATTCTCAATATGAAAAGAAATTCTGCACCTGGACACGACAAAATAACTGTTAGGGACATATTAAATCTGAAAGATGATTTATTGCCGATCGTAACAAAACTGATAAATATGACGCTAACATCTGGAAATTTTCCTAGCGAATTGAAGATTAGTAAAATTACCCCAATACATAAATCCGGAAAAACAGATGAATTGAATAACTATAGACCCATTTCCGTGATCGGTGTGTTCAGTAAAATTTTGGAAACTGTCATAAAAAACAGAATGATTTCCTTTATTAATAAGTATGTGCCAGTTGATCAATACCAGTATGGATTCACAAAAAACAGTAATACATTAAGTGCAACAGTCGATTTAATTAATGAAATCTCCGTAGCTCTAGACGACGGCAAAATAGCCGTGGCTATACTCGTTGACTTGAGGAAGGCTTTTGATGTGGTTAGCACTGATGTCCTCCTCAATAAACTCCACCGTATGGGTTTCAGAGGAAGGATATATAAATTGATTGGTTCCTATTTAACCAATCGCCGTCAATATGTTTGTATGGATGATAAAAATAGTAACTGGTCTTCCAGTTCATTTGGTATTCCTCAGGGGTCCGTACTAGGTCCCCTTCTTTATTCATTGTATGTACTTAATCTAAGTAAATCACACATCGGAGCCAGGTATTTCGCTTTCGCAGACGACACTGTATTATTATACACAGGCAATAAAGTTGACGAATTAACTAATCTAATTAATGAAGATCTAAAGCTTTATTTACATTGGCTCTGGCAGAATTAATTGAAAATAAACATTGAAAAAACCAAGTACATTGTATTCAAGCAAAAAAATAAGATTGTTTCAAATTTGAATTTGATCATTAATAATGTAGAGTTGCAGGAAGTTTGTGAGGCGAGGTATCTGGGTTTAGTGTTGGACGTAAATTTGAGCTGGAGTAGTCACATTGATTCAATGATCAAAAAGATAATACCTATGGTCTCAGCTGTTTATAGAATTCGATCTCATTTATCAATGAAGAGCAAATTTCAAGTGTATAATGCATTTTTCATGTCACATATAAGATACTTGCTGCCCATTTGGGGAACCTGTGGAAAAACTGATTTTAAAAAAATGCAAAGGTTGCAGAATAAATTCATAAAGGTGTTATTTAATTATGATAGATTAACAAATACTGCAGAGCTTTATTCAAGTTTGAACATATTGGATTTGTGGAAACTTTTACAATTAGAACAATGTAAACTTATGTTTAAAATCACAAATAAATTACAAAAATGTAATACACAGTATAAATTTGGAAATGATGTTCACACTTATGAAACAAGAACACATCAGCACTTATACCTAGCCAAAGTGAAAAGTCAGAAAGGGTTGAATAATCCTATTGCGCAAGCGTCCAAAGTGTTCAATAAATTGCCTGCCTCCATAAAATGTGTGAATTCTATTAGAGATTTTTCCAATCATATGAATACATACTTGGAATTAGGGTAGTACTAAAAAATGTGATGTAATTAGTTGATAGGATGTAATTGAAATTCAGTTTGTGGGGCTTTTCTTGTAATTTTGTTTTTGGTGTTGAGATTCGGTATTACTGGATTTCGAGAATATAAATAGGAATAAATCGATAAACTCGAGCACTGTTAGTCCGAATTAGATTTTATGGTGTTTATGTTTTTATCCTCGATACCAGTTTAGGGTACTGTTTAGAGGATCACTAATGTAAGTCTATTATGTATATATCTTTCATTAAATAAACCATTTCAAAAAAGTATTCTTTTAAATGTTGACATTCTATTTCTAACTCTTTTTCATTTACATCTTCGTGATAGATTTGAGAAAATTCTTTGCATCCTTGTCGTATCTCTTCGGAATTCAGAGTTTTTAAGTGAAAAAATAAACTAAAACGTTGACTGACGGTCTCATATGAACTTTGTCGCTGTTTTAGATGAACACTCAAGGTATCGATTATTGGCAGAAAGGTTTCTACGTTGAATCGCTCTTTTCCATTCAATTGGACTGATGGCGCAGAGCCATCAAAAAAACTCTGCCGTGAGCTTCTATGTCTTGTTCTTTGAGATAGATCCTTGTAGTCAGATTCTGGGTTATTTTCTTTGGCAGATGATTCGAAATTATCAAATTTATCCCTGAGGTTAGTAATAAAATCATAAAATGAAGTCAACAAATTGGTTGCAACGTCCAGTGTTATTGTTTCTTTCTGAAGATAATTACTTGTTTTGTCTATTCTTTCCAATATAGTGCTCCAGATTTCCGTCAGTATAATAAATTCTAGATTTTCCATTTTTCTAGACAGACTAAGGGCTGCGTCTCTTGTTTCTCGTGCCTGTTCAGTATCGTTTGCGATGGTGATTAAAGCTTCTAATATTCTTTTATGACCCCCATGCAAAGCACTTACTACATCAGCTCGGGCTGACCATCTGGTTTGTGAAAGACTCTTAACAACTTTTTTTGAACCTAAATGTTCTGTTAACATATTCCATCTGTGGGTAGAGCCCGAAAAAAAGTTGTACACTTTCTGAACTATTTCAAAAAACTGTGATGCCTCCGGTACACACCCAGCAGCATGGACACCTACCAAGTTTAGTGAATGTCCTGCACATGGTATAAAGGTGGCAAATTCACATTTTTCCTTGATTCTTGTTTGTAGATCACTATACTTTCCCAACATATTTGAAGCATTGTCGTAGTTTTGGCCTCTGCAATCTTTTATGGGAATATCATGTATCTCTAAAAAATTTAAGATGGTATCAGCTAAATACTTAGATTTATGCTCTTTAATAGGTATAAATTTCAAAAACCTTCCAACAGGAACACAGTCTTTTACGTATCGAATGGTGAAAGTTAGCTGGTCAATATGAGACAGATCGGGCGTACTGTCAACGCTTATGGAAAAATATTTTGCTGATTTAACTTCATTTATAATTTTTTTTAGAACCTGTTTTCCCATTACTTCAATAAACTCATTACAGATATTTGCTGATAAATAAGAAATGTTACCCTTTCCAGGATTCCCAAATTTTTTTAAGTGATCTGCAAGAAATGGATCAAATTCACTCAATAATTCCACACAACCCAAATAATTTCCATTGTTTGGAGATCCTAGGATTTGATTGTCGCCGCGAAATGGAAGCCCTCTCGATGCCAAAAATTTTACAACAGCTACAATCCGTTTAAGTACATTTCTCCAGTAATCCACTTCCTTTTGATGTTGAGATAATAAGTCTATATCTACTCTACCAACCGCTTTACTTCGTGCCAGATAAGTCATCATAGATTGCTTATGCGCTGGGCTATTTTCATGTGTTAAAATTATGTGATTAATATGCTTCCAATCATTACATCCATTCCGAGAGCAAAGATTAACATCAGTTGGGTTAAATAAGCAGCACGAAAAACAAAATACAGAGCATTTGGAAGGCGAATACAGCAACCATTTTCTTTCGACGCTTTCATTGTTCTTTAATTTGCGAATAAATAATGCTTTGTTGAAATATCTCGTTACTAATTTATTACCATCTTTGTAGGTTCTGGATGCCTCGGAAAAGTCAGAATCTTTATTTTGAAAATATACTGGTCCCTTACGAATTAAAATTTCGCGATTTATTTCAACAAACTTTTCGTGAAAATAATCGGCGGGATCGTGCGATATTAATTCTTCTGTGTTGGAAAACTGCTGTTCAATTGACACAGTTGGAGTTATCGGTTTTAGTGAAGTCACTGAAGTCGTTGCACTTTCGTCGTAGGAATAGTCGCTTTCTGATTCAATCTATTTTTCAAAATTGGAACATGAAGGTTTAGAAATTCCCGCAATTTGTAATTGAGCTGAGTCATCATGTGGAACATTTATGAGTTGATTGCTACTTACAGAAGTTTCTCCAGTAGTAGTAGTAAAATATGATGTTAATTTTGGTAACTTTTCAATTACTTCTTTCTGATGTGGAGCTTTTTCCTTTTTTCAGATCCACTAGGATATGACCGTTTCGACATTTTATATTATAATTCAGTATTTAATTAATTTTATAACGAAAATATTCGCTAACACAAAACAGACAAACGACGATTTAATCAAACAATACCATTTTTTTTATCAGAGCTCGAGCACAGTCAGTAACAAACTAACAACTACAAACAAAACAAACGCCACAACATCGCAGACAAATAATTGAAGGGAATTCCCCCGTTCGTCAAGTCAAACGACGATCGGGAGTCGGGAATTCCCCTTTTTTGTTACTATGGAAAAAAACTGCCGCTCGATTACAACTGCGTCGGATGTTGAATAAGTCTGGGTCAGAAGACTCAGCACCATTCCGATTCCCAGCAACAATAGGGGCTTTGTAAAAATTGAGCACCTTAGATTGTTGCTAGAAAATTGCTACAGTATACAAAGAATATTATTTTAGCATTATACGGCGTTTGAGTTGGGCAAAATTGTCGAAAACACTAGATTTGTAGAAGAAACTCTTGAAATTCGGACAACGACACCATCTAACAAGACAATCATTATAAACCAATTTCAAAAAACCTTATCGAAGAAAATGGTATTTCCCTTCAAAAATTGAGTAAGTACTTGGTCACCATAAGACATAATAACATAATAGAGAATTTGCGGCAAGTACAGAAGTCGATTCCAGAAAATGCGTTCAACAAATATTTTAGTGATTGAATTATTCGTTGTCGTAAATGCATTATTTTTAAAGAGTCTACTTTGAAAGCGATACAATAAATTTGTATGAATAACACATGATCATCAATAAATGAGTAAGACGGAGGTGGTCCAATTTTTAGCAACTCAGAAAATATTGAAGCAATTGAAGCAATTATTAACGATAATTGTTTCGCCAACACTGTGGCTTTGTCGAGTTTACATCTTTAACTAACTCTAAACGTTACACAACACTTCTTACCTAATTTGAATATCCAATCAATATGAATATTTTTTAAATAAGAAATTCTTAATTTTATTAAGGTGGTCGGAACATTTTTTTATCCACTCGTGAATTATTTCAGCGATTATTATCGAATATTAACGTGCGACTGGAGCGAAATTTAGATGACAATGTTCTTAGCTGAACTATTGCGTGAGTTTAGAATTTGGTGGGTTAGTTGATTGAATAATTATTATAGAATTATTTGCTGATAACTAATCATGGTTGAAACATTCAATGTCAATGTAAGTTTGCTTCTAAATTGGAAACGTATTAAATATAAAAACATATATTGTTGCATAAAATAAAATAGAAAGGCTTTTCACTTGATAGAAGAAATATAACAAAATTTGAATATCAAAACAAATTAAAATATGTTAATCTTCTACAATTTTAATTTCAAAAAATTTTTTATTCAAAAAACTTTTAGAATTAAATTAATGTCTAAAACAAGCACCGCTTATATTCAATAGACGTATATAATCTAAACTCAATATAGCTCACACTGTTCTTTGATTCTGTTAGAGCATAGATCAATCTTGAATTATAAAGATGATCTATGTCTCGAAACATTATTCATTTACACGTGGTGAGTTGTTTGGTATAGGTTAGTTTTTTGATTTTGATATTTTGAATATATTTCAGGACTGAAGACGGAATTGCTTAGAACTATATTTGTTTTTTGAAGATATAGTGCATGCTTTGAGAGATTTCTGAATTTACTTATTCGAATATTTAAATATATTAAATATTTCAAATAAATTATATTCTTTGAGAGGTCCTTTAAGTGTGTTCATGTTTTTAAGATGCAAATGGCATTCTGAAGGCAAGACCAGAAACAAATTTTGTCTCCTTTAAATATTTATCTATTAATTTTAGGGACTTTCGTATATCTTTTGGTTTATTTATTCCATTTGACATTGTATATTGAGTTTAGATTATATACGTCTATTGAATATAAGCGGTGCTTGTTTTAGACATTAATTTAATTCTAAAATGTTTTGGATAAAAAATTTTTAAATTAAAATTGTAGAAGATAAACATATATCAATTTGTTTTAATATTGAAATTTTTTTTTTTTTTAACAACAAATATAACTCACCTGACAAACCTAGTGATCTAGGTCCACTAAAAAGAAACAGCGTTTCTAAAATATTTTATATAATTCAATTTTAAAAATTTTTGGATTGAAGTTTGTGGTACTTTCCGAGAATTATTCTGATTAATTTTTAAAATATTGAAAAAACTCTCTTCGAAAGAACATCAAATTCATTGATATTTTAGAGCATTTTCATTTGGTCAACCAACAATTCACGAGCTAATTCGAAAACAATAATTCAAAATTGCATAATTCTAAACGAAAACAATAGGAATGAAATTCAGGCAAACATTTCCTCTTGGATAATATTTTTTCTCAAATTTCTTTATAGTGAAGAATTTTTTTAAAATCAGTTTGAGAGAAAATTTATTTTCAATATGAAATATGAAGAATTAATAATTAATTCGACGACTGAAAGTGGGTACTATTTCTAAAATTCACATGCTCTTTGGAATTGTTAGCCTACTGTCTACACAATGCCTATTTCCAGCTCAACGACAAGTACTATTCTCAAGACGACGGACTTTCAATGGGTTCTCCGCTATCACCGATGATAGCAAACATATATATGGAGTGGTTAGAAGATGACGCAAATCAGCAAGGATCCCGCCCAAGACTTCGTTGAGATATGTTGATGACACTTTCATCATATGAAACGACACCGCAGAAGACCTGGATCTTTTCTTGTAACACATAAACAACATCCGACCATCGATCAAATTTACTATGGAAGAAAAGACGCGAAATTAGGCTTCCTGGATGTCACGGTAAAGAGAAACCAAAACAAGCTCCACACTAGTCTACAGGAGACCAGCGCATACGGGGCAGTACCTAAATTATAACTCCAATCACTCAGCAATAACAAAAAGAGATATCATAAGGTCGTTATACCTTCGTGCAAAAACCGTCTGTAATAAAAAAGATGATTTAGAGAACGAAGTGAGAAACATCAAGAAGGATCTCTCAGCGAATGGTTACAGTCCTAAAATAATTGAAGATACTATACAGAAATGCTACCAGAAAACGGAAAAGTCTGAATTTCCAGAGGGCGAGAGAAGAATATCAATACCATATGTAAAAGGGTTATCAGAGAAAATACGCAGAATAGCACATGACTACAATATCCAGACGGCGTTCAAATCAGATAATACCTTGAGAAGTTTTGTCACAAAAACCAAACCGGATTAATATTAAAACAAATTGAAATATGTTTATCTTCTACAATTTTAATTTCAAAATTTTTTTTTCAATAGACAATAAGAACTGCATCCACTCGATACCTTAAGAATGCGGAGCAACTTATATAGGAGAAACGGAACGACCCTTGGGGGCCAGGGTCAAAGAACACAAAAATCATACAATCAGAGGAGAAACCACCAAATCAGGAATAGCAAAGCATACCTGGGGCGAGCATCATAATATCTAATGAAATCAAGTGAAGATTATCCACCGGGAACAACACTGGAGAAAGCGCAAGTTCAAAGAAGCAGTCTTCATCAAACAAAATCGAAATGTCTACAGCCACCCAAGCGTAGAAGTCCATTCCGTATGGCTCCCCCTACGCGATCGAATGCAGAACGTGAGGATACCCTCACCCCCTCCATCATCATCAAACTAGGGATATATAAAGACGCGTAGCCAGGACCATTTTCAGTTGACACTTGATAACGGTCAGAGATACTACTGTTATACACAACATAATTCTTTAACGAGATTTTCAATTGTATATTTATTTTCAAATTTAATTTAACTTGATTTTTAAAGAGACAAGTATTCATTTCGTGAAGTTTTCTGTTTTTTTGAGATCACTTCACGTTCGAACATATTGTGTATATGAAATAATTGTGAATTCAGATTCAATCCATGATTATTGTCTCTGTTTCACAGTATATATTAGACATTTGTCACAATTATTTTTGTATTAATTTTTAGGAAGTTTTCTGTTTTTCAGTAAAGAATTCAGGCAATGGATGTCCGAAATCGAAATTATTTCTCTTTGAAATTATTTTATGTGTTTGTTGCAGAGCACTTTACATTTCCTCGAAAAATCTGCATATAGACCCGAAAGACTGAGATAGATTGCTGATGAAGATTCTATAGTCAACTTTTTTTTATTAATCTGTTTGACCGGCCGGTCATCATTTCTAACCAACTTTCATGATAAAGACTTAAAATTTGCTGGGTGAGTTTTGAGTTCTCATAAAAAGACAGAATGTATCAAGAGATAAATCTGCTCATAGCATCCAGAAATATATTCTTAGGACAGGTC
Source organism: Megalocaria dilatata (assembly GCA_034642435.1). Classification (NCBI taxonomy): domain Eukaryota; kingdom Metazoa; phylum Arthropoda; class Insecta; order Coleoptera; family Coccinellidae; genus Megalocaria; species Megalocaria dilatata. The sequence goes on along the minus strand of CM067854.1, from coordinate 58,499,278 downwards.
TGAATTTGCACCAGCCTTTCAGTCATTATTTTATATCCAAATACTACATTTCAACTCGGTCGTAGGACCGAGTTGCTATCTACGATCCGGGTAACACTCAAAGCTGTTCTGCTCACAATTTTTTGTCACGCTTCTAATTATAGGATCCTTACTAAATTTTGCCGAATCATTCACGTCATTAATTTACTAAAGTTGAGATCGATCGGATTTACATTTTCCAAAATATTTCTGACGAACTGCCAGACAATCAAGTACATACATTACATTTTATGTCGATTAATACCATTCCAATTTCATATTTCCTTCATTTTTTCTTCAGAGTCTGGATGTTTGGCTTATACTGAAAATTTTGAGGTACTTTTAGCAATTGTGTTTTTACAACTATCACACTTTGAATACTTCGAACGCGGAGCTCCTAATCATTCCAACTTCTTATTTGCCGACATATTTACTTATGCACATTAGACACACATTATTAGATACTGATGTCTCAGCGTACTCATGCTACTACGTCAAGTGAGGCTTTTGTTTATAAAAATTTAATTGAAACGATGGAAATTCATTCTAATAGAATAAAATAGATTATTTCCAAAATTTATTATTAACGAGAATTGTTTCGCCAACACTGTGGCTTTGTCAAGTTTACATGTTGAACTAACTTTAACCATTACACAACACTATTTATGTTAAGATGCAACAAATGTACATTCTATGGTTTGACTTTGGCGCGAAGGCATCGCTCCCCCAAGTACTCCACCACCACTGCGATGATGCAATCAAAGGGCGCGGTCGATGACGTGTTACCTAGTTAGTCGACGTTTTGAATTAATAAGTCTATGGTCCGTCTTAAGCCAGCCACTAGTTAAGTTATATTGCTTATCTAAATATATTATTACATTAATTTTTATTAGCAATTATAATCACTGTGTTAATTCAATAAACATTTTATAGACTCTAGTGATGGTTTTATTCTTGTCCCAAAATCTCATATAGCTAAAAACTTAAAAAAAAGTGTCGATAAAACCAATTGACATAATCAGAAAATCATTTTATAATATAATTAAAAATATTTCATCATAATTTGCTGAAACCGAAGTTAAGTGGTACTTTCATGTATTTTTGTCTTCTTGTTCTAGGAAACAGTGTACTATCGTTTTGTTCAAATGCCTGCATTTTTTTAATTATAAGCCAAAATGGTCTCAAATGACTAGTTTGGACTCACTGATAAGAAATCCGAGTTCGTAATTCTATCTGGACGATCCGATCTGGCCGATCTGACCGTAAACACTCTTACTTTTGAACAGAAAGTGCTAGAGACTTGGAATTTTCAAGTTAATAATCTTAATTTCCGATGAAATTCTAATTTGAAATTTTTTGTCATTTTCCCAATATTTCAGAAAATATTAATCAGATAAGTTTAGTACTTAGAAGTTGAATAATGATGCGTATGTTCCGGCAAAATTTAGTGAGAATCTTATAATTACAAGAGTGATAAAAAATGTGAGCAGAACAGCTTTGAGCGTTATCGGAATCAAAGATAGTTCTACGCTCGAGTTTAAATTTAGTATTTAGATGTAAAATAATGACTGAAAAAGGCTCATGCAAATTTAGACCAGTCTTAAGGATATATTTCTTGATGCTATTCGCAGATTTGTCTCTTGATAAATTTTGTCAAGTTATGAGAATTTAAAACTCACCCAGCAAATTTTGAGTCGTTTTTTATTAGTTGGTTAGAAATGATGGCCGGGCGGTCATACAGATTAATATATTTTATAAAAGTTGACTATGGAATTTTCATCAGCAAGTCTATCTTAGTCATTCGAGTCTATATATAAGTTTTTCGAAGAAATGTAAAGCGCTCTGAAACGAACACGCAAGATGATTTTCAAAGAGCATGTAAATTTTAAAAATAGTTCCCACTTTCAGTCCTTGACATCTATTATTGATACTTCATATTTCATATGGAAAACAAATTTTCTATCGAATTGATTTTAAAAAATTTCTTCACTATAAAGAAATTTGAGAAAACATATTATCGAAGAGAAAATGTTTCTCTGAACTACATTCCAATTATTTTCGTTTAGAGTTATCAAATTTTGAATTATTGTTGTTGAATTAGAGCTCGTAAATTGATGGTTGGCCTTAATAAATAAACTTTGGAATATCAATAACTTTAATATTCCTTCGAAGAGAGTTTTTTTAATATTGTGACAATTAATCAGAATAATTTTCGAAAACTTCTCAGATTTCAATCTAAAAATTTTAAAATTAAGTTATATAAAATGTTTATTTTTAGTTGACATAGAATTATTAAACATTGCGTGGCACTCAACAGATAAAAGAACTTTAAGAAAATATAGAATATAGACCGAAATTACCTACCTTACTATTATATATTTTTAAAGGAATGAAAAACACTTAAATTTATGTGGAGCATTTTTTTGAATAGAATATTGTTTTTCATAAGTTCGAGTTAAAACAGCTGTATCCGATAAAGTTTGCTAGGTTATTTCGATCAATATTCTAAATTTTTTATAGATTCTTTTGAATGTTTGATGAATCTAGGAGTCTGCTAAAAAGAAACAGCTTTTCTAAGACATTTAATTTAATTTACAAAATTTCTGAGAGATGTTTTAAATTGGAAGTTGTAGATGGTTCGGAGAATTATTCTTATTAATATTTAAAATATTTATAATATCAAGTTGATCTATTCCTAATTGTTTCAATCTGAAAATTGCCATTCATTAAATCGATAAGAAAAAAAATTGTAAAAAACCAGGTTATTAACAATGTTTTTACGATTTCTTGAAGAAATAGCTTTTTTTCATCATGAATTACTGTTTTTCAGAAGAATTCTGTTAGGTTTAATTAAGAGACGGCCCTCTGTGTTAGAACATAATGGATTGTTTTCTGATCGCTGGTGCAACACTCAAATCTTGAATTTTTATTTTCAACCTAGAAGTGTTTTTAAGTTGTATCATTCTGTTATTTAGTCTATATAACTGATGAATTTATTCAGAAATATTTTTGATTGTCTCGGTCTTTACTTGACGGAAATTCATCTTCAATATATTCAGAAATAGTCCAAATGAGTGTATGAATGACATTTATTATTACCTTTTGCCTTATTGTGAATATTTCTGTCTGAGCAAGATTTGAAAATTTACGTGTTGGAATATAAACAATGAATCTTGAATACTTACATTTCATTATTTTTGGTAATGTTAATTTTTTTTGAAATAAATATGTTTGATGAATGAAATTGATTTCAATTGCTCACCTCTACACTCCATCAGCTGTCTCACAATTTCGTTTGTAATTTGATCACCCCAATCATTAATTACCGGCATATTGATATCATCTATGAATACGCTCAGAGATTTGCCAGCTGGTGGACCATATGTTGTACCTACTCTTTTATCGATGTAAGATTCGATGATTCTCTGAAAAATGATGTATCTATTTAATATAACCATTGGAGTAAGACCGTCAAAAACTGTTGCTTGTTAAAATGGTTACTATTATTAACTTCTAATCTAATATTGTTCATATAATTTTTGCGATCCTTCTTTCACACGATAAGACAAAAATAAATTCGATTCAAGGTGATTTATCATATAGAGAATTCGGCAAATTTTATGGTTTCAGGTTAAAACATTTACTTTATTTAATATTCTGAACTTATAATCTGAAGAGTTTTTCAATATAGATGATGATTTGTCAAATGGAGATATCTTGGTTTCTAATATATAATTTATTATATATTACTACCCCTACTACTACTCCTAAAGAACAGAAATAGTCAATTAACAGAAGCATATAAGGTCCAAAAGAAAAAGTATAATAATCTACTTCGATCAAATAAAAGTAAACACTACAAAAATTGAATCCTAAATTCTGCGAATAAGAACAAGAGCTTGTGGAATGTAGTCAGAGAAATAACGGATATACAAAATGAAAACTTCATTTAAATATCTGGAAATGGCCAAGAATTAGCCAACAGTTTCAATGCCCACTTCACCAACGCAGGTAATATGAATAACTTAGGACATATAAGCTTGAAATGGTAGAAATATGTTCCTTTCTCAAAAATAAAAACAGCTATGGTTTTGATGGGGTACCTATCACAACAATAAAATCCTATATACAAGAAATTGCTCAGCCCCTCACAATAATCATAAACAATTCTCTCAGGGATGGAACATTTCCAGACCAATTGAAGAAAACCAAGATAAGATCTATTTTCAAAAGTGGAGACAAAGACGACATAAGAAATTATAGGCCGATCAGCCTGTTATCATACTTCTCCAAAATCTTTGAATTAGTGGAAGCTGGACAACTTACACATTTTCTGACAGAATGTGACATCTTCAGCAAACCTCAACATGGTTATCTTAAAGGCACAAACTGCAATATATAAATTTGTTAATGAAATTCTGGAAGCAATGGAAGACTCTGACATCACAATGGGCCTATTCTTAGACTTATCAAAAGCATTTGATTGTCTGGACCATAAGTATATTATAGAGAAAATGGAACAATATGAAATCAGGAGCACATCACTTCAATGGTTTGTCTCCTACCTAAAAGATCGTCAACAACAAGTACAGATTATTAATGATACCTCAGTAGCCATTTCTTAAAATCTTGGACAGATCATGTTCATACTGCTCATTGAGGATCTCAGTGATGAACTGGCAAACTATCAAATATCCACAGTGGAATATGTAGATGATACCAACCTAATGCTGGGGGCAAACCCTTATCTAGAAGCTGCAGAGGGCTCATGAGGCCATGATAATAGCAAATCAATGGTTCCTACGTAATAAGTTATGTATGAACACTGGAAAAACCAAAATCATACTGGTCAAAACCTCACAATCTGGATTTGCTACACCAAAATCATTGAAATTACTCGGCGAGGAATTACCCTTGCAGAAATTCTTTGGTATGAATGTTGATAAGCACTTGAATTGGTATGAGCATATTGAAAAGACATGTTCTAAATTGGGCACAATATGTTGTTCTCTGGGATTTCTGCGTCGGTATCTGGAGGGTATAGCAATCAAAATATCTTAAATATCTATCAGGCAGCGTTTGAATCTAGGATAAGATATGGTGTAATTTTCTACGGCACTAAATGTGAAGCTAACAGAGTATTTGTTCTACAAAAAAGGCATACTACTTCATACTACAAATGAAGAGAACTGACTCATGTAGTGGAAAGTTTAGAGAAAATGGCCTTCTCACTTTGGCTGCCATACACATACAAGAGAGCTTGCTCTTTCTATTCAAGAACCGGAATGACTTTGATACTATAGGAACTATCAGATTCTTGATTGTTTCGGTCTCTATTTGACGGAAATTCATCGTAAATGATTTGAAGTAAAACACTTTATTTCCGCTCATTTTTATTTTTCAACGACAATTGTTTCGTCAATTACATATTGACTTCGTCAGGTGAGTATGGTAACTATCAGATACGAAACTACGAACACGCCATCGACTTACAGTAACAGAACAAGGTCCTAGGTATAGTAGTATAAAATAATTCAACTAAATTCCAGCTAGCATCAAATCTGAAAATAATCTGAAAAAATTCAAGGAGAATATCTTTTACCTCCTTCTTAGAATTGAACCATATACTATTGATGAGTTTCTTAACGGCAATATGGGTTTCTACGGTTATTAAATGATTTGCTTTTGACACTGTTTCTTTTCGAAGTCTCAATGTATTGTACTTTTATTCGAAATAAAGACTTATGTTATTATTGAGTATATTGTGTAGTTTAATGGTGCAGCATTTGCCTTTTCTGGATCGATTGGAGGTAATAAAAAATATTACGAAAGCGGTAGCTCATTGTGGGTACTCAACGTTTCACTTGAAGAATTGGGTCGTTATAATTTGTACTCTGCGCCGGTTATAAGCAGTACTGTGAGAAATTTCGAACGTGAGTTAAATTCACAAGACAATAAGTTACCAATTGAGGCTTCCTCAGACGTTAACTTGGAGAATATTGCATAAGCATCTGGTTTTGCATCTTTTCAAAGTCATATTGACTCAAAAATTAAAGACATATGATAACAAATTGTGTCGAGTGAATTAGCCGCTAAAGATATGACACCTCTGGATTATTTTCTTTGGCACTATGAGAAATCACAACTCTATGTCAACAAACCACAGACATTGGATCACTTGGAAGGGACTAATCTTCAATTGCTGGTGAAATACAGCCGGAATTTTTGCATACTGGAGTGATTGGGTACTTCAGTCGAGATAGACATTTGAACGATATCTCATCTCGGACCTAACTGCATGAGCTTCGAAATAAAGCATGAATTAAATTAATATATCCAACTTCTGTTGTTTCATTCAAAATGAAAAGACTTTCATTCTTATTGAAAGACTCTCCTTGTTTGAGGCAGGTATATCAGCAGCTATAATCTCCCGTTTAAATGCAGAGGATACCACGTTTTGAGACGGCTAAATATTTACAATTTCTTCTAAAGTCAAAATATTCTATCATAAAAAAATTGGTAGTTTCTTCCTTTTTTACATGAAAAATCTTTTTCCCATTTTTTGCGAAATTCAATATTACTGAATGCTTTCTGATGTTACAATGGGAGAAGAAGAGAGGAAGCTCTGAAAAGGTGTAGTATGTTTTTTCGATTTCAAAGTAAATATTAAATTTATTCTAATGCGCTAATGTTGAGAAGAAACTATTTGGAATACACCAAACCCGCAAAATAATTCCAAAATACTAGAACAATTTCTTCATAAACGTATTTTGCTGAGCTACAAAAAGTTTTTGGTTCTAGAGAGAAGGTTGAAGCGTTTTTCTGGATAGTATGCCGGCTTCGTTCTTCTTTCAGAGTGGATAGCTCATAGACTTTTTAATACGTCTATGGGATAGCTAGATGTATCATATCTCTGATTTCTTCAGCAAACATGAGTATTTCGTTCTGGTTCTTCTGCTCTGTCCCTTTGTTTGAGTTATATGTAATACAATGTTATTGCATTCTCTTTGAAAGTGTGAGTGATGGAATCCCTCTGCCTGTCTTTTTTATTAGTTTGTGAGTACCTTTCAAACTTAATTCTTCTCTAAGATTTGGCAAAACTTTCAAATGTCATCTATTTGATCAGAGATGATCAGGATCTCTGATATTCAGTTTTCTCATAGCCCGTTACTCCCTATCACAAGTGAGGAAGTGTGAGTATTGTAAAGATCTCTTTGATTGAATACGTATATTATTTATCTCAGTGTTGCCCGTAGTTAATTCCTATTTCTTATCATGGGCTCTTCATGGGTTATTTCGTTTCGCTTGGACAATATCACCTCCACAATATCACCTCAACTTCTGTTTGAAATGGAAATCAGTTTATTAATTCATAGCAAACACTCATCATCCAAGAAATACTGGATTTCTAGTTGTTAGGGAAAATTTAAGAATTTTTAGTGGAAAACCTCAGGTACGCTTAGTGATTGGAAAAATTTTACTCTTTCATCTTACTTCATTTTATCCTAATAATGGATCTTTTTCAAGATGATGTGAAAGTTGAAAAAATCCAATATGAACTTACCTGAACCATATTTGGCGTTGTTGCTGACGAGAAATTGAAACTTTTACTTAGTTTATATTCTGGATCGAAAGACTGGAGGTATCCCTGAATCATGACTGTCTTAGCTGTACCTTGTTCACCTGAAGAACATAAAAAGAATAGAGCTCAACTGGAACAGAATTTTTCAATATATTTCGAGCTTAACGTCGACGCCATTTTTCGAAAATTCGACAAATCTTTGTTAGATTTATCTCCAGAATAAATTGTATTATGAGAAAACTGTTGCAAGATTTTTTTACAAAAGTAAAATACCCCGTTATACACTTTTAGCTGTAAAAGTTTGAATGAAAACTTTGAAATTCGCAAGCGGACAGAAAAGTATAATTTTAACATTCACAAGGTTTCTTATCGCATTTACATGGCTTATACTTTTAGAATTTATAATTTTAGAACTTTTGAACTTGAATTAGAATTAATGCATGATTTAGAATAGGAAAGATTTCCAGTTGACTTCAAATTTACCTGTATATTACGTTCGTTTCCTAATCTCCAAATGAAGTTGTTTAACAATGTATTATATTCTAGTAAAAAAAAATTTCCAGGAAAATTTGTACATTTTCATTAAAAATTCAACTGTGCGATTTCTTTACATGTAAAATATTAAAGTTTCCAACAAAATCGAATCGGTTAAAACATCATTTTACCGTCGTGTTAATAGATTAATGTTTAGCATTTCCCCGTTAAAGTATACCCATTATTTAAGTGCATTCACTAAATTTCTACTTTTCATCAGCATTGTTGTTTAGAACTTGTAGGCTACGAATGTTGCTATATGACAGAAATAATTGGGAAATGGAATACTGGATGATAGTCTTCAATCCACAACTAATATTCTGATATTATTCTGATACTTATAGATCTTCCGTGAATACCTCTCATAGGATTTTCAGCTTGTGCGAATTAGGAGTTTAGTTATAATAATAATAATAGTAATTTATTGAATCCTTTTTGACAATTAAATGTATAGGACAGGTCATAAGAAAAGTAAGAAAAAATATCAACTACTCACTAATATGTCAGAAAGAAAATCTCTTACTGAATAAAAACATTTACGCAACAATATACATTTAACAGTTATCTTGAATTCCCTGAAATTGAGAGATCGAATACCATGCGGCAAATGATTATAAGTTTAATGCACTGATACATAGGGGACATCTCAAAATTGGCTGTATTGTATTTTGGGATATACAATGTTCCGTCACTTCTGGTATTATATCCATGAAAGCTGGATAACTTAACAAGGTTTTTTCATTTTTCTTTATATATATAAGACATTTCAAAATAAAAATGGAGAACAATGTAAAATAGCACGGGTCTACAGGACGAACGTGGAGTTTTATTGAACACGTGAATGCGTAAAATCCGTTTCTGTAACATGAAAGCCCTGCCAACTTCTGAAGAGTTTTCCCACAGCAATACAATGTATGAGAGGTAACTATAATATATATTAACAAGAGATTATGAAGGGAGTAAATGTTTCACTCTATTAATAACATAATATGAAATATTCAATTTCTTACACAAATATTCAATATGCATAGACCACTTGAAATTGCTACCTAAATAGATACAAAGAAATTTAGTATTATCCGTAGATGGGCTGACAGTATCTGAATAGCGAATGACAGCTCTAAGATCATTATGGCCAATAGTAAAATGTATACATTCAGTTTTATCAATGTTGACCATCAAATTATTCTCCCCTGACGCCAGTTCACAGAGCTCTGTACTAAAAGCTCACAAAGCATCTGAGTCTCCTCAAAAGTAGGCGCCGTAATTGCCATTGAAGCATCATCAGCGAATAAGCCAATACATAATTTTTTTTGGAGTGATAATATACTGTGACATCCCAGTCAGTTACACAAATCGATTCATTCGTCGCAAATTATCGGGAAGATCATTAATGAAGAGTAGTAATAGAAGTGGCCCGAGGACGGACCCTTGTGGTGCTCCCAAAGTTGTATCGTACTCAGCAGATGATGAGTTCTAATTTTTGACAAACATGGATCTACCCTCAAATTAGGAAAAAACACACCTCGGAAGTCTAATTTGTAACATTTATCAATTATAAATTTGAAGGACAAACTATCAAAAGCACGTGAAAGATCGAAAAATAAGTCTGCAACATGAGTGTGGATAGCTCAGTGGGAGAGCATCGGGCTCGTCACTGGGAGGTCCGGGTTCGAATCCTGTTCAGGTGAAAAAAATTTTCTAGTTGGACGGGTGTCTATCACCATTTCACTGTTGGGTCAAAAATTAACCGTGCTGTGACCTTAAGTGGCGCAAGATCGCAGTAACAAAGCCTACCCAGAATACAACTGAACTCCTAATTCGCAAAAGCTGAAAAACCTTCTGAGGGATCTTCACAGAAGATCTAGGAGTATCAGGATAATAATAATGAAAAACAAACATATAAGGCGTTATCAAGGCACTCATAAACGATCAATTCCAGATTATCCAACTTTTTCAAAATACATAGGATATTCAATTGTAGAAGTCTCAAATTTAGAGCTTCAGCAGAAGTTACTCTGCTGGACGGTTCACTTTGCTGGGGTGAAAAAAAAACGATGAATACTACCCTGTTAGGCAAATTTGAACCATCTAAAGCTTTCTCGTATTCAGAGCTTGGTATAAGTACTTTAAATGACGAATAGCTCTCTGGGTACTTGGAAGTGAGTCGCTCACATCGTACGGAAAAGAAGTTATTTTTCGAAGAGATATGTAAGTTTTCCTCTGTTGTTTAGAGTTAGAACATGGAAGATCTTGAACTTTTCAATACCTCAACGGATGAATTACCTGAACAGCTTTCAACGACCAGTGTTCGATTGCGTTTTCGAGCTGTTCTTTTATGTTGTTCGATGGCTGAAGTTGCTCGACTATCATCACGTTGTACCACCCTGGAATTTTTAATTTGTTTATCCTTCTTGTTGACAAAGTTGATTATTCTCTATCAGTATTGAGTTTTTTGGGTCTAACTCAAAGATAACTTTCAATAGAAGCTCTCGTTAGGTTGATTCACTGGATACATTTTTATTCGTAGTATCCAACGTCGGAGAAATAGCACCATTATTACTATCAATTGAAGACAAAATTTCCCCCTCACAACACTGTCTTACTTTATTCGCACAATCAGGATGATTAGGTTTATTGCAAATATTACATTTGACAACATTTTTTATAATGTTTCGCCTAGAACAAGCACATTCGGAAATTACAACTAGAAGCGACCCGATCGACATAACTTTCTTACTAGAAGACATCTTTAAATTATATGAATAATAAGAATAGAAAATATTCTGGTTAGGCTTTGTAACTGCGTTCTTATGTCACTTTAGGCACAGCACTATTAATTTTCGACACAACACTGGTGGTCGAAACTTGTCTAACTAGACTCCCATTTAGACGGGACCAGCAACCCGGGATCTTTCAGTTCCCAACTAAAGACTCTAACCGCTGATCTACCGGCACACACAACTAAAAAGTTCTTGATAATACATTGAGAATGAGCTAAGTTTAAACTAGAGCCTCACGAAATCAAGGATAGTTGAGGTTTGGTGAATAAACAAAGACTAGAAGAAAGCTGTATACTTAAATATCAGTGTAGTAGTTTTCTCATTCGCTAAAGGCAAAAAATAAATTCTTATCTGACAAAAATCTAATTGGATACTTAAATAATTTGTAATAATGACATAAAAATATACTTATACTCAATCACTTGTAATGTCGAAGTTCCGAAGAGTATCTTTCCTGTTTAAACTACAATATACAAATAAATACTTTTTCTACAATGAAACAATTGGAAATGGGCTCTTGTGATTGAACTTATTATTTTTAATACGATAACTAAATGAATTGTTTGTGGAAAAGATCAGTTCATTAGACGCAGGAAAAGAACAGAGATATGAAATACTTCCTTGAAGATAAGAAAAACTGTAAATTTTCAAGGTTCTCGAAATTTCATTGAATTGAAAACAGAAACTGTGAAAAGTGTGAAATGGAACAAACATTCAGAAAAAATTGATTTCATTTGGGAGGAACAAAATACTCATTGTATTCAACATGTAAATACTATAACAGAAATAATGAGTCGTATCATTTAATGTCCCAGGGTCCTACCTAATACCAATAGAAGGTGCTCTTCTATCAATAAAATGCTCGAGCATTATTTTTCTTTCACTCCTATATACGCCGAAAAAACCAATTTACTGTTACAAGCAGAATGTTGCTAATTAAAAAATTTTTTTGAAATATTGCGATGTTCACTAGGTTCTTATTTAGAAACTGAATTAATATTTTTTCCTGTTTCTTACCGATTAATAAAACAGCTTTAGCTTGTTTTGCGATTGTTCCAATAAGGAAAGCTGTTCTTACGTTGTCTACGTTAGGCACCAAGATGGAGGTAAATTCCAGAATACTGTCGGAAGGATAGCAGAATTCCTCCACTCTTTCAGACCAGTGTTGCCATCTTCCATTGTCCGGATTTACTAAAAATTCGAAAATTGTCTCGTTTGGACCCACCTTCGGCCAATCCATTTTGGAAGGGTGAGTTACTACGAATTGTTCTAACTTGGACCTATCTTCAAGTTCCAAGAGGGCACCAAGAGACCACATCATGGAGAATAAAAAGAGCCGTTCAAGTTGCTTTTCCGTCCAAAACTCTAAAAAAAAAGATTCATATTCAGTATCGATCAGAATAAAGATTTAGTGAGGGTTTTGTTTAACAAAATTTTATTACAATGGTTGGTATACCAAGTGGCACACAAAACTATGTCTGGCAGGTGCATTAATCTTTCTCATTGCAACATATGTCTGTGAAACATGGACTGTCAAGAAAGCTGACGCAAATAAGATCAATACTTTGAAAATGTGGATCTGCAGGAGTATTTTTGCATTCCGTGAAAAGCAAGGCGTACGAATGATACTGTGCTTCAATTACTTAATATTAATACAAGGCTCATTAGAGAGATAAATAGAAATATACTGAGGTATTTTGGTCTTATTACCAGGAGAGAAGAAGGAATGGAGAGACGGCTCATCGAAGTGAAAGTCGAAGGTCAAAGATCAAGTTGTCCTTAACGGTGGTCTCATCAAATCAGAACATTTACTGTATTTTCCCTTCCGGAAGCTTCTCATAAAGCTCAAAAAGAATGGTCAATAACAGTAAACCAAACGTCATGACATCACCATATCCTCACATAGGAGAATGGAGAGGATACTAAGCGGCATGAAAGTACGAACACTCAGTGATGGTTAAAATATTTTCACCACTTTTGTGCGTTTGTTCTGGAGAACGTGTTACCATTCTGTTTAAATGACTGTAATTTTCAAATTTGAGCCGCAAATAGCTCGAGCTCGGTTGGACTCACTGATGAAAAATCTTAGGTCAAAAGTAATTCTGTCAGTCGTACCCGGTCCGTATACAATATAACTTTCTAACTGGAAGATCTAGAGACTTGAAACTCTTAGTGTAGGCCTAGATATCTCAAATGAGTTCGTTAATTGACGAAATAGCTTCAATAATTCCGCAGCTATTCACATTTGAAATTTCTTCTTTTATTCTTAATAATTCAGAGACTACGATTTCACGATACGATCGAAATCAAATTTGATATTTACGTGTACAATAACGACAAGAAAATTTATATGAGCATTGACTGTCGGGGCGGACGACTGGAGCTGAAACTTATAATTTTCTAACGAAAGCTAGAGACTTCAAATCTTCAGACAAGGTTTCAAGTTCGAGTATTTCCATGGTGTTTGAAAATAAACAGTTTCGGCTCACTGTTTTCTGAGTTATTTTCATTTGAAATTGTATTTTTTGAATATTTTCGAAAGTACTGATCCAACTAAGTTCAAATTTAGTATTTAGATGTGAAATAACGGCACGAAGGTTCATGTATAATTTTATAACAAGTCGCGAATTTTTTTTTATTTCTCATTAGATTTCGGCAATGATTATGGAAAGAAAATTAAGTTTAGTTCAATATATATTTTTTCCAACCTTCCTTCTTATGAAAGAGAGAAGGATGGAGCCTTTCAACGATGTAGTTATTCTCATGAGATTTTCCATTTCTTCAGGAAAATTATTCTGAAACTGTAAGAAATGCACATCATATCATCTTACTAGGCTATCACCGTGAATGAATTTATGGCCTTTTTCGATAGGTCCCATCAAACAATCAATGTATTTACCTGATATGGCTTGGGGTGATTTTTTCGTCCAAAATTTAAATTATCACATATAAAATGAAAATAACTTAGAAAGGTTCTTTCAAATATTTCAAACATTAACTGGATCAATTCTCAGAAACCGTTGCGAATTCAATTTAAAAAATCTCTTGAAAACTTTTTAAAATAAGAAAGACTATTTGTTTTTGCACAAAAAAAAATTTCAATATATATGCGACAGTCAAACAATAAATAACTTTTGGCTTCCTTATTGGTTGACTGCCACTTATTTGTGTTGATGATGATTGAATGAATGAAATTTGAAGCAACTGGTTCAGTCGGAAACAAAAGGAGGGTGCATGAAAGAGACGAAGCGAGGGACGTGGCTACCTTAGGTTATGTAGCAATAGATCCGACCTTCAGTAGTACTAGGAAATTATCCGATGTATCTGGTGGTTTACTCACAACAATCATGAGAATACTGAAACAACATAAATTCCATCCTTATAATCCGGCTACCCGGATCACCTGATCTGGCTCCATTGGACTTTTTTTCCATGGGATTTACGCTGCCCAGCCTAAGTCACTGGATGATTTGCGAACTCGGATCATTAATGAACGCCATCAAATTACACAAGAAATCTTGAGAACCGTACGTGAACTTTTTCAGTAAAACTTACATTACTGCATGGAAGTAATGGTGCCCATTTCTATCATTCAGTAAACTAATCACAAAAATAAGTACTCTTCCACTATTTTACCTGTCATTTCGTTATCGATGAAAATTTAGAAGCGAAATTTCAGGATCAGATAAGATCTTCAAAATGGTGTATCGCAACACCCCTCCTCCATGTTCAAAATCAAGGGGTTGTACTCACCCCCGTCAGGGGGTTTGCAGTTATGGGGATGCGAAGAACGGAAAAGTTGTCCCCCTCGAATTAGAAATTGAGGGGTATGAGGGATTTTCCACATTTTCATTTTAAAGCCGGAAAATCGAGTTATTAAGTTTTCGTTGGGCCACACTGTATATTCTGAAATATTAGTCCCGAAATCAGCTTGAACTAGATGACTTACTTGCTTCTTCACCAACATCCAATATTCCTTGCAGAACGTCATAGCACTGGCGGATATACACAGCCTCTCTGATGAACATCTTTGGTTTTAATTTTTGAATGACAAAATCTTGAGCGTCGCTATAAATTTTACCAAACATAGGCCTCAAAGCATCTCCTTCTTGTTGCGATCTAGTCTTCAACCAACCGTCTAATATAGGTGGCCACGGAAGTACAGATGAGCTCATGAAAACCATTCCCATACGAGAAACCGTAGCAGGGCTAGCATTGTCAACGTTGTCTGGTTCAAATACCAATTTGCAATTAGCAGCCATAACGATTCGGTCGCCATTTGCTAAAGTTAGTGTTTTGTTATCGTCCAGAACGGAGTTGAGATTCTCTATCCACACGGCATCCACTGGACCGTCGAGTACTAGCCTGGAAAAGGTGGAATTTATTTTGAGATGTTTAGTAAAAACTGTGATAATTATGCTACGAATCGAGTTATGATGTATTGCGAATAAAACCGAATCCAGCCAAATTTAGTCAGAGTGGGTACATTTAGACAATTCCCCGAAAATAAAATTTGATTTTTAGCATTGCGTGCCACACAGACCTGCAATCAATACGAAAGGAAAGGAAAGAAAGATTGCTGTTTTGTGTGACCTAACTGTCCTCAGGCCTACGGTCAGCCCTAATGGGAGTGGGATTGGATACACCTAATCAGAGCGCAACGACAGACTCCTTGCTTTCAGTTTCCAAGCACTTAGGCCCTCACTGGTGAGAGCGAGGCGCTATCCAACCTCTACCAACCATGCAATTTAGCACCCGAGTTAAAAAACGCTTTTCACATGCCGAGAGGAGTGGAATTCCTGCAGCCTAGCAAGCAGGCTTTCAACCACGGCCTCCGCGAAACCTATCCTGACAGGTCGGACAGAAATACTTCTACCGGCACAGTCCTCCTGTGGTAGCAATCATAGCGTCATTGCTAAAACAAACTGCGGGTAGGGATTCCGTTGCAAATTTAGGTTCTTGGAATACAAGCCCTGCTAAAACCAGCTAGGGTTAATCGGGATTGCTACAGCCATCGGTACGCGTCAAGAATACCACACATCGCCCATTAGTATCACTCATTTCTGGTGGTAATGCATTAGTATGCACTTAGACTTCAACCAGAAGGTGTGACAGTAAATAAAGAACAACATCGGTTTCCCCTGGTCTAGCTCCAGGCGATTTTCTTTTCTTTCCAAAACTTCAATTAACAGCTTGAGTCACCAGTTTTCAGCGGCGATTATACCAAAGTCGCTTCCTGAAATAGCCTTTAAAATATGTTTTGACAAAAACATTATTCGGTGACGTGAGTCTATCATTTCGGGCACGGCCTACTTCGAAGGCTAAACAATTAATTTGGATGAATGCATATCTTCTGTTTTATTGACGCATTTTTTGTCCCTATTTTCTTTATCCCTATTTTTGGCATTTGCTGCTAAGTCATTTTTGTCACGATTCCCTGCATTCACGATGGACTAGCTGGTTTATTTGACCAGGAATATTTGGATAATATATAATAATAAAAATAAAATACTTTTAACTTAAGTTTTTATCCCACCCATTTGTGTTGTTTCCATAACCCCTAAGTCATTTACATCAGATATTTTTTTTAGAATGATAGATATTTTGATAGGGATAACTGTGACTTAACAGAAGGTAGAAGCCATGTTGTTTCGACATTTCTGTTTAGTAGGCATTGACAAATTATCATGGAAAGACGCAAAAATCACGTTGAAATTTATTTTCAAAATCAGTGTTCTATTCGCCAAACTTATAAAGCACTTCGTGAAATTTATGCTTTACATAATCATCCAGATGATTATGTATATGATTCTTTCCCTGTTTCTTATTTTGATGAACTGTGTTAGTTTTAGCCTGTATTTCTTTTTAATTAAAAAGTAATTACTTCATATAGTTTGAAGCCATCTTGGTCTCTTCTTACCATGGCAACAGTGTGTGCAGCTTCTAGTTAGTTTCTCAGTAGTTCTTCATTTCATTTACCTTTTTCCTTTCTAATCTCGACCTTTTTTCCAAGGAAGCAAATGTCATAGATCTCAAAAAACCCCTTATGGAATCGAGA
The DNA here is from genome assembly GCA_034642435.1 of Megalocaria dilatata. Taxonomy (NCBI): domain Eukaryota; kingdom Metazoa; phylum Arthropoda; class Insecta; order Coleoptera; family Coccinellidae; genus Megalocaria; species Megalocaria dilatata. The sequence goes on along the minus strand of CM067854.1, from coordinate 58,482,303 downwards.
GCAGGTCAACTGTGCACTGTCTCTATATTCCAGGTGGCATTTTCTAGAATCTGGTTGAAGTAGCAAGTATTTTGTTCATTTATTATTCTGATTATTTGGTATTCAGCTATTTCAGGTTCTGGGGCGGCCTGGACAAAAATAACCTACGGTCTATTATGGTCTGTTAGGTGAAACGGAATAACATGTTTAACAACAGCTTCCGGGCTCAAATTGGTGAAGATATTGTTTATGCAGGTCTGCGGAGAGATGGTTACCCTAGAAGGTTCGTCAAAAGTACGCAACAAGCCCTAGCACCTAACAGTGTTCATTAGGGGTCATTAATTTTGACTCTGCTTTACGATATCTATAGTAAAGTCTTCTAGAAGTATAATTTTCTTGTAGTTTCCATTTTCCAAAGCAGGCAATACCCTGTCAATCTATATCTCCTCTTGGGAATCTATAAATGCAAACATATACCATTTCAGTTTATTTTGTCCAGCATCGCACAAAATTCGGAATCTACTCCTTCCGAGATCTTTTCAACCACCTCAATAGATTTCACATCCATATCCTCTCTTACCAGTAGCAACCAACCACTATGAATTTGTTTATTGCGGCCATAGCTTCTGGCTATTTCATATTTCGGTATGAGAGAAGAAATTAAACTGATGTGGGGTCAGCCAGTACTCCGTTATACCGACAACATCGAAGTTATTTAATTCGAAAAATTCTTGAAGTATATCTATTTTGTTCAACAAACACTATATATTTAATTTATATTCAAAATAATTGTAGCTGGACTTGGTCTCTGTTTGATTTTGGGATAATCCACTTAAAAAACTTAAATTGCCTCACTATTATGTTCTCCGCTAGGTTTCCGCTTTTGTAATGTCCTGAATACTATGAAACGGAAAACTCACCTTGAAAGATTTAGTTCTTTGTTCTGAATCACGTCTATTCAATTCTATAACGACAAAGTCATCTTTTACTCAAAAAGTCTTTAAGTTGTTGAAAACCTGATGAAAGTGCTAGTCTTTCAACATATAGCCATCTCATTTTCTCTACTGCCTGGAAATTATCAGCGTTCTTCCCGTTTCCCAAAGTAATGTGATTTTGTTTACCAATTAGGTTTGGATTCTTGTTTTGAATTCTATTGTTTGTTCGACAGTTTTAAAAATATACACTATACAAAATAAACTCAAAAACTTTAACTGATCCCAAGTATTGAGAGGAAACATTAAATTCCAATGAATAAAAACAATATCAAGTCATTAGCAGTCAATTAATTTTAATTTGAGGAATTTCATGAAAGTTATGCAGGAAACGCTAAAATTTTTATATACTTAGGGAAATAGAATACAATGTACCTAATATTCTACAGAGTGACGCATTCTGAGTGACATTTATTTACGAAATGGAACAGCGAATAAGTTTCGAGATATCAGACTTTGTCTAGGTTCTCATATTTATTTATTTTATTTAGTTTATAATCAATAAATTAACTGAAGAACTCCGGGAACTTAAAGTATACCATTCAATAATTTATGTAACAGGGAGATATTCTTCAGCTTTGTATGGTTTTACAAACTAAGATTTAAAATATTAGCTGAATTTCGATGTAAACCTGCCAAGAATTTGAAGTCTGTTCCTAAAAGACAAAAATTTCAGGAACCTAGGCTGTACACTTTCTAATCTATTAACATAATATTCATATTATGGAGTCCAAATTGAAGTTGCAAAATTCGTCTTGGTGAAAATAAATGAATAATACAACGTTAACAGTGTTTCATTTTTCTTCAATAAATTTCTATGTCTGAGGGTTAATCTAAAATTTTATTCGAAGATGCAATAATGTTATTTATATAATATGTTCATCAAATATTAGTTCCCGGTCTAGAGCAACCCCTAGATCTCTTGTGATATCTATTTGTTTAATAATTATGTGATTACAGGTATAATTGAATGCAAAGATCTTGAAATTCTTAATAAAGTATTCAATTTATCCTTATTTGATGGGAATACTAAAGAATATTTCCACAAATTATCGATTACAACATTTGTTTCGCTAACAATGTCGCTTCTTTATTTATTCACATTTTGATCCAACTTTAAAATTCACAACTTTACTTCTCATATGATATATATATATATATATATATATATGTATATCAAAATATATATATATATATATATATATATATATTTAAACATATATATATATATATATATATATATATATATATATATATATATATATATATATATATGTATATCAAAATATATAGAGGTAATACAAGAGGTATACAAATAACCATAAATTTTTGGAAAAACTGATAAGGAGAAAAGGGATACAAATAACCATTAAATATATTGTGGCCAATTATTTGGAACCGGACCTTATTGAGTAAGAATATTCAACGACTGAGGTCTGGCAACATCTGGTTGGTTGTTGAGAAAAAAAATAAAAATGCATTGAAGTTAGTATACACTGTTTCAGAAGATTTGACTCAAAAATACATTTCTGTTTCTCACGTAAATAGAATATAATGTAGCGAAAAACTTCTTCGCTCCTCGTCCAGAAACCTGCCTTGCGCTATCGCAGCTTGACCGGCATATCAATAGAGGACCCGACCAATCTAAAGATTCATAACTATCCTTCCCCGCCAAGTTCAAATAGGGCAAGGCATACAGCGTTTGACGACCACCATTCCAAGCGAAACACATGGTCACTGGCGTCACAGGCAGAGCTGCGCATCAAGCCTGTCTGATGAGTTTCAGATGCGCAGACTCCGAACGAAACGCCGTCTCCAGAAATAAGAGATGGAAGCTCCCTCGCAATACCGCATTTCCTTCTAAAGCTTCAATCACATAATAATGCCAAGTATTTCAAAATTAAATTTGACTCAAATGTAGCTTTTAGAATCGTTAATAATTCGGATTTCAATTTCAATGTTATTTCTAAATAGAGCAATTGAGATATCATAAGCGAAAAATGTCTCATGGAAAATTTTCACGCAAATATGTTGGGTGGAGAAGTGGTTCTAAATTATTTTAACGGAATACTTCTTCCTTAGGTTTTCAAGAAGCGAATCAGTATTCATCAAACGCTGGCCTCAGTTAAAAGGTCACTTTACAGGTAGAGAAATTTCTAAGGAGATTAGTAAGGTTATCTACCAAAGAGAGAAAAACTTCAGTAGCAAAATGAGGAGCTGAAACATTGCTTGCAAACTTTTGTATCACTAGGCAGAGGAATATACAAATATCCAAAATCAAAATTTTGGACTTGAATTAACTCTTACCAACAGAAGTCAGTTTTCTTAAATTTGAGCGTCCTTCTCCACAGGGTGGAAAATATCCCGTCTGTCCAATCGTTAGTAGCGACGTCTAATCTTCCAAACATTTGAGGTGCTGTGATTGCCTAAAAGTAATGGAAGTTATCAATTTTGTGACGAATCTAATGGAAATCTGTACTTTTGGATTCATTCGGAGTTCCTTGTGCGGTAAACCCATTTCTGTGAAAGATCGCATCAAGCAATGCATACATTCAGTTTTTCCTGCTCCAGTGGGACCTTGAATTGATCATGTATTTAAATATAGGTTCGATTTTATATTCCCTGTCTATAAAAATTTATATAAACAAAAGGAGTCTTGGTATGACACTGTTTGATTAGAAAAAATTGATCCTTTTAATGTTTGTTTAGAGAAAGGTATGTATACTACTAACATAAGCTAAGCGAAAGGTCCAAACAAATTGTTAAACTGAACGACTTCATTACAACTCTTATATACGCAACACCGACAGATTGCAATAACTAGTAGCGGTGATTTAACACTCACTTCAATCTGAATAAAAAAGCAAGCGCTCAACCAGCCTAATGATCTATTGTACTCCAATTTCTTGAGATAATAGATATAGAGAGATATAACTCAGTTCCAGAACTCGAGCACTTGAGACGACTTCAAGAAGGCTGTATTCTCATCTTTCGTGATTCGATTGCTTCAGTATTCTTGACGTTGGACTCCAAGGACGAAAAATGTGTTCGATGATTTCTTTCCCATAAAATCTATTGGTATTACCCATTTCCTACTAAACCTAATTCCACTAAATATTTTCTGAGTTGATAATGTCTTGTAAGTCCGTGAAAAGATTAAGGTAGTTCGTCATTACTGAAATTGGTATAATTGTTTGATTTCTTAGTGCTGAAGTTTTCAAGAAATTTGTAGAGTGCTTCACACCTAAAGGATTTAAGCAGGATTCTCCTCTCCTTTCTGAACCTTTTTTATCGAATTATTTTCGTACTCGACTGAAATATATATAAGTACTTTCAGTGGAGCCTAGCCTTTCTGCACGCTAGTTCCAGGGATTAGTTTTGGCTAAATATATGCAGTTTTTGAATTTTGAGCCGAAAATATTTTTAAACGACTAGGTTTGACTCACTGGTGAAGAATCAGAGATCAAAAGTAATTCTGTTCGGCCAATCTCGCTTGCCGTCAGCCATAAACAAGATAACTTTTGAACAAAAAGAGCTGGAGCCTTGAAACTTTCACGGAATGTTTCTGAATGCCACGGACATGTTTGTGGATGGGCGAAATAGGTGCAACAGTTTCGTAGTTATTCACGTTTGAATAATTTCTCCTATTTTTTGCACTATTTCCGAAACTACAGATCCCATTAAAAGAACAACACGTTTAGTGATGACCGTATAATCAGAAGACTAAAAGAAATTATTTATTCTGTAAGAATCGTGACACACAAACTAGTGCGCAAAAGTTGCTGACTTCAAGTCAATGCTTTTGACATTTTTTATGACTCTTTATAAAAAGAGCGTCTTAAAAAGATCAGACTCCCCTTTCTGAATAGTATATTCATTTTATCGTTTTCCTTGATGCACGAGTATTCAGGAATCTAGATTCTACGAATAAAATTCTTTCCTATTTCATCGACTTCATCCAGATACTCTCAAATAGTCAGTTTTTGAAGTTTTCTGTTCGAAAACAAACAATTTATCAATGTATAACAGCCTCTTTATGCCTATACAAGTTTTGGTTGAGACACGGTGTACTTGATTAATACATTACTTGAATTTTACATGGTTTCTTATTACGCTCTGGTTGTTGTTATCAAATTCTGTCATATAAAAATTTTTTGAATATATTGAAATGCAATTTAAAAGTGTAATTTACGTAAAGCAAAAGAATTTTTCTTGAATTAAGGATAACGTTAGAGATAGATAACGACGAGAGGTGTCGTTATATTATGCCTCACTACGCAGAATACTGCAAAATGGTGGATAACTAAGTGTCTCCAAGAACCTTTTTGTGAACGAAGTAAGCTTTGCGTTAATTGTGTTCAGTTTTTAATTTTAAGAGTTAGTGGTGGTTTTTTTGGGTTTCAGGGTAGTTGTTGAAAAAAATCACAAATAAATTATGAATATCTATATTTTAGCCCACATTCTCACAAACCTCCAAATCCATAGAAGAGTTAACAATTTTCCAAAAAATTGCAATTATCTAACAAACTTTTCTTTATGAAATATAAATTATTCGTAACAAACTCCTATAATATGTTAAATTTAATGATGAAGAAAAAGTAAGCAGATGGATATGTCACTCAATTTTTTTAAATAATAAAACTCTTATAGAGATATCTTACCCATAACCATCAATCCGTGCCTCACAAGCGAGGTTTCATATAACTGTACAATCTTTAGATTCCAACTTGAATAATTGACCAATCCCATAAGTTGGCTTTGGTTAGCAATTGCCTTCTGGAGATCCTTCCACGAGTGGGAAGTTAATTTAATTCCAGGAAACATGTCCTCGATCAAGGACAAGAAGAGCGGTTCATCTTCATCAATCAGTTTACTTAAATTCATATCCCTTAAATTTGAAAAAACAGTAACCAAACAAAAAATATTTGAGATTTGAGTATAAACCTTAATACTCTCATCACCGTAGTTTCTTCACTATCGTTAGGATTCGCTCTCTTTTGTGCTCCTAGAGTTCTCAGAACTGATAAAATATTTCGAAGGCCGAAGTCATAGTGTACCTGAATAATAGAAATAATACCTTGTTACATACAGTGTAAAAGTTACAGTATAACCGGCTAGCTCGTTATAAGCCACCTTCTTTAAACAGGATTTCAAGGTGATATACTCAACTCAGGGTGTAGGAGATTTACAATTTGAAGAAGGAAATATAACCACCCAAATGATTCATTAAAATATTACAAACTGTATGTTCATTAAAAGAGGATAGGGTGTGAATGTGTGGTCTTAAGAATACGTTCAGTATCTTTATCAGTGTAGATAATACAACATGGTTTTTAATTGCTTCAAATCGGATGATCTATTAAATATAAATAAAAAGTAAATAATAAAAAAAAATGAGATCCCAGATAACTGTTCACATAAATTTGTGCAAAAATAAAGAACTGAATAAATTATCCAATAGCTCTTATTTATTCTTCCGTATACTAATCTTAAATGGAAAACACATTGACGTTGATTTAAAAAGTCATGAAACCTCGAATATAGTCTGAATTATATAAATCCAAAACGCCGATGATCTACTCATGAACGGGGAGTTCGGATCTTTGTTCCTCGCTGATGGGGGTGCAAGCTTAATCTTGAAATTCTAATTCCTTTAATTTAATGCACGTCATCAACTGGGTATCAGTTTCCAATTTCTTCAATGGAGATATAACGAGAGTAAAAGTAAAAAGCCTTCTGGTTCATCCGAAAATAGCGACTTTATTGACCCTATATAACTCTAAAATCAGAATCTGAAGCACCAATAATTTTCCCCAAGTTTAAACAATCCTCCGAATGATTGATACTAAATTTTTCGAAAGAAAGTCCGGCAAATCAAATTTTAGCTCATTCAACTGCACGAAATCATCGACCAATCAAACAGATTCAACTAGAAAGGCTCAAAATGGACGTGATCCCGTAAAGAAAACATAATTACGTGGTAATTCTGCGCAATTTTGCGATTCTAGCGTAAGGAGGTAGGCCTGCAATTACTACTTGACAAACTGTACCACAGATAGATCTGCAATTCAATATTTCAAAATGTTTGGTTCAATGGCGAAATTAAAGCGTGACAACTTAGGTATTTGCACACGGATCAACTCATTCAAAATGAAAATCATGGAGCCTTAAAAACAACTCGAAAAATGCAAACAGAAAAAGAGGGGTTTCCAATGACAATTCGTTAAATTATAGGACAAAATTATGTTTGAATATGCGTAGACAAGCACTGTTTTTGTTAAGATGTTGTGCAGGTTCTATCATTGCTATTCAAATTATGACGAGAAGTTATTTGGATAGTATTGGTCTAGCCTCTACTTGACCGATTCTTCAAAAAATCCACATTAGACATTTCAGAATTATCGAAAAGTTAAAACTGTACATAAATTATAGTAGTAATACCAAAACTTTTACCTATTCAAAACTCACTAAATATATATATATATATATATATATATATTCTCATTAGTATTCAGATCTATTGGCACCATCAATGAATTTCACTTAGGCTCAAAGCTGAGTTTTGTACATAAAATTCAACACTCTGTATTTCAATAACGCTTTGATTTATCGACACTTTATTATGTTCAACATTAGTTTTAGGCGAGTATTTCTTAAATTAATCCACAGTGTTCGTTTTCCGATCGGCATCTATTTGTTCGAGTTGGTGAACAGGATGCCAGAGCATACCCCATAGAGATGGGAGTACTTCAGGGATCTGTCCTGGGACCGTTGTTGTTTATGTTGTGTGTGAACAAGTTGATAGGGACTGCTAAAGTTAATTTCGATATTTTATTTGATATAAGCATCATTTTGTTTGCCGATTATACCTCGTTCATATTAACAGCTCTCAATCTGGGAGAACTAAAGACAAAATGTGAGTTACTTGTGAAGCACTTCTCAGATTGATGCTGTGAAAATTCTCTCATATTTAATGTGAGTAAAACTGATCTTTTCCATTATCAAACCCGTGACTGTGGCGACCGATTGATTTTGAACCTTCCCAGTGGAAATTTTTCTGACTGTGTTTGGTTTCTGAGTTTTAAGGGTTGACAAAAACTTAAATTGGTAAAGTCTTTCCCAATTCGTGAGTAAGAATTTGAGCAGTGCATTTTTTGTTTGAAGCGCCTGAAACATGTATTGTCCCTGGAATCTTTAATTGGAATTTTACTATTCACTCGTTTATACAAATTTGAAATACAGGTATGGAAAAGACAGTCGGACACAGGAAATTCAGTGTTGATCTAGAGGAATATGTCGGTCCAGTGGAGCAGTGGAAGAATCAAAACCTCAGCGACGAATAAAAGACATATATATATATATATATATATATATATGTATATATATATATATATATATATATATATATATATATATATATATATATATACCCTTAAATCAGTGGATGAGTATGTGGATTATGCAAGATGGAGCGCTCCCACATTATACACTTGCTGTTAGGGAACATTTAGATCAAACATTTTCCAGAAGATCGATAGCACGAGGAGGCCCAATGCCATGGCCCGCTAGATCTACCGATTTGAATCCTTTGAACTTTTGTATTTGGGGTTATTTGAAAAGTATACTGTATGCAAGTGAATAACATCGAAGAGTTGCAACATCGGATTAAACTATCCTGTCAAACGATCCGAACACAACCAGGTCTTTTCGAAAGAGTACGTAATTCCTTCCTGCGACGATGTACTTCCTGCACTGAAAGGGATGGTGATCATATGGAATATCTTTTTTAACACACTAGAAGTCGAAAATAAATAGAATATCTTCCGTAATTTACCGTATTTGGTTGAGCTAGTAGTTAATATTTTGAAAACCGAAAATCGCTCATATCTCTAAAGCGGCTCTATTGCGGACCCATATTTATGAAACTTCTTACCTATTTTGAAATTTAGAACTAGCTCCCAAAATATTGAGGCGTTGTTTTTAAGGATTCCTTGAATAATTTTAAGAAAAAAAAATCCCATAAACATGGGATCGCAAAAGTTTCGTTTCCAATTTTTTTTCTCACAGTATCTGGATTTCACAAGATATTCAATTGAAATTTAGTATAGATATTACAATTTAGAGTTTACATCATGAGACATGCCAATTTTGATTGCAAATCCACAGAGTGCTATTTTTTCTGGAGAACAGTCCTCCGCTTTACTCCAGAACTTTTTTTGGTGAGCCACTGTTAGTTTGAAAAATTACAAAGATAAACTATGTTGTTATACTGAACTTTATAGTCTCTTATAGTTTTGTCGTATCCACTACTGATTTCGAGAAAAATATTTTTAACGATTCTCTCGAAATATTCAGAAAAATAGAAATTGTCATATAAATTCAGTTAGTAAGCTGTGGCGAATGAATTAATTGTTAGTTTTGACACATAAAATTAAACTCCTGTGTTTTGAATAGTAGGGATGGTTGCAATTCAATATCAAAACATGCCGAATTCCACGAATTCCGAAATGCCTCGGAGATTTCCATCCCAGGATTATTTTTTTTAGTGGTACCTCAATAGACTATTGAACAATACTCATTTTCATTGCCAAATCCTATTCACAAGTGAAGTCTGTTTCTCAAGAACTTCAATTATAAATTTTCATGCACGACGGTGTTCCTGCACAGTTTTCAGTTTCAGCTAGTTAGTATTTGAACGAAAATTATGAAAACAGGTGGATAGGAAGGGGTGGACATTTGTCAGGACCCGCCAGATTCACAACCTTAAATAATTTAGATTTCTTTTTATGGGGCCATCTGAAATTTCTAGTTACTTAACGCCAGTGAACACCATAGACGAACTGAGAAATCGTATAAAAGGGCGTTTGATACAGTTAGGAATATTCCGGGAGTGTTTGAAAAAGTTCGAAAATCTATGAGAAGAAGAACAGAAGTTTGTACGGGTTGGAATAGGACATTTTCAACAATTGCTGTAGTTCAGTTCCTTTGTTGTTATTTAGTTTTTTTCTTGTGATTAATTTTTTAGTTTAACGTTTGTTTTAATAATACATTTTTGTGTTGATTATACGATTCAATCTAATCTTTATGACTTATGGCTACACATTGAAAAATTGACCATAAAAACTAGTAATGAATTTATTCACCGCAGCTTATTTAGAGAGACGCTCTGTCTCTCTCTTTCCCTCTCTGTTCCGTCCACACTCGAATGTATAAATAAAAAAATCCGTGTTAAAACTTGAGTGTTTTATAATTAGAAATTAGGAGAAAACTCTGCATATTGTTCTTTAAGCCAGTACCACAGAAGATTCAATGCAAGCAGAATAACCGAAATACGATTTTATAAGGTATCAATACACGCGGGTCCATAGGAGATTCGAACCAAACAAAAAGCCCATTTCATCAAAAATCGATATACACGTGGGCTAGAGTGGAAATTCCACCGAAATTCTAAGAGCAGAGTAATAAAAACAAAGGTCAGATCAGTTTTATCTAAGCAAGCTTTAATTTAACATTTTAGAAATCATGAGTGAATTAAAGGTCTATCTTTTAGCTAAGGATGTTTTGGTTTATCAAAGACTTCAGGCGTTCTTGGATAAGTTGATACAAAAGAGTAGTCAAATTAATTAGTTGCAAAGAAGACGCGAAATAATTCAAGATAATTTGAATGAATTTAGTATCTTCCACACAAAAAATATATTTCGTTAGATCCAAGTAATATAGATAAATATAATGCAGAGTTGGAAGAATTTGAAGAGCTATATTTCTATTTAACATCTACTGCAACTGATATTTTAGAACCGTCCGGACAAATGGAAAAACCAATGCCACATATTAAATATGAAAATTCGCACAAAACTTTTATCAATTTGCCTCGAATTGATCTTCCTACTTTTTCAGTAGATGTTAATGAGTGGCTAGAATTTGATGTACAAAAATTTTATTACCTGAAGTCTTGCTTGAAGAAAGACTCATTGCAAGTTTCAAACGAGAATCACACAACTGAAGGAACGATACCAAAACGACAATTTAATTGTTAACAGTCATGTTCACTCGTTGTTCGAGTTATCATCGATTCCAAATTGATCCTTCCATTTGTTGCGGAAATTGTTGGATGATGTCAAACGCATACTTAGAGTTTTCGACAGCCAGTTGACAAGTGGGATTTATTACTCAATCACTTGTTGTGTGGAAAAATAGATTTTCAAACCAAAATCGGCATGGGTATCGGTTAACATCACTTCAACACTGCCAACCATGACAGAATTGCTTAAATCTCTCAACGATAGGTTCCGCCTGGTTAGAAGCATTGAGAAGTTATTCAACAAATGAAGTTAAATTAAAAACTGATAATTTACATAATTTCAAACAAGGGTTCAGAACTTTGGTCACGAAAAATAAATTCAGCAAACAAAACTGCCAATTATGTAATTGTTTCATTGTATGAAGTTTGTAGAATTATCTGTCAAGTCCAGGAGAAATGAAATAAAACGTTTGAGATTATGCTTTAATCAAACCTAATCATCGAGTAGATTCGTGCAGTTCAGTACATTGCAAGAGTTGCGGTCAGAGACACAATAGCCTGTTACATATTAACGACAAACCTGAAGAAAGCAGTAGGGCCTTGAAGGCAAGCAAAATGGTGAAACAGTGTCAGAAGAAGATAAAACCTCTTGTTTCAATAATGTCGTCACACTCGAATGAACTGATATTAGCTACAGCAATTGTTGATTTGGTTGACCGGAAGGGAAATTGTTGGACTGGTCTAATTTAAGTCTTATTTTATTAAAAATGATTTGGCAGATCGTTTGAACTGGCCTAGAGAAAGGGTCAACATTCCTGTAATTGGCATTAACCAAGAGTGCATTAATGTCAAGAAAGTGACAAGAGCAAATTTGAAGCCTAGGTTCGATTCATATCAAGTCAATACGACATTTCTGATTTTGAATAAAATTTCAGAGAACATGCCGACAACTAAGATATACTTAGTGTTCCATCAAACATAAGATTAGCAGATCACCAGTATTACCAACTAGAAAAAATTGATCTTTTGTTGGAAGCCTATTTGTTCTGTGATCCCTATGTGTATTGGATAGATCAACGGAAAGCCAAATTAACCCATCATTCAGAAGACTAAATATGGATGGATCATATCGGGAAACAATAATCATGGAAGGGCAAAACAACCCAGGGATGCCATTTGGTAAGAAACTTCAGCATCCAATTACAAAAATTTCGGGAACCAGAGGAAGCTTCAGAGGAAACCCTTGCAAGCAAAGAAGACAAGGAATGTGAACAGAAGTTCTAGCCAAGATGATGAAACTGGACGATTCACATTAATGGTGAAGAGAAATCTTGAAGACTTAGGAGACACACATGAAATTGCTCTTCGCAGATTCAAACAATGGAAAAGGTAATTTACAAAAGAAAACAATTCGAGAACCTATTATGTTCATGAAGGAGTACAAAAGTTTGGGACATATGCCTTCAGTTCAGCAACCAGATCCAATAGGAAAATCATCAATTATTTGCCCCACCATGGAGTCTAGAAGGATGACAGCACGCCTACAAAATTGAGAGTGCAGACGGTAGATTGAAGATCGGTCCTACTCTTCAACAGGATCTTTTTTGGATACTCTTCCGTTTTACGAAACACAACCTTGTGATAACTGCTAACAGAAGAAATGTATCGTCAAGTCCTCGTTACAAAAAATTACCAAGACTTACGAAGATTCCTATGGCGGCCTAACCAAAATTACAAAATAAGGCAGTTTAGATTGCTCACTATTACATATGGAACTTCATAAGGTCCATACCTAGCAACCTGTTGTCTTTATCAAGTTGGACAGGACACAAGGAAGATCAACTCAAAGGTAAGCAAAATCATCCTTGAAGAATTTTATGTAAACGACCTGCTGGCTGGCGCCAACACCATAGAAAATGCAGTACAGTTGAGAATCCACTTACAGCAAACATTAGAGAAGGGTCACTTCAACCTTTGCAAATGGAACTCCAACAAGCAGAAGGTATTGAGTTCTGGAGACAACCCTCCTAAAAAGCACTCAGTTGATGACGATGGAATTAAAAGGACTATAGCACTTATTTGGAATTCCAGACAAGACATCCTTCATTTCACGATTCACCAGATTCCTACCGTAAAAAAGGTAACAAAAAGAAAAATCCTTTCGACAATAGCTAAAACCTTCAATCCATTGGGATTGGTAGGTACGTGCCTTATCAAAGCCAAAATGATAATGCCAACCCTATGAAAATTAAACCGGTCATGGAATGAATCAGTTACCATTGACGTTCACTCAAAGAGTGGTTGCGATTTCAGGGAAATTTCACCGCTCTGAACAACTTTAGTGTACCAACACAGGTAGTCAGCCCTGTTGCAGTGAAGATTCAAATTCATGGCTTTTTTGTGATGCATTAGAACGAGCCTATGGTGCTTGCGTATATGCAAGATTCGCCAGTTTCAAAGGCTACCATTCAGTGAACTTAATTTGTGCAAAATCGAAGGTATCACCTTTAAACTGCATTTCACTACTTAAACTGGAATTATGTGATGCTTATTGCTGGCCAGGCTCTCCTATCTATAATGCATCAAAAATATTGGCCGATCGCAGGCAAAAATACGCTTAAGTCTGTTTCAAGAAAGTTTGTTTTCGTATGAAACCCCTCACTATGCAACAACTGATGGGAAATTTACCCAAAGAACGCATCACTGCATCTCGACCTTTTCTGTGCTGTGGGATACACTTTGGAGGGAAATTTGATGTTAAGGCAAACTAATTAAGGAGGACCAAAATAATCAAGGTGTGCATTTTTGTTTGTTTCACTACTAAGGCCAATAATTTAGAACTAGTGAGTGAGATGAGTTCTGACGCATTTTAAAATTATTTCAAGCGATTCATTAGCAGACGAGGCAACCTTATTAAGGTATTTTCAGATAATGGCACAAACTTCATCGGTGCCAACTCTGCATTAAAGGATTTTATAAAGATTCTTTCGGAGGACAATGAAAAAATATGTAGCGTATTAGCTACAGAATCCATAACGTGGGGATTCATTCCAATTAGATCCCCTCATCAAGGTGGTACCTGGTAATCAGCTGTAAAGTCAGCCAAATCTCCTTTCTATAGGGTTATTAATATAAATTTCAATCCTAGCTTAGAAGTATTTCATACGATTATTTTACAAATTGCAGTCTTAATTCAAGACCTTTGACCCCTATCTCACCCGATTCACAAGATTTCCAAGCACTCACACAAAGACACTTCCTCATTGATGCACCGCTAACAGCACTACCAGAGCCCAATCTAGAAGACACTACTCAAACGATACAGTGGTTTTGGTTTATATTGTCTATCGAGTATATATCAACACTTCAACAACGTTCTAAGTGAAGACGAATAGAACTGAAACTAAGAGCACTTGTACTCCTAAGGAAAGATCACCTCTCACCCTTGAAATGGTGTAGAATACTGAAGCTGTTTCCTGGTCCGACGGACTCACACTAGTGGTGTCAGTTAGGACTTGAAAGGGTGAAGTGCTACGTTATATTAAAAAGTTGTGTGTGCTTCCAATCGATGACTGATTTCAGTGCACAATTTGTATTCTTTAAATGTCTTATTGAGTGTTTCATTTTCATATTGTTAATGTTCGTTCATTATCATTGATTTTTTATTTGTGTTTCAAGCATTATGTGTATTCCGGTCTCATTATTTGAAACCACGAGGTTTCAAGGTGGGCGGAATGTTATTGCTTCCTAAAAAAAGTCAATTCTGGACAGAGGCCACGTAAGAAATATCATTAAGTGGCAGAAGAATATATATAGAATATTCTATGACAAAATTGACATCCCTAGAGGGACACTATGTCTCTCCCCCTCTCTCTGTTCCGTCGACATGTGTCGAGTCGGCACATCCATTGTACATTTAATTTCTTATAACATAACATTCTTATAACATTACTCCAAAATTGTATAACCTCCAGATTGTGTTGTAAAAACAAAATAAATCAGTGTTAAAACTCAAGTGTTTTATAATAAAAAATTAGAAGACGACTCCACAAGAAGTGCTTATATAATAGTTTGAGTATTTCGATGCTGCTTTCAGTTAAAATTTCAATTAGAATTAAGATGGTTAGTTGTGTTTCGCTTCGTTTGTTCATATTTGTTCCTTTTCTATACGTATATCGTGTTTGAAAGGAGTAGTATAGCTGTGACAGTTCAGGATCACTTTCGTATGCGCATAAATTATCGGTCAAAAATTATGTAAATTACATCCATGATAATTATTCGGGGTGAAGAGTCAATGCACATAAATTATCAATCATAAAATGTCATTTTATTACATCCGTGATAAGTATTTCCTTTCAGTGGTTTTCAATTGTAAATTGTTCTTTGTAACCAAAGTACATGATTATGCATCTGGGGCTGAAAAATCAATCCACATAAATTATCAGTCATAAAATACCAATTTCATTATATCCTTGATAATTATGCATCTGGGGGTGAAGGTTAATTATATTTCCCTTCAGTGGTTCTCAATTGTGAATTGTTCTTTTGTTATCGAAGTTGATAATTATGCCTCTCGCGGTGAAGAGTCAATGCACATAAATTAAATTATGGAGCATAACTGGTATCATAAATGATTTCAGATATTGTATATATTTTGTGCAGGTCCTCTAATTTTTTCCGTGAAATGATCATGTGCTATCATGATTTTATCTACAAAACTAAATGATTTCTCACATATCTGACATTATTCAAATGTTTCATTATTTGTGTCCCCATTTGATATTATGGGCTCAATGTGCTTGATTTTCATGTTCAATTTATTTGCTATCAAATCAAGCTGCTGTTTGTACCATTCGAGACAATTCTCACCGGTATAACTATTTTAAAATTCATGGTCACATTTTAATAATAACCTACAATCATGAGTATATGTTCCTGACACTTAACTGATGAATAGAAGGACGTTTTATTCGAATCACTATTCTTCAAATACGATTCGAAATCTGCATAAATAATGAATGGTACTTTTTTATATTTGTGATTTTTTAATTCGATATGTGATTCGTAAGGAAATTTTATTGATTACTTTTGGCAGTTCTAACAACCATTCAAATTTTATCATTTTGTGTCATATGAAACAATTTCACCCAATCATGTCAACATAAGACCGATAATTGCATTCAGTGCAATTATCAATCACTATGACAACACGATTGATTGTCAAAAAATTTGTGATCTGTGATGAAGTCATTTATCTCAGCATTTCTCATATTCATCACAACGCCAAAGTCATTTATCTCAGCATTTCTCATATTTATTACAACGCCTGTTCTAACTCTACCAGAAAACGCTGAATTCACTTCTTCCCACTTTACTCTCTCCGAACGTTTATTAGTCAATAAATTCTCGTCCTCTTCATATGAAATCAATTGCTTCAAAATGGTTTTATACCGTTTCAAGTTTAAATTTTGTATTATGAGTTATCGATTTCTTCTGCAGTTTGTGTTATAATTTAATTTGATTATTTACCAGATTCAACCATCTACTTTCATCATCTATTGAATTAATTTTCTCTAAATGTTCAAAGGCTCATGAACTGAATTCGAACTTGCTAACTGGATCACTTTGAACTGAATTCGAACTTAGTAACTGGATATTTCGTTCTTATATCCACCAATCAAGTGAATTTGATGCAAATGAACTATGTTGTTCTTTGAAGCATCCGTGGATCTTGTCGGTAAGAGTACTCGATAATTCTCTAACTCCAAAAGAATGCTAGTGCCGAATTTTGTTTTCACCAGCTTCGACTTCAAAATCAGAAACTTTTCTCCCGGCAATTCTTGCAGCTTTATATTATTTTTTTTGCGTAAAAACAGGCAGCATTTAGTTTGACGAAATCCATTATGATGATGATCTATCATAAAAAAAATATGTTGATAATCACACATTTATATTATGATAGATAGTGATGTTTTTACTCACCAGAAATGAACAGGACACTACATACAACAAAATTTCAACACGTATAAGAGATTCGAAAACAATGAAACTTTATATGAACCGATTTGTCTTATATTTTCTCCAATACTGTTAAGTGTCAGTAAAGACATAGGAATCTACGAATCTCTCAGTAACAAGATTAGAAAGTAAATGTGTAAATTGAGTTAGGAGCTTCACTACTGAGATCAATAATTATGTACTTTTATTACAAAAAAACAATTCAAATTGAAAACTACTGAACGGAAATAAAATGAACCTTCACCTCCAGACACAAAATTATAACGGATGTGAAAAAATTGACATTTTATGACTGATAATTTATGAATATTGACTCTTCACCCCTAGATGCATAATTATGTACTTTGATAACAAAAGAACAATTCACAATTGAGAACCACTGAAGGGAAATAAAATAAACCTTCGGCCTCAGACGCATAATTATCACGATTAAAATAAAATTGACATTTTATGACTGATTATTTATGTGCATTTACTTTTCACCCCGAGATGCATAATTATTATGGATATAATTCACATAATTTTTTACCGATAATTTACGCGCATACGAAAGTGAGCAAGAACTCTCACAGCCATACTACTGAAAAGAATACTTAGTTATTTACTTATACACATTTAGTATGAAAATTCAGTTTTAAATTATCCATATTAATTCTTCGGATTACATTAGAAATATCCATTATAACAGCGAACAATGAGATAAGAAAATTTCGATTCAGTTGAAATTGCGTATTTCCACCTGAGCTCATTATTCAAACTTGATTGTTGATATTAAATTTTACCTGTTTAGATAGCTGCCCCTCACAAAGAGCGTAGAGGGTGAAAAATTTTCTAGCAAGGTAAATATTATCTTTAAATCCGCATGAAGCCAGTTTAACCCTAATAATGATCTGTCGGTCAGGAACCATCATAGCTACATTTCTGAACATAATTTTCAGATTCTCTGGCAGTTCTTGACGACCAGCATATCCTGGATTCATTGTTAAGAATATACCAAATTCGATATTCATGGAAACGTTGTCACCATCCCTGAAACAGATAGTTACTGGGTAGAAAAATATAAATTTGTTCTTTCTGTCTGTATTGTGAGTTATTATACAATAATTTAGATTAGAAGGTGAATTTTTCGATTTCAAGGAATCAAATCATTTCACAAAAATTTGTTCATAAAATTTTCGTAGAATGACAGCAGATTAGTACTTCAAAATTGGAATGAATTTCCGATTTGTACCTAATCAAACTCATGATGGAAATTTTTCGCTATAAAAATAATTATAAGGGTCTAAGTTGAAACTGAAATACATTCTCCAGAACACATACTGCATAGCTGTCTTACAACCACATTGCAAATTCATCATCCAGTTTAGTAACGGAGGCAATTTCGTGAACTTCATTCATATTCCATTATCTCTAATAGTTTTATTTCGAGAATTTTGATCTTCTCTTCAATAAGGCTTATCAGTAAAAGCTCGCTGTAGATCAGTCTCCTTTTATTGTCAGGTCTCCCAAATAGACGTTTCATTTTTGAAATATCAAAATATTCAACAAGTAGGAATTTTGGGTTCATTAAGGTCGATTTAAGTTCGGAAATGGTGAAAATTTCACTTTCCACGCTTTTTTTAAATATAATAATATTTACGATATCCAGAAAGCCTTCTATCAAGTGAAAACAGCTTTTAATTGTTTTATTAATATAATGATTATTATTTGGTTTTTCTATTCATACACGGTATTTTTGGATATAACTGAGTATTAAAAACTACTTTATACAAACTTTGTGTATTTTCTGTGGACGAATACACAATGCGAATGGTAACCATTCAAGAAACTTTTTGAGTTCTACTTAGTTTTGAAAAGACCACGAGGTTGTCGAGTATGATATATTTTTTATGGATTGTCTTTATTTTGTGGACAAGAAGGGGGACTGAAGATCATTGGTAAGAATTTCAAATAGGCTTTTTGAAGATCTGCGACATATTTTTGAAGAAGCTTTTTAAAGAGAGTTAGTTTCGAAGAAATTCTTGAGGCTGGGCATTTTTGGAGAGTTGAATTTGGTTTGCATAATACCGTTATAAAACAGTGTTGTTTCCACTAAATGTTTATTAAGCACGCTCAGTCAATATTCTATATTTTCCGAATTTATTATTTAAAGAATTAATCTGTTTGATATTTAAGATATCGTGCACTGATTGGGTGCTCTGAATACATGAACGAGATCACAAATGAACATAATTATTCCGATAAAAGAAATTAATTTTTCACAAATCGATCGGTGAAACATTTTTCCATTAATTAAGTGAAGAAAAACAATTGGCTTAAGTTTTACTATTTATTCATGTTGTTGTCAAATGTTCCGGGTTTTAATGCATTTTCAAAACTAATGGGAATTCCCTCAACAATACAATTCATACTTACCAAACCAGAAGTTAAGGGGAAGGCTAGATATTGATATAAGATATTGGCTAGACCTAATCTTTTACTGTTAAAATAAATTTAATCTTTTAGAGATAAAAGTAATGCGGACAAATTAAATGTCATCTGGTTGTTCGTTATCGGTAAATGTTTTCTATGTGAGGAAGAAATTTTCAAAGATTCTTATAGGTAAAAATTTTTATTTTTATTCCCTGCATATGGCGTTTTCGTTTTACTGTAATCTATGGAATGGTTTTCTTTTATTGAAGATAGGGAAACGATACATACACTGAAAAAACACAAGAGCTGTTATTTGCGAAATAACTTCATAATGCTGCGAAAACTTAAAGAAAAATAAAAATAACGATTGTCTATAGGAATACTAGCGGTGAATAATTTGGCGTTCTATTAGTAACCTCAGAATTCTCTGACTTCTATAAGCGCACTGCATTTTTACCTCAATTAATGATGAACTTTTTTGTTGCAAGACTTTTCAGATACGATTTCTTACCGTAATATTTTACTGAAAATATTTCGATGGTTACAAAAAGATGGAGGTGAAATGCCGCTTAAATTTAGAAATCATACATAAAGATGAGCATATGTTGGTGAAAAGGTGATAAACTTTTGTTTAAGATTTCGTGAAATTTCCATTCAATTTAAGATTTTAACGTTTTCCGAAACAACAGTATTTCAAAAATAATAAATACAAGGTTGTTGGAATGCATATATAGCTAAAATGAGTATGCCCATGTTACGTAAAAGTGAAAGTACAAAGTGTTGTACTCACATGAAGACAAATACGGCTTTTCTCTCCTTCCTTGCTTGGAGCACGATGTAGATCTGTTGAGCAGCAACAGACAGCACTGGTAACTCGATTCTGTTGAATTCATCGAAACAACCCCAGCTACCAGATTGTGCCAATCCCTGTTGAAAAATAATGAATGCAATGAAATACAAACTCATACTTTCATGTATTTATTGATTGAAATAATTGTTTCATCATGCTGTGCTTCAAGTATATCACATTCTGAAATGATTGAAAATGTAGAAAATATCAGATCTTAAATATGTATGTATGATAAAAGTTGACAAAATTGAAATGAGTCCATTGTAAAACACTAAAATATAATGATGTCAGTTACTTCTTGAATTATGTAAAGATTTTCGATAAAGGAAATCTATCAACTTGTTCGTTCATTCAGAATATTGTTATGAGGATTTTTCCTACTGACTTCGAATGATTCTAAGAAGGTTAATCCAAAGTTTCGACTGTTAATATGTCACAACTTATAATAAGGTTGAAATTAAATCCAAATATTTCGAACGGGAAACATTTGAAATGATTGCTTTAGGATATTTTCTAAACTGCTTGATCTTTCAAGAACAGAATAAAAAAGTACCATCAGGAACCTCAAACTCGACATGAACAACCTTCAAGAAAATTACTGATAAAATTCTAACCGCAACCATCAGAGTGTAAATTCTATATTAGCCCTCCTAAAATTACTTGAAATTAGTATGTGTGGAAATCCCACTCACTGCTCACAAAATAATTTATTATTTTGTGTACAAATTCAAGCCTACCTTTTGTATGACAATTGAGGTCTGGTCAAAATAAAAATCTGAAGAAGTTACATTATGGTTATTGTTGTATTAAGCTTTACTTTTTATATACAAATTACACTAGAGGCTACGTTCGCATAGTGCCGGTAACTTGATGATTGTGCGCTCATTAAAACACTTATTAATAGTTCTAAATACTCATGCTAGAAACATACACAATTCGCAAGTTTGATACATACACGCAATATTTGCAATTAAGACTCTAGCAAGCTAGACACGCACGCAAATAAGACCTCAGTGAGTTGATGGAACTACGCAAAATTTAAGTTTGAGCTTAACATCTTTTTATATTATGTATGTATATTATATACACAGTCCATTTTTCATCAAATGAATTGAAGCGGCGGATAATTTTCCTTATTAATTATATGATTAGATTCTTTGGGTAGCCGGATTTGAAATATATTTCGACTCTTAGGGGCGGATATTGAATTGAATTACCTTTTATTTATATGCAGAGATTTATTGAATGAAATTAAAGATCGCATAATCTTTTGATCATTGTCGGCCATACCGAATTCTGGATTAATTTTTTTTCTAAAGATTGAGTTTAATATTTGGCGTCTGTTCGTTCATATGTAGAGATTTATCGAGTGAAATAAATAACAGCAAAACTTTCAGATCAATCGGTCAGCTCAAAATTTGAATTGAAATTTGATTAAGGTAAATTTTTATATTTTCCTTATACAGATTCGTTTATGTGCATTGAAAGAAATAAATAATTACCATAATATGGCATCATGTGTGTGATATCCAATTCGTTTTCCTTGGAGTTTCTATAATTTTTCAGGACCAACAATACGTTAGTTGATTGTATGGAACATTGTCTCGAGTAACCGCTAGTCTTTAATCATTTCAAACTTTATAATATTTATTCAGACTAATTCATTCCAATATTGGTTGAAGTAGTCCGTTATTTTATGATAGTTCATTTTTAAATAGACTGAAATAAGAAATTACTTAGTTTTCTATCACTTTTATGAACTGAATATACAGACTCGAGTTTCGTAGTGTTTACTACATTTTCAAACTGAATAAAACAAATCGTATCTCAACTATTATAATTATATTCGTTGAAGGCTTCGGCTTGTACAAAATTTCGAGAAGTGTGGTGTGCCAAAGGTCTGGGCTGTCCTGTACATCCTGGAATCCATCGAAATATTTAAGCACAAGCAATACGTTTCAGAAAAAAACTATTAAATTAATAGACGGATCTTTATCACACTCCACTTCTCGAAGTTTTGCAACTTCTCGAAGCCTTCAACAAATATATAAAAGTTGACAATTTGTTTTATCCAGTTTGAAAATGTAGTAAATACTATGAAACTTGAGTCACTGTATATTCAATTGATGAAAGTGATAGAAATGTAAATAATTTCTTATTTCATTTCATTTTATTCATTCAATTATAAGTACACATCTATAATTTTTGACTAAAATGTCTAAAGTGAAAAAAGCTTGAATTCCAAATTTTATTGGATTAAATATTGAACTGAATTAGTCCTTACTTGGTGAAAATCCATATTAAATAATATTTAAATAAGATTATTCTGATTTTCACAATTTTTATTGTTATGTTTACAACAATTGTTTCGCTATCACAATGGCATCATCAGGCAGGTTTACATTACAAAAAATTGTTGTAAACATAACAATATAAATTATGAAAATCAGAAAAACCTTATTTAAATATTCTGTGGCGGCAGCCTAAACGGTATGCAATTCCGCCAAAAGATGGCGTCCAATAAATGTGCAGAATAGGGTAGGAATCATCTAAAGAGATACCCGGAATAAAAACGCAAGCAAAATATGGACCAACAGATGACAGCATTAAATACAAACAATCGAACTCAACCTCCCGGAAGGAGCTAAAACCTGGCAAGAAGCTAGAGACGCCACAGCGCTGATCTTGGAATACATCTTCATACATGTTATTTAAGTCGTGATATACTACTCTGTCAAGAAAGTACCGGGAATTTTCAATTAAAACAACATTTTTACATTTAATCGTCAAAATTTATTGGGTCGCCTTCAAAATAGGCTCCATTTGCTCCAATACATCTATGCCAACGGCACTTCCAATTATCGAAACATTTTTTATAGGCGCTTTCCGGGATGGACTTTAGCTCTCGCACCGAATTTTGTTTTATGGCTTCAATCGACTCAAAACGGGTGCCACGAAGGGGCAATTTTAGTTTTGGGAAGAGGAAAAAGTCGCAGGGATCCAAATCCGGCGAATACGGTGGTTGCTGAAGCACGTTTGTTGAGTTTTTGGCGAGAAAGTCAGTCACAATCGTAGCTCGGTGAGAAGGTGCGTTATCGTCATGCAAAATCCATAAGTTGTTCGCCCACAAATTTGGCAAATTTGGCTTCTCACGGATACGCTCACGCAAACGTTTCATAACGCCTAGGTAATACTCCTTGTTTACCGTCTGACCCTCTGGAACGAATTCGTAGTGCACCACGCCACGAATATCGAAGAAAACAATGAGCATCATCTTCATTTTTGAGCGGCTTTGGCGTGTTTTTTTCGGTTTCGGCTCAGCGATCCAGCATGTCTGAAGCAACCTGTTCGCGATGACGTTTTTGAAGAAAATTCAGGTCTTTCAGTACGAGTCGTGCGGCCACCTTTCTCATGTCCAAAATATCAATCAAAATCGTACGTGCGGACTCGTGGGATATCTTAAGATCATGTGCTATCTCTCTCAAGCTGGAACGACGGTTTTCCAGCACCCTTTCCTTAATTTTATCGACGTTATCTTCGATCGAAGCCGTCGATGGGCGACCACTTCACGACCGTCCTTGAAGGCTCTGTACCACTGATATACACGAGTTTTCGATAGAGCATTATCACGAAAGGCCTTTTGCAACATTTTCAATGCATCGGCACACGAAAATTCATTTGCAACACAAAACTTTAAACAAATTCTTTGCTCAACGTAATCACCCATAGCAAAAATCGGCACGCACTCTGACATCGACTGACTTAATCAGGTGTTGCAAACACACTAGTTGACAGATCCCGCTCAAGCTTGGCATAGTAATTAAGGACAGTGGTACCAACCTAGGAAAAAATTTTTTACCTGCCTCATTGCCACGCCAGATTGAAATCGATAATTCCCGGTACTTTCTTGACAGAATGTAGATTGTGTTACAGAGTGTTAATGTCACTTATTTAATGTTGTAGTGTTGCATGTTTTTATATCCTTGTCATTTATTTGGTATTTCGTATATATTGTGTTTATAATAAAGTGTATTGTTGGGTGATTGAAAGACGTAAGTAGTTCACTTCTTTTCACAGCAGTTATTCATTATCGAATTCGTGAAAATATTATATGATTCAATAAAAATAATTCAATTTCACCAGAATTAACTTCCATAATGTAAAATCCGAATTAATCCAATGTCTCTTTGTTTTTGTAAGAGATATATAATACTGATAAACATTACAACTTGAAAAATATACCTTGAATATGCGACCCAGGCCTCTAAAGTCCATCTGATCAGAACAATTGAAGACAACCACAAATTTTCCAAGAGTTCTCCCCATGTCTTTTGTGGTTTCTGTTTTACCAGTACCTGCTGGACCTGCTGGAGCACCACCCATATTGATCCCTGTGTATTGAACATTCATTAATTTATTGAAATAACTTATCCTAGAATATAAAATTTTTTCAAAATTATCAGTATTAATGTGGACTGTTTTACCAAACTTATCTTCCGTAAATATACTCAATTTCTGTAATTTTTGAGACTTCAAAAGATTGTATTTCTGGACTTAAGGCTCTGATGAAATGATGAGTTATGAACTAAATTTTTTCGCTTTAGCTCCAAAATATTCAGAAAATATCATGTATTGAAGTTATTTCCTTAGAAATTTATCGTGCTTATTTTCGTACGGACCGACGGTCCGATCTAATATAATAGTTGCGAGACAATTTTCGACCCAAAAGCAGTCGAAATTACAACATGCCTCTGATCGATTTTATTACAACTGACATGTTACGTCTTTGCGTATCTCAATATTGTACTTTCCGTTAGGTTTCAATGTGTCAATGTGACAGATAGAGTTCTTAGAAATCAAAATGTTTTCATCCAGCTTCCGAGAACCTTCCAAGATCTTATTCAAGGCTTTTTTCCTGAAGGGAATCCTTTTTACCAAAGCTTGAAGATTACTTCCTTTTTCTTGAATATTTATTGGTGTAATAATTTTCACGAATGAGAATTCTGAAGAGAATTGTTTGTGAATTAAAAAGAGTTCTCTGAGGCAATTATTTGTTGCGAAGTTTGAGTGACAGAAGTAGCCACTGAACCATGAAAATATATTTCGAATATTAATCGATAGTGAAGAATTTAAGAAGACGAATGCCACAAAAGAGAAATTATTCAGTATTATTATAAAGCTCAATAATTTTCCCTTGTAGAGATTTCCAATATACGATATGTTTATGGAGTTTATTTATGAAATAAAGGAAGTATGAGCCTTTTTTGCGCGCTTGTTCTAGAGAATAGAGTGCGATGGTTTAGACTTGATGTCTATATTTTTTAATTTTGAGCTGAAAATGGTCTCAAGTGAATCTGCGATCGAAAGAAATTCTTCTGCCTGGCACGTCCGTAAATACTATAATCGAATGGAAACTCTTGGAGTAGGTTCAAGGATAGAATGGGTTTAATGATTTCACAGTTTTTCACATTTTATTTTTTTTATTTTTCCAATAGTTTCGGAATAACAAATTCAGTACGTAGGACTTGAATAAAAACAAGGAAGTTTGTTCCGAATTTTGTAAAATCTATCTATCGGGTGTTTTTTTAGAGTGATAGAACTTTAAATTAAAATAAAACACATTTAAATTAAGATTAAAGCCATTTTTTTTATTTGAAAGATAATTCTATGAAATTTATGTTTTAAAAATAATTTCCGGCATATGTCTACCACGACTAGCTCTGAGGAACCGCATTCGACCAAACCAATTTTGGACCACTTTTTCGAGTAATTCAGGCCTTATTTCATCAATAACCCGATTTATGTTGGCTTCCAGAGCGTGTCCTGTTTCTGGTTTATCAGCATAAACCAATGATTTGACATAACCCCAAAGAAAATAATCTAGTGGAGTTATGTCGCATGATCTTGGAGGCCAATTAATTGGACCATTTCTCGAAATAATGTTGTCGCCAAATCTGTCTTTCAATAAATCAATTGTTACGGTAGCAGCATGAGGTGTAGCACCGTCTTGTTGGAACCAGAACACTTCTAGGTCGATACCATTCAAATTTTGAAACAAATAATCATTGATCTTCGATCTGTAGCTGGAGCTGAAACATTAGCTCCAGCATCGTTTTCAAAGAAATATGGACCGATGATGCCTCCAGCGTGTAGAGCACATCATACAGTGCATTTTTCAGGGTGCAATGGAACCTGCAGAACTTTTTGAGGATTGTTTTCACTCCATATACGGCAATTTTGCTTGTTTACATAGCCGTTCAACCAGAAATGAGCTTCATCACTAAACACAATTTTACGATAAAAAAGTGGATCAACTTAAAGCTGTTCTAGGGCCCTATCAGCAAACAAACGACGCTTATTATGATCAAGCGGCTTTAGTTCTTGAACCAGTTGGATCTTGTATGGTGTAGACCAAGATCTTCAAGAAAATTTTTTCATGTGGTGGAGTCCAACTTGTTGTGAACGTAGACGAATAGTCAAATCTGGACCATCATTAATACTATGACTTACAGCAGCGATATTTTCTTCTGTACGTACTGTTCTTTGTCTTGTTGTTGTTGTTGCATCGAATAGAAAAAATGTTGTCCGAAATCTATCGATAGTTCGACGAATAAGCTGCTCTGATGGACGATTATGTAAACCAGAAATTTCACGAAGTGCTCTATAAGTTTGACGAATAAAACACTGATTTTGAAAATAATTTTCAACATTGTTTCGGCGTGAGTCCATGATAATTTGTCAATGCTTATACCGAACAGAAATGTGAAAACAACATGGCTTATACCTTCTGTCAAATCACAGTTATCCCTATCGAAAGTTCTATCACTCTAAAAAAACAAGCGATAGCTATCTGGGCGGAAGACTGGCGATAGAATCGTTCATTCAAGTTAGGTTTGTAATCTGAAAAGATATCAGTTATGTTCGAAAATAGACAGAATCGGCTCAATAGTTCCTGAATTATTCTTATAGGAAAATTTTTCTTGAAATATTTCCGAAAGTATAAATTTGGTCGAGTTCAAATTTATTATTAAGATGTAAACTAACAACACGAAGTCACATGCATAAATTCGTAAGAATAAGTTTCAGGAATTCCTGAATTTTTTTCCTATCTGATATTCGCAAAAATCATGCAGAGGAGATGAAATTTTATTCGATATATTCTTTTTCCACTATTTCCAAGCAGATCGGAGGGAGAACGTTGGAGCGCTTCAACCGAATATTTTTCATTTTCATTAGACTTTCCGATTCTTCAGGAGAATAGTTTTGAAATTTCAAAAATGTTGTTTATTTTAAGTTCAGTATGGCAGAACTCAGAATTCTGTGTTATTATTAATCATAAAGGGTTTTCCAATAAAAGGTTTCATTTTGAATAGCCCGCTGTCTGGTCACATTTCAAGTTGTCATATTTTGACATTTGACGTAAAAACTGCGCCTCTACTAAAAATAGAACGATACAAGCTTCAACAACGCATTGGAATCGTTAGGATTCACAACAAAAATGGTGAAAATTTTGCAGACATGGTCCGCAAAATCAAAGCACTTCTGGGTCGTCAAGAAACACCTTCTTGGCCAGCAATAGTGAAACTGAATAAATAAAAAATAAATAAATAGAAATATAATTTTTTAACATATTTTGACTATTTTTTTTAAATGAATCATTTAGATGTTTCACAAAATAATTCTTTTGAAAAGCGTCTTACATATAGCTTGAGCTAAAGTAATATAGCATCTGTCCGTAAGTGGAGTTATGGCTAATCTCTCGGTTATTCCCAAGTATTCGTTTTGATAATCAAAAATGACATCAGTAATTTTCACTTGCACTTCATCAGTGTCTTCGTAATAATAGAACCTTGATTGTTTCTGCCATTCGAAATCCAGAGGTGTTCTCACTTTTAGTCGGACCATATCATCGAAAATATCCCTGTATGAAATACAGATAAATAATACATGTGAATAAATACAGAAATATTGCAGTCGTAATCTTATTTTGCTGCATCAAAGCACATCAGCATGATAATCTGGGATTAGACAAACAATTTTTAAGATAACATAAATAGAGGTTAATTCTTGATAGAAGGTATATAAAATTATTTAAATATTTTAATATTAGCCTTCTACATATTTAATTTCGAAAAATTATATTTAATGATTATAACTTCTGAAAATAAATTAAAATAATGTCATGTAAGTACCACTTATATCAATTGACATATAAATTAAACATTCATTATAAGACATCCGAATGGTATAACAAAATCCAATAAATGAAAATTATTATGTTATGTTATGTTTCACATATCTTGAGTTTTTATATAAAGTACCTTAGATAGATATCCAATAATATTGAATATTCTAAGTAAGATAGTCTAATGATGAAATTCTTAAGATTATGTTGGCTATTTTTGAAAGATATTGGTTTTCATAAGATTGATCAGCAGAAACAAAATTTTGTCTATTCAAAATATTTAATTTATAGGATATTGGTTAATAATTTTTATTTATTGGATTTTGTTATACCATTCGGATGTCTTATAATGAATGTTTATTTTATTTGTCAATTGATATAAGTGGTACTTACATGACATTATTTTAATTTATTTTCAGAAGTTATAATCATTAAATATAATTTTTTGAAATTAAATATGTAGAAGGCTAATATTAAAATATTTAAATAATTTTCAAGATCTTCAAGGGTGGAAAAAGCATCATTTGAATGAGCTTCTTTCCTCCAGCCTGAATAATCTGGAATTCCATACATTGAATTCCATATTTGAAATAATATGTGGTTAATTATATTCATTAAACCAGAATGTCTCATTAACTATTCGAACCTGTAAGTAGTTTTAGTATCGAAATTCATGGTTTCTTCTATATAAAGTGATGACTCATTCAGCTTATGGAAATCTATTGTATATTGTTAAAGTAGAAGGTATTTTCATCAAATTTTCAAAATATATTCACTAATCATGTAATACACAAGACGTTTCGACTGTTTCATCAGGATTTCTCTGTTTTCTCAACACTATTTCAATAATCCAATAAAGTGGTAACGTTGTTTGTGCAATATAAATAAACGTTTTAACTTGATAAATGAGACATTAATAGAATGTTCAGGATTAATGAATGAAACAATTCCATAGAAGTTGGTAGTTCAGGTATGATTTGCTTGAGGGAAAAAATAAAGGACCTAAACGAAAGAAAACTCAACCCTCAGAAATATTGGATCATAAATTTCAGTACTATGCAGGAAGTAAGATCAAAGCATTAAGTATGAATTGCTCAATGTTTGAAATGGGGCGAAGTTCTGGAAAGTTCGCATGTATTGTATATCAAGCCATTTAAAATTTCAGGAAAGAAAAGCTTGCAAATTCCAGTATTACCCAATAAAACACCTGGCAAAACAGTCATTTACCGAAAAGAACAATTTTATAAATAACTATGCATTTACGATGTTCAGTTAATGCTTAAATCGAAAAAGAGGACTGATCCAATGAGTGCGGACAGCTCAGTGGTAGAGCATTGGGCTCGTGACTGGAAGATCCGAGTTCGAATCCTGTTCAGGTGGAAAAGAAATTTTCTAGTTGGACGGGTGTCGGTCACCATTTAACTGTTGGGTTAAAAATTAACAGTGCTGTGATCTAAAGTGGTGTAAGATCGCAGTAACAAAACCTACCCAGAACATAACTCAACTCCTAACTCCCCCCAGCTGAAAAGCCTTCTGAGAGATCTTCACATAAGATCTAGGAGTATCAGGATAATAACAATAATAATATTATTATTTACAGAAAGGAAAATTTTTTGATAAGCCCAGACCTTATTCGAGGGAATAATAATAAACATAAGATTTACAGGAAAACAATGTGTTATCAAGCACATGCCAAGATTCCTTCAGTGAGAAAAATGTTGTGGCATCATGATATAAAAAAAGGAACAAAAGAGGAAGCATGATTGTTATAAGAGTAGAGTTGATAAAGTATCCAACAGTCAGCAATAATCTTTATCTATCGCCAATTTTTCTTGTGTATAGATCGTGGTCATGAACAGAGAAAGATAAAAATTCTCGAAATAGCTACGAGTCAGACATTTTATATTTATTATCACTTATGCGTTTTTGTGTTTTTTTCAGAGAAAAAAGTACATAGAGACATCTGCAATACGCTGAATATGCTCATGTGCATCTACAAACAATCTAACTCATTCCACTTCTATTACTCAAATAATCTTTGAAGTATTTATTACAAGTATTTTGGAGTTAAAGAATTAACCAACTCATGATTTATTCTACCTCGACTCCATTCTTGAACTGATATAAAGAGGCTTTCAACTGTTTTTATGACTATTATGTCGGAATCCCTTTTCCTGGAGTTTTGAATGTTCAGTTATCTATTCGCCCCCCATGGCATTAGGGCTTGGTGTGCTGGAGGCGCTTGTCGAGACCGTCGTTTGAATCCGAGTAAAATGGTGGGTTAAGTTTTGGTGCCTAACGTAATGCCACTTTGCGCCAGTCACTTAACCCGTGCGGTGGAAGATCGGTGGAAGACGGACGAGGAGTCCGTCGCAGCACAGGGCCTCTCCCTTAAAACTAGCGTACTCCATCCTGTTGCTGTAAATCTCCGGATTTTCTGTCCAATGGCCGAGTGCGTTATGTAGCATACTGCGTTACCTCTGGAGGGTGGATGCCCATAGGTGGTACTTGTACTACCTGGCCACCCGATTGGTGAAGTCCGCATGCTGGGCTAGGGAGGTATTTCATTCATCTGTTCGCAGACCCCCATGTCCGGGATATTCTCATGAAAATACTCAAGGTTTAGCGGGACTTGATAGTTTGACCGGCCTCGTTGTGAAACTGGATACATTGTAAGACGTTTCTGGGTTTGTGGATCTCGATGATATGGCTAGTCCGTTCGTGCCAGGATCATTTGAAAGACTTCACAAGGGGTGGGTCTTGACATAAAAGCCTGATTATCTTAATTCATAAGACTGCGTTCGGATGGATAGATAAGAAGTCCTTCCAGCTTGTGAGTTGTGTCCCAAACAACTCGTATACTGGCCTTGCAGAGGCAGTAGAGGTTGGATATTGGATATATATTGCTTCGCTGCTACCAGTCAGACGGTTGTAGGTTTTCGAACTGAAGCCCAAACTGGAAGCCGGTGGGTTCATCTCTTCGGAGGGGTTCTCACCACGCGCGATAATAAGGCGTAAACCTTATTACACTTTCTGCCTCTTGGGGCAGACTGTGGAGACTGCTAACTAATCACTTGGTAACAGAGCTAGACTCACATGCGAATACACTAACTGGTAGAATTCACGTGTTCAGTTATCTACCCGCCGTCTGAGGATCGCATTAGAAAGGCCTACCCTTCTGTGAGGTTTCGTCAGATGCGAAAGACGCGGTCCCTTGTCTCCAGGGAAATCAGCACGTTTTTATCTCGGTTAAACGGAGGGTTGAGTATACGCTGATGCCTAGTTTCACTCATTTGGAGTGGAATGGGGGTTGAAGTTTACTAGGACCCTAGTTTCATTCAACTGAGCGAAATACCGTAATGTGGGATAGTGTACACATAATCCCAGCTCAAGCAGTCTTCTCTGTGTTAGGTCGAATGATGGGTATAAATCCTAGAATAAATAGGTGAAACAGACAGGTGACGAAGCAAAGGACGAAGTTTACGAGGCTTATACGTAAGCTGATGAAGAACACGAGTAATCCTAGCCTTTGCCACCACGGTGAAATGGAGGGCGCGATATACCCCAGATCTTAATCTCATTCAGTTGAGTTGGACGGAAGATGAAGTTTATAAGCGCCCTAGTTTCATTCACTGGAGTAAAATGAAGGGCGTAGTACACTATCGATCTTAATCTCATCCAAGTAAATAGGACGGAAGATATGTATAAGCGCCCTGATTTTACCCCCAGGATGGAATGGGGGGAGTATTTCAGGATGCGTCTTAATCCTATTCGCATGAATGAGATGAAAGATGAAGTGTATAAGCGCCATAGTTTCACTCACTGGAGTAAATTGGAGAGCGTCATACACTATCGATCTTAATCTCATTCATATGAACGAGACGAAAGATGATATGTATCAGCGCTCTAGTTTTACCCATCAGGATGAAATAAAGGGCCTAATACACGATACATCCTATTCCTATTCGCATAAATAGGACGAAGGATGAAGTGTATAAACTCTCTAATTTCACTCACTGGAGTAAAATGGAGGGCGTAATAGTTTATCGATCTTAATCACATTCATGTGAACGGGTCGGCAGATGATAGTATAGATGATAGCGCCCTCGTTTTACTCATCTGGATGAAATGAAGGGCGTAATACACAAGCATCTTAATCTCGCTCATCTGAGCGGCACGGAAGATGAAGTATATAAACGCCCTAATCTCATCCATCTGAGTGAAATGGAAGGCGTAATACACAGATATCCATTCATCTGGGTGGGACGGAAGATGAAATGTATAAGCGCCCTAATTTTATCCACCTAAGTGGAATGGAGGGTGCAATACACTACCAATCTTAATCCCACTCAGCCAAGTGGGGCGGAAGATGGGGTGTATAAGTTATCCTAATTTCACTCTCTGCAGTAAAATGGAGGGCACAATACTCTATCTATCTTAATCTCATTTACGTGAGTGGGACGGAAGATGATCTGTATAAGCGGCCTAGTTTTCCCCCTCAGGATGAAATGGGGGGAGTAATACACTACGCATCCCAACTTTATTCACACGAATGGGGCGAAGGACGAAGATATTAGCTAAAAATTGGAGAATGATGAAAGTATACCAGAAGCCGTGCCGAAAAATTTCACTGGAAAAATGTTCAGATATGGCTCCAGAGGACACAGCAGCGGAACTACCTTGTGGATAGTAGAACTCCACCCAGCAGCAGGAAACCACAATGTTGAAAAAGGGAGAGTGTACTCCACATAGAGGTCACACCATATTAGGGACTTCCTCGCTGTTTCCAGGTGCTTCAGATAACAGCGTTTCGGACACGTCTCTGAAGTTGCGGGTACTGCACTTCACCGAACCATGAGTGCAGAGGTTGCCCTCAGAAGAACCTATCAGCAAAACACAAATGTGCGAACTGCGTCCCCAGTGATGTGAAGGACACTTACCATCACGCAGCAGACACAAGCAATCCAATCAACCAACATAGAGTTCAGGAGCAGATAAATTCAACAACCAACGACGCAATGTATAATTACACTAACGTCATCCAAATAGACCTGCAAGGCTCAAAAATAGCAACAAATGAGTTGATTGGACATAGAGCTGGTATAGGGACCTTATAATATGAAACTGAACAACTCGCACTACATTCCTGGCCTACCGGGAATCTCTGCTGCCCACAGTACAGCCAGCAATTTCTCTGCTGCTATACTCTACAACAGAGATGCAGTTCAGGCGATGCATCTCCCACAATTATGCACATCACACGTTTCAGTTATCTCAACCTCCAGCAACAACGCACAAACTTTCTGGACAAGCGTGTACCACCCACCCTCAAAATACCTTCAAGCCGATCTGCAGTCGCTACAAAGGATCCTTAATTCGCTGAAGAACCAGAAAATCCTGATTGGCGGAGACTTCAATGTCAGATCCACACTATGGTTTGACATCTCTGGAAGAATTCTTCCTAAGTAATGATCTTGAGATCATTAACAGAGCCAACACCGCACCAACTTTTGAGAGGGTAAATGGATCCAGCCATATCGATATTACTATAACTATCGCCGAGATAGAGACATGATCACCCCTGATCATTACGCAATCAGCTGTACCATCCTGGGGGATAACAAGCCTCAACCTAAAAGTTAACCGAAGTACATCCTGAATGTCTCGAATATAGAGGAGAAATTCGTTAGAGCAAGCATGGATGAACTGAACCAACGACTCTGCAGCTTAAAATTGGGGAACTCGCAAGAAATCGATACCGGAATTGAAATGCTGCAAAGTGGAATCAGGAACTCTATCATGAAGGCGGCACCCAGGAGGATAAGGTACACGAACTGCCCAGACTGGTGGACAGACGAGGTAGAAAGACACCGAAAAGTTTGCCTCTAGACACAGGATCTGTTTAAAAAAAATAGATACAATGTCTGCTCGGCCCACCTACACTCTAAAATGACTGCAGAAAAGGAGAAATTTAAGGAAAACCTGCATCAAGCTCGGGAAAAAAGCTGAAATGACTTTGCACAAGAAGACACGAGGAAGAACCCCTGGGAAGTAGTAAATAAACCGGCAGCTGAGAAGTTTCGCCGTACAGGAGTACTCAACTCCCTCAGAAGAGAGGACAACACAATAACCCCCTCTCCAGAAGAGACCGTGAGCTACCTAGTACGGTCCCTCCTACCAGACATGGAACAAAGATATTTCGACTCCCTCAACCCGGAGAGCACTGATGCCGACACGGAGAACATAGGAATTGAGGAAATAGATGCAATCGTCCAAAACCTCGAACCTAACAAAGCTCCAGGAACGGACCAAATCAAAGGAAAAGTAGTAAAACTTTCATCCTTTCATTAGAACCTTCCTACACAGAATCTACGTCTGTTGGAGAGAAAGCTACTCCCCAAAGATTTCGAAAAACGGCAACCTGGTGGTTCTCCTCAAGAATCCAACTGGAGATACGGGAAGTATGAAGAATTACCGACCGATAGTCCTGCGGCCAGAATACGGGAAAATCTTGGAGAAAGTCATCAGGAACAAAATGCGAAGAGACCCCATATATTGACATCACGAGTCCCAATTTGGCTTTTTTCCAGGCCGATCCACAACGGACGCGTTGCTGAAATACAAGAGCAAGGTGAAGAACATCAACGCCAAGTATCTGAACACGCTGTTCATCGATATAAAGGGAGCCTTCGACAATGTATGGTGGCCCTTCCTCATGCGTATTCTGAAAATAAAAGTTCCCTGCAACATTCTGAAGATGACCAAAAACTATCTCACGAACAGAACTGATTTGTACGGACAAAACGATTTTGTTTTCAAGAAGCACGTCACCTTAGGATGCCCTCAAGGCTCGGTTCTAGGGCCAGACCTATGCAACTTCATCCTTGATGCACTCCTATTAACTGCTTGGCGAGAAGGAGCCACACCCATTGCCTACGCAGACGACCAGGCTATCACCATAGGAGCCGAGAAACGAGGGGAACCTCTTCAGAAAATGCAGGACACGATTAATAAAATTCTTATCTGGGCACACTCCAACAAGTTCCAGATATCGGAAGAAAAAACCGTATTCATGGTAAACACATGTCCGAAGAGAATACACCACCAGGATGTGCAGACTCAGATCTATGGCAGGAAAATAAATAGAGTGCAAATACCTCGGTCTCATTATAGACCCAAAACTGAACTTGGAAAAAAATGCTGCATACGCAACAAACAAAATGAGAAGGATAGCCATGTCTCCCAGGAGGAAAATCAAAACCAAATGGGATCAGGATACAAGAACTTCGGCACTCACCATATACCGCGGAGCCCTCCTTTCCATCCTGGGCTACGCGTCCAACGTCTGGTTGGACAGGCTGCCCTTCTCCATAGTCAGCAGGAAGTACCACTCTATTTATGGCACCATCTCGAGAACCATGACATAGTGCTACAACTCTGTGTCAACTGAAGCAGCACGAGTCATGGTGGGCATAACCCCCGTTGTCCTGGAAATTGAAATGGGGACCTGCATCAGCAATCTCCGCAGAGGCCGATCCGGCACTTTCCAGAACAAAGTTATCAGACATCACCAGTTCGATTCCATCCACCATGCGAAACTGTACATTCAGATGAAGGCACAAGACACATGGCAGGAAAGATGGGAAAACTAGTCTAAAGGTAGAATAACTTTTAAATTCACACCTGAAGTCATACAAGAAACATCCCTCAAAGTTGACTTCTTCGAAGCCCAAGTATTGTCAGGGCATGGCGAATTCAGCCTCCTAAAAAGAATCGGGAAATCCGAATCTGATTGCTGCGACGCTTGCCCCAACGAGACAGATGACCCGATACACCGAATCCTGAACTGCCCGAAATACTTCGACGCCCAAAAACTAATTTACAAGGAAATCAGAACGTGGCCACACAACTTGCAGCAAATCCCTCATCTGGAAAACAGAAGCATCTTCGAACAATTAGCCAGATCAAACCCGTGCTAATTGGTAACCCTAACTGGAACCCCACTACTCACAACCTAAAACCCGTAGGAAATCGTCACTTGTCTGCCAGCGTGGTTAATCAACACAGAGAAAATACCAGAAAAACCAGAACCTTTCCCTCTCATTCATGAAATTGCTGGCCAAAACTCCAGACAACCCGGGGAACCAATACCCTCCAGAAATGCAATAAAGTGAAAACATGGGACTCCAATAAAGTGTAACTGTGAGGTGTTGTGACGAGAATCGCGTTAGTGAAATGTCGTACCGTTTAATGGCGCAATCAGGACTCAGAACAATATACTCCCCAAGTGGAAGTCACACAAATCTGCCCAATTTGCCTAACTTTGTTTCACTTCATAGACTTTGGCATACTGCGCTATGCATCACAGTGTCACATTTACACCTTTCTTTATCTTCATTCTTTTATAATATCTGTACAGTAATCAAGCACCTAATATGGTGCTAGTCTTGGCTTTTTGAAATAAACACGTTTTTCGAAATAAACACCTTTTTTTTTGGAGGATTTATTGAAGCGGTGCTTACTGAGGAGGGCTCACTAAAAGGGCCGCATCCAGGAAAGAAGTCGCCTCGAGAGCGTTCTCGCCCCGGCATGAACCGCCTCTTCCAATCCTCCTAAATCCTAAACCCAGGCCACCCCTCAAATCGAAACACCCTCCTAAACCTTGTACGTTCGCGTACAGGCTTCTAACCCATCCGTACTTCCTAAAAAGGTCGCGGAGACCCCCCGTAAGGGGACTTCCACGGCCAAAATCCTATCCTCAGGACCACCCAAGTCTGGGGACATCCACATTTCTCTGGCATCCAACACTGATGCAAAAACCATACAACACATCCTTATCAATAACCGCCTCAAATGCGAGCCTCCTAAATGGATACAACCTTGCATTATCCTCTTAGACGTCCCTAATGAAGGTTCGAATGACGAGGAGTTCATCGAACCAGTCGTCAGGAAGAATCTTTCTTCCCGTTACAACTCATCCACTGTGAGGGAGCAGAAGAAGATTATCTTCCGATATCCTTCAAAAACTTCGATACTGAAAGTCGTTCTTCCCGTCCATCCCTGTCTTAGGAATGCGATCCTCTCCGATGGTAGAGCGTACGTCGAGATGAGTAGTTTCCAGGCCTGCTCCCACTGCACCGTCTCAAGATGTTATTATTATTATTTTGTTATATATGGCGAGCGGGCGTCTGTCCACCCTACCACTGCGTCCGCACGGACTATTGTAGTTCACCCACAATAGTCCATGTTATATCTCCCCGACGAGATCCAGTTTTTGGATATAACCGAAATTCTTGTTCAGGGGTAATTTTTTCAGTTCGTAGTGGGCTAAAAAGCCTGGCCAAAGATCTCGAATCTGATGCGACTCACCGCTGGGCACTCTGAGACGATGTGCATGGCTGTTTCAATATCTTCAAGACACAGCCTGCATTCATCGTCTTCAGCCAGACCGATTTTTTGCAAATGCGCTTTCAGTCTGCAGTGACCTGTCATAATTCCGACTAGTGTTCTTAGTTTGGCCCTATCCAGACCTAGCGCTAGGTTCGCCATCTTGTTATTCGAAGCTGTTCCAAGATGTCTCAAATGCCAATTATTTGGCCACATTGCCAACAATCATTAGAAAATCGACATCTTCTGCATCCAAGAACCCTATTACGCCTTTGGTAAGATACAGGGACTTGGAATTTCTTCAAGTATCATACGTGCTTCCCCAACTTCCATGTTATGTATCGCCATGTAAAATCCTGGTATCAACCTTGTCCAATTTCGTCATCTTTCCGACAACCACATCACGACGTTCTGCGTCACTAACAGTGGGGTTTACCTTATAAACCAATACTGTCAATTTAGCCATTCTCTCAACACATATATTTTCCGCTTAGATCAGATTCTGTCTTATCCGAAACGCTCCGGCAATAGAATCATCATCACGATGGAATCTAATGCCAAATCCTCACTTTGGTTTTCATCTTCATACCCTTGAAACTCGCGGGTCTCTTCTCGAGGATTCAAAAGCCTGCCAGGGTCTTATTGTCCTCGACAAACCCGACAATCCCTCTACCTTCTCCTCTTCCAACAGTGAATCTAATATTGACTTGACGCTCGCCAATCCTGCGGTCTCTGGCTGGGGCGTTAAGGAACATTAGACCACCAGTGAACATCATCCTATATTCTATATTTTAGTCGATTAATTCATGCGGCCCCAGATACGTTCCTAGAAACGCAGACTGAAACCTCTTGAACCTATATACCTCAAGCAAAATTTTTCAATTGGCAACAGTTCGTCAGAACTGGAGATCGGAGGTCAGAACCATCTGAAAGAACTATACCAGCTCAACAAAGAAAGCGGAACTTGAAAATTGGCAAAACTTTGTCAAAAAAGAAGCCCAAAAGTCAACATCGTCGGTACTTACAAAGTGGTAACTGATAAACTATCAGTACCACCAATTCTGAGCTCAGTAAGAACCCCAAGCAGGGCCCATACGAAAACCTGGCGGGAAACCGCGAAGGCAACACTGGAACGCCTCATTCCGCCAGATACAATAAGTGACGACTCAGCAGCTCAATCCTAAGTGCGTGCAGAAAACCAGATGGTGCCGTTTGATCACTCACAAAGCGTTGATCCCGTCGAAAAATGGGAAATCGACAACGCAAAAACTGCGCCCCTGGTCCCGATAGAAACACAGAATGCATTATTCAAGGAGTCTGGACTAGCAACCCAGACCCTCTCATAAAGCTGTACAATTCCTGCCTTCGGCTATAATATTTTCCTAAGTCTTGGAAGACGGGTAAAATTTGTCTTCTACTGAAGAACAGAAATAAAATGCTTGACGATCCAAAGTCATACCGGCCGGTATGCCTTCTAGATGAGATTAAATTTAAATGAGGCAAGTTACTGGAAAGGCTAATATTGGCGAGAATCACTACTCGGCTTCCGGCCAAGAGTCGGAGGAGAGTCAGTACGGCTTCCATACCGGAAAATGCGCTGAGAATGCTTTTGCGAAGGTAGTCGACTTTGCCCGCGGCTCAGATAAGCGATATACCGCCAGACTGTTCGCGGACATTGACGGGGCTTTTGAAATCATATATTAGCCTTCCGTTCTGCGCAGATTCCGATCTGCCTTACCTGATTTGGCATACTACGGGATCATTCGCTCATACCTTTCGGACAGATCCATCTCCTTCTCGCAGGGTGGCTGCCAGTATGAGAGGAGTGTTAACAGAGGATGTTCTCAGGAATCGGTCCTAGGGCCCTTCTTGTGGAACATGCTCTTAGACGAACTATTGGCTCTTCTTCCCATCGAGAATGGGGAGAGTCTGGCATACGCTGATACCTGGCTATTCTAGTCAGTGCAGGCAGCATGAAAGGTTTAGAAGAAAACCTTCAAAAATCTATAGACTTAACACCAACTTGGCTAAGCGAAAACAAACTATCGCTTTCATTGAAGAAGACACATTGCTGTCCTTCTCCACGGCAAATTAGATCGACATCGTCCCCCCGCGGTTCGTGTCAACGCTAACACACTCCGGTGGTAACCTCAGACTACTTAGCTGGGGGTCGTACTCGACACTGGCCTCACGTTCGTGCCACACATCAAATACCTAAGGAGCAAGGAAGATGGGCTGAACATGAAATTTAGAAGACTGAACAAAATACTCGGAGACGCGAGAAAAACGTCTATGAGAGTATACTATAAGGCCATATTCATTCCGGTGGTTCTATACTGCTCATCAGTGTGGATCCATCGAACAAATAATAAATTATTTTGCCAAAATCTGTCGGCATGCCATAGGTCTATATTACTCACTATGAGTAACGCATGCCGCACTGTTTCTACCCCAGCACTGGAGGTAATAACAGGCAAAATTCCGCTAGGCCTAAAGGCAGAATATGTTTCTGCCAAATACCACTTCCGGCGCTCCAAAGAATACACCTACAAGAGTAGAATATTCAGAGCACAACCGGATCTGGAGACAAATACTATAGAGAATCTATGGGAAATGCTCATTCACTGCTGGCAAGAGAGCTGGGATGAATGTACAACCGGTAGAGCCACTCACAAATGGCTGCTCAAGGTAGACTTTACGATCGAGAATGCATTTTTTCGGCCAAACTACCCACTAACATTGTTTATCACTGGACATGGCCTATTTCGGGAAAATCTAAATCGACTGAATCTCTCTCCCACCGCATCCGGTGAATGTGGGGAAGAAAGTCAAACTTCGGAACACACGATATACTTTTTTATCCTGCATAGCTCAATAAGGCCTCCAGGTTTGGCTGGGCTAGCCGAGAAAGATCTAATCAGATCAAAAGATTTATATGATGCTATATCTAACTACAAGCTTCATGCTGAGTTCCATCTACAGCCGCCGATGTACTTAGTATCGCTAGCTGTCAGAAATAGTAAGAGTGCAATGTCAATATGTAACCTGCTACAAATCTGTTAGCTCTCCAATATATAAATAAATTTCAACACAAAAAGAAATGTTTTGAATTTCTAAAAAATTCTAATACAATAGTATGCTTATGATAAATGATCATAATGACCGTCAATGATCAAAGTAAATTATATTGCAAATGTTGCGATTTCTTTTCAAGTTTACAACGTTAGACTTGAAAGGATAAATTACGATGATGAGCTAGTTATCAAGAGTGACTTAGAGCGCTGCTTGTAAGCCACAGGTAACATTTTTCTGATTGTATCCCGGCCCCGCCCCCAGGCATTATATATTGACGTGATGGGGGCGTTTGTCTTGACTAGGACCCTAGTTTCGTCCCGGCGGAATGGAGGGTTAAGTCTCGATGCATAAAGTAATGCCATTTGCGCCAGTCACTGGACTTGTGTGGTGGAAGATCTCCGAATGGGGCCCTAGTTTTGCCGTTCTGGTGGAATGGAGGGCTGAGCCGGTTGACTAACTCAGTGACAGGAGGGTCTATCGCAGCACAGGGCTTCTCCCTTGAAAATAGCGTACTCTACCCTATTGCAGTAAATCTCTGGATTTTTCTGTCCAATGGCCGAGTGCGTTATGGAGCATACTGCGTTACCTCGAAGGGGGGGATGCCCTCAGGTGTTACTTGTACCACCTAGACACCCCAATGGTGTTGGACTGGAGGGGGCAGTGGTGGAAAGTCCGCATGCTGGACTAGGGAGGTGTTTCATTTATCTATTCGCAGATCCCCATGTTCGGGATATTCTCATGAAATGACTCAGTGTTTAGCGGGACTTGACGGTTCGACCGACCTTGTTCTAAACCCAGATCAATGCGTAACATTTTAGGGTTTGTGGATCTCGACGAAATGGCTTAGCCATTAGTGCTTGACGCCAGGATCAATCAAAATACTTCACATGGGTTCGTGGGTCATGACGTACAGGCCATGTTGAAGGTGCTCGTACCAGGATCAATTCAGTCACCAATCTTGGGCTTATCTTAGTTCATAGGACTGGGTTCGGGTGCTTGGATAAGAAGCCCTTCCGACGAGTGATTGGCGTCACAAGCCAACTCGGGTACTGACCTGCAGAGCCAGTAGAGGTTAGATAGTGCTTTGCTACTACAAGTCAGACGGTTTTGGCCTTCCAGTCGAGGCTCAAACTGGAAGCT
Organism: Megalocaria dilatata; assembly: GCA_034642435.1. Lineage (NCBI taxonomy): Eukaryota > Metazoa > Arthropoda > Insecta > Coleoptera > Coccinellidae > Megalocaria > Megalocaria dilatata. Next base: position 58,440,244 of record CM067854.1, on the reverse strand, counting down.
GGTGGGTTCATCTCCTTATAGGGGTTCTCGATTCGCGCGATGATATGGCGTAATCCCTATCACACTCTCTGCCTCTGGGGGCAGAGTGTGGAGACTGCTGAGTAATCACTTGGTGAGAGAGCCATGCTTACATGCCAATCCGAAAACCTGGAAGAATTCACGTGTACCCCGGGCCTGCCCCGCATGGCATTATAATTTGAAGTGTTTATCTTGACTAGGACCCTAGTTTTATTCCGGTGAAATGCAGGGTTGAGTCTTCATGCCTAAAGTAATGCCATTTGCGCCAGTCACTGGACACTTGTGGTGGAAGATCGACCGAATGGGGCCCTAGTTTCACCGTGAAGGTGGAATAAAGGGCTGAGCCGAGTTGATCAACACAGTGACAAGAGAGTCCGTCGCAGCATAGGGCCTCTCCCCTAAAATTAAAATTCCCTATTGCAGTAAATCTCTGGATTTTTCTGTCCAATGGCCGAGTGCGTTATGTAGCATACTGCGTTACCTCAGGAGGGTGAAGGCAGTCAGGAAGTATTCGTACGACCCAATTGGTGTTGGACTCAAGGGCGCAGTGGTTGACTGTCCGCATACTGGACTAGGAGGGTATTCCTTCTATCCGTTCGCAGACACTTATGTTCAGGATATGTCAAGAAATGCTTCAGGGTTTAGCGGGACTTGACGGTTCGACCGGCCTTGTCCTGAACCAGGATCGATTGCGGGACGTTCCAAGAATTTGTGGATCTCGACGATACGGCTAGTCCGTTGGTGCTTGAAGCCCGCATCAAGAAGAAAGACTTCACAACTTTTTGTGGGTCGTGACGTACGATTGAGGGTGCTCATACCAGTATGAATTGAGGCATCAGTCTTGAGACAACCTTGGTTCATGGGATTGCGTTTGGATAGAAGCATAAGAAGCCTCTTCAGCGTGTGAGTTGCGACCCAAACAACTCGGGTACTAACCATGCAGAGCCAATAGAGGTTGGATAGTGCTTCGCTGCTACCAGTCATACGGTTGTAGGTTGTAGAACATTCTGTTGTCCCTGTACAATACATGTCTCAAACTTTCCATATTTCCGAGCGCATGAAAGAAGGGCAGGATCTGCCTCTTGCTCAAATCAAAAGATAAGCCTCTGGAGGATCCGAAATCGTATCGTCGGTTTGCTCATTGAATGAGATGGGTAAGCCCTCAGAATGACTTATCCTCGCTAGAATCTCTCTCCTTCACTCTCAGGACAGGAAGCAGAGAATCAGTTCAGCTTTCACGCTGGTAGAACGATAGAAGATACCGTCAGACGGGTTATTAACTTCGCTAGAGAGGCGGAACAGCCATACGTGGCTGCCCTCTTTGCCGACATCGATGGGGCCTCCGACTACATGTGGTGGCCGGCAGTAATACGTCGATTCAGGTCGGCACTGTCAAGCTCCGGTTAACTCAGGCTCCTGAATTTGTTTCTATCCAGCCTTTTTATAACTTTAAGTCAAAACCACTGCACCTACGAGCGTGAAGTTAATAGAGCATGCTCCCAAGGATCGATTCTAGGACCGTTCATCTCGGACGTACTTTCCGACGAACTTCTCACTCTTCTTTCTCCTCTCCTGCCTCCTGAGGCCAGGATAAGCGTCGCTCATGCTGACGATCTCCCCCTCATCGTACGCTCCAAGAGCCGAATAGGCCCTTACCAGTCAAATTTCCGTACCGGAGGATAAGCTGCTCCAAAATAAGCTTCAGGTTTCATATTACTCAAGTAGTTCTCTTTAAAGGAAAACTCGACCCTAAACGACCACCAAACGTTTGCCTCTCCCAAGGTCCGCTAGAATGGACCACTCAATCTACCTACCGTGGGGTAGTCCTGGACGTGGGACTATCCTTCTCTCCTCATATCTCCTATATCCGTTCGAAAATTTCAAGCCTGAACATGAATTTCAGGCGACTTTCTAGAGCAATAGGCGACGACGGTAGAAACGCTAAGCGCGTTTTCTACAAGTCCGTCTTTCTACCCGTAGTTCTATACTGCTCTTCGGTATGTAACCACCACGCAAATAATACCCTTTTTCATCGAAACCTATCTGCTTGCCACAAATTAATCCTCCTCCTCATGTAGTCAGCCTATAGCTGACGTAGCCACGTCGGCCCTTGAGGTTCTCACAGGCAACATCCCTCTTAACCTGATGGCAGAATTCAATTCTGCCAAATTCCACTTCAGACGTGGACTTGCATATAAATTCCGTGACAGAACATTCGATCCCATGAATGTTTCTGAGACAAACTTCAAAAGTATGTGCACTAAATTCTCAAATGAGTTATGGACTCTGCTTCAGAACTCATGGCAGGAGAGCTGAGACCTCTGCCGATCTGGCAAAAACACTCATCTCTGGCTACCCAATGTCCGCTTTTCCAGCGAAAACCCCTACTTCAATTCTTCCTATTCCCTATCCTTTTTCATCACAGAACACGGCCGCTTCAGGGCAACCCTTAAAAGACTCAACCTATCCACCTCATCCTCTTGCCTATGGGGCACGGCGGACGAGACATCATCACATCTCTTGTTCTAATGTACCGAATACGCTACATACCGTCCGCTGGGCGTCCAACCTTGTCAATCTAATCCTCATTCCCTCGTTGATAGCATGGCTATCGTCAAATCTCAAAACGATGTTGGATCGAAATTAAAACACTATCGAGTTTATCTTACTTCTAAATCAACTGTCATAATTTTATGTATATTAAAAATCAAAGTTACTAATTCTCTTTTCCCATTATGTCTCAGAAAAGTCTTTTTCAAGTGGCTCAAGAAGATGTCATAGTGATAATAATATTAATATTGATATCTTTCCGCCACATCTAGGTGTCTGCTGGGACCTATAAGCCAGAGCAGAAACCTCTCTTTTCTTGTAATTTTTCATTTTCCTTCCTATTAGTAATCATTTCTTATAGCTTTCTGGGTGTCGGCTGGGGCTGAACAAGTCTGAGCGGAAATCCGGGAATACTATGATGATATAAGTAAATTTAACATTGGCGAGGAGCTCTGCTCATATGCTAATGAGAACAACTCTGAGTATGTTCAGTTATCTACGCTCCCCATGATATTGTAGCTTGACGCGCTGGGGGCGCTTGTCTTGACTAAGATCCTAGTTTCATCCCGGTTAAAAAGAGGGATAAGTCTTGATGCCTAAAGCAATGTCACTCGCGCCAGTCACTAGACACGTGTGGTGGAAATTCGAGCGAATGTGGCCCTAGTTGCACCGTAATGGTGAAATGGAGGGCTGAGCCGCGTTGTTCAACTCAGTGACAAGGGTCTGTCGCAACACAGGGCTTCACCGTTAAAACTTACGTACTTTACCCTATTGCAGTAAATCTCTGGATTTTTCTATCCAATGGCCGAGTGCGTTATGTAACATACTGCGTTACCCAGGGAGGCCCTCGGAAAGTATTCGTACGACCGGGCCACCCAATTGGTGTTGCATTCAGGGAGGCAGTGGTTGAAAGTCCGCATGCTGGACTAGGAGGGTGTTCCATCTATCTGTTTGCAGAAACCCATGTTCAGGATATCTTGAGGAAAGCTTCAGGGCTTAGCGGGACTTGACGTTTCGACCGGCCTCGTCCTGAGCCAGAATCAATTGCGGTACGTTCCTGGGGTTTGTGGATTTCGACGATACGGCTAGAGCGTTGATGCTTGAAGCCAGGATCAATTGAAAGACTTCACAAGGGTTCGAGGCTCACGACAATTGAGGCATCAATCTTGAGACTATTTTGGTTCATGGGACTGCATTCGGGCGAGTGAGTTGAGTCACAAATCAACTCGGGTACTGACACTGCAGAGCCACTAAAATAGTTGGATAGTGCTTCGCTGCTACCAGTCACGGTATAGGTTTTCGGATTGCAGCCGAAACTGGAAGCTTGGTGGGTTCAACACTTTGGAGTGGTTCTCGCTAATGCGCGATTATAAGGCGTACCTTTGTAACACTTTCTGCTTCCTGGGCAGAGACACTTCCTGAGTAGACACTTGGTGAAAGAGTCATGCTCACATGCCAGTAACCTAACCGGTAGAATTCACGATGTTCAGTTATCTAGACTAAGCAGACCTGATTGATTTTGGCTATTTCATTGAGTTGTGTGACCACGTCATACCATCTTTGAGCAAATGACGTTAGAATGAATTTCATTGATTTGATTGATCCTTACTTAATGTAAATTCAGCCCGACTGAATAAAATCATTAAGAATATTTTCACAATGGATTAATTCACAACAATTGTCTCGCCAACACTGTGGCTTTTTCATACCTAAATGAAGTTAGTTATACAGATATTTACAATAATTGTCTTCAATATATTTCCCAATTATTTGCACAATTTTTTTTCCATGTTTTCACTTATCTGTTTTGTAATGTTGTAATTTTTACAGTTATTTCAAACTGTGAACTTGAAGAAGCCATTATGTTGGCGAAACGATTGTTGTGGATTAATGAATTGTAGAAATATCGTTTATTTTATTGACGTAAGAAAGTTTTGACTTTAACTTGACAGTCAGAGTGGATCTCTATATCGCATTTCTGATAGTCTCTTTTTGAGTTAAAATTATTAAGGTTTCTTATTACAATGATTTTCGCTTGAAAGATGCATCATACTGTAGTATTTCATTCTCAGTCCGAACGTTAATTTTTAAGCTATCTTTTTACTGCTTTGAAAGCAATAGCAATCTTTTATCAGTTCAAAATTGTTGTAAACTACCTTTCAGATTAAAATCCCTTTAAAGTGTCATCAAGCTGATGAAGTAAACTGACTGTTCTCAAATGAATTTTGTAGAATTTATCTAAATGAATGTACCATGAGTCTGGAGGAAAGACATAGTTATTTACATTGTTTCCCATTATCGCCCACTGATGATATTGTATCTTTCCGAATGAAATATTGCTATTTTTTCTCATACGATTGAGCAAGATTGAACGAAATATGTCAAAGGTGTATATCAGATTGTGAACTTATTCATTGTTTAAGACCTTACTAATTTTTGTAATAACTTCTTTCATCTCATAAAACTATAATACATTGAATAGAATATTGAATCAAATTCACAAAAAAGCCTTACTTTTGGTGTACGTGTATTGTTACCATCGTTTCGAATTGCGTTCTTCTCATCTTCGTTAAATCTTTAGAAGTCAAGTCAATAAGATTATTCAGCAGATCCAAAAACCTTTGATTAGTTACTTTCATTATGGTTTTGTCGATTCTTGATCTTCTAAGAGCAATTTCAGAATCCTTCGTCCACAATATCTGGACTCCTACAAGAGCAGCCTAGAATTAGAAAGAAAAAATTATCGTTGCCAAGATATGGAATAAAAACTTGGACATGTTCAAATGACCCATTCATTCTTGATTTCGAGTTGAATGAGTTATTTGGATGGTACTTTGATGAAGTGAATAGGTCAATTATTTACTCTAGACCAATATCTGAATGATTCTACAGGTATTTTAAAGGAATAATTGATGACGAATTTTCTGAGTGATTTGAAAGCGTCAAAAAACATGCAAAAGATGAATAAAACCGACTCTTACAGACGTTATTATTTAGTAGTTGATCATAATTAAAATATGTTGTACTACCGAAAAATTCAAGAATTTACACCTTTTTTGTGATTGCAGTTTCAGGGTATTATCCCATCTTCAGACGACTGAAAACTTAACAAAAGGTACACAGTATTAAAGTAGGTAGTTACACAAAAGTATAGCAAGAATATTGGCACATTAGAGAGGAGTAGTCCGTCAACTGTGAGTTATTTAAATATATTGAGAATTTTGAATATACATTAATCCGGTCATTGGATGTTCATTACATTGAAGAAAAATGTATAACAGTTGTTTTTCTGCTATCATTTTGTGTATCTGCCTACTTTAATTATTTTCTACTTTTCGTAAATGTTTCACTCGTCTAACAATGAGGTAATACTTTGAAACTTCAGCCCCAATAATGTGTAAATTTTCATATTAGTTGGTCATATAACATGGTTATTTCTAAAAATTTGTTTCAATTAAAACTAAAAATGTTCGATCTATTTTTACACTTTGGAAATGAGGAGTACCTCTTAAAATATTATAATAAATATAATTTCCGAGAAATAAACAATAGAGAGGATAAAAATTACTCAACCTAGGCAGAATACTGTTTTCAAAAGTAGAATGCCATTTGGTAAGCGGTTTTTTATCCGTTTTTAATTACCTTTTCGAAAAATGGGAAGGTCAATAAGTTAAAAATTGAGAAAGAGTATAGTGAGCAAATATAGAGAATTAAAGATTAATTGACACTAAACTATTTTTTCCGTTATATTAGTGAAATTGTTAGCCATAATATTTTATATACTTTCAATTATTTCAGAATAAAATAAAAGTTTGTGGAAAAAGAAATCGGTTATTTTTTCTGTAGATGGCTGTAGTAATCCTCTTAAAATATCGATGAAACAATTCCAAATTTATGCTCGTTTTAAGGTGGCATTTAACACTAAAAAATATTCTCCTGCTGTTTTTTGTTTGGTCCATTTGTGAGTTACAGAGTGTTGAAAATTAAAGTCAACAAAGAGAACATTCAGTAAATTTTACAGTTTTTCTTTGATGAAGGCGAAAATAAAAGCCAAGCGCCTGAAATTGTGAATGATGTTTGTAGTCCGGATACTCTAATAGCTAATTACGTACCATTTTGGTTTCTTCGATTCGGTTCAGGTATTTTTTATTTTGAAGATGCACCCACACAGGCAGGTTCGACGTCGAAAAAAAATTCACTGTCATGTTAATAATCGTAGCATCACCCAGGAGCTAAAGATCGATCATAAACCAATTCCAAATCATTTGCGCAAAGCTCGATTCAAAAAGAAGCTCGAGGTTTGGGTGCCACACAATTAACACCAAAAAACATGATGGATTGAATTTCCATCTGCAAAGCCTTGGCCACACGGAATAAAATCGACCATTTCTTAAACGGGCGTCTGGAAATAAGAAATAGGTCGCATATGATAATACTGTGCGAAAACTATCGTAATCAAAGCGTGGTGAAGCAGCTCAAGCAGTGGACAAACCAGGACTAACGGCCAGAAAGGTTATACTATATATTTGGTGAGACTGGAAAGGAATAATTTATTATAAGTTGCTCCAATATAACCAAACACTAAATTCATATCTCTATTGTCAACAACTAGACCGTTTGTAGTCAGTGATTGACCAGAAACGGCCAGAATTGACCAACAGAAGAGGTGTGTTCAATCAGGAACACAGTTACACAGGTCTGTAGTGACTCGCCGGAAACTCCGGGAGCTTGGTTGGGAAGTTTTGATACATCCACCATATAGTTCGGTCCAACAAGCGATTGCAATTTTTTCTCGCATTGCAATGCTTCCCAGAGTGATAAGAAATTGGCATCAAGAGAATATTGTAAAAATCAATTACTGAAGTTTTTCGCCAATATTTTTAACAATATTTTGGATTATCAAAATTTTATATATTTGAGAACAAAAACAAAACAAGAAATAAAAAATGCTCATAGGGTTTATCTGCAACAAATCGAAAACAGCATATCTAGTGACTCTCAAAATTTTTGGTCATATGTTGCAAAAAATAAATCAATCTCAAGTTCTTCGACTGAAAACATGGTGTACAGGGGGGAAACAATAAAGGGACATCAGAATATTGCAGGAGCTTTTGCAGATAATTTCTTAAATCAAGCGGATTATAACACAGAAAATCTTGAGGGAACTTTTTTAACGAACTCCTTTTTAGATATAGATTCTATAAATGATGAAAATATTTTAAGAGCCGCAAAAAAACTTAAGCCAAAAAAATCTTGTGGCCCAGATATGATACCCTCTTATATAGTTAAAGGATGCATACAACTCTTGATCAAGCCCCTCAAAATAATATATAATCTAATTTTGCAAACCAGTACTTACCCTAGATTATGGAAATGCTCAAAAGTTTGCCCAATATTTAAAAATGGCATAAGGGAAGATATACAAAATTATCGGCCAGTAGCACTGATTTGTGCACCTAGTAAGCTTTTCGAATCGATCATTCATGAAAAAATTTTAAATCACGTTTATCCATGTCTAAGCGAAAAGCAACATGGTTTCTTACCTAAAAGGTCCACGATAACTAACCTAACATGTTTTGTACAAGAGGCAAACATGTTTTGTGCAAGAGGCAAAATAATAATCAACTAGATATTGTTTTCACAGATTTCAGCAAAGCCTTTGACAGGGTTGATCGCGAGGTTATGTTAAAAAAATTATACGCTTTTGGTCTTTCAGATCGATTATTGAAGCTGTCAGCATCGTATCTTATGGACAGGAAGCAGTATGTAGTTTATAAAGGAGGGGAATCAGGGGATTTTTTTACAAGATCTGGTGTACCCCAAGGGTCCAATCTAGGACCTTTATTCTTCCTATTACTAATAGACGATCTGCCAGAGGTAGTTCAGGACTCGCAATGTACACTATTCGCGGACGATTTTAAATTATTCAAGAAAATCAAAAGTCAAGAGGATGTGATTCTGCTACAAAATGACGTAGATAGAGTTTACGAGTGGTCCCTGGCAAGTCGCCTCTCATTTAATGTTGACAAATGCTTTAGTATGTCAATTACTAGGAAAAAAAAAACGAAATGATTTTCAGTATAAGATAAATAATGAAAATTTAGCCAAGAAGACTGAATGTAAGGATTTGGAAGTTACGCTAGATGAAAAACTCAACTTTGAGCAACATGTGACAGACATTGTAAACAATGCATATAGAATGCTTGGATTCATTATTAGGAACTCATTCAAATTCACAAAAATATCCACGTTACTAACACTTTATAATGCATTTGTGCGTAGTATTCTGGAATATGGTGCCATAATATGGTCTCCCTATTATGCAATTCATAAAAATGAAATTGAAAAGGTACAGAAAAAATTCCTAAGATTTCTATACTACAAAAAACATGGAGAGTATATTTTTAATCTCAGTTATCAAACTTCCTTAAATGAGTTTAAATTCACAACTCTAGAATTTAGAAGAAAAGTTGCTATTCTATTATTTCTCTTCAAGCTACTGCATAATGAAGTAGATAATCCAGAATTGTTGTCACAAATTTGCCTGAACTGTAGTACATATTTCAATAATAGAAGAAAAGATATATTTGTTTTGCCTAAACCTCGAACCAACCTAGGTTTAAGTTCCCCACTATACAATATGTGTTCTCTTGCAAATTGTTTGAGGAATATAGATTTCTATATTAAATGTTATGTAAAAACATTTAGAAAAAAAATTGAAATTGGAATGTCATCCTTAGAAGTAAATGCGAATTGTAACTGAAAGCCAATTTAAATGAAAAAGATCCATTTGTCATTGTCAACTAAATGTGTCTCTCAATATGATTTTGATTCAGGTCATTTGGAGTAGGTTTAGTTAGTTAGTTAGTTGCCTGTTCTGTAGATTACTCAATAAATAAAATAAAAAATAAAATAAAAACAATAAAATCCAAGCTTTCTATGAGAAAGGCATTATGAAGCAACCTTTAAAATAGCAACAAACTAAAGAACTAAACGGTGCATACTTGACCCAAATCTGACAATCCAAAACATGTTAAATAAGGTCTTGAATTTCATGCAAAAATAATGGATTGTTTTTCCCCAGCCTATTATATAGGGAACTCTATTAAAGATGTATAATAATTTTAACTATTTCATAGAAGTTTTAGTATTTTAATATGGGATAAGTTTCGATTAAAATATTATACTTTGAATTTGTTCATTATCCATTCTTTAATCCTCAACCTTTTCATTCAACTTGGTTGATTTTTTGGAAATATCTTTTTGAATTTGATGGGGATATAAATTATTATGATTATTTTTTCAGGAGGATGGATAATGGAAGTATATATTTCATGAGTAGCTTAAGCTGTGGAAATTATTACAAATAACGAAATTATATGTTTTTACACAAATAATTAAATTCAGTGTAGATCGATAATTTGAAATACATAGAAATATGATTTTTCAATAAACTAGCCATTATAATGACATAATTCGTATCTGGGAAGTTTTTGCTTGTCGTATGATTTCTATTTCTACGGAAATTAGGTTGTTTTCAAAACTTGATAGTTTTCAAAATACGAAGTATTGAAATGTCTCTACTGAATCCTTAATATAGTCTAATAATTTTGAGTTCATCTCTTAAATAAGTATAAGTCTATTCAATCAGTAAGCGCATCACTGAAATCGATTTGAAAATTTTAATGCCTTACAATATTTTCATTCACTCATAGTTTTACTCGTTTCCTGAAAAACCCTACTTACCAGTTTCATAAGCACCCACTACCTCATCTATAGAATATTCCACGACGACTGGATTGACTTTAAAGGGCATATGTTATGGTAGGAGTAGGTGAATCTGAATAACCTTCATGTTAGGGCTTCTCTTTGGGATATATAGGAGATTTTAAAGAAACGTTTCGAAAAATTGAATTCTCTATATTAGAAAATAATTTCTGAGTTGCAGAAATAAAAGTACAAGTAGCCTGATTTCGAACGAGATATCTAAGATGTCTAATTCAGCAGCTATAGAAGCACAACGCATTATTGCAGACCTTGTTTATATACTGAAATAAATAGTTTTGAAGTGACGAATTCAATTAGCTATTCAAAAATATATGGAATGAATATAAAGGCAAAAACAAGCGTGATAATTACGTGAAAATTGTACAATGATCAATACGAATTAATCTGTCATATTAAAGAATATTTTCGAATAGGGCCTCCTCTGTATTTCAAGACTTGTTCTGAAATTTGCAATGTAGCTTTTTGATGATAGGATATTAGGGTTCCTTTTTTTTTCTCCACAGGTACCCGAAATTTGCTGTAATAGTTGAATCCAACAATCATAGATCACAACGTCATATACTTTGTTTTTCATGTATCCTCACAAGAAGTAGTCTGGAGGTGTTAGATCAGGGTATCTTTGTCTCCAAGGTACAAGACCACCACGCCCCATCCACCTATTTTGAACATGTTCGGTCAAGTATTTCCTGAGATCCTTGACAAAATGTGGAGTGGCTCGATTGTGTTGGAAGCACATTCCTCTTCATGTAACATCTCCCAGGATATGAGGAAGGATATTTTGCAAGAAATAAATAATAAACCTTTTCCATTAATCTTCCTTCGAATACATCAGGTCCTATCAAATGATCATTATCAATTCCACAACATATTCCACATTTATACTAACAGTATTTTTAGTGCCTTCTCGAGTGAATTACAACTCATCCGTGAATACAATACGACAAATTGTTCTCCTGTCAGATATATAAAATTCTAATCGGGTCACTTCATCTAGTGGTTTTATTCACTAAACAAGCTGTACATGGATATGGATGTTGTTTTTCTGTCCTAGGCGTTCTCCTTGATCTTCTTAATCCGCCGTCTCAATGCGACGGTTTGCGATCCACCTGGCTATCAGAACTCTAGTGTTGCCACCCTGAAGATATCTGTGGATGTGTGTCCATACCATTTTCTCGTTGCTTTATTTCGTGGAAATATAAGACGACTACTTATTTTTCGGACGCTGAGAGGAGGATTTCGCTTCACCAAGTTGATAATTAATTTTTCTTCATTAAAATTATGTCTAATGAAACTATCAACTGCAGCATGAAACTTCCCATGCTCTCGGATATATCGAAAGACCTGTAAAAATGTTTTATGATTCGGAAGTCTATGGCCTGTAAATCGGCAACCATAATATTGGTTAGGCATGGTAAGAACATTACACAAATTGTAACTGAAGTTACAAGTACTTGGCAACAACTAGAGAACTAGTCAAAAGATTATCGGGAGAATAATAATCTGAATAATGTTGAAATGTTAAATATTATTTATGATCTTTCTGCAGCATCCTTGCAACTTCTGTTTCTCTATACCTATAGTTAAAAAAAATTCAATGGAATCGGAGCTTTTTTGATGGAAATTCTTCCTAAAAAAAGATTACTTCCACAATGTATTAATTCAACGACAATTGTTTCGCCAACACTGTAGCTTTGTCAAGTTTCGTTCAGGGTTCAAAATGTAAACAAATCTCGAAAATTATATAAAATTATTAAGTAGCTTATCGAAATATTTGTTATTCAAGCAAATTTTCTCGAGCATGAAGGAATTCTTATTAAAAGTTGAAAATACTTTGACCTTAAAAATCACATAATCATCTTCGCAGTCGTCATTTTTTAATATACGTTTTGTTGGATTATCAGGTTGTTGTTAAGTGTTTCTCTAAAACTAAAGATAGAGCGCAGTAAAGTAATGGGTGACTCTGTTTAAATTTGATATTGTGCACATTCAGCCATTATCTGAATCTGATTGGTAATTGATAAAGCAGCTCTCAATTTTAATCATATTCAATATGATTATACTCACCTGACCGCAAAATATTTGGAAACCAGTGACGAAATTGTATTCGGGATCGACGAAACATTGAGCCTGAACGGCAATAACTTGCTGAACTGTTGATTTAACGGTATTGAGTAATGTATTTAGCCAAAACTCAACGCCACCCTGACACTGAACAGCTTTCTCAAACATGACGACTTCACCATTATCCGATTTCATATCTATAATACAATCGGGCCTCTTCTCATCGAAATCAACCTAAAGAAATAACATCATTAATTATTGTTATTGATCTCCTGGATTTCCCGTAAAGACCCCTCAGAAGCATCAATGTAGCTTGTATTTTTCCTGCTGTTATACGAGTAAACATCAGACTTGATTTCTATGCATTCAGTAGTCTCTGAAGTATTGGAAAAATGAGAAAAATATCAAATGTGAATAACTGGAGAGAATCATTATACCGGTTTTGCCGGTAGACAGAATTACTTTTTACCTAGGATTCTTTATCAGCGAGTCCAACCTAGTTGTTTAAGATCATGTTTGTATTTTGAAATTTCCGATAAGAAATTCGTTTGTTACCTAAAATACTGAAGAGATCCACATATTTTTATAAAGGAAGATTAGGCGGGAAGAACCACCTAGTAAATTTTATGCCTACTTGTCACTGTCGATGCCAGGAGTAAGAGTCTATAGTCGCTTCATAGACTTGCACGCGCGTCTGAAAATGTAAACATAACCCCGGGAGATGATACTTTTGTTCTGCAGAAGATTGATGGTATTCATTGTAGACTGAACGCCGGTTTCGGAGGGTCCAGTTTTCCTTTGTTAGAAATAGAACGCCATTGACCATTGTTCATTAAAAGTGAAGGTTAGACACAAAGGGAAGTTGACTGAGCTGTCCTAACATGTAAAGCTATCGTATTGTATTGAATTACCTGAGGTCAACGTGAGTGTTATTTGTATCATGTATTCTTTATCTGTTGGTGGAATTTACTGTATTGATGCTCCAGCTAGGGGCGACCTGTTTGCTTTAATTTGAATTGACCATTTAACATATTTCATACATGTAAGCGTCTTTAGCTTCATTTCATTTATTCGGATCTGAGAGGTGGTTAACAATGGTACTTTGTTTGAGAATTCAGAGTGTTCAGAGTGAATGAAATGTGGATCCGCAATCAAATACTGACACCACAACCATGTGTCTTCAGAAAGAGCAGCAATAAGGCCTTCTTGAACAACAATTATTAGATATGAATGTTATAATGAATAGATAAGTGAATAGAAGACATCACAACATATGTGTCTTCAGAATGTCGCAACAAGACATTCCTGAACAACGTTATTATGCGCCCAGATTATAATAATCTAATTAGAGAGTAGGTGTGTGAATGGGGAGTTCCTGACCAAAGGGTTATTGTTAAACTACCTCGAAGATCTTTGTTACATGTTTCTATTGCCAGGTTATCTGTGTGTTCACTCAATTGATTGCCATATTTACCTTTGCATGCACACTAATTATGTTTTAGGGTATTAGAAAGGTTGTCGATCTCGGGAACCTTGATTTGTGAATAAAGGGAAGGACAGGGTTGAAGAATGTAAGGGAGCTGAAAAGAGATCAAGGTTTTTTATCTCTGACTCTTTTTTTGTCCTAAAGTATAACCTCGCTCTCATACACCGAGTTAGATGCGAGACCCTGCCTTCCGAAAACAAATATTGCATTTTTACTTATCATTGCATTCTTAACTTCCCGTCACTATTTCCTTGTTCTCGTTCAAGTGTAATTTGGGTTGTCTACACAACGTAACGTCCTATTCTTCCGCCACTAGATAAAAAGGTTAGTGTTCCTAAGAGTAATCCGTAAAATCTCAGATATCTAAGAGTACTCCGTAAAATCCCCGATATATTAGAGTACTCTTAAATGGTTGGGATAGCTCAATACATTACATAATTTGACGTCTTAATCTTCACTGCGTCTGCCGTAAAATGGGTATAGCCCTAGTAACGTTTGCAGTAAGGAGCACTTATTTTGATACTAAAATTTTATCATTTGGATTGACTGTTCAATCGTGTAACTTGCTATGGTAATTTTACATTTGTAACTGAAAAATAAACAACAGGTCAGACAGACGCCATCAAAACAAAATGGCTGCCATTATATACCCGTCCAAAATGAAAATTCCTTCAGTTTTTATGGTTTTTGCGCGATTATTCTAGGGAACAGCTTACTACCGTTTCGTCCAAATCTCTGTAGCTTTCGATTTTCGAGCTAAACGACTAGGTTGGACTTACAGATGAGATAGATCTGAAATTTTTGCTATTCAATAGAAACTACACGCATGTTTATTTGTGGTGTACTGTTTCCTCTCATCTCTACCATATGTTCATATTTACATTATACGAACATCTGCACAATTTATTTCATATTTTCACTAAGTTACTACAATTAGTTAACTAATCCACTCAGTGAACTTATTCATATCAAAAATTAGAAAGTAATCCTATATCGTTCCTTTGTGAGTTATCATTAATAGTCTTTTCCGCCCTTTATTGATATTTCAATATGAGTATTATTTTGAATGATGTTCTTGTGTAAAGAAGGTTTCTTGATAGCTATTCTTTTCGTTTTTCTCTTCCAATATCTACCGACTTCGCCGGATCTGTAGCGAAAAACTTCTTCGCTCCTCGTCCAGAAACCTGCCTTGCTCTATCGTAGTTTGACCGGCGTACCGATAGAGGACCCGACCAGTCAACAGATTCATGACTAACCGTCCCCGCCAGGTCCAAATAGAGTAAGGCACTGCGTTTGAAGATCAGCGTTTCAAGCGGACGCATGGTCACCGGCGTCAAAGGCAGAGCTGCGCATCACGCCTTGCCTGATGAGTTTCAGATGCGCATGCTCGGAAACGAAACGCCGTCTCCCGAACTAAGAGGTGGAAGCTCCCTCGCAACATCCTCATTTCACCCGAGAGCTTCAGATCTGTCCTGCAGAGACCATAACTAGTTCCACAGACAACACCCTATTGCCTAGCCTAGAGTCTATATTAACCCTTTTCACTTTTTCATTTCAGAATGATATAGGTAAAATAGGATTAGCCATAAGTAGACTGCAAGGTAAGTGATAATTATTTTCAATTTTCGCAATTAATCGAACACTCTTATTCTTTTCACAGTAAAAAGCTATAATTTATCTGCCTTATGATCCTTTCGATGATTTGAAAATATCTGAAAGAAGCTAAATACTGGATAGAAACAACACTTTGACCAGCTAGACAAGAATGAAAAATGTTATCTCTGAATGAGAATTACTGGAAGTAATGAGAAAACATTCAATTATATCAACTTATGGATTTAAAATAGCACTCTCTCCAATTGGATTTGCAGATGAGTTCATTAATGAAATTGATCGATTGTTCATACACGAAGTATAACCTACAAAGTGTTTTAAAAACTGTAGAACAAAGATTAAATCACTCTTCAGAAGTGAATATTTTTTAATTGGGAGAATTTGGTGTTCCATATTAGATTCTTAGAGAATAGCTATATCGCTTGTAGAAATGATCTTTCATCTATAAATTTGCGATAAAAAAATTTCCTCTCAAAATAAAAATAGATACATATTTCCCTTTGTTTTATGTGCATTATATTCCGTAGGCAATTTGCATCGAACAATACTATCACTTTTTCTTGTAGGTGTTGCTCATCTTGCTGAAATCAGAGGAAAATCAAAGAGAAGTATGATACTTACTGAGGCAACAGCGTCAAACAAACTCAGCAAATGTGGTCTGATGCTTGTTGGATCAGAGCTTTGTCCCAAAATTTCTAATAACACAGGATCAGAAATGAAGAAGAATCTTGGAAACAGAAGTCGTTTACTTTCTGTAACAAAAGTGGATGGTATTGATTTAAACAGATTTCAGTAAGCTTGGTAGTAAGTTTCATACAAATGAAATAATTCAAAATATACAATCACGGAATTTCTTTGAAATATAACAAAAAGTATAAATACACTGATATAAATCGGGTTTGACAATAAGAGGAGGTTTTTCTATATCTTTCTAGGAGAAGTATGAAAGTTTTGATGAAATTTGAAAATGATATGCAGATATCCTCAATGAGCAAGATTTCTTATTCAAAGAAAAAATAATATAATAATATGATATCCATGAATAAAATTTCATCAATGTCTTCAATATACTCGTATATTTTGAGCGAACAAAGGAATATCAGGCAAGTTCTTCACCGACAATGTAGAAGTATCTTATATTGAAGAAGTTTTATTGCCAATAGCTCAGCTAACCCAAAATCACACCGCAATTCTAAAATATCAGCCAATTCATATAAGAGATTTGATATTTCTCATAAGATGGATCATTTCGTCGAAAAATGATTCGTATCGAAACTAAAAGAATATCTCTTCCACCTGACATGGATTGAGCGCAATATTTCTTTCTATCGCAAGAGACATAATAACTCTATCGCTTGACACTTCCAATTTTCTTCTATGGAAGTATTTCAAGTTATCACGGTTTGTGAAACATTCCTATTAAAGAGCTTAACAATACATATACGTTTTTGATAATTTTCCAAATATCCAGAATACAATCGACTAAAAATCTCGTTTATATTTACGAATTCCAAAGAACAAACCTAAATATCCTGTCAAACTCTTTTGGCATGTTTCTAACTGCTCTAGAAGATGTGGCAACAGTTGGCCCATAGTTTCATCACCAGTGCAACATTCCACCGCATTCGGAACCTCGTGGGCTCGGGCCATAATCTTTACCCACGACTTGTCGATATTCTGAAAAAATCGATGAGGTCTCTCTATGATATCTCGAGAATCCTGTAGATATTACTTACACTGAATCTCTTCGCTTCCGCCGGTAGCTGCTTAGCGATGTCACCACCAACAAATACCGCCTCTAGATACACCCAGAGGTTTTGTACCAGTAGCCATTTCTCCAATATTTCTGACGTGGTTACAAGCTTATGCACCCAAAGTTGAATTTCTTTCTTGAATGGGGCGTTATATCTGAAGAGTTGATATATTTTACATAGCACTGACTTCGTATGAGTGGCCTTGACCTGGTCGCACATTTATTATTGAATAATTTAAAATAAATTAATACGGCTGATCTGTACCAAAAAGCAATTAATAAGGAGTATGAGCTATGGTAATAGAAAGTTCTAGAAATCGAGACAGTATAACATACATCTGTATAACAATTTTATACTCAAACAAACTCTACAAGGTTTTGTAGATCACAGAGGCAAATTGCAGGCATGCGCAGATTTTAAACTGATTGGTTTTCATCAGTGCAATGTATGCTAGTGACTACAAATCTGTCGCTATACACAGACTCCAAGATATTAATAATACACTAGCGCCCTCTAGAGTATGCAAAATACATACACAGAGACTCTAAGATAATAATAATACACTAACGCCAGTTAATTCAAGTAAAGAAATGTATTCTCGATATTTTCACGTTACCAACGCAGAATAAACTTTCCTTATGCCCAAATCAGACCATTATTTGCCGTAATGCTCAGAAATTAACATATTCATATTAAAATAATTTCATTCGGCTGATCTGTACCAAAAATCATAAATGAGGAGTATGAGCTATGGTATGGCACATGCATGCAGTTTGCCTCTGTGATCTACAAAACCTTGTCGAGTTTGTTTGAGTACAGAATTGTTATCCAGATGTATGTTACACTGTCTCTATTTCTAGAACTTTCTATTACCATACTCCTTATTAATGACTGAATCATTTCACCGATTTATAAATATCTGAACGGATTGCAATTAATTCAAATATTAGAAAAATTATTGAATAAATAATCTTTAAAAAACAAATTTGTCCGATTGATATTTACATTTATTAGTTCATAATTACCTCTGTTACCCTCACAGGTTCAGTATTTTCAATGCTCATCCGAATTTCAAATTATTTACATTAGTTTTTTTGTATCTACCTTATGTTGTCCCAATAAATTCCTACCTGTTACTAAGGAGCGAATTCATCACCATCAAACTGTCTTCTAGCAACATAATGATTTCTCCTGTTTCCGTACCCTTCATCAATAGCTCTCCTCTGGACTTAAAGGATGAAAAGGACAAATCGACCACCGCCCAGTCGGCGATAACCTGCTTCAGCTTTGCCTCGATATCTTTCTCTTTGACTGCGCTGATGCAAATGTCTTCAACGTCGTCTTTAAACTGAAGAAGAGGTGCTTCCATAACATTTCTCAGGGTGAATGTGGGGGAATCTATATCGAAGTTGTAGCTGCAGGTGTTAGACAGACGTTTCCAATGTCTTTCTTTCATTGCCTAAACAGAACCAGAGGAATTATTATCAGCCTGGTAATATTTGTCTGGTAAATTATACAGACGTGATTAAACTATAGCCACCCTTTTGAAGTGTTAGTGTTGAGTACTCCAAGGCCTTTTCCCTCGACGTACTTATATTTCAACCTATATCACCATTGAAATTTATTTTCGCGTCAACATTAAGGACATTTTGAGAATAACAGATGTAACAATGAGATTGTTTTCACGCATATCATTAGGTGAAATATTTTTAAATGAATAAGGTGAATAAAAACACTTGGCTTAAGTTTTACTGTTTATTTCATGCCTGTTGTCAGTGAAAACCCGAAACATATAATATATATCAACAGACATGAAATAAACATTGTTTTTATTTATATTTTTAAGATAGGACAATGACTACTAGTAAACATAGCAGGAACTATCACAGGTTGTTTTTGAAGGTGAGTTTCTCTTTTAACAGGAGGTAGAACTCATCAAAATTAACCATTTCACAAAAACTCGCTTATATAAAATGTTGAAGAGGTTCTGAACCTATTTAGTTGCTTTCGTAACATACTATTTAAAAGTAATTTTAAGTTCAGTTCTGTTACTTTGGTTACTTCAAATGCTTCGATGCTCATATGCCAAATCATAATCAAGTCCAGTGCAAATATAAATGTGGTCATTTTTATGAATTTATTAAAAGATGGTGCATATTCATTCAAATGTTGAATATTTAGGTAGTTCAAGTAAGATGCAGCAGAAAGATATACGTTGGGAAATGTTCAATATCCGCAAATGTTTGCTTTAGTGAGTAGAAAGTTGCAGTTTAACAACTTTAAATAAATTGGGTCAATTATGCTAGTGACTAGGTTATTTTTTTCAAATGAAATCAAATTTATGTGGGTATTTTCAAAAGTTAGCCTTTTCATGTCAGATGGTGAAACTCATTAGAATGCAGCCAAAACAGCCAAAAAACTTTTACAAAATAAGATCTGTACATACCGAAAGTAGAGAAAAATTATGATTCCTAGTCAAAAATCGACCAAGTTCGTATTCTAAACAAAACCATATAGCCGGTTAATTTATCTCGAGATAAAATTGAATATGATATTACCGATCTTACAGAAATACATACTAGTACGGAAAAGACAGTCGCAAACATAGGCAATTCAATGTTAATTAAGGTTCCAGTGGAGCTGTGGAAAAATCAAAACCTCAGCGCGATGCGGTGATGAATAAAGTACTGTTTTCACTCAATGATCGAAATGAGCAGTGCAAAGTCTCGTTTCGATCGGAGAATCCCTTCCTGCATTGAGAGAGAACAGTCCTTTACTCATCATTGCATCGCGTTGAGGTTTTAATGCTTCCAGTGCTGGACTGGACACCGACCAGTGTTTTTGACTGTTTTTTTCATACCTGTATATAGGTTGATATTACCTTCTTGGATTTAAATGAGACATATGAGATCTGTTGATATGTAAACGCCACTCAAGAACTCACAAAATCGTTCAATGTTTAGACACACTTAAATCGTTAATCTCGATTCAGTGTTTGAATCGATACATGCTGCAATTGAGGCTGCATCTTGACCTCGATCATATTGGCGTCGCTAAATTTAACAGAACCGGATTACAAAGAACCGAATTTCAATTAAAGGGCTTATATCTTCGTCCCCTTGAATATTTTATATAGACGATTTTGTTGAAATACTTTATTTTGATTAATTGTACCTCCTGTTAGAAAAGTCTCACCTTTGAAATCTCCCTGTATAATGATGATATTACTGAGGATATATTTTTCGTTCGAATTAACTCCATTTGACAACTTTATCAAGAGTATCATTTCTCGAATGATTCTTGAACCCTCAGTGAAAAACGATACAGTTTAGGATTTCTCTCGATGAGATGCGATAAAATACTCTGAAAATCTATAATTTATTGAGCACTGTTGAATTTAAATAATTCAATTTATTTTTCCTGAATTAAATCCGCAGAATTGTTTTCTAAATTTGATATCTTGAATTCGAATATGGCATTTTGTGCCTAAGGGCTCAAATTTCGAATGAGTGACATTTTAATGAAACATACGTAACATTTATTATGGGTTTAACTTTAATTAAATTAAAAATACCAAAGTGGTATTTGTTATAATTATATGACACAAATATTAAAGTAACATATATAGATAAATAAAGAACTGCCCAATAAAATTAACTTTTCATTGAAAGCTTCGGAAGCTTCGTCTTTTCGCGAGCCTTTACATATGAAGCAGCGAAAATATTATTTTCTTTCGTCCAACTAATGGATCGTTAATAACCTTTCTTTCTGCAATGGCCAGGTTAACCCAATTAGGTCACTCTTTTCTAAACCAGTCGTTTGTTTTATCCATATTGTCCCAGAAGCACAAGAAGAAACGATAGTTGGTTTAGCCACTTTACTGCCCAAGGAGAAAATAAACCATTTTCAAGTCAACAAAAATCACCCATTGATGCTCATAAAATTCAATCTTCTCAAGATTTTTTGATGAGTGACCAATAGGTATTTAACCATATTTGTTACTATTTTGTGGAAGGACTCATTTCAAACTTCGTTTTGTGCTGTCAGTAAATAAGGGACGATCATCAAGAGAATATTCAGAAATACCGAATATCCGCATGATTCCTCTAATTTCTTCACAAAATAAAAGATTGTCTTCTTGGGAGACGAATAGTAGCAGATTCTTTTCTTTTGTAAGGTGAAAAATATTTTTGGCTCCTTGTTTCAATAAACATTTGTCGTTCAACTTGGAACCCAATAATTCATAAGCTTCTTTTATCAAACTCAGATCTCTGCTGGGGCTGTGTAATAAATCGTGGTTAAAACGTTGGGAACATTATGTCATAACCTCGTCATCTGCGTTACTGTTAGAACGGTGGTCAGGAGAACACAATTTTGGAATCAGCATTTCCTCTGAGAGGGAGGCCGAGAGTCTTACAGATACTAAATAAGAATAAGTCCACTTGCTACGATTGTTTCGGCTACTTCCTTTAATATCTACACCATGCATAAATAACAATCCTCGAAGTGGTTTTGTAGTTCTCCCCGAATCATCCGTACACCGAAACTCTTTCCGGTAGTCTACTGCCCTAAATGTTCTTTACAAGTTTGACAGGCCACATGTGAAGCACAAGTTTCATCATGATGATCAAATTCAACACAAGGATATCCTAGACAAGCTCTTTCTGTAAAATAAGTAACAAATTCTCTGTTTTCTTGTAACGTATAATCTTCACATATGTAGCGAAACATATCAGAACTATTTATACAACTCCTTCCACTTGAACACGGCCCTAAACTGATTTTATGTCTATTTGAAAACACAATTCTCTCAAAAATACAAAATCTAGCTCTACTTTTATCTTCTTTGTGCGGCGATATTTCAGTAACTAACTTTTCTAGAAGTGGCATCGCAAATTGGTTAAGAAACTGAGAACTTCCTTATTTAATGGTAGAATAACAATACATCGATGAAGGATCTTCTGAAAGTATATCTCCACATTAAACTTATATCTTTGAAATTTTTAACCAGGGTTTTAGAGCCAAATTATTCCTCTTCCTGTAAAGGGGGCAACTTTGAGGTGTTTTATGGCTACAGGGATATTAAAAGCATTACATATTGATTTACGAAGTTCGACTGCACAATTTGATCATACTGTATATTGTAATTTTGGAACAAACATGATTGAATAAATATTGACTGAAAAAACATTGATAGATGAGTTGATCTATGTAAATAAATAGAGTTGATAGAGAAAAACTTATTTAGTATCTGGATTGAGCTTTTCAAGTAAATTCTTAAACAGCTCCAAAAACCTAAGCACCAAAGAAATATAATTTTTGTAGGCCTGTGTTATTATTTACAATGCTTGTAATCATTATTTTATAGATTGCACAATATTTGTACGAGAGAATATTCGAAATTCTGATTATCGAAGAACGTAATCTTACTTTAGTCTATCTGAATACTTTAATTCGAATCTTTTTTGCTTGGTACTTCTCTAGAGTTTTAATTTGATTATTTAAAGTTGAACTCCTTACAATTTTGTTAATATTAATGTATCTATTCCTTTTGGAGCTTGGAGGAATTCTTTTCATCTCATCAGAAAACTTTGACTAGTGAAATCTATTTCACCTTTTCAATTCGCAAACTACGTTTTTCTTTTAGAGAAAACATTGATTTTGAGCCCTCAGTTTGATTCGATCATAAGAAAATTTTCTTGAAAAATTCCATTTAATATAAGAAAATTATAAACCAATGTTAACAGGGACTGTTGATATGCATAAAAAATTACACTGGTCGACAAGATTTTTGTAACACAAATCAGATCTTTTTTGATAGAAATACCCTTCTAATAACAGGAAAAATATTTCTAAAGCTAACACTTTTCAATAGCTCAATAGGACCATTTTACATTAGTAAGTAGTCAATTTTATGAGAGGACGGTTAAAATGGATGCATTTTATAACAGGAAAAGTACCTAAACTGTGTTGTTTACAATATAAGACATAAATTAAGATTAAAAATCAGTCTTCTGTTGAGTTTCGAAGTGACTGGTTTCTTATGTGTATGTAAGAAAGTATTTCAAGAACGAAAATGTCGAGACAGACGCGGCTCAGTTGCAAAATCTCTCCTGGCAAATTTTGTTATATTTGTGGAGAATTTATAGTGAAATCACAAGCCAGGCGATTTTCTGAAAATGTTAAAAGGCCTATTTACAAAATTTTGGTGTTTTAATTGGAGATCAAGACAAGCAGTGGGTTTCCCATGTGTGCTGTGTTAGTTGTAGCGTTTCATAGGTGCACTGGATGAATGGAAAGAGAAAAAGCATGACTTTCGCAGTTCCTATGGCAAGGCGAGAACCCACTAATCATTTAGAAGATTGCTAATTTTGCCTGACAAAGATGGAAGGTTATTCCAAAAAGGGAAAGTACAAAACGAATATCCAAATTTGCAGTTTCTCCAGGTCGATCTTCTTGAAAAGAAGATATAGACTCATTGAGGTGTCTCTTTCGGGGCGATCTGAGGGAGAAGGCTGAGTTTCTTGTAACTATGGAACGAGATCAGAGCTGATGATGATGGGTGGTGGTGTTCGCATGCAGGGCGGTACTGTGGTTGAAGGGTTGATGTCTGAGGCTCCGGTAGTGGTGGATCGGAGCACGACCCTGGTTTCCTGACTCGGCCTGGATCCAACGGTGCCGACGGGTGTGACAATCCCGCATTACCCTAGCTGGCTTCAGCAAGGCCTGGGTTTCCAAGGTCCTAAAGTTGCAAGGGAATGCGTTCCCGAAGCAAGTCCCAACAATGACACTATGATTGCTACCACGGGAGGGCAGGTGCCCACAGAAGAAATCCTGGCCAATCTAGTAGAGGATAGGTTTCGTGGGGGCAGTAGTTGAAAGCCAGCATGCTGGGCTAGAAGGGTTCTATCCCTTCGGCATGTGAGTTGCGTATTCCAATTCGGGTGCTAATCTGCATAGTTAGAAGTAGTTTGGATAGTGCTGCGCCCTATGCCAGTGGGGACCTAAGTCTTGAAAGCTGAATCCAAACTGGAAGTTGTGAATCAATTGTGGCGCGCTGATTCGGCTTATCCTTTTCCCGCGCCCATGGGGGCTGTGAGAGTAGGCCTGAGGGCAGGTAGGTCACAATTAGCAACCGTACTTCCTATCCAAATTTGCAGTCTGCAATACGAACTGTTTCTCATAAACTGTGGTTTAGAAAGATACAACGCATCATCAGGCTGCTCCGAAGAACAGTGCACTGGCCCTACATTTACTCCAGGTGCCAATTCTGGCGAGCCACATTTAATTGTTAAAAGTGAGTTAAATGATACAGTACGTGATTTGGACTTACCGAAGCAACATTCAGAATTTCTTGGTTTCCGTCTTGAGGAATGGAA
The DNA here is from genome assembly GCA_034642435.1 of Megalocaria dilatata. Lineage (NCBI taxonomy): Eukaryota > Metazoa > Arthropoda > Insecta > Coleoptera > Coccinellidae > Megalocaria > Megalocaria dilatata. The sequence continues at coordinate 58,415,594 of CM067854.1, read as the reverse complement.
TTTATTAGGCAGCAAAACGAAAATTACGAATTTCAGAAAAAAAAATGATCCGTTTTCTTCATTCTACAGTATGAAAAATTTGTTGTGTGCGTGAAAAGCTGTGTTATTGCATAATGCAAATTTAAAATCCTCTATACCAGTTGCCCGTTTAGTGACGACGAAAGAAAGTTATAAAAATATGTGCACTCATTTCGATGAAAGAAACCAAAACATGTATAAATGAAGATATGTCGGGACTTGAAACTTAGGATTTTAGCGGAACTTCAGGGAGGATTTACAAATAATTGCCGTTTCCTTTGTATATGGAACAGTCGTGTAGTAAATCAGAATTATATATAAAAAAATTTGGCCAGAAAGAAGTGTATTTCAACCGGTATCTCAAAATGTTGAGTTTAGACCTCTTGTAGACCTCAAAAATGTCCTTCTGCCTCCTCTTCACATTAAACTTAAGCTGATGAAAAACTTTGTGAAGGTTATGAATGAAGATGGTGATGGATTCAAATACTTATAACAAGTCTTCCCAAGTTAAGTCAAATTGAAGGAAGGTATTTTTATTGGACCACAAATCAGAAAATTGCTGGATGACGTTAATTTTACAGGTAAGCTTACCAGGCAGGAACTCAGAGCATGGAACTCATTTGTTAGAGTAGTGAGAGGATTTTTGGGCAACAATATGGATGCAAACTACCAACAGGTAGTTCATGAACTATTACAATCTACAAATCGGTTGTCATTAAAAATTCATTTTCTCCATTCACATCTGTCATTTCCATATGATTTTAAGTAAAAGACTTTATTTCCGCATATATATTATATATAATATAAGCTGAAATAAAGTGTTTTACTTCAAATCATATACGATGAATTTGCGTCAAGTAGAGACCGAAACACTCAAGAATCTGTCGTTTTTTCCTGAATATTTACGAGTAGTCAGTGATGAGCAGGATGAAAGATTCCACCTATATATTAGGACAATAGAAATTCGCTATCAAGGACGATGGGATCCAGCCAGGTGATTATTGCTGGTTTTTGAAGAGAGAAGATATGACCCCCCATAATGTGACAAAATAGAATTTAATTAGTAGTTGAAGTCCATATTTTCAATCTTTGTGTTTTTCTTAAATTTTAGGTACGTTTAGTAGGTATGAAACGAAATAATTTTTTAAATGCACATCAGATATTGTAACATTAAATGTGGTTCTGGAAATGTAATAAGAAAATGTTATGTGCAACAACAGTGTTTATCTCATTTTCGTATTTGGATACTGTTATTCTACCATAATATGCTATTCAGCTTTATGTTTCAACCAGCAAATATTTTTTTGTCGGCCAGTGTCATGAGTCCCTCAAATTTGGCATATATCTTTCATTAGTTTATGAGATTGATTACCTTATTAGCCATGAGTTCAAGCAGGGGACATGTCTCACTGAAATCATCAATCTTCTTTTTCAAATCCAAGAATGCAGGCCAATCTTTCAATGCCTTTGGAAGTTTACGACATCTGAAATACATTAAGACTAAGGAAGAAATCATTTCCTTATATTCAGGAGAATGGCCAAAAATAGAACTCTCAAAAAATTTACTGGAAAAAGTTACATTACAGTACTTCATCTGAAGAGATTCAATATTTTTCTTGAATTAATAGTAATATGATGCGTCATCTGTCAACTAGTATTCAAAATTAATTGAGTTCAGTCGACCCCATTAGTGCACATCGATTCTTACGGAAGAAAATATTGACCAAAGACTTCGCCTTACATTTCTTGTTACATATCACATTTCGTATGCTGGCTAAATTTATGATTTTTACAATAATATAAAGCACTGAATAACAAACTCGAACAATTTTATGACCAGTGACCTAATAAATATAACCGATCAATCTTTTGCCTGGTTTACTTTCGTTACTTGTTCCGTTTTTCAGACTCTGATTTTCACTGCGTGAAAACCTGGTCTGCTCTATCATTCAAGCTAACTAATATAATTCAACGCACGAACTGAAAGCTCTTCCGAAAAAAACCTTTAAAATGATGATTGAAAAAAATTGTTCCGGAAGAGGGAATATTTCAATGTTGACAAAAGAAGTTTTGAGGAATAACTGTAAAATTAATTTTTTATATTACAATATTCCAATTTTTCTCTCCTAAAAGTACTCAGAATGCCTGAAATATCGATAACCATTCTTTCATTGATTAATGAACATAAATAAGATATAGGTACTCTAGACGAGTCCAAAACAACACATTTATGTGACATTTTATCATCCTCATAACCGAGATATATAGTGGTATCTTTTCACCAGATTTTCCATTTTCCATAACTTTTGAACAATCCAGCATGGACTTCTGTCAAGCAGCGATTCAACAGCTTGTTTATTGAAATTTTTGGATTATTTGATTGAAATATTTGGAAAAGTGTAAAATTTTCAATAGGGCTAAGTAGACCTTATCGTGCCTCATGTCATTGTATTTGAAGAAAATTTCGGGAAATGATTTGATTCAAACATGAATTTCCTATAAATTCCACAGAAAAATCATACATTGAGGTGGAATTGGAGAATTACTGATTGAATATTCGGATTACTTCAGTTTAGATGAATTTAGTAGTTTCATCTTTTGTTGAGCAAACGGAGTTTTCTTTTCTTTTTTTGTCTTAGCTTTTTCATGAAATTTGTTGATGTATTTAATTTACTAGTACCGGCTTTGTGGCAATCTATTTATTCAGTTTATGAATCACGTACAGGCTCACGTCGCCTTGATTTTCGTTCATGTCTGTAGATAGCTTCTCAGAATGAACTATACTATTGTTATTATTATTATTATTATGATCAATTCTTTATTCTTTACTTTTAGTTTTCAACGAGATGCGGACTGCGTCACAACATTTATCTACATTTGAGCCAGGAATTTTGGCACCATGCGAGTGGTGTTCAGCACGATCGCTTTTTGCAGTAGTATGTACACGTTCTTTCGAATATTATTACTATTATTATAATTATTATTTTGATCATTTCTTTATTCTTTACTTTCAGTTTTCAATGAGATGCAGACTGAGTCACAACATTCTCATCTACATTCAAGCCAGGTATTTCCGCACTACGCGAGTGATGTTCAACACGGTCGCTTTTTGCAGGAGTATGAACGTTTTTTTCAAATTCCCAATGTTTCTTGTAAATTATGTAAACTGGTCGGTGTTATTCCAGTGACTGATATTAGTATGGGAACTATTATTATGTTTTCTAACCGCCATACATTTTTTATTTCCTCTGCGAGGTAAGGTCATTCTCATCTACATTCAAGTCAGGAATTTCCGCACTACGCGAGTCATGTTCAACACGGTCGCTTTTTGCAGGAGTATGAACACTTTTTTTCAAATTCCCAATGTTTCTTCTAAATTATGTAAACTGGTCGGTGTTATTCCAGTGGCTGATATTAGTATGGGAACTATTATTATGTTTTCTAACCGCCATACATTTTTTATTTCCTCTGCGAGGGTAAGGTATTTTGCCTTCTTCTCTACCATTGTACTTTGTTCGTTGTGGGTGTTAGGAATAGCTATATCTATCAAGTAGGCAGCTTTAAGCTGTTTATCGTATACTACAATAACTGGTCTATTATAAGGGATTGTTTTATCTGTAAGGATAGATCTGTCGAAATATACGCTATATCTTTCCGATTCCAGCACAGCCTGAGTTTCATACTTATAGTACGGTATTTTTTGTCCCAGAGCTTAAATTTGCTACATAAATTTTGATGAACGATTGGAGCAACTTCGTTATCGGTGAAGGTATTCAGTTTGGCTCAAGGCACTGCAGGCAGATGTTACATGCTGGATCGTTTCAGATCTAATCCCACATCTTCGACATATGGCGTCCTGTATATTTGGGTCTGTCGTGATGTATTTTAGGTAGTTTTTTATTTTAGCTATCTGATTCTGGATGGCTACCATCAACCCCTCTGTTTCGGGAAACAATTCTCCTCGCGTTAACCAGGCGTTCGACGCTACACTATAGACATATGTGTGGTCAGAAGCGTTATCATTTTTAAAATTATTATTATTATTTATAAATAATTCTCAAGAATTATTTGAAGTGTATCCAAAAATATAATCGTTAGAAAAATTTTGTATTGTATTGAACATAAAGGTTCATACGAGTAGGTTTCATAAGTACATTTTGAAAACTGGTATCGGATGTTTTTTGCCGGTTCAAATTTTTGAAGTTCATATTAATATTTCTGTGGAACCGAAATTAAAATCAATCATCCTAATGCCAATTATCGGACCAAGAATACGCTGAATTTTGATCGTGTATGGTTCTTGCGTCGGTAATGAATGGGAATATCAATCATATTACCTAATCGACGATTGCCATGCCATAGAACTTTCTCTTCAGCTCACAATGATATTCGCGAAAATTGCCAGTATCCAAATTGAATAATACCCAAGAAATACGCCAACTAGATATTAACGAAGACATTCTTGAAAAACCTCGATTACACTCCGCCACTTTCACTGCTACTCACGCTGCCCAAAGATTTCCAAAAATACTTCTGCGGCAGTATCGACGGGCAGGAGTCTTCACACAATTCTCCATCACTTCTGTCACAATCAAGTTTCAGCCATTGCTGGACGACGAAATTGCAGCCTTGTCTCGTTAATTTGTATAAATATGTAAGTGACTTGAGAACATACGTAGACCCCAAAAATCTTTGCACGATATCGAACGCAAGCCAAATTTGTTGGTCTACATCATCTGCGCCTAATCCAGATTTGAAAGAATTCTGTTTTATCTTGAGAAGAGGCCTAAATGTAGACATATGTGATTTTTCCTTAGCTTTCAGTTCTTCATATTCTGACTAATTATTCTCCAAGCATCACGCACTTTCTGCTTGAGTTTGTGATTTTTATTTGCGCAGTTCCAAATTTCTCTTTCAGTCCCAAGAAGTTCTGAAAAAGTTATTATTTTATCGTTACTCTACACCGTCGGTGTTTGAGAAGACATTTTGCATCAAAAATTCACAAAAATAATAATGCAGCGGTAGGGACATGAAAAGTGAAGTGATTACATTCTTACGTTGACCGTTTCTCTGCTCGCTTCTCTGCTTCCTACTCTTCAGTGTAATTCGCCCCCCAGGCATTAGATCTTGTCGTGATGGGAGTGCTTGCCTTGACTAGGACCCTAGTTTCGTCCCGGCGAAATGGAAAGTTAAGTCTTGGTGCCTAACGTAATGCCATTCGCGCCAGTCACTGCACCTGTATGGTGGAAGATCTCCGAATGGGGCCCTAGTTTTGTCGTTCTGGTGAAATGAAGGGTTGAGCCGGTTGATTAACTCAGTGACAGGGAGTCTGTCGCAGCACCGGGCTTCTCCCTTGAAACTGGCGTACTATACCCTATTGCAGTATGAATCTCCGGATTTTTCTGTGTAATGTCCGAGTGCGTTATGTAGTATACTGCGTTACCTCGGGGGATGGGGGGAGGTTTGCTCACAGGTGTTACTTGTACCACCTGGCCACCCCTTTGGTGTTGGACTCGAGGGGGCAGTGGTTGAAAGTCCGCATGATGGACTAGGGGTGTATTTCGTTTATCTGTTCGCAGACCCGCATATTCGGGATATTATCATGAAACGACTCGGGACCGGCCTGTCCTGGCCCGGGATCAATGCGTATTAGGGTTTGTGGATCTCGACCAAATAGCTCTGCCATTAGTGCTTGACGCCAGGATCAATCAAATGACTTCACATGGGTTCGGTGAGTTAGGACGTACAGGCCGCTGGACGGTGCTTGTACCAGGATCAATTGTAGTCGCCAATCTTGGGATTATCTTAGTTCATGGGACTGCGTTCGGATGGATGGAATTCCCTCCGGCGGGTGAGTTGCGTCTCAAATCAACTCGGGTACTGACCTGCAGAGCCAATAGAGGTTGAGTAGTGCTTCGCTGCTACCAGTCAGATGGTTCTGGCTTTCGAGTCGGGGCCCAAACTGGAAGCTGGTGGGTTCACCTCTTCGGAGGGGTTCTCGCTTCGCGCGATGATATGGCGTAATCCTTATCACACTTTCTACCTCTTGGGGTGGACTGTGGAGACTGCTGTGTAGTCACTTGGATAAGAGTTATGCTCGCATGCCAATAACATTACTTGGTAGAATTCACGTGTTCAGTGTAATTCGCCCCCCAGGCATTAGATATTGTAGTGATGGGGATGCTTGCCTTTACTAGGATCCTAGTTTCTTCCCGGCGAAATGGAGGGTTTAGTCTTGGTGTCTAGCGTAATGCCATTTCGCGCCAGTCACTGGACCTGTATGGTGGAAGATCTCCGAATGAGGCCCTAGTTTTGCCGTTCTGGTGAAATGGAGGGTTGAGCTGGTTGATTAACTGTTACAGGGAGTCTGTCACAGCGCAGGGCTTATCCCTTAAAACTGGCGGACTCTACCCTATCGCAGTATAAATCTCCGAATTCTTTGTAATGACCGAGTGCGTTATGTAGCATACTGCGTTACCTTGGTTTGCCTCAGGTGTTACTTGTACCACCTGGCCACCCCATTGGTGTTGGACTCGAGGGGAGAGTGGTTGAAAGTCCGCATGCTGGACTAGGGAGGTATTTCATTTATCTGCTCACAGACCCCCATGTTCAGGATATTCTTATGAAATGACTCGGGGTTTAACGGGACCTGACGGTTCGACCGGCCTTGTTCTGGCTCCAGATCAATGTGTAACTTTTTAGGGTTTGTGGATCTCGACGAAATGGCCTAGCCGTTAGTGCTTGATGCCAGGATCAATCAAAAGACTTTTTATGGGTTCGGTGAGTAATGACGTACAGGCTGTGTTGACGGTGCTCGTACCAGGATCAATTTAATTCATCAATCTTGAGATTATCTTAGTTCATGGGGCTGCTTGGATTAGAATTCCTTCTGCAGGTAAGTTGCGTCACAAGCTAACACGGGTACTGACCTGCAGAGCCAGTAGAGGTTGGATAGTGCTTCGCTGCTACCAGTCAGTATCAATTTATTTTGGATTTTTCTGAAGATTTTTTATATATTATTGATGCCTTAGATTTTGGTTTTGGAGTTATATTGGGTCAATAAAGTCGATTATTTCAGATTAACCAGGAGACCATCTTCTTTTGATTCTTTATTTGAGGCCACTATTTCGAATCAGATAGATTATCATCGGATCTATCATCTGATCTGAAAGGGAGCATAATTCGTAATATTTCCATTAAAGGTCAGTAAATTTTGACTTTGAAACAGTACATATATTTAACAACTTTCTGATAATTCACTTAATTTAGAAATTGGAAACAGATACTCGTTTGGCAACGGGCGTTGAACAGAGGGACTCTGAATTTCAAGATATAGCTTGGAGCCCTATCAGTGAGGAGCAAGGATCCGAACACTCGTTTATGAGAAGGCCATCAGGTTTTGGATTCTTATAATTCGAGGTTTAGTTACTATCTTATTGTCAAGGTCCGTGTGTTTTCAGCTTTAAACCAAGTACATTGAAGAATATGTGACAGCTATTTGATAATTTATTTAGTTAATAATTATTGTGGAGAGATATCTGGGACCCTTAATTTTTGATTATTTGCATACTATACATTTTTAAAAGATCATCTGATTTGAAATAAATAAATGTCATCTTATATTAAAGCTAAGCCTGCGATAGTGAACCTACTTTAAAAAGCATAGGACCATTCCCTTCCCCTTTTAATGATCATACAGTTTGTAATATTTGAATGAATCATTTAAGTTGTTATATTTACTTCTTCAAATTGTAAATCTTTCACACCCTGAGTTAAGTATATCACCTTGAAATGCTGCTTAAAGGTGGCGCCCATTTATAACGAGCTAGCCGGTGATAATGTGAAACTGTATTCAATAGTATGACAAAACACAAAAATACAGAAAATACAGAATTTTTTATATATATATATATATATATATATATATATATATATATGTATAATAGCTTTTTTAAGAAGTTATTCATAGATTTGAACGTTTCGTCGGAAATGGACTACTGAATAAGTGCGCAAAAGCTTCCGACTTCATGTCGGTGCTTTTCATCATATTTTATACCAACACAGCTTAAGGGTGATTTTAATTGGATTTCCTTCTAAATTATTTGCTTGCATTCCTCAAAGGTATGAACATCGCAAGAATGTATTTCCAGCATGATGGTTCTCCACCTTATTTAAAATTTATGGTAAGGAACTTTTTAAATCAGGACTTTCCAAATATAGTAAGGCATATGTGGACCACGTATCTAGCTTCCTAGGTCAACAGATATCAATTCTTTCGTTATTTGAAATCTTTAATGTATTCGTCTGAGAAAAAAATGAGCAACTGCTTATCAATGTATTGAAGAAGCCTGTTACAAGACATATGTTGAAAAAGACAAAAAAAAATGCTCATTGAACAAAACGGTGGCACCTACATTTGATCAACTTCTGTGATCCACTGACATTTTTTGTTCAGTTATTTGTTTACTCATTAATTTCATTCATTTCAAATACATTTGTTACAATAAATGTTCATCTGAAATAATTGATCCGAATATCAAGAAATATAAATATTCATTCAGTAGAAAGAGTAATTTATTCAGTTCAATCATAATATGAGATTTTTCTAAAAAGTGAATGAAACTTTTTTATTAAATTCAATCTTTCCCCGAAAGTTTCGATGAGTAAAATGACGTGCGAGACAGTGAATCGAAAATTTTAAAATATTTTCAAATAATTGTCTTTATAAAATAAAACACTTGTTTACATTTTCTACTTTATTAACTATAAAGTAGAAAATGTAAACAAGTGTTTTATTTTATAATGACAATTACAACTGATTTCTACCAAGCAACGGCCCAGTCTATCATATATTTTCAAATATTTCAATCATGTTCCAAATTTTCGATAAACGTGGTATAACTTCCCGGCTTAAAAAAAGTTCCATATTTTTTCATTATGAACATGGATTTCTAAGCATTTTGAAGATGAATCGATTGATCTGTGGAATTGAATCATACATTTCAAATATCAATAGACCACACTGAGTGGTTCCAAATTTAGGAGAAAATATTGCTGAACACGTAAAACACCTCCCTTAAGTAATTGATTAGTCCTATCACATATTGTTTTGTTGGAATTGTATAAGGTACATCTACCTCAAGTAACCATATGTTCATTTACCAATGAAATATCCAGCATAATATTATTGAAAAAATATATTAGACAGTATTTTCATTTCCACAAAAATCAATACAATATAATAGAACAATTGTTTCACAACGATGTGGCTTCTTCAGTTATCTACATTCTACTAACCGATGGTGTCTAGTGTAACAGAGTTTAAATACAGTTGAAAAGGTGACAAAATAATGGTAAAAACTAGTCATAAAAACTTAGGGTTGGAGTTTGTAGCTAAAAAATGCCATTAGGGATAGATATTCAGTAATGGGGATGTGTCAACATCTGTCGTTAATTCGAAAGGATCTTATGGGCTTTTACCTGTTAATTGCAATCTGGAACTTTTACTTCCGACGTGGAAAATTTCATAGTTATTATTGAAATTACGTAAGAATTCCTTAAGATGATTAGCATATGTCGAATGTACAAAATCAGATATGTAACTTCTTTAGTGTTCTTGGTTTCTTTTCTTGAATGATCTAACTGTCTGGCCAATATATACTAAAGAGCAATCGTTGCAAGTCAACTTGTAGACTCCAGATTTATTTTATTTTTTTGTCCGATCCTTATTGTTTTTTTATGTAAGTACTGAGGCTATTGATTTTTAAAACCATCAATAACCTCAGTATTTACATTAAAAATAATAAGGATCGACAATTAAATAAAATAGATCTGGAGTCTACAAGTTGACTTGCAACGATTGCCCTTTAGTATGTATTTTATGAAACTTGTTACAACACTCTGAAAATTAAGAAAACATGGTGCGTCACTTAACGTGCAGCACCGAAGTTATAGAAGCATGAAAGTGAAACGTCATCGAAGCATTTGCCAACAGGTGTTACCATTAAATGATCAGCTCAGTATTGAAATCATCTAAAGAGATACCGGGAGTACGAAAGATAAAAACAGAAGCGAAGTATGGACAAACAGATGACACCACTAAATACAAATCACCGAACTCAAACTACCGGGAAGTAAAACATGGGAAGCAGTTAGAACCGGTACAGCATTCCTCTCGTATTACATCTATATACATGTGTATTCAAATCGTGATAACGATTGTATTGCAGAGTGTTACTATCACATATTAATACTTTAGTGTTGTTGGTTCTTATGCCTTCGTTGATATTTATTTGTTTGCCTTTATATTTCATGTGCCTAATAAAGTGTATTGTTGGGTTATTGAAAGTAGTAAGCAGTCTACTTTCTTTCTCAACACAATCCACAGTATATGTTGGACATACAGGTAGATCTTTCAAGAAAAGAATCCAAGAACACCAAAGAAGTTACATATCGGATGCCGTGAATTCGACATATGCTAATCATCTTAAGGAATTCAGATGTAATTTCAAAAATAACTATGAAATTTTCCACGTCGAAACAAAAGTTCCAGATTAATACTTTTAGAATCGTTTGAAATCAACAGGTACAATGCAAGTAAAATCCTTGTGAATGAATAAACAGATGTTGACAGATCCCCATTACTGAATATCTTTCCCTATGAAATTTTTTAGCGGCAAACTCCAATAAAAACCCTGAGTTTTTATGACATGTTTTCACTATTATTCTGTCACGTACTCAACTGTATTTAAACTCTGTTACACCAGACACCGTCAGTCAGAAGAATGTAGATACGCGAGGAAGTCACATCGTGGTCAAACAATTGTTGTATTGTAAACATTTTTGTGGAAATGTCTCTTATATTTCAATTTAAATGAGTGTCTACCAAGTAAAGACCGAAGCAATCAAATACATAATATAATTGTTTGGTGGCTAAGCCCAACCTCATTATTTTCCGCAAAAGCATTTAGAAAAGATGAAGAACAATTAAAAGTTTATTTTGGAAATGAATTTTCATCGTCTAATTTACCTGTTCTGGAAGTCTGCCAATTCAGCTATTATCACCTCAGTGTCAACATCAGCCCACAATATGTCATAATAACCATCAATGCTCTTGTTTACTTGCAAGTATAACCCATATAGTTTGTTCAACAAATTGAATTCTTTCCTCCTTTTATGCAATATGGGATAATCCTTGACTTCCAAGCCGAATAATTTTTCGCCGCTACTGTACATTTCGAACTTGCGCCATAACTCATCAAAGCGATCTTGAAAGACCAGTACTCTATCGCTCGCCTCCCTGGCTTCTAGGCCTGGTACCATCGGACCCCTTTCCTCGAAATCCTTATCAAAAGTTTCAACTTCAGAAGCGAACTTATCCACGCCAGCTGTCAACTCCTCCAGCAGCGGTGCTTGTGCATCGTAAATGGCTTCTTGCGTTTGTTTTGCCTGAATAAATAACAATTTTTATGATCATTTCATGCTAAATAGTACTTGTATATACTATATTGCTATGTATAGAAGGACAAGAAATGGTTGATCAAAAATGTTTTCGTTGGAAAAATTTTCGCTAGATTGCTAATACTCTTTTTCTTTATAGTTCTAGATTTTGATCATAATCTGGCAACCAGTTTTGACAGCAGATGGAAAGATGGTAAGATCAGCCGGCTTTAATAATGCATGCTTAATTTTGCGATAAACGAAATGATTCACCAATGAGTTTCCTTAAATTTTGTTGAGCTCACGGAATTTCTTGCTCTGGTTACACGAATGTTGAAAAGAGCTTAATGAGAATGATTCAGTATTATCAGTGAATATGATTGTTAGAAAGAACTGAAAGAATCCTTAAAATCAAAGATATTGTATAAAGAACCTTTCATTAAGAATGATAAGAATTTAATTTCCAATTAGAGAGGTTTTACACATCAACTTAATTCTTACTTTGTTTTAAAGTTGAACAATGCAGTTATGTTTGGAATAATATATCGTTCAAATGTCTACCACGGCTGTGTTGACATTGACATATCTGATCCCTCTAATTTTTTATCACTCTGTTGTAAAATGTGGCTTGTTGGCATAGATTTGTGCATACAGATAGTCCCAAAGAAAATAATCCAGAGGTATCAAATCATATAACTGTGGAGGCCAATTCACAAATATTCGTCGTGAGATAATCGCATTATCAAACTTTTTCTCAGCAAAGCGAGACTAGTATCAGCTTAAGAGAATATATTGACATTTTGTTGGAATCATACTCTACAGTATTGATGTTCTGACCACAGAAATTCCAGTAACATGGTCCTATAGTGGCCCACACTCACGGTTAAAGTTGTGCCATCCCCACTTCGTAAGAAATAAATTCCTATGATGCCGCCATGCTATAAACAGCACCACATAAAGAAATGCAACGAAATTTCAAGTAACAATTATGTGTTGTTCTTGCACTAATAATGGCAATTTTTATTACTAACAAAGCCTATTAACCAAATTGTGCTTCGTCTGACACGATGATCTGTTGGTCAGAATCAGTACTATATGCTCAGATGCCAGTCAGCAAACTCTCGATGCATTTTTGATAAATTGACTTTAGTACATGAGTCAGTACGACTTTATAAGGCTAAGCACCGAAAGATCCCGGCTTGAGGTCTCGCTACAGTAGGAAAGAAATTTTCTAGTTACACGGGTTTTGGATACCATTTCACTGGTGGTTCGAAAATTAACAGTGTTGTGCCTGAGGTGACGTAAGGTAGTAACAGCCTAACCAGAACACAACTGCACTCCACCACAACTGAATTCGCATCAGCTTGTGCGAGTAAAGTAGGACTTTGACAGAACAAACAGGAGTATCAGGATAATATCATAACCACCACTTTGGTTACATTTATTTATTACTTCCACCTGGTCGAGAGGAGTCAAACGCTGCAACATGAAACTGTATATGCTAAATATATAAAAATAATAAAAAATCTATTAGAAACAAAAAAAAAATTTTTGGAAAGTGTCACCCATATCCAAAAACCTTTTATATGCCTTAGTACCATCTACAACCTCTACTCTGTACATCGACGCTATGGAGGAAATGCAGTGGAAAATCGCCATAACTTTCTCAGAAAATCAGCACATTACTTCAACCTCTTTCACGTAAAAGTTTATATAATTTCTATGATATATTTGGAAGTGGGACACACTTCTGAACGACTATTCGAGTAGAATTGATTTTTTCAAAAAAGAGAAACCACAAGCAGTTATCTCTGAACCTGCTGGAACTCATTTCTCAACGAATGTAAATAACGGGTTATCCATTTCTTGGTCCGGATTTCACAGCCCTGTTTCAATGACATATGTTGAACAGAACTGTGGTCCGAAGCCTCACATGTTCAGTTGAAGCCATTTAACAATATGGATCGCTGATATACTGCTGAACGTGTAAAAATTGTGAAAACTCACTACAAAAACAATGATTCTGTATTAAGTACGTTTCCTGCATTACGCGAAGATTATGGTGGATTTAAAAGTCCATCTAAGCGTACAATTGGTAATACAGTGACAAAATTCGAAGAGAGGCTGTTACTGATGTCTTTAGACCCATACACCATCGAAATGCACGCTCGACCGAAAAAATTTCTACTGTAAGTGAAAGTGTTGAAGAAGATTCAAATTGATCAATTCAGCGGCACGTACAAGATTTGGGCCTCTCTTACGGTACGCTATGGCATATTTTGCATTTGGATTTGCATCTCTATCCTCATAAGTTGACACAAAATGTTAAGCCAGCTGACCATAGAATGCGTAGAACATATGCCGATTGGGTGCTTGAATAACACCGTTTGGATGACGATTTTTTGCATCAAATTTTGTTCAGCGACGAAGCACATTTTCCTTCGGTGACTATGCAAAGAAGCAAAATTGTCGCATCTGGGGCACTGAAAATTCTCATGTAACTACTGAGAGACCATTACATTCACAAAAAGTCACTGTATGGTGTGCAATTTGGTCTGTTGGAGTGATTGGCTCGTACTTCTTCGAAAATGAAGGTGTAACTCAAACCGCCAACTCTCGTTATTAGTCAAATGATAACCGATTTAGGAAAAAGAAAGAGATGTCGTTCCTGCAAGATGTTAAAACAAACCAAACAACACGATCCGTTTTGGCTTTATTGAAAGAAAAATTCGCAGGACGCTTAATTTCTCGTTTCGGCGATGTGTATTGGCCTCCAAGATCTTGTGATTTATCGCCTTTGGATTTTTTATTTTATACCGATAATCCTCGGACTATTCAGGATGTGAAAACCAACATCTGTCAAGTTATTGGTGAGATATTACCCGAAATGTGCCGGCGAGGCATCGAAAATTACCTCACAAGGATCGAGTCTTGTAATAAATCACTCGGAGAATATTTAAATGTTGTTGTTTTCCACACATAATGACAAAATCTAAACATTATTTTGAAAAAAAAATTTGATCGATATTTTAAATGAAAGAGTGTTTTATTTACATTTTCCGTCGGAAGCACAAAATGATTATCAGAGAAAAATTTTCGCATTCAATTCAATCAAACTCAGCACTCATTAAAAAGATTTGTTTCAATTTGTATAAACCCAAAATTTTGTTTCCAGTGTTTCTTTTCATCTTCAAACTTTTTGGCAATGCCTTTTCAACTACTTTTCCTAGGATTAGTAGTAGATTACTTGATCTGTAATTCTGTGGAGTATTTATGTTTTTTCCAGGTTTATTGAAAAATATTGTTTCTGCATTGACATTATATATGGAGTTTTGATTATATATTAAACGTAAGCGGTGCTTACTTTAGACATTAATTTAATTCTAAAAGTTTTTTGAATAAAATATTTTTGAAATTAAAATTGTAGAAGACTAACAGATTTAATCTGTTTTGATATTCAAATTTTATTATGTTCGTTCATCGATAAAAACCGTTCAGTGGTATCGCAGTTATTCACTCGAAGGTTTTCGCAATTTGTTATAATAGTTTTTAAAACTAGTGATCTGATCCAGAAGAAATTTGATATTGGGTGGGTTTGAATTATGAATATATCAGTGCTGTTCAAAAACGACAAAATCTGCTCATTAGTTTATGAGTTAGTAATTATCATTAGAAATTATGTTTTTCAAATAATTTTTAAAGTACAAATACGATCGATTTGAAATTTACTATTAAGATGTAAAATAATGGCATAAGGGGTGTGCATATTTTCGTCAAGATAAATTACGAGAATATTTTAGAAATTTTTGCCCACATGATTGCAGCAAAAATTATGAAAAGTATATGAAATTGGTTCGCCTTATTCTTTTCCAACTCTTTCTTGCCAATATGTAACGATGCAGATCGAATGGAGAAGGATGGTACAAACTTTTAAGGTATTTTCACATTTCAATGGGTTTTTCCGTTTTTTTCAGAAGAATGGTTCGAAAATTGTATAAAATGATGTTTATTTGATTTTCGGATAACAGAACACAAAATTCTGTGTTTTTACTCATAAGTAAGAATAACTTCACAAATTTAATTATAATTTTCAGTGGAAATCGATCATCGCGAAAGCTTCTTATTACGTTTGAGTGTCTTTCGCCATTTTTTCCAATTACAGATGTAAAGTTTTCTGAAATTTCATAATAAGCTGAATTTTCTCTATGACATATTATTACAAAAAGGCGATGCAGTATCTTTTCTGTCAGATCTCAAAATAACAACGAGTTTGAGAGAAAGTTTATTTTGATATGCGATGTAATGAAATTTATAACAAGGCTTAAAATAGAAAACTTCAGAGAGAAAAAAAGATTAAATTGAAGAATTACGATGTGTACATAAGGTTCAACAATGTTGGAATGTATCCTGAAATAAAAACATTCTCTATAGATTGAATCTGACCCCAGAAGATATTAGTTTAATTGGGAAAAATCTCAAATAAATAAAAATGACAATCCATAATAATTGTTTTCATTCCATCAAATTCATTTTCATTTTTATTCATTTAATTTATACTAATATTTTTGGCGTCAGACTCAATCTCTAGTAAAAGTTTCTATATACAACAGTTTTTCAATTTCATTTTGTTTTTTGTCATTATGATCTCTCATTTTCTTTAATGTTTTCTGTTACGTGTTTTGCACAAGTCCGAAATCAAAAAATGAAGGTAATTAAACATTAAGATTCAAATGAGTATTCGCTTTGCATTGCTGTATATTTCATATAAAGAAATGTTAAGTGTACTCTCTCTTCAAAAATAACTTGGATTTTATTTTTTCCTCAAATGGAAATATTTCGTATTCCTGAGAAAAGAGTTCAGTAATACTTACATGAACACCCATGTTACCAAAGTTGAACCTTAAAGTATCCACTCTTTCGATATCTTCTCTTGGGACATCAATTTTGAACCTGGTGAAAATGGCATAAGCTTCTTCCATGGCTACAAGCTCCATGTCCATTTCGATGAAATTATCACGAATCCTTTCAAGACATTGCATGGCTAATCTTAAATTGAATACCATGTGAAATGAAATATAGAGGGCTTTTTTGGTAATCTCTAGTTACCTGCAATCGTCGAGGTCCTTTATTTTTCTGCTCATTACTTTTTCTTGCGTTTTAATGAAATCCACCATTTTATTGAGCCTATGCTTATTCCTCAATGCTAAATTATTGCCCATAATATATTTCCATGCATTTGATTCGACCAATAAAGCGAGTTTGAATTCATCTGTGGTAAAAAAAGATGTTTGAAGGCTTACTTAGAGTTCAATAGAAAAAATTTGCGTGGAATCAGTGAAATATTATTACGGGTTTCAAATAAAATACGAAACAATTGGAATGAGTTCAAAAATTATTCTAAATGTTAGACAATTATTTATTTTGAATACTCCATGATTACAATGATAATTGTGTTTGGGATAGAATTCGATTAATCTAATTTTTGGTATCTTTTCGAATTCAAAACGCATCTATTTGGAAGTTTTTTTACACAACCAACGACTACAAATATCCTGTCTGTTCAGCAAGAATAATTTAGAAGTAGAATAACCACGCACCTGTCTTAGCGAAGTTTAGTGAGGATCGTGTGATTAAGAATTTGAAAACAATTTTTTGAGCAGATCAGCGTTGAGCACTATAACTTTGGAAAGGAGAGAAATAGAAACTTGGAACTTCCTAGCTAAGTTTGGGGTCCAAATATATCAGTTGAGTTTGTTACTGGTTGGAATCAGTTGAGTGATCCCGTAGAGTTTATAAGGATTCGAAATTGTCTCTCAATTTCATTGATATTTTCCATCCTACAGGTTCCATTGATATGACTTTGAGGTTTGGAAGTATAATGATAACGTATATATTCTTGTCAAATTTCATGAGGATCGTATGATTGACGGATTCAAAATAAAGACAGAAATTTTGTGAGCCGAACACATGAAGAAGAACTAGGTGGAATATTCGGGAATAAATTTTGAACATCAAGTGAAATGAATCTAGCATTGTGTGAGATGCGGATATTTTTATCTTACTCGTATTTATTAGCTGTAGTGAATTTTTCAGTTTCTTTTATAATCCTATGAAGTACTTCTTCAGAAAGTTTAGATGATTGTGCACTAAAAAATGAAACAATCTGTTTAATAGGGTCACCTTTTTCATGTAATTTGATCATGGAGGTTGCAGATCATTAAAACTAATCCACTTATTGGGGCGAAATAATAAATTAATAAATAGTCCATACAAAATTCACTACAGGTATTAAATAAGATATGAAATATCCGCCTCTCACACAATGCTAAATTCATCTCATTTGATGTTCAAAATTTATTTCCGAGCATTCCACTTAATGAAATAACTGAACTAGTTGAAAATTTACTGATCAAAAACAGATATAATACGAAAGTCAAAGAAGAAATTTTAGAATGCCCAAAAATTTCCACTGAAAAAAATCATTTTCAGTTCAAAAAAAAAATATAATTAATTAATAAATTAAATAAATCCGAAAAAGGTTTAATTATGGAAAATCTTTGAGTCCTTTATCAGCCCAGATATTCATGAATAATATTGAATCTAAAATTCACCTAAATCCTCTTATGAATTATACTTTATATTGCTATATATATATGTAAACGATATTTTCGGTTGCTTCACATGTACAGACAGACTATTAAAAAAATTCTTTTTGTTTATCAGCGAAATACATCCCTCAATATTATCCACCAAATTCACATTAATTTCCAATATTTCATAAACCAACATATACTGATACTATTATACACAATTAATCAAATCATCCTATAAACCAAAAATTATCAGTATTTAATTGTATGATCCATATATTAGTTAGCATCCCCATGAATAGAGAAAACTATATTTCTGAACTCAAAATCATTGAAAAGATAGCTACTATTAATGGCTACTATCCTACACTGATAGATAAATTTCTGATGATATAAAATAATAAAAAAGCTTTAAATATGGTATAACCAAATACAGAAGAAAATCTGAAATAAATTTCTTTAAAATATACTGAAGGTAGGTATTCCTGAGAAAATAAATAGAATTTGAGAACTTCATTCAAAACTTATTCAAACTCATTAAAAATAATAAAGATGTTACACATAAATATGATAAATCGGGAGTTCAAAAATTAACCTGCGGTGATTGGCCCAAAAGTTTACATAGGACAGACTGGAAGAACTTTCCGACATAGAATTTGTGAACATTTGAAGAGTTTCCTCAAGAACAAAAGTAATTCCACATAAACGAACCATTTATTAGAAACAGGACATATATATTTTTAACCATAATTTTGAAATTTTACACATAGAAAGTAAAAGATATGCCTTAAATCTGTTGGATTCCCTAGAGACAAATAAATAGAACAAAATAAAAATAGTAGTTAACTAAAAATTATCTAAATAAGTAACGTTCAAAAACGCTCCACTGTTGATATGATTTTCTAAAAAACGCTCCAATAATGTGATTAAACTAAGACCATTAAGAAGTTTGAATTGAAGTACGTAATTCAGGAAAATCGTGGAATATTGAATTTTAATTGTTTCTTATAAGACGTCTAATCAGAAGGCGGTAAGTACTACGTATATCCCGGTCAATATTTTGTGCTATTGTGAATACGAATCATTATTTTTGATTAATTTCATTCTCTGCAGTTTACACAGGGTAACATGGTGCTTTATACGATATGCATTTAATTTCCCTTCTTATGCTTTGATATGATAACGTGCCCTTATTCCTGGATATTTCATCTCATGTTTATTATCTCGTAAATAATTGTAATAATGTCTAGATTCACCAGAAGTGAGATCACGAGTTGCAGGCACTATCTTATGGATTTCAAATTTGCAGTCTTGGTACCGGAAGATCTTAGAACTCGACAATCTTGGTTCGGGACCTTCTTTTTCCTGGAGTATCTCTTTGGTTGAATTATCCTAATACCAGAGAATCTTCCTTCTGCCGGATTTAGAGTATCTTATTACCGAGCCATATTATTTCCGGATGCTCTATTGGTCCTTTGGAACAATTTGAAGCTGAAGACCTACTGATAATAAGTAGTTGGAGAAAGGACTACCACTTCGACAATTTGGAAAACAATATTCCAGGAGAACCTCAAAAATAAGTCCTTATGTAAATCTCGGATCTCAATCTAACTGTAAAACTGTATTATTTTGTAAATAAGAGTCACTGTTTTAATTTTAAAGTTTAAATAAATTGATAGGGAGTAAGAGTTTGCATTTTCATTATCGGATTGACAATTTGGGTTTAATTCGGAAATGACAAGTTTTATTTATCTTTTCATTGGCGCACTATGAGGCATTTAACGAAGTAGGATGTTTTATGTGCGGACGGACAAAAACGCTAGCACAAGTTAGAGCGTTTTAGTTTCAATTTTTTTTTATCTTTTTATCATAGCCTCCGCTGTAGGGGGTTAGCGATTTGGTTTCAAATAACTCACCCCTGTTTAATATATTCAGATAAACTGGGATTTATAGAGACTCCTTTTTTGAGTTTTAGTGCGCAATAAAAATTTGTGTACGTACTCTCATATAAATAGAAGCCGATTTCGAAAACAAATTTAGTTTTTGAAAAATGTAAGATACCTCCTACCTGAAAATGCTACTTTAATACCGAAAAAATTGCTGTATTACCACGTTATGAGGATTTTCCAGAAGTATCTGTATGCTCACTATTCTACAGTTAAAATTAATGTCAATTTTAGTGATCCATTGCCAATTTCGATGGAGGTTTCTCAGGGTACGGTGTTGGGTCCTGTACTTTTCCTAATATATAATAACGGGCTTACTCTTATTGGCGCAGGACGGGTAATATCGTATGCTGATGACACTGTGGTTTTATTCAGTGGAAAGACATGAAACGCTACGTAAAAAAAACGGAAATAGGAATGAAAAATATTCTCTCGTGGCTTGATTGTAGCCTTTCAAATCTGAACCTTTCGAAAACGTTTTTCATAATATTTTCTTTTACGATGGTTGGTTAACCTAGTCAAAAAGATCTAAAAATACATGCTAGCGATTGTTTCAGCGAAAATTGCCATTGTAAATCTATAAAAAAGGAGGAGTACACTAAGTACCTAGTATGTTGATCAGCATTTGAGATGGGAAGAACATATTAATTATATCTCAAAGCAACTGAAGAACTTGTTTTTTACATTTTATCAACATTGATCGGATCAATTATAAGTTATTGTATAACAGGTTGAGGTAACTGTTCTTCCAGTGTCCTAAAAAGACTTGAAGTTGTCCAAAATACGGTCATCAAAATCATTTGAAAAAAAATCGTAGATACCCAAATGAAATATTATATAAAGAGGCCAATATTATGTCAGTCAGGAAGGTGTTCGCTTTGAGATTCGTTTTGTGGACAAAACAATCGCGGTTCAAATTTGAAGAATGTGAGAAAAGAAGGTTGTTAGGAAATGTGGTGATGCTGTTTTTCGGGAAATCATTTACGCAAAACACTATCTCCTACCTAGGTTCAAGATTGTTCAACTGGCTACCGACAAAAATTAAAATAATTTCAGATAAGAGCAAATTCGAAACAGAAGCTAAGAAGTATATTAAATCCACTCTCAACTTGTTCTAGGAAGTATAAATTCAAAGTCGATAAGTCGTTAATGTAGGTTGCACTCGGCTTTTTTTCCCTTTGGGGTAAATTATGTTGTTATTTGTGGCGAACGGGCGTCTGTTCAAGGAACAACTTCGAATGTTTCAGGCCAGAATGGCTTCGCCAGAAAGACTCTAGCCTTGAGTGCATTCTGCCTGTTATCGTCTAGTTAGCCACGTCATGTGGTATTCCCAGGAATGGTTCCGGTCCGCTACCAGAGGCAGCGCAGTTCCAGCAAACGCCAGCCGATCTGCCTCCTCATTACCCAAATAGTTTGAGTGGCTCTGTATCCAAACCAGAGTGACTCCGTTATACATACCGAGCCTGTTAAAAGCCATGCGGCAACTCCAGACTGTTCTTGAGGTACAAGAGCTGGATTCCAGAGCTTTTAGTACTGATCGAGACTCAATGAGATGTTAATTCTCGGTTTGCTCCCATAGACTCCCGCTCCTGTTCCGTTCGTCGTTCGCGAGCCGTCTGTGAACAAGCCAAGGTAGGTTCTCAATAGAACCTCAGCATGCTGGGTCCATTCGTCCCGGCTGGGGACGATTACATTGAAATTCCGTTCTTGGCTCGTGACTTTTGACATTAGATCCGAGGGCATCGATTGGATACTGTTCGTTAAAAGCTCGTCCAGCAGTCCTCAGCCTCCCATCTCTATTACCTCTGGCCTGTCAATCGCCAGTTGATGTAGTTTGTATGTGGTCCGTTCCGCCTCCCTCTGCACGAGTAGGTGTAGGGTGGTAGATTTAGTAGGACCTCCATGGTTGCCGTGGGTGTGGTTCGAAACGCACCTGTCTTTGGGGTGTGACACCCGATGACTCTTTTTCTCCTCCTCATCAACTTAGAGATTTCTGTTGTCTCGTCTATATGTATGTGAAATTTGGATTATATGGGCTCTGTTTTTTCCCATACTTATTACTATAATGAAAGAAGAAATACTTGTTCTGGATCATAAACAAGCATACTGATTAGGTGACAGAACAAAAAAAAAATTAGTATTCAGAGCAATGATACTCAATCTAGAATGCATATGTGCTATCTCAAAGGAATATAAACTCAATGGAATATCTTAGTACTAAACTACAGAAGAATATTGATTCAATTGTTAATGAATCCATTATTATTTGTGGAGATTTTAGACATATTATCTACTCAAAGTAATATGGTAGTTTTAAAGTACCTACGGACTTTCATGAAAAGAATAGCGCTTTGATTGATTTACTTTTATTTGCAGAGTTGTCGCAATACAAAATGAGGATGGTAAAATAATTGATTTAGTTTTTGGTACTGAAGTTGTACTCACAGATATGAATGAAAATGATATTTGCTTAATTGATCCTGACAACTATTATCTCCCAATTGAATATAACGTTATATTTGCCAAAACTAAAAATCTCAATGTGCTTTTTACAAGTTTTCATAATTTCAAAAGAAGTGATCAGTAAAGTTTTTCACAGCTGAAATGAAATTCTCTATAATTATTCAATCGATAAGAATGTATAAATATTTTATAGATAATTAAAAAAAGAAGTAAGCTCATATATTCCTTAAGTAAGGGATAAGAATAAAAAATTTCCCGAGTGAGGTCCGTCTTCAATGCTTTCTCTGCCTCTTTTGAATTCACTTGACCACTTTTGAACGGTGGATAATGACGGGGCACAGTCTTGGTAAACAGCAATCATCTCTTCATGAATGATTTTTTGAATTTTTCTCTACTTAGTAAGGAACTTTATAACCGCGGGATGCTCGATTTTTTTCATCATTATGGCGTCAGTCATTCTGGTCGTCTTTCACTGGGGATATTTAGAAAACTAATGATCATGAATTGGTGGAATTTTATATTTATACCCTCGGATAGTATCATTAGTAAATGAAATAATTAGATTACTCACATTATTAGCAAATCACCCCGATATCGAGAATATATTGAACACCCCTTGTATGTAGTGTGTCAGAAGGGGGTTATTTGTTTGCCTTATGTTTCAAGAGTATTCATTCTCTTTTCCTCTGGAAATATCATTTTCACAATAGACAGAACTAAGAAAAATCTATTTAACTCAATTTAATTCACCCATGGTCTTAAACGAAATAAATTCAATTGATCCGACTAAAAGCGTAGGTTTTGATCAATATCCTTCATATTTTCAAAATTGCGGTTCTATTTTATGTTATCCATTATCTGTTCTTTTTAACAAGTCGATGCAATCTGTTACGTTCCCTGATTCTTGGAAGATATTCATATTTATTTTTTAAGATTATTATATTTCTGTCAGTAGGAATGTGATTGAGAGCTATCGTGGCGTTATCAAATTATCAATCTTTGCGAAGCTGTTTGAGAGCATGGTGTTAGATATATTATTCCACTGTTTGAAATTCTCGATATTGGAGAGCCAGAATCATTTTTTTCGAGTCGTAGCATAGAAACAAATTCAATTGTTTACACTGACATCGCAGTATATTACCGTTTTCAGAAAGGGTTTTAGTAGGGTTGATCACAATTTAAACTTGCGGGGCTCGGTGTGCATAAGGATCTTCCCAGTTTATTCTCTTTTTCGTTTTTTATCGTACTCCACTCGCGTGTCTTGGATATATGTCTCATATGAAGTTCCCCAGGGATCTCATTTAAGACATATATTGTTACTTGTATTTATAAATGATATATATCATATAGTCCGTCTAGAAAGTATCCGGAAAAAATTAAGCTCAATTGTAATTATTGAGTATCTTTGTTCTCGAATTAGAAAATTATCACAAAATATTCAACTTGTTTACTTAAACAATCTCCATTTAACTGTAAACACTAGACTAAACATCAAGGTACACCAGACACTAGATCACTCAATTTTCACTGATGGTAGTGCAGGACTATGGAACTGACTGAATTAAATCATCTTTATTTCGTGGCACTCATTCAACTTCAATATTCATTAGTTCCCATATGTTTTCTATGGAACGATCTGGTGAGGCTGCTGGCCATAAAATGGTTGTTACTTGGTGTTCTTGCAGCCAAGCTTGAGTATAGGCCAAAGTATGACATCTTGCAATATCCTGCTGAAAACACCACCCCTCTGGATATAAAGCATGCGCCGTTTCAAGGATAAAATCATTTAGAATGCCACAATACTTTTCATTATCAATGGAACCATCAACTATACACGGGGGCTTAGCACCACGCTGAGATATTGCTCTCCAAACCATTATTTTGGTGGGAAATTTGAAAGGTAACAGGTTGTTTTGATACGACTTTTAAGTGATTTACACCAAGTTGGAAACAACGTTCATCATATATAAAGACATTATTAAAATTATATTCTTGAAAGCATTGACAAAATTATATCCTTCGTTCTTTTTGCAAAGGTGTCATTAGAGGGATTTTTTTGGCTACCTTGATATGTAGCCTTGTCTTTTCAGTGACATACTACGTACGGTTTCTGGACATACTTTTATATTTTGTTGATTGCCAAATCTGCTATCCAATTTGCGAAACCCCAGGCGCGGATTGTGTCATCCTAAGTCCAATAAAGCAATTAAATAGTTTCCTTTAATCTAATGCGGTCTTCCTGAAACTGGTCTATGCCTCATATCCATGCCATTTTTCATCCTCTTTATTGTTCTTTATTGTCTTATATACAGCACTTCCCATCAGTTTAGTCAATTGCACTAATTTCTTAACGTTTCTAAAACCTTTTCTATTCTATATTCTACCTTATCTCTTTTTTCTAGTTGCGGCATTATTTCATTAATTGTGTACCTGTTGACAATCAACAATATTCAACAAATAGTGTTACCATGTCACTTTGTCCATAGCCGACTATCTGCTCAACCTATTTTATACATTACTTCTTCTTAGAATGTTACAAAAAAGAAGTATATTAAAATTATGAAAAATTATAAATTCCGGATTCTTTCTAGATGGGAAGCTATTTCAGATATACATGTATTGTTCTCTACACAGACGAGGTGAAGATTTTCAAAGAAATAAGGGATTGTATGGAGACTCGAGATTTAAATCGAATTTCAATAGAAAGAAACCTGTCATAAGAATGGGCACTTTGTTCGATCAATCATATTTTAATTCGTTACCATTATCTATCAATTTGAATGCTTTCTATTCTCTAAACATCTATTTTTCGTCATTAAAACAAATTGTAGAAATTACTATGTTTTACTACCAAAAAATATATATTAGACATTTTCTTGTGAGTCGAGTTTCGGGAAATGAACTATCCGATCATCAGACAACTGAAGACCTAACAGTGGTACAGTGGTATTTAAAGTGGTACAGAGGTTTACAATCGAAACGTGATAAAAAAACCGGGTTAAAAAGAGTGGTCTTCTAACAGATATCGGAATGTCGGCAATCGACAAAGAAGGTTGTTAAACAGATGGTACCCATTTAAATATCTCAAATAATTTTTGGGGCTACATAGCTCCGTACAGTCATTCATTATTTTTATATTATTTTGTTGTATATCTCAAATATTTGGATTTACAAAGCTCCATACAGTCATTCATTATTTTTTACATTATTTTTATTGTGAACGAATTTGAAAATTTCCATAATCAAGTTTCTTTTTTTTTGAATCTACATGTAAAATTTTCTTAGGATATTCTTTTGTCGGAAGGAATTACTCTTTTCTAAAGAATGATTGGCAAAAGTTGAATTTTTGTTTACTTTTCATTAAATTCATTTTATGTTCGTTGAAAAAGGTTTTAAATAGATGTTTACTTTTTAAATATCTCAAAAATTTCTCGTTTACATAGCTCCGTACAGTCATTCATTATTTTTACATTATTGTTATTGTGTTCAATTCAGTATCTATTTTTCGTTTATAATAAAGGATTTTTCTCATATCATGTGAATTTTAGTTATTTTATTGTTCTTCTTGGTTAGATACCATGAGATTGAGTTGAATTGTATGTAAACGTAACAAAAGTTATTTTTTTGTGTCCCAAAGTTGAATGAATAAATAAGTAAATGCCATGCATCATTTTGGCATTGGAAAAATGTAGTGGTGCAGCATAATACTACTGACTATTATGAGATTTTGATTTTTTTTCCAAAATATACTACGTAAAGCTAAGTATCAGAAAAGGTCAATTTCGGTTTGAATCATTTACAATATTAACACTTGCTTGCTGCTATGCTTTATCGAAATTTCCTGAGATCCCACACAGAATTAACGGTGCAATAAGGTAATAGGTGTCATTAGTAGGCTTGCACTCACTAGCCAATCTGAAGAGGCTAATTGGTGTGCAAGCTGCGACTCCCTGCTGAATACACTGTTTCGGAAAGAGCTTCACTAGAATAATGAACTAAATTAAACTCGAATGAGAGTTTATGATATTCCTACGTTTTTAAATATGGTTGCCATGACGTTCACCATTTGAAAACATTACAACATAAAATCTGAATACTGAGAATACCGATCATCATATTGATAGTTGCTACATAATGATAAATCAATTAAATTTCGAATGACCTTAATAAAAAATAATTGAACTAGAGTACGACTGAAGAGAAACATATTTCACATTTCTACTTCAATAAAATGATCAATTCATATAATCTCACCCAGGTCTATTTGAATTGGCCCTAAGTTAATACTTTCAGGCAAACCTTCGATTTCCTCAGCCTTCACTTCGTACTCTTTGAATTTCTCTGCAATTTCAACAGGAAGAGGCCCTTTTTCGCAAAATTCATCAATTATTTTCTCCCTATTTTCGGACCATAGAGAAGCATAATTCAGGTATTTCTGGAATACAAAAAGATCAGAAATATATGTAGCATGTGAAAAAATCTTTTACATTAAGAACAATGGCAACGTCGGGCTTCACGAGGAACATAGCTCCTTGCAGACTCATATAAAGTCGGATTACTTCTTTGTTCTCGGCAACTTGCTTGTAGTAGTTCGACGGTGCTGGCTTAAGAGTCGTGTCCATTTCTAGAAAAAAATAGAAATGTTAATTAATTTTCATCATGTTTCAAGCGTCAATATTAGTAACGATTTGAAGTTTATTTGTGCACTGAAAAAGATTAAATTGAATAATGTCGAAGATATTAATGAATTTTCTATGATGTTACTCTTAAGTTAAGTTTATCGTTTTCTGAAGTTGGAGGATTTATCGATTAAAACCCAATTAATATAAAATAAAACCCTTAATGTCATCAGGTCATGGGCCCAGTTTGAGCCCTAAAGTGATACAAAAGTAAAAACAACCCCGAGAAGATTTTCCAGATTGGCACGTGGCGTTCCTAGCCGAACGAATTTCCAATAAAATCAAGGAAGTATTCGAATCTACAAGACCACAGGAATTCATAATTATAAAACCATTTCGGAAGAAACAAATAAAATAGGCGCAATTGAGAAGCTGGTGAGGTTGATAAATTTGAAGAAATCAATATGTTTTTAGGCATTAGATTAACGAAAGGTGATAACTGAATAAAATTAGATTAGGAGAAATATACAGAAAGCATTTTGGAGAAACTTCATATGGAAAATTCTGAATCAGCAGCTACTCCGATAACCGATAATGATGATATTGTCAGATAGAACTCAAATCAGAAAAATTCCCCTATCGTGAAGCAATTGTGAGTTTATTACTCCTATCTTATAAGACGAGACCAGATATAGCATTTTATAGAATTTTTGGATACCTAGCGGGTACAAAAGGTGATGGAATCATATACAAGAAAGATGAAGAAGATGAAATGTTGAAGGCATGTAGCGATAGTGATTTCGCAGGAGACAAGATGACCAGAACCATCCACTACAGGACATGTTGTGTTTTATTGTAATGGAGCTGAAGTTCCAGAAAGCAACCAGTGCTAGCGTTGAGCAGCACCGAAGCAGAGTTTATTGCGGTAGCTGAAAGCGTCAAGGAGGTACTATATGTGAAAACTTTATTTCAATCTATAATTTTGAAAAATATTAGTGCAACTTTTAACATTGATAATCAGAGTGTCATAAGCATCATTGAAAACGCTCAGTTTAATGAACGTTCAAAACATATAGATGTAGGATTCCACTTTATGCATGAAAAAGTTAATGAAGGTCTTATCAATGTTAAATATTTGTGTACAGAGGAAAATATAGCAGATATATTTACTAAAGGTTTGAATCTTGTGAAGTTCAATTAATCTAAAATAAAATCCTTAATATTCATGAGTCAATCAATCAATTTTGAGCTCACTTGGTAGAAGTTCTATATTAAAATTAAAATTAAAATCAGAAATTAGAAAAAACTATATGGCTGATATATTGAAAAATATATATGAGATTAATATTTTAATTGTTCCGTTGTGCTTGATACTTCCTAAAATATTGAAAGAATACTGAAAAAAAAAGAAATATGCGTAGTCACTATTATGTTTATCATTCGAATTCTCAATACTCTGAACGCAAACTGTTTTCACATTTTGAAAGTAGATTATATGGCAATACTGTGGGCTTTTGTATTTTTCATATTTCATCACAGGGAGTTGCAAATATTGTGTCTAAAATTGCGGGTAAAATTCGACCATAACTTTCGTTTTTCAAACCAGAACTCTATTGTTTTATGATTGCATTGGATTCTGCAATGAAAAATAATGATAATGATCAAACATGATTTTGCCTCTAAATTCAATAATTAGAGAGTTATTTGAGATTTCGTTGATTTTGTTCTACGTAGAGACAATTTTCTTCAATCTGTTATCAAACTAAACAACAGAAAAATATTCGGAATTATTTTGTTTTCTATCACTTGACTAATAACTGTCTCGCTATTCAAATGATTCAATTCTTGATTTATTTCAAATTCATGGAGATTGAAACAGAAATATTACTCGAACTTGACGGGCTTTTAATGAGAAATATCCTAATTTACCCGCAATGACACAGGAAGATATTCAGAAGATACGTTCCAATTTTTTAAGTTGGTAGGCAATACAAAAAAAAAGTATTTGATGATAATGGCAATGAAATTAGTGTATTGACCTATTTTGAAACGAATGAGAATTCATCTATTTTTGAGATGTGCAGCACATGAAATGAATTTAAATCGTACTTTAGTATGGCAAATTTGGAAAAATAATTTAAAATAAATATCTTCAGGTGCAAATTAGCTAATAGAATTCATCATATTGTGATTGCTTATGAATGAATGATAATTACAGACGAAATCTCGAATAACACGCTGTTCCCTAGAACAAGCGCGCAAAAATGTATAAAAATTGACAATTCAAATGACTACATAAATGAAAAAAATATATTTCCGAATAAGAACAAAAGATCAGTGAAGATTTTCAAAATTATTTTCTTCCATGCACTTATGCAAATGTCACAAAACACCACGGTTTCTAGCTTTACTTATTTGATATCCATCTAATGATTCGAAGGCGTCTGCAACTCGACGAATCAAATCCTCTTTGCTGAGAACAGGCGTTTCATAAACTTGTTCTTTATTGTACCCACCAAATAAAAATCTAATGGTGAAAGATCGGGAGATCTTGGGGGCCAAGTCAGTAAATCACGGCGACCAATCCAGCGATGAGTTTATCAGAAATATCCGCTGAACTATGGGCCGGAGCTCGGTCCATTTAATAATATGCGTTTATTGACTAACTTAACAGTAAGTCATCAACAGAATCTTTAACAACAGTTCCCAGTATTTCTAACTATTTCTGTGAATTCAAATTGTATTCACATTATTGTCCATCAATAGCGCATACACATTGAAACTGAACCTATTTTGAAAATTCAGTTTTCCAAATGTGAAATTTTTTCTATTAAATAAATCCTCAGTTGTAAATGTGGCTTCGTCAGTCCAAATGTTTTTTTCTTCAAGAAATTTGCATCATTC
Source organism: Megalocaria dilatata (assembly GCA_034642435.1). Taxonomy (NCBI): domain Eukaryota; kingdom Metazoa; phylum Arthropoda; class Insecta; order Coleoptera; family Coccinellidae; genus Megalocaria; species Megalocaria dilatata. The sequence goes on along the minus strand of CM067854.1, from coordinate 58,385,615 downwards.
TCAATCATGTTAATTATATCGAGTGTTTTTTTAGAGTGATAGAGCTTTGAATAGGGATAAATGTGAGTTGACAGAAGGTAGAAGCCAAGTTGTTTTGACATTTCTCTTCAGTCAGTGTTGACAAATTATCATGGAGAGACTCACGCCGCAACAACGTTTATAAATTGTTGAAATTTATTTTCAAAATCAGTGTTCTATTCGCCAAACTTATGGAGAACTTCCTGAAATTTATGGTTTACATAATCGTCTATCAGAGCAGCTTATTCGTCGAACTATCGATAGATTTCGGATAAGATTTTCTCTACTCGATGCAACAACAAGAAGACAAAGAACTGTACGTACAGAGGAAAATATCGCTGCTGTAAGTCATAGTGTTAATGATGATCCAGATTTGTCTATTCGTCGACGTTCACAAAAAGTTGGACTCTGTGCATCCACCACATGGAGAATTTTGCATAAAGATCTTGGTCTACACCCATACAAGATCCATAATAAGCGTCGTTTGTTTGCTGATTGGGCCCTAGAACAACTTGAAGTTGATCCACTAAAATTGTGTTCAGTGATAAAGCTCATTTCTGGTTGAACGGCTATGTAAACAAGCAAAATTTCCATATATGGAGCGACAACAATCCTCAAGAAGTTCTGCAGGTTCCATTGCATCCTGAAAAAAGCACAGTATGGTGTGCTTTACACGCTGGAGGCATCATCGGTCCATATTTCTTTAAAAACGATGCTGGAGCTAATGTTACAGTGAATGGTGTTGGTTACAGATCGATGATCAATGATTATTTGTTTCAAAATATGAATGGTATTGATCCTGAAGTGTTTTGGTTTCAACAAGATGGTGCTACACCTCATGCTGCTACCGTAACAATTGATTTATTGAAAGAAAGATTTTGCGATAATATTATTTCGAGAAATGGTCAAAATAATTGGACTCATATTCATATATTCTTGGATGCTTTGACCGCACCGTCATCTATATCCGAGACGCATTTCTTGCGTGATGAACATTGCGATAGTTTATTTCAATATAGAGTCGTATTTATGTTTTCGTGGTATTCATGTTTTGTTTTCACAGACCTCATAAACTGGTGACAACGTTAGGGTTGTTTTTGTAATGTTCTCTTCCAAGACCCATGCACGGGTGAAGATGATTTCAACAGAATTTTCTTGAATGGTATACATTGTGACGGCAGTGGCGGCTCGTGGTACTTAAAACAGAAGAAGGAATAAATTTCTACGCTACCTTGGTACTTGGACACCTGAGGTATTATTCCTTGACGCGTTGACCTTTTATATGGAGGTCATCGCCAATAGCCCTACTAAAACCATAAAAAACTTTTAAATTCTATAACTTATCAACAAGAACTAATAATTAAAAAACATAACATTGTGAATATATAAAATTAACGAATATAACGTTTTCTGCTTCTTTGGAGTAGAATGAAAAGTTAAAAACACAAAATACTTTCCTTATTATAAACACATATTATGTACATATATACAAAAAATAATAAGTAACAAATAAGGAGGCCAAAATGATAAACACATAGTTGCTTATTTGTTATTTACTTGAATAAAACACAAACCAATTTAAAAACATGTTGCATCATTTTTTACTTTATGTACATCAAGTCTATTCGACGGTTTTTTGAAATTGCAAATTTATGTATAATATCTTCATAAAATTAGAGATCCTCACTAACACTTTATACTATTTCTTTTTCTAAAGTCAAGATTGACAAATCTGTTAGGCACTCTTGTGTCATCGTATTTCTTCAATACGTTTATATGCGCATAAGACACGAAAAATTTCTTTGGACCGAAACACTTGTTGCAGGAATAGTTAACACTAGGCAAAACAGCTTGTATGTTTAATTATAAATTCCTTGTATACATTCTGTCAAGAAAGTACCGGGAATTATCGATTTAAATCTGGCGGGGCAATGAGGCAGGTAAAATTTTGTTTAAAGTTTTGTGTTGTGCTCTATCGAAAACTCGTGCATATCAGTGGTACAGAGCCTTCAAGGACGGTCGTGAAGTGGTCGCCCATCGACGGCTTCGATCGAAGATAACGTCGATAAAATTAAGGAAAGGGTGCTGGAAAACCGTCGTACCAGCTTGAGAGAGATAGCACATGATCTTAAGATATCCCACGACTCCGCACGTACGATTTTGATTGATATTTTGGGCATGAGAAAGGTGGCCGCACGACTCGTACCGGAAGACCTGAATTTTCTTCAAAAACGTCATCGCGAACAGGTTGCTTCAGACATGCTGGATCGCTGTAATTCCGATTCTACATTCATGGAACGCATTATAACTGGTGATGAGACCTGGGTCTACGAGTACGATATGCAAACAAGCCAGCAATCATCGGAATGGGTGGCAAAAAATGAGCCGAAACCGAAAAAACCACGCCAAAGCCGCTCGAAAATTAAGGTGATGCTCATTGTTTTCTTCGATATCCGTGGCGTGGTGCACTACGAATTCGTTCCAGAGGGTCAGACGGTAAACAAGGAGTATTACCTAGGCGTTATGAAACGTTTGCGTGAGCGTATCCGTAAGAAGCGGCCAAATTTGTGGGCAAACAACTCATGGATTTTGCATGACGATAACGCGCCTTCTCACCGAGCTACGATTGTGACTGACTTTCTCGCCAAAAACTCAACAAACGTGCTTCAGCAACCACCGTATTCGCCGGATTTGGCTCCCTGCGACTTTTTCCTCTTCCTAAAACTAAAATTGCCCCTTCGTGGCACCCGTTTTGAGTCGATTGAAGCCATAAAACAAAATTCGGCGCGAGAGCTAAAGTCCATCCCGGAAAGCGCCTATAAAAAGTGTTTCGATAATTGGAAGTGCCGTTGGCATAGATGTATCGGAGCAAATGGAGCCTATTTTGAAGGCGTCCCAATAAATTTTTACGATTGAATGTAAAATGTTGTTTTAATTGAAAATTCCCGGTACTTTCTTGACAGAGTAGTATAATCTCTAATATTTGCTGAACGTCTAGATTATAAAACTGTTCGTCCCTGTATAAAACACTAAGCTCGTTTTTCAGCCGATCTATTTCGAAGACATTAGGATACAATTTTAACAAAGATTTAAATGATTTATCGGGAAAATTCTTTGTATATTCAGTAAATTTGGAAGAATCTACTAACGAAAGAAAATTTAAATCGTGTCAAACAGTGTTGCAATCTCGTATATGTGCGCGCAGTAAGCTCAATTTCATGGACCTCAATCCGTTCGAAAATTCCCGTATTAGGCACGCCAAGTGCTACTAAAGCGGTGGGTGTGCGTGGCAACTATAGCTGGACGTTCGACTAGCGGTTTGTGACGTATAGGAAGCTCAAATTTCTGGAGTTACAATAATGTTATTATGCGTTCGGGCAACGATTTCAGCGTTTAGAATTAAAGTTGGATAGTGGGAAGGGGTACGCGTTTAATTTTAAAAATACTATTTTCAACTTTGATGGTAATTCGATGTTTTGATAACTTATTTCGGTGACTGGAAATCAGTTAGAATCGTTTTATATTCAAGTAAATAATGTGTCAAAAATTTCACATTTCATTAATTTTTACATGAGAGGCCCGGCCTCAGTTGCTTCATACGACGAGACGCCACTGTGTGACGGTTTGTTTCAATGTATAGTCTGTTTATGTTTCCATACTGCTGCCACAGAACTGATGATCTCATAAATTAGTAGCCCGAATGTGATGACCATCTTTGGTATTCTTTCTTCTTCACGTTGGATCTAGTAAAAGCCAATAACCAGATCCCAGAGGCTGAAGAGGACGTCCATCATGTCGAGGTCACATCACCACTCAAGAGCCAACTAATTACCAAGTTATACACTTGAAGTGACTACACGTCATTCCAGCGTGTACCTGTTATCTACTAGGTGCCGGCAAGTGCACCCCAATAAATTTCACTGCATTTCTGGTTTGATAAACAGTGTAACAGTGCATTTCAATATACAGCCTGCTTATGTTTCTGTTTTACGAATATTTACACAGCCTTGACGACCTCATAAGCCCTCTTTTCATATCCGATTATCTCAATGATGAAATTCATTTGTAATTATTAAAGAATGCTATTTATCTAGCCTCCGTACAAGTAATAGTAAATGAAGATTATCATTTTTTTTACAAAATGTCGCATCCTACCATTTCGTACAGACTAAATGAAATTTTGTCTTAAAGCAGGATTGGAAGAATAGAACTAACTGAATGACCATTGAAGGTACTTGATTTGAATCTCAAGAATGATTTTACCTTAAATCAACTGAAATTATAGAATTTCCATGCTACCCAGCCCGAATACCTGATTTGCGAAACCAAATAATTAATGAATGCGGTCAAGTTACATTATGTAATATTCCAAATATATGAGCAAATTCCGAAAAAACTCATTTTACTGCATGAAAGTGAATCAAGTATTTAAAGAAACTAATCACAAAAGTTAGTACTTTTTCCAGGGAACAGCGAGCTATTGTTTTGCTCAAATGCTGATCCAGCAGTCCGTAAACTCAACTTTCAAACTGAAGACTTGAAACTATCGGAGTAGTTAAAAAATATATAAAATACATTATTCTAATTTCCACAAAATGTTCATAATACAACAATTGTTTCACTACCATGTGGCTTCTTCAGGTATCTACATTCTACTGGCTGATGGTGTCCAGTGTAATAGAGTTTAAATACAGATAAGTATCTGACAAAATAATGGAAAAATAAGTCATACAAACTTAGTGTTTATTGGAGTTCAGTATTGTTATTCAGTAATGGGGATTTGTCAATATCTGTTTGTTCATTCAAAAGGATTTTACGGGCATTGTACCTGTTCAATTTCAAGAAATTCTAAGAGTGTTAATCTAGAACTTTTACTTTCGACGTGGATAATTTCATAGTTATTATTGAAATTATGCCTGAATTCCTTAAGATGATTAGCATATGTCGAATAAACGGAATCCGACATTGCAAGTCAACTTGTAGACTCCAGATTTATTTTCTTCATTTGTTCGATCCCTATTGTTCTTTATGAAGCTGCTAAGGTTATTAATTGGAAAAGCTGAGGCTGTTTGACTGAAAATTTTCATTAACAATATGACAATGTTGTTGTGTTGCTTATATATTTCTCCTTCAGTTTCGAGTGCTAAGTTCTTCTGTCGTGATATACTATATTCGATAAGGGAAAAACCATTTCAATTTTCTTGGTTTAACATGGATGAAAACCGCACTGAAAAATGATTATGCGGCTATATATGTTGTCTGTAGGAGTTAAGAACATTTCTAGAGTTATTTCATTTCAATTCAATTAATAATTTTAATGATAGAATTCTTGATCTGATTTTTTATTAAAATCGTTCTTTAAAAAATGTTCATAGATTTTGCCTTACCTGCTGCCTCTGAGGATAAATACCACCCAGCGATTGAATTTCAATCAGAAGAAAATTCAAAACACTTAACAAAAAATGATATTGGTTATTCATTCAGGTTTAAAATTGCTGAATATGATTTGATCAATCATTCACTGGGTGGAATTTTGTGGTCCCAATTGTTGGATTTTAATGATGTTTATGTTGACATTGATGAAAATTTATTTTATTCAAATCAAATAATAAATGCTATATTAAAAATTTATTCGTTTAATACAATTGTTTTGCCAATACTGAGGCTTTGTCAGCTTTACATTTTTAACTTAGGTTCCCTTAAAAAAACAACTTCACATCTTATATAGGTATGGTAAAGTTAAAAACTTAAGAAATAGAAGCATTGCGGAAAGCTTTTTTAATGGGAGAGAGAAATGAAATGTATAAAAAAAGAAAGGCTATATATAATAGTCAATTTTTGGAAATATAAATAAGTAAATATATACAAAACCAGAATGTAAATAACCTATTGTTCACAAAAAGTAATAAGGGGGGAATTATTTGGTACATTAGAAAGAAGGTAATGGACATATCCCTCCTACTTTTTGTTTTATGTTCCTGAACTCGGATGTCACAAAGGTAGCTATAGGTTCCTCCGTGTGCGAAGTTTTGTTGTTGCCCTGTGATCACGGGGTCTCCTTACTGAAACCACAAATTGGCGGCTAACTTCTGTTGTTGACTCCGTTGATTATTGGTTTTCCTTTTTTTGCCACCAAGTGTAGCCCATCTTTCACACTTTTTTTTTACCGTACTGATGAGGGCCGAAAGTCCGAAACACGTGTCTACGATTGAGTCCTTATGAGGGTTATGTCCATTAGCTTCTTTCTATTGTTTCTAACCAATTATTGTCAATATAGATCCAATCATCGGAAATACCTAACTAAGCAAAAGTATTCAACAAGGAAGTCCTGTTGATATCTTGCTCATTGAGCCTAATTTTAAGAGTCTGGTACCTGTTGATTTCGACTGCTTCCAATTGTGTGAGTCTAGGACTTTCATTATGGATAATTTCATAGTTGGTAAAATGATGTATAAATTCTTTCAAATGACTGGCATATATTGAGTGTGGAAAGAGTGACGTTTTTACGGGTTCAGCAATTTACGCTCAGATATTAGAAATAGTAGGGAACACTTTATGATTCATCCTTGGGTCAATTAGTTTCTATCATAAATGACTTTTCAACAATAAAAAAGAAGTGCGACAAAATGAATACGAACCTTCTCAGAACCATCTGAGGTAAAACCAAACGATATTAAAACCTTTATGGGACATCTAGATTTATAGCTCTTCAGGCGTCAATCAAACGATTCTTTGAATTAAAGGTTCAATTTACATAATATACACAATTAGGAATTAGATTTCTTCATAGGATTATTTTTGTTTTTGTCCATTGTGGATTTTTTCAAGGTTTTATCTATCTAATAATTCTAAATTGAACGCTCTCATCTATTGATGTAAGATTCTCAAATTGACTTGAAAATAGTTATTCATGTTTGACTGAATAAAAAAAATTTATTCTCATTCTTTTAGAACGGTCCATTGAAATTATCAGTATGGAGAAGTTTTTATACATATTGGCTATTTTCAACTCATCAGAAATATGAGAAAATTCACATTGTCAGTGATCTCTAGCTACTCACTTTAGATGCTGAAAAAATATCACCATTACCTGTTTTCTTGTTTTTCAACAACGTCTTTTTTGGAGTTACTCCTCTTTGGCCCCACAGAAAGATGTACTTGTTACATTCTAAAACATTGGCAACAACTTGTGCAAACATAGATTGTATCACTGTCAGATCCGGATTGATGACAGTGTTGGGAATTTGTAACTGCATTTTAGTCCTCATCATTGGAGTAATTTCTGTATTGCCTCGAACACTAAAAGCAAAAATGATTTTGGTTGTTACGATAAAATAGTATTGTAGAATAATATTAAATAAGGTTATTCTGATTTTCACAAATTTTTATTGTTATTTAATACAACAATTGTTTCTCTATCACAGTAGCATTTTCAGGTAGGTTTACATTTTGACTAATTAAATTTGTTTTCGAAATCGGTTGCTATTTATATTACAGTAGGTACAAAAAAATGTTATTGAGGACTAAAACCCAAAAAAACAGTTCTGTGTATTCCATTATAAAATTTTTTGAAATTAAAATTGTAGGAGACTAACAGATTGAATCTGTTTTGATCTTCAAAGTTTTTAATTATATATTAGAGTTTTTTACAATTTGGGGTGAAATGACCAGTCAATTACCAGAAGAGCATATCCGGCATTGTATGATTTTTGAGTTTCGCAAGGGTAATAGCGCAACAGTTGCGACCAAAAACATTTGCGATGTTTATCCAAGTGCATTAGTTCGTAAATACCATAGCACTTCTGTATGTTTGGTGAAGTATACGCGGAATTGTTTATTTTGAAGTGCTGAAAGCTGAACAATTTGTTAATGTAGATCTTTATTGTGAATGATTCGATTGAGTTAACCTTTCTTTAATCGAAAAGTATCCGACGATTTCCAACAGAAATGGCGTTATTCTGCAATATGACAATGCAATATCGCACCGTGCAAGACGAACATTTACTCCTATCGCTACAACATTTTCTTAGTGGCAAAAAATTTGAATGATATCCAAAATGCCTGTCGAGATATTTAAGTCAAAAACCAATTGATTTTTATCGGTCCGGCATTGAAAATTTGAACACTAGATGGCAAAAGTTTTTGATAACGAAGGTGATTATATTATTGATTAAAAATAGACACTTGTTAGTAATTAATTTATTTAAATTTAATTTAAAAAAGCGACATTACGTTCCTGTCCACCTATTACATACGCCGATAAATAAAGAAAATCTTCAAATATGATGTTGCGGTGTTGAGATTTACATTGAAACAGTAAATTCCTAATTGAAAACGTATTTCTTGTATAAATAATAATCGATTACGGAGATAATTGCAGAAGTCAAGTTGAAGTGGCAAACTTATTCAATTAGAGATATCCTTAGTAGCCTAATGTTGCACAAGGTAATATGTCTAAAATTCATGCTCAATTCAGAGAACTTGTCAAATCATCAAAAATAAAATGCAATTTGTTGAAGATATTGTGAAATTGGATATTTCGTTAGGTGTTGTAGATGAACCAATGACAAGTACACGTCAAAATGTCCGTGAAAATAATGTATGTCATACAACTATCATAAGATAGTTGTATGACATTAAGTTTCCCAAAGAAAAACTTTATCCACATAGAATGACTTTTGTGCAGTAACTAAAAGAAGACGATCCGGATCATAGAATGCATTTCTACGAAATAATGATGAATAAACTGAACAGAAATGAAATGGTACAATCCTTCTTTCTGATGAATCAACAATTACATTGAATGGGGAGGGAGGTTAACTGACAAAATTGTAGATATTGGTCAGCGGATAATTCTCAATGGATGAGTGAGAAACATACGCAGTATCCTCAAAATGTGAACGTTTAGGCTGGCATCATAGGTGGCCATATTATTGATCCTATATTTATAGATGGGACTTTGACAGCCGAAAAATATTTGAGTTTTATTAGAGACGAAGTTGTTCCTGCGTTAGTCAACTCATTTCCTAATGCAATAGATCCCAGCCTAGCGAATGAAAATGAAAATGTACATTTCCAGCAGGATGGAGCCTCACCCCATTATGCTTCAATCGTCAGAACTTATTTAAACGGAATCTTCCCCAATAAATGGATTGGACGAACAGGTACTATTGAGTGTTCAGCTAGATCGCCAGACCTTAACTACAGAAATGCTGAATATTTCAACTCAAACTTTAAACAAAAGTTAGGAACAAGTTTTATAAGAGACTGTGTCATTGCCGAAAACGAGGTGGAGAACATTTTGAGCATTTATTTTAATGTATTAAAATCAATTACATTCTATAATTTAATTATTCAGTTTCTTGAAACCAATTATAAATACTTTCGAAATTTCATCCGGTATAAAACATAATAGATCATACAAGATACAGTTCCTTGAAATCATTATTTCAGAGGCGCTTTAAAATAATATATAATGTATACAGAATTCCGATGGGAATGAACGAATCGAGTTGTAATTCTGGTAAATCGGAATGTTATTTTTCTTTCGTATCGACATTTGGTTTTCTCCAACCTACATCGTAGACGTTACAAAATCGAAATCTTCATTTCTATTTGATTTCCCGGCAACGTCGCAAGTATCATTGCATTTATTAATCTTCAATAACAACTTACGTTTACTTCCTTGTTCATTTTGGTTTACGAATGTCATAACTTAAATCACATGTGTAATTATTTCGCAAAAAAGCCTGTACCTGTTACAAACTTTGGATAGAATTATTAGAGCAACGTTTTTATAACTCCTGCAATTATACAAGTGATAAGACAAATTTTGTAATTATGTCATTAGCTAGCATGCGCATAGAACAGTGGTAAAACACTGTACGAGGAACCCGAAAGGTTCAGGACTCGCCTGTGTGAAAGCGAAATTTCTAGTCAGAAAGTTTCGATCACTATTTCACCATATTAGGTCGAAAATTATCAATGCTGTGCCTCAATTGGCATATGGACATAGTGGCAAAGTCTAACCTGAACAAAATTAAACTCCTAAATCGCATAAACTACAGCTTCTGAGGAATTTCCACAGAAGATTTAAGAGTAGGATAACATCAAATATTTAAACATAGATGTGTGAACTCTTTAAAATCTGCTATTAACTTCAGACTCTAATAGACAATGACGACAAAATGCAAAACGAACTAACCTCAACACAAAATTCGCATTTGTTTCATACAAAATGCTCAAAAATTTAGTTAGCTCGATAAACTCATATTAAAAGCCAACTTTCACTACATATTTCTAAACTGAACTTCACGTTGAATTTAAGATTGATATTCCTCAGATATTAATGTTTCGAAATTGACTCGCTTAGGAGGTGAATTTTTCCAAACAAAAACTGTTTCCATAATTTTATTGCCATCTGCGTTATAATTTCTCCAAAAAAATTTTCAGTGTCTCGAGTTCTAAAATAAAAATAATTACCTTGTTGCTTTCTGTTTCAGTTGTTCCAAAGAGATTTTGACCATCTTCACCAAAGATTCCGTCAGTTTCATATTGAAATAACTGAATAGTTCAAGACAATCTGTATGCAGAGTCTGGAGATCTAAGGGTGCTTTTCCAATGAGTTCCCTGAAAGCTACGTTAAAAAAATGTATCAAAGTTAGTGAGAAATGCTGAAACCTCTATTAAGTGAAGAAATTTAATTTCACGAAAAATCGACAGTTAAAAAAACTGTAGGACGTCATTTCCTTCAGAACAGTGAACATTATTAGAGAACACGAAAATTAGTTGCGACTGATCGATGATATTCGGTTTTCGAATTTAAGTTCCATAAGAACAAATTCTAGAGGAAAAGTGGGTGCTTTTCTGAAACTATTGCACATTTGAACTCTTTGTTGGTCAAAAACATTGTTTTATACCCTTTTTCGTCTCATGAACCACACATGATTTTTTTTCTGTTTTAGACTTTCTAATATGGAGTTGTTACTATTTCATTAACTTCTGATATGTTTTTAATACTGAAACAGTATATATTTGAATAGAAATAAATTCACTCGTCAGGTTTCTGAATGAATTGTGAAATATATGAACCGAATGTTTTTCAATTGAAATTGTAATTGAATTGTATCAGTCCTTACTTGGTGAAAATCCATATTAAATAATTTGAAATAAGGTTATTCTGATTTTCACAAATTTTTATTGTTAAACTCACAACAATTGTTTCGCTATCACAGTAGCATCATCAGGTAAGATCACATTTTGAATAACTAAGCTTGTTTCCGAAATCCGTGGCTATTTATATTACAGTAACTACAATAAATTTTTATTAGGCACTAAAACCCAAAAAAGGGTCCCTGCAAATTCCAGCTTATCTGAATATATTTAACAGAGGTGAGCTATTTAAATCTATTTGTTCGTTAAGTAATATTCCAATTTTATTATGTTTATTTATCTCTAGGGATTCTAACAGATTTAAGGCATAACTTTTGCTTTCTATGTGTAGAATTTCAAAGTTATGGTTGAAATTATGTCCTGTTTCTAACAAATGGTTGGAATATGTGGAATTGCTTTTATTGTTGAGGAAACTCTTCAAATGTTCACACATCCTATGACGGAACGTTCTTCCAGTTTGACCTATGTAAATTTTAGGGCAATCACCGCAGGTTAACTTATAAACCCCAGATTTATCATCCTTATGTGTGTAGTCTTTATTATTTTTGATAAATTTACTCAAGTTTAAATTAGTTTTGAATGAAATTCTCAAATTATATTTATTTTTGAGGTATGTAGCAATTTTCTCAGAAATACCTTTAGTGTAATTTAAGGAAATGTATTTAAAATTTTCTTTTATATTAGGAAACACCATATTTAAAGCTATTTTATTATTTTTCTTCATCAATAATTTGTCTATCAACTTTGGATCATATTCATTATTAAAAGCTATTTGTTTAATTATGTTAAGTTCTGAAATATAATTTTCTCGATTCATGGGAATATTAACTAATCTATGGATCATACAATTAAATGCTGATAATTTTTGATTTAGAGGATGATTTGATTTATTGTGTATAATAGAATCCGTATAGGTTGGTTTGTGGAATATTGAAAAATCATGTGAACTATTTATTCGAGTAACAGTTAAATCAAGAAAATTAATAGAGTTATTAAGTTCGGTTTCCATAGTGAATTTAATTGAAGGATGTATTTCATTGATGAATAAAAAGAATTTTTTCAAAAGTCTGTCTGTACCTGTGAAGCAACAGAAAATATCATCTACATATCTATACCAATATAAAAAATACTTCTTAAGGGGATTTTGGTGAATTTTAGTTTCAATATTGTCCATGAATATTTCTGCTAATAAAGGACTTAAGGGATTTCCCATAATCAAACCGTTTTCGGATTTATAAATTTTATTTTTAAATTGAAAATAATTTTGTCTAGTGCAAATATCTAGACATTCTAAAATATCTTCTTTGATAATTAAGTTTGCACTAGACAAAATTATTTTCAATTTAAAAATAAAATTTATAAATCCGAAAACGGTTTGATTATGGGAAATCCCTTAAGTCCTTTATTAGCAGAAATATTCATGGACAATATTGAAACTAAAATTCACCAAAATCCCCTTAAGAAGTATTTTTTATATTGGTATAGATATGTAGATGATATTTTTCTGTTGCTTCACAGGTACAGACAGACTTTTGAAAAAATTCTTTTTATTCATCAATGAAATACATCCTTCAATTAAATTCACTATGGAAACCGAACTTAATAACTCTATTAATTTTCTTGATTTAACTGTTACTCGAATAAATAGTTCACATGATTTTTCAATATTCCACAAACCAACCTATACGGATTCTATTATACACAATAAATCAAATCATCCTCTAAATCAAAAATTATCAGCATTTAATTGTATGATCCATAGATTAGTTAATATTCCCATGAATCGAGAAAATTATATTTCAGAACTTAACATAATTAAACAAATAGCTTTTAATAATGAATATGATCCAAAGTTGATAGACAAATTATTGATGAAGAAGCAAATTATTGATAAAATAGCTTTAAATATGGTGTTTCCTAATATAAAAGAAAATTTTAAATACATTTCCTTAAATTACACTAAAGGTATTTCTGAGAAAATTGCTACATACCTCAAAAATAAATATAATTTGAGAATTTCATTCAAAACTAATTTAAACTTGAGTAAATTTATCAAAAATAATAAAGACTACACACATAAGGATGATAAATCTGGGGTTTATAAGTTAACCTGCGGTGATTGCCCTAAAATTTACATAGGTCAAACTGGAAGAACGTTCCGTCATAGGATGTGTGAACATTTGAAGAGTTTCCTCAACAATAAAAGCAATTCCACATATTCCAACCATTTGTTAGAAACAGGACATAATTTCAACCATAACTTTGAAATTCTACACATAGAAAGCAAAAGTTATGCCTTAAATCTGTTAGAATCCCTAGAGATAAATAAACATAATAAAATTGGAATATTACTTAACGAACAAATAGATTTAAATAGCTCACCTCTGTTAAATATATTCAGATAAGCTGGAATTTGCAGGGACCCTTTTTTGGGTTTTAGTGCCTAATAAAAATTTATTGTAGTTACTGTAATATAAATAGCCACGGATTTCGGAAACAAGCTTAGTTATTCAAAATGTGATCTTACCTGATGATGCTACTGTGATAGCGAAACAATTGTTGTGAGTTTAACAATAAAAATTTGTGAAAATCAGAATAACCTTATTTCAAATTATGAAATTGTAATGTTTCACCTAGAGCTATAAGTAAGCTTATATAACTTATGTCTGGAAATTTCGAGGAGCTCTATTTAGAGTGTTTACGGAACTGAAAATGGAAATGAAGAAAGATTCGAAAAAAGAAAGTTAAAATGACAGAGGAATAAGGACAATTTTATGAGAATCTGAGAGTATAACATTGAATATCACTTTCAACAAAATTGGAATGAGATGATTTGGAAATTGGAAAAAAAATCGGAATTGTGATGAAATTTTTGACAAACCTGCATCTGGTCCAACGTTCAGTTTTGAGGAAGACGTTACTGGTTTCACAGCTAACTGAGGATTAAGCCAATTGTATTTACCGTCCTGTAAGTCCTCTTGATCAATGATATCTAGAAACTTTGTAATCAAGCCGATAACTGCCCTTTCTGTTTTAACTGATTTCAATTCCAATTCTTGAACTTTAGAAAGAAAACATTTGAGTTATTCTAGTGACAATTGTCTTTTTTTACTGGATAAAAATTGAAGGAGAGTTGAAGGATGAAGGAGAAATATTTTCATTGCTAGTAAACTTTCTATCTTTTATGGGTGTAAGAGGATGAGAGTTGAATAATCAATAATAATAATATGAAACGAGGAAAATAAACAATCTGTAGTACGTAAAATAAAGTCTTCGAAAAAATTAACTCTTTGAAAGAAATAAAATAAATCGCGAAGAACTATGGGATCATTTAATATACACTAGAGAAAATTATGCTGAACTCACCTATTTTATTGCCATATTTGATATTTTCATCATAAAATTCTTTCGGTCTCAATGGAAAATCAGGTAAATAGACTAGTGGAGTAATAGCTATGCTCTCCAATACTTCATCTATTCTCGCTTCCTTCATATCTTTCACCTAATTATTTGAAATAAAATCAAATTAAAATGAATGTTTTCAAATTCATTCATTTTTCGATACAAATAATAATGGTACTTTATTATGAGGGGACTCAAATACCTGGAGGGTTATTTTCGGTAGTTGGATAAAGTCAGGTTTTTATTGTTTATTGAGGATTGACCTCTGATTTAAAGTACTTTCTCTACCCACCTCATCAAATTTTTCAGTTTTCTTCTATTATATACGTTTCTTTTGATTTTAATTCAATTTGAAATTGTTTACAACTAAACTCACTAAAAATTCAATTCAATTTGGTATTTAATCAGATATGATATGATTTCTGAATATTTATAAAATTCTTAGAGATATTTGGCAAGTCCATGAATGATTATTTCAACTTATTTCTGTTCTATTCTATCTGCTCAGATGAATTGCTTATTCTCATTCTATTGCTATGTGATTGCGATGTACGATTTTTTTGCATAGTGATTATGGTATGAATTATAATTATAACTGAAAATTTCCAATGCTTAGTATGAAATCTACCTATTAGATGGTTTTTTATGTTTTATTTTTTTTTGGTCAATAATTTGAGCATGAATTATTAGTTTTTTTGAATGTTCATAATTGGCTAAATTTCAAATATGTGAGTAGATCTTCAGATTTTAAGTTCTTTTTAGGTGTCTTTTTTATGCAGTATGCCGTTATCGCAGCCAAAGTGAAGATTTTTTTTCCTCTTTTCTTCATTATTAATAGGCTGATTATATACAAGACGGTTCATTTTTTTGTAGAATGACTTCAACTATGGATAAAATGTTCAATTTCAACAAACTGTCCTATAAACATAGGTCCGCAAACCTTTCATAAGGGAGTTTCCAGATTTATTTCGTTTTTTCTGTTATAGTTTTCGAGATATTGGAATTAAAGTTGGAGGAGTAGCTGCTTTTTCTGATTAAATGAATGATAATCAGAATTGTATTGATAATCTACAGGGAAAAACTTTTATCAAGGTTACTCTCTAAAAAGTTTGTTGTTGTGAGCCAGGGATCATTTTTCATAGTATGATTTAATTTTATGTTTTTTTTAAACTTTCTTTGTACTTATCGTACTCCTTATCGAATTATAGTATGATTTAATTTTAAGTTTTTTTTTTAAACTTTCTTTGTACTTATCGTACTCCCTATCGAATTGATGAAGAACAGCGTTGTTTGTTCTATCTTCCTCAACGTTAATTATATTCTGCACTTAATAGGCTTATCGTTTTGAGACCTTGAGTAATGTTGAATGTTGATGAATATTCACAAACACTGGCGAATAGGGATGACGTCTGATAGGAAATCTCCTGTTTTCTCTAGCTGCATTCGCAGCATTTATAAAACCATGTCAGAAATTGAATATAGTCTCGTTTGTGATTTGTGAATCGGAAAAGCATTTGATAATAGATTTACTAAACTAAAATAGTACTAATGAATGCAATATTGAAGAAAACAATAACAGCGTAGGCAACAATAATGAAAAATAATACTAGGATATATTTTACACTGATAAAATTTGTTCTGTCAAATATGGGAAATATTTCAATTTACATTCGACATCCAAAGCTCACTGCAATTCAAGTTAGGTTCTATTTATAAGGTTATTGTGGCAACAAGGCAATAATTTACTGATCGCATTAAATATAGATGTGTAGAATTGAAAGATAAAAATGCTGTTAAATCCCCATAAAGGTACGTTAGAAGACGATGTGCCTGTTCAACAGAATGGTCTACATTTGGAACAATTACCTTAATTTTTTAAATTTTCACAGTTGAGCTTCCTTGAAATATATAAATAATAATAGAATAATTTTGTATTTCTACATATTCTGAACAATACCGACGTAAATAGATTTTTTTAAAATTTTTCTCATGAATGTCGTGAGTACAAAAAAAACGTGAGGTACAAAACTGTTTTTTAAAGAAATCATTTTATAGAAATTAATTATTATATATATTTATTTATTATTATAGAATAAGTAAATGAATTTTTGATAATCATTATTATTATTTATTCATTAGCAGTCTCATGTTTTGGGTGCCAATTTATTGTGCTTACTTAAAGGAATCAATTAGATAAATTTTGTTTGATCAGCTTTTTAATGGGTTAAGTTTTATTATTTAAACAAGATAAGGAAACAATCACGCTTTATGTATGTTAGTCTTATTACATTAGTATTTTTTTGTATTCATGGTTATTTCTTTTGAATTTAAGATCCTTGGGAAAGATAAAAAAGTCTACCGAAAGCTTGGATGATATAAAAGTGTTCTAATAATCCTTTAAGAATATCCTGGTAAATTTTTCCTTTATATAATATATATATATATATATATATATATATATATATATATATATATATATATATATATAGTAAAATTGGTCTTCCTTAGGATTTTGGATTCCACAAATCTTTTTAATATTCATAGTACTTTTTTATTTTATTTGTGGAATCCAACATCCTAAGAAAGAAAAAAAAAAGAATTATTAGAATACTTTTATATCATCCAAACTTTCGGTAAACTTTTTTATCTTTCCCAAGGATCTTTAATTCAAAAAAAGACTAATGTAATAAGACTAACATACATAAAGCGTGATTGTTTCCTTATCTAGTTTAAATAATTCAGGCAGATGAAATGTTCTATAACCCCGCCAAAGCCTGTCCTAAGCCAGGTTGAAAAAGGGTGAAGGGGAGGAGTAACAACCTCGTAAAAAAACCAGGGTTCATCTGACCCGGATGATAGCACCCTGTAAGGGTCCCAAGCCAGGGTACGGCTAACCTGCTGCCTTGTAGGATCGTTTGATGTTGGCTCATCAAAGGCTAAAGGAAGATAACCTTGAAATATAAATTCCTGGTCCTCCAAGTAGAGGGTTTTGGCAATGGGCTAGCTCCCCATCACAACTAGAAAGAAATAAATGCTAAAAAACCTAACACACAGCCTCGGAAAGATTATGGATGTAAACGGATACGACCACGGCACGGAAATAAGGACACGATTATAGGAACCTGGAATGTACAAGGAATAAACAAAAAGTTAGAAGATGTGATTAAGGGATTGGAACACATGCAGGTGGACATAGCGGTACTCACCGAAACGAAGAGAAAGGGCAATGGAATCGAACACATTTCAAACTATGTTCATATTTATAGTGGGGTTCCTAAAAACGAAAGAGCCAGCAAAGGAGTGTCAGTACTGATAAACAAGAAATACATCGGGAAAATACACAACTGGAACACAATGAACGAAAGAATATTATCCGTGAACTTAACGATCAAAGGACATAGAACAACTATTGTCGGCGTGTACGGCCCTAATGTTGACTCGAATCAGACAGAAAAGGATGACTTCTACACTACATTGAATAACACTCTCACAGCCCTCGGAAACCAAAGGGAAGTTGTGGTTCTAGGAGATCTAAACGCCAGAGTGGGAAGAAAGAATGGAAGCAAAATAGTGGGTATACACGGAGAAGAGACACTAAACGATAATGGGCAGAGACTTTTAGAGGCCTGTGAAGAACATAAAATGAAGATACTAAATGGGTTTTATAGCCATAAAAATATCCATAAGTACACATGGCACCAAGAGACCAGGGGCCTTAAGTCTATTATCGACTATATAATCCTTAAACAAGACACCAAATGGCACACTAAAGATATAAGAGTGTATAGAGGAATTGAGTGTGGCTCCGACCACTTTTTACTCATTTCAAAAATTTATATCCCATATAAAACAGATAGGCAAACAACAGAAGATAACACCCGAGAAACCAAAACGAATCAAGACAATCAAAACCAAGCACTAGAACCTTATTTCAACAAAGGCTAGATCAAAAACTCAGCGATCAATATCTGACGATGGAAACAACACATCTTTATAAGCATATAATATAATGGAGTCCCTACACTCAGCAGCACATGAGGCCCTCGGAAAAGAAAGTCAACCCCGCACGAAAAACTACAATTTAACTTGGAATAGTGTATTAGAACAACAGAAACACATTAAACAGGCAGCATACAATAAGTGGATGAGTAAAAGAAACACTAATGACCATATAACATACAGTAGAGAACAAAGTAAATACAAAGACCTAATAACTAAGAACAAAAATGAAACATGGAAAAGGAAATGTAGTGAAGTGGACAGCTACATGGGTGGTACAAGATCAACAGTGGCTTGGAATCTGATTCGTTCACTAAGGAAAGAGACTTCTCATAAAACGAATTTACAACCCATACCAATAGACAAATGGAAAAAACATTATGCTCGAGAACTAAGAGAAGACAGACAGCCATATCTTGCCAACTCGCCTATACGGTGCTCTGTACAAGGAGAAGCAATTAATATCGACGAAGATACAGTGGTGAAAGCAGTAAAGTCTATGAAAAATAGAAAAGCACCAGGACCAGAGGGGTTACCGGCGGAACTCTTAAAGAATGGCACTAATAAGCTAATAAAGTGCTTAAAGGAGTTAATGAACAGATATATTAACGGTGAACCGATACCATCTACATGGAAAGAAGCATGGATAACACCCATCCATAAAAAGGGAAGAAGAGATGACTGCTCCAACTATAGATGCATATCAGTCACAAGTACGATGAGTAAACTTTACGGTCGAATCCTCCGGAGTATAGTCGAACAAGAATACGCAACACACGAAATAGAAGAGCAGGCAGGATTCCGCACAGGACGATCATGTGTGGATCATATATTTAGTTTGGTTCAACTAAATAAAAAGAAATTGGCTACAAACAGGGAGGTCCACCTTCTTTTTGTCGATCTAACAAAAGCCTACGACAATGTCCCTACCCAAAAGCTCTGGCAAGTTTTAGAAATGTCCTCAATAAGTAACACAGTCATAAAAGCCATCAAACAGCTCTATAGTCAGGCAACATCACGAATAAAGCTAGGTAAGAGTATGTCCGAAAGTTTCTCTATATCAAAAGGCCTCCGGCAGAGATGCTGCTGTCCACAACGTTATTCAAAATATATCTGAACGAAACGCTACGAAAATGGAGAAGATCTTGCAGTGGTATGGGAATACAACTAAACGATACAAAAACTTTGTACACTCTCCATTTTGCAGACGATCAGGTGGTAGTGGCCCAAGACAAGGAAGATTTAGAGTTTATGACGACAAGGCTCTTCGCCGAATACGAAAAGTGGGGACTGTCTGTGAATAAAACGAAAACCAAATATTTATGCATTGGACAGGAAGCAGATAATCTACACTTAGAAGACAACGTAGAAATAGGAACATGTAGTAAATATACTTACCTGGGTGCTCGAATTGATCACACCGGCCGAACAGAAACTGAGATTGAGCAGAGAATATTGAAAGGTAGAGGGGTCATTGGATGTTTGAACTCAATATTGTGGGCCAAAAACATATCGCGGGAGAAAAAACATCAGATATATAATTCCATCTTTGAGGGTATAGTGCTATACGGGTGTGAGACGTGGCAATTGACAAAGGGTGTGGAACGTCGACTTTTGGCCCTTGAGATGGATTTCTGGTGACGATCTGCAGGAAAATCCAGAATGGACAAAGTAAGGAATGATAGGATCAGAGATATAAATGCAAGTCGAAAGAACAATCATGGATGAAATCCAGAGAAGACAACTGATTTGGTACGGGGACGTAGAAAGAATGTGCGACGAGCGTCTACCAAAGATGATTTTCAAATGGACACCACCAGAAAGAAGAAAGAGAGGAAGGCCCAAAAAAACATGGTTTGAGGGAATAGAAAAAGCTATGTCCGAACGAAATCTACATCCAGGGGACTGGCAAGATAGAAAGGCTTGGAGATTAGGAACCGGAAGGCGTAGGACGCTATAAACCCGGAGATATATATATATATATATATATATATATATATATATATATATATATATATATATATATATATATATATATATATATATATAATGTTCTATTCACTTTAGTCTCACTCTCACTAAGACAACTCATTTCTAATTTTATTCACCTCAATTCACTGGTAAAGTTCCATATAAAATGTATGCATAACATTCATTCACGCCAGCCCAAATTACGTCGTAAAATTTGGTACCGATGTCATATTTACCAATAATATATAATAATAATAATTAATATATTAATTATTACCAAAAAGCCTGGATGATATAAAATGTTTAACTAATCCTTGAAGACCGAATACCCTGAAAACTTTTTCTGTAGAGTTAATTGCGGTCAATAACCCTTTAAGCAGTATATATATATATATATATATATATATATATATATATATATATATATATATATATACTACCTGAAGGGTTATTGACCGCAACAAATAAGTTTCCGCCGTTTTTTAACACAAATTAAATATTTATTATAGAAGAACGGTAATATAAATTTATTCAAAATATTGCCCATCACTTGCAACTACTTTTACCCATCTCTCAGGCAGCATTCGAATCCCACGTCTGAAGAACTCCTTGTTTTTTGAGGCTATCCACGAATCAACCCAATTTTTGGTAACCTCATAAGATGTGAACCGCTGCGCCGTCAGAGCATGTGCCATGGATCGGAACAGGTGATAATCGGACGGTGCAATGTCTGGTGAACACTTCCCAATTAAGTTTTTCCAAGTACTTTTTCACGGGAGCCGCAACATGTGGACGAGCATTGTCATGCAGAAGAATAATTTTTTCGTGTCTAGAATAGTATTGAGGGCGCTTTTCCTTTAGAGGTAAGCTTAATCTCATCAATTGTGTTCGATAGAGGGCTCCATTGTTTCGCTCGGATTAAGCAACTCATAATACACTACACCTAGCTGATTCCATCAAATACACAGCATAAGTTTTTTTCCGTGAATATTCGGTTTTGCTGTTGATGTTGACGCGTGGCCAGGTAATCCCCATGATTTTCTTCTTTTTGGATTGTCATAATGTATCCACTTCTCATCACCAGTTACGATACGATGTATCATTTGTCTAGCTAGCATCATTTCACTTAAGCATAATCGGCGTTCAATATCTCTCGGCTTTAATTCGTACGGAACCCAATTTCCTTGTTTATGAAACATTCCTAATGATTTTAAACGATGTGAGACTGCTTGCTGAGTGACTTCTAATGTTAGAGTGAGTTCTTTTTGTGTTTGAGATTAATCTTCCTCCAATAATTCCTCCAATTCTGCATCCTCGTAAATTTTTGGCCTTCCACTGCCATCTTTGTCTTCTACGTCGAAATCGCCGTTTTTAAACTTTTGAAACCACTCTCGACACGTTCTCTCACTCAAAGTACCTTTACCATATGCTTCTACGAGCAATTGATGCGCCTCAGCAGCAGATTTCTTTAAATTAAAGAAGTAAACTAATATTTCCCGTAAATGACGCTTACATGGCTCAAATTTTGACATTTCAACTTATAAAAATTATATTTTACCAATATAAAATCAATGATATTAATAGGTTATATTGTTCTTGAATTTCCAAACTATTTTTTAAGCCGGTTATCATCTGCGAAAGCTAACCGAAACTCCGTGCCGCGCCATCTACAATAAAACGGCGGAAACTTATTTGTACTCATAATATATATATATATATATATATATATATATATATATATATATATATATATATATATGTTTATTTAACAGTCGTACTCTATGTGAACAAGGAAAATTTTTCAGGGATGTCGACTGAAAGGAGGCTTGTTGGTTACTCTTTATTTCTTGCCTAGCTTTCGGAAAACATTGTTTCCATCTTCAGGGCCAAAAATGTGAGGTTATTCCTCAGTATAAATCATCAATAAATTAGTTAAAAACATTTAGATATACGAAAGCACATTGTAAATAATTCAACACGTATTCACAGTCTAAAAGAGACGTAATTTCCTTGTATATATATATATATATATATATATATATATATATCTGCATATAAAATATAAATAGGATACATAGTTGCGTGACAGAAAATGGAAAGTAACGTTGAAAAAAGTATTACCCTCTAGATGATTATAACAATTCTGATTACCATTCCATTTAAACCCCAAAGAGTACCTTATTCTTCAAATTTGATCTGAATATCTCTAAAACTACAAGAATCATTAAAAATAATCAGAAGAAACTGAAACTTAAACACCCTTTAGCTAAAGTTGAAGCATTTGCCACCTACGATTACAGAACATTTTGTCTTGAAATTGCACCTTCTGTCGACTATTGATGGTAATCTACAAAAATGTGGAATATTCCGTATACAATGATTAAAACTTGACCCAATACCTCTCCAAAGTTTTTTCTTTCAAAGAGGAATACCGAGATAAAAAGAAATGGTTACTTACCTCCTTTATGAAAATCTGAACTGCATCAAGTAACTTTGTCACCTCCTTACAAAATTCTGGAATCTTACTCGAGGTCCAAGTTATCGTGGAGAAAGCGGGTAAGAATGCCACTTCGATCTTATACAAAGGTGCTCGCATCATCTGAACAAAAAGGGATGGAATACTACTTCTCAATTCATCATTTCTTTCTATGAGCTCATTCGTGGCAGCGTAAGAGTCCAAAATCTTATCCTTACAGAAAACCAATATTTGGCCAACATCAGGAACGGCTAAAAGTGCAGTTAACGTTAATGAATAAGGCAAAAAAGACGGAACGAGAAAATAACTTCGTTAGATACCAATTTTTATTGAATATACACTGTTCTGTAATCAGGACAGTGAGACTTAAGACCTACTGGTTTTTTAGGTTTTTTGTGTTATATTTATGTTACTTTCATTCTCATGAGAGCTCCGAGAAATGGGGAATTCCGTAGGTCCATTTGTTCATTGAGGAGGTTTATCGAGGATAATTGCTATGCTTGAAAATCATTACTGATTTCAAGATGTATATTATTTTCAAGCCGAAATGAGCAAACAGAGATGTAAAGCGTTGTAAAACTAGCGTGGTTTTACCCAATTACAGGTAATCTGTCCAACGGGCGAATACTTCGCTATTAGATATATGCGATATTAGATATTAGACGATGATGTATTAGATTCATCAAGTTCGTGCTTTCTGGCATCAAGTTGAACACTTCTTGGTGGCTGTTAGCTTTCAAAGTATCCGTATGGTAACAATACTACCACGTACTAGTACTTCTTCCTATCTGCCTAACTGAGGTTGTACTCGTAAGAGCAGTGTTTGAAATCCTGCATACTAGGCGAGAAAGATATTTCATTCATCTTAGTTCGTGGTTATTGGACCTGGATTGACAGAGGCATCAATCGGAGGATGGGCAAATTGTATTTTTGAATGAGATTGAGTAATAGTAGTCTCTTGCAAGGCTTTGTTGAAAAGAGTTCGTAAAATTTCCAAAGCTGACTGTCGAAGATGTTTCAGAAAAATTGTTGGAATTCGATCAGGTCCTGAGGCGCTGTTTTCGCTGATTTAGATTGTGTACTGGAGTTGAACTATTGAAATATGTGAATTAATTGGAGTTTGGTCATTTTATCCTATTTCGATGGGTTATGTGGACTTTCCTTGGTTTATATATGTACTGGAGGAGTTTTGCATTATACTTCGAGTCACAGAACTACTACTCTGTCAAGAAAGTACCGGGAATTTTCAATTAAAACAACATTTTTACATTTAATCGTCAAAATTTATTGGGTCGCCTTCAAAATAGGCTCCATTTGCTCCAATACATCTATGCCAACGGCACTTCCAATTATCGAAACATTTTTTATAGGCGCTTTCCGAGATGGACTTTAGCTCTCGCGCCGAATTTTGTTTTATGGCTTCAATCGACTCAAAACGGGTGCCACGAAGGAGCAATTTTAGTTTTGGGAAGAGGAAAAAGTCGCAGGGAGCCAAATCCGGCGAATACGGTGGTTGCTGAAGCACGTTTATTGAGTTTTTGGCGAGAAAGTCAGTCACTATCGTAGCTCGGTGAGAAGGCGCGTTATCGTCATGCAAAATCCATGAGTTGTTCGCCCACTAATTTGGCCGCTTCTTACGGATACGCTCACGCAAACGTTTCATAACGCCTAGGTAATACTCCTTGTTTACCGTCTGACCCTCTGGAACGAATTCGTAGTGCACACGCCACGGATATCGAAGAAAACAATGAGCGATCTGCAATTCATTTTCGAGCGGCTTTGGCGTGGTTTTTTCGGTTTCGGCTCATTTTTTGCCACCCGTTCCGATGATTGCTGGCTTGTTTGCATATCGTACCCGTAGACCCAGGTCTCATCACCAGTTATAATGCGTTCCATGAATGTAGAATCGGAATTACAGCGATCCAGCATGTCTGAAGCAACCTGTTCGCGATGAAGTTTTTGAAGAAAATTCAGGTCTTTCGGTACGAGTCGTGCGGCCACCTTTCTCATGCCCAAAATATCAATCAAAATCGTACGTGCGGACTCGTGGGATAACTTAAGATCATGTGCTATCTCTCTCAAGCTGGTACGACGGTTTTCCAGCACCCTTTCCTTAATTTTATCGACGTTATCTTCGTTCGAAGCCGTCGATGGGCGACCACTTCACGACCGTCCTTGAAGGCTCTGTTCCACTGATATGCACGAGTTTTCGATAGAGCATTATCACCAAAGACCTTTTGCAACATTTTCAATGCATCGGCACACGAAAATTCATTTGCAACACAAAACTTTAAACAAAATCTTTGCTCAACGTAATCACCCATAGTAAAAATCGGCACGCACTCTGACATCGACTGACTTAATCAGCTGTTGCAAACACACTAGTTGACAGATCCCTCTCAAGCTTGGCATAGTAATTAAGGACAGTGGTACCAACCTAGGAAAAAAAAATTTTACCTGCCTCATTGCCCCGCCAGATTTAAATCGATAATTCCCGGTACTTTCTTGACAGAATGTATTGCTCGAAATGATCTGCTGGTAGTTTATCAATTTTGGTTTTATCAGTTTTGGTATGATTTCCCTATATGGGTGCTCTTATTTGCTGCTTCCGTTGTTGAGTTACATTTATTTTGCTCAAGATTTGTGTGCTGTTGGTATTCGTTGTCAGTTGTGAGACAAAATCCTGCTAGTCTCGAGGACTTTCTTGTTAAAGCTCTTTGTTTTTTGAATTCCACAAGGTTTTCTATACAGCTTTTTTCTTCAGTCTATATAGGGGATACTGACTATGTTTAACTTGTTTTTCGTATTCTGAATTCCACCAGATTGTAAATTTGCGTTTAGTTGAGGTTTTTCCTCTGCAATGTACCGGTCTGCCGGTTCTAAAATTTTTTTAGAGAACTCATCGTATATGCGATGATTTGGAATGTATAGTTATTGGTATTTTAGGTTCAATTTTCAATTTAGAAAACTCTGTAAAAACAAATGGGTACTGAGGCAAACCCCTTTGAAAATCAAAGTTTTCTTCATCTTCTGTTTCGGACAAGAAAAGTTAATGTTAAAATATATAAATTGAAAATTACCATAGAGAAATATTTGCATATTACAGAATTGCATAGCTGGAATTAATTCTCCAGAACCTCTACAGATTTTAATCTAATTAAATCTCATGAAAACATTTAGAATTAAATTTTAAAACATGTCCTAAATATGTATCACTTTTTAGACATATAAATGATCATCACAAGTGGTGGAAATTAACTAATAAAGAATCAAAAGAAATATAAAATAATGAACAAATTATTATGGCGGTTATCTAATGCAGAGTCTGAGTCGTATCTTCTTTCAATGTATATTTCGGCGATATAACCTAATTTTCGTATAGTCCATGCTTATCCCAAAATTGGTTAGCTGTGGCAAAAATGTTTAGTGATAAAAAGGTATTTTTATATATTTTAAATTATTATTTTGTTTATTCAAATAACTACATACTGAAGAGATTTAGGGTCCGAATTTATCAGGTTCTTCCTCTGGAGAATGTGCTTTATATTATTCTAGGAAAATGAAAAAGAAAATAAAAAAGGCTTTTTCAAGCTATATGTTGAACATTTTTGGGTGATGGAACTTGTGAGATTCTTTAACATCCAATCGAAACATATATATGTATAAGGTGATGTCCGAATAATTTCTTCATTATTTTATATTTCTTTGATTCTTTATTAGTTGATTTCCAAAAATGTCTAAAAAATGATATACCGTATTTAGGACATGTTTTAAAATTTAATTCTAAATTTTTTCATGAGATTTATTTAGACTAATATCTGTAGAGGTTCTGGAGAATTAATTCCAGCTATTAATGTTAAAAATTTGGATTGATATCGAACCTTATAAAAATTTATTCTACGAAACATAATGTACTTTTAATTCCAATTCAGAAATCCGAAATATTGAAAAAAACAATTATATCTTCTTCGAATTCTTAGAGAAGAGTACATGAAAATAGAGGTTTAATTAAATTCTAATCTTTTCGACCGAAAACACAGATGGGATTACAATTTAATATTCTTTGTTGACGAAATTTTACAGAGACTAGTAAAATTTTTTCAATACGAAATCAAAGTAGAATTTCGAGCCCCTCCATAAATCATATTTCAAAGAATCGGATAAATAGAAAACTGGCTAAAAGTTTTCACATCGATTTCACACTTAATGAAGGAGTGTGGAAATAAAACTGAGAAGAAGGATTGAAAATAAAATGAGCAAATGTAGCTTCCTCGATGGATGATTTTGATTATAGCGCTCGTTTTAGAGTGTATATGATTTCATCACAATATTTGTATTCGTATTTTGAGAACAAAATTGTATCAAATGATTACATCGGTTCCACTGATCAAATTCAATTGTTTTCGTCCATCAGATTGTTCATAAGCATAACAGCTCTCATCTTACATACTTGAAATTTGTTTTGTATTTGATATTAAAGAAAGAAAGATAGGTCAAGTTCGTGAATGGACAAAATACGTAGGTGACCTCAAGAAATATACTCATTATGAATTTTATATATATTAGACCATATTTAGTGGGTGGTTTAGTACATCTGCTTATTAACTGAAAGATCTTATGTTTAAAGTAGGACCTTAAGTTTTGTCACTTTCGATGTTTTCAACCTATAAAATGTCTGAAAAACATCAGACTGCCACTCATGTGAAAAGCAAGAAGCCAGAAATATTGATGAAAGACCGTCTTCTCTGAAGTTAGTGAATCCATTTTTAGTTATTAATTTATTTTTATTTATTCTGTAAGAAAAAGTTACTCACCACAAAATAACCGATACATGTACTCTGCTTCCCTGATACATTCATGAATATGTGGATCGAAGTTCAAAATATATCTCCTTGTAGTTGGATGTTTCGCCATAATAGGTGAATTGAGACAATGACGTACCTAAAATAATACCACATATGAAATGATTGAATAGATGTGAATAAAAATCAGACAACATAATTGGAACATCCATATGCACTGACACTAATATTTATTCTGATTACCATGTTATCTTAGGCGATTTAATATAAATTTTTGAGATAGTAATGACAGTATAGTGATATGTATATGAATATTATGAACGAGTAAAATTTCGAATCTCGTATAAATAAACCGGCGAATGTACAGAAAGCTAGTTCGAGCTGTATTGATCATAAATGGGTAAGAAATTTGTTTGATAATATTCTAATTGTATCAAAGGCAAATATTACTGATCATCTTTCAACATTACTTCTCTTCATGTGTGTTCATAGCTCAGTGGTTAGAATCTTGAGCTGGGAACCGAAAGTATGAAAGAAATTTTGTCATTGGACGGGTTTCGGCCACCATTTCACTCTTGGGTCGAAAAGTAGCAGTGCCAGAACACAACTGAACTCCTAACTCGTACAAGCTGAATAAGCTTCTGAGGGATCTTCATAGAAGATCTAGAAGTATCAGGATAACATCTCCTGTCATCATCCTTGAAAAGAATATAATCAGGGATGAAGGGAAAAGCAGATTCTAAGGGGGGATATGACATATTAGCGCATCGATCCTGCTGTTAAGACTGGGGAAGTTTCTTTGAAATTCAGGAGATAAATCCTATGGCTGAAAAATCAATTAAAATTATAAAACTGCAAGTGAGGAAATGTAAGCGAAAAAAATCTTCAACAAAAACTCAAAGAGGAATAACAGAATAACAATTGGACTTATTAAATCGATTAAGGAGAGAAATAGGATGTATAAGGACTGAGAGAAAGATAAACAAGAAGGAAACTGGAACATTTTTTAAAGCTATAAAAACAAACTATACTACTTCATAAGAAGTGTAAGAATCAACTATTTCAAAAACCCAATTACAGCTAATTGGAATAATACAAACAGTTTATGGAAGACAGTAAATCCCTTTTATTCAAAATAAGTCTTCAAGGCTCCAGTAGAAATTATAGAAACAAAGGATGGCATAATTCGGGATCCAATGAAGATACCTACAACTCTTAATGAGTATTTGTCAACAAACAAAAAATAAGCAGAAGAAATCAATAGGAAAACAGAAATCTCCCAAATAAGAAAAATATTATGAGTAGCTCAAAATGAAAGAAGAGCGCTGGGGTCGAGGGTATTTCTACTGAAGTTTTGAAGGCAGGAATTAATGGTATACACGACCGATAACGCACCTGTGTAATAAGATCTTACAAATAGGAATAATTCCAGATATTCTTGAAACGGCTGTTGTGCTACCCGTTCATAAGGGAAGAAACAGAAAACTTTTCCAATTATAGACCAATTTCATCAATATCAACCATTTCGAAAATAGTGAAAGGTCGTCGAAACTAGGGTCACATCTTACCTAGAAGGAAATGGACTTATCCAGTCCATAATATGGATTTAGAGAGAAAAGATCAACACAGGGAGCCCTGATATGCCTATCAGCAACAATTTATGAAACATTTGATAAGAATAATGCTTCACTCAGTATGTTCCTTGATTAGGCAAAAGCCTTTGATTCAGTTGATCACGGAATCCTATTGGGTCGTCTGACTGAGATTGATGCTATTGGGTCGAGCTTCAATTTATTTAAGAGCTACATAACCAACAAAAAAAAGGTGATTAAAGTCAAAAACAGATATAGTGATATAAAAAACCTAAGATATGGAGTTGCAGGGAACCATTCTCGGACCCATTTTTTTCACAATATATATCAACGATTTATTGGAATTGAACACGAAGGGACGGATTCTTGGTTATGCGGACATTGCCATTTAATAAAGTGCAAAAAATTGGACAGATATGAAGATGATGGTTGAGAAAGACTCTTTTCAAGTTAAATAATGGATAGAGTACAATAAATTAACAATTAATTTCTACAAGACTCATTATATTCTGTTTGCCGGTCTCTACCAGATTTTGGACCACTTGTGATTCACGATAAAGAAAAGATAATACAGCCTACTCAACAATGTAAATACATAGGTACAGTGATAGACTCATTTCTCAGATAGGATGCGCATGTGAATAGTTATGTTGAAAAAATGAGTGGCCTGGTTTCCAGGTTCAAGTATTTGGTTGGGATGTTAGATGTGGGAGCATATGTTGATTTTGTACCACTCTCGTGTTGAGTTCCAGCTTAGATAGGGCATTTTAACTTGGGGAGCTGCATACAAAAAAGAAATCAACAGACTTATTGTTCAACAGAAAAGCATCCTGAAGATAATTTTCAAGGACATGACTTTTCCTACCGAAGAGTTGTATAGATTTTCATCTATATTGCATATATATAAATTGTATTCTTATACAGTTCTACTTTTCACTAAGGAGAATCTGAAGTCTGAACAATTCGTGATCCACAGTTCTGATAACAAATACAATAAGTTGGTGCTCGCTGTACCAAGAATGAATAAGACCTCAATTAAGAGATGTTATGTTTATTAAAATTACGGTCAGAGTGAAAATTTTCAAAGAAGAATTAACAAAATGGATACGTGCAGTGGAAAGAACCTACATCCAGCAGTTGATTGATAAAAAAGTTGCTACTTTTGCCTGCGCAAGTTTTTTCTTTTTCCGTAGAATATGGGATTATGTTGGTAGCTAAGAAATTTTGGGGAGATGTTTGAAGTGAAATGTAGATTATTGTAATTAATTCTATATATATTTCTTACCCTTGTGAGTCTTTATTTTCATTTGTTTATTTCTCATGGAACAAAATTTATTAAAATTGTTACTTTATGTATTGCATAAGTTTTTGTAGCTTTAGTGGTATGATGTAAATTCATGGAAAATATATAATTATTATTATTGGATTTTACTCAATAGTTCAGCAAAACAAAATCGTAATACGGCAAGATATAGCAAAATTTCAGATAAAAGGGGTCTATTTTTAATATTTCATAAGCCCTTAATTAAAAACAATTCAACTCACTTGTGCTGCGTAGTCATACCATGCTTCATGGTACAACTGTTCATAATGGACGAACACATTTGAAAGAGCGTTGAACAGTTGTATACACTTTTGAACCTTCCTATGTTTGACTACCTGAAAAGGAAAAAAGATTATGAAAATGTTGTTCAAATTTCAATTTAACATTATTCTCAATATAAAAAAATCACATTATCAAAATCTTCGAATGGTTTCCCTTAAGGTATCTACTTCATTTGTACATTATATTTCGTGACAGGAAGAAACCTATCATGAAATAACTAACTAAAGACAATTGGTTGGACTACTTATAATACTTCATTTCTTCTTCAAAGTATTCGCATATATAATAATTAGAAAGTAAAAATGGTGAAAAGCACTGAGCTGAAGTCAGGAAGGTAAGTACTTGTCATATAATCTATAATCCTCACAAAATTTTGCATTAGCCTTCTTGTCGTTATTTTGGTGAATTTTTACTCGATCACCGGACTGTTGCTAAAACCGATAGCGCTCAACGCTGCTCTGCTCATAATTTTTTTTTAATTTTCTTACAAGGCGATCTCCATGAAATTTTGCAGAAATATGCACGTTATTAATGTAATTCCAAATTTCTGATTGATTAGATCTGTAGTTTCGGAACTATGGACAAAATACAAAAAAAATTCAAATATCAATAACTACCAATCCATTGGACCGATGTTGCCAATAAGATATTCAATCGAGATATTTTAGCCGTAAATATACCCTGAAAATTTTCAAGTCTCTAGCTTTTCTTGTTCGAAATTTGGTGTTTTTAAGTACAGGCCGGCCGAAAAGAATAACTTTTAAGCTCGGCATTTTTAAGTGTGTCTAACTTATTCGTTCAAAACTAGGTTACGTTCGTTAATGGGCAGAAGCGGTTAATTACAGTTGAAACTATTTGAATCTATATTTTACCAATAATTTCGAAGCTACCGGTCCAATTGAAACTGAAATCAGTACTTAAGTGGATGATGACGATACGAAGATTGAGCCAAATTTCCTGGGGTTTGACCGAATTGAAGATGTTAATATTTGAATAGAAATACCTAGAGATTTATAATATTAAGGGTAGGTTTAGTGTCCGAATATTTTAGTTAGGTACAAAAATCGAATAAATTGGCTAAATTATTCCCATTTAAATTTTTAGTTTTCAAATATTTTCGAAACTACAAATCTGATAGAGTTCAGATTTAGTATTTAGTTGTGAGATAACAAGACGAAGACTCATGCTCAATTGCGTCTAGAAAATGTTTCAATTTAGTACTTATCTGAGTTCGGCAAAAAAAAGTGAAGAGTATGTGAAGTTTTGTTCAAAACAGTTTTTTCCACTCTTTCTTGCCAATATGATTATATAATACAGATACATATCGAAGGAAGAAGGATGGATCCTTCCATTCATTTATTCTTCATTTTCATGAGATTTTTTGTTTATTCAGAACAGTTCAAAAGTTGCAGAAAAAGACGTTTGTTCATTGGACTTTCGGATGAAAGAACACAGTATGTCTGTATTTTTATTCATTACTAGCGGACCCGTCAGACTTCGTCCTGTCAAAAAGATTTGTAATGTGGCAGTTTTTTGTTCCTACGTATTTTATAGTCGGGGCAAAAAATTCTCCTGAACAGAACCGTCACCCTGGTGATAGGGCGTTGTGAATAAAAAATAATTAAATAAAACATATTATATTAGGATTTAAAAGTAATCCCTTTGTTGTTAATCATGTAAATCATAATTATTAACAAAAAATAGTTTTATTATTATTGTAGTGCTTTATGATATACGATGTTTTTTGTTTGATTACCTGGCGCATAGACAAACAAATATGATGGTTTTCCAACACGGGAACAGGCAACATAAAATTGACCATGTGAGAAACACGGGTTTTCCAGATTAATACCACAAACACTTAATGATTGCCCCTGGAACTTGTTTATGGTCATAGCAAAAGCAAGCCGCACTGGAAACTGTAGTCATTTAAACTAAAATGGCACATCAGACGGAATCATTGGGATGCGCAGTATGAGAACATCTTCTCCTTTATACTTTCCTTTGAGTATAGTTGCTTCTATCACGTTGTTTAGTAATTTTTTTATCACTAACCGTGTTCCGTTGCAAAGACGCGGTTGGTTGATATTTCGCAACATTATAACAACCGATCCAACCTTTAATTGAAGATTGTGAGGCGGCAACCCTGGCAAGTCCAGCGAGTTTAAAAATTCCGGTAGATAGTTGACTACATCATCTTGGTTAGTAGCCGAATTAACTGATTTATATATCCTCGATTCGCCTGTAATTTGTTCTTGAATTTTGATATTTAATTAATTTACATCAATGTTTTTTGTAGCCAATATAGCTCGTTCGCTCAAGCAATCATGGTTTCTGTAATTTTGGGAAACATCTGGAAACATCTTCTGAATGAGTTCATCTTTTGATCGAGTTAACTGACAAAAACTTTGAGGAAAGTTAATGCAGCCAGTCAACGTGTCTATAGGGAATTTGCCATTACCAATGTCAATGAGTTGTTTAGAGAATATGTTTCGAGATTGGTCATTTTGCAACTCGACACGCATATTCTTGCTTAAATGAAGTACTTTGACATGTTTCCACAAATTGGAGGACTTTAGACATGCATTGAGTTTATCTGCTGGCGTTGATCATGGAATCACTGGCAATGTTTGAGGAAAATCTCCTGCTAATAAAATCAATGCACCACCAAATCGATTATAATTGCTCCGTAGATCTTTTAAGATTCTGTCTAAAGCCTCCAAAGATTTTTTATGTGCCATCGTGCATTCATCCGAAACAATAATTTTACATTGCTGCAAAACCTTTGCCATTGCAGAGTTCTTCAAAATGTTGCAGGTTGGAGTTTCATTGCTTTGCATATTTAATGGCAATTTTAGTGTTGAATGGGCTGTTCGACCACCTTCAAGCAAAGTTGCTGCAATTCCCGACGAAGCGAGTGCAAGTGCAATTTTATTTTGTGAGCGAATTGTTGCTAATATTATAGAAATCAAAAAGTTTTTTCTGTACCACCAGGTGCATCTAAGAAGTCAATCCCGCCAGTTTCATCATTTGTTACTTTCATATTCATAAAATATATACTTCTGTTGTTCATTCAACAGTGGAAGATTTGTTTGAATTAATTCTTTCAAAGTGTTGAGATTATACAGTTTTTCTTGATGCAACTCTTGGTTAAAAGCATCATTCATTGGACGATTAGGCGCGGCCAGATCTAATTGAATTAATAGTTTGTTTTATATCATCAAGCACATGTCCTCAATTGAAATCAATGCTTCATTGTAAATTTCTTCACTGATTTGTATATTGGGATTTCCCATTCTATTCCGTATTTAATACAAAATATCATCACCCATATAATCCTTGTACTTGATCCACAAATCAATTAGGTTTGATGGGAAGCCTGTAGATATGATTATTGAAAACAATGTTCGTATTTAATGAGCGTGTGATGATATTACAGCATCATTGAGAGTTTGATCCCAATGAGCGTCATTTTCTAGCAATTGCAAACGTTGACAGGCTTCTCTGTAGGATCCACACAATTCACCATCAACAGTTCGTAAATGTTGGAATGATGTTGGGCCACGTACATTGACTAATAGCAGCCGTAAATAAAAATATTCATCATTGCTTGGATGTACTGAATATATTCGACCAACCGCATCGGTGGAATATACATCTGGGTATCCTGCAACTGGTTTTCCTTGTTTCCGTCGTATAAATCTCCTTGAGGATTGATTCCAGGTATAATATTTTGGCGTTTCAGAATATAACAATGTTTGTTTAAAATCATCGTTTTGGCATGTCTCAAAAAAAAATGGTTAATGTCGTAGATGGTGGCTGAGCAGCTCTTTGTACTGCATTCTGTGCTGTAAAATACACTCTTTGTCCATTTTCTAAATGCATAGTTAAGTGAACAACAACAGGGTGTCTCTCATGAATAGGAAAAGAAAATATTCGCCAAACTGCTGTATTACTACTAATATAGCGGCTCATTTGGTATTGGGTAACTTCATCAGTAGAATTCTCTGTCCCAATTCCAATCACAGCCATATCACTCCCTTTGGTTACATACTTGCAAATATATTTAATAGATTTCACTGAATGGCAAGATTTAATTAATTATTGTGTCACTAAACACTAATCAAGTAAACACTCTGCACAATACACAATATACGAATTTGTTGTGTATTAGTTAACAAAAGCAAACTCAATTGGTTACATATTTGCAAATGTATTTAATAGATTTCACTGAATGGCAAGATTTAATTCTTTATTGTGTCACTAAACACTAATTAAGTAAACACTCTGCACAATACACGATATACGAATTTGTTGTGTATTATTTAACAAAAGCAAACTCAGTAGATTAGGTTACAGAAAATCCAAGAAAAACAACACAATGTACAACGACAAATCGACATTGACAGTTTGTTGTTGTTTTTTTTTCTTTATTTGATTTGACTTGAAGTCCTTCAAGCCGTACCAATGTTTTATGTATGTAAAATAGGGATATTAAAACTTTTGTTAACGCGGTTAGTATTTGACTGATGGAATGACGTGAAAACTGATGCATTTTATATCACGTGCCGATAGTAAAAAACAAAACAAAAAAAATTTAATATGAACTCTATACAATAGCTATAAAGCTCAAATCAACTACGTTTTAGTTAGAAAACGTTTGTATGGGAAAAAGAAAAGGGCTGTTTTGAGGGTTTTTCCGGCAATTATTCGAATTTTTCCCGCCGTAAAAACCATCCTTGAACTCCAACGAATATTTAAAAAAAAAATTGGCCAAATTGGTCCAGGCGTTGTTGAGTTATGCGCTTACCAACACAATTTGCGATTCATTTTTATATTGTAGATATGTATTTTTTTTTTAATAATTCACAAATTTCACATTTTCAATCAAAAGTATGTAACTTTACGTCGGTGGTTTTCTCTTTTTTTAGAAGTTATTTTATTCCCTCCTGATGTCTACCGGACTTGACTGCTGACTCCCCACTCCGTAGACTAGTTATTTATGGTACAAGACGATAAATTTGTATTTTATGTTTGAGAGTGTCTTTTAGCGTCAAGACGCTAATTACGCTCGAGAAGATAATGCGCTTTTATCGTCCTTTGCAATACAACATTTTTTTCTATAGCAAGAATTCAAATTCGGGTGAAAAATAAAATTTCAAAGAAAATTGTAATTTTTGGCATAAAAATCGCAACTGTGTAGTTCCGTTACTAGCGATATGAATTACTCTGTCAACAAATGTGAAACAAATTGTACATTCTGGTTTTTGTGGAGTGTTCAGTATTTTTGCGTTTTGTGTACGAAGCGAATACGAAATGTACGGAAAAAATAAACACAAGAAGAAGAAAACATGCTATCAGAAGTAGAAGATGCAGCTTTGGAAGCAGAAAGTTTATTTTTGCCCCAAAAATTTAGGATAATGTATGAGAAGGAATACCATTAATTTGAAAAGTGGAAAAGCATCAAGAATATCATATTGTAGCTGAAGAACAATACCCCGTGTACAAGTTGTGGTGTTCCAAAAATAAATGTTTCTAATAATGCTAATGGTTAATTTACACTTGTTATTAATCCTTCGAATTAATGTGTTTGAATGTGTAAATTTAATAGAATAAAAAAAGTTAAAACATTTTATCTACCCTTGCTGTTAAAGTATTACTTTATCTTTCCTGGCCGTTAAAGTGATACTTTATTTACTCAAAAGAGGTGCTATAACAACATTTTAACATAAGCTATAGAAAATTTGAATATCAAAACAAATTGAAATATGTTTATCTTCTACAATTTTAATTTCCAAAAGAATTTTTTTATTCAAAAAACTTTTAGAATTAAATTAATGTCTAAAACAAGCACCGCTTACATTTAATAGACGTATATAATCAAAACTCAATATACAATGTCAAATGAAATAAATAACCCAACAGATGTACGAAAGTAATTAAAATTAATAAATAAATATTCAAAGGAGACAAAATTTTGTTTCTGGTTTTATCTTAAGAAATACTACTTGCCTTATAAAAACAAGAACACACTTGAAGGACTTCCCAAAGAATATAATTTATTTGAAATATTTAATACATTTAAATATTCGAACAAATTATTTCAAAAATCTCTAAAAAATGTGCACTATATCTTCAAAAACCAAATATAATTCTAGATAATCCCTTCATCAGCCCTTTTTCAATAATCCAAATATCAAAATCAAAAACATAACCTACATCACTCACGTGTTAAAAGACTTAAGCTTCGAACTACAGATCAACTATATATTCAAGATTGATCTATGTTCTAACAAAATCAAAGAACAAAGTGAGTTATTTTAAGGTTTACTTAAATTCATTGACATTCTATAGTGAGATTTATTGAAGCCAAAATATAATTATATATTATATATAAAATAAAATAGAAAGGCTTTTTACTTGATAGAAGAAATATAACAAAATTTGAATATCAAAACAAATTGAAATATGTTTATCTTCTACAATTTTAATTTCCAAAAGAATTTTTTTATTCAAAAAACTTTTAGAATTAAATTAATGTCTAAAACAAGCACCGCTTACATTTAATAGACGTATATAATCAAAACTCAATATACAATGTCAAATGAAATAAATAACCCAACAGATGTACGAAAGTAATTAAAATTAATAAATAAATATTCAAAGGAGACAAAATTTTGTTTCTGGTTTTATCTTAAGAAATACTACTTGCCTTATAAAAACATGAACACACTTGAAGGACTTCCCAAAGAATATAATTTATTTGAAATATTTAATACATTTAAATATTCGAACAAATTATTTCAAAAATCTCTAAAAAATGTGCACTATATCTTCAAAAACCAAATATAATTCTAGATAATCCCTTCATCAGCCCTTTTTCAATAATCCAAATATCAAAATCAAAAACATAACCTACATCACTCACGTGTTAAAAGACTTAAGCTTCGAACTACAGATCAACTATATATTCAAGATTGATCTATGTTCTAACAAAATCAAAGAACAAAGTGAGTTATTTTGAGGTTTACTTAAATTCATTGACATTCTATAGTGAGATTTATTGAAGCCAAAATATAATTATATATTATATATAAAATAAAATAGAAAGGCTTTTTACTTGATAGAAGAAATATAACAAAATTTGAATATCAAAACAAATTGAAATATGTTTATCTTCTACAATTTTAATTTCCAAAAGAATTTTTTTATTCAAAAAACTTTTAGAATTACATTAATGTCTAATGTCTGCTTGTTTTAGACATTAATTTAATTCTAAAAGTTTTTTGAATAAAAAAATTCTTTTGGAAATTAAAATTGTAGAAGATAAACATATTTCAATTTGTTTTGATATTCAAATTTTGTTATATTTCTTCTATCAAGTAAAAAGCCTTTCTATTTTATTTTATATATAATATATAATTATATTTTGGCTTCAATAAATCTCACTATAGAATGTCAATGAATTTAAGTAAACCTTAAAATAACTCACTTTGTTCTTTGATTTTGTTAGAACATAGATCAATCTTGAATATATAGTTGATCTGTAGTTCGAAGCTTAAGTCTTTTAACACGTGAGTGATGTAGGTTATGTTTTTGATTTTGATATTTGGATTATTGAAAAAGGGCTGATGAAGGGATTATCTAGAATTATATTTGGTTTTTGAAGATATAGTGCACATTTTTTAGAGATTTTTGAAATAATTTGTTCGAATATTTAAATGTATTAAATATTTCAAATAAATTATATTCTTTGGGAAGTCCTTCAAGTGTGTTCATGTTTTTATAAGGCAAGTAGTATTTCTTAAGATAAAACCAGAAACAAAATTTTGTCTCCTTTGAATATTTATTTATTAATTTTAATTACTTTCGTACATCTGTTGGGTTATTTATTTCATTTGACATTGTATATTGAGTTTTGATTATATACGTCTATTAAATGTAAGCGGTGCTTGTTTTAGACATTAATTTAATTCTAAAAGTTTTTTGAATAAAAAAATTCTTTTGGAAATTAAAATTGTAGAAGATAAACATATTTCAATTTGTTTTGATATTCAAATTTTGTTATATTTCTTCTATCAAGTAAAAAGCCTTTCTATTTTATTTTATATATAATATATAATTATATTTTGGCTTCAATAAATCTCACTATAGAATGTCAATGAATTTAAGTAAACCTTAAAATAACTCACTTTGTTCTTTGATTTTGTTAGAACATAGATCAATCTTGAATATATAGTTGATCTGTAGTTCGAAGCTTAAGTCTTTTAACACGTGAGTGATGTAGGTTATGTTTTTGATTTTGATATTTGGATTATTGAAAAAGGGCTGATGAAGGGATTATCTAGAATTATATTTGGTTTTTGAAGATATAGTGCACATTTTTTAGAGATTTTTGAAATAATTTGTTCGAATATTTAAATGTATTAAATATTTCAAATAAATTATATTCTTTGGGAAGTCCTTCAAGTGTGTTCATGTTTTTATAAGGCAAGTAGTATTTCTTAAGATAAAACCAGAAACAAAATTTTGTCTCCTTTGAATATTTATTTATTAATTTTAATTACTTTCGTACATCTGTTGGGTTATTTATTTCATTTGACATTGTATATTGAGTTTTGATTATATACGTCTATTAAATGTAAGCGGTGCTTGTTTTAGACATTAATTTAATTCTAAAAGTTTTTTGAATAAAAAAATTCTTTTGGAAATTAAAATTGTAGAAGATAAACATATTTCAATTTGTTTTGATATTCAAATTTTGTTATATTTCTTCTATCAAGTAAAAAGCCTTTCTATTTTATTTTATATATAATATATAATTATATTTTGGCTTCAATAAATCTCACTATAGAATGTCAATGAATTTAAGTAAACCTTAAAATAACTCACTTTGTTCTTTGATTTTGTTAGAACATAGATCAATCTTGAATATATAGTTGATCTGTAGTTCGAAGCTTAAGTCTTTTAACACGTGAGTGATGTAGGTTATGTTTTTGATTTTGATATTTGGATTATTGAAAAAGGGCTGATGAAGGGATTATCTAGAATTATATTTGGTTTTTGAAGATATAGTGCACATTTTTTAGAGATTTTTGAAATAATTTGTTCGAATATTTAAATGTATTAAATATTTCAAATAAATTATATTCTTTGGGAAGTCCTTCAAGTGTGTTCATGTTTTTATAAGGCAAGTAGTATTTCTTAAGATAAAACCAGAAACAAAATTTTGTCTCCTTTGAATATTTATTTATTAATTTTAATTACTTTCGTACATCTGTTGGGTTATTTATTTCATTTGACATTGTATATTGAGTTTTGATTATATACGTCTATTAAATGTAAGCGGTGCTTGTTTTAGACATTAATTTAATTCTAAAAGTTTTTTGAATAAAAAAATTCTTTTGGAAATTAAAATTGTAGAAGATAAACATATTTCAATTTGTTTTGATATTCAAATTTTGTTATATTTCTTCTATCAAGTAAAAAGCCTTTCTATTTTATTTTATATATAATATATAATTATATTTTGGCTTCAATAAATCTCACTATAGAATGTCAATGAATTTAAGTAAACCTTAAAATAACTCACTTTGTTCTTTGATTTTGTTAGAACATAGATCAATCTTGAATATATAGTTGATCTGTAGTTCGAAGCTTAAGTCTTTTAACACGTGAGTGATGTAGGTTATGTTTTTGATTTTGATATTTGGATTATTGAAAAAGGGCTGATGAAGGGATTATCTAGAATTATATTTGGTTTTTGAAGATATAGTGCACATTTTTTAGAGATTTTTGAAATAATTTGTTCGAATATTTAAATGTATTAAATATTTCAAATAAATTATATTCTTTGGGAAGTCCTTCAAGTGTGTTCATGTTTTTATAAGGCAAGTAGTATTTCTTAAGATAAAACCAGAAACAAAATTTTGTCTCCTTTGAATATTTATTTATTAATTTTAATTACTTTCGTACATCTGTTGGGTTATTTATTTCATTTGACATTGTATATTGAGTTTTGATTATATACGTCTATTAAATGTAAGCGGTGCTTGTTTTAGACATTAATTTAATTCTAAAAGTTTTTTGAATAAAAAAATTCTTTTGGAAATTAAAATTGTAGAAGATAAACATATTTCAATTTGTTTTGATATTCAAATTTTGTTATATTTCTTCTATCAAGTAAAAAGCCTTTCTATTTTATTTTATATATAATATATAATTATATTTTGGCTTCAATAAATCTCACTATAGAATGTCAATGAATTTAAGTAAACCTTAAAATAACTCACTTTGTTCTTTGATTTTGTTAGAACATAGATCAATCTTGAATATATAGTTGATCTGTAGTTCGAAGCTTAAGTCTTTTAACACGTGAGTGATGTAGGTTATGTTTTTGATTTTGATATTTGGATTATTGAAAAAGGGCTGATGAAGGGATTATCTAGAATTATATTTGGTTTTTGAAGATATAGTGCACATTTTTTAGAGATTTTTGAAATAATTTGTTCGAATATTTAAATGTATTAAATATTTCAAATAAATTATATTCTTTGGGAAGTCCTTCAAGTGTGTTCATGTTTTTATAAGGCAAGTAGTATTTCTTAAGATAAAACCAGAAACAAAATTTTGTCTCCTTTGAATATTTATTTATTAATTTTAATTACTTTCGTACATCTGTTGGGTTATTTATTTCATTTGACATTGTATATTGAGTTTTGATTATATACGTCTATTAAATGTAAGCGGTGCTTGTTTTAGACATTAATTTAATTCTAAAAGTTTTTTGAATAAAAAAATTCTTTTGGAAATTAAAATTGTAGAAGATAAACATATTTCAATTTGTTTTGATATTCAAATTTTGTTATATTTCTTCTATCAAGTAAAAAGCCTTTCTATTTTATAAGCTATAGAAAAAAAAACTATTAATATAGACTGCCAGCTACGGCAAAATTTTTGTTACGTTTCGTTAATTCTGGAAACTGATACTGTGGCTTTGATGTTACTTACGTCATCATGACGCTCATACGCAACTGCCATATACAAAGTAGTATCTAGCTATGGTAGGTAGTTTATCTACACTGTGACCATTTTAAGTTAAATGAATGTGTAAAATATTCCTAGATATCGTTTCCCTAACAACTAGTACGTTTTATCCAGATTCCAGAAATGGTTGGAAATTTGGAAAAATGCAACTCTTAACGCAATGCAGCCAGAAGAAGTTTATCGAAAAAAATTGATATTTCATCGTCACTTTGATGCTAAATATACATTCTGTCAAGAAAGTACCGGGAATTATCGATTT
This sequence comes from Megalocaria dilatata, assembly GCA_034642435.1. Lineage (NCBI taxonomy): Eukaryota > Metazoa > Arthropoda > Insecta > Coleoptera > Coccinellidae > Megalocaria > Megalocaria dilatata. Next base: position 58,343,272 of record CM067854.1, on the reverse strand, counting down.
AAATCTGGCGGGGCAATGAGGCAGGTAAAAATTTTTTTTCCTATGTTGGTACCACTGTCCTTAATTAATATGCCAAGCTTGAGCGGGATCTGTCAACTAGTGTGTTTGCAACAGCTGATTAAGTCAGTCGATGTCAGAGTGCGTGCCGATTTTTACTATGGGTGATTATGTTGAGCAAAGATTTGTGTTGCAAATGAATTTTCGTGTGCCGATGCATTGAAAATGTTGCAAAAGGCCTTTGGTGATAATACTCTATCGAAAACTCGTGCATATCAGTGGTACAGAGCCTTCAAGGACGGTCGTGAAGTGGTCGCCCATCGACGGCTTCGATCGAAGATAACGTCGATAAAATTAAGGAAAGGGTGCTGGAAAACCGTCGTACCAGCTTGAGAGAGATAGCACATGATCTTAAGATATCCCACGAGTCCGCACGTACGATTTTGATTGATATTTTCGGCATGAGAAAGGTGGCCGCACGACTCGTACCGAAAGACCTGAATTTTCTTCAAAAACTTCATCGCGAACAGGTTGCTTCAGACATGCTGGATCGCTGTAATTCCGATTCTACATTGATGGAACGCATTATAACTGGTGATGAGACCTGGGTCTACGAGTACGATATGCAAACAAGCCAGCAATCATCGAAATGGGTGGCAAAAAATGAGCCGAAACCAAAAAAACCACGCCAAAGCCGCTCGAAAATGAAGGTGATGCTCATTGTTTTCTTCGATATCCGTGGCGTGGTGCACTACGAATTCGTTCCAGAGGGTCAGACGGTAAACAAGGAGTATTACCTAGGCCCTATGAAACGTTTGCGTGAGCGTATCCGTAAGAAGCGGCCAAATTTGTGGGCGAACAACTCATGGATTTTGCATGACGATAACGCGCCTTCTCACCGAGCTACGATTGTGACTGACTTTCTCGTCAAAAACTCAACAAACGTGCTTCAGCAACCACCGTATTCGCCGGATTTGGCTCCCTGCGACTTTTTCCTCTTCCCAAAACTAAAATTGCCCCTTCGTGGCACCCGTTTTGAGTCGATTGAAGCCATAAAACAAAATTCGGCGCGAGAGCTAAAGTCTATCCCGGAAAGGGCCTATAAAAATGTTTCGATAATTGGAAGTGTCGTTGGCATAGATGTATTGGAGCAAATGGAGCCTATTTTGAAGGCGACCCAATAAATTTTGACGATTAAATGTAAAAATGTTGTTTTAATTAAAAATTCCCGGTACTTTCTTGACAGAGTACTACGTCCCCAGGAACCAAAAGGCTACATATTGATGCAGTACCAACTCTGTTCATCAATACTGAATCAGAATCATCTTTGTATTCCTGTTTACATTACAAATATTTTGATATCCCCTGGAGGTTCAGTAATAGTTTAGGATATTATTAGTGTTTGATATGAATACTCATACTGAATGTGTGTTAGATGTCGTTAAGTGATCAGATTTTCTTTTAGCATTCAAATATTAAAAAATATATTATTAGCATATTTATTTCATATCATCAACAATTGGTTTGTCATTTAATTATTTTTATTCTCATTAATACATTACACGTATGTGTCAGTGAGATTTATTACATATTTGAAAAAACATTTAAAGCTCACAAATGTCTTCGAGAAAAATATAATAATTTGACCTGCTTTTATTTTATTGTAATAAATACAGAAATGTGAAGAAGTTATTTTTATTTACATTATTTTCCTTGAAATAACCTTCACACATGGCGAAAATTTGAGGGGGTTCAAAAATTGAGTGTTCATTATCTAGTCACTCAATTTAAACTGGATCGAACTCTAAGCCGAAGTCTTCATTCTGTAAAATATCATTAGGATGCTATTTGAATATATATTTGGCGTTATATTTATAGGTTATAGTTCGCGGAAATAGCACATGCGTGTCTGATTTGTAATGTAGGGACCACCTTCTTCGCTCCTGGTCCAGAGTTCTGCTTTGCTCTGCTGCAGCTAGCCGGCGTATCATATAGAGGACACGACCAGCCTTAAAATTCCTGACTGACCGTCCCCGCCGTGTTCAAGTAGGGCAAGGCACACAGCGTTCGACAACAGTTCCGATTTGGAACACAAAGTGACTGGCGTCATAGGCAGACATGCGCACCATGCCTTTCCGTAGAGTTCAGGTGCGCATACTAAGAACGAAACGCCGCCTCCCGAATTAAGAGGAAGAAGCTCCCTAACAACATCGCATTCCTTCAGAGCTTCATTGGTGACCCCGACGATCCAGCCCTAAATACCCCATTCTATTCCGAGCTATCCTTCCTTTCGTTTCACAGTAACCCCGCTGGAGATGGCACTGCGTCCAACCTAGCGGCAAACTGTTTCCTGCCACATTCCAACGCCCAATTCCGTGACTTACGGACGTTCACTGAAGGGGGAGTGTGTAGCGACCTTGTCCAGAATTATGTTTAGTTCTGCCGCAGCTTGCCGGCGTTTCATATAGAGAACACGACTAGTCATAAAATTCCTGACTGACCGCCCCGCCGAGTTCAAGTAGGGCAAGGAACACAACGTTTGACGACCGTTCCGACATGGAACGCAAGCTATTTGAAGAGTTCAGGTGCGCATGCTCTGAACGAAACGCCGCCTCCAGAATTAAGGAGTAGAAGCTCCCTCACAACATTGCATTTCTTCAGAGCTTCAGTGACACATGCTTAGTAGGGAAGTTGGGCATCTACAGTATGTGGTTTATCTATGGGTTTGTCGTACGCAGGTGGTAAAGTAGGTTATAATAGGAATTTGGAAAAACTGGCCAAAGAATTAGGATTATAAATAAGTTCATGCGGTTTTTATAACAGTAGTTGCCATTAGTTTGTTATTCCATTAATATGGTCACATCTTCATTTTGAAATATCATCATTAGGCTTTCTTTTCAGTATCTGTCATTTCGTTGAAGTGTAAACGAATAGTTTCTGTGTGCTCTGAAGATGTCAGCTTTTGTATCGAATAATGCGTTTTTGCGTGGAGTTTTACATCAACATGAATAAAAATGCTGCCCAATGTCATCAAATTTTAGTGAATGTTTATGCTCCAACTGAACAAACGTGTCAGAAGTTGTTCTGATTTTAAAAAGGAAATTTTGATTTGGAAGACGCAGAACGACCTGGAGTGCCACCAAAGTTCAAGGATGACGAATTAGGCGCACGGCTCGATAAAGATCCTTAACAAAGGAAAGAGAAACTCGCAAAAACACTTCGATTCCCTCAACCAGCCATTTGGCATCGTTTAAAATCAATGGGAATGAACCGAAAGGTAGGAAATTGGGTACTACACGAACTGAAGCCAAAAGACGTCGAACGCCTCTTTTTAAAGTGTAAACAACTGCTCTAGCGGCAAAAAGTGGGGTGTTTGCATCGAATTATGACTGGCGATGTAAAGTGGGTCCATTGCGATACTCCAAAACGTCAGGCAACGTATGAATGCCTCATTATCAACTGTTAATCCTAATATTCATGGCGAACAGATCATGGTGGTGGAAGGGACCAGCTGCGTGTGGTATATTATGAAATGCCATACAGCCCAGACATTTCTCTTTCAACAATAATTATGAAATTATCCACGGCAAAAGCAAATCAACAATAATTATGGAATTGTCCACGTTGAAAGCAAAAGTTCTAGATTAACACTTTTAGAATTTCTTGAAATCAACAGATATAATGCCCGTAAAATCCTTTTGAACGAACAAACAGATGTCGATCATTCTCCATTACTGAATATTTTTCCTTAATGGCATTTTTAGCGGCAAACTCCAATAAACGCCTAGAGTTTTTATGACTTGTGCCTCCATTATTTGGTCACGTACCTAAAAATGTATTTAAACTCGGTTACACTGAATACCATCAGACAGTACAATGTAATACCTGAAGAAATAAATTACTGTCTCATATACATTTTTTTAATTTCTCTTTCCGATTACCATCTCTTCCTATCGATGCAACATAGCCTGACTGACCATCACTTCTCTAATTAGCGGCTAAAATTGTCAAAAATTGGAAAAAGTAGTGGCTAGCGACGGATTTTGAACTTTGAAAGTGTAACCAATTCCTCACAATAAATAATATAATCGACAAAAATCCGCACGAACTCATTTGAAATCTTAATACTAATCTTTTCAAATAGGCAATTTGGATGAGTTCTGCATCCAGATAAGAAGAGTACAAGAATTTCAAACATTATTGATACTCACTCTATCTTTAGTTCTAAATATCATCATTGGCTGTTGGATACGTCTATAATACTGTCTGATCCACCTAATACGTCCACTAGCAGGCGGCATATTTCTTGGAACCAATGGCGATTGCCTCTCTTCGTTATAACGATCTCTCAAATTTTCTAGTTCCTCTTGAAACATGATCATTGCTTCCAAGTACCTCTCGTCTAAATGCAAGCAGGGTAAATTCACCTTTTCAAATCTGAAACACGAAAGTACTTGCAGCAAACCTCGTAAATTGCAATAAGATAATAGAAGAGTGCGAATAGGTATGCATTATTTCTGTAATTAAGATCGATTTTGTTATACATTGAAATACGGGAAAATTTTGAAATATACATTAACGAGAAAAAAAAATAATATAAATTTGGTAGCAAATACCTCGAACGGACGAACGTTTAGCAGTTTTATGTGATAATGATAATAAAGTTTATTTTTGTGAATAAACGAATTACATGACTGAGTTACATGATAGAGTATTATAACCTATGTGCGACATTGAAATAATTATTATCCTAAAAATAATTCCATAAAAATAAATGAATGAATGAATACAAATAAATCAAAAAATACCACAAGTAAAGTATATCAAGTAAACAGTTCATCTCGTTGAAAGTAGACTCTCGTTTGTGAAAGAACCATAGTTCGCCCATTTTTGAGTTCCTGCTGCGTGTAAAATATCGAGTAAACAATTTTAGATTTATGCTCGTTCTCAAGGTGACATTTCACACTGGAAATTTTTGTTGCTGTTTTTTGTTTGGTTTATTCAGTTGTGAGTTACAGGGCGTCAAAAATGGAAGTCAACAAAAAGAAAATCCGGTTCATTTAACAGTTTTTCTTTGATAAAGGTGAAAATGCAAGCCAGGCAGCTGAAATTGAAAATTGTGTTTATGATCCCGATATCGTAACAGCTAATTATTTGCGATTTAGGTTTCGTCGATTCTTTTCAGGTATTTTTTATGTTAAAGCTGCACCTCGCACAGGTAGGCCCGTCATCGAAAATTTCGATAAAATAATAGAAATAATCGAAGTTGACCGGCATGTTCGGAATCGTAGCTTCACTCAGAAGCTAAAGATCGACCATAAAATAGTTTTAAACCATTTACGCAAAAAAACGCTCGGTAGTTGGTTGTCACACTAGCGATTGACCAAAACAGACCAGAATTGATCAACAGTAGAAGTGTTAAGATTCGCCAGAAACTCCGGGAGTTTGGTTGAGAAGTTTTAATGAATCCACTATATAGTTCGGACTTTGTACCAAGCGATTACCATCTTTTTCTCGCATTGCAGAACTTCCTATATGATAATAAATTGGTATCAAACGAAGATTGTGAAAATCGATTTCTAGAGTTTTTCGCTAATAAGGACCAAGACTTTTATGCGAGGGGCATTATGGCGCTAACTTTAAAATGGCAACAAATTACAGAACAAAACGGTGTACATTTGACTCAAATCGGACAAACCGATACATGGTAAATAAATTCTTGAAGTTCACGCAAAAATAATGCATTTTCCCCCCAACCTATCAATAGCTATTATTATTTTCTTAAATCAGGTAATCAATTTTTTATATGAAATGTTTGATGTAGTTTTATGTAATCGAGTCAGTATTTTAAATGTCATTATTGGGCTTAGTTCTCTCTAATTGGGTGCATATAAGTCTTATTCGTTGTCCAGATATAGATCATAATGTCTTGATCTTCTTGTTTAGGACCTGCTTTAATTCTTATTAATCAAGGTAATAATGATCGGACTTATTTCACTATTCATCGAAGCTTTTATTCGTTTTGTGAAAGTTCTAGTATTTATTTTTTATTTTTCAGATGTTCCGAATCTATGCTTGAAATTCTTGGTGCAAGGCAGATGTGACTTCTTTGTCCTATACTTTTATATAATAGTATCTGTGAGATTGGCGAGTATAATCTCTTTTTCTGGTTGCTTATTCTTGTTGTGATTTACTCACAGATATTTTTCCTGAAACGATGTTTATAAGAATTTTTGAAGCGTACAACTGTCTGACATCTTGTACTTCTGCCACTTCAACTAACTGCTGAACTGCAAATGTACGCTTCTTCTGATGAAGTATCATCAAGACCCATTTCTGAATAAGATTCTGGAGGAATTACAGATTACTTCAATAGAGCACTTAAATGTAATCCAACAGTTGGCGTTAGCGTCGATTTTCACATTTTACTTGGATTATTTAATTCATTAGAAATTTCATATAATTATATTCATAACCCATTGTGCTCAATAGTTCGATTGCAGGTTTTCTGTCCATATGGGCGAATGAGTCAGAAATAGATCTGTGTGAAAGTTTAAGGAAAGAGATACTATGACGTGTTAGTTTCCCGGAGTTCGTGGATTCTGGCATTGAGTTGAACTCTTCTAGGCGACCGTTAGGCTTCAATTGCTCTATTTGGGAACAAGGCTACCACGGGTTGGTGGTTTGAAACTAGAATCTTAGTCAAGTCAAGCGTCCCCAGCGCATAAAACTACAATATCATGGGGGGCGAGTCCACAGTGGTGAATTCTACCAGATAAATTATTGGCATGTAAGCATAGCTCTTTAACCAAGTGACTAGTTAGCAGTCTCCACTGTCTGCTCCAAGAGGCAGAAAGTGTAATAAGGGTTGCGCCTTATCATCGCGCGTGGCGAGAAGCCCTCCGATGTGATGAACCCATCAGCTTCAAATTTGGGCTTCACTTCGAAAACCTACAACCGTCTGACTGGAAGCAGCGAAGCACTATTCAACCTCTATTGACTCTGTACCGGAGTTGATTGGGACACAACTCACACGCCGAAGGGGCTTCTTATCCATCCACCCGAACGCAGTTTCATGAACTAAGATAATCTCAAGATTGATGCTTCAATTGATCCTAGTACGAGCACCGTCAATCCGGCCTGTACGTCAAGACCCACGAACCTTTGTGAAGTCTTTCAATTGATACTGGCGTCAAGCACCAACGAACTAGTCGTATCGTCGAGATCCGCAACCCCAGAAACGTCTTACAATCGATCCAAGTTCAGGACGAGGCCGATCGAACCGTCAAGTCCCGCTAAAGACTGAAGCATTTCATGAGAATATCCACAACATGAGTGCCTGCGAACAGATAAAAGGAATACCCTCCTAATCCATCATGCGGACTGTCAGCCCTCTCGAGTCCAACACCAATTAGGTGACCCGGTCCCGAGGACCTCCCGAGGGTCTCGACCATACTTTATGCTGGGGTTGAACCCGGATCGACTAGGATGTCCATGGTGGGTCTGGGTCTAAAGCGGTCGAAGGATAGTGGGTGCAAATAAGCCCCTTCGACGTGTGAGTTGCGTTCCAAACAACTTGGGCACTGACACTGCATGGCCAGTAGAGGTTGGATAGTGCTACCAGTCTATACTGAAAGCAAAGGGGGACTACTTTTTCCTTTTTTTGAGTATTAAAGCAATAAATCTTGAATTGGTCTCAGCTTTAACTTCAGAAACTCTTATCGCTTCGAGAACTCTATCAGTTCCTCAAAAAAGATTAATCTTGATTTCGCCGATGAAAACAACATGAAACGGTATTTTATTGCACCGGGTTCACCACATTTTGGGGATATTTGGGAGGCGAATGTAAAGTCTCTTGAGATACATTTATATAAAGTGATTGGAGAAACCATTTTAACATATGAAGAATTTAGTACTGTCTTGACTTAAATATAATCAGTCCTAAATTCTCGGTGCTTGTATCGCCCTCTCTTCTGATCCTTATGATTTAACCCCTTTAACTCTGCTCACTTTCTTATTGGCAGCTTATATCGAAGTGTACCAGATCCAGACGTGACATCATTCAGCTGAATCGACTATCCAGGTTCCAGTGGTTCTAGCAGCTTCATAAAAGTTTTGGAAGCGTTCGTCACGGGATTATTTGAGTTATCTCCAACAGAGAAAAAAGAGGTCTACCGGTTCGAATGAAGTTTCTGTCGGCACCATGGTCGTCATAAAGAACGACAACTAATGTTCTCCAGCCAAGTGGGATCTAGGGGGAAGTATTCAACTCAATTCGGTAGTGATGGTGTAACCCGTGTAGTTAGTGTCAAAACCAATAAAGGTGTTATCAAATGCCCAGTGATCTATAGCCTTATATGGCAGATAGTTTATTCACATGGATAAAACGTTTTCAGTCTCCTTCAATCTTCATTATATATAATGTTAAATTCATTAATTTATTCCACCTGCTTTACAAGTTTTATTTATAGAAATAGCAATTTCATTTTTATTTGTGTTAAAACCATAGAGCTTGACAAGTCGGATGGCATACAGAAATAACTTCAGTTCAATGGAGCACTCAAATGTAATCCAACAGATGGCGTTAGTGTCGATTTTTATATTTAAGTTGAATTATTCAATTCATTACCAATTTTATATAATTATATTCATAATTGCTGTGTCCATTGTGCTAAATAGTCGGGGTGGGTGCTGCAACAGAGGGCGCTCAACCATAAAACTGACGTGCTTCTATCCGATTGCAGGTTATCCGTTCATAAGGGCGAATGCGTCAGAATTAGATTTGTGCTAGCTTCAAGGGGAGGGACACTATGACGTTAGTCTCCTGGAGTTTGTGGATTCTGGCATCGAGTTGAATTCTTTTTTTCGACCGTTAGCCTTCAATGTCTCTTTTTGTAAACAAGACTACCACGGGTGGGTGGTTTGGCTCGCAGGGGTATTCGTACTTTTGGCCACCCTTATTGGTGTTGGACTCGTGGGGGAAGTGGTTGAAAGTCTGCATGCTAGGCTAGAAGGGTACTCTGCCATGCAGGGTCGTAGCTCTTATGCCTGGATAACAGGAACTGGCTCGAAGTTTTAAGGGTCTCGACCACGCTTTATGCTGGGCTTGAATCCGGATCGACTGGGATGTCCATGGCGAGTCTGGGCCTCGAGCGGTAGGAGGACGGTGGATGCAAAGAAGCCCCTTCGGCGTGTGAGTTGCGTCCCAAACAACTTGACACTGCCAAGCTGGTAGAGGTTGGATAGAGCTTCGAAGCTACCAGTCTATACTGGAAGCAAAGGGGCACTACTGTTTCGTTTTGAGTGCTGATTGGGCGTATCCCAATCCTGCGCCCATGAGGGCAGTGACCATAGGTCCAACAGGCAGGAAGGCCACTTTAATCTGAACTGCGGGACTGTGCTCAATAGTTTTTCTAATTTAAAGTTAATTATTTGTAATTTTCTAGAGTTCTAATAATCAGAAAACTCTATGTTCATATTTGCATATCCAAAATGACACATTTCTGTTCCAATCCCTCTCAACCAAATATGTACATCCATCAACGTAATCTAATGTTATTGTATTCTGCGTAAGTAAGTCAATAAACTTGTATTTCTTACGGCCAGTTTCATAAACAAAATTAAAGCCTCCTTTTTCCCAAAAAGTCTCCTTTAATGATGAAACGTGTTTCATAAGCAAATTTTAAGGTTAAAGGGAACTTAAAAGCGTCCTTTATCTTAAAGTGAGAAAATCGGCCCTTTACGGCTGGAAAAGGATTCTTTAACAAGACATTGCAGGTGCTCGATAAACACGAAAACAGTGGACATAACCTTCCTTTGTCACATTAGCCCCATTTTGTTTGATTTTAGTACTACAAGAAATGTTAACAAGAAGAATTGAGTTTGCGGTTGGTTCTAGGTGAAACATTATAATATTTATATTAAAAATAACACTCGGTTTATATTTCACAGTTTATTCAGAAATCTGACACGTGTTTCGGTATTTCAACCATCTTCAGAGGAGTACAAAAAGTAACTAGAGTTACTTTTTGTACTCCTCTGAAGATGGTTGAAATACCGAAACACGTGTCAGATTTCTGAATAAACTGTGAAATATAAACCGAGTGTTATTTTTAATATAAATAGAAATGTTAACGTTCAAACCGTGTGTGATTCAGACTTGAGAATCAGAATTATTGTAGCTAGATGACCTGGCTCAACTCATGATCAAACCATCTTTAATAACACTGTCTTGAAGAGACACTTTGAGAGTGGTAAATTTGGACGGTATTTGTTACTTGGTGATAGTGGTTATTGCAGACTTATCTCATGACAAAGTTACCGGAAGCTACAACTGCAGCTGAAAATTTATATAAGCAGTCAATTATACGAACTAGAAATGTGGTGGAGAGAAAGTATGGAGCTTGAAAACGTCGTTTTCCTATCCTTTCTAAGGGAATGAGTGTTAATTTAACGACCATAAGGGCAATTATTGTTGCTACGCTGTTTTGCACAATATAGCTGTAGATATGAACGAAATATTTCCAAATGAATGATTGTAGGAGGAAGAGGACTTTCAAACAAATTCAACTAATATTAATGCAGCTCGTTAAGTAAGAGTCTATTATCATATGTCATATTTGGATTCGAGCTGGCCCCCATCTCTCTAATGGAGAACTGTTGCATTGAAAGCAGTTGCTATTCTCCGCCAGACTTTATCCTATAACATTAAAATTCTCTTTTTCAATCAATTCCAAGAGACGTTGTTCCTCCTTAGGTTTTAAAGTAATACTTTTTTTACTCTTTTCTTCCATATTCATTTATATAATTCACGTTTACTAAAATATGGCAATTCATACGTAATAATGACATAAATTCCAATATACTATCTTCTGCACATAACCATGTTTATGCAAAGACTGATTTATGTTTCTTTTCTTCTTCTTTGTACAAGTTCCGACGCATAACTCACAGTTTTTACAGAATATCACCAACTATATTCGTAAAATCACTAGTTCTCAGGATAGCCAACAGTCGGAAACATATGACCGGCGCATTAAAGCAAGCTTTAAGTAAAGGACGGTCGATGTGCGTTTATGAAACTGATGGTCCCATTAAAAGGATCATTTTTCATATAGGGACTTTATCATAAAGGGGCCTTTTGATGTTGTTTATGAAACTGGCCGTTAGTGTTAAAAGTAAAAAATTATACAGTCCACTCCATCGAAGTAAATTCACATTCAAAACTTTCAATGTGGTTTTTGTAAGCACCACCTAGTCCTCTGATTTGTGATTCCACTAAAGCTTGGTGAAATATTTTTGAATACTTTATGCTGCCTCACATATTTTCGTTTTTAATTAAATTTAAAAACCAGGCTTCTTACCTTATTGATGATGATGTCACAACATATTAGTTCTTTCTCATATACTCTCTTACTGATATATAATTACCTGGTCTCAGCTATGAAAAGACGATACGATAAACGGTATATTATGGTAACACATGACCTTATCAGGTCAGACTAATGATAGAGTGTGAAATGTCAATAGCTTCTAATTGTGTAAAGAATAAGTTGACAATTAATTCTGAAAAAGTGACTTTGATCAGTATCAAACAATCTATGGCCTACATAAGGCCAGTATTGAAGAAGATGCAAATCAGTCGTTTAGTCGACTTATGAGTATTTCTATAGAAAAATGTTAACTTGGCGTATTTTCACAAAACTTGTGGATTAATACAAAATTTTCGTTTTTGTATAAAAATTTCAGCCAAATATTGCTTAGACTTTTATCAAAATATTATTGACATAATGTGATTGCATCATTTTGTTGAAAAATTATATCTTTCATACTAATTTCATCGAATTTTGTCACATGAATCTGTTGCAACTGATTACAGAACTCACCTAGAAAGAAGTTCTATTTGATCTGGTTCATGATATGGTAGTATCATTGAATCCCAATAAAAATACATAAATAGTAAGTGGTATGCGTTAGTAATCATTTAAGGTTATCACATTTTATGTAACAAAATTGGATGAAATTGTCAAACTTAGATTTTCAACAAGTTGATGCAATACCACATTATGTCAATGACATTGGGATGAAATTCCAGATCTGTAAATTCCGGAAATTTAACTTGCTTACCAACATTTGTGATCTGATATTGTTTTTTATATTTCTCGCATATTATCTTCCTAAAAGTACGGATGATTCTTCATGTTGTTAAGTCACAGCCAAATACTGAATTTCGGCAATATTTGAAAGATTAAACTTCGAACGAGAATTAATTAAGAACTATTTTCGAACAGAACTGATATATTTTAAATCCAAATAAACCATGAAAACATCATATCTCTGGGCGTTTTCGTTGGGAAATCACCATTTGTACCTCCTGAAATATACTGAAAATAAATTTCATACCAGGTGCCACACATAAAACAGTTCAGCAAGATATTTCCATAAGTTTGAGTTGTTTCCGGAATATGCCGAGGCAGGGGAAATATCTTTTAATTACAAAACCGTGTCTGTACGATCATACCCCTAATCTGTGTATGTGAGAGAAAATGTTGAACGAAGACACTATTCCTGTTCAGAAATCAATAGTGGGTAATTTAAGCATCTTATTAGTTATAAGTCATTCAGAAACTCGATTACTTGATTCGCTTTACCCTTTACTTCCAAGATTTTTTTATACTGAAACGAACGACAAACATAAAGTTCAGCATATTCATAAATAGAATATCCAAACCTTCAAAATATTATGTCACTCGACCCCCACTGACCTCTTTCACCAAAAAATTTCAAAAAGATTACCTTCTTAGCAGTCGCAGGACATTATGGACGTCTTGTAATTTGGAAAGAGACGCTCCAACGAATTCTTCCAATTCCCATTCAGTATCGACCACATTTTGTCTGTATTCGGCGTAATCTTTATCGAAATACGGTAGTCTATGATTCAGAGCATCATATTTCTGGCTGGATATCTTCTTGAAGAAATCAGCAAATTTTTGAGCGAATACGTCGATGCCTTCTATGGTGCTCGATTGTAAAATAGAGTAGGTTACCGTGGTTTGGATGACGTTACAAATCTGCGAAGAAATTTTAACATAAATATATATTTCTTATTTTATATTTTGGCGCTTTTTTGCTTTGACTCATTCATTGGAAGCCCCTTATATGATCTTAGCAAATTTTTAGCAGAACTTCTAAACCGTGCATTTGAGAAGGATGATAGATACACAATAAATTCTTTCGAGCTCGTAGACTTTTTGAAAACTCTCACCATTCCAGAAAACTACATACTCATTTCATTAGATGTAGTTTCCCTTTATACTAATAATCCACTTGATTTGGCGATAAGGATAATTGAAAAAAATTAGGCAAAAATTGTAACCTCATACAGCTTTGTCAATTCAAGAGTTTTTACAACTTTTCAAAATCTGTATCGAAAATAGTTAGTTCGTATTTAAGGATAGCATATTCAAACAAATTTTTGGACAAGGTATGGGACATAATTTGGCACTAATAACATCAGACATAGTAATGGTGGAAGTTCAGAATAAAGCTATTGAAAATTTAAGCTTTAAATTACCATTCTTCAAAAGATATGTTGATGACATTGTCACATCTATTCCATCTGACCGAGCAGATGAAATCTTAACAGTTTTCAACATCATTCATCCCCGCTTAAAATTCAGCATTGAATTAGAAACAGAGAACAACGCACTACATTTCTTAGATACATTACTAATAAGGAGGAAAGACGAAATAATAACATACTGGTACCAAAAAAAAACATTTTTTGGAATAATTCTGAATTTTCACTCAAATCATAATATGACACAAAAAATAAACATCATAAATAATTTGAAACATTAAAACTTTCGGATAGCGAATTTCATAAAAATAACATCACTAAAATACAATTAATCCTAGAAAATAATGACTATCTCACCAAGTTCATAAAGAAAATTCTTAACAAAGAAGTAACTTCGCAAAGCCAACAATCAGAGGTAAAGGAAGCCCAAAAATATTTCAAAGTGATTTACATACAAAATTTGGCAGAAAGAATTGAAAAAATATTCACCAAAATAAATATGAACGTAGCATTTATATCTGATAACACAGTTAAACAACTTTTCACCCAAACTAAATGTGCAACTCCGAAGGAATTCATTAGTGATACCATACATTCTGTCAAGAAAGTACCGGGAATTATTGATTTAAATCTGGCGGGGCAATGAGGCAGGTAAAAATTGTATGTAAATTCTGTCTTTTGGTCGATTCCTATTCGTATCATAGATAGATATAAGACTGCTTTTGTGACACAGAATGGTCACTGGCAATGGAAATATTTACCTTTTGGACTTAAAACATCTCCGGCCATATTTCAACGTATATTGGATAATATTATCAGAGAATATAACCTGAATTTATTCTGCCTAAAGAAGTTTATGCAACGCCACATGCAAGCTGATACCAAAATATCAGCTTCTGTGTAATTGAACAGTTTATTTACCTGTTGTATTGTTTTGCTCAAATTGTATCATTCAGTGAATAAACATTATTATTATTATACATTTCTTTACTTGAATTATATCGCAAAGGTACGTCTTGTATGTATGTTTGCATACTCTAGATGGCGCTAGTATATAATTAATCCCTTAATGTCTGTGTATAGCGAATATAGATACTTGACAGATTTGTAATCACTGGCATATATTTCACTGATGAGAACCAACCAGTTTGAAACGTGCGCATGTCTGCAATTTGCCCCTGTGATCAACTAAACCTTATCAAGTTTGTTTGAGTATAGAATAGTTATACAGATGTATGTTATAGACCGTCTCAATTTTTAGAACTTCCTATTACCATAGCTCATACTGCTTGCTAATGATATTTGGTACAGATCTGCCGAATTAATTTATTTGAATTAGTTATAATCGTTTATATATAGTGTTCGTATGTTATATTTCAATGATATTTTATCAGTGCCTTGTGGGTAGTTTCTATTTATCCCCCAGAAAAGGGGATACTCAATGAACTTTTTCTGTTTGAATCCCTACCTTGTAATAAAGGAAAACTAAATAAATACTGATGCTTACGAGTATTTATCTGGATTTCAAAATATGGGAAAATTTGTGTTGAAGATAATGGTACGATTTGAAAAATACTGCTATTGATTCTCTATGAATCGTAAGCCGTCACCTTCACAACACAAATACATCGATTAATGAGATGAAGATATTGGGTAATATTGTGTATTTAGAAATTCAGATTGGTCGTTTCTTGAAATTGACACCACAAACGAGAATTTACTCTGTGCACATTAATCATATAAGTCCTAATTAGTTAGTTATTTAGATGATAAAAATTGCGATATACTCACTTCTTCTACTCTTTTTTTGAAGGTTTCAAATTTTCCAAATACATACATTTCCGAACATCCAAATTGCTTCTCACCAGCTTCTTTCATTTCATTGCAAACTTGTTTGTAGCACTGATAATATTTGAGGTACAAGTCCAAACATTTCTTGGAAAGAAAATAATATATATTATTCTTAAAAAGTGGTTTTCATTCGTGCAAATCAACAAAATTAAATTCTTGTTCCATGTATTATTGTTATTGTTGCTCGAGAATTCTCAATTTATTTCAAAATGAACTTATTCGCGGGTTCTACTATGAATCGATTGTAAATCAAGACAAGATCTTTGAAGGTTCTGTCCAATTTAGAATAATTCTCAATTCTTTCAAGCTGGACATTGAATCATTTCCGAAACAAATAAAAACCAAACATAGATCTAGGCACCTAAAATAGTAGTATCAAAATAATACTATTTCAGGTTAAATATTTGTATTAAAATACTACTACCTTAGGTTATATTGAAAGGCCTTTTCATATGTGAACCGTCTCCTGAAAAACCTGGTAGATCCATGTCAAACCAAATATATAAATCGCCGAAAATGCTGATTCTAAATACACCTTCAGCCAACTATGTTTAGAAGATTTTTTGGAAATCGAAGATAAAGAGTTAAAAATCAGTTCAAATCAAGATTCTTTTTGATTTCTTGGTTAATGACTATTATAGTGACAGTGTATATAGGTCATATAATCACTTCGTCATGTGACATGTTGCACTTTAACCAGTTATGTCGATAATTATTGTTAATCTTAAGCCCAACATAACATCTTCATTCTGATAATTAATGAAGTCTTCGTGTTATCAGATGATGTGATCATTCATCATAAAATCTCATCGCACATATAGAAAGTTATAAAAATTTATTAATTCACTTTCACGAAACTTTGACGAATTCGAATTTAATGACGAGATCTTGAAGGCCAACTTATAGCCGTTAGCGGCAAACTCCAATAAACTCCTTAAGTTTTTATGACTTGTTCTTCCATTATTTTGTCACGTACTTAACACTGTATTTAAACTCGGTTACACTGGACACCATCAGCCAGTAGAATGTAGATCCCTGAAGAAGCCACCTCGTGGTGAAATAATTGTTGCATTATTAACATTTTTGTGGAAATTAAAATAATGTATCTTATTTATTTTTTAATCAAAATGAGTTTCCACCAAGTAAAGACCGAATCAATCAAACAATCAATAATAAATTATTTAAATGCAAGCCAAATTTTAATCTTGCTCAATACACAGGATGTCATAGAAAATAACAAGTAATTCAGCCGACTTCATGTTAACCATACGAAATTCACACATCAACACCTATTTCAGCAGGATGCATCCAACAGATGTGAAACTTGCCAAATAAATAGAGATGTGAAACACATTCTCTTGGACTCTCCAACGCACCAAAAGCAAAGGGATACTTCCAGCCTACCCAGTGACCTACGAATAATTCTAAACCCACAAAACATAGATAAACTAGCTACCCATTTGAAACATATTCATGTATTTTGTGACGTAAAGAATGTATCGAACACCATTAATAGCCTAAATGGTTGATGTGGATAAAACTGAAATAAAAAAAAATAATCAAAGTTAAAGTCCCTTAAATATTTTACGCAGGCGATCAAGCTCACAAGTTAACAGAATTTAATATAGTCGCAAATTTTTCATCTTTAGCTCCAATGTATTCATTTGAGGTCATTTTCGGCTCAAAATTCGCTTAATATAGGTATTTTATCCTTTAATGAATTCCGATGAAAAGTGCTCTGTTAAGAACGCTTACATATCGTTAAATGTTCTTTGCATAGCTTCACGTTAAATGAAAAATATTTTGAATCTTTATTAATATTTCTTCTGCCTATCACTTCGTCCAAATGTGTCAAAAAATTAATTCAAATAAAATTCCAGGATTATATTCACCTGAACTTTAGAAAGGACGTCTTTCTTCGGTTGATTCCAAACTGTTTTGGTACCATTACAATTCAAATAACTCCTGCATACGTTGATGATTTGATTCGACACCTTCACGAGAACTGATGTGACATTGCAGGTATTATTGTAGTATCGGGATGTATTGAAGATCATTCTGATGGCCCTCAACAAAGCTGGAATATGAGCTGGAATCTCTGTCGGGTCCAGTTGGTATAAGGGTGCACAATATGTTTCGAATGAGTAGAGATATTTCACGTTATCGGCACATTCATTTCTTGCATCGGTAACAGCGTTGGTTTGTTTCTTCCAAACCTACGAAATATTTTGTTACGGATCTGTTAATACTCGTGGCATCATCAACTTAATTTATATTGCTCCCCAAAATATAATTCTTGTAGAACCTTTAAACAATATTTATATTCGTATATCTGAGTTGATTTATGTTATATTTTCAGGTCTCAAGCAGTTTAATTTACTTTTAGAATCAATATTTTGTATATGAATAGCACTAACAGTGGGGAGGACATCGAATCCGATTACACTAAATAACTTGATATGAATATAGAATCTCCTATTTTCTCCGCTTAGAAAGAATATTTTCAATGATTCACAACTCAAGTTAAATGAAATTTTTCACATCATAACGTCTTCTCAATTGAAAACCAGATATATTGCAAGGCTCTAAATAGTCAATAATTAGATGTTGGTAAATCAATGCTATACGGTAGATTTAACATGTTGACTGTTTCGTACCACGGTTAGTTTACCGCAGTAATTTGCCTATTATTTCAGTATTTCCAAATAACAGGCAATTGCAAATTAATTAAGCTCGATGATTAATTACGATAGGTTTATATATTTTGACGTAGGTTAGCGAAGAGTTTTACTTCAAGGGCGCTTGTATGAGTTATCACGATGATTAACTAGCTTTGTTCATCTAATTAAATAAACCAACGAAAATGATAATGAATTGAAGCAAAACACTCGTAATAAACTATAATAACAACGAACTATAATTTTTGGTTTACTGTATACAAATTAAGTCAAAATGTATGATTATTACACTAAAAACAAATGTAATGAATTCGTAAATATTTTGGCATTCGACTGGATTACTATATTACAATAATAACCCCGATAGCTTGGACCGAAATGTCAGGAGCGACGAGTTTGATTATCCGGTGACAGTGTTTAATGTAGCCTGTACATGCGACAAGTTTGACTACCCGAATGATAATTCATAATGTAGCAAAAGCTACATACGACGATTTTGACTATTACGAGAATAATGCATAATGTAGCAGGAGCTATATACGACATGTTTGACAGTGATTTCACAATCTGTTCAAAGAGTGAACGTAAGAGGTGCTCGATGCAAAAAAAATGAGGGGAAATTGACGAAATTGATTGGAAGGTCCATTTGAGGGTGGACTGAATGAATGAAATAAACCTTCGTATTGGCTATAAAAAATAATGAGATCCATGCTGGTAGAATAATGATAGAAATAGTTTACAATTCTGAATGCTTCGAAATTAACATAGCAATAAAAATATCAAATGCGCTAAAATACTGTCCAAGTTTTTAAGGCCATATATAATCATTAGAAAACAAATAAGCTGAAGTGTCTAATAACACTTCAAGTTCGAATGACAAAACTCAAAACTGCTAAACTGAAATTGTCAACATGGAAAGACCAAGTAACAAAAGAATGTCAAACTCAGACATGGCCGTCTCTAATGAGACGGAACAAAGAGAATGAATTATATAGAATGTGGACGTCTCTAATGAGATGGGAAAATGACTCTACAAATCATTAATTTTTGGCCAATAACCAATGAGGTATGTCACTACACATCTGAATCATTTTGTTCCTAGGAGTTAGCCCAGAATATACAATAACTAAATAATCTTCTTTTACCCTTAGGTGTTATTTGACTCTGTTCATTTCTTCAGACCGCCTTCGTTGGATGTTTTTCATTTTTCATCACATGTTGAAAAAGGACTTCCTTCCAAGATTGTGTGCGATGCTTTCAACAGTTTTTTCAGTCTGTCCAACAGGAGTATGAAGATACGAATCAAAGTGGCTTTGACTCGTAAAGCTGGTTAGTTCTTGAGAGAAAATTTATCAGAATAAAATTTATCACACAAATTCTGACACTGTAGTTCTTCATCACAATATACATCAACATTTTTCAACAGTTTCGCGTCGCCGTTTATTTTTCGGAAATAATAAAGCATAATATAAGTGCGGCGTGCCTGGCCCTTTCGCAGAATTTCACTCTGCACTGCTGCAGCTTCCCGGCGTAGCATATAGAGGACGCTACCACTCTCTGAATATTGAGCTCACCGTCCTCGTCCGGTTCAAGTAGAGCGGAGTGCAAGCGTTCGACAACCAAAATCCAACGTAGAACAAGGTCACTGGCGTCAAAAGCTGGCTTGCAGACCACGCCTATCTGATGAGTTTAGGTGCGCATGTTCGGAACGAAACGCCGCCTCTGAATTAATAGCTCCCTCATAAGAGCCCCATTTACTTCAAAACTGCATAATGAAAACGAAAACTATTGCTTTTCATGTTATAACATAATCTCAGAAAGGAATCTGAAGAAAAGTGAGCTTAAAAGAAGCCATTTCGTCAGAACTCTGAATACAGCGATGGGTCCATATCAAGCATCGTTCCGAGAAGATCAGTTAATAGGATTTCGACATAGAACCAGAGAACGCGATGATAATCGCTTTTGACTTCTGGCTGGAGATTCATAACACTTTCATAACAGCGATTGTAGGCAACATCGGTCTGGAAAAAAATTGATTGCAGAATACTTGAATTCATTCTCATATTATTCTAATTTTGATTTACATTTCACCCCTGAGCACCGACATGAGTAATTGGCAGGGTACAAAGAACGATCCTATCATAAGAACTTCCACAATCCAATTCCAAATAAATGCCCTTTGGTGGCCCTAATTGCCCCATCCTAATTTCCGAGGTAACCTTTCTTTGTTCCACAGTATCCCCGCTGGAAATGGCACCGCGTCCATCCCAAAGGCGGACTGTTTCCTGACCAGATTCTAACGCCCATTTCCGTGACCCTGTTAACGCTGGAAAAGAAGTGTGTAGCGACGGGCCCCATCCTCGTCCAGAATTATACTCTGCTCTGCTGCAGCTTTCCGGCGTAGAATATAGAGGACGCTACCGCTTTTCGCATGTCGAGCTCAACGTCCTCGCCCGGTTCAAGTAGAGCAGAGTACAAACGTTCGAAGACCGTTTCTGACAAGCTCACTGACCTCACAGACAGACTTGCGCACCACGCCTATCTGATGAGTTCAGGTGCGCAAGTTCGGAACGAAATTTCGCCTCCGAATTAAGAGGGAAAAGCTCGCTCATAAGAACCCCATTTTCTTCAAAGCTTTATTGGTGACCCCGACGTGATGAACGGTTTGCTTCAAGAGTGAACCACCCATTCATTGGTGGCCCTGACTACCCTATCCAATATCTCCGTGGTAGCCTTCTTTTCATTTCACAGTATCACCGCTGAAGATGGCACCGCGACCAGCCCAGCAGCGGACTGTTTGCTTGCCAAAATCCTAACGCCCAATTCCGTGACCTTCGACGCTCGCTGGGAGGGAGGTTGTGGCGACTTGCCCTCCGATCCTTCTTCAGAATTCTACTCCACTCTGCCGCAGCTTTCTGGTGTAGCATATAAAGGACGCTACCACTTTTTTCTGATGACCGAGCTCACCGCCCTCGCCCGGTTCAGGTAGAGCAGAGTACAAGCATTCGACAACTGAGCTCCGACGTGCAATAAGGTCATTGCCGTCATAGGCAGACTTGTGCACCACGCCTATCTGATGAGTTCAGGTGCATAATTTCGGAACGAAATGCCACCTCCGAATCAAAGTGTAGAAGGTCCCTCATAAGAACCCTATTCACTTCAGAGCTTCATAATGGAAACGAATACTTGCTTTTCATATTATAACATAATCTCAGAAAGGAAGTTAGGAAGGAACGCTGCCTCCGGATTAAGAGGTAGAAGCTCTCTCATAAGAACTCCATTGACATCAAAGCTTTATTGGTGACCCCGACGTGATTAAGGAGGGGTTTGCTTCAAGACTTTTTAAAACCTTGTCGATGCCATTATGTATGGAATATATCATCTTACAAATGTCCGCCGCGGCTTCGCTTGGCGATGCGCATCCGAACTGTCCAATTTTTCATACTTTTGGCGTTTAAATCATGTTGACTTTGCCGATATCATGACCTGGAAAAGTCTAACGGGGTTAAACCCCCGATCTCGGTAGTCACTTCACATCCCGTCCAGGTGAAATCACCATGTGTCATCATATCATTCAATTCAGGCCAAAAAAGGTTGGTAAGCATCTACCTGTAGCAATCGCCGTTGATGATGGCCAATGTCATCCTCAAAAAAATATAGACCTATGACTCCGCCAGCCCAAACAGTGACTTTTTCGTGATGCATTAGACGCTCATGGATCTCATATGAATTGATATATTTCCAAATTTGACAGTTTTGTGTATTGACCATTCATTAGAATGGGACTGCAGATGATTTTATGATGACAATTAAGGTCAGTTTCCAAATGTTCCAAGATCCATGCAGCGAACACACGTCTTTGTCTACGGTCAGTTGACTTTTGTACGGGTGGAGTCACGATACAAATTCGCCAAGTTCTTGTGAGCGATGTGAAAACGACTGCCCTTTAACATCATACAAGGTGACTCTAAAATGGGAGATCAAAAATTGAGATCATATGGAGCGAGTAAAAAAAAATGAAGAATACCGTAGTGAAATTTTTCCCTAATTTGCCTTTTAAGAACGATATAGCCCCTCAGGGATTTCAAAGAATGGTTTCTAATTTTTTTCTCCAAAATCTTTCCATAATAAAAATCCGGAAATTTGTATGTGTATTTGAAATTTAATCAAATGCAAGAAAAATCAACCCAGAGTGTGAAAATGGGGTGGTGGAGGCAGAAATAATCATAACTTCTTTGGATATTTCATCCATTGACATGAAATTATGAAGTTTCAGTTTTTTTTGCGTAAGATAGATGCTCTTGCCGAAATTCGATAAGATACACCAATTCCGAAAAGAAAAACATGTTCAATAAGTAAATTTGGTTACTAAAAGGATGAAGTTGAGAAAGTGGAATTCTCATGGCTCCGAAAGAAAATAAATTGAGAAAAATCAATTGTGTAATTATGGAGGAGAACGTGGTTCAATCATCACATAATGTATAAATATATTCCCGTGAATCTGTCCGTTAGTGGGGGAGATAGAGAGATTTTAGTGCTTTAGGTGTTTGTTTTCAATGAAACAGTGAAGAAGGAAAATATAACTATTTTCTCTACCTTAAGAACATTACTCGCTATTTGTCTCAGGAATGCTATATGAATCTGGCAATCAGGCCTCGTAATGAATTCGATGATACTTGTGAACCTAGACAGCTGATTTCTCCAATACTCCACCTCCACAAGTGGTCCAACGAATTCATCTTCTCTCCTTAGCTGCTGATATTGCACCAAAGCCTTGAATACAAATATAATGAAATAAAATAAAATTGTTTCTAATTGTTGAACTACAAAAATTGAGATTTTTTTCATTATTTTGTTCTAACATACTTTTTTTGTTCCAATGAATTATGATAAGAATATTTACCCTTTCCATTTTTTTGTTCCAAAGTCGTACAGTTTGCTCTACATTTTTTATGAATTCCTTATCTAGCATATGTTGGTCTCTATTCCCCTCGTTGAGCTCCTTAACCATGTCTGTATCGATCATGAATGTAATAATGCTCTCAAGATCACCTTTAGTTCCTGCGGAAAATGAAAAACATCAGATATATGATCCATTTGACCAAAATGTGACTCTCAAGAGATGACAGCAAAATCCGAAATCATTTGCATATACGTACGACTTTGATTTCAATATTTTTTTTCGAAAAAACATTCATTATAAAATATTATCATCTTTCGAAGGTATTCATGAATCGATCGATTTTTTCACTAAATCAGAAGAGTGAAGTACTGGTCAGCATTTTAGCATTGATCAAAACCAGTGAAATTCAGTGGTGGGTGGTGCTATTTCAATGGACTTTCACGCACTATCATTAGAAGAGGTTGAACATTTTCAAGCTTTTTATCATTTTTTCAGTCGAAATGGGATGCGAAATTTTCTTCTGCATTTGCCTTCAAAGCATTTTAACATGCAAAGAAATGTTGTTCAATATTTCCCGTTTACTACTCGTACCGCGTCCAATTTCCTTGGGTCTTGATCATTCTCTTTGAAAAGTTACATTCTTGAAGCTTCGAAATAATTCACGACCCGCTCTTTCACTACTGGTAGTCAATTAGTGGTTAAAGCCATACTACAAAAATGTTGGTGAAAGTTGAGTACGGAATGTTTATTTTCTACAAGTATAATTGATCATATCAATTGCAAGAAAATTAGGTTGTTCATCTTTTTCTCCTCCGTAGAAAACAATCTAATGAAATCCTAATTATTCTAATTATACCACATAATAATATATTCAGACTCACGTTCTAAGAAGGTACAGAATTGTATGTAATCGCCCTCGAATGCTCGCTTGTGCTTCATTCCCGCTTCGTTCTTCATCAGATCACCCCAATCTTTATACATTAGTAGGGGCTGTTTGATGAGATCATTCACCAACAAACTTCCAATAGAAACAACGTTTCCTTTAATAAATTCCAAGTCGAATTCGATGAAGAATACAACCTGTAATTCGTATAAATAAAACAGAGAACACAAATTGGCTTGAAAAAGTTGATGATGGGATAGTTCATTTCCCGAAACTCGACTCACAAGAAAATGTATAATATATCTTTTTATTGTTAGTAGAACATAGTAATTTCTACAATTTGTTTTAATTGAAAAAGAATGATAAATTATTATAACATGACAACTATAGGATAGTATCGCTGATTTGTAGTTACGTAACCATTTAGGCAAACATCAGTTATATATTGAAAATTTACTATGAAGAGTTTTTACAGATTGATTTTCCAGAATATCTACAGATTTCAATCTCAATGAATCTCTTATAAACATTTAGAATTGAATTTTTAAACATACCTTAGATAACACAGTATTATATTCAAATTAATCACGTAATACAAATTTTTTCTATTCGATATTAAGGAATAACAAGTTCAATCGCTAAAAAATTTTCCACATAGAATTCAAAAAGGTCTTTTTTATTTTCTTTTTCAAAAAATAGGTAGCACATTCTCCAGAAAAAGTACCTGAAAAATTCTAACCTAATGTTTTCAAGAGATTTATTTGGATTAAAATCTGAATACCCGAACGTTATTCACCTGTGATCGTTTTACACTTTTCAAGGTTTTTTAATGTGAATGACTACATTCTGAAAACCTTATAGCATGATCTTGTTTTCCGACAAACCCACCCTTGACTTTTTTGATGTGCGCTCCTCCGAAGAGATCCTACTGCTTTAATTTTTTAGTATTCTCCGGTAATGGACCCATGTTTTGTTTAACTTCTTCGGATTGCGATTGTACATTGCCAAGCGCTTATGTTCGAGTGTGAATAAACACGGTACTCATCGCGCAGATTCCTGTTTCATGCCGAAGTATTCATGCAAAATATGATGCTCCCACTCAGTTTAAATACCCTCAACCTAAACCACCTCACGCACTTTAAGTCTCCAATCATCCGTTATCACTCCATTGATTTTATGAACGATTATTGGCATAACGACCACTTTTGATCGACCTGACTTGGCGACACTTGTACTGGTAAAATCATAACGGAATTCAGTTAACCACTTCTTCATCTTTGAATTGGATGGTACAGGGTTCCCATAAAGTTCATCAAGCCTTTCCTTGATTGGGTAATGGTTTCTTTACTCAAAAAGAATGCTTTATGAGCACAAGAAACTCAATTTTTTCCATGTCCTTCGAAATTCACGAGGTCATATGCTTTCAGTGACTGTCAAACTCAAACTGTCGAAAATTCGAGAAAAGTCTACTAACAGATGATTTTCGACAGAATCAGAATTAAATCTGAAGTTATAGGTGGTAAATTCAAAATATCAATAATTCATCAAACACCATTAAATTACACTGGTACACAAGTTTTTTGTAACACAAAGTAGATCTTTATTTGTTTGATGGAAATACCCTTCTAATAATAGGACCAGTATTCCTAAAGCCCTATCACGTACCATTTTTCAATAGCACAATAAGATCATTTTACATTAAGTAGTCAATTTTATTAGGGGGCGCTTAAAATTGATGCATTTTATAAAAAGAAAAGTACTAAAATTGTGTTATTTATAATATAAGACATAAAAATTAAGAATCAGTCTTCATTTGAAGTGACTGGTTTCCTGTATGTAGATAAGAAAGTGTTTTAAGTACGAAAATGTCGAGACAGACGTGCCGTGGTTGAAACATCACTCTTGACAAATTTTGCTATATTTCTGGAGAATTTATGGAGAAATCACAAGCCAGGACAATTTCTGTAAATGTTAAAAAAAAGCCTACTTTCAATATTTTGGTGTATTAATTGGAGATCAAGACAAGCAGTGGACTCCCCATGTGTGCTGTGTTAGTTGTAGCGTATCATTGGGGCAGTGGATGAAAGGAAAGAAAAAAAGCATGCCTTCTGCTGTTTTCTTTGTCTATGGGACAGTCGTGCAGTAAATCAGCATTATTAACAAAAAATTTCCCAGAAAGAAGTGTATTTCAACCGAGATCTCAAAATGTTTAGTTTAGACCTCATGTAGAATCCAAAAATGTCCTTCTGCCTCCTCTTCACATTAAACTTGGGCTGATGAAAAACTTGAAAGCTATAAATAAAGATGGTGGTGGATTCAAATAACTAAAACAAGTTAAGTGATGCCACATTAAAGAAAGGCATTTTTATTGGATCACAAATCCGAAAATTGCTGAACTACATTAATTTTCCAGAGAAGCTTACCAGGCAAGAACTCGGAGCATGGAACTCATTTTCTAGCGTAGTAAGAGGATTTTTAGGCAACAATATGGACGCAAACTACCAACAGTTAGTTAATAAACTACTTGCCGAAAGTGATTAAAAATTCATTTACTCCATTCACATTGTCATTTTATCCTGAAAATTTGGGAGTTGTCATTGACGAGCAGGGTGAAAGATTCCACCAAGATAATAGGACACTGGAAATTCGCTATCAAGGACTATGGGATCCAGCCACGATGGGTGATTACTGCTGGTTTTTGAAGAGAGAGAAAATATGACCCCTCATAAAAGGAAAAAATAAAATGAAATTAGTATTTTGAGTCAATATTTTTGATCTTTGCGTTTTTCTTAAATGTAAGGTACGTTTAGTAGGCGTTAAACTAAATAAAGTCGATATATACAGTTGAAAAATTCTGAAATAATTTTTTTCAATACACATCAGATATTGTAACAGTAAATATGATTCTATGAATATAAGAAAAAAACCTTACGTGTTACAACTTTTTTTCCCATTTTCGTATTTAGATACGTCCATTCTACCATAATATGCTATTCAGCTTTATGTTACAACAAAAAAAATATTTTTGTCGGCCAGTGTTGTTTGTGAGGTTATATCAAATAAAATATACATGCCAACAAACTGAAGAATCTTGGTGAATTCTTCAACATTCGCAGTACCCTAGCCACAATGGAAGCCGAAATATTCCATATGCATTCCAAAAAAAAAGACACGACAACCCCTGTGTCTTGGACTATGTCGTAACAACACAGTCTTGAACAATGATATTTCTAGATATAAATAATACTACCAATAGGTATTTGAAACAATGTATCTCGGGCTATGAAGCGACAAGACATTACTGACCATTTTCCAAATTAATAGTGATCTTATTAGATAGTGGGTATCTGAGCCTCGAAGATCTTTGTTACATGTTCCATAGCCAAGTTATCTGTGTATCCTGTAAATTGTTTGCTGTATTCACCTTTGTTTGAACAATGATTATGTTTCAGGATATTAGAAGGTTTTCGATATCTGTAACCTCCATTTCATCAAAAAATTAAATTATAGTGTGGGGGCTAAAGAGAGATCGAGTTTTTTTCCCCGACTCTCTTTTACACGGCCACTTCGCACCCACACATCGAGTCTGTTGCGTGACTATGTGTCACGACCAAAAATTGTATTTTTATTTATTCTTTTATTCTGAATTTCCTGTCATTGTTTCCTCATCCTCGTTTAAATATAACTTGGGTTGTCTACACAACGTATACTCCCTCTACTAGACGGTAAGGAATTGGAGAAACTCCTTGAAGTGCGGAACTGTACAAAATACTGAAAGCTTAAATTGTCCCATCTGATAAATTTCGCAATATATTTTTTAAACTTTACCGTTTCCATTTCATTGGGAAACACTTCATAAGTTCAGTAATTGAACTATTTGAATTGTGCTTCGAAAATGTATATTATACCAATGAATAAAAAAACTATACTCACGTCATTAATATTTTTGGTGTCAATTTGATTAGAAGTAGTCCGGTACACAATGACTCCTTTGTTATTTAGTGGTTGCTTTCCAAATGAAACATATATACGTTTAATTGGAGGACCACGAGGCTCTTTCATTCTGCCCGTCTCTGAAATAAGAGTTAAATATTCGATTGACTTCATTTGATGAAAATCCATTTTAATTCAAATTAAATAAACTGAGTTCAACAAATTTGTTAATTAGTTACAGTTGTTTCGCTACAATGTGGCTTCATTGATTGAAAAAAATTTGCTTACTCAGAAGCGATGAAATTTCTGCAATTATTTCACGATTATGTGTATTTTTTTGTATTATTTCTACTTAAGTTATGAACAACTCATGATGCAAATGATGTTCTTATTTTTCTACGATATTTGTAGTCTAACATATCATGAGTTCATTCCGTAGGTACATAAAACAAATTGGCAATTTTATAATTTTACTTGAGCGTATTATGGCATTTGCCTAAAAAATTTATCAATACTATAGAAAAAAAATCTTCGATATGACAAAATGATAATAGGTCAGCACATACAACTACTATTGTTATGAATTGGCGACCAAGAACTAAATAAGCACAATTTTTCAACCGCCTTATTCTCCTGATGAAATTCAATGTGACTTGTTTGTGTTTTAAAATTCGAAATTTTTATTTCCCAAAATATAATAATCCATGTTATCGCTATCATTTTGTCGGTCTGCAACATTGTTAGTTCTTCTCACAAGCCATTTGGTCTCTATGAGAATATAAGTGAACGATGAGGATTTGTTTTTGATTTCTTTAACAAAGTCTTGAATTGACATAATGCATGAGGATTGGAAAATAATCAAGAAAATCCATAGTACATCATAAAAAATATGGTGAAAAGCATTGACATGAATTCAGGAGAATTTGCGCGCTTTATATCACTCGCGATCCTCACGAAATTTTCTGTTAGCCTGCTTTCGTTATTTTACATCTGAATGCTACGTTCAAACAAAATAATACCACTAGAGATGCATATTCGCCGATAATTAATGAACATACATCCTTACTCCATATGAGCTAATCCTGCCTGCAGCTCAATGAATCTGCACAGAGAAAAATGAAAAGTACTAGACAACCGTGAATTGATTTAGTCGTTTGCGGTTCATCAGCACGGTGAGTGTTGCTACACCCACGTTATAGGAGCGTAAATACTTTCGAGGAGTGGTCAGATGTGAATAAAATATACTACCAGTGCCATCTAGGTGCGCTCCCGCGAATTCATGGCATCTCCAGGGCTATAAATACGGTAGTTGTAGCAGACAATTTTAATATACATTTCAATGCAACCAACAGCGGGGAATTGGAGGTGAAAGAAATACTCATTTATATGGCACGCATATTATATTTAGTCAGGTATAACGTGTGGCATAGAGTGAAGTAACTGCATCGACAATATTTCCACAAATTCCTGCAAAGCAGCAAGAATCAACTATCACTGGTCGGATCATCTGTCACAGAAATTGGAAATACGCCTGGAAACAACCCCTGAAAAACAAAAATTCAAAATGATTCGTATATCAAATAAAGTAAATACTAACCTTTTTCATGAACAATTGCGGAATGGTGATTGGGATAGTATCCATATGAGCTGGGTCAGAGATTCTTTCAGAAATTTTCCCCAAACTATAACGCATTGTTTGCGTGTTTCCTTAAGAAAAGGTAAAAACAGAGAACTCGTGTGAAGAAATTCTTGAATACACCAGAAAAAGTGGATTTAAAAAAAGGCCTACACAATATATGAGGTCAGAAAAGATGAAAATTTAAGAAACTTATGGGATTGAAACTTCAGTACAAAAAACTCATGAACCAATAGCAATAAATTTAAAATTCCAAATTTGTGAATGAAGCACAAAATAAAAGTCGTGCTATATTGCATGATATTAACTCAAAAATAAAAACAACAACATGGAAATCACTTTCAGAAAAAAGCTTCAGCAAATAATTGCAAAAACTTTGACATGGCCTACGATCAATCCAGAATTCAAAGGAAATTGGAAAACAAAAGGTTAAAACATTCATTCCTTTTTTTTAACTCAACAACACCAGAGAAAGTCGTGAAGATTTTATCTAAGATGAAGAATAATATGACTTTTCAGATGAAATGCTGAAAAAAGTAATCGATTGCCTTGTTGATTCTCAAGCTTCATAAATGATTCCTTCCAGCAGAATTATTTTCTCGAGGAACTGAATAATGCTAAGGTAAATCGTTTACAAGAAAGCAATCAAACCATCATGCCAAGGGCCTAAGACCTATTGTCGAATTCATCTTGGAGGAACTGGGCAATGCTGAGTGTGCTGAAATAAGATGGCAAGTGTTAAATTTATTTGGATCCTATCTGAAATTTCGCAGTTAGATAGTAGAGTTGGAAGGTAAGATTTCTTCTAAAATGTCCATTATGTCAGTAGTGTCCCAGGGATCAGGCTATATTGACGACCTGTAACATTACTAACATTACCTTTCTGCTAATGATACTTGATTCTTAAAATAAAAGAAAGAATAGAACTACACTGCTAAATAAAGCAGTGGAAACCATAGATGGAGGTGTCAAATAATTTGAAATAAATAACATGAAAGTAAGCCCAAGATAAACACAAGAGTTTATTGTCAGCACTAAACAACATAATGAAGAATTTGTCATAATGTTTGGGACCACGAGGAATGACGTGTTAACTTGGGTGATACACATCGATAAATTGTCCAAAACTCTCTACGGCAATATGCCGTATAAAAAATTTAATGAGCGAAAAAGAAGGGATACTTACATATTATGCACAGTTTCATAGTAGGATGATATACAACATTACCTTCGATGGTGAATCTCTAGAGGCAGAAAGACTGTTCCTGATACAAGCAATGTCACTAGTTTCAGGCCTGTTTTCAAGAAATATACTACCTTCACATACCTTCACAAACTACTTATAATAAAGTGTCTTGTTTATATTCACAAAACCAGGAACACTCTCCAGCAACAATCAGCAGTACACAATCGTGACATCAGTTTCAAAACTAAATTTTAAGATATAGGCTGACGAGGATGTGAAATACGCGTTTTCAATTAAATGAAAATGTACACTAACTTTCACAGCACATTAAAGTTTTCAAACGGAAGTTCAAAACGATCCTGAAGGAATATGCATTTTATTCAGTAGATTAATTTGTAAAGTATCTCTTCTAGTCACTTGCATTTTTTAAATCCATGATTGTTTCGGTCTTAACTTGAAAGAAATTCATCTTGAAATTATAAATAGAAAACAATATTGTATTTTCATTAATATTTTATTTCACAACAACTGTTTCGTCATACCATGTCTTCATCAGGTGAGTACTACTATATATTATACTAGTGTACTAGTTAAAAGTATCTAGCAGTACTCACCTGATGAAGTCATGGTATGACAAAACAATTGTGTGAAATAAAATATTAGTGGAAACAGAATATTTTTTTTATTTATACTTGCATTTTTGTAATTGTTTTTACATATATGTAGGAGTTTGTTATTCAAATATTTTAATTTTGTATTACTATTTATTATGAATGTACTACTTCAGAAACTTCTATAATACTTCATAGGTTTTACCACATAATATGATTAATTTTCCACTCAAAATTTCATTTCTGACATATTTGATAGAATACTTATTCTAAGGAATTCAAATTTAGTATTAAGATGTTAAATAACGACAGGAAGACTTATCGATAATATAATGAAAATGAACTACCAGAATTTTTTCTCCATCTAAATTCGTGAAAAACGATGAAAACTATATGAAGTTTTGTTCATATTCTATTTTCATCTTCCTTGCCAATATCTAAGCATGCAGATCTTTGGAAGAAGAATGGAGCTTTTAAACCGTAAAAATTTTATTTTCATGAGATTTTCTGGTTCTTCAGAAATATAGTTCTGAACATGCAAAAAATTACGTTTATTCGATTTTGGTATAAGATAACCAACAATTCTGTATAATTATATTCACCATATGTAGCTTATTCAAGAATAAATTCACATATTTTAAATTTTCATGGAAAATAGACTGTTAAACAAGCACGTAAAAGTTCTGATCTCTCCTCAGTGCTTTTTATAATTCTTTGACAAAAGCTCCAAATGAAACTATTTTGCCCTATTATTTTACTCCACTATCTGCCCTCATTTACTCATTGAGGAATATTTTGAGCTTTTTTCGAACTACATATTTTCTTCCGAAATAACTG
The DNA here is from genome assembly GCA_034642435.1 of Megalocaria dilatata. Classification (NCBI taxonomy): domain Eukaryota; kingdom Metazoa; phylum Arthropoda; class Insecta; order Coleoptera; family Coccinellidae; genus Megalocaria; species Megalocaria dilatata. The sequence continues at coordinate 58,311,178 of CM067854.1, read as the reverse complement.
AAAATTTCTGGGACTTGAACAAATGTATTCCTATCACATTATTTTATTGCAAATAATGCCGAATATTTGCATTTTGTAGTCAATGAGATTTTAAGAAAAATTTGGTTCCACATGAAACTAATTAATGATCTGAAATCAAAACGGGGTTCAATATTCTATTCAAAAAATTAAAAGTCCCCAAAGCTTAATAACGCTCTATCATCATGTTACACATTCCCTTATAAAAACAATTACTTGACAACATTATATAGTCCCCAAATTATCTTTGAACTTCTTTCTCAACGGTTCACCTTATTCATCGCTATATTACGGACGATTCATTTATGGTAGAAGCCATAGCAAACTTCACTTCGAGAATGGGTGGAGAATGGTGAAGACCACTGACGTGAAATCGAAGGCAGGGATTAATTCAGTGAATAATATCAAATTCAACGCCCCTGAATTAATTTATTTATTCTAATCTCCAGACCAGTTAATGTTAACCTTAGGAATTTGCTTTCGAGGCACGCATGAAAGGCGGCTTCATGAAAAAAAATTCTTTTACTCTGGCCTATATATTGTAATAACAAACTACAGATCATAAAATTCATAAGTATGTACGAAACGTAAACATATTCCTTCAGATGAATTAATGAACGGAAAGTTTTAGCGAAAACGTCGGAATTAACACGTCTGGCCCGACAAGGAGTTGAGCGAAAAGTGCTAAGTTGGAATTTTGAGCGGGTGAACGAACTAAAAATTTGGAAGAAGAAAATAGACGCGTGCGAGGTATTAAAAGGGCCAAAAGAGATTTTGTCGGGGAGTCTTGACACGTCGGAAAAGCTAGAAAGATCGTTGAGAAAAGATCGTGTTGCGAGTCTGGAATTGTTCTCAGAATTTAGCATTATTATAATTATATTGAGTGATATTAGTGATTTTTTTTGAAAGTTTAAGAATTGAGTCTGAAGAACTAGAGAAATTGGATATAGTGCTGAGTTCCGGGAGCAAGGAATTGAAGAGTACTGGTAATCGTTCGTTGTTTCATTGTTCGTAGAAGATCGCGTGTGCCAGCTTTGTTTTGAATGTAATGATCTTAGAGTCTAGGGGTAAAAAGTATCGGGAGTTTTTTTTAGACCTTTCGATAATAATAATAATAATTTTATTCATCCTTTAAGACAAAGTACATTTGTATAAAAATTGTTATAAAAAACCCGAATAGAAACAAAAATAATAATGCTAGAAAATTTAAAAAATCACACAATTAAATTCACCAAATAAAATAAAATACAGGAAAGTTACAAAGAGCAGAAAACATCTGCACGCTAACTCGCTACCCAACTGATAACTAGGGATAACTGTGATTTGACAGAGGGCAGAAGCTATGTTGTTTCGACATTTCTGTTCAGTAAGCATTGACAAATTATCATGGAAAGACTCACGCCTCAAAAACGTTCACAAATTGTTGAAATTTATTTTCAAAATCAGTGTTCTATTCACCAAACTTATAGAGCACCTCGTGAAATTTATGGTTTACATATTCGTCCATCAGAGCATCTTATTCGTCGAACTATCGATAGATTTCGGATATTATTTTTTCTACTCAATGGAACAACAACAAGACAAAGAACTGTACCTGCAGAAGAAAATATCACTGCTGTAAGTCAAAGTGTTAATGATGATCCAGATTTGTCTATTCGTTGACGTTCACAATAAGTTGGACTCTGTGCATCCACCACATGGAAAATTTTGCATAAATATCTTGGTCTACACCCAGACAAGATCCAACTGGTTCAAGAATTAAAGCCACTTGACCATTAGGAGCGTCGTTTGTTTGCTGATTGGGATCAACTTGAAGTTGATCCACTTTTTTATCGTATAATTGTGTTTAGTGATGAAGGTCATTTTTGATCGAACGTCTATGTAAACAAGCAAAATTGCCGTATATGGAGTAAAAACAATCTTCAAGAAGTTCTGCAGGTTCCATTGCATCCTGAAAAATGCACTGTATAGTGTGCTTTACACGCTGGAGGCATCATCGGACCATATTTCTTCAAAAACGATGCTGGAACTAATGTTACAGTGAATGGTGCTCGTTACAGATCGATGATCAATGATTATTTGTTTCAAAATTTGAATGATATCGACCCAGAAGTGTTTTGGTTCCAACAAGATGGTGCTACACCTCATGCTTCTATCGTAACAATTGATTTATTGAAAGAAATATTTGGCGATAACATTATTAATTGGCCTCCAAGATCATGCGACATAACTCCACTGGATTATTTTCTTTGGGGTTATGGCAAGGTTCATACTGATAAACCAGAAATAATAGATGCTTCGGAAGCGTCAATAACTCATGCTATTGATGAATTAAGCCTGAATTACTCGAAAAAGCGGTCCAAAATTGGTCTGGTCGAATGCGGTTCCTCAGAGCTAGTCGTGGTGGACATTTGCCGGAAATTATTTTTAAAACATAAATGCCATAAATCTATCTTTTAAATAAAAAAAAACTTGGCTGTAATAAAAAAACCCGATATCTAAAAATTTTAGTATATTATTCAGGTTGAAATTATCTAATTAAAGTAGAATCAGAAATTGAGAAGCAGGTGGTAGGTTTACATATTTCTTCGTAATTATTATGTTTGAAGAATTTAAACAGAATTAAGAATTATACAAATGATTCGTAGTGCTTGGGGGATCTGCAATAAGGAGAGGGCGCTTAATTATTCAGTGTGTCATCTTTATTTAGATTTCATTGAGTTTAGGATTGATCAAACTATTTATTGTATTTTGGCACACTTTATCATTATACTTCTAAAAAGCCATAATTGTATTTCATTACCATTTTCTTTATCACAGAGAAAATTTATTAACATATTATTAACATCAAATACCTTCCATTTTCGCGAAGGCCGTACTCTTCCTAGGACCCCTCGACCAGCATTGGTTCACACTCCATTCGTAAACAAGTCAATTTAAAATTTTTCATCCAACCACCTCCCACAAAGTAGTGGCTCATTACATAATGTCGCTATTTCACATCCAAATACTTACTCAATTTAAACTCTATCGGAACTTTCGGAAATAATATAAAAATAAAATTTCAAATGAAAATAACTCATAAACCATTGTTTGCTCATTTTTTAACCTAACATGAAAATTTGGGTCTTTACATTCTGAAATTTGAATTTTCACCTCCAGTCGTACACCTAGACTGCCAATCCTAAATAAATAGAGCATTTGTCTTCGTACCGTTATTATACACCCAAATACCAAATTTCTTTCAAACTTCTCCTAGTTTTAATAAAAAATAATCTTTAGCGATTAGACTCGTTTCTGAATGAATGGGTACGTCAGCAAACAAAATTGTCGAATTTGGGATGATAACAATTCTCATGAGAGCCAAGAGCCAATGCTTCCAGAAAAAGTCTCAATTTGGTGTGGATTTTTGGGCTGGCGTCATCATCAGTCGATATTTTCTGAGAACGACGGTCGATAAGTACCAACTTCTCTTGCCCTGAATTGGATGATATGGACACCTATGGCATGTGGTTTCAAGAGGACGGCGCACTGTATCACATAGCTCATGTCACATTGAACATTCTGCACGAGATATTTGAGGGCATGATCATCACAGGTGGAGTTGATGTGAACTAACCAAAGAGATCGTGCTATTCGACTCTTTCTTGTGGAATTATCTTGAGTCGCAGATCTATGTCACAAATTATAGAGGACTAAAATCCGACATAAACATGCCATCGGTCAAATTCAGCCTTATTTAGGCGACTGAGTCATGAACAATTGGAAATTTCGGATGTGCTTCAACCAGCGAAGCTGTACGGCTACATTTTAAAGAAGACATGTAAGTACTCAAATAATAATTACTCACCAACTTCGTATGGAGGACCATCCTGATAATGGAAAATCATGGCCTGCATTCCATTTTTTGAGAGGAAATTTTCAATACAATCAATGTGAATATCGGCATCACAGACCCCATCAATAACGAACTGAATTTCGACGTTGAGATGAAAGGCGACCATATCGCAAATATATCTGTGTGGCATTTGTATGGTAGAGCTTCGATTGATTCTTTTATCTTTAAATTTGATCTAGAAAATAGAAAAATTATTAATAAATAATTACATTAATATTTCTTTTGAATCGAATGCTACTGTGCCGCAAGCTACAATTCAATAGAATTAAAATAAAATAAAAAGGCTTTTTACTTGATAGAAGAAATATAACAAAATTTGAATATTAAAACAAATTGATATATGTTTATCTTCTACAATTTTAATTTCAAAAAAATTTTTATTCAAAAAACTTTTAGAATTAAATTAATGTCTAAAACAAGCACCGCTTACATTTAATAGACGTATATAATCAAAACTCAAATCAAATCAAATTAATAAATAAATATTTAAAGGAGACAACATTTTGTTTCTGATCTTACCTTTAAGAACACCAATTGCCTCTTAAAAACATGAACACACCTTAAGGACTTCTCAAAGAATATAATTTATGTGAAATATTTAATATATTCAAATATTCGAATAAGTTCACTCAAAATCTATCAAAAACTTGCACTATATCTTCAAAAAACAAATATAATTCTAAGTAATCCCTTCATCGGTCCTAGATAATATTCCAGATATCAAAATCAAAAAACTAACCTATATCACAAACGCTCACGTGCTAAGAAATGGTTCGAAACCAGACCAACTTTAGAATTCAAGATTGATCTATGTTCTAACAAAATCACAGAACAGTGTAAGTTATTTTAAGGGCTATTTAAATTCATTGACATTCCATAATGAGATTTATTGAAGCCAAAATATAATTATATATTATATATAAAATAAAATAGAAAAAGGCTTTTTACTTGATAGAAGAAATATAACGAAATTTGAATATCAAAACAAATTAAAATGTTTGTCTTCTACAATTTTAATTTCAATAAAATTTCATTCAAAAACTGTTAGAATTAAATTAATGTCTAAAATAAGCACCACTTACGTTTAATAGACGTATATAATATATAAATTTTGTTATATTTCTTCTATCAAGTAAAAAGCCTTTTTCTATTTTATTTTAAAATATTTAAATAAAAGTTATTCTGCTCGGCCCGTGCGTTCGTGAACACTCTAGTTTTCGAATGCAAAGAGAAGGAGAATCAAAACTTTCAGGGTGAAAACCTAAACATATGGGTTAATTTCGTATATATGCAGAATCGGTCCAACTATTATTCATTTTTTGAAGTTTTTCCTTATTTTCCCTATGATTCCGAAATTATTGATCCAATTGAAGTGAAGTTTGATATTTGAAAGTATAAATACAATACCACAATTTATGCTAATTTTCTGGTCGATCTACTCTTCAGGCTGAACGACCAGGTAAAAATGCCAATTTTCTAACGATAAGACCTAGAGATTTGATATTTTCAGGGTGAGTTTGAAATATTTCAGTTATGTACGAAAACTGACAAACTGGTTTCAGTGATTCCTGAGCTATTGTCATATCATTCTCATTCATATTATCATACAAAATAACGACATGAACGCTCATGCCTAATTTCGTGAATATAAATTACGAGAATTTTGTGAATTGTTTTATATTAGTTGTTCGGAAAGTAATTTCGTTTTTTTTTGGCGAAATGAAAGACAATTTTCGTATAATAAATAAATATTTTATTAAATTATATATTGGTCATTCTGGTCCAACACCTTTCGCCATATTTCTGGTAGTAGCATGATCCAAGGATCATAAAATGTTTGGTCTTTGCTGATAAATAACTGATCCAGGTGATTTTTGACCTCTTTATTTGAAGTAAAGGTTTAGCGTCCAAAAAAAATTGGAATGACCGAAACAAATAATAATCCAAAGGCGCCAGATCAGCAGAATATGGAGGGTGCGGCAGTGTATCCCATTCAAGCTGTAAAAGTTTTTGGCAAGTGACCAAACTTGTATGAGGTCTCGAATTATCTTGGTGGAACACTACACTTTTTCTGTTGATGAATTCTGGTCTTTTCTGTTAATTCATCATTCAATTTATCCACCTGATGACAGTAGATTTCCGAATTAATTGTTGTGTTATCCGGTAAAAGCTAAAAAAACGATTCCTTTGAAATCCCACCAAATAGACAGCATCACCTTTTTTAAGGACATTGAAAGGCTTTGAACCGGTTCGTTTTTTTTATCCATGATCTATTCGTTTGACATTGTTATATACAACCTATTTTTCGTCCCCAGTAATGATGCTCTTCAAAAATGGATTATTTTCGTGACGTTTGAGGAGCGAATCACAGACGTTAATGCGATGATACAAATTCCTCTCCGTGAGAACATGGAGAACCCATATATCGAGCTTCGAGGTTAAACCCTTCTTTCAAGTGGTTATAAACAATTGAATTCGATAAATTTAACCCCTCCCCGATCTCACGTGCTTTTATTCGACGATTTGCATCAACTAATGCCTTTATCATGTATTTATCAGCTTCAACCGGCCTTCCGGAACGTTCTTTTTCAAAAGTTTCTTTTTTACAAACCTGCTCTGACACTGGCGTACTCATCTTCTCCATATACATCGGTTAATTCATTTCTGGCTTGAACAGCATTTTTACCTTTTCTATAATAAAAAAGTGAAATATGACAAGACTGCTGCTTATTGCTTCCTATATTTAAAAGGGCACCAACTCAAAACTACTGCGTAGAATCAATTTAACTTTTTCACACACAACCCATGCTATATCAGCTCTCAAAACATATAATGATTATTATGCGGCTTAAGTGTGAAGTTGGGTTCGACAAAATACAATTATTTCTAACTTTCGAACGGAAACAGATATAGAATTGAAACTTACAGATTAGATTTCAGGCTTAAATATCTCGTTGATTTCGTTGATGGGTGCAATGAGTCCTATGGCTACGCAGTTGTTCATATTTGAAATTTTTTTTTCTAAATTTTTTTCGAACTACAAATCCGTCGTTCAAACTACGATCCATCTGAAGTTTCGTTTTCAGGAGTAAAATATCAAGGTAGTTGTTCACGCAAAATTTACTGAAGATCGTATGATTAGAAGATATAAAACAAAAAAATGTGGACAGAGCAGCGTTGAGCGCTACCGAAACCATAGCAAATGTCGTCCGTTTGAGTTTGAATATAGCATTCAGATGTAAAATAATGATTTGGTTTTTAGAAGGAGGGATAATGATGCAAATGTTCGACCAATGTTGTCGAAACTACAGATTATTATTATTATTATTATTTATTATTATTTATGGCGAGCGGGCGTCTGTCCACCCTACCACTGCGTCTGCACGGACTATTGTGGTTCACCCCTAATTTATATCTCCCCGACGAGATCCAGTTTTCTTGTTCAGGGGTAATTTTTTCAGTTCGCTGTGGGCTATAAAAGCCTGGCCAAAGACCTCGAATCTGATGCGACTCACCGCTGGGCACTCTAAGACGATGTGCATGGCTGTTTCAGTGTCCTCAAGACACAGCCTGCATTCATTGTCTTCAGCCAGACCGATTTTGTGCAAATGCGCTCTCAGTTTGCAGTGACCTGTCATAATTCCGACAAGTTTTTAGTTTGGCCCTATCCAGACCTAGCGCTAGGTTCGCCATCTTTTTGTTCGAAGCTCTTCCAAGGAACAACTTCCAATGTTTCAGGCCAGAATGGCACCGCCAGAAAGACTCTAGGCTTGAGTTCATTCTGCCTGTTATCGCCCCGTTAGCCACGTCATGTGGTATTCCCAGAAATGGTTCCGCTCCTACCAGAGGCAGCGCAGCTCCAGCCAATGCCAGCCGATCCGCCTCCTCGTTACCCAAATAGTTTGGAGTGGCTCGGTATCCAAACCAGAGTGACTCCGTTATGCATACCGAGCCTGTTTAAAGCCGTGCGGCAACTCCAGACTGTTTTGGATGTAAAACAGCTGGATTCCAGAGCTTTTAGTACTGACTGACTATCAGTAAATATTTTGATTTTACCGTGGTGGATTTGCCGTTTTATCAGCAGTTCCGCCGCGGTCTCAATGGCAAATATTTCTGCCTGGAATATGGTTGCGTTTTGACCGAGACTCAATGAGATGTTAATTCTCGGTTTACTCCCATAGACTCCCGCTTCTGTTCCGTTCGTCGTTCGCGAGCCGTCTGTGAACAAGCCAAGGTCGGTTCTCAATAGAACCTCAGCATGCTGGATCCATTCGTCCCGGCTGGGGACGATTACATTGAAATTCCGTTCCTGGCTCGTGATTTTTGACATTAGATCCGAGGGCATCGATAGGATACTGTTCGTTAAAAGCTCGTCCAGCAGTCCTGAGCCTCCCATCACTATTGCCTCTGGCCCGTCAATCGCCAGTTGATATAGTTTGTATGTGGTCCGTTCCGCCTCACTCTACACGATTAGGTGCAGGGGTGGTAGATTTAGTAGGACCTCCATGGCTGCCGTGGGTGTGGTGCGAAACGCACCTGTAATTGCAAGGCAAGCCTGTCTCTGTAGTCGGGTGAGCTTTTGTTCGCCAACCGTTTGTTGGCCTTTCTTCCACCACGCTACAGCGCCATACACTATCCGTGGTCTATTTACCATAGTGTATAGCCAGTACATCTGCCTGGGCTTTAGGCCCCAGGTTTTACCACAGATCCGCCTGCAAGTCCAGAAACCCATTCTGGCTTTATGACTCACTACAGATACAATCGATCTGAAATTTGTTGTTTAGAAGAAGAATAATGACGCACATATTTGGGCAAAATACCGTGAGGATCCTATAATTCAATCATTCAAAAAAGTATATTGTGAGCAAACCTGCGTTGAGCCCTACTGGAACCAAAGCAATATTTTCTACTCAGATTTGAATATAGGAGAGAGTCGCTCAATTTTTCTCACTATAACCGATTATACCACAACATATCGAATCTTTTTGAACCTGAAAATTAATTCTAGTTCAAATTTGATATTTGAATGTAAATTAACTACACGAAGAACCATGCAATAGCTTGTTAGAAGAAGAGAGAAATTACAAGAATTCAATATCCAGTATTTTAGAAACTGCAGATCTGATCGATATGAAAATCAAATGTTCTGGCTGATTTCGTGAGAATCCTACAATCAGAAGATCTCAACAAACATTTTCAGCGGAGCAGCGTTGAACGCTACCGGAAATACATAAACAGCCTTCCGACTATGTTTAAATTTTTCATTTACACGTGAAAGAACGACAAGAATGTTTAGGGTTATTAGGAAAGTAATTTGGTTTTTTCCCGACAGAGGATTTGATATTATTTTTTTTAACACAACTTCACACTTAAGACGCATAATCATTATATATTTTAAGAGCTGGTATAGCAATGCTTGTGTGTGAAAAAGTTCAATTAATTCTACACGGCAGTTTTTAGTTGGTTTGCAAAATTTTGAGCCGGCAATTTTGATGTCGAAGATACACCACATTCCGGAAGGCCGGTTGAAGCTGATAAAGGCATTAGTTGATAAAATCTGCGAATAACAACTCGTGAGATCGGTGAGAGGTTAAATTTATCGACTGATGATGACTACTTGAAAGGCCTGGGTTTACCTCGAAGCTCGATATATGGGTTCCCCATGTTCTCATATACAGAAATTTGTGTCTTCGCGTTGACGTCTTTAATTCGCTTCTCAAATGTCAAGAAAAATTATCCATTTTTGAAGCGCATAATTACTGGAGACGAAAATGGGTTGTATATAACAATTTTGAACGCAAGATAACATGGAGCAAAAAAGAAAAAATCGCCTCAAAGCGTTTTTTTTTGAGCTTTTACCAGATAACACAACAATTAATTCGGAAGCCTACTAAATACAACTAAATGATGGATTCCAATAGCAAAGACCAGAAGTAATCAACAGAAAATGTGTAGTGTTCCACCAAGATAATGCGAGACCTCAAACAAGTTTCGTCGCTAGCCAAAAGCTTATACAGCTTAAATAGGATACACTGCCACACCCACCATATTCTCCAGATCTGGCGCCATCGGATTATTATTTGTTCTGGTCATTGCAAAAGTTTTTCGACGCTAAACTTTCACTTCAAATAAAGAGGTCAAAAATCACCTGGATCAGGTTTTTACCAGCCAAGACCAAAAATTTTATGAGCGCGGAAACATGCTACTACCAGAAAGATAACAAAAGGCGTTGGACCAAAATGGCCAATAAATAATTCAATAAAATATTTATGCTTTATACGAAAATTGCCTTTCATTCAAAAAAACAAAATTATAATACTTTCCGAACAACCATTTCGTGAGGATCGTGGGTCATATGAACGACCGCGCAAAAGCACTAGACTTCATATCAGTGCTTCTCTTAACTTTTGTAGGAAAAGTTTAGAATTCTGACGTTACTTTGACTGGTATATTTATGTTATAATAAATAACAGTTCATAATATTATACGATTATTTAGTCAATATGATATGAAGACAGTTGCAATAACCATTTATAATATTTATATTGGGAAAAAATTAAACCATTATTTTTTCGGTAGATGTCTGTAGTGATTGATATCTCGTAAATTATCGATCAAATAGTTTCAGATTAATGCTCGTTGTCAGTGAAATTTCACACTAAAAATATTCTTTTGCTGTTTTTTGTTTGGTCCATTCAGTTGTGAGTTACAGGGTGTTAAAAATGGACGTCAATAGAGAGAAAATTCGGTACATCTCACACTTTTTCTCGTATAAAGGCAAAAATGCAAATCAGGTGGCTCAAATTGTGAATGGTATTTACAGTCCTGATACTGTAACAGCTAATTACGTGCAATTTTGGTTTTTTCGATTCCGTTCAGGTATTTTTTATGTTAAAGATGCAACTCGCACAGGCAGGCCCATCGCAAAAATGTCGATAAAATCACAGAAATAATCGAAGACGACCGGCATGTTAGTAGTCGCAGCTTGAAATCGACCATAAAACAGTATTAAATTATTTGCGCAAAGCTGGATTCAAACAGCAGCTGAATGTTTGGGTGCCATACCATTCAACACCAAAAAACATGGTGCATCGAATTTCCATCTGCGAATCTTTGGCCAGACGGAATGAAATCGACCCATTCCTTAAACGGATGGTGACTGGAGATGAGAAATGGGTCGCATACGACAATATTGTGTGAAAACGATCGTGGTCAAAGCGCGATGAAGCAGCTCAAACGGTGACCAAACCAGGACTAACGACCAGAAAGGTTCTATTGTGCATTTGGTGGGACTGGAAAGGAATAATTTATTATGAGTTGATTCCATATGGGCAAACACTAAATTCGTATCTTTACTTTTAACAACTGGACCGTTCTAAGCTAGCGATTGACCAGAACGTCTAGAATTGACCAACAAAAGAAGTGTCAGGACAACGCCGAGCCCCACACGTGTGCAGTGCTTCGCCAGAAACTCCGGGAGCTTGGTTAGGAAGTTTTGATGCTCAATCATATAGTTCGGGACTGGCACCAAGTGATTACGATCTTTTTCTCGCATTGCAAAACTTCCTGAGTGATAAGAAATTGGCATCAAGAGAAGATTTTGCAAATCGATTTCTAGGTTTTTCGCCATCAAGGAGGGAGGTAAAATAAGGCTACTTCTAATATGGCAACAAATTATGGCACAGAACGATACATATTTGACCCAAATCGGACAGTCCGAAACATGTTAAATAAAGTTCACGCAAAAATAATGGATTTTTTTCCCTGCCTTTTATAATTAATACATGATATCGTTATTTATGATGATGAAAATATCTAACCCAAAAAAAATATTAGATGCCAAAAAAGGTTAATTGATAAAATTGTCACAAATAAATGACAAATATTTTATCCTTTTTTATTTTATCCTGTATAAAAAATATGTTAGATGGAAACCAAGCCATTTTCGAAATGAAAAAAATAAATAAAAATTTAACACGTGTTCACGATGAAACAGTTTCAATTCACCAGAGCTGTGTATTTAAGGTCATGTTTTGCATTGTATACCTCAGTTTTGATACTCACCTGATGAAGTCATGGTATGACGAAACATTTTTCGTGAAGATCAATAAAGTAGCGGAAGTTAATATTTATTTTTCTTATATTTAAGATGAATTTCCGTCAAGTGAGACAATCAAATATAAAAAAATCATTCTGGATGGGAAAAATTATAACTGAATTGGCAATAATAGTTTCTTAATAACGCAATTACAACACTTAACAATTGAATATCACAATATAGGAAAACAACACAATAAAACAAAAAAAGCAGAAATAACAAGTTATATAAGAAATTGACCCATTACAATAAAATAAAAATTCAAATTCGAAGTTCATATCCCAATATTATTGTACTGGCATATATCGATATGAAATATAAAGAGTATGAAAATATTTCATAAAGCGTCTACACCTAGTCTTCTGTACATCTTGGTTTCGATTTTTAAAGATCATGGAAACAATATGACGATGGACAAATATTGTGATTTTTTTATAATTCAACTCGTTTTGCTCGATTCAAATGAATCCTTTCAGAAAATAAAATATAACTTATTGTACTCTTAATGCGTTAAAAAGATCAGTTATCTAGAAGGCTGAATCAATCGGATCAAGCCCGTAACAACGGAAAACATAAGAAAAAAATGGAAACTACCATTCATCGATTCCTAACAACTCGAATTGATTCATCAAATTGACAAATTTGCCTGTTACTCAATTAAAAAGTGTTGATTCGTTCATTTTAAGGTAAACAATTCCATAACGAATATACATTTAATACTTTGTAGGTTAATATTCTATAATCTTTTATAAATAAACTTACAATTCTTTCTTTCAGCGATTCCTCCTTCTCCAAGGCCTTCGTGCTCTGCTGACGTTTACCCGAAGCAGCTAGTTGTTTTGCCACCCCCATCATCATGGTAAAATCGTCATCCTCGTTAAAATGGGCCATATTTGATCAGGTTTAGACGAGAAACTGGAGCACTTCAACAAAATTATGTGTGGAATATCGTAAAATATTATAGATATTCATGTGTCTACCTACCTGATAATCAAAATCCTAAGATTGAAAAAAATTGGTATTGCTTCCTTCGTTGAACTAGTAAATTATTCTATATTTTCTAATTAATGAAAATATAGGTTACTTCAATATAATTGGAAGTCTTTAACAACTTTTATATATTTTAAATTCAATATTCTTTTGTATGTATAAAACGATTAAATATTGTCAAATGAAATTTGACACTTATGTTTTTTTTCCAAAGGCTACCTTAATACTGAATAATTTCTGTGTTGATACGATTTTCGTGTTTATCAAATGACTATATTTTCCAATTTGAAGCTATGGTCTTTAAGCGTTAAAGATGAAAAGTCATTTAAAAATACATAATAATAATAACGAATTCTTTAAGAAATAATATTGTACGAATCAGTGGCGTTATAAACGAAAAAAAAAATTGGTTATTCGGAGGATATACTTTTATAAAACAAAATCTAGTTGCCTAGGACTTTTTAAAAGTTCATCAATACTTTCATCTTCGGAAATAGGCAACTGCCTATGAATAGACATCATTGCTACGCCGTTAAACCTGTTTTGAGAAGTTTAATTTCGGAGATAGTTCTTTATTCTTTTCAATGTTAAGAATGATCTCTCTGGAGTGGCTGTAGAAACTGGTATTGTACAGAATATTAGTAATAGCTTGTACACATTAGGAAAAGCTTGTGGTTTACATATTTCCAGATGAGCCAATGCTGGACTATTACTGATATCTGGATGATTACTCAGATGAATGTGCCACAATTTAATTTCAGTTTTTGAAATACATCTGGGTACATCAGGTATATAGAAATCTAAAAGTTTGTCATACTCGTCGGCATCAGTTGTTTTTTCTCCTGTCCTTGAAAATTTGTTTATGGTTTGCAAATCTTTCCTCTAACTGGCTGATGAAATAATCAATGAATGGAATGTAAATGGTAACCCTGAAATAGTCCACTGCTGGTGCTTCCGAATCTTGCAAAATGATAGGATTTGCCCTATTTTTTTGGCGTGAAACAATTATTTTTACCTTAATGTTGGCGTCCAATACTTGAGGCAGGAGCCTAAAATATGCAAGAAAATAAAAAACTGACAAACACAGCTTTATTGAAGATCGAGTCGAAATGTGTTTTGGCATCTTGACATATGATTTTCAGGCAAGAAATAGTATTTTCCGTCATAGTTACAACTTCTCTGAGGTCGATTCCAGATTTTTATTGGAATCGGCAAAGGGGTGAGGTATAACAAAATATTTGATTCACGACTTGAAGTGCGACCAGATAGTCGGAATCATTCAGTGTGTTTCGCAACATATTTGCATTTCCAGAATCTTTCCAGTTTGATATCTCCTCTAAACTTTCAACGACGTAATCAATAATTCCAAAAAATCTTGTACTGCTTCATACTTAGATGTCCACCGAGTTGCACATAATCTTTTGAGAGTTTTTGCGGAAGGACTTTCATTAGACTCATCAATATTTTTCAGAAGAACAGTTTGTCTCTTTGGAGTGTTGAAGAAATCATACAAATTTTCTGTATTGAGGCAGTTTCTTATTTGTGGAATTTCGCAAGCTTTTGATATGGCCAAATTCAAATAATGGGCAGCACAGTGCACATAAATCGCCTTAGGGTAGTTACCACGCATAATAGCTTGAAAGCCATTGAATTTGCCTGACATATTGCTTACACCATCATACCCTTGCCCGACAAGAATCTTGAGTTCTATTCAAAATTTTTCCAAACTATTTAATATTAAATTAAATATACTTTCGGCGGTTACACTTTCTGCTGGAACGAACTGTAAGAAATCCTCGTGGATTTTGTCTGCATTGACATATCTTACACATAAAATAACTTGCTCAATTGTCGATATATCGGTTGTTTCATCTACTAGAATAGAAAACGCTCCTGTCTCAATAATTTTTGATACCAATTTATTCAGCATGATAGTATTTATATATAAGTCTCCCTTTTACTTGATTTTTCAAGAGTCTCCCTTAGCTTAGTGTCACCCCTAGCTCTATATTTTAATATTGCACGAAATTTTCCCTCATTTACGGAACTATCATCTATTTTTAGTTCTCCAGAATCTCTATGTCCTCTAAGTGGCATTTCCTCTCTACCGCATACTAATACAGCTTCTCTAATAGGTTTAATTCTAGCTCTATTTTCTGATACCTGTCTTTTTTTATTTTTGTCTATCAAGTCTATTATGCTCTCTTGAACTTCCGTTTTTATTTTAACTAAATTATCGTATGCACATATGGATTCTTTAAGAAATTTAGTATTCTGATGTGAATTGAATATTTACAAAAATGAATCATAGCTTATCTTACAGGTATAAAATAAAATTCAATGAAAATTTACATCTTTTGCCTTTTTCCAGATATCCATTTTGGTTTTCACCAAAGCACCTAACGCCTGGCTATTAGACCCGCCTGTTGTGGCGAAAAATACACAAAATTTGCAAAACGCTCCGTTTTCTTTTGCTGAGTATGAGAGCTAATTGAATTCTACGAGCCACTTATGTTGAAAACGAAGTTTAACTTTTTTATCACTGTATTTTTCGAGTAAAGGAAACTTGTATGTCGGTGGTGGAACCCAAAGTCAATTAATCACATCTTTTATATCGCTGGCATGTTGACCCACAAAGTTTCCAATATCCTTTGAATTTACAGACACTTCTTGAGATTTATTTTCATCTGTCGAAGTGTCAGCTGTTGTATGCAAATGCGAAAAACTTGAAGATTCACCACCATCAATTTTCCTATTTTGAAGAAGTTTTCCAAAGAAGTTTGCTTATTCATAATAAGATTTTGATTATTTTGGAGATCACGGAACACACATTGAAACTTAAACATTGAATATAATAGAAAAATTTCACGTAATCCACCTCAAACAGAATATACTAAAGGTCTAAACCTGCTGACCTATTTTTGTGAGTGAAGATGTTGACGCAGTAACTAATGGAATCCAAAGTGCCGACAAAGATATTCTTCGCCACAAAGAGATAATTAGGTATTTTACAATATTATTTATTTACTCACGGGAGAACTTGCTATGAAGGGTGACGCCGATTCAATTCCAGTAGTTCGGAGCTTTTACTTCAGAATCTCATTGATTTTCAGGAGATTGTTTTTCATCAATTTGGCATTTATAATCCATGTGTAAATAATGATTGTTCCGACGACGTCGGATCGGATCGAACCCTTTGATATAACCACTGGTAGATGAATTTGTTGATTCAATTTTTGCACGTTTAAATTATTGAGCCTTGTGACTTATAATGGATATTCCTCTTGGGGGAGATATATCCCGCTTATCCCCCCCCCTACGTCACTGGTACGAATGTTGTTTCTCAGTTCCAAATCAAGAACTCCAAGTTAACAGGAAGCTTTTGAAGAAGTGAAGGACAACATAAAGGTACTGCTATATACATACATAATACAATGACTGTGTAACGATCAAGCTCTCTAGGCCACTGCTTGTTTCTTGGACGATCGAGAAACTCCGGATATTGCTGGAAATTCCAGAGTGTTCCAGAAACCTCCGCGTATCTTTTAAGCGAAGGCGGCAGTCCGATGGGAACAGAGTGATACGAGTCACCATCTACAGTGATATACGATATACATTCTGTCAAGAAAGTACCGGGAATTATCGATTTAAATCTGGCAGGGCAATGAGGCAGGTAAAAATTTTTTTCCTAGGTTGGTACCACTGTCCTTAATTACTATGCCAAGCT
Source organism: Megalocaria dilatata (assembly GCA_034642435.1). NCBI lineage: Eukaryota > Metazoa > Arthropoda > Insecta > Coleoptera > Coccinellidae > Megalocaria > Megalocaria dilatata. The sequence continues at coordinate 58,294,447 of CM067854.1, read as the reverse complement.
TGAGCGGGATCTGTCAATTAGTGTGTTTGCAACAGCTGATTAAGTCACTCGATGTCAGAGTGCGTGCCGATTTTTACTATGGGTGATTACTATGGGACGATAACGCGCCTTCTCACCGAGCTACGATTGTGACTGACTTTCTCGCCAAAAACTCAACAAACGTGCTTCAGCAACCACCGTATTTGCCGGATTTGGCTCCCTGCGACTTTTTCCTCTTCCCAAAACTAAAATTGCCCCTTCGTGGCACCCGTTTTGAGTCGATTGAAGCCATAAAACAAAATTCGGCGCGAGAGCTAAAGTCCATCTCGGAAATCTATATATAGCCTATAAAAAATGTTTCGATAATTGGAAGTGCCGTTGGCATAGATGTATTGGAGCAAATGGAGCCTATTTCGAAGGCAACCCAATAAATTTTGATGATTAAATGTAAAAATGTTGTTTTAATTGAAAATTCCCGGTACTTTCTTGACAGCGTAGTAGTGCAGTAGAAATAAATTCTGTGTAGAAATAAATCCTCTAAATTAACGCTGTAAATATTTCTTTTTTTTTTTTTTGAAATAAGGTTATTCTGATTTTCACAAATTTTTATTGTTAAACTCACAACAATTGTTTCGCTATCACAGTAGCATCATCAGGCAAGATCACATTTTGAATAACTAAGCTTGTTTCCGAAATCCTCGGCTATTTATATTACAGTAACTACAATAAATTTTTATTGAGCACTAAAACCCAAAAAGGGTCCCTGCAAATTCCAGCTTATCTGAATATATTTAACAGAGGTGAGCTATTTAAATCTATTTGTTCGTTAAGTAATATTCCAATTTTATTATGTTTATTTATCTCTAGGGATTCTAACAGATTTAAGGCATAACTTTTGCTTTCTATATGTAGAATTTCAAAGTTATGGTTGAAAGTATGTCCTGTTTCTAACAAATGGTTGGAATATGTGGAATTGCTTTTATTATGGAGGAAACTCTTCAAATGTTCACATCCTATGACGGAAAGTTCTTCCAGTTTGACCTATGTAAATTTTAGGGCAATCACCGCAGGTAAACTTATAAACCCCAGATTTATCATCCTTATGTGTGTAGTCTTTATTGTTTTTGATAAATTTACTCAAGTTTGAAATAGTTTTAAATGAAGTTCTCAAATTATATTTATTTTTGAGGTATGTAGCAAAAAAAAATTTACATAGGTCAAACTGGAAGAACTTTCCGTCAAAGGATGTGTGAACATTTGAAGAGTTTCCTCCATAATAAAAGCAATTCCACATATTCCAACCATTTGTTAGAAACAGGACATACTTTCAACGATAACTTTGAAATTCTACATATAGAAAGCAAAAGTTATGCCTTAAATCTGTTAGAATCCCTAGAGATAAATAAACATAATAAAATTGGAATAATACTTAACGAACAAATAGATTTAAATAGCTCACCTCTGTTAAATATATTCAGGTAAGCTGGAATTTGCAGGGACCCTTTTTGGGTTTTAGTGCTCAATAAAAATTTATTTTAGTTACTGTAATATAAATAGCCACGAATTTCGGAAACAAGCTTAGTTATTCAAAATGTGATCTTGCCTGATGATGCTACTGTGATAGCGAAACAATTGTTGTGAGTTTAACAATAAAAATTTGTGAAAATCAGAATAACCTTATTTCAAATTATTTAATATGAATTTTCACCAAGTAAGGACTGATACAATTCAATATGTAAATATTTCTGTTGTATAATGAAAAATAAAGTAGTATATTGGACATTAAACAATTAAATTAACCGAAAACGTAACTATTGGAATCAAGAGGAAAAAACTCACCCAATTATATAAACTCGGTGAATTTAAGTGTACGGTAATGGAAATAGGAGGTTCAAACAATACTAATTGAAAATAACGTAATATTTGTGGCGGTTGATATCAATATTGAGATGCTAGAAGCTAATAGCAATAAATGTACTCTTTTTAACACAATGAGTTCTTTTAAAATAGATGGGGCTGTTACATCTAATACTAGGATTAGCTCTAATAGGGCAAGTTCACATATCGATAACAGATTTACTAACATAGAAATATGGGAATGTCTAGTATTTGATGCACATATCTCAGATATCACAGAGCTCAAGAACTAATTCAAGATAAGGTTGAAAGTAACAAAAAAAATGAATAAAGAAGAATATTTGGTAATGTGGCAAATTTGTAGTTAAATCAGGGAAAGTGAATACGTCTTATAGTCCTGCGAGGTGAAGAGTAAAGTTGAGAAAGTTGCACTACTTTTTAATGCTCATTTCAGTAAGATTATGGTTAAAAATCCAGATTATACACATTATATTCCGTTGGCGATGATTCAATCGAAAACAGTGATAGATCGTTTAACTAAAGACCCACAAACCCAGAAAAGGTCAGGTCACTAACAAAATCATATAGAAACAAATTGAGAAGTGGTGATGATGAAATACCCATACTCATAGTCAAACTATCTTTAGGGGCAATATGTAATATTAATAAGAAAAACAAATACACTTGGCTTAAGTTTCACCGCTTAAGTTTTATGTTGTAAATGTATATCCACAAGTATCGAAAATACAAAGGAAATTCAATGTTAATCTAGAACACCACGAATATCCAGTGGAGCAGTGGAATAATCAAAACCTCAGCACGATCCGATGATGAACGACTGTTCTCTCTCAATGGCAGTAACTATTGGGAATGCTTCGACTGAAAGGATCTGCAGTCTGCTTTTATTCGCACTTCAAACGTGGGACAAATAATTTCCTTAGGTTCTTTTCCGCCATAATTAACTTGAAAATAAATTCTACGAAAATAAGAAATTCGAAAACCAAAACAAATTCTAAAATATGCGAAATCGAAGGTCGATAAATTTAAATTGAATAATCCACCTTGTTAAGCCACACAGTAGCCAAATCTATTATTAAGAGATAATCTCATTTCTCTAAGCAGATTCGGCATAGTTGATATTTTGGTACAAAGTTGGATTATTTTGAACCTTAATTCATTAATATTCGTCGCTTTATTAATTTTATGCCCAAAAACCAGATTTTAAGATATGCCCAAAGAAAAAAATCATTGATAGATTAATCTGGTGATCTGGGGAGCCATTTGATCGTGCCATTTGTAGAAACGACACGGTCCGCAAAGTCGTCCTGAGGTATTATGTCACTACTCTTGCTTTGTGACTTGGACATCCATCCTGTTGAAACCGGACATCATCGAAGTAAATTGGTAGCTGTCGAACTGTTGGAATAATTTTATTCCCTAACAGCTCCAGATATTTGGCATCGTTTAGAATACCATCGGTAAAAAATGGCCCTATGATGTAATTCCTCAGTATTCCTCTCCAAACATCATGTTTTTGGGGATATTGGGTACGCGCAGAAATATTCAGATGCTTATTATTCCTAGAACAATATCATAATACTGATGGGTTATATTTTCTATTCAAGGAAAACAATGACTCATTAGTGAATAACATATTGTTAAGGAATGAACTATTTTCATTTACTTTTTCATAATATTTTCAAAAAATTCTATTCGTTTGCTATGGTATTTTGGAAAAATTTCTTGATCGGTTTGAACTTTACTTGGGAAGCCATTTCAAAATATTCCGAACACTTCTATCGCTTATATTGACTTGTTCAGCAATTTGTTTACTCGAACAAAGTGTACTAGTTTCAACAGCAGCACACACATCTACTTGTTTTTTCAGACTATTTTCACTAATGGTTTTTCGTGATTTATCAATCTTGCAATGCCTGCATGTTCATAAACACCCACATTTCTCGAATTTTTTAATTATTTTAGAAATAGCCTAACTTGAAGGAATCGGCCTATCTTCAAAGGCAAGAATAATTGAATTTATTGTCTCTCGAATTGATTGACCACCAAAGTATCATTTTATGATCTGAATTTTTTCTCTTATACTGAAAATTTCGATTTACTTTATTTTCAACCGATATGGACTAACGCATCTCATGTTTGAAGTGCGAATGATTCTGATTGCTGAAAGCAGAGCAGAGCCTTGTTTCGATCGAAGCATCTCCCCGCTGCCATTGAGAGGGAACACTCGTTTATTCTTCATCGCATCGCGCTGATTGTTGATTCTTCCACTGCTCCACTGGACCGTCGTTGTTTATAGATAAACTTTGAATTTTCCATGTTTCCGACTGCCTTTTCCATACCTGTTTGTTTCGGGTTTCAATTCATTTTCAAAACTAAGAAGAACTCATTTAATTAAAATTTGAATATCAAAACAAATTTTTGAAATTAAAATTGTAGAAGACAACATATTTAATTTGTTTTGATATTCACATCTTGTTATATTTCTTCTATCAAGTAAAAAGCGTTTTTCTATTTTATTTGAATTCATTTAACATTACAATTTATATCTTTTTCGCACAACAGATGTAAGTGACTGGATTTTTTTTATTTGAGGTTGTTAACAGTAAGTTATACCTGTTGACGATATTTGCTTATTTTTTAAAGGAACTAGTTATTAACAGATGTCAGTAATGAGGTTAAATAAAATTACAACTTACTGGTTATCGCTAGATGTTTTTATGGGCATACTAGATCTCCAGAGATTCGAGAAGGTCCAACTTTTTGCCTTTGTTACCTGAATGTAGTATTTCGGTTTTACCGAAGTCTATGAAGTGGTTTTCTTTTATGCAATGAGCAGGAAAACCGGTAGTTCTTTATTTTGGGGAATAGATTTTTTATGTTTGTCTTCTCTAATGTTGATTGAACGTTGAACATATGTAAAAAGCCGGGCACTCACAGCAATATAATTCTTCATCTTTTGCTTGAAGATTTAATATTCTTTCAGTTAATAACTCCCTCAAGTTTGGAATATTTCCCGATTTATTAAAGTGGTCAACATGCCTATTTGCAAGGTCTCTACACAGACAGCCTTTTTTACAGTTCAGTCAAGCAGTTCTCAATCTCTTGGAAAGTAATGATGTAATACTCTCAAAGTCCTTTCCCTGGATATATAAGGTGTTTTACCTCAATATAATAAGGGTAACTGTGTGAAACTTTTTATATTTCCTACTTTCAAAAAAAAAATGAAGTTAATTTCACTTTATAAACAATAAAACAAGAGAAAAACGAAATAATACCAAATATAAACTATTAACCTTACTGTCACCAATTACTACATTCTATTCATAATTCCTGGATTCAGTTCCCAACTCGAAAATAAAGCAAATCACGTACTTACTTTACTAAACTCTCTTTTTTGAAAGAACTTGGGTTCGTGCTAGTCGCACGAAAAACGAGTCTTTTGTTTCAAAAGTATTTTCTGAGGAGATGGATAGAACAAAAAATAACACATTTGAATGAGATATCACATAAAATGAATTAAATGTTGTCAGTCGATAAAAATTTCAATATTCACAATTTTTCAGTCTTCTGAAAAGCTATTAATGTAAAACGATATTCTAAAATCAAATTATGGTTATTATTTGAACCAATTTTTTGAAGACTTCAAGACCCCGGAGTGTTAATTTTAATCATATTGTCGTTATTACTTATAAACAATTACCATTTAAAGCCAATGAAGATGTTAGTGAAGTTACAGACAAAAAAACTATCATTTTCGGAACACCTATCTACAAAACCAGATACCATGTTCAATAGCTGAACCCTCTACACGGGGTTGTTGGCCTCAGCCCAAAGGCACAACATCCCTCGAAGAACAAAAACTTTATGTTAGCCTTCTATTTTTCAAATGGAAATAAACCAAACTATACCGACCACGAACCGATTAGTGACTGTCTGTCTCTAGTGCTCAACGACAACCCATCTTTTCCAACATGCAAAACGTTGATTTTTTCCTTCTACTCAAGATGTTCCTACGTCGACTTTTTAGAAGTTCCTATCGCTTAAAACACCTACAAACTTCTAGACCATCCAAATCTTTTGACTTGTCGAACTTTGTCATTTATTATCTCGACTTTACTGAGAATTCCCAATCTTAGCTTTAAAGCCCTTTGTGACGTCTGCACTAAAATCATAATCGCAAACTTCCGTTCCCAAGACCTCCTGGTTTAAATTGAAATGAATCGATCTATTGATTAATACATTGTTGCTTTAAGATTCTTGCCCGTTGTTTATGCAATTTTTAATGTCGTTTATCAGCCACAGTCCTCTGAAGTCCTCAAGTTTTATTTGCTAGACTTATTCAGATAAAAAATTTATTTCTCTATTCCTAAGTAAAAATGAGGTCTTTTATTACAATAAAATGGCCTAAGGTATTTTCTTAGATCTGTCAAAATCCTACAACTCATTAAACAGAAAGAAGTTGCCGAAGGAATTAGAGAAATTGTACTTAAAAGGAAATGCTCTGAAATGATTTGGATGTTATTTCAGAAGAAGAAAACAAAGAGTTATTGTGGAGAAGGGTGGGGTGAATGGTAAGTCCTGGATAATAGAAAATTGTCTAGGAGTTGATCAAGGTAGCGTAGTGGGGCCCATGGTATTTCTGATTTATGTTTACGATTTACCAGAAATTACTCAGCATATAGAAGAAACTGTTGTAAATTTTTCAGATATAGTGATGGGGGAAGAAATAAGCAGTAGACGGCAACAACACATGTTTTTGAGAGCGAAATGGTGGTCGGATTAAAAAGAACTTATATTAAAAGAAAAATGGTAGTTTTTGATACGAACCTATCTGAAAGAACAAAACCTAATGAGATCACATTTGGTGAACATCAGTTTTACGTATCTGAGTATGTAAAATTTCTTGGTTTATGTATTGATAAATTTCTCAGCTGCCAAGAATATTGTGAATATTTATTAATGTCATTATAACTTGCTTATTTTGAATCTGATATTAAACATAGAATAATTTTTTGGGGGTCGTATCAAAACGTAGACAGACTATTTATTGCACAAGAGAGGGTGATCAAAACAATGTTCAAAATGTGATTTAGGGAATCTTGAAGTGGTGTGGTCAAATTGTATATTTTCAGTTTATGCTTTGTGATATTTTTATATGAATGCCTTATTGACTTATATAAAAATATAATTTCCTTCAACGAAGAAGATGTAAATGTAACTTACAATATTAGGATATTAGATATAAACTATCCAAAGCATACGTTAATGCTCACAGAAAAAAAGCACATCATATATGTTTATAATAAATTACCTAAGAGAATAAAACAACTAGATAACTTATTGCTGAAGCTCTGAAGTGAATAGAGTTCTTATGAGGCAGCCTCTACCTCTTAATACGGCGTTTCGTTCCGAATTTGCGCACCTGAACTCATCAGATGGGCGTGGTGCGCAAATATGCCTATGACGCCAGTGACCTTGTTCCACGTTGGAAAGTCAGTCACCGAACGTTTGTACTCTGCTCCAATATAAAAGAATATATAGATTGATCATTCGCCTACCCCCCACAAGTTTTTAGTTGATGCACCAGTCAATAAATAGCAGTAACCATCATATATATATATATACTTTTTGCTTTTGCCACTAGGTACCGCTAGCATGGGCCGTTAGCCATAATTAATTGTAGTTATAACGGTCATATCTTTCGAAAAAAAGTGGTGGTTTTGTTAACGTTTTGTTATGGCTTAACCTCGGGTACATCTCATATTTTTTTTTGGTTAAATTTCCATCTTTGAGGGTATAGTGCTATACGGGTGTGAGACGTGGCAATTGACTAAGGGTGTGGAACCTCGACTGTTGGCCCTTGAGGTTGATTTCTGGCGACGATCTGCAGGAAAATCCAGAATGGACAAAGTAAGGAATGATAGGATCAGAGATATCATGCAAGTCGAAAGAACAATCATAGATGAAATCCAGAGAAGACAACTGATTTGGTACGGGCATGTAGAAAGAATGTGCGACGAGCGTCTACCAAAGATGATTCTGAAATGGACACCACCAGAAAGAAGAAAGAGAGGAAGGCCCAAAAAAACATGGTTTGAGGGAATAGAAAAAGCTATGTCCGAACGAAATCTACATCCAGGGGACTGACAAGATAGAAAGGCTTGGAGATTAGGAACCGGAAGGCGTAGGACGCTATAAACCCGGATATATATATAAATTTCGTGATGGTTTAGTTCAAAACTATTTAGTGCATCTAAACTAGTGTATTTTCAAATATTGAGTTCAATACAGTAATTGTCAAGATCTAACCAGCCCTAGACATCGTTTTCCCAAGCGAGATCCCAAGTTATTTAAGAGGTGGATTGAAATTGTTCAGCTGATTGGCACAAATTATCAGATGATCAAATATTGAGAGGAATATAATTTCTTCAGGTTGGTTAATTTTAATTATCTATGTAATCTAGAATATTTTTATGTTTGTTTGGTTAGTTTAGAATATGAATCAATGCTAAGTAAAACAGCAACGAAATGCTTTGGATGATCTAATAATATTATTTTTTATCTAGGTGATTTTCCTGAGGTAACAGATATTGAAACGGCATGATCCAGGTTCTGGATCAGTACCAAATGTTGATAGGAAAAGAACTTCTTCAGGTTGAGTGGTGCAATTTGGAGGATTATATCAAATGATTTTTCTATTAGAAACTGTGCAATCGTAGGATTAATTTACTTGGTCATAGTGAGTTGTTAATAGATCTAGATTTTATTGAGTGTAGGAAATAAATATCAATTTGGTGATTTGATGAAACCGGGAAACTACACTTACTTTTTATTTAATCAGTGTTTTAATTATCTCTTTTATTTCAGAGAGAAGAAAAATCTCAAAATGTCTTGAAAATATCATATTGAAAAATTTTAATTTTCAAATTATGAAGTGTGCATCACATAATCTTAATCAAATATAATGCTCGACTAGTCAGGTGTTCTTTTTTTCTGGTGTGTAAGCAAGTGAATAAGCAACCCGAACTGATTCAAAATTTTTACTCGGTAATTCAGCGAAAGAATTTATTAATCCGATGAAGGTCCAAGCTGAAAGACATTTTGAATCTCAAGGAAAATCTCATAAACAAATGTTCTCAGGGTTCAATTTTTCACCTAGGAATATTGTAAATATTCCTAGGTAGTCTTTTTTTATTTAATAGTTTTTATTTTTTATAACCAATAAATAATTATTGTTTAAACAGATTTCTGTTATTCAAAGAGTGAGTTTGAACGTTGAAACAAGTTTTTGGAAATTACTATGTTGTACTACAAAAAAAATTCAATGTAAATATTGTAAATACATATGTTAATTTCATCTCTTTTTTATTTAGTAGTTTCTATTTTTTATGATGAATAGTTAATTATAGTTCAAACATGTTTCTGTTATTCAAATAGTGAGTTTGAAGATTGAAACGAATATTTGAATCTTCTTAGGCCCAGCCATAGATAAAAGAATATAGTCTTGTTAATCTATGGGCCCAGCACTATCAATTTGTAACCCAACAGGATTCTCCGCTTACGAGTCGGACGTTTGAACTGTAATAAGCCACCTCTTTATGGGAGGGGGTTGGGGATGGAAAATATTACTAGATTGACTTATTTACGAATGGCGTGCGAACCAATCCTAGTCGAGCGTCCTAAGAAGGGTACGGCCTTCGCGAAATTGGAAGGTCTTTGATGTTAATGAATTTTCTCTGTGATAATAAAAATCGTAACGAACCTCAATTATGGATTTTAAGAAGTGTCCAGATAAATTGTGCCAAAATAAGGTAAGTTTACCTTATAAGGCCCATCTAACTTTCACACCAGAAAAATACATTAAAAACACTTACGGTTCCATTTTCTGCTGTTATTGTATTCTATGAGGCCTTAGTTTTTATGGAAACTATCAACAATATCAATATATCCTCAAAATGCGACAGAAACTCCGTTTTTCGAAAAACTAATAAAGGGCCGTATTCGAAACTACTGTTCCAAATAAGACTCATGCTTGATCCAAAAAAGGCCCTATTAGGCCTCATATATAATTGATGAAGTAATTCTGAAAAACACAAGTTGATTCTGATGTTTATTTATAAAAACGAACGTACAAAAGAAATAATATACAAACAAACATAACTACTCTGCTATTCAGGCAAATTTAGAAGTAAGCTAAGGGGGCATTTTAAATGCAACTTGGACATAGAAATATGTCCTTATCTTCCTTGGTCAGGCCTATATACTCCTCATGTACGTATGTTTCGCACATTGAGCAAAATCTATTATTTAAAACGTTATCTTCCTTACATACAAAACCACTTTTCAGCAACCTTTTTTTGACAATTTTTCTAATTTTTTGGTGTCGTTGATTTTTCGTCTTGTTGGAATAACTTTTTAGTCTCTTTTTGTGCTGTGTAATCCAGAGACTTTCTTCGAGGGCTAATTTTTTTTTCTAACATGTCAGGGGTTGGTAAATTTTCTTTGAAACTTGCTTCTTGCTGTTCATTATCACCAGAAAAACTTTCTTCATATTCCGAATATAACTGAATTATTCATGTCATCCGACGAGAAATCGGAACTCATCTCCTCTGTACGTTTGATTTGGCACAGGTCACTTGGACCGGGTCGGCTCTGAAGAATGACGTTCTCCTTGACGTCTGACGAGGAAATTGGACCTTTGCGTTTGTTCCAGCTCAGGCTGGAATGTTGATTTCGGTAAAATGTTGACAATGTTGATTTCGGTATTGGATATCGATCTTATTTTTGTCTCTTCAATCGGTGTTTCCTTCGCGAACTCTATTTGTTACATCATCTTCAACTCTTCGTCTGGCCGATATCTTTGAGAGGACAAATGCAGTGTCCTGTATGACGTTGCGGTCATAAGAATAGGTGCCCGTGGCACGAAATGCTGCCATTATGTTGTTCGAGCTCGCTGCCTTCGGCCATACCTTACTGAATCTCAAACCAAAACTCGTTTTGTTAATCGTATGATTAGGCTTGTTTGTCCAAAAGAGTGAAATTTCGTCGTTCTAGTACTCAAAAGACGCGAACACTGCCTTGTCCATTGGGTGTAACTCATGGGTGGTATTACTAGGTAGGCAATATAGCACAGTATCATATTGCTCAGCGGCCTCTAATAGACTGTAATCCAAATGGGATGAAGCTCCATCGAAGATAAGAAGAACCTTTCCTGTTTGCGTAAATTTAGAAAAATTATGTATCCATTTTATGAACTTCTCGGTCGTTATGGTACCTTTTGCAGTCATTTCGATGACGGATTCTGGCGGCAAGTGCAGAGACCATGCAGGTTTCTGCCTTTTTCCCTTCATTATTATCATGAGCGGAATTGCTTGTCCTAGAGCGTTGCCGCATGCAACGACCGTTATATTCTCAGCGTGTTCCTCTGCTATCATATGTACCCGTTTAGAGCCCTTTCTTGCGAGTACTGTTTGTGTAGATTAAGTCGACAGCCCTTTTCGTCCATGTTGAATATGTACTGCGGCTTGTCAATGACTGCTGATTCAATCATTTGAGTTTTTCAAAATGGTCCTTTACTATAAATCTGTTCAGTTTTGCAGCTCTAGCAGCATTCATATGCTGTGCTTTTGCTTCCTAATATCTGAATGCCGTTTTAAGAATGAACCCATTTTCTACCAGCCAGACCTCGATCCTCAAGAAAATTGTGCGGAATTTCCATTTTCTGTAAATAAGAATAGACAGATCGTCTGAGAACTTTCAAAGTTATGGACATGCCGACTTCCGCCAACCTGACGACCCTGTTCGTGAGATCATTTTCTTAGTCCGCAGTCAACATGCAAGGGCGACCAATTTTAGTTAATGTGCTGCCAGAATTCTTAAGGTTTCCTAAGGTTTTTCCTGGTATTTCGAACCTAGTACTCGCTAATCTTACAGCCATATTATTTCGTACTGCATTCATAACTTCAACCAAACGTTCTTCGGTCCATGAAGCCTTTCTTGGACATTTTGATCGATCTTAAACAAGTTAGAAATAAATATCAATTAAAATCATTATGTTCCAAATAAGGCCCACCTGGGCGTTGTTTTGAACAATCAGGTGGGCCTTATTAGAACCGCTAAGAATTCCTCATTTTTCAGGTTATATTTCGTATTTTCCTTCAATAGAATATATAAAGAAAATCTATCGGTACCATCTGAATTAACATACTTCAGAGTCAACAAGGAGATATTTTATTTACTTTTTGTCTCCTCACAAACACAATTAATTGGTAGGTAAACGTTTGGTGCTTTCGTTAACAGGGCTTGAGAAATTAAATCGGTTAATCTTATGTCAAACGGCGCTGCTACAGACCATCTATTGGTCGTGTCCTGCAGTAAGATGTTCATATTCTATATGATTCAGTGAAAAATTTGGTTATTAAACTGATTATTACGTCAGAATATGGCGTCAGCCTTATTTTGAGCATTATTAGGCGAACCTGCCTTACAATAGTTTTAGCAATCCTAAACTCAATAAGATCTAAATAAAGATGACACACTGAAAATTTAAGGAAAGGGCGATGCGGATCCCTCAAGCACAAGGAATCATTTATATAATTCTCAATCCTGTTTGAATTCTTCAAATATAATAATCACGAAGAGATATATCAATCTAACAACTACTTCTTAATTTCTGACTCTACTTTAATTAGACAATTTCAACCTGAAAAATATACTAAAATTTTTAGATACTTCTTACCCCTAGACTCCAAGGCCATCATACATTCAAAACAAAACTGGGCACGATACACGATTTTGGTCCCAGAACCTAGCACTATCTGTTCAATTTCTCTAATTCTTCTCAATATAATTATAATAAAGGTAAATTCTGAGACTAATTCAAGCCTCGAACCACGATCTTTTCTTGACGATCTTATTAGTTCTTCCAGCGTGTCAAGACTCCTCGACAAACTTTCTTTAATACCTCGTAAGAGCCGCTTTCCTCCTTCTAAATTTTTAGTTCGTTCGCCCACTCAAAATTCTAACTTAGAACTTTCGAGAAAACTTCAGCTCCTTGTCAAGCCACACTTGTTAATTCCGACGTCAGCGTTTTCGCTGAAACTTTCCGTTCATTAACTCATCTGAAGGAATACATATACGTTAAGTACAATTAACTCTTATGAACTTTTCAATCTGTAGTTTGTTATTACAATATATAGGCCAGAGTAAAAGAATTTCCTTTCATGAAGCCGTTCGGGCGTGCCTCAAAAGCTAATTCCTAATTTTAACATTAACTGGTCTGGAGATTAGAATAAACAAATTGAATTAGGGGCAATGAACCTCCCGTTGATTTTGCTATTGTCCACTGAATCAATTCCTGTATCCTTACAGCCCTTTCATGAATTCTATATCTTGTTGGTTTACCACAGAACAACTATGACACCGACGCTCATAGACCAAATTGTTTTGAAGAGAAAGAACTATACCGCTAATTGCCCCCCCTAATAGAATATTGAAACTAATAGAATAATGAAACTTACCCCCATTCCTAATAACTTCAAAAAGAAGCTGAAATAAAGGTTTATATTTCCTAATGCTCTCTAAAATCTAATCTTAATTCTTGTCCTCCTAAAACATGATTGTATTTTTTCTCTTTTGATTTTTCTAAATTTATTAATTTTCTTTGTGTGATTCCGAGATTGTAATTAATTTATGTAAAATAATTTTGGCTTCATTTGTAACTCAGCGGAAACTGTTTCTGGGACTTTATTCTGCTGATGTGTAAATGGATTAAAATAAGGTTATTCTTCTTTCGTCATTTACGTCGGCGGATAGATGAAAAAAGGACGCGTAGTTTTCGAAGATTTTCATAGGAGGAAACTTTACGCTTTTGTTTCAGAAGTACATGATATCAGGTTCCACCATTCAGAGGCCGTTTCGATCCCTACGATTAGAATCTGTGAATTTTTAGTTGCCCCACTATTACCGAAGGTTTAAAAAGGTCGACTAGCCGGAAAATGCCATCTTTTTCTGAGTTTAATTGAGCTGACAAGATTTTTCGAGCGTATTGTGACACAACTTCATCATCAGAGGTTTAAAACTTAAATTTGTTCGAGTCGTTTGTGAAATGAAGATTCAGCGAATGAATTCCTTTGAACGTGCAAAGTTAAATTAGACGTAACAAATTGAGATATGACTTGAAATTTTGTTCAGTGAATTTGAGTGAGAATTGCTAGATCGGTAAGACCTTTCGAAGAGTCGTCACACCTATTTTACGTCAAAACGATAACAGGATGTTCCACAGGAGGAGCGCCCGTCCAAAAACAAGGCACAGATTAATATGTCTTATTGGTTTTATATTACAAGAATGAAATGAAAGTTTTAGTTCCAATAGTACGTATTTATTTCGTAGTTCAATTGGACTGTTTTGTTTTATGTTGTCTTGTCAAATTGAAAGGGTTATGTCTAATTTGTCGAGTTGACGTTGTAAGATGTGATTGGGTTCAAATTATAGACGAAAAAAGTTCGTCACATCACACCACTCATAAATTAAACCATTATGGAGAAAGAAAGGGTAACAGTACCCCGATTCAGGGGTTCCAAAATAGATAAAATTAAAAAAATAGATCTTTTCACTAAACTGAGAGAACCATATAAAGAGACTTCGTCAGTAGGCGGCACTTGTATGTGTAATTTAAAAAATTTGAAAAAAAATTGTACTAAAAATCAATTTTAGTTTCAGTTATAAGTTTTTTGATAATACTTTGGTTAATATATTTGGAGGTAAAATATTACATGGAAAGTCAATTTATATTTCGGTTTTCCCCAGATACTGACTTTGATGCAAAGTTGAAAATTAATGTTGATATAACCATTGCAATGCCTTGCTCAAGTAAGTTCGAAATCATTGAGCTAATTTTCTTTATTAATAATATCATAATTTATCATTTTCCTTTAGATGTTGGAGCTGACATCCTGGATTCTACAAACCAAAATGTCTTTCGCTTTGGTACTCTACAAGAAGAGGATACTTGGTTTGAACTTGCCCCTAATCAAAGAATTCATTTCGACAATAAGAAACATTTTAATTCCTATTTAAGGGAGGAATACCACGCTGTGAAAGTAAGTAATATTATGTCTATAATCTATGTAATTATTATTAAAAAAGTATTAGAAATCAATGGTTGGAATGCATTCTAAATAATCTCAAGGTACGCAATATACTTCTTCTTCCAAGCTGTGTCTGACAAATCTTTCAATTAATAATAATAATAATAAAATGTTCAACAAGTTCTAGAAATGACTATGATGACAAAAAATTCAAAACTTACAAGTTTTTTGTGGCTACAGATTTTAGCTGAAACTTAGGAATCCAGATCTTGAGCAGTATTTTATAATAATTGGCTACATTATATTCAATTCAGTCTGAATATGAAAACTAGAAAAAATTCGAGAAAAACACCTTCGCGAAGTTAGGAACTATTCAATAGTCTATTTCCCCTAAAAAATTTTAAATTTGTGAATTATTTCTTAAAGAAGCTGAATATGATGAATAATGACTACAAAACCATTGGACTGATTTTGTCCAATTACGAACTCAATCAAGTATTATGTCTATCTCTTTCAGTTCGAGAGTTAAAGTATTTCAAGTATTTGGCTCTTTCCGTTCAAAAATAAGGAGTGTTTACAGAGGGACAGAATTACTATTAACCTTGAATTCTTCTATCATTGATATTAAGACATTGTGGTTTATTATATTTTATTAAATTCATTATCATATCAAACAACATGAGGCAAGTAACATAATGCTATAAGTACATTCTGTTACCTCAAAAAAGACCCATTATTACAACTTCATCAGTGAATATAACCTAGTTCGAAAATAACAAATATTTGGACAAAACGATTGCACACTGTTTCCACTGAGTGAAGTCAGTAGCTTTTGCACGTTTGTTGAACAGTCCATTTCCCCTGACAATTTCAATTCTTAAAAAATATAACACATATAAACACAGAATTCTGTAAATATTGGATGGAGTAGTCAGAATTCTGTGTCAAAATGCGAAAGTCAAATAAAACTTATTTTTTTTAAATTTTAGAACTGTTCTCCCGGAGAAACAGAATATCTCATGAATACGAAAAATACATGATAAAAGGCTCCATCTTTCTCTTTTCGAACGGTATTGAACCAAATTCCATAAACTTTTCATTCTTTTTGCCGAAATCAGATAAGAAAAAAATTCAAATACTTAGTGTTGTTATTTCACATCTAATTACGAAATGTTAACTTGATCGAATTTGTACTTTCGAAAATATTTGAAAAATATATTTTCAAATGAGAAGAACTTAGGAACTATTGAGCTGATTACATCTATTTTTAAACATGATTCCAAACCCACCCTGAAAATTAAAAGTCTCTAGGTCTTTTCCTTCGGAAATAGGATTTTTGCCTCCAGTCGTCCGCCTGGACAGTCAATCCCCACGAAATTTGGCATAAATTTTTCGATCGGATTAGTTAGGAAAATAAAAAGTTTGGAATGTGAATATCCGCAGAACGATTGGACCGATTTTGATCCTTAACGAACTCATTGAGATATTTGGGCCCTAACCTATTCTGAAACTTCCAAGTTTCTAGCTCTTTCCATTCAAGAGTGAGAGTGTCTATGGACGGCCGGACAGCATTACTTTTGACCTCGGATTCTTCATCAGCTAGCTACAATCTTGTTTGAGTCTTACTTCGGCTCAAAATTCGAAAATTACAGACTTTTCGATAAAACGCTGTTTCCTAAAACAAGCGCGCAAAAAATATATAAAAATATTCACTTCATAAAAGAAGCTTTAATGCAATAAGTTAGTTCATTATTAAGGGGTGGGCCATTTAAAATTTGCATATTTGATCTGCTATAAATGAAACACTAATAAATATTTTTTCAAAGCCATGAGTTTATTACAAAGGTTGATCCTTGAAATTTACGAATTAAAACTCATATCATAGAAATGGCAGGCAAGACTGGCTACAGTACCCTATCCGATCGACACAATTTTTCAGTACATACATTGTCGATTATTTGGGACTCAATGTCATGAATGGTTACTTCGATTTCGTGTTTCAAGGCATCAATCGCTTGGATGGTTATCGTAACACTTATCCTCAATGGATCCCCACAAAAAATAGTCCTCCGAGCTGAAAATGAGCTTCATCGAATAATTTTTCTGGGAAAATGGTCATCTTCGGCCATGCAATCATTAGCCCATTGAGCGATGTGTAAACGCATCGGGTTGTCACGAGGCTTCACTTGTTGCACTGGTTGAACTTCATAAGCCTTCATACTGAGGTCTTTCTCCAAAATTTTTCTCAGAGAAGTGCGAGAAATGTTTTAGTTCTTGAGCACGATGACGAGTTGATTTTGGTGGATGTTCAGCCACATTCTGGGCTACAGCAAGAATGTTTTTAGGTGTTCTCACTGGACGAGAACGTGAATGGGTATTTTTATCAAATAACTATGCAGTATCACCAACTTGCTTCACAAATTGTGGTTTCATTTATATTGAATTTTCCACGTAAATTTCTGACTGGAATAAAAAATTCACCTCTTTGGAAATAATTTTTTTTTAATATTTCCCAGTTTTCTTCAAGCACAAATTGACCCATTTCGTCAATGTCAAATATTAAATTAACTTTCTGTCGAAACATGACTGACAAAAGTGTTGACAGGCTCGAAATAACCACTACTTTATGACTTGTTTATTATGTTATCAATTGCTGTTGTGTAGCGTTTCGTAGAATTTTCCTATTGATGAAAAATGAAGAAAGTTAGTTGTGGAGATTGTCCCTGGTACCTTTGTGAATATGTACGCGAATTTGAGTTGATAATGCCTTTACTAGCGTAACTGAAGAATAATTTTTTTTGGTTGAAAAACAACTTAACTTATGATAAATTAAATACCTCTATTCCAGGATCTCTTATGGAGGAAAAGCTATTCTACTTTATTCAATAATCTACCTCCCAGAAGTATTAACCCTGACCGCCCTCATGACGCTTGTAGAATTTACGGAAACCTGGAAATAAATAAAGTTTCTGGAAATTTTCACATCACTGCTGGAAAAAGTCTGAGCCTTCCTAGAGGACACATTCACATTAGTGCATTTATGAGTGATAGAGACTATAATTTTTCTCATAGGATAGATAGGTTTAGTTTTGGTGAATCTAGTCCTGGAATTGTCCATCCTCTAGAGGGGGATGAAATGATAACAGATAATGGTAAGATTTTTTTTAAGTAATAAAATTTGTTAGAAGAAAGCAATACAGAAGTTAACCAAAAATCCGCTGAAAAAAAATTATCCATTTATCGAGTCATCTGATATTGAGAGCTCATATATTATTTTTCATAACAAGGATGATACGAGTATATTTTTCAAGCTGGTGCCTACTTTTAATTTTGAGATGAAAATGGTCTTGAATGATTGCATTGGACCTATAGACGTATTATTCATGGTGAAATTCAATGTTGTCTGTCTTTCTGAACATTTTCAACTGCAATAACTTCTGAAGATTTATTTTAGCGACTTGAAATTTGCGAATTAGATTTGAAGCCTTAGTACGAAGATCGAAGGCAAAATCATCTATTAGCTCTGAAACATGCCCAATAGAAGTTTCAATTTTTCATTGCCTGAAAGAAATAACATATTAGTGAGATCTCAAAGGAATATTATTCTTTTACATTAAATTCAAAGAGATAAATTCATATATGCAGATATCTGGAAGTTTTCATGCATCATACAAATTTTCTGTCACTTAGATAATGTAGCGAGAGGAATAAATGAAAAAATGTGTAGCATGGAACAAAAGCTTTTATCACGATTAATTAATTAATCTAAGGATTCGCAATGCGCAGTGCAATCTTGCATTATCGTGTTACAGAATAAATCTAGGTCTGTTGATCATCGCTGAGCATATTTCAGTGAAAAATTGATTAACTCCATCAAATTGTTTGTCCATATTCCACCACTTTCACCCTGCAAATTCTTCACCCAATATACGAAAGTGCCTTTTGCAGTTTAAACCTGGCTTTATGGTTTAGGTCATGGCGATTCATTTTCAGAGGGCCATTCTGCCTTCTCCATCTTTAATTATCATAGAGGATGCATTACGTTTCTTCACAGATCCAGGATCAGATATTGATTCTGTATGTTGCACTTAAGCAATAAGTTGCATGTGGTGAATTGATTAGCTCTGTTTTCTATGGATAGAGTATGTGGCACCTATTTTAGTTACTTTACCAATTTGCTGGAAATATTCCTGGCTCATTGACCAAGTTTAGTTTGTGTGTTGTTGGATTGTCCGACATGAATAATTATTACTAATAATTACACATTAGAAAGACCACAGGAAGCTAGACATACAGCAATTTTTTATCTCCACATATCAAGCGTTATATGTTGATTCTGTATGTTGTCACTGAAGCAATAGGTTGCATTTGGTGAATTGATTAGCTTTCTTTTCTCTGGATAGATTATGGGGCAACCAAATACTAATTTTACTTATTTTACCAATTTGGTGAAAATATTCCTGGCTAGTTGACCAAGTTCAGTTTGTGAGTTGTTTGATTGTCTGACATCGATGAATGATTACTAATAATTACACAGTAGAAATATTACAGGAAGCTAGACATAATGCAATTTTTTATCTGCACAGATCAAGCGATCAGATGTTGATTCTGTATGTTGTCACTGAAGCAACAATTTGCATGTGGTGAATTGATTAGCTTTGTTTTCTGTGGATAGATTATGTGGCAACCAAATACCAATTTTCCTTACTTTACCAATTTGCTGGAAAAATTCCTGGTCGGTTGACCAAGTTTAGTTTGTGATTTATTTGATTTTCTGACGTGAATAAATGATTACTTAAAATTACACAGTAGAAATATTACAGGAAGCTGGACATAACAATTTTTTTCAATTTTTTATATTATTTTATTATATTTTATGTATTTCGGTTACGACAGATGATTAAAGTATAATTTTTATGCCCTTCTTCTAAGGAACAGCATGCTATCATTTTGCCCAAATACCGACCCGTACGGTCCATCTGTAAACACTCCTTCCAATAGAAAAAGCTGAAGACTTGAAATTTACTGTGTTGGTTTGCGTCCTAAATTTGTCCTGAAAAGTTTGTAGAATGTTTTCTTATTTTTCCCAATATTTTCGAGAATACAGATCCAATCGATTTTTTCTTTCTTTCTCTTTCGTGAGAATCATATAACCAGAAGATTCCAAAAAAATTTTTCAGCAGAGCAACGTTGGTCCGCCGACCGTCCGTAAACACTTGTGAATGAAAAGGAACAACTTTTAGGATAGGTTTGAGGCCTGAAAATCCCAGCTAAATTCGTTAATGTGTAAATTGGTCTGATGGTTCCGCAGTTATTTACTTTTGAAATTTTTTCTTATTTTTACGATTATCTTCGAAATTATGGCTCTGATCGATCTGAAATTTGGTATTTACAGGACAAATATTGAAGCGTATATTTGTGAAAAATTTCGTGAGAATTGTCCAAGTTCTTTTGATTGAAACTGAAACCTTTCCGTAGAATATCCTATGATTTCTAGTACTTTCTATTTATATTTGTAACTTTATGATGAATTTTACAAGACATGTAAATTTATAGTTCTATTGCTTTTTTTCAGCAATGACTCTGTATAACTATTTCATAGAAGTTGTTCCTACAGATGTTAAAACATTCCTCACTACAGTAAAAACATATCAGTATAGTGTCAAACAGTTGGCGCGACCTATAAACCATAATAGAGGAAGCCATGGCATGCCAGGATTATTTTTTAAGTACGATGTAGCTGCACTGAAAGTTACAGTTAGTCAAGAAAGAGATCACTTTGGAATGTTCTTAGTGAGACTTTGTTCCATAATTGGCGGCGTCTATGTTTGCTCAGGTGGGTATATGTTGGCTCAATTCAGAAAATATTTTTTAGGTAAATGTTAAGAAGCTATTATCAATCGCTAATATTGAATATTAAGTTCAGTATATATTGATTTAATGGTATAGATTACGTATCAGAAGTCAAAACAAGTCACTTGTTTCTAATTCTAATTACAGAAATAATTAAATAAAGCTGTTCCAACTAATCTCATTCACATTTCTTTTTTAATTGAATCGGTCCTTATTTGATAGAAATTGATTTTAATTAAATAAAATGATCAATACCAATAAATAAAGCTAAATATTCTTCATTATTTCATTTAAATCATTCACATTGCTACAATTTGTTAATACACCTTTATTTTTGCTATGTTCTGAAGTGATTCTATCTCAAATATATTATTTGTTAGATTCCAATTATTTTTAAAGATTATTCTGTACAAATCAGGCATGATGGTTAATTTTGAAGTACGATGCATATTGTTTTGCAGTGTTGCCAATGCACTACAAATAAATTCCTGGGAATATGTGTACAACATTCACTTCAAATTAACAGTTAGTATACAGATAAATTTCAATATTTTTGCTCTTTTCTGAAAATATTGGAATATAAAGAATGATATATTTATGATAGAAGTCACCTCAACATATTGTGAACTAACCACAAAGAAAATATTGAACTATAAATAAATGTTGAGTTTTCCTCTATACTTTACAACTATATTTAAAATGTTTAAGACTTCACCCTAGCTGTCATTTGTCTTGACAAACAACTTAACAATTCATCATGGCAAAACACATGCTTACAACAGTTGGTTATTATTCTAAAGATAAAAAAACATCATTCTTTTGTCCTAGCTCAACATAATCTTCATCTTCATGAAGATTGGGGTCCATATAATCTTCATCCTGTACTTGCTATTCCTGAAATATTTTGTGAAAGGGTTTATGTTCACATATGTGTAAGATTTTGTTTAGCCATTTGATCATTATAAGCGCCGGAGTTTTACTGATTGAGCTCTAGAGGACGTAAAATTGTAGGACATCTCAATGGAAAATAAATCTGATTGAAATAGAATTTTGCTTGCAGGTTTCATCAACAGTATTGTCCAGGCTGTGTTTAACTTCTTAACTTGTAAAAGAAAAACACATATTCATGAGAATTTAAAAAGTGTACCTGTTGAAGTTTCTCAAGTTGTACCTGTAAAATTAATATAAAATTCACAAAAAGTGACTAGCGTTTTAATCAAGCAATAAAATTAATATTTATTTTTATTAACTCTGCAATGGACTTGGAGGACTGCGACCGTATTTTCATTAAATTTCTTCAGTAGAAATGAGTAACATAATCGTTGCATGTAGATATTTCACATTATATTATCATTGACAATATAAT
This sequence comes from Megalocaria dilatata, assembly GCA_034642435.1. Lineage (NCBI taxonomy): Eukaryota > Metazoa > Arthropoda > Insecta > Coleoptera > Coccinellidae > Megalocaria > Megalocaria dilatata. The sequence goes on along the minus strand of CM067854.1, from coordinate 58,272,282 downwards.
TTTTCATGTTGAAGTTTAACATGAAATGAAAACAAAAATTAATCCCTAACCACTGACTTCAAATATTCTTGACACTCAACTTCGTGCAGTCATCATGACTGGTTTCTTATTTCTAACCTAATTTACACAATCTCAGTATTCTATATTTTTTAGGACAGACGATGTGAGTTAACTCATTAATCAATCGAAAAACCATAATAATGGTGAAATTAAAGATTTCACTATAAAAAAACAAATATTGACATAAGTACACATTTTATCCAAAATATCGACATTTAACAATTCCTTATATATTTTTTTAGAAGTTATAAATTTCAACAAAATATTTATATCATTCTTAATTCAACAGTTAACACATCATTTCCATTTGGTTTGTTCCTTGATTTTCAAGTTCTTCATTTCCCAATTCAAATTCAGATCTACAATCATGATCACCGAGTTCAAAGTCATGTTCATTAATATCGTTTTGGTCAGAAAAGTTAAATTCGTCTTCTTCAAACCACTGTAGATACTTTTTCTCAAATTCGGGATCCACTTTTTTTTAAAATTGTTTTCGTCTTTTTGGATGGTCCAGGTTGATCTGACATCGTCGAAAATCAAAGTTTGTATGAAATCGAAAACTATCACTAACGCCGTTCTGCGGTCACAGTGACCGCTCGCAAATTTCTACTGCTTCTAAAGAATAAACTATGCGATACTATGCCTTTCCCTTGTAGTAGAATACTGCCAATCATATTGTTTGAAGATACAGGGGATGTCTTAAAAGAGGATGGAAACAGACATCGATCGCAATTGGTCTGCGGCCACGGTGACCGCACGACGGCGTTGAAGGGTTAAATAATTGTGCATTTCAGTTAATAATATACAAAGAATATATCTATGGAATTATTGAATAACATGTATGAATTTTCTTCGTGGTGGAATATATTATTCAATTTAGCAATACCAGATTGATAGAATTTAGCTTAACTTCAAATTGGTGCACTTTGTCTTAACTTCTGCCATTCTAGTGGATATACCTAGTTTAGCATTTTTGAGCAGCCATCAATAGCGACTACTCTTGTTAAATGGAAAAATTCCTTCATCATTGTGTGAAACAATACTTTTATAAAGTCCTGAAAGCAATCAAAGAGATATAATATCCTACTCTGAGGAAGTTTACTCTTTTGTTTCCAACAATAAACTATTTGTTTAAGTTAAATAAGTCCCGCAAGCTATCAAAATGAAGTAAAATCTGGTCAACCAATGCAGGTAGGTACTCATTTCAACAAGTACTATATACCATACCTATACCACTTAAATGACAATTATAACCTGATTTTTACCTCAAATTTATTTAAATTGACGAAACTTTTGCATCAATGTTATAATAATATCCATTTTCTCACGTATGTTTGATGTGAAATTTCAATGAATTTAAATTTTGTATCAACTTGCTCATAAAGACTTTGAGAAGATTGACGAGTCTCACTGTAAAGGTGATTATTTACGGATATATCATATGATATGAAATGAATTCGCATTTACAGTGGGGCAAAAAATCGATAGACACGATGCTTTAAGATCACTGCGACTAAGAGGACTGATAAGTACAAATGATTTCAATATTAAATCATTAAGAAGTACTAATATCTTACATGAGTGTCCTATTCCATAAGATATAGATTCCGCCTGAACCAACTGTATTAATAAATTTCTTAAGTATTTATTGGGTTGTTCGGAAAGTAATTTTGTTTTTTTTTGGGAGGAAATGAAAGTCAATTTTCGTATAATGAATATATATTTTATTAGATTATATACTGGCCATTCCGTTCGAACACCTTTTGCCATCTTTCTGGTAGTAGCACGATTCCAGGCTCATGAAATTTTTGGTCTTTGCGTCAATAAACTGATCCAGGTGATTTTTGACCTCTTCATGTGAAGTAAAGGTTTTACCGTTCAAAAGATTTTGCAATGACCGGAACAAATAATCATCAGACGGCGCCAGAACTGGAGAATACGGTCGGTGTGGCAGTGTATCTCATTCAAGGTGTAAATGCTTTGGGTGAGTGACTTGTATGAGGTCTCGCATATCTTGGTGGAACATTACACCTTTTCTGTTGATTACTTCTAGCCTTTTCTGTTGAAGTCCATCATTCAGTTTGTACAGATATAGACAGTATACTTCCGAATTAATTGTTGTGTTATCCGGTAAAAGCTAAAAAAAAAACGATTCCTTCAACATCCCACCAAACAGACAGCTACACTTTTTTATATGATATTGGCTTTCGAAATGCTTTGAGCCGGTTCATCTTTTTTGCTCCATGATCTCTTGCGTTTGACATTGTTATCTGCAATCCATTTTTCGTGCCCAGTAATGATGCGCTTCAAAAATGGATCATTTTCGTGACGTTTGAGAAGCGAATCACAGACGTCAACACGACGACACAAATTTCTCTGCGAACATGGGGAACCCATAAATCGAGCTTCGAGGTTAACCTCTTACCGATATTACGTGTTGTTATTCACTGATTTGCATCAACTAATGCCTTTATCGTGTTTTCATCAGCTTCAACTGGCCTTCCGGAACGTGGTGTATCTTCGACATTAAAATTGTCGGATTGAAATTTTGCAAATCAGTTCTGGCACTGGCGTACTGTCAGTCCATCTTCTCCATACACATCGGTTAACTTCTTTCTGGCTTGAACAGCATTTTTACCCTGTTGTAAAGATAAAAGATATAGTAAAAAAGTAAAATATGACGATAATGCTGTTTATTGCTCTTCATATTTAAAAGGGCACCAACCAAGAACTATTGCGTAGAATTAATTAAACTTTTTCACACACAAGCCTTGCTATATCAGCTCTCAAAACATATAATGATTATGCGGCTCAAGTGTGAAGTTGGGATCGAAAAAATTCAATGAAATCAGTTCTCTGTCGGGATAAAACGAAATTACTTTCCGAACAACCTAATAAATCACCCTAATGATAAATTCATTACTCTCTATGTTTTACTTTGTGTGTATCGTTAGACTGATCCAATGAAATACAATGAATTTGTCACATAAGAAGAGTAAAATGTACTAACATTTGCAAAAGTTGAATTTTACAAGAGACCCGAAAATATTCAATTTTCTAACTTTTCTCCAAGACATGACTTTATATTTTTGCTAAAATGGACATAAAATTTTTTCTTGGTGTCAGAAAATTATAGAGTAGTGTCAATGTAAATACTGTTACTCAAACTTGTAGGACCATGAAATTTGATATCTACTTATTAAATAAATTCGGAGGCTAATCCGAAAGATATGAAAATAAAGCAGCTAATGGATATACTATAAAAAATTCAACCTATTCTAATTTAAATTATCCTCTTAACATTATCCGAGGAATAATTAATTTGCTCAGGTGAAAAATGATACAATTTTTTCATCAACTTATATTGATATAACATATATTTACAATTAATACTAGTAATGGTGTTACAGAAATTTTAGATACACCTGCAGTTAAATCCAATGGAATTATATTATTATCGTCCTCGGTATGTATCTGTACTGGAGACACTAAATCATTGGAAACATCTGAAATGAGAAAAAATAAAAAAAGTGGGAGTATGCTTTTGCATTTCAAATACAAAGCTTTACCATTATGTCACTACATTTTATTATCGTCCTTTTAATGATTTATAAAAAAGTTAAACTGCTGAACAGGAATTTATAGAAATGATTCCTATGGCCTAAATTGTGTGTAGAGTGAATTTGATAACTTCCGCCATCGTTACACGCAGTAACATAGAAACTGTATCACTAAGGGTGGGAATTTTTAAACAAACTTGACTGAAAGGTTCAACTATTAGAGATTATAATTGATGGAATATTAAAAATAAATAGCATATCCATACAAATATTAATAATGCTTTGCCCCCCTCTTATTATTGACTAAAACCTCCTCCCACTCTTAGTGGCATCTATTCTAGCACATAGTGGATTTCCTATTGTAGTATTGCGCACCAAACAATCTGTAATTCGTAATGCAGAGCTTGCACCATTAGCTGAGATTGTAACAAGTTTCTCAGTTATTTCCCCATAACAACGCAAACGTGCTGAATAAGAGATACTGCAAATCGATTCACAGAAATGTGGTTTGAACATCGGTATTATCTTCAGGAGAAGCGAGTCTTTGAACTGCTGAAGAAATATACAGGGTTTATATGAATAGTTGCGGAAAAATTTAGGAGGTGATTTCTTGTCAAAAAATAGGGTGGGTCTTTCAAATAAACTTTTTTTTTGACCCCCCATGCTTAGTTAAAGCCCCCTAAAGATGGCGGGCGAAAAACAGTTTTTAATTTGTTCTTAAAAACCAAAAAACGGACAATAATTGTGCCTGAATCAAAGTTAATCAAATCTAGTCAGTTGTCATAACACGCCCACCAGGCATTAGATCTTGACGTGATGGGGGCGCTCTCTTGACTAGGACCCTAGATTCGTCCCGGCGAATTGGAGGGTTAAGTCTTGGTGTCTAACGTAATGCCATTTCGCGCCAGTCAGTGGACCTGTATGGTGGAAGATCTCCGAATGGGGCCCTAGTTTTACTCAGGTGAAATGGCGGGCTGAGCCGGTTGATTAACTCAGTGACAAGGGAGTCTGTCGCAGCACAGGGCTTCTCCCTTAAAACTGGCGTACTCTACCCTATCGCAGTATAAATCTCCGGATTCTGTGTAATGGCCGAGTGCGTTATGTAGCATACTGCGTTACCTCGGGGGGGTGGTCTTGCCCTCAGGTGTTACTTGTACCACCTGGCCACCCCAATTGGTGTTGGACTCGAGGGGACAGTGGTTGAAAGTCCGCATGCTGGACTAGGGGGGTATTTCATTTATCTGTTCGCAGACCCCCATTTTCGGGATATTCTCATGAAACGACTCGGGGTTTAACGGGACTTGACGGTTCGACCGGCCTGTCCTGGCCCCTGGATCTGTGCGTAACAATTTAGGGTTTGTGGATCTCGACGAAATGATTTACCCGTTAGTGCTTGACACCAGGATCAATCAAATGACTTCACATGGGTTCGGTGGGTCAGGACGTATAGTCCGCTAGACGGTGCTATTACCAGGATCAATTGTAGTCGTCAATCTTGAGTTTATCTTAGTTTATGGGACTGCGTTCGGGTGGATGGATAAGAATTCCCTCCGGCGGGTGAGTTGCGTTTCAAACCAACTCGGGTATTGACCTGCTGAGCCAGTAGAGGTTGGATAGTGCTTCGCTGCTACCAGTCAGACGGTTCTGGCTTTCGAGTCGGGGCCCAAACTGGAAGCTGGTGGGTTCATCTCTTCGGAGGGGCTCTCGCCGAGCGCGATGATATGGCGTAATCCTTATCACACTTTCTACCTCTAGGGGTGGACTGTGGAGACTGCTTGGTAGTCACTTGGAAAAGAGGCCTTCCTCAAATAGCCAATAACTATTCTGGTAGAATTCACCTGTTGTCATAACAAAATGACATCCGTTAACTAGATAAATTCTTGTTCGGAAATAATTCCAGCCTCTACGACCTCAAAATTTAACAAGAAATTACAAGAGACCTTATTTGTTAAGAATGGATCAAGCTATCGAAAATTAATTTTTTTATTAAAAAATAGGAATATGGAAAAAAGTTTCTTGCGGAGGAAGGTTTTGGGGTGGCTTTTTCTACCCCTTGCAATCATAAAGGAACACCACCAAACATTTTTTGAGTGTCTTCTCGCCCGCATAAAATGCCTGCTTAATTTTATTCTTGTCGGTTTTTTGGTTTTAAGAAAAAAATAAAAAACTGTTTTTCGGGCGCCTTTTTTAGGGGCTGTAATTAGGCAAGGGGGGCTCAAAAGGATAAAGTTTATATGAAAGACCCACCCTATTTTTTGACAAGGAATCACCTCCTAAATTTTTTCGCAACTATTCGTATACCCTGTATTTATATGGGATTCTATCATCTCACCAATATTGCTTGACCTTTATAAGTTCCTGGATGAATGAAATATAAAATTCTGATATTCTATCCACACTTTATCAGATAAATCATTATTATGATCTATATGAATGAAATTTCAATCCAGTGGAAAGTTTGGTCAAAAAATTCCAATGCGTTCTTGGTAGTGAGATTTCCAGGCCACTGGGTATGTGTTGTGGTGCAGAATTCTACTCTGCTTTTGCAGCTTCTCGGTGTAGCACATAAGGGGCGCGACTGGTATCAGACAATACCTAACCATCCATCCTCGCCGGGTTCAAGTAGGGCAGAGTTCAAGCGTTCGACGACTGACGCTCCTGGAAGAAGGTCACTGGCGTCATAGGCAGACTTGCACCACATCTGATGAGTTCAGATGGTGCAAGTCAGAACGAAACGTCATCTCCCGAACTAAGAGGTTGAAGCTCCCTCATAACACCCTGCATCACTTCAGAGCTTCAGTGTAATCATGCAATATTTTGTAATAACAGTTGTTCGTTAAAAATTCACTTTTATTTGAGAGAATATTGTTTTAAATGGTAATACCCGACTGATATCTAAAAAGTAGTACCATTATTTTCCATACTGTTGATTCTGGATATAAGAAATAATATCCCATATTAATAGAGAAACCTGAGTCAAATTACGAAAAACGGAAAAGCATAGAATACAGATTGTTCCGTCTCATTATAGACTTCCCTGTCTACCTTCGACATAATTCATTCTTTCTTATTGTCTTTCCATATTGACAATTTCAGTCTAGCATTTGAAGAGATCCACATATTTTTAATATAGTATTATAGTAATAATAAAGGAAGATTAGGCGGGAAGAACCACCTAGGGAATTTTATGCCTACTTGTCACTGTCAATGCCAGGAGTAAGAGTTTATAGTCGCTTCGTAGACTTGTGAGCGCGTCTGAAAATGTAAACATAATCCTGGGAGAGGATCCTTGGTTCTCCGGAAGATTGGTGGTAATCATCCGTGACTGAACGCCGGTTTCAGAGAGTCCAGTTTTCCTTTGTTAGAAATAGAACGCCATTGTCCATTGTTCATTAAAAGTGAAGGTTAAACACAAAGGAAAGTCCACTGAGCTGCCCTAACATGTAAAGTTATTGTATTATATTGAATTACCTGAGGTCAACGTGAGTGTTATTTGTATAATCTATTCTTAACCCATTGGTGGATTTTACTGTATTGATGCTAGAGCTAGGGGCGACCTGTTTACATTAATCTGAATTGACCATTTAACATATTTCATGCATGTAAGCGTCTTTATCCTCATTTCATTTATTGGGATCTAAGAGGTGGTTAACAATGTTACTTTGTCTGAGAATTCAGAGTGTTTAGAGTGAATGAAAGGTGGAATCCACAATTAGATACTGACACAACAACCCTGTGTCTTTTCAGAGAGCCGCAACAACTATTATTAGATATAAATATTATAATGAATAGGTAGTTAAATAAAAGACACCAAAACCTCTGTGCCTTCAGAATGTCGCAACAAGACATTCCTGAACAACGATACGCGCCCAGATTATATTGATCTGATTAGATAGTAGTTGTGTGACTGGAGAATTCCTGACCAAAAGATTATTGTTAAACTACCTCGAAGATCTTTGTTACATGTCCCCACTGCCAGGTTATCAGTATGTTCACTCAATTGATTGCTGTATTTACCTTTGCATGCACAGTAATTATGTTTTAGGATATAAGAAAGGCTGTCGATCTCTGGAACCTTGATTTTATGAATGAAGGGAAGGACAGGGTTGAAGAATGTATGGGAGCAGAAGAGAGGTCGAGGTTTTTATCCCTGACTCTTTTTTTGTCCTAAAGTATAACCTCGCTCTCATACATCGAGTCAGATGTGGGACCCTGACTTCCGCAAACAAATATTGTATTTTTACTTATCATTGCATTCTGAACTTCCCGTCACTGGTTTCTCGTTCAAGTGTAACTTGGGTTGTCTACACAACGTAACGTTCTATCCTCCCGCCACAAGATGATCACGATAAAAAGGTTAGCGTTCCTTAGGGTACTCCGTAAAATCCCAGATATCTTAGAGTACTCCGTAAAATCCCGGATGTCTTAGAGTACTCTTTAAAGGTTGGGATAGCTCACAGTTTTGGGTTTTGTCATTCGAACCTGAAGTGTTATTCGACATTTCAGCTTATTTGTTTTCTAATGATTATATATGGTCTTAGAAAACATGGAAACCCTTTTAGAGCATTTGATATATTTATTGCTTTGTGAATTCCGACGTCGCAGCATTCGGAATTGTAAACTGTCTCTATCCTTGTCTACTAGCATTGATCTCATGATTTTTCTATGACCTATAAGAAGGTTTATTTAATTCATTCAGTCCACGTACAAATGGACTTTCCAATCAATTTCGTTAATTTCCCTCTTTTTCTTAGAAGGGATGCATCGAGTACCTATAACATTCAGTCTTTCAACAGATTGTAAAATCATTATCATTTGGGTAGTCAAACTTGTCGCATGTAGCCTTTGCTACATTAAGCACTGTCACTGGATAGTCAAACTCGTCGCTTGTGACATTTTCGTCCAAGGTGTCGCGGTTATTATTGTAGTAATAACATAGTAATCCAGTTGTTTGCCAAAGTATTGGAAAATTTTATACATTTATTTTTACATACTTTTGACTTGGTGTATATACAGTAAACCAAGAATTCTAAGTGTTTGACTTCAATTCCTTATCATCTTCGATGGTTTATCGTATTAGATAAACAAAGCTAGTTCATCATCGAGATAACTACATACAGGTCCTTTGAAATTAAACACTTCGCTACATAACGATAAAATACAGTCCACTAAACCCACCGAAATTGATCATCGAGATTAATTAATTTGTAATTGTCTGTTATTTCAAAATACTGAAATAATAGGCAAAATACCGCGGTAAACTAACCGTGGTACGAAACATTTGGTCCTTCGGTCCAGATATTCGAAACATTTGGTCCATTCGAGCCAGATATTCGAAACATTTGGTCCATGCGAGCCGGATATTCGATACATTTGGTCCATTCGAGGCGGATATTCGATATATTCTGGTCCATTCGATCAGGATTCTTTACGATCGCCTGTTGAAAACATTGGAATATTGAAGCATCACCTAACACGGCATCGGCAACTGGTTCCTGGAGAAAGCAGCGAATTGAGAACCAACCGTTGGAGCTCAACATCAAGTGCCTATTAGTGCAAACGTGAGAGTTCATCCAAATAAGTATAAGTGCGCTGAAATTGTGTCGTTTTTTATGCATTCAGGATTTTTCCAAGATTAAAAGTGGCAAGTCAATTGTACCACCAATTAATTTGTATTCATATCATATGCTCATATTTTCCCTATATTTTGAAGATTGTGTCTATTTCAATATTGATTTATCGATCCACTAATAAAATGTGGGCATCAGAAATCATGCTCTTAGAAATAAGGCGAAAGCATCCTATAAGGAAGCTCATCTCTTTTGAGAATTATTTGAAAACAGCAGACATCTGTTTTGCATTTTTTAAATAATTATTCGGCGAAGTAGGCCGAGCGTACGATACCTTTATGGAAATTCAGTCCGAACCTGAAGTTATCAAAAAATTTAATGAAGAATTTGCTGAGAGGTATTGGGTAGCCTTTCGCAAAGCAAGACATTTGTTGAAATAGCGATAGTCGAACAGGACTCCAGCATCGCCCCTGCATGATGTACGATCCTGCGAATAATCGACCCAATTAGCAACTCGCCAAACATGGCCCGTCAAAAAAAGGAATAAAATTATATCCCCATTTAGTGAAAACAGATTTCACGGTGTCCAATATACCATATATATATATATATATATATATATATATATATATATATATATATATATATATATATATATATATATATTTATATATATATATATATATATATATATATATATATATATATACATACATTACGTCAAAATACAGTCCACTAAACCCATCGAAATTGATCATCGAGATTAATTAATTTGCAATTGTCTATTATTTCAAAATACTGAAATAATAGGCTTTTGCCTATTATTTCAGTATTTTGAAATAATACTGCGGTAAACTAACCGTAGCACCAAACACAGATAAATAAATAGCCTTAGGCATTACAGAATATTACCAATTGACCGCAACACAACACAATTTTTGGCCAAAACTTTAAAAGTCAACTAGAAAACCACAGAAAGCGCAAATTCAAAAAATATGGACCCAGTCCTAAAGATAACTGATGTTAATTATGAAGAAGCTTTACATAGAAAGAATATAGCTCCTGGTTACGATAACGTAGCAAGGAAAATACTACACCAATTAAGTTCCGAATTTCATGATGAAATAAGGAGGATTTAGAACCACTGCATGAATATCGGATACTTCCTAACAGAGTGGAAAAAGGGAACCATTATAACAATCCACAAACACGGCACAAACTAAAACCAAATGTCTAGCTACAGGCCCAACACCCTTTTACCAGTTTTACGAAAAACATTTGAAGAAATCATGAAAATTCGCCTGGAAAATTTAATTGGACAAACCATCCCTTATTCACAGTTTGGATTTAAAAAAAATTCATTCAATCATCCACCCATTAGTAGCTCTAATATCGAACTTACAAACTACAATGAAGAAAGGTCACAAGTCAGCAGCCATATTCATAGAAATCAAGAAAGCATTTAATAGTGTATGGCACGATTGTTTCCTGCACAAACTCCAGCAATTGGACATCCCAGTTTACCTTCAAACTATTGAGGGAAACTTCTTGAGGAACAGGAGCATGAGGGTTAAAATCAACAAGCATTTTTCCTCAGCAAAGTGTACCACAAGGTTCTCCATTGTCACCACTTCTATGCAATATTTACATATACGATATCTACAAAGTGACAGAAGAATTGAAAAGTTAAATCCTCCAATACGCTGATGACACATCAAAGCACAAAGCAAGAATTTGAAAGACATAATGGAAAAACTGTAAAATCTATGTATCAAATCTAAATAAACTATATTTGGTCATAAATTATCAGATAATTCTACAACTATCAGAATGCTGCAACATAATATAAAAACAATCCAACACGCTAAATACCTAGGAATAATAGTGGATAATAAGATCAATTTTAAAATACATTTTTATAATAAAAAAAGGAAAATGATTTCTGGATTAATCAACAACAAAAATCACGGCATAAACCACACAAGAGCTCCAAGAATCTACCAGACCAGGATTAGATTATGGACACCTAATATATAACAACCGTAGAAGACCCACCCCTATTGATATCGAAGTAGCAGAACGCAGTAGTTTGAAGATTTTGGGTAGGATCGCCATCTAGGAAGTCCATTCCATAACCCACCAAATGACCTTTTCTATGAAAAAATGAATCGATTCTAAGCAACCAAAAAACTTAGGAAAGAAATTTGTTAGCAGACCACACAACCTCCGAATCGTCCAACCCGTTGTTATGCAAGATCAGAACCAAGAACAAAACAAAAGAAAATACCCAATTCTAATGGATATAATAAGGAACCTTTCCGGTGTAGGCGATAAATAACACCGTCGACTTCACACCTTCAATTTATTTTTTAATAATTATGTACATTTGCTTTTCAGAAAAAAAACTATGTATACAAGTAATGTATTTTATACTGGCAGAAAGACGCCAGTCATTAGTCATTTTCTGGAGCAATAAACACCTTTTCTCCCTCCTTTATTTTATTGAATTAAATAAATTCAAATTATTCCAAGATTACGCAGAAAGGAGGAATAATTCTCTCAATTGAAAAGCCATCGTGAATCTTGAATTCTACCGGTTAGGTTACTGACAAGTGAGCATGGCTCTTTCACCAGGTGACTACTTAGCAGTCTCCACAATCTGCCCAGGAAGCACAAAGTATGATAAGAGTTACGTCTCATCATCGCGCCTTAGCAAGAACCACTCCGAAGAGTTGAGCCCACCAAGCTTCCAGTTTCGGCTTCAGTCCGAGAACCTACACCTTGACTGGTAGCAGCGAAGCACTATACAACCTCTACTGGCTCTGCAGTGTCAGTATTTGAGTTGTTTTGTGATGAGACTCACTCGCCGAAAGGGTTTCTTATCCACCCACCCGAACGCAGTCCCATGAACCAAGATAGTCTCAAGATTTAATGCCTCCGTTGATCCTAGTACGAGCACCGTCAATCCCTGGCCTGTACGTCAAGACCCACGAACCCTTGTGAAGTCTTTCAATTGATTTTGGCTTCAAGCACCAATGGTCTAACCGTATCGTCGAGATCCACAAACCCCAGAAACGTCTCGCAATCGATCCTTGTTCAGGACGAGGCCGGTCGAACCGTCAAGTCTCGCTCAACTCTGAAGCATTTCTCGAGATATACTGAATTGCTGCGAACAGATAGATGAAATACCCTTCTAGTCCAGCATGCGGACTGTCAAGCACTGCCCACTCGAGTCCAACACCAATTGGTGGCCAGATCGTACGAATACTTCCCGAGGGCTACCATCCTCCCGGTAACGCAGTATGCTACATAACGCACTCGGCCATTAGACAAAAAAATCCGGAGATTTACTGCGATAAGGTACGTTAGTTTTAAGGGTGAAGCCCTGTGCTACGACATACACCCTTGTCATTGAGTTGAACAACGCCACTCAGCCCTTCATTCCACCTTTACGGTGAAACTACGCCTCCATTCGGTCGAACTTCCACCACACAGGTCTAGTGACTGGCGCGAGTGAAATTGCTTTAGGCATCAGGACTTAATCCTCCATTTCACCGGGATGAAACTAGGATCCTAGTCGAGACTAGCGCCCCCAACGCTTCAAGCTACAATATCATTGAGGGGCCATATCGCATAGTGGGTGTTTCGCAACAGGTGACTTCAAAAACCTACGCAATATTCGATGAGTCTAAAAAATAGACGAAAAATAAGTCGCCGGAAGTCTACCGAGTATCACAACCGATTTTCAGCTTAAATAGCTAGAAGAAATCTAACAGTAATTCGTGAAGAACATCAAATAAGTTTGAAGGGTTCTCTTTTTGAGTGGCTCGATGTTGGTAGTCTGTGGTGAGCATTTTGTTCCAGTTAATCAGATCGGCCAAGAATATTGTCGCTGTATATGAAGGTGTGCAGGAGCACTCGAGACAGACCATTCCACAAAAACTGCATTTCGCAGACTTCAACTTGACTATTGTTGCGACGGGACTTGGACCTATGTCCGTGTAAGATCCAACTGACCTCATGAGCTCAAAGACAACGCCGTTTGTTCGCTTACTCAGCTTCAGAACGTTTGGAAGAGGACCACAATTTTAGTCTAAAAATCATATCTTCTGACTATGCGCATTATTTAATTAATGGTTTTGTCAACAAGCAGAATTGTCATATATGGGACAACGCCAACCTGCAAGAGGTTCACCAAGTAACTACCCATCCACAAAAAGTTACTGTTTGGTGTGAAGGAATCACTGGTGCGTACATTTTCAAAACGACGCTGATGAGGCCAATACCATCAACGGTCGGTGCTAAGGAACGATGAAAACCAATTTGTTTTGTCCCAAATTGAACGAAATGAACGTGGACAATATGTGCTACCAGCAGGACGACGCAACGTATCACATATCGGACACGACGATTGATATTCTGCATGGACAATTTGAGGTGACGTGAATTGGCCAACATCCTGTGATTTGACTCCAATAGACATTGTATTGTAAGGTTTCTTGAAAGTATATGCACATAAGTCGCAGACGATCGATACACTCAAAGTCGGATCTATGTGGCAAAGTCTTTGAAAATTGGACTATTCGGATCCGTTCCACCTTGACAAGTCGCGGTGCACATTTAACCGATGCTATATTCCATATATAATGGCATACACCTATATTTCAAAAAAAAAAAGAATTTCGTTAATATCTTAAATATCAGTGCTGTGACCTAAAGTGGCGCAAGATCGCAATAACAAAGCCTACCCAGAACACAACTGAACTCCTAACTCGCACAAGCGGAAAAAGCTTCTGAGGGATCTTCACAGAAGATCTAGGAGTATCAGGATGATAATAATAATAAAAAATCAGTTTAAATGATGACAACTGATTTGAAACAGTGAATTATTTTTATTTTTTCAATAAATTTATTTTTATCATAATCAACTATGTTTTATTACCTCTTTAAAAAAATAAAAAACTAGGAATAACCAAAAAAATTTGTCCGATTATAGTTATTCCTTATTACTTTACATACTTTCTATCAGAATCTATCTTCGAAATAATAAAAATGCAATAATTTATAATATCGGGTGTTTTTTTCGCTTTTTTTTTTGGTAAAATGAAAGTCAATTTTCGTATAATGAATATATATCGGGTGTTTTTTTGAGTGATAGAACTTTCTATAGGGATAACTGTGACACAGTTATCACAGAAGGTAGAAGCCATGTTGTTTTGACATTTCTGTTCAGTAAGAATTGGCAAACTATCATGAAAAGACTCACGCCGCAACAACGTTTACAAATTGTTGAAATTTATTTTCAAAATCAGTGTTCAATTCGCCAAACTTATAGAGCACTTCGTGAAATTTATGGTTTACATAATCGTCCATCAGAGCAGCTTATTCTTCGAACTATCGATAGATTTCGGACATTTTCTCTACTCGATGCAACAACAACTGAACGTACAGTAGAAAATATCGCTGCTGTAAGTCATAATGTTTTAATGATGATCCAGATTTGTTTATTCATCGACGTTCACAACAAGTTGGACTCTGTGCATCCACCACATGGAAAATTTTGAGTAAAGATCTTTGTCTACACCCATACAAGATCCAACTGGTTCAAGAACTAAAGGCACTTGACCTAATAAGCGTCGTTTGTTTGCTGATTGGGATGTAGAACAGCTTGAAGTCGATCCACTTTTTTATCGTAAAATTGTGTTTAGTGATGAAGCTCATTTCTGGTTGAACGGTTATGTAAACAAGCAAAATTTCCGTATATGGAGTGAAAACAATCAAGAAGGTCTGCAGGTTCCATTGCATCCTGAAAAATGCACTCTATGGTGTGCTTTACACGCTGGAGGCACCATCGGTCCATATTTCTCTAGAAACGATGCTGGAGCTAACGTAACAGTGAATGGTGCTCGTTACAGATCGATGATCAATGATTATTTGTTTCAAAATTTGAATGGTATCGACCCAGAAGTGTTTTGATTTCAACAAGATGGTGCTACACCTCATGCTGCTACTTGATTTGTAGAAAGAAATATTTGGCGATAACATTATTTCGAGAAATGGTCCAATTAATTGGCCTCCAAGATCGTGCGACATAACTCCACTGGATTATTTTCTGTGTGGTTAGTCAAGTCATTGGTTTATGCTGATAAACCAGAAACAATAGACGCTTTGGAAGCCAACATAACTCCTATTATTGATTAAATAAGGCCTAAAACACTCGGAAAAGTGGTCCAAAATTGGTCTGGTCGAATGCGGTTCCGCAGAGCTAGTCGTGGTGGACATATGCCGGAAATTATTTTTAAAACATAAATGGCATAAAATTATCTTTCAAATAAAAAAAAATTGCCTTCAATCTTAATTTAAATGTGTTTTATTTCAATTTAAATTTCTATCACTCTAAAAAAAATACCCGATATTAATCGCTATCTTAACAATTTTGCACTTCAGTATCTTTGAAGTCTGATTTCAGCAAATAAAAGTGTATTAAGTACTATTTCTATCATATTTCCATGGAAGTCTAGAGCACAGCGCAGTTTTTGAAATTACCCAAAAACTGATGAAATATTCTTTTCTCTATTCAATCTAGAGTTGAAAATTCACGTCTGGCTCGCTCGAACGTAAATTGTCCTGTTTTGGCCAAATTTTTTGTGAGTTTTTGAGATATTCGAAAAATTGCGGAAAAAAGAAAAAATTTTAAACCCTATCAGGTCAGAAAGTTTCAAAAGGCATTCAAAATATTATAATTTGGAAACAACACTACACCGTAAAATATACATGGAAGTAGTTCGAGTAGCTTTAGGATGCGCTATCTCTGAATTTCCACTTGATATTATTATTTGGAAGACCTGTAGTAAGTATGGTTGTTTGTAAAATTGAAATGTTTTCATCCGAGTGCTAATCGCTTTCATGAGAATGCGTCCCTGTATTCAAACGCAGTTTTATCTGAGAAATAATGTCAATTCATTATTACTATTCTAGCGACCACCATCTTCGTCCAGAATTCTGCTTTGCTCTGCTGCAGCTTGGCGACGTATCATATAGAGGACACGACTAGTCTTAAAATTCCTGACTGACCGTCCCCGTCGAGTTCAAGCAGCGCAAGGCACACAGCGTTCGACGACAGTTCCGACGTGGTCACTGGCGTCACAGGCAGACATGCGCACCACACCTGTCTGAAGAGTTCAGGTGCGCATGCTCAGAATGAAGCGCTGCCTCCCAAATTAAGAGGTAGAAACTTCCTCACAACACCGCATATACTATAATTATTATTGTTTTTTTTTTAGAAGTAGACTCACCTGCTCCAAGTGTAGCAAACCTCAAAATGGGGGAAGGTTTAGACCATCCATATCTATTCCTGGATACAAGCAGCGCCTCGTATATAGTTCCTTCTTTTAGGCCCTTGATAGTATATGCCTTCGAGTAGACAGGTCCAGAATTATATTCAGTAGGTATGGTTAATTTTGTCCAATCTGGCCTACTCAAACCGCTCCTGGGCCTATAGAGTCTGAACCATAAATTGTATTCGATAATAGGAGTGTAACTGTCAACTTCCCATATTAGTTTGTACGAATGCTTGTCCGCCATTGTTTTCTCGTCGGTCTTCTTGAAGACGCCTGGATTGGGAACTCCTATGAATAGGGAAAAACATAAAATAGTTGTCGCATTAAGGAAATATTTAAAATTTAAAATGGAATCACCTGTTTATTCATACAGCTGTAATACCTACAGATAATTTTCGAGCAATTTATTAGCCCGTACAGTATTAGGCTTTCCAATATACGTAGACGTCGTAGCTGTCTAATTTAAGATGTTAGAAACTTGAAAGAGCTCCACAAATGTAACATCAATATACATAGATTACAGTGATTATTTTGAGTATTCCACACACGGGGTAGTTTTGCCCGGCATTCGTTTTTCTGTAGGATATTTTGAATAATTCCGAATGTCTCAATAGTTTGCTCCAAACATTAAATTCAATTTTAGAACATATTAATAATTATATTTATTCTTTCGATAAGACAGAATACAATGTATAGAAAACGTCAAAAAAAATAACAAAAAAAAAAAGAATTAGATTCATCAAACAAAAAAGCAATTCAAGTTTTCGCCAACACTCTAAAAACAATTTATCAATAACAATTCCTTAATATCTTTCTTAAATTTTGTGTACTTCAAGTCTCTCCGGAAGATGATTGTACAATTTGATACCATAGTACGTTGGCGAGTGCTGAAATTTAGTTGTTCTATGTTTTGGAATACAGAGAATATCTTTATGACTTGTATTGTAATCATGGTAATCAGAGCATTATCTCAGTACTGAAGAGATCCACATATTTTTATAAAGGAAGATTAGGCGGGAAGAACCACCTAGGGAATTTTATGACTACTTGTCACTGTCAATGCCAGGTCGCTTCGTAAACTTGCGCACGCATCTGAAAATGTAAAACTAAACCCTGGTTAATGATCCTTGGTTCTCCGTAAGATTGGTGGTAATCCTCCGCGACTGAACGCCGATTTCAGAGAGTCCAGGTTTCCTTTGATAGAAATAGAACGCCCTTGTCCATTGTTCATTAAAAGTGAAGGTTAAACACAGAGGGAAAGTCGACTGAGCTGCCCTAACATGTAAAGTTATTGTATTATATTGAATTACCTGAGATCAACATGAGTGTTATTTGTATCATGTGTTCTTAACCCATTGGTGGATTTTACTGTATTGATGCTCCAGCTAGGGTCGATCTGTTCACTTTAATCTGAATTGACCATTGAACATATTTCATACATGTAAGCGCCTTTATCTTCATTTCATTTATTGGGATCTAAGAGGTGTTTAACAATGGTACTCTGTTCGAGAATTCAGAGTATTTAGAGTGAATGAAATGTGGATCCACAATTAGATACTGACACAACAAGCTTGTGTCTTTTCAGAGAGCCGCAACAAAGATCAATCTTAATGATTGATAAGCAGAAACAAAATTTTGTCTATTCAAAATGTTTAATTTATAGGATTTTGGTTAATAATTTTTATTTATTGGATTTTGTTATACCATTCGGATGTCTTATAATGAATGTTTATTTTATGTCATGATATAAGTGGTACTTATACGACATTATTTTAATTTATTTTCAGAAGTTATAATCATTGAATATAATCTTTTGGAATTAAATATGTAGAAGGCTAATTTTTTAAAATTTTTTAAAATATTTATATTACTTAATATACCTTCTATCAAGAATTGACCTCTATTTATGTTATTTTATTCATAATATATAATTATTTGGTTTCCTCAACATTCTTTATACAGATATTCCTTGTGCTATAGCAGAGGCCGTTAAATTTGTCTTTCAATCTTCTAGATCAGGTTAAACCACAGAGATATTTCTGTGTGTAGTGAATACCTATTTAAAGGTCTCATTTAAGTAGAACTTTTTCTGGAGAGTGAAAGGTGAGTTGAATATATATTAATAATTGATGTTATATTTATTGAATATGAATATTTGAATACTGATGAGCAAAGTCGATTTTAAAACTTGTTTTTCGGTAATGTTTTACATATCTTGAGTTTTTATATAAAGTACCTTGGTTAGATATCCAATAATATTGAATAATCTAAGTAAGATAGTTTTGTGATGAAAATCTTAAGATTATGTTGGATATTCTTGAAAGATATTGGTTTTCATAAGATTGATAAGCAGAAACAAAATTTTGTCTATTCAAAATGTTTAATTTATAGGATTTTGGTTAATAATTTTTATTTATTGGATTTTGTTATACCATTCGGATGTCTTATAATGAATGTTTATTTTATGTCATGATATAAGTGGTACTTATACGACATTATTTTAATTTATTTTCAGAAGTTATAATCATTGAATATAATCTTTTGGAATTAAATATGTAGAAGGCTAATTTTTTAAAATTTTTTAAAAATTTTTTAAAATATTTATATTACTTTATATACCTTCTATCAAGAATTGACCTCTATTTATGTTATATTAGAAAGGTTGTCGATCTCTGGAACCTTGATTGTATGAATAAAGGGAAGGACAGAGTTGAAGAATGTATGGAAGCTGAAGAGAGGTCAAGGTTTTTTTATCCCTGACTCTTTTTATTTGTCCTAAAGTATAACCTCGCTCTCATACACCGAGTCAGATGCGGGACTCTGTCTTCTGCAAACAAATATTGTATTTTTACTTATCATTGCTTTCTGAATTTCCCGTCACTGTTTCTCCGTTCTCATTTTAGTGTAACGCCACTAGATGATTACAATAAAAAGGTTAGCGTTCTTAAGAGTACTCTTTATAATCCCAGATATCTTGGAGTAATCCATAAAATACCTGATATCTTAGAGTACTCTTTAAAGGTTGGGATAGTTCAGTTCCCTCGAGGTTCTTTTAATATACAATAAACAATTCAGTATGAAGACGCAGGGAAAACTCAATATTCTGTTGAAAAAAAGAAGGGTCTACAGGACTCCACTGGCGAAAGGTTGAAAATAAGTCGAATTTTTTTTCTGTGCGATGAATGCACGATAACTGGAGGAGGATCCTTCCCATAACACAACGTTGTACCTTAGATGAGAGTAGGCCAAGGAATAATAGACGCAAATCAGAGATTCTTCCGGCAGAACTTGCTTGAGACCTCTAATGGCGAAAAATCCACTACTCAACTTCAAACATACTGAGTCAACGTGGTTCCTCCAACTCAGAACCCCGTCAACCTACAGTCCAAGGGACCTAACACAATCGGAACACTTCAACTCACCCGCCGGAATCTTTAAGTTTAACTGGCAACCCATATCCCGGGCCTGAATGTACAAAAGATCAGTTTTATTGACATTCAAAATTATCGAGTTTCGAAAACACCAATCAGTGAAACAGTGGACCACAAGTTCACACGTGGCTGTGAGTTCCACAAGGCTGGGTGCAGAAATTATAAAGGATGTATCTTCAGTAAACAAAACTATCTTGATATTGGCTAATATTGATGAATAGATGATGAAGTAAAGAAACTCTATTTTTCTGAAAAAAATAGATAGCTTCAGATGGCATAGTGTACCAGTGAAAATTGCATGAAAATCCGTTAAGAGGTTTTGGGGATTAGCCGTAACAGATAGACAAAAATTTTAAAATTAATTTTTTGTAAATTTTGAATATCAAAACAGATTTAATCTGTTTAACTTCTATAATTTTAATTTGAAAAAATTAGAAAAAAAAACTTTAAGAGTTAAATTAATGTCTAATAATAAGCACTGCTCATATTTAATAGACGTATAAAAATCAAAATTCACTATACAATATCAAATGGAATAAAAAACCCAACGAAAATAAATTATTAATTAAAATTAAAAATAAGTAATATCGAATGTTTCGTTCCAAACATGCACATCTGAACTCGTCAGAAAGGCCGTGGTACATACGTTTTGCCTTTGACAAATATTTGAAAACATGTTCAGTTTCTGGTCTTATATTTTATGGAAACTAAATCTTTTTCAAAAATATACAACATAATTTTAAGAACTTCCCGAAAAATAATTTATTTGAAATATTTAATATGTTTAAATATTTAAATAAGTTACTTCAAAAATTCTCAAAAACATTTAGCACATCCTCAAAAACAATTAGAATTCAGATAAGGTCAGTTAAACTTTACATTTATAATATAAATTCAATTATGTTTTGATATTTAAAGTTTGTAATTATCCTTCTATCAAGTAAAAACCGCATCTTATTATTTTAATTTTTTGTATTTTGTTACTCTTCTTTGATCACTCTCTTTCAATTTCCAGCAAATATAAATGTACAATATACAGCCATTCCAGTTATATTGTTTTATTATATGTATATTATATATACTTCTGATTTTTGAATCACTATATCTTTTTCACAATTTCTACGAAAGGTAGCCTAACTATTGCTCCAGTGTTTTTTCCGCTTGTTCTGAGGAAGAGCGTGCTTGCTATCGTTTTGTCCGAATGTCTGTAGTTTTCGAATTTTGACCCGAAAATAGTTCAAAATGATAAAATGTTCTTAACGGACTAGGTTGAACTCTTTGATGAAGAATCTGAGGTCAAAAGTTATTCTGTGGGGACTACTGTAAACACTCAAACTTTCGAACTTTCCGCGGTTATTCACACTTAGAACTTTTTCTTATTTTTCCAATAGTTCCGAAACTGCTGATCCAAAAAAAACCAAATTTGATATTTAGGTGTGACACAAACATTTGTGCCGAATTTTTTGACGACCGGACGTCCAGGCGGGTGACTGGAGGTGAAAATGCTTAATTTCCATCGAAATATTAAATTATGTCTTAGATGTGAATCTACAACACGTTCACAAGTTCATGCATAATTCTGTGAAGATAAATTATGAGAATTTAAGACTTTTTTTTTACAAGATTTTGGAAAATGTTTAAAAAATATATTAAGTTTTATTTGATATAATCTTTTTCCACCCTTCTTGTCAATATGTAATGTTGCAGATCGAAGTAAGAATGTATTTTTCATTTTTATGAGATCTTCCATTTCTTCAGGAGAACAATTCTAAAATTGCAAAAATTACTTTTATTTCACTTTCGGATGACAAAACACAGAATTTTATGTTTTTATTCAGCATATGTAATTTCTTGAAAAAATAATTATTTTGAAATCTACTGGGAAATTGGACTACTGAAGAAGTGTGCAGTCAGTGCTTTCATACATTTTTATGATCAACTCTTATGACTCATAAAAATCCGTCGAGAAGTTCTGGAGATTAGCCTAAACAAACAGACAGATAGAAAGACGTACAAAAAAGAATTTAAAAATTCGTTTTTCTTTTGTTCTGTTATTCTTATTTCATCCTTCCTAGTAAATTTCCATCAATTATTTTCATTGGAGATATTCGAATTCTACTGTTATAAAGATTTATCCATGTCCATTTTGGTGCACACTTGATTTTCACTAATATTTATTGACTTTAACGCTAGGTTGAATGCCCCTGAATTAATTTGTTTATTCCTATCTCCAGATCATTTACTGTTAAACTTAGGAATTTGCTTTTTAGAGATGCACGAACGGCTTCATGAGAGGAAATTATTTTTCTCTGGCCTATATGTTGTAATAATAAGCTACAGATTGAAAACTTTAACAAGAGCTGATTGTGCAAAACGTATATATATATATATATATATATATATATATATATATATATATATATATATATTTATATTCCTGCAAATAAATTACTGAACGGAAAGTTTGGTTTGGGTGAGGGAACGTTGACGTTACAACATTGACACTTGGGTTTCGATAACGAACCGAAGCTTTCGAAAATTGCCAAGTAGGAATTTTGAGCGTGTAAACGAACATAAAAATTCGGAAGGAAAAACCGACTCGAACGAGGTATTAAAAGGACCAAAAGAGAGTTTGTAGGAGTGTTTTGACACGGCGGAAAAACTAGTAAGATGGTCGGAAAAATGTTATGGTGAGAATATGAGACTCGAATTGGTCTCAGGATTAAGTATTTGAATTGAATCAGTCCTTACTTGGTGAAAATCCATATTAAATAATGTTTAAATAAGGTTATTCTGATTTTCACAAATTTTTATTGTTATATTTACAACAATCGTTTCACTATCACAGTAGCAGCATCATCAGGCATTTGGAATAACTATTTATTCAAAATGTGAGCCTACCTCATGATGCTACTGTGATAGCGAAACGATTGTTGTAAATATAACGCTATCACAGTAGCATCATCAGGTAGGCTTACATTTTGAATAACTAGGTATTCAAAATGTCTGATGATGCTACTGTGATAGCGAAACGATTGTTCTAAACATAACAATAAAAATTTGTGAAAATCAGAATAACCTTATTTAAATATTATTCAGAATTAAGCATTATTACAATTATATTGAGAGATATTAGTGATTATTTTTGAAAATCTAAGAATTGAGTCAGAAGAAATAGAGAAATTGTGCAGATAGTGCTGAGTTCCAGGACCAAGGAATTAAGAGTACCAGTAGTCGTTCGTTGTTCGAGTGAAAATACTAGAAAATCGCGTTTGCCTAGTTTTGTTTTGAAGTCTAGTTATAATAAGTATCTTAGAATTTATTATTCAGGTTGAAATTATATAACTAAATTTTAGTCTAAAATTAAGGACTAGGTGAAAGGTTGACATATATATCTATTTGTAATTGTTTGGTTTGAAGAATTTAGAAAGAATTAAGACTTATATAAATGATTTGTAGTGTTTAAGGGGCCCGCATCGCCCTCTTCTTAATTATTCAGTGTGTCATCTTTATTGAGATTTTACTGAGCGTGAGATTGATATTGATGAAACCATATTATATTTTGGCACACCTTATATACTTCTTAAAATCAATAATTGAGTTTCATTACCAGTTTCATTATCACAGAGAAAATTCATTAACATTCAAAGACCTTTCATTTTCGCGAAGGCCGTACCCTTCCTAGGAGCGCTCGATTAAGATTGGTTCGCATCTCCTTCGTAAATAAGTCAATCTAGTAACTTTCCATTTAACCACCTTCCACAAAGAGGTGGCTTATTACAACAGCGCTAAGAAAAAACTGCAACCGCACATTTACAAACTGACCAAATGGTACAGAAAATGGAAAATGAAAATAAATGAAAGCAAAAGCCAAGCCATAATGTTTCTATATAAATATTCCAGAACTAAAGATCGAAATAAATGACAAGAAAATAGAATAGCAAAATGAATTAAAATATTTAGGAATAATAATGGATAAAAACCTGACCACGAATAAACACATAGAGGAAACAGCAAGAAGAGCGTGAAGAATCAAACGAAATCTCTATCCCTTCATAAACCGGAAGAGTAAACTAGACAAAACCTTGAAAGTCAGACTCGACAAAGCAATAATTAGACGCAAAATGGCATACGGAAGTGAAATTTCAATATTAAATGAGAATAAACTCAAGAATTTGAAAATTATACAGAAAATAACTCTTAGAGAAGCCCTTAATGCCGAATGGTATACAAGAAATGGAGAGATAAGGCAGATGACAGAAATCTCAACAATTAGAGAACAAAATTTGAATATCAAAACAGATTTAATCTGTTAGTTTTCTACAATTTTAGTTTAAAAAAAAATTTTATTCAAAAAACTTTTAGAATTAAATTAATGTCTACAATAAGCACCGCTTATATTTAATAGACATATATAATCAAAACTCAATATAAAATGTCAAATGGAATAAATAAACCAACAGAATGAAAAAAGTCATTAAAATTAATAAATGAATATTTGAAGGAGACAAAATTTTGTTGAAGAAATATAACAAAATTTGAATATCAAAACTGAAACTTTTTTATATCTGCTGGTTTATTTATTCCATTTGACATTTTATATTGAGTTTTGATTATATACGTCTATTAGATATAAGCGGTGCTTATTGTAGACATTGATTTAATTCTAAAAGTTTTTTGAATAAAAATTTTTTTGAAATCAAAATTGTAGAACACTAACAGATTGAATCTGTTTTGATATTAAAATTTTGTTATATTTCTTCTATCAAGTAAAAAGCCTTTTTCTATTTTAATCAGAGAACACATAACGGAATTGGCGAAAAATACCTACGAAAGCATAAATTACGACGAGAACGAAAATTTAAGAACTAAGAGACCGAAGACCAGGCTGAGAGAAAACCTGGAAGAAAAACAGAGATAGAAAAACTGACCGAGAACAATCTAAAATGAAATAAAAAAAAACATAGAAAAACGAAGTAGAAGACAGCAGCAATAGAATCAATTTTTAGTCTGCAAATATACAGACACAGGATACAGGATACAATGAAAAGGTAGTAGAGATTAGTCATGTAACCAAATAGTGCAGTAGAAATGAATTCTCTGTAGAAATAAATTCTGTGTAAATGATTCAACTTTGTGAATATATCTTTTGTTTAATGGGAATTAAATGACTATAGAGGAAATTGGACAATTTAAGGAACCAGGAACGTAACACTATTATTGTTTAGAAATGAACCATAGGGAATTATTAATCAAAATTTGACCACTTAAAGTGCACTTCAGCATCACTTCCAACGAATTTTTACAGCGAAACGAATGTCAAACAGAAAGTTTTCAGCATATGCATAACAAGAATTGCATAATCTTGAAAACGATGTATCACTCGACACTATTGCCATTTAAGAATTTTGAGAGTGTTTTCACCCCGTTTACTATAATTACCGTACACCTACGAATTTTCGATGTAATATATTTCCCCTGCAACATAAAAATTGACGGTTCTCGGCGTTTTCCGGAAAAACTCATACTTACTGAAATATCCACTTGGACTGTTTTATGTAAACCATCCTCTGTATAAAATTATAGAATAATCTGTAAAGGAATGAAGAAAGATCTGTAACAAGTTTTCTTTGCAATCTTTAATTGCTTTCGTGTTTTGCTAGATGGAGAAGAACTTCTAAGAGGCATATTCCGAAGCTCGTGGGCGAATAATATTAATTTTTTTTAGTTTCTAAAAAAAACATATTTCTGATTAATATATTTCTGGATCCCATGAACTACCTATGCCCATCAACGAACTTATTTCAGCACAAACATACCCGCAAATTTTTGGTACCTAAGTTTCTTTCGAATGTTATACTTCAAACAAATTACCAACCGGTTGGAAAATTTGGCGACAAACTTTTCATTTTTTAAGTTCGACGT
Source organism: Megalocaria dilatata (assembly GCA_034642435.1). Classification (NCBI taxonomy): domain Eukaryota; kingdom Metazoa; phylum Arthropoda; class Insecta; order Coleoptera; family Coccinellidae; genus Megalocaria; species Megalocaria dilatata. The sequence goes on along the minus strand of CM067854.1, from coordinate 58,246,396 downwards.
AATAGATGATGATTATTTTCAGCTCAGAATTCGAAAAATACATTGGCCATTGAATGATAGGCGCATTGGAACGAGCGTGCAAAAATAGATAATTAAAGTGTTTCTTATAAAGGGTTTTCCAATGAGGTTTCATTTTGATATTGAAATAAAAACCAATATATTTTGAGAGAAACCGATGTATGTTTATTCCATTGTAATGAAAAATACATGCCAGTAACAAAGAAAATGGATATCAGCAAATGCCCGTCACGACTAAGGTTGCAGAACCATACCCTTTTCATGAAATTTTCCATGACCAATTCGCACATTTGCAGCTCTATGTCCTCGATAACTTCATGAATTTCATCGTTGAGGTCTTGAATCGATTGTGGAGAATTGGCACAGACGTTATCTTTCACGTGGCCCTAAATAAAAAATCTAAAGGTGTTAAATCATAAGATATTGGTGGCCACTTGTGATCATCCATTTGAAAACTAACAGCCAGGAAATTCTTCTTCCAAAATTGCTATTGTTTCGTTGCTTGTGTGGCACGTAGTGCCGTCTTGTTGAAAATAATCGTCGTCCACATCAATATCTTCCAATTCCGGCCATGAAAAATGATTAAGCATAGCTCAGTAGTGCAATCAATTCACAGTAACAGTTGCACTGGCCTCATTTTAGAACAAGTAAGGTCCCATCAAAATGCCAATCAGAACACCGCACAAAATAGTGACACGTTGAGGATTGAGAGGTTTTTCAACAATCATTCTTGTATTTTCCGAACCCCATATGCGAAAATTTTGCTTATTAACGTAGCCTTCAAGGTTTAAATGGGCGTCGTCACTGAAGATAATTTTTCGATGAAAATCCGGATCATTTTGATGGATTTCAAGGATCCAATCAGCGAAGATACGACGTTGGTGGTGATGGACCGGCTTAAGTTCTTGTGTTAACAGAACTTTAAAAGTATTAGGCCTTAAGTCTTCATGCAAAATACGGTATAATATCGTTTGTTGAATGCCTAATTCCAAAGATCGACGAGCAATCGACAAACCTGGGTTTTCGTCAAAACTACGCAATATTTTCAGTTGTTCTTGAGCGACGCACATGGTTTCGATACTTCGATGACAGCCCAGATAGCGGGCTATTCAAAATGAAAACTTTTATTGGAAAACCCTTTAGTTACTGTCATTCATAATTGAATGAGAATCTGTTATTAATTACCTGATAACTGAATAGTGATCTCTCCTTGACCAAGTTCATTTATCGCTCGACACGTATATATGCCGAAATCACTCCTTTGAATATTTCTGATCAGAAGAGTGTGTTTATCACCATCTACCAAAGAAATAACTCTGGAGCTAAGAGGTACAGGTATCTCTCCTTTCAGCCATGTCACTGTAGCTTGGGGATCTGCCGACACTTTACATTCTAACTGAGCCCTGTGTGATGGTGCCGTGTGAATCCATGATCTCGAAGTCATAAGTTCTGGTGGATCTGAAATTAAGAACTAACAACTCTATTGACTTTCTGCAGAAATGCATCGAATAAACAGCTGCAAATTCTGAACAAATTTTTATTGGTTCCACCGTAAAATCAGCCAATTTTCCTAATTTTCCATCTTGATCTGAAAATATTTGCACTTTTCTAACAATATTATTCAATATCTTGCTAACAACACCTTGATCTTGATCTTGATACGGTAGTGTCACCGCCAAATCGAGCAGGCAGCACAACCGTACCCGAATCGCTGTATTTTCGATCCACTGTAACATACAATTCAATTTATAAACTCCTGAATAATTAGCCGGTTGTTTTTGTGTTTAGCATCAAAGAACAGTTTGGAAATTTTCAGTAAGGGTTTAAAAGCTATTTTTATGTTAGTTTCTTAAATTATTCGAGGTTTTTCTTGTGAAATTGACCCAAAATATATTAGTTTTATAAATTATCAGTGGTTGGTTTTTTTTTGAAAATTTAGTGTATTTGTTTCAGAATGATTTGTATTTTCTTTTTGAGAAAATTTATAATTTGTCTTCGAAACAATTATTTATATCTATTTTTTTGATTGTATTCAGTTTCAGTTTTAATGCATTATTATTCTAAAGAATGGAACTATGTATCACCGAGGGAAGCAGCGAGTTTATATAATTCTGAGAAATCGGATGGTTTGAAAAGTTGGGGATGGTTGTTTCTGTCGTGTGGGTTTTCTAAATATATCAAAAGAAATATGTCATTGTTATTCTTAATTGAAGTTTTGTAAAGAAAATTCATTTTAAAATCAGATTATAGTTTCATAGTAAATTTGACCTTATGAAGTGAACCATTATATTTCAGTGTGTTCTCTAGTTCTGAATATGTTCCACAGAAATCCATCAATAAGTCGCTTACATACTCGTTGTTTCTATACCAAAATATGATATTCTTGGATTTGTGAATTTTTGAAAGTTTCTTTCGAGGAAGGAGGGTGATAGATGAGCCCATCGCTACTCTATCTTTCTTTTTGTAAAGCTTGTTATTATATTGAAAATAATTTTTCTTCCACGCAAAGTTCGAAAAACGATATAGTATTATTTCTTATACTGAATAGTGTTATTACTTATTAGCATATTTTCGGTTATATTCATTAGACTGGGACAAAAAGAACGTCAATTTTTTTTAACGATACTATGAAAATATAATTCATGATGATAAAAAAAAATTATCCTGAAAGTTTGAGCCCTTAATAATAGTATCAGGGTGTATCGTTACGATTATTGGTTTTTTAACAGCAATGGCATTTTTTTATTAAAAACTCGTAAATTATTAATCTGAAAAATTCGAACGATGTGTATTCTTAGAGGAAATTAGATTCCCTAGAAAAAAGCTATCCTTGTGAATTTATGTAAAACTAGCCGTTTGCTTGTAATCGTGCCTTAAACATTGATTTATTTTTTCAATTTTGCGTTTTGATTTTGCATTTTTGTAAATACCAGAAATATCAATATTTTTATTGTTATGGTTCAAAATCTTTTTTTTTCATAATTTTTTTTAAAGGAAATTTAATACTCTACCAAAAAGTTTTTTAACATCTCGAATTAAGTTCACTCCTTCCAAAGTTATTCGACGTTGAAGGTAAATTCAAAAGCAATTTATCGTTTTTTTTTGCGTTTCACATGATTTTTTCCACTTGATCAAAAAATTTATCCCTTAAATATTGAGAATAACCTTATTTTGTTGGACTACTAAACTTTTTTTATAAAATCATAATTTATCGATGTATTATTTTGCTTTTTAACGATTAGTTATCTACATTGTAGATAACTACAATGATATACCCCTTAATACTATTATTAAGGTCTCAAACTTTCACGATAATTTTTTTTATCATCATGAATGATATTTTCACAGTATCGTTAAAAAAAATTGACGTTTTTTTGGCCCACTCTGAATATTCATACATTCGTCATTTGATATACTCGGGAAGATATTAATGAATCAAATGATCCAAAAAAACGGTTAACTGGAGGGCTACAATTTTAGTTTTTTAGTCAGTTCAATCGAAATTCGTATTCAATAGGGTGAGCTGAAATATGTTTGTTCTTTAATCATTTTCCGTTAAGGACAAACAGGACGTAGATTCCATATTTCTATCAGTGGTTAATTAGATATTATGATGTATACTGGATTGATAATTTCTGGTTATGTTAATTATTGTATAACTTGTCGGGGGTATATAAATTTATTTTGCATACAAACGCTACAGTAGGTTGTAAAATTATATCTTCTGTTTCCTTTTATTTTTACAAATATAGAATGGAATGTTTCGAAATAGAATTGAACGAAGAAACGAACGCGTATTTTGATATTGATAGTGCTAAGGAGGAGATTCAATTTGATAAACTGTTGAACATGGTACATTTTAACATACGGAGTATACGAAAAAATTATAATAATTTATTGTTATATTTGAATGCTTTGAACTTGGATAATTTGGATGTAATTGCTCTGTCTGAGTGTTGGGATTTGCATGAGGAATCAAATTATGTTATTCCTGGTTTTGATATATTTTATAATGAGTCAAAATATAATAAAAATAACGGCTTATTAGTTTATGTGAAGTTGTCAATAAATGTGATTGTTCAAGTTGTTCAGCTTTCGGAGACGAATTTGTTGCATTTATCTTTCGACATGAGCGTTAGAAGCTATGGCTTAACTGCATCGTATAGACCACCATCTACAAACATGAGCCTTTATGTTGAGGAATTAAATGAATATTTAACGAACTTGAGCTATGGGGATGTTGAGGTTTTTTTGAGTGATATAAACATTAATATTGGTGATATAGACAGTATGAATGTTTTGGAATATCAGTCTTGTATGGGACAGAATGGATTCGTTCCTGAGATAAATGATTTCACTAGGGTAACAAATGATTCGTCCACTATCATTTATGTGAAGCTCAAGGCTAATTCTCGACAAGGCATTTTCTTGTATCCTGGTATTATAAAAACTTCAATAACGGATCATTGGTAGATTTTTCTGTCGGTAAAATCAAGGTCTAGCGAGGAACATATTTTGCATGCCTCTCCATCAAAACGAACTTTTCTAAATAAGCACAGACTTGTCTCCTTGAGGAGTGAAGATTGGCGCCAAGTCTTAAATGAGTCAAATCCCCAGATGGCGTATACCGCCTTTTTAAAATATTTGAAGAAGCTTATGCGGAAATCATCGTATACAAAAAGTATTGAGGTGAAAATATATAAAAAGAAACAACCTTGGATTACGTTTGGGCTGATAACATCTATAAAACGGCGAGATAAAATGAAAGTTTGGTTAAGATGGAATTTCAATCCGGAGAACAATCGGAAATACACTGAATATAGGAATTTACTAAATAGCCTGATAAGAAAAACTAAAGAATCTTATTTCATAAAACAGTTTGAACTTGCTGGTAATAACGCTAGGAAATTTTGGAAGACGCTGAATCAGATTAATAATAATTGTAAAATTGAATCCAATATCCCTGGTGAAATAGTTGATGAGGATGGTTGTTCTGTCACGGAAATAAAAGAGAAAGCAGATAAATTCAATAGTTTTTTTGTTAATATCGGAAACGTTTAGCACAGCGTATAAATAGATCGACCATTGTTGATGCTTTGAATGTCCCTGCGAGTGTGTCCTCTATATTCCTCGAGCCTGTTGATGAGAATGAGATTGTGAGCACCATTGTTTCATTGAAGAATGGTGCTAGCCCTGGACCTGATGGTATTGCTTCATCCCTTATTAAGCACATTTATTCATTCATGTTGAAACTTCTAGTTCATATCTTTAATTTAAGTTTTTCAAATGGTATAGTTCCAACAGAATGGAAAGAGTCGCATGTAAGTTGCGTTTTTAAGGGTGGAAATAGATCTGAAATGACAAATTATCGCCCAATCTCTGTGATCAATAATTTTGCGAAGATCTTCGAAAAGTGTCTCAAGAGGAGACTGATCTTATTCCTCGAAAAAAATAATTCCTTAAGTGGCAGACAATTTGGGTTTAGGGATAATACTTCTACCACGGATGCGATTCAGGAACTTGTTGATGGCGTCGTCCACTCTATGGACGAAAATAAAAAGGTAATAGCAGTATTTTTGGATTTGGCTAAGGCCTTTGATACCGTACCATACTCTACTTCTTGATAGACTGGAAAAGGTTGGTGTCAGAGGAGTTAGTTTGAAATTGTTTCCGAGTTATTTGGATTATCGGATTCAGTGGGTCAAGATAGAAAGCGTCTTGAGTCGGCCATTGAAGGTTGATATCGGCATCCCACAGGGGACTGTACTTGGTCCGATCCTCTTTTTGGTTTTTATTGACTGGTTGCTTCGTGCTACGAGTCTTGAGGTGGTCGCTTATGCTGATGATTCTGTTTTAACTTTCAGGAGGGATACATGGGAGGAAGCTTATCAGATTGCGGTTAAGGGTGTTAATACTATTTTTCAACTGTTATCAGATTGTTTGTTAAGTTTGAATATATTTAAATCAAAGTTCATTACATTTTCACTTAGAGCATCTGATCAGCCGGAGTTTGAGTGGATACATCTGCATATGGATCAATGTAATTTGTTGACACGTCAGTGCCCGACTGTTGAAAAGGCCGAGTCGGTCAGGTATTTGGGAGTTATTATCGATCAACATCTGAGATGGAGCGAGCATTTTAATCTTCTTAGTATACTATCCTCACGAAATTGTTCATAAGTATGCACATTAGCGTTCTGCTCCTGATCACTAAATTTCAGATTCATCAGATTCGAAATTTGGAAAACATTGAGAAAAAAAAGTATTTTAAGTTTGAGTAAATGCAAAACCCTCAGAATTATTTTGCACAATTATGAACTCAACAGAGATATTCAGGCTCCAAACCTACTTCCACAGTTTCAATTCTCTCTCTCATTCCGTACGAAAGTTATAATGTTCAAGATATAGGTAAACGAGAGATGAGAGGAGTACTTGGGGTCTTGCAAAAAATTATTAAAGATAAAACGTTGATATGTTACCATAGCATTGTTGAAATATACTCATTCTGTGGCCAAATAATTGAAGAAATTATTCTCTCTGGGTGTAACTTCTAACGTCACTGAGTATATTATCAAGTTGATTGGATATTTGAATTAGTCTTAACTATAGTTAAGCATTGAAAATCACCAAAAGTAGTTAATCAATTAAAGCATAAGCACGTTATACTCGTGACACCCAATCAGTTCCTTTATAACTATGTCAAAAGTAGTTGTCGGTATAACTGAATTTTTTTTTGGAAATATATAAAGGGTGCCTACTTTTAAAAGAACCAAACTTCAAGGAGAGATCATACGAGTTATTTCCAACAAAGAATGTCATATAACACATGGTCGAAATGTTGGTGATTATTCTTCAATTTAACTGTTCTTGATTTCACGAAATATTTCAAGATTTTCCATGAAATCAATAATACTTCAGATATCCTTGAAGCCTGGTCAAATTTTACCACATTTCTGGAAACGGCATTACATTTGCTACTAGATAAGAAGTTCTGTGTACCACAAAATTCTTATTGCGGGCATGGAGGAGATGAACGAGAAAATGTGTTTCATATTTGCCAATGATTTTACCGATGAAAAATTATTAATTACGGACATGTTTTCTTTTCAACAAAAAATATCTCATTCAGTGTGCTTTCGGATGACATATAAACTTTTGTGCTAGCTGCTTATCCTCTGCCACAATAGCATGGCTAAGGAGATAATAACGAAAGTTAAAATATTCCAAACCTAAATTTGCTCTATCTTGAAGCCCTTTATGATTGAATATTGAAGTAATTCTCATGGAAATCATTAATTTATCTGTCGAATCAAAATAATTCAATCGAATAAACTTAATTTTAGGAATACAGATTTCAAGAGAGAATGTTTAGAAACAGATTACTACTACTTATAAAAATTGTTCGAAATATCCAACGCCTTGTTCAATACATTTCGCACAACGTTTTCGCTATGAATCTACAACACTGTGAAGTTCACACTGACACATTTCTGCACAACACAATTTTATTCTTTCAATCAGATCCTCTCGAGTCTGAACGCGAATTTTGATATACTTTGTCTTTCAAGGTGTTTCAGACATAAAAATCAAAAGGCGTAAGGTCGGGGCTCCTTGGTGGCCATCTTACTTTCCAATCCTTTGCACCCTAAAATATTCATCCATTAAGTCCCGTACATTGCGGCTATTATGAGCTGGGCAGCCATCCGTTTGAAACCGGACATTTTGTCTGTTAGCCAGGGACATTTTATCCAATATGTTAAGCTGCTTTGGATCAATGTAATGAATTCTTCAGCCTTGAGGCGATCGGGAAGTATTACTGGCCCGAAAAGTACACCTCTCATGACTCAACCACACGTTGACCATTAATTCATGTCGGAAATGAGAAACAATAGTCGCATGGGGGTTTTCTCTTTCTCATCAGTTCATGATATCCTATCGCCCCCCACACTCCTAACTATTCAGGTACCACCTACAAAATGTTAGTCTCGTCTCAGCATCTACGGGTAACAGATTCTGCACCTTTTTCAAATGATATGGATGTAACTTATTTTTTTTTTTTTGAGTTCTCGGTGTACTGCAGAACGATACTTGTGGGGTCCTTCCGAACAGCTTGAAGTATCGCAGGTGCATGCTGGCCTTGCAGACAATTTCGACCACCTTCTCTGATTCGGAAACCACCAAATGAGCCTGTTTCAACTAATCGCCTGAACACTTGTACAAATGTCTTTCTATTTGGTTGGCGTCTGTTGGAAGAATGCAAACCGTACTCTCGAACCGCTGCCTCAGCATTTCCATTCGCTAATTCATAAATGAACAACATATCGCGATATTCGATGTTCGAAAGAACAGGCAAATTTTCTCGATTTTTTCTAGAATATTTGTTATAAATTGAGTTAATTCCTAAGATTCAAGGAAACGTACTAATACCCCAAATTATCATGTGACCGAAACTGTCAGATTTTAAATTCAATATTAACTTTGATATTCAATTACAAGGAGCTTCAAGATATAGCAGATTAAGGTTTGGAATGTTTCAAATTTTTGTGGTTATCTTCTTAGCCATAATATAATGGCAGAGGACAAGCAGCTGGTACAAAAGTTGATATCTCATTCGAAAGCACACTAAATGAGGTATTTTTTGCTGAAAAAATATCCATAATTGATGATTTTTCATCGATAAAATCATCGGAAAATATGACTGATATTTTCTCCTTCATCTCTGTTCCGTCGCATTAGAGGCGGCCCTGTCGTTTGAAATTACTTTGTCATCGATATTTCGATCTGGTGGTTTTGAGAATTGCCGTTCGAATTGTTTTAGCTTCCGATTATTTGTTTTCTAATTATTATATATCGCCTTAGAAAACATGAAAAGTCATTCAGAGATTTTGATATATTTATGCCTGTTAATTTCACATAACACATCAATCAGAGCATTCGGAATTATAAACTGACTATATCCTTCTTTACATGCATTAATTTTATAAATTATATTATATTTGTAACTAATAAGAAGTTTATTTCGTTCATTCAGTCCACCTCCAAATAGACCTTCCAATCAATTTCGTTAATTTGCCCTCTTCTTATTAGAAGGGATGCATCTAAAAACGTTCAGTCTAGTTATAGTCAAACTTGTCGCATGTAGCCTTCCTACATTATGCACTATCATTAGGATAGTCAAATTTGTTGTACGTAGCTTGTGACATTTCGGTCCAAGTTATCGCGGTTATTATTATTAATATAGTAATCCAGTCGATTGCCAAAGTATTGGCCAATTCATTACATTTATGTTCAGTGTAATAATTATACCTTTTAATTAGGTTTATATACAGTAAAGCAAGAATTATAGTTCGTTGTTACAATAGTGTATTTCGAGTGTTTTACTTTAATTCCTTACAATCTTCGTTGGTTTATCTTATTGGATAAACAAAGCTAGTTCATCATTGATATAACTACATACAAATGTCCTTGAAGTAAAATTCGTCATTAAAATACGTCAAAATACTGCCCACTTAAACCTTTCGTAATTAATCAACGAGATTAATTAATTTGCTTTTGCCTGTTATTTCAAAATACTGAAACTAATAGCCAAAATACTGCGGTAAACTAACCGTGGTACGTTACATAATGGTCCTTCGAGCCGGATATATGAAACATTTAGTCCATGCGAGCCAGATATACGATATTGGAAAACATTGGAATATTGAAGCATCACCTGTCACCGGACATTGGTACCTGACTCCTGGAGAAGGCAGAACCAACCGTTGGAGTTCAACATCAAGTGCCTATTAGTGCAAACGTGAGTGAGAATTCATCGAAATAAGTGTAAGTACGCTGAAATTGTGCACTCTGGATTATTCCAGGATTAAAAGTGGTAAGTCAAGTGTACCATCAATTAATTTGTAATCATATGCTCATATCTTTCCCTGCATTTCGAAGATTATGCGTATTTCAATATTGATTTATATCGATCCATTAAGAAAATGTCGGCATCAGAAATCAAGCTCTTAGAGATTAGGCGAAAACATGCTATATGCAAACTCACTTCATTTGAGAATTATTTGCAAACAGTAGACATTTGTTTTATATTTTTGCAACAATTTCTCGGTGAAGTAGACCGAGCGTACGATACCTTTATGGAAATTCAATCCGAGTTGGAAGTACTCGTACATGAACCTGAAGTTATCAAAAAATTGGATGATGAATTTGCTGAAAGGTATTGGGTAGTCTTTCGCAAAGCAAGAAATTGAAATATCGCGAGTCGAATATGACTCAGGTATCGCATCTGCAGGATTTACGACCCTATGGTGAGTAATCAACCCAAAATTAGCAACTCGCCATACATGGCCCGTCAAACGAAGAATATAAAATTATATCCCTATTTAGTAAAATTAGATTTCACGGTGTCCAATACACCACATATACCTGCGATTAAATCCCTTCAAAATTTCTTTTCCAATACAAAATTATAATCGGAAGAGAACTCATTTGGGAAGACTGATATAAAAATCAGTCAACAATTCACTTCACGCGACGCATACAGGTCGTAAAATCTTGAAGAGAACGTTTGCCCATAAGGGTCTTAAATCAAAATACCGTACTTCGAAACTCCCATTGTGTTTTAAAGTACCAGATGTTGAAGCGGAATTACAAAATCTCTTGTTATGCAATATTCAGGAGTATTTGTTATTGAAACAAAATAAGATTGAATGTTATCTCTTGACCTTACCTACGGATATAGAATTGCGCTCTCAAGTCTGTAGAAATTTGGATTATGTATATACAAGGCACATATCGTCTGAGGAAATTTACGGCGATCTTGTTATATGGGGTCAAATTCCCCACAAATGTTTACAAACACACATTTTGCATCCTAGCCCACTACGGCTAATGCAAAATACCTTCCGATCTAGCAATTTTGAGAATTGTCGTTCGAACTGTTTACACTTCAGATTATATGTTTTCTAATCATTATATATGGTCTTAGAAAACATGGAAAGTCATTTAGAGATTTTGATATATTTATGCCTGTAAATTTCACATGAAACATCATTCGGAATTATAAACTGACTCTATACTCAATTACTTGCATTCATTCCATAATTTTCTGTAACCAATAAGAAGTTTATTTCGTTCATTCAGTCCATCTCCTAATGGACCTTCCATAATATTTCGTTAATTTCCCTCTTTTTGCTAGAAGGGATGCATCGATTACCTCTAACGTTCAGTATTTGAAAAGACTGTAACATATTCAAGTAATAGTCAAACTTGTCGCATGTAGCTTTGCTACATTATGCACTATCATTAGGATAGTCAAATTTGTTGCACGTAGCTTGTGACATTTCGGTCCAAGCTATCGCGGTTATTTGTTAATATAGTAATCCAGTCGATTGCCAAAGTACTGGCCAATTCATTACATTTGTTTTTAGTTTAATAATCATACCTTTTGACTTGGTTTATATAAAGTAAACCAAGAATGATAGTTCGTTTTTATTATAGTGTATTACAGGTGTTTTACTTTAATTTCTTACAATCTTCGTTGATTTATCTTATTGGATAAACAAAGCTAGTTCATCATCGAGATAACTACATACAAATGTCCTTGAAGTAAAACTCTTCGTTAAACTACGTCAAAATACTGCCCACTTAAACCTTTCGTAATTAATCAACAAGATTAATTAATTTGCATTTGCCTGTTATTTCAAAATACTGAAATTAATAGGCAAAATATTGCGGTAAACTAACCGTGATACGTCACAATTTTCATACCACGCCCGCAATAAGAATCATTTGGCAAACAGAACTTCTTGTAGCAAATTTAATGCCGTTTCCAGAAATGTGGTCAAATTTCATCAGGCTACAAGGATAACTGAAGTATAATTGATTTTATGGAAAACTTGAAATATTTCGTGAAATCAAGGAATGTTAAATTGAAGATAGCTATCAACATTTCGACCATGTGTTATATGACATTCTTTGTTGCAAATAACTTGTATGATCTCCCCTCGAAGTTTGGCTCTTCTAACAGAAGTTTAAAACTGGAAAAAGAAACTCACATATAATATTCAATTCAATCTGGGCATTAGCGGGTTCACCAACGCCATTTACCGCAATACATTCGTAAATACCAGCCAGATGTCTGTCTGAAGCCGTAAATTTCAACATTTCCCTGTGGTCGATCAGTTTCAGTTCTTCATCCTGGAAAGGAAATATTTCAGCGGAAACGTTACAAGAATATCATACGAATTCAAGGAAGTAATTATCAAGTTACCTGAAAATTCCACGTTACTATTGGGTACGGAACACCAGAAGGAGTGCAGGATATCCTTACTTCTTCGCCGAGTTTGACTTGGAGGAAACCAGTTGGTGGGAAGGGTGAAACTGAAGGAGGATCTGAAATATCGATTCAATTATTATTAAAGATTTTCAATAGCTTTCATCTGTGGATTTATATTGTTCAACGTTTACAAAGTTTTTCACGATGTCTGCTCCTCAGACGTTTCTAGCTAAATAATAATTTTAATCAGACGTTATATCTTCTAGAAAATAATACTTGTTTTTTTAATTGAAACAACCTATCCATAATGTCGTTTAAAACTTGTTTTCTTTTTTTAAAATTGATTAACAATTTTTATTTTTCAAAAAAATTGATAATTTTTGACTCTGAGATCTAAAGCATGAAATTAAACGTGAAATGAGATAGCTCAACGTTTTTTTTACCTCAAAGTCACATTTTCATTTGCGTGATATAGGGTGGTTCACATGAAAAAATTAATTAGAGTTAAGTTTTTCAAGTAAAATGTCCCGTGTTTTTCCAAAGTAGTAAGCTTAACAATTTCAGATTAACTTCATTCAGATACTCTTATTTTGAAATAGGAACTTAAACCATTCCAAACAACACCTGCTACGGTTTTTTTACGCGGCTTTTCCTTTGGAGTTTCAGCATACTTTTATTAAAATTTAAGTAAGAGTTTCTAAAAATATTGGATGGAGTAGTCCTTTACTTTGTAATAGTTCATTCCCAAAATGGAATAAATAAGAAAATAGTTAGTTTTCTATCACTCTTTTTGTGTTTTCAAGAAATTTTCAAAAAATATTTTGAAAGTTATTAATCAATTGAAAGAAATGTTTATTACAAATTTTGCATACAAACTCATTCAACGCAATTTGTTTTCAATCGAACAGAATTACTTTTCAGTAGTTTGTGGAGAAATGAATTATAATATAATAACGGAGATTTCTTGAATTTATTGATTATTCAGACATAGTGAGTGCAATAAAACTGTAGATGTAGAATGGTGACTATTTCTTGCAAAATATCGATAATTCCCAAAGCAGAACACTTATTAGCTCTGGCTTTAAGTAATCTGCAGTCACTACGGTCCTAAAGAGGACACTCTATAAAGATAGAGATCCTCGTTCAGATATACACGGAGGTCCTCTGTTTTCTGCCTATTACCAATTATTTTACACTTGGCTAGGAAAGTAAGGAATTCTACATTTATCACAGATTGGATCATACTCCGTCTCGACCAACTTGATATTTGAAAGGGAGTTTTGTTTGGAGATAGTAGATTTCATCAAATCAGAATCATTCAGTTGCAATCCAGTTATAATTATATATATTATTCTTTCTGACACTCCGCTTAATCTACAGAATTTCACCCTCCACGTTGAGGAATCGTGCTTAGCACGATTCTGTCCTTACTCCTGATGACAATTAAATCTCTCTGATTTCATCTCTGAGTTTCCTCCTTCAGTGTTTTGAACTTTAAGGTTCTTCGGAAAGTAATTTCGTTTTTTTCCAGCAGAAGAATTAATTGTATTGTTTCGAACCCAACTTCACACTTAAGCCGCAGAATATTTATATGGTTTGAGAGCTGATGTGGCAAGCCTCGTGTGTGTAAAAGTTCAATCAATTCTACGCAGTAGTTTTTGGTTGGTGCCCTTTTGAATATGGAACGAATTAAGCAGCATATTCGACATATTTTAGTTTTGTAATATAGAGGGGGCTAAAATACTGTTCCAGTCAGAAAGAAATTAAGCGATTTGTATGAAGAAGTTGTCTTGACAGTACGCCAGTGCCAGAACTGGTTTGCAAAATTTCGATCCGGCAATTATGAATTCGAAGATGCACCACGTTCCGGAGGCTTATAAAGACATTATTTGATGCAAATCGGCGAATAATAACACGTGAAATCGGTGAAAGGTTAAATGTATCTAATTCAACTGTTTATGACCACTTGAAAGGCCTGGGTTTAACCTCGAATCTCAATATATAGGTTCTCCATGTTCTCACGGAGAAAAATTAGTGTCGCCTCATTGACGTCTGTGCTTTGCTTTTCGAACGTCAGGAAAATGATCCATTTTTACTGGGGACGAAAATTGGGTTGTATATAAGAATGTCAAACGCAAGAGATCATGGAGCAAAAAAGATTAATCAAAATCCCACCAAACAGGCAGCATCACCTTTTTTTGATGGATATTGGATTTTGAAAGCCAATATCCATCAAAAAAAGGTGATGCTGTCTGTTTGGTGGGATTTTAAAGGAATAGTTTTCTCTTGAACTTTTACCGGATAACACAACAATTAATTCAGAAGTCCACTGTCATCAGCTATACAAACTGAATGATGTATTTCAACAAAAAAAGCCAGAATGAATCAAGAGAAGAGTGTTCCACCTCATACAAGTTTAGTCACTCGCCAAAAGCTTTTACAGCTTGAATAGGATACACTGCCACACTCACTATATTCTCCAGATCTGCCGCCTTATTACTAGTTCAAAATGAATTTTCATCAAGGAAAGGCCAAATCCATAAAATATTCAGTGTATTGGTTTGTGAGGCCAATTCTTAATTCAAAATCTTTTTCAATTCTCGATTTAAGGCCACTTTTCTCCTTACAGTGTGTGATACTCTTTAGACAATCACTTGTCAATGAGACAGATGTAGAAGCAAGAAAACGATACAGTCGTAAACACACTCAATTGATTTCTCTACAAATTTCTTCTGGATAAAAATACAACTGAAGAAAACTATGGAAAAATATAAAAATGGTGAAAAGCAATGACGTGAGGTCAGGAACTTTTGCGCGCTTGTTCATATCGCCTACGACCTTCTTGAAAATCTCGAAACAATCAAGAGTTCTTGAAATATTCTATGAACAAGCCTTCTATCATTATTCTATATCTAAATGATAATGCTTTTCTATTTATAACATATATATTTTCAAATCTTCTAATTATATGATCCTCACGAAATTTTTCACTTGTCTTTGTACCGTTCTTTTATATCTGAATGCTAAATTTAAACTTGATGCTTTTGCTATGGTTTCTTTAGCGCCCAACGCTGCTTCACTGATGAATTTTTGTTTTTTTTTCGATCTTCTGACCACATGGTCCTAACGAAGTTTTACTGGGGAATATGTACATCATCATTATACTTTAAAACCGAAAATTTGAAATCAATTGTATCAGTTAAAATTTTGATAAAATAAGAGAAGATTTCAAATGTGAATAACTGCAAAACAGTTGGATTTATTTCCCCAATAATAAAATTAGTCGAGATATTCAAACCTCAAACTCAGTCTGAAAATTTCAAGTTTCTTTCTCTTTTCTTTCGAATGTTATTGTGTTTAAGGTAGAATTCAAGGCCAATCTACTCAAACTATTTTTTTTTATTTTCTGATCATATAGTCATCACGAAATTTTGCAAATATTCTTTTTCTAAATGCTGAATTTCAGATCGATCGAATCTATGGTTTCGAAAATATTGGAAAAACTATCACAAATTTTCAGACGTGAATAACTGTAAAACTGTTGAACTGGTTTGCCGCTTAACAAATTTAGCTGAGATGTTGAGACTTCAAAACTTCCCTGAAAATTTCAAAGCTGTTCAGTGGGACAGAATTACATTTGACCTTGTATTTTTCATCACTGAGTACAACCTAGTCATTTGAGACCATTTTCGGCACGAAATTCTGAAATTACAGACATTTGGGTAAAACGGTAGCGCGGAGTTCCATGGAACAAGGGCGCAAAAATAAAAATCCAACATTTTATCTTTGTTAATTCTCGTCGAATTTTGAAAAACTAACATATATTCGCAGATAACTTAGAGAACTTCTTCATATATAAGTATACTGAGAACAAATCCTGAAATGATTCGTACAATAAATAAATTCATTAGTCGTCATATAGCTTTTTCACAATTGGTTATTCTTTACTCAGGTTTTTAATTCGAGACAATCAGTATTTGCCAGTTGATTAATAAATTTCCTTGCTATTCATTGGTAGATATATTTGGCGATTTCTGTTGGTAGTTCGAAAATGACTAAATGTCAAATCACTGACTCGAATTGATAACTGTAATATAGTTAAATAATTAACCAAAAATACATACAACATAAACTACGTACTATAATAGTATCAATACATGTATACCTAATTACTTGTGGTTTATAAGAATGAAAATACAATGTCAGGCTTTTATTGGATTGATTGCTCGGAAAGTAGTTCAGTGTTTTTTTTTTTTTTTGGGAAATAAAAGACAATTTTTGTATAATGAATGAATATTTCATTAAATTATATATTGGCCCTTTTGGTCCAACACCTCAAAAAAAAAAGATTTCTTTAAAATCCCACTCAACAGAGAGCATCATCTTTTCTGATATTGGCTCTCGAAATGCTTTGAGCCGGTTCTTCTTTTTTGTTCCATGATATTTTGCGTTTGACATTGTTATATAAAACCCATTTTTCGCTCCCAGTAATGATGCGCTTCAAAAATGGATCATCTTCCTGACGTTTGAGAAGGGAATCACAGACGTCAACGCGATATAAATTTCTCTCCGTGAGAACATGGGGAACTCATATATCGAGCTGCGAGGTTAAACCCAGGCCTTTCAAGTGGTCATAATTAGTTGAATTCGATATATTTAACCCCTTACCGATATCACGTGTGTTATTCGCCGATTTGCATCAACTAATGTCTTTATCAGCTTCAACCGGCCTTCTCGAACGTGGCGTATCTTCGACATCAAAATTGTCGGATCGAAATTTTGCAAACCAGTTCTGGCACTGGCGTACTATCAACATATTTTCTCTATACGTTAATTTCTTTCTGGCTAGAACAGTATTAAACAGTATCGAACAGTAGTTAACTATGAGAAAAATGGTACTTATTGCTCTCTATATTTAATACGCAACGAACCAAAAATTACTGCGTAGAATTAATTCAACTTTTTCACACACAAGCCTTGCAAAATCAACTCTTAAAACATAGATTGATTATGCGGCTTAAGTGTGAAGTTGGGTTCGAAAAATTACAATTAAATCTGCTGTCGGGAAAAAAATAAATTACTTTCCGAACAATATTATATATTTAGAGAGAGCTCAGTTCGATGAATTGACTACAGACCCCATGATATAGTTACGCCACTGTTTGCGATATGAACAGTGTAACTGAAAAATTGATTCCTTACGAAAATTAAGAGTATTTAATTCAAAAATTACAATTTTTTCAATATTTCCTTAACCGCTCCAGACATTCCAATAAAATTCTGCAATATTTGAGAACTAGCAATGGTGCATGTTTTAGGCGAAAAAAGTTATTCTAATCAGTGGCGTGCAGGCAGAATACTCGCTAAGCATTTTCTATGAAAAATGTGGTACGTCGCAGTTTCTGTCCCGTCTAGATTTTTTTATTTGTCCCAATTGAAGGAATAAATGGACTAGATTTGTTTTCGCAGAATCGTTTTCGAGTGAAAAAATAAAAAAGCATATGAATATATGTTGGGGAATAAAACACTATATTTTATCAAATGTTCACCTATTATTCACTTAGTATGTGATACTAATAACGCATATTTTCTTATTTATCTTCTGACTGGTTGTTCGCGATCTCGAGATTTCCCAAAATATCGCTTTGGCAGTGATTTTTGTATAGCTAAGTCGATTAGATGTTTTTGGAGCTCTGGTGGTCCAGTATATATATAATTGTGGATGGGCATTTCAGCAATTTCCCTACACGAGAGTGGGTTCTTGAAATTTGTTTCTTTTATTAGAGATGTCGATTCTTGATATTAATCTCTGAGATTGTTGGCGCATTATCCTGGATGGAAATCTTTTTCCACTGTATATTTCGCCGTGCCTGGAGGTTTAGTCTGTCGAGCACATTCATTTATTTGGAAAATTTATAGTGAGGTTTATTGGAACAGTATGAAATTCTCGCTGTAGAGAAGGTTAAAGGCAAAGTAGTTGGATCTGTATGAGTTCTGTTTTCCCTGCCTTTGGACGATAGAATTACGACAAAATTGCCAACGTAAAAAAGCATCAATTGACATTTCACGTGGAAGATTTGTGAACAGTAGTATAGTATTGGAGGGTTCAACAGGGCCGTGAGAAGCTGAGTGACCAATAATATATTAATTTTTCAGAAGATATCTCGTTAAATATCGATCAAACAATTTCAGATACATACTCGTTGTCAAGGTGACATTTCACACTAAAGTTATAAGCAGACAACAAGGTTGGCAATAAATGTGAGAGAAAAAGTTGAACAAGGACACTATTACTGTTTCGAAATGAACAGCTGGAAATTTGATCATCTTATTAATTAAAATTTGTTCAGAAACTCGACCACTTAATGCACTTCACCAGCCACTTCCAAGGAGTTTTTTGCACCGAAACGAATGCTAAACAGAAATATTTTAGAAAATTAGAAAATTTTACAATTGAACTTAAATGATAAATGGAAGTTCTATGATCGAATAGAGTATATGTCTCTTGCTTTCCTTTTCCGTTGAATTTAGAAATGCATAGTCTTGAGTAGTGTTAGAATTATGCTCAGCTTTGTAGGTTGAAATTTGTCAGACGAAAGTATGAAATATTGAACGATTTTTCTCATTAAAAAAATAATTTATTGGGTACTTACGCATTACTTCTATAGCGTGAGTTTGTCGAACAGTGGACCATGGTGAAGGCCTGATTATTTCGCAGACATATTCCCCTGTATCCTCTGGTTGTGCCTTGATAATCTCCAAAGATCCGTTGTTCCACAACATGAGTCTATCTGGCATTCGAAGCTCTGGGTCAGAGCTATCGACCAGCAGTTCTTTATTCTTGTACCATTTTATTGTTACTGCATAGGCACCATCTGAAACAGCTATGTAGTACAAATTTGCAAATTGATTTATTTTATTAATGACAAGTTATATTTATTTTTTATTTGAATTAACCGTCTCTACATATTAGACTGTTCATTATAATGAACAACTATGATTAAATGAACAGAATTTGTACATTTCCAAAAAAAGATTGATTCGATGATTAAAGTTGTGCAAGATGAGCTCATATGATGAAAAAAAAATTAAAACGTTAAAGATTTAATGGGAAATCCAAGTATCACTTCAATTTTTTTTGGTGAGCTGAGATTGTTTTTTCTTCAAACTGTATTTGCAGCGGGCTTCTTAGTAAGAAGTGTTCTGAGATTGCTTCTTAGCAAAGAGGATAGTATTATAATAACAATAACAACAATAACAAACGCTCTTTTCTTAAGAACATATGAAAGAAATGAAAAATCGTCATAGTAGGAAAAAAGATTCAAACACTCTGAAATTCAAGAAAGGATATTCCAAAAATTCATAAATCGGGTGAGGTTCGATATTTATAATTAAATCACTTATTTATTTTGATACACATATATTTGGTTTTTTTCTATCAGTGTCAAAGTATGTATTGAGAAGTGAAAGGGAAATTTATTCATTCATTTATTTATCATTTATTTAGTTATACGAACAAGCCATTTTAAATATTAACAAATAAATCAACATTACAAAATGAGAAAACAAAACTCAGTGAAAATTTTCAAGCACCCTGAAAATATGGTCAAAAATTAATATAATACCAGCTTTAACACACTCATATAAAATTTCCAACCTCCTTTTTATTGCAAAAGACAAAACAACCGGATGAATAATTCTGGAGTCTATAAATTAAGTTGTCTACAGTGTAGTAACGTATACTTAGGACAAAGCGGAAGATCTTTCCATAAAAGGTACAAAGAACATCAATCTACATTTAGGAAGGCTAACTCCAATTTTGCCAAAAATTTTTTCGAAACCGATCATATCTTCCCAGAATTGGACAATCTCGAAATATTGCACGTGGAAATGAAAGAAAAAAAAGTACACATCCTGGAATCCATAGAAATCCACAAATACAAAAAGCACGTACCGATAAAAAAACTATTAAATGAGCAAACGGACCTGTGGCTAACCCCACTTTTTGAAGTTTTGTCGAAACCATCAAGAAATACATACATAGATATATATACATAATATTGAGACATAATTTGTTTATTCATTTTTAAAATGTAGTACCACTACGAAACTCGAGTCACTGTATAATTAGTAAATGAAAGTGATAGAAAACAAAGTAATTTCTCATTTCATTCCAATTAAAATGAACTATCACAAAGTAACGGACTACTCCATCCAATATTTGAAACAAGCAAGTACAGCAGAACAGTGTCCACATTATATTTCTAATTACATCTTAAACGCCAACCAGCTCTTCAGAATGCCTGGTTCACCTAAGAGTGTCTTCGAAATAAAGTCTTCTCAAATTTTATCCAATCAAGAAGCAAGACGAACACTATCCAATCCGGAAGAGCAATAAGATCAGGACAAACCAAATGGCTTAAATCAGAAAGTAAAAAATGGTTCAGCATTAGGAACAACTTGTCTCTACATATAAAGGTACTGCACTCAGAATTTACTTGAAAACTCCACCCGATTGAATTGGACTTACTAGATGATGAAGCCAGACAGACATACTATTTCTATCATAAAACATACAAAATATATTAATCAATCAAAAAAACTTAAGAACCTAATATCCAAACGGAGTAAGAGTAAACAGAATTTAACTCCTAACACAACATCACATAATATAATCATAAATTACTCGAATACCACTTTTTCTACAGATGAAATCAGACTTAATGAGAAAGGTCGAAATTACAATCCCCACATATCCACAAAAAATATCATGGAAACATTAACTTGTAAAACCGAATTAGCATTAATTAAAACACCGAACTCAAACTTCACCAAAGTAAAGATTAAAAACTTAATACTAACCAACAAAGAATCACAGAATTCTAAAGAAAAATCAATAATGAAATCAATTCAAAAAAAAATTCGAAATGATAATTTGATAATGACTAAAGCTGACAAAGGAAACTCTATAAGAAAAACAAATGTTAACTTCCGCTATTTTATTGATTTTCACAACAATTGTTTCGTCATACCATGACTTCATCAGGTGAGTATTTAAACTGAGGTATACAATGCAAAACATGACCTTAAATACACAGCTCTGGTACAAAAAATAGAGGGGTGGAAAGAAAGGTATACAATTAATGAAAAATATTAAGTAGGGGGGATCTATTTAAATCTATTTGATCATTCAATAAAATTTGTCTTTTATTATATCTATTGATTTCTAAAGTTTCTAACAGATTTAGTTTCTGACTTTTGTTTTCAATATGTAATATTTCATAGTTCATATTGAAATTATGGCCAGTCTCTAACAAATGGTTGGCATAAGTTGAATTCGGTTTATTATTAATGTTAACATTTTCATGTGTTAACATTTTTCATGTCCTCGTATCCTTGTTTGGAATGAACGGCCTGTCTGTCCCACATATACACATGGGCAATCACTACATGTTAACTTGTAAACTCCTGATTTTTTGTTTTTAGGAATGACGTCTTTATTATTTTTCATTAAGCTGCCTAAAGAATTAATAGTTTTAAAAGAGATGTTATATTTTTCTTTTTTTTTAAATATCTAGCAATTTTTTCAGATTTTTGGCCTATGTAAGTTAATGAAATAAATTTGGTTTCGTTTGAATTTTGAAATTTTGGATATACAAGTGATATTGCTTTCTTGTAATTTATTTTATCAAGTAAATTGTATACAATAAACGGATTGACATCATTATTTAAAGCTATTTGTTTAATCGTTTTATACTCTTTGTCAAAATTTTCTTTCGTCATGGGTATGTTAACCAATCTATAAAGCATACTATTATAAGCTGACAATTTTTGTGAAAATGGATGGTTTGAAGTATAATGAATCGTACCATCTGTATGTGTAGGTTTTCTGTATATGGAAAAGTCATGTCTATTATTAATTTTAGTGATTTTTAAATCTAAGAAATTGATGCTATTATTTACTTCATCTTACTGTGTGAATTCAATTGTTGGATATAATTATCATTATCATTTATTGATAGATTCCAAAAATGAACTAAGTTGTCTATTTGTGCCATTAAATAAACAAATTATGTGTTCTACATAGCGGTACCAATAAACGAAATCTTTAAAATATGGGAGTTTTCGATATTGGTTTCTACGTGATCCATGAATATTTCTGATAACTAGATAAAACGTACCGTTGAACATAAAATAATTTTGATCTAGGCAAACGTTTAATATTTCTGTTTTTACAACAGGATTAGTTCGTTTTTGGAGTAATAAATCATCAACTAATTTTATGGTTTCACTGACCGGTATACTAGGACAGACTGGGTATACTGGTTCATTCCAAACAAGGATACGAGAACATGAAAAATGTTACATTAATAATAAACCGAATTCAACTTATGCCAACCATTTGTTAGAGACTGGCCATAATTTTAATATGAACTATGAAATATTACATATTGAAAACAAAAGTCAGAAAATAAATCTGTACGAAACTTTAGAAATCAATAGATATAATAAAAGACAAATTTTATTGAATGATCAAATAGATTTAAATAGATCCCCCCTACCTTTATTTTTTGTACCAGAGCTGTGTATTTAAGGTCATGTTTTGCATTGTATACCTCAGTTTAAATAACCACCTGATGAAGTCATGGTATGACGAAACAATTGTTGTGAAAATCAATAAAATCGCGGAAGTTAACATTTGTTTTTCTTATATTGAAGATGAATTTCCGTCAAGTAAAGACCGAGACAATCAAAAAAAATCAAAAAACTAAAAAGAGATCCCACCCTAAAAAATCAACTTAAACTAAAAGCAAATATATTCAAATTACTTTATCAGACTATGATAAATTCAAACTCATTAATATGAATCCTAACCCGCCCAAACTATATGGCCTTATTAAAATAAATTCACCCATACTACCTGTTCTATCATACATTAATAGCCCCCTTGCGAAACTAGCCTCCAAATTAAGCAAAATTTTTAAAGAACTAAAACATTTTAACTCACCCTATTCTTTGGAAAATTCAATTGAGCTCACAAAAAAACTGAAAAATTTCACCACTATACTTAACACTATTCTAGTATCGTTTGATGTAGTTGATGTGTTTTCCCGAATATACTGAATGCTGAATGTATAAATGTAATCGAATACATCCTAACAAAAAAAATACCACCAATTCTCTCATAAAACATGAAATTTCAACCCTTTTCGAACTTTGCGTGAAAAAAAATTACTTTCAATACCACTTTTCGCTGAAATTTTCATGTCCTTTTTCGAAAGGAAAATTCTAAAATCCACATACCCAAAGCATATCACTTTTTGGTACAGATAAGTAGACGATATATTGGCTTGCTTCTGCGGAACACATTCAGAATTAGAAAACACACTAGAATATCATAATAGTTTGCACCTTAAGGTAAAATTCTCTATGGAAACACAATGTGATAACAAAATAAATTTTCTGGGCATAACTTTAACTAAGAATAATGATGAAATTTTCTTTGATATATTTTGAAAACCCACATCGACAGACACAACCATACCCAAGTTTTCAAACTACCCGAACACTCATAAACTCACTACATATGGATCAACGATACAGCAGCATTTTCAATTTTTTTAAATAATATTACGTTAAAAAGGAACTGAATACAATCAAACGAATAGCGACAAATAATCATTTCGAAACTAAAATCATAAATTCCCTCATAAATAAAAAACAAATACTTCAAGAAATATATATATATATATATATATATATATATATATATATATATATATATATAATAAATATATATAAATATTTGTAATAAAATGTAGTAACAGTACGAAACTCGAATCACTGTATAATCAGTGAAGAGATAGAAAACAGAGTAATTTCTCATTTCATTCCACCCTGAAATAATTTTTCAATTGTAAGATTAAAACATAAAAAAGATCTATCTCAACTATACCAGCAGCATGTAGTGCTGTATCGAGAGGATTGTTCATTGAGTAATTGGTTCTGCTAAATTTTATGTTAAATTGTTTTAAAGTTCTGAGATCCATCTTCTGTAGGAGATAAGGACAGTCGATATAATTATGCAAAATTTATATACAAGCATTATCTCAAAATTATATCAAGGTATTCAGGGGATGTAAGGGATAATTTGTCTCTAATGTCCGCGTATCGGATAGAATCAGAGGTTAATTCCCATTTGTTTCCTATCCACTTCAAAAATTTGTTCTGTACTCTTTCAACGGCTTGTTTATGTACTGCATAATGAGGTGACCATATAACACATGAATATTCAACAATGTTCTCACATACGCTATATACATTGTCTTCATGGAAGAGACACTAAAGTCTTGCATATGTCTTTTAATGAAGGGCAGCATTCTAAAAGCTCTCGATGATACGCAATTTATGTGCTCTGTGAAACTCAAGTCAGTATCCAGCAAAACTGCAAGATCCCTCATCGTGTTGAACGATTCCAATAGACACGAGTCTACTGAATAATCGAACAAGATCAAAGAATTGGTTCGGAAAAATCGCATAGTCTGGCATTTATTTACATTAATTTCCAAATCATTCTGTACACACCATTCAACAACGTTATCGATATCCCTCTGAAGTAACAAGCAATCAGTCAGGGATCTTATAAGCCGAAACAATTTCATATGATCAGCAAATAGAAGAAAATAACACAATTTTATAACAGTTTTTATGTTATTGATGAAGCAAAAATATAAAGGTGATCCTTGTGCGATTCCTGAACTTACTTCAATACCCTCGGAAAAACTCTCAGAAATCTTGACGAGCTGTGTGAACCAAACTAAACGATCCGAAATCCACTCGAGTAGGGGTGACACAAATCCTAAAGCTTTGAGCTTGGCAATGGGTAGCCAATGAGGCAACCTATCAAAAGCTTTAGCAAAGTCTGTATATACCGCATCGACCTGTGATTGCTCACTGAATGCTAATAGGGTCAAATACACGAAACATAGCAGTTTTGTTGTTACAGATCTACCAGCAAAAAATCCGTGTTGCCCTTCAATAAAAACACTTTTAAGAAATGGTGTTATTTTATTGAAAATTTTTGGGATATAAGAGCTTCTCGTTACTAGTCTATAATTTGCCACATCACTAGCATCATCTGACTTGATACCGATAAGTTAAATAAGAAACCTAAAGTTCCCTATAAAACGTACCTACACTTCTCTAGAAACAGTGAGGAAACCTAAAGGTCTAGATAAAACGTACTTACACTTCTTTAGAAAGAGAGCGGAAATCCGATCAGGTCCAGTATCACTTTTTTTCTGGCAGTGTGCCGAGAATATCTAGAACTTCCGTCTGATAGAAATGACAACCTTGAATATCGACTGAATCATATTACTGAATAAATTACTCGCGGATCATCGGGTTTTAACTTTCTATATATTTCAGAAAAGTATTTCCTAAACAGATCGGCAACGCCCGCATCATCGCTCGCCGTTTCATCTTGTAAATACATAGATTTGGGAAATCCTGTGTTTTTTCATCATTTTTGAAAATATTTGGGGTGTGCGGAAATTTCGAGTTAAACCGATTCAATATATTTTTAAAACATCTATCAGTTTCAACCTCACATTCTTCCCTCAGTCTTGGGAACAATAAGTAATCATCTACACTATCGGTTTGTTCATATCTTTTATGCATCTGTTTTTTTCAGAAATCAATTTTATTAGTTCACTAGAAAACCAACATTGAAAAGTAAAACTTTTTACACCTTCTCAGGAACATACAACTTGATGATGTAAATCGCAAGGTAAAATAATATCGTTTGCCTCTTCTATTTTAATAGCAGATTGAGGTGCGAATACAAGATCCAAAGTTACATCATTAAATTTTTTTACGTGATTCATCTGAAAAAGTTCCAAAGTAGCCATAGTTGAACCAAGGATTCCCTGGTTAGAAAGTCCCCCGCCAACATCTAACATATCCATGTCCCAACTAGCCCCAGGTATGTTATAGTCCCCATAACAGATAAATTGAGAAGAAGGGTATTGCTCTATTATGCTCTCAAGATCTTCGCAATGTGTAACATATTGAGATGCTACTGTATTCGGTAGGCTATATACATTGGCAAACAAAAAACACTTCGATGCGATATTGATCATAACAAACACCTGCTCAATGTTAGAGCTACCAATAAATATTTGACGAGAAGAAAACTGGCTTTTTACTGCTATTAAGATCCCACCACCTCTTTGATTTAGCTTTTAGTTTCGTCTCTATCTTTTCTCTATATGCTGTAACCGTCGAGACCAATTTCTGCATTATTAAATCTAGAGTTTAACCACGTTTCTGTTAGAAATATCACATTGTAATCAACATTTGATACTTCCTTAGCAAATTTGATCATTTTTGTTCTTAAGCCTCTCACATTCTGGCAATAACAATGAATCTTAAAATTACCTACTCGAACATTATGGATGAACGATCTATGGGACTGTTCCTCTTCGTTTCGTATGAAATCGTCGAATTAGCGTTCCTCTGGCCAATGCTCAGCTGCAAACAGTATTTCAAGGTCTGAATCTCTACTTCCCATCTTAAAAAGATTTCCCCGCGTGCTTCGATTGGAGATCAAAACACAAAATGTTATTCTCTGGCTATCTTTCCTTAGCATATGATATGATGTTCTGAGCGCTTGTAGCATCACTAAGGCCTCCTACCCATAACGAATTTCTTCCTTTTGATGCCGGTTGGATTAATGGACTGGGTCGAGACGTACCTCTATTGGTCACTGTAGAACTTTTATTGTGATGCTTTGAGTTTCTATGAGGATTTCTTCCAAACAGCTGTGTCTCCCGAAAAGTGACATTTATCTTTAAGTCTTCGGCGTAGCTCATCCAAATCTTTGATCGGTTTGGAATACACTTTATCCTTCATTGTACCCCAGCAACAGAAGTTTATTGGGTTCAAATCGGGTGAATAGGCAGGTTACGGAACCATACCAAGCTGCCCGATCTACCTATCGGGGGTATTCTTGATTGAAGAATTATCTTACTATGGCAGCAAAAATCAAAATTTATCAATTTACAACACTTGGGCCTCTCTTTGGCGTATTTTGCATCTCCATTCTTTTAGGGTTCAGCTGACACAAGAACTGAAGCCAGCATAGAACACGTAGAACATATGCCGATTTGGTGCTTGAACAACAACGTTTGGATGACGATTTTTGGCATCAAATTTTCTTCAGCGAACAAACCCCATTTTTCACTCGGTAGTTCTAAACAAGCAATTGGGAGACCATTACATCCACAGAAAGTCACTGTGTGGTATGCAATTTGGACTGGTGGAGTGATTCGAAGATACTTCTTTGAAAATGAAGAAGGTGTCACTCAAACCGATCATTCTCATCGCTTTAGCCAAATGATTACCGATTTTGTTGGCCTGAAATTAATGATATGGAATTAGAAGTGATGTGGTTCAGTCAGAATGGTGCAACAAACCACACAACATGACCCGTTTTGGCTTTATTGTAAGAAAAAGTACCAGGACGCGTAATTTCTCGTTTCGGCAATGTGAATTGGCCACCAAGGTCTTGTGATTTATCGCCTTCGTTTTTTCTTTGTAGGAAAACCAACATTTTCAAAGTATTGGTGAGATATTGCCAAGAATGTGTCGGCGAGTCATCAAAAATTACATCACAAGGATCGAGATCACGCGGAAGACATTTAAATGATGTTATATTCCACACATAATGTCGAGGTCCATGCATTATATTAAAATAAAAATTTAATTGATATCCTAAATGAAAAAGAGTTTTATTTACGTTTACTTTCGGAAGCATAAAATGGATAACCCTGTATTTCTTGAAAACTTCAACAACTACTGTTCTTCACTAAAAATATCAAAAAACACCAAGTATAAGATCTCTAAATTGAATAATCCGATGCTCGAGCAGGTAAGGAACAAATTAAACATCTTCCTCATTCTTATTCAAAATGATGAAAGATTCAAACCTTAGTACAAGAACCTTAAAAAACATTATGATAACCTACTCACAAAAAACAAAGCAATGCATTATGGAAACTTAATCGTAAATTCAAATAATAAAAGCAAGACCAGGTGGTCTATTGTTAACTCTTTACACAACATAAAATATGATAATCGGCGACCACATAACAGAGACACCAAGAAAATGGAAAATGAGTTTAATTTCACCAGGAAAATTTATGATTGATACAATATCTACAGAACAACTAAAAAAATAGATAAACAACTGAAGAATAAAAGCTCAAGAGGAATTCATGGAGTATCTTATCGAATTATAGAAAATACTATACATGAAAAAATAAATCCTTTCACTTATCTCATTAATAATTCACTGAAATCTGGAGTGTTTCCAACGAAACTGAAGATAGCACAGGTAATCCTGATTATGTAACTATAGACCATTAAGCATATTACTATCCTTTTTCAAATTATTGGAGCAGGCATATTGCAAACAAATAATGTAGTTCTTTATAGGGTATCACCTTTTCAGTACAAACCAACTTGGCTGTCTGAAGGTAAGATCTATCCAAACAGCGATCTATCAATTCCTAAAGCGAATTGTGGCTGCATTTGAAGATGGAGATTTTGCATGTGGCTTGTACCTTGACTTCTCTTAGGCATATGATTGTCTAGATCTAGTCAAAATAGATATTGATGGAATTTCTGATCAACTACAGTTGAAATTGGGAATTCTACAGGAAGTATAGCTGGGCCACTATTTTTCCTTGTGAACATAAATGACTTCGGTATAAAAGTAGAATAGGAACTGAGTAAAGTGAGAAAGATTCACTTTGTTGATGATACCAATCTTCTGGCAGTGCAGTTTCTATGGCCTGATATCAGACAACTGATAAATAGAATAATGATGCACACTGAGAAATGGTTGGAGGATAAAAACCTGATTTTGAATAAATCAAAAACATATAAACATATAACCCTATTTAGTCTCACAAAATCTGGTGTAGAAGGCCCAGGAAAAAGTTGATAGGAAGTGAATATCCAAAATTATCACCATACTCTAAATTTTTAGGAATCTATATTGATGAAGAATTAAACTGGAAGTATCACATAGTAAACCTGGAGAGAAATCTGGGATCATCAATTTAACCTTCAGAATAATATCAAGATATCTGGAACTTGTATCGATAGAATCTTAACTTCGTTTTGGCTTGTGTTTCTATGGTTCTGGGAAAGATTCTTCTCTATTTACCCTACAAAAAAAGGTATAAGGATATTGTATAATATGAAGTTCAGTGAAACATGCATAGAAAATTTCCGAGAAAATAATATCCAATATACGGCATGTATATTCAAGAATGCCTTTTATTTTTTCAGAAAAACATAGAACTATTCATGTATAGTAAGACAAAAATACAGGAATATAAATATCCAAAATGTAGATTATCAACGTCACTGAAACAATTGGAGTATAGATGCATAAAACTATACAACAATTTACCACCTAATATACAGAAAATAGAAAATGGTGGTTAATATGAAACCATACATGTTCAAAGATTATGGTATAGAAAACTGAAATCTTGTAACTGCTGACACTATTTCATTTCTCTTTGTGTTTTATAATATAGAGTGATTTCAAATAAAGATTATTACTATTATTATTATTTTGGAATCTGCAAGGTTCGGTCAATGAGCCTCCTATAATTTTAATTTCAAAAAATTTTATTCAAAATTTTTTAGAATTAAATTAATGTGTTATAAGCAAAGCTTATATTTAATAGACATATAAAATCAAAACTCATTATATAATATAAATGAAATAAAAAACCCAACAAATATAAATCGTCAATTAAAATTAATGAATAAATATTTGAAGCAGACAAAATTTTGTTTTTTATCTTATATTTATGTAAACTAAATCCTTTTCGAAAATAAAAAACATAATTTTAATAACTTCTAAAAAATAGTGTATTGGAAATATTCAATATATTCAAATATTTCAATAAGTTACTTCAAAAATCTCTCAAAACATGTATCACATCCTTAAAAAATAATAAGAATTCAGATAAGGTCTTCTTTAGTCCAACTTATCTGAATTTTTATTGTTTTTTGAGGATGTGATACATGTTTTGAGATATTTTTGAAGTAACTTATTTAAATATTTCAAATGAATTATTTTTTGAGAAGCTCTTAAAATTTTGTTTTGTATTTTTGAAAAAGATTTAGTTTTCATAAATATAAGATCAGAAAGGCTAACAGATTAAATTTGTTTTGATATTCAATAATCCTTCTATCAAGTAAAAAACCTCTCCTTATTATTTTAAAATATTTTAAGTTTGATAGTGAACTCTTAGTAACGGCAAATATTTCGAATCAATAAAATTTATTATATTGTACTACTAACGTAGGCCTTTAGAACATGTGGTCAAAAGTCAATGTGTCTGTGATATTTATTTTATTTTTTTATTATATCAAAGATATGGTTCTTAGTCCCTCGCCCAGGATTTTGTTGAAAAGATATTTAAATTTTGTATTGCAAACACATAGTATTTTATGAAAGAAACCGAGTAACAATGTTTTAAATATTAGAAACATAGTATTTCTTCTTTTGTTCTACCATACTCTAGAAATTAATTTAATGAATCCACAATTTCCGAAATTTTCAGGGTACGGAATCACAACAAGAATTACCTCCACTGGATCCTGTGTTCAAATAACACGGTAATAAAACGCTGTTATTCTCTCTTGCTTTCACTGTAGTAGGAACACTCAAAAACTCAGTAACAACGGGTAACGCGCCATTTGAAAAATTTACCAAAATCACACCGAATGCACTTAAAACTAAAATTCTAGGGAACATGGTAGGTTGCGCGCGTATGCGTTTGTAGGTAGTGTAAATAGGAACTGGAAGGCCGTGAAGTAACAATTTGACGTTTATTAGGTCTAAGTAGTGGACAATTGTAGGGGACGGGAGTTGTGTTTCATTTAATCTTAGGTACCATTCATTAGATTATCCGATTTAGAAGACGGCTTTCCGACTAGCAGGCCCTTCATTACGTGACCTATGCTCACCTATAATTGCTATTAATTTCGACGATAGTCGTCCTTTGCGCATTCTTTAATTCGCAGGAAATTGGATGAAATCACTCGTTTTCGCCGCCTTCGTCGAAACGGAGGATTTAATCTACTTGCAAGTAATTGGATTATCTATCTGTTGATATTTTTCACTAATAATTTTATTCGATAAGAACGCTATGAATTTAGTGTAGACATGTTCCTCTTTTACCCTGAAGATATCTTTAGAGAAAATAAAGTAATAGCAGTAGGTGACTTCCAACTTCAGTTTTCTTGCCATCGGTGGAGCAATGAAACCAACAGTTAACTTGTTCAATGCCTTTAATTTCAAATAAAGCTTCCATGAAATAAAAGCGGAAAGAAAACCATATTATTGACGCAGTATATCAGAAAATTATAAAATAAAATTCAAATAAAGTCAAAAGCCTAAAAATGTTCTATAAAAGCACTTTCGCGAAGTAAGGAGCTTTTGCGCTCTTGTTCATAGGACTCACGATCGTCACTAACTTTGGCCAGTGGCGGATTAAAGGTCCAGAGCGCCCTAGGCAATAACTTTGTCGGCGCCCCTGTACCGGCCATAAATGGCCATCTTAATTAAAAATTCTGAGCTCGCGCGCCCCTTGTAACTACGCGCCCCTAGGCACGTGCCTAGTTTGCCTTACGGATAATCCGCCACTGACTTTGGCACTACCCGTCTTGTTGTTATTTGATATCTAAGTCCCAAATTTAAAGTCGGTCGTAGAACTGTTCCAATGGAAACCTGCGTTCAGAGCTGTTCTGCTAACATCTTTTTTGCTATCTTGTGAATAGATTCTCACGCAAATTAGTAGGAACGGATCTGTTGTCTCGAAAATTTCGGAATAAGGAAAATTTCAAATATGAATAACTGACATATATAAAACAGTAGGATCAATTTTGCCCTATCATTCATTACAACTTGATATGCCGACCAATTATTTTTCCAAAAATACTAGCATTACCCAGCTCCTGGGTTCGAACCCATAAAATAGAGATGTATTGCATTAGCAAATACCATACATAATCCTATGCCTATACTTGCCTGGCACGAGGCAGTTGGTAGCTTTGTCGGTTTCCTTCTACATATATTATTAGAAAATTTCAAACCTAAGCTTCTATTTATTTAAAAGTTGAAAAAAATTGTAGTAATTTTTGCCCAGAAAATATTGCATGATTATTCGTGTAGTTATTTTACATCTCAATACCAATACCGCTTTCACCTATATTCAAATCTAAGTAAGAAGTGGGCTAATTAAAATTTTCGGCTATGATCACAAAACTAATAATTCTTGTACAGTTTGTGAGTCTTCATACCGAGGTTTTTATGCAAAACTCTCGTCAGTGAAATTCAAGAAATGTTCAGTTCTTGAGATGTTGATGGATATCCAGCCACATTCTGGGCTACAGGAGTAATGTTGTCAGGTGTGTTCACTGGACGAAAACGTGAACGGTATATTTTATCAAATAACTATCCAAAATTTTAATATCAAAACATATTTAATCTGTTAGTGTTCTACAATTTTAATTTCAGAGACTTTTATTCAAAAAACTTTTAGAAATAAAATTAATGTCTTATAAGCACTGCTTATATTCAATAGACGTATAAAATCGAAACTCATTATACAATATTAAATGGAATTAAAAAAAAACACCAGATATAAATTATCAATTAAAATTAATAAATAAATGAAACTTTGTTTGTTTCGTTCCAAGCATGGACACTGAACTCTTCAGACAAGCGTACGCAATGCTTTGCTTGTGACAAAAATGTTTTGTTTTCTGATCTTATATTTATGAAAACTAAATCTTTCTCAAAAACATACAAAATAATTTCAAGAACTTCTCAAAAACTAATTGATTCGAAATATTCAATATATTTACTTCAAAAACTCTCAAAACATGTAACGCATCCTCAAAAAATAATTAGAATTCAGATAAGATCAGTTGAACTTCACATTCGAAAGATAAAATCAATTAACAATAAATAAACTTACCTATTGTATCCCTAGGAATATTTGATTGTTGAACATTCAAACTAGATACATCTAATATCCAAGGTACTCTATTTTCTATGCTCACAACAAAATCGCACAAAGTTTTTAAGGCACTTTATGGTCTTAGTTAAACACTCGACACTACATAATGAATTTATTTATAGTATAATTATATATTATGAATGAAATAAAATAATAAGAAGCGGTTTTTCACAAGATAGAAGGATTATTACAAAATTTGAATATCAAAACAGATTTAATCTGTAAGTCTTCTACAATTTTAATTTCAAAAAATTGTATTCAAAAAAAATTTTTAGAATTAAATTAATATCTTATAAGCACTGCTTATATTCAATAGACGTATAAAATCGAAAGTCATTATGCAATATCAAATTGAATTAAAAAGAAACCAACAAATATAAACTGTCAATTAAAATTAATAAATAAATGAAAGTTTTTTTGTTGCGTTCCAAGCACGCGCACTGAACTCTTCAGACAAGCGCAATGCTTTGCTTGTGACAAAAATAATCCTTCTATCAAGTAAAAACTGGTTCTCATTATTATTTATTCAGTTTTCAGGAACAAATTGATCCACAAATTGCCGTGGAAGCATTTAATTTCTACTAAATTTTCCACGTAAATTTCTAACAGTTTGGATAGAAGATTCACCCCTGTGGAAATGAGTTTTTAACTTTCCTAGTTTTGTTCAAGCGTAAATTAACCTATTTCGTTAATGTCCAATATTAAACCAACTTTCTGTCGAAACACGAATGACAGAAATATTGCCAGACTCGAAATAACCATTACTTCAAAATGCAAACGCTAGATGGCCCACCCTTTAGTATATTTAAACCCTAAATATACCATCAAAATTTCAAGTCTTGAGGTCTTCTTGTTCGAAAATTATATTCTTCATCTCCAGTCGGCCGCCTGATCCTCACAAAAATTGGCATTAAACTTCGTGTCCTTATTTGGAATCTAAATGCTAAATTTAAGCAGGCTTGTTTCTATGGTTTTGGAAGCGCTCAACGCAGTTCTGCTAACAAAATATATTTTTTTGGATATTTGAATTATAGGATTTTTACGAAATTTTGTTCGAATAATATTTTTTTCTAAATAAGAAATTTCAGATCAATCGGATCTATAGGTTCGAAAGTATTTGACGCACATATGCGTCATTATTCTTCTTCTAAGTAACAAATTCTACATCTATCGGATGTGTACTTTTGGAAATATTGGGAAAAAGGAAAATATTTCCAAATAACTGCAAAATCATTGAACCGATCTTGTCTATTAATAAAATTAATATAATAGAATAAAAACGTGTACAACGGTGTTAAATCCGGACTATTCGATAGCCATAAAATAGGTGTACCATAATCGATCCAGAGATCAAATAGTCCTATCAAATGTTCTTGAACTTCCAAATTTCTGTGCGGGGGTGCTCCGTCCTGTTGCCAAATTATTTGTTCCAATTCTTCAGCAACAGTTGCTCCAAAAGTTGAGCTACCTCTGGCAGCATCTTTTCGGAATATGCTCCACTTGTTGATGTGTGGTCAAAAAATATAGGCACAATTTTATTATAAACAATGCCACACCAAACGTTAAAAAAATTTCGAGATTTTCTGATTTGAAATACTTTGCGTTGTCTTCGATTTTTGCTTTCCCAAGAATGTTTATTTTTTCTGTTAAATACGCCTCCTGTGGAAAGCGATGATTCATACGTTCACATTATAAAATTTAATGAATTAATATCTTCCTTAAGTCTTTGCAGCATATGTTGTCAGTATTCTAAGCGTTTCCGCTTTTGGTCTTCTGTGAAGAGTTGTGCTGGCAGTAACTTGTATGGCCTATAATTGTTTTTCTTAACACTCAATGAATCTTCGAGCAGCTTATTGCAAGTTCACGTGATGCTTCGTTTAATCCATTTTCTGGATTTTCAAAAACAATTTTTATGAAGCTGTGCGGTTCACTTCAAATTCAGTAATATTCAAGTTTCAGCATTTATCGACAATTAATTATAAAATGAAATAGAAAGGCATTTTACTTGATAGAAGAAATATAACAAAATTTGAATATCAAAACAAATTGAAATATGTTTATCTTCTACAATTTTAATTTCAAAAAAATTTTTTATTCAAAAAACTTTTAGAATTAAATAAATGTCTAAAACAAGCACCGCTTACATTTAATAGATGTATATAAATAGACGTATCAAAACATGCATGTTTTGAGAGATTTCTGAAGTAACTTATTCGAATATTTAAATATATTAAATATTTCATATAAATTATATTCTTTGAGAAGTCCTTTAAGTGTGTTTATGTTTTTAAAAGGCAATTGGTGTTCTTAAAGGTAAGACCAGAAACAAAATTTTGTCTCCTTTAAATATTTATTTATTAATTTTAATGACTTTCGTATATCTGTTGGTTTATTTATTCCATTTGACATTATATATTGAGTTTTGATTATATACGTCTATTAAATGTAAGCGGTGCTTGTTTTAGACATTAATTCAATTCTAAAATTTTTTTGAATAACAAATTTTTTTGAAATTAAAATTGTAGAAGATAAACATATTTTAATTTGTTTTGATATTCAAAAAATTAATTATAGTAATATTAGCACCAAAATAAAGCAATATGTCGAGTTCTTGATTCTCATTACGTGAGACGCTCTTTCTCTTAAAACTTTTTGAATCTCTTACACGGTTGTAAGTATTAAGGAATGTATTCTCACTTGGAATTGGCTCACCTGAATGTAATGACATATAATCTCTCCTTGCAGCTTTCTGACTTTCATTGTTCTTCAAATAAGGTGAAAATATTTAAAAATTTTCCGTTTTTGTGTATTGCATGTTTCAGAAATTATTTTATTGAATATCATATTGTTAGCAATGTCGTTTGTTGGCGTATCACAGCCTACCACTTGACAAGCGATTAATGAGTCTGCCATTCTTCGAATTTGAGACTCTGTAGTTCTAAAAATAAGAGTGATAGAGCAACACATGCATATATATTCGTTAGCAAAAAAAAATAGCTAGCCATTAGTAAGAAATTATACAGGGTGATCTATTTGAAAAAATTAAGTTGCACTCAATATCCTGTCCACCCTGATATATTCTATTTTGTGGAATCATTTTGAAAAAATTCAGTTGATATAAAATAGAAAAAGGCTTTTTACCTGATAGAAGATATATAACAAAATTTGAATATCAAAACAGATTTAATCTGTTAGTGAAAAAACTTTTAGAATTGATTTAATGTCTACAATAAGCACCGCTTATATTGAATAGACGTATATAATCAAAACTCAAAATATAATGTCAAATGGAATAAATAAACAAACAGATATAAAAAAGTCATTGAAATTAATAAATAAATATTTGAAGGGGACAAAATATTGTTTCTGATCTTACCATTATCAACATCATTTCCTTTTCAAAAACATGAAACACAATTTAAGGACTTGTCAAGAAATATAATTTATTCGGAATATTTAATATATTTAAATATTCAAATAAGTTTATTCAAAAATCTCTCAAAACATGCACTATATCTTCAAATGTTGAAGACTAACAGATTAAATCTGTTTTGATATTCAAATTTGGTTATATTTCTTCTATCGAGTAAAAAGCCTTTTCCTATTTCATTTTATACATAATATATAATTATATTTAGGCTTGAAAAAATCTCATTATAGAATGTCAATGGTTTGAAGGAAACCTTATAATACCTTACACTTTTCGGTGATTTTGTGAAGAACATAGATTATCTTGAATTTTAAAGTAAGTCTGTTTAAAGCAGTTTATCCGGTTACCACGGGGAGGTGAGATATCGTGATTGTTATTTGATTTTGATATTTGGAATATTATTTAGGGCCGATGAAGAGATTATCGGAATTCTTATTGTTTTTTGAAGATATAGTGCATGTTTTGAGAGATTTTGGAATTAACTTATTTGAATATTTGAATATATTAAATATTTCAAATAAATTATATTTTTTGAGAAATCCTTAAGTTGTGTCTCATGTTTTTGAAAAGGAATTAGTGTTCATAATGGTAAGATCAGAAACAAAATTTTGTCTCCTTTAAATATTTATTTATTAATTTCAATGACTTTTTTATATCTGTTGGTTATATTATATTTTGAGTTTTGATTATATACGTCTATTGAATATAAGCGGTGCTTGTTGTAGACATTAATTTAATTCTAAAAGTTTTTTGAATAAAAATTTTTTTGAAATTAAAATTTTAGAAGACTAACGGATTAAATCTGTTTTGATATTCAAATTCAGTTGATTTCGTACAACTTTTGTGAGTAACTATTTTTTTATCTCCATTTGTGAAAAAGTTAAAGGAAGGGTCAAATTATAGTGAAAAATTCGGTACAGAGTGATCAGAAATTGGAGCGATCGGATGTGTCCGTGTAAACGAAGTCGTGGTCAACATTTGAACGATATTTTTTTATTTTTTAATTATTATCCCGATACTCCTAGATCTGCTATGAAGATCCCTCAGAAGCTTTTTCAGCTTGTGCGAGTTAGGAGTTCAATTGTGTTCTGGGTAGGCTTTTTTACTGCGATCTTGCGCCACTTTAGGTCACAGCACTGTTAATTTTTGACCCAACAGTGAAATGGTGGCAGACACCCGTCCAACTAGAAAATTTCTTTGCCGTCTGAACAGGATTCGAACCCGTACCTTCCGGTTATGAGCCAAATGCTGTCCCACTGAGCTGTCCACACTCATAAATAACGATATATTGTGCCGAACATAACTGTATTCTTCAAGCTTCATAATAAAGCATGAATTGAGTTGATAGGCCTTCGTTATTTTATTTAAAATTAAAATCCTATGATTTCTAAGAAAAAAACACTTCCCAAGTGCCGAAAAAGTAGTAATTCAACAAATAACGAAATCCATAAATTAAGCAAATACAATGATTCGAATGTCCGGAATACCTCATCCGTTATTCTTCCTACTTCTTATTTCCTGTTCACGCTTCGATCATATAAAAAGCGATAATCGCTTCGTAATTAGAGATAATTTAAAAGTCATTCGCATTGTTCTATTAGAATATTTTGTTTTTCATTAGTGCATTAAAGTTATTGAAAGGCTTACAATGGAATATTTGTCACTACTATTCTGCTGATCCTTGAATTGTTGATGCCTGATTACAAAATTATAACGCTGGCTAACAATTTAAAGATATGTTTTTTATAACATTCTGGATTATCGAATGATCAACTGGATACTTTCTGTTGGAATTGACATTTAATTTTTAGATTAATTGCCTTTCTTCACATCCTGCTTCAGCAGAACATCCAAATACAAAATAAACAATTATTTATTCCGAAAAAAGACGATCAGGTTCAGTTATTCGACTATATTGAAATAAACATAATTTTCTCCATACGAAAGTAGGAACTCTTTTATTGATAACTCGGAATACTCTGGAATTCTTGGGACTGACCAAATGTACACAAAAGTAAGTATTAGGAGTAAAAATTGATTCGGTTTCAGCTGAAAAAATGCATTGATTTTAAAATATAATGAATTAACAACCACTTAATCAAAATATTGTCCATTACTGCTTACTACTTTTCCTTATCTTTCGAGCAATTTCCGAATCTTGTCTCGGAAGAACTTCTTGACTTTTGAGGTGATCCATTTTTTTAAGCAAATTGTCGATTTCTTCGGTGACTGCAGTGACTTGCAAATCATGTTGCATCCGTCGAAACAGCCAGCAGTTGACAACTTTTGCGCCGTGAAGTCGAGCAAAAGAAAAACTTCATCAGGTCGGCCCTTATACTCTGACCCTTTTTCTCGAAATACACGGTTCAAACGAAGTATTTACTGTCTATACAGATCACCCGTAATTGAATCACCAAGTTTTAACAGCTCTTAGTACACAACGCCCTCTTGGTCCTACCAGATACACAGCATAACTTAAGAACTATGACATTGCTGTTGACGTCGATGGCAACGATTGGCAGGTTTTTTTTTTTGAGTTGTTGTATATGATACATTTTTCGTCACCAATTAGTACCCGATGCGAAAACCCTTCCTGTTTGTCTTTGAAGCAGCTGCTGACAAGAAAATAAGCGCCTTTTCAAATCTCTTGGTTTCACTTCATTAGGAACCCAATTGCCTTGTTTGAAAATCAGGACTATAGATCTCAAACTTACAAGCACTGCTTGTTGGGTTACCCCCAATATGAGTGCAAACTCGTCTTGCTATAGATTCGGATCTTCATCTAGTAATGTCTGTAATTCATCGTCTTAGAATATTTTTGGCTATTGAGGTCTATCTTCAATGCTGAAATCACCACTTTTGAAGCGCCTAAACTATTCTCTACATGACTGATATACGATCAATTTAAGCTGCACGTTTTTTCCAATTAAAATGAAAAGTTAAGACTTCTCAGAAATGCCATTTAGTTATAAAAAAAACTGACAGCTTAACAAAAAACGTTTTGTATGAAACTCAAAACAATTCAAACCGAATATTATCGAAAGATGTCCAATCTGTCTAAAATCACGGCATTCTGCTGCTACTATTTAAAAACTGAATATAATTAGAGCCATCTCTTGAAAACGGACTGAATAATATTAGATGTATATAGCTCCTTGAAAACAAATTTTTCATTCACGTGCTGAAATGCATGAAATAATTTAAGGTGAAGGTGATTAATTTACTCAAACGAGCACATCAATCTTGTTGACTTTCCGATAAGATAATTTTCAGAAATTAAATAAAATACTTGATATTCAGGATACAATATTTTCCTGAGTGTAATTTATGACAATTATGATTTGAATATCATTTTTTTCGAATGTTTTTTGAAGCATCCAATGCAATGCATTCAACTTCTGATGTCTATAATAAATAAGGTGTATATATTTATTTCGAAGCATCTCTAAATCGGTATTTATCAGAAAAAACCAAAAAATTCAAATAATATTTCCAAGAAAGATCATCCAACTTTTTGATTGTAATTGCAATGAAATGAGAAATTACTTTGTTTCCTATCACTTCATTTACGATTATACAGTGACTCGAGTTTCGTAGTGATACTACATTTTCTAACTGAATTCAGTTATAATCGTAAATAAAGTGGTAGGAACCAAGGTAATTTCTCATTTCATTCCAATTTAAATGAACTATAACAAAGTAACGGACTACTCCATCCAATATTTTTGGTTGTAATTTCTGAAGAT
Source organism: Megalocaria dilatata (assembly GCA_034642435.1). Classification (NCBI taxonomy): domain Eukaryota; kingdom Metazoa; phylum Arthropoda; class Insecta; order Coleoptera; family Coccinellidae; genus Megalocaria; species Megalocaria dilatata. Next base: position 58,205,815 of record CM067854.1, on the reverse strand, counting down.
TATAAATATGGCATAATCGATAGCACTCACCGTTTACTTTTACAAAAAGAATGAAATAATTCATAATATAAGGTATTGCATTTTGAGATATATTGAAACCCAAAAAAATTCGCCAATTTTGTACTAGTCACGAGATTTCTTCAACATTTTCCTGAATTCCCTTGAAGCTGTCGAAATTACTATATCGAATATTATAATGAAAAAATGTACTTGTATTTCAATAATCAATTGTGTGAAGAAACAAGATGAATCAATAAAAGGCTAACTTTCACATATAAATATTTAACATGAATTTTATTTTGAAGCTGTACAGTTTAACATTCTCAAATATAAAAGACATATATTATATATTATTAGAAAATATAAAAATGAAATCAAAAACTTCCCCACCTAAAATGAAAACCTCTTAAATATCTTCTAAAATCTGCTCTCCTTTAGAGTATAACTAAAATTTGGATATTGAACAGGTTTATAGTCTCACTTTACCCTGTGTGAAGAAACAAGATGAATCAATAAAAGACTAAATTTCACATATAAATATTTAACATGAATTTTATTTTGAAGCTGTACAGTTTAACATTCTCAAACATAAAAGATCTATATTATATATTATTACAAAATATAAAAATGAAATCAAAAACTTCCTCACCTAAAATGAAAACCTCTCAAATATATTCTTAAATCTGCTCCCCTTTAGAGTATAACTAAAATTTGGATATTGAACAGGTTTAAAGGCTCATTTTACCCCCACACAAAAAAAAACATGTTGACAACTACATTCTACTTTTCTGTGAGTCTGTTAGAAGATTACTCTTAATTATATAGGAATATATATGAGAAGGAACCTTGTGAATGCGTTTTTATTTGTAAATTTGATTTGAATTTTTTTTATGCGATTTGGTTTTCAGAAAAAAGTAAAGTTTCATTATGCCAACACACTATGTACTAATTTTTTTTGGTTTTTCATTAATGTGTTAAAGAATATTTTCTTATAATCAAAAAACTAGGAGATTGTGAATTAAATAAAACTGTGTTATTCTTCCCCAAATTAATTTAATATCCTTCAATGTAATATCCACCTAGAAGGGCACACTTATGCCAATGCTTGATCCAATCATCCATGCACATCTGATAGGAGTCACTTTTCATTCCTTCATTGCTTTTTGTTTGATGGCTATCAACGACTAGAATTTTCGTTTATGAAGGCACAACTTGAGCTAGGAAAAAAAAGCTACATGATGCGAAATCTGGCGAAAACGGTGCTTGTTCGAAGATATGGATGTCAGGTTTCATTAAATGATCCAGCACCATTCGCGCTTTGTAGCATGGCGCAAAACCCCATTGTAATCAGTCCACAAACCCGGAAGTTTCCTAAGACGAAGATCTTTTAATAAGGCCTAGGTAATATTCCTTCATAAGGCCTAGGTAATATTCCTCATCAATGGATCAATTGTCGGTATTTTCTGAAAATGAGGCAAAGTTCTAGAGAACGTTGTTTAATGAACCAATTTGTTCACAGCAATAATATTGGTTCTTGGTTTTCGTAGACGTAATAGAATTCTTGTACCATGAAACTGAAATAAATTTCGCATATTTCATCAGTTGAACAAACAACAACATAATAATCTTCACGATGATTTCACAACTTTGAACGATCATCATTATAAATTTTTTCGATAATAACTGAACGATGCTGGAAATTATATTTCACAATAATGAATTGCCGGGCATCATTGAACACGATTAATCAGTCGATTTGTTTACAGATTCAATAGTCTTAGTTTTTGTAAATGGTTTTCTAATAAGAGGTTTCATTTTGAATAGCCCAATATCTGGGCAACTGTCACGTTTGAAGCTGTCATCTTTTGACATTTGACAAGTAAAAACTACGCCATTACTAAAAATGACACGAAACTTGTTTCTAAATGCACTAAAATTGTTAATACCCATTACAAAATTGATGAAAGTTTTGCAGTCGGAGTTCGCAAAACTAAAACGGTCGTCGTGAATCACCTCCTCGGCCGGCAATAGTGCAACTGGTGGAAAAATTTGAGCTGTTTGGACAAGTAAGTGATGATTCCTCGTCGATCTTTAGAACTAGGGATTCCACAAACAACATTACACCGTATTTTGTGTAAAAAATTAGGTATTAAGGCTTTTAAAGTTCAGTTAACACAAGAACTCCGATCACCAGCAATGTCGAATCTTCGCTGATTGGGTCCTTTAAATGCATCAAAATGATCCGGATTTTCATCGAAAAATCATCTTCGGTCATGCATCCCATTTTCATCTCGAAGGGTATAAGCAGAATTGTCCCATTTAGGGCTCAGGCAATCTGAGAATGATTGTTGAAAAGCCTCTCAATTCTCAACGTGATGGGGTTTTTGGGCTGGCGATGTGATTGGACCTTACCTATTCGAAAATAAAGCTGGTGCGACTGTTACGCTGAATGGATTGCGTTACCGAGCTATGCTTTATGATTTTTTATTGCCGGAAATGGAATATATTGATGTGAACGACGTTTTTTTCCAACAAGACGGCGCTACGTACCACACAAGCAACGAAACAATTGCAATTCTGGAAGAAAAGTTTCCTGGCCGTGTTATTTCTCGAAGAGGATCACAATTGGCCTCCAAGATTTTGTGATTTAACACCTTTAGACTTTTTTCTTAGGACCACGTGAAAGGTAAGCTCTATGCCAATGCTCCATAATCGATTCAAGATCTTAAAGATGGAATTCGTGAAATTATCGCGGATATACATCCACAAATGTGCGAATTGGTCATGGAAATTTTATGAAAAGGATATGGTACTGCAACCGTGGCCATTTGCCTGATAGCATAGGGCTCGTAATCGGAAGGTCGCAGGTTCGAATCCTGTTCAGATGGGAAATAAATTTTCTATTTGGACGGGTGTCGGCCACTATTCCACTGTTGAGTCGAAAATTAACAGTGCTGTGACCTAAAGGGGCGCAAGATCACAGTAACAAAGCCTACTCAGAACAGAACTGAAACTCCTAACTCGCACAAGCTGAAAAAGCTTCTGAGAGATCTTCACAGCTTCTGAGCGTAAAAGCTTTCAGAGGAGTATCATGATAATGAAAATAATAATAAACCTTCCTCTTTAATGAAATGAACATCCATTGATTTGTCATGAAAATGAAAGTTCTTAGATGTATTTGTTGCTCTAGTATCATATGAAGTATTGTATTTCGAATTTTTCAAGACCTGGGGACGACTAGTTTTAAAATGTAATAATGTGTATCATAATAATAACCAGACCAAATCGCCCACTATACAGTGACTGACTTTTTGTGGATGTAATATCTCTCAGCAGCATTTTCACTGCCCCAGATGTGACAATTTTGCATGTTTACATAGCCACTGAGTGAAAAATGTGCTTCGGCGCTGCACAAAATTCGATGCAAAAAATCGTCATCCAAACGTTGTTGTTCAAGCACCCAGTAAGCATATGTTCTACGCATTCTATGGTCAGCTGGCTTTAGTTCTAGTGTCAACTGAACCTTATAAGGATGGGAATGCAAATCCATATGCAAAATATGCCATAGCGTGTCGTAAAAGAGGTTCAAATGTTATCCGCGCTGATGAAGTGATAAATTTGGATCTTCTTCAACACTTTCACTTACACTAATATTTTCAGTCGAGCGTGCATTTCGATGATGTATGGGCCTTTAGACATCGGTAACAAATCCAGCCTATTCGAATTTTTTCACTGTTACCGATTGTACGCTCAAATGGACGATCATGTCGACCATAATCTGCCCGTAATGCACGAAACGTACTTACTACAAAATCTTGGCTTTTTTAATAAGTTTTCACACGTTTAGCAGTAGATAAACGATTCATCTTGTAAAATGGCTAACCTTCAACTGAACATATGAGTAAACACATTATTCTTTATGAAAGTTGACATTTTCAGAGCACACAAAAACTATGGTGTTTGCATTTCAGCGAAATGACAGATACTGAAAAGAAAGACTTATGATGACACTTAAATTCTAATTAGTACGACATCTGTTGTCAAAACCGCACGAACTCATTTAAACTCCTAATATTTCACCTATCAAGACAATGTTCTGGGGGGATATGGTTAATGATAACAGCAGTCGATGCCGTAAGACTAAATAAAAAAATATGAACTGAATCTTTCAACTGAGTTGAAAGTGTCGTTTGTCTCATTTGAAAGAAAAGTTAACACTTTTCGAGAAGGTTTTCATTGAACATTTTAGCAACAAATAAATTTGAGGCAATCAGTAGCAGTTACACATTTTGATATTTCTAAAGAAAAATCAAATGCAATGACCGTCTTCCCCCAACTATCAGCTAACTTTTAGTGAAAACCTTATCACGATATTTTCATCGGTTCTCGAGTTACGGACGAAAATGTAAAAAACTCGAATGTCTCAATCGGCCTTACTAATAAGAAGTTGAAAGCTCTGACGTGAAGTCAGGAGCTTCTGCGCGCTAATTCATATCACACACGATCCTCATGAAATTTTGTATAAACATGTTATTACTCTACTTCTGATCTGAATCTCAGATCGATTGAATGTGTATTTGAGAAAGTATTGGGAAAAATATTACACATTTTCAAAAACTTGAATATCGAAAAAAACTATTGCACCGATTTTTTCCATTAACGAACTAAGCTACGGCATTCAGACACCCAAACCCCCCCTGAAAGTTTCAAGGCTCTAGTTTTTTCCTTTCAAAAGTTGTGTTTACAGACGATCAGCCGAACGGAGAGAATTACTTTTGACCTCAGATTCTTCATCAGTGAGTACAACTTGTTTGTTAAGGACCATGTGCGGCTCAAAATTTAAAAAAATACAAACATTTGGGCGGAATGATAGCACGCTGTTCTGTGGAGTAAGTGAACAAAGACTTACATATAAAAACGACCTGTATGTTATTATATCCATATATGACTAGCCATCATGTCGCGAGTTCTCTGTGCTCTAATAACATTGATAGATACGAAGACCCTATCGATTTTAAAATTTGTGAAAATAGTTTCCATACCAAGTATGTTGATATCTCACTAGAAGTTTTCAACAAAATTCGCGAGGAACCTTCAAGCGGGTGGATCAGTAATCTTTGTATGATAACCTCTGCATCCAGTTCTTCCTCATCAGGACATTTAGTTAACACCGATTTTAGTAATACTGAATTGATTCTAGATATAAGGCAAGCCATCGCTGAAGCACTCTCTCCTCTGCATTCGGAAATCACGAATCTGAAGAACATCAGAACATCAGAATAAACAGTTAAATTTCCTCATTGAAGTGAGCATTGACTAACGATAAGAAATCACAGTTTTTGTTATTTACAGCTGAGCAGAGTTCCCCTGCTGATATTCGAAATCACATATACTACTGTACTATACTACTACTGTATATGCAGATTAATTCTAAATGTGAAGTGTTATCTGTTATTAATTCAGGGGACCCACAATGCCATTAGTATACCAGGGCTACGAATCAACCTACGTCTTCTGAATCTGAATGGACCTTGGTGAGGAAGACAAGAAAGGCTCGGAATAGTGACATTATTTCCGAGAAAAAGAAGATTATGGCCGTCTATTTCTGAGGTTACTGAACTTCGAATTCACCTGAACCTAAACCCAAACAAAGAAAGCCCAGAACACCCCCTATAATTGGACCTTACAAGTCAACTGCTCTTTTCAGTGCCCCAAAGAAACCACTAGCATATGTTTATATTTCTAGGCTCAGTCCGTCAACTGAAACTGAGGATATTTAGAGTCCAATAATTCCAGGGTCTACTTGTGAAAAATTGAAATAAAAACAACCAAATATATATTCATTTTTTGAGCTCTCATTTTCCTCCCAATATCTGAATCAAGTAATGGATCATGGTTTGTGGCCCGAGGGAGTTACAATCAAAAAATTTTTTTCGAGTCGCCGTCAGGCAACAGTCGCAGTATAGTAAACTCCGAACTTGTTCCGGACCACATTTTCAGAAATCTCACCTCAAATCTTGAAATAATGCAGCTGTATGCTCAGTGCATCTCTAACAAACTTATCACTTTGGAAGTACTCTTCAGTTCCATCAATCCCGATTGTGTGAGTGTTGCTGAGCATTGGTGCTCATCTGAGAGGATTCCGTTTATGTCGCTGCCAGGTGGTCAGTTGCTTACTACTGTAGACCAAATGTGCCATCTACGTGAAATGCAACAATCATTTTGTGCAGTGTTTGAATACAAGCAAGTTTTCTATACAAATGCAATGTGAACTCTGTGCTACTAAAATCAAAATGGATAAATCTATGTTTTGTGTATTGAGTGTGTATATACCTCCTTCTCATGATATTAGTTAATTCCTAAAGAATCTTCAATATGTTCTGTATGTTACTGCATCTAAATTTGCGATGTATTTTTTTATGTAAACTACCTATCTGCTGATAACCCTCACAAAAAATCCCTGGATGATCATTTCATGAGTTTTAGTTTGATAAGGGACTCAATGGAGTCAACTTGAGTCTACACTAATAAGAAAGGTCGAACTCCTTCCAGTAAAGTTGATTATATATCGGGTGTTTTTTTAGAGTGATGGAACTTTAAATTGAAATAAAACACATTTAAATTAAGATTGAGGCCAAATTTTTCTTTTATTTGAAAGATAATTTTATGACATTTATGTTTTGAAAATAATTTTCGACACATGTCGACCACGACTAGCTCTGAGGAACCACATTCGACCAGACCGAATTTGGACCACTTTTTCGAGTAATTCAGGCCTTATTTCATCAATAACACGAGTTATAGTGGCTTTCAAAGCGTCTATTGTTTCTAGTTTATCTCCATAAACCAATGACTTGACATAACCCCAAAGAAAATAATCCAGTGGAGTTATGTCGCATGATCTTGGAGGCCAATTAATTGGACCATTTCTCGAAATAATGTTATCGCCAAATAAACAAATAATCATCGATCATCGATCTGTAACGAGCACCATTCACTGTAACATTAGCTCCAGCATCGTTTTTAAAGATGATGCCTCCAGCATGTAAAGCACACCATACAGTGCATTTTTCAGGATGCAATGGAACCTGCAGAACTTCTTGAGGATTGTTTTCACTCCATATACGGCAATTTTGCTTGCTTACATTAGAAACATTGCCGTTCACTAGAAATGAGCTTCATAACTAAACACGATTTTACGATAAAAAGTGGATCAACTTCAAGCTGTTCTAGGGCCCAATCAGCAAACAAACGACGCTTATTATGGTCAAGTAGCTTTAGTTCTTGAACCAGTTGGATCTCGTATGTGGGTAGATCAAGATCTTCACGCAAAATTTTCCATTTGGTGGATGCACAGAGTCCAACTTGTTGTGAACGTCGACGAATAGACAAATCTGGATCATCGTTAACACTATGACTTACAATAGCGATATTTTCTTCTGAACAAGTAGAGAAAATGTTGTCCGAAATCTATCGATAGTTCGACGAATAAGCTGCTCAGATGGGCGATTATGTAAACCATAAATTTCACGAAGTACTCTATAAGTTTGGCGAATAGAACACTGATTATGAAAATAAATTTCGCCAATTTGTAAACGTTGTTGTGGCGTGAGTCTTTGCATGATAATTTGTCAATGCTTACTCAACAGAAATGTCAAAACAACATGGCTTCTACCTTCTGTCAAATCACAGTTACCCCTATCGAAAGTTCTATTACTCTATTAAAAACACCCGATAGTTACTAACGCTGATGAGTCTTTCTAAATATTTATTTGATTTGCTCGTTGGTGATCATTAAGCAATTATCCTCGACTACCTCTATCGTAATTTGTCGGCCACCATTCCCCACTTGAATGCTAAGAGAATGATGTCGAAAAGTAATTTTGATGCTCTTTTCACCTGAATTTATGGTTTATTCTTGCTCTTCTGTTGAATAAAAAATTCAGAAATTTGTTGACATATTGAGATCTGCGATTGAAGCTTGCTGCTTTCTTAAAAGCTTTAATTTCTATCCTGGACGGTGTCCGAGATGGATTAATTCTTCAATAGTTGAAGCTTGTGTACATTTGAGGAATTTACACAGGCTTGTTCATAATTTGAAAACGCAAGAAGTCAGAGATTTGTACAGAAATGCCAATCTCAATACTACATCAAGAACATTTTACTTGAATCAGGCAATTTTAACGAAGCTGTCTGGAACCTTGTGAGTATCAACACCTAAGATGGCGTTACTAAGTGGATCATGTGTGCAAGAAATTAAACAATGCTTTTTATGCAATATCTCGTCTTAAGGATACACTTCCGGTAGATGCTCTGCTAGAGATATACAACAGTACCTATATAGCCATTTGTGTTCCAACGTGGTTTTGTGGTGGTCACCTGTAGATCTAGGACGAGTATTTATTTGTCAGAAAAAGATATTAAGACTGATATTTAATTGTCATTATAAACTAAAACACTTGTTTACATTTTCTACTTTATTTTTGGTATTGACGTACGTTTCGTCTTTGCTTGAAAGACTTCATCAGAATACCGTATTCTGATGAAGTCTTTCAAGCAAAGACGAAATGTACGTCAATACCAAAAATAAAGTAGAAAATGTAAACAAGTGTTTTAGTTTATAATGACAATTACAACTGATTTCTACCAAGCAACGGCCCAATCTATCATAAAACTGATATTTAACCTAAAACCTCTACTCAGTTCGAGGAAAGTATTCCAGCAATTATCGACCTCAACAATACAGAAGCCGGCATAACAGAATCAACCAAGTTTTTGGGAATATATTTAGACTGCTTTATAAACTGTCACCAACATATATGTGAGCTGAGTAAAAAACTAAATAGAGTTCTGTATATAATAAGTATTGTCTCGACGAGTAGATAGGGAGCTCTTAAGATCAGTTTACTTCGCAAATTTCGATTCTTTGCTGAGATATGCTGTTGTTATTTGGATTGGCACCTCTAGAGCCGAAAGGATATTCATTCTTCAGAAATCTGCTGTGAGGTCAATGTATGGGCTGAATTATAGAGAATCATGTAGAGGAAGCATTTCGACAAAATAAAATTCCGACATTCATTGGGATATATGTCATAGACTGTGCTCTATTTTTGAGAAAAAATCCACATTACGTCGAAGATCTGCGTAAGATGAATAAAACAAGACGGAAGGTTCCTTACCATTCTCCTAAACATGGTCTTACATTGACAGAAAAAAACACCAAGTATATGTGTATCAAAATTTATAGTATATTACCAAATTCTATTAGAGATATTACAAATCATAAAAAGTTCAAAAAACAAATTACCAATTTAATTATTGATATTGAACCATGTTCTATTTTAGAATTTTTTAATCATTTTCTTGGAATTTCCAGAATGTAGTTTTTTTTTCTATATGTGTATTTCTTTGGACGATTTCTCATTTTCTTGTGAATAATGATTCTGAGAATAAAGTTATTGTTTATTGTTCATCAATCATCACCATCTTTCATTGGAACCAAATTTTATAATCAGTTGCCGTTCAAGTTCAAGGCACTGAATGGCAGACAGTTCAAGATTAAGGTTAGGGCACTATTAGGGGAATGGTGCTAGTAAGGCATTAATGAATATTTCTGCAATGAAATGAAAGGATTTTTTGCTTTCTCGTGCGTTTGTTATTTTTATTCGTGACTTATCCTATGCATTGTTAAATCTCTTAAAGGATCAATAAATTATTAATATTTTTCCGCGTATGTTCGATTGGCTCTCTTTTCCATTTTGCTGTTGAGGGGAAAAATACAGCTGCTAAAGAACTTCTTTAGTCATATAGAATTGGAACAGAACGTTTTTCACGTTTATTACGCCATTTTTAGTAATTCTTCTAAATGAATGCTGACAGGACAGGGTGATCCACGAATTGTGAATTCTCGACAATTCGTTACTGAGGAATAAGCATAAAGCCCCATCCAGAAGTATAAGAGTATTGTTGAAGACAGCTGCTATTCTTTTTTGACAAATTTGTTTCTTCCTTCCTATTTATTTAATTGCAATTTGTTCACGCAATTACCACATATTATTTACCTGTTCGAGATTCAGCCAATGTAATGCTCACCAACTGCTATCACTGGTTCTATTATTTACATTATATCAAAGGAGGGTACGCAAATTTTAACTGATTCTCTCCTTCTACCCTCACTTCCACCTCATATGTTTGTGTCTTTCTCGTCGTGTAGTATACAAAATATTCTCTCTTATACTCTTCTTTTTAAAGATCCAAAAATGTGAGTCCGATATATACCATAACAGAATAACCGTTGAAAATCAACTAAAAAAAAAATTCATTTTTGAAGGCTATTTTACAAGTAAAATAGTTGATATCAACTTCCAACTCGGATTAATATTGAAAAATGTTATTCTGATTTTTACAAATTTTTATTGTAATTATAACAAAACGATCGTTTCGCTAGCACAGTAGCATCTTCAGTTAGGTGGTATATCTTACATTTTTTCGTTAAGTACTATTACGATTTTGTTGTACTTATTTATCTCTAGTGACTAACAGGCTTAAGGCATAACTTTTACTTCCTATATATTACGAGTACAAATAAGTTTCCGTCGTTTTATTGTAGATGGCGCGGCACGGAGTTTCGGTTAGCTTTCACACATGATAACCGGCTTAAAAAATTTGGACATTCAAGAACAACATAACCTATTAATATCATTGATTTTATATTGGTAAAATATAATTTTTATAAGTTGAAAATGTCAAAATTTGAGCCAAGTGAGCGTCATTTGCGGGAAATATTAGTTTACTTCTTTAATTTAAAGAAATCTGCTGCTGAGACGCATCAATTGCTCGTAGAAGCATATGGTGAGGGTGCTTTGAGTGAAAGAACGTGTCGAGAGTGGTTTCAAAAGTTTAAAAACGGTGATTTCGACGTAGAATATAAAGATCGCAGTGGAAGGCCAAAAATTTACGAGGATGCAGAATTGGAGGAAGATTCATCTCAAACACAAAAAGAACTTGCTCTAATATTAGAAGTCACTCAGCAAGCAAACTCACATCGTTTGTGTTAAAAAACGACGGAAACTTATTTGTACTCCTAATATAAAATTTCAAATTAACGGTTGTATGTCCTGTTGCTAACAAATGGCCCGAATATCTGGAAATACTTTTGTTATTGAGGAAACCCTCCAAAAATTAATTTATTCTCCGTCGGAAAGATTTCCAGTCTATGTAAACCTTTCGGCAATCACCGCAGGTTAACTTATAAGTTTCGGATTTATCATCTTTATGTGTAGTGTCTTTATTATTTTTAAAAAATTTACTTAATTTTGAATGAGTTGAATGAAGTTCTTAAATCCTATTTATTTCTGAGGTAGGTAGCAATTTTTTCAGAAATACCTTCAGTATATTTTGACGAAATGTATAATATTTATAATTTTTTTTGTATTGGGATATACCATATTTAAAGCTATTTTGTTATTTTCATTCATCAATAATTTATTTTAACAAATTTTAAATACATTTCCTTCAAATATACTAAAAGTATTTCTGAGAAAATTGCTTCATACCTCAAAAATGAATATGATTTAAGAACTTCATTCTGAACTTATTCAAACCTCAGTAAATTCATTAAAAATAATTAAGACATTACACATAAAGATGATAAATCCGGAGGTTATGAGTTAAACTCGGGTGATTGCCAAAAAGTTTAAATAGGACTGACTGGAAGAACTTTCCGTTGGTGAACATTTGAAGGGTTTCCTCAATAACAAAAGTAACATAATATATCAGAAATGAGACCAGCCCTTATGCCCTTCTAGGTATACGAAATTATATGAGACGGACGGTAATGGACGAGTTACCGAGTAACCGCAGAAGTTTACACAATGAATTCACGCAGTAAGTAATAACGCTTGGTTTTGAATAGACAGTCTAATTCTGGCTGATTTGTATTGTGTGTTCATCCATTGAGCCATTTAGTCCTTTGTGTGCCTACTTATCCATTTGATAGATCTATTCATCACCTCAATTTGGCTCTCAATTAGCATAAATTTTCAGAATGGATACTCATAATGTTTCGAATGAATAGCTCTAGCACCACGTACGAATATTTAGTATTTTTTGACTTCTTACTTCCTTAGATAAAGCTTTGGAAGTTTCAAAGTTAATTTTTTTGCACTGCGTAGATTTTAAATCTGAAAATGAATGAAATTTATATATTAAAAAATATATAAGAGGCAGTATTTCAATTTCCCCAAAAATGTTTAATACAACAATTGTCTCACCATGATGCGGCTTCTTCAGGTATCTACATTCTACTGACTGATGGTGTCTGGTATAACAGAGTTTAAATACAGTTAAGTACGTAACAAAATAATAGTAAGAAAGTCGTGAAAAGTTAGGGTGTTCATTGGAGTTTTCCGCTAATCCATCAGAAAAGATATGCAGAATTGGAGATCTGTCAACATCTCTTTATTCATTCAAAAGGCTTTTACGGGCATTGTACCTGTTGTTAATCTAGAACTTTTCGGCGTGTATAATTTCAAAGTTATTTTTGAAATTATATCTGAATTCCTTAAGATGATTAGCATATGTCGGATGTACGACGTCCGATATGTAACTTCTTAGGTGTTCTTAGATTCTTTTCTTGAATGAACTACCTGTCTGGCCAATATATACTAAAGAGCAATCGTTGCAAGTCAACTTGAAGACTCCAAATTTATTTTCTTTATTTGTTCGATCCTTATTGTTTCTTTATGTAAGTACTAAGGTTATTGATGGTTTTGAAAGCTGCATTGTAATTATTACTATTTTTTAAATGTTTAACAATATTTTCAGACAATCCATCAACATAAGATAACGAAAAGTATTTCTGTATATTATCCTATTTTATGATTGGGTACACGAGATTTAATGCCATATTGTTTTGTTTATTGGATACCATTTTATCTATAAGAAAAGGGATTATAACCGTTGTTTGAAGCTATCTATTTAATAACATTTAATTCTTTGAGAAACTTATCTGAATTCAGAGGGACATTCAATAGTCTATGAATAAAACTATTATATGCTGACATCTTCTGGTTGGTGGGATGATTTGAAGTTTTATGTATTGTAATATCTGTATGTGTAAAGAATACTGAAATCATGTGAATTGTATAGTCTTGTGAAAGTGAGGTCAAGAAAATTAATACCGTGGTTCTTTTCTTCTTCGATTGTGAATTTGATTTTTGGATGAAGTATATATATTTATAGATGTATGGAAAAGTCAGGAGGTTTTAGGTATATTGAAAGGTAAAAATAGATTTCAATTGAGATATTACATCCAAAGATGACAAATCAGGATTCATAAGTTGACATGGAGTAACTGCGAAAAGGCTTATATAGAACAGATGCGTATAGTATAATTTTTGAAAAAATAATTCAAGAACATTAATTTGGAGTCTCATCAATGCAAAAATTATTCCTCTTATATAGTAGCCACTTCTAAGTAGCAGAAAATAACTCTAATCATAATTTCGAAATCTTACATAAAATAAAATATTATCAAAAATGTATAATATGCTCATCTTTTATTTATTTAGTTACTCACTTCATATACACCAAAATAATTATGGCATGCAAAAGCTTATACTTAAGATCACATAAAAATGACAGAGAAAGAAAACCGTAACAAACAATAATATACATTTAAATAGGGTTTGAATTCGATGTACCATTAACGCGCTGAGCTTACCAAGTTCCATATTAAATTTCAGTAACTATGATATCATTACACTTTCTGAGCATGTAAGTAAAGGGGAAAAAACTTCTGTTATCAATATAAAATAGATCGAATGACAACATTGCAAAGATTTATATGTAGAGATACCTTTTTCAATTCTTCCTTGTAATTGATTAAACGTCTACCAATTAGTATGCAAATTCTTGGTTAAGCAAACTTCAAATGGCGTTGAAAAAGGGATGTATATTAGACTTTAATGATTTATTTATAGCCTAAATTTATATATTGAAAGTTAACAAATTAGATGTGTTCACCCAAATTGAGAAAGGTGTTCCGGTGTAGTATCGAACTCTAATTGCGGTAAAAACTATATATCTCATTCGTGGATTAGCAGTTCTTTGAAATTTTTCACCGTTGTTCACTTTAACCGAATTCACTTTTATTGGTTTTACAAATTACTTTCTAATTACAAACGAATAATGTAGTTAATACATTTCCAGGCCTTTACTGGGTTACTGTGTTATTCAGAGAGTATTCCTTGGAAGGTTGAAGTGAAATGCGAATATAAAATAATTCACCAGTAGAAAAAAATGTGTATTATAAGAGAACTTGAAAATCGTGAGCGGGTCATTTTGTGCTTTTTGGGCAAGCGACCAAATGCGATCTTTTTGGAGATGTTTCTTCAAGGGTGCTTTGTGGCTAACTGAAGTGAGAAAACTGTTCGATTTTAACTTGAGAGACAAAGAGAAATGTGATTAGAACTTACTTTTAGAGAGTATGTGTGGGTTCAGAATTTAATGTTCTAAGAGTGAATATTGGGTGAACGTTTGGTCAAAGCACGAAAAGAGGGCCAACGGGCGACTTCAAGGGATGTCTTAAACTGAACCTGACCGAAAGAGAGTCTCCTACGGCTTGAAATATTGTCAGGTAAATTCCTATACGACATTCGACTGTTGCCGTCTTTGAACGGCTTCAGTTCTAATGGATTCCTGAGAAAACTCTGAAGGACAAATATTTTCGGTCCTCAATAGGCCCAGAGGTTTCTAGAAAAAAATGAGACATATTTGAAATGCCTAGCTTTCTGACTCTGGAATCATAATTGTTATGTAGCTGTAACTCAATTGATGAAAAAAACGGGTACCTAACAGCTCGTGACGTTGAGAATTCGCTTTAACGTAAAATTACACGTAAATCATAATGGTTAGTAGTGTTTTATTCCAACTAAACTTAAATCAAGGCAATCTTGCCGAACAATTGTCTGAGTAGTTAAAGAGTTTTCAATTTTACCTCATCATCACAGAAACCAACAAAAAAAAAGAGAAAATTCATTCACAATCAATATATTTTGCTAGGCCAGAATAACAGAAAATTATATCATATCCACTTTCATTGAAACCGAAAGGATAAATTATAACTGGTTATCGAGAAAATTGATAATTACTTTTACAACGGCAGAATCTCACATGTTGAAACAGAGAGATGAGATTAAATTGGAACAATTTATCAAACATCTAAGAAACTCAGTGGAAAGTTACAGACTCGAAACTACAACAGACGAACTCATAAAAATAATGTTGATTTGTGGGACAAACAACAATGAAATACGCTGGAGATTACTGCAGCAAAAAAAGGTGTCAGATTTTAAATCGGCTATCAAGTTCTCTTCAATTACTGAAGAATCAAAATCACAAGCAATGAAAATTGACAATAATTTTTTATTTTTTCATGACGAGCCCAAGAAACTCCGTCCGTCGAATAGTCGAGAACAAGAGACAGGGCCGTCTAGGTAATGCAAGATCGCGCCTCTCGGACTCCAAGAAGAAGAACCCTCAAGGGGCATCTACGAAAATAGGTTGTACAAGTGTCACTGAATCCAAGGTACCCCTAGGACCTGGTGGGCTCGCTCACCTTGTAAACAACGTCGGTTAGGTCATGTCTCTGCTTGGCTCAACTACCTTTCTTGCAGAAGAGAACCGCCTCTATAAAAATCCCCAATCCCAATGATACCTAATGGTGTGGCGTCTTTTGAGTATGATTGTGGATATGGTAAGAGAAGTTCAGCATGTGAAGGGCGTGTTTGAGGAGAAGGAGAGATGGGAGAGGATTGTAATGAGTGGAGAGGTATTATGAAGGGAATTAATGAAAGTGTGAATGCTGTGAGGGAATACGTGGAGGTGTGGAGGGAGCATTTCCTAAGGTGTAGAAGGTTGAAAGAGCTGCAGATAAGAGCATTGCCATAATGGTCATGGATCTATCTGGCAAGGCGTAAAGTAAGGAGGTAATAAAGAGAGTGATTGCCGAAATGGTACCGAAGGTGGATGTGAGATTGACTGATGTGAGAAAATTTAACAAAACATGTGGAAAGTTTGAGGCAGTTGATATGACTGTGAAAAAGCCGAAGAAACTAGGAGCGAGAGTTTTTTTTATGTGCCATTCGACATAGCGAAGGGTGCACTGAAGCTGGAGCTTTTCAAGAGGAACTGGGCTGGAATTAATGAGAAATCGTTCTTGAGTGGGGTGACTAGGAGATGAAATGGTTAGGTCAAGAAACCCAATGCGTGGTTGGTTGAAAAGCCAGTTTACATTCGCTTCAATTCATATCAAGTGAAAGAAATTGATCTGGTTGAGAGGGACCACAGGTGCATGGAATTTTATCATAGGGTGCGGCAATGCAAGTTCATGATGAATGCGTGTATGACCTGTGGAGAAGAGGGTCATTTAAAAATTGAATGTAGGTGGCTTTTACTTGGTGTAAATCCATATCAAATGAAATGAAAACAATAGTTGTTTAATTTACATTTTTATTGAGTAACTGATGACACGTTTCGTTACATTGTAACTTCTTCAGATCATAAAGACTACTGAGGGGCATTTGATGAAGGAGTACAAATGACTGTAGGAAATGTAAGGAGAGGGGAAGAAAGGATCTGAAGCATAGCACGTCAAGTGTAAACTGTCTGGACTCTAAGCCCCGGGCACGATGGATGAGGAAAAAATGGGTGAATTAATTCAAATGCAGCATACGAGAATCATGCAGATTGCGTCAAGGTGCCATGGTATTTTGAATGAAATTGTTGTATGCATGATAAGTGAAAGGATCTATATGTTATTATAATATTGCTATAATACAACGATTCTTTTGCTAACACAGTAGCATATTCAGGTAGGTGATATATCCTACATTTCTGAAATTGGCTCCTATTTATATTAGAGTTGGTACAAAATTTTCACTGAGCACTAAAACTCCAGAAAAGAGGGTCCCTGGAAATTCCAGTTCATCTGAATATATTCAACAAAATTTCAGGGGCCCCCTTTTTTTGGGTTTTAATGCTCGATAAAATTTTGTTATCGAATATTGCGACGATTCTTTCTCGTTTATTGTGGATTAGCGTCTGCAGAAGAACAGGGGCTTGTTTTCATGTGAACTCAATAATTGTTGGCATATGGAATTCACCCACTATTAAACAAAACCAATGTTTTCGCAATAGAGTGTTATTTTATAGTTGGATTATTTTCACCTTTTTTAACGAAAATTTTATGAATTGCAGGAGATTGTGACAATACCCTTTTCTCGGAAGGATAAAGGCGCATTCAGATGCGATTAAGGTTAAAGAATGTAGGAAACATATAATAAATCTATTAATTAAGTGTCAGAGAGGGTGAACGATGTTAATCTAATTAGTAACTGAGAAAGTTGTATGAATATTAAACAAATCGGCACCAATAGCTATTTAGGTTTAATATCATTCAATTTCAGTAAATTACTTTATAAAGTTGTCGAAATTGCATGAGATTTAAACATTCCCAATGGTTCTGTGACAATACCCATTTCTCGGGAGGATAAAGGCGTATTCAGATATGATTAAGGTAGAAAAATGTAGGAAACATATAATAAATCTTCAAATAAATTACGCTGATCTGTACCAAAAATTATCTTGTATGTATTTTGCATACTCTAGATGTCGATAGTGTATTATTAATACCTAGCATACATTGCACGAAAACCAATTAGTTTGAAACGTGCGTATGTCTGCAATTTGCCTCTGCAATCAACAAAACCTTGTCGAGTTTGTTTGAATATAGAATTGTTATACAGATGTATGTTACACTGTCTCGATTTCTAGAACTTTCTATTACCATAGCTCATACTCCTTATTAATATAATAAATCTATTGATAAGGGTCAAAGAGGACAGTAATAATATAATTCAATGAGGGTGAATGGTTTTAATCTAATTAGTAACTGAGAAAGTTGTATGAATATTCGTGCCAGTAGGTATATTTTCATTGATTCGGCACAAATAGCTGTTCAGATTTAATATTATCCACTTTCAATTGATTATTTTATTATATCATTATACCTCATTAGACCCTAATTAAATAAAAGGTTGGGGAAACTAAATCTGTAGCGACTTTCCTTTTTCCTCGCCCAGAATTTTTCTCTGCTCCGCTGCAGCTTACTGGCGTAGCAGATAGAGAACACGATTAGTCTTAAACAATTCCTGACTGACCGTACCCGCCGAGTTCAAGAAGGGCAAAGCGACGCGTTCGACGACCATTCCGACGTAGAACACAAGGTCACCTGCGTCACAGGAAGACATGCGCATCGTGCCTGTTTGAAGAGTTCAGGTGAGCATGCTCAGAACGAAACTCCGCCTCTCAAATTAAGAGATAGAAGCTCCCTCACAACAACACTGCATTCACTTCAAATCCATTAACTTTTCGGAAGATGGCTCTAGTGATCGATATCTCGTGTAAAGTGTCGATCAAACAATTTCGGATTTATGCTCATTGTTAAGGTGATATTTCACATTAAAAATTTTTTTTGCTGTTTTTGTTAGGTCCATTCAGTTGTGAGTTAACGGATGTTAAAAATAAAAGAGAACAAAAAAAATCGGTGCATTTTACAGTTGTTATTTGATTAAGGAGAAAATGCATGCCAGCATTGTTTATGGTCCCGATATTGTACCAGCTACTTACTTACGAGCAATTTGGTTTCGTTGATTCCGTTCAGGTAATTTTGATGTTAAAGATGCACCTCGCTTAGGCGGGCCCGTCGTCAAGTATGTCGATAAATTCACAAAAATAATGGAACTTGACCAACATGTTAGTAGTCGTAGCATCGCCCAGGATCTAAATATCGACCATAAAACAGTTTTAAACCATTGGTGCAAAGTTGGATTCAAAAAGAAGTTCATGTTTAAAGAACATGATAGATCGAATTTCCATTTGCTCAATTCTTAAACTTATGGTAACTGGAGATGAGAGATGGGTCACCTTCGACAATATTGTATAGAAATTATCTAACGGCCAGGAAGGCATTTAGTGGAACTGGAAAGAAATCATTTATAATGAGTTTCTTCCATAAGGCAGTAAATTCTTATCTCTACTGTTAACGTTTGAAGCTAGCGATTCAGCAGAAACGCCCAGAATTGGCAACAGAAGAGGTTGCGTCTTAAGTGACTTTCCAGAAACTCTAGGAGTTTGGTGGGGAAATTATAATGCATCCACCATAAAGTCCACACCTGGAACTAAGCGATAACCATATTTTTCTCGCATTGCAAAAGTTAGTGATAAGAAATTGGCATTAAGAAAAGATTGTGTAAAAGTAAACTTCCATGAAGCGACCTTTAAAATAGCAACAAATTATTGAATAAAACGGTGCATATTTGTCCCTAATCTGAAACATGTTGAATAAAGTCTTGAGGTTCACGCAAAAATATTGTTTTTTTCTCCTGTTCTATTATACCTATCCTGCATTTTTGTACCTGTTTTCTTGAAAACTCATATAGAAAGCAAACTTTGGACAGTTAAAAAAGTGCATTCGTGTTCTTGTATTCATTGTTGGCGTTCAAGCGATATATTCGCTATATTCTTAACATTTTTGAATGAGTGAATGAGTTAATATGAATGAAAAATATCAATTAGGTGCTGATAAGTGAAGAAAACGAACAGAACCAGGGGAGCAATGAGCAAAACGGAAGAATTCCCTGTTTCCATATTTTTTGCTTGCTGCATCTAGCTCTTTTCCGAAACAGGAAAAATAAATCGAACACAAGTAGTAGCGATTGACGGCCAAAAAAGCTCAATTAGACTCAGGCCACTTCCACGATAGGAAGCAGGGAGCAGGGAAATGGGCAACGTAATAATCACTCTCATGTCCATACCGCTGCTACTGGCTGCTACTACCCGAATTAGTGGTTTTTCGTGCGGAAGTCAAAGAGCCTGTATGCGAGCGGCAGTGTATGATTGATTACATTCAGCCTAGGCACAAAATTGCAAAAGGCTATATAGATAGGAGTCTACAAAAGCGTGAAACAATTTTGCCGCTTTTTTTGTAGTAACTGATGCATGAAACACATTCAACTAGAAAAAACTGTATTACCTACCCTTGAGAGAGAAATGAGTTGCCTGTGCAAACAGAAAACTGCATTATAGACAGTTGGCGAGAATATCTGAATTATGTTCTTTCAAATTTTCCTAGGAATAAATTAAAACAAGTGTTCGGAGATCACTACATTAGAATACTAATCGAAAATGCAACGAATACAACATAAATATCCATCTAGTATTTCAAGCAATGGACAAAGCCAGAATAGATTCCAGATACAGGGGTCTTTTTGAGTACATATATAAAAAAAGCAACGCTGCAAGTGAAGGTCGGAGAAAATTCATCAACTGGTCGGATTTCTGTTCGAAAAGGGGTGATGCAAGAGATATTATTTCACCGAACCATAACATTTCTACAGAAATTTTATGGGAGGATGTGAAAGCTGTTACTATGTCAAAAATTAACATAGTAACAGCTTTCACACCCTCCCATAAAATTTCTAATCTCTTTTTTAAACCGAAAGACAAAGAAAACCGACTGAATAATTCTGAAGTCTATAAATTAAGTTGTCAACAGTGTAACAGTGTGTATATAGGACAAACGGGCCGACCTTTCCATAAAAGGTACAAAGAGCATCAATCTGCTTTTAGGAACCGGAAGAATAATTCCAATTTTGCCAACCATTTCTTCAATACAGATCACACGTTCCCAGAATTGAACAACCTTGTTATCTTGCACGTGGAAGCGAAAGTGAAAGAACTTGACATCCTGGAATCCATAGAAATTGAAAAATATAAGAGGCACGTACCAATAATAAAACTACTAAACGAACAGAAGGAACTTTAAGAAACCCCTCTCTTCGAAGCTCTGCCGAAGCCTACAATCAGCATATATAATAGTTGAGATCTAATTTGTTCATTCAGTTTGAAAATGTAGTAAACACTACGAAACTCGAGTCATTGTATATCAGTAATAATGAAAAAGTGATAGAACACAAAGTAATTTCTTATTTCATTCCATTACTCTAAAGAACGCTAACCTTTTTATCCTAATCATCTAGTGGCGGCAGAATAGGACGTTACATTGTGTAGACAACCCAAGTTATACTTGAAAGAGAACGAGGAAACAGGGACGGGAAGTTCAGAATGCAAGGATAAGTAAAACTACAATATTTGTTTGCCGAAGGCAAGGCCCCGCACCTGACTCTGTGTATGAGAGTGAGGTTCGCTCTAGGAAAAAAGAGTCCGGGAGAAAACCCGAGCCCCCTCCTTCAGCTCCCATACATTCTTCAACCCTGTCCTTTCCTTCATTCCTAAAATTAAGGTTCCAGAGATCTCCAGACAGCCTCTTTAATATCTTAAAACATATTAAGTGTGCAAGCAAAGGTAAATACAGTAATCAACTGAGTGAACACACTGATAACCTGGCAATAGGAACATGTAACCAAGATCTTCGATGTAGTTTAACAATAACTCTTTGGTCAGGAATTCCCCATTCACACACCTACTATCTAATTAGATCTGGGCGCATAATATCGTTATTCAGGAATGTCTTGTTGCGGCATTTTGAAAACACAGAGGTTGTGGTGTCTTCTATTTACTTACTTATTCATTATAATATTTATATCTAATGATAGTTGTTCAGGAAGTCCTTGTTGCGGCTTTCTTAAAGTCACAGGGTTGTTGTTTCAGTATCTTATTGTGGATCCACATTTCATTCACTCTAAACACTCTGAATTCTCAAACAAATTACCATTGTTAACCATATCTTAGATCCAAATAAATGAAAGGATGATAGAGATATGTATTGAATATGTTAAATGGTCAAAATATTAAATTAAACAGATCGCCCCTAGCTGGAGCATCAATACAGTAAAATCCACCAATGGATAAAGAATACATGATATAAATAACACTCACGTTGACCTCAGGTAATTCAATACAGTACAATAACTTTACATGTTAGGGCATCTCAGTAGACTTCCCTTTGTGTCTAACCTTCCCTTTTAAAGAACAATGGACAATGGCGTTCTATTTCTAACAAAGGAAAACTGAAATCTCTGACGCCAACGTTCAGTCGCCAACGATTACCACCAATCTTCAGGAGAACAAAACGATTATCTCCCGGGGTTATGTTCACATTTTAACATGCGCGCGTAAGTCTACGAAGCGGCCATAGACTGTTACTCCTGGCATTGACAGTCAAAAGTAGGCATAAAATTCTCTAGGTGGTTCTTCCCGCCTAATCTTCCTTTATAAAAATGTGTGGATTTCTTCAGTAGCTCCTTAGTAACTTATGGTCAGTGAATGAACAAGAACTGAGCTAAGTTATTACAAATAGAGGTACTATAGGATAGCATTGGGTTGGTTCGTGCAGTGTTCGGCTTGTGTTCAAACGTTTCATCAGATCAAAATCCTACAGGGCTTCAACTGTGGAAGACGAGCTTGTCCTCTTCCATTGCTGTCATCATAGAAGTATACGCCCCTAGTTGCTCTGGCTTCTTATGAATAGGAAAACATGTATCATGGTAGAAAAAACAGAAAACAGTAGTTGAAGAACTTTGTGAAACAGATGTGACATATCAGACCCTAGCATCACAATGTATTATTGATTAAACCTTAAATTTCTATATTATTGACTTAGTAGCATATGGCATGTTTAGAGTCGATACCTTATTAAATTATTCAAACTCTCATGAACAAAATACAGAAAACAAAAATATTATGATAAAAGAAAACAGAGAAATGTAAAATGGTGGATGCCCCCGACCCTAACCCCTTGTAACAGCTGAAATTACTTCGTTAATTAATAACGCCCCTAACTACAGTCTCAAGTATACATATCTAATTCTACATCTATGACTACCTTCTAATTCTACATTTCTACAGTGCAAGTTACATACAATCTTTATGGACGTTACGGAAACTGGTCAACCTATGATAAGTTGAACAGAGGACCCAAAGTAATAAATTCAGTAGTATCACAACACAAAGAGCATAATGCTCGAAAATACTTTTGTAATTAGTAGTAATTAAAAAATACAGATACAGATATTACGTGATCTTCGTAAAGCCTGATAATAAACTGAAGTGTGTCTCCTCCGTTTTCTGCCATTATCATACTGTACGCCCCTCATGTTAGAAGTACTAGAGGATCCACGTATACTAAACTCATCCTGCTTCTCTAGAAATGAGAGTGTAGTCGTAATCGTCATGGGACAATGGACAGCCCACAAAGATTGAATTTCCAGACGGTACTTCCACATAATCTCTCTCAAAATTATTCTTTCTGAAACTGGAATAGAAAAGAGACGATACCTATCTACCTGACGAATAAAATAAGTGAACAGGGATGCATTTCTGTAAAGGAAACCTTTGTAATTCTCGAAACTGTATATCCTCTGACCAAAAGTACGATAGGAAATCTCGATGGAAATCAGCGAAGCATTTCAAGTCTTTCATAAATTTGGGTGGCCGTTGCCTGATAGGATCATGGAGACCCCCTACTTTCCATTCTGTGAACAAGATTATTTTGAGTTAATAATGTCTGGAACAGCTGTTGCCATCCTGCATCATTCGACATGGGGGGATCTCCTGGGTTGGAAGAAGTTACAAGATGGTTTATCTCACTCTGCACAAGTGTATCCTGACTAAGCCGAGTAGCTGGGGTTTAGCCGACGAAGGTTGTGGTTGTCTGTAATGAGGTTCCTTATCTTGCCTGTAGTGTTTGTTGATTTTGTATTAAATTGGGTATGCTTATGGTATGTTCGCTCGTGAAAGTCTCTATTCAAGAACGTAGTCGAAGTACTTCTCTCTACAAGGTATGGATTTCATTTGTTAGCACAGGTTCCTTGGTAATCTCTTATCTTAAAGATTCCATCCCAATATTTTCTGCACCTAATGTTATCTCAAAACATACAAATGAGCTAGCATCCACATGATAATAAGGGGATCTTCTAAATGGTTTGGCTTTTACCTAAACAACTATGTCCAACAATTAAATTTAACTTTCCTACAACATAATTCTCAGGTCAGTTGAATCTCTACAGTTATTCTGAAACTATCAATGATTCCTAAACTTCCACTTCCTCGTTCGTTCAAGTATCCTGGTAGAACATAACAACTGAGCTATTACGTCCTTTACAGAGTATTCTAAGATATTGGGGATTTAACGGAGTACTCTAAGGAACGCTAACCTTTTTATCGTGATCATCTAGTGGCGGATGAATAGGACGTTACATTGTGTAGACAACCCAAGTTACACTTGAACACGAACGAGGAAACAGTGACGGGAAGTTCAGAATGCAATGTAAAACTACAATATTTATTTGCGGAAGGC
This sequence comes from Megalocaria dilatata, assembly GCA_034642435.1. Classification (NCBI taxonomy): domain Eukaryota; kingdom Metazoa; phylum Arthropoda; class Insecta; order Coleoptera; family Coccinellidae; genus Megalocaria; species Megalocaria dilatata. The sequence goes on along the minus strand of CM067854.1, from coordinate 58,181,436 downwards.
AGGGCCCCGCACCTGACTCTGTGTATGAGAGCGAGGTTCGCTCTAGGGAAAAAGAGTCCGGGAGAAAACCCGAGCCCTCCCTTCAGCTCCCATACATTCTTCAACCCTGTCCTTTCCTTCATTCATAAAATGAAGGTTCCAGAGATCGATAACCTCTCTAATATCCTAAAACATATTCAGTGTGCAAGCAAAGGTAATTACAGCAATCAATTGAGTGAACACACTGATAGCCTGGCAATAGGAACATGTAACCAAGATCTTCGAGGTAGTTTAACAATAACTCTTTGGTCAGGAATTCCTCATTCACACATCTACTATCTGATTAGATTATTATAATCTGGGCGCATAATATCGTTGTTCAGGAATGTCTTGTTGCGACATTCTGAAGAGACAGAGATTGTGGTGTCTTTTAATTAACTACCTATTCATTATTATATTAAGATCTTATAATAGTTGTTCAGGAAGGCCTTGTTGATTTCACAAAATGGAATATATAGGTGGACAAGATATTGAGTGCAACCTAAGATATGAAAATGAATCTCTATGTATATCCTTTTTATTGTGGCTAGCTCTTTCTTTCCTGATTACGAATATATAGCATGTGCCGGTCTATCTTTCTAATTTTAAGAACTACAGAGTCTCAAATTCGAAGAACCACCTGGCAGGTTCAGTAATCGGTTGACAAGTGATAGGCTTTGTTAAATCAAGAAACAACATTAGTAACAATATGACACACGTTGACATTCAATAAAATTATTTCTGAAACATGTGTTACACAGAAGAGGAAAAATCTAAATCAAATATACTTCAACAAATCAATACATACGAAGATATCATAACTCATACAATAATTCTATCTATTATATGTGGAGAACAATAGAAACAAGAAAGCTAGAAGGGGAGAATATATGGTGTTGCATCCACATCATCCTATTCCAAATGAAAATACATTTTTTAAGAATTACAACCGCGTAAAAGTTTCAAACTTTTAAAGAAAAAGAAACGTAGCGTCTTACGAAATGAGAATCGAGAACTAGACATTGTAGAGTATCTATGGTGGTATGAAATGACAAGTTATAATTAAAGAAATTATTTGAAATGACCACCAGTTTTTAATATACATAGTTAATATCGTTTTCTTAAGTTGATTAGACTTTTTTGGATAGCATTATTATGGTTCTGATTGAGTTCATGAATTAATGTTTCAATTTTGTTTTTAATAATTTCAACAATTTCATTATTATACGGGTGAATTTTTTCCTTGAGGAACTGCCATAAAAACGTGTTCAACGGTGTTAAATCCGGACTATTCGATGGTCATAAAATAGGTGCACCATAACCTATCTAGAGATCAAATTGACCACTCAAATGTTCTCAAATTTCCGAAACTCTGTGCGGGAGTGCTCCGTCCTGTTGACAAATTATTTGTTCCAATTCTTCAGCAGAAAACAGTTGCTCCAAAAGCTGAGCTACCTCTGGCAGTATCTTTTCTAAATATGCTCCACGTGTTGGTGTAGTCAAAAAATGTAGGGCCCACAATTTTATTATGAACAATGAATGCCACACCAAACGTTATCAAACTTTCTTCCAGATTTTCTACCCTATTTATTTATTGATCCCAGGGATACATACTCAGAATTATACAAGTTAAAATGTGAGCAGAGCTCTCTAATAACATTATAGTACCATTGTCATCACCGTTGTCCCGGGTTTCTGCTCAAGTTTTGACACTCTAGCAGACCCCCGATTAGCTGAAAGAGAAATAAAGGAATTTTGGAGGAAGTTTTATAGAGCACTTTGCGCCAGCATAACTAGGTGAGGGACCCCCACAAGTCACCTCCCCTGCTCCTCGAAAGAAGATCGCCGTGCCGATCCCAACACTCAGTCATTTGAGCAGAATGTCCTTATGGTTATGAAGCAACGAATCAACACAAATAACAGCTTGTCAGCATGGACCCCCCGCACAACAGGATCGCTGTTGCTGTTAGCTGCCAAAAGCGAGGCTCCGAAGCATCATATGATTGGGCCTTAGGATCAAAAGGGCGCCAAAGTTGGGGGAGAGCAGAGCGTATCTTAAAAACGCCTTAAACCTCGTCGAAACTTCGTAGTCTCCCTTTCCCTCCAACGGAACACTTCCGAACCCGCGGATAAGATAAGCTTAAGGATCCACGAATGGGGCCGGAGTTAGGGGCGAGCGCAGCGAATCTCCCAAACCCCCCAGCTTGTTCGAAACGTCGTAGTCTCCCTTTATCCTCCAACGGACCAATCAGGACCCCGCAGCGGGAGCTTCAGGAACTAAAAATGAAGCCAAATTTGGGGGCGAGCAGAGCAAATCTTCCAAACCCCCCAGCTTGTTCGAAACGTCGTAGTCTCCCTTTTTCATTCAGCAACCATTTAAGATCCTTCAGCGGCTAAGAGGACGAAGGTTGGAAACCCACGCTGAGAACCAGCGCGGATCGCCTTCGCCATTGAAAGGATTACAAAACTTTAATCGATCGCACAGTCGCAGATTCTAATCGTCAATCAGAGCCAGCTTCCCCATACGATTCCAAGCCCTGCGGCAGGAAAAGGTGGAAGTGGGACCACACGATGGAATGGTATTATGCAAGAAAGAAAGTAAGGAAGTTTAGATTACGAGTCATCTGCTTTAGGCATCATAACCATATCCTCCATTTCATAAATGAAACTAGGACACTCGTTATGACAAGCTCCCCCACCACGACAAGGTACAGAGACAGGGGGGGAGATCCCAGGGATACATATTCAGAATTATACAAGTTAAAATGTGAGGAGAGCTCTCTAATAACAATAAAGTACCATTTTCATCACCGTTGTCCCGGGTTTCTGCTCTAGTTTTGACACTCCAGCAGACCCCCGATAAGCTGAAAGAGAAAGAAAGGAATTTTTTGGAGGAAATTTTATAGAGCACTTTGCGCCAGCACAACTAGGTGAGGGACCCCCACAAGTCATCTCCCCAACTCGAAAAGAAGATCACCGTGCCGATCCCAACACTCAGTCATTTGAGCAGAGTGCCTCTATGGATTATGAAAGACTGAAGCAACGAATCGACACAAATAACAGCTTGTCAGCATAGACCCCTCGCAACACAGGATCGCTGTTGCTGTTTGCTGCCAAAAGCGAGGCTCCGAAGCATCATATGATTGGTACTTAGGATCAAAAGGGCGCCAGAGTTGGGAGAACAGAGCTTATCTTAAAGGACCCTCAAACCTCGTCGAAACGTCGTAGTCTTCCTTTTCCTCCAACGGAACACTTCCGAACCCGCAGCGGATAAGATAAGCTTAAGGATCCACGAATGGGGCCGGAGATAGGGGCGAGCGCAGCGAATCTCCCAAACCCCCCAGCTTGTTCGAAACGTCGTAGTCTCCCTTTTTCATTCAGCAACCATTTAAGATCCTTCAGCGGCTAAGAGGACGAAGGTTGGAAACCCACGCTGAGAACCAGCGGGGATCGCCTTCGCCAATGAAAGAAGTACAAATCTCTAATCGATCGCAGAGCGCAGATTCTGGTCGTCAATCAGAGCCAATATAGTATAATTTTATTTACAAGTTATTATAAAAATATATATATTACCAAAATGGTAAATGGTAATTATATTATCTAACTACTATGCACAGGTGAATTTATAAGTTAAAATAATTTAATTATTTACATTTCCTAACTACTTATTAGGAAACGACCTGCTGTATTGAATAATCTCTCTCTAATATGCTTTCCCAGAGAGAGGCGATATTGCCTTATTTAGCCATTTCATTTATTTTATTTTATTTTATTTTTAAATTGAATTGTCGCTAATGGGACGTGCTTCGTAAATGTAGTCCACTATCGCCTTTGCCACACTTGACACTCCGTGATATAACGCTATTGAACCTAGAAGATTATGAGGACTTGATGCGTGTGACGAGATGTTAGAAGTTCCCGTCGTGTTGAACGCTTCGCAGAAGAACATGATATGGTTTGATGTTTGTTCCTCTTCCCCACAGGAGCAAGATGCTGTAGGAGAGAGGTTTAGCCTGTGAAGATTGGCCCGGAATGGCCCGTGACCTGTTATGAAGCAGGTGAGGGCATAGTTTGGCCTAAAAGATTCGTTCTCGATCACAAAGTCTACCTTGGGTAACCATCTGTAGAGAGTTCGGCCTGTAGTGTTCGTGTCCTAGCTTTCTTGCCAGGACACTAGTAACATATCCCAAAGTGTTTTCCCTGGGTCAGCTTCTTCAGTAGCTGATATTTCATTCGCCGTCGCCTCAAGGGGTCTAATGACTCTCCCTTTATATTCATAACCTAGTGAATGGCGAAGTGGTAACTGGCAGTTACTTTTTCCACCATTAGCTGTAGAGGCATGCTCCCTGTTAGCACTTCAAGCGCTGGGGTAGAAACAGTTGTACAAGCATTGCATAAGAGTAACGATATCGACCTGTGACAAGCAGACAGGTTTCTGGAAAAGTGACTGTTTCCAGTTTTGTGTACTAATACGGAAGAACAATACAAAACCAGCGGTAAAAAGATGGATTTATAGTATATTCTCATCAATGCTTTCCCAGCGTCTCCGAGAATTTTGCTTAGTCGCCTGAATTTCATGTTTAGCATGTCTACCTTGTCACGTAGGTATTTGATATGCGGAATGAATGTGAGACCAGTATCGAGCACTACATCCAGGTAGGTAGTCTGAGGTTCCCACCTTAGTGAGTTCCCTCAGATACGAACCGTAGGAGGCCGATTTTGGTCCAATTTGCCCTTAAGAAGAACAGCGGGTGTCTTCTTGATTGATATTGAAAGCTTATTCTCGGAGAGCCAATTTTCCATTTCCTGGATGTAAAGTTGCATCACAACTTCGAGGCCTTTGCGACTATTGAATTTGACCATAATGGCCAGATCGTCGGCGTATGCCAGACTCCCCGCCCACTCGGTGGGGAGGCGAGAAGGTTTAGCAGTTCATCTAGGAGAAGGTTCCACAAGAAGGACCCCAGGACCGATTCCTGTGGACATTCCCTATTCACGCTCTCGCTCTACTGGCAACTACCCCGTGAAAAGGTTATGGATCTGTCTGAAAAGTATGAGCAGATGACCCCGTAGTAGGGCGAGTTCGGTAGGGCAGATCGGAATCTGCGCAGTACCGACGGCCACCACATGAAGTCAAATGCCCCATCAATGTCGGCGAACAGCCCGCGGTATACTGCGTTCCAGAGTCACGAACATATCTGATTACCTTCCTAACGGCATCCTCAGTACATTTCCCGGATCGGAATCCGTACTCATTTCCCGATTCTTGGCCAGAAGCCGAGTATAGAGGAGTTATTCGAGCCAGTAGGAGACGCTCAAAAAGCTTACCCATCTCATTCAGAAGGTAAACCGGTCGGTATAATTTTGGATTGTCAGGCGGCTTGCTTTTGTTTTTAAGGAGAAGACAAATCTTTACTTCTTTCCATGCCTTAGGAAAATGTGAAAGTCGAAGGCAGGAGTTGTATAAGGCCAATAGAGAGTCTGGGTGGCAAGTCCAGACTCTTTCGATTATGAATCCTGATATTCTATCAGGGCCTGGAGCGCAGTTTTTGCGCATCTTGTTCAGAGCATTCTGAAGTTCCCACATATCAAAGGAATTCGCTCTCGGTAAGTTAGTTAACCGTTTTCTTTGATTTTCGTCGCGCACCATGGTTTGAGCTGGTGAGTCGCTTTCCATGTCATCCATTGGGATGAGTCGACCTAGTACGGCTTCCGCCGTTTGTTCACACGTTGTGGTATATTCATCGTTCACTGTCTTAACAGACGTCAACGGACGTTTTTTCAGTTATCACCTTGTATGCTGTGGACCATGGGGATTTCCTCGGTTCTCTCTTAACGAAGTCCCGCCAATTATCCAGTTTTGCCTTTCTGATAGAATCCACGTACTTGTTACGTGTTCTATTAACTTCTGTGGCCATTCTTTGCACAATTTCTTGTGGGTAGCCCCTTTTCTTAGCCTGTCGAAACCTCTTCCTTAGTCAGTTAAGGTTCGTCTTGCTTCTGGACAGGTCTTGTGTCCACCACCCCCTCTTGTAGGACGTGTGGGAGGTGGACGAGATTGACACAGATGCTGAGTCGTATACGGCAGTTGTCAATTCGAGGATTAGGTCGTCCAGTTCAGAAGTGTCGTTAGTTTACATGCATATGTTGTGGAGGCGGTTCTCCAGCTCAACGCCAAATAGTTCCCAGTCTGCGTTTCGTGGGAGGAACCTAGACTGGTGCGAGGCAATCAAGAGATCGGTATTCGCCCTAAAATTTATGTCGAATATAATCGGTCGGTGATCACTGCTTACGCAGTCCTCTTTCACCTACCAGCCAGATACCAATCTGGCAGCGTTTTGTGAACCTAGTGTTACGTCAATGTTGTACTCGCCATTTGAAGAGGCAAAAGTACTCGGAAAGCCCGATTCGTTCAACACTGATAAATCGTAAAGAAATATTAAGTCTTCCAGAAGTTCACCTCGGTGGTATCTGGTGTTAGAGTGCCACAGTGGTGATTTGGCGTTTGCGTCCATGGTGATAATTATATTGCCTCGATTATGTGCCAGAGTGTTCAGTATTTTTTCTATCTGTGGAAGGTACGTGTTGATATCTAGAGAGTATTGACAGTATACATTCACTGAGAATACGTCTCTCCGCTGTTGGAAATGCTTATAACACTGACGTGTGTAGTTGATGAGTGGTTTAAGTGGGCGACATTTAATTTTGAATTAAATATCGCGATTATTGAGGATGGGTTCTCCCCGCAGCAGACAAGTCGTGCGGAGGAGTTCAGTCCTTTAACCCCACCAAACGCATGATACGGTTCTTCTATTGCCATAATATCGATCCCTTTAGTTCTGGCTATATTAGAGATTTCTGAGATTACTGCCAGGGATTTTTGTGCATTAATCTGCATTATCCTCATGCTGAAGAGGTATCAATTTTGGCCCTGTATGACTCTTCTTGAGTTCTAAAAATAGGGTACCTCCTGCTGAAGGCGGTATGTGAAGCATTCCGCTTCTTGCTTTTGCAGTTAATGCAGCAAGCCTTTACTTTATATGGAAAATCGTTAGTTTTGTGCCCCTGCTTAGCACATTGTCCACAAGTTTCCTCTTTCGCTTTGCATGCGGTCGTGAAATGACCGTATGCTTGGCACTTTAGGCATCTTCTGATGCTTAAATGTTCATACGCCCTGTATGAACTCATATCGTAGTACGCCCGACCTTCTCTAAAGATCGAGCGGGTTAGCTCAGCTGGAGCGCTGATCATGACCTTCACCTTGTTAGTTTTGGAGGGATACTTGTATACGACTCTCGTATTCACTTCAGGTGCCCAGAATTAGAAAGATTCTTGTTGACTAGGACTTCAACAAAGTCTTCTTCCTCGACGTGCTCTTTTCTGACGTCTACTAGTACGACCCTCGGGATCTTCCTTGGAGAATTGCATTCAATCTCCTTTTTTGCCAATATAGTTCTGATTAGGTCGGCGTCCGTTTTGGAGGCCGTCTCTATCAATATTGTGCCAGATTTAAGGTCGATGACGTTCCTTATCTTTGCGCTAGGAGCATCCTTGCGCAGAGAGTAGGTCATGACCTTCTTGACCTCGTCGGCAGTTTGGCCGGAGGTCGGCTTGATATAGAGTACGTTTTCCTCCGTACTATTTTCAGCCTTACGAACATTCTGTTCAATTTTAGAGAACAGGTTCAATATGTAAGTTGTCGCCAATTTATTGATTTTGGAATTCGGGTCTGAGACGAATTCCTTTTTTCTGATGATGGGAGGGCTCATGAGCACCTCCTCATTGTCAGAAACGACGTTAGCCTGGTTTGTGTCCTTTTCGACACTTGGTTTGCGGTTTCTTTCCCAGGGAAACACGTGAATTCTGTCAGAATAGTTATTGGCTAATTGAGGATACCTCTTTTCCAAGTGACTACGTAGCAGTCTCCACAGAGGTAGAAAGTGCGATAAGGATTACGCCATATCATCGCGCTTGGCGAGAACCCCTCCGAGGAGATGAACCCACCAGCTTCCAGTTTGGGCCCCGATTCGAAAGCCAGAACCGTCTGACTGGTAGCAGCGAAGCATTATCCAACCCCAACTGGCTCAGCAGATCAGTACCCGAGTTGGTTTGAGACGCAACTCACCCGCCGGAGGGAATTCTCATCCATCCACCCGAACGCAGTCCATTAACTAAGATAAACTCAAGATTGACGACTACAATTGATACTGGTACGAGCACCGTCTAGCGGCATGTACGTCCTGACTCACCGAACCCATGTGAGGTCATTTGATTGATCCTGGCGTCAAGCACTAATGGTGGAGCCATTCCGTCGAGATCCACAAACCCTAAATCGTTACGTATTGATCCAGGGGCCAGGACAGGCCGGTCGAACCGTCAAGGCCCGCTAAACCCCGAGTCGTTTCATGAGAATATGCCGAACATGGGGGTCTGCGAACAGATAAATGAAGTACCTCCCTAGTCCAGCATGCGGACTTTCAATCACTGCCCCCTCGAGTCCAACACCAATGGGGTGGCCAGGTGGTACAAGTAACAACTGTGGGAAAACCACCCCCCGAGGTAACACAGTATGCGACATAACGCACTCGGCCATTACACAGAATCCGGAGATTTATACTGCGAAATGGCATTACGTTAGACACCCCCGTCATGACAAGCGCCCCCATCACGTCAATATCTAATGCCTGGGGGGCGTTCCCCAGGCATTCCCAGAGATACAGGTGAATTCTACCAGAATAGTTATTGGCTATTTGAGGAAGGCCTCTTTTCCAAGTGATTACCAAGCAGTCTCCACAGTCCACCCAGAGGTAGAAAGTGTGATAAGGATTACGCCATATCATCGCGCTCGGCGAGAACCCCTCCGAAGAGATGAACCCACCAGCTTCCAGTTTGGGCTCCGACTCGAAAGCCAGAACCGTCTGACTGGTAGCAGCGAAGCACTATCCAACCTCTACTGGCTCAGCAGGTCAGTACTTGAGTTGGTTTGAGACGCAACTCACCCGCCGGAGGGAATTCTTATCCATCCACCCGAACGCAGTCCCATAAACTAAGATAAACTCAAGATTGACGACTACAATTGATCCTGGTACGAGCACCGTCTAGCGGACTATACGTCCTGACCCACCGAACCCATGTGAAGTCATTTGATTGATCCTGGCGTCAAGCACTAATGGCGGAGCCATTTCGTCGAGATCCACAAACCCTAAATAGTTACGCACAGATCCAGGGGCCAGGACAGGCCGGTCGAACCGTCAAGTCCCGTTAAACCCCGAGTCGTTTCATGAGAATATCCCGAAAATGGGGGTCTGCGAACAGATAAATGAAATACCCCCTAGTCCAGCATGCGGACTTTCAACCACTGCCCCCTCGAGTCCAACACCAAGTGGGGTGGCCAGGTGGTACAAGTAACACCTGAGGGCAAGTCCACCCCCCCGAGGTAACGCAGTATGCTACATAACGCACTCGGCCATTACACAGAATCCGGAGATTTATACTGCGATAGGGTAGAGTACGCCAGTTTTAAGGGAGAAGCCCTGTGCTGCGACAGACTCCCTTGTCACTGAGTTAATCAACCGGCTCAGCCCTCCATTTCACCTGAGTAAAACTAGGGCCCCATTCGGAGATCTTCCACCATACAGGTCCAGTGACTGGCGCGAATTGGCATTACGTTAGACACCAAGACTTAACCCTCCAATTCGCCGGGACGAATTTAGGGTCCTAGTCAAGAGAGCGCCCCCATCACGTCAAGATCTAATGCCTGGGGGGCGTCCCAGGGATACAGGTGAATTCTACCAGAATAGTTATTGGCTATTTGAGGAAGACCTCTTTTCCAAGTGACTACCAAGCAGTCTCCACAGTCCACCCAGAGGTAGAAAGTGTGATAAGGATTACGCCATATCATCGCGCGTGGCGAGAACCCCTCCGAAGAGATGAACCCACCAGCTTTCAGTTTGGGCCCCGACTCGAAAGCCAGAACCGTCTGACTGGTAGCAGCGAAGCACTATCCAACCTCTACTGGCTCAGCAGGTCAGTACCCGAGTTGGTTTGAGACGCAACTCACCCGCCGGAGGGAATTCTTATCCATCCACCCGAACGCAGTCCCAAGAACTAAGATAAACTCAAGATTGACGACTACAATTGATCCTGGTACGAGCACCGTCTAGCGGACTATACGTCCTGACCCACCGAACCCATGTGAAGTCATTTGATTGGTCCTGGCGTCAAGCACTAATGGCGGAGCCATTTCGTCGAGATCCACAAACCCTAAATAGTTACGCACAGATCCAGGGGCCAGGACAGGCCGGTCGAACCGTCAAGTCCCGTTAAACCCCGAGTCGTTTCATGAGAATATCCCGAAAATGGGGGTCTGCGAACAGATAAATGAAATACCCCCCTAGTCCAGCATGCGGACTTTCAACCACTGCCCCCTCGAGTCCAACACCAAGTGGGGTGGCCAGGTGGTACAAGTAACACCTGAGGGCAAGTCCACCCCCCCGAGGTAACGCAGTATGCTACATAACGCACTCGGCCATTACACAGAATCCGGAGATTTATACTGCGATAGGGTAGAGTACGCCAGTTTTAAGGGAGAAGCCCTGTGCTGCGACAGACTCCCTTGTCACTGAGTTAATCAACCGGCTCAGCCCTCCATTTCACCTGAGTAAAACTAGGGCCCCATTCGGAGATCTTCCACCATACAGGTCCAGTGACTGGCGCGAATTGGCATTACGTTAGACACCAAGACTTAACCCTCCAATTCGCCGGGACGAATTTAGGGTCCTAGTCAAGAGAGCGCCCCCATCACGTCAAGATCTAATGCCTGGGGGGCGTCCCAGGGATACAGGTGAATTCTACCAGAATAGTTATTGGCTATTTGAGGAAGACCTCTTTTCCAAGTGACTACCAAGCAGTCTCCACAGTCCACCCAGAGGTAGAAAGTGTGATAAGGATTACGCCATATCATCGCGCGTGGCGAGAACCCCTCCGAAGAGATGAACCCACCAGCTTTCAGTTTGGGCCCCGACTCGAAAGCCAGAACCGTCTGACTGGTAGCAGCGAAGCACTATCCAACCTCTACTGGCTCAGCAGGTCAGTACCCGAGTTGGTTTGAGACGCAACTCACCCGCCGGAGGGAATTCTTATCCATCCACCCGAACGCAGTCCCAAGAACTAAGATAAACTCAAGATTGACGACTACAATTGATCCTGGTACGAGCACCGTCTAGCGGACTATACGTCCTGACCCACCGAACCCATGTGAAGTCATTTGATTGATCCTGGCGTCAAGCACTAATGGCGGAGCCATTTCGTCGAGATCCACAAACCCTAAATAGTTACGCACAGATCCAGGGGCCAGGACAGGCCGGTCGAACCGTCAAGTCCCGTTAAACCCCGAGTCGTTTCATGAGAATATCCCGAAAATGGGGGTCTGCGAACAGATAAATGAAATACCCCCTAGTCCAGCATGCGGACTTTCAACCACTGCCCCCTCGAGTCCAACACCAAGTGGGGTGGCCAGGTGGTACAAGTAACACCTGAGGGCAAGTCCACCCCCCCGAGGTAACGCAGTATGCTACATAACGCACTCGGCCATTACACAGAATCCGGAGATTTATACTGCGATAGGGTAGAGTACGCCAGTTTTAAGGGAGAAGCCCTGTGCTGCGACAGACTCCCTTGTCACTGAGTTAATCAACCGGCTCAGCCCTCCATTTCACCTGAGTAAAACTAGGGCCCCATTCGGAGATCTTCCACCATACAGGTCCAGTGACTGGCGCGAATTGGCATTACGTTAGACACCAAGACTTAACCCTCCAATTCGCCGGGACGAATTTAGGGTCCTAGTCAAGAGAGCGCCCCCATCACGTCAAGATCTAATGCCTGGGGGGCGTCCCAGGGATACAGGTGAATTCTACCAGAATAGTTATTGGCTATTTGAGGAAGACCTCTTTTCCAAGTGACTACCAAGCAGTCTCCACAGTCCACCCAGAGGTAGAAAGTGTGATAAGGATTACGCCATATCATCGCGCGTGGCGAGAACCCCTCCGAAGAGATGAACCCACCAGCTTTCAGTTTGGGCCCCGACTCGAAAGCCAGAACCGTCTGACTGGTAGCAGCGAAGCACTATCCAACCTCTACTGGCTCAGCAGGTCAGTACCCGAGTTGGTTTGAGACGCAACTCACCCGCCGGAGGGAATTCTTATCCATCCACCCGAACGCAGTCCCAAGAACTAAGATAAACTCAAGATTGACGACTACAATTGATCCTGGTACGAGCACCGTCTAGCGGACTATACGTCCTGACCCACCGAACCCATGTGAAGTCATTTGATTGATCCTGGCGTCAAGCACTAATGGCGGAGCCATTTCGTCGAGATCCACAAACCCTAAATAGTTACGCACAGATCCAGGGGCCAGGACAGGCCGGTCGAACCGTCAAGTCCCGTTAAACCCCGAGTCGTTTCATGAGAATATCCCGAAAATGGGGGTCTGCGAACAGATAAATGAAATACCCCCTAGTCCAGCATGCGGACTTTCAACCACTGCCCCCTGGGCCAGGTGGTACAAGTAACACCTGAGGGCAAGTCCACCCCCCCGAGGTAACGCAGTATGCTACATAACGCACTCGGCCATTACACAGAATCCGGAGATTTATACTGCGATAGGGTAGAGTACGCCAGTTTTAAGGGAGAAGCCCTGTGCTGCGACAGACTCCCTTGTCACTGAGTTAATCAACCGGCTCAGCCCTCCATTTCACCTGAGTAAAACTAGGGCCCCATTCGGAGATCTTCCACCATACAGGTCCAGTGACTGGCGCGAATTGGCATTACGTTAGACACCAAGACTTAACCCTCCAATTCGCCGGGACGAATTTAGGGTCCTAGTCAAGAGAGCGCCCCCATCACGTCAAGATCTAATGCCTGGGGGGCGCGTTCCAGGGATACAGACAGAAGTCCACTATAGTATCCACATCGTCTTTGTAATCTATGTAGGCTTTGTTACTGTTTTCTCACGCCACTTTAGGAATAGCGCTGTTAATTGTTTACCCAACAGCGAATGGTTGGACGGTCCCCCAGAACCAGAAAAATTTTTTCCTGGTCCACCGTTCGAACTCTCAATCTCACGATTATGAGTCCGATGTCTAAGCCACAAGACCACCTTCGCATAATTTGAAATGCTTTGCATTGTCTCTGATTTTTGTTTTCCCAAAAATGCCTATTTCTTCTATTGAACATGCCTGCTGTGGAAAACGATGATTCGTCCGTTCACATTATAAAATTTAATAAATTAGAATCTTCCTCCAGTCTTTGCAGCATACGTTGACAGTAGTCTAAGCGTTTCCGATTTTGATCTTCTGTGGGGAGCAGTGCTGGTAGTAACTTGTATGGCCTATAGTTGTTCTTTTTTGACACTCTATGAATCTTCGAACAGCTTATTCCAAGTTCACGTAATGCTTCCTTTAATAAATTTTCTGGATTTTCTAAAACAATTTTTCTGAAGTTATGCATATACCGCATATGCGGTTGATTTCAAATTCAATAATATTCAAGTTTCAGCATTTATCAATCATTAACTCTCCTGACATTACCTTCAAAATAAAGTAATATGTCGATTTTTTAATTTTCATTCCGTAAGACGCTACTGCTTTATCTTAAATTTTAGAATCTCTTACACGGTTGCAAGTAGATATTAGATATTAAGAAATGTGTTTTCACTTGAAATTGGATCACCTGAATGTAATGCCATATATTCTCCCTTGCAGCTTTCTTGTTTTTAATTGTTCTTCACATAAAGTGAAAATATTTAAAATATTTCCGTTTCTGTGTATGCATGCTTCAGACACACAACTTGTGTCGTATTGTTACCATTGTCGTTTGTTGATTTAACACAGCCTAACACTTACCGATTACTGAGCCTGCCAGGTGGTTCTTCGAATTTGAGACTTCGTAGTTCTCAAAGTCAGAGAGATAGACCGATACATGCATATACATTCGTAATCAAGAGAGGAAGAGCTTGCCAAAAATAAGAAAATATACAGGATTATCCCTGTATATATTCCATTTTGTGAAATCATTTTGAAAAAATTCAGTTGATTTCGTACAACTTTTGTGAAAAACTTTTTTTGTATCTCCATTTGTAACAAAATTATAGTGAAAAACCCGGTAAATTTAAAAATTTTTGCGATCGTGTTGAAGCATGTTGGAGAGGGTACCGGTAAAACAGCCGATTTGTGTCCTTCTTTAACGAACGCTCCGATTCAGTCCATGGTAGTAGGGGAAAGCCCAAGGAAAGAAAAGTTTTCAGATGTGCACATTCTAGTACGCACGTCAAATTATAAAAATAATAGACAATGAGAACTCTGCAGTCTATGGCATCCTGTCCAACGTAGTGATCGAAGTAAACTACTAAGTTTGGCTGACTGGGGATAACAAAATTAGGTAGATTTTAAAATATATCACAAAGTTATTTACAATACATCTAAATGAAATTCTATATCTTGACACAATTGGAGAAATCACTAGTTTTGCTGACGACATGATCATATTTTACAGAGACGTCAGTTGACGAACCTCAAATTCAAAGCTGAAACTGATATGGGACATATTACAAACTGGTTCATTTCACGAAAGCTGAACATTAACTATGAGAAAACAAAGTACATACCCTTTAACAGGTATAAAACCCGTCTTCTTGAGTTTGACTATTTGTCCATCACATGTAATAATGACTCCAAGATACAAACGGCTTCTGAAATTAAGTATTTGGGTGTTACAATTGACCATCATCTCAGGTGAGGCAGGCACATATCAAATTTTGTAAATATTCTTTGAAGTATGCTATCCAGATTTAGATATTTCTCAAATATATTGTGAATTTACCACCTGAGAATTTTATACTATGCCCTAATAGAATCTATAAATCAATATGGAATTCTGAGTTGGGGTGGTGCTTTGGATGTTCACTTGAAAAGATTAGACACATTACAAAAATATTTTCTGAAAATTATATACAAGAAAGAGAGGAAATATCTAACCGATCAATTGTTCAGTGAAACAAAAATATTTGACCTAAGACAACTTTTGCTCTACCACACACTGATGCACACCTATAAAGACAAATCCACCTATTTAAATACTTTGGATTCTACTTACCAAATCAGGCAAAAAACACATCTGCATACCAAAACAAGTGCACCAAAAAAGAATATGGGTCACAAAAACCATACATACCTATGTCAGAAAATGTACAATGTAGCACCAATTAATCTTAAAAAGCAAATACTCATGTTGAATTCCATCGGTCTCATCAAGAAAAGGATAAAAATATATATTCATAGTTTGCGAAGAACGGATCTACAGCTTCTTCTGAATACAAAATAAACAGACAAGAATTTTCTGATGTTTCTTAGGTCAGATAATCAACTGTTTTCTCGTTCTTCTCATTTAAATAATATATTTCTTTTTTTTCTATTTTAAAACTAGTTCTCTCAGTGCTGTGTACTCACCAATCCTCTTATGCACTGTATATGTACCTAGAAATTTTTTAAACGAAAGTATTTACTGTATACCCATGCACAACCTCGAGGTTTATGTGTCTCTTGTTTTATTTACTTTTAGTTTAAAAATGTAACCTTTGTAACAAATTGGTAAATAAACATTATTATTATTATTATAATTATGAAGGGGATTTATCTAGCCAAATTCTGAAATGAGAACACTACAACGGACTTCTTTGATTGCATCATTCATGTAAATAAAACTATTGAAGATAACAAAACATTTTCAGTTAGGACCATTGTGTATGCATGATGCAAAGCTATTAATGAATGTGTGAATTGAGTGAAAAAGATAAAAGGCGTTATATGGGCACCGATCCATTTAAAATTTAAATTATTATATAATTAAATTCAATATGATTCCAATTATTATATTTCTTCATATTGTTATTATATTCTTAGTGAAGCTCTGAAGTGAATGGAGTTCTCTTAATTCGGAGGTGGCATTTCGTTACGAACTTGCGCACCTGAACTTATCAGATAGGCGTGGTGCGCAAGTCTGTCTATGACGCTAGTGACCTTGTTCTATGTTGGAACTCGGTTGTCCAACGCTTGTACTCCGCACTACTTGAACCGGACGAGGGCGGTGAGCTCAGTATTCAGAAAACGGTAGTGTGTTCTATATGCTATGCCGTGACGCTGCAGCCGAGCAGAGTAGAAATCTGCTAAAGGAGCGGGCATGCTACAATAGCATTTTTATGATATTTATTCGATATTATAAATTATTACCATATTCGTTTAATATCAACTTATAGTTCTGTTATTTAATTATTTTTGTCTCCATTAATACATTACGGGTATGTGTCATTCATATTTAGTAAATATTCGAATAAAATATTTAAAGCTCAGATATGATTTTTAAGAAAGCTGTATGAGATGAGATATTAGTGATTATTCAGAAAATTTATATTCTTCTCCCTTAAAATACCGTTCAGACTTGGCGAGAATTTGAGCAAGTTTAAAAATTGAGTGTTTTTATCTATTTACTCAACTTAAAATGGGTGGAACTCTTCGACGAAGTCCACATTCTGTCAAATATCATATATTATAGTATATAATAATTATATTACGATACTATAATATTTGAATTTGAATATTTCGCGCCATATTACATGTGGTTCGGAAAATAATCACGGGCTTTTCTGGTTTGTAACACATGTTTAGTAGGAAGTTGGGTATCGAGGGAATGTATTTGATTTTTGGCATTCCTACACACTAGAATATGATGTCATGATAGAAACAAGCCGTTTATTACATTTCTAGTGGATAAATTTGATGAAATATTTCGTTTTATTCTTCAATATACCTTATTTAACAGTATAAAACGAATGCATTTCTGAAATACGTTCAGTTATTCAGAACGTTAAAATCTGACAATGCTACTGTGATAGCGAAATAATTGTTATATTTATAATAAATATGTGGAAATCAGAATAACCTTACTTGATATATCACGTTAAATGGATTTCTAGCAAGAAGGAATCAATTCAATTAAATATCTGAATTTAAATATTTTTTGAGCGATAATAAAGTATTCCATTGAAAATCAATATTATCGTGATCAATATGTCTTTTCAACGTCCACTAGATAACTTATGAAAAATGATCAGAATCGATTGAAGAGTTTCGAAGCTACAGCAGTTCGAAATTATTACGTTCTTCAAGGAATGTCCTGTATCTCGGAATCAAATGTTCCGAAACAATTTTCAATACTATCTTATGACTAGCACAGTTATTTCGTTTCTTTCGCTAAATAGTGTTTCACAGGTCACCAAACACTCCGTGTACCTACCTATACAAGTAAGAAGTGAATAATGCCCGAGTTGGTTATCTCGTGCTATAAAGTTAACGACCATTTGATCACTTATATTTGAGAGCGATTGTAAAGGTACCCATTCTGGACATTCCGAAAGTACAACATACCAAAAACAGTCACTTCCTGCGATGCAACTCACGATTCCAACCGAGTAATTTCCTTCCCATCTCACGAACAATAACCGCAAGCCTAATTAACTTCGTTCTAAATAGAATCGACAATCCTTTTCTTCATGGACGACTGATGTTATGGCAAAACCGACTCAATTCAACATGGAGGGGTCGCCCATTGTTGAAGGTACCAGACTACTACCAGCAGATCGTTTTTCTAGAATGTCAGTTGGTCGATTCAAAGTCGATGCTCTTCGAGCGTGCCGTCATACGATGCCGCTATGAAATTAGGTGAAATTACGACAGGTTGGCCATGAAATAACGAATTCGATTCCGAGCAGAAACAAGTGAATGATACTTTCTTAGTTCAGGTGTTATCCCGGTTCAACGATGTGCGACTGTTTGGCGTAACTGACGTGTGCGGACTGTAGAAAAACCAAACAGAGCGAGAACGCGCCGTGGAAAGTGAGAGTGGTTTGGTCTGTTTGCATCCAGTTGACAGGTTCGTACTTGATATTTCCTCAATTCCTTATTGCGGAATTTTGATGGATACTTGCTGCGTTTAATGGTTCAAAACTTTCTTTAGTTTTCTGATTTTGAAGTGTCATTTGCTCTAAAAGTGTTACTGTCATAACTGATACCACTGCGTAATATCCTTTTTTGTCCTACAGGTTTTTCAGGAATTTTGAATAAGCGGACATTACAAAAAATCCAAGAAACTGTTTGTTGTACAATTTTTCACTATGTATTTTCCCTAAGAAAATATCAGAAAAATTGTTTTGTTCATAAAATAAATCAATTTTCCATAAGACGGTATAAATCTGAATCTGATCGAAATATCGGAATAACTAAGGGCAATATGATTTCAAAATTGAAGAAAATACAAAATATTACAGATGGAACCAATAACTTTTACGCACCCTTTTCAGTATGCTTATTTTTTCGTCGCGTTGTTTGTATTTTCGAAATTTTGTACCGAAAATTTTTTTGAATCATTATAATTGACTCACTGGAACAACACGTCAAAAATTCGTGGTCAAATTGAATTATTTCCCTCCGCTCATCCAAATGTAGAGCAATAACTTTCAGAAGAAATAGCTCAAAGACTTGGAATTTGTAGAGTTAGTTTGAGGCTCGAATAAAAATATAAAGTGCGTGTAGGAGCAAAGTCGGTTCAGAAATGATGCTATTAGAAATTTTATTCTTTCATACTCTCCAAAAACGAACATGATTATGATAAAAAAAAATACAGAAATATAAATTTAGAGATACTTTCGTTGTTTTTATAGATTATAATGTTATTTATTCGAACATCTCTCAAAAATATATTTTTGATTTATGAAATTTAATTGAATCAAAGTAGAAGTTTTCAACATCTTCGTATGAATACAAATGTAGTAGTTAGGTGGTAGTCTGCTTTCCAATTGAAAGATCCAATTCGATTGATGTTGATGTTCTATTTCATGCGAAAACTTTTTGCTTTATCTCTTTTTTCGACAAATAGAAGAATTTCAAGAAAATCTTGATCTTTTGGCGTCAAAAATGAGCTTTTATAACAACAATATCATGAGTGTAACGTTTGAAGTTCATTTGCAAGGATTCTCTAGTTCGGCTTGATTGACATAGAAGAACGTATACGAATATGACCACAAGAACAAATCGAAAGCTGTTAAATCTCACGTTGTTGAAGAATTAACATTATATTTATGAATATTACAGTGTGACCAAATTTTTCAAGCTGTATTTCACCATTCTGTTAGAGAAACATATTCTGCAAATTGACTTCATCCAATTTTTGCCGTAAAAAACCGTGCTACTACACATTCGTTTTCATCTTCACTGAGTGAGGTGTAATTATATCATCATATCATAAGTTTATCAAAGAAATGACTGCCATTTTATAAACTATAGCGTTAAATTTAAACGTAGTGGATGGAATCTGGAAGTCTTGTAAACTGAAATCTCCTAATTTATCACTTATTTGATGAGCAAACTAGAAAAATTATCAGTAGTTTTCTAATGCTGCAAATTTTACACACATATTGAACTATATTATAGTTTACTAGAATTAAAACAAGTTGGACGTTATTATGTTTTACTACCAAAATATTCAATTGTTTACACATGTTTGTGACTGCAGTTTAAAAGTATCACTCCATCTTCCAACTTAAGAAAAGGTACAAGGTAGTAATATACGTTCAGGTACAAAGAATGATAAAAACTCAAGTGTTATGTAATGTCGGCACAGTTGGGAGAAGATGTTTTTCAAATATATTGAATATTTTGCAGTTATTCAGTTTGTTTCAATACAAACTAATTTCAAAAATTTTGAGACTCCAAATAATTGAACTTGGTGTAAAATTTTCGGATTATTTGTTTTAGGAAAAGTTTGACAGTTTTCTCTGCCATGTTTGTTTTTGGTGAAACTAATTTTATGTCCTTTGTATCTAGTCTTGAACGAATTTTCCTTATACAGGTGTCCCAAACTTGACATACTGACAAGCTTCTAGTGAATGTTCTAGGTATTATTTTGGATACTTTAATCCAAATTATATAATGCAAAAATGCTTCGTTAAGGAGCTAGAACCCTCTGAAGATGACGTCCAGGCAATACTTTTTGTCACATATCTCCAAAACGGCGTCATCTCAAGTGTTAAAATTTTACACATTCGCTAATATTGCAAATACATGGTTTGAGTGCATTTTTTTCATGTCAAACATAAGCGTATCATTTTGGGGGGGCAAAGGGTATTTTTAGTAAAAACTCTTTTACCTTTCATTATTTTACAAGTTATACGTCAAATTCATAAACTCTTATATTTTTTCTTGAGAAAAGGTGCTCTTGTGTGATATCGCCTAGTTGCACCGGTTTTCAGCAAAATTGATTTGAAATTTTCTCTCCGTTCACTACTCAATGCTCATTAACTAAAGAATCATAATAAAGTAAATGAAATATCAATTTCTTGTTCTTGATTTCAATTATTTCATTAAAGCTTTAGCTTATGGAACAATTAATACGTTTCGCAGATTGCACTATATGATTTGTATATTATATAGTTATTATTGGAAGTTGAACAATACTCATAAACTCCCGATTTATGTATGTATTTTTTGGATTTTTGCATGATGTAATGAAGATGATATTTCGTTTCGTAATTTAGAGACAATATTTTTTTAATTGGTATATGGTTATTTCAAATAACCATAAAGCTTGTACAAAGATGAAGTTATAATTCGAAACTTCAGCCAGTGTAAACTTTCAAATTTTTCAACTTTTCTTATATATTGATTTGGAAGTCTGAACAATTTTCTTTTCTTTCTTTTGAATTATTAATTCCACATTATCAACCACTTATATTATTTACTAATAAATACAGCATAGAAAAAAAAACATTCATAATATATTGAAGATCATTAACATCATTATGAATCGTAAAATATCAACCAAAATTAGTCCTACTCCATGTAAGCTCAATTAAGATCTTGAGTAGGGAGTGAAAACTACACTTAAGAAATTTCTAATGATATACTCATATAATATCCATTCAGAAAATCAAAATCAAGAATAAATTATAACTGTTGTTTTATTGCAGTTTACCATTACTGTTGCGGAATCTATACAAATTTTGACAAATGTCAATGGAATTGAAACTTCTATCAAATTGAACGCGTCCTACTGACCTCAAAAACTTTATTCGAAATGAATATTAAAGGTAATTGGAGCTGGAGGATTCAAAAACAACAAAATATCTCCAAAATTGTTATCGATTTACATTAAGAGAATCCTAAAATTTCATATTTTTTTAGTTAAATAGCCTAAGACTATTAGCCAAAAAAGTAAAGGATAAATTCTTGTAATCATAATAAACTCTGTTATTATTATTATTATCATGTCAATCCTACCGCATTTAACACAACCCTATATTTGGACATACTATCACCAACTGAATATTACTAAAAAACGAAATCATGTCTAAAAATTTCCTAATCGTACCTCACAACGTTTTGAAGATAGAGACGAAAAACCTTTATTTGATGGATTCGGTCCTTACTTAATGGAAATTCGTTTTCAACTAGTAATAAATAAAATTCAATTTCCACAAAGTTTTTATTGTTAAATGACGATTGTTTCGCCATACTGTGGCTAAATCATATTCTACATTTAAACTGCTACTCTGTGAAAGCTTACATAGGTTGGTTCTTATATATGTTTTAAGGTATTAAAGGAAGTGGGACTACAGGTAGAATGGTATTTATTATGGTATTCTCAATTAGGTGGAGAGATAACGTCGATGGTAATAAAAGTTATTGGGGTAGTCGTTGGTTTTCCCTACGACCCGAATAAGTTACTTTTATTGAATATCTTCATATAATTTTGGAAATCCAAAGACTACCCCAATAAATTTTATTACCATCGACGTTATCTCTGCACCTAATTAGGAATACACTAATAAATACCGTTCTGCTTGTAGTCCCATTTCCTCGTTCGAAAGGTCGCATCATTTTCTATTCAGAAATGTTATCATTTTTTTGTTCATTAGAAAAATCAAAATAAAAAAAAATAAAATCGAGTTATTAGCGAAATTTAGTACAGCATCGAAAACTAAAATGTAATACAATATGTAGCAAAAAAATTATGAATGTTAATAAAGCGGATGTTCAAAGTGTTCACCGCGAACGCCTTGGCAGTTCCTAACCTCAAACAAAAATTTCTTCTAACATTATTCACCATCTCACGAGTGATCGACCTAGTGCAAGGGTTATTCGATTTTTTAGCTTATTCAAATCAAGGGGCCTATTTTTATACACAATGATCATATGATTATATATATCATAATGATTATACACAATGCTCTTCACATATTCCCATAAAAAGAAATGTAATGGGTTAAAATCAGGGGATATATATTTTCTGAGAAGTCCTCAAAATTATGTTTTGTATTTTTGAAAGGGAATTAGTTCTCATAATTGTAAGAACAGAAACAAAATTTTGTATCCTCCAAATATTTATTTATTAATTTTAATTGACAATTTATATTTGTTGAGTTGTTTAGTCCATTTGATATTTTATATTGAGTTTTGATTTTATACGTCTATTAAATATAAGCTGTGCTTATAAGACATTAATTTAATTCTAAAAATTTTATGAATAAAATTTTTCTGAAATTGAAATTGTAGGAGACTAACTGATTAAATCTGTTTGGTTATTCAAATTTTGTAATTCTACTTAGTCAAGCCACTTATTACTGTGAAATGTAAAACAGCCAACAGATTATTATTATCTTAATAAATATGTGAAAATCAGGATAATTTTATTTGAAATTAAATTTTTCAATTTTATTGATCATTTTCTGAATTTCGTATTCTGCAACATTCGCATGAATTTTCGATTGAATATTTTATTTTGATGAATTTAGAAACAACATTTGAAAACATCGTAATACCTTTCATATATTTCATTCCGAATCCGTTGAATTATATTCCTAGGAATTATACCAAAGAAATTAAATCGTTCACTTCAAAATATCATTTCATTTTAATTGGAACTTAAGTCGATCGAAACATATTACGAAAATGAATTACTAATATTATTCATATTATGAAATGAAATATGAACAGGAAAGAATATTGCAATTCAAGCTCGAATATTTGGATAGCTGTATTACTTAAGGATTTTATTTTTGATTCCTCTCTCTTATCGGATTATTATACTACGCTATCATGACATGAAAGTGCGGAACCTACGGTGTCATATTTTAATTGGTTATACAATTCTAGATATTGATTGAGATTATAAAGATGCTATAATACATTCATAATGAAATAATGAACTAAAAATATATATAGTCCGTCTAGAAAGTATCCGGAAAAAACAAAGCTCAATTGTAATTATTTAGTATATATTTCTAATTCTTGAATTAGGAAATTATATTGAAATATTCATCTTATTTACTTATACCAGGTCCATTTAACTGTAAAAACTCAATTTAACGTCGAGGCACACCTAAACTAGATCCTTTCCATAATTTTCGATGATGATAGTCCAGGACTGTAAAACTGACTGAATTAAATTATCTTTATTTCGTGGCGTTGCTCGTTCTACTTCAATCTTCATTAATCCCCATAAGTTTTCAATGGAACTAAGATCTGCTGAAGTTGCTGGCCATGAAATGGTTGTCACTTGGTGGTCTTGCGCCCAAGCTTGAGTATAGGCCGAAGTATGGCATCTTGCATTATCCTGCTGAAACCGCCACTCTAAATATAAAGCGCCGTTCCAAGAAGATTATTTAGAATGCCATAATATTTTTCACTTTTAATGGTAACTATACAGAGAGGCGTAGCACCACGCTGAGATATTGCTCTCCAAACCATTATTTTGGTGGGAAATTTGAAAGGTAACAGGTTGTTTTGATACGACTTTTAAGTGATTTACACCAAGTTGGAAATAATGTTCATCATATATAAAGACGTTATTAAAATTATCTTCTTGAAAACGTTGATAAAATTCTATCCTTCGTTCCTTTTATAAAGGTGTCATAGCGTTTTTTTTTTGGTTCATCATTTATTATGAGTAATTGCGGATGAAATAATAATATTAAATAATTTATCACGCGTTAAATAATGGTATTTTTTAAATAACCTAGATACAGACTTATGAAATTTCTGAATAATCAAATAAGTTGTAAAAATTTCTGAAATCAATTTTCAATATGCTCTTGGATCGTGTTTTTTTTCCTTTATATGTAGCCTTGTCTTTTCAGTGACATACGAACGGTTTCTGGACATACTTTTATATATCGTTGATTTCCAAATCTGTTAGCCAATTTGCGAAATCCCAGGCGTAGATTTTATCGGCCTAAGGCCAATAACGCGTTTGAATTATTTCCTTTAATCTTACGCGGTTTTCCTGAAACTGGTCTATGCCTCATATCCAAGCCATTTTTCATCCTCTTTATTGTCTCATTACAGCCCTTTTTTTAGTTCAGTCAATTGCACTAATTTTCTAACGTTTCGAAAACCTTTTCTAAAGAAGTATTCTACCTGTTTCTTTTCTAGTTGCGTCATTATTTCATAAATTGTATACCTGTTGACAATCAATAATATTTGACAAATAGTATTGCCATGCATCTTTGGTCATAGCCGACTATCTGCTCAATCTATTTTTCATATTACTTTTGGCTTAGAATGTTAACAAAAAGAAGTTTATGTAAATTATGAATGAATGCGGATGTTGCGAGGAAGCTTCCACCTCTTAGTTAGGGAGACAGCGTTTCGTTTCCGAGCATGCGCATCTGAAACTCATCAGACATGCTTGATGCGCAGGCTCTGCCTGTCACGCCAGTGACCATGCGTCCGCTTGGAACGCTGACTTTCAAACGCATTGCCTTGCTCTATTTGAACCTAGCGGGGACGGTTAGTCACGATTCTTATGACTGGTCGGGTCCTCTATCGGTACGCCGGTCAAACTACCATAGAGCAAGGCAGGTATCTGGACGGGGAGCGAAGAAGATGTTCGCTACACACTCCCCCTCCAGTGAGCGTCGATATGGTCACGAAATAGGACGTTGGGTGCAGGCAAGGATACAGTCCGCCGCTGGGCTGGTCGCGGTGCCATCTCCAGCGGGGATCTGTGGAACGAAAGGAAAGGGCCATCTCGGAATGCCGGTTAGGGGGCAATTAGGACCACCTAATGAATGGGCTGGTTCGCTCTTAAAGCAAACCCTCCTAATCACGTCGGGGTCACCAATGAAGCTCTCGAATGAATGCGGCTGTTGCGAGGGAGCTTCCAGCTCTTAGTTAGGGAGACGGCGTTTCGTTTCCGAGCATGCGCATCTGAAACTCATCAGACAGGCTTGATGCGCAGGCTCTGCCTGTTACGCCGGTGACCATCCGTCCGCTTGGAACGCTGACTTTCAAACGCATTGCCTTGCTCTATTTGAACCTAGCGGGAACGGTTAGTCACGATTCTTATGACTGGTCCTCTATCGGTACGCCGGTCAAACTACTATAGAGCAAGGCAGGTTTCCGGACGGGGAGCGAAGAAGTTGTTCGCTACAGGACAATTCGAAACTGTCAACTTCAAACATGCGCTTAGACATTGAAATAATTCAAAAGCAAATAAATTGGGTTCAGTATAAGATACGCGAAATGTTGAAAAACGTTTTTTCTTTGAAAGGTAAAAATGAGTAAAAATTCTGCTTTAAGAAAGAATAAATTTATTACGATAATTTTCATTACAAAAACCCAATGGAAATTTTGAATAACGGGCCTCACAACTAAAATAAAAACTAATTTTTTAACAAGATAATGCTTCACGTCACAAGTCATTAGGTAATGTCGAAAATGCACGAACAGCACCACGAAATGCTTTCGTCACTCAATTCTCCAGCCTTATGACTTTTTCAGTTCGCAGACCTAAATATACTGACTGGAAAAGGATTTTGCTCGACTGATGAAGTGATCACCGAAATTAATGCCTATTTTAAGACCAAAGATGATTTGTTCTTCAAGAAAGTTTTTGAAAGGTCAAAGAAGTGCTAGATTGATTGTATCGTTCTTGAAGGAGACTTCGAATTTGATCAAAAATGTTATTTTTCTTCATTAAATCACAAACGATTCACAGACGATTGTTATCGAATTCAATTCTCGCGTTTGAGCCGATTATTGAAAGCCGAAGGACCACAAAACAACGAAATACACGATAAAGTTATCTTGTAGCATGACAATTCTTCATGCTGCAACGTAAATACCCTCCGTATTCTATAGATTCTGCTCTTTTTGACTATCACTTGTATCACTCAAAAGCATATGGAGTAGGTAACCAATATTTATTCTGTTGAGAATTAATAAAGAATTGATCTATGCGGATTGTTTCAAAAGATTACAAGTTTCTGTGCACTTGTTCCGGGAAACAGTATGCTACCATTTCGTCCAAATGCCTATAGTTGTGAAATTTTCAACCGAAAATGGTCATAAATGACTAGATTGGACTGACTGATGAAGAATCCAAAATCAAAAGTGAATCTGTGTCAGTTAGTCTCTTGAAAATTTCAGGGTTGCTTTGGAGTCTAAAGTTAGTTAAGGAGCACAATTTGTCCCATGTTTTCGCAGTTATTGGCATTTGAAATGTTCTCTCATCTTTCTCGATATATTTTGACAGATCCGGCCCGCCTGAAATTTCGTATTCAGAAGTAGAATAATAACCTGCATGCTCATGCATTTTGTGAGGGTCGTATAATTAGAAGCATTACGAATGAAAGAGATACATTAGGTTTGAGGCCTAAATATTTATTCATCATATCATCATCAATCAATTGAAAGATTCGAAATCCTCAGGGGAAACAAGCGCGCAAAAGCTTCTGACTTCAACTGAATACCTTTCTTGATATTTTTAAACCTGGAACGGAACACGAAAAAAAATAGAAATGTCGAATATAACGGTAAAGTCGCTGATGTTATCCGTATCATAATATACTGATATTTACCTTTGTTTAGGAAGAATTCATCAACTAAATTATACGTTGCTACTAACGCTGTAATTATTTGGTATAATGATCATGTCAGGATAATTGGTTTGTGACATAAAACTAATATGTCTTCAAACCAACATAATTACTTTCGTAGAAAAGATATTGGGCTGACTCGACATTTCATCTTCAGTTTGGGACAAACAGTTGCGGAATATTAAAGTGGTTGTTGATGCTTTTTGGAAAACGAAGTGTAAAATAAAAAAATAAAATTTGTTGTTAGTTTTTATCAGTTAATGGAATTTGGCAGTGCCATTTCAATCTACCATAGAAGAGCCATTAATGTCAGAGTTGTTAAGAAACTACAAGATATATAGGTGAGTAAAATCTTCCCTCATCAACTTTATGGCCTTGTCCCAAAATCAATTTCGATAATGATTCAGAATTAAAATAAATTAAAAACTGATGTGGTATCAGGTCAGTCATATATTTATGTATATTATATATACAATATATGTGAATATTTTTATGATTTTCATTTATGTCTAAAAGGGTCAGCCGATTGTATAGTATCTAAATATCACACTAGCAATAATAGGACATGCTTTTTCACAAAATAGGACATAATGGAACAAAAGGAGAATGGATAAAGATTCAAGTAGAAATAATCTATAAAACTGAAATGTTTCAGATGCTATTATTTAGTATTTGACCATAAGTAAACCAAGTTTTCAGTATTAACTCACCTTGAATCTACAATCTCAAAAAATTTATGAATTTGATTTTTTTTAATACAATAATGTAATAAAACCTCTTTCAAATATTTACCACAAAAATTCCAATTCTCTTAGCAGCTTAAGAGATAATATTTCAATATGTTCAATATGTTGATCTCAAGTCTATTCCTTATTCACTTCGAATGTGGAAGAGTGAATATTTTTTATTGCAAAAATAAAATGAATTCAAGAAATAAATTTTGGATAAAGATTAATATTCAAATTTAAATATAAAGAATAATTATTCTGAGTAGCATCTAAATAATTTAATTGTAAAAATGTCTCAGAAACATTAGGTTTCTATTTGAATAGAGATACATTATAGAATATTCAAATCTCCTTCAATACTTCAAAACATGAAAAAATCTATAGAAGATAAAGGTAGAAATTAAATAACATACACAGCCGATACAGGACAATACAGGATAATTCTATTTTTATATTTGAAATAATTGATTGCAATTCAACTAATTGTACACATGTTGATTTCTATTTACTATTATCAGTTGAACACATGACACGTTTCGCTACATTGTAGTTTCTCCAACATTTAGACAACTAGTCAAAAATTTTGTAACATACAATATTTAGATGGATTCAGTTTTGGGATAAGTAACTTTTTAGAACTAAAAAAACTACTGGATTCCGATGAAAATGGACCCAATAGGTTTCGAACTAGTCAAACATATAGAAGGAATGACGGATATTATTCAAAGTTTCGAATATATGCATGACAGGGTTGAATATTGAAGAATTAACACGCATAACACATATACAGTGTGGACACCACGTATTGAATAAAATTCTTTGTGTCCTTATATTAAAAAATTATAAAAAACATTGAGGGGATACGTCAACTTTCAAATTCAATGGTGCGGTTTTTCAGCATAAATTTGAATGAACAGGGTTATTCGCGTAAGTCCAGCATAGTCCGTCTTCTTTATTTTAAATGAAATACCTTATCTATTTTTATATTTTTTAAAGCTCCGTAATAACCCGATTTCAACAAACTTTGCCATGTATCATTTATTATGACTATTGCGGATGAAATAATAATATTAAATAATTTATCACGCGTTAAATAATGGTATTCTTTAAATAACCTAGATACAGACTTATGAAATTTCCGAACAATCAAATAAGTTGTAAAAATTTCTGAAATCAATTTTCAATATGTTCATGGATCGTGTTTTTTTATTAACATTTTCTGTCATGAATACCTAAAAACATATGCACATATGCCAAAAAATAAAGAAAATCTGCAAATAATGTGGATTATTATCAGTATTGTATATTTTGTTAGGTGTTGAAGAGGATCCAACGACAAGTACACGTCAAATTACCCGTGAAAATATTTTAAGTCATAGAACTTTCATAAGGTGTCTCCACAAAGGAAAACTTCATCATTATAAAATATCTTTGGGCAGGAGCTAACAGAAGACGATCCGGATCGTAGAATGCATTTCCACGAAATAATGATGAATAAACTGAATTGAAATGAAATGGCTGTTGGTACAATCCTTTTTTCTGATCAATCAACATTTAGATTGAACAGGGCAGTAAACCAACAAAATTGTAGTTATTGGTCAGCGGAGAATCTTCATTGAATGCGAGAATCACATACGTATCTTCAAAATGTGAACGTTTGGACAGGTATCATAGGTTACCATATTATTGGTACTATATTTATAGATGGGACTTTGACAGTCGAAAAATATTTGATTTTGATTAGAGATAATGTTGTTCCTGTGCTAGTCAACTTATTTTCTAATGCAATAGATCTAAGCCTACCGAATGAAAATATCTGGTTTCGGCAAAATGAAGTTCCACCTCATTATGCTTCAATGGTCAAAACTTACATAACACAATCTTCCCCAACAAATTTTTTGGACGAAGAGGTATATGGAGTGGCCAGTTAGATCGCCAAGCCTTACGCCGTTGGATTTTTTCTGTGGAGTTATCTCAAGAACAAATTTTATGCAACACATCCGACCAGCATCGCAGACCTCAAAGAAAGGATAACTACAGAAATGCGGAATATTTCAACTCAAACTTCAAACTAAGTTAGGAACGAGTTTTATTGCCAAGAACAAAATGGAGAACATTTGGAGCATTTGTTATAATGTATTAAAATCAATTACATCATGTAATTCAAGTATTCAGTTTCTTGAAACTGATTATAAATACTTTTGAAATTTCATCCGGTATTATTCATAATAGACTATACATGATATAGTTCGTTGAAATCAGGTTATAAAGGAGCTTTAAAAAATACACGTTTCGACCATTTTAGATCTTCTTCAGGGCGCTAAATATATTAGTTCCATGGATATTGAAAGCGCTTTCTTACAAATCGAGGAAGCACCAAATTCTCGTGAATTTATCGCATTTTATATCCCTGGGAGGGGTTTGTTTCAGTTCAAGCGCCAACGCAGTTGTGCGTATATAAGATCAATAATATATCCGATCGTACCTAAGGTAATTAGAGAAATAAAAAACAAATATAAGTTCATAAGAGAAATAAAAAAAAAGGCTTGTTGAAGAGAATCGAGTCGCAATCCATAGGATTATCCATTCCAAATAAAATGATAAAATGAATTAATATAATGATAATGTAATCTTGACTTGATCACCCGAATATATTATCAAAATTAAGTAGTTAAATAGACCCCTGAACAAAACAAATATAACCGATGAAGACAATCTATACCCGATGAAGAGAAATACCACCGATGAGGACACAATAAAATCATTAACTAAGATAAAGGATAATCCAACATGTGGATTCTTTAGATTAGGATTAGAATTAGTATTAAATGTAATCAAGTTTTCAGTGGAAAATTTTAAAGTGAATTTTGAGTTGTATCGGGTGTTTTTTTAGAGTGATAAAACTTTCGATAAGGTTAACTGTGATTTGACAGAAGATAGAAGCCATTGACAAATTATCATGGAAAGACTCCGTAAACAACGTTTACACATTGTTGAAATTCATTTTCAAAATCAGTGTTGTATTCGCCAAACTTATAGAGCACTTCGTGAAATTTATGGTTTACATTTTCGTCCATCAGAGCAGCCTATTCGTCGAACTATCGATAGATTTCGGACAACATTTTCTCTACTCGATGCAACAACAACAAGACAAAAAACTGTACGTACAGGAGAAAATACCGCTGCTGTAAGTCATAGTGTTAATGATGATCCAGATTTGTCTATTGGTCGACGTTTACAACAAGTTGGAATCTGTGCATCCACCACATAGAAAATTTTGCGTAAAGATCTTGGTCTACACCCATACAAGATCCAACTGGTTCAAGAACTAAAGCCACTTGACCATAATGAGCGTCGTTTGTTTGCTTATTGGGCCCCAGAAAAGCTTGAAGTTGATCAACTTTTTTATCGTAAAATTGTGTTTAGTGATGAAGCTCATTTCTGGTTGAATGGCTATGTAAACAAGCAAAATTGCCGTATATGGAGTGAAAACAATCCTCAAGAAGTTCTGCAGGTTCCATTGCATCCTGAAAAATGCACTGTATGGTGTGCTTTACACGCTGGATGCATCAGCGGTCCACATTTCTTTAAGAACGATGCTAGAGCTAATGCTACAGCGAATTGTGCTCATTACAGATCGATGATCAATGATTATTTGTTTCAAAATTTGAATGGTATTGACCCTGAAGTGTTTTTGTTCTAACAATATTGTGCTACACCTCCTACTGCTATCGTAACAATCGATTTATTGAAAGAAAGATTATTTCGAGAAATGGTCCAATTAATTGGCTTCCCAGATCATGCGACATAACTCCACTGGATTATTTTCTTTGGGGGTTATGTCAAGTCATTAGTTCATGCTGATAAACCAGAAAAAATGGACGCTTTGGAAGCCAACATAACTCGTGTTATTATGAAATAAGGACTGAATTACTCGAAAAAATGGTGCAAAATGGGTCTGGTCGAATGCGGTTCCTCAGAACTAATCGTGGTGGACATATGCCGGAAATTAATTTTAAAATATGAATGCCATAAAATTATCTTTCAAATAAAAAAAAATTGGCTTCAATCTTAATTTAAATGTGTTTTCTTTCAATTCAAAGTTTTATCACTCTAAAAACAACACCCCATATAAGCTGTGCTTGTAAGACATTAATTTAATCCTAAAAGGTTTTGAATAAAATTTTTTGCAATTAAAATTATAGGAGACTAACAGATAATATCAGTTTTGATATTCAAATTTTGGTTAAAAAAAAAATATAATTACTCTAACCGATATCTTTATAGTCATGGCTCTTGTAGAACACCTTGGGCATGTTTGAGGGAGATGGGTTTCAAAAACGAAAGAGTGTAAATTTTCCCAAAAACAATGAAAATATTGAAAATATAAATAGTCATTTTTTAGACTCTGTAACTGACCTCGTGCTATAAAAACTGATGAATTTTTACTGTGATATAAAAAAGCGTGTTGATAATGATGACTTCAGCTTTAAAACTGTAGATGAAATTGAGGTAAATGTCATAAAATTATCTTTTAAATAAAAAAAAAATTGGTTTCAATCTATATTCAATCCTTTAGCGCTGACAGTGGATTTGAGTCGAAAATCGGCAGGTTTGTCTAGGGTGGATGGTAGACGTAGACAATATATTAATTATCCAGCACTTAAGACCGCATCAAGTACTGAGAAATGGAAAAAATTCT
Source organism: Megalocaria dilatata (assembly GCA_034642435.1). Taxonomy (NCBI): domain Eukaryota; kingdom Metazoa; phylum Arthropoda; class Insecta; order Coleoptera; family Coccinellidae; genus Megalocaria; species Megalocaria dilatata. Next base: position 58,149,003 of record CM067854.1, on the reverse strand, counting down.
ATTGTACATAAAATATAGACGATATGACCGATGACTTCATTGATATGTTACGATGACGAAAATACAAAAAGTGTTAGGTCAAAAATACAGAATACTAAAAGAAAAAAAATGGATAACTAACGCACTTCTCACATCGATTAATAAAAAACAGCGATTATATAAAGCCACACAGGGTGATCCCAGCAACTCACATTTGAGGATGGAATATGTGGCATATAAAAACAGATTGACTAAATTAAAAAGCATCGCGAAAAAATTTAATGCTCAAAAATTAATAAGAGACAATATAAACCAGACCAAGGCTCTCTGGGTTTGCGTGGATTATATATGTGATCGGTCCAAACCTGAAACGAAAATTAATAAAATTAGATCGATAGACGGTACGTTATTGGAATCGAAAAGAGAAATTTCGAATAGTTTTAATAAATATAATATTATAATTCATCAGGTCAAAATTACGCAGAAAAAATTAAAATTCCCGAAAACTGTGGAAAGAATGTACCGAACTCCATGTGTCTCTTGCCTACGGACGCCGAAGAAGTGAATAAAACAATAATGCAACTAGGACAAAAAAACACCCGGATATGACAACATAAGATCGGAGACTTTAAGAAAAATATCTAATGAGGTGAAAATGCCTCTAACTCACTTGATAAATTGTTGTTTTCGGGAGGGATACTTTCCGAAGAGACTGAAGATTGGAGTTGTGAAACCTTTGTACAAGAGTGGAAATAAACTGGAAATGAAGAACTATAGGCCGATATCTCTATTATCCAATATCGCTAAAATCACGGAAAAAATATTGCAGAAGAGAATAGCAGAATTTTGTGACAAATATAAGATTGTTTCCCAGCGACAACATGGATTCGTGGAAGGGAAGTCAACGGAAGATGGGCTCTATTACTTGACGTCTCACATCTATGGTTCAATGGACGAGTGCAGATCATCCTTATGCATTTTTTTGATCTCTCTTAAGCTTTTGATACTGTCTCTCACAAAAGACTACTAAAGAAATTAGACAACTATTGTTTGAGAGGAAAAGTATATGCCTTACTTAAGAGTTATTTGACTGATCGAGAGTAGTGGGTGGACATCGATGGTGAGCTGAGTGAGCCCATGTATGTGACCTATGGTATTCCACAAGGTACTGTACTCGGACCACTGTTATTTACACTATATGTTAACATCTTATTGAATCTCAGAATGAGAGCAAAATTCTTAGTTTTACTGACGATATTGCACTATTTTGTGAATCTGACTCTTGGGAAATATTGAAAGCAGAGACTGAGGCCGACATTAGAATTCTAGAAAACTGGTTTAGTTACAACATGCTCACCCTAAACCTGGAAAAAACGAGTTACTTGCCCTTTTCCTCATACTCTAGTGGACTGCCGTCTATGGGGCCTTTGGCAACCGGAACTGTTTCTTGTATCCTGGAAGCAGAATCAGTCAAATATTTGGGTGTGATCATTGATCGACATATGAGGTGGGACCTACAAATAAAAAATATAGTTAATAAATTAAGACGTGTGCTATATAAGATAAAATATTTGAAGGATTACCTTGATTTGAAACACCTCAAACTGCTGTACTTTGCTTTGGTCCAGTCGCAACTAACGTATGGAATTGTGGGCTGGGGGGGTGTTAGTGATGCTCACCTAGAAGAATTGAGCGTTGTTCAGAGGTGGCTTTTAAGAATAGTTAATAATAAACCACTCACTTTTTCTAATGATAAATTACATGAGGAGTCCGAAATACTCGATGTGAGACAACTATTTTGTTGGAGTATGCTAATGAATATAAAAAATCCATAATAAATTTTAAGCCCATTTTAAGCACTTTTACAACACCAGAGCCAAAATGAGCTCCTTGACCGTACCAAGATGTGGAAGAACTATAGGACAGCGCCACTGTGACTATCTTGCGCCAAAACTCATCAATCAGCTTCCTGCTAACATCTTAAAGATAAACAATGTCAATTTATACAGAAGGAAATGTAAAAAATGGATTCTCTCCTGCGGAAGGAAAGGACTACATGACTTCATTAACCGGAGGTAGGGGTGTAAGATGAATGGGAAAAAAACACAAGGAAAAAAAAAGAGGAAAAAAAAAAGATTGTATAGACAAATAAAAAATAATATTCAAAATATAATGAATTTTTGAATAAAAAAAAAATGAAAAAAAAATTACAAAAAACCTTTTTTAATTTGTAGGTGAATTAGGTATTTCAGTTTGTTCACTCATCATCGGGGGCAATTATTTCTCGATATGACACCACGTACAACGTACACTTCTGTGGTAATGTCTATTTGTTCACATATATATGGATATGCATACTGCTTTGTTTCAACTTTTTGTAAATGGTTTCATGGTGAAATAATATTATTATTATTATCTTAATTTAAATGTGTTTTATTTCAATTTAAATTTTTATCACTCTAAAAAAACACCCGATATTATCTGTATATGGTTATCATTGAATAACTCCTCAGTTTTTTCCTGAGTTCGATTGTAGTTTTAGAATCAATAAACTTCATTATAATTACTATCATAATAAGCATACCAGATTTGTGCCAAATTTTGTCAGAGATCGGCCACTCAGGCTGACAACTGGAGGTAAAATGCTAATTTGGAAACGATAAAGCCTAACGATTTGAATGTTTTGGGACATGTTTAGACGAAATAGATCAGTTATGTTAAAAATCAACAGAACCTGCTTAAAGGTTACCAAGCTATAATATTTCGATTTGAAATTTTATTTCTCAAACATTTTTATATGAATCCGATCGAGTTCAAATCTAGTATTTGGAAGTGAAATAACAACACAAGGGCACATGCATAACTTAGTGGAGATAACTACGAAAATTTTTGTACTCGTTTCTCATCTGATTCCTTCAAAAATATGAAGAGTGTATAAATTATTTTTCAATATATTCCTTTTCTAGACTTTCTCGCCAATATATAATAATGTAAATGGAAGAGCGAAGGATGCGGCTTTTTAACCACGTAGTTTTCATTTTCATGAGATTTGTCGCCTGCACGTCAGTGCTTGTTGCCATATTTTGTGCAAACAACATTCAGTTATGGATTTTATAGAATTATCAGCTCGTCGTAATGAATTGTTCTCCAGATATGATAAAATTGTTGAAATTAGTTTCTGGTTATATCTTCCTCATGAAATGTCATTGAATAATTTACAACTTGTTGATTCTGTTTTTGTTTAAGATAATGAGATAGCAAAATTTCAGGTGTGAAATTTCTGGACCTATTGTGAACTTCACTTAACTATTCTGCAAATAATTTAATCGCTAGATAATTTTTTTTGACAGTTAACATGAATACAAACGGCCAGATAGACAAGAAATATCAATTCGATCACCAATGTTTCATCAGTACGTCTAAGATAATTAGGGTTAACCATTTTCATTCGAAAATTCGCAAAATCGGACATTTAAATTAAATGAAAGCCTCCCAGCATGAACACTCAAAATAATATTTCTTTCTGTCATGCCTCTCTAACCTCATGTCTATTATGCAACATTTCCAAGTTAGAGCTATACCCTCTTTCTATTGAGTGATTTGAATAATTGTAATTATTTTTATCATTCAATTAATTTTTGAGATGGTCTTTTATTATCGTTTCGATTTTTATCTATTTTGTAAACTTTTTGCCAATAATCACAAGTTAACTGATAAATACAGGAGGTCGGATAACATCTTCAGATGTTGTCCAACTTATTTTCAAATAATTTACTACGGTTTAAATGGATTTTCAATAGATTTTTAAAATTATATTACTTATTAGCATTTGTAGCAATTTTCTCAGAAATATTAGGTTGTTAGGAAAGCAATTTTTTTGGAAAAATGAAAGACAATTTCAGTATAATGAATAAATATTTTATTAAACTATATATTGATCATTCTGGTCCAACATCTGCCATATTCCTGGTAGCATGATTCCACGCTCATAAAATTTTTGGTCTTTGCTGGCAAAAAATTGATCTAGGTTATTTTTGATCTCTTTATTTGAAGTAAAGGTTTTACCGTCCAAAAAATTTTGCAATGACTGGAACAAATGATAATCCGAAGGCTCCAGATCTGGAGAATATGATGGGTGTGGCAGTGTATCCCATTCAAACTGTAAATGCTTTTGGTGAGTTACCAAACTTGTATGAGGTCTCGCATTATCTTGGTGGAACACTACACCTTTTGTGTCGATTAATTCTGGCCTTTCTGTTGAAGTGCATTATTCAGTATGTCCAGTTGATGGCAGTAGACTTCCGAATTAATTGTTGTGTTTTCCGGTAAAAGCTCAAAAAAAAACTATTCCTTTAAGACACCACCAAACAGACAGCATCACCTTTTTTTGATGAATAATGCCTTTCGAAATACTTTGAGCCATTATCATCAGTCAAATTTTTCTAACAAAACAATATTATTTCAACTCCAAGTGGGTTCCATTTTCTATCATTTTTTCCATTATCTATATATTCCTTTATACCTTAGAATGTTGTACAATATTTGAAGCTTCAATTAGTGGTAATAAAGCACAAAATATCTAGAAATAGCAGGATCATATTAAATATATTAACAAATGTCAGCTTTTGATGTTGCGTCAGGTGGAAATTAATCATTTTGAAATTGTGTCTTGGTATATGCCTTAAGAAGTGCTACTCCTAAAATAAAAAAAAAATTAAATATAATAACGAGATATACATCTATCTCTCTGCGTACATATTCCATTAACTTGGGTGGGAATATAGTGTGCGTTACTGCTTCTTATCTTACTGAACTTATTCATAATTTGTAGAGAAATAACCGATAGATGAGATATGATCGTATCGGAAAATCCATAGTTTTATTTCTAAACCATGTATCATATAATGAAAATGGTGATTGAGTATGAAAGTTATATCTTTTATGTAGTTCCGATATGGTTAAGATAATGAAATCAATCAATATCCTCATAAAATGGTGAGAGATCCAAACTATAACCTTTTCTTCATTAATATTCAATACTTAGTGAATCTTTTTGTGTAAAATTTCTATTTATCCCCTCTACTCTACTAATACGCGCTTGTCCAGAGATCAACGTGGTATAATATCGCCCAAATATTTATGATATTCGAATTTTGAGCCGATAATGTTCTTAAACGTCTAGGTTTGATTAACTGATGCCGAATACGCGGTTAAAGTTATTCTGTACGGCCGTACATAAACGCGCTTACTTTCGAACAAAAAGAGCTAGAGACTTGAAACTTCGTGGGTGGGTTAGGGGTCTAAATATCTGGCTTGAGATCGTTAGTGGGCAATATCGGTTTAGTGGTTTCGCAGTTATTCACATAATTTTTTTTCAAACATTTTTTACAGTACAAATGCGATCAACCTGAAATTTGCTATTTGGAAGTTGCATAATAACATGCATGGTCGTGCAAAATTTCATGAGGATTGTTGAATTAGAACTTCTAAAAGATGATGTTGTAAGCGGACCGGCATTGAGCGCTACCTTAGACACTCTCTTTATCATTATATAAAATAATAAACAGTATTTCCACAAATTATTAATTTACAATAATTGTTTAGCCAACGCTGTGGCTTTTTGAGGTTCATATTTTGAACTAGTTCAAAATAAAAACCTGAAAAAGTCACAGTGAATTATGAATTAATGAAATGTATAAACACTGTTAATTATTTTATTTTTTTTTAATTTAAATAAATTTACCCCGATTAACAATGATTTCATAATGTAAATTCTTATAATGTATATTGAAAAAGAAGCAAACGAAAAACATGAAAAATCTTCACAGTCTATGTTCAATATGTGTACCGCAAAATTCAACGCTTTTCCTCAGGTGCCGTAAGTATGATCTTTGCACTCGGAACATAACTTCCAGTTCATTTCTTATCGCCTCGCAATGAAAATATATTCTCTCAATGAGCTATTCTTGAGTGTTCACAGTTTTTTTGTAAACCAAATCTTTCAGGTGGTCCCCACAAAAAGGAATCCAGTGGAGTGAGTTCTAATGACCGAGGTGGTCAAGATAGGTTCACTTGTACTAATCCGTCGATTTAAAAATGCTTTTTTCAAATGTTGCCCAACATGTTGTCTGAAATGAGGAGGTGCTTTATCATTCATGATCCACATTTTTTGTCGAACTAGCAATGGAACATCTTCTAATAAATTTGGTAGTTGTGGTAACAAATTCTAAGATCTCGCAACATCAAGTCTGTTGGGAAGCATGAACGGCCAAATCAATTGATTTCCACATGTTCCCACCTAAATATTCACTTATAATACCACAAGAGCTTCAAAATTATCGGGTATTTCCCGATAGGTTCGTTGCAAACAAATGAAGGAGTCAAGTTTTTCAGGTTAAAAAATCACGAGCGCGAAGCGCGAGTTATTTTTCCTGAAAAACTTGACGACTTTATTTGTTTGCAGGGAACCTTGAGGGAAATGCCAGATAATTTTGAAGCTCGTGTGGTATTCGGGGGATTATTTTTCCGTCCCAATTGGCATCACGAGCTCCTCGAGCGGTCTTGAATGCAGCATCCGAAAATGGGTTGATTTTGATGTCGAAATCGTTCAAATACTTTTCTTGAAGTGATTTGGCAGTCTGATTCCACATTGTTTTTATTGTACCTTCCTTATAGTCTTCTCCATCCATTTTCTTCATATTGTAAGCGTAATCTTTCATAATGTTTGCCAATTGCGCTTCACTCGTTTCAGCACTCAATGTGTATTCCCTCTCAGTACAAAAAGTAGTAAATTGGTTCCAAACTGTTTTTTTTGCCTTCTCCGTATTAATGGGAACATTTCCTTTGACTTTTTTATCGATGGTGGACAGAGAACAAACTCCAAATCGACTCATTTTCATGCAAAATCTCCAATTTTCACAATTGAATTCAACCTGTCAGTTTGACGTGTGGTTAATTTGACTGGATCATGTTTTGTTTTTTATATATAGCAACTACCAGAGAAAATAATCAAAAAATTATCAGTATAATACCATGTAGGTTGTACCACGTGACGTCGAATGGTGCAATTCTATTGGTCGATATTTGGGTCGGAAAAATAATCACTGATAATCTGTGCCGAAAATTAGATTCAAAAGAAGCGTGTGGATTTTCCACCTGCCATTCATGAATGAAAATTTATAACGCCATTTCGATCGAAACCACCTTCGTCGGTAACTAAAACTTTGGTAACAAAATCTGCTTCCATTCTTTGTTGTATCAAAAACCATTCAGCAAACTGCTATCCTGAAAGAAAATCTGCCGTACTCATTGAAAAGTTTTTGAAGATGAAACGGCAGCTGCTCTTTCAAAATTCGATGAGCGGTAAACTTTAAAATATCAAGCTCAGTGTACTAATGTCTAACGCTTTTTTTGGATCCTGCTCTATTCTGTTTAAAACTTCTTCTTCCAATGCTGGTGTCCTAACATGTCTCCTATCCTCTTTACCTCCTCGTTTTGGTAAAAAACTCCCTTAATTCTTAATTCACTATATTAGATATAAAAAATACTTATCGAGACAAATTAACGAATCATTTACCAGTTTCCCGAAGTCTTCTATCCATTGCTTTGAATGTATTTTTACTAATAACAATAAAAGTTTTAGTAACCATAGCAACAATAAAGAGCTTGCTATATTCATGGAATATTATGATATTAAGTCATAAAAAAGCTGGTAACCCGAAAACGGTGGATTTTTCAATGTTGTACCGGTATATCTCCTTTTGCAGTATTACTGACAAAATATACAAATGGGGAAACCTCGCCGTTAACTTCTACCAAAGATAAGTTTCTAACGATTAAGTGTCAGTTCGTCTCTGACGGTCTTGGAAACTTATGAGGAAGGTGTTGGAAACAGAGTAATAACAGATTACATTTGCATTGATTTAAATTCATAAAATTTCCAAATTCGGCCAAGTCGTTCGGGAGTTATCACAAAAAAACTAAATTATGGGAGTACCGTTTGGAGGAAAAAAACATTCCTGACTCGAGTTTATATACTTTATTCACACCTGAGAAAGAGTCACCTAGTGCTGGGACACCCTGTATAATATATATGTATTTTTATTCGAATAACTAATTTTTCCAATAATAACTGTCCATTGAATAGGAAATAATTATTTTGTACGTTTAAATGTTCGACAGACGTATTAGGATGAATTTCATGAATGATTCTTTAGATTTTGTCAATCTGTGTTTTGCAAGTGAGCATTTTTGTAAAAATAATTTATTTTGACTAGATCTATTTTCTGATTATATGTGATCAAGCATTTTAGACCGCCTGTATAATAAATAAACACTGCAAGTTCTAATTTCTGAAATGATTAGCAACAAAGTTTCAAACTTCATAATTTGTTTACATCTTGTCTAGTTTTGAAAGCAGCTCAATGCAGTCAAGGTAGTGAATGATAATGTGGTATTAGAAATCTGAAGGAGAACAAGAATTGCTCGCATTAATGGGAATACTTCATGCATTTGTGATGCGGTAAACTGGCTATCCCTATGAATCAGCAGAAAATTAACCAGAGGAGAATATTAGAACCATTTACATTTTTACATTTACCGTATTATACAAAAATATCACATATCATAAAAGTAGAGCTGAATTCATGAAGTAACATCTTGGGATATAAAGTAATGACTTGATACTTTGCGTCGTAGTATTTCAAAAAGATATTGAAAGTAGTATTTATTCCTTCAATTCATTTGAAAAAATTTCAAAAATTTTTTTGTGAAGTTTAAATATTTTGGTAGTAAAATACAGTAATTTCCAAAAACTCATTTTAATTATGATTCAGAGTCGAAATAGTTCAATATCTGAATGGAGTTTTAAGCCCAAATGACAAAATAGCGGTCACTCATCTTAAATTAGGTCAATTACGAGTTGAAGTTTTTCACAAACTCAATAAATAACAGCATAATTAGAGACATTTGCAAAACGAAATTTTTTAGAGAATGGCGTTCACCATTTTACAAATAGTCAACAAACCACAGTGATGTTCCTAAAGTGGTATAAACAATAACAGAGCTTAACAACAACATAACTAATAGCCGACTCGGACATACTATCAAACTTTTTGGGAGTCTTCACAAATTATTTAGGAATATCAGGAAAATGTCAGCAAAAAGTACAATCAAAATCAAATAACGAATGAGCTAATGCTCATGCGAAGATAATGTTCTATATATTTTTTGGTTCTTTCATATTAAAAGTTACCTGTAACGTTATTTCAGATCTGAACTTCCGTTTAACACCATATTCTGAACCCCGTATATTTGTTTTGAAGTGACAAGCAGATGTATACGCACCTGTTTTTGAAAAAGAGGGTCATTCATTAATATTCAAGATAACTATCCACGGTTCATACATTTCACATGCTGTAACGTCCACTTTTCATCGCAGTCAATTCATAGAATATTTGAAAGCATAAAAATATTTCTCCGTACCTATTACTGTTATTATACTATTTTTTATAAATTCAGATCTTAATTATATTTTTCTTTTATATTTGTCATAATGGTATGGTTAAGTTTCTTTATTCTTTAAAAAGATGAAACACGATTTAAAATTTGATCCATAACCATTTCATTTCGGTCCCATCACATATCAGTTGTTTCGCTAACATGAATGATCGATCGATTTCTGGAAAAAAATTTGAAACAAAATTTTATAGAATACAATAAAACATATGAATAGAAAGAAAACCTGAAGGCAAACACAGTTTAAACAACAAGTTTAGAAAAGCAAAGATTTACTAAACGAGTATAGCTTTTTAGTACGAGCTTGAGCAGCGAGCGATTAACTTAAAAACTATACGAGTTTAGTCAAACTGCTTTTTTTACGAGGTGTGTTGATATTATTTTTTTTGTCATTTTGTGTTAATTATAAACAAATAATCATAGATATGGAAACACTACAAAGATAAAAATTTAAAAAAATTAATAGGAGGTATATACCTATTTCCGTAACCTAGTAACCTAACATGGTTTATTTATTTACATAACAACAGATAACAAGTTTAATTTTTGTGGGTTGAATTAAGATTAAGTTGAATATTAATTATAAAAATGAGTCTTGCTACTGCCAACGCTTCAGAAAATTTTTCTGAAGACATTTCAAATGCCGCTCGAGAAGCGCCTTAGAGTTTACTTCCTTTCAAATCCAAGAAAAAATACGAGAAGATTATGAAATATTTTGTGATTGGAAGATGACAAAAAACCCATTGAGAACCGATGAAAGTGTAATTCTAGCCTATGTATTTGAGAAGGTAGGCTATTTTTTATATATATTTTAGTGTTCTCATAAAATGTTTTTCATTATTTTAGGCAAAAGCTCTCAAGGGATCCAGTTTATGATCTACCTATTCCATGTTGAAAAGTACTATACAAATAAATGAAAATGTGGATATTGTACAATACAAAAAGTTACTTGTCTTTTTGAAACGTCAAAATGACACATACGAAGCAAAGAAATCAAAAGTTTTGACTATGGAAAAAGTTTTTATGTTTTTCAAAGAGGCTCGAGACGTAAAATTATTATTAATGAAAGCGGTACTAATATTTGGTTTGAGTGGGGCATATCGGCGTGCAGAATTATGCAGCTGGATTGTCAAAGATATAGAAGACACTGGGAAAATTTTGAAAGAAACGTGTATTTACCGTAGGATCAGAGTGCATCAGATGTGAAATGTATCATAAGTATTCACAATTGAGACCCAAACAAGTAATAAGAAATAAGTTTTTCATTTACTATAATAATAATAAAAATAATAATAAATGGTCTTTATTTACCAATCCAAAATATACAAAGAAAAAAAATTACTTATCTGAGGGCGAGATTCAGTTCGAATGTCTCCAGGCCAGAAAATAACACAGTAACTTGTTGAAAACCACTTAAAGTCATACGTCTATTCTTCCATTTAACCCTCTAAAAATTACACACAAACTAAAATTAAAGAAATCCGAGCATACCCAACTAAGAAATACCAAGTTCAACAATGCCGCATATTGTATAATTAAATGTTTATGTATGCCTCACCTCAAACAGAGCCTAGCAATAGTCACATAATATCTTTATTCGACATTTTAGTAAAGAGAACTCCAGAAGCTAAAAAAGTGAGATGAACAGTTCAGCCGTACAGGGGATCGTTGCGAAAATTTTTAAGCAAATGTAAATTGAACTTGTCCAGTGAGATATTTCTATACTCAAATTTTAATTCATTCATAATTTTTGCCACTTGGTAGGAAAATGATCTCGTGAACAAGTCAGTTGAATGTTTCAAAAAGAAATATTACATTTAATGCGAATATTCACAGAATGCACACCAGATCGGAACAAAACTTTGTTGAAGAGTCTTATCGGTACTCCTTCGTTGATTGTCTTGAAAAACAAAACCGAAGAATGAAAACACCGCCTGCGTTCCATGTTGAGCCCATCATGTCTTCTTAAGGATATGTGTTCTTGGATCACGTTTTCGAATTCCGTGAATGAATCTCAAGCAACGATTCTGAAGCATCTATATTCGATTCTTATCAAGGTCTGTTAAGCAAGGACTGTAGACAACATCGCAAAAATTCATACCCAAATTCTTGGCACTATCCACAAAACAAGGATGGCAGTCAACTAGTGTAGCTGTGTTTCCAATGATAAATAAACAATTTTCTGTTAGGATGTTTTATTGACATTGACACTACTATGCAGTAAAGTGACAGAATATCACTTTATTAAACGATTTTGAATTTAGTAAAATAGTACATTATCAGTCAAAATGCCAAAAAGAATATTTAAACGAAACAATATTTTAACGAATAAAATTAAGAATCCTCCTAGGAAACATCTGTGTTGAAAATATACGAATTTTAAATACATTTTCGTGACTCCGACACAATGACTTCATCTATGGATATATGTCAAAGATTTATCATATAGAGGAAAGATTCCTATAAATAGACAAGTACTCAAAACATACATTATTTTTCCCAGCGCCGCCACCAGCCCCCAACAAACCCATTTGTACCAATACAGAAATATAGCACATACCACTCAGAGAAAATCTAGATTTCTATTAGTGAAAGTATTTTGCATTCCACTAGTTCCTAAGATTATCTCTTTCAAACAAACAAGATTATGCAGGTTATGTAATGAAGATACACGGTAAATAAGCAAATCCACCAAATTATATACTTTCCAGCAAACTTTTTTCTTCGCCTGTGATGCATATAAGTTTCATTTTTTCAATATGGTGACTCCATTTGTTTGATGTCTCCTGTATATGTTCAGTCAAGTTTTAAATTCTTTTTCTGAACTTAATTTATTCGATCATTTATAATAATATTAATAAAATTAATAATACTTCTTCATTTCAAAAAAGGTTTACAAATAAGGTGCTCAACTGAAATGAAATAGTGTCTAAATAGAATCAAGTGGTTAACTTTCTAATCTATCATTAAAAAAATCTCCTAGTTCATAAGGCTCAAGTTTTATAATCAAAGATTTTACCTAGTTCCTGAATATCCTTGAATTATTTATGTTCTTAATGCTATTTGGTAAATTATTGAATATTCTGATACAACTATATGTGGGGTGTTTTTCACTTAAAGTAAATCTATGAATTGGAAAATTAAGGTTTTGTGTTGTAATTATTACTGGCATTATATTGAATGAATTTCTCTCTGTTCTCATGTGAGAATACAGCATACTCGTATACGTACAAACCACAAACTATGAAGTTGTTATTTTTCTTAAACAATTCTCTACAAGTTTTATTATATTTCTGCTTGAAAATGGCCCTTATTTTTCTTTTTTGTATTATACATATTTCTTCTGAATTTCTCTTAGTTGCCCTTATCTAAGCTTACATTCACAATTTGCATAATATATAATCTTTAATGATTTATCATTCAGGTATTTTCTAGATATTTTAATGGCAAAATTTATTAATTTCTGAATTCAATGTTCCACATGTGAAGTTCATAGATAAGTCTATGACTACACCCAGACATTAAGTACTATCTACAATATTTATTTTCTTATTTTTTAAGGTGATACTGGTTGGTATACTTTTATAACTTCTGTTGGTACCGACAACTGAAAGATTTGTGTTTTCAACATTTAGACTCAATTAGTTCTTCTGTAGCCATTCGTGTGTCTTATGGAAGAGGTTACTTCCTGCTCCAATCAATGTATTTTCTTTTTCTGCTCCTGCCAGTAGATTTGTATCGTCCACGTAGTTAATTGATGTTTTATCTTCCTCTGCAATATCTTCCAAATCATTCAGGAAGATTAGGAATAGAAGTTGCCCCAATATAACTCCTTGTACTATCCCTCCTTCATTTATCACCTCAATAGATTCAGCATTTTCTCCTTCCTTGTTGTTCCTTTTGTTGTTTTTTACGAGATATGATATGATTTAATCCACTTGTATGCATTTTCTCTTATTCCATGGGCTGAAATTTCTGCAGCAGATGTTCCTGGTTTATTAAGTCGCATGCTTTCAACATATCCAAAAATATCCCCAGTGCTAAGTTGTCTCCTTTGAATAGTTCCAATGTTATTTGTTAGTTCAAAAATGGCTGTTTGTGTAGATTCTTCTTTCAGGAATAAGTGTTGTGTGTTACTGCAGAAATGACAACTATTCAGAAATTGTGTGATTCTGGCGCACATTATTAGTTCGAATATTTTCGAAAAACTTGGCTGAATACTGATAGATTCGAAGTGTCCTAGTTCTTGAGTATTTCTTTTTTGTTATGAGTTTGATAATATCTGTTTTCCAATTATTTTGGGAAGTTGCCTTGTTTTACCAGGAGTGATATGACGCCATTTGTTTTAGGTAGAGCTAGTTCAATTAGACTAGTGGGTATTTCGTCTATTCCACTGGTGTGTTTGTTTTTGAGGAGTTTCCTTTTTTTCAAAATCTCTATAGGAATTACTGGTTTCAGATAGAAGAACTATTATATAGCGTAAGGCTAATTTTATTACATATTGACCACATTGTCTTGTTCATGTTATCTGATTTCCTGATGCTTTCTTCTTGTTTGGGCTTAGTATCTCCTACTTAATTGGTCATATGCCCTTTTTGTTTTGTTCTTTTTACTTGTCGTTACCCCTACTCATCAATAGTAAAATACCTAGCTGACTTTTGCATTGGTTTATTTCTGTATTTGAAGGTATTTGCCTATTTATTTTTTCTGTAAATTTCTTCACTGGAAAACATTCACAGTTAATAGATTGGAACGTTGTCAGAAAAGACTGCCACTTGAATTAATGTTGCTATTTATCTCCATCCTCCCTGAATATATATATATATATATATATATATATATATATATATATACATATACATATATCTGAATGTTGATAGCTCAGTGATGAAAGCCCTGAGCTGGAAAACGAAATGTTTCGGGTTCAGGGCCCGTCAAAGTAAGAGAAGATTTTTTTAGTTAGACGGTTTTGGCCATCAGTTCTCTGTTGGGTCGAAAATTAACAGTGCTGTACCTAAGGTATCGTAAAGACGCAGTAACAAAGCGCCTAGCTAAAACACAACTGTACTCCTAATTCGCACAATTTAAAAATATTCTCAGGAATCTTTACCGAAGATCTAGTAGTATCCAGAATAATATCAATATCAATATCTTTCGTATAATAATTTTAACTTGGCCTGTTACTCGCTTCAGGCTTGCTGTCGACTTCTGTCACCTGTATACCAAGTCCCAAAATTAATACTTTCGATAGTCATCGAGCTTACTTTTACGACGGGGCGGTTCGAATGAGTTTTATCGTCAAGTTTGCTTGCTTAATTCAAATTCAATCTTTCAAGACCATCTTTTGTTCGATATTTCCGAAATAAAGTGACTTAGACAAAATGATAATATTCTCTTACAAAAGCGTAAAATCTGTTTGGGATCTGTGTTTTCAAATATATCAATATCTATTTTGATAATTAGATAAATTGTAAGTTTTGAGTTACTTGGTAAAAAATTATGAATATACAATCAGACTTCTAAAAACTGCATTACAGCAATGCACTGAAAAATAGCCAAAAAGCTGAGAGAATATGCATGTCTGCTGCTTATGCCCGACGGTTTTCTATTTTAGATCTTTTAATTTTTACTCCTTTAATTTCTACTCTTCTTATTTTCAATCTATTTTAAACTGGTAATTTATATTACAAATAATTAATCTTTAATCAATCGAATGAAGAGAATATTTCCAGTTGAAATTGTTGAGATGAACATAAATTCAAGAATGAATATAAACTCCATCAATTAGGTACATTAGTTCCACATGTTTTTTTAATCATACATTTTTATCGAAATTCAATATAAAAACCATGAATCAGAAATTTCGCTAGGTCGAATAAAATATTTCGCTATCATAATCGAAGGTTAAATGAATCATCTGAACTGACTTGTTAATAAGTTCATTAAAATGGAATAAATGGTTGAAATAGTTCACGAGGTTGATGGAGCGGAAATGTAAACATTCCTTGATATTTTGTCTTGTTTGTTCCTAATTGAGGCTATAGTCGGTTATGGCCCTCAAAAAGACGATACTTTCAGTGTCACTCCAATGAAAGTGAAAGCATGTTTCTTGAAATTCATCTGATTATTATCTGAAGTTATTTTCTCACATAACCAAATTTAATGAACAAAAAATGTATAAAAGCAATTTATCTGACGTAAGGAGCTTTATCGCGTTCGTACATTAATACTTGAATGGTCCTATTACCTACCTGTTACAAGTTGATTCGAATTTTTTTGTTGACAAATTCAAACAATATTTGTCAAAATAAACAGGGTTATCCATTTTGTGCTTCCGAAAGTAAAAGTGAATAAAACACTCTTTCATTTAGAATATCGATCAAATTTTTATTCCTATATACTGCTTGGACTTTGTCATTATGTGTGGAATACAACATCGTTTAAATGTCCTCCGCGTGATCTTTTACAGGACTTGATCCTTGTGAGGTAATTGTCGATGACTCTACGGCACATTTCGGGCAATATCTAACCAATACCTTGACGGATGTTGGTTTTCAAATCATCAGTAGTCTGAATATTATCAGCATAAACACGATCTTTCACATAACCCCACAAAAAATCCAAAGGCGATCACAAGATCACAAGATCTTGGTGGCCAATTAACATTGCCGAAACGAGAAATTACACGTCCTGGAAATTTTTCTTGCAATAAAGCCAAAACGGGTCGTTCTGTGTGGATTGGTGTACCTGCTGGAACCACATCTCTTCAAATGCCATATCATTAGTTTCAGGTAAAAAAAAATCGGTAATCATTTGGCTATAGCGATGATAATTTTCGGTTTGAGTGACACCTTCTTCATTGTCAAAGAAGTATGGGTCAGTCACTCCACCAGACCAAACTGCATACCATACAATGACTTTTTGTTGATGTAATGGTCTCTCAGCAGTTATATTAGGATTTTCACTGCCCCAGATGCGTTAATTTTGCTTCTCTACATAGCCACCGAGTGAAAAATGTGCTTCGTCGCTGAAGAAAATCGATGCGAAAAATCATCATCTGAACGTTGTTGTTCAAGCATCCAATCGGTATATGTTTAACGCATTCTAGGGCAGCTGGCTTCAGTTCTTGTGTCAACTGAACCTCATAAGGATGGAAATGCTAATCCAGTTGCAAAATACGCCATAGGGTGCCGTAAGAGAGGCGCAAATGTTGTGCGCGTCGATGAATTGATAAATTTGGATCTTCTCAAACACTTTCAATTACAGTAACAATTTTTTCGGTCGAGCATACATTCTGATGATGTATGGGCCTTAAGACATCAGCAACAGGTCAAACCTCTTCGATTTTTTCAGTGCGTTACAAATTTTACGCTCAGATCATGTCGACCATAATCTGCCCGTAATGCACGAAACGAACTTACTACAGAATCACTGTTTTTGTAGTAAGTTTTCACGATTTTTGCACGTTCAGCAGTATATAAGCGATCGATACTGTTAAATGGCTAACCTTCAGCTAAACATATAAGGGTTCGGATCACAGTTCTGTTTGACATATGTCATTGAAACAGAGCTGTGAAATCTGGACCACGAAACGGATTACCCGTTAGAATGTCTATGATCAATGGATTTTGCAGTTTCCAGAATCACCATATTTACATTGCTGATTTTTCGAATGCCCAATTTTATCACAGACTCTATAAAGTATAAATATATTTTCAGCTAAATGTACTCTGTATGGTTAACTTGATATTTAAAACATACCGAAATGCCTTTTTTCGTGCCTTTGGTGAACCGATTTGTACGAAATTTTGAAACGATCTTTAGTTTGATTGATCAATGAAAATGCTCATCTTAGGGAATTGTTCAAATGAGTATTATCCACAAGGGTCTTATATACATATAAGAAGTTTGAGACTCATCTCTTAGTTTGTTTACAGTTTGTTTACACTTAGTTTGTTTACAGGGCTTATTTTTTTAATTAAATCGAATAAGAATGTCCAACAAAGAATTTAGAGTTTTGTTTTACAAACGGAATTTTGGAGCCGGAAGCACTAAAAATTGTTACATAAGGCTCACGGTGAATCGATTTCATCAAAAACACGTACTTAGGACCTTGTATATTGTATTCAAGTTGTGGTGCTAAGTTCAGCTATCAATGTCACTACAGTAGAGACTTGATTATGTCGGTCTTTACTTGTCAGAAATATATCTAAATGATTAAAAGTAAAACAACTTAAGTGGTTATACTTTTAATTCATGTTTGAGTAGAGGAAATTTCACCATTTAGCAAAATTTTGTCATGAAAAGCATTGCCTCTCAACCTATCATCTCTCAAGGCTGATTTCTGGTCAAAACCTCAAAAAATCTCAGAGAATAACTATCTTATTCCCCTGATATGGCTCCGGTTAAATTTTTTCTCTTTCCAAAATTCAAATAACCACTTCGGCACACCAGTTTTCAGACGGTTAGGGACATAAGAAGAATCATGCAGCGAGTACTGAGATGAATTCCTGAAAATTCATTCAAAAAGTGTTTTGATGATTGAATTATTCATTGGCGTAAGTGTATTATTTTGTAAACATTTTCATGTTTTTGTTATGATGTTGTTCATTCACAAAAGTTTTTCAATTGATATAAAAGATGAATTATCTTGTTATGTTGATGCTAGGTTACTTTCCAATTAAAATTATAACGGTAACCGATTAATTTTTTTTAAATTCATAATACAGCATTCTCAATATCAATATTACCCTAATCAGTTAGTTAAATTAAAAACAAGCAATATTATGTGACCTTAAAAAATGATTGATACTAATTAATATAATATTTCATAAAAACTGACTCTATGACTCTAACTTCGTTAGAGATATAAAAGAAATTATATCAATATATAATTATTGGATTTGAAAAAATGAAATAATCAGACAGATGTAACCGATGCAATTTCAATTCGAAATATTTCATCCTTACCTGTGAATCATCATTATCATGTGTAGTTATATTATAACTATTCGAAAATACACTCGTCAACATTGAATGGGATTGATCTGAGGTGTCCATAGATTTTCAAATGTTTAGAATATTCAACTTATCATTAGATGAAAAATGAACACAGATAAAGTCTGAGTTGTTTTTCAAGAAAAAAATGGCTGACAAGATAGAAATCTATAATTTTTATGTAATTCAAAAATTATTTTTGTTTCTCAAAATTATTTTCGTATTTAATACGTTTCTAAAAATATTTAGAAATGTAAATAATATTACCATACTTTATATCAGTCTTTCTTGAATAAGATTTTTTTTATTTAACCTAAGTTGAAGATCTAAAATAGTAATGGTTAGAGTCTTATTATGTAATCAAACACTTTATCATATTTTCAACTTTTATTTACTGAGCATCATTGTCAAGTGTAAAATAGGACAGTATGCATTGAGATATATAAAATATAATTTTAGTGTAAGCGGGAGATTTTACATGTTGAGAAGTGCAGATGGGTTTATTTTAATTAATTGTTCAGTATAGATAAGGTTTTTTATGAGCATTGTTTATTTTCAATCAATCCAACGAATTAA
Organism: Megalocaria dilatata; assembly: GCA_034642435.1. Lineage (NCBI taxonomy): Eukaryota > Metazoa > Arthropoda > Insecta > Coleoptera > Coccinellidae > Megalocaria > Megalocaria dilatata. The sequence continues at coordinate 58,129,935 of CM067854.1, read as the reverse complement.
ATCTATAACTTTTATGACATTTAGGGACGATTTCGAGGTTGTTAATATCTATATGGTGATTGACAGCTTTAATATGTTCAAAGACCGCTGACCTTTTGTCTGTATGTTCTTCCAATCTAGTTTCGAAATTTTTAACTGTTTGACCAACGTTAGTTGAATTATAATCATTTAAATTGATTCTGTAGACTCCTGAATCATTTAAAGGATTTGTTTTTTGTTTTGAGTTGAATAGAATATTTCCCGGATTATAACAATCTGGGTAGGTCGTTTATATCCTCAACTTATACTGGATTTATGTAGATAAATGTCCAAAATAGCTCAAGGTGATGTATTCATGATCAGAATTTTCTGCAATTGGACATGAAAGGTTTGTTTATTCATCATGCTTTCAGTTATTCTTCTATATAAAAGAATCTTGGGGAGGAATTACATTTGTAAAAGTAGTTTTTCTAAAGATGTTGACATTGAATAGGTTTTTATTCCTTGAAATTGTTAGATCTGAGATATTTAATTCGAGATTAAAATAATTGAAAATTGTAAACAGAATTCTGAAGACATATAAATATATATATATATTAATAAAATATAATGAAAAAATATTATATTGATTAATTACTAGATTTTATGAGGTTGTGTACATATGGTTATACGTTAATTTATCTATTAATGTAAAAACTCAAAAGAGATTTCGGGAAGCATGAAGTACGTAATTAAAAACATCAGCAATCATAGATATTTCATGATTATTGCCAATCTTCAGATAGCTCTACTACTATTAAGACTCAAAAATAATAACAAATTACGAACTCACCAATTCAAGAAAGTAAGGAACAAAAGTCCAAACACAATTAGCTATGGGCACGTATTCTATCTGACGACAACCTTCGAATGAAAATATAGAATTGTATTTCCTGGTGACTACCAGATATGTTACAAGTCCCAAAAGCATCTCAATCTCTAAACAGTCTATGCACGAATTAAAAAAATTTTTATATATTATTCGAAACCTCTCAATAATAACAGTCAATGGATAAAATGACTCGGAAAGCTATAACACACTCATTTTAATAATTATATAAATTTTGAGTCTTCTTGGTGAAGGTTCTAATTTAAAATTAGAAGCTAAAATCCGAATTCTGAAGAAATTTACACTATATAGATTGAAAAATATATATTAGATTAATATAAAATCAATACTTCTCTAGAGAAACAATTATTTTTTAACATTGTATACATATATGTGTACATAATTTTATTCATAGATGTAAAAACTCAATAAAGACTACAGAAATGATGAAATAGTTAATTCAAAATATAAACCTCTTTACATGTTGTATTATTATCATCAATCTGCAGATAGTTCAAATATTCAAAATTAAACATTATAACAAGATAATAAACTAAGTCAAGAAAGTTCAGAACAAAAACTCAAACACAGTTAGCTATGAGCACGAGATACAGCTTATCACAACTTTAAAATGAAAAGAGAATTTTATTTGAATCTTAACGCCGGATATGTCATAAATAACAGAAACGTTTGAGGAGGTGTGCTGAAAGCTCAGTGGTAAGATCATTGGGCTGGGAGCTGAAAGGTTTCGGGTCGAACATTAACAGTGCTGTGACCTGAAGTGGCGTAAGGACGCAGTAACAAAGCCTAACAAAACTGAACTCATAATTCGTAAAAGCTGAAAAATCTCCACAGAATTTCTAGGATTATCAGAATAATATATCACAATTTCAAGGTAGTGGTCAGGTGAAACACATGCTCATAGCTAACGGTGTTTGGGGCTTTGTTCCGAATTTCCTGAATTGGTAAAATTCTAATTTTATGTATTCCAGCTTTTATCTTGAAGCAGTTGCTCACGAAAAAGTAATCGCCTTTTAAAATCTCTTGGCTTCAATTCATAAGGAAGCCAATTGCCTTGCTTCTAAATCAGGCTTATAGATTTCAACCTACAGACACTGCTAGTTGGGTCACCCCCAACATAAGTGCAAACTCGTCTTGCGTTAGACTCTGATCTTCATTCAGTAATGTCTATAATTAATCGTCTTCGAATATTTTTGGCTGCCCCGAGAGAATTCTTTCTTATCACCAACCACTTTCTACGCGTCGAAATCATTCCCTACATGACTTGTCAGTTTGAGCATTGTCACCGTAAACTTTCACAAGCATACGATGAGCCTCAGCTGTACTTTTTCTCGAATTGAAACAAAAAATTTTAAACTTGCCGGAAATGCTGTTCAGTTTTCAAAAAATTTGATATTTTCAACAGCTTAACAAAGAACGTTTTGTATGAAACTCAAAACAAAGTGGATGTTATCGTCAACTGTCCAAAGCCTGAAACCTCAGCAATCATCTTTTGAGAGCGGTCCGAATTAAGTTGTACTCCGAATATAACCTATGAGCATAATTCATGAAAGAAATATAATAAATGTTAATATAGATAATATATGAAATAGTGAATTGTTGGTTCCAATGGAACAGACCGACAAATTCATAAATTTCTGAACTCCATCCACCCCAAAATAAAATTCACAGCTGACATTGGAACAAACACTTACTAGAATTTTCTATATCTGACATTTCAAAGAGTATTAGCCCATTAAATTACAACATCTCTATAGAAATAGTACTTTCACAGATGCAATCATTCCCAAAGATTCTTTCAGTCTAGAAAATCATAAGTTTGCGCTTTTAGTTCCATATTTTATAGAGAATACCTATTTAAAAAAAAACCCTTCTACAGAAATCTTTACAATAGATCATGTTGCGCAAAATGATAAATTTCCTTTACATTTCCCGAGCATTACTTGGGTCAAAATGGGTCAAAAAAATTAATGCGCTTCTGTATCCAATAATAGGCAAGCTCAATCATAAATACATAATCATAAGTTATCTTGGACATTTATCTACTAAAATCTAAAATTATTTCAATTAATTCAACCTATAAACGGCCTACTCTGGTTGTGCTAATTTATGAAATATTATATACAATTCAAAACAGAAACAAAATCCTTTAAATGGTTCCGTATTTTACAAAATCAGTTGTAATGACTGTAATGCAACTTACGTAGGTTAAGAGATAGAAACTTTGAAACGAGATTGAAATAATATCCGTCTACAAATAAAAGGTCGGCAGTCTTGGAACATATTGAAGTTGTGAATCGCCATTTAGCTATCAAAAACCTCGAAATCCCCAATAAATGTCAATGAATTTAATGGAATGTTTGAAATTACAATTCCAATCTTTAAACACACATAACAACTAGACATAAATCAATTTGCACTTCTTAACATATAAAATCTCTCCATCATCATAAAGTGATACTGCGTATATTTGAATGCGTGGTTTTTCTTTACATTGGACAATGATGTAACAACTGAAACCAGTTATGATATGTTTTTTTCATAGTGAAAAAAATTTGTATAAATAAGGAAATAATAGAGAATCGAGTTTTAAGTTTGAAAATGAAGTAATAAACTCCATTGAAAATTTTTGCGTGTTTTTATTCGATTCGTTGGAAAATAATTAATCACAATTTTTATGTTTTGTTTGTTTGCTTACATAAATAACCTCGTTTATGAGATATTCATCCAATAAATTAAACACGGAAGTGAGAATCTGAAAGTGATTCTCCGTTTCATGCAATACATCATAAAATTATATATTTTCAACCAGATTAATGGATTTCTATTTCGAGTTAATTGATTTCTATACCAGTATCAGCATTTGTGATCAAAATGAATATATGCACTCGTGCAGCAATAAGTTTATTGGGTACAGGTGTGTGAAATTTCAATTTGTTCTAATTATTATTTTAATTACCTTTTGAAGCTTTATACGGAGTAGGTAAAGTATTAATAGGTTTACATTTCTTCCAGTTTTACTAACACTGAGAAAGAATTTTCTGTTATAAAAATTTATTTTGAGGGATTGCTTTCAATATTTTGCGCGCTCCCAATGTACTATTCGAGTTTTGAGCCAGAAATGGTATCCATTTATATTTCATTATACATTTTTCGTCAAATTTCACTTTCTACATCAACATAGTCTTAGCGTTCAAACATGCCAGTGCTTTTCAAAACTTTCCACACCGGAGAACTTTTTATTTTTGTGCTCAAAATGGGCGTTAAATTCGTCGATTAGCTCAACATTGGAGCCAGTCCTCCCTGCTGTGAGCATTTCTTTCAGGTCTGTGAAAGATCGAATCCACTGGGAATCAAATCTGGAAAAAGGGGTGAGTGCCCAAGCATTTCGAGTTGTAATTCTTGTAATCTTGCCATTATAGCCAACGGGTTGTGACACGGTGCATTGTCTGGGTAAAATACCATTCCTTAGGAATTTTCTCGTTCAATTGATTCAGTTGGACCATGCATTTCAAATGTCTTACCGAAATGTTGTATGCATCCCAAAATATGGACGCCATTACTTGCCAGCAGTCTGTTGCGCTTTAAGCCTCTCTGGGCGAGGTTCATCGACTGCTGATTTGGATGTTAAGTAATTGATCCATATTTCATCCATTGTCACATATTGACCCGAAATGTCCTATTCATTCTATTTTAACAGCTTCAAACATTGCTAGAAGCAATGTTCGTTATTTTCGGTTCACTGTTAGCAAACACGGCACTCGCTTTGAAATTAGCCTACTTATAGACAAATTTTATACGGTACAAAACTCACACTTTCTTTGACATTTTCAGAGTGTCAACTTTCTCCTACATCTTCACTTTACGGATAGCCAAAAAACTTTTGTGGACATTTTTAGGTCTTTCGATATGAACTCCTCATTTAGGCGACCAGGAACTGGTGCATTATAGGTGTTCATACTACCATGTTTAAATTAGGCAAACCACTCAATTATGCGCGATTTTTTTGCTGCAGAGTCCAGACAACATTTACCAAGCCGAGATATCATTTAAACTGTATTGCTCCCATCAAAATGCAATGTTCTATGCTCACAAATATTTCCCTTTCTTCTATTGTTTTGAAAATCACAAAACTTATTTCATTAGAAACACTGTTACTCTGAAACCAAACGTCAGATCGTCAGGAAATTCCTTCAGCTATTGAAGGATAATACTTTCTGAAAAAATATAATTCTACTATTGTGGCGTCACCTATGTGTCAAAACGGAAACTTATGAACCGACGTGATATAATAAACAGGTGTGCCAATGAAAATTTGACCCCCCAGAACTCAGAAATGAAGAATTATCGAAGATTTTAGAGAACAGGTCATCTTCTGTTTTGAGAGGGCAAATGTCCATCATGAGTTTGTTCCGAAAAAAACTCCCCTATGAAGGTGGCATCAACCCCCAACATTTTTTTAATAGGGAAGAGATGTTTAGTGTTGGTTAGTTTAAAAGTTATTTATGTTCTGTGCACAACCCAGTTAGAATTTTCAAAAACGGTTGATTATTCACGAAATAATGTAATATTGAACTTACCGTCAAAACGTGATGTTGAACAGCACAAACTCAAGAACCTAAGTGTTTTGAAAAATCCAAAAATAATTTTCAAGTTCTGTGTCAGGGAGAAAGAATTCCTGTGTCGACATCGTTCCGAAAAAAAAACCACCTGAGAATGGCAACAACCCGCAAAATTTTTTGAATAGGGAGAACATGTTGGATGTGGTTTAGTTGAGAAGTTTTTTCTGTTTTCTAAACATAGCAGTTGAAATTTTCAAATTTTTATATTTAATGGCAGAAAAATTTGAGTTTTTGAATGGTTTTACTTTAAATACATTCAATTTTCTTATCGATCATGAGGGGAAAATGTGTGAAACGCATGAAATTTATTTAAGTGTATAATATTTTTCTGAAGATTCTTTCTCAAATATGTTTCATTCTTTCTTTTCTGCATCATAATTGGGTTTAAGGCTTACTTACGCGGGCGAAAATGGTCTCTTTTATGGAAAAAAGAATAGAAATTCTAAAATTATACTATCGGAATTGCGAGTATCTAATCTTCCGAAATCTAGCGTTCATCGAATTGTGAAAGCTCATAAATTTTACCCTTACAAGATAAGGCTGGTGCAACTGTTGAATAAAGATGATCCTGACCATCAGACTCAACTTTGTAAAAAATTTAATGAGTTACTGAATAATAACCATAGACTTATCATCCTATTACGTCTATGATAATAACCCACACCGACTCTACAATACAATCTTTTCTGACGAGTGTATCTTTATGTTTAATCGGGATGTCAATAGACATAATTATCGGTACTGGATGATAGTAATCCTCATTTATTCATGGAGACACATGCACAAATCCCCAAATATTAAATGTTTGGGTAGAAATAATATTCATTATCAAGTTACTTAAAAAAATCACCGAATTTGAAAATTTCAGCTAGGATGTTTAGAGAAAAAAAAGAATTTTTCAACTAAAACAAATGCGCCATCTCTTACCTATTCAAAAAAAAATTGGGGGTTGTTGCCACACTCAGATGGTTTTTTCGGAACAATGTCGTCATAGGAATTCTTCCTCCCTAATACAGAACTTGAAAATTATTTTTGGATTCTTCAAAACTCTTAGGTTCTTGATTTTGGGCTGTTCAACTGTCTGTTCCACAATCACCTTTTGACGGTAAGTTCAATATTACATTATTTCGTGAATGATTAACCATTTTTGAAAATTCTATCTGGGTTGTGTACAGTAAATAAATAACTTTCAAACTAACCAACACTCGACATCTCTTCCCTTTTCAAAAAATGTTGGAAGTTGATGCCACCTTCGTCCCCCTCAAAACAGAAGTTGACCTTTTTTTTAATCTTCGAAAATTCTTCGTTTCTGAGTTCTGGGGGGGGTCAAATTTTCGTTGGGACATATTTTGTAACTGTCAGAAAAGGTTATTTCTCAGAAACAAGCAATTATTTAACATGTTTAGGGTTGCAATGGTATTGCAATTTGGGTCAATTGTGGTCAAATTTTGTTTTGCGATTTATTGCCATTTTAAAGGTAGCTTCAAAATGCCTCTCTCATAGAAGTCTTGGTCCTTATTGGGGAAAAACTTCAGTAATCGTTTTTCACAATATTCTTTTGCATCCAATGGCTTATCACTCAAGTTTTGTAATGCAAGAAAAAGATGGTAATCGGTTGGTGCCAGGTTCGTACTAGAGGTACTTCCCAACCAAGCTCCGGAAGTTTCTGATGAGTCATGTTTTTGTTGTTAATTGATGTGGAACCCAAACATCGAGCTTCTTTTAGAATCCAGCTTTGTGCGAATAGTTTAAAACTATTTATAGGCCGATCTTCAGCTCCTGGACAATTTTACAAATTCTAACATGCCGGTCTTCGATTATTTCTGTATTTCATCTACATTTTCGATGACGAGCCCGCCTGTGCGAGGTGCATCTTTAACATAAAAAATACCTGAACGTAATTGACGAAACTAAAATTTTTGATAGATTCTTTACTTGGTGAAAACTCATTTTAATTAAAAAAATGTATATAAGACAGTAATTTATTTCCACAAAAATGTTTGTACTAATACAACAATTGTTTCACCACGATGTGGCTTCTTCAGGTATTACATTGTACTGTCTGATGGTATTGAGTGTTACCGAGTTTATATACATTTTTAGGTACGTGACCAAATAATAGAAGCACAAGTCATAAAAACTCTAGGTGTTTGTTGGAGTTTGCCGCTAAAAATGCCATTAAGGAAAAATATTCAGTAATGGAGAATGATCGACATCTGCTTGTTCGTTCAAAAGGATTTTACGGGCATTATACCTGTTGATTTCAAGAAATTCTAAAAGTGTTAATCTAGAAACTAAATTTGCAGATAATTAACTGTTACAGTATGGAGAACCATAAATGTCATTCGCAGTTTCAGTTGCCTGGCTTGCATTTTCACTTGTATCAAAGAAAAATTATAAAATGTACCGAATTTTCTCTTTCCAGACTTTCATTTTTATCACCATGTAACTCACAACTGAATTGATCAAACAAAAATCAGCAAAAAAATTTATTAGTCTGAAATATCACCTTGACAACGAGCAAAAATCTGAAATTTATGATCGATACTTTACGAGATATCGATCAATACAGCCATCTACCGAAATAATACTGGATTTCTTTTTCCCCAAAATTATATTTCATAACAATTTTTTGAAAACTGAGATGATATTCCGATTATGCATTTTAGCAATAAAATTGTATCTACAGAAGGGTATTTCATTGAGAATATAGGATTAAATTTTAAAACAAAACAATTTTTATCACTCTGTTCAATAATTCCGGCTGTAACTTGAAGAATGTTTTCTTTCAATTGATCCAAATTCTGGGTTTTGATGACAGTGACTTATGCTTTACATAGCTCCAAAGAAAATATTCCAGATGTGTCAAATCACGAGACTTTAGCGGCCAATTCACAAATCCTCGTCGCAATATGCCTATTGTCAAACCTTTCCCTCAGTAAAGCCAGCGTAGCATCATTGGTATGGCATGTCGCGCCATCTTGTTGGAAGCACTTCTTTTCAACATTGATGTTCTCGCCATATAAATTCCAGTAACATGGTCCTCCTTTCTCGATCGCCTTTCATGGTTACGGCTGTTCCATCATGCCATGAACCGCATCACACAGTGACTTTTTCGGAATGCAACGGAATTTCATGTAACATTTCTTGGTTATTTTCGCAGCAATAACGCCAATTCTGCTTATCAATAAAGCCATTCAATCAGACAGAGAAAAAGATTTATTGGCCAAAATCAGCATTGTGTTCTAAGTGCTCAAGGGCCCAGTCAGCAAATTCTCGATGCAATCCGTGATTATTTGGCTTTAGTTCTTGAGTCTTCACGAGGAAGCAACCCCAAATCCTTATGCAATATTCTCCAAGATGATGTCTGAAAACCAGTTGTTGAGATCGTCCTGGAATTGACATTTTTGGCATCGACAATACTGGTCGCTGCAATTTTGTCCCCACTTCGCACGTTTCATCGTCTTTTTGATGGTTCCTTATCTTGTAGAGTTAACTCACGTTCAAACTTTTTCAGTGTCCTGCGTTCAACAGAAACTGAAAATTTAATTTCGAACATTAGTCCCAAATATAAACTTGACAAAGCCATAGGGTGGGCGAAACAATTTTCGATAACTTAAAAAATTTTGAAATAATCTATATTATTTTATTTAATTAGAGTGAATTTTCATCAAGTAAGTACCAATTCAATTAAATTTTTCTTCAGAGTTGTGCAAAGTTTAGAATGTGATTCGACAAATAGGGACATTCTTCTTGATGGAGGTATGAAAATAGAATTTATCATTAGCCAAATATCAATTTAAAGATGACGTTCATATTCAAAACAATAATATTTTTATGCTGGAAGATCTATAATAATAATATATAAACTGAATACAGTTAATAATACCTTATTGCTTTGTTGTGGAGTTGAAACTAATTTATCAAGTCGGCTTACTTTGAATAGAAATCGAATAATAACTTCCAGTGACGCAAGAAGTTTTTATAAAGAGTATTTTCCTTAGAAAAAATTATTGATTCAACCTCCAGAAAATAATTGAGATATCAATCTTGAATAAGAAGTTAATGGTGTAATCAGCCTAATATTTCAAACATATCGGAAGCTGAATTGTTAGATAATTTCGATAAAAAATTCGAATCAACAAAATCGAAAACATATTTCAGATGAACGAGAAATGCAAATCTATAACTTTAATGAAACAGTGGAGTTGGAATATCTGTAAATTGAATATATTCCCTGTAAATTGACAGAGACGGATATAGGAAGTATACAAAAAAACGATTTTTAAAATTGTTGTCGACCTGTCTGTTTATAGAGCGATTATTGTTGTTAAGGATTTCAAAGCGGTTTTCATAGATGAGTCATACAAAATAAGAGTAATATTCAAACCTTTTTTCTTCGAAATAGGATGTCGGAAAAATAAGATGTAGATATTCCAAAATATTAAGTATTGGCCTACATGAAATAGAAGATCATAATTGGAATGACAGGTAAAATAGTGGAAGAGTACTTACTTTTGTGATTAGTTTATAACATGCTGGAATAGTGAATGGAAGTGAATAGTGCCCATTATTCACTTCCATGCAGTAATGTACGTTACTCAAGATTTCTGGTGTAATTTGACGGCATTCATTAATGATCGGAGTTCACGATAGACTAAGATAAATCAAAAACATGGTCCGCTTACTTTTTTGGATAAGAAATTGATACTTTTTTGGGCGAAATATTAACAACATAACTACTAAATACCTTTGAAATGTGTCGGATACGAATAGCATTCTCTAGATAAATTCAACATTGCCTCTTTCACTATTTTCGCTGTTATTTCATCATCGATGGATATTCTTAAGCAAAATTTTAGGGTAGGTAGTACTCGATACGATCTTCAAAATTAATTATCGCAACACTCCTCATCCCTATTCAAAATTAAGGGGTTTGAAGTTACGAAAGTTATGAAAAACGGGAAAAAGTCGTTCTCCCTCGAATCAGAAATTGACAGGCCCGAGCGATTTTCCACATTTTCATTTTAACGTCGGAAAATCGAGGTGTTAATTTTTCGTTGGTCCATCCTGCATGTTTAGTATATATAAAGGTGGGCTCTCTAGAGTTTGCATTTTGAAGTAGTGGTTATTTGAGTTTGGCAACACTTCTGTCATTTGTGTTTCGACAGAAAGTTAGTATACTGTTTGACATTAACAGTTACGTTTGAACAAAACTGTGAAATATATAAAACTCATTTCCAAAGTAGTGAATCTGCTATACAAACTGTTAGAAATTTATGTGGAAAATTCATGTGCAAAGGCAATTTGTGAATCAATTTGTTTCTGAAAACCTGGTCGTTCTCTAATTAAACAACCCGTTCACGTTCTCGTCTAGCGAGCACTTGAAAATATTGCTGCTGTAGTCCAGAATGGGTCTGAACATCCATCCACATCAACTCGTCATTGTGCTCAAGAACTGATCATTTTTCGAACTTCTTTATGGAAAATTTTGCAAATAGACCTAGGTATGAATTCTCACGAAGTTCAACTAGTGCAAAAAGTGAAGTGCAAAATCATCTTCAACGATGAAGCTCATTTTCATCTTGAAGGACTATTGTTGGTGGGGATCCGTTGAAGATACGTGTTACACTAACAACCATCCAGAAACGATTGATGCTTCGAAATACGAAATTGAAGTTTAAATTTCTGAGGTTGAGCCCTAAACGATCGACAATGTACTGAAAAATTCGGTTGATCGGATGGAGAACTGTATCCAGTCGTGGCAGTTATTTAAAGTATTCATTGGTTTTTTATTTGAAGCCGATCAAAAAAGCAAACTTTAAATGGCCCACCCCTTATTTGTTATAGTTGAAAGGGAATGATCAAAGAAGAGTTAGAAAATACGACAAAAGGTAAAAATCACTGACCTGAAGTCCGGACCTTTTGTGAGCAGGTTCATATCATCAACCATCCATCCAGAAAATTTTTCAGATCGATCAAATCTGTAGCTTCGAAAACAGGGAGAAGTATTAAAATTTTACAAACGTTAATAAATTCAAATCTGAATAACGGTAGAACACCGTTTGCGGCCATAAACGAACTTAAACGAGATATTTAGGTCCTACCCTATTCTGAAAGTTAAAAGTCTTTAGCTCTTTCCGTACAAAAGTTATAAAGTTTACGGATGGACCGGCCGGGCAGAATTATAAGCAATAAGTCCAACATAGTCGTGTGAGATGATTTTCGGCGCAGCATTCGAAAACTACAGATATTTATGTGAAACGATAGCACGATGTTTCCCTGGAACTAACGCACAAAAACGATTCTCAAATTTCTCTTCTGCCTATCTGTATGTTTGTTGGGACTAATCTCTAGAACTTCTTGACGGTTTTTCATGCGGTTTTTACAGGTAGATCAAAAAAAGCCTAGATAAAAATTAAGACATTTTTCAGTGAAATCTGATAACCAGAAAGTTATAGCCATTCAGCAATAACAAGTATTGACTATAAATATAATAAAACCATAAAATAGGAAGACCAATACATTAAATATAAATATATAATAAATAATATAATATAAAATAATAAATAATAAAAGGTCCTCTGAAAATTTTGTTTGTATGTTATATGTTACGATTTATTTATGAAACTTCTCAACTGATGTTCACAGGTAAATCATGTTACCTGGAGCCACATATGTTTATCGTCTCATAGAAATTGGATGCCGCAATGAAAAGAACTAAAAAAGAAGTATCGAGATATAACAAGTTAATTTGAGGCCCAAAACAAGAAAAAATTGTGGGTAACAGTCTTTACTTCGTTTTTTATTTGAACTAAATTCTAGCTGTTGAATAACAAATTTTTTTGCAGAATTCGAGAGCTCTGGAATCGTTTGTGTGGAACCATAAATTTATGTTCCAATTGCTATAGAATAATTACTGAAGAAAGAATATATGATGTTGTTTATTTGATAGAAACAAGTAAAATAAGGTTTTTACAAACACTTCTATTTGATTATACATAAAAAAGATGAAAAGCATATTCTGTAAGCATTGTATGTTGAGAAGTCTCAAAAAATACATGAAAGGTTGGGGAAAAAGAAATTTATTATTTTTTCGATAGATGGCTGTAGTGATTGATATCTCGTAAAGTGCCTGACACATAGCTCTCGATAATGCTGCCATTTCTGACCTGATGTTTTGCATCCCTATGCAAAATGATCAAATGGACAATATCAGGGCTTCTGGGAGGCCAGTTGATGTTACACCTACGTGAAATGACCTTATTAGGGAAAATTCGTTAACAGCTTTCATTGCTTGATTTGATGTGTGGCAAGTGGTCACATCTTGTTGAAACCACGTTCTTGAGCTGAAATCTTGAAATTCCCTTAATTCTGGACCCAAAAAGTTTCGCAGCTTATCGCAATAACTTCACATTGAGCGGTCGGCCTCGAAGATCTTCATGAAAATAAGGACCGATTATGCCTCTAGCAAACAGAGCGGCCCAAACAAAGACCTTTGGGCTATGCAGGGTTCGTTCATGCTTTTGTCTCGGATTTTCCTCTGCCCAGTACCGACAATTCTGTTTATTGACGTGACCATTCAGATGAAAATTTGCTTCATTGCTTAAGAGTATTTTTGATTGTCTCGGTCTTTACTTGACGGAAATTCATCTTCAATATAAGAAAAATTAATGTTAACTTCCGCTATTATATAGCGGTATTATATATGCTTGTTTGCATATCGTACTCGTAGACCCAGGTCTCACACCAGTTATAATGCGTTCCATGAATATAGAATCGGAATTACAGCGATCCAGCATGTCTGAAGCAACCTGTTCGCGATGACGTTTTTGAAGAAAATTCAGGTCTTTCGGTACGAGTCGTGCGGCCACCTTTCTCATGCCCAAAATATCAATCAAAATCGTACGTGCGGACTCGTGGGATATCTTAAGATCATGTGCTATCTCTCTCAAGCTGGTACGACGGTTTTCCAGCACCCTTTCCTTAATTTTATCGACGTTATCTTCGATCGAAGCCGTCGATGGGCGACCACTTCACGACCGCCCTTGAAGGCTCTGTACCATTGATATGCACGAGTTTTCGATAGAGCATTATCACCAAAGGCCTTTTGCAACATTTTCAATGCATCGGCACACGAAAATTCATTTGCAACACAAAACTTTAAACAAATTCTTTGCTCAACGTAATCACCCATAGTAAAAATCGGCACGCACTCTGACATCGACTGACTTAATCAGCTGTTGCAAACACACTAGTTGACAGATCCCGCTCAAGCTTGGCATAGTAATTAAGGACAGTGGTACCAACCTAGGAAAAAAAATTTTACCTGCCTCATTGCCCCGCCAGATTTAAATCGATAATTCCTGGTACTTTCTTGACAGAATGTATTCTCGTTTTATTCTTGCAACAGATGTCACATTTTCGACAAACCTATTTTGCCAGCGAGACCATATTTCAAATGTAATAAAACTTTCTAATTTTTCTCTTCTTTTCACAAGCACAAATATGACCATAATGTTTGTGGATTCTTCCGATCATATCTATCATCAAAATCATTTGATGAAATTATTTTTTTGTTTTTCTTCTGCAATTTGTAGAATGTATGTTCTAGCATAACAGTTCTTCTGTTATCTATAATTTCACGATAATTATTTTGATTTTTTATTTCATTCAATGTCACTAAATTCACTGTTCTTATACATTCGTCTACATTTTCCGTATTTTCCAGAACTGGGTTCCGAGAAAGACACTCTACTTCTACATTTCCCTTTGCTGGTTCATATCTAGTTCCAAAATCAAATTGCGAAAGGAAATGAATTATGTCGCCCAACTCCTCATCTGGTATTGTGTGGAATTCTTTTCCTCCTAAGGGCTAATGGTTTTGCACAAAATATTGTTGGATAGAATTGAGAAGGTGGGAATAAGTGCTGAGAACTATTATGGAATTTGAAAATTTGAATATCAAAACAGATTTAATCTGTTAGTCTTCCACAATTTTAATTTCAAAAAAATTTTTATTCAAAAAACTTTTAGAATTAAATTAACGTCTACAATAAGCACCGCTCATATTTAATAGACGTATATAATCAAAACTCAATATATAATGTCAAATGGAATAAATAAACCAACAGATATAAAAATATTAAATACGGAGAGCAATAAACAGCATTATCGCCATATTTTACTTTTTTACTATAGTAAAGGTAAATGTGCTATTCAAGCCAGAAATAAATTAACCGATCTGTATGGAGAATATGTGTCGACAGTACGCCATTGCCAGAAGAGGTTTGATGTCGAAGATGCACCACGTTCCGGAAGGCCGGTTGAAGCTGATAAAGACATGATAAAGGCATTAGTTAATACAAATCGGAGAATAAGTGAGAGGTTAAATTTATCGAATTCAACTGCTTATGACCACTTGAAAGCCTGGGTTCAACCTCGAAGATCGATATATGGGTTCCCCATGTTCTCACGGAGAAAAATTTATGTCATCGCGTTGATGTCTGTGATTCGCTTCTCAAATGTCACAAAACAAATAAATAAAAATGGGTTGTATATAACAATGTCAAACGCAATAGATCATAGAGTAAAAAAGATGAACCCGCTCAAAGCATTACGAAAGCCAATCAAAGGGTGATACTGTCTGTGGGATTTTAAAGGAATCGTTCTTTTTGAGCTTTTACCGGATAACACAACAATTAATTCGGAAGTCTGCAGTCATCAGCTGGACAAACTAAATGATTCACTTATGAAATATTTTTTTATATTGGTATAGATATGTAGGCGATATTCACTGTTGCTTCATGGGTACAGACTATTAAAAAACTTTTTTGTTTATCAACGAAATATATCCCTTGATATTATTCAACATGGAAACTGAACATAATAATTATTAATTTCCATGATTTAACTGTTACCAGAATCAATAATTCACATAAATTTGTGAATGTTTCATAAACCAACATATGCAGATGCTATTATACACAATAAATCAAATCATTCTAAGGTGAACCGGAAAGTAATGTCGTTTTTTAAAATTAAATTCAAGCTAATAAATTATTAACAAGTTTTATTTTTAATTAATAATGTAATCAATCCCCTTGGTTATCATTGCCATTTGCCATCTAGTGTGCAAATTTCAATGCCGGACTGATAAAAATCAATTGGTTTTTGATATCTCGAGATGGCCGTTTGGACATCTCCCAAAATTTCACATTTTTTGCCATTTAGATAATGTTGTAGCGATCGGAATAAATGTAAATCGGAGGGTGCGATATCGGGCGAGTATAGTGGGTAAAGCAGTTCCTCCCACCCCAATTCATTAATTTTTTCCAAGCTTCGTCTTGCAGAGTGCGGCCTTGCATTGTTGGTTGCAGAATAACGCCTTTTCTGTTGACAATCGCCGGATACTTTTCGACTAAAGATTGTTTCACTCGATCCAATTAGCCACAATAAAGTTCTGCATAACAGTTTGTCCAGGTCTCAGAACTCCAAAATGAACAATTCCGCGTATACTCCACGCCTTTTTCGGATATAAGTCTGGCTTCCCAGTACTTCGTGGTGTTACATTTGGAGAGAGCCACTGCCTTTTGTTTTTTGGATTATAATATAGGACCCATTTTTCGTCTTCAGTGATCAAGTAATCAAAAAACGATTGTGTATAGTGCAGTTGAAACAATACATGGCAGGTAATGAATCGGTTGGCTTTGTTCTCTTCGGAAAGATTGTGGGGGGCCCAACACCAGCTCTGCTTATTATTTCAATCTTGTTTTTGTATTAGATAATAACCTTAAAATGTCTCTGACACTATTTCAAAGTACACAATGAGCTGACAAATGACAATCAAATATCGACATGCGCAGAAATGACATTACTTTCCGTTCTCCCTATTTTAAACCAAAAATTAACAGCATTTAATTGGAGGATCCACAGGCTAGTTAACATGTATCGAGAAAATTAAATTTTAGAGCTCAACATCATTAAACAAATAGCTATTAATAATGACTACGATTTTACACTTATAGAAAAACTGTTGATGAAAAATAATGAAATAGCTTTTTATATGGTATATCCAAATACAAAAAAAAAATTTCAAATACAATTCTTTCAAATATACTTAAGGTATTTCTGAAAAAACTGTTACATACCTCAAAAATGAATATGATTTAAGAATTTCATTCGAAACTTTTCATAAAATCATTCAAAATAATAAAGACTTCAAATTTACGTCAAATGAAATATTCGAGATAGAAGCTAAATATCCCTAGATGCCAATGTAACTGAAAAATCTCAAATTTTTCTCTTTCTACAGGGTGCGATATCGCATTGTTTGGCATGTAAAAGTGATGAGAAGGAAGTTTTGTTTTATCTCCTATGTGATTATTATTCGAGAAGGGCACATATACAATGTACTCCAACTGAACCGCGTACATTGCAAATTTCAATGATGATGCATCTTTATAAGAAATATGTGAGCAATTCAGGAATATAAAATAGAAAAAGGCTTGATAGAAGAAATATAACAAAATTTGAATATCAAAACAGATTTAATCTGTTAGTCTTCTATTTACAATTTTAATTTCAAAAAAAATTTTATTCAAAAAACTTTTAGAATTAAATTAATGTCTACAATAAGCACCGCTTATATTTAATAGACGTATATAATCAAAACTCAATATATAATGTCAAATGGAATAAATAAACCAACAGATGTAAAAAAGTCATTGAAATTAATAAATAAATATTTAAAGGAGACAAAATTTTGTTTCTGATCTTACCTTTAAGAACACCAATTGCCTTTTAAAAACATGAACACGACTTAAGGACTTCTCAAAAAATATAATTTATTTGAAATATTAAATATATTTAGATATTCGAATAAGTTAATTCGGAAATCTCTCAAAACATGCACTATATCTTCAAAAAACAAATATAATTGTAGGTAATCTCTTCATCGGTCCAGAATAATATTCCAAATATCAAAATCAAATAACTTTCACTATATCTCACCTCCCACGTGTTTACAGGATGATTGCTTCAAACAGACTAACTTTAAAATTCAAGATGATCTATGTTCTAACAAAATCGCAGAAAAGTGTAAGGTATTTTTAAGGTTATATTTAAATCATTTAATATATATTAAATAAAATAGAAAAATTTATTTTTTCGAAATTAAAATTGTAGAAGACTAACAGATTAAATCTGTTTTGATATTCAAATTTAGGAAGATGATCAACAACAAAGTCATTTTCGACTATTTGCATAATGTCACAAATTTTCGCAAGACAAAACAAAAATGAAAACGACAAAACACTCTATTGTAAAATAATATGCAGTATTTCGAAAAAACTTTCTCGTATCCTTCAGGGAGTGAGATATTCAAGTTATTTCCCATTAAATTGAAGCAATTCATACTTAAAAATAAGGGCATCTTTTGTTACTGTCCAAAAAATTGAATTAGTAAATATAATTTTATATTCTCAAATTATTTATATAAATGTATTATTATATAAAAACTAAGTGTTTTCTGATATACGTCTTATGTCAACAGAGGTAGACCTCATCAGAATAAAAAACTCTTCCTCAGCTTTTGATGTTTTCGAAATGGATAGTCGCTAGTGTTTAATTTCAAAACGATACTTCAATTTTAATATTCTGGTTTTTGTACTTATATATATATATATATATATATATATATATATGTTTAAGTTATTAACATGGAGATGTCTATACTTCATTGAAAAATCAATTTCTTTTTACAGGATTTCACGATGATTCAAAATAACAACAACGGAGAAGAAAAGAAGAAGGGCGAGAACGAGAAAGAAGAAGAAGAAATGGATACAGGATCCAGGGGTAAATCGGGTTATCACCACTTGAAGAACGAGGCATCCCCCACATTAACCCACGGACTTGTAACGACTGTTCCACAAAATCTGGCAAATCTGAAACTTGGAGACAAGCACACACCTACAAGAAACAGTCTTAGGCACAGCCGAATGATCGTCATGAATAAAGCACCAAGAGGTACGACATTATTGTTTCATTGTGAATGTCCATGAATCGACTAGAAAATTGAGCACAGTGTCGTTTAGGAAAAAATTTGCCTTAGCGTGAGAAAACAATTGAGTTTCACGTGATATAATTGAAACACAAAAGATATTTTTATACTAACGACATTTTCATGTGATAAAAATCAACTTTCTCGCAATACAGCAAATTAGATGTATAACTTTGTTTCCGCCGTTTTCCTTTAAATGAGCTTTAACGGTTAGTAGTCGTAAACATAAAGAGATCGTAAACGTTATGCAACAAATAAAGTTGGTTATCCGCCAACATAACCACATAGAAATAGATTATATAGATTTTGTTCGAGATCATCAATCAGATTTCAATATAGAAGTCGGTTACAAAATTTTTCATCGATGTATTCCTTTTGAGCTAAAGAATTTTTTCATGAAAATTCAACAACTCGACACAATACAATTTTCACATATACTTTAATTCAACATATTGATTTATTTCCTAACTTTCTAATCTGCGTGTTTATTCATGTCTCATAACATCAAATATGTCTCTTATCCTTTTTAATTAATTATTTCTACATTATTACACTTCTCTTTAACTTCTGGTAGAATTAGCGTGGAATTTTCGTCGATATTGTCATGGATTTTATAAGATAAAACCCTTTGCACCATATAATATGACTGATTATTTAAATATTTTAATATTTACAGATATATTCTGTTAGCCTTCTACATATTTAATTTAAAACAATTATATTTAATATTATAACTTCAGGAATTAAATTAATGTCATATAAGTACCACTTATATCAAACGACATATAAAATAAACATTCATTATCAGGCATCCAAATGATATAACAAAATCCAATAAATATAAATTGTTAACAAAAATCCTATAAATTAAATATTTTGGGTAGACAAAATTTTGTTTCTGCTCATCCCTCTTATGAAAACAAATATCTTTGAAAAATGTTTAACATAATCTTATGAATTTCATCATTATACTATCTTACTTAGAATATTCAATATTATTGATTATAATTTAGATTAATTTAGAATTAATTTAGAACATGTCTTTTCGATATGCTCACCCCAATTCAAGTGCTCATCAACATTCATACCAAGGAATTCTGCAGATTTCTGCAAGGGTAATTCCTCACCGAGTAATTTCAAAGGTTTTGGTGTAGCAAATCCAAAAGGTGAGGTTTTGAACAGTATGATTTTGGTTTTTTCAGTGTTCATTCATAACTTATTACGCAGAAACCATTGATTTGCTATTATCATGGCCTCTTGAGCCCTCTGCACAGCTTCTGGATAAGTGTTTACCCTCAGCATAAGGTTGGTATCATCCGCGTATTCCACTGTGGATATTTGATGGTTTGCCAGTTCAGCACTGAGATCCTCAATGAAGAGTATGAACATGATCGGTCCAAGGATATTGCCTTGAAGATTCAAATTTATCAATTCATCGGCGCGCACAATATTTGAGCCTCTCTTACGGCACGCTATGACGTATTTTGCATCTGGTTTTGCAACTCCACCCTTATAAGGTTCAGTTGACACAAGAATCAAAGATAGCCGACCATAGAATGCGTAGAACATATGCCGATTGGGTGCTGAAACCACAACGTTTGGATGACGATATTTCGCGTCTAATTTTCTTCAGCGACGAAGCACATTTTTCACACGGGGGCTATGTAAACAAGCAAAATTTTCGCATCTGTGGCAGTGAAGATCCTCATGTTATTGCTTAGAGACCATTACATCCAACATAAAGTCACTGTATGGTGTACAATTTGGTCTGGTAGAGTGATTGGCCCGTGCTTCTTCAGAAATGAAGAAGTTGTCACTCAAACCGTCAATTCTCATCGTATTGCCAAATTATTACCGATTTTATTTGGCCTGAAATTAATGATATGCAATTGTAAGAGATGTGGTTCCAGCAAGATGGTGCAAAAAGCCTCACAACTCGACCCGTTTTGTCTTTATTGCAAGAAAAATTCCCAGGACGCGTAATTTCTTGTTTCGGCGATTTAAATTGGCCACCAAGATCTTGTAATTTATCGTCTATGGATATTTTTGTGAGGTTATGCGAAGGAACGTGTTTATGCCAATAATCTTCAGACTCGCCCCCATGGCATTATAGCTTGACGCGCTAGGGGCGCTTGTCTTGACTAGGACACTAGTTTCATGCCTGTGAAAAGAAGGGTTAAGTCTTGATGCCTAAAGTAATGCCATTCTCGCCAGTCATTGGCTCCGTGTGGTGGAAGATCGACCGAATGGGGCCCTAGTTTCACTGTAAAGGTGGAATGTAGAGCTGAGCCGCGTTGATCAACTCAGTGACAAGGGAGTCCGTCGCAGCACAGGGACTTTCCCTTAAAACTAACGTAGTCTACCCTATTGCACTAAATCTCTGAATGTTTCTGTCGAACGGCCGAGTGCGTTATGTAGCATACTGCGTTACCTTTGGAGGGTAGAGGCTCTCGGAAAGTATTGGTACGACCTGTACGACCAATTGGTGTTGGACTCAAGGGGGCAGTGGTTGACAGTCGCATGCTGGACTAGGAGGGTATTCCTTCTATCTGTTCGCAGCAACTCATGTTCAGGATATCTCTAAAAATGCTTCAGGATTTAGCGGGACTTGATGGTTCAGCCGGCCTCGTCCTGAACCAGGATCGATTGCGAGACGTTTCTGGGGTTTGTGTATCTCGACAATATGGCTAAAGCGTTCGTGGTCGAAGCCAGGATCAATTGAAAGACTTCACAAGGGTTCGTGAGTCTTGGGGTACAGGCCGAATTGACGGTGGTCATACCAGGATGAATTGAGGCATTAATCTTGAAACTATCTTGGTTCATGGGACTGCGTTCAGATGGATGGATAAGAAGTCTCTTCGGCGTGTCAGTTGCATCCCAAACAACTGAGGTACTGACCATGCAGAGCCAGTAGAGGTTGGATAGTGCTTCGCTGCTACCAGTCACACAGTTGTAAATTTTCGAACTGAAGCCTAAACTGAAAGCTTTTGGGTTCAGCTCTTCGTAGTGGTTCTCGCCATGCGTGATGATAAGACGTAAACCTTATCACACTTTCAGCCTCTTGGGGCAGACTGTGAAGACTGCTAATAGTCACTTGGTGAAAGAGCTATGCCCACATGCTAATACACTAACTGGTAGAATTCACAAATCCTCAGACTATTAACGATCTGAAAACCAACATCCGTCAAGTTATTGGTGAGATATTGTTCGAAATGTGCCGGCTAGTCATCGAAAATTACCGCATAAGGATCGAATCCTGTAGGAGATCACGCGGAGGGCATTCAAATGATGTTGTATTCCACACATAATGGCAAGGTCCAAGCATTATACTGAAATAAAAATTTGATCGATATTCTAAATAAAAGTGTTTTATTTTCGTTTACTTTCGGAAGCATAAAATGGATAACCCTGTACATTAAGTCATTATTTTTTATAACTAAATATTGGGGACCCAAGAATACATGTTCTAACATCAGGGTCGTCCAGAGCCGAGCCGGCCTCGGGGCAAAGACTCGGTCGGTTCCCTCACCCATACTATCCCAATCTATTGACGGTTGTACAAAATTAAACGAAAAAGCCATTCTTCTAAGGAGAAACATTGACAACAGTTTTAACGGAAAACATTTCATTAATTACTGTTAGTGCAGCATTCAAGTTTCCCTAATTTATTTCTGAAATTGCGCATATATGCACCACTCATCTTTCAGATGACACTGTGCGCATGCGAGAGACTTTTTCTTCGACCAGAATCTTAATGATCATGGATCGACATTACGCTCGATATTTTTCCGGCTTATGAGTTTTTTAATTCTTTCAAAGCAAAAAGTGTTCAGAATTTCTTATTACAAGAACGATAGTTCAACAAGGTGTTGGTGTCAGAGTTCCAGACAAGGGGATCCCCAACTAACCAGGAATTCAGTGGATGAGGGTGAGTGTCCATCTGAGATTTGTGGTGTATTTCTAATCATTATCAAATTTACACATACAGTCTGCTAATTTTCTACCGAAGTGCTAACATTTTGGTCCATTCGAACCGGTTGACTAGTGATTTCTTATTTTCTTTCTTTTCATTTCGAGATTTCCACGTGGGTCACCATCAAATTATTATTAATTTTCATTCATATCGATTGTAGGAAATCGATAAATCCGTACAAACAGTATACGCTTATCGCTTCATACAAAAAAAACCATATGTTCAACTTAGGTTCACTTCAATCGATATAAACATATTCTTTCATTCCGCATATTTCTTCTTTCAATTCATATTGGAAAATAATTAAAACTCAAATACGATTACAACTTCCAAAGTTTTCGTTGACACCCTTTCTGTTCTAATAAACTTTCTTTATATTATCTTTTCTTCGCATAATTTGGTTCTTTACATATATCACTTTATATTTACATTCATTCAATAAAATATTTCACAAAAAATGAGTAACATCAAAAGATTTGAAAGCAAACGTAAAATATACGTTAGTCGAATTTCGGAATTTTACATTATTGCAAAGCAAAGCTTAACTGATACGTCGAAAAGAGGGCAATTAAAGGCTAGGTATGATGATATTAAAAAATTATTTGAGCGGTTTTCAGAATGTCATAATGAGATTATAATGCTGATTGAGGATGAGGCGGAATTTGATACACATGAGAAAATAAGAAGGGAGACTGAAAACTTTTATTATGAAGGTTTGTCTATTTATCATAACATGAGTAAAAATGATACTTCTAATTCGTCGTCGGTTAGTGTTGAAGCTTCTGCAAAACTCCCACCTCTTAATATACCCACTTTTGACGGTGATCCAAAAATTTGGTCAACTTTTCATGATCTGTTCGAGAAATTAATTCATGATAATTCCAATCTTTCAAATGTTGAAAAGTTCAGATATTTATTTTCCTTCCTAAAAGACGAGCCTTTGAAATTACTAAATGGTATCGCCATAAATAACGACAATTATAACACCGCTTTCAAAAAACTTATTGACAGATATCAAAATAAAAGACTTATAGCTTCGAATGCATTAGATTCAATTTTTTTCATTTCACTAAAGGGCAATACTGCAAAAGATTTTCGTATTCTACTCAATACCTTTTCCGAATCATTGGCAGTTCTTAATGCTTTAAATTTCAATACAGATCAGTGGGATTTTTTACTTTTCTATATACTTCTAGGGAAACTAGATATTGAGACTCGAACTAATTTTGAAATTCAAACTGATTCTAGCAAAATTCCAGAATATAAGGAACTTTATAATTTTGTTGAAATTAAATGCAAGGCCCTAGAATCCGTTCAACATTTGACTACTTCTAAAAATAAAGTATTTGCAGTAAGCAAAGAGAAGTGTAATAATAAATATAATTCCAAGACCAGCAATAGTTTTTCATTACAAACAAAAAATACTCATTATAATTCCAATGTTAAGTGTTACCTTTGCAAAGGTTCACATGGATTGTCGAAATGCTCTGATTTCTTGTCAAAATCTCCGAATGATCGTTTTTCTTTCGTCAAACAAAATAAACTGTGTTTGAATTGCTTACATCATTCGCATAATCTAAATAATTGTCTTTCGTCGTACAAATGTCGCACTTGTAATAACCGTCATCACTCTCTGATCCATATTAATAGTTCAACTATCATAGAAAATATTCCACATTCTTCAACTGTATCAGGTAACACCTTTTCCGAACAAAATACAGTATTATTGGCTACTGCGGCGGTAGATATCCGTGATAGATATGGCACATTTCAACGTGTTCGCATTCTTATTGATTCAGGAAGTCAATCAAATTTCATAAGCGAAAAATGTTTTCGTAATCTTGGGTTACAGAGACATCAATTTTCTACAACTATTTTTGGTTTGAACGAAATGACTTCATTTTCTTCAAAAGGTATTACTGCATGCGATATCAAACCTACAAATTCCGACAGCCCTGTACTTTCTTTCGATGCTATTGTTGTTCCAAAATTATGTTCTAATATACCTGCTTTTTCTATTAAAAAGGGACAATGGGACCATTTACAGGGTTTACCTCTCGCAGATGAAAATTATTTTCTCTCAAGTCCAATAGACATTCTGATTGGTGCTGAGCTTTTCACTCATATTTTACTCAATGGACGTATCGTTGGAAAATTAGGCCAGCCTACCGCCCTTGAAACTATTTTCGGTTGGGTTCTTTTGGGTAAAGTTAACAATCCGTCTACAAGTTCAGAAACAAAAACTTTTCTTCTTCAATCCGATGTTCGTGTCGACATCTGTATTCCTAAGTTCTGGGAATTAGAGCAAATTCCTGATAAGCATTTTTACTCCGTCGAAGATGAAAAGTGTGAGACCTTTTTCAAAGAAACGACCACTCGTGATTCCACCGGTCGATTCATAGTTTCGCTTCCTTTCAGAAATTCGAAACCATTTCTAGGAGATACTTATACTCAAGCTTATCGTAGATTTTTCTTACTTGAAAAACGTTTATTAAAAAATCCATCTTTGTATTCTTCTTATTCCGATTTCATGAAAGAATATCTTGACAGTGGACATATGTCTTTAGCCACATCGGAAGCTATACCCAATGATAATTTTGGTTACTTACCCCATCATTGTGTTCTGAAGCCTGAGAGCGTAAGCACAAAACTTCGTGTAGTTTGGGATGGATCGGCAAAAGGCTCGAGAGGTGTGAGCTTAAATGACACTTTACTTCCTGGTCCAAAATTACAAAAGGATATAGTTTCTTTACTTTTACTTTTCCGTTTAGACGCAGTGGTATTCATAGCTGATATAAAGCAAATGTTCAGACAAATTTTAATATCTCCTTCTGATAGAAATTTCCAAAGAATTCTATGGCGTTTTAATCCAAACGATTCACTTTCAGAGTATACCTTAAATACAGTTACTTTCGGACTCAATTGTAGCCCGTATTTGGCAATGCGTACCGTTCGTGAGCTAGCTCTCCTAGAGAGAGAAAACTTTCCAATGGCTAGTAAGATACTAGAGGATCAAACTTATATTGATGATGTGCTGGGTAGTGCATCATCTGATTCTGAAGCTTTGTCTCTTCAAAAGGATTTAATCGATCTGCTTAGTCGCGGAGGTTTTATGTTGAGGAAGTGGGCTAGTAATTCTCCAGCATTGCTTTCTTCCTTAGACCATTCTGACTGTCAGATTCCTTTGTCCTTTGATAAGGATGAACCACCATTTCTGAAGGTTCTAGGTCTTCAGTGGTACCCTTCTCTCGATATATTTTCTTACAAGTGCCAAAATATATCAAAAGACCTCACAAAACGAGGCATCTTGTCCGATATAGGTCGGATTTTCGATCCATTGGGTTTTCTGTGTCCCATTCTTTTGAAAGCAAAATACATTATGCAATGTATTTGGTCCTTGAAAAAGGATTGGGACGAAGAACTTCCCGAGTCCATTAAAAATTCATGGACACAATTGAAGTGTGAACTTTCAGAACTCTCTGGATTACGTCTCCCTAGGCGAATCACCTTTGATCAATATGAGAGATGTGAGTTACATGGATTTTGTGACGCTTCAAGCATAGGTTACGCAGCGGTAATTTACCTCAGATTACAGAGAGGCGATTCTATTCACGTATTTCTAATCTGTTCTAAAGGGAGAGTTGCCCCCTTAAAAACAATTACTCTTCCTAAACTTGAGCTGACTGCTGCAAAGCTTTTGGCTGATTTGGTCAAATTTGTGACTGACACATTTTCTAGTCGACTCTTATTCGATCAAATCACTTGCTGGACTGATTCACAGGTAGTTCTTTCTTGGCTCAATGCTTCACCGAGCCGTTGGAAAACTTTTGTTGCCAATCGAGTACACCATATTCAGGAACTGGTATCTCCCGATTCATGGATGTATATTCCTTCATCTCTAAATGCTGCCGATTGTGCATCTAGAGGAATGAACCCATTGCAATTGATTCGTTTCGAAATGTGGTGGAATGGACCGGAATTCCTATCCAGCCCAAAAACCGAGTGGCCAAATTTTTCTGCTCAAACTTCAGAACTTAATAATGATGTAGTCTCTGCCGAAGAAAAAAGTATATCTTTATATGTAGATATTCCAATGGACGATTTAGATAACCTTTTAAATAAATTTTCCTCTCTTGAAAAAATAAAAAGAATTTTAAGTTACTGTTTACGATTTTCGAAAATTTCAAAACCCGGTTCCCTTAAACAAACAGGCATTTTAACAATTCATGAGTTGAATGAATCGTTGATGTGTTTAATAAAACATACGCAATATTCGGTATTTTCTGATATCATAGAAATTATTAACAAAAACAAAATTTTACCTAAACCCTTTCGGAAACTTTCACTCTTTCTAGACTCTCTAGGTTTTCTCAGGGTGGGCGGCCGCTTAAAGAAATCCAGTTATATTGAATATGCCGCAAAACACCCTCTTTTGATGCCTAGCTCACATAAATTAACAATTTTGATTGTAGAGTCGGTTCACAAGCAATATTTACATCCCGGTTCAAAAACGTTACATAATTTACTTCTTCAAAAATATTGGATACTATCAGCTCGTCGAACAATAAGAAAAGTTATTTCTAATTGTTTTCAATGTTTTCGTGCCCGTCCAAATACTTACAAACCACCTGAAATGGCTGATCTTCCAAGTTTCAGAATTTCTAAATTAAAGCCATTTTCTCACGTTGCTATTGATTTCTGCGGACCTTTCTTCGTAACTATGCATCGCATAAAGGGTGCAAAATATTTAAAATCTTATATATGCGTTTTTGTGTGCACTACAACCAAAGCTATTCACTTAGAATTAACGCAGGAGCTTTCTACGTGTAGTTTTATCGCGGCATTCCGTCGATTCATTTCTCGACGTGGCATGATTCATGCGTGCTACTCCGATAACGGTCGGAATTTCATTGGAGCTCAAAATGAATTTTTGAAGTTAGCTCAAGAAACTTCTGGAACTCTAAGTTTCCAGTGGCATTTCAATCCCCCTACGGGTGCACATTTTAATGGCCTTGCCGAAGCGGGTGTAAAAATGGTTAAATCTCATTTACTACGAGTGGTAGGAGATCAGCGACTATCCTATGAAGAATTTACAACTTTGATTTGTCAAATCGAAGCTGTTCTGAATTCGAGGCCATTATGTTCTCAGAGCTCAGATCCTAATGATTTAATTCCGCTCACACCAGGGCATTTTCTCACTTTAGAACCCTTGAATTCAACAATTCCTGATGTTGATGTTTCTCATTTGAAATTAAACAGACTGTCTAGATGGCAGCTTATACAGAAAATGCAGCGAGATTTTTGGAAAAGGTACTTCGCGGAATATGTTAATACACTTCAGCAGCGTTTCAAGTGGGCTGAGCCGGCCAAAGAAATTGAGCTCGACGACCTTGTTTTGATCAAAAGCGATGTCGTTTCGCCTTTTAAATGGCCGGTTGGTCGCATTGTGGAATTATTTCCGGGAGAGGATGGACACAATAGGGTAGCTGCGGTGAAAACAGCTAATGGTATTTTCCGTAGACCCGTTGTGAAGCTTTGTCCACTTCCGAGAAATCGATTTTCAAATTATTTTCCTTTATAAAAATAATGTATTTCTATATTTGTTATTATTTTTCTTTTCTATTATTTAAATTTAATTTTCTGGTGACTTACATGGTGTTCTTTTTAAAAGGAGGAAACTTTTTTTTTCTGTTTTCTTTAGAAAAACCCATAGGGGTTTTTGTGGGCGGCTATGTTAGTGCAGCATTCAAGTTTCCCTAATTTATTTCTGAAATTGCGCATATATGCACCACTCATCTTTCAGATGACACTGTGCGCATGCGAGAGACTTTTTCTTCGACCAGAATCTTAATGATCATGGATCGACATTACGCTCGATATTTTTCCGGCTTATGAGTTTTTTAATTCTTTCAAAGCAAAAAGTGTTCAGAATTTCTTATTACAAGAACGATAGTTCAACAAGGTGTTGGTGTCAGAGTTCCAGACAAGGGGATCCCCAACTAACCAGGAATTCAGTGGATGAGGGTGAGTGTCCATCTGAGATTTGTGGTGTATTTCTAATCATTATCAAATTTACACATACAGTCTGCTAATTTTCTACCGAAGTGCTAACAATTACCATTACTAAATACATAAATATATGTTATATGGAATGAATATTCTTTTAATGGTGTGGTTTCAACCACGAATAATTATTACCATTTTAATCATATCAGCATCAATACTAAGAGTTTTACAACATTATTTTTCTTGCTTTCATTTCTGCGAAAGATTGTATAAGAGAATCGAAATCAATAGTTCGATCAAATTTCTATTTCATGTTTAATAGCCCTAAATCTGACAATCTATGTTGTCCCATTTTCGAACTAAAACAGTCTTTGATCCTATTCAAAAGACTCTAGGTCCTTTCAACCTGTGCTATGAAAACTGGAAGGCTACAGAATATGCGTAGAGCAATATAAACGTTTGGGGAAGGGTTTGTCACTTTGAATGCCATGAGATTATTTGAAAGTTTTAAGGGGTTTAATGGAGTATCCGAAATGTTTGATTTGCTTATACTTTTCAAATATTGATTGGAACAAATAATAATCCGAAGGTCTCCGATCTAGAGAATATGGTGGGTGTGGCAGTGTATCACATTCAAGCTGTTAAAAATTTTGGCAAGTGACCAAGTTTGTATGAGGTCTCGCATTATCTTTTTGTTCTACGGTCTCTATGTTGGTATTATTTATTTGTATAATGTTGTTGCTGTGACTTACGATTTTTGTTTTGTTCAAGTTCATGCTCAGACCAATCTCTGTAGAAGCTCCATCTAATTCTGACAACATATTTCCTAGATCTTGGATAACAGTGCTTATTAGTATGATATATTCTGAAAAACCCCAGGTGATGTAAGTGTTTGCCGTCAATATTTTATTCCCCTGTTTGTCCCGATAGCTGTTTGAACACATTTTATAGTGCCAAAGTGAACAGAAGTGTACAGATGATGAAGTGTCACCCTGTCGTATTGCTTTGCCTACGGGAATCTGTTTGGTTTTCAAGTTATCATCTATTTTTTATGAAACGTTGCCTATTGATATATATTCTTCAGTAATATGGAATAATGAGAGTCTACTCGAGCGTCGTCTATCACTTTCGGAAACGACCATGTCGATACTGTCGAACTTGTGATAATCCACAAATGCATTAAATGCATGGTGTAATGGGATATTATACTCCGTTGTCTTTTCGATCAATTGTCTGACAGTATGTAGATGGTTCATGGTGATAAATGATTTGTGAAAGCCTGCTTGTTCTACAGATTGCTAAGAATCCAACTTAGTCGTTAAACGATTCGTTATGATCCTTGTTAGCAATTTATACAGATAAGTGAGAAGACTTATTGGTCGATAATTCTCGATATTTGTGATGTCTCCTTTTCATATAATAACATAACTTCTGGTATATTCCATTTGCTCGGTATTTTACCATACATAATACATTTATTTAACAGAATGTTAATTGCTTCCAAGAGCCTCTTCCCACCCAGTTTCAACATTTCTGAAGTTATTGGATCTTCTCCGGGAGATTTCCGATTTTTCATTTGATGCAGAGCATGTCTTATTTCTTAATACCTCTTGTATTTCTTCGAACCTAACATTCATTATCTTCTGAGATTGATATAAGGGATTTGCTAATGAAGATGTGTACAGATTTATATAAAACTTTTCGATTGCCTCCATTATTGCCTGTTTGTTTGTTAATATCAAACCCTGGTCAGTTTTTACTTTTGCCATTTTTTATCTACCAGAAGCAAGGCTCGATTGTGAGATTTTCATATTTTTGTTGGGTTCAATGCTATAATTTGTTTCGTCTTGTAATTCCTTAAATCTGTCCTTATCTTCATTTGGGCTTGAATGTTTATTGCTTTTTATAATGGGTTTATGTTATGTTATGTTATGTTATTTATGGCGAGAGTGCGTCTGTCCACCCTACCACTGCGTCCGCACGGACTATTGTGGTTCACCCCTAATTTATATCTCCCCGACGAGATCCAGTTTTTGGATAAAACTGATAATCTTGTTCAGGGGTAATTTTTTCAGTTCACTGTGGGCTATGAAAGCCTGGCCAAAGACCTCAAATCTGATGCGACTCACCGCTGGGCACTCTGAGACGATGTGCCTGGCTGTTTCAGTGTCCTCAAGACATAGCCTGCATTCATTGTCTTCAGCCAGACCGATTTTGTGCAAATGCGCTTTCAGTCTGCAGTGAGCTGTCATAATTCCGACAAGTGTTCTTAGTTTGGCCATATTCAGACCTAGCGCTAGGTTCGCCATCTTTTTTTTCGAAGCTGTTCCAAGGAACAACTTTGAATGTTTCAGGCCAGAATGGCTCCGCCAGAAAGACTCTAGCCTTGAGTTCATTCTGCCTGTTATCGCCTCGTTAGCCACGTCATGTGGTATTCCCAGGAATGGTTCCGGTCCTACCAGAGGCAGCGAAGCTCCAGCAAATGCCAGCCGATCTGCCTCCTTGTTACCCAAATAGTTTGAGTGGCTCGGTATCCAAACCAGAGTGACTCCGTTATACATACCGAGCCTGTTTAAAGCCGTGTGGCAACTCCAGACTGTTTTGGATGTAAAACAGCTGGATTCCAGAGCTTTTAGTACTGACTGACTATCAGTAAATATTTTGATTTTACCGTGGTGGATTTGCCGTTTTATCAGCAGTTCCGCCGCGGTCTCAATGGCAAATATTTCTGCCTGGAATATGGTTGCGTTTTGACCGAGACTCAATAAGATGTTATTCTCGGTTTGCTCCCATAGACTCCCGCTCCTGTTCCGTTCGTCGTTCGCGAGCCGTCTGTGAACAAGCCAAGGTCGGTTCTCAATAGAACCTCAGCATGCTGGGTCCATTCGTCCCGGCTGGGGACGATTACATTGAAATTCCGTTCCTGGTTCGTGATTTTGACATAAGATCCGAGGGCATCGATAGGATACTGTTCGTTAAAAGCTCGTCCAGCAGTCCTGAGCCTCCCATCACTATTGCCTCTGGCCTGTCAATCGCCAGTTGATATAATTTGTATGTAGTCCGTTCCGCCTCCCTCTGCACGAGTAGGTGCAGGGGTGGTAGATTTAGTAGGACCTTCATGGCTGCCGTGGGTGTGGTGCGAAACGCACCCAACCATTATGGGTTTGCTATGTATAACTTTCGTCTTTCTTCAATTAGTCGCACAGTGCCTTGACTAAACTTTGTCTGTTTCTGTGACTTTATATTTGCACATATTTTTCTAGTTTCTGTTTGTATGTCTCTAGCTATTTTCTCTGCAAATTCATCAATTTCTTTTTCATATAGGTTTTATATAGGTCCCAATTCATTTTGATGTTCCTGTTGATATTGATCTTGTCTCTGGATTAACGTGTCTTTTGTAGGAAAACGTGTTTTATGTATTAGTTTTTGCCATTCGTATTAAGTATTTATTTCAATATTTGCTCTCATTGATCGATGGTCACTTCCAGTGCTGAATCTATTTAATAAAGATACGTCTTTGCAGAATGTTTTCTTATTAGGCAGTACATCGTCAATTTCATTTTCACCCGTTTATCTGGGCTACACCAAGTGCATTTTCGTTGGGGTTGTTTTTTGAAGAATGTATTCAGACAATATAGTCTCTGATAGTTGAGAAAATTTATCAGCATGTCTCCTCCATCATTACAGTTTCCCAGTCCAAAGTGTCCTATATACTCTGAGTCGTCTTGCTGTTTATTCCTGATTTTTTCATTGAAGTCTGACAATGATATAATAGCTATTGTCAAGTTTTCTTGCTTGGTCAATGTCCTCGTATAACTTTTCCATTGATTCATCATCGGAATTACTTGTTGAAGCGTAACAATTAATAAGTTGTATGTCATATTTTCCATTTATCTTCAGAGTAAGGTTGTTACTCTGTCCGATATTGTTCGATATTTGGTTATTAGATGTTCTATTCACTCATTAATCTTTAATTCAACTCCACCTACGCTATAATTAGTTATTTTGGTATAATGTGTGGCCTGATTTCAACAAAGTTTTTTTTCCCCTGCAGTCTTGTCTCACATAGCCCCAGAATGTCCCAATTTATAGTTTTTAGTTCCTTTTGAAGTTCTTCAAGGTGGTACGATGTTCTCATAGTTCCTATTTTGTACATTGCTATGCGAAGCCTGACAGTATGCCGTTTTTGGGGTGATTTTTCAATCGAGTAGTCTCCCAGAATCCGTGGGGCTGACCGATTTTTTGGTGTGGGATTCTGAGATCTCTAACCACCTGGGGTAATGTGTTTTTAGAGCTCTACATATTCCCATGGTTTGTTAGAAGGTTAAGGCAGTATAATACGCCATGCTTGCCGGACGTGTTGGCGAATGGTGAGGATGTGTGGAAGGGATATTATTTGTTGAAGTATTATGAATTTGGTGGGTACAATAGTTTCCCCCTGTGTGGCATTGAGAGAGCTCGCGTACGCAGAGGCGCATCCCTAAAATAGATCTGTCACCTATCGGGGTCATAGATGAGTATCTATCCGCTATGTCTCACTTATAAAATACAGGTATGGAAAAGACAGTCGGAAACATAGGAAATACAATGAAAATCTAGAGGACGACGAGGGTGCAGTGGAGGAGTGGAAGAATCAGA
This sequence comes from Megalocaria dilatata, assembly GCA_034642435.1. Taxonomy (NCBI): domain Eukaryota; kingdom Metazoa; phylum Arthropoda; class Insecta; order Coleoptera; family Coccinellidae; genus Megalocaria; species Megalocaria dilatata. Next base: position 58,096,765 of record CM067854.1, on the reverse strand, counting down.
ACCTCAGCGCGATTCAATGACAAATAAACGACTGTTCTCTTCCAGTGACGAGTGGGGGTTGCTTCGATCGAAACGAGGCTGTGCACTCTGCTTTCAGTAATCAAAATCAATCACACTTCAAACGTGAGATGCGTTAGTCAATATCGGTTGAAAATAAAATGAATCGAAATGTTCAATAAAGAAAAAAAATCAGATCATAAAACGGGACTTTGATGGTCAATCAATTCAAGAGACAATAAATTCATTCATTGTTGCCTTTGGAGATAGGCCGATTCCTTCAAGTTCAGCTATTTCTAAAATAATTAAAAAATTCGAGAAATGTGGGTGTTTGCGAATATACAGACATTGCAATATTCATAAACCACCAAAAACCATTAGTGAAAATTGTCTGAAAAAAGTAGATGTGTGTACTGCTGTTGAAACCAGTGCACCTTATTGGAGTAAACAAATTGATGAAAAGGTCGATATAAGCGATAGGAGTGTTCGGAATATTTTGAAAAGGAATTGTTACTAATGTTATAAGGTTCAAACAAACCAAGAAATTTTTCCAGAAGACCATATGAATACGAATGGAATTTTGTGAAGCTATGATGGAAAAAGTAAATGAAAATAGTTCAATTCCTTAACAATATCTTATTCACTAATGAGTAATCTTTTTCCTTGAAAAGAAAACATAACCCATCAGTAGTAAGATATCGGTCTAAGAAAAATAAGTATCTTATTATTCCTGTGCGTCCCAGTATCCCCAAAAACTTAATGTTTGGATAATAATACTGGGGAATTACATCATAGAGCCATTTTTCATCGATGGTAACCTAAACGCTGCCAAATATCTGGAGATCTCTTTTAGAGAATCAAATTATTCCGACAGTTCGACAGGTACCAATTAATTTCGATTATGTCTAGTTGACAGCATTGCGTCCAAGTCACAACGCAAAAGTACTCACATAATATCTCAGGTCTACTTTCTCGGATCGTATCATTTCTATAAATGGCACGATCAAATGGTCCCCCAGATCCCCAGATTTATCTCCAAATGAAGTTATGGTGAAAAAGAACCTAAGTACTCGTTTTCACAGGGGAAATAATTTGTGTCATTAATCGTGGCGAATAAATTTCTCGCAAACAATGGAATAAGATTGTCGTATTTATTTTCACCCGATATGGTCTAACGCATGCCACGTTTGAAGTGCGAATGATTTTGATTGCTAAAAGCAGAGTTCAGAGCCTCGTTTCGGTCGAAGCATCCCCCTCACTTAGAGAGAACAGTAGTCTATTCGTGATTGCATCGCGTTGAGATTTTGATTCTTCCACTGCTCCACTGCACCCTCGTCGTCTAGATTAACATTGAATTTCCTATGTTTCCGGCTGCCTTTTCCATACCTGTATATGGAAAATATACATTCTCAACGTCTCGAAACACTTTAGAATGAGCAAATACTTGAGTATAAGCCTTCTTAACGAACGATCAGATTTGTGGAATTTCCTTTTTCTCAAAGGTCTGAAGAAAATAAATATCCTTTAAATAAAACACCATGAAACACAATATGCAATTGATAGTCTGCAAATGTTGTAGCACCAGACTAAAAATTGTTTTTTATACCTGTTTATTAAAAAGTAATGAAAAATCAAGTAATTTTTCCATTCGATATATAATTACATCTTAAAATAGCGCGAAATCTGATAAATAAATAAAACTGTTTTAGAGTGTTATGTTCCAGTTAAAAATATTATTTTGTTTTCAGTGCCTATTGAATTCTTGCCACCCATCATAACATACCATGATAGAGCGAAAGCTGCAATGTGGATTATTTTAATTGTAGGAATAATAATGTCGTTCCAGTGTTCAAGCCAACAAATTTACGCTCCAAATTCGAGACCTCAATTGAATCCCTTTTATACCGCTGTACCTGTAAGTATTCATTTTTTATTTCGTCTCATTAAGATAAAATGCCAATGTTACTTTTTGTGTTCAATAATTCTATGAAACTTGGGTCCAAGATTTGAAAGTTCCAATCCATTATCATTATTTATTAAAAGTGCAGCAGAACATACCACCAGCTTCAAATATGTCCATTCGCTCATAAAGCTTTCTTGATACGAAAAATTCATTTAATGAAGGTCGAAAAACTAAACTATTAAATTTATATTAAGAGGGAAGATTTCGAGGTCAAACGAAAATATCAACGAGCTGAACGAAAATGATATATTTATGCACGAAATTTGGTGAAAACTAAGCCACTAAAATCATAGAGATAGTAATTTGAAATTTTTTTCAATATATCAAAAACAATTCACTGTATTCAATAAGAAATTTATGTATATATATATATATATATATATATATATATATATATATATATATATATATATATATATATATATATATATATATATATATATATATATATATATATATATCAGAAAAAGTTTTTAGGATATTTGGTCTTAAAGGATTAGTAAAACACTTTTATATCATCCAAGATTTCGGCAAACTTTATTACCTTTCTCAAGGATCTGTAATTAAAAAAAAAATTAACATTAATACAGCGAAAGACTTAAGCAACAAGGCGAACATAGATATAGCGTAAATGTTCCCTTATGTAGTCCAAATAATACAGACAGATAAAATGTTCTCTTAAGTTTAGTCTCACTCTCACTAACATAAATTATTTCAACTTTCGTATACCTCAAATCACTGATAAAGTCTTCCATATAAAATTTTTTTTTTACAACTTCATTAACGCCAGCCAAAATGACGCCGTAATTCAAAAATTTTGACATTGATGTCATTTTCACCGAAAATAACTAGTGCAACGTTAGTTTCAATATCTTACTCTCCGTTGATCACATCTTGTGTTGTTAAACCACGAAGTGGTGGGATACGATCTCTTTGATAGCTTTATTAAAAAGGAATAAATCGTGTTTAAGTTGTTTGTATCCTGTTTCAAGTTTATTGTATTAACAGTCACTGCTATAGACAACATTTCCAAGAAGAGTCTCTTATTATAGTGGGGTTCTTAAACAACAGCTTTGTGCCTGAGTAATTTATTACATGATCATTATTCTTAGCATATATAGGCAAAGCACAATTTCTTAAATTTTTTCCCTACTATAATAAGAGACTTTTGTTGAAAATGTTTTCTATAACAGTGACTGATAATACAATAAACTTGAAACAGGATACAAACAACTTAAACACAATCTATTCCTATTTCATAGAGCTATCGAAGAGATCGTATCCACTACTTCGTGGTTTAACAATACAGGATGTGATCAACGAAGAGTAAGAATATGAATTCTATGAAACTGACGCTTCAAACTCTACAACATATTATCTCTAGCGTATATAGTAATGCGCTGCCCAGCGCATTATTCTGCCACAGTAAGATAATTTCTCAATCAAGAATACCCCGATAGGTGGATTGGGCTAGGTGGTACGATTTCGTGGCCTGCCCGTTCGCCCGATTTGAACTTAATTTTACTGGGGTACGATAAAGAAGAAAGTGTATTCCAAACTCGTCCAGATTTGGACGAGCAGCGCCGAAGACTTGCAGAAGCCGCTGAAGACATCGCATCAAGAAGATAGGCTCGTCTTATCAGAGATCATTATTAAGGACAGTAGAGCTTGCATTTAAGCTGATGGTAAACATCTCGAACATTTGCTGTGAGAATTCTCTTACTGTGGCAGCATAATGTGCTGGGTAGCCATTTTGTTGGTACCACATGCTGCCGTAAATGTTCAGTGAAACTTCTTTGTAAATCTTAATTTAATTAAAAACCTAAGGTATCCACTGAATTTTATTTCAAACGCACCTTAAAATGGCCCTACATTTTGACGTCACTCGTGTAGTACCATTTTTTTTCAATACAGTCAGTTTAAACTGTGCAAAATTTTTATTTCAAATTGTTTTTGGGAAAAATGTCTCTTTTTCATCCAAGCTGGAGAAGCTGATTTTAAAATTTACATAACAAAAAAAAATTTTAGAAAAAGTGAAGATGCAACAGAAGTAGAAAGACCGTCACAAGGTGTAAAATTTTTAGAATTTTTTCAAATGCCTATCATTTTGTAAGCACGCCACATAGATTTTTCTGTATTTTGCTGATAACCAATACGACTTGCCTCGTCACTCAGTTCCGGCTTGACGTTGATTTCTGGGATAGCCCTGCAAATGGTATATGAATTGAAAAGTCCTTGTTTCTTATTTTGAATATTCATCTCAGTAGAAAAATCATTACTTTCTATTATTGTTATTATTTTCATTTGACAAACATAATGTAATAATTTAATTCAGAGAAAAATTGTTTCAATTTTTATGATAACAGTACCTTTAATGTAACGAGCTTCCGGTCTATGACACAAAAAAAATGGCTTCAATTTAAATGACCTTGTTAATAATCATTATAATAAAAAAAAATAAAAATCGAAACAGAGAATGACTTTTCTAAAAAAACAACAGAACAAAATATATAGTATATGAAGAAACGCATGGTTTATATTATCAATTATATATAAAATTTCATAGAATTTAAATTAAAACAAATTGTAGATATTACTATGTTTTACTACCAATAAAAAAAAATATTACACATTTTCTTGCGACTCGAGTTTCGGGAAGTGAACTATCCCATTGTCCCCTGTTTTAATTATGATCAACTACCAAATAGTAACGGCTGAAACAATTCAGTATCTTCATAGAATTTTGTGGTTCAATACCCATAACGAAATATCTCATCATAAACAAAAAAAAACGAACATATTGATTTTAATATAATTCAAATGAAATTTTATAGATAGCACTGCCCACTTGTTTTCGGTTGACTATAAGTGGTTACGAATTTATTCGTGTTGATAGAGGAAGTCGTGGTGGGGGGGTCGGTGTTTATGTTAGGGGTACAATACGTTGCAGAATACTTGGGTGTGGTGTTGATTCTGAGCATCTTTGGTTAGGTTTGAATCTCGGAAGTATAAGAGTTGCAATTTCTGTTGTCTACAGGCCTCCTACATATAACTACCGATTGTTTCTGGATGGCTTTGAAACAGTCGTCACAGAGGTGATACCTACTGTTGATTGTGTATTTTGTCTTGGATATTTCAACATGAATTATTTCAATAAAGCAAGTGTGGAAATAAAAACGTTACTGGAGGTGTTGGAGGGTGTGGGCCTGCAACAGATAATTGAGGAGCCTACTAGAACAACTTTAAGTTCCTCAACATTAATTGATTATATCCTTGTGTCTGATGTCGAAATGGTAAAGGTTTCTGGGGTGTTGCCTGTGCCGCAGGTGAGTGATCACGACCTTGTTCATTGCACTGTTGATGTTCGAGTACAGAGGACAAGTCCGGTCTTTAGAACTTCTAGAGATTTCAAAAATCTAAATTATGTCCAATTCAAATATGATCTAATGTCCATTCCGTGGAATAACATTTATGACAAGGCAACGGTTGATGAGAAGGTAGATTTTCTTACCTCGAATATCATCACTCTATTGGATCTGCATGCCCCGTACAGAACATATAAAATTTCGAAAAAATATGCGCCATGGTTAACTGACACCCTGAGGGATATGATTAAGATGAGAAACAAGGTCTTCTCTGAGTTCAAAAAGACTAGGCGGATCGGTGTTTGGAATACTTATAAACAACTCAGAAATTCTATCAGAGCCGCTGTTAAAAAGGAAAAGAAAAATTACTACACTAAATATATTAATGACTCTAATAATCTAAAGACTTCTTGGGCCCATCTGAAGAGAATCGTTTTCATCAAAAGTAAAAATATAGTATTGCCCTCTGAGTTTAATGATATCGATAGTATGAATCGTCATTTTTTGAATTCTGCACCTGATCTGTCTCCTGATGGTGACTTGTTAGCTTTTTATTCTAATCGAGATAATTGCATCGCAGCTAGTAACTTTAATTTTAAAACAGTTGGCGAGATTGAGGTATTGGAAATTATAAGGTCTATAGGTAGTAAGGCTACTGGTCATGATGGCGTCAACATACTCACCCTGCATTTGTGTGTTCCTCACATACTGCCCCATATCACACATGTTTTGAATTTTTGCTTGCGGAATTCTATTTTTCCGAATCAATGGAAGAAGGCCCTCGTTATTCCCGTGCCGAAGGTCATTAATCCTAAGGACCTGAATGGTTTACGACCGATAAGTATTTTGCCTACCTTGTCAAAAATTTTGGAAAAAATCATTAGCAAACAAGTTTGGTCACACTTGGATCAGAACAAAATAATTCCACCTACACAGTCAGGATTTAGAGTGAATCACAGTTGTACAACTGCATTGTTACATATAACTGACGATATAATAAGGGCTACAGATCAGGGTAAGTTGACTTTGTTGACACTCCTAGATTACTCTAAAGCTTTTGACAGCCTCAATCACAAAATGTTTGACGCAATTTTAGTACATCTTGGTTTTTCTGAGGACTCGGTTAGGCTTCTTTCCTCTTATTTGGTGAATCGGTTTCAGGCGGTTTTTCATGGTGGTAGAGTGTCATCATTTTTAGAAATATGCAAAGGTGTACCGCAGGGTTCCATATTGGGACCACTGCTTTTTATCATGTATATTTCGCTATTCATAAAGTTTATAATATCTTGTTTGATGCACATTTACGCGGATGACAGTCAGTTATATATCTCTTTCTACCCGGATGAAAGTGTCCAAGCTATTACAGCATTAAATCTGGATTTGAGTATCATTCATGAGGTAGGCACGAAGCACTGCTTGCAGCTCCATACCAACAAAACAGTTGCTATCTGGTTTGGAAGAAGAAATGACAGAAAGAGGTTTCTCGATTGTGATTACCCTATTGCTATTGGCCCTGAAAGAGTTGAGTTGTGCGATAAAGTTAGAGATTTGGGTGTTTGGTTAGATTACGAAATGCGATTCACAGAACATATTTCTTTTTGTTTGCGGAAGGCTTATGGTATGCTGAAAATTATTTATGGGCACAGGGAATTTTTGTCGAGAAAGGTGAAAGTAATGCTATGTGAGTCTCTTGTTCTTTCTCATATGAACTATGCTGACTCGGTTTATGGTCCCTGCCTTAATTTTACGGATAAGCGTCGCGTCCAAAAACTTCAGAACTCTTGTCTACGCTTAATTTTTGGTATAAGAAAATTCGATAGAATAAGCCATACTTTGCGGGATATAAATTGGCTCAGCATGGAAAATAGGAGATTTCTCCACTCGGCCATAATATTCATGAAAATTATGAACTCCAAGACCCCGCCTCATCTTTACAACAAGATCACTTACCGTTCTGATGTCCATAATTTGAATATCCGTTTTAGGGGTACACTAACTCCGCCTCTATATGTAACTCAGTTTTTTCGACGGTCATTTTCATATTTTATCACATCATGCATCAATAGCATTTTTGTGGATGTCAGGAGAGTGACTGATATGAGTCGTTATAGAACCTTGTTGTATGGACAGCTTATGAATCAACAGGTGGAACTGTTGTCGAGGTGAATTAAAGAATACTTTTTTTTTATTATTATGATTTGATTACCAGGGTAATGATAGCATATCAATGAACTTTGTATTTATTTCTGATACTTAATTCTGTTAATCGAGCTTGAATTTTTTGTTTATTTTTTTTTCAATGAATTGTGGGTTAGATTGAACAGTGCACTTTCTTAATCCACTGGATCTCGCCCTTTCATTATGTATATAATAATGTAATTTACTGAAATAATATTGATTGAATAAAGGCCTTTATTATTATTATTATTATAGTATGTTATGATATTTCTCCGCTATATTACTTCGTAAAATATAAGATTTATTTTAAATGAGCAACTTTGCTCATATCTTATTATTTTTCAATTTGTTTTTGAAGGGTAAATAAAATAGAATTACTTTCACTCTTCTAAATGAATGGAAAAATTGTCCGCTCAATTATTACAATATTCTCTGAACAGACAAAAAAATCTGGTCATTATTGATTTTTTGTTCTTTTCAGGTTCTTCTATCAGGAATTTTTGGGTTCGTCCATCTTACTTGTTGCAGGAAAGAGTATCCAGGGCTTCGAAGAAATGCTTGCGAAAAATCTATCAAGGTGAGCATATAAATTAGTAATTCACAACTCACCAAGGTCGATAAAAAATGCCGAATTCATGATTATATTTCACTTTGTTTTGTTTTATAGCACAAACTTGTATAATGAATAAATTGTCACACATAACTGTTCTACTACTCTGTCAAGAAAGTACCGGGAATTTTCAATTAAAACAACATTTTTACATTTAATCGTCAAAATTTATTGGGTCGCCTTCAAAATAGGCTCCATTTGCTCCAATACATCTATGCCAACGGCACTTCCAATTATCGAAACATTTTTTATAGGCGCTTTCCGGGATGGACTTTAGCTCTCGCGCCGAATTTTGTTTTATGGCTTCAATCGACTCAAATCGGGTGCCACGAAGGGGCAATTTTAGTTTTGGGAAGAGGAAAAAGTCGCAGGGAGCCAAATCCGGCGAATACGGTGGTTGCTGAAGCACGTTTGTTGAGTTTTTGGCGAGAAAGTCAGTCACAATCGTAGCTCGGTGAGAAGGCGCGTTATCGTCATGCAAAATCCATGAGTTGTTCGCCCACAAATTTGGCCGCTTCTTACGGATACGCTCACGCAAACGTTTCATAACGCCTAGGTAATACTCCTTGTTTACCTTCTGACCCTCTGGAACGAATTCGTAGTGCACCACGCCACGGATATCGAAGAAAACAATGAGCATCACCTTCATTTTCGAGCGGCTTTGGCGTGGTTTTTTCGGTTTCGGCTCATTTTTTGCCACCCATTCCGATGATTGCTGGCTTGTTTGCATATCGTACTCGTAGACCCAGGTCTCATCACCAGTTATAATGCGTTCCATGAATGTAGAATCGGAATTACAGCGATCCAGCATGTCTGAAGCAACCTGTTCGCGATGACGTTTTTGAAGAAAATTCAGGTCTTTCGGTACGAGTCGTGCGGCCACCTTTCTCATGCCCAAAATATCAATCAAAATCGTACGTGCGGACTCGTGGGATATCTTAAGATCATGTGCTATCTCTCTCAAGCTGGTACGACGGTTTTCCAGCACCCTTTCCTTAATTTTATCGACGTTATCTTCGATCGAAGCCGTCGATGGGCGACCACTTCACGACCGTCCTTGAAGGCTCTGTACCACTGATATGCACGAGTTTTCGATAGAGCATTATCACCAAAGGCCTTTTGCAACATTTTCAATGCATCGGCACACGAAAATTCATTTGCAACACAAAACTTTAAACAAATTCTTTGCTCAACGTAATCACCCATAGTAAAAATCGGCACGCACTCTGACATCGACTGACTTAATCAGCTGTTGCAAACACACTAGTTGACAGATCCCGCTCAAGCTTGGCATAGTAATTAAGGACAGTGGTACCAACCTAGGAAAAATCATATCATATTGAAATCGATAATTCCCGGTACTTTCTTGACAGAATGTATATCGGTTTCGACTCATCATATCCCCATCTGCTTGACTATTTGGATTAGACAAAAAAAATGTACAAATCTCTGAAACACAATAACACAATCTCTCAAGATCAAGAAATTTTTAAATATGGAAATAAAGGTGACCTCAGTTTCTACATAGTCCCTCAATTCAAATATTTGTGGAACTGAAGGTGACTGCAGATTAAATATCTTCCTGTGCTCTCGACCAAGAACACTCATTATCAAGTCTGTTTTTTTTTATTTGAAAGTTCTGTGACCTAAAATGATCTAGAGGAGTTCATCAAGGCTATTGATGCACAATAATATATCAATTTAATAACAATTTATTAATTTATTCAACTATAGACTTACGTACTTTCTGCAGTTTGCGGTCTGATAACTTCATATTTAATTCCAAACTCATTAATTTGTAGTCATCCGTACTTTAAGGAGTTCCTGAAAACTGTTACCTTTTCATCGTGATTGACCTATGTAGGGCCAGAAAGATGCTACATTCTATAGACAACCCAAATTACAAGAGCATGGAAACAATGGCGGGCAGATCAAATATTCAAAATGGAGTAATGTCAAATAGTATCTATATTTATATCAGTAAGAATGAAAGGAAACAACCGTTTCAATGAACGGCAGTAAATATTTATCAACATACTGGTGCATTTACTCCACTAGTAATAATATAGAATGAACCAATTAAAAAACACCACTGGTAGTGGGACTATCTTACATTGTCATGCTTACTTATAGCCAGTGCTAAACTTTCAACAGTAGCCTCTTTTAGTAATTGCTAGAGGCTTCAGCTATAAATAAGCTGAAAGAACGTGCAAGAGGTGGTTTAAATGGACAGAAAGGGGGATTATATGGTATTTCCAGAAGGTTATCCTGTAGAAATGACTTAACTAAACTGAGTCGGTAGACTACCCAGAGAACTGTATCTGATTTCATCAAAGCTCAGGAAGGCTCAGATAACAATCTGAAAAGCCGCATACTACCTGAACCGTCGCGTGAACTGATACTGCGGCAATAGAATATGACGGGGAATATGATTTATTATTCACTAACACATTTCAGTTCGAATATTCGAAGTATTTACTGCGTCTAAAGGCAATGAGAACAGCTGGATGCATGAACGACACCATATGGAGTAACAAACACTTGCGAACCGAGACAAAGGCAAGAATCTACAAAGCTACCATAAGACCAATAATGACGTACACAGCAGAAACACGACCAGACACAACAAAAACTAAGAGGTTGTTGGAAACATGTGAAATGAAAGTCCTAAGGAAAATAGCTGTTAGATAGAGAGCGCTTGGATAGAGAGCGCAGTGACAACATAAGAAAAATGTGCGGGGTGGAAGAGGTGAATGAGTGGATCCTGGGGAGAAAGCACAAGTGGAATGCACACAGAGACCGAATGGATCATAAGAGAGTGGTCAGAATCGCACGTGATAAATCTCCAATGGGAAGGAGAAGTATAGAAAGACCGCGAAAAAGGTGGAGCGATAACCTGACTGCCAACTGAACACCGGACAAGTTACGAAGAAGGAACAGGCAAAAATACCTATAATGAAGAAGGAAGAAGAAGAAGAAGAAGAAGAACTGCGTCTACATATTACCAGGGCCACCCAGAGTCGAGCCGGGTTTTGGGCCTCTTAACCTTACCACCCCAATCTATTATATATTAGTTACTATACATATATATATATATATATATATATATATATATATATATATATATATATATATGTATATGTATAGGTAAAAATAAAACTGTTATTTTTAGGGGAAACAACTTTGTAACTTCTATAACATGTTCTATGATCTATGTTCAATGTCCAAGATTTCAACGTAAAAAGTGTCACATGTTTATTTAGTGAGTTGTTAGAAATGTGAATTGGGAAACCCGAAGAAATAGCATTGTTTTTGATTTCTTCCAGAATCATGACATCAAATCGTCTATTTCTTCAATTATAAAAATAAGAATTGATTACATTCTTATAAATCAAAAACGTAAGCTATAATGACGACATCCATGAAGATTTGCATCGCTTTTGAAGCATCCAAGACTGATAAGAAGACAAATACATACAAATTCACATGGAACGGAAAATACATATAATGAAATACCAGAGGACACAGGATATATCTGACCATCCTGAACTTTTGGCTCTACCGAAGGTGAAGAATATCTTGAAATCGGTTAAAGTAAGAGGTTCATTTCGTACGTGTGTCATTTCATTAACTCCGGAATTGAAAGAAATATATTTTGACGCCGAAGAAGATGTGATGTTTAAGAATGAATATTTACAACTGATTTATTCACCTGCATACGTGAGAACAGTATTTGGACAAGAATCACCAAAACCACAGGATACGGTAGAACTTTCAAGAAAAAGCAAGGAATAAAAAGGATTTCAAGAGGATAAAGGAGAATTTTGTGTTGAATAATTTTGATGGTAAGAGTGTTTCAGTGAATTTATGGTTCGAAAAATTCGAGAGGGAATGCACGCGTTGTGAAGTAGAAGAAGATAGAAACAAAATTTTGATTTTACGGTTGTTTCTGGATGGAATAGCGAAAGAATGGTTTGATTCTAAATTAATTACATTAGGTTTAGACAAAAGTTATCAAATAAGGAAAGATAACTGCTTAGAGAGTTTTTATGAAACGAGTTGGCATAAATATAGAGAGGCCTATTCATTTAGGTACATAGGAGGAAGTTTAGTTGACTACGCTTTTAGGAAAGAAAATTTGTTGTTGAATCTATGAAATAATTTTCCAACTGACATATTAGTTGATTTGATTGTGACAAGTTTGCCAAATATTCTAGATAGATAGAATTGATCGATCAAATGTAACAACTTTCGAGAAATTATTGGGTGAGTTGCGAAAGCTAGAAAGTTCAAAAAAATATGACAAGGATCGAAATAAAGAAAACCATAGAATGAATAAATCTGCCGAACAAATTCCTTCCTATTCACAAACAAATAGAAAACCAGTTAAGAAGGAACCATGCTCAATTTGTGAGCAGAATTGTTTTTCAGGTAGATTTCATCCGGCGACTTTATGTCGGCTAAGGAATAAATCCAATAATTTTGAACAAAATAACGTACCCGGTAACATAAAAACTGTAAACAATATTGGGGTACAGGATTAATTAAATCAGGCCATTTCAAACAAAAAAAACTAAGACTGCTACCATTGATAAAATTGAAGGTATTTATAAATAATAATGAATTATGTGGAATTTATGATTCGGGCTCAAATGTTAGTCTTCTGGATTCCAAAGTAGCAGAAAAGTTATGTCTACGCATTCAAGATAATAGAAACACATTCAAAACTCAGTGGCAGGGCAATATTTTCAAGAAAAATAATTACAAAAAAGGGAATCAATAATATCAAAAAGAAGTTGTAATTTTTGTAGTTAATAAGAAAAATTTCGAGTATGATATTCTACTCGGACTAGATTCTATTTCCCATTTTCAATTAAAACAAGATTTCGATTTGAATATTTATCAAAGATTAGATATGAATGAAGAGAGAAAGATCGATTGTGCCCATAATAATAATGATAACAATAATTACACCATCAATTTCAATGAAGGGATGCCAGCAGAACTTTTCGAAGCAAAATTAGACCATTTTGAAACGAATCAGAGAAATAAAATTGAAGTTTTAATAAATAATATGACCATATTTTTGCAAAACACAAGTTTGATGTTAGTCAGGTGCAAAATAATGAGGCACATATAAAACTTTTAGAATACAAATTTATAGCAAAAAAACCATACAGATGCTCAATGGAGGATCAAAAAGAGATAGAATTTCAAATAGGAAGATTGTTGAGAGCGAATCTGATTGAGGAGTCCTCCTCACCTTTTCCATCACCAGTCACTTTAGCATATAAGAGAGATGAGGGGTCTTAAACCAGATTATGCGACGATTTTCGTGAACTCAATAAATTAATTGTTCCCGAACCACAGCCTTTCCCACTAATTGATGAAATCTTAGCCAAGACCCGAAATGCAAAATTCTTCACTACATTAGATGTAAATTCTGCCTTTTGGTCGATTCCTATTCGTATCATAGATAGATATAAGACTGCTTTTGTGACACAGAATGGTCACTGGTAATGGAAATATTTACCTTTTGGACTTAAAACATCTCCGGCCATATTTCAACGTATATTGAATAATATTATCAGAGAATATAACCTGCATTTATTCTGCCTAAATTATATAGATGATATTCTAATATTTTCTTCAGCATTTGACCAACATATAGAACATTTGGAGAGTCTCTTGAAAGCAATATGTAATGAAGGATTCAGACTTAAATTTATCCAGTCTAATTTTGTAGAAGAAGAAGTCAAATATTTAGGACATATTGTAGGAAACAATACAGTACGACCTATAAATGACAATTTAATTTCCATTAGGAATTTTGCTCCACCAGATACTCGGAAGAAGATAAGGCAATTTTTGGGTAAAGTTAATTTTTATCACAAATATGTAAATATATAAAAGATTCAGCTAGATTATTAGAACCGTTGTATAATTTACTGAGAAAAGATGTAAAATTCAATTGGTCATTGGCTTGTCAGGAAGCTTTTAATAAGGTTAGGAGCATCCTTTGTTCTGAGCATTTCTTGCAATTTTCGACCCAAGTGCCTATACTATTATATATACTGATGCCAGTATTCAAGGAGTAGGAGCTGTTCTTAAACAAAAACAGATTAATGGTGAAATGAAACCCGTAGCGTATTTTTCTAAAAAAAACTAAATTAATATCAAAAGAACAAGAAAGCAAGATTCCTAGAATGTCTGGCAATTAAAGAGGCAATTTAATTTTGGAAATATTGGCTAATAGGATATAAATTTATTGTTGTTACTGACCATAAGCCATTAGAAGGGAAAGAATTTCGTACAAGACCAGATGAAGAGCTGGACGACATGATGAATTTTCTATCACAATTCGATTTTGAGATTAGATATGAACCAGGAAAAGAAAATATAGAAGCAGATTGTTTTTCAAGAAACCCAGTTCTGGAAGAAACGGAGAATATGGATGAATGTATAAGAATAGTTAATTTTCTGGAATTAAATTAAATAAAAAACGAAAAAAAACTAGGGCATGGACGAAAATAGCCGATGAATGTATTGAAGAATACAATAGAATAGACCATTCTACAGGATATAGGATATAGCCCAGAATATTTACTTTGTGGTAGAACTGATCCCATTGCTCCAGAAGAACTTATTGAAGAGAGAAATTTACCAAATGATGAGAAAATAGCATATAAAAATTCTTTATGCTATCATGAATACAATAAAAGCCTGATCGACAAGAATAGGAAACATTATGATTTTAAAATTGGAGACTATGTTTACGTTGAAAATAAATCAAAATTGAATAGAAAAAAACTTGATGAAATAAGAATAGGACCTTTTCCAATAATGAAAAAAATTTCTATATAAGAGATAGATATTGGGAATAAAAGAAAGGACAATAACTATTTTTATGTAACTAAGTTGCTCCCATGTGAACACGCAAACATGTAATGAGGGGAGCATACTTTGTGTAGGGGGATGTAAAAATAAAACTGTAATTTTTAGGGAAAACAACTTTGTAACTTCTATGTTTTATGATCTATGTTCTATGTCTAATCTATGTCATAGAAATGTGAATTGAGAAACCCGAAGGAATAGCATTGTTTTTGATTTCTCCCAGAATCATGATATCAAATCGTCTATTTCTTCAATTATAAAAATAAGCATTGATTACATTCTTATATATATATATATATATATATATATATATATATAAATATATATATATATATATATATATATATATATAAATATATATATATATATATATAAATATATATATATATATATATTTTTTTTTTTTTTTTTTTAATTCACACTTCTTGTGGTATTCGTGTTACCCGGGCGCGTGCGCCAAGAGCAACTCCGGTGCTAGTGGGGATATATAATTTTCCGTATAATGCTGACCGTTCCCAACAAGACTGCTTTCTGCATCCATGTGCTGGTATTATTTGGCAAATCCAGTTCCTTTAGGTGCTGTGTCGTCCTTCGATGTACGAGACCGTTTACACTTATTATTAGGGGCATTATAGACACCACCTTCAGTTTCCATATATATATATATATATATATATATATATATATATATATATATATATATATGCCTTTGACTAATCCAATAATAAAAGGAACGTTTTAAATCTATCTATAGCCGTTAAAATATCATCAGTTACCTTCAATAACGATGTAGCACAACTATGACCCTGTCGAAAACCCGATTGCTCCTCTGGGATTACATTATAGTTGGTCATATGAGCCTTCATCTGGTGTTCCATTACTTTTTCCAATATTTCGGGCATAGTTGGCTATATGCTTATTGGACGCAGATCTCCATATCCCCTGATTACACTGGCTTTCGTAAGAGGCAAAACAATGGACTTCTTCCACAATTCCGGAAAATAACTCTCAACAATGCATGAGTTCACAATGTGAACAATGTATTTTAAAATGAATGGACAGCATAAACTCAAAAGTTTCGGAGTAATATTATCAATACCCCTTGCTCCCGATTTGATTTCTGCCAGATATCTAACAATTATAGCTTCATCTACCAAATCAAAATTCATTCTATCCCCAAATTCACAAAATGAGTTTTCATTATAAAATTTGATAATATCCGCAGACATTGTAATATCATCAGTCTGCAGCAAACAATCGTTCAAATGTTGATTTATTTTATTACAATCTGCTAAACCGATTTGAATTTCGCTCCGCCTCTTTGATTTCCCGATCTTCAAATAATTCAGTTCACCACAAAATCGCGAAAAAAAAATTTTTTTTCAAGTCTAATGAGCTCTGTAGTGGAATTACGGAGTGACTCGTATACATTCCAGTCATTTCCTGTTCTAGTTCTCCTGAACTTTCTTTCACTAGAATCTCTGATTTTCATATTTTTTTAATTTGAGGAGTGATCCAGGACACAGGAGTTCGTGTTATGCGTCATGATACATATGGAGCGTATTTATCCAACAAATCTGCGTTCAAATAATTTATTTTCTGATCGATGTTGTTGAGGTAAAAAATGTTTTCAAGATTCGAACTAACAAGATCACTCTGAAAACATTCTTCTGAAAAATGTTTAAAATCACTAACTGTTACATAGCTTCGAAGTCACCAGCGATTGTGAAACAGGCATATCGTGTAACAGAGTAACAGCTCCTAATTTGGAAAAGCTTAAGACAAAATGTGAGTTAGTTGTCATGTACTTCTCAGATTGGAACTATAAAAATTCTCTTACCTTGAATATTTGGAAAATAGATCTTCTCCATTTTCAAATCCTTGACTCCGGCGACCAGTTGATTCTAGACCTTCTCCCTAAAAACTTAAAGTCTTCTAGCTGTGTGAGATTTCTGAGGCGAATCATCGGGCGGTAGCGCAGTATTTCTAGCCTGTTTGATCTTCTAAAAGCCCAGGAGTCTCTAAGCCATTTTTTATGAAATATTGGGTTTTCCCCGTATATATATTTTCAATTGCTTTCTTTCTACTCAAAGGAATCTTCAGGCTCTCAAAAAAAGTGCTTTCAGTATCATGAATATGATACAAAACACAAGGAAAATATTTATATTCTAACACATAAAGTTTGTGAATTCACTTAAGTTTAATGTTATCAAACTTTTCAATCATCTGTCTGAAAGACTGAGAATTTTGGATCATCCCAGTTTCAAGAAGAAAATTAAGATAATTTTGTTAGGGATGTGCTTTTATAGCAAAGTTTGAGTATTTCGATGCTGTTTTAGGGTAATTCTTCAGTGGATGTTAAATACCTACTTATCATTAAAGTGACTTTTCCTACACTTGTACTGTGTTTGAAAGAAAAAATGTAACACGTACTTACTTACATTGTTCAACAGCAAGAAAAAACCAAAGGAGAAGAAAATTATTAAAAAAGGAAAAATCTGAGTGCCTTCCAAAATTAACTCCTAACAATTATTGCTGTAAGAAAAACAAATGTTAACTTCCGCTATTTTATTGATTTACACGACAATTGTTTCGTCATACCATGACTTCATCAGGTGAGTATTTAAACTGAGGTATACAATGCAAAACATGACCTTAAATACACAGCTTTGGTACAAAAAATAAAGGGGTGGAAACAGATGGTTTACAACTAATGAAAAATATTAAGTAGGGGGGATGTGTTTAAATCTATTTGATCATTCAATAAAATTTGTCTTTTATTATATCTATTGATCTCTGAAGTTTCTAACAGATTAATTTCTAACTGTTGTTTTCGATATTTAATATTTCATAGTTCATATTAAAATTATGGCCAGTCTCTAAAAAATGGTTGGCATAAGTTGAATTCGGTTTATTATTATTGTAACATTTTTCATGTTCTCGTATCCTTGTTTGGAATGAACGGCATGTCTGTCCCGCATATACACATGGGCAATCACTACATGTTAACTTGTAAACTCCTGATTTTTTGTTTTTAGGAATGACGTCTTTATTATTTTTTATTAAGCTTCCTAAGAAATTAATGGTTTTAAAAGAGATGTTAAATTTTTTCTTTTTTCTTTAAATATCTAGCAATCTTTTCAGATTTTTGGCCTATGTAAGTTAATGAAATAAATTTGGTTTCGTTTGAATTTTGAAATTTTGGATATACAAGTGATATTGCTTTCTTGTAATTTATTTTATCAAGTAAATTGTCTACAATTAACGGATTGAAATCATTATTGAAAAGCTATTTGATTAATGGTTTTATACTCTATTTTTTGTACCAGAGCTGTGTATTTAAGGTCATGTTTTGCATTGTATACCTCAGTTTGAATACTCACCTGATGAAGTCATGGTATGACGAAACAATTATCGTGTAAATCAATAAAATAGCGGAGGTTAACATTTGTTTTTCTTATATTGAAGATGAATTTCCGTCAAGTAAAGACCGAGACAATCAAAAATTATTGGTGTGTTTGGTCTATTTCCAAGCAAAGCCTCAGAAAATTTCTTTACTGCTCCTGAAAATGAAGTACGCTGAATAACCATATTTCCTGCAAATTGTAAAAAATATTCCAAGCCTCATCGCCACTACACGGCTTTCCGCTTCAATTGTCTCTGAACTATTCAAAAGAAGCAGGGATATGGATATTAGATGCACCCGGATCGCTATGTGAATAAGGAGAAAGATCCTCTTCCTACCGATTTCTCTAGATCTACAGGAGTAAAAACACCATCATTCAGATAAAATTTAGAATGTTTCCTGAAACAGGAGTTTTCTCCTTTCCGTGGCTTTACAAGCAAATGATTTCCCAAGACTATTCCTTCCTCTGCTCGTTGATTAGATCATTAATAACTCTTACTTTCGTCCTTTGGTGATAATGCTCTATCGAAAACGGTCGTGAAGTGGTCACCCATCGACGGCTTCGATCGAAGATAACGTCGATAAAATTAAGGAAAGGGTGCTGGAAAACCGTCGTACCAGCTTGAGAGAGATAGCACATGATCTTAAGATATCCCACGAGTCCGCACGTACGATTTTGATTGATATTTTGGGCATGAGAAAGGTGGCCGCACGACTCGTACCGAAAGACCTGAATTTTCTTCAAAAACGTCATCGCGAACAGGTTGCTTCAGACATGCTGGATCGCTGTAATTCGCATTATAATTGGTGATGAGACCTGGGTCTACGAGTACGATATGCAAACAAGCCAGCAATCATCGGAATGGGTGGCAAAAAATGAGCCGAAACCGAAAAAACCACGCCAAAGCCGCTCGAAAATGAAGGTGATGCTCATTGTTTTCTTCGATATCCGTGGCGTGATGCACTACGAATTCGTTCCAGAGGGTCAGACGGTAAACAAGGAGTATTACCTAGGCGTTATGAAACGTTTGCGTGAGCGTATTCGTAAGAAGCGGCCAAATTTGTGGGCGAACAACTCATGGATTTTGCATGACGATAACGCGCCTTCTCACCGAGCTACGATTGTGACTGACTTTCTCGCCAAAAACTCAACAAACGTGCTTCAGCAATCACCGTATTCGCCGGATTTGGCTCCCTGCGACTTTTTCCTCTTCCCAAAACTAAAATTGCCCCTTCGTGGCACCCGTTTTGAACAAAATTCGGCGCGGAAAGCGCCTATAAAAAATGTTTCGATAATTGGAAGTGCCGTTTGGCATAGATGTATTGGAGCAAATGGAGCCTATTTTGAAGGCGACCCAATAAATTTTGACGATTAAATGTAAAAATGTTGTTTTAATTGAAAATTCCCGGTACTTTCTTCACAGAGTAGTCCAATTAAGACATTGTCGCAAAAACATTAATTATACACATTTCTACACTTACAATGGCAACACAACACAATCAAATAATTTTCAGTAAACGGATAAAACTACTCCCATAAAACATATGCTGTCGATAATTTGTAGAAATTTAAGTGGAGAATATTTTTTGTCAAACACTTATCGAAACAACAACAACTTTTTTCATTCAAGCGATCCCAATAAAATCATCGCATACATGTGGTAAACTATGTTTCAACCGAAAAAACTAAAGAATCCTAAAATTATTGCAAATTACGGACTATCCTTAATTTAATGCTGGACCAAATTTTTTAATCCGATCATGATTTTGCCTGAATTATTTTTCCATTGGCAAGTTGTCAAAAATTGACTCATGTATTGCTTTCAGGTACAACTTCCAGAGATTTTCATCTTAATATTTTTTTCAGATATTTAGCATCACTACCAGCATAGTTGCGTCAGTTACCTCTTTTGTTTACCTCTTCAATGGCTTAATCCACTTAGTTTCATTTTTATACATGGACTGCGCTCCACCAGACCACCTGACAGAAACCTGCATTTGCCGAATGAAGGACAGCGTAGTGTTAATATCCATCCTAAATAATAGTTGGAACTACGTTGATTTGAGTTGTTTTGAACTTTATAATGTTTTCAACGTTATTATTGGGCTAACTAGTTCCATATGTTTACTGATAATTTGTTTGCAAATTTACTACCTTTCCTTGCACTGGGGAAGCATCTCAAGACGTAAACCAATAAGAAATGATAATTTCATTTGACATACTACTTAATGGTATGTCCTCACGCATGCTCACAATTTCACAGTTAATATTATTAAAAGCCCAGAACACAGTCAAAAATAGCTACCAATCAAATGTTGTGAACTGAGAGTTATACGAAAGGAAGCATTCCGTCCGTTATATTTCTATTTTCATACCAAATGTTATATTTGTACTTAGCCAAATACCAATTTTAATATTTATTGTGATAGACTTTTAAATAAAATGATTCTATGTTTGTTAACTTTTATATTTTAGTATTTGAAAAAGTGTACAATGCACTCAAATGATATTGTGATAGTATGTAAGGTAACTGTTAGTAAGAGAATATTTATACTTCTTCGATTTATAATTTCAATCCATTAAAAATGGCAAATTTTGTACAGTTTATTTATTTGCAGACAGTCCAAAAGGTTCATTCTTCCTATATCGCAAATATGTAAAAGTTCTAGATTATCTGAGGTTGTTGTATTTTATTAGTTATATATATCCATATATAACTTATATATATATATACAACTTAGAATTTGTTGAATCCTGTTATTTAAAGTAAAATTGGTCTTTCTTAGGATTTTGGATTTCACAAATAAAATCAAAAAGTATAAGGATAAAATATATATAATAGACGGATTCAAAAAAATCGACTATTTTTTTTCCTTAAATATATCGAAAATATTGTTGGAAATGATGAAAAAAAATCCTGTGAAAGTTACAGTCCTTAATATTAATATTAAGATGTCCCGCATGGTAAATTTCAATTTCCCGTATGATTAACATGGCAGAGCTTGTTTTTTTGAGTTTAGAATTTTATAACTCTATAATCGTTTATCAAAAAAGCTAGACTGAATCATTTTCTTGTGTAAAATTGAACTCTCTACAAAAAAGCTATCCCAGAATTTTTCGATAAACCGACGCGTTTTGAAGTTATTCAACTTTAAAAAATAATTTATAATATTTTCTCATTTTTTTCCAATTTTTTGACGAAACTATCAAGTTTATCGAAAAATTTTATCGAATTTTATATATTTTCTATTTCTTTTGGTTTAACAGATCTTTTTATTCAACTGTAAAATTTCTAATACTATTGTATCTCAATTTTTCAATGAATTAAAGTTAAACCAAAAGAAATATAAAATACAAAAAATTTTTAAAATTCGACAAAATTTCTTGATAAACTTGATAGTTTAGTCAAAAAATTGGAAAAAAATGAGAAAATATTATAAATTATATTTTAAAGTTGAATAACTTCAAAACGCGTCGGTTTATCGAAAAATTCTAGAATAGCTTTTTTGTAGAGCCTTCAATTTTACACAAGAAAATGATTTAGTCTAGCTTTTTCATAAACGATTAAAGAGTTATAAAATTCTAAACTCAAAAAAATAGCTTTCCCATGTTAATCTTACGGGAAATTGAAATTTACCATGCGGGACATATTAATATTAAGGGCTGTAACTTTCACAGGTTTTTTTTCATCATTTCCAACAATATTTTCGATATATTTAAAAAAGTCGATTTTTTTGAATCAGTCTAATATATATATATATATATATATATATATTATATATATATATATATTATATATATATATATATATATATATATATATATATACCCATATATATATGGATGAAACAGATGAAACAGATTTTGTGTTTGCTTTTGTTTGAAATGTTCTTCAAAATCACGTCCAGTTTTTCCGAAGTAGGCTGTTGAACAGTTGTCACATCTTTATACCTGATTTATTAAATTTATTCTGTTAAAAAGTATTTTGTATTATTTGAGAAGAATGTTCTCACGTGTAATTGTTTAATTTGAAAAAATAACTTATGAATTCGTTTGAACTTGAGCCTGCTTAATTGAAATTAATGTATTGGTTTTCTGGTTTTTCTAGAATAGAGTACAATAATGTTGAGGTTTTTTTTTCTTTCGTGTGATTATCTGTTTTTTGAGTTGTATGGTTATATTACTATATGTTTTATTGTTTATTTCTGTTTCAAATTATTTGGTTGAGAGGCGAATGGTGAATGCCCCATGTACCATTGAATTATAAGCTGCTAATTTATGACTTATGTGATTGAATGAATCCATTGGTATTGTGACAACTGTAAAGGTTTCTTTCCTAAAAATGTAAAATTTGAGGCAATTATTGTTATGGTAGGTGGTTGTTAGGTCTAGAAAATTTATCGCGTTGTTTGACTGTATTTTTAGCGTGAATTGTATATTTTTGTGTATATTATTCAGTAAACTTAGGTATCTGTTTAATTGTCTAATAAAACCGAAAAACTCTACTATTATATCATCTAGTTCGAGGTACTAGAAAGCGATGTTTTAATGACACTAGGTGGTTGGGAATGATTTTTTTCAATTTATTCCTGAAAATATCTGCTATTAATTTGCTGTGTGAGAACCATCAGAAGGCCTGTATTTTTTTGAATTTTTGTTATTATATAGAAAATTTCAAGCAGGTTGCACAATTTGGAGGCTAAATATGAGTTACAAACTTTGAATATCAAAACAGATTCAATCTGTTAGTCTTTTTTATTTAAAAAAAATTTAATTCAAAAACTTTTAGAATTGAATTAATGTAAAAAAATATAGGCACTGCTTATATTTAATAGAAATATCAAATCAAAACTCATTATACAATATCAAATGGAATAAAAAACCCAACAAATATAAATTGTCAATTGAAATTAATAAATAAATAATTATTTCAATGTTTCGTTCCAAGCATGCGCACCTGAACTCTTCAGACAGGCGTGGTGCGCATGTCTGCCTGTGACAAAACATTTTGTTTCTGATCTTATGTTTATAAAAACTAAATCTTTTTCAAAAATACACAACATAATTTTAATATTTTCTCCAAAAATAATTTATTTGAAATATTCAATATATTTAAATAAGTTACTTCAAAAACTCTCAAAACATGTAGCACATCCTCAAAAAAAAATTAGAATTCAGATGAGGTCAGTCCAACTTCACATTTTAAAAATATAATCAGTTGACAATGAATAAATAACTGACCCATAAGACCTCGTGGAATCCTTGTTTGATCAACATTAAAACTAGGTACATTTAAAATCCAAGGTACTCTATAATCTATGCTCACCACAAAAATCACACAAAGTTCGTTAAACCACCCGATATAAATATTATGAATTTTTTTTTAAAAACCTAATATAATTATTTATTATATTTAAAATAACCCTTAAACGGCGTTGTGGTAGTCCCTCGGACTCTCTCATGTTGAAATAATCGTGTAAACTTTGTTTTTATTGGACGAATGATTCGCGCGTCAGAATACCTTCCTGTGGTGGGATAATTCATCGATAGCTCACTGGCCTTCGTGAATTCTCACATGTAGAACGTATTCTGAGCATTTTAGAGTCCGTCGGACTCCGTGACGCGGTTAGTGTAATTTTTCGATTTGAGACCATGGCGCGAAATCCGAACGTAGTGAAGGCAACAGATTCAAAGTTTGAACAAACTCTTCACAAGTGGTTTGATGAAGTGGATACCGATTATTCAGACCAAGATTGCCATCCTGAGGGTGATATTGATGAAGACTGTGCCATACCTAGGGACCATGAAACATGTAGTGAACTCTCTTATGACGAATCAGAGGACGAAAATGATATGGAGTTAATAGATAGGATAATGAAGAGGACTGAATTGAGAGGAAGATTTATGCGACCACTAAATTTTCTTACATCCTGCAACTGAGAATAAATTTAAAGAAATAATATAACAACTTAAAAATAAGAAAGCTCCCGTTATTGATAATATCAAAGTAGAAACACTCGATCTCATTTCTAACAAATATCTAAACCACTTACATATTCAATAAATGGCTGAAACAGGGGTATTTGGCCTCAATATTCAAAACGGCCGTGGTGACACCTATTCATAAAAGTGTAGTTAAGATTGATGTTTCTAATTAAAAACCTATTAGCTTGATCACATATCTATCCAAAATATTGGAGAAGGTTAGAAGAGGTCAGAAGAGGTTGAATAGATTCCTCGAAAAGTAGAATCTTATGTCAAAATCGCAGTGTGGATTTAAAGAAGACATGTCCACTCAGAATCCGATAAAAATATTGACACAAAATATATATATATATATATATATAGGTGCTTGGGTGGATCTAGACCATCAACTATCTTCATAGATTTGAAAAAAGCCTTCGATACCGTAGAACACTCTATATTGTTCGAAACGCTAGATATGCGGATAAGAGGCATACCACAAAATCTTTTCAGAAGTTATCTATTAGATAGGTGGCAGAGGGTGAAAATTGATAACAGTATGAGTGATGAAAAAAAACCTTTATATGAGGTGTACCCCAAGGAACACTTCTAGGGCCAATATTGTTTATTGTTTATATTAACAGCCTCTTCTTATTGAATTACCACTCAGAGGTTATCAGCTTTGCTAAAGACACAGTCATATTTTACCAAGACGATAACTGGTTCAATCTGAAAGTTAAGCTTGAGTACAACTTGAGCAAAATGAAAATGTGGTTTGTTTTCAATAAACTTGGAAAAAACGTATTACTCACCATTCAGCAGCTATAATATATCCCTGCCAGAATATGACAATATCCCACATGGCCGTCATCAAACCTTACAAAAAAATCAAATACTTCGGTATAATTCTGTATAACCTTCCAAGATGGGATCAACAAGTATTACATCTCAAAAAAATAAGAAGCATACTCAACCATAAACATAAAATCATTTTGTAAAGTAGTCTGGTGAAATCTCATTTGAATAACGACATAATAAGTTAGGGAGGAGTCTCTAAAAGACATCTGCGTTCTCTTGAAGTCATTCAAAGACGTTTCCTAAGGTGTATTCTTCAAAAAAGTATTCTAGCGACCTCCTCTACTCGGAGACTGCAATATTCGACCCAAGGCAACTATTCTTCATAAATATAATTGGAGTTCAAAATAAACACAAAAACGAATTAATTACCTATACTCATAACTATGCAACCAGCCACAAGAACAAGAAAGTATTGTGATACCAGTCATGCAAAAGTCGGTCGGTTAAAGGAACTATCCTTACTTGTGTCCTAAACTATTCAGCGGTTTACCAGAAACGCTAGAATGCGAGTCGAACCCCAGAAAATTTAAAAATAAACTTAAACTTTATGTTCATCATGTAATAAAGGGCCTTTGTTATACTTAGGAATACATAAATAAATGTTGATCTAAAGAAGTCTATTTAAATGAGACTCGGGGACTTGAGGGTCGTAGCCGATAATTAATAATCATTAATAAGGAATATGAGCTATGGTAATAGAAAGTTCTAGAAATCGAGACAGTGTAACATACTTCTATATAACAATTCTATACTCGAACAAACTCGACAGGGTTTTGTAGATCACAGAGGCAATTTGAAGACATGCGCACGTTTCAAACTGATTGGTTTTCGTCAGTGCAATGTATGCTAGTGACTCCAAATCTGTCCAGTATCTATATTCGCTATACACAGAGACTCTAAGATATTAACTAACGCCATCTAGAGTCTGCAAAATACATACAAGACATACCTTTGCGTGTTAATTCAAGTAAAGAAATGTATTCTCGATATTTTCACGTTACAAACGCAGAACAAACTTTCCTCATGCTCAAATCAGACCATATAGATTTATGGTCAACCTCAACATTAACACCAAAGCCATGTTTCGAAAGATATGCTGTGTATCTGATGGGACCAAGGGTGCTAAGTCATGGTGATTCAATTGCGGGTGATCGGTACAGACTTGCACTGATTTGAATTAGGCATTACAAGAAAAACGGCCGAAATATAAGAACAGACATGATAAAGTTATTCAACGTTCGGCCTCGCGTCGCAAATATTGTCAAAACATATTTAGAAACGATCGAATGGGATATCCTACCGCACCCGCCATATTCTTTGGACATTACTCCTTCTGACTACAGGCTATTTCGACGGATGCAATATGATTTGGCAGGTCACTGCTTCACTTCTTTCGGAGAATTCGAAAATTGGCTTTAAAAATGGATTGCCTCAAAGGACAAAAAGTTTTTCCGAGGGGGATTCGGAAATTACTTGAGAGACTTGGAAGATTACTACACTGCTCAAAAATTGAAGTGGGCTATTTGCGTAATAATTTATAAGGGAAAATGAAAAGGCAATTTTGTATATGTACATACGGTTAACCTACCTGGAAGGGCAACAATAAGAAAGGCAGTAGCAGAGCGACAACATAGTAGAGAAATAAACAAAATGAAGATTTTGACCTGAAGGTTTCTTCTGTTAGAAACACCTTGAGTTCACAGTTTAATATCGGGTGGAACCTCGTCTACCTTTTACGGCCAGTTTCATAAACAACATCAAAAGGCTCCTTTATGATAAAGTCCCTTTATGAAAAAGGATCCTTTAAATGGGACCAATCTCACGTATCAGTTCCATAAACGCACATCTACCGTCCTTTACTTAAAGCTTAAAGGTTCCGACTGTTGTCTATCCTGAGAACTAGTGGTTTTACGAATATAGTTGGTGATATTCTGTAAAAATTGTGAGTTATGCGTCGGTACTTGTGAGAGAAAAAGAAAAGAAGCATAAACCAGTCTCTGCATAAACATGGTTATGTGCAAAAGACAGTATATTGGAATTGATATCATTATATTATTATTACGTTCGAATTGCTATATTTTAGTAAACGTGAGTTATTTGAGTTAAAATGGAAGACGAGAGAAAAAAACAGTATTACTTTTAAACCTTAGGAGGAATTACGTCTCTTCGAATTGATTTAAAAACGGAATTTTAATGTTATAGAATAAAGCCTGGCAGATAATAGCAACTGCTTTCAATGCTCAACTCTCCATTGGAAAAATAGGGACGAGCTCAAATCCAAATACAATATAAACAAATGGTAGAAATTACTATGTTTTACTACCAATAAAAAGATATATTACACATGTTCTTGTGACTCGAGTTTTGGAAAGTGAACTATCCCATCATCAGACAACTGTTGTCTGATGATGATTAATGCCATGCATTTCTATCTGTCGTTGATAAGTCTTGCCCGCTGTGGACATCAATTAATAACATTTACAACATTATAGTCGATTAAAATTGTCGCCAATGGCTGCCGCAGAGGGAACAATAATTGGTCCTAGAACCAAATCACGATTCCTTACCGGTGTCGTGGTTGCGTTAATGAGGATAATAAGATCTGAGCGCCCATTAAAACAAACTCATACTGAGCCTCCACCGAAAATAATTGTTGGCGTCATGAAATTTTCATTATAACATTGACCTCGTTCTCGCCACACCAACATTCGCCCATCAGATTGATACAGACGAAATTTGGAGTCATTCATGAACAGGCAGGCAGGATCTCCATCTGTGCGCGTCCCATTTCTCATGTTCAAGAACCCAGCCCTGTGCTCCCTACTCAGTCACCTGGCGGATCTTCTTGCCCTCAAATTAAAACTGTGCAACCTATTCCAGATTGTTTGATCAGAAACTATCCTACCGGTAGCTTTCCGGAATGAGCTATTAATTGTGGATGCCGTGAAGAAGGGATTTCGTCGTGAAATGAACCGTATCAGCCGATCGTCCATCCCCATGAGTATATGGAGCACTTCCACTAATACGATAGCGATTCCACGCTCTATTTTATTTATCCCGATACTCCTAGATCTTCCATGAAGATCCCTCAGAAGCATTTTCAGATTGTGCGAGTTAGAAGTTCAGTTGAGTTCTGGTTAGGCTTTGTTACTGCAGTCTTACGCCACTTAAGGTAACAGTAGTGTTCATTTTCGATTCAACAGTGAAATGGTGGCCGACACCCATCCAACTAGAAAATTTATTTCCTACCTGAACAGGATTTGAACCCGCGATCATTCGGTTACGAGCCCTATGCTCTTACCACTGAGCTGTCAACACTCATATTTTACGAAGTATACTGTTCAAAACCCGGAGACGGTAAGTAACTTCTTCTTACGTCAAACCTTCGTTTGAAGAACACACCAATTATTCAAGCTCGACAATTACCTAATCCACACATCCACACATCACCTAATCCTACACAACACCAGATCGATTGCAATAGCACATTATTGCACAAAAAAAGAAGATTATACACCTACAAGAAATGAGTTTTTTGTAATCAGCCATTCAGTGTCATGTCATATTTTGCGTGTTTAATACTCAAACATACGCCTAATATGTAATAATAATAATAATATGAATATCCACTTCAATTTTTGAGCAGTGTAGTAAGTAGTAATGGGCAATATTCTTATTAATTTGTTAATTTCTCATCTTTCAAGATGAATGCATTTTTGAGTTAAAATAACGCAACGAATTAATTTGTATTCCTAATAATATTCAATCATGTTCCAATTTTACATCTAAGAATATCCCCCAAAAATATTAATTTGATTGAATACTCACGTTTCGTAATTCGTAATTTGTAAATAGTAATAGATCAGTGAAACGACCACAAGTAAATACGTACGATAAATCCTATGAAAATAAACTCAGAAAATTCTATTTCTCAATGTGGTCCCCTAGAACTTAAATACATTTGAAATAAGTTTCTCTAAACCTTGTGAATAATATTCTTCCGTCTTCTCAAAATATGTATTTGCTACCTGCAGTTCTTTATCGTCGGAAAATCGCTTCCCACGAAGATATTTTCTCACATTTGGAAATAGGTGGTAATCACTGGGGACCAAGTCCGGACTGTACGGAGGATGAGTAATTTCTAAGAAGCTACAGCAACCTTCGCCACGTGGGCCTTGTGAACCGGCGCGTTGTCATGAAGCAGCAACAGCCCCGCTGTGAGTTTTCCTCGCCTTTTTCCTTTAGTTGCTTCTCTTAAGTTAGGCAAAGTGGTTGCGTATGACGTTGCTGTGATGCTTCCACCCTTTTTGGTGTTTTTCATCAATAAAATACCTTTAGACTCCCAAAAAACCGTAGCTATTATTTTTCCAGCGGATGCGACGACTTCAAACTTCTTTGGGGGCTGTGCACCCTTTTCAATCCACTGCATGGGCTCTTGTTTACTCTCAGGGTCATAGTGATGCACCCATGTATCATCCCCAGTAACCAGCCGGTTGAAAATGGTCGATAGGTCTTCTCCACAGAGCTGTAAAAACTCGCACTTGCTTTTAAGGTGCAGTGAGAACTCTCGTTACCCATCTTGCACTGACATTGGCCATAAAGGATAGCAGGTATGGTACCCACGGATAGTTTGTCATCTCTGATTTTTATTCTTGCATCTTCAAATACCAACTTCTCCACCTTTTTTACATTTTCTTCAGCTAACAGACCCGAGCGAGAGTTATCTTCAATGCTTCCTCTGCCCTCTTTGAATTCACTTGATCACTTTTGAACGGTGAATAACGACGGGGCACAGTTTTGGTAAACAGCAACCATCTCGTCATGAATGATATTTTGATTTTTCCTTACTTAGTGAGGAACTTCATAACAACGCGATGCTCGATTTTCTTCATCATTATGGCGTCAGTCTTTCACTGAGGATACTTAGAAAGCTTGTGATCGTGAATTAGTGAAATTTTATATTTATACCCTCAGATGTTATCATTAGTAGATGAGATAATTAGATTACTCACATTATTAGCCCAATACCGAAAATAAATTGAACGCCCCTCATATCTCTTTATTCAGAAACGAATATTCATGTGAAGAAATACCCTGAAATTGAGTTGATTTGAATTTCAAAAATAAAACAAATGCATTCAGAAAAAAACGCTCCAAATTTTACATGAATGTTGCTTGTTCATATTCACATTCACGTCGGTCCTCTGAATATTTGCCACCTTATCCTAACCTCATGATATTAAATAAGGTTATTCTGATTTTCACAAATTTTTATTGTTATTTAAAACAACAATTGTTAGACTATCACTGTAGCATCTTATATTTTGAATAAAGAACAGTTATTATTCATCTTTAATATTCACCCTTTCCCTCTTATCTTAATTACGTTCCATTATTAGGTTCAAAACTAACGTGTATAAAATTTCAACGTGAATTAATTATTCTTAAAGTTATTCAGGTGTGAAAATTTTAACGAACAATCATATTCAACATTTTAGTTTGATGGAATTCCCCACTTATAGCATGATATTCATTCATGTCATAAAGTGAAGCAATTCAAAAGTATGAAAATAACTAGATAACTATTCCAATTAATCGGCGAATACCTTTGATCAGATTATAACTCTTTTTGGTGCAATAAATTTTTCGATAAAATATTTTGAATAATAACGGTTGGATGATGTTTTTGGGTGCGTACCAATTTTATCACCACACCTTATCTCACTGTTTCAAGACAAAACTTATATTAGGGAGCATCACGCAGAATGAAATAGTTACTTCCAATTCACTTCAGAAGTTATAATGCTGAGACCAACGTTAATTTTTATTTCACTGTTTGCGTTGCAGGTAAGGAAATATATGGTTTTGAACTATGGGTGTGATTTCACGTGAATAATGATAAGTACCCAATGTGTATCTAACGCTCTAAAGCATTTTTTTGAAGCGGGTTTGTACCAAAATCTGAGTGTATATTAACATTTTTTCGAATATATTTGAAAAAGGAGAAGGAAAATTTATCTGGTGAAAACATTTAACTTATTTTAAATGTTATATCTGCAAAACCTTCTATTTGGAAAAACCAAAATATATCGTGCTTTAGGGAGAAATTATTTTGAAACCCATTTAAATTCCTTCAATAGAAGTGTTGATTTTGTAAAAAAGTGCAAATCTCACGGAAGCTAGGTTACAAGTATAATAAAAAATTTGAAAGAACATGATCCGAGTCAGGAAATATCGTAAACGATTTTCACAAAAAATTCAACAAAGCCTAAGTAAATTTAAATTGAATGCGTATATTTTTGATGAAGATTATTATTTGATTTTAAATATTAAACAGAAGTATTGCGTAAAATCTCTACATAATTTAATTCAAAGTTGTTAAATCAAATTTTTTTTTATTCATTATTTATTAGCAATCAAAAATACAATATTTCTATAAGCTAATCTGCTATCTATAAGAGCATTGTGGCCTTAAGGAACTTTAAAAGGTCTTCTCCATTGAGAGAACCCCTTCCACCCTATTTCAGGTCTACTGGCCAGCACCTTCTGAGTCTTTTACAGTTCAAAGGTTGTATTAGTGGATGTAGTATGTTGTTTACATCAGCCTCAATTCTGATGTGGTGTTTTTCACTTTTTTCTTTGATGACATCCTTCACATGCGGTGTTTTTAGGTCTTCATGTAGAGTTATATTTGTTATGAGCATTGGTTATTATTCTCAAAATTTTTGATTGACTTCTTTGTATTATGGCTATATTCTATTTACTGGAACATCCCCAGATCTCAATTCCACACACCCATATGGGTTTTATAACTGTCTTGTATAAAAGAATTTTGTTTTCTAGCGAGAGCTTGGATTTGCTACCTATAAGCCAGTTGAGTTCTTTCATTTTTAGGTCTATTTGTTTCCTTTTTTTAACAATATGTTCCTTCCAAGTTAATTTATTGTCCAGATGTACACCCAAATATTTGGTGGACGGGGCATCTGGTATATATATATATATATATATATATATATATATATATATATATATATTATTCATGTATATGGGGGGACACTGCTGTTTACGAAGGGTGAAGTTTACCTGTACTGACTTTGTTTCATTGATCTTGATTCTCCATTTACGAAGCCATTTTTCTATCTGATGGAGATGACACTGTAATTTGTGTCATGGTCTTCATCGATTGCAAGAATTGCTGTATCATCTGCAAAAATTCCCATTATAGTATTCACACTTATAGGGAGGTCTGCTGTGTACAATATATATTAGGGGCCCAAGAACGCTTCCTCCGGATTGAATTGGATGCTCATCAGAGACCTTACCATCTACACGTACCATGAATGTCCTTTTAATAAGGTAGGATATCATTATCCTAAAGTAACATATTGGCAAACATTTCTTCACTTTATAAAGAAGGCCAAGATGCCAGATTTTATCAAAGGCTTGACTTACATCCAGGAAAACAGATGTGCAGTACTTTTTGTTATCCAGGGCTTTATTTATCTCATATCCTAAAGTAACATATTGGCAAACATTTCTTGACTTTATAAAGAAGGCCAAGATGCCAGATTTTATCAAAGGCTTGACTTACATCCAGGAAAACAGATGTGCAGTACTTTTTGTTATCCAGGGCTTTATTTATCTCATGGCTTATTCTGTGAGTCTGTTATATAGTGGAGTGATTCGTTCTAAATCTGAATTGATGTTAAGGTATCCATTCATCTGTGTTCGTATCAGATTTTAGTCTTGAAAGCAAGAGTTTTTAAAAATTTCTGATAAATCTGGTAAAAGGCTGATAGGTCGATATGAGGTTAAAGCTTTTGGGTCTGTACCTAGTTTTAAAATGAGAATTATTTCAGCAATTTTCAGTTGTTCTGACCAATAACTTTGCTTCAATATTGCATTGCCCTTCTTTGGCATTTCTTTAATCATTTTAGGTGTTATTCTGTCCACTCCGGGCGATTTTCGTATATTTAGGTATTTTACTTCATTATGAAATTCTTTTATGGTTAGTTTCTTGATAGGTGTTATGGTGAAAGGAATATCTGATAGGTCTCGTTCAATTTCGTCATTTAGTCCATCATCGTTGGGTTTAAATACTTCAGCTAGGGGTTCAGCAAATGTTTTAGCTTTCTATTCATCATTCTTGCCCATTGAAGAGTTGACCCATTCAAATCGTGTAAGGGAGGTATATGCATATTTGTCTTTC
The DNA here is from genome assembly GCA_034642435.1 of Megalocaria dilatata. Taxonomy (NCBI): domain Eukaryota; kingdom Metazoa; phylum Arthropoda; class Insecta; order Coleoptera; family Coccinellidae; genus Megalocaria; species Megalocaria dilatata. The sequence goes on along the minus strand of CM067854.1, from coordinate 58,063,320 downwards.
TCGAATTTTTGATCGGTTTCCACACTGAATTATCATATCTATTCAGACCAGTTCTCTCATTTTCTATTTTAATTGATTTGCTATTTTATTGAGAAATTTCTTGTCTGAAGGAGAATATGTCTGGTGCCATGCCCTTCTGGCTTTTTTTCTGTACTAGAAGTTTTTTTATTTCTTCTGGTATGTTAAATGTTCTTTTCTTTGCTTCAGAAGTAGGGGTAGCTTCTTCAGCGGATTGTTTGAGGATACTAACAGAAGTTGTCAGTGCTTCATCTATTTCAATTGGATTTTTAAGACTAACTTCTAGATAGATATGTTCCTCAATGAATCTTCTGTATTTATTCCAGTCTGTTTTTTGTTATGTATTTTTGGTATTTATTGTTTGTGAACAACAGAACTGCTTATGGTAGCTATTATGGGTGAGTAATCAGATGAAAGATCGTGGCTTGAAATAATATCTATGTAAGTGGGAGAAATATTATACCATTTACGATGAAGAAATCCAGCAAATCGGGGATTTTGTTAGGATCTGTGGGTCAATAAGTAGCACTCCCAGTTCATAGGATACAGTTATTATTTTCCTATATAAGGTTGGCCAGCTCTCTACCTTTTGTTGTTGTCAATCGTGATCCGAACAGAGTGTGCTTGCTGTTGTAATCGCCTCCTGCAACGAATTTAGATCCCAGAGTTTAGAAGAAATGTTTAAAATTTTCTTTTTTAATATTATGCTGGGGTGGGCAGTATACAGCAGCAACAATTAGATCATATGGGAGTATTTGAACTTTTATTATAGTGGCTTGTAAAAGATCATATTCGTATTTTGGCAGTTCTGTGTGATGGATGGTGTTCTTGATTATTATTGCAATACCAGCATGTGCAGTATTGTCGTGATTTGTACAATAAGGGGTATAGTTTGCTATATTAAAGTAGAATTTTTGGGTAAAATGCGTTTCACTTATAAGGAGAATATCTATGAAGTTCTGATGTAGAAAATATTCGATTTCATTTTTGTGCTCTAGAAGGCCATTGGCGTTCCACTGAGCTACTAACATGGTTTTAAATTCCTCTAAAAATCTGTTCATAATGATATTCATCTCATTTGATGGTTCATTATATGTGTCCTTTGTCGCATCTGCATAGCTTCTAGACTGGTATTGTTGTCGTAAATATTGATTATTTGCTTCTGTAGTAGTTGTAGCTACTGTAATATAATTTTGCGATTCATTTGTGTAGGTTTATTGTTTTGTATATTCAGTCTGTTATTTCCATTATTTTTCTTCATGAGGCTATGATAGAATTCACATCCTCTATAGTTCTGGCTGGATGGGCTCCTTCGCATAATGCACATTTAGCTGGGGTGTCTCTATTTTATTTGCAGGCTGTAGTGTTGTGAAATTCTCCGCATTTAACACAAGCATATGGACTATTACAATATGTTTTGGAATGTCCATATTGCTGACATCTTGTACATTTTGTAATTCCTGTGATTTTCCTTCTATTTGTATTGATCTATTCTGCAGATATTGGACTCTATAGACATCTTTATTGTTGCTGGCAGGTTCTAAGTCAACAAAAAACATATTTAGGGGTTCTTTTGAAACTCTCTGTCGACAATTAAGGATATTCCTAAGTTGGCGTCCTTTTTTGGCCAATTCTTGTTTCACTTCTTCAGCATCGGTAGTGTGATGGAGATGCTTGATAACAACCCTGTATGCACGGTCTTCTTTGGGTTGATATGTATGATGCATCACATTGTTTATCTTTCATATATCTTATGAGTTTTCTATAAATTTTTGGCAATTCACAATTGATTTTTATTGTATTGTCTGCTAGACATTTTGTAATGTATTTTCCATCTTCTGCTACACTTCCCAGTTTCTTCTCTATTTCTCCATAATTAATCACACCATAAACGAATATAGGTGGAGGTTTGGGTATTTTATTGGTATTATCCATGTTTTCAGCAATTGCATCTATCTTTTCACTTGTTTCTCCCAACAGGTTATATCTGTTGTTTGTTGTTGGAACAGAGTTATTAGAACTAATTTTTCTCTTTTTGGTGGTTTTGGTCCTTACTGTCTGCCATGAATTATTTGCTTGCTCATTTGCAGGAAACCCTAAAAATTCTTCATCACTAGTAGATGACATTCTACAGTAGTTGTTGTTTGAGGCTGAGGCTATTTCTTGTATAGTGTTTTTCATTTGGGCATCCTGTATAGTTTTCTGATTACTTATCAGATCTCTGATATTGAAATCTGATGTTGAACTCATGTTTACTTCTACTCCCTTACCGTTTATCTCTTTCATATGTCATCTGGTCTAATTATGATTAACAGTTTTTGTTGATATATTTTCCGGATTTTGATTTCCTCTCAATATATGAAATGAAATCGAGTTTCGGAAAAAACTCCTGGTTTACGGGAGATTTTCAGTTGTTTTTTTCACTTCACAGAATAACCAAATATTTAACCACTTGGTGAAACTATTTTCATGAATTTATTTTCACTTTTATAGCAAAGAATTTCTAATTTTGAAGAGAGTTTTCAAATACGTGTTCACACTGATAACGACTTTCTCACTATTAAATCAAAATTCAAATTAAAATTTCAAAACTAAATTTCTATTTCAGTAGACATAAATAATTCACAAATCTGGTACAGTATTTGAAAACATAAAAGAATCTATAAAAAATAAAATTGATATAAATTAAATAACATGGTTGATATTACTGTTGTATATTATGACTCACAAATTCAGAACCAAAAAATGTCATGAAAATTAAAAAATGACGTTTGAAAACCTCCGAAATCGTCAGTTAATCTTCAGAATTATTAATAAGAACTACCAAGAGAAACTATATATCATCAATAAAAATAAAAATTACGTTTATTCACCTCGGTTCAATATATAAAAAATATCACGAAATATTGGGGCGAAAGCCCATTAAAAGCTTGAATTCTATTTTGCCCAAAAGAATACATCCTATCTTAAGATATAACACCATCTGAAATTCGAAGATCTGAAATGTAAATGGTTAACTCATAACAAATATGTTAACTTTATGTTCATCAAAATCACAAAAATTATCATAAAAATAGGCACGATTAAAGCTTCAATATAGTAGAGAATATGGTACGCATGTGAGAAACAAAATCGCAAAGTATAAATTTTATACTATATACATAATGAGATAAATTCAATAAGTATGTTCTTGATAAAGGTTTATATTTAATTTTAAAAATAGAAACACCATTTTTCTGTAAATATATTATGTTTCGATTCAAAAAAATTAAATCAAAATGAAACTGAGTTTCTATCTAAGTAGACATATTGAATTCCCAAATCTTGTACAATATTCCAAAATATACAGGAATCTATAGAAAATAAATGAAATTGATAGAAATAAAACAACATACATTGCTGATACAGTACACTGTATGTTCCAATATTATGTCTAACAAATTCTGCTCCAGAAATGCCCTATATAAAATAAGAATATAACACATTCTTCAGAACTGCATTTGAAAATGTCATCTAAAATAATCAGTCGACTTTTGGAATGAAAACTATCAAAAAAAAATCTATCATGGCCTTAGTATATGATACTATTTGAAATTCGAAAAACTGAAATATATGGGGTTAACTCAAAATTAATTTTTATGATAGATTGTGCCGTTGCTTGGTAGAAATCAGTTGTAATTGTCATTATAAAATAAAACAGTTGTTTACATTTTCTACTTTATTTTTGGTATTGACGTACGTTTCGTCTTTGCTAGAAAGACGAAACGTCTTTCGTCGTACGTACCTTGAAAGGTATTCTGATGAAGTCTTTCTAGCAAAGACGAAACGTACGTCAATACCAAAAATAAAGTAGAAAATGTAAACAAGTGTTTTATTTTATAATGACAATCAAAATTAATTGTCAACTAAATTTTCTTTCAAATTATAAAACATTATAATAATAGGTACGTTCCATATTTTGATTTTCTACAAGGTATTTTGAGTGCAGAATTTTTTAGTCATAATATTCAAATGAAATAGTGCACTGTATCAGTTATATATAATATATTATTCAATTTCTATCAATGTGAAGGGATATACAGCATAAAAATCCTGCAGCTTGCTACACAGTGCTTATCTAACAAAATGGACAATTTGTCAGTACTACTAAATATGGAAAAACCAGATATTGTTAGCATAGCAGAACACTGGTGTGATTATGGCGGTATCGATGTTATGTGTGTTTCGGAATATTTTATGGCCTAAAATTTCTATCGTCCTACTAGGAGACATGGTGGAACTGTAGTGTATGTAAGAGATGGTCTTAAAGTGCGTGATCTGGATGTCTGCAAGGGTTCGGTTGAAATGGAGTGCGCGATGTGTGCCATTGGGTTCGACAGCGGAGATTCCAGAGTAGCTGTTCTAAGTGTTTATAGACCCCCTACAGGTAACAGGACAGTATTGCTGTAGATTGACTGACCACATTTTTCCGTGTGGTGATCTAAACGTGGATTTTTTGAAAAATAATTGTAGACTAAAGCAACTTTTCAGTGAATTGTTGGATTGTTTCGGTTTGAAAGTAAATTCAGTTCACACAAACCCGACATTTCTTCTTCTTCTTCTTCTTTACGAAAGCTTGCTAGCTTGTTCCACCCATTTTCCTCCTCTCGTTCTTGAGATGTTGAGGTCCAGCTGTCCTTCCACCTCTTTGGCGGTCTTCCTACGGGTCGTTTGGATGCTGGTCTTCCGTTTCTAGCGATTTTTGCTATTCTGTCGCCTGTCATACGTGAGACATGTTAATTCCAGAACCTTCTCCTCGCGCGGGTCCATCTAACTACGTCCTCCGTCTGGCATTCCCTTCTGATCTCGTCGCTCCTTCTCTGGTCTCTCAATGTGTTCCCCGTTATTGCCCTCAAAACTCGCATCTCATTTGTCCGTGCTATTCTTTTAGTTTCAGCTGTATCTGCTCTTGTTTCCGCCGCGTATGCCATCACGGGTCTGACGCACGCTTTGTAAATTCTGACTTTACTGGTTGTTGTCATGCAGTTGTTCTTCCAGATGATATTCTTTAAGGCTCCCGCTAATCTGGCTGCCTTATTCATCTGATGTCTTACAGTATCTTTTAAGCTCCCATATGGCGATATCGTAGATATCGCCTAGATAGTTAAAGGAGAATACTTGTTCGATGATGTTGTTATTTATCTCCAGCTTACATCAGCGAGGTTCCCTGGCAATTACCATGCTCTTAGTTTTGGGGATCGATATTACCATGTTGAGTTTCAGAGCCTCCCTGTGAAATACCTGCATCAACCATTGCAGCCCGTCTTCGCTATCCGCAAATAATGTTGCGTCATCTGCATAACACTAGATCTTCAACAGTTCGTTACCCATTCTGTATCCTTGGTTCACTTTTCGTACGTTATGTATTATCCTGTTCATTATCAGATTGAATAACAGTGGGCTAAGACTATCTCCCTGTCTCACCCCTAGGTTGATCTTTACTTCATCGGTTGTAGTTGCTCTTGTCTTGACTGTGGTAGTGTTGCCTGTGTTTAGTTGTTTGATCGTCTCTACAATGTTTGGGTGTATTCCTCTATGCTTCAGTTCGTCCACAACATCCGTCAGTTGTATTCTGTCGGATGCCTTACTCAAGTCTATGAAGCACATGTACGCAGGTTTGTCATATTCAATGGCTTTCTCCATTACTTGTCTGACAACGAATACAGCATCGACCGTGGAACGATTTTTGCGGAAACCCTGTTGTTCTTCACTTAACGTGGTGTGTTGCAATATATGTTGTCCCAGTATGCGAGTGAACAGTTTCATGGAGGTGTTCAATAATGATATTCCTCTGTAGTTTGCTGGATCTGATGTTTTCCCCTTTTTGAATAGAGGTATTGTTATGCTCTGTTTCCATTCGTCTGGTATTACTGCGCTCCCTAGGATCTTATTGAAGAGTTTGGTGAGCTGTTCGGCCAATCTTACTCCTCGTGTTTCAACAATTCATTAGGAATGTTGTCTAGACCGGGAGTTTTCCCGTTTTTGAGATGTTTCATTTCGTTCATCACTTCTTCTGTTGTAACCCGCTTGTCCTCTTCCAAGCTTAGTGCATATTCTCGCCGCAGATTTTTTCTCCTTTCTGGTCGCTGGTCGTTATTCTGGTGCAAACTTGTGAAGTACTCTTTCCATTTATCCGCGGTGATGTTATGTATTTGTACTGTCTCATTTACTTCCTTTTTCGCGGCTCTGAACATTTTCCATATGCGCTTTTGAGTTCCATATAGGTCATTTTCCATCTCTCGACTAAAGTTCTCCCAGTGTTCTTTCTTTATCTTTCTAATTCTATTATTGACTCTGTTCCTAATTTCTGTGTACTTAAGATAGTTTCTCGGCGTCTTGTTATTTATGTAGGTTAGATGTGCTTCCTTGTTTTCTTGTGCCAGAATTTTTACTTCCGATGTGAACCAGGGCTTCTCTCTACGCTGATGTGAGGTTACCTTGATTGTTCTCTTCCCCAGCGCTTCTTCGGCTGCTTCATTTATGTTCTTTAGGAGTATTTTCCATGCCTCGTTTACCGTATGTTGGTCACCGATTGATGTCTCCTCCATTTTGGCCGTCAATCGTCTCCTATATAAGTCGAGTATGCTCTCTGTTTTTAGGGATTCGATGTTGAACTTTGTTACTGAATCTTGTTGTTTGTCCGCTTTTGTTGGTCTTTTCATTCCAGATATTACACCTAGCACCAAACTGTGGTCAGACCCTATATTTGCCGATGTTAATAATCTAATATCTACCACTTGTTCTGGTACAATTGCTCTATTCGTTAGGATGTAGTCTATTGTAGAAGTTACACCCCTGCTTCCACGGAAAGTAATCTTATGTTGAGATTTATGACGAAAATATGTGTTGTTGATTCTTATCTCGTTGTAGGTGCAGAAGTCGATGAGCATCTCTCCCCGGTCATTTATGATTTTTTCGTTGAACACGTTCTTTATTCCTGGAATTACCTCGTTACCCACTCTTCCGTTCATATCTCCCATGATGATAATTTGGTCTTGCTTGGGTATCTTATCAACTGTTAATTGCAATTGCTCATTGAAGTCAAGGGCCTCCAGTGTTGGCTTTCCAGTATCTGGTGCATAAACTGATATTATGTGTATGAAGTGGTTTTCCAGTTTCAGACTGATTTTTAATATTCTATCGCTCCGATATTCGATGTTATTGATGATGTTCTGATATTTGTGATCTATGAGTACTCCCACTCCTGACGTCGCTCTAGTTTCCTTTGGTCTCCCGGAGTAGACCAGGATGTAGTCGCCATACTGTTCGGTTCCTTTTCCTCTCTTCTTTGTCTCGGAGATTGCGCAGATGTCTATTTTCTTGTTTCGCAGTTCCAGAATGATTTCCTGGTCTCTTCCATTAAAAGATTTCACGTTCCAGCATCCTATCCTCAGTTGTGTCCTCTTCCTTCTCCTTTTCATCTTCGTGTTATCTCTCGTGTTCCTTATTCTCGCTTGGTCCGTCATCAGTATATCCGTCGTATTCCGAGGCTTGGTTTGGGTTCTGTGAGCAATGTTTTTTTTGATTACGTAGAGTAGGTCGCTAGCCTCGCCCTACAACCCTCCTCCTTTATCCGAGCTTGGGACCGGCAGTGGCAGCTATTGGGCTACTCAATCCACCCAACAACTATCACAGGCGGATATTTACTGATATAAATGGTCATACTTCGGTTTCAAAGGTTGATTAGATTTTAGCAAATACTAACTTGAATTCATACAGAACCACATTTTGGGGACCATAAGGCCCTATCACTTGAATATTTTTATATCTCTAGCACAAAGTCCAATAAAAATTCCAGAATTTGAAAATTGCCAGGAGTATTACCAAACATAATTTGGAACAACTGGGGATTGAACACGCTGGTTTTGAAGAGGTATATTTGAGTTCGAATGTAAATTCTAGCTATGAGTCTTTCATTCGGATTATTGTTGGCTCAATTAATAAATACTGCCCTTTGATGTACCACGATATCACCACTCACCATAAGCCAAGGTGGATAATCCGTAGATAAAAGTAGGTAGGCAAAAACTCAGAAATCTTCACTGGTTGCAGGCCAATCTGAAAACTAAGTCTAGTCAGAAGGCCTATCAAATAACTAATGTAAATTATAATAACTTACTGAGAGCTTACAAATTGGCTTTCAATCAGAATACTATTGACATGTCTGACAATAAGGACAAAACGGTTTGGAGCATGGTAATTCAGGAGGTTGGTAAGAGAGTTGAGGTAGATAATACCATCTATCTGCGCATTAATGATCACCTTAACGAGGACCCTTTCTGTGGAACGAATACGTTCGGAAGGTAGTTCTCTACTACAGCCAAACTGAACTTGGAGCAAAAATACCCGTGAAGTATTGAACGCCATGCAGAAATTAAAAAACAAAAAAGTGCGGGGTGAATTTTGTATCAGCCATAATATTGGAAATGATATCTGAAAATGTAGCTGAAAATCTCGCACACATCATCAATCTTTCAGTTTCTTCTGGCACTTTTCCTACTTCATTGAAGCATGCTATGGTACTTCCTATACATAAAAGAATGATGTAGAGGACATTGTAGTTACAGACCCATATCCATCCTCAGCATATTTTCAAAGGTCATTGAAAAAGTTGTACTCGATCAAATGACTGAATATCTGAATAAGTACAATATTATCACTGACGATCAGCGGATGAGCATGGATTCTGAGTAGGCTGGTCAGCACAATCCCTGAATGATGGTCGACATTTTGCAGGTCTGTTTCACGCGCTTTTGACACCATATTGATTGAGTTCATCATAAGCAAACTTCATAACCTTGGGTTTAAAGGAGTATTCCTAGAATCGATCCGCAGTTCCATTTCCAACCGATCCATGAGTGTGAAGATTAGAAATACCTGGTCATACGTATTCAATATAGAAATGGGAGTTCCTCAGGGAGAAGTGCTAGGGCTATTGCTATTCCTATTGTTTATAAACGACCTTCCTGAGCATGTATGTGGAGAAGTTGAGAGAATGGTCCGTCGATGCCGCATCTGCTACCGTCTCAGCGGATAATCTCGGGGAGCTGTTGCGAAGGTGCGAATCAATCATTGAGAGCTTTGCTGATTGGTGTCCCCGCCGAGTTCAAATAAGGCAAGGCACACAGCGTTTGACGACCGTTCCAATGCAGAACATATGGTCACTGGCATCACAGAGAGACATTCGCATCACGCCTGTCTGAAGAGTTTCAGATGCGCATGCTCAGAACGAAACGCCGTCTCCGAAATTAAGCCCCCTCGCAACACCGCATTTTCCTCGAGAGCTTCAGTGAAAACTCAATAACCCCCAAAGATCAAGTAAAGTTCCTTGGAATCTGTGTGGATAAAAATCTGACATGTAGTGATCATAGAGAGTATATAAGTGAAGTGGTATAATCACTTACCAGATTCAGTAAAGGCATCGAACTCTTGGAGTTTCGGAAAAGCGGTAAAGGAATTGATGTTTAAAAGTCCTACTACTACTCAGTCCATTCCCCCACGTAAGTATATAGTGACGACATGACGTTTGGCTTACTGTTATTGCCATTCGACTCTATTTTGTGCTTTGTGAGAGACCTCTGGAAATGATATTCCTGTAAATCTTTTAATTTGATCAGACCACGGTGAAGGATTGATGCCCTCGGATCTAATGTCATTAGCCAAGAACGGCAATGTTTCAACTCCCCAGCCGGGACGAGTGGACCCAGCTGAAGTTCAATTGAAGACCGACCTTGACTTGTTCACAGATGGCTCGCGAACGACGAACGGAACGGGAGGGGGAGTCTATGGAAGCAAACCAAGAATCAACATCTCATATTCAATACGCAACCATATTCCAGGCAGAACAATTTGCCATAGAGACCACGGCAAATCTGCTGATAAAATGGAACCACGGCAAAATCAAAATATTTACTGATAGTCAGTCAGTACTAAAAGCTCTAGAATCCAGCTGTTGTACATGGAAAACAGTCTGAAGTTGTCGCACGGCTTTAAACTATATTTGAGTGATAATGATCTGTCATAACCGCTACACATTCATATTGACTTGTCCTATACATTTTTTTAGGTCCCACAGGATGAATATATATTATTATTATTATTATCAAATTCCATTATCTGTTATAGATTCCTTCATATTTTTGTGTGTTATATGAGATTTGAGAATTCTATCTATCTACTCAAAGAGAAACTTAGTTTTTCTGAGATTTTGATGTAATTTTTTTTCGAAAAAATGAATCAGGTTTTAAAAATCAATTTGAATGGGAGTCAAGACTTGATAGAAGTAAACTTTAAATTCAGAATTATAAATTCTGACATCTGACATATATATATATATATATATATATATATATAGATGTCAGAATTATAAATTCTGACATCTGACATATATATATATATATATATATATATATATATATATTTATATATATATATATATATATATATATATATATATATATATATAATATATAATATATATAATCGATATAAAATGATTTTCGATGTCTGGAATAATACCTTTTCAATATGTCTATGATATTAACATACAAATACAAGAAAATACACTATTCCAAAATTATCTAAAATTCTCAAAATAAAGGATCAAATAAAAATAATTGAACGAGAATTCGAACATTTGATAGCTATTTCGGTCTATTGATCTTGTGATATATTTGAATCTGATTTCAATACATTTCTGAAGAGGTCTGGAGACAGAAATAATGCTATAAAATGTTGGAATTCTTGTTCAATTATTTTTATTTAATCCATTATTTTGGGAATTTTAGATAATTTTGAAATAGTGGATTTTCTTGTATTTGTATGTTAATATATATGTTTATATAGTTTGTGTTAATACATTTCTATTAATACGTTTCATGTCGGGATGTAAAAAGGTTTTTTCCGAGATATCGAAAAATATTTTATATTGATTATATATAAGGATATCATTTCTATAGTTTTTGAATATAGTTTCAATATATATTTTAGAAGTTAGAATACATAATTCTGAATTTTGGGGTGAATAATTTGTGTTATGTTTTTCTGTGTTACGAGTAGAAGTGGTTATAGATTATATGTAATAACACGTTGATCATTTCTGTTTTATTCTGGATACTTTAAAGCTTACTTCGAATTTATTTCTTCCTAGTCTAATCTTATTTGGTGAGTTAAATTTTGTTCTTGTGATATATTTGAATCTGAATTCAATACATGTCTGAAGAGGTCTAGAGACCGAAATAGCTATCAAATGTTGGAATTCTCGTTCAATTATTTTTATTTAATCTGAAGCTCTCGAGTGGTATTGCGAATGTTGCGAGGGAGCTTCCACCTCTTAGTTCGGGAAACGGCGTTTCGTTTCCGAGCATGCGCGTCTGAAACTCATCAGACAACGCGTGATGCGCAGCTCTGCCCCTGTGACGCCGGTGACCATGTGTCCGCTTGGAACGCTGATCTTCAAACGCAGTGCCTTGCTCTATTTGAACCTGGCGGGGACGGTTAGTCACGAATCTGTTGACTGGTCGGGTCCTCTATCGGTACGCCGGTCAAACTACGACAGAACAAGGCAGGTTTCACACTCCCCCTCCAGTGAGCGTCGATAAAGGTCACGAAATTGAAGGTTTTTTTTTAATTCAGAGATAATTTTATGACATTTACATTTTAAAAATATTTTCCGACATATGTCCACCACGACTAGCTCTGAGGAACTGCATTCGACCAGACCAATTTTGGACCACTTTTTCGAGTATTTCGGGCCTTATTTCATCAAAAACACGAGTTATGTTTGCTTCCAAAGCGTCTATTGTTTCTGGTTTATCAGCATAAACCAATGACTTGACATAACCTCAAAGAAAATAATCCAGTGGAGTTATATCGCATGATGTTGGAGGCCGATTAATTGGACCATTTCTCGAAATAATGTTATCGCCAAATCTTGAATCATCATCAGACAGTTGTCTGATGATGGGATAGTTCATTTCTAGAAACTCGAGTGACAAGAAAATGTGTAATATATCTTTTTATTGGTAGTAAAACATAGTAATTTCTACAATTTGTTTTAATTGAAAACCAACCAGTTTGAAACGTGCGCATGTTTGTAATTTATCTCTGTGATCAACAAAACCTTGTCGAGTTTGTTTGAGTGTAGAATTAATATATCGATATATGTTACACTTTCTCGATTTGTAGAACTTTCTATTACTATAGCTTATACCTCATTAATGATATTTGGTACAGATTAGTCAAATTAATTAATTTGAATATTTGAGTGTGCTGTCTAATTCTGAATATGTTTCATATAAGCAAACCAATATGTCGTCTACATATCTTAATCAGAATATGACATATTTTATCTTTCATTGACCGATTTCCGATACGTTCTTAATATTGTAATGTTCACAAAGAAGTAAAAATGATGATACTACAATAATAGAATATAGAACTGTTACAAATTTCTATTTGTTGCTTCCAAAGATTTCGAGAACCAATGTTTGAAAAAATGTTTCCTTGAAGATATTCTGATGAATATTATCATAATAAGAAAACCATTATATGAGCACTTATGCTTCATTTCACTACGACCTTAGTAGATATTCTACAGGTTGTTCTTCAAGCCCTTTTCTTTTCTGAAATCTTAGGTTGAAAGAATATCATTAGAATTTTCTTCTCCTGGTGGACATGGGAATTTTTCTATGTTTATTCTTAAGAGCTTCATGTTGATACGGCAAGTTGACATAATATGTCCAAAGAAGTTCATTGTTTGAGTATCGATTTTCTAAATTCACCATAATTTTTGAAAGGCACCCATACGGTTTTATATTGAAGAAAATTTCCAATTCGAAAAGGCTATGAATATAGGTTTCTTCTTTTGGCCTAATTATAAAATTGATTACTAATGATTTTATGAACATATTGCACTCTTTGAGTACAATTTCCCTCAAACTGTGATTATATTATTTGATTGAGTACAAAGTGTTCATGTTATGGAAAATACAATAAATATATGGAATGTGGACAGCTGTCATTGTCTGGTTCAATAATATTTGAGAGTCTTCGAGCAGAAGACAGATTCTTTCTGTCCATGTTGTTCTACAGATGTGCGTCTCTTGTTTTACTGTTGGCTGTAGCGGTGCGTGGTTTAATACTTTAAAAGTGCAAACCTTAGAATAGAAGACTGCTGTTCGCAAATTGCTTAAGCCGAAAATTCTTTTATTAATAGGTGCTACACTCAAGACGTTATTTTTGGATAACCATAATATCAAGAATCAGAAGAAATGATCAAATTTAAATATGTTTTAGATACTGAATTGTTTCAGCCTTTACTATTTGGTAGTTGATCATAATAAATTGTAAAACAAATTGTAGAAATTACTATGTCTTACTACCAATAAAAATATATATTACACATTTTCTTATGACTCGAGTTTCGGGAAATTAACTATCCCATCATCAGACATGAAGGCCTAACAGTGGTTCAGAGGTATTTAAACAAAAGTGATAAATATTTTGAATATTTGAATAGATTCTCGGTAACACCTAATAATGGTAGAGAGGTTTACAAGAGAAACGTGATAAAAAACCGGGTTCAAAAAAAAAAGAGGGGTCTTCTAACAGATATCGGAATGTTAGTCTAGTCAACAAGTGCCTTTTGGCTCAACTTCTTCTACTGAAAGAAGTTGACCCAAGACAAGAAATTGTTTAGTTCGCTAATTATAAATATTATATTATGATATTTACGTGTCTGTATCTAATTGTTGCAATACGAAAATACTGAATAGACGTAAGTACTTTAACTTTCATTCACAACAATATAAGTTTAGGTGCGCCTAATGTATAAACGAAATTACATTCAACTTAGATTCTAAAATGTGGACTTACAGTCCGAGATAAGGGACTTATCTCGGACGATAGAGGCAGGTAAACGACAAGACTGAAACAGAGGTAGCTTCGTATCGCTCGTAGGCTAGCTGGTCTGGTAACATAAAAAATTTAATAAATTTGAAGTATTCTAGAGAGCAATGGACTTTTCCTGGATGATGGCCTCAACAGAATATTATGCTAATATGCGATTGCGTACTATATCTGCGCCAACAATAACCTCTCTTAAGTAAAAACTTGCTGAATATCCTAAGTAGCATTTCCTACGGCGGATTTTCATATTCTCTTTGTTCTTATCGAAATGTAGTATTTTTTACTACCAACTTCCGTCATCTAGGAATCTTAACACTGACGACCCTCATGCTGTTATGTCCAACATCAACTCCAACACCATCTTCATCGTGTATCGCCTTGTAGTTGAGATAATAACGTTTTATCAATTTTTATGATCCGTTGAGCTCCTGTAAGAATTCTCTTCAACTGCTTTTCGATAGAATCTATTGCCTTAATTTTTGTGAATAAAAGCTAAAACAAAAAGCTTCAATCAAATGAAGAATTAGAAAATAAAATTACGAATAAGAAATAACATTACAAAAAAGTGTTGGAATATTTCCTGACAGAGAAACAATTTTTAAAAGTTGAAGCTTAAAGCGGAAAATACAATTGAAAAATCATCATAATAAATTTAAATTATATTGTGTATTGCATGACTTTTTGGTCACTTAAGTATCTCTTATCGTTTTCTAGTGAATACTCCAAGAGTTAATACGTTTCTTCTGATACTCGTATTTATAATTATTATTGAAAGAAATGAAGTCATGGAATTTGCTACCAAAGTTTGATTAGATTTTGATTGCCGTAGCTAATTTTAGTCAACTAGCAACGTTCCCGCTGGCCTGATAATCAAATCATGAATTAGAATTGGTCGGTTTTCACCAAATAAATGTTAAGTCAATTCAATTAAATAATTAATTTAATTGTATTTCAGAGTTCTGCAAATATTGCATCACTCAAACCGAGAATTCATCCTCCCCACAGAAAAGTAGATGGACGAATTATAGGAGGAGATGATGCAGCTCCACATGCCTATCCTTATCAGGTTGGCCTATCAATTAACGGGGGCATGTCTTTTTGTGGAGGAAGTCTGGTATCTCGAAATTATGTGCTCACTGCTGCTCATTGCGCCGTTGTGTAAGTTGAGAAAAATTATTATGATATTGTTGGAAAGACTATAAGAAAATAACATTAATAAGCTTTCAATTGCTTATTAAATAGATTCAACATATTGAAAGTTGATACTTCAATTTTCCATCGAATAAATAAACGACATTTTGTAAAATAGTTTTGCGATATGTT
The DNA here is from genome assembly GCA_034642435.1 of Megalocaria dilatata. Classification (NCBI taxonomy): domain Eukaryota; kingdom Metazoa; phylum Arthropoda; class Insecta; order Coleoptera; family Coccinellidae; genus Megalocaria; species Megalocaria dilatata. Next base: position 58,048,032 of record CM067854.1, on the reverse strand, counting down.
AAGCCTACTTTAACAGATGAGATAATACAGAAATGATATGATATTAAAATTCTAGAACTTGCCAAAGAAGCTCTTTTTATGCTTTGGATGAGTTAAATGACACTCATCAATGTAGTAGCATATAAAATAATTTTCAACGGAATTTTGCTTTCAAGAATTCAGTGAAAGTATATGAAATTTTTCAGACAATAAATATTCGAATTGTTAATAATAAAAAAACTTTTTTGATAGACTTTTGGAGGTATTTAGTAAAAAAAAGTGTCATACCTAGTCTTATTTCTAAATGTTTTCAGAGTGGACAATGTCCTTCAAAGAAGGTTGAGGAACTTAATGAAAAATTCCTTCAGAGTTTTTCTGTCGGATTCGTCTTCCTTCCTAAACTTTTCTTTCTAGAAATGTTCCCTGAGCCACAGACAATCTGACAAAAGGAGTTAAACCATTTTTCTGGCCTCCTCGTTATCCCTGATTTCCATGAGTCCGATAATACATTCCAAAGAGACTAATCTAGTGTATTGAATCTCAAAAGTCCTTCTATAACCAATCAGAAATTACATTTCATTCATTTAGTCTTCCCAAAAATAGCATTTCCAATCGATTTCGTTGTTTTCCCTCTTTTTTAGGAGAGATGAACTCAGTCACCCCTGGTACTTGGTTTTTAAATACCCTGTAGCATGTGTAAAATCATTAAAATTCGCGTAATCATCAGCTTTGCTTCCTCTAGTCACTAATCATCGCATTCAGTATTATTCTTTGATTACGTAATCACCTTCGTCATTTGTGGCGCTCCTATCCATGATATAGCTTATTATTATTAACACAATAACTCACATATTGTGTTACAAAAATATTGGATAATTCATTACCATTATTCTCAGTTTGATAATCATATATTTTAGATTTGTTTATATAAAGTAAACGAACATCTAAATTCCGTTTTTGTTATAAATGTTTATGTTTTCTTCAATTCGTTGTGGTTTATCTTATTATTAGATAAATAGTGCTAGTTCATCATCGAGATAACTGCGTACAAAGTGATTTTCAAAGTGTAACTCCACGACAGTACTTCATTCCATATCAACAGAGTGAAATTAATCACTGCGATCAATTAATTATAAAGAAAGTACGGCGGTGAACTAACCATGGTACGGTATACTATCTTTGAACTTATGCTAATAGCCTTTTTTGTAAATGAATTTGTATACAACCCATATACAACCCTCATCAAAGCGATCTTTGAAGCAAGATTAGGACTGTTCACCGAGACCTATTCACCAAACAGACTTAAAAGCACAGACATGACCCAAGGGCAATCAACTACAAGGAGAGAACAATCAACCCCCGATGCAGCCCAAGAAAACAGCCAAATTCCACCTGTTATAATATGAACCTTACATGATGAATTGTAAACCACATCCAAACCTGTATTGAGTGATCTCCTCATAACGATCAGAGGGTAGACGAGTTCAACATCCCGAACCCCAAATTATACATTGGCCAGATGAGTTAACTGATATACATATAAATAAATAATGCCTTACTTCTGGTGGAACAAATTTATTAAACTGCAAAACCTTGTCTGCTCAACTAGTTTCGGTGATACATCATCATTCTCATGAGCGAAGTAATCAGAAAACTGCACCAAGAGAACAACAAAATGAAAACAAATTTTATAAACTTATTTATCGTTATTGTATGAAAATAATTCAGAGTCATGATAAGATAAAAAATATAAAAAATTTTCACGATGAAGCAGTCTGTCACAGCTCCGAAATCAGGACGAACAATCGACCAGGAAATATTTTCAGAACATATACATAAAAGTCGTCAAATAAACGAGAAAATGAATAAACACAGAATATAAAAGATGTCAACAAATTAAAAATGAAGGCATATGCGGTAGCAACGCGCATGCGAAACGCATTCTGCCATAGAACTCATGCAAGCTGAAAGATCGAGATCATTCAAACAATCCGCATAATGGCGGCGCGGTAGGCAAAAACAGATAAATTAAGATGTTGAGGCCAATTTGCCTGACTATAACCAAGTTCCGAAGACCACTACTTAGCCACCGACTGTAGTCTAGGCATTGCAAGGGAAAAGGCCCAAACATATATGCACTGATAGCACTTCTCGACCAATGAAGAGTACTGGTGCGTCAATAGCTGAAGCCATACCGCCAACAGGATTGATGAAGCCCAGAGGCACAGTGCTATGGCAACAACCTTTTACTAAAACTGTTAAATTTTAGATGTAGTAACTTAGCTTCGGTCAAATTCTTTCACTTACCATAAGTTACTAAGGGGCGACTAAAGACATCCGTATTCTCTAAGGATCATACAAGTGACAAAATCCCTCATAGATTATACAGGGTGTATATGAATAGTTGCAAAAAAATTTAGAGCGTGATTTCTAATCAAAAAATACTTTATTTCTTTAAGCCCGCCCTGCTTAGTTACAGCCCCTTAAAGATGTATGTAACAAAAATCTGAAAATGATGAGCCAAAAATGATTGTTGATGATTGTTCAAAAAATAATTGTAAGTGAATAAAAGTTAATCAAAACTAGTCAATTGTCATAACAAAATGACATCCGCTCACTAGATAAATTCTAATTGGGAAATAATTTCAGCCTCCTCAACTCACGCCATCATGTTGATAAATATTTTTTCTCAAAACTCTTGAATTTTAGCAAGAAATTACAGGAGACCTCATTTGTTAACAATGGATCAAGCTATCCAAAATAAATTGTTTTATTGTAAAATAGGAATATGGAAAAAGTTTCTTGCAAAGGAAGGTTTAGGGGAGGATTTTTCTACCCCTTGCAGTCATAGAGGAACACCACCAAAAATTTTTTGAGTGCCTTCTCGCACGCATAAAATGTTCGCTTAATTTTATTCTTGTCAGTTTTTCGATTTTTATGAAAAATATTAAAAACTGTTTTCGGGCGCCATCTTTAGGGGGCTGTAATTAAGCAAGGGGTCTCAAATAAATAGAATTTATATGAAAGACTCACCCTATTTTTTGGCAAGGAATCACCCCCTAAATTTAGTCGAAAGTATTCATATATACCCTGTATAAATTACATCACCATAACACAGTATTTACCCGCCTATTCCTGTGTCAAATATTCTGGCACTGCAACTTGACGGATGTGCTCGGTGACAATAACAAAGATGAGGCGTCCCCATGGTAAAATCTCAGTTAAGTTCATCAAAACTAAAAAATAAGTCTAATGGTCCGAATTTATTTATACGTGAAACATTTTCTTACTTTCCCAATAGTTTCGAAACTGCTATTCTAATATGAATAAAACTTGGTATATGGGCGCATAATGATAGCACGCATGTGTGCAGAAAATTTCATGAGGATCGTGGATGATAAGAACACTGACTTTACGCCAAGTGCTTTTCATCATTTTTGCGCGCTTGTTCTAGAAAACAGCGTGCTATCGTTTTGCCAGTCGGACAAGCCCGTGTACACTTTTCAAAAACAACTTTCGAACGAAAAGAGTGAACGACTAAAAAAATTTCAAGGTAAGTTTGGGGCCAAATATATTAATGGGCAAAATCGGTTCAATAGTTCCGTAGTTATTCACATTTGAAATTTTTCCTCATTTTTTAATATTTTCAAAACTACAGATTCGATTAAACTGAAATTTTATATTCGGAAGTTTCTTTTCTCAAGTGGTTTTTGTTGAATTTTTACTCACTATTAATATGATGATTGCACGGTAATTGATAGAATTTCTTTATTGAATAAAAAAAATATTAAATGAATAGTAAATAAATGAAGAAATAAATAAATGAATGAATGAATAAATAAATAAATATATTGCTGCAAAAAAAAGACTTCCATACGTTGGATTTACCACTGCCTGACGCTTCTAGGTAAAGAGCAGTAAAGATTGGTCTTCTATCTAAATACGCACCCATCTGCCTGATCACCCACAGTAAATTAGGTAAGAACGGTCCACTTCTGTAGAGTGCTGTTTGCAAAAGCAATAAGTGTATGTATTAAAGGTGCTTTAAGATTAAAACCTTCAATGACTAGTTCCTGTTTAACCATGCATCTATGTGACACACATTAAATTTAGTTTTTATAATAAAGTTACCGCCTTTTGATTTGGGCGATTAAGCCAAGACGTAGTTAGTAGTTAGGAACGTAACGTCTCATGAAGAAGGAGACAATGCTTTAAATGTCCCTCAGATATTAGTTGATAGATATACACCCTATATTTTAGTATAAATCCCCAGAACTCAACTCATTGAAAATCGACTAAAAAATTCCACATTCTGTAAATATATATATATATATATATATATATATATATGATGAAGACATTAGGGAGACCGGAATGGGAGGAGTGTGGAGAAATCGTTTTCCGATTTCTAATCTCCACCCCTCACAAATTCTCCACAATTCTTCTCCCATTCCGGTCTCCCTAATTTCCTCATCAACTCCTTCCCTCCAAACTTCCGGGGTCTTCCTCTTTTCCGGTCTCCCTAATTTCCTCATCAACTTCTTCCCTCCAAACTTCCGGGGTCTTCCTCTTTTCCTACGACCTTGTGGTCTCCATTTCAGGAACTTTTGGGAATTCTTTCGTTGGGCATCCTCTGCACATGCCCATACCGAATTAGTTGTTTTGTTTTGATTTCATTAATATTGGATTTAGTTCCCATTATCTCTTTGATGGTCTCATACCTGATTCTTTCGGTTTTTGACTTTCCTGCCGATCTGCCCTTGTAGTAAACATTTCGGATGATCAAATATTTATAATAATTTTTTTTTCAGAATTTCTTCCGTAGAAGTAATACTAGGAGCTCATAACGTAACAAAAAATGAGACAATGCAAATAAGAGCTCAAGCCGACAAGATCAAAATCCACGACCAGTACGATGCAAATCTCCATCGCAACGACATCGCTTTGATCAAACTAAAAGCACCAGTTGCTCTAAGTTATGCAATTCAAACAGTGAAAGTACCTTCAGTATCTCAAGCAGAAAAGACATACGAAAATCTATTCGCTATAGCTACCGGTTGGGGATTGACAGAAGACAAACCAACACCAACCATCGATGACATGTCGGATATATTGCAAGTGGTGTCGGTACCAATAATGAATATTGATGTTTGTGGGGAGTATTATAATGATGAAGATGCCATCTATATCACAAAAACGAACCTTTGCACTTCAGGCTCTAAAAACAAGGGAACTTGTAAAGGTGATTCTGGTGGTCCACTGGTGTACGATGAAGTCTTAATAGGAATTTCGTCTATTGGTTCATCGAATTGCGAAGAGTGTTACCCTTCTATATATACCAGAGTTGGTGCTTATCTCGACTGGATCAAAAATAATTCAGATGTAAACATTCAGGAATGAATAAATGAACTATTATAGCAAACTATATTTAGTCGATTATTTATAATTAGTGGTTCTTAACTTTGCAGTAACAAGAGGAATATAGTCAGACCTCAGTGCAAAATATAACCTAACTGATTTTTAAAACCAGCTAGCTGTCCAAAACTCTACTTAAGAATTATTCAAAAATTTTCCCTTTTTATATAGTAAAAACTTATAGAGCTAAAATAATACAGTAAATACATCAGTCATGTTTTTTCCAAAAACTGCACCACCTATCCTTCAGAATCCGGTCGGTCTCTCAAAATTTCTCTAAAGTGTACCACCGACAAGCGCGAATAAGTTAGTACTAGAAGCAGTCCACCAAGAGATGTTGAAAGGTAAGTATCTGGTCACATTGCCGATACCTAAGTTGAATCATTCCTCGCAACATACACACATAGTCAAAAGTCTTGGCCTCCCCTATCAACCCACAACTTGTTGAATGAACCATGACAATTTTTTATGTGTGGAATCTTCACTATCTCATCACTTAAATGAAAACAATAAAACAGCAAAAAATGTTTCTTCTTCGGGAGAATACAGGTGTATTCGAAGTTAATCAGTTTTCAGCGAATAACGAGAGTTATAATATTGGGAATATTCCGTGAAAAATGTCCGGACATCCAATTTCTCAGTTTGACCGGGCAAGAATAGTACCCCTATATCAAGAAGCTTTGTCGAACCACCAGATTGCTCAACGTTTGAATATTACACGAACTTCAGTAAGGCGCATAGTGGCCCTTTTGCTGGAAACCGGCAGCGTTGCCCCGAGACCGGTGCCTGGTCGACCCAGAGTAACATCTGCAAGGGAAGACCATTATATCGCAAATTTTACTCGAAGGAATCGAACGGTATCTGTAACAACTCTTCGAAGTCTTTTTTTGAGGACCTATAGATGGGTAGTCTCAACCAGTACCATGAGGAGACAGTTGCATTCTTTAAATTTAAGGACAAGAAGACCTTTAAGAGTACCGTGGCTATCACCTGGACATAGAGCTACCCGTCGGTAATGGGCAGAATACAACCAATAATGGCTTTTACCACAATGGCGCAACGTATTTTTTGGAAGGAGTCACGATTCGGTTTAAAAAGATGTAGTCGACGAGAAAGGGTTTGAAGAGTTCCAGGCAGACTAGAGCGACTCAATGTCATCCGGGAAGTTGTGCCCTTTCAAGGCGGATCAACGTAGAAAACATCAGTGAACCAATCATTGTTCCTCTGTGCAACGCATTTGGGGATAATTTCATTTATCAGGATGATGACGCCCCACCACACCGCACACGAAGGGTTCAAACATTCTTCAAGAGAACAATATCCAGATAATGAACTGGCCAGCAAACTCGCCAGACATGAATCCAATTGAACACGTATGGGATGACTTAGGGAGAGCAATATCCAATCGCCAAAGCCCACCTTCAACTTTTCAGGTATTGAGTTTAGCCCTTCAGGAAGAATGGAACGATATGCCTGAAAATTTCATTAATGACTTGATTCGTGAAATGCCTAGGCGTATTGGGCAGTTGATTGAAAGAAGAGGTGGTTATACGGACTATCGAATTTGGATTCAGTTGTGGAGTAACTATAATTAATCAAAAATAAATAATCGATAAATTTAGATTTTTCTCATTTTTCCTATTTTGTCTCATCCTGCATAAAGCAAAGAGTAACAAGCAAAGATTTTCTATCAAATATGTTGCAGTTGAAATAGAGGAAAATATTCATCTCATTTCCAGAATATAGATTGTTTATTTCTTGAAAAACCTAGGGGGCCAAGACTTTTGACGATGTGTGTATATAGTGATGTTAAGTTTGTATATCCTATTCTCAATCTAGTTAGAGAAATATCTTTCTTACGACCTACGTCCTAGATTTGAGTTTCTTCTTCTTTTAATAACAATCTGCCCCCATTCACTCTGCCATTCCAACATGAATTTCCCTTTATAATATTTTTTTATATCGTGGTGAAGAATCTCGGAGACTTATTTCTTTTTAAATATCAAAACAGATTAATTCTATTAGCCTCCTACAAATTTTAATTTCATAAAATTGTATTCAAAAACTTTTAGAATTAAGTGAATGTCTTATAAGCACTGCTTAAATTTAGTATATATAGTATACTAAACTGTTATTTAGTGATCAAAATATTAATAGGAGCAATTACACACCTACTCAGTATCTAAGGATATTGAAAATAGGAAGCTTTTTCAAAATATAGAAAACTAAAGGAATTCTATAATATTATCTCATGTATAATTTAACACGAGCATTTATCAAAACGAGAACTAATAAAAACAAAGCTTTAATACATCAACTCATGTAGAGTATTTCAGGTAACAAAAAAATTTCTCACCAAAAATCATAAAATACCAAAATCAATAGAGAATATAACTACTACGAACAGTAATAGTGCATTTGCAATGTAGTAGCATTGCAGTGAGATAGTCAAGTTATGTTGAACGGTAAGTATCTGGTCGTTACCTAAAGAGTGGGAGTGTCATAGGGTTCAGTCCTTGGGGCCACTTCAATTTTTATTAATGAACTTCCTGTTAATTTGCGAAATATGCTTGTTAATGCGCATACCCGTCAGGATATTTAATCGCCGATGGAAAAGTGCATAATTAGCTTGTTCATTGATGATGCTGTTCAAATTTACTTTGAACAAAGCATTTTTAATTCACTTCACAGGTACGTAACAATTACGTACCCAGAGTTCAACAATTAAGGCTTTTCAAATATGTCTCATTTAATTCCTAGAAACCTAAACGGGCCTAAACATCAATTAGGAAACGAAAATATTTCTCCCTTAGATTTTTCCTAGTAACCCATTAAAAACCAACGCCGTTTCTAGACGAAGTGAAAGATTTCTCGCTACCTGGGCCACCTTTTCGAGCCCCAACCCACTCTCTCATTCGGCAAGTTAGCAGAAAGGCACCAGTTGAACAAATTCCCTCGGCCAGACGGTCGCGCGATACTCACCCTGTATAAACAGTTAGTGAAAAAAGTACAGTTGAACACATTCCCTCGGCCAGACGGTCGCGCGATACTAACCCTGTATAAACAGTTAGTTGAGAAAGTTCAGTTGAACACATCCCTCGAAGCCGTTCGTTAGCCTTCTCTTCGTGCTGCGCCCAATGAGTTCCACATTCTCTAGAAGTAAGTTCTCTTATCTTATGAAACACATTTATATCTACGCTTGAATTATTATCTCTCTCTCTATATGTATATATATATATATATATATATATAAATTCCAATATACTGTCTTCAGCACATAACCATGTTTATGCAAATACTGATTTATGCTTCTTTTCTTTTTCTTTTTACAAGTTTCGACGCATAGCTCACAATTTTTACAGAATATCACCAAGTATATTCGTAAAATCACTAGTTCTCAGGATAGCTAACAGTCGGAAACATATTACCGGTGCATTAAAGGAAGCTTTAAATAAAGGACGGTCGATGTGCGTTTATAAAACTGATGGTCGAATTTAAGGATCCTTTTTCATAAAGGGACTTTATCATAAAGGAGCCTTTTGATGTTGTTTATGAAACTGGCCGTGAATCTCAAATCTGTAAACATGTATTATATGTATTTAGGATGTGAATAAAGCATTAAATTCTAATATATATCCCTCTTTCACCCCCATTGGAAGTATGCTTAACCTAGAATTTGCATACTAATTGGTTAACGTTTAATCAATTACTTCCGAAGAATTCAAAAAGGTATCTATACATACCAAGCAACTCTTTACAGATGCTTTCGTGGTAGTTGCTGCACCGACTTTTGAGGAGCTTTAAGTGCTATGTGAACGTCTTTTGCGGAGCTTTGCACATTGGTGTCATGAAAATAATTTGGTGATCGACTTTAATAAAACAGATTGCATTCAATTTACAATTTGACATACGGAACATATGTTGGTTATTCGCCATTCAGGTATTATCATCCCATTTAAGGATAGTACTAAATATCTTGGCATTTATGTGGACAAAAATTTGAAGGGGAGTACACATGTAGAATACTTATTCAGAAAACTTAATTGTTCTTATTATGCCTTAAGTAGGACAAAAAGTGTACTTCCCATAGAATCCCTGTAGAAGTCTGTTATAGTTTGGTATATAGTCACTTGTCATATAATGTTCTGCTATTTTATACCAAGACATTAAGCTCTTCAACCATTTGCCGCCTTGCATTCGTTCTCTCAATTTAAATGCATTTAAGATAGCTGAATTTTTGGCTAGTCAATAGTGTGGCCAGGTGTAGTCCTGATTATTTTATTATTATTATTATTATTATCTTTTTCCACACAGTTTACATTTATTTCTATAGTCTTCCTTTTTGGCAAGTACAGGGTGTACACCGTATAACTGAGGTATTTCCCTCTATGGGCAGTGCCCAACACAACGGATTTCTGGGGAGTCAACAGGCTGTGGTTTCCAGGTGGTGTGCGATATGAGGCCTGTTGCTCCGATGACTACTGGAATCACTACAGTCTTCATGTTCCATAGACATTGGGTCTCAATTTGTAGATCTTTATACTGCAAATGCTGTTCTTCCTCCTTCTGTGTGATGTTATAGTCAGAAGCGATTGCCACGTCTATTATGATACATGTCTTCAGCTTTTTGTTTTTTAGTATGATGTCCGGTTTATTTGCTAGTATAGTGCGGTGGGTTTCAACTTGCATGTCCCATATCAACGTGATGTCGGGGGTGTCGATGACAGGGTCTGGACTATGCTCATACCACTTCTCGTGAACTTCTATGCCAAATTGTTCACAAATGTTCCAGTGCAGTTGTGCGGCGACTGTGCAATGGCGATCAAGGTATGTTTTCGTCGCCAGGATAGGGCATCCAGATACAATATGGTGGATGGTGTCAGGATATGCTCGGCAGAGTCTACATTTGGGGTCGACGTCAGTTTTCATAATCCTAGCCTTCATATAGTTTGTTGCTATGGCAGTAATTAACGTTTCTTTCTCTGCTTTCAAGTTTCCATTGGTGAGCCACTTCCATGTTTCATTGTTGTTAATAGTTTTACTTTCAGTCTCTTTCAGGATCTGTCCATGCAAGCTTTTTTTCCATTTTTTATTTCGTTCCTTTCTCTTCATTTGTTTCATTTCTTCTTTAATAATTTTTACTTTATTTGTGTCAGGTATGTTTGTGCAGGCTTCTTCAATCTCGTCTTCTGAGTTGTCATCTTCATATCTGTTCTTCAGTTGGCATCGGACCATGCTAATGTATTTGTCATTCTTTTTCAGCTTCAGATAAGTGTTAAGTCCTTTGATGGCGATGGCGTGGCTGGTCTCCAAACTGTGCATATTCTCCTCCCTCTCTCCTTGTCTATGTCAGCCCTAGGGTGAAGTGCACCGTACATGTTCAACAATTTACGTGTTTGTCTATCTATTTCCTTCAGCTCTGCCTGCGTCCACTTGATGACGCCAAAACTATATTGGATGACGGGTACTGCAAGGGTTGTAATTGTGGAGATTTTGTTCTTGCCTTCCAGCTCAGTGTTTGATATTCCTCTTGCTTTTCTGTTATATTCTTTCTGTAATCTTTTTATTATTTTTTTTTTGTCACAATCAAATTGGTGGAAATTATGATAAACCGGAGAACACCATCGATTTAATCTCTAGTCATTATTCTCCTTATTGTGGAGCAGGTGGACAAAATCACAGCCTTTTGCATAAGGCTTATTATTTTCAAATGCTCCTTAACCCCTATCAGCTTCAAGGACCAAGGCAGTTCTTTATCTATAACTGTCACTTTCACGAGTCTGTGGATTTTCTGCAACTCATTAGCCAGATCGAGGTATTTGTTTATTTTCTCCTGTCTAGCCTTTCTCACATTCTCGTCAAGGGGTATGGTGACGTCTATAATGAGAGCGGCGTTGTCCTTCTTATTCATGAGGGATATATCCGGTTTATTATATTTGATTTCCTTGTCTGTTATTACCCCCATATCCCAATATATCTTGACTCTCTCATTTTTCAAGAAGTCTACTACTTTGTATTTGTAAAAAGGTTCAATATTTTTAACAAGTTCTTCGTTACAACAAATTTCCTGGTGCAAGATTCCAGCCACCTAGTTGTGTCTATCTAGATAGTCTTTCGGAGCAAGATAACTGCAGGCTGAGGTAAGGTGCTGGATTGTTTCTACTGTAGTATAGCACAGTCTGCATCTATCGTTAACTATTTCAGTATATGCTTGCGGTAGTTCCTATTGGAAACCAGCTGATCCTGAATTGCGTTAATAAATCCCGCAGTCTCCGGCATGAGGAACCCCTGTCTAAGGTAAGTAGTTGACAGCTGCATGTCCACGTCCTGATTGTGAAGTGCGTTAGCGTATCTTCCGTGAAGGATTTTATTCTTCCATTCTTGTTCCATCAAGTTGATAGTTTTTTGTTTTTCAGGAGGCGTGCAACTTGCTAAGTTGAGAGGGGCAAGATTAACCAGAGTGACGGCTTTATGAAAAGGATCATCAGATGTTGAGAGGTAAGTGTAGAGCTTATGTAGTTGGTTTGCATGTAATATTTCAAAAGGGTCAATTCATACGGTTGCTCGATGAATTTGGGTGATGATTCCTGTATTTTGTCATGGTTCTTCGATCCAGGCACTCTAAGCCTGTTTTGTCCATTTGTATGTGAAATCACTGGAATGACCCAGGCATTGATTGCAGAGGCAAGGTTTCCTGCGTATAACTGAGTTTTCAGTATTGTTTTTAGTCGTTTGATGCAATTTTCCACGATTTTAGTTTTGGTTGTTTTTTCATCAGTAGTGAGGCTTTGCTGAACACCGAAATATTTATATGTCTCCTCTGGTAGAGGTACACCAAATTCCGAACCATCCGCTAAAGTAATACTCGGCGTGTTCTGTACTACTCCTCTTTTCGCATGAATATACGCGCATTTTTCTATGCCAAATTCCATCTTTATGTCGTTGCTGAACGTACTGATGATTTCTTACTGGTTCTGTATTTCTAGTTTGTTAGCAGCATAGATTTTTAAGTGTTCCACTTAAAAGAGCTGAGACAATTTTGTTCTGGTTGTTTTATTGATTAAGTATCCATGACCTTTTTTTTCAGCATAGAGCTCAAAGGATTGACAGCCAGACAGAAAGTAGGGGACTCAGAGTTATTATAATTATTATTATTATTTTTATTATTTTTTTTTAATCACAATTGAATTGGTGGAAATGATGATAAACCGGAATGTTGAACACCACCTTATTGTGGAGCAGGTGGATATGATATTATTATTACTACTATTAATATTATTATTATTATTATTATTATTATTATAATTATAATTATAATTATAATTATAATTACTATTATAATAATTATTATTATTATTTGCCAATTTCTCAGACTTTCCATCTGGTTTTCAGCATTTGACCACTGGTGCTACACACAAGGTGTCAAGCCTTTAGCTATTCTCTACATCTCCAAGAACCCTTCGTATGATGTTGCATGTCCTGAGCAGTATGGCTTTTTGTATTGGCAAATACACTTCATCCCTGATACCGATTTCAGCTAAGTTCTTCTTAAATGTTTTTGGTACCTCGCCCGTCACACCAGTCACAATAGGGACAACCCTCACCTTGTTCATCTTCCACATTCTTTTCACCTCATCTGCTAGTGGTAAGTATTTACTTATTTTCTCATTCTGAGTCTTACAGATATTCGAGGGGAGTGGTACGGCTATGTCAATAATGTAGATTGTTTTTTCCTTTTTTAAAGTGAACACGATATCCGGGATATTATTTGGAATCGTTTTATCAGTAATGATCGGTCTTTTCCAGTACAGGCATATTTCTTCATCTTCACATATTGCTGGTGGGTCGTACTTGTAATAGGGCGTTTCTGTTTCTAGTCCCATGTACTTATTTCGTAGCTTTTGGTGGATTATTTTAGCCCCATCATTGTGTCTGTCTAGGTAAGATTTTGGTGCGAGGACAGAGCATCCGGCCATGACATGGTCTAGTGTTTCTTCTTTCTTCCCGCATAGCCGACACTTGACGTTCTCAACCTCTTGTTTTAGAATTCGTTTACGGTACGATCGTGTGGAGATAACCTGGTCCTGGATAGCCAGCACAAATCCTTCTATTTCAGGGAATAGGTTTCCGTAATTGAGAAATCCCAACGATGCCTCTTTATCTATACTCCCATTCTCGATTGTAGCTAGGTATTTTCCATGTAATGGTTTACTTCGCCACTCTGCTTGAAGTTCTTCGGTGGTGATTATACTCGGAGAGTAGTTTAAATCAGACAGTTTTAGCGGTGTCAGATTTCTATCTTCTTTAACTGCCATCTTATGAAGCACACTTGTCTTAGCTTTTTCGTGGAAATAATTTCTGAGGTTCCTTATGTGTTGGCCATGTCTGTTACCTATTCTTGGCACTCCTCTCCCACCTTGAGACCTTGGTAAGTGAAATCTTTGTACAGCTGAACCTGGGTGGTGCTTTCTGAATTTTCTGAACTCAGATCTAGTTTTTGAGTCCATTTCATTCAGTTCTGTCTCTGTATAATTTAAGATACCAAAGCTGTATGTTAAAACCGAACTTGCATATGCATTGATAGCTTTGGACAGGTTTTTTGCAGACAATTTAGATTTCAGTAGTGCGCGCAGTCTCCGAAAATATTCTTCTTTCACGGATATTTTCGATTCCTTCTGTTCTTTGCCCCTTGCTTGAGAGTATCCTAGGTATTTGTATTTCTCATCGGCTTCCATTCCTGTTATCCTACCTTGGTTCTTATTGACCTCATACCCTTCGTGGCCTACCCATTTTCCCTTTTCCATGCAACTGATCTTACATTTTGGTAGGCCAAATTTCATGTGTACATCGTCACTAAACCTACTCACGCACGTTAACAGTTCTTCCAATCCCTTCCGACTATTTGAAAACAGTTTCAAATCATCCATATACCATAGATGATTTATTTCCCTATCAGACTCATTCAACTTATATCCTTTGTTCCTGCTATTGAGAAAGGTGGTTAGAGGTCTGAGGGATAGGCAAAACCATAGGGGACTTAAGGCGTCTCCTTGGAATATGCCTCTTTTTATTCTTATTGTTCGTACTCTAAGGGCGGCTTCTACTGTGTTTAGAACCAGATTCGTGCGGCATTCTGTTATTGCGCATTTGAGAAACTGTACTATATGACTCTCAATTTTATAAAGATCAAGGATTTCCAATAACCACGAATGGGGAATGCTATCGAAAGCCTTCTGGTAGTCTATATAGGCGGTGTGGAGGGAACTCTTTTTTTTTCTTTGCGTGGTTCGTTATAATCGAGTCTATTATTAGCTGTTCCTTGCATCCTCTTGATCCTTTGCGGCACCCTTTTTGTTCTTCAGTTAACAATTTGTTCTTCTCTAGGTGTTTATAGATCTTTTCTGAGAGTATGGACGTCAATATTTTGTATAGAGTGGGCAAGCATGTGATAGGTCTGTAATGGGCAGGGTCTTCGCTTTGGGTTTTGGTTTTTGGCAGTAGGTATGTAACTCCCTTTACCATAAATGGTGGCAGGTTCTCAGGTTGTTTCAGTATATTTGTGTAGCACTTTGCCATTTGTGGGTATGACGAGCGAAATTGCTTTAACCAGAAGTTTTGTAGATGGTCCCCTCCTGGAGCTTTCCAGTTCAATGATTTCATTATCGCCTTCTGCACTTCCTCTTCACCTATTTCCTAATCTGTCATTGTTTTTATGTTAGCTGCTGTCTTCTTCTATTATTATTATTATTATTATCATTATTATCATTGTTATCATTATTATTATTATTATCACTATCATCATTATCATCATTATTATTATTATTATTATTATTATCCTGATACTCCTGATGTTCTCTGAAGATCCCTCAGAAGCTTTTTCAGCTTGTGGGAGTTCAGTTGTGTTCTGGGTAGGCTTTGTTACTGCGATCTTGCGCCAGTTCAGGTCACGGCACTGTTAATTTTCGACCCAAAACCGAAATGGTGGCCGACACCTGTCAAACTAAAAAATTTCTTTCCCACCTGAACAGGATTCGAACCCGCGACCTTCCGGTTACGAGCCCTATGCTCTACCACTAAGCTGTCAGCACTCATGATGATGGAACACAACACCTCTTCTATTGGTGAATTCTAGCCGTTTCTAGTTAATCGCTAGCTTCGAACTGTCCAATTTTTGACAGTAGAGATGCGAATTTAGAGTTTGGTCATATGAAAGCAATTCGTAATAAATGATTCATTTGCAGTCCCACGAAATGCACAGTAGAATCTTCCCGGCCGTTAGTCCTGGTTCGGTTACCGTTTGAGCTGCTTCACCTCGCTTTATAATAACTACGATCGCACACGATAGCACAATATTGTCCTTTGTGAACCATTCCTTATCCTCAGTCACCATTCGTTTAAGAAATGGGTTGATTTCATTCCGTTTGGGCAAGGCTCCGCAGATGGAGATTCGATCCATCATATTTTTTGTTGTTAATTGATTAACTTCGAGTTTCTTTTTGAATCCAGCTTTGTGCAAATTATTTGAAACTGTTTTTGGTCGATCTTTAGCTCCTATTGTTGTCTAATATCTCTACCTTTTGACTTGGTTTATATACAGTAAACCAAGAATTATAGTTCGTTCTTATTATAGTCTGCAACATCCTTCAGTTTAATATCCAAGCTTACAATTGCCTGAAAGAGGCTCCAGTTCATCCTACTTGTTGTGAGTGTTGTTTTATTCCCCTGTTTTGTAGCGGTTATTGAAATCGGTGTATGATCCGATGATAGATCTGGAGTCGATCCTATTTGCATATAGTTATTTCTAATACCGTTTGTGACGAAAGAGTCCAAGATGTCTAGGATCTTATTTGTATCAGTCGGTCAGTAAGTTGTTGTTCTAGGTGACACCAGATGTTGATTTGTGGTTGTTATAATCTTCATCAAATTGTGTCCTTTGGGGTTTATTAGTCTTGATCACCAGTGAGTATGCTGTGCGTTCCAGTCTCCTCCCACTAGAAATATTTGTTTAAAGTTTTTGAAAATTAAAATTTATTGGTCTTCTGTTATACTGTGTCGAAGTGGAGAGTAAATGGCTGATACATCAAAGCTTCATTTTTCTGTGTAGACCTTAATATTTGTGGCTTGTATCTCATCAGTTACATAATTTGGCAACATATGGAGTTTGATGTTTCTTCGAATCAATATGGCGGAGCCACCATGGGCTCTGCCATCAGAATGTTCAGCAGAGTAGGTATTGTAACGTGAGAGCTGAAAAGCTGTTCTTTCAGTGAAATGCATTTTATATACGTTCATGAAAGTTCAATTCATGTTTATGGTTTGGCAGGCCGTTTGCATTCCATGATTCTATCCGTAGTAACTTCGCCATTTTTGATTTAATTAAGTTTGTTAACAAGTTTTGTGAGCAGATTAAGGATAATCTGATTTTGATTCATCATTTGTGCTATCATAGCTTTGATACCTGAAAGAAAGCTTGTCATCATGGTTTTTAAGGAATTTGTATTTTGCTGCTGAAAGTAACGTTCTTCAGCTAATTTTCCTTATTGGAGTAGGTACTCTGGCATGAGACGGTCTGTTTTGTTCGGGAATGCTTTTGGCGGGTTGTAGATTCATTTCATAATTTGCTTCTGATGTATTTGGTATTTCATTTTGTCTGGATTTTTTATTATGGTTCTTGGTTTGTGTGAGGAGTTTATAGACCAAATTTCCTCCGTAATTTGGTACGTGGCTGCCTTCACATAGTGTGCATCTGACCGGAGTTCGAATCGTGTGGTTCACCGCATTTTACGCACATAAATGGTCTGTTGCATTATGATTTGGAGTGGCCATATTCTTGGCACCTAGTGCATTGGATGGTTTCTCGTTTCGTTCTTGGTGGTTCAACGTTTATTTTCTTATCAAGTAGAAATTCTATTTTGAATATATCTTTGTTGTTCTCTTTTGGTTCCAAATCAATATAGAAAAGCGACAGTGGGTTCTTCATTCGATCTTTTATGTTGATTATGTTCCTGACTTGGTGTCCTAGTTCTTCAATTTCTGATTTTATCTAGTCTGTCGGAACACTAAAGTGAATATTTATGATAACTACCCTAAAGGCCCTGTCATTTTTGTTCTAGTATATATGAAAAATTATATTTTAATCTCGCTAATATTTAACGAGAGCTCTATAGGTTTCTGGTATTCGAACGTTGATCTTTACGCAATTATTTGAAAGTGTTTTTGAATAATACTCTTCAACATCAATAAGTGTTATTATAATACTTTCTTTGTCATTTTTTGAAAGTTTGTTACTCCTTATATAAAAATTGGTGGTGGATTAGGTATTTTCTCTGGTTGCCAAACCATTGGACTGATTTTTTCATCAATGAACTCAGCCCAGATATTTAGATCTCAAACTCTTCCTGAAAGTTTCAAGGCTTCAGTTCTTTTCGGTCAGAAGTTAGCGTTATTACTGGCCGAAAAGAATTACTTTTGACCTCGGATTCTTCTTCAGTGAGTCCTACCTAATCGTTTAAGCCCATTTTCTGCTTAAAATTCTAAAATTACGATAGCACGTTGTTCCTCGGAACAAGCGCATAACAATTATTTCGAATATAAATCAATAATATTTCTAATCTACACTGATAGAGGAATTCATTAGGAATAAGTTAAATTTATTCATATTAAATAATAGTGAATTTATTTACCTGTTTCACGGCGTAGGTCATCATACAAATAGTTTCACCATTACGTAATATGATTAACCCATATTAACAAATTGTACGCAAGATGAACTAAGCCTAAAATAGTAGATATTAACATTCGAAAAACGCTTTTCTGATATTGAAATTCATTATAAATTTCTTATAGACTCTTTTACTAAGGGTGTATAAATAATGATTTCAAAGTTACCCACTATTCCGAAGAAAAATGGTTTAAAACACTTGTCATTACAAGCTGGAACCTTTATCACTTAACCTGATGACATGTTTCTGCGCTCAATATCATTTTCATACTATAAATTTAAAAGAGTCGAATGCCGGATAATTTTATATGATAAGATTGAAAACACTAATAAATGTTATGAATGGTTGATTTGTATATTTGAATTATCAAAATTTCCAATGAGAATATTGAAAATACTGGTGAGTGGCTTATATGTAGATTTTAGTTAACATCATTTTGGTTATTAAAATCTTCAAATTAACCAATTATTATTGTTTAAAATTTTTTTATTCAAACTTAAGTTAATCGAGTTTTTTAGATATATCATTTAAAAATGGCAATAAGTGTTGAAACATGTCATAAGGATAAATTTCAATACGGTTCCAGCTGTTTTACCATTCGAATATTTAAATGAGCTTATTTATAAATTATCATGAAATAATCGTGGCCCTAATATTATTTTTTCAATTCAATAAATTAAAATCACGATGTATTCAATTCAACAATTTCTTTACTTAAAGGATTATGAATTGAAATATGAAGACTGCCGACTGGAGCGATGTTTTAAATAACTGTTTATTAATATTAAATAAAGATTTATCAAATATAGATACATCTTCAATTAATTTCTCAACTAGTAAATTCTTATCTCAGTGTACAACTATTTATTCGATTTTTGAAAGTTAAGTTAATTTTACTTACCTTTCAAAAATCGGGAAAATGATTAGTTGACTTATTAATACTCAAACAATGACGCCACACCTTGGATCTTCACGGTTTCTCTCCATGAGTTCTATACGTATACAATTTCATAACTGTTCCTCACAAAAAAAAAATTATATTTAAGTGGTAAAACTGTTATTAACAATGTATGATTTCTGTGCGATAGTAACGAATAAACTTATGCGTATTTAAATAATTCCCTAAAAACATTTAACACTCGAAACACACAATAATAAAAAATAATGAAGATAGAAATATTTCAGAAAATCTTAGATATTAGATTATTAGAGTAGCAAGAACTGTATATGGCATTTTGCGAACTCAAATATAGCCGATAAAGAACAAAGCTTCGGGGATCATTTAGTGATAGATAGATGGAAGGGATAAGTTCCTCACAATTTTTAACTGTCATTTGTCGGAACCCTTTGAAACAATCTATAACATGTATTGCAAGGAGGATTTGAAAGTCCTAATGACATTATAAAGAATTTTCCAATAAGAGGTTTCATTTTGATTTAAAAAAATGAGTATATTTTAAAAGCAATGGATGTTTATTTATTCTGAATAGGAAGGTATGCCATTAAAAATAGAAAACGATATCAGCCAACTGGCCGCCACGGCTACGGTTGCAGCACCGTATGTACCCTTTCCATGACCAATTCGCACACTTGCGGCTGTATGTCTTCGATAACTTCACGAATTTCATCTTTAAGTCTTGAATCGATTGTGGAGCATACCTTATCTTTCACTTAGACCCAAATAAAAATGTCTAAAGGTGTAAAATCACAAGTTCTCGGTGGCCAATTGTGATCACCTTTTCGAAAAATAACACGATTGTTTGTTGCGATTGTTTCGTTGCTTGTGTGGTCTTGTTGAAAATAAACGTCGTCCACATCAATATCTTCCAATTCCGGTCATGAAAAATCATTAATCAGAGCTCGGTAGCGCAATTCATTCACCGTAACAGTTACACTAGCCTTATTTTCGAATAAGCAAGTCCAATCACACCGCCAGCCCAAAAACTGTACCACACAGTGACATGTTGATGATGGAAAGGCTTTTAAACGATCATTCTTAGATTTTCCGAGTCCCAAATGCAAACAATTCTGCTTAAAAACGTAGCCTTTGAAGTGAAAATGGACCTCATTACTGAAGATGATTTTTAAATGAAAATCCGGATATTTTTGATACATTTCAAGGACCCAATCAGCGAACATACAATATTGGTGGTGATCGATCGACTTGAGTTCTTGTGTTAACTGAACATTAAAAGCCTTAAGACCTCGGGTTCTATGAAAAATACGGTGTAATTCATTTGTGAAATGCTTAATTCCAAAGATCGACAAGGAATCGACAAACCTGAGTTTTCGTCAATACTAAAGGCTACATCAGCAATATTTTCAGTTCTTCTTGAGCGACGCATACGGTTTCGATTCTTCATATCATCAAGTTGTCCCAACAGCTGAAATTTTTTCACTAGTTCCACTATTGCCAGAAGAGAAGATGCTTCACGACGACTCAAAAGTACTTTAGTTTTGCGAACTGTCAACATTTTCAATGCGTCGCTGAAGCGTATATCGTTCTATTTTTAGTTATGACGTAGTTTTTACTTGTCAAAAGATGACAGCTTCAAAGGTGAGAGCAAATCAGATATCGGGCTATTCAAAATGAACCTCTTATTGGAAAGCCCTTTGTTATTATACACCGTCGAGCAAAAAATTAGAATCATCCCATTATTTGCCTTTATTTAAGATTTTTTTGTTGTAGTATACTTTAATAAATATATGTGATTCTTTTATCGAGATTGCTTGAAAAAAAAATTTTTGTTGTTTCTATAAGTGTTTGAGAAACAAAGAGTCGCAATTCCTAAAAACAATTATCAGCATATGTTTTGCGTCAGTATTTTTAGCTGTCTATTGAAAATTATTTGATTGAATTATTTGCCATTCTAAGTATTGAAATAGCTATAAATACGTTTTTTAGGGCACGAGTTGTGGCGACTATAGAAAACAGCCGCGGACAGCGCGAAACTGCGAGAAACTTTGGCGTAAGACACTCCAGCCTGCAACAAGTATTTCACCGTTACGAAGTGACTGGTCTGCTCGCTATGAGATTTAGTTCAGGATGAAGCAGGACAACAACAGCTGGAGGATTTTGTGAATTCAACAACATGGTGTCACAAGAAGAATTCTTTGCAAAATTGAACAAACTAAATAAATCAAAGTTAATACAGATTGTTAAGTTTCATTTGAAGGCGGTCCTGTCTATGTTAGAACATATTTCAATATTTTCCTAACGACACTTAAAAATCTTTCCAGGTTGATATTTATAACCTACGAGTATTTGGGCTGTGTCATTCGAATTTTGAAGTTTTTATTTCGTCTAGAGACTTGGCTAGATGAACATGGGTATATGGCCCTAAGAAAACATGGAAATACTTTAAGGCTCTTGATATATTTAGTGCCTATTAATCAGTCATATTACAGCATCGGGAATTATAATCTGTTTAATTATATCCTTATTTACTGCCATTGATCTTATTTTTTTTTCCATAACTAATGAAAATGTTTATTTCACTCATTCAATACACCCATAAATAGGCTTTCTAATCAATTTCGTTAATTTCCCTCTTTTTCTTAGAAAGGATGCATTGAGACACCTCTAATATTCAGTTTTTGAATATGCTATATACTCACTATCATCCTCCTCACAGTCACCCTCGTCGTTTTTAAACCTTTTAGTAGTCCGGTCAAATTAGACCAAAAATAATAGTAAAAGTTAAATAAATTCCCACCAAGCTGAAAATCGGTAAGATTGTTTAAAATATCATTAAAAACAAAATTTGAAAGTTCCGCATGTTTCCCCTGTAAGGAAAAAATTTTACTCAAGGTCAAAAAATCAGTTTTTCGAGATTTTCAGCAAAACGGTAAGTTTTATCATTAAAATACCTCAGACAAAATTTGTAGATCATAAAATTATCTACAAAAAATTTATCAAAACTTTTTTTTCTACGAGCCACCGTTTTTGAAATATAACAATTCAAAAAGTTGTAAAAGTTGTGCTCTAATATTGAATCACCAACAGTCGAGGATCCGTTTGATTCCAACGAGGCAACATGCGATACATCGCTATTAACGCAGTTTACATGCACTCAGGATGAAGATGAAGAAGAACAAGAACAAGACGAACAAGAACAAGAAGATTAAGAAGAAGAACAAGAAGAAGATTTTGAAAGTTACGACTCGGACGTTTAAATTTCACTACTTTTTTTAACTTAAATTGCTTTTATCTTTTCAATCTCTGCTAATATCCATTATTTTTCAATAGTTTCAAATTAAACAGGATCAAAACTGACCCGTGGAATAGGCCTACTGGGGAAACCACGTTAAAAAAAACGCACTAAGTACACTACCTCATAGGTGGCGAGGAAACGTGTGCATATTATGACGATTACAACTTTTACAACTTTTTGAATTGTTATATCTCAAAAACGGTGGCTCTTAGAAAAAAAAGTATCAATAAATTTTTTGTAGATAACTTTATGATCTACAATTTTTGTCTGGAGTATTTTAATGATAAAACTTACCGTTTTGCTGAAAATCTCGAAAAACTCATTTTTTTGACCTTTGACCTTGAATAAAATTTTTTCCTTATAGGGGAAAGATGGGGAACTTTCAAATTTTGTTTTTAATGATATTTTAAACAATCTTACCGATTTTAAGCTTGGTGGGAATTTATGTAACTTCGAATGTCTAAATTGACCGGACTATAGTTCAAGATATTGCATTATTATCCTGACAGTCACTTTTGTCGCTTGTGATCTTTCGGTCCAAGATGTTGCATTATTTCTCCGGTAGTAATCAACTTTATCACTTTTGGCTTCGGCCCAATTTATTGCATTATCATCCTAATAGTCACCCTCTTCGCTTGTGACCTCTCGGTTCAAGATATTGCGTAAAATGTTTCGGAAAAAGCCAAACAATTAAAAAATGTTTCTGATGAACTAACACAAGATAAAAATCTTTCGGAATCGCAAAAATCAAACACAGATCTATTAAGAGAGTGACACTTTACAGCCTTATATTGATATAGATAACAGACAAAAAGAGACTTAGATAAATATTTTGGGCTGAGCCTGAGAAACAAGAGAGGCGACCTTCTCGTTCAATTCTGTAGCAAAAGCTATGTGTCGTCTATTCGGAGGTGGCTCAGCAAAACATCTATAGATATATTCAGAGTAAATTCGTGTACCATAATAGCTAATTGATTCACCAACTCAACAGGAGTTTGTCTATGGCTTAAGAGCTCGTCGTAGTTACAAAGACCCCACTTACTCGTAGAGATGTGAAGGAAGGAATATATAGGAGTGGCACTTAGAAATGGGGTGAAACGTAACCAACCCTAGTCGCGAGACACCTGTACAATAATGGAAATTATTTTATAATAGTTTAACCTATGGCTCTTCATAAATTATTTAAGGTTAACTCCCCAAGAATGAATGACTAACAAGTCATCTCGTGGAGACCCTTAATCTTCCGTATGAAAAATTATGTGGGGATCGCGAGATAGTTCTGCATAAAAACACAACGGAAAGCCCACTGAAACCCTGTAGAGGAAAAACTTTTCTTTTTCTAATTGTAGTGACGTGGCTAAAGTATTGCACCATGATGATAACGATGCCAGTTATGAGGTAGGATCTGGAGTCTTTCAAACTTGCTTACCATATCCTTGCTCTCTGGCTGTCTGTGGTCATGTCTTGCGGGCTAGTGGGTTGGAGGAGGATCTTGGATTAATCTTCCGAGCAAAGAGAAGGCAATTTAATTAAACTCTAAAATTAAATGTGTGTGAGTAGTCAGATGGGTGCATAGATAGAAACCAGTCTGTACTAGTCTCAATCTTGGAACGCCTCGAGTTACTCCATACATATACATCTCCTACTTCCGCAAGTGACACTCTGCAGAAGTGGCTGCTGGAGAAATAAGTAACAAAATTTAAATAAAATTCTCAACGGGAAATCCAAAGGGGAGGTTTTCTGAGACTACATTTGTGAAATTCTGGAGCAAAGGATCGGGAGCAGTCGCTTTCCATTAACGCTACCCAATATTGAGCAACTGACTGGAAAAGATGATCTACTGAGGTGTGGACTCCTTAGAACAGGAGTAAGAAAGTACCTGCGTTTCCTCCACTTAAGGAGGCCAGAAAATTTATGCTTCTATTCAGATTAGGGCATTGCGAACATCATCGGCAGAAAAATCCAGTGAGAAAAGGAACACATAGAAAATTTTCTCTTCAGAACCACAGAAAACCTAAGACAGCTGCATGAAAGACTGAAGAAGCTAGCATTTATGTCTCTGCTGTCAGAACATCTCAAGTGAAGTGTGACAATAATGCCCCAGAATACGAGATATCGTACACCATTTCTCCCTAGAATGCGATTTGGAGAATATGAATACCAACACTGAGAGGAGACTTCATTTCTCTGGAATGATGCTGGTGAGTCAAAACAAATGGAGCACCGCATACACGGTCAGAGCATAAACTAAAAATCAAGAATAGCACTGGCGTGAAGTCAGAAGCTTTTGCATGCTTGTTCAACAGTCCATTTCCCCTGAAAATCTCAAATCTCTGAATAGCTTCCTGAAGAATTACATATGATGAATATAGTTTTGCTTCAGTTTCTTTAGTGCTCAATGTTGCTCTGCTCAAAATTTTTGCAGGAGTATCCTCGTTATCATTCTACTTCTAAAACCCAAATTTCAGATCAGCCGGATTTGTAGCTTGGAAAATATTAATAAAAATAAGAGAAAATTTCAAATAAGAATAACTGCGAAATAAATGAACTGATTTTGAGTAATAAATAACTTAACCGAAATATTCAAGTCCCAACCATATTCCGAAAGTTTCATGTCTTTTTCTCTTTCTGTTCGAAAGTTAGAGTATTCAAGGTAGCGCTCAACGCCTATCCGCTCACAAAATTTATTTTTGAAATTTCCACAGACTTATTATCCTAGTACGTATATGAAAACTTGAAATCATACGATCCTCACGAAATTTCGCACGAGCGTGCGTTAAAAATCTACTTCTAAATACCGTATTTCAGATCGACCGCATCTGTAGTTTGGAAAATATTGGGAAAAATATGAAACATTTTCAAGCGTGAATATCTGCGAAACAATTGAACCGATTTAACGCATTAACGAATGTAGCCGACATATTTAGACCTTCAACCTTCCCTGAAAGTTTCTATACTCTAGCTCTTTCCGTTCGAAAGTGAGTGTGTTTACGGCCGGCCAGACAGTATTACTTTTGACCTTGGATTTTTCATCAGTCAATCCAACCTAGCCGTTTAAGGTCTTTTTCTACTCAAAATCCGAACATTACAGACATTTGGGCGAAACGATAGCAGGCTGGTATTTCGAAGCTTCAAACTAGCTCGGTCTTCTTTTTGAGGAACCAAGACATAAAAACGAAGCTTCTCGTGATTTAGAAACCTTACTTTAATACTAAAGGTTTGATATTACTGAATTTCAAAACGAAGTTTTTGTGTGAAGAGATCCGCATTCTCTAAAGATCATACGAATGATCGAGAAGAGAATGCCTCATAGATTATACAAAGTACGTCACAGTATTCACTCGCTCCATCAACCTGTCAAACCCAGATCCTGGGATACCGTAACTTTATGCATGTGATCTGTGACAATAATAAATATGAATGCCCAATGATGGCTCTCTTTTATTTCAAGCCAGTAGACAAGAACGTTCTAAGAAATAACTTCTAGAATGATCCCTGAGTGTCTTCACCTACTATTGTAGTAGAGTGGATGTATCAGCAGGCTGATAAATATTAGTTTTATTTCACTGC
This sequence comes from Megalocaria dilatata, assembly GCA_034642435.1. NCBI lineage: Eukaryota > Metazoa > Arthropoda > Insecta > Coleoptera > Coccinellidae > Megalocaria > Megalocaria dilatata. The sequence continues at coordinate 58,022,132 of CM067854.1, read as the reverse complement.
GGTTTGTTTCCTTTTGTTATAAAAATAAGTATACTATTTGACTAGCATTGTGTTTTGAATATTAGAATTCTCTCTGCATTAGAAAATCAAGATAGAAATTTAAGGGTTTCAGGCACTTCCTAAAGTACGGAACAGTATAAGTGTTTTGGAATTTTTGTTGGCTGCATCCGTATTTAGCTCCATATCATTTTTTTGATACATTCTATATATCCAATCTTAAGGTTCTGTGTGTTAGAGCGAGATACAACGCAAAAAAACTGCACGACTTTTTCCTGTTAACCTTTGCCTTGATATCGACAAAATCTTTGAATCTGCTTCTCAGAGCAATAGACATATTGCTCTAAGTTCTGATTTAAATACCGGAACGGTGTAAATTAAATTATGTTCTACTGAAGGATTTATTCCTTGACCCATCTAAAAAAATATTGCATTATTTTGAACTACTACTATGCTTTCAGTTTCAAGAGAAAGAACTTCCGTCTATGATGATATCATTACCTAGAAATGTCAGTGTCAATCAAGTGATGTCATTATAATAAGATTTATTTTTGTTTATGACACCTGATTTCATGAGTTGATTTCGATGTGAAAAGTTCGTAATTTTCTGTTCGAGTTTTATTTAGTGAATTATTGAATGATTGTTTTAAGATGACAGACTTATTAGTGGGTCGTGGCGACACCTTTCCTAGGAGTTTTATGGACACATTTCGTTATAGTAGAAGTGAACCACTTTACAATGAGTTAAAGGCTAGTAAAAGTGACGAGTTGATCTTGCAAAATCCTACCGATATTCCAATATCTTGTGAAATACATCATGGTAGATCGGAAAATATATTAGATGTGCCCGCTGAAGAGGAATTGAATACATGTCTCCAGAATTCTGAAATTATTCGACCTAATACCTGTAGGAAAAGTAAAAGGGTGTCAGTTTATGATAAAGTAGATCCAGAAGACAGTATCAGGGATATTGTATCAGAAAATGATTTTTATAAGTAAGTTGCATTCTAGTTAAATTTCAATAAAGTTGTTATTGTTCAAAATATATCTTAACATGAAAATAATATGGCAACTCTTCAATTAAAGCCTCAAATGTTGCTAAGAATTCGTTATAGTCCAAAAATAGAATCTAAATTCTTTATTGTCTCGTTACATCTGTATATGGTATTGTGGTTGATGAAATGAATATGTAAATCAGATTATTTAGCATTGAATTTGTAAGAGTATTCAACTCCATCAATTTGTTTCAGATTTGTTCTATTTAAGAAACACTATGATAAGTACTTACTCCTTTCGCAAAAGTATGAAGAAGCAAAGAATGTGGCATATTATTTGGAAGAGAAGTACCATGAACTCAAGGTAGATAACATGCATTAAAATATGCTAGGAGAACTAAATTTGCATTATTTTCAGATGGAGAGAGATACTCTCTTATCAAGGAAAGAAGAGCTCACACAAAGACTGGAATCTTGTGAGAGTTTAGTTCGTGATAAAGAAGATGAAGTATTTGTTCAGTTTGAGAGAGTATTATATTTAGAAGAACAGTGTGAAAAGGTAAGAAACAATTTATATTTTTTATATATCTCTAATTTTTTATTTATAGTTATTACTACAATCTAAAGAATCTGAAAAGACAATAAAAAAATTAGAAGCTGCACGTCATGAGCTAGTCAAGCATATGACAAAATTGAGGGATGAAAAGGAATGCTTAGAAAAAGAAGTGAGTTATTAGTTTATTTATGGACATTATAAACATTTCATATTATGGGCAATATAAACATTTCTATATAATTCCTAGAATGATCAGCTAAAAGAAACCTTAGAAGCAGAAAGACAGGGAATGAAACGTTACATACACAATTTAAAGAAGAAAAAGAATGAGATAGAAAATGCACAAAGACAGGTCTGTTTGTTTTTCAATACAATTGGCTTCAAACTAATTATATTAATATTTGTAGACTGAATTAGAAAGGAATGCCAATTTAACATCACAATTTCAAAAAGCCGTACAACACTTGGCTACTTGCAAGAGAAAAAAATGCTCTGTCTGCTCTTACACAAAGTCTGTTTATGCCAAATCTTCCAGTAACAGACAAAAAGAGTAAGAAATGTTTTTTGCATGTATGCATGTTGTTGAACTCTTCACTACTGCAAGAAACACGAGCACTGTTTTTGTAGGTAATGGTTCGCTTTTCACTATTCTTTTCTCATTTTAATATTAATCAAGCAATATTAGGTCAAATTGAGAATATATGGGATAAAAGGGGGGTTGTGAAGTTCGGTAATTTTAGAAAAGTAGGAAATATTCTTCAGCTCTATTGTAGTAATCTTTATTACTTGTGGTTCAATGATCTGTTGGCCCATTGATGTTGAAATCAAAAGTTTTTCCGTGTATTTCTCTGACTTCAATCTATTTGATAAATAATCTGTGGTAAACCTCATCTAAACATTTTTAATCTAATTTGGTCACTTCAGTATAGTAATAATATGACTATCTAATCTTGGGGACCATGCAAAAGCCTTATTTTCACTTGAGGTAAAACAACCACCAGGTCTAGAAGTATGACACCATATTTATTTGTTAAAATGGTATGCTGTTGTTTGAAAGTGATAAAATATTTTATTCAATATACTCTCCATTGCCATTAATATATTTTCCTCACTTCTCAGACAGTTTATGAATGCCACACCAAACAAAAAATTCTTTTGAAATGAACTAGTTATCAAGCCTTTTTCATATGAATTGATCCACTGTTCAGTGAGAGCGTGTCCCAGTGATGTAAATGATGATAATCCGACAGTCAAGTCTGAAGAATAAGCCACGTGCGCTAGTATTTCCCAACTGAACGCCTCAATCATTTCCCTGGCCTGTTTTGCTGTGTGTGATGGGACATTATCGATGGAGCAGAATGACTTTGTGTTGCCTCTTTCCATATTCCAGACGTTTTTTACGTAATGCTCGATTTCAATCAATCATTTGATCGATCAGTGTTAAGGGTTTCACCAGATTTTAACATCTTTTAATTGATTACACCCTTGTGATCCCACCAAACACAGAGCATTATTCAGTCTTCTTTCCAAAGTGATTTGGTATTACAGTGGATGTGGATGGTTTGCTTAGATTTTCCCATGATTTAGGACTTAGGATTCTCAAAATATATCCATTTTTCACCATCTGTCACGAGAAATGACTTTCTTCTGTGTCTTTTGAGCAGTATTTCACAAATAGTTTCTCGATTTTCTTGCTGCCTTTCATTCGGTCCATGCAGCATCTTTTTTACCACTTTTTGAATATGTCCCATACCTTTATGAATAGAGAGTGGCATCATATTCAATTGATGCGCAAGTTCTTGTTGAGTTTGAGTATCATCATTATCTAACTAGCAATTCTTTGTCTGCAAACTATTTTGCTGGTTTCCTATGCTCTTTATTTATCACGTCCAAATCATCACTTTTGAATTTTTTTACCACTCGAAATACTGCTTTTCTACCAAGACCATGTTCACTGTAAACTTCGACAAGCATTCATTATGATTCTTCAGCAGTTTTCTTCAAATGATAACAGAAGATGTTGCCTGCAGATCATATTTTGTTGGCACCAAACTCAACATGTTTAAAGTTATATACAAATATACTGGTGTTTGGAACATGGGTTTTTTGAGTATTGAAAATTTTCGTCATCTGTTAGAGAGAGATTAGAGTGCTGCAAAAGTGGTCTTATGGTCCCTTAAACTGATGACAAGCACCATCTATAGAGAAATTCCGGTGTCATATTTCTTCACCTGGTATATATAGTTCTTAGGTAACTCATTTTATTGATATCTCACATTTATATTTAAATTTCGAGTTAAATCCAAATTCTGCTCAAGATTTATTGTAATGAGTTTTTCTCTGTTTCTAAAGCCATTTTGTATTAAAGTCCTAACCGTTATTCTTCATGTTACTTACCAATTTTAACATGATTGTATCTTTATTTTTTGAGACACTCAGAGAATAAAAATTCTAATGGACATATTCCAGACCTAATAATTGCTTGTTCTAAAAATTTCGAGTCTAAGCCATTTCTCACAAACATTTTCATGATTACAAACAATGGAATGGCTGAACAGAATTGAGCTAGACCATGCAATTTTCACCTGTGGCTCCAATGCAACCGTTTCGAACTACCTTTGGTTCAAAATTCGCAAAATATAGATCTTTAAGCAAAATGATATGGGCTCCAGTACTCCAGCACTCAATAACATACTAATGGCTAGCATGAATCTTGGTTAAATAATGGACTAACCACTTAGCTTGAATATTTTTTGGTAATTTCTAAGTGGGAGATAAATTTAATAAATGTTTAACAAGTACAAATATATATCAGGTGTACATGTATAAAACCTGAAAATCTCTATAGATGGTGCTAACCATCAGTTAAGGAACCATAAGACCACTTCTGCTGCCATCATCTGCTTCTAATAGCTGATGAAGATTTTCAACACACAAAAACTCAAGTTCCATATGCTGGTATATTTTTCTTTTAAACATTTCAAGTTTTGTGCCTACAAATTACGATTTGCAGACAGCGTTGGTTTTCTGTTATCATTTGTCTCTGGTGAGAACAGCATTGAATGCTTGTCGACCCTTACGATGAATATGCTCTTGGTAAAACGCATTTTTTTCAAACGATTCAAAAAAATTAAAGTGGCGATTTTAATGTGAGATGCAAAGCGCATGGAAAACCATTTAATAATTATGCAGACACCGAATTGCTAACTATCCTTATTGGATTAATATGATACTTACACTTAACAAGACCTCGCAGATCAATTGAATAGGACACAGAAAACCGTCCCCATTCTTTGAAAAACTATGAAAAAGATTCAGAATGTGGCTAAATGCTTCCCGCATGAATGAGACACCAAGGAAATCGTAAAACCACTTGTGAAATGCTACTAAATAGAGGCTGTTTGTTTGAAAAAAAAACGTTTTTTTGGCGTAGCATTTATAAACTATCAGAAAGGTGGGAAAAATGTGTAAATAGCAATGGAGATTATTTTGAATGAAACATTTCAGTTTCAAACAAACGACGTGTAATTTAAAGAATTCTGGTTTTGCACTTCTACACCTGGTATCTTCCATGGAAAAATGAAAAGATGAGTCCATTATTATTATTATTATCTTCAACTTTGGTTGCTTTTTCGAATTTTTTTCACTAAAACGTCGGAGTTCTCTCAAATAAAATTCAATTATTTATCTGTCCCTAAGGAATTAATTCATAATGTATCAAATTGCAAATATCAAAAGAAATCAATCATCTTGAATTTTGAGTATCTTTGAACTTGTGCACAGCTTTCTTGGTTGTAGTTCATTTTTATCATCCTATTCAGATGTCTGTTGACTGGTTTGCATCTCATCACCCATTTTGCTCATTTCATTCATCTTGGATTGGAGTTCATGTGATGCCTTATGTCCAAAAACACAGTGCTCACGGTATTGGTTTTGAACAAAATTCTCAAATGTTTGATAAAAACCGTATGAACCTAATAGCGGATCATAAGCCACTGGAATATATTCAACACACTCGAGAAATTTCGTTTGCAGCACAAAATTTAAAGTAAATTCTGTTTCAATGATTTCATTCATTGTTGGAATTGACGTGCCCTAATAAAGTTTGACTAAGTTAATCAACAACAATTTGGTTTATAGATGACTTTTATAGATGAAATGCAATCCTAGAGGTAGAGGAAAAAATTCAAATCGCCTCAGTGGATGCAGCTCAAAATAACAATTCCTGATATTTTTTTGACAGAGTAGTACACTTGCTCATTCCCACTTCCTAAGAAATTCTCAAAAATATTGTAATAAAATTTGATGGGAAAAATTTATAGGTAGAAAGGAAAATTGTGTGGTTTAAGTAATAGAAAGAAGAATATTTGCTAATTTGGATATCAACAATCTGAGCTTATCATATCTTTCATCAAAGTAACTTTCAAATTGGTGTGTCCATTTAGGATAAAATGTTGTTAAGATGCTTAAACTTATTGGTGATTATTAGATTGGTGTTGGAAAATTCATACTTGAATTTAAATTTCGGGTTTTAATATAAAAATGTGGTTGTTTTAAGATCATCTTAATTTATTAATTTCGTTTATAATGAAGATTTCTCCTTCTTTAGTTATTATTTCATTGTGTTTAACCAATGCATTCAAATTGTCATTCATCATTTATCACTGCTTCGATTGAATATTGAAGTATTCAGTTAGAATTCATGACTTTTTACTTTCAGTGAGTTATATGAAAAAGGTACAAGAATTTTCCAATTTTTTGAGCTTCATTTGAAATTATTGCATAAGTTTTTGGTTGGTATATTCTCAAAAAAGTTGGAAAGATCGTTTGATTTTCTGAATGGTTTTTCTGGAATGTACTTAAATAAGTGATTCTATGGACAATATGAGGTAGAATTCCTTAGTTGTGCTGTGATGGTGTTACCAAATTTGAAACATTCCTAGCCTGCCAGCTGTGCACTGTATAATATTAATTTTGGGAATTTCTTTGTTTCCTATATAATGTAAAAATAAAAATATTGCACCTTTCAATTATCATTTTCTTCTATACCTAGCCAACTTATTAAAGAGATATGGTTTTAGTATGTAATTGGCTTTTTTGGTGGCAGCATCAGAAATGGAAAGAGTTTTGAAAAGCAATAATCCTTAGAAGGTAAATTCAATGGATTTCAGCTTTTAGGTATGCCTGAAAAAATGTAAAAATAATTATTATTTTGTTTGAGAATTATTTAAGGATTTTTTCAAAATTCTTTGAGTCATTTCAAGATCATAATTAGTATTTACACGTTGGTTGATGGAATAAATTTTAGTCTTAAGCAAAATCTCAAATATACTTTGAACCATAGATTTATTATCCTTTATTTTAATTTTTTGATTTGACATAATGCTTCAGACTAATCCTGTACATAAACAGGCCCATATAGATCAGCCTTTCAATTTTAACTTATGACTACGCTTGAGACAAAATTTTGTTCCATGAACTCGGTACTCTAGTTTGAGCCAGGGACAGTTATTTAGGAGTGGCAATAATACTGCAAGAGGAGTTATGCAAAATATCTAAGTATTGGTTAAGCTAACTGGTGATTAATAAAATTGCTTCGAAATGCTTTTTCACCTTCTATTTGGGGATAAACTGTATAAATCATACTACATGTCATTAAATAAGAACAACGATTAATAATTAGAATGTTTTAATAGTTTTTGGTATACATGTTTTTTAGGCTGAGATAAGTAAACAATTAAAAATGACAATCCAAAAAAAATCTATAATGATAATAATAAATTTATTATTAGCACACGACCGAAAAAATACATTAATTCTAAAACCAAACAAAAAATCATTCTGACAAAAGTACACTGCAGAATATACATCAAATTTCAACAGTTTCTTTTATATATGTTCCACAGCAATTTCTAAAATTCCTGATACTATTAACTTTTCTGATGTATTCAGGTAATGCATTATACTGTCTCAAACCTTTATAATACAGCCTATTCTGGATCTGATGTAATGGTTATGTATGTATATATCACTGACAAATCTACAATTATTAATGAGTATACATTTTAAATCTAAAAATAATTCGCAGAGCTTTATTTCATTTCTTCTGGAATGCATCAATTTCACTGTTCCTTGGAAAAAACATCAGTGGTTAACGACTTGCATCTTTCTACTAGTATAAAATACATTTTTTATATACATACATTTTTCTTGAAAAGGAAGTGTACATAATTATTAAAAGAAGAAATTGAAAGTGTTGAAGTCGACGTTGTTATTTATCGCCTCCGGAAGATTCCTTATTGCATCCATCCATTAGGGGTTTGATTGGGTATTTTCATTTGTTTTCTTCTTGGTTTAGATCTTGTAAAATAACTGGCTAGAGGATTTGGAAGTTCTGTGCCCACAAATTTCTTTCCTAAGGTTTGAAGTCTACTTATAATCATCATTTGTTCAAGGAAAAGGTCATTTGGTGGGTTATGGAGTAAATTTCCTGAATGGCGTATCTGACTCAAAGGTCTCAAACTACCGCGTTCTGCTACTTCGATATTATCCAGGGTGGGTTTTTTACAGTTGCTATATATTAGATGTCCATAGTCTAATATCGGTCTGCATATAGTTCGGTAGATTCTTGAAGCTGTTGTGTGGTTTATGCCGGTTTTTGTAGGTGAGGTATCGAAAGTGTTGTGATGTAGCAACTATTTTCCTTTTTTTATTATAGGAATATATTTTAAAATTGGTCTTATCATCCACTGTGATTCCTAGGTATTTTTGTAGGTAACCTGAGGTGTCCAATTGCTGGAGTTTGTACAGAATGCCATTGTGTAATGGACTATCAAATGCTTTCTTGATGTCCATGAATATGACTGCTGACTTTTGACCTTTTTTCATTGTGTTTTGTACATTCGATATAAGAGCTACTAATGGGTGGATAATTTAATGATTTTTCTTATATCTAAACTGTGAAAGAGGGATGTCTTGTTCAATTGAATTTTTGGGACGAATTTTCACGATTTTTTTCAAATGTTTTTTCTAGAATTGGTCAAAGGGTGATGGATCGTTAACTAGACACTTGGTTATAATAATAATTTATTAATTACCCTTAAAATTTTACACAATGTCATGTTAATATATAATAACATACATATATGAATGAATAAAAGTAATCTAAATATAGAGAGAGAAGAAAATTTTATTGATTTCTCGAATCAAATGACAAACGACTGAAATCTTCTGGCCAGTAATATACATTCTAATTTGTAATATATAAAATGTAGTAGTTGCTACACAGATGTTATTTTAAGGACATGAAATGATCAAATAGTTGTAGTGCTGGTAGTTTTGCCTTTTCTATTTCTCTATTGTAATGATGTATTAGCGATTCCATGATAGTCCTGTTGTTCTGGTTCCCAATGAATTTCATGCTCAGTCTATGCAGTCTGGTTAGTATTGGCTCCACTTATGTCGTATCGTAAAGCATAATGTTAGGATTATGTAGAGGATTGTTCGGGTGTCTCAACTTCGTTATTTTTCTAAGGCAAGTTCTTTTCTCTTTTTCTAGGATATTTAGTGCAATTTTTGTTAGGTCAAGTCATGTGATTTAACACCTGATATATATCTTTAAGGATATGATAAGTTACATGTTTATGCTGATAATCCAACAACTGAGACGTTAAAAATAAAGATTAAGTGTACCATTGATCTGTAGCATAGTGAGCAGAGATGCGTGCTATGATGTCAGGAATTACGGGTTCGAGTCACGCTGCACCCATGGGTGTGTTTGTGTACATCAGGTGTTGGGTATGGCTAATGACCACAGCAGTCGATGCCATAATACTCAAAAAAAAGTAAACAATTATTTATTATCACATTTAAGAATCTTTATTACATGTAATAATAAAATAACATGTATTTTCTCACAATAGTTGGCAACTCAGGCTTTTAATTTCTCACTGCGTAAATTTAAACTTTTATACCACTCTTGATAGAAATTAAAGATTCCAAAAAATTACAAGACCATATCATACGATTTATCGCATATGTATTGGTTAAGGCCACGAAGAAAACTGATGTAATGTAAGAAATGTAAAAAAGTGTGGAAAAAATTGTAACATTGAAAAAAATTACTTACCTTAGGTACTATACGGGAAATATTCTTGATTGTATTTCATTTTGAGCGCCCAATAGCGTTTCAGCCTTATCCTTTCTTTCTAGGACACCATGTATGTATGATGGAGAGTTGAGGTTTTCTATGGAGAGGATAATTTAATGAGATAATAAGTACTTGTAGTTTCAAAGTGTCACTTTTAATGTGGAAGGGGTATTTTATGAGATACATTGCGTTTACAAAGGGTTTTTCAATAAGAGATTTCATTTTGAATAGCCCGCTAAATGGGCAGCTGTTACTTTTGAAGCTTTCATGTTTTGACAGTTGACAAGTAAATGCCCGTAATAAAAATCGAACGATACACTTAAATTGAAATTGTTAAAATTCACTACAAAAATGGTGAAAATATTGCGGTCACAGTTCGCAAAACTAAAGCACTTTTGGGTAGTCGTAGAGCATCTTCTCGGCCGGCAATAGTGAAACTGGTGGTAAAATTTGAGCTGTTGGGACAAATTAGTGATGTCGAAAACCGTTTGTGTCGCTCAAGAACAACTTAGAATATTGCTGCTGTAGCCCGCACTGTTGACGAAAATCTTGGTTTGTCGATTCCTCGTGGATCTTTGGAAATACGCATTCTACAAACGACATTACAGCGTATTTTGCATAAAGACTTCGGTCTTAAGGCTTTTAAAGTTCAATTAACACATGAACTGAAGCCGGTCGATCACCAGCAACGTCGTATCTTCGCTGATTGGGTCCTTTAAATGCATCAAAATGATTCGGATTTTCATCATCTTCAGTGATGGGGCCCATTTTTAGCTCGGAGGCTACGTTAATAAGCAGAATTGTCGTATTTGAAGCGCGGAAAAATCCAAGAATGATATAACATAAATAGAGGTTAATGAGAATGTTTGTTGAAAAGCCTCTCCGACCTCAATGTGTCACTGTTCGGTGCGGATTTTGAACCACGATTGTGATTGGACCTTACTTATTCGAAAATGAGACTGGTGCAACTGTTACGGTGAATGGATTGCGCTACCGGGCTATGATTAATGATTTTTTATAGCCGGAATTGGAAGATATTGATGTGGATGACTTTTATTTTTAACAAGAAAGAGCTACGTGCCACACAAGCAACGAAACAATCGCAATTTTGCAAGAAAAGTTTCCTGGCCGTGTTATTTTTCGAAAAGGTGATCACAACTGGCCACCGAGAACTTGTGATTTAACACCTTTAGACATTTTTCTTTGGATTCATGTGAAAGATAAGTTCTATGCCAATTCTCCACAATCGATTCAAGACCTTAAAGGTGGAATTCATGAAGTTATCGAGGATATACATTCGCAAATGTGCGAACTGGTCATGGAAAATTTCATGAAAATGATATAGTGCTACAACCATAGCCGTGGCGGCCATTTGGCTGATATCCTTTCCTATTGTTAATGGCATATCTTCCTCTTTACAATGAAATAAACATCCATTGATTTCTCTTAAAATATACTCTTTTTTTCTAATATGAAAATGAAACCTCTTATTGGAAAACCATATACATTAGGACCACCCTACTAATTTGTCGAATTTTCAAGGGCTTTTCTTGAATCTAATAATGTCAATTATGCCTCATGTTTCTCATTTAGTGAAAGAGCCATCAAAGCACTGATTTCTACCAATATCAGATGAAAGAAGGTAAGAGAATGCCTTGCTGAAGTAGACCAGGATAATAGAGTCTTTTTGATCATAATTTTTGGGGAACGAAATAGCAACATACTAGTCAAGTTGTAATAGTCAAAAGGCCCTAGCATGATCTACTTGTCATTATCATTGGGGTAATCTATTCACGAGGATTATTTGAATAATTGTTTTATCGAAAACATGAGTTTGTCGATATTGAATTTATCATGTTTATAAACCCATCCTTGAAATAGTACATACATTAATGCTCCATTGTATTCCATCCCAGTTAAATGCTACTCGAAGGTAGTTCAATTTCATCATACCAATGTTACTTCATGTAAGAAAAATTAAACCCATCTACACCGAGAGTAAATGTTTCAATTCTACCTCTCGACATGGGAGGCTAAACCAAACTGACCAAGTACATCTCAGCTTCGCGAAACACATCTAGAAACAAAAGTTCAGGAAAAAAGAGTAAACTGGCAGAGCAATACTTGGAAACTTAAGCACTGAGATTTCAAAAATCTATTATTATTTCAGCAATAACATCTACATCTTGCTAAGAATAAAATTTACTTTAGCATTAAATGGCAAATGCAGATTCTGTGCATAAGAGGAGAAAAGTCCTGAACTTTATATGCGAGAAAGCCTCGACATGTGGACCTGTAGACATGCATATATCACAGTCAGCTCAAGATAGAGGACATAATAGTTTGTTAGGTCCTAGTGCATCAATTTCAAAAATAGATTTGCGACTCGCCTTGTTTAAAAATCATTATTTCAAAAAATGTCCTATATTAACATATTTTTTTGACAAAATTGACTGACACAGTATGACATTTTTAATTAGAGCTATGCAATATGTTTAACTAAATTCAATATATATATTTGGACTGTTATTTCTCTTACTCCATTTTCCTTGATTAAAATAAATTATAAATAATAATGATATTTTCAATCTTACTTTACTTAAGTTTTCCCTTCCAGCAAAAAACTTCTGGGTTGCTTGCAAACACCATTTCTGGAGATGCGTAATATAATTAAGCCTCCTCCGTCTCCAATTCACGGCGAAGGTGGTAGTCTATCCGAGTGGTTCTGTCCCTTGTACAATGAAAACGATGATGAGGAAGACAGCAGCGAGTGTTGTTCGTTAAGCATTCCTTTTGGAGAGATGGGCATATCCTATATAGATGATTCTTCAGATACCCTATCTTCGACATTTGACCATGACAAGCCAGATGGTTCTAGTCACATGGGCGCAACTTCCAGCAGTATGAGAGGTAAGTAATGATGCAAATAATTTGGATTTAGTAGGGATGGGTTATTTGATATTTTGAAAAATAATATCATGATTACAATTGATATATGCTTAGATTTACATCGATCTGTTATCAAGACCTTTAATAAAAGCTATTCAAATTTCAATATTTCAAAACTGAAAATGCATCAGATACAACACTTTGTCTCTCAACGTTGCAAAGCGAAATTCCCTTCAATATCAAATAAGGATAATATAATTGAAGCTCTTTAGGGTGGTGTATTGTGAGGGAGCTACTAACCTCTTAATTTAGGGAGGTAAGGCGTTTCGTTCCGCCACATAATAATAAAAAAAATATTGCGATGTTATTGGAATGAAGAGCACATTGTGAGTTGACCTGTTTTTTTTAATATTCGAAAATTCTTCGTTTCTGAGTTCTGGGGGGGTAAAATCTTCGTTGGGACACCCTGTATTTGAATTCAATATAAAGACCACTAAGGATACATATTCAGCGATAATTAATCAACAAACACCCATCCTCGGCGTGAGCTTATCCTGCCGCAAGTCAGTGAATCTGCACAGAGGAATTTGAAAAGCAACAGATCGATTTCGCCGTTTACCGCTCATTAGGACTGTGCTACCTTCCACGTTAGAGGACCGGAAATACTTAAGACCGATGGGGCCTGATGTGAATAAAACACACTACCAGCGCCGTCTTGGTGCACTCCAAGAACACTCATATTTAGGAACACCGAGCATAGTAGAGTACGTATATCCACTTGGCGGTCCAGTCCGAAGCAAGGGAGTGTACCGAGGTAGCGCTGGTAGTGTGTTTTATTCACATCAAATACGGGGTGAAAATTTGACCCCCCCAGAACTCAGAAACGAAGAATTTTCAAAGATTAAAAAAAAAGGGCAACTTCTATTTTGAGGGGGACGAATTTCCAACATGAGTTTGTTCCGAAAAAACCACCCCCATGAAGGTGGCATCAACCCCCAACATTTTTTGAACAACACCATCTATACGAACATATCCTCCCTCTTCAGGCTCTTTGGCAAAAAGGGACAAAGAGAAAGCTGACCTATTCGCTGAACACCTCTCAAATGTCTTTACACCCCAAAATAATGGTAGGGTACAAGAAATGGACGAAGCTCTCAATGAACCAGTACACATAGAACCATTCGACTCATTAACAATGAAGGAGTTTATAGAAGTAATCAAGAGCTTAAACCATAAAAAGTCACCAGGAATGGATTTGGTAACTGCGATAATGTTGAAGGAACTACCAAAAAGAGGATTTATAAAATTACAACATATCTTCAACGCCATCATCAGAACAAACTACTGGCTACGTACACTGAAAATTGCTCAAATTGTTATGATACCAAAACCTGCCAAAAATCATACAGATGTGGCATCCTACCGCCCAATAACCTTATCAACAATAGCAAAACTACTTGAACGCCTAATCCGCAATAAAATAGAAAAAGACCTAAAACACCCAAATTGGATTCCAAATCACCAGTTAGGATTTAGACAGGTCCAGTCTACCACCCAACAATGTCATCGCATAGTGAATGTGATCAATCAATCTCTGGAAAATCACCAATTCTACACAGCCACCTTTCTAGATGTCAGATAAGCATTTGCCAAAGTATGGCATCCCGGATTACTTAACAAAGTGAAAAAATATCTTCATACTTTAAATTGATAAAGACTTACTTGCATCAACGGAAATTTTTTGTGAAGGTGGGCGTGGAAGCTTCTGACCAAAAAGGGGTCCACTCTGGTGTACCACAAAGAAGCATTTTAGGTCCGTTCCTGTATTTACTATATACCAATGACTAGCCAACAACTCAGAAGACTTCCGTTGGGGCATTCGCGGACGACACAGCTATTTTTGCCACAGATACGGACCCAACCATGGCAAGTGATAATCTGCAGGAACACGTGAAATTGCCAGATGTTTGGATGAAAAAATGGAAAACAAGAGTAAATGAGTCCAAGTCCTCTCATGTCACATTTACACTCCGAAGAGAAACCTGCCCTCCAGTCACCATGAATCAGATCACAATTCCTAAAAGAAACCAGGTTAAATATCTGGGACTATATTTCGACAGCAAGCTCAATTGGAAACACCACATAAGCAGAAAACGGAGCCAACTAGATCTCGAGGCTAGAGAAATAAACTGGCTCATTGGGGGGAGATCCAATTTCTCATTAGAATACAAGGTTCGCATATACAAAGCAGTGCTAAGACCCAATTGGACATATGGCATAGAGCTCTGGGGGTGTGCTAGCAAATCGAAAACCGCCATCATCCAAAGAGCACAGTCCAAGCTACTCAGAACAATAGCTAATGCGCCATGGTATGTTTCAAACAGTACGCTACATAACGACCTTAAAATACCATTTGTGAATGATGTCATAAAAGCAAATACTACAACGCACCACAGCAAATTAGAAGAACATTCGAATCTGTTATTACAACAACTGCTGCAATCCCCTCGTAACTGGAGAATCAGAAAAAATGGCCAATAGACCTTAGGGAAAACTGAAGAAACATCGCTGGATGCTACAACATCAGGTCATTAGTGTACAATAAATTAATTGTATCAGCCATCATATGGGCTTGTAGACTGTAAGACTTTCTGATTGAGAATAAAGAGATAGAAAAAAATATATATATTGTTCAAGTGGACTGGTAGGTATCCAGAACGAGGAGCTGATCTGCCTGACATCATTAGTGATATGGGATATCATTCTTACTTGAGAGACGTAAGGTTCAGTGCGTCAGATTTGCTCAGAGACTATTTAATAGAAGAATAAACTCACCATATTTATTATCGAGGATAGCTATTAGTGTTCCCAGGTTCTCCATGAGGACAGTATCTACTTTCTATTTGCCAACAACTAGTACAAATTTGCTCCAGCAAGCACCAGTGTAAGATTTTTTTTATTCATTAATGTAGTGAGAAACTAGGGAAAAATAAACTGTGATTTACTTGAGAATAAATGTCATTTTAATTCACATTAAAATATTAGTTTGCTTCAAAATTAACTCGAGCATATCGTTGGTTATACCACAGGTATCTTCAAAATATTACACAGTGAAAAATTTGCTGACAATATTTTTGTGTTTTAGGATTTGAGAGTGATTCAGGATTTTCCTCCGACATATGTACCAATTATACCATGACTGCTTCAACACCCAGAGAAAAATTTTCTCCTTACACTCCACCAGCAACTTTGGATGAAGTAGAATGTGCCAAGTTAACGCGGACCAAGTGGACCGCATCATTTAGAAAACTCATCAAGAAAATTAAGAAATGAATAAAAATTTGTTGGTAAATATATCACCTTGATCACTTCAATTTACTGAAAGTAATACCTGTAGATCATAAACATTTCTAGAAAACCTGATATTTAATATATAAGTACTCAATTGTCCGTTATCTGAATTTGTAGATAAGTACCCATTTTAGGAACGAATTTTGTACTTCTGATCTTATAGGTAGATGGAAGGAGATTTTCGATCGTAAAGAGGGACTTTCATCACTTTGATGGTTTGTACACTGAGAGACGCTTATATTTAACTCCTGTTCTGCCTTCATCGAAGGTAATTCTATGGGTATAGAGAATATTGATGGCATTTTATTTCATTAAAGTATATTTTAAATAGTAGAAGAAAACTATATTTATAAAATTTTCACAGATTTATTCAGAAAGACTAAACTACATCATTTTCAAGTATACGGATAATAGATCTGTTAGGTAAAATTCTTTTATTCTCTAAATTATGTGAAAAAAAAATTTAATTGAAATCTGAAGTGGTACACCTCCCAAAATCGTTTCATGTTAAATATGCCATCAAATGTTTAAATCATATGTCATAACCACTGCTTACACTTATTGTATACCTATTACTACTTGCATTTGTATTATTACCTGTACACTGGAGAATAATGTAGCTGTCAGAACCACTTGAGAAAATTCATTTTTATTCCAACATATATCGAATAAATTTATACAGATAATAATATCATATTCACAATACAATGGCATCAATAAAAATCGATGATTCTTAAAAACGACATATGAATAAACATAATTTTATTCATACAAAGTTTTTTGAAATAGCAGTGTGATATTCAAAAATTCTTCGATACAATATACATATCTTCACCTGAATTTTTGAATTTTTTTTGCAGGACTGCTTGTTATTTTTTAAGACCTCTCCTCTGTACAGATAGTTTTTTTTTATTCGGTGCTTTCCACCATACTGGGGCGGAGTATGACACTGTGGATAACACCATTCTTTAGTGGTAGCTTGGTCCCCCGGTGGCCAGTTTCCCCGGTGCCTTATTTCCTCATGTGTTCCATATAAAAATTTAAACTTAGGTTATTTCGAAATTAACCTAAGTGTCATAGCTCATTTGATGGCTTCATCACAGTATTTCGAGTCGTATCTACCTTTCTTGGTTCTACAAGAAACTTGAGTGTTATATTTCAATTCAAAATTAGGTACTTTTTATTCATGATCAGTATATCTACAAAATTCAGTAATGAACGTGTTTCATAATGAGAAACTCTGTATTATTTACCGTACTCCATTGGAAGTTAGCACGTTTTCTCTTCATTCGCAGAAATACGGATGGTTAAACAGGAAACTGTTTACTTCTTAAAATGCCAAAAGACATCACATAAATCAAAGAGTTCCTTCTCACTGCAAGAGGGGGGACGTTAAATCCGTGAAAATAAACAAAAGCACTGAAAAGATTTAAAGTGAAGCATTCAAGTTTTTCATAATCTTTGGTTATTAATGACAAAGAAAAAGACATAAAAACTGAAACGATCTCTTCCTCCCAGACTTGCAAGTTACAGAAGAAAAATTAGTATATATATAGTGCTTCATCAAAAACTGGATAAACATATATTGTCATGTAGATGACATGGGGATAATTATTTTTGCCCTTTTTTCGAAGCATAAGAGAGGTACAGGGTGTTCTAAGTCATTTTTGAGCAATGTTCTATTGAGTGTGATTAGTTATGTATAACTTGAAGTAATGGTTTCTGATCACATATGAGTATTTTTGGGTGCTCAATTCAGAAAAGGTGAAGAATTTTGAAAAAAAAATTTCAAAATGGCGAAATTCGTGATTTTTTCTCAGTTTCCAAATTGAATTTCATTTTCTGAATGAACTCGATTTTCTGTGAAAACCATTTCACTGATGATCAGAAACATTTACTTCAAAGATTATACATAACTGTCCACACTCAATAGAATATTTCTCAAAAATGACGTTGAACAGCCTGCATCTTGCTTATACTTCGAAAACGGGGTATATATCATAAGGCAAAAATGATTCTCCTGGTGTCATCTACATGACTGTTGTTAGCCTTTGTTAGAATATTTTTCGACCATAATGTATTGTGTTCTCCTGGATGTATTATAAATCTGCATAATACTTTTGCCTGTGAGCATTTATAATACATCCAGGAGAACACAATACATTATGGTCGAAAAATATTCTAACAAAGCCCGAAGAACTGTTTAGTGGCCTATTGAAAACTATTTTCAATAGATTGACTTTTGATACTTGTGTTCGAAATGATCAACTCATAGTGAATAAGACTGAGCCATGAAGCCGTGGAGAACTATGTATTTGTACTTGCACTCCACCCACGGTTTTATTTGTGTAATGGGTTTACTTATCGCAATGGATTTTGTTCCCATTTTGTTTGCTACTTCCTCAAAGTTCTTTTTGCCATTATCGTGTTGCCCTCCAATCTTCCTCCCACATTAGACAGGAAGTATCTCCTACCACTATTAGTTTCTATTTGGAAAAGCCTGCGGTTTTCTGTACCGCTTCTGCCATTACGTGCTGCATCTTGAAATCACCCTTAGAAGACCTCTCCTCTTCAAGGAGACTAGCTGATCAACTTGTCTTTGTTTTGCTTTGGTGCTTTCTGCCATACTGAGGTGGCATATAACACTGTGGATGACTCCTCACATCATCTTCTTCTGTTGTATTTTGTTCCTACTATATTTGGCATTATTCCTGGTGGCCAGTTACTCCAGTGCCTTATTTCCTCATGGTTTCCATATACAAATTCAGGCCATAAACACTCAGGCTATTTCGAAAGTACACACCCAAGTATCTCAGCTCATTTGATGGCTTAATCAGTTAAGTGTATCTACCTTTCTTTATTGTTTGAAAAACTTGTGTGTTACTTCCATTCAAAATTTCTCTTTATTTACATGATCAATCTATCTGCAAAATTCAATAATTAATGTATTTCATAATGAGGAACTCTGTATCCTTTGGAAGCTAGTATGTTTTCTCTTCATCCGTAGAAATAAGAGTAGGCTGAAACACTGACACAATCTCTTCTTTAAAGCAGGAAGAATATACTTATGCCCTGTGGGAAATAATCTAGGGAAATTCATAATACATCCAGGAAAAGACAATACATTACAGTCAAAAAGCATTGTAACCAAGGCTGAAGGACCTGGTTGGTATCCTATTCCAAATTATTCAGCATAAGTTACTTTGTTTCTCTCTTAAACCAATAAATTCAATAGACTGGCTTTTGATACTTGTGGTCCAAATACTCAATTCATGGTGACTAAGAAACTCCTAAAATATGTCAAGAATAGGTTTCCTAAGATATGAAAAAAAATGTAAACATTCTATCTTCATGTACAATAAATACATGACTAATGTCATGAATCACAATCATCAGCTAGATTGCAGAATGCAATCTTTTTTTACTGACTGCTGTTCTCATTTAAATACACCTGAATCGTTTCTTTCTTATCAAGTTAAGGAACAACCCTGGTGTTATTCAGTATAAAGAGATGATTCAGTTTTTTCCTGGAGTAATTTTCTACAGTTCTTGTAGATTAAGAGAATTTATATCTAATTTTTGGTTGTGTAATGCGACATTGTCAAATTGTTTTTTTATGCATCTTCTATGCCGTCCTTAAAAATCTCCTAAGGATAAAATATTATTGGTATAGTTCAGGGAATGATTTCTTTAATGTTTAACATATGTTTGAAAGAAGAAGTATTTAGTTTCTTGAAATTGCTATTCATGAATTGAAAAATAATCAAATATGTGAAAATTCAAAGAATACTCAATCGACACTCGACTTGAACATCAACAAATAGGCCAGGTTTTATCAAAGCATTACATTCTCATGTATTCAGTTAAATGAAATCAGGGAATATATATAGTATTATTCATTATTTCATATTTTCCTAGCACTTGGAATTATCTCAACAAGTTTTTTGGTCAAAAGTAGTTGATTTTGAAGCAAACCAAGCACATTAGTAATAATAGAGTTATTTCAAATTCTTGATTTATGTATTCCCATCAGACCGAAAATCTTTCTCCTTTTTTCTATTTGATATTACATTTAGATTTAAAAAAAATTGTTGTGAATTATATATATATATGTGGAAAACATCAGTA
Source organism: Megalocaria dilatata (assembly GCA_034642435.1). NCBI lineage: Eukaryota > Metazoa > Arthropoda > Insecta > Coleoptera > Coccinellidae > Megalocaria > Megalocaria dilatata. The sequence goes on along the minus strand of CM067854.1, from coordinate 58,002,067 downwards.
TCTGTGATATAAAAAAGTTTTTGGTAGTAACAGCTGTGGTTCTCAGAAGTATAAAATTCGAGAATATAGATAATCTGTATAGTTTTCCATTTCTAATACTAGTCAATTACTTTATCATAGTTATTCGAATTGTTGGTTATGAGGTTGAAGCATCAAAATTACCACCATTATTGCTGCTGTGTAATTGGACCAAAAAAAAAAGATCGCTAGAAAATATTCGTTCATTTACATTTATTTGCCAGTAATTCTTAAATTTATGTTTTCTTATGTTCGTGAATCAGTATTTTAATATATTATTACATCCGTCCTTTCAATGTTTTTGCATTAATTTAAGCAAATGTAACATTAATTGTAGAATGATATATTACAGAAATTTAACTTTCATTAGAATAATTAAAGTTTTTGTTTTTTCATTTTGCAATCTACAGAAAGTTGTGTGTTATACAAACCTGTCCAGTGTGTTATTGAACATAAACTTTTACGCATTCTCCTATCCTTAAGACACTCTAGGGATATTTCATGCAAAAAATGCAAATCTGCACTGAATAAGCTTGATTTATACTATAGTGACGGTTTTGATTTTTTTTTTCGGTATAACTAGAAATTATTCTTGAAGATGAGTGCATATTGATATGCTCAAATCATTTCTGGTGCATAGAGATTCAATTATGGAAGAAATATTTAATGAGAATAACTCATTCGAAATATTAATGTTTTTTGTTGAACATACAATGGATGAAAAAAATGACTAATGATATTATACAATGCATATTGAACCAAGGAAATTCGATCACACACAAACATGTGTGTAGTTGACGAACTTAAAATATAATACTTATAATGAAGAGAGAGAGAGAGAGAAATTTAGGAGGAAGATTATCCTTGGTTTAAGTCGCGCAATTGCTATAATGGCGTCAAACTCAAATTTAGATAACCTAGTTGTGTAATTATCTTGGAAAATAAATTTATTATCATTATTATTTCAAATAATGGTGTATCTTTCAAACCTATTAATCCTAGAGCATATTTTATAAGCATTATTAAAGAATGCAGCCATAAAATATCTTGTCATTTTTATTCCAAAGATCTCAAAATCAAATTATCCTATATATAGGTATATTTCAGAACGTGTACGCATTGACTTCTTAATTCAAAACATTAGGCATTTATCATAACAGGTATCTTATGTTTCCATTTAGTATTTTCGGGAAAAATATTTTGTGAGAGGTGTAGCTGTTAGAACATGCGTGTACGGATAATGTGAAATAATTAATTATTATCATATTCCAGTTCCATTATCTCTATCTTGTATTTCCACTGTTCTTGAAATGAATTTGAAAATATGGATTCTTTTTAAATTTATGTAGGAAGGAAACTATATTTAAATTTCATCTTATTAGTTTTTAAATATCGACAATATTTTGCATTAATTTTTTTTTATTGTGTATATTTCTGGTCTTAGTAAATTTTGTTGTATTTGTTATTTTGTAATTTTCAATTTTTTTTTTAAATGACGATGTATCTGAATCTTGGATTTTTTATTACTAAAGTCAGTGCAGAAATTGTAATACTTCTTCATTCTTGGCAAAATTGTAACACATTGGCTGAAATAATAAAAGTAGGTACGAAAATGCAACACAACACTTGGAACAGTCCTAGTAGAGGATATATGTCAGCTGAAAAGAGCACCCTGTTCGATATACTCAAATATTTGTGAATGAATTGAAAAACTAGGGTTCTAGAACAGCTGCTTGAGCTACAACTCTTGTTTGTCTTAATTTTACATGAAGAATCTTTATAAATAATAATTGAGGAAGTCCTATCATTCACGATCAGACTATCAAAATGAATGCAGCAATATCACTATAACATGAGCAATCATTTGAGTTGAATCAACATCCATCAGATTAGGGTTGTTTTATCGGGATAGAGTATCCCATTGATAGAATGTTTTAGCACAAATTTCTTCTCATCACTGCGTGAAAATCATATGGCCACATTTCTAAAACAAGTATAAAAACTAACGATTTTTGATTGTTGAAATAAAAAAAGGAACAGGTTTTATTCATTTTTCATGTTCATGATGTCATACTTGCTAGTTACATTAATATAGACCCCTACGAGTGCAGTATTCTCAGTCATTAGGACTACATATTTAGATTTCATGACTATTCTACAAATCAATCGATTGTTCATTATGTGCCGTCTGAAATGAGCTGAATTATTGAATATTATGAAAATTTAAATCATAACTTATTTAAATGAAGAAATATGTGAATATTTATTCTTGAATTTTTCACAGCCTTCAAATGATAACCAAATATTGTCCATGTCTTGACTGGTTCAACTTTGTTTTTGTCTTCATGCTGCAGGTTTGAATAACACATTTCTATTTAATGGCTCTTTTGACTGATGCTTACTATGTAATTTATATCGAATAATTATTAAATTTAATTGCAAAAATAATTTCACTATATTCACTCAGTAGTTTTTGAAGAATTTTTTGAATTTCAAAAACATTATATTGGTTGCTACTTCAGATCAAGTATTTTTATGAGACTGTGCTTTAGATCAATAACATGTGCAATTTTATTGTGAATATTTTGGGAATTTTCGCATATTATTATTTTCCTTTCACCAAATTGTCTTATATTCTTGCCTATATCTTACTCATTCATTGCTATTAAGGATATCTTGAGTGTTAATCGTTATTAATATGTTAGTTCTTTCAAATAGGCATAATTCAACTGCAACATTCATTTTGCCATGCTAATGTATTTAAAAAATACTTGATCTTACTACTTTAAATGTGATTTTACAATACTCATCTTCAACATTTACACATATTAATATTGTGTTAATTATGTATAAAATAATAGAATACTTTTGTTTTTATATTTAAAATTATGTTAATTGTCAATAATTTAGGTATATTTAAGTCTTCACTCTGGTGATGGAATTGATCTACCCTTCTTTATCATTGCCTTGTATACTTAAGTAGAATTAGTTATTTAAGCAATTAATTTATTAACACATTGTGAATGTAACTGAAAAAAATAAATTTCATATAGACAGACATAATTGTGGATATACTTGATATAACATTATAATTTTTTAAATCAGAATTTAAACAATCAAATTCTATAAGTAGCTAGAGTAAAAAAGTTTTTGAAAGAAATTATAGAATGGTCAGAAGAGGTTAAATTTAGATGACTGGAATATACTGAGGAGTGCATACCCAATAGACTACCATGTATGTTCCGTTATTTTGAGTGAAACTTTTTTTTATATTTCCATTATTGTGACATATCATTCGAAATATAAAATACAAATTGAAAAATTACACTTTGCCTAGCCCTGCGGATCATGACATGTAACTATCAATATTGAAAAGCAATATATAAACCAAAATACATTCAAAATAGCTCCATAGTGGTAATATGAACTTCTTTTGAAATTTAACAATATTTTTAAAATAAATATCAGCAGTGGTTTATTTTATATTTCTTGATTTTGCTCTAATCGAGTTTGTTTAACAATTCTATTAATTTCTATTAAAGTATGAAGAAGTTATTTATTTGAATACAATCATAATTTTTTGCCAGTAAATTGGGTTTTCATTAAGTGAAGACAGCCCTCATATATATATTTTAGAAAATTCATTTCAACTTTAAGAAACGACAGTCCAGTGTATTTTATCTGAATGCATTATAATTATTAATACACGAAAAAGAAAAATCTGACTTCAATATTTCGTGAAAGATTTTTTTTTACTTGGAAGTCAAACCACAAAAACGTTAAATTAATTCGGCTGAGGTCTGCTCCATTTTCTATTTACAATTAAAGTTCCATGGAAGTTTTCACTTAGAATTTCAAATATCTATCGACCATTACAAAAAAATTGCAAATGCTCTTTGTAACACAAAACAATCCAAACTAATCTGAAGAATACATATAAGAACATAGAAAATTCTCATTTCTTGAACTACTGACAATTGCAAAATAAATGTAGCCTTAGTTTGGAGTCCTCAATATAAGATATCTAAATTATCACCTCCTCTATCAACTTATATCTATCTGTAGCTGATTTTTCAGTATTATGATTTTAATATATAAAATTACAATTTTTTTTTTCTCCTGATATATCTGTCTATAGATTTCATCAGGTTGGTTTATTGGGAATGGAATTTTATAAAAATCCTGGTACATAAAATGAAGGTACACAATTGTTTGCCATGGCCGAAAAAAATTAATTGGTCATTTATGTGCCAATATATTTGTGGTTAATAATTCAACGGTTAAAAATATAAATTATTTGAAAATGTTTGAAATTAAGATACAGTTGAAGTAGTTTTAATGTTATAGGCAGCTTATCCAATTTATCATGAATGAGATAATAAAACATCTAATCTAGCTAAATATGTAAATCATATTCTATATATTTGTTTGTAACAGCTTTAATATACTCAATTCACAGTAGAAAATAAATTTTTTTTTTTTGATATTTATATGATTGCAGGGTTGAATAAAAAATTTAAAATTTGCATTTGAAAGTATTTTATGTAGGGTATAGAGAAATAAAATATTTTAATGTTGCGAGGAATATTCGATGATAACATCAATGAGCTACTTTTTACCATTTTCAATGAGTAGTTACTGATATTTGAAGGAATTGATTTGCTGTATTTAAATAATATATTCCCATTAAACTTTGTGTCAGATTTGATGGAATTGATTTAAGTAACACTTTAAACCTTTGAAATTATAACTGTTGTTCACTGAGAACCATAAATCTTTTTTGCAAGTAACTTATTTATGTATTTCCTAATGAATTCAATAAAGAAATTTTTATAAATTCACTGTTTAATTTTGGATATAGTAAAGAAACAACTTTGATTGATAACAATTTCCCAAAAATATAGTGTTTTATCGGGTTATCATATTATATGGTATATTATTACTACTTTTAATGTTAGGGGAAAAGAGTCCCTGGTCCATACCAGCCCTTCCGCAATGTGCAGGGTTTTTCTCAACTTGCTGATATGAATCATATAACAAAGAAATTTGTACAAGGACTGATATGACACTACAACATTAATGATAGGAATGTAAGACAGAAAAAATACAATTAGCTTAGATTAGTTGTGGTCGTTAAAATTTCTTTTGCAGCTGTTGGAGTTGTATACGCAGCTCCTATTAAGCCTAGACAAGCAAGTCTTTGAGCTTATAGAGCTTCTGCAAGCTTATCCTTTTCCCAGTTTTGGTCCGCCAGATTACAAAGGTATATGTAATGATCTTACCACCATAGTGTATATCCAATGGATCATTCTAGGTTTCAGACCCCCAAGCCTTTCAAAACAGTTTGCAGCATATCCAAAACGCAGCTGTAGATTTGGCAATAATTTTATTCATGTGCGAGTTCCAAGGTGAGTGACACCTAGATATTTAACCTCCTCGGAAAATTCTCTTTCTCCCCTTTAATATCGGCGCTGTCAGTTTGAACTTCCTACGAGGTGTGAAGGGAACAACAGCTGTTCTGGTTGGATTGACACTTAATCTCTCCTTCGAACACCATCGATTAATGATGTCAATCAGGTTTTGGATCAGACTCAACATTGTTCCTCAGTCAAACATATAAAATACAATGAAAATATCATTAATTAATCCTAACACAAGGAAAATTATTATGAATCTCTCCATAAAAAATTTCGTATGAATTTATTATTCTTTTCATGGTATTTACACTATTTTTTCATAACCACAAGTGAATAATGAATGAATACTGTATCTGTATTCAAAAATATTATTTCCTAGACAATTAGCTGTCGACTTTTAATGTAATGAATGAACTGTCACATATATGGATGATCGTTTAAATATGGTTAGAATGTTATTTTACTTTTGCATTTGAACAGTGATAAATATTTTTTCTTGGGCATTAAGTGTTAGCAAATTAACGCCAATTTGTCATGTATTTATGATTCAGCAAAAACTAGGAATTAGATATCCTCATGGAACAAAAAGGAAAGATAATTTTTCTTGGCGTTAGAAATTAGAAGCAAAATAGCTTCAAATAATGCATTAATCAGTTTTTCAGATTTTGAAAACTGAATATGTTTTTATTTCTACCAGTGGCGGTTTCTGATACTTAAAAGAGGCGAGGCCCGAAGAAGGAATAAATTTGTACGCCACCTTGGTGCTTAGACACCTGAGGTATTCCTTGGCCTTTTATATGGAGGTCATCGCCAATAGCCTTACTAAAACCATAAAAAAACTTTTAAACTCTATAATTTATTAACAAGAACTAATAATTAAAAAACAAAACATTGTGTTTATATAAAATTAACAAATATAACGTTTTCTGCTTCTTTGGAGTAGAATGAAAAGTTAAAAACCACAAAATAATTTCCTTATTATAAATACATATTATGTAAATATATACAAAAAATTATAAGTAACAAATAAAGAGGCCAAAATGATAAACACATTGCTGCTTATTTGTTATTTACTTGAATAAAATACAAATCTATATAAAAACATGTTTCATCTTTTTTTACTTTTTATCAAGTCTTTTCGACGGTTTCTTGAAATTGCAAATTTATGTATCATATCTTCGTAAAATTGGGGATCCTCACTAACACTTTGTTCTATTCCTTTTTCTATAGCCAAAATTGACAAAACTGTTAGGCGCTCTTGTGTCATCGTATTTCTGAAATACGTTTTTATGCGCTTAAGACACGAAAAATTTCTTTCGACTGAAACACTTGTTGCAGGAATAGTTAACACTAGGCAAAACAGCTTGTATGTTTAATTTTAAATTCCTCGTATATAATCTCTAATATTTGCTGAACGTCTAGATTATAAAACTGTTCGTCCCTGTATAAAACACTAAGTTAGTTTTTCAGCCGATCTATTTCGAAGACATTAGGATACACTTTTAACAAAAATTTAAATGATTTATCGGGAAAATTCTTTGTATATTCAGTAAATTTGGACGAGTCCACTAACGAAAAAAAATTTAAATCGTGTCAAACAGTGTTGCAATCTCGGCGATGTGCGCGCAGTATGCCCAATTTCATGGGCCTCAATCCGTTCGAAAATTTCCGTATTATGCCCGCCAAGTGCTACTAAAGCGGTGGGGGTGCGTGACAACTATAGCAGGACGTTCTACTAGCGATTTGTGAGCTCAAATTTCTGGAGTTATTATGCGGTCGGGTAAAGATTTCAGCGTTTAGAATTAAAGTTGGATAATGGAAAAGGGTGCGCGCTTAATTTGAAAGGTAATATTTTCAACTTTGATGGTAATTCGATGTTTCGATAATTTATTTCGCTGACTGGAGATCAGTTAAAATCGTTTTAAATTTAAATAAATAATGTGTCAAAAATTTCACATTATATTAATTTTTACATGTGAGGCCCGGCCTCAGTTGTTTCATACTACGAGCCGCCACTGATCTCTACAAAAAAATTGAGAATTGATTGAAGAGAATGGTCACAAATTTGTTGTGCATTGCTTCATATGAAGTTTGCTAACTAACTTTTTTGTTAAGGTAATATTGAGAATTTTTTCTTGCTCTGGAACTTAGCAATAAATATAGTCCATCAGACAATCAGTTTTCTGCTATCTTAATATGATTAGTTTGTATAGACAAAAATAAGTTCCTTCTTCAATACAAGTTTAGTCAAATTATATAGGCTTTAATTTTTCAGATTTCCAGGAATGTTTTATTTACTTCATATGATGTTATCAGGATACCTAGATTTTTTTATTGAAAAAAGATGTAATTTCTTTTGTAATAAACTGGCAACAGATGCAAGGCCACTACTGACATATTGAAGATTTTAAAAAATTAAGGATAAATGGGCTATCCTCATGGAAAAAAAGGCCTATATTTTTTAAAATATAAAGGGAAACTTGGCTTTGCAGATACAAAAAATTAAATAAATAGCTTTAAATAATATTCTAAATTTTTAAAAGTTCTTCGCTAACTTCATTATCAACCCTTTTAGTCACCCTTTTTTGTTTTTAATTACAAAACTTTCGTTATTTCATGAATGTGAATATTGTGGTGTATAGTATATTATGTCGAAAAAATTATTTTTCTCTGAATTATTTGACGACATTGTGACAAAATGCTTACAAAAGGGTATCTTCACGGTGAAATTAAAACCAATTTCAATTATCTATAAACGAAACTTTATTTCATATTATTTATGAAAGGCTACAAAACAGTTTTTTTTTTTTGTCAAATGTAAATGCTCCTTACATTATTCACGAAGAAGCCTACATATATCTCTATAATTCAGAAGTTTCATGAAGAGAAAAATGTCTGGTACTGTCAAATTGCACAACTTCTTTCTATCGCTTTAGATTCTTTTAATTTGGCAGTGGACTAGATGGTTGTTAGATGGTCTTCCTTTTTTCCTTGGTACAGCATAAATAAGATCAATGCTTCTGTTATTTCTTTCAATGGAAGCTGATTTCTTGAGCTTTTTGTCTATACTCAAACCATGCATTAGTACAAGCCATATCAATGGCATGTGTAAACATTCACAAAGTCCATTTTCATGATCTAATAAAGTTCAATGGAGCAAAATTCTACCATCCAATTTATCTACTCCGACTATGCATCGATTTCACTTCTTCTGGTACCAGCACCATAACATATTTCTTACTAACTTTATTTGAACTATGGCAATTATCTACTTTACCAGAAGCAATAAAGTTTGAGGTAATGAACAAGGTTTGTTGCCCCAAATTCGGCTTCGAAGTACGAATACAGACTGATGTTCTGACAACTAATCCATGAACATGCATATGTTGAAAACATACTGTGGCAAACCGATGTACTCAGAGTTCATTTCAAATGAATACCGTGACGTCCAGTACTCTAACGAGTTAAATAGATTGTCATCAATTGTTTACACCACGACTAAACGGCAAAGAGCTCACAAATTCAGCATAATCGGAGTTAGATTTCCATGTCGTCAAGTGACGATGCAATGACTGAAAGAGTTGAGTACTGTTTAAGGAAAGATTGGTTAAAAATAGAGTGCCACTAATTTAAATATAGTTTTAATGCATTTTGAAATGAATAGTAAAATATTACAGGAACCAAATGCACCTATAATGAGTCTCATTGTCCAAGATTTTGAAGATGCATCTGTTTTAATGTTATAATGAAATGGTAAAGGAGTGTTTATTTAAAATATTACATCAATGTCATATCTAACAGAACAAATATTATTTAAAAACTATATTTTTCACAAATTTCATGTACCACAATGCACTAGTGGCTCCAGCCAAACCATACCAAGTAAGAATATAGGACAAGTGTTCATTCCTTAAGTTCATTCTCGTTTGCCCACCGATAGGACCTCCTGGTACATGGATGTCATCGGTCAAATCCAAGTATATTGGATCTGCTCCTGTAACATTGGCCATGGTCTCAACATCTCTGAAAAAATGGAATAATATTGCACCAAATAACATAAAATTGGACTTTGCCATTCCAGAAGGAATTTTTCAGGTTCAAATTCATGATGAATTGGAAACGATGGGCTCAAAGTAATTCATACTAAATTCATTTCATATTGAAAGTAATGTGTTCATCTTAATTTAGATCTCTAAGTACATAATTTATATAACGTATCATTTCAACCTACATGCCGAACTTTAAAAATATATTATTCCAAACTTCTTTTCAAAACTATAGAGGGATAATTATTTAAACGATATATTGAATAATTTATCCTCAGGTCTTGGAAATTTTCCAGTCATTTTCACATTTGTTGGTCGAATTATATCAAATAGAGACATTTCTTTTTTTCATAGGTTATCTAATCCTAGTGTAGAATTATTTTTTAATTCAGCTAGAATTCTTTTAATTTCTATCAGATTAGTTTTTTGTAACTTGATGTGTTCTATACATTCTATTTCATGAAAATTCATTCCAGTTTTTTTATTTATTTGTGATGCAAGCTTTTCTCCTATTGTTGAAAAATACTTATTCATTTTTTCTGCTATATCTGTATCAATACTCTACCTTTTTCCATATTTGTCAGTGATTTTGTTCGTTATTCGTATTGTTCTTTTTCCTTCTGCAATATTCATTTAGTAATGACCAAATTTTTCCTTCCTGTGAATCTTGAAATTTCTTTGTTGCATATTCTATTTGCTGTTTTGAATTATCTTTCAGTGTATTCATTTTGGATTCACTTCCACCTCATTTATTACCTCTGACCCTGTTTTAGTTTTTTAATATATCGACTTGTTACTCACAGATGGTTATTTACTGTCTTAATAATATTTACCTCAGGTTTCATTGTTTCAACTATTTTTAAAATCCATTAGTTATTATGTTTATTATTCAAATAAAATATTAATTTGTGATATTTTTGTAATGTGTCGGCTGAACGCAGGAGTGAAAATGGCCTTAAGGTTATTTTCTGAGAAAATGTGAGTCATTCAATTCCTCATATTATAGTGAAAAAAATACAGGATGTTGCATTTGAAAAAATCGAGAAATATCAATTTGAACTTCTTCATATTTGGCCATTAATAACAGGCACCTGTAAATGATAGGCTGATTATTTAGGAATGATGACTTGGCACCTGTAAATGATAGGCTGATTATTTAGGAATGATGACTTGGCAAATCTTTCAGTTAAAAAATTTCTCATCAAATTCATGTTACGATTGCTTCTAGCAATTAGTAGCGGATTTTTAGCAAAGTACTGTTCCCTCAATTTGTAGTTTTCTCTGAATAAGAACTGTAGTGTTGGAAAATATCTCAAATTTTTTTGCATCATGATAGAGATAATGAAGGCCATTGAAAATATACGGGGTGATCCATTTAAAAAATCACCCATTTGATGAAATTTTTTTGGGAACACATGTATATTAGAAAATAATTTCCTGAGATGCAAAAACGAACTGGTAAAAGTAATAGGTGATGACCAAAGTTTTTTTCGATTATGCACTCGAAATTCTCGCCAGAAGGCGAAGCAAATAGTAAAGAATATTATCCTTAGCATTATGTGGCATTTGAGAGAGTAAATTCGTCAAAAAAGACAGATTTGTTGAAAGGAAACACAACAAATTTTATCAAATATATTCCCTTGATATGGCTCTGGTCCATTTTTAAAACTGAACTACCACTTCAAGGCGCCTATTTTCATTCCATAGAAGACAAAAAAGAAAATTCTCAGTGAGTCCTAAAGAGGATTTCTGAAAATACCTTTAACAATTGGATTTCTCATAAACATAAGTATATTACTTCGCAAGGGCTTTGATGGTAATAAACAATTAAACACATATTTTGTGTTTAATTGGCTGATTTCCAGTACTTTTTTTGAAATTGTAGTATATGTTCATTGAAACTTGCCGAGTGTTTGTTTCAAAGGGCCTATAATTTTGTTATGGAATGCCTGTTTTTTTTTATTTTGAACTGAAGTGATCTCAAATTAATACTGGACTGACAAATAAAAAAATCTTCAGTAAAATTTAATTTTGCTCATTCGTCGCTTGTTTATTATCATGATTACATTCGAAAAAAACAAATAGGAGACTTGAAATTTGCTAATTCCACTCAAAGCACTCTTTCATGAATAGGTACATTAAGTCGAAGAAACCCACCAACAGGGATTGTCCAAATTCTTTTTGCCATTAAAGTGGCACAACTGTCCCCTAAATTCAGGCGCAGTTTGAGACACTAGTATATTTCTGATAGATCCTTTCTAGGACAAATTGTACACATCTTTGAATTTTCGCCTAGAAGATGCTATAGTATGATTAATTCTCTGAAAATTCTGTTCTAAGTTTAAATAGTCTAGGTTTTCTGGTTGTTTTTGAGAGGCCCCTATACTGTTTTATGATATTCTTTCTGAGAGAGCATGAGTGATGGATTCAGTCTTTTTTCTGCCAAGCATTGTAGTTATGTAACTTTCATCACTAGAAAGATTCACAGAAAATGTATTTGGAAAGTGATTATCATGATCTCTGACCAGCTCATTAACTCTCTCTCTACATATCGTGAGTTGCATTATGAGCTACTTTGTCTATCACAAGATGAAGAGATATAAGGTCCATAATGATTTCTTACTTTGATTAGACAGGTTGTCATAGTCTTAGTAATAGATATATAAGCTATGATCAAGAAGTACCGGGAAACTGTAATTCAAACAAACTGCTGTTATTTTTTTATAAGTTGGTAGACCCTTAACTGACATCTATTTCAAATTTGAGGGGGGATCAGATTATTAGTATTTGTTTGGCAGATGTTTACATTGACAAGTTTTAGTGTGTTATAACATTTTAAAATAATAATAAATTATTTTTTCAAGTAGAGTTTGTTTGAAGTTTTATGTTGTAAACGAAATTTCTTGTCCAGATTCGCTTACAATGTTGCAGAAAGCCTTTGGGGATTCTGCTGTATCAAACACCACAGCATATCAGTGGTATAGAGTTCAAAAGTGGTCATAAGTGTGCGAAGATCTGCCTCGTTCTGGACAACCTTAGCAAAAATCGAAATTGTGATGAAAACGGTGCTTGAAAATCGCCCTGTGAACATAAAAGAAATAGCTGGTGATCTCAACATCTCGTTAGGAATGGCTCTGCACATTGTTGTAGATATTTTCAACATGAAACGAATCACAGTATGGATTTTGCTGAAAGAGCTGAATTTTTTCATAAAGAGCATTGAAAGACAGTACCCAGGAAATGATTTGGGAGGCAACAACTGATTCAACTTCAAGAAATGCATCATGAAACATGGGTCTACAAGTACGACATGCAATACGCCAACAATCTTCACCATGATGCTCTAGCCCAGATGAAGTTTCCTTTGTTGAATGGTATTGGGAATTTTAATGGGTTAATACTCAATCTCACTGATGAATATTATTGTTTGATTATTAATCAGTACAGCAATTAATGTATTTTAAAGACCAAATGAAAACTCTTTCAGAATTGAAACTCGAAAACTATTGGTGAATGAGAACGACAAAAACAACATTTATTAGATAATATTTCATAAATAAAATATTAGCCATATTTCATGATTTTGTAGCTTTGAAATAGACTTTCTGATTTTACATACTAAAGTTCACATCTTACTAATGCCAAAATAAAATGAAAATTCTTACCTATAAAACCATTGATTATGATGTATGTTATTTTTGGGCAAAAAAGTAGGACGGTTTTCTTGTAATCTAACAATACCCACAATATCTACAATATCCTCAATTTGGCCTTCTTTTCGAGATTTTGGGTTTTTCTTTTTCTTCGGGACCCATCCTCTGTTGACTAAAATTGTTTTACTGAAATGGGTAGATTTACAATATCAATGAACAAAAAATATCTTCTTGTTTTTTCATTCATATTAAATAAAATGCAAAATTTTAACATGTTCTAAAGTTTTTTCAGAAGCCCTAGTATTATAATAATTGCATTGGAGTAAGCAATATACAGACACTTCCCTAAATACACAAAGATACGAATTAATATTTTGTTCAAGACAAATACTCACTCTTGACCTTCTAATTCAAAAGGTGTTATTACAAGGTATCCCTGATTTGTTGAACCATATTGTGACATCAAACCTCTCTCATCCTTTGCATCACCATTTGCCAATAATGTTCTAGGACCCATGTAAAGTTCCTTCTCATGAAGAAATTTTCCTCTAGCATATACAGGTCTGAACTCCATCTCATCCAAACAATTTAAACTGCAATGAAGTAAAATTATGTCGAAATATGCTATTATTAGATATTGTTACTTAAATCCTACTTTTCATTTAGAGAAACGGGTTCACTCTTTGTTTTTTCCTCCAATTGTTTTATCAAATTTTCTTTCCAAGCTTTACGCTGTACTTGCCAAGTACCTAACGCAAAAGCTGTAGCAGGAGCTGCCTTGGATGAAAATAGATTAAGTAGAAATCTAACAGAATATTTTTTCTTCTTACAAGCAACATCCAGGCGGATAATCCAATTTTTTTATTTTTGATTTCCATGTTCATTTGTTTATATGAAGAGAACAACTTCACGTTTTTTTTTAAAGAACGGTACTGATGTAACGTATGAAAGAGCCTACAACTACAACGTGAAAGTTCCATATTTATTCTAGAAACAACAAGGTATTTCTTTAGTATTACTGGAATGATTATATATTACTTATGTAAATTGGAAAAAGTAAGCACAAACTACAGATAAAAGTAGTCACTCATCAGTTCTCCGAAAGTAGGGTTATTCTTCTTCTTCTTTCTCAAACAGACTGATCTGCAACCAGTAATGCTCCTAGATGGAGAAGTCTGAGTATGGACTCAGCCTGAGAGACTATGTACCTAATCTCTGTGGGATATTGATTGGGTCTTGAGACATCAGAAATCTTGGAGTTCTTATCCCAGGAGTTCTGAGCTGAGGATCATTCTTATTACACTGAGACAATTATAAATTTCAATCTCAGGGAGATGAAGCCCTGAGTCCAATTCTGTGTTAAACAGTGGCCAGACCTAAGCTAAAAATGATTGTGGAAAAACGTCGTGGGTGACTACTTTTAGAAATCTATGGTGCACATCGAAATGCATTTTCATCAAAAAAGGATGCGTAGAATCTTCCCTTAAGAGAGCAGATGTCAATTTACTCAGTGATCCAGCGACGTCTGAGATCAGCACAGACCTAACAGGGATATCCGGAGTTTTGGACTAAATGAACTTTGTGTGCAAATATTTTAAACTTTGACTGTGTTAGTTTTTATTTATACATATGTGTCACTTCAACTCATAGCTAATTTGTTTGTTTTTATCTGTAGCCTTGAAGAAGATCACCGCCTTGCATTAACTCCAACCCCCATCAGGGGACAAATCACCACCTTGTCCTACCCATTTCCGGGCAGGGACAATCTCAAAGAGTCTACTAATCGTGTTCTTCTTTTCCCCAACACAGCTCTGGAATAACTCTCCATACATTTATATCTATCATTGTTTGCTTCACCACATCTATTTTTTCCATGAGAGCAACGTGCCTTTCACCAGCAAACTTCCGATCAAACTCATCTAAGGCCAAGCCCTTTTTGAGCTTATACATTACAGCCATCTCAACTGCCACTAGGTCCCATGGAGGGACACCCATCAACACATTCATGGCCTCTGTGGACACCGTCCTGCATACCCGAAGGCATGCCCTCATCACTACCCTATGAGATATATTGATCTCAGCCCTTGCATACCCATGCACCATCGATGCATACCAGGCCGGGGCCCTATACATAGCGCATGCTCGAAACACGCCACCATATACAACGGCCATAGTCTTCCTTTTCAGTCCCCATTTTTTCTTGAGCACCCTTCCCAGGCACCCCGTCAGCCCTGCCAACTTTCCTCTTACATCCCAGAAGTGGCCAGAAAATCTGAGCCTCTCCTCAACCCCTCATCAGAACGAACGAAGGAGAGTTTTAACGTGACGCATCTACCTAAGGCTTCATAGTTACGGCCCCCATGGGGGAGGGATTTGGATACGCCGAATCAGCGCGCCAACCGCCTCAATCACCGAGGCGCTCGACTTCCAGTATGGCTTCGGGTTTCAAGACATACACCCTCACTGGCGGAAGGAGGCCTATCTAACCTCTTGTAGCTATGCAGGCTACTTCCCGAGTTGTAGACGCAACTCACACGCCGAGGGGATCAGCATGCGGGCTTTCAAACACTGCCTTCACCAAACCTAGCCTATGTTAGGGACGGCCGGGATTGCTCCCGTGGGCTACCACTCTCCCGTGGTAGTAATCATCGCGTCATTACTGGGACATGCTTCGGGAACGTATTCCCTAGCAATAAAGGACCTTGGAATCCAGGCCTTGCTGAGGCAAGCATATCAGATAATGCGGGTTTGCTGGAACCCGTCGGTTCTTCCGTAATTGATATCCCCCAGAGGGGGACAGGCAGGTCCAGCCACACCAAGCACCGCACCTACCCAAGGATCTACCCCAGCAAACCGGTTCATCTCATGAACAGCTCAGGTTGTTAGGCCTGGTGTCCACTAATTCATGGACCTGCAGCACGAGGAATTGCCTAGATCTAGATGGGCCGCACATTTATTTGCGGGTTTTCTGTTAGAGCTTCTCCCCAGCGATACTCAGCCAGGCCGGAGTCTACTCCGGCTGGATTGACCAGCTCAATTCGCTCCTCTCATGCATACCTCTTGTCATTTCCTCCAGAATCACTCTCCTGGCCTTCATGCCCCTCATCAGTATGAACGAACGAACGAAGGATAAGTGTAACGTGACGCACCTATCCTGAGGCTTAATGGCCATGGCCCCCATGGGCGACAGATTCGGATACGCCGAATCAGCGCGCCAAACAACCCATCACCGGGGCATCTGACTTCCAAAACGGCTTCGGTTTCCAAGACCTATACCCTCACTGGCGAAAGGAGGCCTATATAACCTCTTGTAGCTATGCAGGCAAATGGCCGAGTTGTAGACGCAACTTACACGCCGAGGGGATCAGAACCCCGCTAACCCAGAATGGGGGCCTTCAACCACTGCCCACGAAACCTATCCACTAATAGGGCGGTCCCATGGTAGTAATTATCGCGTCATTACTAGGACATGCTCCAGAAACGTATTCCATAGCAATTAAGGACCTTGGAATCCAGCCCTTGCTGAGGCCAGCACATCACCTAATACGGGTTTGCTAATACACGTCGGTTCTTCTGGAATTGATATCCGTCAGAGGGGGACAGGCAGGTCCGGCCACACCAGGCACCGCACGCACCCAATGATCCACCCCAGCAAACCGGTCCATTTCACGAACAGCTCAGGTTGTTATGCCTGCCGTCCCCTAATTCATTCACGTACGGCACGAGGAATTACCCAGATCTCCATGGGCCGTTCATTTATTTGCGGGTGTGCTGTTAGGACTTCTCCCCAGCGATACTCAGCCAGGCCGGAGTCTACCCAGCACGCAATCAGACAGACTCTCATTCCGTTTTACCGCCAGAAGATCACCGTCTTGCATCGTCTCCAGTTGGAGCCGACTGCCCCCCTCCAACAGGAGGAGCACGTCATCCGCATACGCCACAACCTCATATTCCTCTGACCCATACAGTTCCAGCAGCTCATTCACGCATACATTCCACACCTCGGGTCCAGCAATTGAACCCTGTGCACATCCCCTAGTGATCATAAGCACTACCCCATCATATTCACTCATCACTCTTACCTCTCTATCAGAGAAGTAAGATTCCCACAATGCCATTTCTTCACATCCCTCATCATTCAAACTGTTCAGGATATACTTTCATTCCAGGTGGTCCAAAGCCCCTTTAAAATCTATAAATATTCCCAGCACATACTTGTCTTGCTACTCTTTCACCAGCCTGTCAACTAATAACCACGCATTGACAGTTGACCTACCTTTGGTAAAGCCAAACACCAATCTTGTCCTTCAGTCTATTGACCATGATATGTTCCAGTATTTTCCCAGGCACCGGGAGCAGGCAAATCGGCCGATAAGATTCCACCTGTGTCTTGGTTTTATTCAGAGAATTCAGCAGGACCATGACCGACCCCACCCTCTAGCGCCGAGAAAAGACACCCTCATTCATAATCGTGCTGTACATTGACAGCACGAATTCCGTTATGCTCGCCCATACATTCTTTGCCATCTCAGGATATATTCCATCCAAGCCTGGCGCTTTGCCAGACTTTTGCAATCTCAAAGCCATCCTTACCTGTTCCTCGCTGAGCTCTCTCATTACTACATTTTCTCTAGACCTTTCAGTCACCATCATGTGCTCACTTTGATTGGAGAAGAACCAATCCAGGAGTGCCTCCACAGTCCCTCTCCATGTTCTCGTCACGAGTGATCCCACTTTTACTCCCCATATCTCAGTCTTCCGCTTCTTCCCCATGCATATTTTATATACTGCTCCCCATGGATTGGTGTTTCCCTCATATTCAACGAATTGCCTCCAGTCCAGATTCTTGGTTGCAAGAATCTCCCATTTTTACATTCGTCGAAGTCAGATATATTCCGACTTCTCATTTACATCCCGTCTTCCTGTCTTTCTCGTTTTCTGATATGCCTCTCTCGCCTTTCTCACCTCTAATTTCCTACGCTGGAGGGCAGGGGTCCACCAGGTATTTCTACCCGGAGCCCCCCTGGGCCTCCTAAACATTCTCCCATTCACACTCGTGACCCATTCCTCCAGCATTATTACTTTCTCACCGGAGCAGAGACCATCGTATCGGTCCAGGCCAACACAATCGACCTCCGCCCGAATAAGTCTTCTATACCTTCCCCAGTAAGCCTCTCTTATGCACCATCTATTCCCTACCACAGTCGTGTCATTGCCCCCCCATTCGCCTCTCCAGAGCAATCAGTATAGCATTATAGTCACTGATGCTCCAAATTGGCTACACACGCCAATCTGACGTGTATATATCATCCAGCCTACCATTCATGAGGGTCAGATCAATGTCCGACTGCCCATTTGCACCACTAAAGGTGTACCATTCAGACCACCATTTCACCACAATGAGCTCGTTCTCACATACAAACTCTTCTATGCTTTCACCCCTTTCAACACGTGGTTCATACGCACTCATCCCCTTGCTATGCTACAAGGTAGATGTCGCATTTGCGTCCAGTCCAATGAGGACCGGACTGTTCCAAGTCACACTCAACATGCGTTCCACATATCCCAAGTACGGCTCAAGGCTCTCGCCATATCTACAATAGATTGAAGCCACGTATCCTTCGTATCTTTCATTCCTGAAACTGATACACACGCGTAGCTCTACTATCCCAGTCACTGCCATGACGTCACCATCGGGGTAATTGACCACAATAGCCGCCCACCGTCTCTTGAGACAAATACTCTCATGGCCTGTGGAACACCAGCTCATAAGTACGAACGAACGAAGGACATGTCTAACGTGACGCACCCACCCTAAGGCTTAATGGTCACAGGCCCCATGGGCGAGGGATTCAGATACGCCGAATCAGCCTGCCAGACACCATCATCGGGGCGTCCAACTTCCAGTACGGCTTCGGTTTCCAAGATCTACACCCTCACTGTTGAAAGGAGGCCTATCTAACCTCTTGTAGCTATGCAGGCTACTTCCCGAGTTGGAGACGCAACTCATACGCCGAGGGGATCAGAACCCCGCTAATCCAGCATGCGGGCTTTCAACCACTGCCCCCACCTTACCTCTAATAGGGCGGCCGGGATTGCTCCCGGGGGCTACCGTCCATCCCGTGGTAGTAATTATCACGTCATTACTGGGACATGCTCCGGGAATGTATTCCCTAGCAATTAAGGACCTTGGAAACCAGGCTTTGCTGAGGCCAGCACATCAGCTAATGCGGGTTTGCTAACACCCGTCGGTTCTTCTGGAATTGATATCCGCCAGAGGGGGATAGGTAGGTCCGGTCACTCCCGGCATCGCACCCCCCAAGGATCCACCCCAGCAGACCGGTCCATCTAACGAACATCTCAGGTTGCTTTGCATGGTGTCCTCTAATTCATTGAACTTGCAGCACGAGGAATTTCCCAGATTCATATGGGCAGCTCATTAATTTGCTGGTCTGCCGTTAAGGCTTTTCCCCAAGGGAGACGACACCCAGCCAGGCCGGAGTCCACACAGCGCACGATTGGACGGAATCTCGTTTCGTTTTACCGCCAGAAGATCACCGCCTTGCACCAACTTTGACTCCCATCAGGGGAGAAACCATTGCCTTGCCCTACCCGGTTCCGGGCAGGGACAATCTCAAAGAAACTACTAAACGTCTTCTCCTTCTCTCGAACACGGCTCTGGAATAACTCTCCATACATTCATATTTCTCTCTCTCGTCTGGATTAACCTCTTCTGGTCTCCATGTACTCGGCACAGTCGAATAACACATGGGACCAAGACTCAATCTCCCCACACAGACATCTGTCGCTCTCACTGAGGTTCCTTTTATAAAGGAACTCATTCAAGCTCCCATAGCCCGTGAGGATATAACCCAAGCACAGACCAGGGAAAAATCATTCATTCTTTTCCACAAACGTTACAACCGGGATAAACCCGAATGTGATCCTCCCTCTACTACTTCAATTCCATCTTATTTGACAATCTTCCCTCAGTGTTTGCTTTACCACATCTATTCTCTCCATGAGACTAACGTCTCTTTCACCAGCAAACTTCCGATCAAACTCATCCAAGGCCAAACCGTTTGTGAGCTTATACTTTACAGCCATCTCAACAGCCACTAGGTCCCATGTAGGGACACCCATCAACACATTCATAGCTTCGGTGGACACCGTTCTGCACACCCGAAGGCATGCTCTCATTACAACCCTCTGAGATCTGTTGATCTCAGCCCTTGCATACCCATGCACCATTGATCCATACTAGGCCAGGGCCCCATACATGGCGCCTGCGCAAAACACGCCACCATATACGATGGTCATGGCCTTCCTATTCAAGTCCCATTCTTTCTTAAGTACTGTCCCCAGACATCATGTTAGATTCGCTAACTTTTCTCTAACATCCGTTGAGTGGCCAGAAAATCTGAGCCGCTCCTCCACTTTTATGCCTAGGTACATTGTATCCCTCACATATTTCACAGCCTTCCATTCAGCGTACATTAGGTGGCCGAGTAGCGACCAACCTCCCTTTCAGCAACATGTAAACTGTCTTCTTCTCCGATACAGCCACTCCCGCCTTTAAGGCCCATTCGCTCAACAAAACATACAATGAGTAGCCTCCGTCTTCAATTGGAGACGACTGGCTCCCTCCAACAGGAGGAGCACGTCATCCGCATACGCAACAACCTCTTATCCCTCTGACCCATACCGTTCCAGCAGCTCATTCACGCATACGTTCCAGCAATTGAACCCTGTGGACATCCCCTAGTGACCATTTTCACTACTCTTTCATATGCACTCATCACTCTTACCTCTCTATCAGAGAAGTAAGATTCCCACATTCCTGCATTTTTTAGCATCCCTCATCATTCAACCTGTTCAGGATATACTTCCGTTCCAGGTGGTCAAAAGCACCTTTAAAATCCTCAAATATTCAGGGCACATACTTGTCTTGCGGTTCTTTCACCAGCCTTTCAACTAATAACCACGCATCGACAGTTGACCTACCTTTGGTAAAGCCAAACTGTCTCTTAGACAATCCACCAATCTTGTCCTTCAGTCTATTGACCATGATATGTTCTAGTATTTTCAAAGGCACCGGGAGCAGGCAAATCGGCCGATACGATCCCACCTGCGTCCTGGTTTTATTCAGAGAATCGAGCAGGACTATGACCGACCCCACCCTCTAGATGCTGATGTTCCAGGTCGGCTGCACACGCCAATCTGACGTATACAAATCATCCATCTTACCATTCATGAGGGTCAGATCGATGTCTGACTCCCCATTTGCTCCACTAAAGGTATACCATTCAGACCACCGATTCACCATATTGAGCTCGTTCTCACATATAAAGTCTTCCATGCTTTCGCCCCTTTCAACACGTGGTCCACACGCATCCATCTCCTTGCTATGCCACAAGGTAGATGTCGCATTTGCGTCCAGTCCAGTAAGGACCGAACTGTTCCCAGTCACATGCGCTCCACATATCCTAAGTACGGCTCTCTGCTCTCGCTATATATACAATAGACTGAAGTAACGTATCCTTCATATCTTTCATTCCTGAACCTGACATACACGCCCAGCTCTCCTATGCCACTCACCAGCACGACGTCACCATCGGGATCATTGACCACGATGGCCGCCCTTCCATCTCCCGAGACAAATACTCTCATGGCCAGTAGGAAACCACACACCGACTCATCCCTCACATAGGGCTCCTGCAGTATACATATGCTCAACCTTTCACGCATCATGCACTCGCTCAGTTCACACATGACGCCGTAGCATCTTTTTCTATTCAACTGCAGGATCTTGAAAGTCCTATCCACCTTAAGACATTCTCGCTCTCATCCGTGCTTCTCTCATCTGGAATTCCGGACACCTAGTACTCGTAGTACCGTGTCCAGCGCTCTTGCCTTTTGCTTTACACAGCCGGCATTCTTCCTTTCCTTTACACACTTTGGAGACGTGCCTCTCCGTGCTACATTTTCTGCACATCTGCTCCTGGACCTTGCACTCTCGTGCAAGGTGAGCAAAGTCTAGGCAGCAATAACACCTGTCCACCATACATAGGTCCCTGACTCTACATGACGAGAAGTGGAGGTAAACCCTCCCCTCTCGCAGCCATTCTTCTTTTACTCTTTGTGGTACTTCCAGTACCACGTTTCCTTTCTCACCTCGTTTGTTCTGGCTCCTTAACCTTACGCTCTGCTGGAACTTGACCGGGTCAAGCCCAGCTCCATTCTTTCTGTGGAGCCCTTTAATGAGCTCCTCCTCAGACATCCCGACTGTACGTCGTAAACAAGCACCTTGGGACCCAGTTTCCTGGGTTCCTCCACTCGCTCAGGCACTCCAGTTCACCTTCGGTTCTCGTCTCAATAACGTTACCGCCTTCTTTCCTGCACTTTCGTACAGCGGTGACCCTGACTTTCACTTCAGGTGCCATCGTCGCCAGCACCTTCTACTTGACAGCCTCACTGTCCATTTTACCTGCTACGTCCTTGACAATCAAGGCGTAGCTCTGTCGCACTGGTTGCGGTGACCTGCTCACAGGCACCGCAGCCCTCACAGTCGCGCCACCACTCACAACATTCATGCTACTGTTCATTCCGGGGATTGCCACCTGGCCGGTGGCAATCCTCTTCTCCCATCTCTCTTTTTCACCGAGAACACCCCTCATTCGTTCGTTCTCTCGTGCCATCTCCACTATCATATCCTCATACTCGGCTATATTGCCGAGTATTATCCCAGCCACGCTTTTGTTTATGCGGCTTGCCTCCTGAACTACAACGTCCCTCAGTCTGGCAGACACCGCCCTCATTCTCTCCAGGATGCTCTTACCAGCATCGCTTCCACTCACACTAGCAGCTGCACTTGAGGCTGCACTTGCCTCTGCGCTCGCTTCAGAGCCGTCTTCGGGCTTCGGGCTATTGCGCTTACTCTTTTTATTCTTTCTCTTTTCCTCATTTTTGTTTAGTCGTTCCAAATTATCCATATCTGGTCCCACGAGTTCAGACGAAACAACGGTTACCCCGGCAGAGCGTCCATACCGGTGGAAGGCTAAATATCCCACCCGGGGCACCAAGCCCGAGTTGTGAAGAAAAAGGAAGGCCCGACCACCCCTCGGCTACGCATCCCATCGGCGATCTACCATACCTTCGGATTGAGGGTTTTTGTAGGTTGTCTCCTAATGAGCTAGACGGTTAAGTCACGCTTCACGTCCATCCTAAGACATGACTAGGTCAGGACTGTATATGCAAGGTGAAGAGCCACCAGGTTTTCGGGCTCCTCGGGTGCGGCGAACCCCGTGCTGTCTGTTTAACCGGACAACCCCTGAGGGGAGCTCAGCTTCTAATGTTGACTGCGTCGGTTTGTTGGTTTTTCCTTTTTCTTTTCCATCAAGTGTTGCACATCTATACACTTTCTTCACCGTATTGATGAGGGTATAGGAGACCTGTTTGGGCGGAGGCTGATTGTGTTGGACTGGACCGATACGACGATCTCTGATCCGATGAGAAAGTAAAAATGCTGGAAGAATGGAAGAAAGTTGAGGAGACCCAGGGGGCCTCCGGGCAGAAATGCCTGGTGGACCCCTGCCCTCCAGCGTAGGAAATTAGAAGTGAGGAGGTCGAGAGAGGCATATCAGAGAGCGAGAAAGACAGGAAGACGGTATGTAAATAAGAAGACGGAGTATATCCGACTTCGACTGTATACAAAGGAGATTCTTGTGAGCAAGAATCTGGACTGGAGGCAATCGTTGAACATGAGGGAAACACCAATCCATGGGGAGCGGTGTATATGATATGCATGGGAAAGAAGCGGAAGACTAATAATTCGGAGTGAAAGACGGATCACTCGTGACGAGAACATGGAGAGAGACTGTAGAGACGCTCCTGGATGGGTTCTTCCCCAGTCAAAGTGAGAACATGATGATGACTGAAAGGCTTAGAGAAAATGTACTAATGAGAGAGCTCAGCGAGGAAGAGGTAAGGATGGCTGTTAGCTTGCAAAAGTCTGGCAAAGCACCAGGCTTGGATGGGATATATCTCGAGATGGCAAAAAATATATGGGCAAGCATACCGGAGTTCGTACTGTCAATATGAATGGGGGTGTCTTTCCTCGGCACTGGAGGGTAGGGTCGGTCGTGGTCCTGCTGAAGTCTCTGGATAAATCCAGGACGGAGGTAGGATCGTATCGACCGATTTGTCTGCTCCCGGTGCTTGGAAAAATACTAGAACGTATCATGGTCAATAGACTGAAGGACAAGATTGGTGGATTGTCTGAGAGACAGTTTGGCTTTACCAAAGGTAAATCAACTGTCGATGCGTGGTAGTTAGTTGAAAGGCTGGTGAAAGAGTAGCAAGACAAGTATGTACTGGAAATATTTGTGGTTTGAGCTTTGGATAGTGCTTCGCCCTATGCCAGTTGGGGCCTTAGTCTTGGAAGCTGAAGCCAAACCTCCACTTCTCAGCATGTAGAGTGAGGGATCTGTGCATGGTGGACAGATGCTTCAGGTGCTTGGACTTTGGGCACCTTGCACGAGATTGCAAGGTCCAAAAGAATGTGTGCAGAAAGTATGGCACTGAGGGGTACGTAGCCAAGGCCTTGCACGGCAGATACCCTACTCACCTGCAAAGTAGAGAGGTAGAAAAAACAGAGTCGATAACTTACCTGCGTGCGGGCTATCTATACCCGGAAACGGAAGGAAGGCTTTTGGCGATTCAAGATCAAGTGATGCCCACCAGGATGTACATGAAGCATATCGCCAAACAAGCGATTCCATCAGATCGGTGTCGGAGGTGCGCCCAGGGGGCGGAGTCTATACAGCATGTCACCTCCTCGTGCCCCATACTCGCTCCTAGGGAATATCTTGATAGGCACAACGCGATGGGAAAGATATACCACCAGCAGATTGCCCTGAAGTTAGGATTGCTTCAGAATAAGGTGGAACAACATTTGTACTCACCTAAAGTCCTCCTGGAGAATCAGCGCTATAAGGTGTATTGGGACGCAACGCTGGTGACCGACAGAGGAGTGGCTCACAACAGACCAGATATTGCCATCTTCGACAGTGAAAAGGAAACATGTTTGCTGCTGGACTTCACTATACCCGCAGATGATAGTTTGGCGAGGGCATACTCGGAGAAGATAACAAAATACTCTGATCTCGCCTTCCAACTCCGTGAAATGCAACGGTTGAAATCTGTAAACGTGCTCCCGCTGATTATATCGGTGAATGGGTTGATAGAAAAGCACTTACCTGAGAATACTCGGAGACTCTGCCTGGATCAGCGCGTGATTTCCGGTTCGCAAAAACAAATAATTCTGAGTACGACAAGAATAGTAAGAAAATTTCTCCAAGGCCCGTAGCGGCGGTGCACGCCTTGGTAAATAACCCAGCGTGCATAGCATAGGACCCGTAAAAGACACGGTGGTTAAAAAAAAAATATATATATATATATATATATATATATATATATATATATATATATATATATATATATATATATTATTATATGATTATATCGGTGAATGGGTTGATAGAAAAGCACTTACCTGAGAATACTCGGAGACTCTGCCTGGATCAGCGCGTGATTTCCGGTTCGCAAAAACAAATAATTCTGGGTACGACAAGAATAGTAAGAAAATTTCTCCAAGGCCCGTAGCGCCTTGGTAAATAACCCGGCGTGCATAGCATAGGACCCGTAAAAGACACAGAGGTTAAAATATATATATATATATATATATATATACATATCCTAAAATTTATAGTTTACCTAAACTCCATAAGGAGAATACCCCACTGAGACCAATTTCTTGTGTTCAATCTCCATTCTACAATCTATCCAAGTATCTTGCCAACAGTATATCTAAAATAATAGGAAAAAAAGAATATTACATTAAAGATAGCTTTTCATTCAAAGAATTCATAAGCACAATTACTATACCCGATAATTATATGTTCATTTCCTTAGATGTATTATATTATCCCTGTATACGAACATCCCCAACCCACTTATGGGTGAAGCGTTAAGCAAGAAATGGGCTGAACTACGAGAACACACTTCTTTCCCTTATGAAGAAATTATCAGTGCGATCGAACTAACGTAATCAACAAATTATTTTCAATATGAAAGTAATTTTTACCAACAAATATATGGATGTGCCATGGGCTCACCAATCTCAAGCCCTGTTGCACAACTAGTAATGGAATTGGTGGAGGAAATTATAATTGAGAAATTAAGCTGAAGCTCTCGAATGAATGCGGATATTGCGAGGGAGCTTCCACCTCTTAGTTCGGGAGACGGCGTTTCGTTTCCGAGCATGCGCATCTGAAACTCGTCAGACAGGCTTGATGCGCAGGCTCTGCCTGTTACGCCGGTGACCATGCGTCCTCTTGGAACGCTGATTTTCAAACGCATTGCTTTACTGTATTTGAACCTAGCGGGGACGGTTAGTCACGATTCTTATGACTGGTCGGGTCCTCTATCGGTACGCCGGTCAAACTACAATAGAGCAAGGCAAGTTTCTGACGGGGAGCGAAGAAGTCGTTCGCTACACACTCCCCCTCCAGTGAGCGTCGATAAGGTCACGAAATAGGGCTTTGGATTCAGGCAAGGATACAGTTCGCCGCTGGGCTGGTCGCGGTGCCATCTCCAGCGGGGATCTGCGGAACGAAAGGAAAGGGCCATCTCGGAATATGGATAGGGGGCAATTAGGGCCATCTGATGAATGGGTTGGTTCACTCTTAAAGCAAACCCTCCCAATCACGTCGGGGTCACCAATGAAGCTCTCGAATGAATGCGGATTTTGCGAGGGAGACGGCGTTTCGTTTCCGAGCATGCGCATCTGAAACTCATCAGATAAGGCGTGATGCGCAGCTCTGCCTGTTACGCCGGCGACCACGCCTCCGCTTGGAACGCTGATTTTCAAACGCAGTGCCTTACTCTATTTGAACCTGGCGGTCACGATTCTTATGACTGGTCGGGTCCTCTATCGGTACGCCGGTCAAACTACGATAGAGCAAGGCAGGTTTCTGGAAGAGCGAGGAAGTTATTCGCTATAAAGCATTGAATTACTTTTCTACAAGAGAAATGTAACGATTGCATCATGGCTCTATATCTCTTTATATGAGCCTTATAATTTAGTATTACAACTGCTTGAGCTATCGTCATAAAATGGTCAACTGCAATGGAAAGAAAAAGTGCAGGAACTGTAGCTTATCTATAACCATATGTGCATAAGAGAGCATAGAGAACGTGTGAATACTTTTTATTGACAGAGCTTGAAAGGAACAACTCAGTCTCTCCTTATATATTAGCGGTGGATTTCAAAATTCATTCTGTAATTAATAAAAAATTTCATTTTACTTATTTAGTCAACCCATGAGTATATTGGGTTATTTGAAAAGTAACTTCGTTTTTGTAGGAAAATGAAAAACAATTTTCGTATAATGAATAAATATTTTATGGAATTATATACATTGGCCATTCTGGTCCAACACCTTTTGACATCTTCTTGGTAGTGATTTTACGCTCACTAAATTTTTTGGTCATTGCTGGCAAAAAACTGTTCCAGGTGATTTTTGATCTCTTCATCTGAAGTAAAGGATTTACCATCCAAAAAATTTTGCCATGACAGGAAAAAATAATAATCCGAAGGCGCCAGATCTGGAGAATATGGTGGGTGTGGAAGTATATCCCATTCAAAGTGTACAAGTTTCTGGCGGGTGACCAAACTTGTATAAGGTCTCGTATTATCTTGATGGAACACTACACCTTTTCTGTTAATTAATTCTGGTATTTGCTGTTGAAGTGCATCATTAAGTTTGTCCAACTGATTACAGTATACTTCCGAATTAATTTGTAGCGACTTTGCTCAACCGGAAGTTTACTCTGCTCTGCTTCCCGGCTTAGAATATAGAGTTCAGATAGTATCCAACTGACCGTCCTCGCCGGATTCAAGTAGGGCGAAGTACATAGCATTTGACGATCGTTCCGACATGGAACATATTGCCACTGGCGTTACAGGCAGACATGCGCATCACGCCTATCTGAAGAGTTTCGGTGCGCATACTCAGAATGAAACGCCGCCTACTAAATATAGAGGTAGAAGCTCACTCACAACACCGCATTTACTTTGGAGCTTCAAATTGTTGTATTATCCGGTAAAATAAAAAAAAAACGTTTCCTCTAAAATCCCACCAAACAGACGGCATCCCTTTTTTTTATGGATATTGGCATTTGAAATTCTTTAAGCCGGTTCATCTTTCTTGCTCCATAATCTCTTGCGTTTGACATTATTATACTATATATATATATATATATATAGCTGATTAAGTCAGTCGATGTCAGAGTGCGTGCCGATTGTTACTATGGGACGATAACGCGCCTTCTCACCGAGCTACGATTGTGACTGACTTTCTCGCCAAAAACTCAACAAACGTGCTTCAGCAACCACCGTATTCGCCGGATTTGGCTCCCTGCGACTTTTTCCTCTTGCCCCTTCGTGGCACCCGTTTTGAGTCGATTGAAGCCATAAAACAAAATTCGGCGCGAGAGCTAAAGTCCATCCCGGAAAGCGCCTATAAAAAATTTCGATAATTGGAAGTGCCGTTGGCATAGATGTATTGGAGCAAATGGAGCCTATTTTGGGGGCGACCCAATAAATTTTGACGATTAAATGTAAAAATGTTGTTTTAATTGAAAATTCCCGGTACTTTCTTGACAGAGTAGTATATACGCCATTTTTCGTCTCCAGTAATCAAGTGCTTCAAAAATGGATAATTTTCATGACGTTTGAGAAGCGAATCATAGACCTCAACGCGACGACACAAATTTCTGTCCGCGAGAACATAGGTAACCCATATATCGAGCTTCGAGGTTATACTCAGGCCTTTCAAGTGGTCATAAACAGTTGAATTCGATAAATTTAACCTTTCACCGATCTCACGTGTTGTTTTTCACTGATTTGCATCAACTAATGACTTTATCATGTCTCTATCAGCTTCTGGAACGTGGTGCATCTTCGACATCAAAATTGCCGGATAAAAATTTCGCAAAACAGTTATGGCACTGGCGTACTGTCAACAAATCTTCTCCATACACATCGGTTACTTTCTGTCTGGGTTGAGCAACATGTTCACGTTTTCTATAGTAAAAAAGTAAAATATGGAGAAAATGGTGCTTATTGATCTTTAGAAGGGATGCATTCAGATACATTTAATCATTAGTTTATAAATACTCTGTAACAAATGTAAAACCATTATTATTCCTTTATTGATGACCTTTGTCATGTGTTACTGCTGCGTGGACCAAGCTTATCACATTAATTATTATTCTGGTTATAGTCACATATATAGTTATATATGTCGCTTATGGCCTATTATCAAAAATCATCACAATTATTACTACTAACATAGTAATACACATATTGTCTGTTGCCAAAGTGTTGGCACAATTATTACCTTTATTTTTAGCGTAATAATTATTAGAAGCTGGTCACACCTAGTATACAACATATCTTTTAAATGACCCCAATGGAAGAAGCCTAGAGGTATAAGGTCAGGACTTCGAGGACTTCGACCACTCAATGTGAATAAGGACCGTTATTACGATATGCTACGAAACTTTTTGCGTCCACAGTTACAGAAATTTTAAGGTTTCAACTCAAGAACGTAGTTTCAACAAGGTGGGGCAACTTGCCATACATCAAATCAAGCAACGGAAGCTGTTAAATTATTCCTTAATAAGGTCATTTCGCGTAGGGGGTAACATCAACTGGCCTCTCAGAAGGCCATATCTTAGTCCACTTACTTGACTATTTTGCATGGGGATACCTTAAAAGTAAGGTCTATTATAATAATCCGATGAACCTGATGCAATTGAAGCAAAACATTATGTCGGAAATGGCAGCAATATCGAGAGCTATGTGTCAGCGTGTGATACCAATCTTCGTTCCCGATTAGAAGATTGCCAGCAGCGTAACAGTCACCATTTATATAGCATCATTTTTTCGAAATAATTTTCTACTTTATATTGAAATAATCAACAATGAACTTTTAAAGACGATAAAAAGTAAAAAAAAATATAAATCTTGGTTCACTTCTACAATTAAAAAAATTATTTCGTTAAAGAAGGGGGCTCTCGATAGATTTCAACAGACTCCTATGAACTGGGAGTATTATAAAAAACTTCGAAATGAGACCACCGCGGCTATGGTTAGAGAGAAGAAAGCGTATGTGCAGTTTGCTGTGAATACGAGGAGAAGTAATTTAAAGATTTTGTGGAGTAGACCAAATGAACTGGGTATACATAGCAAACCTTCTGTTCAAACAATCCCGCCTAATTTCGATGTGCCACAGGATTTGATCAATTTTTTTTTCTGGAGTTTTCTCATATTTTAGATACCAACCAAGTTTTGAATGCAATAAGTTATTATTCATCATCCAGTTTCACTTCTTTTGGGGAAAGATTGCATTTCAGCTTAACAGAGGAGAACGAAGTGTTTGAAATTATTAAGTCAATCGGATCGAATGCAATCGGATCTGATGGTTTGAACGTTTAGATGCTCATGCAGTGCTGCCCGCAAATTCTCAAACATATTGTGAATATTTACAATAGCTGCATTTTAGATCCAAACTTTCCCGACTTGTGGAAGGTTTCCAGGTTATTTCCTCTTCCTAAGCTAAGCAATCCTGCAAATTTCAACGACATCCGTCCAATTTCTATTCTTCTATCTCCTCGCGCGAAGATATTGGAAAAAATTCTAGCTCTTAGAATAAGATAATAATAGTTAAAATTATGCCTTTATTCATACATTTACAATATATAAACATAGGGCGAAGTCTAGCCTAAGCTACTCCACTCAACCCTGAAGAAAAACAAAAAGGAAAGAAAAAAAAGGATAGAAACAAAAATAAGTGAAAAAAAATATAAATAACCAATCAGTCACATTGTGAATAAACAAAACATATTTCATATTCACAAAATTATACTAATTTATGATTGACTCGTCAAGAATTTTGACTTCAAAATTTTTCTCAGTGAGCCCAAAAAAATGCCTTCACAAGAAAGTGAAAATTCATTGTGTAACTTCACCGCATTGAAGGTGAAGGAGCGCTGAAACATGGCTGAACTAAATCTTGGCAACATGAGCGTATCTCCATGCCTAACGTCTACACAATGACACAAGAACACAAAATTTGATGAACCATAGTCGTCAGGTGGAGCCGGAAAACCTTCTCAATCTAAGCCATCCCAAGCTGTTCATTCCGTCCCTTATTCCCCTGTCATATTAACTCAAACCGAAAACAAACCGGCAGCATGAATTCTGCATTTTCTGTAGTCTACACCTCTGCACGGAATCAAGGCAAGGGTAAAATACCGTTAATCCATGGTTTACTTTGGACAAAACGAGAGTCTCACAGAGATACTTGCGTGAATGAAAATCAAAACAATATCTCTGCCGATACAAAAGGCGCAATG
Source organism: Megalocaria dilatata (assembly GCA_034642435.1). Lineage (NCBI taxonomy): Eukaryota > Metazoa > Arthropoda > Insecta > Coleoptera > Coccinellidae > Megalocaria > Megalocaria dilatata. The sequence continues at coordinate 57,970,450 of CM067854.1, read as the reverse complement.
CAAGGAAAGAATTCCTCAACACCAATGAGACATGCTCCCTGAATCTTAACTGGCAATTGAAAAAGATTCCCAGGTTTCTATAGCAGGTGGAGGACGGAATTCTTTCACCGCCCATCTTTATCTCAACCACACCCTGAAATGTCCTGGAAAAAAAGCATATATAAAAACATTTTTTAACGTTTATCTTAAAATTATTCATTTGGGAATAGCACATAATTAAGTCTAAAGCCTCATTCAACCACTCGACAGCCTGAGAAACAGCGGAGGGATAAAAAGAGAGGTGAACCTGAGTGTCATCACAATAAAAATGGGTGGATGGAATCTGTCGCATGTCAGCCATATATATAAAGAAAAGCAGGAGGCCAAGAACAGATCCCTGTGGCACCTGAAGTTACAAGGCAATACTCTGAAAATGTATCACGCAATATAACGCACTGATACCTATCAAAAAAGTAAGACTTGAAAAATCTCAGAGCAGTTTCATCAAAACCAATATAACTTAATTTGGCACAAAACTGTAATCAGCTAAGTTTTTTGTAAGCTCATATCTAGATGGAGCAGCATTTATCAACTTTATCATGCTTTTTATTGTAGGAGTTATCTGCGGGGAAAATATTTTAGTAACTCTCGATTCAACGTAAGGGGCATGCTTGTCAAATATATTAGTGAGGCATTGACAAAAAATTGAGATCTTTAAATCAATATCACTAACATAAAGAATTCTATCAAACGACGCACTAAAAAGGTCCGACAAAAAGTCCTGAAGGGCAAACCGACGAAAATCAGGTTAACGAATAATCTTCGGGATATTTATTTTTCTCTTTAAATTAATCCTGAAAAACTCACCCCTGTGATCAGATATTGAATGATAAATAATACCAGAATCAATCATCAGTTCGGGTCTGCCAGAGCAAATTACATCCAGTAAGGTCTGAGATGTCGAAGTTATGCGTGTTGGCTCATTTATCAGCTGTTTCAGATCATAAGATTCCACGCAGTCAGAAAAGTTATTCTCAGCTAATTGATTCCAGTTAATGTTCCCTGCAAGAATTATATGTGCATAACTTGCGGTTACCATGGACAAAAAATCATCCAAATAGCGGATGAAACTTGAGGCATTGCACGCGGATGTTCTGTAAATACAACCCAACAGAATATTATCCCTACGAAACCTTAGCTCAATCCAAATATGTTCCACGCCATCGGGCGGGTCAAAGTCAAGGAATATTCTACTTGATGATAGTGAATTCCTGGTATAAAAACCAACTCCGCCCTCAACACGTCCGATACGATCACCTCGAAAAATCCGGAAACCTGATTTAGAGATACTTTCATCCGAAATATATTGGTTCAGCCAAGTTTCAGTTAAAAAATAATGTCAACACTTTTAGCAGATATAAGATTAAAAAATTCATCTTTAGGAAATAAAGAACATACATTTAAATGGGCAATTTTAAAATATTTATTAGATCTACTCTACATAAGCAATTCTGAACTTCAATTTATCTATATGAAACAAAAAGTACCCATCTTTATAGCTTATTTTATTATTTGAATATTTTAATATTAGCCTTATACATATTTAATTTCAAAAAATTATATTCAATAATTATAACTTCAAGAATTAAATTAAAAATAATGTCATATAAGTATCACTTATATCAAACGACATATAAAATAAACATTCATTATAAGACATCCAAATGATATAACAAAATCCAATAAATAAAAATTGCTAACCAAAATCCTATATATTAAATATTTTGAATAGACAAAATTTTGTTTCTGCTGATTAATCTTATGAAAACAAATATCTTTCAGAAATGTTTAACATAATTTTGAGAATTTCATCATAAAACTATCTTACTTAGAATATTCAATATTATTGGATATCTAACTAAGTTATTTTCTCTAAAATCTAAAGATGTGTAAAAACATTACTGAAAAACAAGTTTTAAGAGAGAGACTTTGCTTCGTCAGTAATCAAATAATTCATATTCAATAAAATATAACATCAATCAACAAAAAATATTTACCCACCCTTCAACAATTTAGAAAACTTCTGGTTTCTATTTATGTTATTTTATTCATAATATATAATTATTTGGTTTCCTTAACATTCTTTATATAGATAGTCCTTGTGCTATAGCAGAGGCCGTTAAATTGTCTTTCAATCTTTTAGATCAAGGGTAAATCACAAAACTATTTATTTGTAGTTAACCTCCATTTAAATTTTTCAGAATTCATTTACCAGAAGTTTTCTAAATTGTTGAAGGGTGAGTAAATATTTTTTGTTGATAGATGTTATATTTTATTGAATATGAATTATTCGATTACTGACGAACCAAAGTCTCTCTCAAAACTTGTTTTTCAGTAATGTTTTTACATATCTTTAGATTTTAGAGAAAATAACTTAGTTAGATATCCAATAATATTGAATATTCTAAGTAAGATAGTTTTATGATGAAATTCTCAAAATTATGTTAAACATTTCTGAAAGATATTTGTTTTCATAAGATTAATCAGCAGAAACAAAATTTTGTCTATTCAAAATATTTAATATATAGGATTTTGGTTAGCAATTTTTATTTATTGGATTTTGTTATATCATTTGGATGTCTTATAATGAATGTTTATTTTATATGTCGTTTGATACAAGTGGTGCTTGTATGATATTATTTTTAATTTAATTCTCTAAGTTATAATTATTGAATATAATTTTTTGAAATTAAATATGTAGAAGGCTATTATTAAAATATTTAAATAATTTTATATACCTTCTATCAAGAATTAACCTCTATTTATATTACATTTATAGCTGTTAGCACTGTGGCCTACATCGTAAGCTGCTTTGAACTTTGAATTAATATACTTGCAGTTCACACAGCATAGATCACTGGATTCACAATTTTTTATGTCATGGAGATCTGACCATTTGGGATATACTTCACAATCGCTCTTACATTCACGGCGGAAATGGCCGAACTTCCAGCATTTAAAACACCTTATTGAACTAAAATGTTCCCTGATGGGGCACCTTGACCAACCTAGATAAAGAAATTCCTCCTTGATGTCCTGAATAGAAAAGAAGCCACTTCAAGTACAACATTGAAGCTATTTTTGTATTCAATTTTGGTAATGAACTTTATACCATCAACGGAGCAATTCAAATTGTTGGTACGGATTATATTTTCTAGAAAATTAGGCTGGCTTACCGTGTGTGAATCAACGCCATAAACCATAATTCGAGGCCTCAACTTCTTTGGGACAGTAACATAGTATGCACCCTTCATTTCCTCATTAATAAGCGATCTCATTTTTCCTAGAGATATCATTATTCCATCCTTAATTCTCCTAGTTCCCAAAACCTGTGGGTGAGCAGAAGACGGATTTACTCTCGATTTAATTTCATTTTCGATCCCAGTATTGTTTACATTTTTATCACATTTGGATGAGTACAATATTTTGCCACTTCGTCAGTCTGGGTTCCACGGGGGTTATGGTTGCTGTATTGCTCTTCTCGATATTGTGGACTCTATAATTATTTACATTGACTCGGGTAGTAACTGTGTTTTATTGCTTTTGGATTACTCCAAGGCCTTCGATAGAGTTAATCATAAATTTTTAACTGCGATACTGAATCATATAGGATTGTCCGATTTGTCCGTGAAACTAGTCGAGAATTATCTCCAAAATAGACTTCAGTATGTGGAGACGTTATCTGGTAGGTCGGAAATGGGCAACATGGAAAGTGGAATTCAGCAGGGCTCAGCCCTCGCTCCAATTCTGTTCTGCATTTATACATTTTTCATCACGAGGGGACTGCAGTTCTGCGTGGACTTCCAACATGCAGATGACAATCAGCTATTCTACTCATTTGAGTCAACAGCATTATACCGAGCGGCTAATGATATCAATGCGGATATTGACAGATTGGTAAGCAATTCTAATGAGCACCAACTTTATTGAATCCTGCTAAAACTAAAGTCCTCGTATTTGGTCGAAACAGAAAGAAGGTAGAATCTGTATTGAATATAAGCGTCAATGAACTCAAAATTCCTGTGGTACAGTCTGCGCGTAATTTGGGAGTAATTATGGATATAGAACTCCGATTTACGGAACATGTTACATCTTGTATTCAACGGGCGTATTCAGGACTGAAAAAATTATACGGTAGTAGGCATCATTTACCTTTAAAAACTAAAATATTACTGACGGACTCACTCGTTCTGAGCCACTTCAACTACTGTGATGCAGTTTACGGTCCGTGCTTGCGGGTTGTTGATAAGACGAGAATTCAGAGAGTGCAGCGTTTTTGCCTGAGGTTCATTTATGGTATCAGGAAATCTCAACCAGTAATCCATAAGTTGGAGTGCTGTCAACAGTTGAGCATGGAAAAGCGAAGGGAGCTTCATTCCGCAGTATTGTTCCACTCAATTATATATTTTCAAACACCCCAAAATTAAGTTCAGGTCAGACGTTCACAACATACATTCTGTCAAGAAAGTACCGGGAATTATCGATTTAAATCTGGCGGGGCAATGAGGCAGGTAAATTTTTTTTTCCTAGGTTGGTACCACTGTCCTTAATTACTATGCCAAGCTTGAGCGGGATCTGTCAACTAGTGTGTTTGCAACAGCTGATTAAGTCAGTCGATGACAGAGTGCGTGCCGATTTTTACTATGGGTGATTACGTTGAGCAAAGAATTTGTTTAGAGTTTTGTGTTGCAAATGAATTTTCGTGTGCCGATGCATTGAAAATGTTGCAAAAGGCCTTTGGTGATAATGCTCTATCGAAAACTCGTGCATATCAGTGGTACAGAGCCTTCAAGGACGGTCGTGAAGTGGTCGAAGACTTGCCTCGTTCCGTCGATAAAATTAAGGAAAGGGTGCTGGAAAACCGTCGTACCAGCTTGAGAGAGATAGCACATGATCTTAAGATATCCCACGAGTCCGCACGTACGATTTTGATTGATATTTTGGGCATGAGAAAGGTGGCCGCACGACTCGTACCGAAAGACCTGAATTTTCTTCAAAAACGTCATCGCGAACAGGTTGCTTCAGACATGCTGGATCGCTGTAATTCCGATTCTACATTCATGGAACGCATTATAACTGGTGATGAGACCTGGGTCTACGAGTACGATATGCAAACAAGCCAGCAATCATCGGAATGGGTGGCAAAAAATGAGCCGAAACCGAAAAAACCACGCCAAAGCCGCTCGAAAATGAAGGTGATGCTCATTGTTTTCTTCGATATCCGTGGTGCACTACGAATTCGTTCCAGAGGGTCAGACGGTAAACAAGGCGTATTACCTAGGCGTTATGAAACGTTTGCGTGAGCGTATCCGTAAGAAGCGGCCAAATTTGTGGGCGAACAACTCATGGATTTTGCATGACGATAACGCGCCTTCTCACCGAGCTACGATTGTGACTAACTTTCTCGCCAAAAACTCAACAAACGTGCTTCAGCAACCACGCGTATTCGCCGGATTTGGCTTCCTGCGACTTTTTCCTCTTCCCAAAACTAAAATTGCCCCTTCGTGGCACCCGTTTTGAGTCGATTGAAGCCATAAAACAAAATTCGGCGCGAGAGCTAAAGTCCATCCCGGAAAGCGCCTATAAAAAATGTTTCGATAATTGGAAGTGCCGTTGGCATAGATGTATTGGAGCAAATGGAGCCTATTTTGAAGACGACCCAATAAATTTTGACGATTAAATGTAAAAATGTTGTTTCAATTGAAAATTCCCGGTACTTTCTTGACAGAGTAGTAAATGTAAGATTCAGGGGGTTAATTTCACCACCTGCTCATAAAACTGTTTTATTCTGCAGATCATTTTCATTTTCCGTCTATAGTCTGTATAACCGCATTTCTGCTTTGCAATCCATCAAGGTTTAAAATACTGTTTCGTAGAATACAGCTGAATTCAATAAATTGAAATAGATTTATATTCAAAGTTGAGGTTGTGGATTCTAACGACTCCACAACCTCAACTGTGAACATAGGATGTGCGCATTCTTTATAGCAATTGATATAAAGTGTGGGAAATAAGATATTTAGTTTTTCTTGTTTTTAATCATAATAACAGTGTTCACTGATGTAGGTCCTTTTGCAGTTTGCAGTTATTTTTTTAAGTTATCTTTTAATGTATTGGTACTGCAAAATATATTTTATTATTATTATTTTGGTTTTAAGTAGTTTTTGTTTTATTGAAGTAACAAGTACCCCATACTACTTTTGGATACCTTTTAGCGTTAACAACACATATGAGCGGCAGCTAACCAATAAAGAAGTGCTGATTATATTCATCTAAATTCATCAACCAAGACAAATTTGTTTCAACTGAATATTCAGGATATTTAGGCAAAGTTTTTAGATATTTTTTAGATTAAATCTGTAGAGCTTCCAGCTATTATCTGTAATATTTCAAAAAAACTCTTATAAGTAAATTTTCAATCTACCATGTACAAAAGTGAACTCTGCATTCATAATCTGAATAGGACAAAAATAGCGTATGTGTTTTAGTTAGAAAGCTTTTTTTGTTCCCTAAACATCCTAGTTGAAACTTTTAATTTCGGTGATTTTTTTAAGCAATTTGATATTGAACATTATCAGAAGTGTAACTCAAACAGAAACCCAATACATTCAAATACACCAGATCTGTAAGTAATGATAGGGAACATCCAGAAAAAAATGTAAACTATTTAAAGAACTTACGTTGGTATTGTTCAAAATGACCACTACCAACCCCCATACAATGGTATAGTCTACTTTCAAATCCTTCTCTAACATTTTCGAAAATGTCTGGTGTCAGTAATTGGCATTCAGTGATGATTCTTTATCGCAGTTCTGCAAGATTTTCAGGTGGAGTTGCATAGACTTTGAACTTCAAACGTCCTTAAAAAACAAAATCCTATGGCTATAGATCGGGTCATTTTGCTGGCCACTCTATAAGACCCCTCTTGCCAATCCTACGTCCTGGATAACGTTCATTCAAAAATTGTCGAACATCGATATTGCGGTGCACCATCCTGCTGAAATGCGAGTTCATTTTTTAATAGGTTGTCGTTTTCCAGAATGTCAGTAATCATTAGATCAATAAAGTCGTTTAATAAATTCAAAATAGTTTATCCGTCAAGATTTCCATCGATAGAAATTGGTCTAACAATATGGTTTCCTAATATTTTAACCCAAACATTTAATTTTTGGGCAATTTGTGTATGTGTTTCCATGAATAAATGAGGATTACTATCACTCCAGTACAGACAATTATGTCTATTGACTTACCCATTCAATATAAAGGTACACTCGTCAGATTGTATTGTAGAGTCGGTGTGGATTATTGTTCAGTAACTCACTAAATTGTTCACAAAACTGAGTCCGACGGTCAGGATCATCTTCATTCAACTATTGTACCAGCCTTATCTTGAAAGGGTGAAATTTATGAGCTTTCACAATTCGATGAACACTAGATTTCTGAAGTTTAGATGCTCGTGCTAAAGTTCTTATAGATTGCCGATTATCCATCTGTAAATGTTCCAATACTGCTATTTCAATAGCTTTATTTCGGATTGGAAGCTCAACTTCGTGTTTTTCATTCTGAATGGAACCAATAGTTTCCAATTTATTCATCAAATGCTTAACATATTGGTGACTCACATTTCTTTCTGGATGATTGTTATTAAAATATCTTGCAGTTAATCTACAATTTTTATAATTCCGATAGTATTAATTGAGAATTTGTATTCTATCTTCCATAGAATAGACCATTTTTGCTCACGTAAGTGAGTCTCAAACCCAATTATGATGCAGAAACGAAAGACTGAAACACATTTGCGAGAAAATCTTCAAAAAAATAGTATACATTGTAATGAATTTCATGCGTTTCACACATTTTCCCGTCATGAACGATAAGAAAATCGAATATTTTTGAAGTAAAAACATTCAAAAACCCAAATTGTTCTGCTATTGAATGAACAAATTAAAAGATTCCAAATGCGATGTTTAGAGAACAAAAAAAACTTCTCAACTGAACCTCATCCTACATCTCCTCTCTATTCAAAAAATGTTGGGAGTTGTTGCCATCCTCAGGTGGTTTTTTCGGAACAATGTCGTCATAGGTATTCTTTCTTCCTCATACAGAACTTGAAAGTCATTTTTGGATTCTTCAAAACTCTTACAACTCTTAGGTTCTTGAGTTTGGGCGGTTCAACTTTCTGTTCAATATCACCTTTTGACGGTAAGTTCAATATTACATTATTTCGTGAATAGTTAACCGATTTTGAAAACTTTAACTGGGTTGTCCACAAAACTTATATAACTTTCAAACTAACCAACACTCGACATCCCTTCTCTATTCAAAAAATGTTGAGGGATGAAGCTACCTTCGTGGGGGTTGTTTTTTCGGAACAAACTCATGATGGAAATTCGTCCCCCTCAAAACAGAAGTTCTGGGGGGGCGGACGTATCAAATTTTCCTTGGGGCACCCTGTATACTTGTTCATCTATTCTATCAACAAATGAAAGGTTGGGGAAAAAAAAGCCATTATTTTTTCGGTAGATGGCTGTAGTGATCGATAACTCGTAAAGTATCGGTCAAACAATTTCAGATTTATGCTCCTTGTCAAGGTAACATTTCACACTAAAAAAAAATTCCTTTGCTACAATGTTGGTTTCGTCTATTCTATTCAGGTATTTCTGATGTTAAAGATGCACCTCACATCCCCGGTAGTCCCGCCGTCGAAAATATCGATAAAATCACAGAAATAATCGAAGTTGACGGGCATGTTACTAGTCGTAGAATCGATCAGGAGCTAAAGATCAACCATAAAACAGTTTTAAACCATTTTCGCAAAGCTGGATCCAACAAGAAGCTCGATGTTTGGGTGACATACCAATTAACACAAAAAAACATGATGGATCGAATTTCCATCTGTGAAACCTTGGCCAAACGGAATTAAATCGACCCATTTCTTAAACGGTTGGTAACTGGGGATGAGAAATGGGTCACATACGACAATATTGTGCGAAAACGATCGTGGTTAAAGTGCGGTGAAGTATCTCAAATAATAATAATAATCTCTATTTACATTCAAAAAATAAATATATACATGGAAAAAATTCATCATTTCTGAGTTGAATGTATAAAGGAGCCAAAAACAATTTTGAATAGTTGAGGTTCAGCCCCAGAAACAAAAATAATTGGTGAACTATCACATACTCTCTACAAAAAGTTAGAAGCAAAAAAAAAGAAAAGAAAAAAAACAGATTTTCGATTCTTCGTCCTTGACCAGTCACTTCGCCATCGCAATGCCACCCTAAATGTCCATAAATCTTTCTTTCAACTTCTTTCTAAAAAGATATAAAGAAACTTGACTTGATAATGGTGTTCAAACGAGGCTCTAATGGCCAGAAAGATTCTACTGTCCATTTGATGGGACTGGAAAGGAATCATTTATGAGTTGCTTCTATATGCCAAACACAAAAATTCTATCTCTACTGTCAATAACTCGACCGTTTGAAGCTAGCGATTGACCAGAACTGTTTGAAGCCAGAATTGACCAAGAGAAGTGTAGTTGTGTCCCATCAGGCCACACACATCTGTAGTGACTAAACAGAAACTCCGGGAGCCTGGTTGGAAAGTTTTAATGCATCTACCATATAGTCCGGACCTGGCATTAAGCGATAACCATCTTTTTCTCTCATTGCAAAACTTCCTGAGAGAAGATTGTGAAAATCGATTACTAGAATTTTTCGCCAGTAAGGACCAAGATTTGTATAAGAGAGGCATTTTGAAGCTACCTTGAAATTGGCAACAAATTATAGAACAAAACGGTGCATATTTGACTCAAATCGGACAATCCTAAAAATGTGAAATAAAGTCTTCAAATTTACGCAAAAATACTGGATATTTTTTTACCAAATCTATTATTTAAGGAGATCGAGATTATCAGCGAGATAAGTTACCTACTTAATTAATCATTTTTGCGCACTAGTTCAAGGGAACAGCGTGCCATTGTTTCGCCAAAATGCCTATGATTTTATATATTCAACTTCAATTTTCTCTTTTTTATGATAGTTCTAAATAATGTGAAACAAAGGATCTATCTTATTCTTGGGAATACAGAAATTAATTTTGATCTAAGAAATCTATTAAATAAAGCTCGAGGATAGACAAGCGGCGTTAGTTATTGAAGTTTGAAATTAAGCATGAACAACGGGCAGGAATTCTAAAGGAATAATGGATCGATTCATTCAAGTTCGATTAATGAATCGATTCATTTAAATTTACACCAGGAGAATCTTGGGAACGGAAGTTCGCGATTATAATTTTAGTGCACACAACACAAAGGACTTGAGGCTAAAATTGGGAATTCTCAGAAAAGTCGATATAAAAAATCGACAAGTCAAAAGATCTGGATTTCCTAGATGAGTGTAGGTGTTTTTAAGCGATAGAAAATTCAAAAAAGCCGACGTAGGAAAGTATTGAGTAGGAGGAAGGAACTTAATAGATGAAAAGAAGAAAAGGGGTGTCGTCGTTGAGCACCAGTGACAGACAGTCACTAATCGGGTGTTAAGTTCTTGAAGGGGTGTTGTGCCTTTGGGCTGACATCAACACCCTCTTATAGAGGTTCAACTTTTGAGCATGGTATCTGATCGTGTGGATAAGTGTCCTGAAAAAAATAGGATTTTTTATTCTGTAACTTCACTGAAATCTTTGATTGGTTTTAAATGAAAATTGCTTACAAGTGATAACGACAATGTGACTTATTGAAATTAACAGTCCAGGGTCCTAAAGTCTTCCAGAAATTGATTTAAATAATAATTATGATTTGATTTTAGAAAATCGTTTTTTTATTGGTTGCTTTTCAAAAGATTGTGGAAAATTGTTAATATTGAAATTTATATCGACTGACAACATTAAATTCATTATATGTGATATCTCATTTGAATGTGTCGTTTTTTGCTTTGTCCATCTCCTCAGAAAATGCTTTTGAAACAAAAGACTTGTCCTTCGTGTGGCGAGCACGAACCCAAGTTCTTTCCAAAAAGAGAGGTTAGTAAAGTAAGTATGTGATTTGATATATTTTCGAGTTGGGAACTAGATCCAGAAATTATGAGTGGAATATAGTGAATGGTGACAGTGGTAAATTTTGATAGTTAGAAAAAGGTTTTTATAGGGTATTATTTCGTTTTTTCTTTGTTTCATTATTTAGAAAGTGAAATTAACTAAATTTTTTTTCTGAAATATTCATATCCATTCTATCCATAATTTTATTCAATTTTCTTCTACTCTTCTACTCTTAAGAAGGAAACAAACTAATGAAACCAAAATTTACTCATAAATAAAACTGCAATCTTTTATAATCGTTCTGAACAATTACTTCTAAATTTTTTTCTATGTCTCAATCCCACCGCTGTCACCATTTGTAACACAATCAGGTTCGTTTTTTACCCTTGATACGTAAGGGTGTTTATCTCAATATAATAAAATATAAATATAATAATATTCAGTTAATTTCACTTTCAAAATAATGAAACAAACAAAAAACGAAATAATACCCAATAGAAATCTTTTTCTAACTATCAAACCTTACCATTGTCACCATTCACTATATTCCACTCATAACATGAGCTATATTGGCTTTCAAAGCCTCTATTGTTTCTGGTTTATCAGCATAAACCAATGACTTGACATAACCCCAAAAAATAATCCAGTGGAGTTATGTCGCATGATCTTGAAGGCCAATTAATTGGACCATTTCACGAAATAATGTTATCGCCAAATCTTTCTTTCAATAAATCAATTGTTACGGTAGCAGCATGAGGTGTAGCACCATCTTGTTCGAACCAAAACACATCTGGATCGATACCATTCAAATTTTGAAACAAATAATCATTGATCATCGATCTGTAACGAGCACCATTCACTGTAACTGTAACATTAACTCCAGCATCGTTTTTAAAGAAATATGGACCGATGATGCCTCCAGCGTGTAAAGCACACCACACAGTGCATTTTTCAGGATGCAATGGAACCTGCAGAACTTCTTGAGGATTGTTTTCACTCCATATATGGAAATTTTGCTTTTTTACATAGCCGTTCCACCAGAAATGAGCTTCTTCAGTGAACATAATTTTACGATAAGAAAGTGGATCAACTTCAAGCTGTTCTAGGGCCCAATCAGCAAAAAAACGACGGTCAAGTGGTTTTAGTTCTTGAACCAGTTGGATCTTGTAGGGGTGTAGACCAAGATCTTTACGCAAAATTTTCCATGTGGTGAATGCACATAGTCCAACTTATTGTGAACGTCGACGAATAGACAAATATGGGTCATCATTAACACTATGACTTACAGCAGCGTTATTTTCTTCTGCACGTACAGTTCTTTGTCTTGTTGTTGTTGTTGCATCGAGTAAAGAAAATGTTCTCCGAAATATATCGATAGTTCGACGAATAAGCTGTTCTGGAGGACGATTATGTAAACCATAAATTTCACGAAGTGCCTCTATAAAATTGGCGAATAAAACACTGATTTTGAAAATAAATTTCAACAATTTGTAAACGTTGTTTTGCGGCGTGAGTCTTTACATGATAAATTGTCAATGCTTACTGAACAGAAATGTCAAAACAACATGACTTCTACCTTCTGTTAAATCACAGTTATCCCTATCGAAAAAAAAATAACCGATATATCAAATCACATACTTTACTAACCCCTCTTTTTGGAAAGAACTTGAGTTCGTGCTCGTCGCACGAATGACAAGTCTTTTGTTTCAAAAGCATTTTCTGAGGAGATGGACAGAGCAAAAAACAACACATTCAAATGAGATATCACATATAATGAATTAAATCTTGTCAGTCGATATAAATTTCAGTATTCACAATTTTTCACAATCCTTTGAAAAGCAATCAATGAAAAAACGATATTCTCAAATCAAATCATAATTATTATTTAAATTAATTTCTGGGAGACTTCAGGTTCCTGGACTGTTAATTTCATTAAATTACATTGTCGTTATCACTTGTAAGCAATTTCTATTTAAAACCAATCAAAGATGTTAGTGAAGTTACAGAAAAAAATCCTTCCTTTTTCGGGACACTTATCCACAAAACCAGATACCATGCTCAAAAGTTGAACTCTCTACACGGGGGTGTTGGCCTCAGCCCAAAGGCACAACATTCCTTCAATAACGAACACTATATTTTAGCCCTCTATTTTTTCAAACGGAATTAAACTCCACTATGCAGATTACGAACCGATTAGTGACTGTCTGTCACTAGTGCTCAACGAGGACACCCCTTTTCAACTTTTCAACTGTTAAGTTCCTTCCTCCTACTCAAAATTTTCCTACGTCGGCTTTTTCGAAGTTGCTATCGCTTAAAAACACCTACACACATCTAGACCATCCAGGTCTTGTCGATTTCTTATCTCGACTTTACTGAAAATTCGCAATTTTTGCCTCGAAGTTCTTGCCGTCTGCACTTAAATTATAATCGTGAACTTCCGTTCCCAAGATTTTTCTGGTGTAAATTTAAATTAATCGATTCACTGATTGAACTTGAATGAATCGATCCATTATTCCTTTAGAATTCTCGGCCGTTGTTCATGCTAAATTTCAATCTTCAATAACTAACACCGCTTGTCTTTCCTCGAGCTTTATTCAATAGATTTATTTAGATCAAAATTAATTTCTGTATTTCCAAGAATAACACAGACCCTTTATTACAATTTGTTTTGGGCGTGGCATCTAAAAGATCCTTCGGCTTCACCGATTTGCGAACAGCACCAATGAAACACTCTCAAGTTTGATTTGTTCAATATCTGTAACATGTGTTGATGGATTAACTAAACTATTAACTAATTTCTTAATCAATATTGTCGTTATGTAGTGGAACGAATGAAACAATTTTTCAACATTAAAATGTGAGTAAAAAATTTATTTCAACTAAAATTCACAAAATACAACAATATAATATAATAGTTTACATATCATCTAATTAATTCCAGAAACTACATAATATGATCACAATATATAGGTACCTAGGCATGTAAGTTATGCGAAATGGTTCACCAATTTGATTTATTCATATAAAAAGTTATTTTGATATTTGTTTGCTTAGTTACTGAAGGAAATATTGATTTGCTGATATAATAGATCTAATATGATATTTCCTCTTTGATATATGTATCACATTCCAACGACGTTTTCCTAGGAATAAATAAATTCTTATATCATGGAGAAGTTGAGAGAAGCCTATTATTGTTTCGAGATATCTGCCAACTAAAAAATATTTGTAACAATATTTTGTTATGAAAATAACAATCTCAGTTATGAAATATAGAATTGTCATGCCAGGTGAATGAAACATAAAAGTAAATATGAGATATTTAACTTGTGTAGATTTTCTTCAAATTGGTGTAAATAATTTGAAGTTTATAACATTTAATGTCAGTAAATAAAGTGAAAGTTGATTCTGAGAAGGTTTATCTCAAAAATTCTGTTTTGGTAAAATTACATGTAATTTAAAATTTCAAGTTTTGATATAAATTGTTCACTTAAAAATAAAGATGTTATACCTACATATTGGTGATTGCAAAGCTGATACTTTTTTCTAATACATACAATATAATATATATCAAAAAGGACAAAATAGATTAATTAGCACGAATACCTCAAAAATAAGCGAGTTATAGCTAAGCGCGGCTGAGTTTTCATCAATGTTTCTGAAAGAGTCCTCTAGATTTCTCAAAAACTCCAGTGTATTATCTGATGCCCGAAAATTGGAAACGAAATATGCGTCAGTTGCTAACTTGATATTAGTAGATTTATAGGCATTGTTTCTTCGAATTTCATTTTGGCCTATACTTGTTAGAAATCCATTATACACTCAATTAAATAATGCACATATATTTTGGTTTCTAATAAATATTATGAGTTGAACACATGACGCGTTTAGTTACTTTTAGTACTTTTAAACAACTAGAATATTTTGTAACACACAAGATTTAAATGGATTCAGTTTTAATATTGAAGAAAGTTTTCATTATTTTTGAAAAAAATCACCGGGTTTCCAATAGAGGTCAACTAAATAACTCGGTGTAGTCATTAAGTATATTACCAGAATTCTTTTATCAGTTTATTTCTAAAATTAACATATCCTTCAGAATCAATAGTTGTTTGGGAAAAATTATAAAAAACTTTAAATAACTAAAATAAATAAATCGAATTTATCAGGTGTTTACCAATAATCATGTGGTACTGGCTAAAATCTTATATAGGACGAACCGGAAAGTCCTTTAATACTGAAAAATATGATATGTAATTTTTACTCAATTATAAGTTAGATTCTATGTATGTAGGACATTCAATAACAGAGAAACATTATTTTGGTAAACGTTTTCAGAGTTTGCATAAGAAAAAAGGCCTGAAGCTGAACCTCTTAGAAAATTTGGAAATAAACGGATTAAGAAATTATAGGAATTTAGTCAATGTCCAGACCTTCATCTCTATTGTTTCTATTCTCGCAGGAACCCGGTGGTTTTCCAAAAGTTGTAAAAACTTCATTACACTCTTATCTCAAAAGTGAACCTATTTAAATATTCTATGTAATAAAATTTTTGATTAGTTCTTTAGAAGCATTTCAGAAAGAAACAAGTAGTGAAGGCACCATGTGTTCAATTCATAATATTGAATATATATTAAAATATATGTTTATCGTTAAATCAAGTGTCCATTATTTCTGATAGCATCCAAATCATTTCTTCTCAAAAAATTGTAGTGTGTCTTTAGAAATTGAATGCGGAATTTTCGATTTAATCAATAGTGTGAAGCAAATCTGTAGACATTTTATAACATTTAATTCAATAATGATGAACCACAATAGTAGAAGAAAATTCTTCAGAAATCAGAACTTAATTCCTTGAAATTAAGTAGATATTATTTTAGTTGTGTATAATTCCTTCGAATAATGAAAAACTATAATATTGCGAAATAATTCTTCAGAAATCAATCTTCATTATTAGAAAAGCGTTGCCAGAAACAAATTTCAAGTTCCAAAAAAAATTCCGTCGATATTTCTGTATAATGCCGCCTTGAAATAGTTGAAAATTCATATCTTGTCTTTCTGCGAAAAATCTACCTGGTTTCATCGAATATCAGAAAATGTATTAGTTGAAGAAGTCCCAAATTTGAAATCACCCTGCTTATGTTCTACTACTGACCACTTTCATCTTTATTTTGGCGCATTCAGAGGAAATGGATTTATGGAATTTGTGTGTGTACAAAGGAGGTAGCTAGGCAGTTACACCTCTCCAAAGACTAGCTGCATATTTTTTATCGACACCACAATGAAAAAAGTCCATAGGCTTTCTCACCGGAAAATATCTTTCTCTTAATTATCTATTGTAATTTAATTTAAACAATACATTTCAAAAAATAGTGATATGAAATTTCAAATGAAATGTAACCTAAAGTACAATCATCAATTTTCTTCATTTATAGCTCTCCGATATCCTGTAAGTGATAAATTTGAAGCAGTGCCGTTTAATTTCAAGGACTAGTTGGATGAAAATTTTAACTTCGATCCATATTTGCAAAACAAAATTTCAAATGGGGTTTTTCGTATTTAAGTCAATTTGGAAAATTTGAGATATTAATTTTCCACAGCCAATTTTCACAAAACCACGAAGTTTTTATTTGGAAACAATTTTTCTGGTGCAGGACAGAAAAATTATTCCGCCATAATTCTCCATGTTTTCATTAGAAACATGGATTAGAGGAGTTGCTAAAAATATTTAAGAGATTTGTTCATCCTGTAGAAGTTGTACAGAATGATACGAGTATTTATCAGTTCGAAAATAAATTACAGCGGCTGCTCTTATAAATAAAATATTGATGTCACATACATCAAATTTGAAATTTTATTTGAAAATCATTCTTCATATATATTTTACATCCATTATTATGGTATTTTAAATTTTTACGAACATTATCAAACTCTATACGTTTTATAAATTTATAAAGATCTTCGAAGTAGCGTTATGATATAAATCTTAGTTAAAAGTATATTTCAATATTACTTTGTATAATTTAAAATTAGTTACAGTACATTTCAATATTTCTTTGTATAATTTAAGACTGAATTTCATTGAAGAGACGTACAGATGATGGAACCAGTCTGCAATTGACATAAAATTCTTTCAATTTAAAGAAATTTGGAAATATTAAATAAATCTTGTTCATTATGAAAAATGTCTATTTTTTATGCTTGACTGACTTTTTTCTGTATCTTTGGTTGAATTTAATAATAATAAAAATAACTTATTATATATATAGTCATGTGAAAAATTTCCATTTCCTCTGAAAATAAATTCACCATTCAATATAAAATTATAAATCAGCACTTAAGATCATTAACAGAAATAATATCGAAATACATATACATATAGGCAACGACATAGATAGGTATATTTTCAAAAAGGTTTTTTGGTATAGGCATTACATTTAATACGGCTTAGGTTCGTGCAGTATCTATAGGAAGGTCAAGGAGAGAGGTTATATTCAGAAACATGTAAGAGTATTTTAAAGCTTTGAGCTGGTTTCTGAACACTGAATGTGATAATAATCCCTACTGCTGGTAATTTAATGATGCCATCTAATGACAATGATAAACAACCATATTATCAGTAATCATTTATATGATTATATTCATTTATGAATCATTTTCTAAGGAAATAAATTGATTTTTATATGGTGTTCTGTTAAGCATTGCCAGTTGCATTAATATTGTAATTTTTATTGAGTGGCATCACTGAAAAACTGTACCATTTTTGATCTAACTTCTCAGTTTGGTAGACACTGAAAATCACAGGTGTTGCAAGGACGTAAGTATTAGTTTGGAGTTCATGACCATCCGATTTTTCGGAAAATCTGGTTTATCTATTCATTTCAGTTCATAATGAAAAATCAAGATTGCTATATTTAACTCCGAGTATTTCGGAATCATAACAACAGGGATTTCCTTCAAAGTCAATATAAGATATAACAAAATTATTTCACTGTTGTTCAAAATGGTATGTATATTACATAAAGTTTGAAACCTTTGTCACTTGAATTTTTTTCTAACTTCATCCTTGCGTAATAAATAGACAGTAAAGAAGTGATCTGCGAATAAAGACAGAAAATAAGTAAATTTCATTAAATAATACACATATATGTTGATTTATATTTATTATCATTAGTTGAATACCTAACGCGTTCTGTATTGTAACTTCTTCAAATGCTTTTGAAAAACTAGTCGAAAATTTGGTAACATAAAATATTTTAAAAGTTTCAGTTTTGAGATAAAGGTACAATAAAAGTTTTATTACTTTCGGAAAAACCACCGGATCCCTATGAGAATATTCTTAATGTAGGTGAACTAGATGACTCGGTTTGGTCCTTCAAAAACTTTCCAATATTGGTTTATTTCTAAACTTTCTAACAAGCTCAGCTTAAGGCTTAGTTTTCCTAATGCAAATTCTTGAAACGCCCATCAAATTCATATTTTCCTATCATTAAATATTCTGCATACATAGAATCTAACTATAATTGAGAAAAGATCGCCTTTATTCATTTATTCTATTTTTAAGGGGCCTACCGATTTGTCCATTAGATGTTTTTTATGATGGTAATTGGTAAACACCTGATAACTTTGATTTATTTATTTTAGGTTTAGAGATTTTTCTAAATTATTGGTTCTGAGAGATATGTTAATGAGGAACTCAGTTAATTGCAAAGATGGTTCACCGTAGTAGAGAGAATTGAATGAATGAATGATACTTAGAGTATATTACGTAGACAGCATTTTACACATATTTCTGACAATAATACTATTATTGATGGCGAATAACCGCTATTAGTTGCTATTTGTTTCATTTAATTTGATTCATGATTTAAATTTTTCGAAGATGAAGGCATTTTTAATAATCGATGTGTGTCATATTATGATTTGCTAATTACTTATTGAATGTATTAAATAAGTTTTTGGGGATTGTTATATCTGTATGAGAAGGTTTATAAAAAATGGAAACATTATGTTTGTTATTGAATCTAGTTATTGTTAAATCCAAATAATTTGATTAATCATCAATTTCTACATCCTTTATGACGTTAATACTTTATTTTAATGAATTTAGGTAATGAAAAAAAACATCATTTACATATCTGTAAATGAATGAGTGATAGAAAACAAAGTGATTTCTCATTTCATTCCAATTAAAATGACCTATCGTAGAGAAACGAACTACTCCTCCCAATATCTGTACCAATCAACAATCTTGTTAGTAATTAATGAATTTTTTTTTATTCTTTATTTAATTTTATGTATGTTTTTTCCAAATTATCGAAGCAAATTTTAGCTTAGAGGAACTCTACGACTATAAAATTTACTATTAAAACTAAAATAATTTCGATTTCAGCCAATTTTCAGTGAATGTGTAGGTACTTCCTGAATTTATATCACAATTCACTTAAGTTTTGACTAGCATTGCTTCTATAGAGGCTATTGCATAATTAGGTGGTGTTTTCGGAAATAATTTTACTCTCTTGCATGAGACTAATTTTGAGTTGGTTGCAATTACAATATTTCGAATTTTATCAGTAGATACTAGTGAATTTTCAATTGAGAGTTTAGAAGGTTCTCATGATTTTGATGAGGAATTTAGAAATACAGGAAAATAAAGGGCTGAAGCCGAACTTCTTAGAAAGTTCAGAAAAAAGCAATTGAGGAATTTCATGAAGTTACTGAATAAAATTTTCGAATAAAAAGTTTATTGTACTTTTATCTCAGAAATTAATCCATTTAAATATTTCATGTTAACAAATTTTTGACCAGTCATTTGAAAGCATTTGAAGAGGTTACAATATGTTTAACTCACCATAATAAAAAGAAATGAAAATATATTATTGAATTAAGCGTACAATGAATTTCTGTCAAAGGTCAACACAATTCGAAATAAATATATTTGACACTAATTAAATGGATCTAACGGAGAATATAAAGACAGGAGTAAATACTGCAAATAATCACAATGAATTAACAAGTTTAACAGCAAAGCTGTAACATATATCTAAGAGAAATAATAAAATAATAGATGTACAAATCTACTGAAGATAAAAACAATAACAATGATACTGTAAGCAATAATAATCACAGTATAATTGAAATAAATTGTTATCTATCTTCTTTTCATTTTGCTAAGTATCTCTGTACATTATGTTCAAATTTCATGCTAATTTCAATATATTCGAAGTGTATATGTCTTTACCTTGAAAATATTGTTAAAAATACTTTAGGAAAGAATTTAAATATATTTCGCTGAATGAAATATTTTTATGTGTGGGTATTTCTAGACTCCTTTTTATATTTCTGCCTCAATCTTTATTCGAAAACAAATATCGAGTGACTCTATCATCAGTAATAAATGAGTGATAAAAAACGTAGTAACGTAAAAAGAATCCCTCAATACTTTTGTAAATGTCAAGAGTCGATCCATACTCCACTTCAAAATCGAGCGACTGTATCCTCAGTAGTAAATAAATGATAGAAAACGAAACTACTTGTTATTTATTTAATGCATTTATTTCCTTGAAAAATGCTATTGAGCTAGAAAACACCGAAATTGGACTTTCAATAATTTGGACACCTTCTGTTAGAAAATTGATATTGGCTTTGATAATCCAGAGGAATCTGAGAAAAAACATCTAATCCAATTTTTACTATGGCTCAATTTACCTCTAATGATATGATTTTCACTTGGTCTATCATGAAGTTGAGATGAAACCTTCAATTTTTTTCTTGAAAGTTTCAATTCATTGTGGGTTATATTTATTATTTTTTGGAACATAAATAGATAGAATATGCATTCTGTTAATTTTTAGTAAATATTTTTATAGAAAACAGATTTGCTGGAGTCAAAAATAAGAAAATATTGTTGAACACTAACTACTAATAATGATTTAGTTTGGTTGGGGACTGAGATCCGAAATGACTTACGAGGAATTTTTACTACAATATTTTCTATTCTAATGATTTTGAGTCTCCCATCACAAAATTTGGGTAATGATTGAATTTCCATCTTGATCTTGAACCAGTGCAAACTTGAATCCTTCTGACTAGAATTAAACAAAAAATTTCGAATTCTCATTTTAAAATAAAAAAGTCCTATGTTCATTCAAAAAATGCAAGACAAAATCGATTTGGAATAAAATATATTGATTTCTAAGTAAAGCTACGTGTACTAATAAACTCAACTGTAACATAGACCTTGACCTTAATTTTCAATAGCATTTGAAGGCCAACTATATTTTAATTAGAAAATCTAATTTCCCCGTTTTCTACAGAAAAATCTGTTTTCGAAAAAGCATACTAAAATAGAGGTTCATTAACCTATTGAATAATTTCAAAAAATTATTTCTTTTCTTATAGCATATCAACAATGCTAAAAGTTTTAGGATTCTATTTTAAAATATAGAATTTATCTACAAATGAAAACTAAGAATTATGTTCTAACTCAGGTCCGGGTTTTGCGCTGCCATTTCAAACTGTGGTTGTCCCTAAATAACTTCAAAACTCAAGTTGACGTTCATCCTGGATTTTGCGGAGGCATATTTCCATTTATTTTATAATTTTGGAGAGATTATTTTCAGGAAAAATTAAAATCGAGCGTCATATATAACAAATTTTCGGCTTGTGATGAAGATAGTTAACGAAAGTCTGCGAAAATATTCGGCCGGGGAAATTTAAACGAATCATACATACTGGAGAATTTTAAAAAGTGAGTTTTTCATTTTACAAGAATGCGAGACTTATTTAAATTGACCATTTTACAAAAAATCACGCGTATAAAAATTCATCTTTTTTATCCAAGAGATAACGAAATTGAGAATGAGGTTTTGTGATTCCCTTGATTTTCAAATAATTCCTTACACAACGTTGTGAATGTTCCTACATTTTATGCCTTGAACGAAATTTAGACTAGAAGCTTTTGTTCCTCACTATTATCAAAAGTTGAAGCCAAGAACCTCAAGGCAACCTTCGGCAAAATAAAATTGTATGTGACTACCCAGCACTAAAAACTGGAAATCATACAAAATGAATAAATACTACATGAACCTTATTCAATCAAGAGAAAGACCAGCTATATAATTATTAATGGAATGAAATAAGAAATTACTTTGTTTTCTATCACTTTTTTATTATAACTGATATACAGTGACTCGAGTTTCGTAGTGTTTCCTACATTCTCTCTCGTGACCGGGAGGTCCAGGGTTCGAATCCTATTCAGGTAGAAAAGAAATTTTCTAGTTGGACGGGTATCTGCCACCATTTCACTGTTGGGTCAAAAATTAACAGTGCTGTGACCTAAAGTGGCGCAAGATCGCAGTAACAAAGCCTACACAGAACACAACTGAACTCCTAACTCGCACAAGCTGAAAAAGCTTCTGAGGGATCTTCACAGAAGATCTAGGAGTATCAGGATAATAATAATAATAATAATAATAATTTTCAAACTGAATGAATGAATTAGATCTCAACTAGTATATATGCTGATTGTAGGCTTCGGCAGAGCTTCGAAGAGAGGGGTTTTATTATTGGTACGTGCCTCTTATATGTTTCAATTTCTATTGATTCCAGGATGTCAAGTTTTTTCCCTTTCGCTTCCACGTGCAAGATAACAAGGTTGTTCAATTCTGGAAACGTGTGATCTGTATTGAAGAAATGGTTCGCAAAATTGAAATTATTCTTCCGGTTCCTAAAAGCAGATTGATGCTCTTTGTACCTTTTATGGAAAGGTCGGCCCGTTTGTCCTATATACACACTATTACACTCTTGACAACTTAATTTATAGACTCCAGAATTATTCAGTCGGTTCTCTTTGTCTTTCGGATTAAAAAAGAGATTAGAAATTTTATGGGAGGGTGTGAAAGCTGTTACTATGTTAATTTTTGACAAAATTTGAGCTATTTTTTGTCCGAAAGACAAAGAGAACCGACTGAATAATTCTGGAGTCTATAAATTAAGTTGTCAAGAGTGTAATAGTGTGTTTATAGGACAAACGGGCCGACCTTTCCATAAAAAGGTACAAAGATCATCAATCTGTTTTTTAGAACCGGAAGAATAATTCCAATTTTGCGAACCATTTCTTCAATACAGATCACACGTTCCCAGAATTGAACAACCTTGTTATCTTGCACGTGGAAGCGAAAGGGAAAAAACTTGACATCCTGGAATCCATAGAAATTGAAAAATATAAGAGGCACGTACCAATAATAAAACTACTAAACGAACAGACGGAACTTTGGAAAACCCCTCTCTTCGAAGCTCTACCGAAGCCTACAAGCAGCATATATAATAGTTGAGATCTAATTTGTTCATTCAGTTTAAAAATGTAGTACACACTACGAAACTCGAGTCACTGTATATCAGTTATAATAAAAAAGTGATAGAAAACAAAGTAATTTCTTATTTCATTCCATTAAAATGAACTATCACCAAGTAACGGACTACTCCATCCAATATAATTATTATTATATTACCCTGATACCCTGATCATCTGTGAAGATCCCTCAGAAGCTTTTTCAGCTTGTGCTAGTTAGGAGTTCAGTTGTGTTCTTGGTAGGCTTTGTTACTGCGATTCCAACGCCACTATAGGTCGTAGCACTTAATTTTCGACCCAAGAGTGAAACGGTGGCCGAAACCCGTCCAACTAGAAAATTTCTTTTCATTCTGAACAGGACTTGAACCCGCGAGCTTTCGGTTACGAGCCCTGTGCTCTTACCATTGAACGATCGGCACTCATTATATAATGAATACATTTCTAACAATGATATTTTCTGTTTCCGTTATTGAAATTTTTACTTTATTCCGCTTTAAATGACAATTCCTCATATTTTCAACCAACATCATGAGTACATATTGTTTTAGACATGTATTTATGAAGGAGATTGATTTTCTTGAAAACTATAAAACCAGTTTTTATGATTATTTCTCTGTATTAAAACATATTGAATTATGGAATGTGAAATTAAAATATTTATTTATTTTCGATACTAAATTTATCTCTCTATAAATATAATATACTGAAAATCCGACCAATGAGTATTTTTCATTATTGAATTGAGTGGGTACTTTTCTCTTATCTATAATTATATGATCGTTATATCAAAAATCGCCATTCATTGTATCCTCAGAAAAGGTACATAAAAGCCCAGTGTCATCTGCAAACGGAATGAAATAACCGGATAGGTTTTTGGACAAGTGAATCTATTTAAATGGATATAAAAAGTTAGGGATTAGCACAGTTTCCTATTGCACCCCGGGTGCAGCTGTTGGAGGGCTTCAAGACGTCTCTCGCTGGTATGAATTTTTTACTGAAGAGCACATTTCATACTACTTCGTATTTTCATTTGAAATAATATTAAATAAGGTTATTTGATTTTCAAATATTTTTTATGACACAACGAATGTTTTTCGCTACCATCAGGTAGATGTTATATCTTTGAATAACTAAAATTGTTTCCGAAGGGTACAACTTCTATTGAGGATTAAAACCTAAAAAAGGAGAATATCTAGAAATTCGAGCTCATCTAAAAATGTTTAACAGTGAAAAGTTATATAGGTCTAATTGTTCGTTGAG
This sequence comes from Megalocaria dilatata, assembly GCA_034642435.1. Lineage (NCBI taxonomy): Eukaryota > Metazoa > Arthropoda > Insecta > Coleoptera > Coccinellidae > Megalocaria > Megalocaria dilatata. Next base: position 57,945,765 of record CM067854.1, on the reverse strand, counting down.
CACTTTTCCAATTTTATTATATTTATTTATCTCTAGTGACGCCAACAGGTTTAAGGCATAACTTTAAGTTTATGTATGTAAAATTTCCAAATTATGATTGAAAGTATGTCCTGTTTCTAACAAGTGGTTTGAATATGTGGAATTACTTATGTTATTGAGGAAACCCTTCAGATGTTCTTCAATTCTCTGTCGGAAAGTTCTTCTTGTCTATCCTACGTAAACTTTTGGGCAATCATAGCAAGTTAACTTATAAACCCCCGATAATCATATTTATGTTTGATGTCTTTATTATTTTTAATAAATTTACTGAGGTTTGAATACGTTTTGAATGAAGTTCTAAAGTCATATTTATTTTTGAAGTAGGTAGCCATTTTCTCAGAAATCCCTTTAGTATATTTTTGGAAATGGAGCATAATAACTGTATTAATTTTCTTGATTTAACAGTTACCAGAATCAACAATTCACATGAATTTTCAATACTTCATGAACGAAGACATACATATGCTATTATACACAATAAATAAAATTATCCTATTGATCAAACATTATCCGCATTTAACTGTATGATCTACAGACTCGCTAACATATCCATGAATCGAGAAAAAAATGAACAAACAGCTATTATAATTACTACGATCATTGATAGATGAGTTGTTGATGAAAGAAAATGACAAAATAGCTTTAAATATGGTATATCCCACCACAAAAAAGAATTTCATATCCATTTTCTTGAAATATATTAAAGGTATTTCTGAGAAAATTGCTACATTTCTCAAAAATAAATATGATTTGAGAACTTCATTCAGGGCTTATTCAAAACTCAGTAAATTTATTGGAAATAATTAAGACATTACACATAAAGATGATCAATCGCGAGTCTATATGATAACCTGCGGTGATTGCCAAAAAGTTTACGTTGACAGGAAGAACTTTCCTACAAAGAATTGAAGAACATCTGATTAGTTTGAAACAGGACATATTTTCCACAATAATTTTGAAATTTTACATATAGAAAGTAATAGTTATACCTCAAACCTGCTAGTGACTAGAGAAAGATAAATACAATAAAATCATTATAGTACTCAACGAACAATTAAACCTAAATAACTCTCCAGTGTTAAATATTTTCAGATGAATTGAAATTTCCAGAGATTCCTCTTTTTTTTGGTTTTAGCCCTCAATAGAGTTTTGTACCTACTCTAATTCAAATGGAAGCCGATTTTGGAAACAGCTTTAATAATTAAAAATGTAAGATATACCATTTAAATGATGATGCTACTGTGTTAGGGAAACGATCGATGAATCATAATAAAATGTGTGAAAATAAGAATAACCTTATTTAATGTTTTTTCATTTTCATCAAGTGAAGCTGATTCAATTACATATCTCTATTTAGTTTACCAGTTACCGTGAAAAATATTTTTATTTAGAGTTGGTCTATAAAACATGATTTTTGCTTAGAAAATGGATCTTCGTTAAAGCATGGATCATTATCATCATCACATTCAGCTTAACAACATATAAGAAACACATAAAACACAACCTTTTATGACACGTTACAATCGTCGCAACCATTCCTGGCATCTCTGAGTTGTTGTTTCGCTTTCCTACTCGTCCTTCTGATCAAAGATCTTGATCTCGGTTTCGAAAAACTGCCATTTTCCGGGCTTTCGTGTTTGGGCCGTTCTAAGGACGGACTGCCCGTCTTCTTACCTCCTCTATGGGGCATGTAGGCGCTAGACGTTCTCTTCAAACCGGAGCTGGAATCTTCCGTATCCTTCGGAAAGATTCTGGACAGATTTAGGAATGATCGGAAAACCTCTCTGATGTTGATGTCGTCCTTAGCCGAACACTCAAGAACCTTCACCCTGGAATGATATTTTCATAAGTTGAACTACTCATAAAATAGCACTCATACGGTGGAAGTTGCGAAGATTTTAAGTCAGCTTATAAATTAAACTTTGAATGAATTTCACTGATTTATAATACATAAAAATGATTGATGTCTAGTATTTTCAGAATCCAAGCAAAACATTCAAAAAAGAATACTTTTAACCCTAGGTCTATAAGTAGTAAGAAATGTAAGCAAATAAATTCTTGAAATTATGAATAAAAAGAAATATTCTATTTCCGCTAATATTTTACTTTTATCTACTGGATACTATCCAGTAGTACTCACCTGAAGAAGTCACGGTATGACGAAACGATTGTAGTGAAATAAAATATTAGCGGAAATAAAATATTGTTTTTTATTCATAATTTCAAGATGAATTTCCGTCAAGTAAAGACCGAAACAATCATAGATTTAAATAAATTCTTAACTTATCGATAAAACATTCTACTTCATTCTAATATTAATAATGTACATTTTGTCTATACTTGAACAGACTTCGTCAGATTACGAGCATTGAAGACATGTAGGTGAGTAACATTCAAATCAAGTAGAAATATAAACATCTGTTCCATTAATAAGTCGAAAATAAATAATTTCTACCAAGCATAGACCAAATCAGTCGAAATAAATTCTATTTTTACATGTTTGAGCGTCGCTCGAAAAGGAAACCTATGTTACCTAGGTACACCGACCGGAAAGTTATATCCCGATTACTCTCGTCTTGAATTGTTGAAGATTATACACCGAAGGAAACACACCAGCTGGAAGCGTGTTTTCTACAGTTTCGTGAAGCATTGACCATGATAATATATACAGAACAAGTACAAGTTTTGTGTGTTCCAATGACTGCGAACTGGTTGTTATAGTTGGGCAGTCAATCAGTCATACTGATGGAATCCAAGAGTTGCCATGAATGCTGGGGAACTGAACTCTAAACATGAGAACAATATTCGAGTCTTCCTCTCATCTGGGCTTTATACAATAGAAGAACTTGATCTGCAGACTTCGCAATCTCAGTCACATGTTTCCCCCAACAGACCGAAAATTTAACAGTAACGCAAAGAAGATACATGGAATCACTTGGTTGAAGTACTTGGTTTTTTATCATCAAGACAGAAGTCAGGAATTGAGTTTTTCGAGAAAAAGTTGTTGTTTTGAACTTTGAAGCATTGAATTACACCAGATTTCTTTGAATCTATTTGTTCATTTTTTTGAGATCCTCCTTCAAGCAATCGATTTGCTGGCATCTATGGAGGTGGGACTCAACGGTACTCATGTCATTGGTGAAAGAAGACACCAACGTGATATTATCCGTAAAGCACAGAATGGTGTTTTTGGTCGTACTAAGAAGATCGCTTAGATGAATCAAGAAGAGGGTGGGTAATAAAACTGAGTCTTGGGGCGCTCCAGCGTTCATGTTGAATCCACAGGAACTGACACATCCACAGCCACATGAATGTTCCTGTTGGTGACGAAACTCTTCATCCACTCTCAGAATCTCCCGGGTAAACCATAAGAAGCTAGCTTATTCAGAAGAGCCGTATGCCAGATACGATCGAAAGCCTTGGATATGCCCACAGCAATTGACCTAAATTTTCTTTAGCGCTCAATAGCACTTATCCACAATTGCGTTACATTGGTAAGGAAATCACCTGTTGATCGGTGTTTGCAAAATCCATATTGTCTCACTCTGATGAGATCTTTGATCTTCATGAATCATTCGAGAATGATAGCTATTTCCATGACTTTCGATGAAACGGATATTGTCTCTATTAGGTGGTAGTTTGATGAAAAACACTTCTTTCCCTTCTTTGGTATAGGCTGCACTTGAGCATTATTCCATGAATCAGGAAAAATCCCTTCAGTGTATGACATAATGAACATATTACAGAGAATAGGTGTAAGCTCTGGTGATCACTTTTTGAATACAATGGCAGAAATCCCATCTGATCTAGTTGTTTTCTTGGAATTGAGTCTACCAAGCACTCGACGAATAATCCGTAATATGAAGTATAAATGACTTTTCCAAGATGAAATAGTTGGAATTGTTGGAGATTTCCGATCAAATACTTCGATAGTCGAGTTAGTAGCGAATATTCGTGCAAAGAAATCGGATTTAGCTTTGAGTGAAGTTGCAAGTGAACTATTCTCTTATATCAGAGGGAAAAATTTTGGAGAGAGGAGTTGTTGCCAATTTTCTTTGTCATCGACCAAAACTGGAGTGATCCACTCAAAAAATCTATGAGATAGTTGGTTATTCTTGAATCATGCTTCGTTGTCTTCATATATGATCTCATTACATGCGTATTTGTGCTGAATGTAGTTGTCCCGTTAGATGGATGTGATCGCCACGATCGGTAGGAATTATCTTTCGCAGGTGTGACCTCTCTACTGTATCTTTCAAACCATGGCTTGCTATTTGAGGATCATTTGAGCATATTTGGAATAAAAGTGTCCATTCCCAAAAGAATCGCCTCTGTAATAGAAACAACAAGGCTGTTTATATTTCCAGTATTGATGCATGTATCATCCTATGGATACGAGGCATAAAAATTACGCATGGCATCCCAGTCTTCTGCATTATAGTTCCAAATCCTACGTGGTTTCATAGACGGAACAGGTTGGGTTTTTGGAGCCAAGCGCAATGCTTTCACAAGGCAATGATCGGAATCTCTCAATGGTTCTGAAATAACAACCTTGTAGCACTCTGCTTTAGGTCTAGGGTATTTGCCATATATTCCGGATGTTTAGGAATTTATGATTATGAATTTGTAAATCATATTGGTTAAGGGTTGTTGTCAAATGTTAGTTGGTACTAAAACCAATCTATAACTTTCAAGGTATAATCTGAATGATAAACCCTATAAATTTTGTTTAAATTGCTCAATTTTGAATTTAATTCAGTTTGTCAAGATTTAAACGTACAGTTAGCAACATAATTAATTTTATAATTAGAACAGTTCGTTATCAAACAAATTAAAAAAAAAGAGACTGAAGAAACGGAAAATCTCGTGGAAATGAAAAAGTCCTTCTCCCTCTGATCTGCATCATTACCTATTGTCATGTAAGGGTAGAAAAATAATATATTTAACAAAACTTCATATCTGCATATCTTTACGAAATTATACCGAGCCTTCGTCTTATTATTTCATATCTAAATACTTAAGTGAAATCCTGGGAAATACGAGGGTCGTATATAAATAAAATAAACAAACCGGGTTAAGGTAATGATCAGCGCCCCTGCTGAACTAATTCGCTCGATCTTGAAGAAAGGTCGATCATATTATGACATGAGCTCGTACAGGACTTACGAGCACCGCAGCATCAGACGATGCCTAAAATGCCAAGTATACGGTCATTTTACGACCGCGTGCAAGGCACAAGAGAAAACCTGTGAACAATGTGCTGAACAGGGGCACAAAACCAACGATTATCCACACAGGAAACGGCTTGCTGAATCAACTGCAAGAATAAAAAGCGGGATGCCTCACATCCAACCTTCAGCAGAAAATGCCCTATTTATAAAACTCAAGAAGAGTTTTACAGGGCAAAATTTGACTACTCTTCGTCTTCAGCATCAGGATAATGAAAATAAATGCACAAAAATCATTGGCAGTTATCTTAGAGATCTCTAATATAGCCAGAACAAACGGAATAGACATTGTGAAAATACAAGAACCCTACTATGCCTTTGGTGGGGTTAAAGGACTGGGCTCCTCCCCACAACTTGTCCACTGCGGAGAGAACCCATCTTCGATTATCGCGATATTCAATCCAAAACTAACTGTCGCCCACTTGTCAACTACACACGTTAGTGTTATAAGCATTTCCAAAAACGGAGAAACATTATTCTTTGTGAATGTATACTGTCAATACTGTCTAGACATCGACACGTATCTTTCACAAACTGAAAAAATACTGAATACTCTTGCACACAATCGAGGCAATATAATCATCAATATGGACGCAAACGTCAAATCACCACTGTGGTACTCTAAAACTAGAGACCAACATTGACGTAACACTAGGCACACAAAACGCTGCCAGATTAATATCTGGCTGGTCGGTGAAAGAAGACTGGGTAAGCAGCGATCACCGACCAATTATCTTCAACATACTAGGTCCTAATGCTAATACCGACCTCTTGATTGACTCGCACCAGTCCAGGTTCCTCCCACGGAACGCGAACTGGGAACTGTTTGACGTTGAGCTGGAGAGCCAACTCCATAACATCTGCATGGAAACTACGATCGCTTCTGATCTAGACAACCTGTTTATAGAAATGACTACTGCCATCAACGATTCGGCATATACGTCAATACCGTCCACTTCTCACACATCCTACAAGAGGGGGTGGTGACACAAGAGCTAACCAGAAGCAAGTCGAACCTCAACCGACTGAGGAAGAGGCTACGAAGGGCTAAGAAAGGAGGCTATCCACAGGAAATTGTGCAAAAAATGGTTACAGAAGTTAAAAGAACAAGGAACAAAAACGTAGAATCCATTAAACAGGCAAAACTGGACAACTGATGGGACTTCGTTAAGAGAGAAAAAAGGAAATCCCCTTGGTCCACAGCATATAAGATGGTAACTGAAAAAATCAGTTCCACCCACGTTGACGTCCGTAAAGACAGTCAACGATGAATACACTACCATATGGGAACAAATGGCGCAAGCCATACTAAGCCGGCTCATCCCAATGGATGACATGGAAAGCGACTCCTCAGCTCAAACCATGGTGCTCGACGAAAATCAAAGAGAACGGTTAATTTCCTTACCAAGAGCGAATTCCTTCGATATTTGGGAACTTCAGAACGCTCTAAGTAAGATGCGCAAAAATTGCGCCCCAGGCCCTGATAGAATGTCAGGCTTCATAATTCAAAGAGTCTAGACTTGCCACCCAGACTCCTTACTGGCTCTATATAACTCCTGCCTGCGACTTTCGCATTTACATTTCCGGGAAATGTACTGAGGATGCCGTTAGAAAGGTAGTCGGATATGTTCGTGATTCAGAAACGTAGTATACTGCTGGCCTGTTCGCAGACATTGATGGGGCATTTTACTTCATGTGGTGGCCGTCGGTACTGCGCAGATTGCGATCTGCCCTTCCGAACTCGCCCTACTCAGTGTTATCTGCTCATACCTTTTAGACAGGCCATAATCTTTTTACAGGGTAGTTGCCAGTATAGCCAGAGCATGAATAGGGGATGTCCACAGGGATCGGTCCTAGGGCCCTTCTTGTGGAACCTTCTACTAGATGAACTGCTATCTCGACTCCCTACCGAGTGTGGGGAAAGCCTAGCATACGTCGACGACCTGGTCCATTATGTTCAAATCCAATAGTCGTAAAGGCCTCGAAGTTGCTATGCAGTTTAACATCCAGGAAATGGAAATTTGGCTCTCCGAAAATAAGCTAACATTACCAAAGAAAAAAACACATGCTGTTCTTTTCAAGGGCAAACTAGACCGAAATCGACCTCCCACGGTCCGTATCTGCGGGAATTCACTTAGGTGGGAACCTCAGACTACCTTAGCGTAGTTCTCGATACGGGTTTCACATTCATTTCGCATGTCAAAAACTCACGTGATAAGGTAAATATGCTAAACATGAAATTTAGGCGGCTAAGCAAAATTTTTGGAGACGCTGGGAAAGCATCGATGAGAATATACTATAAATCCAGCTTTCTACGTGATATATTTCCCCTCAGTATGGGCACGCAAAACTGGAAACAGCCACTTTTCCAGAAACCTAACTGCTTGTCAAAGGTTAAATTTGTTGCTCCTATGCAATGCTTGTAGAACCGTCTCTACACCAGCGCTAGAATTATTAAAAGGGAGCATGCCCCTGCAGCTAATGGCGGAAAAAGTAACCGTCGATTACCATTTCCGCAATTTGCTAGATGACTCATACAAAGGGAGAGTCCTTAGACCTCCCTACGAAATAGCCACTAACTTTTCAGCTACTGAAGAAGCTGACCCAAGGAAAACATTATGGGATATGCTATTAGTGTCTTGGCAACAAAGCTGGGATACATGCATAACAGGCCGAACTCCCTACAGTTAGTTATCCAAGGTAGACTTTGTGATCAACAATGAATTTTTCCGGCCAAACTATGCCCTCACCTGCCTCATAACAGGTTATGGGCCTTTCCGGGACAACCGTTTGCACAGGCTAAACCTCTCCCCCACAACATCTTGCTTCTGTGGGAAAGAGGAACAAACTCCAAATCATATCATATTTTTTGCGAAGCTTTCAACACGACCAGATCCTCTAACATCTCGTCAAATGCATCAAGTCCTCACAACCTCTTAAGTTCAGCTGCTTCATACCACGAGGTGTCACGTGTGACAAAGTTAATGTACTACATGTATGAAGCACGTCGCATAAATGGTGACAATTCAATTTAAAAATAAAATCTATATGGCTAAAAATAACATAATACCAACTCCCTCTGGAACGGGCAAATAAATTAGAGAGAGATGATTTATGATGCTGCAAGCCGTTTCCTAAATGAAGCTTAGGTAACGTAGGGTATTTATTTTATTTTAAAATTAAAAGTAGAACCTGTGCATATATTGAATTAAATAAAGTTAAATTAAATGAAATGAAATTAAATTAGTATGTAACTTGTAAACTACAAACCATGTAAAAATAAACCTAACATAAAAATTTCTATTTTTCAGGTTTTCGGGCGCACGACATTGCAATGATGAGACTACGTTATAAATAGTGGCAAAGAGCTATGCTCACATGCCACAAGCTAATCTTCGAATCATGTCTATTATTGATGACGAATCACCGTTATTAATTTGTTTGCTTGAATTCAATTCATGACTGGATTTTTTCTGAGACAAAGGAATTGTTAATAAACTGTGCCATACTATAATATGCTGATGTTGAACATAAGTTATCCCACATCATAGTTTTATACATAGATTATTAACAATTCCTTTATCTCCAAAAAATTTTAGTCACGAAAAAAATTTTATCAAATGGAAAGCAACTAATAACGGTTGTTCGCCATCAATAGACAGCATAATTGCCAGAATACAGTATAAAGAACGAAATATATTCTAAGTTCAAAACCGAAAAATAATTAAATTCTTTCAGTTACGATCTTTACAAAAAAATTCAGCCATCTTTTCTCTATAATAAGTTAGATTCTACGTATGCAGAACATTTTATAACAGAGAAATATGATTTTGATGACAGTTTTAAGATTTCGCATAAGAAAAATATAGACCTCAAGCTGAACCTGTTGGGAACTTGAGAAATGAACCGATTAAGAGTTTCTGGGAATTAATTCAATGAACAGGCCGAGTTATCTTCTTCACCTAGTTTATTCTTGTATTGACCCGGTAGTTTATATAAGAGTAATATAAACTTTATTGTAGCCTTATCTTGAATCTATTTGAATATTGTTTGTTACTAAATTTTTCACTGGTTGTAAAAATATAAATTAAAGAAGTTACAATGTGAAGAAATGCGTTATGTGTTCAACTCTTGAAAAATAAGTATTAATTGATATGTATGCGTATTATTATTTAGGTGAATAATATTCCTGTACAGGTAAAATCTTTTGAATGATGTGTCAAACACAACAATTTTCGGAGTTTTGCTTTTGCCACTGGACTTTTTATGAATATGTAACATTACTGAAATACGGAATTTTTGCCATTTGGCTGGAACGCTTTTTGGACAAAGAATGAGGATCATTACCGGGTAGATAATGAATCCTTGACAAAAGTTTTTAGGGTGTTTATCATGAATTTATTACAGTCATTTCAACAAATACGTCTCGAACCTAAATCTTTCAATTGCTGGGTTTCCGAATCATGTGATATGCCACTTGAAATTAAACGTTTCCATCCGAAAAATCACAAGTTTCGCAACGAGAAGTACATCATAAATTTAGAACACCATCACGTCTTTTCGTGGTCATCCTTCCGTCTCAGATTTCTGTCTCTTCAATTACAGCCTCCAGATTTTCTGATGTATCTTTGAAACACGAGAACGACCAAGTAATGAAGAGTTTTCAGAGTCTGTTGGGCGAGTTTCTTCCTTTGCAACGAGACGAGTCAAGAATTAATTATTTCTAGATTTCCGCTCTTCCATTTTTCAGTTTCCCGGTAATGAATAGAATACCTGGAGCAGATATTAGCTTTGAGTTTGCTCAAGGATAATTTAGTGCAGGTATGAGAGATTTTTGTGTTCTCATGGCAGTATGTAGTTCCTTTAATACCCGTTATATCACTGCATCAGTCTCTGAAGTTGTTTACTTATGAGCTGGATTAATTTCAACGAATAATATACTACTTTCGAATGAATTCTGTTCCGTGATGTAGTTAAATGAAAGAAACTGAGCATAATATGAAGAGAAGAAGAATTGCGCTTCTCGTCGTTGAATACATTTTATAGTTCTACCTTGAGATCAATGCATATCAAATTTAAATTGAAAATTCACACTTAACACTGTTATCTATGATTATTATATTATTAGCTATCGTCCCATATTTTTCCTAATTATTTATTTGTCTGACTGAGTTGAAAATAAAAAATTTCATACAAGCACTGACATGAAGTCAGGAGCTTTTGCGCGATTGTGTGCCACTTACGGTCCTCACAAAATTGTGTACTAGCCTTCATGTTCTTATATAAGGTTGTTGGGAAAGTAATTTCGTTTTTTCCCGAAAGAGGATTTAATTGTGTATTTTTTTTAAACCCTACTTCACATTTAAGCCGCATAATCATTATATGTTTTGGGAGCTGATGTAGCAAGGCTTGTGTATGAAAAAGTTCAATTGATTCTGCTGCCCTTTTAAATAAGGAGAGCAGTAAGTAGCATTTTCGTCATAGTTTATTTTTCACTATAGAAAAGGAAAAATGCTGTTCAAGCCAAAAAGAAATTGACCGATGTATATGGAGGAGAAGTGTTGACAGTACACCAGTGACAGAACTGGTTTGCAAAATTTCGAACCGGCAATTTTGATGTCAAAGATGCACCACGTTTCAGAAGGCCGGTTGAAGCTGATAAAGACATGATAGATAAAGGTATTAGTTGATGCAAATCGGCGAATAACAACGCGTGAGATCGGTAAGAAATTGAATTTATCGAATTTAACTGTTTATGACCCCTTAAAGGGTCTGGGCTTAACTTCGAAGCTCGATATATGGGTTCCCCATGCTCGCACGGAGAGAAATTTGAGTCGTCGCGTCGACGTCTGTGATTCATTTCTCAAACGTTACGAGAATGATCCATTTTTGAAACGCATCATTGCAAGGGATGAAAAATGGGTTGTATCTAACGATTTCAAACGCACGAGATCATAGAGCAAAAAAGACGAATCGTCTCAAAGCATTTCGAAAGCCCATATCCATCAAAGAAAGGTGATGTATCTGTTGTAATTTTGAAGGAATCATTATTTTTGAGCTTTTACAGGATAACACAACAATTAATTCGGAAGTCTACTGTCATCAGCTGGACAAACTGAATGATGCACTTCAATAGAAGAGGCCAGACTTAATCAATAGAAAAGGTGTAGTCTTCCACGAAGGTACTACGAGACCTCATACAAGTTTGGTCATTCGCCAAAAGCTTTAAAAAGGGCACAGGTGCGGATTCATTTTCAGCTAGAATTTTAAAATTGATAAATGCAGATATATGTGAACACTTTACTTACTACATTAACCTGTCTGTCAGTTCAGCCGTGTTTTCTTCACTATTCCTTAGTTGTTTCAGTTTTCAAAAAAATGATACACTCAGTATCACATATTATAGGACAATTACCCTTTTATGTGTTTTTTCCAAGGTATTCGAGAGAGTTGTGTTCAATAGAATTATTAAGTACTTAGAAAAATTCAATATACTTGATGCCGCCCAGCATGGCTTTCGTTCTGGACACTCAACTCAAACAGCGACAATTCACTTTGTTGAGTTCGTTTATGAGTGCCTTGACAACGGCTTATATATTGCGGCCTTATTTTTCGATCTTTCACGTGCGTTTGTTTGTTTGTCCTTCAAATTCATAATTGATAAATGTTACAACTTGGGCTTTCGAGGTGTGTTTTGGACTAGATGCTCAGCTATTTTGAGGGTAGATCTATGTTTGTCAAAAATCAGAACTTTTCATCTGCTGAGTACGTTATAACTTTGGGAGTACCACAAGAGTCCGTCCTCGGGCCACTCCTATTTCTACTTTTTATAAATGATTTTCCTGATAATTTGCGACGAATGTTCATCAATTTGTGTAACTGTCTGGGATGTTACAGTATATTTTCACTCGCAAAAAAGTTATGTATTGGCCTATTCGCTGATGAGGCATCAATGGGGAAACTCTTCAAAGGTTGGCAGGGCTTTTATATTACAGAAACGGATCTTACGCATGGTGTTCAATATAAATTCACGTTTGTCCTGTAGACCCGTGTTTCAGAAAATGATATTTTAACGTTATCCTCAATTTTCATTTTGAAATGTCTTATATATGTGAAGGAAAATGAAATATATATATATATATATATATATATATATATATATATATATATATATATGAAAATGAAAAAACCTTGTTAAGCTATCCAGCTCTCATGGCTATAATACAAAAAGTGAGGAAACATTGTATATCCCAAAACACAAAGTTTGAGATGTCTCCTATGTATCAATGCATTTAACTTTATTATCATTTGCCTCATGGTGTTTGATATCTTAATTTCAAGGAATATATATATATATATATATATATATATATATATATATATATATATATAATATATTATATATATATATATATTACTTTTTATATGACCTGTCCTATACATTTAGTTGTCAAAGAGGGATCAATAAATTATTATTATTCTTATTTAATAGCTTGAATGGAATACACTGCCACACACACACACCATATTCTCCAGATCTGGCGCCTGCGGATTATTATTTGTTATCATTGTTTTATTTTGACGGTAAAACCTTTATTTCAAATGAAGAGGTCAAAAATCACCAGGATCAGTTTTTTGCGAGCAAATAATAAAATATTTAGTAATTATACGAAAACTTTCTTTCATTTTCACAAATCAAAACGAAATTACTTTCTGAAAAACCCAATATTACATCCAAATGCTAAATTTAAACTCGATAGGATTTATAATTTTCGAAAACAAAAATTTCAAATGAGAATTACTCAGGAACCATCTCGCCGATTTTGGTCACTAACGAACTAAACCAAGACTTTTAAACCCCTAACCTACCCTTCAAGTTGCAAGTCTACATGTCTTTCCGTTAGTTAGGAAGATGTTTTTTCGGAGGTAGAACGAAAATAAAAGACGTTTGGATAAAACTATAACAAGCTATTATATAGAACAAACATGCAAAAATAATTTGATCCAACCCGATTTGAAACTTCAAAACTCATACTAGTAACTTCATAAAATAATTTAATTATTGCCCTTTCAATTGTGACCAACTAACAAAGATACAAAGGATGAATGATATTCATTCGTATGAAAAATGGAGGATCAGTAATATTACTGATTATAAGCTAGTTACAAGTAGAGTTCAATGTTTTAATTATTGATTTTCAATTTCTCCTTCATCTTCTTCCCATTCATTATTTCGTATATTCATTTGAATGATGGGTTAAATAAAATTGTGATTTGGAAGAATAATTTTCGTTCAATTCGACAAATATCGAAAGATAGAACAGAAAATGGTGCTAACTGGATTTACTTTTGTTTGATCACAAAAATGCTACTGCTGCTAATTAATTTATGTAGCAAATAAACCATTCTATTCTTTTTAACTACGAATTATCCTTAGATACAATGTAATAGGTAAGAGCCAAAATTGGAAAAACAGAGAAATAAAAAAAGATGGGCACTCTTGTGAGAGCGCCAAAGAAAATAATCCTTTGAAGATTTTATGCTTGGTCACAATTGGACCTACAAAATTTAATGCGCATTCGCCATTTTGCAAGGACAGTGCTTTGCGCCTTGCATTCATTTAAGCAATGATCAGGCTGGTTAACAATATAATTTATTGAATTAATAATTCTCAGCAATAATAATGTTTTTCAATAATTTTAATATCTCAATTGGTTTATATCGAATTTGTCAATAATATAATTACTATAAAAAAAGTGAAAAAGAAATGTTTACTGTTTTTGATCGGGTACCTGACAAATGCCGTCTCAATTTCTGGATCATGACAACCACTACTGAAATCACGAAATATTCACATTTAGAGTACAAAAGTTTAAACTCCATTTTGAAATTTACATGAATTAATGTATTTTATTACAGAAAATTTTTGTCGTAATTGCACATTCAACATGTTCGAATATGTTTTATATTTACAGAGATATTGAGGAAACACCTCACTACGATGCTGAGCAGATGAGATGAATAGGAAAGGCAATCCACCACCCAAACTTTCAGAACAAATAGCATAAAATTTCATATGTTTATATTTTATCAACACAAATAGAGGTTAATTCTTGATAGAAGGTATATAATCATTATTTAAATACTTTAATATTAGCCTTTTACATATTTAATTTCAAAAAATTATATTTAATAATTATAAATTCAGAAAATAAATTGAAATAATGTCATATAAGTACCACTTATATCCAATGACATATAAAATACACATTCATTATAAGACATCCAAATGATATAACAAAATCCAATAAATAAAAATTGTTAACCAAAATTCTATCAATTAAATATTTTGAATAGACAAAATTTGTTTCTGCTGAGCAATCTTATGAAAACAAATATCTTTCAAAATTGTTTAACATAATCTTAAGAATTTCATCATAAAACTATCTTACTTAGAATATTCAATATTATTGAATATCTAACTAAGTTACTTTCTATAAAATCTCAAGATATGTAAAAAAATTACTGAAAAACAAGTTTTGAGAAAGACTTTGCTTCGTCAGTATTCAAATAATCCATATTCAATAAAATATAACATCAATCAACAACAAATATTTACTCACCCTTCAACAATTTAGAAAACTCCTGGTAAATGAATACTGAAAAATTTAAATGTAATATAAGGTTAAGTTACAAATAAATAATTCTGTGGTTTACACTTGATCTAAAAGATTGAAAGACAATATAATATGCTATAACAGAGGCCGTTAAATTGTCTTTCGATCTTTTAGATCAAGGGTGAACCACAGAATTATTAATTGTTACTTAACCTTATATTACATTTAAAATTTTTCTGTATTCATTTACCAGAAGTTTTCTAAATTGTTGAAGGGTGAGTAAATATTTGTTGTTGATTGATGTTATATTTTATTGAATATGAATTATTTGAATACTGACGAAGCAAAGTCTCTCTTAAAACTTGTTTTTCAGTAATGTTTTTACATATTTTGAGATTTTATAGAAAGTAACTTAGTTAGATATTCAATAATATTGAATATTCTAAGTAAGATAGTTTTATGAAACTATTTGTTTTCATAAGATTGATCAGCAGAAACAAAATTTCGTCTATTGAAAATATTTAATTTATATTATATTCAATTTACAATTATTATTTATTGGATTTTATTATATCATTTGGATGTCTTATAATGAATGTTTATTTTACATGTCGTTTGATATAAGTGGTACTTATATGACATTATTTCAATTTAATACCTGAAGTTATGATTATTATAATAAATATAATTTTTTGAAATTAAATATGTAGAAGGCTAATATTAAAATATTTAAATAATATTTTATTAGCCATTGCACAGATGATACCTTTTCAGGAACTTGAAACGTACAACGCAAGTTTCATGTTTCTGGGTTATTTCTTACTGAAGTTAACGTTTTTGAAAACGCACAGTCGGACAAACGAATACAACTGAATTTGAACACGAATTCTTCATCAGTGGGTCTAAAACTGTCGTTTGGAGCAATTTTGGTTTAAAATAATCAAATTACATATATTCCAATGAAATGATAACGTCAATGGTAAAAAGGGAACCAGGTTTATTTCTTTAAGCGTTTATTTCAGGGCACCATAATTTCATCGAAATGTATTATTATGGAATGATTATCTACTATTGGTGCTGTCAAAGATTTATCATATGATATTTGTTGAGTATCATGTGAATGATCCTTTTTTTCTATTTCTGGTCTCGGTTCGAATGATTTCAGGGTACCAACTCTTTTGAGACACATGTTCATGGAACTTCTTTGCTTGGACCTGTTTTCTGGATCATTATTCCTATGAATTATCTCTCGCATCGGTTTATATTTGAGATTTGTGTTCCTCGTTATATTTGAAGTTCAAATTATCCTTTTGTTGTTTTTATTTTAGTGGCACTTATAAACTTTCTATTATTTGAAAGACTACAATAATATGAATAGTCTTAAATAATTGGAAAGAACTCATCTTCATTTTCTAAATCCATTATGAAATTCAGATTTTCCTAGTAGCGATTAAGTATCATTCCACACGTGTTTAATATTACGTATATTAGCAGACGTCTTCCAGGGGCACAACGTATTATTATTTCGTACAAACGTTGTTAATTTTCGAATTCGGACCAAAAATTATTCAGGAACAAGGTGACAATCACTGGTGGAGAATTCGCCAGACCATTCCAAGTTCTAATGAAAACAATATAATTTCTTCCCTCGATTGCGGTGATAATCATATAAGGTATCAAAAAAGTTTTATTCGATAAATACTTTTTTTATCAGTTCTTGGCAATATGTGAATTATACGGATAAAAAGAAAAAGGATGAAATATTTAAATCATAAATTTTTCCTTCCCATATGATATTCCGTCCATTCATGAGAATATCTCGAAAACTGCAAATAATGGAATTAATTGAAAAGCCCATTTAAATAAATGATACAAATTTCGTGTTTTCCGAATTAATTTTTACGCGCTTGTTGTAGGCCATATCCTCCCAACATGATTTCACTCCATGCCTACTTTGAGAATATGATTTTTTCCAGAATCCTCATCTCAATTTTGCTTCCGTCTGACGTGAATTTGAAACATTACCTAGTGGACAATAATGACTTTTGCAAATTTTTTAGAAAAACCTAAATACGGTTTTATATATGTTGGAATTCAAAGTTGATTTTTTATAACAATTTATAAGGGCTCTGTTTCTAGCTTTGCTGACTAAAAGTCAGAAATTAATATTTATTGTTATTATATTATAGTTGTAAGATAGGATTTGACTGAAGAATTAAAGAAGAATGTTTTAAAGGAAGCAATTAAATAGCGTACTTAGTTTTGAGGAATATCTTCAATAACATTTAGAAGACATGAATTTATGACACAACTAATGAGATGATTCATGCTTTTCAAGGAGTTTATTGACTTAAAATAATAAGGAACGGTTTTTTACTTGATAGAAGGATTATTACAAAATTTGAATATCAAAACAGATTTAATCTGCTAGTCTTCTTAACCAAATTTTTTGAAATTAAAATTGTAGAAGACTAACAGATTAAATCTGTTTTGACTTTCGACCAGAGACTCACATGGTCTCCCCATATCAAGAAAATCAAAGGCACCTGTATGAAAACCATGAACATTCTTAGAACATTAGCACACCACGATTGGGGATGTGATGAAGCAGTACTACTCAGAATCTACAGATCGCTCATTAGATCAAGACTAGACTATGGTAGCATGATGTATTCCACTGCTAGCAAATCCAATAAAAACTTCTCAACTCCATACCCAACACTGCATTACGCCTCTCTCTTGGAGCATTTAGATCTAGCCCAACAACAAGTCTACATGCTGAAGCACAGGAAATTCCGCTCAACCTCCGTCGGCAGCAAATACTCCTCACCTACATCTCCAAGGTGTCTGTTTTGCCGAACCACCCAGTTTACGAACTACTCAAAAATTCACAAGAGCCTCCTGCTATAAAACCCATGACTGTGCTCTCAATCCCAAGAATGGCAATGCAGAAAATGAGAGAGACAAAGTTTACTTTGTCATTACCCATCACGTTCTCGGAACACACCCCATGGACAAGACATAAACCAACACTGAACACCTCTCTGCATAGATATTGTATCAGACGAGAAACATCAGGAATGATCATCAAACAGAATTTCCTTGAACTTATTGATCTTGAAATATTCGACATATTACTATATACTGATTCCTCGAAAGATGACCAGGGAATAGCATGCGCGACAATTGACCACACTGATGTCCCAGTAGCGTACAAACTTCCAACTATTTTTAGTATATTTACTGGAGAACTCTTTGCAATCTACAAATCCCTCTGCAGATCATACACCCCTGACCAGAAGATCGCAGTGGTCACAGACACTTTGTCTGCAATCGAATCCATGGAAAACATTTATTCAAAGAATCCACTGGTCTGTCAAATTCAAGAAAGATGCCACATTCTCAAGTCCAATCAGAATATTTCTACCTCTCTAATCTGGGTCCCATCACATATTGGTATA
Organism: Megalocaria dilatata; assembly: GCA_034642435.1. NCBI lineage: Eukaryota > Metazoa > Arthropoda > Insecta > Coleoptera > Coccinellidae > Megalocaria > Megalocaria dilatata. Next base: position 57,927,420 of record CM067854.1, on the reverse strand, counting down.
CCAGGAAATGAAGCTGCGGACCAACATGCAAATCAAGCACAAACAACCGACCTCTCAATGACCCAGGTTCAACTAGATATAGACTGTAAAATCGCTATAAAACTGAGGACCTTCCAGGAATGGCAAGCCGAATGGGATGGAAACAATACCAGCTTACACATGATTCCACCCAAAATCAGGAATTCACCAAAAATTAGACTGGGCAGAAGGGATAAGACTGTGGCTAGAAGACTTCGAATAGGACACACCAGACTAACCCACAGCTATCTAATGACCTCAGAAGATCCACCCGAATGCGAATACTGCTACAATACCCGTCTAACTGTCGAACACCTGCTATCTAGTTGTCCCCATTTCGCAGACCATCGACTTCGTCTGAAATTAAAAGAAGATTTCGGAGAAATTCTCAAATCAGATTGTCAAATTGAAATAGCTCTTAAATTTCTCAAAGAATGTCAACTTTACAATCGCATATGATTCTGCATGTTCTTATATTTGGAGATTTTGCTTCTTCTCCTTCTAGGTTTATTTCTACTTACCAAATATTGTGAACATCCACTGTACCTCGTGTCAATGGCCTAGATGTTAATATTAAATAAAAAAAAATCTGTTTTGATATTTAAAGTTTATTGACTTAGTAATAATAGACTCGATTTTACTCAAGAACAAATATAAATTGACACGAGGCTAATTTTTTGTTTTAGTTATCAACGATGCTACAGTACTCAGCCAACATTCAGCTAAATATGAAGATGGGAATATTTGGAGGCATTCACTCAGATTTTCCACAACCAAATGCTGGCGATGGAATACTCAATAAACAGCAAGCAGAAACTTTATTTTTCAAACATGCTATGAAGCCTTTCCGTAGGACAATAATTATACTTTATTGGTGGCTAAAGTGGACTCATACAGCTGAATTGAACACCGACAAGTCTGCTATACCTAATTGCATATAATGATTCTTCAATAATTTTAGCCATTTCATCAATTATTTTATGCATAGAACTATTACCCAAAGACTTTTTTGGATACTATCTGCAGGTGGTTTATGAAGCATAGTGGTTATAATATATTTTACTGCTGGTAAAAATGAATATTTCCCAATAGTGTGTGGTTTCTCTGTTCTAGCTATTAACAATCATATATTGTATGGTGCTCGGTGAACGTCATCCTCTTGTTTAGAAGCTAATAAAAAAAGTTTCAATATAGTTGTTCTTCTTCTTAATGTCTTGTAAAAGGATCACATCTTTGGCGATGACAAACTTGTGGGGTATTCAATATATTACGCATAATACCAACGCAAAAAAAATAAACAATCATCGCCTTTATATAAGTTGCAGGCATTAAACACGTAGCGAATAGAATGAGATACATACCCGGCGCGGATTTTATGGGTTGACGGGCGGGGGCAAAGTGTGGGCTCAGGCTTGCCGAAGCATGTAAGTATGTCGCTGGTCGACTACTGAATGTTTCGAAAAAATTAATATTATATAATTCGTACTATTTCATTTCTAAATAATAAATAAGGGGGAATGCCCTGTTTAACTCATGTATTTTATTATTAAATACATCGTAAACAATAGTATTCAATGCATACAAAAAAAACTTTACTAATTAGAATCTGTTGAAATTTTCGAATTATTCCATAATAAAAATAATGTAAAAATAATGAATGACTGTATAGATCTATCTAAATCCAAAAAAATTTAAGGAATTTAAATAAGTAACATCTGTTGACGAATCTTCTTTGCGCGGTGACATTACAAAAGTTGGTAGGGGTTTGTTCTTTTTTTAACCTGTTTTAAACACCTCCTTCAACTAACTGTACATGCATAAATACTCTGTCCCGCCTATTAAGTTTTCAGTTGTCTGAAGAAGAGATAATTATTTCCCGAAACTCGAGTCACAAAAAATCAAAAAATGTATGAAATATCAATTTGTTTATAGTAAAACAGTTAATTCTAAAAAGTTGTTTCAATGTATTTTATATCCAAATACGAAATTTCAATTCGAAAGCGCTGACCTGAACACACCCATCCAGGTTCCGGTAGCTTTCGATTTTCTCTACTAATGCTGCTCTACTAACAAAATATATATATTTTTTTATTTTATAATTATACGATCCTTACGAAATTTATCATGAATATACGTGTCACTATTCTAAATATCAAATATCACATCGACTGGATCATTCGTTTTGAAAATACGGGAAAAATAAAGTTTCAAATGTCAATAACTCCGGAACTTTTCCAAGGTGTTGCCCAACGAACTCAACCGAGATGCATATTTAGGCCTTAAAATTTTTAATCTCTAGGTTTTTTCATTAGAAAGTTTGTCTTTACATTCGGCAGGACAGAGTCACTTTTAACCACTAATTCTTCATGGGTACGTCCAACCTAGCCGTTTGAGATTGTTTTCAGCTAAACATTTCAAAACTACAAATATTTGGACACTGTTCCCTGAAACATGCACGCAAAAACATTTTAGTGATTTTAGTTGAGTAAATGTAAAATTTTAAGCAGAATTTAAATAGGATCATAGGAAATATTCAAAAATATATTTGCAAGAACTTCAACATCTCAGAAACCATTCCTCGGATGTTGCTGAAATTTCACACAAATCTTTAAGCCATCATTCTTTAACTTCTTGTCAAACTTCAATTTGATTCGATTTCTATTTTTTGAGATATTATAAAAATGACATCTGCCGTTTACGAATTTCTTCATGGATGAACAAGCGCGTAAAAGCTACTGATCTCACGTCGGTTTCTTCAAAAAAAAATTATGTTCATCACTACTTACTTCGCCGAATTAAAAATGACATTCGATGTCTTTTCTCATTCATTGTTGAATTCTGAGTAATCGGAACATACATGAAAATATTATTGATTGCAAAATGATTGGATGATTCGTTCAGGTTGTATTAAGAGCTAATCTAATTGAAATATGTAATAATGGCTATTCAGAAAATGACAATTTTTTCTGATATCAACTGAATTTCTCCAGGAATTATGAGTTTCAAATCGAAACTTCCATATCCTTGTAGATTTAAATTTTTTTTTACATCATTGACAATATTTTACTTCGTGTTTCTTCAACAAGAAAAGGACAGCGCTTAAATGCGTTTTTATCGAATATATATGTAAAAATAAAACTGTTATGTTTAGGGAAAACACTTTTGTAACTTCTATATTCTATGTTCTATGATCTATGTTCAATGTCTAAGATTTTAACCTAAAAAGTGTCACATGTTTATTTAGTTAGTTGTTAGAAATGTGAATTGAGAAACCCGAAGAAATAGCATTGTTTTTGATTTCTTCCAGGTTAGTAAGCTATTTTTTTATTTATTTCTTTTTATTTCTTTGTATTTCTTTTCATGTTATTATTTTATTTTGTGTATATCATTCTGTTATATTTTATACTGATATATATTATAGAATATATAATATATTATATATATTATATATATATATATATATATATATATATAAATGTAATCAATTCTTATTTTTATAATTGAAGAAATAGACGATTTGATCTCATGATTCTGGAAGATTTTATTTTCTTTAGTATAAAATATAACAGAATAACATACACAAAATAAAATAATAACATAAAAAGAAATACAAAGAAATAAAAAGAAATAAATAAAAAAATAGCTTACTAACCTGGAAGAAATCAAAAACAATGCTATTTCTTCGGGTTTCTCAATTCACATTTCTAACAACTAACTAAATAAACATGTGACACTTTTTAGGTTTAAATCTTAGACATAGAACATAGAACATAGAAGTTACAAAGTTGTAAAATCTACCTGAATATTTGAAATCTTTGGGCTACTTCCTAATAATAATATTTATCCACTTAGTTATAAGTGAATAAATATTATTATTAGGAAGTAGCCCAAAGATTTCAAATATTCATGTAGATTTTAAGTCTAAATGGACAATGCAAAATCTGCAAATATTTTTGGAAATGATTCAAGCAGTTAATAGCAGATATGGAGCGAGTTGCGTATACTTTTTTGTTATAGTAACTAAACAGATTATATAATGAGTAGTCAGAAAAAATTGAATGATCATTTGTCACCTCTGGTTAACTATGACTTTTCATGAATAATCTATCAATATTATTTATGATTCCAAGAAATATTTTTAATTTTCCATTTGATTGTGAGAGTTAGGAGATCGCGTGTGTTCTGTGTTCGTTACTGTTTTTCCTTTTGCCACTTCAGGAACTACGCTCTTAATTGTTTACTCAATAGCGAATGGTCAGACGGTCCCCCGAAACCAGAAAAATTTTTTCCCGGCCCTCGGTTTGAACTTTCAACGTTACGGTATCAGTCCAAAGATTTATTCACTAGGCCATCAGCCGCCACTGGCAAAAATGTGTAATCATTATCTGATCAAGTATTTACATATCTTATGAATGTGATCCAAGGATAATTTTACCACATTTTTTGAAATTTCGCTTGGGTGCTACGGAGGAAAGATTGGAAGTGCTTTTAATTTTTTTGGGCATCATCTGATTTTGCCACAATATATTTAATTTATTTTTGAGATTGCTGTGATTTGTTTGACGAAATCAATTGTTAACAAATTAGTTCTCAATCTGCATATTTTGATATCCAAACTACCGGTTCCGGAGAGACCGCTCGAACCCTCTTTCCAATCCTAAGAATTGCATTCGAATATCTTGAACGATCCTTCGTTAGTTGATTAACGAGAAAATTTTCGAATTGTTCCTAACCTTTTTCTAGATCGTCTGATTTGATGATGAAACAATTCGGCATCTCATGTAGATCCTGAATATCATGTCACACCGATGATTTTTTATAATTTTCAATATATATTAATTCAGTTACTCAAGCTTACTCAGACAAAAAGCTCATAGAATGGGGTACACAAAATAAAACTATGTGCAAGTATTGGCTGGCTTAGTATGAGATTCATGCCGACGCATGAAGATTGGTACGAAAAGAGGGAATGAAAATTTATTGCAACTTGAGGTATAATTAGCTCTCAAATTTTCGAATCAAATTCGATAGTCGTGGAAAATAATAGACATTACTAAGTTGATACTATTCGAGAGAGATTTCTTTTTTCAGAAGAAGATATTAGGAGTTTGCGGGATGAAGAAAAATCTTAATATTGAATTGATAAATAAATAAAGTAACTTTGATGAAAATACTCCTCAACTACGAAGGTGAGCCGTGCTATAGCATTGACAGAATCTGTTTATTCAAATTCAATCGCCTAGTTGAATAAACGATTAAGACTATCGATAACAGCGACAAAATCTTCCACTTAAAGTTATCCGAATTACGTAAAACCGCCATTTCATACAAAAAAATTATGTGGTCTATAAAACCGATACGAAACACTGGTTTTTATTCAAACGATTAATGAGAAAAATAAGCTTCATAATTTAATTAAATCCAATATGTTTTTACTTCGAATACCACTCCAATCTTAAAAAATTGCGTATCTGCCTAGTGGATTATTCCCATAGTTTCAATTACTGAGCTGCATAAATGAATAAACGTTTCAATAAGATCAGAAAAAGTCGATCATTCAGATTCCGCCGAATCTACGAAAATGTATAATCAGTTACACAAAATCGATATAACTGGTATGAAATATTAATAGGAAAACCTTGATTTTAATATATTTTTTGAATTTTCCGTTTATTTGAACACCACGAAATTTTTCACAAACATACGCGTTATAATTATACTTCTATGTACCAGATTCCAAATCAAAAAGACTTGTGGTTTCGAAAATATTGTGAAAAGTAAGACGAAATTTCGAATTAAATAACTTAATAAATCCAAATGATTTGAACTTAATGTCAGAATATAAAAAATATAGAAATAAATTGAACTTTTTAATACAAAAAGCAAAATTAAGTTAAAATAAATTAATTCGGCTGATCTGTACCAAAAATCATCAACATCTAGAACTTTCTGTTACCATACTCCTTATTAATGGTTCAAAATTAAGTTATTACAAAAATAAAATTGATAGTAGTGTAAATAGTAAAACAGAGTTGTGAAAGATAATGAATGATATAAGTAAATCAAAATTAAATATTGCAAAAATTGATTCAATACAGTCCGATAATGGTAATATCTTGACCGATTCTTTCAAAATGGCCAATGAATTTAACACGGTATTTTCAAATCTAGGAAACAAATCAGCAAGTAAGGTGTAACAAAACCCTACATACTCACTCGAAAAAAACAAAATCTGAATTCATTTGTTTTATTTCCTACGGATTGTGAAGAATTAAACTGTGTAATAAAAAAAATAAAAAGCAGAAAATCACCAGATGCAGATAATATAACTACGGAAACACTCAAAGGGGTCTTACGGAAAATTGAGGATCCTATCGAATATTTGTTTGACAGGTGTATGGAGAAGCGAATATGGCCGACCGAATTAAAAAAATCCATTGTTATTCCTACTTTTAGGGGGGGAGAAAAACCTTCTAGGTGAGAATAATAGACCGATATCCTTGATCAGACACCTAGGTAAGTTATTTAAAAAATTAATTAATTCAAGACTAACAACATATTTGAATAAATATTCTCTCAAAATGTCACTACGGTTTTCGAGAAAATACCTCAACTGAAGATGCTATCCTTGCTTTACTATCAAAAGTGTACTCGTCGCCTAATTCCTCAAAGGTTTGTTCGTGTATATTTCTGAATCTCACGAATGCGTTAGATGCGGTGAGTCACTCGTTCTTGTTGGTTTCTTTAGGAGACATAGAGGTACACCACTGGATCTATGCAGTAGTTATCTGACAGATAGAGTTCAAAATGTGAGAATTAAGGGAGTAACAAGCGGTACTGAAATGGTGGAATATGGTGTTGCCCAAGGTACGGTATTAGAACATGTACTCTTCAACATATATGTTGATAAGCTGTTCAACTTGTATATTGTAGGGTACATTGTTGGATTCGCTGACGATACTGTGATCTTTTATCAGGTGGTGGATTAGTATAAATTATGAAGCAATAGCGATGATTGTAGGATCATAAAAGCTTGGATGGATCACAAGCTTTTAAATATGATTTTCAACAAAACGAATAACTTGCCAATAAGTTTCAATCCAAACAAACACCTGTCTTTTGACCTCGAAATATCGAGTATGGGGGAAAATTATACAATTGACGGTGTAACTAATTGTGTCACGGTGGACTCAAACCTGAAATGGTTAGAACACATAAAAAACTTGACCAATAAATCAATTCTTGTCATACACGTTTGAGTTTCTTACCAGGGTTCTACCTACGCCACAGTTGAAAACGCTGTATTTCGCTCTTGTAGAGGGTCATCTGCGATATGCTATAACTTGTTGGGGAGTTGCTGTGAAAACACATACCGAGCCACTGGAAATTCTACAGAAGAGAATATTAAAGTTGATATTCAAGAGACTTAAGCGTTATGGAAGCGACGTTTTGTTCCAGGAAGCGAGGGTGTTGGATTTAAGACAACTCTTCTACTCACAAGCTGCTATAAGATACCACCGGACGAGAGTTCCTGTTATCGTATGCAAATTTGTGACTCGTGCACGAAACAATGATAGGACCCCTCTGATGCTTGACGAGCATAACACAAAGGTGTTACCCTTTCCTTGCGCCAACTATACATAATACAATTTCAAAATCAATAAAAATGCTCAAAGATATATGTGGTTATAAAATAAAAATGAAAAGATTTATATTGTCAGTCCCCAAAAAGAGATTTCACGATCTGATAGAAACTAGGCGTTTTACATTGTAAAATGTGTGGGTGCATCCGTCCTCATATCTTATATGCGTGTTTCAGTTCCTTCGTTATATTGAATGTTATTTTGAGGATTTCCTCTCCTGTTCAGTAATGTAAGTAGGAATGTGTAAATTCACTGTCAAACAAGAAGAATAGTTTATTTTGCAATTGTAAAATTGTATAGCAAATAGCTCAAGACAAGTATGTATTCACTTCCAGAGTTTTCCTGCTTTATTTCTGACTCTATTAGAAACTTTATATCCGTATAAAAAGTCATATGTGTATGTTGCATAAATAAAGTTATCATTATTATTATTAATGTGCTATTCATTTATTGAAGCCAAAATAAACGAACACAACAACACAGATTACCGAGACTGGACAATAGTGAAAAAAATCAGTTACAAAACAAACAACATCAGAGACGGTAGCTTGATTCAATGCAGCAGAGAACTTAATCTTGGTAAGGCGAACCCACCCAATTAACGATCCTTTAGACGAAACCCTTCACTGCACAATACCATACTGCATAATGAAAAACTTCATAAATAAACGAACAACCTAATACAGATTATCTAGACTGGACAATAGTGAAAAAAATCAGTAACAAAACAAACAACATCAGAAACGGTAGCTTGATTCAATGCAGCAGAGATCTTAATCTTGGTGAGGCGAACCCACCCAATTAACGACCCTCTGGACGAAACCCTTCACTGCACAATACCATACTGGGTAATAAAAAACTTCATAATTTTCTCTCATATATCCATCCTCACTCAAGAATCGAAGGAAATATATTCAGAAAAGCAGCATATTATATTCTTTACTCATTGGTGACTACAATTGCAAGAAAAAAGAATAAACAAATCCGATAATTTCTAGAAAACTCATACTTCACTCAAATTAAAACCCCACCAACAATTATCATGGGTAATATGCCACCTAGTACCCCGGATGTAGTTCTATGCACCAATAACCTGAAATAATACATAAAATTTGAACCTAAATAAATGCAACATCTAAAAAGTCCGTGATGGGATGGAAAACTTCATCAGTGGTAAAACTCCAATAACGGCTGAATACATAAGTGGATTCTAAAGCAGACTAGTAGATCTAGCGAAAAAATATACACCAAAACTGACTAAAAAAATACTTTCTTCACACGATGCCACCACACATTATTACCCAAATTAAGAAAAAAAAACAATTTTACAGAGAACTGAAAATCAACAATGACATGAACCTGATGATTCTCTACAACTGTCTCAACAAAGAAATTCACAAAGTCATAACTAAATATATGTCAACCAAGTGGATCTAAACATGTGAAAAAGATCCATGAAATGAAGGGCCGGAACTATTTACAAGAAATAAAGAAGCTAACAAGATACAACACAAAAGCTATCATGAATCAAATTACGAAAAATCGAAAAACATACAATAGAGGTGAAGAAAGGGCCTTATAATTTAAAGAATATTACCAAGGCATATTCACCCTTAAGAATAAAACAATTTTTGACGAAAATTTCAAAACTCAACTAGAAAATTACAGAAAAGCGGTGTATCCAAATAGTATAGACCCATTCCCAGAGATAAATGATGTAGATTACAAAAAAGCTTTACATTGGAAGAACACAGCGCCTAGTTATGACAACGTTACAAGGAAAATACTACACCAGGTAAGTTCCAGAGTTTATGATGAAATAAGGAGGATATACAACCAATGGCTGAATACTGGAAACTTCCCAACAAAGTGGAAATAGGGAACTATTATAACAATCCATAAACACGGCACAGACTACAACCATGTATATAGCTATCGGCCCATCACCATTTTACCAATTTTAGGAAAATTATCCATCCATGCATTAGTAGTTCCAATATCGAACATGACAATCACTACAATGGAAAAAGGTCACAAGTTAGCAACCATATTCATAGACATCAAAAAAGTATTTGATAGTGTAAGGCACGATGGTTTCTGCACAAATTACAGCAATTGGACTCCCCAGCTTACCTACAAAATATTAAAGGAAACACAGACGGAAGCATGAGGGTTAATATCAACAGGCATTTCTCTGCATGGTGTACTCCTCAACAAGGTGTGCTCAGGGCTTTCCATTGTCAATAGTTCTATATAATATTCACAGCATAATATCCACAAGGTGAAAAAGGAAATGAAAATTTACATCCTCCAATACGCTGATGACACAGCGCTCATAATAGATAGCAAGAATCTGAAGGACACAATAAAGGAACTACAAAGTCTATATGATAAAATCACGACATGGATGAAAAAATGGAGAATTCTGGAAACTCTGACAAATCTAAACTAGTAATATTTAGCCATAGTTTATCAGACAATCCATCAACCATTAGAATGCTACAACATAATATATCTAAAACCATTCCAACACGCTAAATACTAAGGAATCACACTGGATAATGTAACCAAATTCAATGTACGAGGGTGGTTCAAATATGACCGAGAGAAATACTCCAACACGTTCATTTATTATCGAAAAATTTACAAACCATTCACATTTTTTCTAGGTAATTCCTCTCACTATTTACACATTTTTTCCACTTTTTCGGAAGTTTTTTGATGCCGGTATCGAAAAATTCCTTGGGCAACTCGGACAGCCATGTAAGCACGAACCCCTCTACCTTTTCGTCGGTGTTGAGCTCTTGACCTCCGAGTGCCTCCTTCAGTGGTCCAAACATGTGGTAGTGGCAGGGCGATAAATCCGGACTGTAGGGGGGGGGGAGTTCCAGTATCTTCCACCCCAATTCCGATATTGTATCGAGAGTGAGATGCGCGATATGAGGGCGCGCGTTATCCTGGAAGAGAATCGTATTTTGTGCTGGAATGCTCCTCTGTTTCGAGCGATAAGCGAGTTTCACGTGTGTTTTCAGAAGGTTAGAGTAGTATGGAGCATTGATGGAATGTTCAGTGCGCCGAAAATCTACGTACAGCACGCCCTGTCGGTCTCAGAACACAGTAGACATTACCTTACCCGCGGGCCAGGTTGTCTTCACTTTGACTGGCGCCCCTTCCTCTTTCTTCCTCCACTCTTTACTTGACTTGGTTTCGAGAGTGTAATAGTGTAACCATATTTCGTCTATAGTGAAGATTCGCAATAAAAAACCGTCCCTCTCCGCCTCGCATCGCCTCAGTAAGCGTCGACAAACTTCTAACCGCGTTAATTTTTGCTCAAAGTTCAACAGTTTAGGAACCCATCGCGCCGTTATTTTGCGATAGTGAAGGCGTTCGTGGATGATAGTCTCTGCACTACCAATACTGATGCCGACTTCAGCCGAAATGTCTCGAACATTCATCCTACGGTCCTCCAAAATGAGTTGTTATACGCGGCGAATGTTGTCTGGTGTGACGCTTGTTCGCGGTCGACGATCATGCGGTTCATTCTCGGCGGTTTCGCGGCTATCCTTGAATACTTTACCCCATTTAAACGTCACTAAAAAACGAATGATAATACGTTGCGCAAAGGCAGTCGGTACTTGACGTTCACTCATGGTCATAGCACACACGTGAAACACGTGCTCCGACGAAAACAAATGCCACACTGTTCGTAAGAGACCAAGCTATCACATACTCAAACCACGACCTTCGAAACACACATGAGCGCCATCCACAGAGTTTGTCTCGATCATATTTGAACCACACTGGAAACCACTAAATGAGCCTGTTTCGCCTAATCGAACACTTGTACAAATGTCTTTTTATTTGGTTGTCGTCTGCTAGTAAAACGCAAACCATACTCTCGAACCGCTCGTCGTGCATTTCCATCGCAAATCCATAAATGAACAACTTATTGGGATATTCGATGTTTTAAAAAACAGGCATAATTTTCTCAAATTTTTTTCTAGAATACTTATTTATAAAATAAAATAGAAAGGCTTTTTACTTGATAGAAGAAATATAACAAAATTTGAATATCAAAACAAATTGAAATATGTTTATCTTCTACAATTTTAATTTCCAAAAGAATTTTTTATTCAAAAACTTTTAGAATTAAATTAATGTCTAAAACAAGCACCGCTTACATTTAATAGACGTATATAATCAAAACTCAATATACAATGTCAAATGAAATAAATAACCCAGCAGATATACGAAAGTAATTAAAATTAATAAATAAATATTCAAACGAGACAAAATTTTGTTTCTGGTCTTATCTTAAGAAATACTACTTGCCTTATAAAAACATGAACACACTTGAAGGACTTCCCAAAGAATATAATTTATTTGAAATATTTAATACATTTAAATATTCGAACAAATTATTTCAAAAAACTCTAAAAAATGTGCACTATATTTTCAAAAAACAAATATACTTCTAGATAATCCCTTCATCAGCCGTTATTAATAGTCCAAATATCAAAATCAAAAAAATAACCTACATCACTCACGTGTTAAAAGACTTAAGCTTCTAAATACAGATCAACAATATATACAAGATTGATCTATGTTCTAACAAAATCAAAGAACAAAGTGAGTTATTTTAAGGTTTACCTAAATCCATTGACACCGTATAAAGAAATTTATTGAAGCCAAAATATAATTATATATTATATATAAAATAAAATAGAAAGGCTTTTTACTTGATAGAAGAAATATAACAAAATTTGAATATCAAAACAAATTGAAATATGTTTATCTTCTACAATTTTAATTTCCAAAAGAATTTTTTATTCAAAAACTTTTAGAATTAAATTAATGTCTAAAACAAGCACCGCTTACATTTAATAGACGTATATAATCAAAACTCAATATACAATGTCAAATGAAATAAATAACCCAGCAGATATACGAAAGTAATTAAAATTAATAAATAAATATTCAAACGAGACAAAATTTTGTTTCTGGTCTTATCTTAAGAAATACTACTTGCCTTATAAAAACATGAACACACTTGAAGGACTTCCCAAAGAATATAATTTATTTGAAATATTTAATACATTTAAATATTCGAACAAATTATTTCAAAAAACTCTAAAAAATGTGCACTATATTTTCAAAAAACAAATATACTTCTAGATAATCCCTTCATCAGCCGTTATTAATAGTCCAAATATCAAAATCAAAAACATAACCTACATCACTCACGTGTTAAAAGACTTAAGCTTCGAACTACAGATCAACTATATATTCAAGATTGATCTATGTTCTAACAAAATCAAAGAACAAAGTGAGTTATTTTAAGGTTTACCTAAATCCATTGACACCGTATAAAGAAATTTATTGAAGCCAAAATATAATTATATATTATATATAAAATAAAATAGAAAGGCTTTTTACTTGATAGAAGAAATATAACAAAATTTGAATATCAAAACAAATTGAAATATGTTTATCTTCTACAATTTTAATTTCCAAAAGAATTTTTTATTCAAAAACTTTTAGAATTAAATTAATGTCTAAAACAAGCACCGCTTACATTTAATAGACGTATATAATCAAAACTCAATATACAATGTCAAATGAAATAAATAACCCAGCAGATATACGAAAGTAATTAAAATTAATAAATAAATATTCAAACGAGACAAAATTTTGTTTCTGGTCTTATCTTAAGAAATACTACTTGCCTTATAAAAACATGAACACACTTGAAGGACTTCCCAAAGAATATAATTTATTTGAAATATTTAATACATTTAAATATTCGAACAAATTATTTCAAAAAACTCTAAAAAATGTGCACTATATTTTCAAAAAACAAATATACTTCTAGATAATCCCTTCATCAGCCGTTATTAATACTCCAAATATCAAAATCAAAAACATAACCTACATCACTCACGTGTTAAAAGACTTAAGCTTCGAACTACAGATCAACTATATATTCAAGATTGATCTATGTTCTAACAAAATCAAAGAACAAAGTGAGTTATTTTAAGGTTTACCTAAATCCATTGACACCGTATAAAGAAATTTATTGAAGCCAAAATATAATTATATATTATATATAAAATAAAATAGAAAGGCTTTTTACTTGATAGAAGAAATATAACAAAATTTGAATATCAAAACAAATTGAAATATGTTTATCTTCTACAATTTTAATTTCCAAAAGCATATCTGCTGGGTTATTTATTTCATTTGACATTGTATATTGAGTTTTGATTATATACGTCTATTAAATGTAAGCGGTGCTTGTTTTAGACATTAATTTAATTCTAAAAGTTTTTGAATAAAAAATTCTTTTGGAAATTAAAATTGTAGAAGATAAACATATTTCAATTTGTTTTGATATTCAAATTTTGTTATATTTCTTCTATCAAGTAAAAAGCCTTTCTATTTTATTTTATATATAATATATAATTATATTTTGGCTTCAATAAATTTCTTTATACGGTGTCAATGGATTTAGGTAAACCTTAAAATAACTCACTTTGTTCTTTGATTTTGTTAGAACATAGATCAATCTTGAATATATAGTTGATCTGTAGTTCGAAGCTTAAGTCTTTTAACACGTAAGTGATGTAGGTTATGTTTTTGATTTTGATATTTGGACTATTAATAACGGCTGATGAAGGGATTATCTAGAAGTATATTTGTTTTTTGAAAATATAGTGCACATTTTTTAGAGTTTTTTGAAATAATTTGTTCGAATATTTAAATGTATTAAATATTTCAAATAAATTATATTCTTTGGGAAGTCCTTCAAGTGTGTTCATGTTTTTATAAGGCAAGTAGTATTTCTTAAGATAAGACCAGAAACAAAATTTTGTCTCGTTTGAATATTTATTTATTAATTTTAATTACTTTCGTATATCTGCTGGGTTATTTATTTCATTTGACATTGTATATTGAGTTTTGATTATATACGTCTATTAAATGTAAGCGGTGCTTGTTTTAGACATTAATTTAATTCTAAAAGTTTTTGAATAAAAAATTCTTTTGGAAATTAAAATTGTAGAAGATAAACATATTTCAATTTGTTTTGATATTCAAATTTTGTTATATTTCTTCTATCAAGTAAAAAGCCTTTCTATTTTATTTTATATATAATATATAATTATATTTTGGCTTCAATAAATTTCTTTATACGGTGTCAATGGATTTAGGTAAACCTTAAAATAACTCACTTTGTTCTTTGATTTTGTTAGAACATAGATCAATCTTGAATATATAGTTGATCTGTAGTTCGAAGCTTAAGTCTTTTAACACGTGAGTGATGTAGGTTATGTTTTTGATTTTGATATTTGGACTATTAATAACGGCTGATGAAGGGATTATCTAGAAGTATATTTGTTTTTTGAAAATATAGTGCACATTTTTTAGAGTTTTTTGAAATAATTTGTTCGAATATTTAAATGTATTAAATATTTCAAATAAATTATATTCTTTGGGAAGTCCTTCAAGTGTGTTCATGTTTTTATAAGGCAAGTAGTATTTCTTAAGATAAGACCAGAAACAAAATTTTGTCTCGTTTGAATATTTATTTATTAATTTTAATTACTTTCGTATATCTGCTGGGTTATTTATTTCATTTGACATTGTATATTGAGTTTTGATTATATACGTCTATTAAATGTAAGCGGTGCTTGTTTTAGACATTAATTTAATTCTAAAAGTTTTTGAATAAAAAATTCTTTTGGAAATTAAAATTGTAGAAGATAAACATATTTCAATTTGTTTTGATATTCAAATTTTACTTATTTATAAATTGAGTTAATCCGTTAGATTCAAGAAAACGTACCAATACCCAAAATCATTAAGCGACAGAAACTGTCGGATTTTAAATTTCATATTTACTTTGATATTCAATCACAAGGAGCTTCAAGGAAGAGCAAATTTAGGTTTGGAATATTTCATGTTTTCGTTATATGGCAATTTTTCTCGCAAATAACTTGTATGATGTCCCCTTGAATATTGGCCCTTTTAAAAGTAGACACCCTGTATAAAGACTTTATTTTATACTTTGCTAAAGCAATTAATATCTTTTCTCTCTCTCTCTCAGAGTTAATAGAAAATTTATACTTTTGATGTATTCAGTGTGATTTTATAAATCTAACAAAACTTTTAAGTTTCTATTGAGTGTCTTCTCATACGAAACCTGCAAATTGGTTTGGATCAATACATTCTTATCTCTATATTGGATAATCTTAGACAGATAAGGTGTTCTTAGACGTTTCAATCAGAGTGTATAAACAAAGCTCTTTTTTGCGCGCTGGCTCCAGGGAAAAATGTGCTATCAGTTCACAAATGTCAGTAATTTTCCTGTTTCGTGGCGAAAATTGTCTTAAATAATTAGGACTGACTCACTGATTAGAAATCCGAGATCAAAAGTAATTCTGTTCAGCTGGTCCGTCCGTAAAGACACTAACTTTCGAAAGGACAAAGCTAGAGCCCTTAATCTTCCAGATAAGGTTTAGGTTTAATTATCAAGGATAGATTCGCATAGTTAGTATATAAAACATTCAAGCCGATATTGAATATGTTCTTCAGTCAAGCGTCCTCATATTTCCGCATCTCTGAGAATCCAATTAATCCCCGGATATATTCAGAAAGTTTGTTGTAGAACTAAGGGAAAATCCATATATTAGATGGATTATCCTGAATTCGTGAATAAGGCATACATGTAATCCCTACGATAATATTACCAACTACCGGATTTCCATCATATTGTATTCTCTTCACACAACAGGTTTTATGTATACTTCAGTTGATACAAATGTTTTCATGCGTGAAATGTTTTAAATTCTCATTAATGTCTGCATGCTTTTTAAAGGTGATGAGATACGAGTATTTATCATTCCTACTTATATATGAGAGCCACCATTACGCCTGGACAACAGATGGACAATTCTTAGTAAAGTTAAATGATATAGTTAAAAGAAGTTTTGAAAAAAAAACTATGTTAAACTATCTAAAAAATGTAAAACTTTATACTTTCTTGTGACTACAGATTCGAAGTATTACTTCGTCTTCGGACTCTGCAGTTACAAAAATTATTAAACTTCTTAATTTTGTCGGTAGTAAAACTTGTTTTTGATCATGATCAACTATACCGAGCAGTAACTGCTGAAACACTTCAATATCTAAATTCTGTTCATTCAGATATTTATAAGCACGATGCTTGTATGCAGAAACTACTTGGAGGATTGAAATGTATGGATTGGCTTGTTAAAAGTCAAAATTGAAAATGAAGTTAAGATGCCTATAACTGCTCATTGATGATTTATTAATATTATAAAAAGAAAATAAAAAAATGAAATATTGAAAAATGAAATTAATCATTCTAATTTAAATAACTCAAAATTTTTACAATGGGCCAATCAGTCCCTTCAAAATATTAACAATTACCAGGGGCTATTTCTACCCATTTGCTGCAGAGCTGCAGAAATGCTGATTTTTTTTTATCATAATAGATGACTTTTCTGGAAACAGTGAAAAATCTGAAAATTCTGGAATCTGTTAATTTCTCTGCAGAATTTGATGAATATTAGCTGAGTATTCAGAGGAAAATACCTCAAAGAAACTTCAAGAGGAATTTGAAATTATTTATTTGATGGCATGTTTGAGACTTGTCAGGAGAGAAAATATTTTGTATGAAAACTGCTCCGTTTTATTAATTATGGCTGATAAAATAATATACTACTCTGTCAAGAAAGTACCAGGAATTTTCAATTAAAACAACATTTTTACATTTAATCGTCAAAATTTATTCGATCGCCTTCAAAATAGGCTCCATTTGCTCCAATACATCTATGCCAACGGCACTTCCAATTATCGAAACATTTTTTATAGGCGCTTTCCGGGATGGACTTTAGCTCTCGCGCCGAATTTTGTTTTATGGCTTCAATCGACTCAAAACGGGTGCCACGAAGGGGCAATTTTAGTTTTGTGAAGAGGAAAAAGTCGCAGGGAGCCAAATCCTGCGAATACGGTGGTTACTGAAGCATGTTTGTTGAGTTTTTGGCGAGAAAGTCAGTCACAATCGTGAGCTCGGTGAGAAGGCGCGTTATCGTCATGCAAAATCCATGAGTTGTTCGCCCACAAATTTGGCCGCTTCTTACGGATACGCTCACGCAAACGTTTCATAACGCCTAGGTAATACTCCTTGTTTACCGTCTGACCCTCTGGAACGAATTCGTAGTGCACCACGCCACGGATATCGAAGAAAACAATGAGCATCACCTTCATTTTCGAGCGGCTTTGGCGTGGTTTTTTCGGTTTCGGCTCATTTTTTGCCACCCATTCCGATGATTGCTGGCTTGTTTGCATATCATACTCGTAGACCCAGGTCTCATCACCAGTTATAATGCGTTCCATGAATGTAGAATCGGAATTACAGCGATCCAGCATGTCTGAAGCAACCTGTTCGCGATGACGTTTTTGAAGAAAATTCAGGTCTTTCGGTACGAGTCGTGCGGCCACCTTTCTCATGCCCAAAATATCAATCAAAATCGTACGTGCGGACTCGTGGGATATCTTAAGATCATGTGCTATCTCTCTCAAGCTGGTACGACGGTTTTCCAGCACCCTTTCCTTAATTTTATCGACGTTATCTTCGATCGAAGCCGTCGATGGGCGACCACTTCACGACCGTCCTTGAAGGCTCTGTACCACTGATATGCACGAGTTTTCGATAGAGCATTATCACCAAAGGCCTTTTGCAACATTTTCAATGCATCGGCACATGAAAATTCATTTGCAACACAAAACTTTAAACAAATTCTTTGCTCAACGTAATCACCCATAGTAAAAATCGGCACGCACTCTGACATCGACTGACTTAATCAGCTGTTGCAAACACACTAGTTGACAGATCCCGCTCAAGCTTGGCATAGTAATTAAGGACAGTGGTACCAACCTAGGAAAAAAAAAATTTTACCTGCCTCATTGCCCCGCCAGATTTAAATCGATAATTCCCGGTACTTTCTTGACAGAATGTATATACATACAGCCTTTGAACATATATATATATATATATATATATATATATATATATATATATATATATATATATAAATATATATATTGTCATGGAATTTACAGTTAAAATAAATAATGACATGAATATATTAAGGAAACGACTCACCTTTGTATATAAGTTGTCTTGTTAACAAGACCAAAATTAATTAAATAATAACCATTATAAAACAAATATTAATAATTCAATTCATTAAAATACTCACAAGCTAAAATTATGAAGAAAAAGCATATTCAGGATACATAACGACTACTCAAATTCAAATTCTTTGAACGATAATCAAAAAACAGTAATCTTGTTGACAGTTTATAAAAAGAATTTACAGGGAGATTTCAATTTACAATTATTCAATATAAAACCAGCCAAAGTTGCAATAAATAGAAGTAATTTGAATTTAGATATACCATTTGAAATTGATGAAGAATTTGTTGAAAAGATTTGTTATTAAAATGAATCACATATAAACTTTAGTGAAATTGTTGACAAAGAACAAGCTAAATTAAATATAACTTACCAGAATTATGTGAATAGGACAAATTTGATCAAAATTCACTTAACTCAATGAAAGATAGCATCTACGTCAGATATTTTCAAATGATTAATGTAAGAGATATCCTTGAAAATGTTTAGGCATCAATAGAATTGTAATAGCATCTAAGCTAAAGAAATTTAATCAATTTCATAAGTAATATTAAGTATTTTATAAGTTATAAGCATTAGAAGTTGAAAATTTGTTAAGCATTAGAAGTTGACACTTGAAATACTGTACGAACGAAAAGCAAGACTTTCACTGTTCTGTTTAACATGAAACATACATCAAAATGTAGTTTAAAAAATAAGCTAATTTTCAAAAGTAATTTCAAACCAGGAAATATTGTAAATTTTGTAAAATCATCAAAAGCATCATTTTTATATAATTTTGACAGAAGCTAGTAAGCTTTGAAATTCAATTTTTCTTGAAAACTATAAATAGGGCAGACACAGAAAAAGTCGGCAGTCTCCAATTATATGCAGAGTAGAATCCTTGTCGGTCCATAATTAAAAAGTGCCAAAAAAGTATCATCATCTAAAAAAAGAAGATTATTTGGTTATTGTGAATGGAAATTGAATCTAGAAAATACATTACCTGAATGTGAATGGAAAATTATCACATAGAAATCAAGTTTCAAACGAATTGGATATATTGAAGAAAATCAACAAAGTAGCCTGTGAATTTCAGAACGTTCTAGAAGTGTTGTTTCCAACGAAACCAGTGTTATTCCTGAAACGAAGAAGGGACAATTAAAAGGAACAATCATAAATTGATGAACAAACTTACCAAAGGTATTAAAATTCAATCCTGTTAATATTTCCAGAAAGAAATTTAGAAATAGCAATCATTGTTTACATTAGAATTACGTTAGGACATTTAGATAGGGTTAGATTAACATAGAATTAGAGTTTAGGTTAATGATCACTGATTATAATATTTCAAATTACTTTCATAAAATATAATTTAAAAATTCAACCTTTTAAGAAAATTCAAATTGAACCCTCCCTCAAATATCAAATATGATTTAATAATATTTTAATTTCAAAAATTAAAAATTATAATCTTAAGAGCTAGCCGGAAACATAGAATACATTAACTACATACAAGGTTCATCTAATTAGTATTCTTTCTAAAATTTTATTAATATTAATTCCATAACAATATATATGTATATATATATATATATATATATATATATATATATATATATATATATATATATATATATACTTCAATAGAATGTATGGAAGAAATAGAATCAAATGTTTCCAACACAAAAGTTGACAGTGCTGCATCTGAGATCGGACGAATGTTGCAGGATCCAATTTTTGTTTTTTGGTTGAATTTTTTCCATCGTATTAAGCCTATTGAAGATATTTTATTTAACCAAATACAACATAGGAATAAGAAGCCCACTCTAGTACGGTATGCAATCAATGTTTTCAAAGAAAATATAGCAAGTATTAGAACTTCCATTGCCGATGTTATTGATGAGGCAAATAGACTTATTTATGACGAAGATCTTGAAACTTGAAACTTAGTACAGTAAAATTATGTGACGAAATTATTAATACTATACACGATAGGTTGAGTTTTACTGATCAGTTTAAAACTACTCACTCATTTTTCCTGAGAAACTTTTCCAATGCCTTCATATGTGAGTCCCACCGCACCTGATAACGCTCTTCCATTGTTCTGAGATCCTTATGAAATCTTTCATCTCACTTCTCACTAAAATCACCCAGATTTTCTGGAAATCAGTCTAAATACGAGTGCAGTAGGTGGATTTTTATGCTCATGTTGCATTCCAGCTCATGCAAGTTCGATAGAATGCACTCAACAAGCTCGAGATGGTCGTCAAATTTTTTTTTGCCTAGGAAATTACTCATAACCAAATCCTATGAATTTCAGCTTTCAATTTTTCCCTACTTAATCCTGGAAACTTGCGTGAAAGTAAATTGAAACATTCGCCACTTATATAAAGCGCCTTCACAAACTGTTTCATTACACCGAGTTTAATATGAAGTGGAGGAAGCATGACGGCGTTTGAGCTAATTGAAGGCACATTTAAAACATTTTTTGTACCGCACTGGCCATCTTTTTGAGACCATTGGTGTTGTCCCAAAGACACATGAAACAAGGGAACTTTGTGTATCCCCTTTGTTGACTTAAAATGAAGTTAACCATTTACAGAACCATTTGTGGTCTTGGTACTCAATTGTTTCCATAACCTTAGAGACATTTGCGTATTCTTCTTTTAAAGTCGTTGAATGTGCAATAGGTATAGACCTATACTTGTTACCGCTATAAAGCAAAATACATTTTAAACTTCTTTTATTGCTGTCTATGAAAAGACACCAATTACTTGGTTGATACATTTTTAATTCCATCTGTTGCAAAATAACAACATCGTTACAAAAAACTACATCTTGCTCTTGAGAAAAATACGGTAACAGATTTTTTTCTCGGGTACGGTAAAATGTAATGTTAGTTTCCGGAGTAAAAAAAAAATTTTTTTTAACAAGATGCTAAAATTTCAGAAGCTTCCTTCGGTAAGTTCAGATCTCTCACTAAGTCATTTAGTACTTGCTGATCAAATGATTGAGGTTCTGAAAGTCTAAATTTGTAGTATCAGAATCTTTACTTGATGCATTTCGATCGGGTTCACAGAGATTTTGATCATCAGAAGATGTAGATGTGCTGGGTTGTACCTCTCGTGATTTTAAATGAGATCGTTGAGCAGAAAATAAGTTAGGTTATGACCACTAACTTCGATTTCTAGGATTAATTCCGTTTATTTTCACAACGCAGAAGAAGCAATCGTCATGGTGATGGTTGCGAGATTCTCGCTAAATCATGGCTGTTACGAAAATTATTACATCTCTTTTTCTACTGGAACATAACCCTACATATACCACATATTTCTGTTATACAATATGAGGAACCTGATAACACAATTTCATTTTAAAGTATTGATGATTTGCAGTGTTCCCAAAGTCCGCAATAGTTTTTCGATATTTTGCGAATATACACACATCGTCGAAAGTCTTGGCTCCCCTAGGTTTCTCAAGAAATGAACAATCTATGTTCTGGAAATGACATGAATATATACCTCCAATTCAACTGCAATATATTGGATAGTAAATCTTTGTTTGTTACTCTTTGCTTTATGCAGGATGATAAAAATAGGAAAAATGAGAAAAGATCTAAATTTATCGATTATTTATTTTTGATTAATTATAGTTATTCCACAACTGAATCCAAATTCAATAGTCCGTATTACCACCTCTTCTTTCAATCAACTGCTCAATACGCCTATGCATCCCATGAATCAATTAATTAATGAAATTCATATCGTTCCATTCTTCCTGAAGGGCTAAACTCAATTCCTGAAAAATTGAAGGTGGGTTTTGGCGATTGGATATTGCTCTCCTTAAGTAATCCCATACGTGCTCAATTGGATTCATGTTTGGTGAGTTTGCTAGCCAGTTCATTCTCTGGATATTATTCTCTTGGAGAATGTTTTGAATCCTTCGTGTGCGGTGTGGTGGGGCGTTATCATCCTGATAACGCCCAAATTATCCCCAAATTCCTTGCGCAGAGGAACATTGATTGGTTCAATGATATTTTCTACGTAGATAGCACCAGTCATTGTTCGGTCAACGATAATAAGAGGGGTACGGCGACCGATCATTATGCCCCTCAGCACATTATTTATCCGCCTTGAAAGCGCACAACTTCCCGGGCGAAATTGAGTTACTCTAGTCTGCCTGGACCTCTCCAAAACTTTTCTCGTCGACTATCACATTGTAAACCAAATAGTGACTCGTCCAAAAAAATTACCTTGCGCCATTGTGGTAACAGGCAAGACTTTTGACGATGTGTGTATATTCACCATAAATACAGCCAAAACAATCGGCATTAAGCACACAACATTTTTTTGACGAAGCCATATCGAAAACAACAATAAAATATATTTGAGTGTTCAATAAAAAACCAGAATCTAAGTAGAAACAGTACATGAGGGTAGTTCGCTATAACTCAAAAACAAAAGCCGTTAGAGAAAAATTGTTGCTATATTTAGAAAATACGCATCAATTTGAGATTGAAACGTAGAAAAATCACAGGAAACAAATAATTTTTGTTGTTGATCAGTATATTCTCTTAAATTTCATTCATGCTCGATATGAATTTATGAACAACACCGGCGCATTCGCCATTATGTAGCAATTTTGTTATTTGCCGAAAGGACGTACGCTAACAGTGATTTACGTGACAAATAGAATATAGATATTATTAACGCGCACATGTGAAAATTTGTTCAATTGGGCTGCAGTCCTGTAGTTATATGATAGCGTTAATGATGTAAATACGTGTTACGTATATTTTGTTAATAGTTGAATGAAATTAAGTGAATAAGACATTTTCACTTTATATCACTTTTTATTACTGAGTACACAGTAAACTTGATAGGGATCTTGATTAAAAAATACGATGTGAAAATAATTTTCACGTAATATTGGCACTGCTAAACAAATAAAGGATAAATGGGTTAGGACACCCTCTTCAGAATCACAAAACTTTAATAATGCGAAGTTCCGTCTATATATTAAGACATCATCACAGCTAAAAATACACAACAAAATATTCTAGATTATTCAACACATACTAGAGATTCACCTAGAATTAGTTGTTGTTTGTAAATGGTGTAACTAAATCATTCAATATACAGTTTATGCATGAAATTCAGTCAACATTCACAATCCCAAATAATAAAATTGTCGAAGAACAGTACATCAGAGATCATAAAATTCAAAAAATAATTATATCGAAGGTGAATATACTTGATGTACAAAAACTTAAAAAAATATAGAATAAAAACAGACGTATTCGAATCCGAACACAAAATACATATGTTTATGTTATTACTTCTCTTCGTTGGTCTCTATTCGTCTTATACATATTAAGAAGGTTACTATATGTCGTACATAAATTTTGTGTGTTCTACCATTTACCGTAGTACCATGTACCGTTAATATTTATACAGATCATTTCGCCCATGTATCTTTTTTATAAATATCCTCATAATCTAACATCTTGACATTTTCAAAATCAAAAACTTGTAATTCATTAAAATCATGCTTGGATGAAATTGTTTCGTAAATATTGCTTAGTTTGTCTTATATAACTTTTATCACAGTTCATGTAGGGTACTTGGTAGATTACATTGGACCGTTGGAGAAAAAGGGGTTTATCTTTCAGTTTAGAAAACAAGCACAATCTTTTTAGTTTTATAATAAACAAATTTGATCGAAACATTATTTTTCTTGAGCATTAAGTCGAGCTTTAATGATAATGATGGTATAAATGAAAAACTACAATATTTTACTGTTTCGTTGTATTCATTTATATTCTGTAATATCTAAGACCGAGACAATCAAAAATTATATTCTGTAGTTTTTCACATGCGTAATCAAATTTGTTAGTTCGTTCAATCATTCCATTAATCAAATTAATGGGATAACTATTCAGTTTTAGTTTTTCTCTTATAAGATTAATATTTTGAACTTTGAACTCAGGACTGCTCAAGTTCTTCACTCTATGAATCAATCCCTTAATTAAGGCTTTTTTGTGTTTAAAATCGTGGTTGTAAAAATAATTCAATAATCTCCCTAAGCTGGGGGCTTTTTCCAACCACGATTCTAAACACAACAAAGCCGTAATAAAGGCAATCAATCATTCATAAAGTGAACAGCTTGGGCAGTCCTGAGTTCAAACTTAAAAATATTAACCGTATAAGAGAAATACTATAACTAGATAGTTATCCCATTGGTTTTTTCAATTGAATGAACAAACTGAAAAATTCAATTACACATGTGAAAGACCACAGAACAAAAATGAATACAACGAGATAGTAAAATGTTATTGTTTTCCATTTATATCATCATTATCGTTAAAGCTCGACTTAGTACATAAGAACAAAAAAGTTCCGATCAAATTAACGTTTTACAATACGAAAAAGAAAGGAGCATTGCTTTCTAACTGCAAGATGAACCGTCTTTTCCCCAACGGTCCAATGTAATCTACCAAGTACCCAGCTTGAACTGTGATATAAGTTATATATGACGGACTAAGCAATATTTGTAATACAGAATTAGACAACACAATTATGATTGCCAGACAAAGCACTGTACTGAGATTGATAAAACAGCTTTAGCCAAACATCACTTTAATTAATTACATGTTTTTGATTTTGAAAATGTCAAGATGTTTGATTATGAGGATATTTATTATAAAAGATGAATCAGCAAAATGACCTATGGATATATTAACTCTACAGTAAATGATAGAACATACCCACAAAATTTAAGTACGACATAATAACCTTCTCAATATGTATAAAACCAATAGAGGCCAACGAAGAGAAGGAATAACATAAACATTTGTATTTTGTGTTCGGATTCGAATACGTTATTTTACATTATTTTAGGATATTTTATCTCAAGTATCTTCACCTTTCGATATAATTATTTTTTAAATTTTATGACCTCTGATGTATTGTTCTTTGACAATTTTATTATTTGGGATTGTGAAAAATGACTCAATAAAATAGAAAAAGGCTTTTTACTTGATAGAAGAAATATAACAAAATTTGAATATTAAAACAGATTTGACGTACATGGAGTTAAAAATGGAAGCCAACAAAGGAAAAATCCGGTAAATTTTACAGTTTTTCTTCGATGAAGGCAAAATGCAAACCAGATAGCTGAAATTGTGAATAAAGTATATGGTTCCGATACTGTAACAGCTAATTACGTACAATTTTAGTTTCATCGATTCCATTCAGGTATTTTTTATGTTAAAGATGCACCTCGCACAGGCAAGCCCGTAGTCGAAAATGTACTACTCTCGACAACTGAACCGTTTGAAGCTGGTGATTGACCAGAAACGTCCATAATTAATCCAGAAGTGGTGCTGTGTTCTACCAGGACAACGCCAGGCCACCCAATTATGTAGTGACTAGCCATGAACTCCAGAAGCTTGGTTGGGAAGTTTGGATGTATCTGCCCTAAAGCCTGGACTTGGCACCATGCGATTATTATCATTTTCTCGCATTGCCAAACTTACTGAGTGACAAGAAATTGGCATCAAATGAAGATTGTGAAAATGGCAACAAATTATAGAACAAAACGGTGCATATTTGACCTGAATCGGACAATATTGAACAGGTTAAATGAAGTCTTGAAATTCACCCAAAAATAATGGATATTTTTCCTCAACATATTATATATAGCTTTCATTGGTTTTCAAAGCCTGATACTGAATTGTAATCTATCATCTATGGAAAATGCACGAATTGATTCCATTTGTACACATTAGCTCTTGAGAATGTATTTAAAGACAGTGAATGACAAAAAATTGCAATAAATGTCTAATGGCACATACTTAAAAAACCCTCACTTTATTGATTACATATTACAGATATCGATGACATCAAGTAAATCGACTTGATGCTTCAGAGTTTGAACGAAGGGGCAAAAGATATAAGTATAAAAATGAACACATCGAAGACAAAAATAATGACCCCAGACAACACTCAGATCTGTTATCTGTTATATGATATCAGTTATTATTTAGTTTATATTTTTAATTCTTGAATTAGAAAATTATAACAAAATATTCATCTTATTAACTCATACAACCTCCATTTAAATGTAAACACTTGACTTAACGTCGAGGTACAGCCAAAACTAGATCACCTCTCACTCTCATTTTAGGTGATGGTAGTCAAGGATTGTAAAACTGACTGAATTAAATCAACTTCATTTCATGGCGATGCTTGTTCAATTCCAATCTTCATTAGTCCTCATATGTTTTCAACGGAACAAATATCTGGTGAAGCTGCTGGCCATGAAATGGATGTAACTTGGTGTTCTTTCATCTAAGCTTGAGTATAGGCCGAAGTATGACATCTTGCATTATCCTGCTGAAAACGCCACCCTCTGGATATAAAGCATGCACTGTTTGAATGACAAAAAAGTTTAGAATGCCACAATACCTTTCACTATTAATGGTACCATACTCTATAGAGAGAGGCGTAGCACCACGCTGAGATATTGCTCCCCAAACCATTATTTTGGTGAGAAATTTGAATGGTCAAAGGTTGTTTTGATAGGATTTTTAAGTGATTTCCACCAAGTTGGAAAGTTTCCGTTTTTTTTAGAATGGATAGAACATTAAATTGAAATAAAACACATTTAAATTCAAATTGAAGCCAAATTTCTTTTTATTTTAAAGATTCAATATTCAAATTTTGTTATATTTCTTCTATCAAGTAAAAAGCCTTTTTCTATTTTATTTTATATATAATATATAATTATATTTTGGCTTCAATAAATCTCATTATGGAATGTCAATGAATTTAAATATAACCTTAAAAATAACTTACACTGTTCTGCGATTTTGTTAGAACATAGACCAATCTTGAATTTTAAAGTTAGTCTGTTTGAAGCATCCATCCTTAACACGTGATTGTTGTGCTATAGTTGTAGTTATTTGATTTTGATATTTGGAATATTATCTAGGACCGAAGAAGAGATTACCTAGAATTATATTTATTTTTCAAGATATAGTGCATGTTTTGAGCGATTTCTGAAATAACTTATTTGAATATTTAAATATATTGAATATTTCAGAAGAATTATATTCTTTGAGAAGTCCTTAAGTTGTGTTCATGTTTTTAAAAGGCAATTGGTGTTCTTAAAGGTAAGATACCAAACAAAATTTTGTCTTCTTTAAATATTTATTTATTAATTTTAATGACTTTCTTATATCTGTTGGTTTATTTATTCCATTTGACATTATATATTGAGTTTTGATTATATACGTCTATTAAACGTAAGCGGTGCTTATTTTAGACATTAATTCGATTCTAAAAGTTTTTTGGATAAATTTTTTTTTGAAATTAAAATTGTAGAAGACTAACAGATTTAATCTGTTTTGATATTCAAATTTTGTTATGTTTTAAAAATAATTTCCGGCATATAAACCGTATTTGACCAGAATAATCTTGGACCACTTTTTCGAGTAATTCAGGCCTTATTTCATCAATAACACGAGTTATGTTGGCTTCCAAAGCATCTATTCTTTCGGGTTCATCAGCATAAAGCAATGACTTGACATAACTCCAAAGAAAATAATCCAGTGGAGTTATGTCGCATAATCTCAGATTATGCGACATTTCTCGAAATAATCTTATCGCCAAATCTTTCTTTCAATAAATCAATTATTACGGCAGCAGCATAAGGTGTAGCACCATCTTGTTGGAACCAAACACTTCTGGGTCAATACCTTTCAAATTTTGAAACAAACAATCATTGATCATCGATCTGTAACGAGCACCATTCACTGTAACATTAGCTCCAGCATCGTTTTGAAAGAAATGTGGGCCGATGATGCCTCCAGCGTGTAGAGCACACCATACAGTGCATTTTTCAGGATGCAATGGAACCTGCAGAACTTCTTGAGGATTGTTTTCAGCCCATATAAGGCAATTTTGCTTGTTTACATAGCCGTTCAACCAGAAATGAGCTTCTTCACTAAACACAATTTCACTGTAAAAAAGTGGACCAACTTCAAGCTGTTCTAGGGCCGAATCAGCAAACAAACGACGCTCATTATGGTCAAGTGGCTTTCGTTCTTGAACCAGTTGGTTCTTGTATGGGTGTCGACCAAGATTTTTACGCAAAATTTTCCATGTGGCGAATGCACAGAGTACAACTTGTTGTGTCGACGAATAGATAAATCTGGATCATCATTAACACTATGACTTACAGCAGCGATATTTTCTTTTGTACGTACAGTTCTTTGTCTTGTTGTTGTTGTTGCATCGAGTAGAGATAATGTTATCCGAAATCCTGATATTACCCTGATACTCCTAGATGTTCTGTGAAGATCCCTCAGAAGCTTTTTCAGCTTGTGCGAGTTAGGAGTTCAGTTGCGTTCTGGATAGGCTTTGTTACTGTGATATTGCGCCACTTTCGGTCACAGCACTATTAATTTTTGTCCCAACAGTGAAATGATGGCCGACACCCGTCCAACTAGAAAATTTTTTTACCACCTGAACAGGATTCGAACCCGGACCTGCGTTCTACCCGCTGCAATATACGGTATGGAAACGATTGCCCTTATTCAACTAGATGCCAAGGGATTATGATAAATGAAAGTGTAATGAACCGATCTATGTTCGGTATCAGTTTGAGAGACAGAGTAAGATAGGATGATATCCGGAAAAGAACTAAGGTCAAGAACATAATCGAAAAATTACAGAGCTGAAATTGCTATGTACGGGCCATGTGCGAGAATAAAAGATGAGAAATGGTACTGAAGTTGTTGAGGTGGAGACCAAAAGAGGCTAAACGAAGTATACGTATAACTTCCCTGCAGTGGTCGAATGACAGCAGTTTGAGCTGGTGTCAGAGAGCCCATGACAGAGCACATAGAAAGAACTAGTATAGGCCTATGTTTAGGAGTGGACGTACCAGAACTGAAGAAGATCCAGAAAAGAACTTCTGACATGTAGAAGATTTTCTCTCTTTTTGAAGATTCCATAGTAATCTAAAAGTATTAGTACTTGAAATTTTAGGCTAACTTCGATTCAAAACTTGAGAAAACAGACACTTGTATGAAATGATAGCGCCTGGGTAGGAATGCAAGAGAAAGCTTCCTTAAAAAAAGAAATAATAAATAAATATTGACCTTGGTTATATGACCTACGTTCTAATCTTCGTATTGAAATGAAGACATTCAAACTTCTTAAATTAATGATATCTTTTTCGATACATTATGGAAGAATTGAGAAATACTCACCTCAACTTGGGCAATTCACAATAAACCCATTCGGAAACATCCTCAATTCTAACTTCCCTGTGCGTTGATGTCAGATCCAACTTGTTACCGGCTACCACAATCGGGATCTCTTGGAAGTCCCCTCTTTGTTCCCTGATTTCCTCGAAACACTGCTTTATGCACTGCAAGGACGGAGCTGAGGTCACAGCATATACTAGAAGGAAGGCGTGGGCGGTTGCGATGCACAATCTGCGCATAGCAGGGAACTGCATGTCACCCGAGGTGTCTAGTATGTCGACCTACGCAAGAAACATTGTGAGATAATAATCTTTGTACAATCTTGATGACGATATTTTGATTATAATAAATATATTATAACATATATAGTGATCCTGAAACAAGTTTGATGGTTGATTCAATGTAAATTTCGCCTCATGAGGAGCAAATTCTCTTTCACATAAACTGCTCAAAGAAATCCAATTTCGAAGATTGTGGAAATCCGCAATTAAAACAATTAAATCTCACTTGAAAAGATTGAGTCGCCACAAAATTTTTACATTTGAAGTGTTGAGTACCGTTCGTGTGCAAATTGAGGCTGTGTTAAACTCCCGCCCTTTTTTGGAATAGAGGAAAATAAAATATAATTTTTGAATCCAAAAATAAATTAACATGCAAGTGGATATATGCTAGAAGTATATACTCGCAAGAAAATTTATTTTCGTGAATAATGGATAAATTTCATGTAGATTCGACAATCTATAAAAATTTTTCAAATATGTAGTATTTTTTAAATACTATTATAGTTATTTTACTTTTTATCATAGGATTTTGCTTAGGAAGAGTTATATCTCTTTTGTATATCTTTTGTTATGAATCATTGCAATTCATCTCCCGAGTGTCTGCAATACATCGTACATTCATAGGTTGATTCATTTTCGAGTTTTACTTCTTGGTAAGTCAAAAATTCTTTATGGTCGAAACGTTTAGTCCAAGATATTTGCTACTTTTTTACTTTTGTCAACATAACTTCCAATCTTGGTCTGAAGATTTTGGGTTCCTTTGTTTATATTATGTATCAGGTTATTACTCAGTAACTTTTGCGGATATACTACTCTGTCAAGAAAGTACGGGGAATTTTCATTTATTTATTGGGTCGCCTTCAAAATAGGCTCCATTTGCTCCAATACATCTATGCCAACGGCACTTCCAATTATCGAAACATTTTTTATAGGCGCTTACCGGGATGGACTTTAGCTCTCGCGCCGCATTTTGTTTTATGGTTTCAATCGACTCAAAACGGGTGCCACGAAGGGGCAATTTTAGTTTTGGGAAGAGGAAAAAGTCGCAGGGAGCCAAATCCGGCGAATACGGTGGTTGCTGAAGCACGTTTGTTGAGTTTTTGGCGAGAAAGTCAGTCACAATCGTAGCTCGGTGAGAAGGCGCGTTATCGTCATGCAAAATCCATGAGTTGTTCGCCCACAAATTTGGCCGCTTCCTACGGATACGCTCACGCAAACGTTTCATAACGCCTAGGTAATACTCCTTGTTTACCGTCTGACCCTCTGGAACGAATTCGTAGTGCAGCACGCCACGGATATCGAAGAAAACAATGAGCATCACCTTCATTTTCGAGCGGCTTTGGCGTGGTTTTTTCGGTTTCGGCTCATTTTTTGCCACCCATTCCGATGATTGCTGGCTTGTTTGCATATCGTACTCGTAGACCCAGGTCTCATCACCAGTTATAATGCGTTCCATGAATGTAGAATCGGAATTACAGCGATCCAGCATGTCTGAAGCAACCTGTTCGCGATGACGTTTTTGAAGAAAATTCAGGTCTTTCCGTACGAGTCGTGCGGCCACCTTTCTCATGCCCAAAATATCAATCAAAATCGTACGTGCGGACTCGTGGGATATCTTAAGATCATGTGCTATCTCTCTCAAGCTGGTACGACGGTTTTCCAGCACCCTTTCCTTAATTTCGACGTTATCTTCGATCGAAGCCGTCGATGGGCGTCCACCTCACGACCGTCCTTGAAGGCTCTGTACCACTGATATGCACGAGTTTTCGATAGAGCATTATCACCAAAGGCCTTTTGCAACATTTTCAATGCATCGGCACATGAAAATTCATTTGCAACACAAAACTTTAAACAAATTCTTTGCTCAACGTAATCACCCATAGTAAAAATCGGCACGCACTCTGACATCGACTGACTTAATCAGCTGTTGCAAACACACTAGTTGACAGATCCCGCTCAAGCTTGGCATAGTAATTAAGTACAGTGGTACCAACCTAGGAAAAAAAATTTTACCTGCCTCATTGCCCCGCCAGATTTAAATCGATAATTCCCGGTACTTTCTTGACAGAATGTAGACCACAATCTTCATTGAGTGTATTCTATAGTATTTTCAGATCTGTTTATCCATAGACAAGACTCATATTATGTCTTATTATATTTAACTCTTTAGGTTTTAAAATGATGAAAAGAGATTTTTTCTTGATAGAAGAACTAATACAATATTTTAAATATTATAACAGATTCATTCTATCAAGCTCCTACAAGTTTTAATTTCAAAAATTTTTTATTCAAATACTTTTAGAATTAAATAAAATAAATGTTTTTAGAACACACGGCGTCAATTCAGTGGAAATATAGCATTAACACTTATTACACCAAACGGCATAAAATAATTCAAATAAATATAAATTGTCAACTGAAAATTATTGAAAGAATACTTGAAGAGTCCAAATTTTGTTTCGTTCCTTGTTTTATGAAAACTAAATTCATTTCCAAAAATGCAATTTATGACCTCAAGAAATTCTTCAAGAATAAATTGTTCAAAACAAGTTCATTCAAAAAAATGCCTTAAATATGCAGAAAATTTTCAAAAGGCAATTTAGAATTATCACAACTGACTTCATATTTAAAAATTAAAAATAATTTTCAAACTGAATGCAGTTTACTGGACAAACACTAGAATGAAGTGAACTTTTATAACATATTATCATTTGGTTTTAAAGGAGTCCATAAAATACCTTGCAAACTTTCTGTAATTTCTGTGACGAACATAGAACACGTGGGATTTTTAAAAGTTCACTTCATTCTAGGGTTCGTCCAGTATACTACATTGAGTTTGTCTGGTAAGATACTTTTTGTTAATTATTTTTAAAATATGAAGTAGAGCTGACGAGTTTCCGTTGTGATAATTCTAAATTGCTTCTTGAAGATGTTCTGCATGTTTAGGCAATTTTTTGAAAGAACTAATTTTGAGCAAGTTTTGTTTGAAGAAGTTCTTTTGCATTTTTGGAAATGAATTTAGTTTTCATAAAACAATTTATATTTATTTGAATTCTTTTATTTCCTGTGTAATTCTATATGTCTACTAAATTGACATAGTGTGTTCTAAAGACATTCAATTCAAATCTAAAAGTTTTTTAATAAAAAGAATAAATCTGTTATGATATTCAAATTTTTTTCAGTTTTTAACTATAGAGAGTATACATTCTGTCAAGAAAGTACCGGGAATTATCGATTTAAATCTGGCGGGGCAATGAGGCAGGTAAAATTTTTTTTTCCTAGGTTGGTACCATAATGCTCTATCGAAAACTCGTGCATATCAGTGGTACAGAGCCTTCAAGGACGGTCGTGAAGTGGTCGAAGATAACGTCGATAAAATTAAGGAAAGGGTGCTGGAAAACCGTCGTACCAGCTTGAGAGAGATAGCACATGATCTTAAGATATCCCACGAGTCCGCACGTACGATTTTGATTGATATTTTGGGCATGAGAAAGGTGGCCGCACGACTCGTACGGAAAGACCTGAATTTTCTTCAAAAACGTCATCGCGAACAGGTTGCTTCAGACATGCTGGATCGCTGTAATTCCGATTCTACATTCATGGAACGCATTATAACTGGTGATGAGACCTGGGTCTACGAGTACGATATGCAAACAAGCCAGCAATCATCGGAATGGGTGGCAAAAAATGAGCCGAAACCGAAAAAACCACGCCAAAGCCGCTCGAAAATGAAGGTGATGCTCATTGTTTTCTTCGATATCCGTGGCGTGCTGCACTACGAATTCGTTCCAGAGGGTCAGACGGTAAACAAGGAGTATTACCTAGGCGTTATGAAACGTTTGCGTGAGCGTATCCGTAAGAAGCGGCCAAATTTGTGGGCGAACAACTCATGGATTTTGCATGACGATAACGCGCCTTCTCACCGAGCTACGATTGTGACTGACTTTCTCGCCAAAAACTCAACAAACGTGCTTCAGCAACCACTGTATTCGCCGGATTTGGCTCCCTGCGACTTTTTCCTCTTCCCAAAACTAGAATTGCCCCTTCGTGGCACCCGTTTTGAGTCGATTGAAGCCATAAAACAAAATTCGGCGCGAGAGCTAAAGTCCATCCCGGAAAGCGCCTATAAAAAATGTTTCTATAATTGGAAGTGCCGTTGGCATAGATGTATTGGAGCAAATGGAGCCTAATTTGAAGGCGATCCAATAAATGTTGACGATTAAATGTAAAAATGTTGTTTTAATTGAAAATTCCCGGTACTTTCTTGACAGAGTAGTACAATGAACTTAAAACTGAGCCCTTGGTACTCAACATGTAGTCCACTACATTATATGCTTTCTGAAGGTCACAAAAACAATAATTAATCACCTACTTTTTTCATATGAGTCGGAAAAACTTTTGTATCACTCTGTATATTTGATTGTCCCTAAGTCCAATTTAATACCTATCTAATTCGATATAAAGTTAGAAAATCAGTTGTGTTCGGGTAAGGCTACGTTAAAGTGTCCTCACGTCACCTTAAGCACTTCACGATTAAATTTTGACCAGTAATAATATCTTTGAATGCAATAACCATATTTTAGTAAGATTTTCTACTGACTTTGAAAACTCACAGACAGACTTCTGTAATTGTACCATGATTCTCGTAATTTTTAAGCATGCCCTTATCA
Source organism: Megalocaria dilatata (assembly GCA_034642435.1). Taxonomy (NCBI): domain Eukaryota; kingdom Metazoa; phylum Arthropoda; class Insecta; order Coleoptera; family Coccinellidae; genus Megalocaria; species Megalocaria dilatata. The sequence goes on along the minus strand of CM067854.1, from coordinate 57,892,330 downwards.
AGAAGTAACCACTTTATTTCTTATTTATAGTGAGCGGGCGTCTGTCCACCCTACCACTGCGTCCACACGGACTATAGTGGTCATTCCTAATTTATATTTCCCCGACGAGATCCAGTTTTTGAATAAAATCGATAGTCTTGTTCGGGGGTAATTTTTTCAGTCCGTAATGGGCTATAAAATCCTGACCAAAGACCTCGAAATTAATGCAACTCACCGTTGGGCACTCTGAAGCAATGTGCATGGCGGTTGCAGTGTCCTCAAGATACATCCTGCATTCATCGCCTTCGGCCAGACTGATTTTGTGAAATTCACTTTCAGCCTGCAATGACCTGTCATAATTCCGAGTGTTCTAAATTTGGCTCTATCTGGACCTAGCGCTAGATCCGCCATGTTTTTGTTCGAAGCTGTTCCAAGGAACACCTTCGAATGATTAAGGCCAGAATGGCTCCGCCAGAAAGACCCCTGCTTATTATCACCCACTTAGTCACGTCATGTGGCATTCACAGGAATGGTTCCGGTCCTACCAGAGGCAGCGCAGCTCCAGCCAACCCCAGCCGATCTGCCTTCTCGCTACTCAAATAGTTTGAGTGGCTCGGTATCCAAATTAGAGTGATTCTGTTGTACATACCCAGCCTACTCAAAGCCGTGTGGCAACTCCAGACTGTTTTAGATGTACAACAGCTGGATTCCAGAGCTATCCGGACTATCTGTAAATATTTTGATTTTGCTATGGTCGATTTGCCGTTTTATCAGCAGACTTGCCGCAAATAGTTCTGCTTGGAATATGGTTGCGTATTGACCGAAACTCAATGAAATGCTGATTCGGTTCACTTCTACAGACTCCCGCCCACCCCCGTTCCGTTTGTCGTTCGCCAGCCGTCTGTGAACAAGCCAAGGTCGGTCCAGTATAAGTAAAAGCATTGAGTTTCAATGAACATACATTAATCTATCTAGTAATCGAATGCTCAATGATATGAGCCATTTAATTATGAATAATTATTTTCCAACCGTCGCTTTGTGAAAATTTGTGGGTTGCAATAATTTTATATACCTTCTATCAATTATTAACCTCTATTAATTTTAATTAAAAAAAAATGTATATGGGACAGTAATTTATTTCCACAAAAATGTTTGTACTGCTACAACAATTGTTTCACCACGATGTGACTTCTTCAGGTATTACATTGTACTGTCTGATGGTATTCAGTGTAACCGAGTTCAAATACATTTTTAGGTACGTGACCAAATAATGGAAGCACAAGTCATAAAAACTCTAGGTGTTTATTGGAGTTTGCTGCTAAAAATGCCATTAAGGAAAAATATTCAGTAATGGAGAATAATCGACATCTGTTTGTTCGTTCAAAAGGATTTTACGGGCATTATACCTGTTGATTTCAAGAAATTCTAAAAGTGTTAATCTAGAACTTTTGCTTTCAACTTGGATAATTTCATAATTATTGTTGAAATTATGCCTGAATTCCTTAAGATGATTAGCATATGTCGAATGTACAGAATTGGAATTGGTTCTTAAGGAATTCAGGCATAATTTCAACAATAATTATGAAATAATCCACGTTGAAAGCAAAAGTTCTAGATTAACACTTTTAGAATTTCTTGAAATCAAGAGGTATAATGCCCGTAAAATCCTTTTGAACGAACAAACAGATGTCGATCATTCTCCATTACTGAATATTTTTCCTTAATGGCATTTTTAGCGGCAAACTCCAATAAACACCTAGAGTTTTTATGACTTGTGTTTCCATTATTTGGTCACGTACCTAAAAATGTATTTTAACTCGGTTACACTGAATACCATCAGACAGTACAATGTAATACCTGAAGAAGCCACATCGTGGTGAAACAATTGTTGTAGTAGTACAGACATTTTTGTGGAAATAAATTACTGTCCCATATACATTTTTTTTCCTTTTGTTTTAATTAAAATGAGTTTCCACCAAGTAAAGACCGAATCTATCAAATATCTATAATTTTATTTTATTTATAATATATAATTATTTGGTTTCCTTAACATTCTTTATACAGATAGTCCTTGTGCTATAACAGAGGCCGTTAAATTGCCTTTCAATCTTTTAAATCAATGGTAAACAATAGAATTATTTATTTGAGCTAACATTACACTCCATTTAAATTTTACAGTATGCATTTACCAGAAGCTTTCTGAATTGTTAAAAGATGAGTAAATATTTGTTGTTGATTGATGTTATATTTTTTATTGAATATGAATTAATTGAGTACTGACGAAGCAGTCTCTCTTAAAACTTGTTTTATATTAATGTTTTTACATATCTTCAGATTTTATAGAAGGTAACTTAGTTAGATATCCAATAATATTGAATATTGTAAGTAAGATAGTGTTATGATGAAATTCTTAAGATTTTATGTTGAACATTTCTGAAAGATTTTCATAAGATTGATAAGCAAAAACAAAATTTTGTCTACTCAAAATATTCAATTTATAGAATTTAAATTAACATATTTATTTATTGGATTTTGTTATATTATTTGGATGTTTTATAATGAATGTTTATTTTATATGTCGTTTGATATAAGTGGTACTTATATGACATTAATTTAATTTAACTCCCGAAGTTATAATTATTAAATATAATTTTTTGAAATTAAATATGTAGAAGGCTAATATTAAAATATTATATTTAAATAATTTTATAAACCTTCTATCAAGTATTGACCTCTATTAATTTTATTTTATTCATAATATATAATTATTTGGTTTCCTTAGCATTCTTTATACAGATAGTCCTTGTGCTATAAAAGAGGCCGTTAAATTGCCTTTCAATCTTTTAGATCAATGGTAAACCACAGAAATATTTATATATAGTTAACCGTTACACTACATTTAAAAATTTTTTCCAGAAGCTTTCTGAATTGTTGAAAGGTGAGTAAATATTTGTTGTTGATTGATGTTATATTTTATTGAATATGAATTAATTGAGTACTGACGAAGCAAAGTCGCTCTTAAAATTTGTTTTTCAGTAATGTGTTTACATATCTTGAGATTTTATAGAAAGTAACTTAGTTATATATCCAATAATATTGAATATTCTAAGTAAGAGAGTTTAATGATGAAATTCTTAAGATTATGTTAAACATTTTTGAAAGATATCTGTTTTCATAAGATTGATAAGCAGAAACAAAATTTTGTGTACTCAAAATATTTAATTTATAGGATTTTGGTTATTTGTTTATTGGATTTTGTTATATCATTTGGATGTCTTATAATGAATGTTTATTTTATATGTCGTTTGATGTAAGTGGTACTTATCTGACATTAATTTAATTTAATTCCTGAAGTTATAATTATTGAATATAATTTTTTGAAAATAAATATGTAGAAGGCTAATATTAAAATATTCAAATAATTCCATATACCTTCTATCAAGTATCAACCCCTATTCATTTTATTACACTGATCCATCGTAATCGTTATTAATTTCTAGAGCTTTTATGCTATCATTTGTTTTCTGTCCTAACAACACAATATTCATTGTATTGGATCAGTCTAACTGCAGATGATTTATTGAGCACCATTTTTTTAAAGTTTCGATTGAACATTCATATATGTATTTCAAAATACAAATTTTATCAATGATCTTTTTCTACTTGAAAATCATAATAACTGACTTTTCTGACGATAATTTCGTTCGGGGGACTTTTCTCACAATAAAAAAATATTTTGTGTAATATTACGTTATAAAGGATAGACCATTCAAAATTTTCATTTCTGATCGGCTATAAATAAAAATCTAACGAATATTTCTCCAAAAATATAAGTTTATTGAAAAGTCTGAACCTTGAAATTTACGAATGAAATATAATATTATCCATATGACCGCCATCACTGACTACAGTACCCCATACAATTGTAATAAAGGGCCTATGTTTTACTTAGAAATAAGGAAATACATTTTTCTCTAAAAAAGTTTATTAAAATAACACTCGGAGACTTGAGAGGACCGTGGCTGATAAGCGGCATAATAGTTGCATAAACAGCGGGTGAGAATCTTAAAGAAATAATGTATTAATCAATAGATCGATTCATTTAAATTTAAACGAGGAGGTCTTGGGAACGGAAGTTCGCTATTATGATTTTAGTGCAGACGATACAAAGGAAGTCAAGGCTAAGATTGGGAATTCTCAGTAAAGTCGAGATAAGAAATCAACAAGTCAAAAGATTTGGATGGTCTAGATGTGTGTAGGCGTTGAAGCGATTTGAACTTCGAAAAAGCCGACGTAGGAAAATTTTGAACAGGAGAATAGAAGCCAGCGTTTTGGAAGTTCGAAAAAAAAGGAGTCGTCGTTAGGCATTGGTGAAAGACAATCAGTAATCGGTTTGTGGTCGGGAAGTTTAGTTTAATTCCGTTTGAAAAATAGAGGGCTAAAATATAAGGTTTGTTCTTCAATAGGTATTGTGCCTTTGGGCTTAGGCCAACACCCTCCGTGTAGAGGGTTCGCCTATAGATAATGGTATCTGGTTTTGTGGATCGGTGTCCCGAAAAAGGTAGGATTTATTATTCTGCAACTTCACTAACATCTTTGATTGGTTTTAAATAGAAATTACTTACAAGTATTAACGACAATGTAACTTATTGAAATTAACAGTCCAGGGTCCTGTAGTCTTCCAGAAATTGATTTAAATAATAATTATGATTTGATTTTGGAATATCATTTTTTCATTGATTGCTTTTCAAAAGATTGTGAAAAATTGTTTGTAACTTCATTAACATCTTTTAATTGGTTCTGAATATAAATTGTCTATAAGCGAGAACGAAAGTATACTCATTAAAATTGACAGTCCAGGGTCCTGAAGTCTTCCAAAAATTGATTTACATGATTGCTATGATTTGATGTTAGAATATCGTTTTACATCAATTGCTTTTCAAAATACTGTAAAAGATTGTGAATATTGAAATTTATATCGATAACATTCAATTCATTATATGTGATATCTCATGTAAATGTGTTATTTTTGCTCTATTCATCTCCTCAGAAAGTACTGTTAAAACAAAAGACTTGTCCTTCGTGCGACGAGCACGAACCCCAAGTTCTTTCCAAAAAGAGAGTTTAGTAAGGTAAGTAAATGATTTGATATATCTTCGAGTTGGGAACTAGATTCAGGAATTATGAGTAGAATGTAGTAAATGATGACAGTGTTAAGAGTAAATATTCAGAAAAAGGTTTATATTGGATATTATTTCGTTTTTTCTTGTTTAATTATTTGAAAAGTGAAATTAACTTCTTTGCTTTTAAAGTAGGAAATATAAAAGTTTCACACACATTTCCTGTTTCATAATGAGATAAATAACCTCATATATAGAGGGAAACGACCCTGAGTGTGTTACAGTTCAATTGGTGTGTTACACAATCTACCCAATTTTTCAGTACATTGCCCATTGTTCGGGGCTTAATCTCATGAATGGCAAATTCGATTTCGTGTTTCAAGGCATCAATCATTTCTGGATCGTTAGTTTAATACTTGTTCTGAACAGATATTCACAAAAAATTGTCCAAATTGTCCTTTGGAAATAAATTTTTAATATTTTCCAGTTTTGTTCAAAAACAAAATCAACCGTTTCATTAATTTCAAATATTAAACTAAATTTCTGTCAAAACATGAATTAAAGAAGTGTTTCCAGACTCGAAATAACCACTCCTTCAAAATGCAAACTCTAGATGGCTCACTCTTTATAATTTGTAAAAAAAGAATGAGCTGATATTTCGTTATGTTAATGTACATTATAAACAGTGAATGTTGAAATGATAAATGGAAATTTCGCATTGCGCAATTTGTTCTTCTTAATAATCTGCAATTGAAGAAGATATTAACATTAATACCATGGAAGATATAATTAATTAAGATAAGACCTATCTATACAATCTTGTGGAATTAAATATGTAGAAGGCTATTTTTTTAAAATTTTTAAAAATTTTTTAAAATATTTAAATAATTTTATATACCTTCTATCAAGAATTAACCTCTTTTTATGTTATTCAACAATTCAATAATTCTTTAACAGGTTCTAGGTCCAGGGATATAATAATTCAAACTTTTTGAAGAAAAGGCCAACTTTCGTTGAAATGAAAAACATGAACTACAGCTTCAAAACCCTTTTGAATTGCCTGAAGTTACGATATTACAATGAAATTTTAAAATCCATACAAAACAAATATTAAACTTTTTCATAAGTGAGGAAAATTTTCTGTTTTTTTTGTTGATGGATCAAATAAACTCCTTCAGCTTACATTTCTATCATGTTTGGTTTTTGTCGTATGTGAAATGTGAAATTTTGGAGATGACAACTAACTACTGGCCGCATGAGAGACTGTCGAAAGACTCAGGTGGTATAATCTGCGGCTTTCGGAGGAAGCGTGCATAACGATGGCACGATGGAACTGAAGAATAATGGGTTCAAATTTTATTTGGAAAATTGTTTTATTTTTTTATATTCATTTTTATTTATGTCCTATATTTTCTATAAAATAACAATATGCAGTATTTAGATTTTCAAAGTGGGTTCTCTTATTAATTGAGTTTGGGTCTTGTTTGATAGATATCATCTCATGCATTAAACGTTTTTTAAAATTTTTTGTTTGCCTAGAATTTTGATAGATCCCGGATTGAAATTGAAGGGATGAAGGGTATTATTCACATGTTCTGCTGAAGCGGTGTTATTTTTCTTGTTTGTCAGTGGATTAAAGATATTCAAGGAGTGTCTTTTGTGAACAGAGATCCTGTCCTTTAGATACCGACCAGTTTGACTGACCGATGTATGTTGATTGATAGTCGTTTGCAGAATATTTTATATATGGTATCACTAATGAATTCCTTCGGAGTTGCACTTTTAGTTTGAAAAGTTGTTTAACTGTGTTGTCAGATTTAAATACTACGTTTATTATATTATATTTATATATATGTATATTATTTTGAAATATTTTTGGGCTTCCTTTTCCTCTGATTGTTGGCTTTGCTTCTTTGTTGAGAATTTTCTTCATGAACTTGGTGGAATAGTCATTATTTTCTAGGATTGATTATATTTTAGTGATGTTATTTTTCTGAAATTCGCTATCCGAAAGTTTGAACGCTCTAAGTTTCAAATTATTTTTGATCTTTATATTTTGTGTCATATTATTAAATTCTGTATCTGAAATAGTTATTCCGTATTTAAGGGTTTACAGTCTTCAAACAAATTTTTGGACTAGGTATTATAAATAATTTGGCACCAGTAACAACCGACATAGTAATGGTGGAAGTTGAGAATAAAGCTATTGGAAAATTAAGCCTTAAATTACCATTTTTCAAAAGATATGTTGATGACATTGTCACATCTATTCCATTTGATCATGAAATCTAAACAGTTTTTAACATCATTCATCCCCACTTAAAATTCACCATTGAATTAAAAACACAGAACAACTCACTACATTTCCTAGATTCATTACTAATAAGAAGGAAAGACAAAACAATAATAGACTGGTACCAGAAACCGATATTTTTTGGAAGAATTCTGAATTTTCACTCAAATCATAATATGACACAAAAAATAAACATCATAAATAAATTGAAACATAGACTTCAAAACTTTCAAATGGTGAATTTTACAAAAATGACATCACTAAAACACAATCAATCCTAGAAAACAATGACTATCTCACTAAGTTCAAAAAGAAAATTATTAACAAAGAAGTAAGAAGCAAAGCCAACAACCAGAGGAAAAGGAAGCCCAAAAATATTTCAGAATAATTTACATAGAAGACTTGGCAGAAATAATTTTGAAAAAAATCACCAAAATAAACTTAAACGTAGCATTTAAATCTGACAACACCGTTAAACATCTTTTCAGGAAATCTAAAGTACAACTCCGAAGGAATTCATTAGTGATAACATGAGTATATAAAGTATTCTGCAACGAATGTCAATCAACATACATTCTGTCAAGAAAGTACCGGGAATTATCGATTTAAATCTGGCGGGGCAATGAGGCAGGTAAAATTTTTTTTCCTAGGTTGGTACCACTGTCCTTAATTACTATTCCAAGCTTGAGCGGGATCTGTCAACTAGTGTGTTTGCAACAGCTGATTAAGTCAGTCGATGTCAGAGTGCGTGCCGATTTTTACTATGGGTGATTACGTTGAGCAAAGAATTTGTTTAAAGTTTTGTGTTGCAAATGAATTTTCGTGTGCCGATGCATTGAAAATGTTGCAAAAGGCCTTTCGTGATAATGCTCTATCGAAAACTCGTGCATATCAGTGGTACAGAGCCTTCAAGGACGGTCGTGAAGTGGTCGAAGACTTGATAAGATAACGTCGATAAAATTAAGGAAAGGGTGCTGGAAAACCGTCGTACCAGCTTGAGAGAGATAGCACATGATCTTAAGATATCCCACGAGTCCGCACGTACGATTTTGATTGATAATGTGTAATTCCGATTCTACATTCATGGAACGCATTATAACTAATGATGAGACCTGGGTCTACGAGTACGATATGCAAACAAGCCAGCAATCATGGGTGGCAAAAAATGAGCCGAAACCGAAAAAACCACGCCAAAGCCGCTCGAAAATGAAGGTGATGCTTATTGTTTTCTTCGATATCCGTGGCGTGGTGCACTACGAATTCGTTCCAGAGGGTCAGACGGTAAACAAGGAGTATTACCTAGGCGTTATGAAACGTTTGCGTGAGCGTATCCTTAAGAAGCGGCCAAATTTGTGGGCGAACAACTCATGGATTTTGCATGACGATAACGCGCCTTCTCACCAAGCTACGATTGTGACTGACTTTCTCGCCAAAAACTCAACAAACGTGCTTCAGCAACCACCGTATTCGCCGGATTTGGCTCCCTGCAACTTTTTCCTCTTCCCAAAACTAAAATTGCCCCTTCGTGGCACCCGTTTTGAGTCGATTGAAGCCATAAAACAAAATTCGGCGCGAGAGCTAAAGTCCATCCCGGAAAGCGCATATAAAAAATGTTTCGATAATTGGAAGTGCTGTTGGCATAGATGTATTGGAGCAATTGGAGCCTATTTTGAAGGCGACCCAATAAATTTTGACGATTAAATGTAAAAAAGTTGTTTTAATTGAAAATTCCCGGTACTTTCTTCACAGAGTAGTACATCGGTCAAACTGGTCGGTATTTAAACTACTTGAATATCCTTAATGCACTGAAAAACAAGAAAAGAAATAACACCGCTTCAGCAAAAACACCCTTCATTCCTTCAATTTCTATTCGGGATCTATCAATATTTTAGGCAAACAAAAAAATTTCAAAAAACGTTTAATGCATGAGATGATATCTATCAACAAAGAACCCAAACTCAATTAATAAGAGAACCGACATTGAAAGTCTAAATACGGCATATTGTTATTTAATAGAAAATATAGGACATGAATAAAAATAAATATAAAAAAATAAAACAATTTCCAAACAAAATTTATACATATTATTCTTCAGCTCCATCGTGCCATCGTTATACACGCTTCCTCCGAAAGCCGCAAATTATTCCACCTCAGTCTTTCGACAGTCCCCCATGCGGCCAGTAGTTGTCATCTACAAAATTTTACATTTTCCATACAACAAAAATCAAGCGATATAAAAATCTAAGTTGAAGAAGTTTATTTGATCCATCAACAAAAAAACAGAAAATTTTCCACACTTATAAAAATTTTTTTATATTTGTTTTGTATTGATTTCAAAATTATATCGCAATATCAACTTCAGGCAACTCAACAGGATTTTGTAGTTGTAGTTCATGTTTTTCATTTCAGAGCCCTGATGAAGATTTTGTAATAAAATCGAAACTAGTTGGCCTTTTTCTTAAAAAGTTGGTATTATTATAACCCTGGACCTAAAGCCTGATAAAGAATTATTGAATTAAAGAAGATATAAACTAAAGCCTAGCTCCAAGATAACTCAATTTTATGACTGACCTTCTCTGTATTTGAACCATTGGAAATAATCTCATGTATATCTAACATGATATGAGGTTCAGATATACTGATCTTGTGATGTCTTTGATACCCGACTTTTTTCTACTTGAAAGTGGATGTTAATTATCTCCTATTTTTAATTTCAAACAATGTAGAGAAATTCATTACAAGTAACTTATTTCTGAAATTATAAAATTATGAAACATAAGTGAGTCTAATAATATCATATCATCAAGTTTCTATTTCTCATAAACGAAGTTGAACAAGCCGTAAAGATGATCTGCATAACAATTCTAAACTCAAACAAGTCCGATTAGGTTTTGTTAATCGCTGGGACATAAGTAGCCGACATGCGCATGTCGGCTACTTATGTCCCAGCGATGTCGATGTCCCGGCGACTTGTTTATTTCAATCATCACTGCCCTGTAATGTGCAACGACTACAAATCTGCCTCCCACCTATATTCGCTCTGCACAGGAAATCCAATGTATTTATTATATGCAAGCGCCATCCAGTGCACACAAATATAAAAACTCGACATAATCCAGCGAGCCAATTTAAGCAAAGAATTGTATTCCCGATTTTTTCTAACGTAACAAACGCAGAAAACTTCCCTCATCAATTGAGATAAGTACTTGAGAACTCTCAATATTTTCCTGCTATTCATCAAGGAAATTATTCCATTTTCTTACCGAATTTCAAAATTAAGTAAAGAACGCCGGCGATGATCATAATTGGAATGCTAATTTGATAATTTGAAAACATTGTGATTTTTATATGAAGATAGAGAACATACCTTGAGAGTCATGTGTCCTAGATCAAATTCTTTGCTATACAAGTCCTCAATTGTGCTTCGATATTTATCGGTGTAAGTATTTTCTAAGAATCTCTTCACTATACAACTCTTTCCTACACCTGCTCCTCCCAAGACAACGAGTCTGGTCCTCTCGTAATCTGCCATATTTATCTAGAATTGTTCCCTTGTTTCACTCATATATAATTGTAGTCAAAATATATACTCTTCTTATATTCATAGTTTGCGTTGATTTTTGTTTGATTCTTGCAATGTATACATTCTTCCAAAAATGCGTGTACAAATGGGCACGCTCTTGATGATGTAACGATAAGTACTGAATTATTTGTGATAGCAGCGGTTGTGAAATTTTCTTTTGCTGTTTGAAGGTATCTGAAAAAAATACAAAAAATAAATTTCAATTAGACAAAGGGCAAATTCAATTCATAACATAATATTCTTTCAGATTGGTCTTGGAGGATCATTCTTATGATTTTAAATTGAAAAATTTCATTCAAAATGAGAAATTTTTTCCTGTGTTGAAAGATTATTCCGAATATTAGTGGATCATTAGTAGAATTAGTTTTCTCATCAATTGGAGTACCGGCGGATATATCACCCAAAATCTAGGAAGTATGAGCTGTGGAAATGAAAAGTTCTTCGAACTGGAACAGTGCAACTTAGATCTGTGCAGCATTCAATAACTCATGTATACTCGAATAGCTATCGTCGATCGTCGGAATACAACTTGCAGACATGTATATGTCGATACTCAAGAATCAACCAGCGAACTGTACTTCCGATCACTACTGCAATTACTAATTGGGGAAAATTTCCCATTCCCAAGTAATATTCCATTATGATAAAAAAGATTCAAATTAATTGGACCATAAAGAAGTGACAATTTTGCAATGCAAATCATGAATAATATTTGTAATTCTAGATGGTCTTCTTTGATTCAAAAAGGTTTGTTCACATTTCACTGATGAAAGAGAAAATTAACGTAGGCTATCTCAGACCTTTGAATCAATAACTTAATCCCTAGTTATTCTTTTAATCACAAAACAAGAAATTAGTACTTTTGGAGAGTAGTGTACATTACTCAATTAGATGAATCTAATCCGATTACAGTGGAAATCATATACAGATATGAAATACTGTCGGCAATATAGGAAACTCATTGTTGATCTAAAGGATCACGAATGTCCAGTGGAGCAATGGAAGAATTAGCGCGATACGATGACGAATAAACGACTGCTCTCTCTCTCTCTCTCAATAGCAGTGAGGGGATGCTTCGATCGAAACGAGGCTCTGCACTGCTTTCAGTTCAGCAATCAGAATCATTCGCACTTCAAACGTGGAATTCGTTAGTTTATATCTGTTAAAACTAAAGTAAATCGAACTGTTCAGTGTAGAATAAAAAATTCAGATCATAAAATTTTAATCAATCAATTCAAGAGACAATAAATCAATTTATTGATGCTTTTAAAGATAGGCTATTTCTAAAATAATTTAAGATTTCAGAAAAGGTAGGTGTTTACGGACATGCAGGTATTGCAAGATTGATGAACCACCAAAAACCATTGGTCTAGGAAGAAATGGCACGATCAAAAAATGCCCTCCCGATCATCAGATTTATCTCCTAATGATTTTTTTTCTTTAGGGATATCGGAAAATATTTGGTTCAAGGCATGAAATTGATAGAGCGACGAATATTGATGAATTAAGGTTGAAACTGATCCAACTTTGTGCCAAAATAGCAACTATGCCGAATCTGCTCAGATATATGAGATTATCTCTTTATAATAGTTACTGTTTAGCTCAACAAGGTGATTAATGTGAACATTTAATTTAAATTTGTCGACCTTCGATTTCGAATTTTTTAGAATTTGTTTTGTTTTCGAATTTCTTATTTTCTTAAAATTTATTTTTTTTCGAGGTAGTTATGGCGAAAAAGAAACAAAATTCGCATTTTTACAGAGCAAATTATTTGTTTCATTAATCGTGGCAAATAAATTTCTCGCATACAATGGAATAAGATTGTCAAATTTATTTTCAAGCGATGTCCACGTTTTCAACGTTTGAAGTGCGGCTGATTCTATTTACTGAACTGAAAGCAGTACAGAGCCTCTATTCGATCGAAGTTTCACATCACCAGCCACTACCATTGAGAGAGAACACTCGTTTATTCGTAATCTCATCGCGCTGAGGTTTTGATTCTTCCACTGCTCCACTGGAACCGACGTTGCTTACAGATAAACATTGAATTTCCTATGTTTCCGACTGTCTTTTCCATACCTGTATGTTAAATGGTCAATTCAGATTAAAGTGAACAGGTCGCAACTAGCTGGAGCCTCAACACAGAAAATTCTACCAATGAATAAATAATACATGATACAAATAACACTCACGTTGACCTGAGGTAATACAATACAATAACTTTACATGTAAGAGCAGCTTAGTCGACTTCCCTTTGAGTCTATCCTTCACTTTTAATGCAAAGTGGAGTTTTATTTGTAAAAAAGAAAAACTGGACTCTCTGAAGCCAGCGTTCAATCACCGAAGATAACCATCACAATTTTGGAGAAAACAGACAATCCTTTCTCGGGGTTATGTTTACACACGTGCGCAGGTCTACGAAGCGACCATAGATTCTTACTCCTGGCATCGACAGTGACAAGTAGGCATAAAATTCCATAGGTGGTTCTTCCCGCCTAATTTTTCTTCATAAAAATATGTGGATCTCTTCAGAACGTAGGAATCAAACAAAAAAACACTATCACAATGAACAAAACACCTATTCCATGGACAAAAACACAAAATATCTTGTCGTTACAAATGACTAACTAAACTTCAACAAGCACATGAGGAATGTAGAAACCAAAGCTAAAATTATCAATGATCCTTACCCTCTGTGGACAGAAAAAGTATACTACATCATATAGAAAAATCAAAATATACTGTACAATATTGAGACAGAATATAATATGCACCAGTAAGCTGAATATCTATAAGTTTGGGGAAAAAGATTTTCATTATTTTTTCGACAGATGGCTGTTGTGATCGATATCTCGTAAAGTATCGATCAAACAATTTCAGATTTATACTCGTTGTCGGCGTGACATTTCACGCTAAACATATTATTTTGTTGGTTTTTGTTTGGTCCTTTTAGTTGTGAGTTACAGGTTTTTAGAAATGGAAGTCAACAAAAAGAGAAAATCCGGTATCTTTTACAGTTTTTCTTCAGTAAAGGCGAAAATGCAAGCCAGGCGGCTGAAATTATGTAGTGTTTATGGTCCTGATACTGTAACAGCTGATTACGTGAAATTTTGGTTTCGTTGATTCCGTTAAGGTATTTTTGATGTTGAATATGCATCGCGTACAGGCAAGCCCGTCGTCGAAAATATCGATAAAATCACAGAAATAATCAAAGTTGACCATCAAATAGTAGTCCTAGCTTCGCTCAGGAGATAAAGATCGGCTATAAAAGAGGCTCGATGTTTGGCTACCACGCCAAATAACACCAAAAAACATGATGTATCAAATTTTCATCTTCGAAGTTTTGGCCAAATGGAATGAAATCGACCCATTATTTTAACGGGTGGTGACTGGAGATGAAAAATGGATCACATACGACAATGATCGTGGTCAAAACGGGGTGAAGCAGCTCAAACTATGGCTTGCCTGGACTGACGGCCAGAAAGGTTTTACTGTGCATTTGGTGGGACTGGAAGGGAATAATTTATCATGAGTTCTTCTCATGTAGCCAAACACTACATTCGTATCTCTGCTACCAACAACTGAACCATTTGAAGCTAGCGATTGACTGGAAACGACCAACAGAAGAGATATTGTGTTCCATAAGGACAACGTCAGGCCACACTTGTTTGTAGTAACTTGCCAGAAACTCCGGCAGCTTGGTTGGGAAGTTTTGATGCATCCAACATATAGTCCAACCTGACACCAAGCGATTACCATCTTTATCTAGCATTGCAAAACTTTCCGAGTGATAAGAAATTGGCATCAAGAGAAGATTGTGAGAATCCATTACAAGAATTTTTTGCCAATAAGTACAAAGACTTCTATGAGAGAGGCATTATGAAGCTATCTTTAAAGTGGCCACAAATTATAAAACAAAACGCTGAATATTTGACTCAAATCGGCCAATACGAAACATGTTGATTAAAGTCGAAACATTAGGGATTTTTCCCCTAACCTTTTACTTGGAAGAAGAGATCTAAATAAGAAGCCTTGATATAAATATAATATAATAGGTACACAAGTGGACAAGTGGAAGGACAAGTGGAAGTGAAAATGCAAATTTACGAATGAAAAGATCTGAAGAATTTAAATTTTCAGGGTAGTTCAAGTGTGTGAATATTTCAGTTGTGTTGAAAAATTGGTATAATTGGCGCAAGAGTTCTTGAGTTATTCCCATTTGAACTTCTGTTTTTAAAATATTCTGGAAAGTAGATATCCGATGGAGTCCATAAAATACTTTGTTGATTTTAGATGTGAAATATTGAGGCTCGTGCATAATAACGTGACGATAAATTACGAGTATTTTTCAATTTCATTTATATCTGATATCTGCGAAAAGTATAAAAAGTATATGAAGTTTTGTTCAATAATTACTTTTTCCACTTTTTCTTGCCTAGGTGTAAATGATAGAGATCGAAAAGGGAAAGGATTTAGCCTTTCATTTTACATTTTCATGGGATTTTCCGTTCCTCCAGTTGAACAATTTGTAACGTTCATTCAATCTCATACTTTTGATTCTTTTATTTATTCTTCTTGTTATGTAATGGAACATTTGACAAAATGTTTAATTTCTGGTCTTATATTTATGAAAACTAAATCTCTTTAAAAAATACACAACATAATTTTAAGAACTTCTCCAAAACTAATTTATTTGAAATATTTAATATGTTTAAATATTTAAATAAGTTACTTCAAAAACTCTCAAAAACATGTAGCACATCCTCAAAAACAATTAGAATTCAGATAAGGTCCATTCAACTTTACATTTGAAAGATAAAATCAAATGAAAATAAATAAACTTGTGAACTTACCAAACAACATTTGGAAACTGTGTGAATGCAAATTTAAACTAGGTAGGTACATCTAATACCCAAGGTAATCTACATGTTTATTTCCCGACAGGTTTTAATGAATTTTCACGAACTGAGCTGCTTTATACTACGCTTTGCCAGCGTTTCACGATAATTTCAGAAAAAAAATTGTATTTTCATCACTTCTGAACACCATGATGATCAAAAAGAAACCCTTTAATCATAAAAATCTTGATTCTGTCTGTGGAAAATGAGTGTAACAATAACAAAAAACTTCTTCTGAACCCTAAATTGGAAAGTTCGTTAATTACGAATTTGGAAATAAAGTATTACGAGCAAGAGATTTATAAAAAATGAACAAGTAATCCCCAAACCAATATTCGAGCATTTGTAGTCGTATTCCATCAAAAGCTTGAGCACAGTCTGAAGAGATCGATTGTTTCGAAAAATGTGCTAGATGTCTTTTCGCATTCTGAACTTAGTGAGATAATTAGCGGTGACGCATTAAGACTTTTAGAAGTAAGGAAGCTGCTCTACTTTTTGTTCAATTTTTCAAATTTTGTGTAAATTATATTGGGAGTATGAAATAATTCAATACGTTTTCAAAAGATGACTTTGAAGGAATTGAATTTTTAAAAAGTGACACATGATTGCTGTTGTTTTAGACCGATATGACATCTGCCGATAACATTTCATACAAAACATTTGTCGTGATTATTTAAATATTTTAATATTAGCCTTCTACATATTTAATTTCAAAAATTATATTTAATTATTACAACTTCTGAGAATAAATTAAAATAATGTCATATAAGTACCACTTATATCAAATGACATATAAAATAAACATTCATTACAAGACATCCAAATGGTATAACAAAATCCAATAAATAAAAATTGTTAACCAAAATTCTATAAATTAAATATTTTGAATAGACAAAATTCTGTTTCTGCTGATCAATTTTATGAAAACAAATATCTTTCAAAAATGTCTAACATAATCTTAAGAATTTCATCATGAAACTATCTTACTTAGAATATTCAATATTATTGAATATCTAACTAAGTTACTTTATATAAAAACTCAAGATATGTAAAAAATTACTGAAAAAAAAGTTTTAAGAGAGACTTTGCTTCGTCAGTATTCAAATAATTCATATCCCATAAATATAACATCAATCAACAACAAATATTTACTCACCATTCAACCATTTAGAAAACTTCTTGTAAACTGAAAAATCTTTAAATGTAGTGTAAGGGTTAACTGTATATAAATATTTCTGTGGTTTACCCTTGATCTAAAAGATTGAAAGACAATTTATCGGCCTCTGTTATAGAACAAAGACTATCTGTATAAGGAATGTTAAGGAAACCAAATAATTTTATATTATGAATAAAATAACAAAATTTTTATATGAAGTAACTTAGTTAGATATCCAATAATATTGAATATCCTAAGTAAGATAGTTTTATGACGAAATTCTTAAGATTATGTTAGACATTTTTGAAAGATATTTGTTTTCATAAGATTGATCAGCAGAAACAAAATTTTGTCTATTCAAAATATTTAATTCATAGAATTTTGGTTAAAAATTTTTATTTATTGGATTTTGTTATACCATTTGGATGTCTTGTAATGAATGTTTATTTTATATGTCATTTGATATAAGTGGTACTTAAATGACATTATTTTAATTTATTTTCAGAAGTTATAATCATCAAATATAATTTCTTGAAATTAAATATGTAGAAGGCTTATATTAAAATATTTAAATAATTTTATATACCTTCTATCAAGAATTAACCTCTATTTATGTTATTTCTCGTGATGTTCTTGAAAATGTTCGACTCATAAAATTTGCGTCAAGTTTTAATTTTTTGTTTACGGTAACTATGCTTAAACTGGCAAGTCATGAATGAATGGTTTGTCGTTTCAAAAGTGGAGATTTCTGCAATAAAGATAGACCTCGCACGGGATAGTCGAAAAAATTTTTGTCTTTTTGAATATCAACAAACAAATGCCTCAAAACTAAGTGTACGGTTTAGTTGTTTCCATTAAAACAGAATATGGGTCAAATCCTATCTTACGAATATGATATTGGGAGTAAAAATTAATTCGGTCCGTTTTCGAAAGATGGCTCTAAAAACATTTGATTTTTAAATAGTAACAGCTGATTGGCGCGATTTTAGACTAACTGGATATCTGCCGATAAAATCCAGTTTGAATTGTTTTGAGGTTTATATAAAATGTTTTTAACGCTGTTAATAAGTCAGATGTCAGATTTTTTTTTAACTGGCCAGCATTTGCCGAATGTTCAATTTTTTCGATTAAAAATATAGTGCAGTAGAAGCTCATCGGTATCTTGTGTGAGTTTAAAGTAACAATGCACCAACTGACAAGTCATGTAGAGAATTCAGCGCTTCAAAAATTCTGACTTCAACGTTGAAAATAGACCTCACTCAGGACAACCAAAAAAGTTCAAAGACGATGAATTACAGACATTACTCAATGAAGATCCGAGTCTAACGCAAGACGAGTTTGCATTTAAATTGGGGACACCTAACAAGCAGTGTCTATGCGTTTTAAATCTACAGCCCTGATTCAAAAGCAAGGTAGTTAGTTTCCTTATGAATTGAAACCAAGAGATCTGGGAGGGCGACTATTTTCTTGTGCTGTTTAAAAGGCAAAAAGGAAAGGTTTTTTTCACTGGTAATGGAAAGTGGATCTACTACGACATTTGAAATCAAGAGTTGGCGTGCCTAGTGCGATAATCTGCTTTTCAAAATCATAATAACTGAATTCTCCGTTCAGTACAGAAAATATATTTACACGGGTTGAAATTTTTTGACACTGAGCTCGATATACCGGCATCTCTGCCTAGGACTACACTTGAAACAATAAGCTGTAGAATCCCATCTACCGGCAGTCGGTAAAATGTTGAACTTCTGGCTATGTTGCAGACTTGAAGTAAATAATGATGTCCGAGTGAAATAAAAAATGTCCGAATGAGACACTTTAAATAACTTGTGCTGTTCCCCCGCTAAGGGGGATTTCTGAAAACCCCATTCCTTTCTATCGTGATCGTTTCATTGAGGCAGACGTTAAGTTGTGAAAAAAAACTTGAAATGTAAGGTTAAGTCAAAAAATAATATTTGGTCCTCGAAGGCAGTCACGCTTCTAACTCGATGAGTAGGCGCGAGGTGGCGCGTGAACAAAAAAAGAACACGGAAGAAAAACTCGACCTGTCGTTCCTGCAGTCCCATTTATTCATAAAATTAAGGTTGAAGAGATGACAGCCTTTCTAATATCCTAAAACATAGCGTGCAAACGAAGGTGAATGTAGTAGTCAATTGAATATTGAATATTGGTTTACCATCAGAACCAGTTCTAATGCTCAACGAAGCCACGTTAACAAGGTTGTAAACCGTAGTCTCCTAAATGTATTTCTTCGTGCCTCGACTTTTAGTGGACTGACGATACGTTTTCAGTTGGAAGCTTATGTTGATTAAACCTGATGAAACTATTATATTCCTGCTGTAGAGAAGACTGGAAGAATACTAATTTGACTTAGGCTAGAAGTTCTGTTGGACCTGGATTTGGAAGTTAAACTTCCATCATAATAATATCGACGCAATGGAGCATCAATTTGGGAAGCCCTGGTGCAGTGTAAGAATTGTGGCGTCGTACTGGAAAGCCATCAGGGCTATCAGTAACAAAGTGAGAATTGTATTAAATTACATATATTGTAATGATTCTAATACTCGGTTTCTTTATATAGTCCGTCTAGAAAGTATTCGGAATTTATTAATTTTCTAATTTTAATATACTTCTTTTTTGTAACATTCTAAGACAAAAGTAATGTATAATATAGGTTGTTTAGATAGTCGGCTATGGCTAATGTTACATGGCAATACTATTTGTCAAATATTGTTGATTGTCAACTGGTATACAATTGACTTTAAATTCAGGATTATATATTCTAACTTCTACAATATATATTGAAACTATATACAAAAACTATCAAATTGATATCCTTATATATAATCAATATAAAATATTTTTCAATGTCTCGGAACAAGGTATACAATTTATGAAATAATATTGCCGCTAGAGAATAGAAAACAGGTAGAATCTTAGTATAGAAAAGGTATTCGAAATGTTAAAATATTAGTGCAATTGACTGAACTGGAAAAAAGTGCTGCATGTGGGACATAAAAAAAATATATAAAATGGCATGGATATGATAGACCATTTTCAGGAAGACCGCCTAAGATTAAAGGAAACAATTTAAACGCCTTATTAGGCGTAGGACGACACAGTCAGCGCCAGGAGTTTCGCAAATTGGCTAACAGATTTGGAAATTAACGAAATATAAAAGTATGTCCAGAAACCGTCCGTATGTCACTGAAAAGACAAGGCTACATATCAAGGAAACCAAAAAAATTCCTATAATGACAACTTCACAAAAAGAACAAAGGATAGAATTTTGTCAACATTTTCAAGATGATAATTTTATAAATGTTGTTTCTAACTTGGTGAAAATCACTTAAAAATACAATCAAAACAACGTGTTACCGTTCAAATTTCTACATATCCCACCGAAATAATGAATTGGGGAGCAATATCTCAGCCTGGTGCTACGCCTTCTGTATAGTTGATGGTACCATTAAAAGTGGAAGGTATTGTGGAATTCTAAAAGATTTTCTCCTTGAAACTGCGCATGCTTTATATCCAGAGGGGTGGCGTTTTCAGCAGAATAATGCAAGATGCCATAATTCGGCCTATACTCAAGCTTCGATGCAAGAACACGAAGTGACAACCATTTCATGGCCAGCAGCATCATCAGATCTTAGTTCCATTGAAAACATATGGGGACTTATGAAGATTGAAGTTGAACGGGTAGCGTCACGAAATGGAGATGATTTAATTCGGTCAGTTTTACAGTCCTGGACTACCATCACCGAAAATTATGCAGGTGATCTAGATTCGGGTTTACATCGACGATAAGTCAAGTGCTTCCAGTTGAATGGAGGTTATATAAGTAAACAAGATGAATATTTCGGTATAATCTTCTTAATCAAGAATTAAAAGTATGAAGTAACTATATGACCTCTTTGGAACGCTAAAAATTACCGAGCGCTACCTAATGCAGCGAATACACATATACAGCATAACACATCAACCTAACTGAAGCAATAAACAATCGGGCGTTTTTTTTAGAGTGATAGAACTTTAAATTGAAATGGAACACATTTAAATTAAGATTTAAGCCAATTTTTTTTATTTGGAAGATAATTTTATGACATTTATGTTTTGAAAATAATTTCCGGCATATTTCCACCACGACTAGCTTTGAGGAACCGCATTCGACTAGACCAATTGTGGACCACTTTTTCGAGTAATTCAGGCCTTATTTCATCAATAACACGAGTTATGTTGGCTTTCAAAGAGTCTATTTTTTCTGGTTTGTCAGCATAAACCAATGACTTGACATAACCTCAAAGAAAATATTCCAGTGGAGTTATGTCGCATGATCTTGGAGGCCAATTCATTGGACCATTTCTCGCAGTAATGTTATCGCCAAATCTTTCTTTCAATAAATCAATTGTTACGGCAGCAGCATGAGGTGTAGCACTATCTTGTTGAAACTAAAACACTTCTGGGTCGACACCATTCAAATTTTGAAACAAATAATCATTGATAATCAATCTGTGACGAGCACCATTCACTGAAACATGCAATGGAACCTGCAGAACTTCTTAAGGATTGTTTTCACTCCATATACGGCAAATTTGCTTGTTTGCATAACCATTCAGCCAGAAATGAGTTTCATGACTGAATACAATTTTACGATAAAAAAGTGGATCAACTTCAAGCTGTTCTAGGGCCCAATCAGCAAACAAACGACGCTTATTATGGTCAAGTGGCTTTAGTTCTTGAACTAGTTGGATCTTATATTGCTGCAGACCAGATCTTTACTCAAAATTTTTTATGTGGTGGATGCACAGAGTCCAACTTGTTGTGAACGTCGACGAATAGACAAATGTGGATCATCATTAACACTATAACTTACAGTAGCAATATTTTCTTCAGTACGTACATTGTTTGTCTTGCTGTTGTTGTTGCATCGAGTAGGGATAATGTTGTCCCAAATCCTGATATCATCCTGATACTCCTAGATCTTATGTGAATATCCCTCAGAAGCTTTTTCAGCTTGTGCGAGTTAGGAGTTCAGTTGTGTTCTGGATAGGCTTTGTTACTGCGATCTTGCGCCACTTTAGGTCACAGCACTATTAATTTTGGAACCAACGGTGAAATGGTAGCAGGCACCCGTCCAACTAGAAAATTTCTTTGCCACCTGAGCAGGATTCGAACCCGGACCTGCGTTCTACCCGCTGCAATATACGGTATGGAGTAGAGAAAATGTTGTCCGAAATCTATGGACAGTTCAACGAATAAGCTGTTCTGATGGACGATTATGTGAACCATAAATTCCACGTAGTGCTCTATAAGTTTGGCGAATAGAACACTGATTTTGAAAATAAATTTCAACAATTTGTAAACGTTGTGGCGGCGCGAGTCTTTCCGTGATAATTTGTCAATGCTTACTGAGGAGCAAAGTTAAAACAACATGGCTTCTACCTTCTGTCAAATCACAATTATCCCTATCGAAAGCGCCCCCCAGGCATTAGATCTTGACGTGATGGGGGCGCTCTCTTGACTAGGACCCTAGATTCGTCCCGGCGAATTGGAGGGTTAAGTCTTGGTGTCTAACGTAATGCCATTTCGCGCCAGTCACTGGACCTGTATGGTGGAAGATCTCCGAATGGGGCCCTAGTTTTACTCAGGTGAAATGGAGGGCTGAGCCGGTTGATTAACTCAGTGACAAGGGAGTCTGTCGCAGCACAGGGCTTCTCCCTTAAAACTGGCGTACTCTACCCTATCGCAGTATAAATCTCCGGATTCTGTGTAATGGCCGAGTGCGTTATGTAGCATACTGCGTTACCTCGGGGGGGTGGGCTTGCCCTCAGGTGTTACTTGTACCACCTGGCCACCCCAATTTGGTGTTGGACTCGAGGGGGCAGTGGTTGAAAGTCCGCATGCTGGACTAGGGGGGTATTTCATTTATCTGTTCGCAGACCCCCATTTTCGGGATATTCTCATGAAACGACTCGGGGTTTAACGGGACTTGACGGTTCGACCGGCCTGTCCTGGCCCCTGGATCTGTGCGTAACTATTTAGGGTTTGTGGATCTCGACGAAATGGCTCCGCCATTAGTGCTTGACGCCAGGATCAATCAAATGACTTCACATGGGTTCGGTGGGTCAGGACGTATAGTCCGCTAGACGGTGCTCGTACCAGGATCAATTGTAGTCGTCAATCTTGAGTTTATCTTAGTTCTTGGGACTGCGTTCGGGTGGATGGATAAGAATTCCCTCCGGCGGGTGAGTTGCGTCTCAAACAACTCGGGTACTGACCTGCAGAGCCAGTAGAGGTTGGATAGTGCTTTCGCTGCTACCAGTCAGACGGTTCTGGCTTTCGAGTCGGGGCCCAAACTGGAAGCTGGTGGGTTCATCTCTTCGGAGGGGTTCTCGCCGAGCGCGATGATATGGCGTAATCCTTATCACACTTTCTACCTCTGGGTGGACTGTGGAGACTGCTTGGTAGTCACTTGAAAAAGAGGCCTTCCTCAAATAGCCAATAACTATTCTGGTAGAATTCACCTATCCCTATCGAAAGTTCGATCACTCTAAAAGAAGCACCCCAACTGTGAATAATTTCACAGTTACCAACTTAAGAAAACCTTTTTCGTGCTCAATTCACATCCTGATATGCTATAATGATAATATTCGCCGCATATCTATTCGTTTATGAGATACAGTGTGTTTCATCAAACCTTTCAACTATTTTCACTTTTGAATGCTTTCATAGACTTTTATGAAAAGTTCAAGATGAAACCTAGGACAATCATCAATATTCGGTTTTAGTTAGTAACCAATAACACAAGTCCAGACTAAAATATGATAAACAAGGAGCCAGAGCTATGGTAACAGCAAGTTCTTCGAATCGTGGCAGTGCAACATACAATTGTAAAACAGTTTGAAATTCAAACAAGCCCGACTAGGTTGTGCTGATCGCTGGGATATAAGTAGCAGACATGTGCATTTTTTAAGTTTATTGACTTCAATCATCAGTGCTCTGCAATATCCAACGAATATAAGTCAGACTCGTAACTATTTTCACTCTGCATAGATACAACAATGTATTTACCATACACAAGCAATATCTAGTGTATGTTAATATTTAACTGGAACATAAGCAGCAGACATGCGCATGTTTCGAATCTTAATGGCTTCAATCGTCAGCGCGCTGTAATGTCCAACGAATACAAATAAGCCACGGAAATGTCTCCGCTTTTAATAGGAGTGCATGTGATACACTAGCGCCATATATTGGACGCAGATATACAAAGACGACATACCCAACATCAGTGCGCTGTAATGTCCAACGAATACAAATCATTTCATTCGAACAAAAATGTTAATTATGAGCAACAAAGCATGATTAGATATGACCTGAACATGGAGAAATTTCTGCGTGTATAACGTTAAAAAATATAGTTCCTTTATTGAACTGGCTAACTGGATATGTAATATATGTATATTTTCTTACACTAGATAGCACTACTGTATGATGAATGCATTGGTGTTTCCATGCAGGATGAATAGAGGTGCGTGACTAACTTGTATTTCTTGGACATTGGTGCGCCCTGATGATTGAAGCCAATAACTTTCGAAACATTCGCATGTTTGCTGCTCATGTTCCAGCGATCAACAAAACCTATTCGGGCTTGTTTGAATTTTTATACAGATGTATGTTGCACTGTCGCGATTCGATGAACTTTCTATCACCATAGGTCCAACTTCTTATTAATCATATTTGAAACAGATTATCAGCCGAACTAATTCATTCACCAGACTTAAACTATAATATTTTGGATGTTGCATCTAGTGAAACATCCTGTATGAATCATGAACGACTACTTTCACAGTCACCCGTTTCTGTAACGATATTCAAGTTTAGTTGAGGCCGTTAATGCTCATTCGGAAGGAGAAATATCTTCCACAACATCTGGACCGCTTTTCAATGTCCTGTATTACTCAATCGCACTTATTTTTAGCAAAGTCAATTCACCGTGAGTCTTATGAACATTTTCAGTGACTCCTTACATGACATTTGCTCTATAACGCAAAATTTAGGACAGATTCTCTATTGGATATTTGTATGCATTCTAAAATTCGATAGACATATTTGAGATTAATTGATAAAATGAAGTACTGTGAACAAACTAAATGACAGATGATGCTCAAACTCTGCGTGGCTATAAAGGATAGTTATACTAATTCTGGGACGAAAAATGTTTTGACAATCTCCTAGCTAGCTGAATTAGTTCCTAGTACTTTTCAATATATGAAATATTAAATATAGGATTAAATTTGACTAGTTTGCCTGCATTTGTAAGTTTTATGAATATTTTGTCCATCAAATATCAACCCCAATATATTTGTTTGAGACTGAAAATTATAATTCACAAAATACAAACTTTTGGTTAAAATGAAAATTTTTAAATAAAAGTTTTCGATTTCAAAGTAATTTTGTTCACAAATATCGGAAATAGTTAATTATGTAACGAACACAAAATGATCCACATTGTGAACGAGTTTGAAAGTTTGCGCCTTCGGCTCGTGTCGCAATTCAAAGGAGTGTAAAATTGCTATTTTTTGTGAGTTACATACTATACTTTTTTAACAACAGCGACCATTTTAAAAACACACATAAGTAAATATAAAAATATATTATTCATTAGTTTGGATCCAATGAAATTTAGTTATTTTTGAAGTTAAATGTACAATTATTCATGATCATTTTAGGAGAATTTGTGGAATGTTGAATAATAAAATTTTCTTGATATTGATCTTATATTGTCGAAGTAGAACGCATCACACGATTTTCTATTCCTGATGAAATGGATGGTATGTTTGAAATGCTCTATATTGCATTTGAAATTTTATTAGCTATGCCCAATTTATTTTGTTTTCGACCTCGATATATCCCTCGGCGACTGCCATGAACTTCCAGCCACCGTGACGCTTCAAAGTAATAGTTATGTCACCACAAGAATTGTTGCTGAAGATCGACGAAAGCAGTGACCGGTGTATAATTCATGGTTTGGCAATTTTAAATGTTCAGCAATTTTGAATGCCTCCAACCTTATTGACACTTTTTCTTTCGATGGTACTGTTTTTTTGTGATAATTAGTGAAGAACCATGGACTATATACATCTGAAGGGCGGAAATTTGCATATTTTTTTGTGAATTTCATAGTAAGGCTAGTTACAGTAAAACTTCGTATAATATTGGTGTCTGGTATAGTTAGTAAAACAGCTGAACCCAAATCATTGAAATTAGTAATTTTCATTTGCCTTCTACATGCGACCACTATGCCCATAATAAATGCGACCTAAAATATAGAACAAATATGTGTATATTTCATTTTATGGTTATATAACCATAAAATGAACACAAAAGTGAGTTTTATATAAAACTCACTTTTGTCGCTAACTATATCTCATCTGAGGCTTCTTTGATAAAGTTATTGATGTCGTTTGCCGCAAAGATCTTCAACTTAACTTAACGTTGGAATGTCGTCTAGGGAATGATTTCAGTTTTGAGTACTCTGCAATATCTATATTATTAAAATGAATTTTTTCAGCTCATATGTACCAAAAATCATTAATAAGGAGTAGGACCTCTGGTAATATAATAGAAAGTTCTAGAAATCGAGCATTTCGGCAAATTATGACTTGATTTGAGCATAAGGAAAATTTATTCTGCGTTCGTAACGTGAAAATATCGAGAATACATTTCTTTACTTGAATTAACTCGCAAAGGTAGGTCTTGTATGTATTTTGCATACTCTAGATGGCGTTAGTGTATTATTAGTATCTTAGAGTCTCTGTGTACGTATTTTGCATACTCTAGATGGCGCTAGTGTATTATTAATATCTTGGAGTGTCTGTGTATGGCGAACATAGATACTTGACAGATTTGGAGTCACTATCATACATTGTACTGACGAAAACCAATCAGTTTGAAACGTGCGTATGTCTGCAATTTGCCTCTGTGATCTTCAAAACCTTGTTGAGTTTGTTTGAGTATAAAATTATTATACAGATGTATGTTACACTGTCTCGATTTCTAGAACTTTCTATTACCAGAGCTCATACTCTTTATTAATGATCTATATCATTATGAATACTGAGAGTCGTCCGCAGCATTGAGTATTGTGTCCATAATTAGAATTTTTTTGCCAAGTCGCCAAAATAAGCCATTAATACGAAACGTTCTCAGAAAAAGATTTTTTGTTTCGATTTCCTTTGCACTCCAGAAATAGGTTATAAGCCCGATTGTACATTTTCTTGGAAGTGTCCGGTAAATAAACTTAGTGTTTTTAAATTTGCTGCTTCCTTTATGCTTGGAGGTGTTAATTCCAAGTCACTATTACTATCAATTTCCATATTAATTATCTAATATATTTAACTAAGAACAAAATTAATTGCACACACTATGACAAACTGATGAAATTAGTCGTTCGGCGTCCTATCACAGAACTGTGTTTTGTGATCCTATTCTATAAGCTACTCCAGTTTTTGTTGCCTAGCAACCAGTGCCAAATGAAATTCGGTACCAAATGTAGCATATTATGATTCAATTTACACTCTCGATAAGAACATTTTACGATGTTGTCGTAGAAAAAAGTTATTTCAATGTTTCCATCTGGTTAAAAATAATCCAAAAGTGGCCTCCATAATATAAGCGAGAAACTTCGAATAATGATTTATGGTCGCATTAAGCATAGATCTCATTGATAACTGAGAGCTACGTCAACATGTGTCAATTTTAATTATGTACATATTTTTAACATATCGAAATGAATCTTCAACTTGTAGTTCTTATCATGATCTGTGACAATTTGCAGTCTGCATTTTCTCTGAAGTGTCACCTTATAGCTCCTTTCGATTATTCGAGAGAAAAGAAAACAGAAACGTGTGTGTCTCCAGATGAGCAATGCGGGGTAGCTGTTGTGACTATAGACGGAGAAAAGCATGAATACCGGGGTTGTTTGAATACACAGAGCTGTTCGCCGGATTACGTTACATGCCTGTCTTTTTGCAATACGGATTTATGTCATCCTGATACAACCAGTTTAGAAAAAGAACTCAGGTCGCTATCAAGAATAAATTTGCCTTCCATTATTATAACACTCATTGCTGTGGTATTTAAGTTATCGACTTGCTGGTGAAGGTGGCTTGGATAGTAGCAAAAATCTTTATTTTACTTTGTTATCTCTTTTTGTTTATGTTGTCTTGATGAATATAATATAGTTATTAATAGAATGTGTGAAGATTAGTACTAAAATTTGAATTTATTCAATGTATAAAAGGTGGAAATTCACCTTTCATAAGTAAGCGGGATTTAGGTATTTCTAGAACGCCCTTCTTTTCAAATTTTAAACTGAAAACGCTACGATTAAATATATTGGAACTATATCAAGCCAGTCGTTTGTATAACTATAAAATAAACAACTTGAAGATTTTGATTCGGCAGGAACTCGTTTAGCCAAAATAAGATGAAAAAGTCCTTTTGAAATTAAAATCCGTTTATAGGATCAGAAAATGCCAGACATTTTATTTTTTTATTTTTTCACCATTAAAAAAAATCATAGTACCAAGAGATTCGGCACACACATTGATTAAGAGTGTCTCAGAGTAGGTAAAACAGATGATATTATCATTTTATTATTCTTATTATCCTGATACTCATAGATCTTCTCCTGAAGATCCCTCAGATGCCTTATCAGCTTGTGTGAGTTAGGAGTTGTATTCTGGGTAGGCTTCGTTACTGTGATCTTGCGCCACTTTAGGTCACAACACTGTCAATTTTTGACTCAACAGTGAAATGGTGCCCTACATCCCTCCAATTAGAAAATATCTTTTCCAACTGAGCAGGATTCGAACCCGGACCTTCCGGTCACGAGCCCAATGCTTTACCACTGAGCTGTCCACACTCATAGATAGGGTGGATAGTACTAATGAAAATAAGATCAAATTTTCTGTAAATATATTTTCATTTCCAAGACAAAGGGCATTATATTTGGAAGGAATAATCCGCTTTTTTGCAATAATTCCAAAACGGATGAAGATATTTCGAGTTCCCTTGAAACAGCCAAACTGCTTATTGGGGTTAACTTTAAATCACTCTATTTCAATGATACACATTGTAAAGAATTGCTTGGTATGTAGAGATACCTTTTTTAATTCTTTCTTGTAATTCATTGAACGCTAACCAATTAGTAACCAATTCAAGGTTAGATATACTTCAGACAGGAATGTATGATAGACTTTAATTGTTTATTCATAGCCTGACTTCATATATCACAAATTTATAAGTTTGATGGTTTATCCAAACTGAGGGAGTTCTTTCGGTGTAGTTTTAACTCTAATTGCAGTGAAATACTATCTTGTTTGTGAAAAAGTTCTTCTTTGAGTTTTTCACCGTTATTCACTTTCACTGATTCCAATTTCATTAAGTTCACTTAGTGGTTCACTTTTTACCAAGTACTTTCTAATTACAAATAAATATTGTAGATAATACATTCACTTCCAGGCCTTCACTGCGTTATGGGTTATTAAGAGAGAGAGAGAGTGAGTATTTCTTGGAAGGTTAAAGTGAAATGCGAATATAAAATAATTCAAGAGTAGAGAGAGATGTGTGATTATAACTTGAAAGACATAGATAAATGTGATTAGAACTTACTTGTGAAGAATTTTTCTGGGATCAGAACTTAATGTTCGAAGAGTAGTGATTATTACGTGACAGGTTGGGAGAAGCACAAAGAGAGGGTAAATGACTTACTTCGAAGGATATGTTCAACTGAACCTTTTCGCTATCTGGCCGAATGAGAGACTCCTTAGCAGTCGAAATGTGATCAGGTAAATTCCGATACGACATTCGACTGTTGTCATCTTTAAACAGCTTCGGTTGTAATGGGTTTCTAATAAAACTGTGAAGAATACATATTTTCGGTCCCTAACAGGCCCAAAGGTTTCTAGGAAAAAATGAGACATATTTGAGAGGCCCGGATTCCTGACAAATATATATCTAGATATATATATATATATATATATATATATATATATATATATATATATATATATATATATTTGTTGTATTCTATACACAGTATATTCTTTCAGTGCTTTAATTTAATCGAACAAGGAATTTTTAATTTACTATGTAGGTACATATCAATTATGATCCCCTAGTCAGGAATCCGGGCCTCTCAAATATGTCTCATTTTTTCCTAGAAACCTTTGGGCCTGTTAAGGACCGAAAATATGTATTCTATATATATATATATATATATATATATATATATATATACTAGCGGACCCGGTGAACTTCGTATCACCTAGTTCGTTACTTATAACTTTTAATGTGATTACTGGTTGCACTATGTACGTTATTTACTGAAATTTATTCATTAAAAAAAAAAAATTCGACTTGACAGGCCATCCCTGCATATTCCCTTTATTTTTGGACATTAAGTGCATACAATTTTGTGAATTTTATTGCTTTTGACCTCGCAAAGCTTTTAATTAAAAAAAAAACATTATTTTTTGAAATTTTAAATTGAAATAAGCTGACTCGGCAAACATTGTTTCGTCATTTATATTATTCCTAGGAAACGTTTTTTTAGTTCAATAAAAATAACTATCTACTATAAGTGTGCGAGGATGTACTTCTAATCGAAAGCGTTATAACAATAAAAGTATGCTTTATTCAGGCTAATAAAATAATAATTATTAATGTAACGAATATATTTTGAATTATAATTTTTGATAGCTATCTAAACATCAAGAATAATTATTTATATTTTTACTATCAATTATGGCAGTTGAAAAAATAATTAATCTCTCAGCGCAATAGTGTACAATATTCTTGGTTAGTCCGTCTTCAGCTAACACAAATAAACTGGATGGTTTCCCCACGCGAGAACATGCCACATATTTGTCCGTGGGAAAAGCATGGTATTTCCAAATCTAAGCCACATACAGACAATGTCTGGCCTTGTGACTTGTTGATTGTCATTTCGATTGGCATATCTGTAGGAATCATAGGGATTCGTGGCAGCAACACATTTTCGCCTTGAAACTTGCCATTCAAGATGATCTCTTCAATAACGTTTTTCATTAATTTTTTAATGACTAATCGTGTGCCGTTGCACAGCGGTGGTGGGTTTAAATTACGAAGCAGAATAATCGGAAATCCAACCTTCAATGAATTTAAAAACTCAATTGGATAATTCACAGTCTCGTTGGTATCACAAACTGCATCGATAGATTTGTATGACACCAAATCCCCAGGCAACAATTGTTGTATCTTTAAATTTAACCCATTGACGTCCACATTTTTAGCAGCCAAAATCGCTCTTTCTGCCAGCCATTTAGGATTTGCATATTGTGTGTGTACGTCGGGAAATGCGCGATCGATAAGAATATTTTGCGAGTCGATGATTGTGCAGAAGTCGGTCTGTAATTTTATGCATCCACTATTTTCATTTACAGCAACTTTCCCATTTCCAATATCTAACAGTTGTTTAGAGAAAGTTTCAGCGGATGGATCTTGAAGCATTTGAACGCGCATGTTCACCGTCAGTTGTACTTTTTCAACATTACGCCATTGTCGCGATTAATTTAATCAAGCGTTGATTTCATCAGCGTACGTTGACCATGGAATAACAGGAAGTGTTTTTCTGAAATCACCTGAAAGGAGTAACAAAGTGAAGCAAAATATTTTATCGTTGTTTTTTATATGTTTTAATGTCCTATCCAATGCCTCAAGCGAATGTTTGTGCATTCATCCCAGATAATTATTTTACATTATTTCAGCACTGTGACCATAGACGATTTGGGTTTTTATGTTGCACACTGCATCTGGATTACTTTGAATATTCAACGGCAGCTTAAATGCAGAATGAGCTGTTCTGCCTCCATCTAATGAAGTTGCTGTAATGCCAGAAGATGCAACGGACAATGCGATGGCATTTTTTGATCATATCTCGGCAAGAAGTAGCGAAATGAGGAATTTTTTTCCAGTTCCACCTGGTGCATCCAAAAAACAGAATCCTCCTTGTCCTGACGAAACTGCCAGCATGATGCGGTCGTAGATAATTTTTTGTTCCTCATTTAGTAGTGGAACATTGCGACTAACAATGCCTGCCATTTCTACAATATCGTACTGTAGTTCACGATTTATATCTGTGTTGAGTAAATCAGATGCACTTCGATTCGGTGAACTCATACCGAAATGACTGATTGGTAAATCCACAATAGCGATGCAAAGATTCTCGATAGCCATCAATGCTTCATTGTACATTGCATCACTGCATGAGATCGTTAGATCGTTGCATCTTGTACGATGTCGATACAATATATCATCAGTCATTGAATCTTTGTGATTATCCCTCAACATTTGTGCTCGGGCCGGGAAACATGTAGTCAGTACTATAGCAAATAGTAGACGAATTTGTGTTCCTGTGTAGTTTAATGCTGCTTCAGTAAGCATACTGTCCCAATGATTGTCGTCTTCTAATAAACCTAAAGCAAGGCATGCATCTTTATACGTAGGATACTGTTGTCCATCTACCTTACGTATATCTGGAAACAACAATGGTCCGGTGACATTAACCAACAAAATGGCTCACCAGTTGGAAGGCAATAAACGAGCGACTTGTTACCCCCAGTCTGAAAATACGTAGACACAGAGTGTCGGTTATTGGTGTGTATGGTCTCAACGAAAACGCAAGCCAAACTGAAAAAGATGAGTTTTATGACTTACTTAGAGACACAATTGCTAATGCAGGAATAAATCGGGAAATTATACTACTCGGAGACTTCAATGCTCGAACGGAAAACATGGATAAGGACTGTGTGGTTGGTAAATGCGGCGAGGAAAGATTGAACAATAACGGTCAGCGACTGATAGATGTGTGTAAAGAACACGTACTAAAAATATTGAACGGCTTCTTCAAACATAAAAACATACATAAATACAATTGGTTTCAAGATACAAGAGGCCTCAGATCCATCATTGACTATTCCATTATTGGACAAAAAACAAAATGGCAAGTTCAAGATACCAGAGTATACAAGGGTATAGAGTGTGGATCAGACAACCACATCCTAACATCAAGAATGGTAATTCTGTTCAAACCCAACTGTAGGACAGAAAATGAAGCACATGATGAAAACCTCAATCAAACCAAGTATAACCTTTGTGGCCAGAACGATGAAAGTACCAAGAACCTCTACCAGTCTAAACTAGACAACAAACTGAAGGACGAGTATCTTACATATGAGACGGAACAACTATACAAACATATAATTGAGTCCACACACTCTGTAGCATATGAAGCTATTGGTCACAAGAATAAACACAACACGATATACAATAGTAATATTACATGAAATACTCTTGAAGAACTCAGAAATAGAAAACTAGAAGCCTTCAAACAGTGGCTGAGCAGTAAAAACGATAAAACCTCATATAAAAATCTTCAAACCGAATATAAGAAGCAAGTTAGCCAGAATAAATACGAGACATGGGAAAATAAAATGCAAGAACTGGATTCCTTCGTGGGCGTGGAAAATGTTAAAATCGATGAGAACTTACTCGTCTAACAAAACCCGGATATCACAAATTCATAATTATATATATATATATATTAAATTATGAATTGGTGATATATATATATATATAAAAAATTTGCTAACATACTCTATATAAATATTTTCTGTTTTAAGGTAAGAGTGCAATAAAAAATTCAACATTACTTTCGGTAAAACCACCGAGTCCCTAGTTGAATGAATCCAATGAAGGTGAAAAAGATATCTCAGTTTATTCATTCAATAAATTCCCCGAGTTTCTAAATCGGTTCATTTCCCAACTTTCCAATAGGCTCATTTTCAGACCCTTATATTCTTCATGCAAAATCTTCCGACGTTCATCAAAATCATGTTTCTATTTTATTAAATATTTCACGCACGCAGAATCCAACTTATTTTTGAGGAAGGGAACGTCGGTGTTCCTTTATTCGAGTATCGAAAGATCTTTCGATTTGACCAAAATAAGTTTTTGAGCAGGTACCCGTTCGCTAGTGCGTGAAAAGTACCGTTGTGTTGTGTATACTCCGCCAGTGCGCGAAACTTGAACTATATGTATATTGTGTAGATATGTAAGGATGTAAAGAGAGAAATTAAACTAACCAGTTGTTCTAATAAAAACATCCCTTGCAAGTGGCGCAATTGAAAGGTTGGGAGTTTGACAGAACTGCAAAGTGCAAATCGCGAGCAATATATGATCCGCGAAAGAGAACTAAGGACAATAAATCGGTTAACGAACCCAGTACGTCGAACTGAAGCACTAAAATCAAAAATAGCGGAAACAGTGCAACTCACACGCGAACAATTCGAACAACTGTTCGGTACATAGTGCACCACATACCGCGGTCAGCAAAAACTTTTCTCCGTGTACGGTCCGGTTCAATGGTGAAAAGGATGCATCTAAGGTAGCCGAGTTTCTGAACTAGGTGAGCCTCTTCAAATCCATGGAGGAAATCACAGACGAAAATGCCCTTAAAGGAGTACCCTTGCTACTGTGAGGAATAGGAGTGACATGGTGGATGGTATGCCAAAAACAGGTAACTTCCTGGGAAGATGCACCGGACCTTCTTAGACGTTTGCCTCTAAAAGACCATTATACAAGATATATCTAGAGATATTTCAGTCCTCACAAGCAGAGCAGGAGCATCTAGATGAATTTATCTGTAAAAAACGAAATATGGGTCACACGGAAGAAGCGTGCTGGAAGGAGAAGAAGATGATACCAAGAGACAACAAATCCTCAGGTCAAAGAGAATCACTTCAATCGCTGGCCTGCTATGGATGCAATCGTCCAGGAGTCCTGTGGCGACATTACCCGACCTGTAACAAATCCGAAGAACCTCCAAAACTCACATTCTATAGTTACACCTATGATAGTTGGAATTTCTAATGAACTTATGCTGTTTGTTGTGAAAACAGTTGAGGCAAGTAAGTATAAACACAGATGTTATTGTCAGAATTCTTTCCCTCTTGAAAATATTCCTGCAGCTTTCGGTGCTCTTCATCCCAAATATGGCTCGAACAGCTTTCTTTTGTTGAATGAGAACTCTCTGCTTCTGCACTTTGACCCCGTAGGATTGTACCATACACTGCCAGTCCATGGAATGATGAATAATAAACCATTTTAGCAACCTCTGAGAGCACTCAGAGCGTAAACGCACAAGAAAATCAGATCAGCTATACTCAACGGATGAATCTTTCTGTATCATTTGTGATATCTCATACAATCAATTGTTTATTTATGACTTATTGTTATTATTACCAAGACAATTCTGGTGCAGACTGAGAGCAATTTATCTTGTGGAAGTACTGGGCCCAGTCTGGATATATCAGAGGCTATTCGCCAAAATTTCGATTTATCGATGAATATGAATGAAAATGCAACATATTCGGACACCTACCTCTACGCTGACAATCCTAACCTAATCATCGATGAGATCATTGTGAGAAAATATTTTGTGCAACTAAGAACAGATACTGCTTCAGGGCGTGATTGCGTCACTGCTGTTAACTATTGTGCTAGTTTATCCCATGTTCTCATGTCTGCTGAAAATCTCATGGCTCTCCAATGATTGGGGAGTCAATAGTATTATCCAGTTTGCTACGATTCAAAATATTAATACCGGTGAGCAGCATGAATTCACGTCAGTCACATTGACTAATCTCATTTTTTCAACAATAAGTAGACTAAGGCGTGAGACTCAAGTGTTTCCGTTGATGCAGTTTACTTGGAATTTTTCAGAGCATTTGAGAAAGTACAACATCTACGCCTTCTTCATAAATTACAGCATTTTGGTATTAGGGGCAGTTTATTAGAGTGGATAAAAGCCTCTCTGTCAGAACGTTCTTTTCGAGTATCAGTATATCTTTTCTTCTATGTTTATATATCGATGTCGGGTCACGTCGGGTGTACTACAGAGATCTGTTCTCTACCAAATTCTGTCTCTACCTTACACTTATGATCTTCCTCTTTTACTTCAATCTACTTGCTCTGATCACAAGCTCCACAATAAGTTCTTTGGACCATCTCTGCTTTGTGTGAAGACTTGGTCATACCCCTGTACATAGATAAATTTTGTATCACGCACTATTAAGAGCAATCCATGTATGGATTAATTTTTGGATGGAAACATCCTAACAAGAGTTTTTAGTCAATGGCTGATGGTTAATGAAAATCTTCGTTGGTCCGATCACGTCAATATTGTTAGCGCTGAAGCCAAAAAGATGACTTATGCTATTCAGACATTCTTCAATGGCTGCGATGTTTCTATAATTCGGTTGCTCTATATGTATTATGTAGAACCTATTTTGGAGTACGTGGGTCCTGTCTGGTGGACGCCTTCAAAAAATGATTTTTTGTATACGCCTTTAGGTATGAGGCATAACATCGTACAATTGGCCGCCTCGACTTCGTACGGTGGCACGTATCCGAGAGGTCCAATGTGCAATGGTTTTGCCACATATAATTTTAAACAACGATATTGGGTATATTGCATTTTAGACCATCGATCGTTTACGGCCCATTAGCACAGAACTCCCACTTCAGAAAACCACACAAGAAAATGTCTAGCGGGGTCAAATAGCCCGATCTTGGTGGTCAATTCACGTCACCTCCGCTAGGGATAAACATACCCTCAAATCGTTTATGCAGAATGTCAATCATGGCATTCACTATATGGCACGTAGCTGCTTCCTGCTAGAACAACATCTTACCTACGTCCAAATCATTTAATAGGATCGACAATACGCCCAACCAGAAAAGATGATTTTTTGTTCTGAATTAGGATCCTCCTCACAAAGTGTCAGTGAGGAAACGGCGTTGTCTATGGTCATTAAGCTTCTGATCATTTGGATTTTGTACGGGATATAGGCCCAAGTTCCGAAGTAATATTAGTGAAGTTGATGTTTGCGAAGAGCCGAGTTCTTGCACTGCGAATAAATGACTACCTTGAGTTCTTTCACACGCTTTCACGCACCACAACAATGTTCTTGGCCGATCTAGCGTTTTTTCGATGTATGGATGTTGACTGATTTTTTGTCAAACCGGTCGTCTAAAATTTGACTACCAAACGCTGGAAGTCATCTTTAAAGGCTCGCCGCTTCTGCCGTAAAATGTTTGTGTCGCGCACAACGTTTGTACTAACAGACACTCATTTTGATAATGAGGTTTTATCATTTAGATTAGCTATGTGACCGAGTAATTTTTCGTGGTTATTTTCCGACTGTAACTGAAAAATAAACAACAGATAAGACAGATGTCGCCAAAACAAAGTGGTCGCCACAGACTGCCAATATTAAAAGCTCTAAATTTTGTTCTTACAAATCAATTGTGGATTATTAAACAAACCTAAAATAAAATTTGGACTAAAAAATATCAGCATCAATATCGACTCGCTCTTGAATCCAACCAGTAACTATATTCTACTCATAACAATAAACTGGTTTTAGTATTTTAGCCAACCAATTCTCAACAGATGCAAACTCTAATATTAAGGAAAAGTCTAGTTTTCATTCTTGAAAGTGATTAAAAACGTATATTCATAAACCGATTCATATCTCCTGGAGATTCCAAATTGAACAGTCAATATTTCCTTAGTTTCTTGCGTTTTGTCGTCCAATTGGTGATTCAGTATTGTGTGAACTATAATCTGTTTCTAATGTTTTAACGATTCGACAAATACTAGTCTCAGGCAGACTATTCATAATTTTCACGAAATTCACATTGAATTCGAGTAAATACTCAAGTTTTCAATAAAATTTATGGAAAATAAATGGATGCTGAAGCGATTTTTCACTCTGATGAATTGTCAATCTATACTGAACATTACTATTAAATGAAATTTTTAGCATTTTGAATAAGGTTGCCATGACGTTTTATATAAAGCGCTGATGTTGGAAAACTCAATATTTCACAAATTCAGTATCCCTATTAAAATATCGAAAACTACGTTAAAGGAATATAAATTTCAATAACAGTCGACATATGCATGAGGCAACGCTGATAAAATGGAATGCCATTCAACGATAGAGTTTACATGGCGGTGACATAATGACAGACTCGGCACTCGTTTCATGTAGGACAGGAGGGAAACTGCCTCTAAATTATATTTTAATGAGTTAACGTCCGATAACATATTGCCGCGAGAACCGTGCCGAACCTCGATAAGGCCCGTGAAATTGAATTTCACGGGATGGAACTTTGTTAATAACGAATTGAAACTGGATACGGGATGTACACCTAAAGAGGTTGTTTTACCGCACACGCCTTTCTATTGTTTCTCTACAGTCAAGTCAATATTTGTAGTTCCAAAGGGATTTACTTGAACGTAATAGGTTCCGAAGAAAATTAGTCGTTTTCCATCTTTCAGAAGCCATGAAAAGCTTTCGAAAACTATCCTTGCCAAAATGTTCCTTGTTGTTCTCTGTCAAATTTTATTGTATGTTATCCAATGATCCTCAATTTTTGTTTGATTTGAATAAGCAGTTGTTACTCTTTAACGTATACCCTTGTTTTGTGACGAATAAACATCGCCCAAGGCCAAGTTGTTAAGTTTTACGAGGTGTGTTCAATGTATTCTCGGTATCGGGATGATTTGCTTATAATTAAAGTAATATAATTATCTCATTCACTAATGAGATCTGAGGGTATAAATAAAACATTTCACTAAGTTACGATCACTAGGATTTTAGGTATTCTTAGTGAAAGACAACCAGAATGACCGATACCACAATGACGAAGAAAATCGAACATAACGTCGTTATAATGTTCCTTAGTAAACAAGGAAAAAGTCAAAAAATCATTATGGTTGCTGTTTACCAAGACTGTGTCTCGCCGTTATCCAACCTTCAAAAGTGGAAAGTGAATTCAAAAGAGGCAGAGAAAGCCTTGAAGACGATCCTCGCTCGGGCGGGCCCATTAGCACACCACTGAAGAAAGTGTGAAAAAAGTATAAAATCTGGTAGTTTAAGATTTCAGAATAAAAATCAAGATCGAAATCAATTCCTCGTGACTATACGTTGCACAATTTATAAAAATTAACATTAGTTGACATGCATGTTTCGGTTTTATCTCACTTTCAAAACTGAATATAAAATACATACGGTCACACAAGTACGCATACATACTACTCTGTCAAGAAAGTACCGGGAATTTTCAATTAAAACAACATTTTTACATTTAATCGTCAAAATTTATTGGGTCGCCTTCAAAATAGGCTCCATGTGCTCCAATACATCTATACCAATGGCACTTCCAGTTATCGAAACATTTTTTATAGGCGCTTTCCGGGATGGACTTTAGCTCTCGCGCCGAATTTTCTTTTATGGCTTCAATCGACTCAAAACGGGTGCCACGAAGGGGCAATTTTAGTTTTGGGCAGAGGAAAAAGTTGCAGGGAGCCAAATCCGGCGAATACGGTGGTTGCTGAAGCACGTTTGTTGAGTTTTTGGCGAAAAAGTCAGTCACAATCGTAGCTCGGTGAGAAGGCGCGTTATCGTCATGCAAAATCCATGAGTTGTTCGCCCACAAATTTGGCCGCTTCTTACGGATACGCTCACGCAAACGTTTCATAACGCCTAGGTAATACTCCTTGTTTACCGTCTGACCCTCTGGAACGAATTCGTAGTGCACCACGCCACGGATATCGAAGAAAACAATGAGCATCACCTTCATTTTCGAGCGGCTTTGGCGTGGTTTTTTCGGTTTCGGCTCATTTTTTGCCACCCATTCCGATGATTGCTGGCTTGTTTGCATATCGTACTCGTAGACCCAGGTCTCATCACCAGTTATAATGCGTTCCATGAATGTAGAATCGGAATTACAGCGATCCAGCATGTCTGAAGTAACCTATTCGCGATTACGTTTTTGAAGAAAATTCAGGTCTTTCGGTGCGAGTCGTGCGGCCACCTTTCTCATGCCCAAAATATCAATCAAAATCGTACGTGCGGACTCGTGGGATATCTTAAGATCATGTGCTATCTCTCTCAAGCTGGTACGACGGTTTTCCAGCACCCTTTCCTTAATTTAATCGACGTTATCTTCGATCGAAGCCGTCGATGGGCGACCACTTCACGACCGTCCTTGAAGGCTCTGTACCACTGATATGCACGAGTTTTCGATAGAGCATTATCACCAAAGGTCTTTTGCAACATTTTCAATGCATCGGCACACGAAAATTCATTTGCAACACAAAACTTTGAACAAATTTTTTGCTCAACGTAATCACCCATAGAACAAATCGGCACGCACTCTGACATCGACTGACTTAATCAGCTGTTGCAAACACACTAGTTGACAGATCCCGCTCAAGCTTGGCATAGTAATTAAGGACAGTGGTACCAACCTAGGAAAAAAATTTTTACCAGCCTCATTGCCCCGCCAGATTTAAATCGATAATTCCTGATACTTTCTTGACAGAAGTATATTATTAAATAACAGATGTTAAACCTGGGACAGGTGGAAATCTAATTGATCATTCACAACTGGGAGATTTTGTCGATATGCCGAGGATATCTCCAGGAACTCCAAGAGGTCCAAACATTTTCCTTTATCACCTTTGTGTAAAATTTGTGTTTTATTAAAATCGATAAAATGGTTGGATGTGATACAATGACTGAAGAAGCAAGTTGTTGATTTATTTTGAAGAATCGATCTCTTATATTCTTCAATTCAGACTCCGAGAGATCGACCCGTCTGGCCTATATAAAAGCAGAACATTCGTCACGGAACAGCTTGTAGACACCACTTAGCTGTGAATTATTTAGTCGATTTTTACCGCTAAAAAACATTGACCTCAATTTTTTCTTATTGGTACATATAACATCAATATCATTTTGTCTGACTCTTTCACAAAGTTTGTCACTAAGAGATGGAATATAATTGATGTATACAAATTTCTTCATTTGATTTTCAGGTTGAGAAGGATATACCAAAGTAAACAATCTATTCTGTTGTTCTTTGAATATTGATCAGTCAATTAGTTCAGGAGAGTAGCCATTGTTCTTTGCTAATACTTTTGGAATTCGAATTTCTTTTTTAAAGTTGACAGTGGAATTGAAATCAATCTGTGGATTAGGGTATGAAATGCTGACATCCTGATCTTATAGGGGTGTAAACTACATACTATTCGGAATTAGAATGTCAGAGAAAGTGGGCTTCCGATATATATCAAACTCAAGATGTTCATTTTCTCTATTTATTTGAATGTCTAAGAAGTTCAAACACTTATTGTTCTCGTCCACTTCCAAAGTGAACTGAATAGAGCTATAAAAGGAATTTAATAATTCTAAAAATGATTGTAATTCTGAGGTTGAAGCAGTTCATATACAAGAAATATCATCCACATATCGCCTCCAGTACTGTACAAAACCAATCAAAGTAAGAAAATATTTTCTCTTCTAAAGCTTTCATAAATATTTCACTGCATAAATTTGATGAAGGGGAACCCATTGGTAGACAGACCAACTGATTGTTGATAGACTTTATCATTGAACTTAAAATATCTTTGCCCTAGACAAATCTTAAGAAGTCTTATTACCTCTTCCTTCATATCAACAGTGACAGAAGGGTTTTCATCAATTTTTTGGTTTACTAAGTACTCGACTTCTGTAGATGGTATAGATGGAAATAATTTTACTACATCGAATGATACCAGTTTTGTATTTGTGGAGACTGAGGGTTTTTAATTCATTAGTCAACTGAATATTATTTTTGATGGAATATATAACATCATGTTGAATCTTACAAGACAATACTGAGTTAAGATATTTACACAGTTTTGAAGTAGGTGCATTGGTGTAAGAAACAATGAGTCACATTGGGCAACCTTCTTTGTGTATTTTCGGGGCAAATAATGAAGATATTGTTGGGTTCATTGCGGTCAAAGGAATATTCACGTGAGATAACATAGAAGGGCAATTTTTGATAGTCTTCTTGACCGCATTCTATAATTTTGATGCGGGATCAGATTTCAATTGTTTAAAATTGTTAGAGTTCCACAGAGATTACGTTTTTTCTGAATAATCGTTCTTATGTAAAATGATTACAGTATTGCCTTTGTCAGCTTTTGTTATTATTACATCATTTTCTGAGGGTTTTTTCTTCATTTGTTTCAATATTTTCATATGGGTCTTATTGTTTTCAAACGTTAAATTAGAGATTATTTCCGCACATAATAATTTTTCTAA
This sequence comes from Megalocaria dilatata, assembly GCA_034642435.1. NCBI lineage: Eukaryota > Metazoa > Arthropoda > Insecta > Coleoptera > Coccinellidae > Megalocaria > Megalocaria dilatata. The sequence goes on along the minus strand of CM067854.1, from coordinate 57,850,030 downwards.
ATTTTGTTTGTTTGACGATTCAGTTTTCTCCTAAGCTAGTTCAACATTAATAGCAAGGTGTTTGAGGTCAGTTAAATTAAAATTATTCGGGCAATACTCTAAACCTTTCCCTAACAAGCTCATTTCAGTTTTTTCGAAATGTACATTTCTAAAATTCTTTACCCTATCCTTAAAGGTTATGTTTTCTTCACTCACATATAATGACGAACTAATCTCACAGATTTTCACATTATCCCAAAGATAGTTTAGTTTTTTAAGTTGAATCTGATATTGATTATGTTCCAAAAACCTTACTTTCTCTCTGATGGTAAAATCCAAGTAGTAGAACTCTACAGTGCTTATCCGGTAGGGTTCACTATGTATAACTTTCAGGTAGAGTTTGTTGTTGTTTCTTATCCTGCACCACTTTTTCATCTCCAACGTTATCCAAGTTTTGATCGCTGTATTTAACGCCTATTTCGCCTAGAGCGAACTAAGTTTTCATCTGATTTTCATATATTTGGGTTTTACCCCATTCAGTAAACACTGTTTATTGAAGTACAAATGGGATAAAATCCGAAACATGCATTAACTAATGTTAATTTTTATAATTTTTGAAACGTATAGTTAAGTGTTTTAATTTCCCCGTTTTTTAAATTTTATTAAAAATCAAGATGTTAGCAGAGATGACAAACCTATCCTTGGATACCATATGTGCTATCTATTCTTCATGACCATTTTAATCTCTCAAAGGTCAGCGCAAGATGGTTACCGAGAATGCTCACCTTACCTCAGAAACAAGTGCGAATCGAATGCTGTAAAAAGGTTTTAGAGCTCTGTGGAGAAGAACCATCGATTCAAGCGCTTGGTTACTGAGGATGAGACATGGATTCATCACTATGAGAGTCTATACAGTGGATTGAAAAGCGTTCACAGCCCCAAAACAAGTTTAAAGTTACCCCATCCGCTGAAAAAATAATTGCTACAGTCTATTGGGATTTTAAAGGTATTTTATTGATAGAATACACCAAGAAGCACAGAATACACAGCAGCATTATACGTAAATACTTTGCGTAATTTAAGAGAAGCAATTAAACGAAAAAGGTAAGGAAAACTCACAGCGAGGGTGTTGCTACTTAACGATAACCCGCCGGTTCACAAGGCCCACGAGGCGAAAGCTATAGTAATAGTTTTTTAGAGTTGTGAAAGAATTAGTACTGGACTTGTAGTTTGCGATGCTTAATGCAGCTATAATATTATTTGTTCAATGTGTATAACTCAAACATAAAAACTCAAGTACAATTTTATTCCGAAATAATGTAAAAAGAATACTTTTCCCTTAGTCACAAAAAAGGAGTGGAAATAATATAAAGCACAGATAACTATTTTTAGATTTTCTCTTTTCTGATGCCATTACGCCAGATTCTAAAGATTCATTACTAACCGTCCCCGCTGAGTTCAAATAGGCTAAGGCACACAGCGTTTGACGACTACCGTTCCAAGCGAAACTCATGGTTACCGGCGTCACAGGCAGAGCTACGCATCACGCCTGTCTGATGAGTTTCAGTTGCGCAGACTCCGAACGAAACGCCGTCTACAGAATTGAGAGGTGGAAGCTCCCTCGCAACACAGCATTTCCTTCGAGAGCTCCATTGGTAACCCCGACGTGATCAGGGGGGTTTGCTTCAAGAGCGAACTAACCCATTCATTTGGTGGCCCGAATTGCCTCCTATCCATCATTCCGAGACAGCCTTTCTTTTCGTTCCACAGATCCCCGTCGGAGATGGCACCGCGACCAGAACAGCGGCGGACTGTCTCCATGCCTGATTTCCAACGCCCTAGCCCGTGACCTTTATCGACGCCTACTGGAAGAGGAGCGTGTAGCGAATAACTTCTTCTCTTCTTCTCCAGAAGCCTGACTTGCTCTGTCGCAGCTTGATCGGCGTAGCAATAGAGGACCCGACCAGTCTAAAGATTAGTGACTAACCATCCCCGGCGAGTTCAAATAGGGCAAGGCAGACAGCGTTTGACGACGACCGTTCCGAGCGCCTGGTCACCGGCGTCACAGGCACAGCTGCGTATCACGCCTGTCTGATGAGTTTCAGATGCGCAGACTCCGAACGAAACGCGGTCTCCCGAATTAAGAGGTGGAAGCTCCCTCGCAACACAGCATTTTCTTCGAGAGCTTCAGTTGTAACACAAACCAAGGATGGTTTGCATGAAAAGTTTCAAAAATGTTCGGATAGGATTGTGCTGTTGGGTGTCATCGAGAAGAAGACGACGACTGTACAATGAGATCTGCCACCAAGTGAAGCAATTATAATGGAGAATCAGAGGTGTACGCCAATAGCAAAGTGTAAACATTGCCTGTGTTATTTGAAGTGGTGTAATTATTTTGGTGTATATTACGAGTAGACATTAGTTCGTGCCGCTATTATTTAAATTTTCGATTGTTTCATCTGGCAGTACCTTCATTTTGAATTATCATCATTTGGCTTTATTTTCAGTATTTGTCATTTCGCTGATGTGTTAACAACATAGTTTCTGTATGCTCTGAAAATGTCAACTTTTGCACCGAATAATGAGTAGAAAGTCATAGGATTTTAGCGGATGTTTATGGTGACCAGCAGAACGAACTTGTCAAAAGTAGTTTGATCGATTTGAAACTAGCAATTTTGATAGGTGTGCGAGTGACTTGGAGTCACTCAGTCAGCCATTTGCCATCGTTTAAAAGCAATGGGAATAATCCGAAAGGTAGGAAATTAGATGCCGTATAAACTGAGCCAAGAGATGTCGAACGCCATTGTTTCAGGTGCGAAGAACTGCTCCAACGGCGAAAAAGAATATTTCGAATATTCATGGCAAGAAGATCAGGCTGTGCATTTGGTGGAACAGCTGGGGGTGGTGTATTATGAGTTACTACAATCGAAAGAAAGTATTACAGAGAACGTATACCGACGACAATTGATGCGTTGAACTGAGAATTGCGAGAAAACGACTGTTCTTGAAAATGCACAGCCACAGGTTGCGTGGTCCGTTAAAACGTACTTAGGAACGCTCAAATGAACTACCCCATCCTCCATACAGCCTAGACATTGCTCCGTTCAGTTATCATTTCTTCCGATCGATGCAATATAGTCTGGCTGACCAGTACTTCTTCAATTACGATGAAGTCAAAAAATCGATCGATGCATGGATAGCGGCCAAAGAGTCGGCCATTTTTTGGTATCTATCGATTGACAGAAAGATGAGAACAAAGAGTGGCTAGCAACCATATATCTGCTTTTTCACAATAAAACTTCAATTTTCGATAAAAAACCGCACGACTTCATTTATACTCCTAATAGTTTTCAAATGAAGAAGCGTAGGGAAGACAAAGTTCAATTAATTTCTTCATCTGATTGGGGTTTATCTTGGCCTACAGCTTCCTTCCAGATCTGAGTCCTAATGAAATCAGTAAAACAGTAGAAATAACTTCAAGGAGAATATGTCATCTTTTATAATTGATTTGTGCAGTCTTACAATGGCGAGGAATTTTGTCACGCAACAGAATATGTATTTGCCATTTTTAGCAAAACCTAATCCAGAAAAGCCTAGTAGCAATTGAAGCTTCTTTGTACATCCGGAAGGGGGTTGTTGCCTTTTCGGTATTGCTTAAGGGTAGCACTACAGAAAATCAATTCAGGAGATTGAAGCCTGGTTACATGCAGGGTTTTTCTTTTTTGCTTTCGAAAGTAAACGTAGATGAAACACTCTGCCATTCAGAATATCGATAAAATTTTTGTAGATGACATTCTATGTTGCTTCAAAGGAACAAATAGACAACTAAACTCCTTTTCAAATCTCATTAATAACCTACACCCGTCTATCAAATTCACCTATTAAGAAGAGAAGAACTAAAGTATCAATTTCCCAGACTTGATTATTACACAATTAAATAACTCACATCTGTTTAGCATATTTCATGAACCCACACACACACATATATCACAATACAATAAAACTTTATTTATTCAATCAAAAAATGTCAGCCTATAATAGCTTCATCCAAACATTATTAAAAGAACTGATGAACCTTCAAAATTGTTCTGTAGCGAACAACTTCTTCGCTCCTCGTCCAGAAACCTGCCCTGCTCTGTCGCAGCTTGATTGGCGTACCAATAGAGGACCCGACCAGTCTAAAGATCCGTGTCTAACCATCCCAACCGAGTTCAAATAGGGCAAGGCACAGCGTTTGACGATCACAGTTCCAAGCGGAACGCATGGTCACAGGCAGAGCCTGTGCATGACGCCTTTCTGATAAGTTTCAGATGCGCAGACTCGGAAACGAAAAACCGTTTCCCGAATCAAGAGGTGGAAGCTCCCTCACAACAACCACATTTCACACGAGAGCTTCATTGGTGACCTTGACGTGATTGGGGGTTTGCTTCAAGAGCGAACAAACCCATTCAATGGGATGTCCTAATTGCCCCCATCCATAATTCCGAGACAGCCTTTTCCTTTCGTTCCACAGATCTCCGCTAGATATGGCACCGCGACCAGCCCAGCGGCGAACTGTCTGCTTGCCTGCTCCCAGCGCCCTTTTCCGTGACCTTATCGACGTTCATTGGAGGCCGAGTGTGTAGCGAACAACTTCTTCGCTCCTCGTTCAGAAACCTACCTTGCTCTGTCGCAACTTGACCGGCGTACCAATAGAGGACCCGACCAGTTTAAAGATTCGTGACTAACCGTTCCAGTCGAGTTCAAAAAGAGCAAGGCATATAGCGTTCGACGATCAGCGTTGCAAGCGGAACACATGGTTACTGGCGTCACAGGCAGAACCTGTGCATCACGCCTGTCTGACGAGATTCAGATACGCAGACTCGGAAACGAAACGCTGTCTCCCGAATGAAAAGGTGGAAGCTCTCTCGCAACACTGTAATTCTTACCAAGAGCTTCAGTTCAAAAGAACTCAATATAATAAAACAAATAGCATTTAACAATAGTTCCAACCGAACTCTTATAGATAAAATGATAAAAAAACAGAAAAGATAGCATTAACTTATGTTTATCCTTCCACAAAGACCCCATTCAGAAAACAAAAACTCACAAATTTCATATATAAATAGAATATCCGTAAGAAATTGCCAATTATTTTAAGAAAAATTTCAATTGCAGAGCAGCTTTCAGAACCATCAATATCAATGAAAAATATATTTGAGATAATAAAGATAATTCAAAGAAAGATAATAATTCAGGAGTCTATAAGGATAGCCCAATGGTTTATATTGGTCAGACTGGTAGATCGTTCAAGAAAAGAATACACGAACATCAAAGTTCAAATTCAACACATTCCACATATGCCAACCATCTGATAAAATTTGAACATAAGTTCATTAACAAATACGACATTATGCATATCGGAAGTAAGGGTACTAGATTAACATTCTTAGAGTCGCTTGAAATAAACCGATATAATTCTCAGAAAATTTCTCTAAACGGACAGACGAACACGAATGAGTCACCTTCATTGAATATCTTCATCTGATTTGGGAAAACCAACGACTACCCCAATAGCTTTTATTATCATCGATGTTAGCTCCCCACCTAATTGAGAATGCCCTAATAAATACCATTCTACTTGTAGTCCCACTTCCTTTAACACCTGCCAATACCTATGTAAGCTTTCACACAATAGCAGTTCGAATATAGAATATGATTAAGCTACAGTGAAGCGAAACGATTTTTATTCAACAGTAAAAAGTTTGTGGAATACAAAATCATTTAAATGTCCTCCGCGGAATCTCTTAAGGGACTCGATCCTTGTGAGGTAATTTTGGACGACTCGCCGTCACATTTCGGACAATATCTCACCAATCACTTGACGGATGTTGGTTTACAGATCGTCAATAGTCTGAGGATTATTGGCATAAATACGATCCTTCGCATAACCCCACAAAAAAATTAAAAGGCGATAAATCACAAGATAAAGCTAGAATGCTTCGACGCAGAATTCAAAAACTCAGACAATGTGATGAATTGACAGCAGCATTAGAAAAAACATGCAAAAATAATCGATAGTGAAATTATCAGTGGTTCAGTAAATGACCTGAGGAAGGAAGATTACTTTTAATTAATATTACTGAACATTTGATAAGTTAGAATATGTCTTCCAATTCTGTCATTAAGAACTGTAAGACTAAATCAAGTATTGGCGCCTAATCAACCTGAGAGAGTGCTTTATACATAAATGTAAATATTAAATATTCTAATCAACCGCAAAGGTCCTGGATCGTTTTAATAACATCTCTAATATCAGGGATATACCAATCTCGGCTTGTTTATGTTGCGAATAGCACAATGAGTTTCACAGTATGTTTACACCGGAAATTTAATGAAGATTGCTCTAAATATAGCGGTAAATGAATGATAAATATTATTTTTGCTAGTTTAATTTCCGACATTCAGCTTTGTTGTTCAGTATACAAATCTGGAATTTCCCTGAATCTGTGTTGTTTACATTATTGCGATGAACATAAGGGCAATTGAAATATTGTTGAATGATTATCGAGATGAACTTTTCGAGAACTCATGTGTAAATTTTATAATTACAATCAATACGGACGAAAACATTTCGGAACGCTCTGTGTACTTATTAACGCCAACAGAAATATTACAAATTCATAACTTGTATCATTATTTCAAAAGTACTTCATTACATATAACTAGTGGGCGAAACATGGGTTGAAGCGGCTATGGTACAGGACCAAGTATGGGACCCCCTTTATCAAAAAGTTTCAATACAACATAGTCTTATATTTAAAAAATTTAAATGAACATCTCAATGATGCCAAAATGTTAGTAGGAATAATATTTAAACATCATATAAAAGCCTCTAACCCTAATTCTTTGTTTTCTCGATTTTAACAAGAATAATTCATTCATTTCTACATTGAAATGAATTCAGCACACTCTCTGATTTTCAATAGAAAAAATGACAAGTTGTTCAGTCTACATTTTGAAATTGTGCTCCACAAATAGATTTTAATCAATTTCAATTTCGAAAATGACCGCTTCAGCTTTTGCTTTAGTAACAAGAATGGCCAGAAACATTAGGAGAGCCGTGCAAACATACATACAGGGTCTCCCAACGAAAATTTGAGCCCCCTCCCAGAACTCAGAAACGAATAATTTCCGAAGATTTTAAAAAACCAGATCAACTTCGGTTTTGAGGGGAACGAATTTCCATCATGAGTTTTTTCCGAAAAAACCTCCCAATGAAGGCAGCATCAACCCCCCAAATTTTTTGAATAAGCAAAAGATGTCGACTGTTAGTTAGTTTGAAAGTTATTATTGTTTTGTGCACAACCCAGTTAAAATTTTAAAAATCGGTTCACTATTCACGAAATATTGTAATTTGATCTTACCGTCAAAAGATGATGTTGAACAGACAGCTGAACCACCGAAACTCAAGAACCCAAGAGTTTTGAAGAATCCAAAAATTATTTTCAAGTTCTGTATTGGGGAGAAAGAATTCCTATGATGACATTGTTCCGAAAAAAACACCCGAGGATGGCAACAACCTCCAATTTTTTTTAATAGGAAAGAGATGGCGGATGTGTTTTATTTAATTTTTCCTATTAGTTCTAGAAAAATTATAAATGCTGGTAGATACGGATAGAAATAGTTTATATTCCGAATGCTGTGACATGCGAACGTTCATGTAAACTCATGAGCAATAAATATATCAAAATGGTCTAAAGACTTTTCATGCTTTCAAGGCCATAAGTAATCATTAGGAAACAAATAAGCTGAAGTGTCGAATAACATTTAATGTTCGAACACAGATGAAATCTGCTAGATCGAAATATCAACAGAAAAGACCTAAGTATCGATAACAAAATGATGAATTATGTCGAACGAAGATAAGGCCGTCTGTAATGAGATGGAACAAATAGATTGCGCATGAGGAACTAAATCGTTGATTCTCTGTTGCAAAAATGTATAAACACCTTTCAATTCTCTACAGGGTGAAAATTCCAAAGAGTCCATTTAAGGCCTCTGAGGAAATAAAGGGAAAGGAGAAAAATATGGTTAGTTTCATTGAGCCAAAAAAATATTAATTAATTGTTGTAGATAATGTGAATTCACTAAATTGTTTTCCTGTGCCACTTGGTTCAACTTCCGACAACAACAACCTCATGTAAATGAAATAATTGAATCAGCAGATATTTATTACGAAATATGATAACAAGTACGAGCATGGCTAGCAGGCCGTTTTTTGAATCGGAACAGTGCAACATGTATCTGTGTTATATTTCGAAACTTTAATACAACCGAATAGCTTTAGTGATCGTCGAGCATAAGCAGCAGATACGCACGTTTCACAGCTATTTGGCTTCTTGTCAGTGCAATGACGTAATACCGACGAATGCAACAAAGTCTGTATTGGGACTCTAATGTTTTGCTAAACAATAGCGCAATCTAATTCACGCAAATACACATAAGCAGCATGTCACATCATGCGAGTGCGTATGTGTATTCGAGTGCATTAGATGACGCTGTTGTTTGGCATAACATTAGTGTCGCTAACAAGGCCAATATGGGTGTGTGGTTGTGTTGCATTCGTAAGTATTACAGCATTGCACTAAAGAGTAGCCAAAAAGTTGTGAAACATACATATCTGCTGCTTATGCTCGACGAGCAACAAAACCTTTTCGGCTGTATTTAAGTTTCGAACTGTAACGCCGATGCATGGTGGACTATCCTGATAAGAAAAACTTCCTATTTTCCATGCTCATACTCGTAATAATATTTCATAAACTCATGATTTTGTTGCTCTTTGCTGAAAATTCGTTTTCTTGCTGTGGCAATTGGGTAAGAACGTTTCATTTGTGAATTTGAGGTATCACTATGTAAATAAACTTTCAATTATAGTATTGAATCGAGTAGTCTCAATATAATGTCGAATAGGTATATAAAAGGCTGTGTTTCAAAGGGTTTTTTATTTCATAATAGTTTGGGGGAAAAGAAATCCATTATTTTCTCGATATCTCGTGGAGTGTAGATAGAACAATTTCTGATTTATACTCGTTATCAACGTGACGTTTCAGCCAAATAAAAATTTTTTGTTGTTTTTTGTTTGGCTCATTCAGTTGTGAGTTACAGGATGTTAAAAATGGAAGTCAACAAAGAGAAAATTCGCTTAATTTCACAGTTTTTCTTTGATATAGGCAAAAATCCAAGCCAGTCTGAAATTGTGAATGGTGTTTATGGTCTCGATACTGTAACAGATAATTAGGACTAATTTTGGTTTCGTCGATTCCGTTCAGGTGTTTTTGATGTTGAAGATGTACCTCGCACAGGTAGGCCAGTCGTCTGAAATGTCGACAAAATCAGGAATAATCGAGATTGACCGGCATGTTGATAGTAGTAGCATCGTTCAGGAGCTAAAGATCTACTATAAAATAGTAGTAAACCATTTGCGTAAAACTGGATTAAAAAAGAAGCTCAATGTTTAGGGTGCCACACCAATTAACATAAAAAACATGATGGATTTAATTTCCATCTTCTCAGCCAAACGGAATGAAATCGACCCATTTCTTAAATGGTTGGTGACTAGGAATAAGAAATTGAACACATACGATATTATATGTACATATTGTAGTATATGACCCCCCCCCCCCTGAATTGAACGCTGGATCCGCCCTTGCCTTCAAATAACCATATATAGCTAGTTTCCAAAAGAACAATATGGATTCAAAAGCATAAATATAATAATGAAAATTAAAGGAGCTTTTAGGTTAATACTCATATATTCACGTGATTCTTTTATATCATTTTTATTATAGTAGTATTCCTAATAGAAATACTTTCTTTATAGAACGTCAAGACAGCTCTATTCGAAATGTTCAGAATATACAAATTTATTTGAGTGCCGGTGGATATGCTATCCAAATATTCAGGGATATTTATACGAGGTATATTAGCAGGGAGTTATTCGAATCAAGACTGTGCAACTTACATCTGTGTACTGGTTTAGAACTCATATTCACTCGCACAGGTTTCTTTGATCATCGGGACATAAGCAGTAGACACGCATATAATTCGAGGCTTTTTGGCATCTTATCAGCTAATTCCCAATGAATGCAACGCAGCTGCACACTTATATCTATCCTAGATATAAACTTCACAACTTAACCCTGTGTTGCTCGCGCCTATTTTAATAACGACATTGGTCGCGGGTGTAACTTATGTTTGTAATCACTAGACTTTGATTTTAAAAAAGGTTTATTGACTGTTGACTGAAGTAAAAAGTAAAAAGTTAAAATCACAGCATTTAGTACAATAATGCCTTATCTAATCTTATTAACATAGGAAGTAAACTACTATTCCCCTACTTATGGGATAAACTTAGTCAGCAAACGATAATTTATAGAAGTACAGGGGGATTCCAACATGTAACTTGTACCTTATTGGAAAAAACTCAATAAACAGTAATACCGATTTTTTATATATATCTGATTCTTAGTATCAGTGATTGTAAAAATTAAAACCTTAACATAACGGAAATATTTATCTTCCAAATAACCAGTTTGAGGGACACTATTTAACATTATTAGAGAAAATTGAAAAAATTGAGAACTATTCTAATTCTGACAATAATACTTCAAGGGAAGATCATACAAATTATTTGCAACAAAAAATCTCGTATAATACTTGGTCGAAATGTTGATGGTTATTCTTCAATTTAACATTTCTTGATTCCACGAAATATTTCAAGTTTTTTCATAAAATCAATTTTACTTCAGTTATCCTCATCAGATTTGCCCACATATCTGGAAACGGCATGAAATTTGCTACAAGATGAAGAATACTGTGTGGCATAAAATTTGCTACAAGGTAGAGAATATTGTGTGCCAAAAAATTCGCATTGCGGGCGTGGTAAGGAGATGAACATCACGATTCTGAAGTGAACAAAATCAGTCATATTTCTCCAATGAATTTATCGTTAAAAAATTATTGGCTGTGGACATGTTTTTTTTTTCAGCAAAAAATACCTCATTTATTGCGCTCTCGAATGACATAAAAGCTTTTGGGCTATCTTGTCCTCTGCCATAATATTGTGGCTAAGAATATAACAACGAAAATTTGAAATATTCCAAACCTAAATTTGCTCTATCGTGAAGCTCTTCATAATTGAATAGTGAAGTAATTCTCAGGGGAACCATGAATTTATCTGTCGAATCAAAATAAATCAAACGTCTGAACTATATTTAAATAAAATATATATTTGATAGATTCGGTCTTCACTTGGTGGAAACTCATTTTAATGAAAAAAATGTATATATGACAGTAATTTATTTCCACAAAAATGTTTGTACTAATACAACAATTGTTTCACCACGATGTGGCTTCTTCAGGTATTACATTGTACTGTCTGATGGTATTGAGTGTAACCGAGTTTATATACATTTTTAGGTACGTGACCAAATAATAGAAGCACAAGTCATAAAAACTCTAGGTGTTTATTGGAGTTTGCCGCTAAAAATGTCATTAAGGAAAAATATTCAGTAATGGAGAATGATCGACATCTGCTTGTTCGTTCAAAAGGATTTTACGGGCATTATACCTGTTGATTTCAAGAAATTCTAAAAGTGTTAATCTAGAACTTCTGCTTTCAACGTTGATAATTTCATAATTATTGTTGAAATTATGCCTGAATTCCTTAAGATGATTAGCATATGTCGAATGTACAGAATTGGATATATAACCCCTTTGGTGTTCTTGAATGATTTACCAGTCTAGCCAATGTATACTAAAGGGCAATCTTTGCAAGTTAACTTGTAGACTCCGGATTTATTTTCTTTATTTGTACGATCTTTATTGTTTTTTATGTAGGTACTAAGGTTATTAATTGTCTTAAAAGCCGCGTTATAATTGAAACTATTAATATTATTATTAGTATTAGTACAAACATTTTTGTGGAAATAAATTACTGTCATATATACATTTTTTCAATTAAATAAAATAGATTTTGTGAAAAAATCTAAAGAAAACAGACTGATACTACTTATAAAAATTGTTGGAAAAGTTCACTGCTTTGTTCAATATATTTCACACATCGCTTACGCACTGAATCTACAACACTTCGAAGTTCACAACGTTTCTGACGCATTTCTGGATAACACAATTTTATTCTTTCGATCAGATCTTCTCGAGTCTGACCGCGAATTTGATATATTTCTGTCACGATGTTCCAGACATAAAAATCCAAAGGCGTAAGGTTGAGGCTTCTTGGTGGCTATCTTACCGAATCGTACCTTCCAATCCATTGCACCCCAAAATATTCAGTCATTAAGCCCCGCACATTTTGGCTATTATGAGCTCGGCAGCCATCCAGTTGAAACCATACATTTTGTCTGTTAGCCAGGAGCATTTCATCCAATATGTCTGTTAAGCTGCTTTGGAGTAATGTAATGAATTCTTCAGCGTTGAGGCGATCAGGAACTATTACTGGTCTGAAGAGTTCACCTTTCATGACTCCCAGCTACACGTTGAGCCTTAACTCACGTTGGAAATGAGAAACAATAGCCGCATGGGCGTTTTCTCTTTTCCATACTATTTCGCATATTCATCATACCCGATTTCGTGAAAGTGGCCTCATCAGTCCATAATATCCTATCGCCCCCCCACTCTCCTAACTTATTCAGGTACCACCTACAAAATATCAGTCTCGTCCTAGCATATACACATGATATATATATGGATGTAACTTATTTTTTGTTAGTTCTCGGTGTACTGTAGAATGATGAATCCTCAATGTACAACCAGTTCGACCAGTACTTGTTGTGGGGTACTCCCGGACAGCTTAAAGTATAGCAGGTGCATACTGGCCTTGCTGACTATTTCGACCACCTTCTCTAATTTGAAAATCAGCCTGTTTCACCTAATCGCCTGAACACTTGTATAAATGTCTTTCTATTTGGTTGTCGTCTGTTGGGAAAACGCAAACCGTACTATCGAACCGCTGTGCGGGCATTTCCATTCGCAAATCCATAAATGAAGAATATATCGTGATTTTTTGTAGAATACTTTTTATAAATTGAGTTAATTCTTTAGATTGAAGAAAACGTACTAATTCCCAAAATTATTAAGCGACAGAAACTGCCAGATTTTAAATTTTATGTTTACTCTGATATTCAATCACAAGGAACTTCGAGAGGTATTTTCTGCTGAAAAGAAAACATGTCCATAATTAATAATTTTCCGTCCATAAAACCATTGGAAAAATATGACTGATTTTGTTCTCTCCAGAATCATGATACTCATCTCTTCACCACGCCAGAAATAAGAATTTTTCGGCACACAAATATTTCGTGAAATCAAGAAATGTTGAATTGAAGTATAACCATCAACATTTCCACCATGTGTTATATGACATTTTTTTAATATTTTATATGGCATCTTTTGTTGCAAATAACTTGTACGATTTCTTCTTGAAGTTTGGCCCTTTTAAAAGTAGACACCATCTATAAACAATTTTTGGATATCATATAATGCCTAAGTCTAGTTTGATCCACAAAACTAGGAGTTTTGATAACACGTATCACATATTGTATTTATGTGTTTCAAGCACATATTTATGAACCAATTTTTGTAATCAGTCTTACATTTAATGTTTTTATCTCGTAAGCAAACTCGATTTTTTAAAGGGAATATTTTCACGGGCTGTTTCTTAGTTATTCAAAAGCCTTCTGAGTTGTTGAAATGGAGGTAATTTGTGATGTCGCCATAATTTGTAGCTGTATGAGACTTAAGTCTATCTCTTCCAGAAACTTCGATCTAGGCTTTTCTTGGTAGGATTTCTTGCGTGATAAATTAGATTCGCATTTATTATAGTTGTATTTAGGAAGTGATAAACTACTGTCAAGCGTCAACGATGACAAGTTCCTGCTATTCTGTAAGTTTGACACTATCAGCACCTCTTTTATTCAAATTGTAAAACAATGTTATGTCCGGTTTTTCCACATTTGGAGCAATTCATACTAGAGTATCATCATGGATTTTCACCATCCAGCAAATCGTCTAATGGACCTCAGATAATTTCAACAAAAGAGCTTATTCCCTTCCATAATCTCCCATTTTTCCCTAAAAATGTGGTATAGAAAAGATGAGACAAATAACATTAGTTACATAAAATATCCATGATATGTAACAATTTCAAATATTTAAAACAGAAATATACATATTTACTGAAATGAAATATCTGCACACAAACTTATTAGTCGAGGGTCTTCTCGACACCCCAGGCACGTGCTTATGGCGAAATGGCTAACTATATACTGATCAGCGTTAGTTAGACTCTAGGGGAGGGAAAATGATGCATATACTGCGGCGCACCGTCATCTCCCTATTTAGAAGTGAAATAATTTCCCTATATAAGGCGCATGGGGTGTTCACAATACCCCTAGCGAGTAACGGAGGGTTAAACTGAACACTATTCTTATTACTGCACCTCACCAAGCGATTCAAGCAGCGAACTGTACTTCCCATTAAATCTACAGTTACCAACTGTACAAACTTCCATTATGCTCCAATCATATCCTATGGTAGGGATACTAAATATTTATAATTTACACGAATTGACTGAAGTAGATATGATATCTTAATATTTAGAAATTATGAGCTATGGTATAAAGTTCTTCAAATCGAGAGAGGCTAACTTACATTTAAATAACAGTTCACAACTCAAGAATGTTTCGATGAGCGGGATGCTGTGATGTTAATTCACGTGCATAGATGATGCTTGTGTTTGGTCAAAGTTATGGCGTTTCCATGTGGGTTGGATATAAGGGCACATGGCTTTGCGTTGCTTTCGATGGACATTAGAGCACTTTATTGATGAGATGCCAACAAGTATCGGGACATGGGCATCTCTGCTGATTTGAATTCTGAAGTATTATACAGGTGTAAATTTCGCTGTCCCAATTCGAAGATTCTTCTCTTACCTTAGTTCATAATTCTTGAATATAACAGAAAGGTTACTAGCATAGTAAAATACGTGCTACAACTTTACGGTTATTATACGAAAATATTTCAAAAATAACAGTTCTCGTTTTCAAAGTCAACGTGAAGATGATGGTCCATGAAATAGTTCTTATGTGCTTGTTATACGTTAAAACAAAATAATGAAAAATGTCACTTCGGATAACCCTAAAATATTAATAAATCAAGATAACATTGATGCCGTAAGTGCCAGTAACAATAGATGCGAATTGGTCGGTTGAAGGACGTTCTCATGAATTTGACATTTGAAGAATAACAATAACATATTTTTGGGACAATATTTGGGTTAACAAAAACATATTACTACTGGACAGAAGTGTGTAAAGTCACAAGCTGCAAAAACCATTAAAAGTATTATGTTTGCTGATTAAACCCTAGGCATACTTGGAATTAATCATGAATTTCTCCGAACAATTGTCTTTTCAATTATTTTATTTCCTCGGTTGAGAAAATTGTTTTCAAGAATTACGTCCTCTTGTCTGGAAATAGTGAACAATAAATTAACGAGAGATTTTTCCATCCAGAAAAAATAACTGTTCAGTATTATGTGATATTATCGGATTTGTAAATATAAACGAAAATACAGTAACAATAAACAATAAAAATTATCCATAGGCACAGGAAGAATTTTTTGTCCAAAACTCAAAGACATTGATTTTCGAGACAAGTGTTACAAACAATATAGTTTCTAGAATATAGCTGGAAGGTTTCCTAATACCTTTGGAGTTTATGTGTATAGATTTTGAGTCGTTATATATATATATATATATATATATATATATATAGTTATGGAATAAATAAATAAAAATTTTTTAATTTGATTAGCCAGTTTAATGAAAAAATCGATTTTAATATGGTTTAAATATATAATTTTAGAATGAATACTATTTAGATCACCCCTGTATCTAGTTGCTGGTATTCTATGTTACCAGCTAGCTCTTAATATTATAATTTTGTTCTTGAATTATTGAAATTTGAATATTATTAAATTTCATTTTTTTCTTTTAGGGAGGGTGCAATTTGAATTTTTAAAAGGTTGAATTTTTGAATAATACATTATATGGAAGTAGTTTGAAATATCATCAGTGATTAAAAATCTAAATTCTATTTCTATGTTCTAACCTAACCCTATCTAAATATCATAACGTAATTCTAACGTTATTCCTAAATTTCTTTCCGGAAGGATTAACAGGATTGAATTTTTACTACCTTTGGTAAGTTTGTTCATCAATTTATGATTGTTTCTTTTAATTGTCCCTTCTTCGTTTCAGGAATAACACTGGTTTCGTTGGAAATAACACTTCTAGAACATTCTGAAATTCACAGGCAACTTTGTTGATTTTCTTCTATATATCCAATTCGTTTGAAACTTGATTTCTATGTGGGCTTTTTGCATTCATATTCAGGTAATGTATTTTCTGGATTTAATTTCCATTCACAATAACCAAATAATCTTCCTTTGTTGGATACTTATTGGAACTTTTTTAATTATGAACCGACATGGACACTAATCTGAATAATTGGAGAATGATTAATTTTTCTGTGTCCATCCTATTTATATTTTTCACGCAAAATGAATTTCAAAGCTTACTAGCTTCTGTCAAAATTATTAAAAAATGATGTTTTCGATGATTTTACAAAATTTACAATATTTCTTGGTTTGAAATTACTGTTGAAAATTAGCCTATTTTTTAAACTTCATTTTGATGTATGTTTTATGTTGAACAGAACAGTGAAAGTCTTGCTTTTCATCCGTAAAGTATTTCAAGTGTCAAAATTTAAAAAAGTGTATCTCTAATGCTTATAACTCATAATTACTTAATATTACTTATGAAATTGATTACATTTCTTAAGCTTAGATTCTATTACAATTCTATTGATGCCTACACATCTTGAAGGATATCTCTTACATTAAACATTTCAGAATATCTGACGTTGATGTTATCTTTCATTGAATTAATTGAATTTTGATCAAATTTGTCCTATTTATATCATTCTGGTGAGTTATATTTAATTAATCTTGTTCTTTGTCAATAATTTCACTAAAGCTTATACATAATTCATGATAGTAACAAATCTTTTCAACAATTTCTTCATCAATTTCAAATTAGATATCTAAATTCAAATTACTTCTATTTATTGCAACTTTGGCATTTTTACATTGAATAATTGTATGTTGAAATCTCCCTGTGAATTTTACTTATAAATTGTCAACAAGATTACTGATTTTTGATTACCGTTCAAAGAATTTTCACTCGACTAGTCGTTATGTTATTTATGGCGAGTGGGCGTCTGTCCACCCTACCACTGCGTCTGCACGGACTATTGTGGTTCACCCCTAATTTACATCTCCCCGACGAGATCCAGTTTTTGGATAAAACCGATAATCTTGTTCAGGGGTAATATTTTCAGTTCGCTGTGGGCTATAAAGGCCTGGCCAAAGACCTCGAATCTGATGCGACTCACCGCTTGGCACTCTGAGACGATGTGCATGGCTGTTTCAGTGTCCTCAAGACACAGCCTGCATTCATTGTCTTCAGCCAGACCGATTTTGTGCAAATGCGCTTTCAGTCTGCAGTGACCTGTCATAATTCCGACAAGTGTTCTTAGTTTCGCCCTATCCAGACCTAGCGCTAGGTTCGCCATCTTTTTGTGCGAAGCTGTTCCAAGGAACAACTTCGAATGTTTCAGGCCAGAATGGCTCCGCCAGAAAGCCTCTAGCCTTGAGTTCATTCTGCCTGTTATCGCCTCGTTAGCCACGTCATGTGGTATTCCCAGGAATGGTTCCGGTCCTACCAGACACAGCGCAGCTCCAGCAAATAACAGCCGATCTGCCTCCTCGTTACCCAAACAGTTTGAGTGGCTTGGTATCCAAACCAGAATGACTCCGTTATACATACCGAGCCTGTTTAAAGCCGTACGGCAACTCCAGACTGTTTTGGATGAAAAACAGCTGGATTCCAGAGCTTTTAGTAAATATTTTGATTTTACCGTGGTGGATTTGCCGTTTTATCAGCAGTTCCGCCGCGGTCTCAATGGCAAATATTTCTGCCTGGAATATGGTTGCGTTTTGACCGAGACTCAATGAAATTTAATTTTCGGTTTGCTCCCATAGACTCCCGCTCCTGTTCCGTTCGTCGTTCACGAGCTGTCTGTGAACAAGCCAAGGTTCAGCATGTTGGGTCCATTCGTCCCGGCTGGGGATGATTACATTGAAATTCCGTTCCTGGCTCGTGATTTTTGACATTAGATCCGAGGGCATCGATAGGATGCTGTTCGTTAAAAGCTCGTCCAACAGTCCGGAGCCTACCATCACTATTTTCTCTGGCCTGTCAATCGCCAGTTGATATAGTTTGTATGTGGTCCGTTCCGCCTCCCTCTGCACGGTTAGGTGCAGGGGTGGTAGATTTAGTAGGACCTCCATGGCTGCCGTGGGTGTGGTGCGAAACGCACCTGTAATTGCAGGGCAAGCCTGTCTCTGTAGTCGGGTGAGTTTTTGTTCGGCAACCGTTTGTTGGCTTTTCTTCCACCAGGCTACAGCGCCATACACTATCCGTGGTTTAATTACCATAGTGTATAGCCAGTACATCTGCCTGGGCTTTAGGCCCCAGGTTTTACCATAGATCCGCCTGCAAGTCCAGAAACTCATTCTGGCTTTATGACACACTTTATCTAGGTGTGCACTGCAGCTGTCTAGGACTATTCCCAGGTATTTTGCCTCAAATGAGAATTGAATTATTTCACCACGGATCGTCAGCGGTTCTAAACCATTCAACTTCCGTTTTTTAGTGGATGGTACTATAATTACCTTTTGCGGGTTAAGAGAGATGTCTTCCTTTATACACCATTTGTCAATAGTGTTCAGTATCTCTTGATCACCTCCGATTTACCTTTCACTATGATTGCCACGTCATCAGTAAATGCTTGAACGTCGACTCCCCACAGCGGAATGATCACTAGCAGGTCATCAACGAGAAGAGTCCACAGTAAGGGTGAGAGAATACCTCCCTGCGGACAGCCCTTTGCAGCCTTAAACTCAAAGACCTCATCCTGGTATGAGGTCGTTATTGTTCTGCCGCATAGCATTGCCTATATCCATCTACAGATTAGTGGGTCGACTCCTCTCGCAGCGATAGCCTCAGTGAGAGAAGCCGGCAGCGTATTGTTAAAAGCACCTTCAATTCAGCAAAAACTATTAGAAGTTAAATTATATAAACTATTTGACATTTAAAGAACTCTTCATATGACAGTAAGTATTTAAACTAATAAAATAGAAAGGCCTTTTACTTGATAGAAGAAATATAACAAAATTTGAATATTAAAACAAATTGAAATGTGTTTATCTTCTACAATTTCAATTTCAAAAAAAAATTTTATTCAAAAAACTTTTAGAATTAAATTTATGTCTAAAACAAGCACCACTTACATTTAATAGACGTATATAATCAAAACTCAATATATAATGTCAAATGGAATAAATAACCCAACAGATATACGAAAGTAATTAAAATTAATAAATAAATATTTAAAGGAGACAAAATTTTGTTTCTGGTCTTACCTTTAAGAACACCAATTGCCTTTTAAAAACATGAACACACTTAAAGGACTTCTCAAAGAATATAATTTATTTGAAATATTTAATATATTCAAATATTCGAATGAGTTAATTCAAAAATCTCTAAAAAATGCACTATATCTTCAAAAAAAAATATAATTCTAAGCAATCCCGTCTTCAGCCCTCATTAATATTCCAAATATCAAAATCAAAAAACTAACCTATATCTTCCGACACGTGTTGATTTTGATATTTGGAATATTAATGAGGGCTGAAGACGGGATTTCCAGTCTTTTACAATTTTGATTTCAAAAAAATTTTTATTCAAAAAACTTTTAGAATCAATTTAATGTCTACAATAAGCACTGCTCATATTTAATAGATGTATATAATCAAAACTCAATATATAATGTCAAATGGAATAAATAAACCAACAGATATAAAAAAGTCATTAAAATTAATAAATATTTGAAGGAGACAAAATTTTGCATGCAAATAATGCATGTTTTTTGAGATTTTTGAATTAACTTATTTGAATATTTAAATATATTAAATATTTCAAACGAATTATATTTTTTGAGAAGTCCTTAAGTTATGTTCATGTTTCTGAAAAGGAATTGGTGTTCATAACGGTAAGATCAGAAACAAAATTTTGTCTCCTTTGAATATTTATTTATTAATTTTAATGACTTTTTTATATCTGTTGGTTTATTTCTTCCATTCAACATTATATATTGAGTTTTGATTATATACGTCTATTAAATATAAGCGGTGCTTATTGTAGACATTAATTTAATTCTAAAATTTTTTTGAAATCAAAATTGTAGATGACTAACAGATTAAATCTTTTTTGATGTTCAAATTTTGTTATATTTCTTCTATTAAGTAAAAAGCCTTTTTATATTTTATTTAATTCCAGCTATGATTTGTAATATGCAAATACTTGTTCAAAGTAATTTTCAATATATATATATATATATATATATATATATATATATATATATATATATATATATATATATAATATAAATTAAAGTTGTATTTGCATTCAAATTACGAAAATCAAGATAATTTTCAGGTATTTTTCATTTTCACTTTAGTGATAAGAATTTTATTCTCAACTTGTAGGTCCCACCATTGACGAGATATAGCCGCTGATTATCTGGACACCCGGTACAGGAGAATTCAAATAATACTAATCATTCAAATCAGTGAAATCTATTCAGCTATAAACGAAGGACGGAACATCAGATTTTTTGATATATTTCAGATAAATATATTCTTCGATTTCAAAATTCTAGAAAAGTGAAACATTTTTTTAGTACCCTAAATTCCAAAGACTCCTATGATGAGATTTAGAAACAGAAAAACATCGTACTGAGAAATACGATAGTGTATCCAAAAAATCGAATTCCATTTAGAATGTGGTCCAACACTGACTTATACCTATTTGCTGGCTATATCCGTATACTTTTTCATAACAAAGCCGTATTACATTCTCATTCAATAGCGGACCAGGTCACAGCAACATGAAGAGTGAGTTCTTTGTTCTATATATTGCAAGGATAAAGTTCACCGGTATTGTTGAGTGCCAACCACCCCTTGAAAATGACATCGTAAGCCAAGAATTCCACAGACAATGAACAAAAGACTGATCAGTGAAGGATTTTCATTCAATACAATGGTAGATATATAGAATAAAACAAAATTATTAAATAGTTGAACGAATAGGTCTTTACTCGCAAAAAATTAATCCTTAAGTAAATAAATAAATTCTTTAGTTCATTGTAATTACATGAACCGCAATAACGTCACGTCAAAACAATTGATTTCTGATTATTCCGTTGAAATATTTACGAATTAAGGTTCAGCCTCAACAAAAAATATTCAATTCTTTGCACATACATCTTGTCAGATACCTTTAGTTGATGATGTAAATTATGAATAATCTCATACTCTGACGAGTATATTGTCGATGTTTTTTCGTCGAATTCAGACGGTTTAATGGATAATAAAGATTCCTAGATCACAAAGGATATTTGTCATTCACTTATACGTTACATCTAGATCTATTTTCGTATCAAATTTTCAAATATAAAATATAAATTTCATACAAAGTAAGTAAATAATTTTCCCATAAATAAACCACTACTAGCACTCCAAAATTAATAAAAATATATAAAATATAACGAGCTAATGCTTCCCATCAAATAATCATTTCAAGGACAATTCTTTTCGACATAATTCATTAAAAGTCTCATACCAAAACACACTGAACAAAATTTCATACCGAGCCATTCTATATGGTGTGTACAGTTCAAAAATTGATCAACGTAAACCCCTAATAACTTTGTAAACTGACCTTAAAAATTATTTAATTTTCAATATTCCGTGGTTGATCTTTTCCCTCATTTCTGTCTGTCGAGAAAAAAACTACTGTTGATTTGCTTCTATTAAGAAAGAATTTATTTCAAGCCAGCCATGCTTTGATACGCCTGAAGTCATCGTAAATTAAATATAATTTTTTGAAATTAAACATCTAGAAGGCTAATATTAAAATATTTAAATAATTTTATTTATATACCTTCTATCAAGTATTAACCTCTATTTATTTTATTCTATTGATATTATATAATTATTTGGTTTCCTTAACATTCTTTATAAATATAGTCCTTGTGCTATAACAGAGGCCGATAAATTGCCTTTCAATCTTTTAGATCAATGGTAAACCCCAGAATTATTTATTTGAGTTAACATAACACTACAGTTGAATTTTTCAGTGTTCACTTACCAGAACCTTTCTGAATTGATAAAAGGTGAGTAAATATTTTGTTGTTGATTGATATTATATTTTATTGAATATTAATTAATTGAGTACTGACGGAGCAAAGTCTCTCTTAAAACTTGTTTTTCAGTAATGTTTTTATATATCTTGAGATTTTATAGAAAGTAACTTAGTTAGATAATAATATTTAATATTCTAACTAAGATAGTTTTATGATGAAATTCTTGATATTATGTTGAACATTTTTGAAAGATATCTGTTTTCATAAGATTGATCAGCAGAAACAAAATTTTGTCTACTCAAAATATTTAATTTATAGGATATTGGTTAACAATTTTTAGTTATTGGATGTCCTATAATGAATGTTTATTTTATATGTCGTTTCATATAAGTGGTACTTATATGACATCAATTTTTTTAATTCCTGAAGTTATAATTATTAAATATAATTTTTGAAATTAAATATGTAGAAGGCTTATATTGAAATATTTAAATAATTCGATAAAATGTGTTTACTTAAATAGTTTCTAAAGTTTCAAATGTCAAGTTTTGAGTAGTGTGGTAAGATATGGTATTGATAACATCTACTCTGTAATTTTGTATGTTTGCGAAAATATTATTTATACAGCTTTGATGTTGTAATGTTATTCTGGTGGGTTTCATTTAGTTTGTTTTGAATAAAAAAACCTCCATATGGAAAATCTATTTAAGTTTTCCCTAATTATTGATGATTTTTTTCCTTATTTGATATTCGTTAACATCCATTTCAGTTGGTGAAAAATTAAATGAACTTTGCTAATAACCTTGGCCTCTACACTGCCATTACCAGAATTTCATATTGTTCCCTTTGTAATTGAGATTCTTTACATTCAAACTCATTTGAGATGGATAGAAAATTGACATTATTGCGTTTCTTTTACTTAATTCCCTCTTTGACATAGATTGCCGTTCCTCCAAGCTAACCCATCTCTCTACAAAAAGATTAAATTTAGTTTCAGGTAACCAGTATTGGAATCTTGTTCTTGTTCAGACTTCCACTGCTCTGTTAGACATAGTACTCGTATCATCATTTTTGGTTTTGTAAAAAATATTGGATGTTATCTTTTTCATTGTTACTGGTATATGTAATTTAAATAATTATTCATTATAGTGAGAGTGTAAGAACTATTCATTATGAACTTCAAGTCTTTTGAATTCACCAGAGTTTCGCTATTAATAAGCTTCTCTCTTTAAATGAATAATAATTTTTTCATGAACAAGTTTTCATCTTCTCCAGTCACGCAGATTAATTTTCGTATTCCAATTATGATGCATATTTATGCATCTAGATTGGTGAAATGAAGATTATTAAATGACATTTTCCACGTTATATTTTCACTTCCTAATTCACGGCATTTCGAGCTACATTTGCAGAAACCTGAAATATCGAATGTAAATGTTGGCGTTCGTAAACCCTTCGAAAGATTTTTGGTTCTCCGAGTAAAAATGATTCCACAGTTTCGAAATTTATAGCGAATATTATTAGTAAAAGAAATCAGTACCTGTAAATTTTACGCTATGTTTTTTATAACTGAAAAGAACAGAAATAAATTTTAGATTAGCAAATGTTTAAAACGTACGCAGTTAACAATTAAGGAGTGACTAACGGTTATTATTATTTTAGTTATCTACAAGATATGTTATTCTCAGTTCAGTATCTTCTTATAGGACTTGATACAAGTTGTATAATCTAACAGCTAGTGTAAGAGTTGTGCCGGTGAATGAGACCAGATTTCTCAGATTAATTTTGTCGGATAATGCTTTGCCTCCCCTTGGTAAGATAGGTCTAATAGCTTATTATAGATCTTCTTCTTCTAGTATCAAGAGTTTTGTAAGCAACTTGGACTTTTTTATGAAAAGTATAGATAAAGAAAACTTAGAAATATTTGCAGGAGATATAAATATAAATTTGCTTCTTACCGATTCTAATGAGGTGAATAACTATTTGAACGTTCTTTATGCGAATGGATTCATATCTCATTTAAATGAGCCAACTAGGATTACTCAAGATACAAGGTCAACTATTGACCATAATTTTGTTAAAAAAATTCTCTCTACTGGATAAGATTGACATTGATCCCATTATTTTTCATACTGACATAACAGATCATTTTGCCATATTGGTTACAGAGCCTTGTGACTCTGAGACAACCAAATCCAAATCTATTACTAGGGTTGCGATCGATTATAAAATATCGATGAGATTGATTGAGGGAGAAGACTGGAATGAGGTGTTGATGAACAATGATTCGCAGGCATCATATGATAAGTTCATTCACAAACTGAATTCTTATATTACTGAATCTAGTTTTACTAAGTTCATTAATGCGAGTAAACATAAAAAAATTAAACCATAGATCACAACTGGTCTTATCACTTCTATTAATAAAAGAAACCAACTTAAAATCAATTTGCGCAAAAATTACTCTGAACAACTTTCGAGACATTGAGAAAATTTTAGAAATAGACTGAACTGTTTGATAAAAAAATTAAATCGAATTATCATAGCAAAATTACGGATGTAGGTGGAAATTACAAGAAAATTTGGGAAGTAGTGAAAGAAATTACAAATAAAGCAAATATAAGATCTTTAGAAGGCACTCCGGTTATTGATCAAGAATATCAAGCAATAACTAATGACACTAAAAAAGCAAATACTTTTAATGATTTCTTTGTCGCGTTAGGAATAAAAATAGCTGAGAGGATTGTTGAATGACATACAGTACGGTTTCGTGAAGAATTTGAGAACGGAGGATGCGATTCTTGATTTTCTAAATAAACCTTTACAGGCCATGGATGCCTCGCAGTGTTTCTAGACCTAGCCAAGGCTTTCGACACTATTCCACACAACAAATTGCTCGATAAGTTGGAGAAGAAAGGAATTCGAGGCCCTGTTTTAAATCTCATGAAGGTTTACTTATCGGATAGATCACAGTCAGTTAAAATTGGCGGAGTGAGAAGTTCTGATGCGTTTGTGAGGATAGGAATACCACAGGGGACAGTGCTGGGTCCATTGTTGTTTATTGTATATATGGATGATATATCTATGATAAATGAATTCCGTGGCCATATTGTCTGCTATGCGGATGATACAGCCTTAATTTTCACTTTCAATACCTATTAATAATAATATTAATAACTATTATAGTATTCGGGCATATTCTTTTGTTCTACTCTATAGATACAAAATGTTTTCCTACTTTTCTTTGCTGGCTCTTCACTGCAATTTTAAAGGATTTCATGAATTCTGCCATTACTAGAGATTTATACAATTTTTGGGGCACCTGGGAGGGGTCAGTGGGGCAAAACAGGCATCTCTGCCTAGTGCATTCACTCTCCTTTTGGGTGTCTCAATTTGCAATTTGCATTTCTAAATTGTTTAAAAAAAATGTAATGTTAATTTTGAAAGTTTGATTTGATCGATAGCTCGCCCGGATGAACGAAGGTAAAAATGTAAATTTCCGAACTAACCTAGAGACTTGAAATTTTCAGAGTGAATTTGAAGTCAAAATATATGTGTGTAACTTTTGACGATGAATAGAATCAGCTCAATGGTCCATCAGTTATATTTATTCGAAATTTTATTCTACAAATATTTATAAGTTTTATTCTACAAATATTTATAAGTTTATAAGTATAAGTATATTTATAAGTATTTATAAGATCTGATGGAGTTCAAATTCGGTATTTAGATGTAAATTACAGACAAGAGTCGGTTCAGTTCCGTGAAAATAATAAAGATTTTTTTCATTTTAATTCAGGTAAAAAGTATGGAAAGTATATGATTTTCTAATAAACTTTCTCCATTCCTTCTTCACGATGTGAAACAACGCGGTTTGAAGGGGAAAAACTGGGAATTTTAACACTATTTTCATGAGATATTCGAATTCTTCAGAGAAATAATTCGAAAATGACCAACAATTATATTTTTTGACCAAAGGAATTTTGGGTATTCATTCACAATATCTAACTTCTTCAAGAAATAATTGAACGATTATAAACTTTCGGGAAAGCGCACTGTTTAACAATTGTGCAAAAGCTTTTAACCATTTTTAACCACTTGTCTTTATTGTTCTTTTCGGAATAGTGAAAAGCAAAATATAACCAAAATTTTTATTTTTTTTTTCTATGAATGAATCTCCGAGACAAATCTCACAGTAAATATAATTAATTTGATGTTCAAGGAACCTAAAGTTCACTGCTGAAAAATATCAAAACTGTGCAGAATGCCGAAAAAGCAGTATCAAAAAGAAATAGGGACCATCATAATTACTCGAACCATGCCATCTCTATTGTCCGATTTTCCTGTTTTAATATGTAACCTTGGCTTCCAAGACATTAGTGGTCATACGAACATGAATTAATGCGATTCAAGTTCAATTTTTCTGTCAATGGATGAAATTCAAATATGAAAATAATTGAGGGACGATCTGATACAATTTCATCTTAAAAAAGAATCTCAAAATTTTTTTGAACCTAAGTTGAGTATCCCGGCGCATTTGCCATTTTGCAACAAATCCTCAAGCCTAATAAAACCACTTTATTGGTGGAATGCTATCGGATGGAATTGAGATTTTTTTTCTGTATAAGATATTGTTTTCCATGCCAAAAAATAATCAAGTACGTATCACAATAGTACCTAGTGAGCCAAAGTTAGGTTCAAAAATGCTCAAATCTCATAGCAACCATATAGAATTTGATGTTCAAGAAAGCTACGGTTCACAGCTGAAAAACGCCAAAAATAAAAAGTATCAGGTGGAAGTCAAAAGATAGGGTACACTTATGGCTATTTGAACCACCCCATGTAAGTTATTCTATTCTTCGTAGTTTTCAA
Organism: Megalocaria dilatata; assembly: GCA_034642435.1. NCBI lineage: Eukaryota > Metazoa > Arthropoda > Insecta > Coleoptera > Coccinellidae > Megalocaria > Megalocaria dilatata. The sequence goes on along the minus strand of CM067854.1, from coordinate 57,822,790 downwards.
GTAATGTGTTTTCGAGTGTTTTCCAAGACATTACGCGTCATAGAAACATGGATTAATGAAATACATGCTTGATGTTTTTTGTGAATGGGTGGATAGTGAACAAAAAAGTAAATTAAAATAATTTAGGAATGATCTAATACGATTGTACTTTAAAAAATGAATCTCAAAATTTGTCAGTAAGAATCGAATATTTCAGAGCTTTCGTCATTTTGCAATAAATCCTCATGACAAATGAAATATTTTTCATGTTGCAATGGTATATGGAGCGACTTCAAATTGTTTTTTATCAGTAAATTTATTATTTCTCATATCAGAAAATAATGATGTATGTGTCCAATAATCCTTGTGATTACTAATATCTTGTTAGCCCAGGTTAGACATAAAAATTCACAATCATAACTTAAACATCACGAAAACTCGCATAACATACACAGAAATGATTTCGGAATCCCTAGGAGTGCTTTGTCTTTAGTCTTTAGAATTTCGCTATTATTTAGGGAATTCTGTAAAAATGTAACTTTGGCAGGAGCCATTCAACAAAAACACTTTTCTCACCTACATTAAATTGGCAATCATTATTAGCGACTATTCTATCAATTAAATTGAAGCTTGCGAAATTCTTCAATTGTAATAACAAGCAGTTGTAATCTCAGCGATTTCAATTATTCATATACTGGGTAGCTCATATAAAACACTACAACTGTATATTTCCCTTAGTAGGAGTTTCTCCGGAAGAAGGTCAAGTTTTATTCAGTAGAGATCATCTTTGGATTGCAAATTCGTGGGTGTACGATCTTCCCTCTTAACGGATTGGCAACCTTTTCAGGAACTTAAACAGCAGTAAAGGTCAAGTAAGACGTCATTTGGAAGTTTTGCAATTATTTTGATGGATATGTTTAAAAATTTTGGTTTAGCGTTCGCTTCGGTGTAAAAAACTCGTTGGAACTTTATTAAGTAGTCGACTGTCCAATCTGAAAATGACAATTCCTTCTGAATCAGGACAGCATTTGGGTAAGACGTAAATAGTTATTTTTGGGCGAAAATTCATTCTGAATATAAATAATTGAAGATCTAATTCTGCAGTTTCGAAAGGCACAAGTAGCAAATCACAAATTGGTTTGCCTCAATAATTTTGTGAAAAGGGTATAACCTTACTTTTGAAGATCCAGCTCTATAAAATTGAGCGAAAAACTAGAGAATTTGATTTATTGTATTGATTCATAAGTGACAACCAGTTCATGTGCTTCAGCTCTTTTTACAATACTTTTCAAATGTTACATAAAATATACAGAAAATATTGTTCGATAAAAATATTCCCCACTCCTATATTTCCCATTCCCGTAGGAAGCTTTGATGCAATATGCAAAGTCAGATTTATATTAAAAGCATTTTTGAAACCTCCCGATGAGGTGGTTTTCCTACCGTGGACATAGTTGCACATTTGTGGAAGCAACAGAAGAATTGTAATGGATGTGTCAGTGAGATACCTTATCTTGAGAATCCTTGTAGGCCCTGCTATATTAAAATTTTCTCTAGTTGGCTTTCTGCTGTTTGCAAGAATTATATTGTTGTATGTAATTAAGGATATGCAGATATCATCTTGTGTAGGTCTCGAAAAGCGAACTCTTAGGATAGGAATATCATTGCATTGGAATTAATTGTAATGACTATATCCTCTTTTCCGTGATCTAATCTCGATAGAACAAAGCCTAAATATTGCTTCAGACTTTTTATGGTGTGCCTGTAAAAACCGTTTGAAAATTGGTAGAGGAGTTTCGGATATTAGCGATAACAGATAGGCAGAGGAGAAAACAAAAATTGAGAATATCGTTTTTTGTGTTCTATTACTTTTCCCTCATAATTTTCAATCGATTTCCGATAAATATTTTCAACGAAGAACATACATCTCAATTCAACGGTTACATCATATGTATACAATTTACTTCCGCAAATTATTGTCTCGTCGTAATTTATTGTCCCGTTATTCATTTAAATAAAATGATATTCATTATTGCCACAATCTAGTGAGTTAACGATAATTGTTTCACCAATACAGTGATTTCGTCAAGCTTATATTTTGAATCAACTCTTGAAATTACACATTCACATATGCAAGAAGGGATACAAATAACTATCAATTTACAGAAATACCGAGAAAGAAAAATTTGCGAAGAAAAGGGGATATGAATAACCATAAAATATTTTGAGGCCAATTATCAGAAATACCTCACTAAGTAAAAATATTCAACAGTGGGGATCTTACATCTATTTGGTGGTTGAGAAGAATTTTAAGGTTCTTATAATTTATACTGCTTTCAGAAGCGTCAGTATCGATAATTTCATAGTTATTGTTGAAATTAAGTCGAAATTCTATAAAATGGCTGAAATATTTTGACTGCGAGATGTCTGACGCAAAACCTCGCTGGTGTTGAATAGTTTTCTTAAATAATCTTCCTGTTTGACCAATATATACCAAAGGGCAATCACTACAAGTCAATTAATTGACTACAGATTTATTATCTTAATTTGTTTGATGTGTAATTTTTTATATGAATTGGTGAATTATTAACCGTACTAAAAACTAAATTCGAATCAAATTTTATTTTAAAAAACTTGGCAATATTATCTGATACTTATACCTCCAACAAATATAGCTTGAGATTTTTATGTATAAATTCTTTTATTTATATGTCAACAAATATCGGGTGTTTTTTTTAAGTGATAGAACTCTTAATTGAAATAAAACACATTTGAATTGAGATTGAATCCAATTTTTTTTTTATTTAAAAGACATTCAGGTTTTAAAAATAATTTCCGGCATATGTACACCACGACTAGGTTTGAGGAACCGCATTCGACCGGACCAATTTTGGATCACTTTTTCGAGTAATTCGGTCCTTATTTTATCAATAACACGAGTAATGTTGGCTTCCAAAGCGTCTATTGTTTCTGGTTTATCAGCATAAACCAATGACTTGACATAACCCCAAAGAAAATAATCCATTGGAGTCATGTCGCTTGATCTTGAAGGCCAATTAATTGGACCATTTATCGAAATAATGTTATCACCAAATCTTTCTTTCAATAGATCAATTATTACGGGAGCAGCATGAGGTGTAGTACCATCTTGTTGGAACCAAAACACTTCTGGGTCGATACCATTCAAGTTTTGAAACAAATAATCATTGATCATCGATCTGTAAAGAGAACCATTCACTGTAACATTAGCTTCAGCATCTTTTTGGAAAAATGTGGACCTATGATGCTTCCAGCGTGTGTCCGAAATTTATCGATAGTTCGACGAATAAGCTGCTCTGATGAACGATTATGTAAACCGTAAATTTTACAAAGTGGTCTCTATAAGTTTGGCGAAAAGAACACTGATTTTGAAAATAAATTTCAACAATTTGTAAACGTTGTTGCGGCGCGAGTCTTTCCATGATAATTTGTCAATGCTTACTGAACAGAAATGTCAAAACAACATGGCTTCTACCTTCTGTCAAATCACAGTTATCCCTATCTAAAGTTCTATCATTCTAAAAAAAAAACACCCGTTACTTGCTTTTTAAATTAGTGTTCGTAGATATGATATACAATGTTCGTTCTTTTAAGAGTTCCGATGACGACTTTAGATACGTCGAAACTAGCCGGCATTTATTGAATTGGCATTTCCATGAATTTTATTCTCTGACCTTCACCTCTCAAAAAAATTTTTCATAAACTTTTTCACGGTTGTCATCATCCTATATTAAATGAATATATTGACGTGAATAGAAAATTAATATGACTGAAAGCTAAGTGAAAACGGACGAAGTTGTTGGGCCATTTTCTTCTTTTAACCCCCTAGTCAACAATTAGAATACCTGAAGAAAATATCGGAAGAGATGTACATGTATTTGCCTCTCAGGAGACTAATGAGCCTATGTCCAGTACTTATATATGTCAAGAAATTTTCACTCCAGCCCGCAACAGTTACATATATTTCGAAAAAAATTGGCTATAAATTGTTTATATCGAAAACCATACCAGAAATTTTACCAGATGATCGTATTAGGTAAATGGAATTGTTTTATAACAATATGAAAGAAAAAATTTTGGACAACATCAAATTCAAGAGAAAACATTCCTTTAATCTCAAATTCCATGAGCGCCACCAATAAACATTTGACCTACCATTAAAGTCACGATATTCTAAAAAATTAAATATATGGACTTGATAATATTGTTGGAGCTCTTGTTATGGATGGCAACTTAAATGCGGAAAATATTTGCAGCTGCTACAAGATGCCACTGGTGGAGAATTTGAACTTCAGTTTGGAAGTAATTTGACTTCTAAAAAGGGTTGTTACCCTGCACGTAATACACGCTGAAAAAAGGAAGTTTTGAACCTAGTACTTTCCAAACGGCTCATTTGCACCAGAGCAAACGTTGGTTGACAAGGTCACCGAATTGAATTCCTCTCAACTTTTCTTTAGAATAGCCGTAGAAAAAAATATTTGATATGGCAAACTTGTTAATACCAGGGGCCGTGGTTCAAGAGATTGTGGGTTCTAGTATTGCTCTTGCCTACAGGTGTGTTGAGCTTACCACAAAATAAATATTGTCTAAAAATAGTACGAGTGAATGAGTGATTCATCGAATATTCATAAAAATTGTATGCTGGGTATTACACGAGTTTACAAACCCATACATTGAGTTCAGATTGAATGAGTATTATATTTAATTTATAGAAGTTTTGTATATTTATGTCAGGAAACGTCTCGAATCAATTTCAGATAAGAAAATAATAAACTTAATGGTTAATATTACTGGTATAAAAGGTTCTGTTTTATTCTGTGTGAATATACCAGATGTTCCCCAAATATTCCTTTCGAATTTTCAATGTCTCCTCACCAGAAAATGTACCAGACATCTCATTTTCCCAGCCGGATCCTCATAAGGATTCAAAATAAACACTAGCGTTTTTATCCTTCCTGTCGTCGAGTCAGGCAACGCTCACTTTGTCTCCAAGGGAAACATTGGGGGAGGAGATTTAATTCAATGGCCAAAGGGTAACTGAATATCCGTGGACAAATTGGCCGCTTTCCGAAAGAAATTGTGGAATGAGGCGTTGTAGATCACTCGGGATAAACCTTGACGATCTCTCGCATTTTTGTCGGAGAAAAATGAATACGACGGGACATTTTCAGATGCTGCTGTCGTTTACTGTCACAGTCCAGTGGTCAGAGCATCTGATGATGCAGTTTTGGGAGGTTTTTTGGTACACAGAGTTATTCATACTCAGTATGTATAATTCGCTTACGAGTTATTTAGATTGAAAAACTGTCTACAGTTTTTGTTATGAAAGAGAGTTGTGAGATTATTTAATTCTACATAACAGCCTGGACATATTAGCCAGTGTATATATAGTAAATACTACATTCGATCTGTTGGTTGAAAACAAGCAAATTATATAATGATCAATAAACAGCCAAAAATGCGAAATCGGGACATTCAATTTATTTCTTGACAAAATCAATTGCTGTTCGTTAGTCTCGCTAAAACTCGAGAACGGCGAAACGGATTTTTCTTATCTTGGTCTTGAAATGATCGTGGAAGTCTAGGGAAGGTTTAAAAGGTGAGAAAAATTCGAATAATTTCCGGAAAATCCCAAAAACATGCCTTTCCTGTTTCCCATACAAACGTTTTTTAACGTAACTCAAGTAATTAAGATACCATTATACCTCACTTAAGATATGAGCAAAATCCCGAATGAAGAAATTCCCAGTATTATACTAATGCCCAATGAAATAAATAACATAAAATTACCAAGAAATCGGTTACTTAAACAGATACTAATGCTCAATAAAATAATTAACATAAAATCACCAAGAAATCGGTTACTTAAACAGATTACTTGGAAATTTTATGTTAATTATTTTATTGGGCATTAGTATCTGGGAATTTCTTCATTCGGGATTTTGCTCATATCTTATGTGGGGTATAATGGTATCTTAATTAGTTTAGTTGGTAATTGATGAGATAAGAAACATCTTATAATATCAATTCAAGTTATCAATTACATTTAAATGATAAAGTAATAGTTCTGTAATTTCAAAAATTCTTCCCGTTCACCTTAACTCTTAAAAACCCACTGCTTAGAAGTTTTCGTACAAATATTTCTATTCAGTAGTCAAATGATTTTTATTCTTCAATTTCTTCAGTATACAAATCATCCAAATCCTCTCGGCCAAATCGCTGCTACTCATTGCATGTTCTTCATCCCTATCTCGGTCGCCTACAGCCATCGGTCCACAAATCCGAATCGGAACATTCATAATTCCGAATTAAAGGTCGTTCTCTTGCGCGGTCGAATTCATTTCAAAACGATTTTGGACGAAATTCGAAATTAAATTCTTTCGAATGGCGATCGAACTGGCTATTCATCCGCGGTACCGACGCCCGGCGTCCTATCGGAGTCGCACAATAACGCAATCGCTCGCGGTAAATGTCCCTATCGAGTCATGTGAACATTTCCGAATACCTTGTTTTGTTAGTTGATTGAGAAATCAGGGGGTATGTCTGGAATTGTTCTCGTCGAATAAAGGGAATTTGGATCCCATTGGGTGGAACTATGATCTCTGTAGAATTCAGTGATTAGTTCTTGAGGCGCCTTTGAAACGAATCAAATCGGACTATATTGTTAAATGCTTTATGTTCTTGCTACCGTCCACCCTCTCCTTCAATTTTCAATCTGAAATAAAATCAAACGATCGAATAACTAATGATTATGTCCAATTTTGTCCTTCTGTCCGGACAGTTGTAACAACGAGTTAGCTTTCGAAAAAAGTAATCCAAAGACTCCATGGCTTCAGAGTAAATACATTATACACGTGAATGGGTAAAATTTTCTCATTCTATCCTAAGGTATACCAATGCTAAATTTTATTCTCCTGTTAATTATCAACATATTTAGTTTTAAATATAAAGAGAAAGTTATACTAAGAAATTTCTACATAATTTAATATTGGAAAGTGTAATCGAAATCTTCTCATCATCGAAAGGAGTGTCAGCTATTGTAATAGAAAGTTCTACAAATCGAGACAGTGTAACATATATCATCTGCATAACAATTATATACTCAAGCAAACTAGATAAGGTTTTGTTGATCACAGGGTAATTTTCAGACATGCGCACGTATCAAACTCGTTGGTTTTCATCAGTACAATGTATCTCAATGACAACAAATCTGTAAAGTATCTATATTCACTATATACAGAGGCACTAAGGTGATAATCATATACTAGCGCCATCTGGAGTAGGCAAATATACATACAAGACATACCTTTGCGAGCTCACACTCCTTATTAATGATATTTGGTACAGGACAGCCGAATTAATTCATTTGAATATGAATATGCTAATTATGAGCATTTTATGGTCTGACTTGAGCATGAGGAAGGCTTTTTCTGCGTCTGTAACGTGAAATATTGGGAATTGATTCCTTTATTTGAGTTAGCTCGCAAAATTATGTCTTATATGTATGTTTGCATACTCTAGATGGCGCTAGTGTATGATGAATACCTTAGTGTCTCAGTATATAGCGAATACAGATGTTTGACAGATTTGTAATCACTGGCTTACATTGCACTGGTGAAAACCAACCAGTTTGAAACGTGCGCATGTCTGCAATGTGCTCCTGTGATCAAGAAAACCTTGTCAAGTTTGTTTCCAAAGTTTTGTAACTAGCTCAATGAAAATAACTTGATAGTTTGAAATAGTTTTTTCTAAATTCCGAAAGATGTCTAAGCAGAATTTTCTAGAATGAGTAGCAGAAATTCCGACAAATTATCGATTGGCCGAGTAGGGCTGTACCGGATATTACTCGAATAAATACAATTGCAGGTTTCATTGTTTCAACTCTTTTTAATATCGGTTAGTTATTATGCTCATTATTTAAATAAATTTCACAGTTGGGATGTCATTCTTTGTATCTGCTGAACGCAGGAGTGAAAATAGTCCTAATTTATTTCTGAGAAAATGTAAGGCATTCAATTATTCACACTTTCGTGAAAAAAAAAACACGATGTTACATTCGATAAAATCGAGAAATAACAATTTGTAGTTCTTCATATTCATCCATACTGGGCACTATGTATTAAGCAAGTTCATCATTTACGAATGATGACCAGGCAAATATTTCAGTTGAAATAATAGCTGATACTGTTCCCTCTACATTTTGCAGTTTTTTTCTGAATAAGATCTGTACCGTTGGAAAAACATCTCTAATATTTTGCATCATTTATTTTATTTATTTATTTCATCAATTTGAGATACAAACAGACTTGCGTCCAACAGTATCCACAGGATATCATATACAGCAATTAAGCGCAATGCAATATATCAACATCAAAATCAACTATAAGCTGAAGTAAAGTAATGAATAATTGGCATGAAAACATGAAAAATAAAAAGTAATTCTGTATAAAAAAATAATAGTGAATGAAACAGACTAAAGAAAGTAGGTTTTGAACCGATTTTTTAACTGAGTGAAAGATAAAAGAAATATGACCAGATTATGATATTATTTATTTGTAGTTTTGATCAATTGATTCAATATGGGTGTCAAAAATCAATTTAGAATCAAATATTACTGCAAGGTTTTCAATATGGTAACTTCTCTGAATTGAAGCATCACCAATCCGATAACAAAAATCAAATCTATTAATATTCCTGGTAAATGTCATGAAGTTACATTTTGACAAATTCAGAAATAAACTATTTTCACTACAATAATTCACCATTCGATCAACATCTGATTGTAAGTTATAGCAATCAGTCAGTGACATTACTCTAGTAAACAATTTTATGTCGTCAGCATACAAAAGGAACTTACATTATTGAAAACAGGAAGAAATAGAATTTATAAAAATCAAAAAGAATAGGGGTCCCAGATGAGATCCTTGGGGAACTCCGGAGCTTGCGATATACTCACATGAACTAAAGCCATGAATAGTCACAAAGTGAGACCTATTTCCAATATAGGACCTAACCCATCTCAGGAGACTTCCGGACACACCAAGTCCAGCAAGACGCGAAAGAAGAATATTATGGTTAATTTTGTCAAAAGCCTTGCTGAAATCGGCGTACACAGCGTCAACCTGAACCTGCTTGTCCAACCAGATATGGAAATATTCTGTGTAGTGGAAAAGATTTGTCTCCAGTGATCTATCCAGAAAGAAATCATGTTGTTCTATTATAATTTGACTTGTGACTATTGAAAAAATATGATGGTAAATGAATTGTTCAAGAACTTTAGGAATGATTGATAATTTGCTTATAGGACTATAATTACTGATCTGATCAGAAGGACCCTACTTCAAAATTGGCAACACAGCAGTCTCCTTCCACCTTCAAGGAAAAACACCAGAGTGAAGAGATTCATTAAATGAAAGTGTTACAGGAGTCCTGAGAGCATCGGCACACGTTTTGATGAAAATTGAGGGTAACTTGCTGAACCAGCACCCGTCTTAGAACTGTGCAAATTCTTGATTGTTTCGGTCTCTACTTGACGGAAATTCATCGTAAATGATTTGAAGTAAAACACTTTATTTCCGCTTATTTTTATTTTTCACCTGACGAAGTCAATATGTAATTGACGAAACAATTGTCATTGAAAAATAAAAATAAGCGGAAGTAAAGTGTTTTACTTCAAATCATTTTTAATCTGTTCAAGACCAATCTTAACCTCTTCAAAGGAAAATAGAAGATCAGTAACGCTTGAATGGTATTGCTTATCTAAGTCGATATTAAAGTCAGAACTCTCCATTTCAAACGCACTCTTAAAATACGATGCAAAAAGATTACAAATATTTTTCTCCACCCCTGGTTATTTTTTGATCAAGTTTCATTTCGAAGGGAAAAGCACTAGACATTTGCTTTTATATAGATGTATAATCCCAAAAACATTTAGGGTTCATAAACGCTGAAGAAATTGAAGGCCATTGGGAATATGTGATAATATACAGTATGATCCTTTAAAAAAATCACCCTTTCATTGAATCTTTTTTATTGGGAACACCTTGCATGTTAACGAATAATCTGCTGAGATGAAGAAATGAAATTACAAGCAGCCTGCTTGCGAACGAAATTTTCAAGATGTCTCGTTCTCCAGCTATGGAAGTCCCGACCCTGTATTTTTAAGTGCCCCCTTTACGTTCAAAGCAATACAAAATATTTCACATATTGTTTATTTATCATCAATACTCAACTCGAAAAGAAGATGTTTTGGTTGTGCCCGAACTGGAAACAGCTACCTACCAGAGTATCAGTTTCCAATGTGTATAAAAACATTGAATTATAATCAATTCAAAAAGTCGATTAAAATAATGTTATTGCACAAGGGTTCTTCCAGATCTGAACATATTTTATAAGTTCTTAATCTCATGCTGTTTTGACTATTAATCATTTCTTTCACCCCATTTCTTTTTTTGCTATTGATATGATGAGTTATTTTTATAATTTACCAATCCGATAATATATTGTGCAGCAGGATAAGTAAGAGTTTTTTCTTTACTATCAAAATAATTCACTTAAGAATTGAAATGAATCATAACTGCCAATTGTTTGCTAAGGTAGTAGTAGTTGATTTTCTGTGCTACCATAGAGCTACCCAATGGGTAATCTGAAACTACAGAAGGTAGACAATAGGGTAAATTATATAACATATATACTGAATCTGCATTTTTTCTTCTTTGAAACCCTGTTACTCCAATTGTGCTCTGTTCATTTTCACCTACTTCTTCCTTCGTTCTGTTCAGAATTTCACACATTAAGATGAAAAACAAGAGCACTATTCAGCATTCTGATCCACAGAGTTCAATCTATAACCGATCATCTTCTATTGATATTCTACTCCATAGGCCCTTGACAAGTGCCATCGTTCGAAGCACGTGAAAATTCAATCGTCCTCACTAATAGGGCGTAAACGAACAAGACTGTCCTATCAGTTCATCTCGGCCAAGAATTCCCCACGCTGTGTAATTGATTAATGCTTTCGGGACCCGATCGCGAACCACTGTTGTGCACTCTGGTAATGATCGAATTTGTCTTTTGCTGCTCGGGCTCATCTGATCTGTCTCCTATCGGAGCGGTCAAAGGAACCGCCATAAACTTGTTAGGTCGGGGTAATCTGTTACCTTGAGAGTTGGGCGGTATAGTTCTAACCTCAAGGAAATGCGAATAGAAATTGAATATTGGTTGACGATTGATACCAAGGTCCAAAATCTGAATGCGTTCGGTCAAGTAAGGATCTTTGTTTTTTACAATTCGTGATCTGGATTTGTCATTCCTGTTTCAATCATATTCACTAACGTTAAAACCGAGCTATCACTTAACAACCGTTTAAAAATGGAAATTATAAAAGTCCATCACAGAAATTGTGATTCTGAAATAAATACGATTCGCACCTTGCGAGTAGGAACCTTCTAGTAGACTGACTCTAATATTGTTTTATGAAGGACTACTACTCATTATTGAACTGCACGCTCTACATAATGTATTATGACAGTTATTACGAGTATCTATGGGTTTCATGGCAAGCACAGAATTTGGGCTAATCTTATAGTCTTATGCATATTATGTTGTATTTTGTAGTCGGATTTCTATATCAGTGGCGGCTCCTAAGAGGATCCCACGCCTCCCTGAATTTTTCTACATTGAAATAAATTCTTAATTCAAGTTGAACGATGTTATATTCTGCTAGATCCATATTTATATTGTCCATATTTTTCTTCACCTAAATACTTTTTCATTACAATGCCCGTAAACAAAATTACGAGCGCGCATCGCTTTGTTCATAAGTGCGACAATATAGCGAGACCACGTTCCTGTGAATTCAATGTTCTGTACCACGTTAAATTTGAATTTGGATAATGAACATGTGAACACCCACTCTCACCCTAGTTGAAAGTCACTTGATGGATCTTGATGGAGCACTAACAAATCATCGTCGACCCGCGAAGCAATCGTCAAGCTCCGAAAGGATCCGAAGCAAGCAGATGAAACTACAGATATTACTTGTAGCTCGCAGTTATCAATCATATTTAGGTATGTCAATAATGAAGGACTAGTAGTTGAAAGATATGACGGATTTTTCACAATAACAAGCCAAACAGCTGATGCATTGTTCAAATTGTACAATTGGTGCGATGGTCTTCAGTTATTAGCATTCATGAAATGCTCTTATTTTTCATGAAATTTTTTGAAGCACAAATCCAATCCGCATTCAGGAGTACAATAACAACTTTCGAATGAAAAAATCGAAGACTTAAATCATTTCGGGTGAGTTTGGAGTCATAGTATCCGAATTCGTTTAGTTAATGAACAGAGTTTATACAATGGTTCTGGAGTTATTCAAATTTGAAAATATTTCTAGTTTTGCTCAATATTTTCTAAAATAAAAATATGATCCATCTGAAATTTTCTATTTGGGGATCAAACGATATAACACATGTTTTGTGACAATCGTATAATCAGAAGATTCGAAAAAATATATTTTCTCAGCAGCACAGTGTTTACCGCTACCATAGGCACCATGGCAAAAGTCGTGAGACTGCGTTGATATCCGTAATTTAAATGTAAAATAACAACACAAAAACCAGTGCTGAATACGCTTATTATAAGCATTGCCGCATATTATGATCTGATTTGAGCATTAGGAAAGTTTTTTCTGCGTTTATAACGTGAAAATATCGAGAATACATTTCTTTACTTGAATTATGTCGCAAAGATATGTCTTGTATGTATATTTGCATACTCAAATTGGGGCTAGTGTACGATTTTCATCTTAGTGTCTCTGTGTATAGCGAATATAGATACTTGACAGATTTGTAATCATTGGCATACATTTTACTGATGAAAAGCAACCAAGTTTGAAACGTGCGAATGTCTGCAATTTGCCCCTGTGATCAACAAAACCTAATCGAGTTTGAGTATGGAATTTTTATACAGATGTATGTCACACTGTCTCGATTTGTAGATTTTTCTATTTACCATAGCTCACATTCGTTATTAAAATATTTATTCACGATAATGTAAAGGATTTATTGTCTCACATTTTCTCAGAAGCACCCTTAGGGCTCTTTCCATTCCTGAATTCGGCAGATAGAAAAAAATCACATCACAGCTGAAAATTTTAATTGAATAATGAACATAATAATAACTAATGGATATTGAAATTAGTTGAAACAATGAAAACATGCGGTAGAAATTATTCAGGTAATATTCGGTAAATACTTCTTTCATTTTAATGATCCACGAGATTATAGTATCGTCCACCACATCTCAATCACAAAGCAACCCGTTCGAGGAAAGACCTGCTATGCTCCCACAAAAAAAAATATTTGGAAACTGGTGATCCAGAAAATCTCCCACAGGACGAGAATAGTGAGCGGGTAATCATGCTGAAACCGTATTTCGTTTCTTATTTGTGTCTGTAACACTGACTTCAGTCAGTAGATACCTGAGGAAGCGACATCGTGGTGAAACAATTATTGCATTGTTAGCATTTTTGTGGAAATTAAAATACTGTCTCTTATTTATTTTTCAATTGAAATGTAAAGCAAATGTTACATTTGGAAAAATCGAGAAATAATAATTTGAAACTCATCATAGTTGGTCAGCCTATATATGATAGATTAAATATTTAGGAATGGTGACTAGGCAATTCTTTCAGTTAAAATAATTCTGATCAAATTCGTGTTACTATTGCTTCTGGCAATCGGCAGAGGACTTTTGGCGAACTACTGTTCGCTCAACTTCTGCTGTTTTCTCTGAATAAGATCTGTACGGGTGGAAAAATATATCTAATAATTTGCGTCATGATAGAGACATTGAAGGTCAACAAAGATATATGAAAACTAATGGGGTGATCCATTTGGAAAATCACCATTTGATGAATATTTTTTATCTGGAACAACCTGTATAATGAAAAATAATTTTTTGAGATACGAAAATGAAAGTACAAGAAGCGTGCCTCCAAAAATTGTCTGGTTCTGTAGCTGTGGAAGCGCAACGCACTATTTAAGGACCCTGTATTTTTAAATTATAAGATTTAGGTGCAATGAAAAATCTTGCACAAAAGTGTCTAGTTATTATCAATATTCCACTAAAAAAGGAGATGTGCACTATTCCTTGAACTTTTTGTAGTTTTCTCTCAATAAGTTCTGTACCGGAAAAATATATTCCAATATTTTGCGTTATCCTAGATACTGAAGGCCATTGAATTGAAATTATATGAAAATGTGCTTGGGAATCCATTTGAAAAACCACATTTGTTGAATGATTTTATTGTGAATACCCTGTATATTAGTGAATAATTTGCTGAGATGCAAGCTCTCTGCTCTCGAACGAAATTTCTAAGATGTCTGGTTCGGCAGCTACGGAAGCGCAACGCAATATTGCAGTATCCTGTATATTAAAGAAGATAAACTCTCTCAAAAACTGAAGCCAACTGACCACAGAATGTGAAGACAACGATACTGTGCTTTAGCTGCAGATGACCAGTTTTCAAACGATCTATTTAGTTCTGAATCTCAATCTTTATTTGATGAATACGTTAACATAATTGTCGAACTCTTCAAACCTTTATACTCAGGTCTTTATGCAAAATTATCCTCAGAGAAGTGCGGTAAATGTTCAGTTCTTGAGCAAGATGATGGGTTGATGTTGATAGGTATTCAGCCACATTCTATGCTACAGCAGCAATGTTTTCAGGTGTGCTCACTGGACAAAAGTTGGTTTATTAAATACTGATCCAGTTTTAATGAACAAATTGATCCACAAATTTTTGTAAGGGCATTTCAGTTCAAATGAATTTTACACGTAAACTTCTAATAGTTAGAATAGAAGAATCACTAATTTCTAAATAAGTTTTTGAAATTTCTGAGTTTTATTAAAGCGTTCACCGACCCACTTTATTAATATCTATATCAAGCTAACTTTTCATCGAAAGACGAATGACAGAAGTGTTACCAGATTCAAAAAAACCAACCACTTAAAGACCTAAAGGGTCCACCCTTTATTAAAATCAGCGATCATGATCTCCTGTGGGGAATCGGAATGATATTGAACAGGGTGTATATGAATAGTTGCGAAAAAATTTGGAGGGTGATTCCTTGTCAAAAAACAGGGTGGGCCTTTCATATAAACTTTTATTATTTGATCACCCCTGCTTGGTTACATTTCCCTAAAGATGGCGCCAGAAAAACAGTTTTTAATTTTTTTGTTGAAAACCTAAAAACTGACAATAATTGTAACTGAATCAAAGTTAATCAAAACTAGTCAGTTGTCATAACAAAATGACATCCGCTTACTAGATAAATTCTAGTTCGGAAATAATTCCAGCCTCTACGACTCACGCTATCATGTTGATAAATAATTTTTTTTCTCAAAAATCTTGGACTTCAACAAAAAATTACAGATGACCATATTCGTTAAAATAGATCAAGCTTTTATTGTAAAATAAGAATATGGAAAAAAGTTTCTTGCGAAAGATGGTTTAGAAGTGGCTTTTTCTACCCCATGCAATCATAGATAATTACCATCAAAAATTTTTTGAGTGCCTTCTCGCCCGCATAAAATGTTTGCTTAATTTTATGCTTGTCAGTTTTTTGGTTTTCAAGAAAAAAATTAAAAACTGTTTTTCGGGCACCATCTTTAGGAAGCTGTAACTAAGCTGGGGGGGTTCAAAAAATTAAGTTTATATGAAAGATCCACCCCATTTGTCGACAAGGAATCACCTCCTAAATATTTTCGCAACTTTTCATATACCCTGTATTTTATAGATAATAACAAGATCCAAAGGATATTCTGAAATGAAAATTGGATCGCAATCTAAATGAAAAATGTGTTTGATTCAAATTTGATATAGAGACTAAAATGTATTTGATATTATTCACACGTCTGATATAATATGTAGAATCTAATTTATTTCAGTTGCTGGAAAAGACATTCCTAGGTAATGAGTTGATCAGTTCATTTCAAAATAAAAATTCATTAAACATAATTTAATGAACTTCAGTGGGCTACATCAATTAATGCCGGTGATTATTGGCTGCCTTGCTATTTCCCAAAGTTTAATTATTGGTCAAAAAAAGGGGAAAAACTAATCTTACGAATCGAACTTAGGACTTCCTATTACAAGTTTGAGATGAACAAGTTTGGCTTCCGGAATTGGAGATATTAGCGAAGAGAAACTTTTACCGTTCCTATAGGTTGATTGAAAAAATAAAAAAATCATAGATTTTGAAGAATTTCCAGAATATTACAACAAACACTGCAAAAACTGTAGACGAAACATTAGATTCATGTATTATTTATAGTTAAGTTCGAATTAGCTTAATTAATATCAATAGTAATCTTTTGCAATTCCACAAAATAAAATTTCTATTAGTTTTTATTTCAATCGGTTTTGGAAAAATGGTCAGGTTTAAGGTTCGGCGGATTGATGAACAAAACTACATTTGAAAAAGAAATCTTCATCTTTAAAAAAAGGAAAAAATCTCTCAGCTACATTTCCGAAAATTATAGAATAATTTAGTATCCTTCTTTTCGAACTCTACGTGTGAATTTCAGGGTTCTCTGTTATTTATTTCAAAAACATTGTACATACTAACAGCCAGATTAACAGAGTTACACACAATTGAATCTTCGTTCAATTTAATGTAATCACCTAAGAGTAGTATCGGTTCAAAGCTTTCGAGTTGCAAATATTTGGACGAAAAATTTTTGGTAATGGTGCGTAGAAGCAATCTAAATCCTCATAAAACGCTATCAGAAGCATCATGTGTGAATCTACATTCGAATTGAATATATTTAATAAGAGCAAACATCATCTAGAAAGTTTCATAGAGAAAATTTAAGTTTCCATCATTACGTATAAATGTAGATTTATTACAGTCAAATTAAATTTTTTTAATCCTTTTGTGATAAAGAGCACATTTGTGTTCAGACATTTGATATGTTAAGCAAAATGAACCATTTTATAGAGAATAATTTCAAAAAAAATAATTTCATAATACCTCGGCGTTTTTGACTTGCTCAAAGAACCTATCAGAGTAGAAGAAGATGAGCTACAACCAAGATATTTCAACAGATATAGCGAAATATTAGATTATATTAGTTGTGGTCATTTAGCCCCTTCTGCACTGAGACCTGTGATGTCTTTTGGGCGTTACCATACTACTATGTTTTTCTGAGGAAGGTTATCTCCTTCGCAGAGTTGATTATTTTCCTGGAAGACTTGTCTCTTATATCGGTTGGTGTGAGAGTCATGCTACAAAGTAGAATAAGTCTGGTTTGCGCCACTACTTTGTATTAGCAGAGTATATGTTCGCCAGTTTGTATTGCCGATTCACATTATCTACATATGTCACCGTTTTCTTTACTGATTTTATATGGGTAGTTTTCTAGGATTCAATAGCTAGTAAGAAGCACAGTAAGCAGCCTCAGCTCGTTCTTTGACAGCGATAGGCTTAATTCGGTATTCTATTCAGAGGGCGCGATAGGCGCCTTGGCTTGTCGTTGGCGTATGGTGTTACCCCAGTGAAAATTCTTCTTTCTCAATATCAGTGATACCTAACATGAAAGTTCCGACCTGGTGAAGGAAATGTTTGTTCCTGTTTTTGTAAAGGGCACTGCTATTAATTTTCCCCAATGCTCTGACGACCTGGTGACAAACTAGGACTAATTTGTTACTTTAATCCAGTGATATGTAGAATTTTTCACAGCTCCAGATGTTCATTGACTCACGCTTATCTGCCATAAGTTCCTTTAGTAATATCTGGCAATCTCAGGATACGCAAATTCTAGTTGTCTTGTACTGTCAGGACATACTTAGGCACATCTCTCTATAGCCGGAATTTTGGCTTAGAGCGTTGTAACGGCAGTGATTCCCTTCACTTGGAACCATATATGCTTTATGCCTTCTTATAGATCCCTAATGATCCAATCACTATACTAAATGAGATGGTTTTTCTGAAGTTAAAATAACCTTTCCTCGTCTTTTTGACGGTCACCTATGATGATTTCATCAAAGTCATATCCAACTGGCATAGGGTGGAGTTGATGAATTTTTGATAAAACTCCTTCGAGTTTTCTAACCTATCACCAACTCTTGTCATCATCCAGGAAGGGATTCAAGCATAAGATTCTGTCGTGATATTCCCTTGTTTCTTGACAAAATGTCGATCTCATCACAGAAGAATTCAGCTTGAGAGAACTCTGTTAAATACAGAATTGATCTGTTCAATTCATCTACTGTTAGAAAACCTGTTGATTTAATCTCGTTCCTACAATTACTGATGAATCTGAATACATAGGTTATGACTCTTTGCAATTTAGATGTTGACGAATATTTGTCGAAAATATTTGACTGTTTTTTGGCAGGCTTACTCTTCTGTTCAGGGATATCATCCATTGTGGCGAGGTTATGTACTGGCCAAAATTCCTTGTCTTGAGTCAAGCACCGTGTACCGTCCCACTACAGCGTTCAATTACCTAATTTTTTATTTATATTTAATTATGTTGGCTGGATTGTCTTTCCCTGCTTCATATCTCCATTAAGGTTTTGAATTTCAGCAGCTCTATTTGCCACAAAACCTTCCATCTATATGGTTCTCCTGTGATCCAAGTAAGGCTTTTACCACAGATTTCACCAGCCTGTATAGCAATACTGCTCCGCATAATTCCAGTTTGGGTAGCGAACTGCATTTTGAAAGTCACGCCTCGGATTTTGCACAAATTAAGTTCAATGAATGATTGCCATTGGAACTGGTGGATCTTGCATGTACGCAAGCATCAAAGGCTCGTTGAGATGCATCACAAAATCCATGAATTTGAATTTTCACTGCAGCAGGCCTGACTACCTGTCTTGGTACAATCGTCCAGTCTCATCATCTTGGCTGAAATTTTTCTGAAATTCCTGTTCACGTTACTCGTCTTCTTTGCTTAAAAGGGTTTCCTCTGAACCTTCCTTTAGTTCCCAAAATTTTGTAACTGGAAGTTCAAGTTCAAATAAATATGATTTTGAGTTTTTTTTCGTCATGTTGCATTGCTCCAAATATGAAAATCGTTATTGTGCAGCTATCCAGCATGAACCAAGGTGGAGGTGTAGAGCATTCTTGCTAGGTAAGGGATAGGTATGATGGAAAACGGGTTAGATGAAGATCGAAGATTTTAAGATAACAATATACTATTAACGAAATAAACTCTGAATTAACAAAAAACAACGACCTCAACGTATAATATAGGATATATTCTGAAAGTTGTAAAAAGATATTAATTCTAAATTGAAATCGTAAGTTCTAAAAATTAGAATTTTTTATAGACCAAAGGAATACTGCGATTCTTCTGTTCAGCGAAATAATCTATTACCTCGTCTATAAAAATGTTTTCATCCTGTGATTTTATAAATCTTTTTTCAATTGAAATTTTTGTCATATTACTCAATCGCGCCTGTCCAGTTGTATGTCTAGTATAATTTTTAATTCTGTTTAACGCGGAGAAAATTCTTTCTGTACAGAAGCAGTTTTCACTGCCAAGACAACAACAAGACATAATAATTTAGAGAGTTCTGGCATACAGAATTTTGAATCAGTATCGTGAAAAGAAGTTGACATTTCATAAGGGTTTGTATAATTTTCTATTATATCATTTCCGTATAGAAGAGTTAATTCACTTTTCAGTTGATTTATATCAAAAATATTATATTGCGTTGTCAAGTCTTGCAAAAACTCATGAGAAAATTCTTTTTCATAAATTGAGAATTTTGAATTAGTCAACAGATTGAAGAAATATAGTTTTTCAATGTCGCAAAACCTAACCTTGAGTCGCTATAATGTCCAGAATTGAAAAAAAAATTATCTCAATTTTTTTTGTGCCATTCCAATTCCCTTGTGACGTTTTGAGTGTGAATCTGCGATACCCAGTTTTTTATAGATTGTATCACAAGTTTTGTTACTCCTAAATTCACGTATTTGACTCAGTGTTGTCTGCAGTCAACTTTTCGTCTTCAGAATATATATGTTCCTATTTTGTAAAATAGCTAAACAGGATGGGTTTGTTTAAAAATTAATGTGAATGTTTCAGAAAAAAATATATTCTGAGCATCCTCTGAAATTTTTTTTAAATATATTCTTCTCTAATTGATTTGATCTCTAATTTGATCAGAATGGCGACTATAATTATTGATAATAAAATGAAAGGTTTAAGGAGTAATTGATCTCTATTTTTAAAAACTGTCAGAACGACACGTGAAGTAAAATTCTAACGAGTTGCTACATTTGTAGGTATACGATTTCCTCCAATTTGCTCTAACACTTGGATACGCTTTGTTATTCGGAAAAATATTATGATAAGCCTGAAAGGGTTGAGAAAAAAACTTCAACCTGTTGAATTGAACTGTACGCATTACTTAAAATCAAATTGAATACGTATGGCAATGAGTTAATATTGCTTGTAGAGCTATAGATTTAATTTATGCCTGTTAACCGTTAACCACTAATTTTGAATACAAGTCAAATTTTCCGAATTTAGAAGATAAAAATTGAAATAAATCTTCAGCAGAAAGCCCAGAACTTACATGATAAAATCCCAAGAATCGCTCAACAAGTTGGTCATTCATTACATAACGGAAAATAACGGATAATTGTGAATGGTAGCTTATGTCAGTTATTTCATCAACTTGCCAGGAAAAAAACAAAGATTTTGAAATTTCGTCCTCAGTTTTTTCTTTCACAACAAAAGCAACCGAATCGATTAATTAATTTTGTATAGTTTTAGATGTGCCAGAAAAAAACTGATCTACTGATAATATCATTTTCTAAAAAGGTTTTTGAATAAGTGACAAATTTACTAACAAGAATAAGCAATTCTTCGGAATTTCCGCGATTTGAAGATTCATTAGATTCATCGTGACCCCCAAAAGATAACTATAGCATACAGAGGTGCATCGTAATATATATCAGACTTTTTACAATTTGTCGATTTTCTTTGACTACCATTAAATTTCTGAATTTCAATTTGACGCGCATTGTCTATTGCAGTGGCGATATTTTGTTTTTGTTTCCTCATAAGCGTAAGCTTGCAATTCGATGAAAGTTGTTGCGCACTTTTATTGTGTAGCGATAGACCCCGAGACAAATTTTTCAAATTGCTGTGATCACTTTTTGACCAAACTCTGTCTAGTTGTATTAGTTGCTGCGAATAAAATACACGGCCAACTAAATAATTTATTTGAAGTTATACTGCCAGTTAGCCAGTCGTTCTTTTCATACCATGTATTTCGAAACTTCAGATTTTATTTTCCGACCCCACCCATAGTCACAAGACTTTTACTTAGATCTGACAGGTCGCTTCACTTCTTTAATTATGTATAATTAAATTACCACAAAATTGTTGCTGATTTAATAAAAAATTTACAAAATCACGAGTACTTCGAACATATTCATTTTACCTTGGGAATTTGAGATGACACTTTGGTCTCGCTAAATTCATTTCGCCTTCTGGTAGTAATTAAGTCGATTAACATAATGAAAAGTCTTTTCGAAAAAAGTTCACACGAACACGTAGACAAACTTACACGAGCAGTCGAAAGACAGCAAACGCTACCACCAAATCACAACAAAGCGAAAACTAATCAGATTTCCCAATTCCCTATTAACCCCAATAGTGCAGAATAATTGCAGTTTGCCCTTCGGCGAGGCATGCCTCAGATCTATCTTTAGAAGCCGCCTTTAAAGGCGTAGGAATATTCTCGATTTCTCGTTGCATCGATGTAGATAAGGAAGTGAGATGAATATACAAGAATCGTGAGATTGAGCATGGATATTATGAAACAGAGACGCAGTGCCGTAATGTATGAGGTGAATTCAGTAGCGTAGAGAAGAAAGGGAAAAACGCTACAAAGTACTATTGCCAATCGGAGAGTATTTTGACCAAAATATGGTCTTCATTCACCTATTCCTTAGTGCGATGTTTCGTAACTTACTGGTCATAGTGAAGAAATATTGCCGCTGATCAAATATGTGTGGAGAGCACGAAGGAGATTTTCGTTAATTAAGCTTGTCCAAGATGAAGATAGCGAATCAGATGAGTGTTATTATTTTGTTATTTGTTATTATTATTATCCTGATACTCCTAGATCTTCAGTGAAGATCTCTCAGAAGCTTTTTCAGCTTGTGCGAGTTAGGAGTGCAGTTGTGTTCTGGGTAGGCTTTGTTACTACGATCTTGCGCCACTTTAGGTTACAGCACCGATAATTTTTGACCCAACAGTGAAATGGTGGCCAACATCCGTCCAACTAGAGAATTTATTTCCAACCTGAACAGGATTCGAATCCGGACCTTCCGGTCACAAGCCCAAAGCTCTACCACTGAGCTGTCCACACTCATCTAAATATGATGGTACTGATAAAAAACTGGAGTTTCATTTAAATATTGTCATTTCAGGGGTAGCTTGGTTTCGGTGGAACAGCTAAGAAAATAAAAAAGTGGTGTCGGATTTCTTTCATAATTCGTCCCTATAATGGAGTTACGCGATAGTAGATTAAGTTGCAAATTTGTAAATTATACCTGAAAACAGTTTCGAAAAAATTAAGGGTCTAAAAAATTTGGATGAATAAAATTATCAAAAATATTCTGCTCACAAAAAGGTTATGAATCGAAATTCAGTTGTTGAAATTATTCTCCATATTTCCATCTATTAAAATTCGGAATTTCGCAAATCATATTTCTTCAATAAATAACATTGCAAGGGCAGCTAGTTTACTCTGGCGTCCGTTGTACTTCTTAGGTGAGTTATTTGATATTGAGAAAAAACGTTCCGCTCCTCCGGTTGTCATGGGCATCGTAACAACTACTTGTAGCACTAAATATTATCCTGAGGTATCTGTTCCGAAATTATTTTCAAATAAAAATTTGAAGTGTGCTGTCCCGGAAATTTTTCTGAAATCTGCTATTCTGTATTTATCTGTCTTTAATCTATTTTTATTAAAATATGGAGAATTTCGAATCGCTGAATTTAATTGTAATATTGAAGAAGTTGATGAGTGAGTTTGAAAACTTATCACAAAAAAGTGCGTTATTTCCAAATGTCTGGTGAATGAAAACCTTTTTATTTCTGGTAGTATAGGGTCACTCAATTACTCAACTTGGATACTGGTTGAAATGTGGGAATTTTTGTTTTTTCTCTTTCACGTGGGAATCCGAAGTAAAAATAGAATAGTATTGAGTAGGTTCGATCAATATCCTTTATTTTCCCTGGATTCTTTTGATATCTCTTCATTACAGAGCGATGTGTGTTAATTTTATATTTATTATATTTTTTAAGAAAACATGGTGTTTCTGAAACACTGATGGAATAAATTCTTTTTAATCTCAAAGCAATTTTCCAGAATTAAATTTTGTAGAAATATGTAACAGAATTACCCTACTTAGATGCCTTCTACCAAGTAAAAATCCCACTTTTAGTAATTTTTCTATGTATGTAATAATTATAATTTGTTTTTTCACACATGTTCACGATATTTTCAGGTATAAATAAGTCTTGAACATGCTTTCTTCATCCGCTGTGTATATTCTGTGGACGAATGATAGTTTATACCATGGTGTACTTTGTCTTGGTCCGTGTATGGTGAACACATTGGTTGGTGAAGTTTGATATATTTTTAATTTATTATTTTTATTTAGCTTTCAGAAAAATGGACTGACGATTATCGGTGAGATAATTCGAGAGGTTTTTCTGACCAATTTTTAAGTTTATATTCGGTATTCTTGGAATGAATTTCAATCCTTAAATTACCGGTATGAATCTGTGCTTGTATCCAGTAAGGTTAGTTGTGTAGGTTTGATTTATGTTTCATAAAATCTTTGAATTCTTTTTATCTTTTTTTAATGCTGTGCAATGTGTGTTGATTTCTTATGGATATTAAAGAGGAACAGATATTTATTGAACATATTCTATTTTAATTTTCAATAAATTTTCTAATATCAAAATTTGTAGAAAGGTGTAACAAAATTACACTCATGTTTAAGTACTGCAAAAAATGAATTCAGAGTCAAGCAGACTTATAAACACATATTTCTAAACACTCTTTCCTCTTTTCATATTCTCATCAGCTTATGTTAAGTACGGCTCTGTGGTAATCTCGCTGACTTAGATAAACATTATCCTCGAATAATGGCCGACCTGTTGAAAAGCGAGACGTCATTTTAACGAATTAAGTCTCTTCAATCCACTTAATTGATTGGAAAATCTCCAACGTTAATTGCATATCTATTGTGGAAATTAACTCCGGCCGATAGTGCTCGTCGAGAAGCGCAATGAACCCGATTTAGTTAAGCGACCCTTGGTTCAGATTCTCATTGAGCGAATTCATATAGGTAAACTTATCATCTGCACCTCAGAAGAGCTTTTTTGCGCTTGTTTCAGTATTGTCTAAATTATAGACTCGATAGATCTGAAATTCGGCACTTAGAAGATGAATAAAGCCCATGTTGCTGCGAACATTCGTGAGGATCGTAAGATCAGGAGTTTCAAAAAATAAAAACTTTTAGCGGATCAGCTTTCGAAATAAAAGAGATAAAGATTTGAAACTTTTGAGTTAGGTTCTCCAACCTCCGCCTTCGTCTGAATATCTCGGTTGTGTTTGTTATTGGGCAATATGAGTTTAGTAGTTTCACAGTTATTCACATTTGCAATTTCCCTTTATTTGTGTTGAAATTTTACAAACTACGAATCTCATTGATCTGAAATTTGGGTTTCAGAAGGAGAATGAAAGCGAACATGTTCCTTAAAAATTTTATGAGGATCTTATAATTAGAGGATTCAGAACAAACACAAAAATTTTGTGAGCAGCGTTAAACGCCATAGAAGGCACAAAAACATTTCGATCAACGAGTCTAATTTGAGCATTTAGATGTAAAATAACGACGCAAAAGATAATTCAAAATTTCGAGAGTATCATATAATAATTAGAAAATAACAAAATGTGAGCAGAGCATCATTAAGCGCTACGGACCTAACAAGTTGTATTTTTGAGATTTTATTTACATTCTGTCAAGAAAGTACCGGGAATTATCGATTTAAATCTGGCGGGGCAATGAGGCAGGTAAAATTTTTATTTCCTAGGTTGGCACCACTGTCCTTAATTACTATGCCAAGCTTGAGCGGGATCTGTCAACAAGTGTGTTTGCAACAGCTGATTAAGTCAGTCGATGTCAGAGTGCGTGCCGATTTTTACTATGGGTGATTACGTTGAGCAAAGAATTTGTTTAAAGTTTTGTGTTGCAAATGAATTTTCGTGTGCCGATGCATTGAAAATGTTGCAAAAGGCCTTTGGTGATAATGCTTTATCGAAAACTCGTGCATATCAGTGGTACAGAGCCTTCAAGGACGATCGTGAAGTGGTCGCCCATCGACGGCTTCGATCGGAGATAACGTCGATAAAATTAAGGAAAGGGTGCTGGAAAACCGTCGTACCAGCTTGAGAGAGATAGCACATGATCTTAAGATATCCCACGAGTCCGCACGTACGATTTTGATTGATATTTTGGGCATGAGAAAGGTGGCTGCACGACTCGTACCGAAAGACCTAAATTTTCTTCAAAAACGTCATCGTGAACAGGTTTCTTCAGACGTGCTGGATCGCTGTAATTCCGATTCTACATTCATGGAACGCATTATAACTGGTGAAGAGACCTGGGTCTACGAGTATGATATGCAAACTAGCCAGCAATCATCGGAATGGGTGGCAAAAAATGAGCCGAAACCGAAAAAACCACGCTAAAGCCGCTCGAAAATGAAGGTGATGCTCATTGTTTTCTTCGATATCCGTGGCGTGGTGCACTACGAATTCGTTCCAGAGGGTCAGACGGTAAACAAGGAGTATTTCCTAGGCGTTATGAAACGTTTGCGTGAACGTATCCGTAAGAAGCGGCCAAATTTGTGGGCGAACAACTCATGGATTTTGCATGACGATAACGCGCCTTCTCACCGAGCTACGATTGTGACTGACTTTCTCGCCAAAAACTCAACAAACGTGCATCAGCAACCACCGTATTCGCCGGATTTGGCTCCTTGCGACTTTTTCCTCTTCCCAAAACTAAAATTGCCCCTTCGTGGCACCCGTTTTGAGTCGATTGAAGCCATAAAACAAAATTCGGCGCGAGAGCTAATGTCCATCCCGGAAAGCGCCTATAAAAAATGTTTCGATAATTGGAAGTGCCGTTGGCATAGATGTATTGGAGCAAATGGAGCCTATTTTGAAGGCGACCCAATAAATTTTGACGATTAAATGTAAAAATGTTGTTTTAATTGAAAATTCCCGGTACTTTCTTGACAGAGTAGTAGTACTCAGATATAAAATAACGAGAAGAAGGCTAACGCAAATTTTCGTGCGGATTGTGAATAATTAATTTCTGAAATTTTAAAGAGTGATCCAAATAATTCGGCTGATCTGTACCAAATATGATTAATCAGGATTGTGAGCTATTGTAATAGAAAGTTCTACAAACCGAGACAGTGTAACATATATCTGTATAACAATTCTACACTCCAACAAACCCATTATCATAGCTCACAATCCTGATTAATGATATTTGGTACAAATTAACCGAATTGATTTATTTGGATATGAATATGCTAATTACGCGCATTGCGGCATATTATGGTCTGACTTGAGCATAAGAAAAGTTTTTCCTTCGTTTTTAACGTGAAAATATCGAGAACACATTTCTTTTCTGAATTGGCTCACGAAGTCTTGTATGTGTGTTTGCAATTTGCCGCAGTGATCAGCAAAATCTTGTCGGGTTTGTTTGAGTGTAGAATGGTTATACAGATGTATCTTACACTAAATTGATTTGTAGAACTTTAAACTACCATAACTCACACTATTTAATAATAATATTGAAGAGTGATGTTTGTACTCTTCAAATAATGGGTTATACATTTCGTCGTCCGGATTTCACAGCCCTCTTTCGAAGCTTCATATATTAGTTGAAAGTTAGCAATTTAACAATATATATCGTTTATCTATAGCTGAACGTGTGAAAATTGTGAAAAGTTACCACTACAACAAGTATCGTGCATTACAGGCAGATTATGATCCGCATAATCGTCCATCTGAGTGTACAATGGGTAAATTCGAAGAGGCTGGATCTGTAACTGATGTCTTAAGGCTTATACATCATCGGAATGCACGCTCGGTCGAAAAAATTTCTCCTGGAAGTGCAAGTGTTGAAGAAGATCCAAATTTATCAATTCATCGGCGCGCCACATTTGGATCTCTCTTACAGCATGCTATGGCCTATTTTAGATCTGGATTTGCATCGCCATCCTTATAAGGTTCAGTTGATACAATAACTAAAGCCAGCTGATCATAGAATGTGTAGAACATATGCCGATTGGATGCTTGAACAACAACGTTTCGATGACGATTTTTCGCATCGAATTTTCTTCAGTCACTAAGCACATTTTTCACTCGGTGGCTATGTAAACAAGCGAAATTGTCGCACCTGAAGCAATGAAAATCCTTAGGTAACGGCTAAGAGACCATTACATCCACAAGAAGTCACTCTATGTAGTGTAGTTTGGTCTGGTGGAGTGATTGGCCAGTAATTCTTTGAAAATGAAGAAGGTGTCACTCAAACCATCAATTCTCATCACTGTAGCCAAATGATTACCGATTTGTTTTGCCCTGAAATCAATGATATGGAATTGGAAGAGATGTGATTCCAGCAAGATGGTGCAACAAGCCACATAACGCGATTCGTTTTGGCTTTATTGCAAGAAAAATTCTCAGGACGCGTAATTTCTCGTTTCGGCGATGTGAATTGAGCCCCAAGATCTTGTGATTTATCGCCTTTGAATTTTTTTTCTGGGGTGATGCGAAGGATCGTGTTTATGTCGATAATCCTCAGACTATTTACGATCTGAGAATTAACATCTGTTAAGTTATTGGTGATATATTGCCCGAAATGTGCAGGCGAGTCATCGAAAATTACCTCACAAGGATCGAGTCCTGTAAGAGATCACGCGGAGGAGATTTAAATGATGTTGTATTCCACACCTAATGGCAACAAGGTCCAAGCATTATATTGAAATGAAATTTAATCGATATTCTAAATGAAAGAGTATTTTATTTACGCTTACTTTCGGAAGCACAAAATGGATAACCTTGAATATGTAGTAGGAAACCAACGATTGAAGCATTGGATGCGTCAGTTAGAGAGAGGACTCCATTTCTTACTCCCACATTGCATCTGTGTTCGTTGGATTCGAACCCTGGTGCGTAGTAAAAGGGTTTTCGAATTTTTTTCCATTAATTCTCATGTAATAAATGAGATGAAAAATAAGGATAAATGAGGTATGATTGCTTGTCTCTTATTTTAATCAATCAAAGCATTATAACCAAATAGGGAAATAAAACAGAAGCAACAAGCCACTCTAATATTCCCATTTTCCATCAAATTTTGAGCCGAAAATTGTACCAAGCGACTGATGAAGAATCCGATGTCAAAAGTAACTCTGTTTGACCGGTCCGTTCGTTGAAACTTTCAGGGCAGGTTTGGAGTCTAAGTATCTCGGTTAATTACCTATGTGTATGTGTGTCCAATAGCTATTCACTTCAAGTGTTTATCTTATCGTCGCGATAATTCTGAAACTGGTGATTCAATGGAAATGTTATTTAAGATTACAATGAATAATATAATACAAATAGGAAAATTTATGCCGAATTTGAGAGGATCTAGTGTCCAGGCGGAAGATTTGAAGTAGAATGACAATTTTTGAACGATAAGTTTGGGACATGCATTTGATATAATAATGTGTATGGTAGACGTAGTAGGCTGGATGCTATCCATATAGCTGGAGTATAGGAAAATAACATGGAATTTAGTCTATGGCTTCTGAGGTTACTCCTCTTTCATAGTCACTCAGCTTTTGTGGAAGCAACCACGGTATATGGATTATACATTATACAATAATACTTAAATATTGTACGGTTTGCAGGCGCAAGTGACCTGCGCATAAGAATACATAGAGTAGCAGGAGTTTTAGGCCTTAACAGTATATACAGAATGAGTTTATAATTTGTGCATTAATTTTAATCTTGGATTATTCCCATCAAATGAAATAATTTTTTCCGGTACCACATTTCCGGATTCAACTCAGGTTAAAAGAAACGGACTGCTGTATTAAAATCATAATGGTATATACAGGTTGAGTCCTCAATTTCTACATTACTTTAAACCTTTAATTCTTTCCATCAAATTAAATAACTTTTTTCCGTACCATATTTTCGGATTCAGCTCAGCTTATAACTACAACTACTGTCATATATTATTTCCAAAACTATCAGTTTTTTGTTGTAGCGTTGAGATACTAAATCTGAATGAAATGAATTTTGGTGTAATGCATAATCTGCAATTATTACTTTTTTCCAACTTCCTATTGAGTATAAGTATTTCATATGTCGCCTGAGTAGGTCGTGTATCGCTCCCGTATAAATTAAGTTAATAAAGGTGATAAGTGGTTAATTCGAAGAAAATTTTCAAAAGTTTTATCTCAGCACTTACACGAATAGTATGGGAGGTGACAAAAGATCAACCCGGCAAAATGCACCAGAAAAAAAAGGTTCTCTCGAGGATAAAGTTAAAATGCTGGAAGAAAACATGTCGGTCCAAGTGAGTGAACTCAAAAGTTTGATCACTTCAAGGAACGTCGAAACCTCAAAAACTTCACGAGAATACATCACCAATGAGGAATTACTAATGAGAATTGTTCAATTCGAGGAATCAGTTCGAACTGAAATCGATTCCATGAAGATTGAGTTGAAAAATACAATGTCAGAATTATCGTCCGTAGAAACAAATTCAGATTATCAAAAACACAGGCATAACGGAATAATAATTTGTGGACTGACAGAAGATGCAGAATCAGGCAATGAGACTCTGAGGAAACAAATAGTCGATCAAATAAGAACTAAAATCGGCATTTCCATTACGGAAAATGATATTAATTTCTGCTACAGATTGGGAGTGAAACGTCAAGGACGTAACAGACCTCGACCAGCAGCGGTTATATTTGTAAACAAATGGAAACGCGATAACATATTTAATAAGAAGAAATTGTTGAAAAATAGTGGAATAGTTTTTCAAGAAGTTCTGACAAAGACCAAACAACTTCTTTATAAGAATACTTGTGAAAAGTATGGTGTTAAAAATAGCTGGACTTGGAGAGGGGAAGTTTTCGTGAACGAAGGTGGTGAAAAAAGGGTTATAAAAAGTACTGATGAGATTTAAAATCAATATTCACTAATTGTAAGTAGTATTATTTTTGATTTTGGGAGCTTTACGAGGAATTGTTCCTGACCTATTCTTATTACTTTCTGACCTCTTTGTTTTCATTCGAGTTATTGCAGAGAAATTGTTATTGTCAAAATCAAATATTATTATTATTATTATTATTATTATTATTATCCTGATACTCCTAGATCTTCTGTGAAGATCCCTCAGAAGCTTTTTCAGCTTGTACGAGTTAGGAGTTCAGTTGTGTTCTGTGTAGGCTTTGTTACTGCGATCTTGCGCCACTTTAGGTCACAGCACTGTTAATTTTTGACCCAACAGTGAAATGGTGGCAGATACCCGTCCAACTAGAAAATTTCTTTTCTACCTGAATAGGATTCGAACCCTGGACCTCCCGGTCACGAGTCCGATGCTCTCCCGCTGAGCTATCCACACTCAAATAAATAATTGGGACATAGTTTTTGAATCATATACTATTTTTACACACTTGTGTACATATTAATAAATTGTTAAATTCATTTTACTTTTTTTCCAATAGTACCTAGGTATAAGCAAACATTTGAGGATGAAAATTAAGTATCGTTTGCATAATGAACAATAATATTACAGTTGCACACCTAAACGTTAACCGTATAGTTCCCCATTTTTCTCAATTAAGGTCATATGTTCTCTCAAATCTGCCGGATATCTTTGGAGTAAGTGAAACTTGGTTAACAGCGAATATTTCTGATGAGGAAATCCTGATCGATGGTTATGATTTCATTAGACAAGACAGGCGTGGTAGAAGTGGAGGTGGTGTAGGAATTTATATTAAAAGAGGTATTTCCTATACTGTTGTACAAAGTAATGAAAGTGTTGAGCAATTATGGTTAAGAACGAATCTTTGGGGAAAAGATTGTGTTATTGGGGTTGCCTATAGACCCCCAAATATGAGCTATGTCGATTTTTTCCGGGAGTTCGAGTATACATTGGTTGATCTAGCTTCGCGGTACGATGATATCTTATGTATGGGTGATTTTAATGTTGATCTGCTCCGGGTGAATGAGTCCAACGCTAGATTTGTGCTGAGGTTTCTCGAGGGTCTCGGATTTCATCAGTTGGTGGATCAGCCAACTAGGATAACTCAATATTCGTTCACATTGATAGATTACGTTATAACAAATCAAAAAAAAATTGTTTCGAAAGTTGAGGTCCTTCACGTGGACATCGGTGATCACGAGCTTGTTGTGGCGCATCTAAAGAAGGAGAGATCAAACAAAGAAATTATTTTCAAAACTGTCAGGGACTTTAGGTCGTTCAACTATGGAGGTTTTTCCGCAGAGCTTCGGTCCATTCCGTGGGACTCCATCTACCATTTTCAGACGATTGATGAAAAAGTAGATTTTCTGACTGAAAGCCTGAAAATTCTATTGGACCGCCATGCGCCATATACAACTCATAGATTAACAAAAAAATGGGCTCCATGGCTCACTGATACCCTTAGACAGATGCAAAGAGATAGAGATATCGCCTTAGGTAGGTTTAGAAGGCATCCCAACCAGATAAATAGGGACAATTATAAATGTCTCAGAAACTTGGTAACTGTCGCTATGAGAAAAGAGAAAAAAGCGTTTTTCACCCAGAAATATAGAGAAAACAACCCTAAAGAACTCTGGGCTAGCTTGGGGCTTCTAAATTTGGGTGGGGATAAAAGTCGGCCTGCCGACATACCGGATGTGATTGGCACTGCTTCGGACATAAATGCTTCCTTTATAGATGCGGTACCGGATCTTCCACCCGACCCGCAGGTGATACATTATTATCAAAATAGTAGATTCAATGCAAATATCACGTTTAACTTCAAGTGTGTCGATGAGATAGAAGTGCTAAATATTTTGAAAACTATCAAAAGCACAGCGGCGGGTATAGATGGTATAGGTATAAAGACCATATTACTGTGTGTTCCATTCCTGTTGCCATACATAACGCATATTTTTAATTTTAGCATTAGGAACTCTGTGTTCCCGACTATGTGGAAGAAGGCGAAAGTTGTCCCGGTGGCAAAAACATCTAACCCGACCAACTTAAGAGACATTAGACCTATCAGTATTCTGACAACATTCTCCAAAATATTAGAAAAAATTCTGGATAGACAAATGCAACATTATTTTGACACCAACGACATAATACCCGAAAATCAGTCAGGATACAAAAAAGGTCATAGCTGTAATACTGCACTCTTGAATATCACGGATGATATAATTAGATCAACGGATAGGGGTTTGACAACGGTACTTCTCTGTTTTGATTATTCGAAGGCGTTTGATACGCTAAATCATCGGTTATTGTGTTCAATTTTACTTTATCTCGGTTTTTCGGTGACAGCTGTGGATTTAGTAGCAGATTATCTTCGCGATAGGCAGCAGGCGGTGTTTGTCGGTGGAGTTCTGTCGGAGTTTCGCAAGGTCACCAGGGGAGTACCGCAGGGATCTGTGGTGGGTCCTAAATTGTTTTCAGCATACATTCTGCGCCTACGGACTTTCCTTTTGTCATTTTTCGAGCATAACTTTGCTGATGACACGCAGTGCTATATTTCTTTCTTGCTTGAAGAAAGCGAGCAAGTTGTAGCAGCTATCAACTATGACCTACAGCGCTTAAAGGAATTTTCTGAACAGCACTGCTTGAAACTTAATGACGGGAAGACTGTTGGAATGATATTTGGTAAAAGGACGAACAGGGAAATATTTCAGAACAACTATGCAGCTCAGATACAGTGCAGCGGGAGTCCGGTTAGGTTCGAATCAGAGTTTAAAAATCTGGGATTGATTATTGACTGCGACTTGAGATTTTCTTCTCATGTAAGTTTATGTATTCGTAAGGCATGTGTCGGCTTGAGAAAGATCTTTCAGTGCAGGAAAGTTTTGACGAGACCGCTGAAGACCACCCTGTGTGACTCTCTCGTGCTGTCGCACTTCAACTTTTGCGATAGTGTCTACGATCCCTGTATAACTGCCGCTGATAGTTGCCGAATACAGAGAGTACAAAACTCTTATTTGCGATTGATTCATGGTGTTCGGAAGTATGAGCCAATCACGTATAAACTCGGGGAGACTGAATGGATAAACATGAAAGATAGGCGATGCCTACACTCTGTGGCGCTTTTCCACCGGATCGTTCGAGAACGGATGCCACCATACTTGTACAACAGGATCACTTTCAGAACTGACGTGCATAATATTAACATAAGGCACAAAAACACCATCACTATACCACGTCATTACACCAAATTTTTTCAGAGATCTTTCTCATACAATATTGCTAGCCTTTTGAACAGGTTTGGGGGAGTTTTGAGTTTGACACATAGAAAATGTAGGCAATATATGTTAGATTACTTTAAATCTTAAATTATTGGGGTACTATATTTATTTTTATGTTCTGTGTTCATTTTTTGTGTTCTAGTATCTCTGCAATATTCTCTAAATTATTTTCTCTATTTTTCTGTTCGAATTTTATTTGTTGGTAGTTGGTGGGTATAAGGGCTGTCATACATTTAATTAATGTGTACTTGATTCCTGGGTTAGCTGAACAGACAGCTGTGCTTGTTGAGGTTACTCTGCAGCATGGCTGAACTGAATCTCGCCCAGAGCATTATGCTGTAATTACTATGGTGATGTTGTATCAGTTCAATAAAAGTCCTTTATTATTATTATTATTATTATTATTGATTCATCTGTTGTGTATTTTGTAATATGTATTCTGTACAATGAATAAAATATCGAACAAAGAATTTGTTTCAAATATTACATTTTAGATGGAAATTTGACTACATCAAAAACGCATGCGATAAATTCAGATCATTCCGAAAGTGAAGAAGTTGTTGAGAACAAATTATATTATCTGAGCATTATACAGCGTTTGAAAAACCAAATTCCACGAAAAATCCCACAACTGCGGAAAGAAATCTAGCGGATTTTATATCATAACAACATTGCATCTCAGTGTTAATAAATTTCTGGTCACATAGTCAATAAATTTTATGAATCAACCACAAGATTTTCATGGTATAGCCTCAGCGGCCTTTTTTTTCGTTCAGTTCCTTTTTGTCATGCAAAATTCAAATGATCATTTCGGGACACCCATTTCAATCGATAGAAAATTTTTTTTTATGACTGGATTATTCGTTGGCGTGAGTATATTATTTCGGAAAGGGCTTACTTCAAGGACGATAAATTCGGATGGACACTACATATTTTGTAATTCATTGACCGGATTCCCATTTTGCTCTCTGGGCAATGTAGTTAATAATAATGAACGAGCGCTATAAGGTTTTTCACGCCAAGTAACTCTCGTTTCATGAATTTTCGAACAAGAGGAATTCTATTTTCATTTTGAAGCAGTGTTCACATTCGCTGAAATTGAACAACAATGGCTTAAATATATCCCTCGCCGTACCAGTTATCCTTCTGACCCTCCAAACATATGAATTAACACGAAATATATCATGTCAGTCGAAAATTAATTATTTCCAAGCCCCGTTTAACCTCATATTCCCTCTAAATACTGCAAAGCTCAAGATTTCTGTTTCGCATAGGATGATAAAAAATGCGATCGTGTGTTATATTATACAAAGTGTATTTGTTAATGTTTGGAGAGAATTGATAAAGCGTAGGATCATCCATATTGATGATAATTAGATTCATCAGCCTCCATTTCGAATTCTTACAGAATGGAAGGTAAAAATGTATGGATTATTGCAAGAAGCATTAAACTTGATACGCTTTATGCAACAGGTTCAAAAGGTAACTTATCATTTGATATGAACTATTAAATTCATTGTCATTATAAAATAAAACACTTGTTTACATTTTCTACTTTATTTTTGGTATTGACGTACGTTTCGTCTTTGCTAGAAAGACTTCATCAGAATACGAAGTAACAGTTGTTGTACAATGAATTTATAAGATTTTTTACAGAAGGTGTACATGTGTTTTTAATTGTTCGTCGGGTTGGTTTTCTCAAAGAATATTCCCTTCAGAATCGTGTTCACTCGATCCCTTGTAAATATTGAATAGAGGGGTGTAATAAAAATCTATTTGTTCATTTACTAGGTTATTGCTGTTTTTATGTTTATTTATTTCGTAAATTTCCCATAAGTTCAATTTTAGACCTCTATTTTCAACATGTAGAATTTCTATTTCTTTTGTGAAAGAATGGTTATTTTCAAGAAGGTGTTTAGCATAATGTGAATCTTTTTTATTTTTATCGAAACTTCTTTTATGTTCTGTTAGGCGTGTACCGAAATTTCTACCTGTTCTACCAATATAAATCTTTGGCCAATCTGGGCAAGTGAGTTTGTATACACCTGATAATTGAAGTTTATCCATACTGTTTTTATTGTTTTTGATGTATTTGCTAATAGGATTGTTTGTCTTGAAAGAGACTTTAATATTTTCTTTTTTGAGTAGGTTTTTTAGTTGAATACTAATGTTTCCAAGATATGTGAGGCTAACGTATTTGTGTTCAGATAGATCGGATGTTACTGGATAAATTTCTTTTATTGTGTTTTTGTGTATACGTTGGTTAATTAAATTATCTATTAGAGATGTATTATATCCATTGTTGTAAGCTATTTGTTTAATTATACATTTTTCTTTTTGGAAATTGACTTGGTTTAGTGGAATGTTCAATAAACGGTATATCATACTATGGAGAGCTGCTAGTTTGTGTTGGAATGGATGAAAAGAATTACGGTGTATAATGGTATCTGTTTGTGATGGTTTATGATAAATTGCGAAGTTATGTTTATTGTTTTCTCTAGTTATCGTGAGGTCAAGAAAGTTGATGGATTCATTATGTTCTATTTCTGAAGTGAAAACTATTTTTGGGTGGAGATTATTTATAAAATTCTCAAATGTTGATATTTGTCTGTTAGTACCTACGAAACATGCAATTATATCATCCACATACCTATACCAATAAAGGATGTATTTTTTGAACGGATGTTTATGAATTTTGTTTTCTAGGAAATCCATGAAGATTTCCGCGAGTAAAGAGCTTAGTGGATTTCCCATGATTAAACCTTCTTCGCTAGTATATAAAGTATTGTTAAATTTGAAGAAATTTTGGTTTATACAAATATTTAATAAGTGTATTATTTCTGATTTTATGACGGGGTTTACTTTGTTATAATTTAAAAGTTCTTCTATCAGTTTTAATGTTTCCATTGGGGGGACACTAGGAAAAAGGTTTTTAACATCCCACGAAATCAATTTTTTCCTAGTGTCCCCCCAATGGAAACATTAAAACTGATAGAAGAACTTTTAAATTATAACAAAGTAAACCCCGTCATAAAATCAGAAATAAGACACTTATTAAATATTTGTATAAACCAAAATTTCTTCAAATTTAACAATACTTTATATACTAGCGAAGAAGGTTTAATCATGGGAAATCCACTAAGCTCTTTACTCGCGGAAATCTTCGTGGATTTCCTAGAAAACAAAATTCATAAACATCCGTTCAAAAAATACATCCTTTATTGGTATAGGTATGTGGATGATATAATTGCATGTTTCGTAGGTACTAACAGACAAATATCAACATTTGAGAATTTTATAAATAATCTCCACCCAAAAATATTTTTCACTTCAGAAATAGAACATAATGAATCCATCAACTTTCTTGACCTCACGATAACTAGAGAAAACAATAAACATAACTTCGCAATTTATCATAAACCATCACAAACAGATACCATTATACACCGTAATTCTTTTCATCCATTCCAACACAAACTAGCAGCTCTCCATAGTATGATATACCGTTTATTGAACATTCCACTAAACCAAGTCAATTTCCAAAAAGAAAAATGTATAATTAAACAAATAGCTTACAACAATGGATATAATACATCTCTAATAGATAATTTAATTAACCAACGTATACACAAAAACACAATAAAAGAAATTTATCCAGTAACATCCGATCTATCTGAACACAAATACGTTAGCCTCACATATCTTGGAAACATTAGTATTCAACTAAAAAACCTACTCAAAAAAGAAAATATTAAAGTCTCTTTCAAGACAAACAATCCTATTAGCAAATACATCAAAAACAATAAAAACAGTATGGATAAACTTCAATTATCAGGTGTATACAAACTCACTTGCCCAGATTGGCCAAAGATTTATATTGGTAGAACAGGTAGAAATTTCGGTACACGCCTAACAGAACATAAAAGAAGTTTCGATAAAAATAAAAAAGATTCACATTATGCTAAACACCTTCTTGAAAATAACCATTCTTTCACAAAAGAAATAGAAATTCTACATGTTGAAAATAGAGGTCTAAAATTGAACTTATGGGAAATTTACGAAATAAATAAACATAAAAACAGCAATAACCTAGTAAATGAACAAATAGATTTTTATTACACCCCTCTATTCAATATTTACAAGGGATCGAGTGAACACGATTCTGAAGGGAATATTCTTTGAGAAAACCAACCCGACGAACAATTAAAAACACATGTACACCTTCTGTAAAAAATCTTATAAATTCATTGTACAACAACTGTTACTTCGTATTCTGATGAAGTCTTTCTAGCAAAGACGAAACGTACGTCAATACCAAAAATAAAGTAGAAAATGTAAACAAGTGTTTTATTTTATAATGACAATTACAACTGATTTCTACCAAGCAACGGCCCAATCTATCATAAATATTAAATTCATCATCGAATTGAAAAATGATAACAATATGAATGGATAAGGAGTATGAGCTATGACAAACAAGAAGTTTTTCGAATCGGGAAAGCGCAAAATCTGTGTAACAGCTCAAAACTCAAATATAACCGAAAAGGTTTTGTTGATCGTCAGACATAAGCAACAGACATCCATTTTTCAATGCTTATAGGCATATCTTCAATGCAATGCCGTTACAACTAAGAATGCTTCCTCATGCTCAAGTCAAATCCTATGAAATAGCTATGCCAATATTGACAGGAAGTTTTTCTGTTCACCATAATTTATACCCTTATCACATTTGGATTATCTATCCACCGCATTAATCAATTAATTTAAAATAAACAGAATTTGCGGTTGGTCTTGATGAAACTGTAATGGTCAAGGATGATGTAATCATCATTATCATTGAGAAAATCTATTCAGAGGGATTTTTAAATGAGTATAATATCGAAGACAAGTGTTTACCGACATTTATTTTATAATGTGTAGAAACTGATCCTTGCAATAGGAAATAGTACCTGTGTCTGAAGCAGAGCAGTTCTTTCGAGTTTAGCGCTTCTTCAACGCAGAACAAATCATCACCAGAATGTTACGGTTGTATCATGTGAAAATAATTCAATTCGTATCTACCGACAGTAAGCGTACCAATTCTACCCCTTTCGCATGCGATCCTAAATCGAATGAAAGTAGTGGGTCAAAAAACATAATAATAATTTTACTTATGAAAAATAGTTGGTTTATATATTGCACATCCCATTCACAAACCTGGCGTGTGTTTCGCTCTCTTAAGGAATTTAGAACATTTTCAGAGGCATCTGAATCTAATCATAGAATTACAGAGATTATCTCCATTTCCAACGCTTGCAAAATTTTTATGGCGCTCGTATATAATTGAATATACAATATAGGGATATTTCTGAGGAGTATGGCTGAGTTCGTTATATTCTTTTTATTATCAATGCATTTTCTGGTTGATGAAAGTTCCAAATAATCTTTCAATTAATTCCTTTTGAACTTCATACAGTAAAATTTGACATCTGAAAAGTACATTTGAACTTGATTGGTTTAGTACTTCAGAAAATAAACAGGCAGATGATAGCCTTGCGATTCTGAACATCTAGAACATCAAGAAGCATTTGAAAAATATATCTTCTTATTCAAGTCAAAACTAAATCAAATTTTGAATATTGCATCTGTAACAATATACGATAACAATTATGATGCATAAAAATAACAAATCTCAAGATTATGGACCTTCAGTTTGAATACAAGCCTCACATCGACTAACTAAAGATGTCGTTACTCAAGAGATAATATTTCGGTCGTTTCTCATCTGGTCAGCTGAATCTTGATTTCTCTCAAGTAAATGTTGGCGTTATGTGACTACCAAAAATGTTAGGCTCTAGGTAACCAATGAACTACAAAATGTTGTATATCTGGTTATTCCTGACCTGAAAAAGAGTTTCTGTTCAAAAAACTTTTAGAATTAAATTAATTTAATTCTAAAAGTTTTTTGAATAAAATTTTTTTTGAAATTAAAATTGTAGAAGACAAACATATTTTAATTTGTTTTGATATTCAAATTTTGTTATATTTCTTCTATCAAGTAAAAAGCCTTTCTATTTTATTTTGAAAAAGAGTTCACTGTTCATTCAGAACGTTTTATACATCAAATTTCAAATGAGTAATTGCAGTTGCCATATAATTCGGTATTTTCGCTTGTCAGCCTATTTTCAATTGAAACATGAAAATACAGTATATTATTCAAATACTTGTATCTCCTAAACAAAAACGAATGGGACAGATGTTAATGGGAAAAATATTTAGAATTGGCACAGTTATTATCTCCCAGAGTTTGTTATAGAGCTAATAGACCCAGTATGAAGAATAATGTTTAAAATGAAAAAAACTATGGAACCATTAAGCTAATACTTTTGACTCGAAACTTATCCGGAAAATTACAAGTCCCTAGGTCTCTTCATTCGAAAATAAGCAATTTCGCATTTTAACCTCATGCCGCCCGAAAGGTTGTCAAATTCTCATGTTATTCAGCCCAAATTGTCATATCGTTATTAAAAAGTTAAGTGTCAAATTTGAATTCGATCGGATCTGCTTTTTCCGACTTGTAAGGAAAATAATAAAAAGTTTCAAAATTACTGCAGAATCATTTAATCGATTTTAGATATTAACGATCTCAACTGAGATACTAGGGTCTTAAATACATTACGCAAATCTCAAATATCTTCTTGCTCTTTTCGTAAGAAAGTTGGAATAATTGTTTGCGAACGGACCGACAGGCTGGACAAAAGTCCTTTTGACCCTAGTTTCTTCATCAATAAGTCCAACCTAGTCGTTGGAGACCAGCTTCGGCAACAAATTTGAAAACGATAGATATTTGGAAAAAATGATAGCTTGTTGTTTCCTCTAAGAAGGGCACAAAATATGGTTTTCTATGAATTATATAAAAAGTATCAAGATTTTCCAGCATAAAAATTGATAATTCATTAAATTATTTAAATGAGTATGTAGTCACCTTCTGAGTCAATTTATCCAATGAGATCTTTTGGAGAGAAAGATTTGAAATTTACATAAAGATTGTTTGATAGAAGATTTCAGATACTTCTAGATACCTAACCTAACCTAACCTGTCGATAACCTTAAAATAAAATTCTGTGTTTCAATTGTGAAGGTATAATCAAGTAGATAAACGTACTCATAATAGACTGTGTTATATATTTTTTAATATATACATTGAAAACTTTTCATGATTTTGATATTAATTTCAAATTCTGAATAAGAATTGATTTATATAATTATTTTCTACCATATTTTATGGAATGGTGAGAGACAGTTCAAAGGACCGAATTATTCATTATTCTATTACTCATCCATACTTGGTAAGAGAATTCTCTCAGGAACACAGCAGTGTGAATTTATGAAGTAACGTAATAAACAAGCATTTGTGAACCCCTTAATTATCATTTTACCCGACAGCTGAAGTTTATTTTCTCCAAAATGAGTTTCCGAAGATTGTCTGTGTTGTATACGCACAATTCAGAGGTCCAATGTATCAAATTGATTGGATTGTTTCTGTTTTTATTTGACGCAAATCAATTTTGAAATTAATAAATTCTAGAAAAGCACTGACCTGAAGTTCTACTCTGAAACTATTAAAATTTTAGTTCTTTCCGTTCTGTGGTAAGAACGTTTACGGACGGACCGGCTGCACAGAATAGGATGGTGGATGCTTACTGCTAGTTTTTGAATAGAGAAGATATGACCCTCATAAAAAAAGAAATATAATTTAATTTGTATTTTAAGTCAATATTTATAATCTTTGTGTCTTTCTCTTGAATGTAAAGTACGTTTAGTAGGTGTAAAATCAAATAGAGTCGATATATATGGTTAAACAATTCTCAAATAATTTTTTTCAATACACATCAGATATCGATCGTAATATTAAATGTGGTTCTATAAATGTTACAAGAAAATCTTACGTGTTACGACTTTTTTCCCAATCGTATTCGTCCATTCTACCGTAATATGCTATTCAGATTTATGTCCAAAAAAATTTTTTTTGTCGGCCAGTGTAATGGCCCCAATATATTTTATGGTAATTTATCTCCCTTGTTTCGCCTTTTTTCCTTTATCGGTATTCCTGTGAAAAAATAGTTATTTGTATTCCTTTTCACAATGTTTTTTACTCAACTTTATTCCGAAAACTGTTATACCCCACTTTTTTCAAGTATTTAGCTATATAATATGTGTTGTATAATATTTAGAGTTAGTTCAAGATGTAAATCTGATACAAAGCCACAGTGTTGGCATAACAGTTGTCGTTAATAATAAATTGTTGAAATAATCTATTTTATTTTATTTAATGTTTATATCTCAGCAATGATAAGGCCTGCAGATTGACAAAAAATCCCTATCACTGAAGACACCTCGGGAAACATCTCCAATTCTTT
Organism: Megalocaria dilatata; assembly: GCA_034642435.1. Lineage (NCBI taxonomy): Eukaryota > Metazoa > Arthropoda > Insecta > Coleoptera > Coccinellidae > Megalocaria > Megalocaria dilatata. The sequence goes on along the minus strand of CM067854.1, from coordinate 57,780,754 downwards.
TGAGATTCGTAATTCAACCGCTGGGGCATGTAAATGATATGGAAAAAAAACATGAAATTTACGGTATCCCAGAAAGTAGATCAATAAGATCCAACTGCAAAACTGTTGATATCACATCATTTTGCTCTGAGGTGTTTCCGTGCATCTTTCAAATTGAGAGGGGATGTTTGTACTTCCACAAAAGTTTCATTCAATTACATCCAGAACCATTCAACTGATTTAAACATTATGGCTGAGTTTCAAAGAGAATCAAATGATCTTTGAAAATATTGTTGAACCGTTCATTTGGAACTAATGAACTGAAGAGCCCTATTTGTTGCATTTATACATTTTAATGCTATTTTAAAAAGAATTCAAATGTTGTGATCATTTTATCTAATCAATGTCTCGAAAATTTTTCACGAACATTTGATAGCCTCGCGCATCACTTTATATTGGACAAGTTGTATAATTTGGTATTCAGGGTATGTTCTCGAATTAGACTCGAAGTTATTTTGAATTCAAGGTTGTGTCCGTTAGAATCCATGACTCCTTTACGAATAAACAAAATCTGAAGTAAGGGTTTTGCGTGTTGTGCCACCTAATCATGGTGTATATCAATAAAACGGAGTGCATTTACTTCACACTTCCAAAATATGACCAGAGTGCATTAGTTATTCGGTATTTGGGTATCATCATTTCAACTAAGCACTATACTAAATTTCTTGGTATCGATATAAATAGACATCAGTTGTAGAATTCACATAGAGACGTTGTTTGTAAGAAACTTAATAGCTCCTACCACACAATGAGCAGAATTGAAAGTACACTTTCCTGAAGTCTCTTATTAAGGTCTACTACAGCTTAGTGTAGTCATTCATCAGACAAAATTCTGCTTTGGGGTACTTCCTCAGAAACTGTCTGAGTTCTCATCATTCAAAAGCGAATACTTCGCATGATATTCCACGGTCCACATTGACCTGGTCTCTTAGAAAATGATTTTTTTCCTTTAGCCTCTATTATAATTTTGACATACCCTAAGCAGCATTGTGAAATAAAATAATAAGAAGAGGTTTTTTACTTGATAAAGGATTATTACAATATTTAAATATCAAAACAGATTTATTCTGTTAGTCTCCTATAAATTTTAATTTCAAAAAATTTCATTTGAAAATTTTTCGAATTAAATTAATTAATTAATTAAATAAGAAAGGATTATCACAAAATTTAAATATCAAAATAGATTAAATCTGCTAAAATTAAATTAATTAATCAATATGATTCTAAAAATTTCTGAATAAAATTTTTTGAAATTAAAATAACAGAATAAATCTGTTTTGCTATTTAAATTTTGTAATAATCATTCTATCAAGTAAAAAACCTCTTCTTATTAGTTTATTGTATAATATATAATTATACTTTGGTTTTAATCTCATTATATAAATATTAGTTGGTTCTAACAAAGGCCATAAAATACCTAACAAGCTTTGTGTGATTTAAGTGATGAACATAGAATACGTTGGATTTTTTAAGTTCTCTAATTTTAGTGTTTGTTCAACCAAGGGTACCAAGAGGTCTTAAGGGTGAGTTATTTATCGTTAATTGATTTTATTTTTTAAATGGGATGTTGGGCTGATGAAGACCTTCTTTGATTTCAAATTGTTTTTTGTGGTTGTGCTATATGTTTTGAGAGATGTTTGAAGTAACTTATTCAAATATTTTAATATATTAAATATTTTCAATGAATTATTTTTGGAGAAGTTCTTGAAATTATGTTTTGCATTTTTGAAATAGAATTGGTTTTCATAAATATAAGATCAGAAACAAAATTTCGTCTCCTTCAAATATTTCTTTTAATTGACTATTTATATTTGTTGTTTTTTTTTTTGAGTTTAGATTTTCTATGTCTAAATTTAAGCAGTGCTTATAAGACATTAATTCAATTCTAAAAATTTTTTAATAAAATTTTTTGAAATTAAAATTTGTAGGAGGCTTACAGAATAAATCTATTTTGATGTTTAAATTTAGTATTGTCAAACTTTCGTTCTCACAATAAAAGAAATAAGTAGGAATTATATTTTACTATACACAAGATTTTCAATTATGGGAAATGTCAATCCTTTAATCATCATCCTGGAAGTATACAGTAGCTTAGTATGAATAAGTTCATGAAAACTGTTAAGTTCTTATTATTGGATGAATCTTTCTACACTGTTAGTGAACAAGAACATACCTGAATTAATAAATCTTTTATAATTGTTAAATGAAATAATGAGGAATATTCCTACAATTTATCAATTCACAACAATTGTCGGATAATTCTTTATTATTTTATGTAATTAAAATGATTTTTTATCAAGTGAAGAACGATTCCATAATTTTTTTTCTATTCTATACATATATTGTTATGCCTCAAAGGAATAATAAATTATAATTGTATTATCATTTCTTGATTTGAGAGTGAAAATTTAATTTTCTATATTTTATAATCATATGAACGTCGGTGGCGTACTGGTTCAAACACCAGATTTCTTTTAGATGATGTTCCCATATATGCCTAACCAGAAAACTAATGATCTCACAAACTAAAATTAAAAATCGGAGGAATCTTCACCGAGTTTCAGTAATTATATCAATAATAATGATTAAAATAATATTAATAATAACAATAATATGTTGTAGGACATTTCGTTAAACAGTTAATTATTGTATGCTCATTGGGATATAAATATAAATATGTAAGTATGGATTGAACTGAATTTCAAATAGGTTTTCGACGCACCATTTTCAAATCGCACCAGAAATAAGTTGCTTCTGAGCAGAAGGGGACTATCCAAGGTAAAAAATTTTATCACAAGGAAGTAAACCTCGTATGTCCGGACATCGAGAAGAGTATAATCTTTGACCCCGATTTTTAAAGGACACTTCAAAATGGCGTTGATGCGTGGATGGTAATTTGTGACAGGAATATTCCTGAAACTTAAGATTTTCCGATCATTATGTTAGCGGCGAAAAGAAAAATTAGTTGTAGGGGCCTTTTTTAAATCGGCGCCACAATGTGCATTTTCTAGAAAGATAGCAAAATGAAATTAATTAAAAATAAAGTAAGTGTGTTCATGTTTGCAAAAGGCAATTGGTGTTCTTAAAGGTGAGACCAGAAACAAAATTTTGTCTCCTTTAAATATTTATTTATTAATTTTAATGACTTTCGTATATCTGTTGGTTTATTTATTCCATTTGACATTATATATTGAGTTTTGATTATATACGTCTATTAAATGTAAGGGGTGCTTGTTTCAGACATTAATTTAATTCTAAAAGTTTTTTGAATAAACAATTTTTTGAAATCAAAATTGTAGAAGATAAACATATTTTAATTTGTTTTGATATTAAAAAAAAAATGAAATTAATTGTTCAGAAGAATATACATGCGATGATAATATAGTAAATAAAGTGATACAGTGTATTTAGGACATGTTTTAAAATTCAACTCTAAATTTTTTCATGAGATTCATTTGAATTAAAATCTGTAGAAGTTCTGGATAATTAATTCCAGCTATTATTCTGTAATATGCAAATTTTTCTTCATAGTAATGTCAATTTATATTTACTAATAATTGAGAAATTTCTTTGTATTACATCACATGCACCTGGCGGTTATCTAATGTCTAAGTCCTCTCTTCTTTTATTGTATATTTCTGAAATATAACCTAATTTTCATATAGGCCATGCTTATCCCAAAATTGGTTAGATGTTGCAGAAATGTCTAGTGTAAAAAAGGTATTTTTATATATTTTCAAATGATTATTTTGTTCATTCAAATAACTCCTTACTGAAGAGATTTTGGGTCCGAATTTATCAGGTTCTTTCTCTGGAGAATGTCCTATAAATTCTTTACAAAAGGAAAATGAAAAAAGGCCTTTTTTGAATTTTATGTTGAACATTTTTTGGTGAAGGAACTTGGTGATTTTTCAATATCTAATCGAAACATATACGTATAAGGGGATGTCTAAATAATTTGGTCATTATTTCATGTCTTTTGATTGATTATTAGTTAATTTCTACCCCATGTGATGATAATATATATATGTCTATAAAGTGATACAGTGATTCAATTCTAAATGTTTTAATGAGTTTATTTAGATTTAAATCTGTGGAGGTTCTGGAGAATAAACTCCAGCTGTTATTATGTATTCAGAAGAATGTACCGCTCTAGGATGAACTATGAACTATTCCGTTCAAGGTAAGTGGCCTCTTAGCTAAAGGTTTGCATTATGAAGTAGTGATTAGTTAGGAATTTACGTGGAAAATTAGATAGAAATGAAATGCCCTCATGATAATTTGTGAAGCGACTGGGTGAAACTGGATATTTGACAAAACAGCCCGTTTATGTTCTCGTCCAGTGAGCACCCTTAAAACATTGCTGCTCTAGCTCAGAATGTGGCTGAACATCCATCAACATGCTCTAGATCTGAATATTTCTCGCACTTCTCTGAGGAGAATTTCGCATAAAGACCTCATTTGGAAAGCCTACAAAGTTCAACTAGTTCACTAGAAATGAAGCATCGTGATCACCTGATGCGTTTCCACTTCTTTTACCGTGGCTATCGTGCTATGCTCAACCAATTTTTGTTTGCCATAATTCGAAAGGAAGGCGTGGACGATATTTATTTTCAACAGAACAAAATCGAATATTCAGTCGAAATGTTCAATTAGCCCCCTCGCAGGTGTGATTTGTCTCCGTTGGATTATTTTTTGTAAGAATCTCTTGAGGATAAATGTGTTATTCTAACCACACAGAAACGATGGATGCTTTGAAACACGAAATCTGCAAAATTGGGTTAATCGAATGGGGTACTGTATGACCAGTCGTGGCAGTCGTTTAAATGATATTGTTTTTCATTCGTGAATGTCAAGGTTAAACATTTCTAACAAATTCATAACTTTAAAATAATATTCATTACTGTTTTATATATGGTCGATCATAAATGCTAATTTTAAACGGTTCACCTGCTAATTATTAGATTAATATGAATGAAATGAGAAATTACTTTGTTCTCTATCACACTATATACTGATTATAGAGTGACTCGAGTTTCGTAGTCATACTACATTATCAAACTGACTCCATCCAATATTTTATTAGCTTAAGTTGAACCTCTCAGAAACGGCTACTCACATTACTTCTTACAATGTATATCTTTTCAGGCACTTGTCTAGAGAACGGCTTGCTATCGTTCAACCGAAATGCCGATTCGGTCTGTCCGTAAATGCTCTAATTTTCGACTGGAAAAAATTGGAACCTTGAAACATTCAGGGTAAGCTAAATGGCTCGGCTAAGTTTGTTAATGGATTAAATCAGTCTGTTTCTATAGATATTCATATTTGCAACTCTTTATTATATTCTCATTGATTCCAAAACTACTGATTCGATCGAAATGAAATTTGGTATTTAAGTATATGATAACGGCACGAAAATCTGTGCTCAATTTTGTGCGGTAAGGCACAACGAGTCTACGATTGAAAGCAAAGATTCCAAAGAAATTAACCTAGAGACGTAATTTTTTCAAGGTAGGTTTGGAGTCCAAATATATCAGTTATTGTATAATGTTCGCATCCATGTTATATCAAATGAATAAGCTATCAAAATGAGTTTTTGAAATGCCCTTTTGAAGATGTTTCACATACTTTTGAAGGATTTTTTGAAATACCTTTTTTTGAAGAAAGATTGTTTCGAAGTTTTTCTTATTATCTATCAAAATGAGTTGGATAAAATTGACAACAAATCAACTATAATTTTAACTTTAATTTATTATTACACTATCAAAATGAGTTGGATAAAATTGACAACAAATCAACTATAATTTGACAGACGTTTCTGAAGAGCTCGTAACTTTTTTAAGGCTCACATATTAAAATCTAGACAATAAATAAAAACAATTAAGTAAGGTCAATAATGTTGTTGTCAAATTATTTCATTGTACTGACCATCACGAATCAAAACTGTGACTTAATCCTGACATTATTTCATTGTTTTTGTTTGATGTCTAAACTTTGATATAATGAGACTTGGAAAAGAAACTTTTCTAGTCAGTTTTAAGCCTTTTTATTGTATTTAAATATAAATAATTTTATTATTCATTTGATTTAAATTTGTGGAAGTTCCGTAGAATTAATTCCAGCTATTAGTGGTAATATTGGAAAAACTTCTTCATAGTAAATTTTCAATATATATATATATATATATATATATATATATCTAAAGGTTGCTTCCAAGACATTTTTAGTTATCTATTGTGTACTTCCGAGACAATTGTTGAGTTCCAAGACAGTCTTGGAAGTTTTTTATATCTAATGGTTACTTCCAAGACAGTCTTGGAAGTATCATGTCTTGGAACTATCACAATTCTGCTCAACAGTGAATCGATTACCTCTCGGACATTTGAAATCTTTATGTCAGCTTGTATCAGGGGATTGAACGCTACCGTGTTTTGCCAACATGAAAATATCGAATTTTCAGCTGAAAGTATTTTCAAACAATTTAATGATTTCAAATATTAAATCGTAGTCAAATACCATTCCGCCTTATCATCTATACTGCCGTCCTTTGGTGATATAACAAAAGGGGCATTTTGAGGTAATATAAGAATTTTTAGCAGACCTTCATCTCAAAGAATGAAGCTCGAAGTACAAAAATGTTCAGATCATTTCAGCAGTTAGGTGAAATTTTTCTGCTTCATTCCAATTTTTCATGGAATATTCATATTAATAACAAGTACACAATAATATACTCTACCTAATTTATGCGAGCTTAATCTCGCCCCAATAGTGTAAGTCAATTTGTATTGAGAATTTTTTCCTAATTAAGACCATTATTAGTATTATTATTATTTTTTCAATAGGTAGGTACATAAATAGGGAATTTCTGAAGCCACACTTACAGAACAGAACTGAACACAACTGAAATGTTCAGAATTGAACAAAATTCAACAAAACAGTATAAAACTCAACAGAAACTGAAAGAAACTGATTAGAACTGCAAGAAAGCAAACAGGACGGAACATAACGTATGAATATTTATATATAACAGAACGGAGCAGATAGATACTGGATAGAATTGAAAAGAACTGAAAGAAACCTAATTGAAATGAACGGCACGGAACTGAACAGAAATGACCGCAATGTACAAATATTTGTAACAGAACGTTAAAGAAAGTAAACAGAACTGAAAGAAATTGAACTGAACGGAACATGATTGAACAACTGAACACTACTGAACGGAGACTGAAAGAAACTGATTAGATCTGAGAAAAACTAAATAACGGATCATAAGCTACTAATATTTGTAGCAGAACATTAATTGAACGGAATTAAAAGAAACTAGAGAGAACGAAACAGCATTATACGGAACTGAATAAAATCAGTAGAAACTGAACAGAATTAAATAGAACCGAACAGGCCTGAACAGAACCGAATAGAACTGAACAAAGATTAACAGAACAAAGAGTCGAAATGAACAGAACTCAACTTAACGAAAATGAATACAACTGATTGCATATAACAATATCATTGCCTGGGTAAAATGAATTCGAACAGAAGCAATTACTGGTCTTGCTATTTAAATAATAATTTTTTAATCCTTCAAGACACTACACAGTGTACTGGATAATTCAAGTTCCAAGAAAAATACAAAATAAGTTAAATTCTAAACATTCAAGGGTCAGAAAAATAATCCTCAACCGAATAGAAATACTTAATCAAGAGCATGTTTTTCATTGTTTTGCACACTTCTTTTAAGGAATAGCGTGCTATCGTTTTGCCCGAATGTCTGTAATTTTCTAATTTTGAGCAGAGAATGGTATCAAATAACAGGGTTGAACACCCTGATGAAAAATCCGGGGTCAAAAGTAATTCCGACCGGCCGTGAACACGCAAACTTTCTAACGGATAAAGCTAGAGACTTGAAATTTTCTGAGGCGATTAGGGTTCCAAACACCTCGGCTTAGTTCGTAATGGGCCAAACCGCTCTAATGGTTTCGTAGTTATTTCAATTCAAATTTTTTCATATTTTTCCCAATAATTTCCAAAGTATATTTTCGATCGAACTGAACTTTAGCAGTCAGAAAGACGGTAATGACGCGCACAATTGTGCAAAATTTCATGAGGATCGTAGGATAAGAAAGCTTTTTAAAATGTTTTTTTCGTACATTTTGGATACGGTGCAGTACGAAAATCTGAAATTGAATTGAACTATCAAATGAAAATATTTAAGTTTTCAGGTTAGTTTCATTAAGATTTGAAATGTTGTCTTCTTTTCTCCAAATACTTTTGAAACTACGAATCCGATCAACATCAAATTTGGTATTAAGGAATCGAATAGTGACATGCATGTTTTGCCAAATTTCCACAAGTATGTATAATAAGAAGATACTTAAAAAAATATTTTATTCGTACTTGTCGAATACTGTGGAGCCCGCATATTAAAACTGAATTGAGTCTCGAACTAAAAGTGATAGAGATTTGAAATTTTTGGGTTAGATTTGGGACCTGAATATCTCGCCTAAGTTTTTTAATGGGCACAATCTATTTAAGGATTCCGGAGCGCAATTGAATTTCTTTTTTTATTTTATCAATAGTTCCGAAACTACTTATCAGATCAGAATAAAATCTGGTTCTTAAGTGAATAATAACGATGCGGAGGATTGTGTCAAATTTCATAAGGATCGGCTAGCCGGTCCGAAGATTAAGTTGAACTGCAAACTTCCGAACTGAAGGACCTAGAGACTTGAAATTTTCATATTATGTTGGAAGTCTGAATATATCCGTTGTGTCGTGAAATGATCAAAATCCGCCGAATGGTTCGTGAGTTGTGACAATTTGAAATTTTATTCTTCAAATACTTTTGTATCAGCAAATCCAATCGACAACAAATGTTGTATTTGGGAGAAGAATGAGCGAGAACACTCACGCATAACTTCGTGCGAATATATGCCATAATTTTTCAAATTGCAAATCTTTAAATGTGACGTTTGAATCACTTGATAAAGGGTTTTCCAATAGCGATGATGCAGTTTAAAAATTGAAAAAACACATAGGTCACTCACTAAGACACAATTTGTGTACGTTCGATGTTTATTTTCAATTATTTAGTTGTTGGATTATCAGCATATGACTTAGCATATCCCCAAGATATTATATCACACGAGCCAGGAGCATAAGTAACTTGACCATTTCTTGAGATAATTTTATCATCGGATTTTGTTTTCAATGAATCGATTGTTGAGGTGGCTGTGTGGCAGGTAACATCATTTTGTTGAATCCACATATCCTCCAGATTATTCTCAACAGCAGCAGGAAAAAAATTCATCTAACATTGTTCGTTAGCTATTAACTTATATTTTTTGACCATTTTTTGTTTATATAATCATTCAATCAAAAATGAGCTTCATCACTGAATAAAATTTTTCACTAAAATTTTTCATAATTTTCAAATTGTTCAAGAGAAGAATACGAAAATAAGCGACATTTATGGTGGTCATATGGCAGTTCTTGAACCAGTTAAATTTTGTAAGGATGTAAACCCAAATCCTTTCTTTAAGTTCTTCAAGTTGTTGTTTGAGAAAGATTTGATTGTTGAGAACAACGTGGAACCGATTAATTTGGATTTTCTCTTACACTTGCTGCAACTAATTCAATATTCCCATGTGCGCGCGCATTTCTTTGTCCTACTGTTACTTTTGTATCATGTAAAGAAAATTCAATTTCAATACGATGAATAGTGAGTTGCCTAACTGGACCATGTCGCCCAGGAATTCTTCTTGAATTTCCCACAATTTCCATAAATGAGCAATGATTTTGATGAAATAATTTAACAATTTCCAAACGTTGTTGAAGCGAGTATAATTCCATGATTGAATGGCATAGCCTAGTGAACACAAATGACATGGAAAATGTTAAAAATAATATACTTTCATAATCATTTCAAATTGTTTCATTCCCATTGGAAAACCTGTTATCTGTAGAAGAAAACCAAGAAGTCGTACCAACGGGTTATCCATTTCGTGCTAATATCGTATCGATTTCTAATCGTATCGATTTTAAATTCGGTAATTAAAATTAAAACAATGACGCGCATGTGAGGATGGTATAAGGAGGTTTCAAACACCGGAGCTACCGGCTTAGGCGTACAAAATTAAATTTCATTGTTTGAATTCTCCAGTGGGGTAGTTTTAACGAGTTAGGAGATGGATGAAGAAACGCGCAAAAGCTCCTGACACCACGTCAGTGCTTTCCTTAATTTTTTTAGACTAGCTTTGTTAGCTCTGAGCGCTTGTTCTGGGAAACAGACTCTCATAATTTCGCCTCACTACCTGTTATTTGCGAAATTTACGCCAAAAATTCCATTCTATCCGTCAGTCTGTTCGTGAATACATGAAAGATCGAGAGAAAAAATTGAAGAGAAAAATGGCACTCTCGTTCATCGCCTATCATCTACGCCGCAAACTTTTACTTTGAGAAATTCCTCTAGAAAATTACAACAAAAGTAGACAATCCAGAATTCGATATTTCCCTTTTTTCATTCAGTTGATAATGCTAGAGCAAATTTCTGGGTAAATCAATAATGTTGTCCTTTGTTATACAAACAAAATTTCAGCTCATTTTGATGGATAGTTCTTATATGATTGAAGTTTTTAGGAAAAAAAAATCATCTTCAAGTGATACGGTAGTTTGCATGAATTTTTAATTCACTGTTGTTCTCAAACACATCACGGCCAATTCCTTCTACGCCAGCAGTAAATCATCAAAGACATAAACAAAGACAAAAACATAATTTTCCCAAGGAACTAGATATAATGAATAAAAACGCTATACTTTATCGCTTGTGTGGCTCCACTACTGAAACTGAACATGGGTAGCCACGCGCCGGAGTTCTTTGAAAAGACGCGGCATTCTTTCATCTTGGGTCAGAGATAGATAGATAAATTTCTTTATTTCAAGCAATACACATTTGGTGTATTAAAATGAAATGACGTCAGAATGAATTAACAGAATTTCAGAACCAAAATAATCCCAAGAGTTGTATGTTTCCAAATGAATTAACATTTTCTTAACTTTCTTACTATTTACTAGGATCACGGTATTTAATAATATGAGTTAGTTTAATATTTTAATAAATGAGGACCTTTTTCACTCAATGCTAACCTATGAACACGGATGAAATAAATCTTGTGATATCATAATTATGACTAAAGGCGGAATTATATTTTTAGTTCGTGCCGTGACGACTCGCGTCAGTAGCATATCGAATACATATATTTTTAATGCGGGCGATTATACTACTCACACACCCCGTGTCATGACGGGGCGCGGATAGACACTCGAGGATCCGAGGTGCTCCCATGTGACACTCACGTGTGTGCGATTTGTATGCGATTAAACGCAGAACTAAGTTATCCCAGGTACATCCGATAGGTCGACGAATTTTAAAATGCATTTTTTATGCCAATTTTGATCATAGAATGGATTTCCTGGAACAGCATTTTCGTCATCCTGAAATATTAAAAAATATATACGAGACAATATTTTAATTTCCACAAAAATGTTTATAATACAACAATTGTTTCACCACGATGTGGCTTCTTCAGGTATCTACTGCTAATCATCTTAAGGAATTCAGGCATAATTTCAACAATAGCTCTGAAATTATCCACGTCGAAAGCAAAAGTTCTAGATTAACTCTTTTAGAATTTGTTGAAATCAACAGGTACAATGCCCGTAAAATCCTTAATATGAACAAACAGCTGTCCACAAATCTCCATTACTGAATATCTTTCCCTAATGGCTTTTAGTAGTGGCATAATCCAAAAAACACCTTGATTTTTTATGATTTGTTTTTCCATCATTTTGTCATATACTTAACACTGTATTTACACTCGGTTACACTGGACACCATCAGCCAGTAGAATGTAGAAACCTGAAGAAGCGACGTCGTGGTGAAACAATTGTTGTATCATAAACATTTTTGTGAAAATTGAAATACTGTCTCTTATATATTTTTTAATTAAAATGAGTTTCCACTAGTGGCCGAATCAACCAAACATCCTGAAATATTGATGGAATTTCGGTTCATCACTCTCTAGTTCCTTCACCAGTAAATGAAACTCACTTCGAGCCTCCCTGAGGTTAATTATCGGATGAACGCAGTATTTTCTTCTCCTTCTTTTATTCTAAAGTAGACTTAACATAAGCATATATCCAAGATCTTCATTTAAATCGCTCTCACGAATACAGGGGACGTAGTTGTTTTCAACATGTCTTTTTCAACAAGTAAGTGGAAGTAAGAGAAAACTCGCAGATGAGCATCGTATCTTTCAAGAAAAGTGGGAATTGGAGTTTTTATGTTGTGAAGTAGAAGATTAAATTATTTGCTTGATTAGCAACAGTACAACTAGTTTCCCAAAATTATATAATATTAAATGTCACTATGATTGCCACAGAAGTAAGGCCAGTTTAGAGGCATGAGCAGAAACGAAAAGTTAAAAGTGCAGTGAAAAAATCAACAGCTAATATTTATTCCTCCAAAGCAAGAAAATGAATTTGCTGTTCTAGCTAGATAATGTCTTATAGGGGCCGCTGAAATTGTAAGTCCCGGGAGCGTGAAGCTTTTTCAAAATATATTCTTGTTCCGGAATACTGCACCTAAGAGAGTAACTCAAATGTCTGCCAATATAAGTATTCAGATTAAAAGAAAATTGTATTCTTTCATTGCATTTTCTGTTGCCTGTGACAAAAGTACGGATGTATGTGCGCAACTCGCTGTTTTTCTCCGTGCTGTTGACAAAAATATCAAAATTCATGAAGAATTATTGGAATTAGTAAGCTTTGCATGATACAACAACCAGAGAGGATATTTTCAATGCCGTCTATGAACTTCTACAAAAACACAATTTAGATTTGTCGAAACTGTTTTCCATCGCAACAGAGCTCCTTCCATGACTGAAGTAAATTAATGCAATGATCAAAGAAACGGGCTGTGAAAAACCAGACATTCTTCATGTTCACCGTATAATCCACCAAGAAGTTAGTAACGTCATAAGGTCTCAAGGATTGAATCAGCGGCAATTTTCGGCGTTTTTACGCGATATAGAAAGTGAGTACACTGATTTACCTTATTACGCAGAGGTGCGATGGCTTTCATGTGATAGATTTTATAAATTGAAAAACGAAATATGCTCTTTCATGAATGTGAAAGGACAATATGTCAGTCTATTCTACGTTCAGCATTCATACAAGATCTATCATTTCTGGAACGGGAGATCGTTCAAGAAAAGAATCCACGAACATCAAAAGAGCTATACCTAAAATTCAGCACATTCCACATATGCCCATCATCTAATCGAATTTGAACATAAATTCAATAACGAATATGAAATTATACATATGGAAAGTAAAAGGTCTAGATTAACATTCTTAGAACTGCTTGAAATAAACCGATATAATTCTCAGAAGATTCTCCTAAACGAACAAATGGACACGAAACGGCACCTCTATGGAATATCTTCATGTAATTTGGAAAAACCAACTCAACCCCAATAACTTTCATTGCCATTGACGTTATCTGTCCGCCTAACTGGGAATACCAAAATAATTGCCATTCTACTTTTAGTCCCATTTGCTGTAATTCCTGTCAATACATATATAAGAACCTATGTAAGTTTTCATACAGAATACGTTCAAATGTAGAATATGATTAAGCCACAGTATGGCGAAACCATTATCATTCAACAATAAAAGGTTTGTGGAAAGTGAATTTCATTCATTACTAGTTGCAAATGACTTACCATCAAATAAAGACCGTATCCATCAAATATTCATTTGTAATTATATGATAAAATTTTTACAACTATACGAATGAAGTATAATCTGAAATTATTGAAGACTCGCATTTTATTTCGAGAAATATTCAGTTATCCTCTTTTTATAAATAGACCAGTAACGGATTACTGCGAATTACCGAAAAAAACAGCCGAGTCATTAATATATTCGTTTCACCAATACTTCCAGGACAATCACACCTTCCACGGATGAGTAGACAACTCTAGAAAATAATAATTCCTATCATATTTAGCATTGGTATTCCGAATGTGGTAGTAATATAATTGATCCACTCAATTCAATATAACAAAAGTGGAGATTATTTTTAATATTCAGATATCCTAGCCATCGCAAACAGTCAATAAAGAAAGCTGTAATAAGAGCAAAAAATATCAGATATCTAACATATGGGAACACAGGGATAATTCTCAATTACGCAGTAAAAATATAGAGTGTAGAAACCACTTATGGGATAATATTATTGGTGTTCTTATGTTGAAAAATTATAAAAAACACTGAGACATGTCAACTTTTAAATTCAATAGTGCACATTTTAAACATAAATTTAAATAGACAGGGTGATTCGCGCACATCCAGCTTAGTCCGTCCTTTTTATTTTAAATTGAACATCCTGTATATTTTCATATTTTTTAATGCTCCTTAATAACCCGATTTCGTCGAACTTGTATGGTCTATTATGAATAATACTGGATGAAATTTCGAAAGTATTTATAATTGGTTTCAAGGAACTGCATTCTTAAATTACATGATGTAATTGATTTTAATACATTAAAATAAATGCTTATAATGTTCTCCACCTGCTACACAGTTTCCTATGAAACTCGTTCTTGACGTTGTTTAAAGTTTGAGTTAAAATATTCCACATTTCTGTAGTTATCCTTACTCTGAGGTCTGCGATGCTAGTCGGATGTGTTGCATAACTTTGTTCTTGAGATAAGCCCACAGAAAAAAGTCCAACGGCGTGAGGTCTGACGATCTAGCTGGTCACTCAATAGTACCTTTTCGTCCAATCCATTTATTAGGGAAGATTGCTATTAAGTAAGTTCTGACCATTGTATCATAATAAGCTTGGGCTCCATCCTGCTAGAACCAGACGTTTTCATTCGGTTGGCACGAGGAAATAAGTTAACTAGCACAAGAACAACTTCGTCTCTAACCAAACTCAAATATTTTTCCGTTATCAAATTCCTATCTATAATTATAGGATGAATAATATGGTCACCTATGATACCTTCCCAAGAGTTCACCTTTTGAGGATACTGCGTATGTGTCTCACACAATGAGGATTCTCCACTGACCAATATCTACAATTTTGTCGGTTTATTTCCCCGTTCAATATAAATATTGATTCATCAGAAAAAAGGATTGTTTCAAGAGCTATTTTATTTCTGGTCATAGCAGTTTTCTTTTTAATGGTTTGACATGTCCAAGTTCTGTGAATTGTGCATGCATTTTAGACACAACAGCTCGTGAAATATAAGGCAACTGATACCTCTGATTATATAAGTTTGACACTTCAACTTGACTTCTGCAATTATCCCCATAACCGATCATCATTAGAATCTCAATTCATGGATTCTCAGTTAAATATCTCATTATTACTTCTACAAGGAATACGTTTTCAATCAATAATACACTATTTCAATGTAAATTTCAACACCCAAACATCTGCCTGATAACAATCCACATTATTTGCAGATTTTCTTTATTTATCAGCATATGTAGATACTTTTTTAGGTATTCATTACAAAAAATATTGACAAAACCAAGATCCATGAGCTTATAGAGAATTGATTTTTGAACATTTCTCAACTTATTTCCCAACTTAATTTATAGTTGATTCAGAAATTTGTGTTCAGGTGATTAAAAAAATATCATTATTTAACACGTGACAAATTACTACTTTCATTATTTCACCCGGTATTATAGACAATAGAACAAAAATATAAAGGGTGTATCAATTGTAACGAGGGCGGACTGTGCTGGACTTATGTATGGCGTGTATTTAAATTTATGCATAAATAGCGCACCCTTGAATTTGAAAGTTGACGTGTCCCAGTGTTTAATTTTCTAACATAAGGACACGAAGAATTTTATTCCATAAGTGCTTTCCACTATGTATAAAACAATAAGTAGACCTTTGATAGGGTATGCACATACAATTTACGCAAACTGTCAAACATCAACGCTTAAAAACATATAAGTAGTAGAAAGATCAGCTCAACGAATTACCACAAGAATATGACATCCACTAAACAGATAAACAGCAGATATTCTACCACTGTTCCACATTACTTACAATTACGTACAAGGGGAAGATTCCATACAGAGACTCACCTTCAAGACTAACTAAATGTCATTATTATTTTTATTATTTATTTAGACTTGATAAAGAGTCCTTATAAAATCAAATCGAACTTTGAAACGAAACTATAAACATTTCACTTTTTTGTAATGAGCGAAGCTCAACCAACGTAAACAGAGACGCTCAGATACACCCAGATATTTTATCTAGGCTATGCAATTCGTAACTAACAAGGGAAGGACCCAACATGGGAAATTCATTTGGGGATGAGACTTTGTGTAATTTTAGTGCTCCCTAAATTATTTTCCCCTGGAGAAAAACCTTCAAAATCAATATATTTGGACATATAACATAGCAATGGTCTCAAATGTCTGGGTTGAACTCGCAGATGAAGAGTCCATGATCGAAACGAATCCTGCACGGCCAGCCGGTTAGTTGTAATCACAACTCTCGAAAGAGGAAACCTTAGAGATTTGCAATTTTCAGTGTGCATTTGAGACTCAGTTTGTCATGGGCAAAATCGGTCCAGTGGTTCCGGAATAATTTGGAGTTTGAAATTTAATTTTTTTCATAATTGCCAAACCAATAATGCGATCGAATCGAAATTTAATAGTTACTCTTAGATGTCAAATGATTATACGGAGGATCACGTATAAGTTTTTTCAAATCTCTGAAAATTGCCGTTTGGCGCCATTGAATTTATGGAACAATTTTTTTTCCATATTGTTATACGCGCATGCAGTGTGGAAATTACAGCCTCTGCTAAATAATCAGTGCGTACCGGATACCAATCTCAGGTGCGGAGCGAGAATATTTTTAGTTTCTTTGATGTTTTTTGCGGAATAATTAATAAACATATCAAGTTGTAATCAAAGATAATTAATCAAAATTATTGAAACAAATAGTAGAAATTAGTATGTTTTACTACCAATAAATTGATATTTTACACATTTTATTGTGACTCGAGTTTTGGGAATGAATTATCCCATCTTCAGACAACTGAAAACTTAACAAGCGGTACAGGGTATTTATGTATAGAAGAGGTGATAAAAAGCAGGTTAAAAAAGAGAGGACTCCTAACAACTATTTGAATATCGGCACGCCAAAGAAGATTGGTCTACAGATGTTACTTATTTAAATATTAAGATTGGTAAACAGATATTACTTATTCAAATATTTCAAATATTTTGGATTTACATAGATCCGTACAGTCATTCATTATTTTTACATTATTTTTATTGTGAACTAATTTGAAAATTTCAACAGATTCTATGTAATCAAGTTTCTTTTCTTTCGATTCTACATGTACAATTTCAAGAATATCTATTGTCCAAAATGGATAGCCGTTTTCTGAACAATGAGTGCCAAATGTAGCTGTTTGTTCATTTTTCATGAAATTCATTTTATGTTCGTTGAACATCGTCTTGAAGGAATGTCCTGTTCCTTCTATATATTTATTACTGCACGTTGAACAAGAGAACTCATAAACTCCCGATTTAGCTTATCAATCAATAATCCATAGAGCTTTCGCTTTATCCTCATCAAAAACTAACCGCGAAGCTGAAGTTAAAACCATAAAATCAATAGCCGCGAACAAAAGTTTCAAGCCCAATATAATAGATAATTCAATTCGACAGAAACAATCTGAACTAGCTATAAACCAAATCGTTTTTCAAAATTAGATTTTAATATTGCTTTCAAAACGCAAAACAAATTATCATCCGTATTATTTGACGCAAAGGACCCAAGTCCCAACATACACATGAGTTATCTTGTTCGCCGCGTGCAGTAATAAATATATAGGACAAACCGGAAGTTCCTTCAAAACGAGGTTCAACGAACATAAAATGAATTTAATAAAAATTAAACAAACTTCTACTGTTGCCACTCATTGTTTAGAGAACGTCCATCCTTTTCCGACAATAGAAAATCTTGAAATTTTACATGAAGACACAAAAGGAAAGAAACTTGATTATTTAGAATCTGCTGAAATTTTCAAATAAGTTCAAAATAAAAATAATGAATCACTACGGATCTATGTAAATCCAAAATATTTGAGATATTTAAATAAGTAACATCTGTTTACCAATCTTAATACTTAAATAAGTAACATCTTACCAATCTTATTTACCGTGCCGACATTCCAACAGTTGTTAGGAGCCCTCTCTTTTTTAACCTGTTTTTTATCATCTCTTCTATACATAAATACCCTATACCGCTTGTTAAATTTTCAGTTGTTTGAAGATGCGATAATTCATTCCCGAAACTCGAATCACATTAAAATGTGTAAAATATCAATTTATTTGTAGTAAAACATAGTAATTTCTACAACTTGTTTTAATTATGATCAACTACCAAATAGTAACGGCTGAAACAGTACAGTATCTAAAAAATTCAGGTTTTACAGAAACTATAAATTTGATGCAAAAGTAATGATTCCATTCCATAGCTCATACAGAAAGATATGACGATATACTACTTTGTAAATGAGATAGTAATTCCCGAAACTCGAGTCACAATAAAATGTGTAAAATTTCAATTTATTTGATAGTGATACATAGTAATTTCTACAATTGTTTTAATGTACTGAATTTTTTAGATTAATTTGTATTGTTAATAACTCCTAAACCATCAGGTCGGATGTACAGAGTTGAATTTACCCACAAGTTTTGAGTATTATTCGATCCAAGGGGGAAAAATGCCAATGATCAGCAACATGAAGTGACCCAATATTGCATAAAAAATGATTGGTATTGAACGAAAATAGGTCAATGATTCAAACAGTGACACAAGATTTCAATATGTGACCCATCGAATCAAAACTGAACACAATCAACGAATGAACTTTAGTTCATCATATACTCTGAAATGTCTTGGAACTGATGGTTATTCAAAAAATCGAAATAAAATCTAAACAACCGGCCTATTTTTCAAAATTCAACTACCATTGAAAACAGTACCTTATGTATGACTGAATGAACCTATATACAACGAAAATAAAAAAAGTCCCGGAAGTAACCGTTAGATATATATATATATATATATATATATTGTTTCAGACGTCCCTTATATACTGAAAAAATTTCAAGGACAAAAAAAGTTGAAAGATATATCAACTGTGTCTTTTTGCATATATTGCAAATACAAGGTTTTTACATATAACCATGTAATCATGAAAAATCCTTTATGGGCCAGTTTTAATTAACTCAAAGAGAAATTGAGTTATAGC
The DNA here is from genome assembly GCA_034642435.1 of Megalocaria dilatata. Taxonomy (NCBI): domain Eukaryota; kingdom Metazoa; phylum Arthropoda; class Insecta; order Coleoptera; family Coccinellidae; genus Megalocaria; species Megalocaria dilatata. The sequence continues at coordinate 57,761,345 of CM067854.1, read as the reverse complement.
TATTGTAACAAAATTAATTTCAACCGCTGCAAAACATATTTTCGTTTTAATTACCGTTCAATCAATTTGCTCATTACATAGAATTATTTGAACGTTCTATCTAAATAATTCCATGCATTTTGAAACATGGGATGTCATACAGTTGCAATAAAGTCCTCTTATCAACTTAATCGATTGGTAAATCTCTGCATCATTGCATTTCATTCGCGAAAATTAATTTTACCGGATGTCAGTATTGGATGCACAGAACAATGAACTCATTACAGAAAATCGACCGCTATTTCTATGAATTAAATTTCCTTCATTTGTTTTATTATAGTTCCAGCGTTAAGCTGCTTAATTAACATCTTTAGTATTTCCACGCCTGCTCCACGCAACAAAGTGCTATAGTTTCGTCTAAATGTCTGTATTTTGCGAATTTCAAGACAAGAATGGACCTAAACGACTAGGTTAGATTCACTGAAGAAGAATTCACATTCAAAAGTAATTTTGTCCGGTCGGCCGGTCCGCTGTAAAAACGCTTACTTTCAAACGGACAGAGCTAGAGTCTTGAATTTTCTCGTATTCCTTTGAATATCTTTTGCGCTACAAATCCTAAAGATCTGAAATTCAGCATTTAGAGATAGGACAATAAAGCGTATTTTCGTTCAAAGTTTCATAGGGATCGTAGGATTGGAAGTTCAATTTTTTGTGAACGGATCAGCGTTGAGCGCTATGTGAAACACTATTATATAATTTTTGAACCGAGGAAGAAAGAGACTAGAAGCTTTCGTAGTGAGCTTGGGGCTTGAATCTATCGGTTGAGTTGGTTTTTGGATGAACTCAGTACAATGGTTTCGCAGTTACTCACATTTGAATTTTTCTCTTATTTTCATGAATACTTCGAACTATAGATACGATTGATCTGAAAGTTGGTATTTGGAAGAAAAATGATAATTCTTGTATCCGGGTGAAATTTCATAAAGATCGTATGTTTAGAAGTTTCAAAAAACAAAAATTTTGAGAGCAAAGCTGCGTTGAACGCTACCGAAACCATAGCAACAGGCCTACTATCAATTCATATTCATATTCAGATATCAAAGATTAAGGCCAAATTTTGTGAGGATTAGCCAGCCGACTGAAGGTAAACAAAATAAACTTCCAATACACAGATCAAATGACATGAAATTCTGAGGGTACGTTAATGTACTAGTTGAATATAGGCACAAATTTTCTCGAGTTATAACTATCTAGAATTCTTCTCTTCAAATATTTTCTAAACTATAAATCCACTCTAATTCAAATTGGCTATTCGACTGTAAAAATACTACACAAAGAATTAAGCAATATTTTGTAGGGTGAAATTACGAGAATATTATCAATAAAAATTGAGGTTTGCAATTCCCAAATATTAAATGTAGGCAAAAACCGACAGAGCTACCAACTGCCAACATATTTTTTGGTCGGGAAAACGCTGTTTCATCGAAATGACCTTGAGAAATGAAGCACAATTTTTTCAACATATTAAAGTTTTGAAACTTAACCTCAATTTACGACATACTCGTGTTATTGAACATAAATATTATTTATGTCGAATTCACTTTCTGTAAGTAAATTCACTCAAACATTTGAAATCCTGATGTGAAGCGATGCCAGTATTTTGTATTTTGGGGAGAGTAGATTTTAAAATTTGTATGATTCATCCTTTCGCTGACGCTAAAAAGGTTAGTGCAATTCAAATGTTGTCTCGACCAAAATGCGAAATATATTTTTAGGCTTGTTTATCAATCGTCTAGGCGTTGATTGATTATCAAACGCAAAACACTTCTCCTGGACACTCGCTTGAACCAATTAAATCAGCTGACGTAGTTTGTATAAGACACTTAGAGCTATTCACACAAATAGCAAAACGTCTCTACCTTCAAATAAAATAAGTGGGGCGATTTCTTAATTTTGAGAAGATCTCCCTCGAAAACCGCTGTCTAACGTCCCGTCTAAGTTCCTTCTTTGCCGTTTCATCTTCCATCTCTCATGGCTATTTTCGTGCTATTTCTAATCCTCGGTAAAATTTCGATTCATTTAAAATTGTCCTAAATACTTATATATATATATATATATATATATATATATATATATATATTTATTCATATTTATATATATATATATATATATATATATATATATATATATATATTTATTCATATTTATATATATATATATATATATATATATATATATTTATTTATTTATTCAGTATTTAGGACGATTTTAAATGAATCGAAATTTTACCGAGGATTAGAAATAGCTCGAAAATAGCCATGAGAGATGGAAGATGAAACGGTAAAGAAGGAACTTAGACGGGACGCTAGACAGCGGTTTTCGAGGGAGATCTTCTCAAAATTAAGAAATCGCCCCACTTATTGTATTTGAAGGTAGGGACGTTTTGCTATTTGTGTGAATAGCTCTAAGTGTCTTATACAAACTACGTCAGCTCATTTAATTGGTTCAAGCGAGTGTCCAGGAGAAGTGTTTTGCGTTTGATATCTCCCAAACTGTCAACCCCAAAAAAAGTGTAACCACATGTTTGATATCTGATAGAAACATATGAAACTGAATAATACTTGAATATGTATTATAGTTTGTTGTCCAAATTGATAGTTTTGTTCTGTTTTTATATTCGAACTAAGCGTTCAGTTTTTGTATTAAATCGAAATATTCAGGCAACTATATGAAGATATCTTGAATATCAAACAGAGTATCATACATCATCAAAAAAAATAAAAGGATCTAAAGAAAATAGAATATTGGTCGAACTTACAGGTCAAGCTTTCAGGGAAGTTGGTATTTTTTGATACCGGCACTATGAAAAACAAATTGCACTCTAGAAATGCCCAATATAAATTCGATTAAATATTCGAAACAACCTCTCTATTAAAAGCTCTTTCACAAAACTCTTCAAAACTATGCAGCATATCTTCAAAAAGGTGTTTGAGTTTCTCACTGATAATTATTAGCCCACTTTCCTGTAAGTAAAGGGTCTTTCAATGGGAACGCCGTATTTTTAAATTGACATTACTCACGCATGGCAGCCACTGTTTATTTGTGACATTGACAGTTGTATTTGCCAATGTCTACAATTTAATCATGGAAAGGTACACTCCAACAACGTTTACAAATAATCCAAATTTATTATGAAAAATCGCGATCTGTTACTCTTTACATGCTTCAACTCCAATTTCTGGTCTTTATAATCATCCGGATAAAAGAACAGTTAAACGTTTAGTGAAGAAGTTTGAAACAAATTTTACACTTCATGATGTTACAGTGCTAGTTAGACACAGAAATGCAGGAAGTGAAAAGAATATTGCTGCCGTACGTGAAAGTGTTCGTAAAAACCATGGCGATTTCTCGACGTTCACAATAACTAAGCATCTTTCAGACGTCTTTCAGGCGAATTTCACGAAAGGACGTTGGATTACATCCATAAAAAATTGTTTCAACCCAGGAACTCAAACCAAGAGATCAATTAAAGCGTCATGTATTCAGTAATTGGTGCTTAGAAAAAATCAGAAATGATGCAGATTTTCAAAAAAAAAAAAAATCATTCTCAGCGATTTAACTACATTGGACTTCCTTCTTTGGGGTTACATTAGGTCATCGGTTTACAGCAAACATCCAGCAAATTAAGACGATTCAAAGATCAATATTGAACGAGTAATTGTACATATGACCTGATTTGTGTGAGAGTCATGGCGTTTACGTGTTAGAAATTTAAATGAGGTTTTATTTCATATCTAATGGTATTCATTGTACTTTATAATGAAATAAAAATTTCAATAATTTTCGAATGAATGATGTGTTTTATTCACAAAACAAAATGGAAAGCTGTTAATGAACGCTTTAGAATGAAAGCAATCAATAAAATATATCTATCATAAAAGTTTGAAAAAAAAGATATCCATTATTTATTCGGTAGATGGCTGTAGTGATCGATATCTCGTAAGATATCGATTAATGCTAGTTTGTCAAAGTGACATTTAACACTAAAAAAATCATTTGCTGCTATTTGTTTGGTCCATTTAGTTGTGACTTACAGAATGTTAAGAATGGAAGTCGATAAAGAGAAAATTTGGTAATTTTACAATTTTTCTTTGATAAAAACGAAAATGCCAGCCAGGTGGTTGAAATCGTGATTGGTGTTCATTGTCTCGATTCTGAAACAGCTAATTACGTGCAATTTTAGTTCGTCGATTTCGTTTAGGTATTTTCGATGTTAAAAATGCACCTCGCGCAGGTAGGCACAGGAATAATAAAAGTTGACCGATATGTTAATAGTCGTAGCATCGCCTAGAAGCTAAAGATCGCCCACAAATTAGTTTTGAGCCATTTGCACAAAGCTGGATTAAAGAGAAGCTCGATGTTTAGGTGCCACACCAATTAACACCAAAAAACATGATGGATCGAATTTACATCTACGAAAGCTTGTCGAAACGGGATTAAATCGATTCATTTGTTGAGCGGATAGTGAGTAGAGACGATAAAAGGATCATATACGACAATATTGTGGGACTGAAAAGGAATAATATATTATGAGTTGCTTCCATATGGCCAGACACTAAATTCGCATCTCAACTTTCAACAACTGGACCGTTTGAAGCTAGTGATTGACCAGAAACGTACAGAATCGACCAAGAGAAGAGATGTTGTCTTCTATCAGGACAATGCCAGACCACACACGTCTGTAGTCTTGCTAGAAAACCCGGGACCTAGATTGGGAAGTTTTAATACATCCACCATGTAGTCCGGATCGGACATCAAGTGATTACATCTTTTTCAATCATTTTAAAACTTCCTGAGTGAAAAGGAAATCAAAAAGGCATCAAGACAAGATTGTGAAAATCGATTACTGCAGTTTATCGCCAATAGCTACCAAGACTTTTATGAGAAAGGCATTATAGGGCTACCTTTAAAATGACAAGAAGATGCATATTTGGCGCAAATCGGATAATCCGAAACATGTTTCCTAGTGTTTATATACCAGACTATCATTCGCATTTTATGATCATCCACAAAATATACACAAAGGTTGAATAAAGTATTTTTAATCATTCCAGGGCCGAAAGTTTGATTTTCTTCCCTCTTTTAAGGTAAGAAACAAACGAATTTCAGACCGATTACAATAAGTGACACTTGAACGCATGCTTTTTGTTCAAACTTTTTTCCCTTGCATTTTTATATCATTGCCCGTTACCATAGTAAATAAACAACTTCTAATTATTTGACAGCGGAATTTTATAAACGTCAGTGCATTCACTATAATTGTGAAATTAGAAATAAATAGCGTATTAGTAAAAAGTGAGAAGTAAATTAAATATTATAAATTTATAAAAAAAGTGTCAAATTAAAAAATGAATTCTTCTGATTCATCAGATGAATCATTTGATGACACGGAAGTGCGACGTGATATCGAAGCGGAAGCTGAAGAAATTACTCAAAATCTTGCTCCTTCAGAATCAGTTCATCGATACCGAACTGCTTACAACAGCTTCATAGAGTGGAGAACTGGAAATGGAGTTAATGTTCTTGATGAAAATGTTTTATTGGTGTATTTCAAGGACTTAATGAAAAAATTGTCACCTTTTACAGTTTGGAGTCGTTGGTCAATGTTCAAAACAAGGATTAACATCAATCATAATTTTAACATTAACGACTATGCCAAGTTAAAATCGTCATTTAAACAGTTTTCGAAAGGGCACTGCCCTAAAAAGGGCAAGGTCTTATCATGGAATGACTTTCAAAAATTTCTTGATCAAGCTCCTGACTAATTATTTAGCCGAAAAGGTATATTTTCAATTATTTATGAATTTACGTACAATTATAAATATTAACTGAAATTTAATTCTAGGTCATTGCAATTTTCGGAGTATCTGGAGCAATGAGAGGACAAGAATTGATGGACTTATCAACTGATAAGTCCACCAAGTCCAACGTCTTTAACTAAAGACGTCGAAGACACCGGCAGTCAGTTGATTGTAGCTGTGCTCATTACTTAGATTACTCCCAAACTTTCGGTCCTGGAATGATTAAAAATAGTATACGCACCACAGGAAGAAAGTAGGACATCTCAACCCACGCTGTTGTCACCCTCGCCTTCGGCTCGGGTGACAAAATTGCTCGGCTTAAAATGTCCTACTTTCTTCCCATGGTGCGTAATATACTATTATTTGCAACCATATATGTAATGTGACATTTTCCGACTTTTTGAAGTTGGAAAATGTCATTTTTTTGACATTTCTTTCCACCAGGTTGGAAAGTGATCATTTTCCACCCGTGGGTGAGAAGTAATTTTGTAGTGGAAGTACAGAAGTACATTTGACAGAAATTGAATATGAAATAATATAAATATTTTAAAAAAATTTTAAAACAATTTTAAAAAATTAGCCTTCTACATATTTAATTCCAAAAGATTATATTCAATGATTATAACTTCTGAAAATAAATTAAAATAATGTCGTATAAGTACCACTTATATCATGACATAAAATAAACATTCATTATAAGACATCCAAATAATAATAATAATAATAATAATAATAATATTTATTCACTGAGATGGTTACATAATGAGGTGAATAAATGGGTGATACATCACAGAAGCTTTAGTTGGAAACTATCGCTTGTACGTGATGCTACATACATTGACTGGTATAACAAAATCCAATAAATAAAAATCATTAACTAAAATCCTATAAATTAAACATTGTGTTAATAGCAAAGGCCGTTAAATTTGTCTTTCAATCTTCTAGATCAGGTTAAACCACAGAGATATTTCTGTGTGTAGTGGATACCTATTTAAGGTTCTCATTTAAATAGAACTTTTTCTTGAAGACGAAGGGTGAGTTTGAATATATGTTATTAATTGATTTTATGTTATTGAATATGAATATTTGAATACTGATGAGCAAAGTCGATTTTAAAACTTGTTTTTCAGTAATGTTTTGCATATCTTGAGTTTTTTTATATAAAGTACCTTGGTTAGATATCCAATAATATTGAATAGTCTAAGTAAGATAGTTTTGTGATAAAATTCTTGAGATTATGTTGGATATTCTTGAAAGATATTGGTTTTCATAGGATTGATAAGCAGAAACAAAATTTTGTCTATTCAAAATGTTTAATTTATAGGATTTTAGTTAATGATTTTTATTTATTGGATTTTGTTATACCATTTGGATGTCTTATAATGAATGTTTATTTTATGTCATGATATAAGTGGTACATATACGACATTATTTTAATTTATTTTCAGAAGTTATAATCATTGAATATAATCTTTTGGAATTAAATATGTAGAAGGCTAATTTTTTAAAATTGGTTTAAAAATTTTTTAAAATATTTATATTATTTTATATACCTTCTATCAAGAATGACCTCTATTTACATTATTTTATTTATAATATATAATTATATGGTTTCCTCAAACATTCATACAGATAGTCCTTGTGTTATAGCAAAGGCCGTTAAATTTGTCTTTCAATCTTCTAGATCAGGTTAAACCACAGAGATATTTCTGTGTGTAGTGGATACCTATTTAAGGTTCTCATTTAAATAGAACTTTTTCTTGAAGACGAAGGGTGAGTTTGAATATATGTTATTAATTGATTTTATGTTATTGAATATGAATATTTGAATACTGATGAGCAAAGTCGATTTTAAAACTTGTTTTTCAGTAATGTTTTGCATATCTTGAGTTTTTATATAAAGTACCTTGGTTAGATATCCAATAATATTGAATAGTCTAAGTAAGATAGTTTTGTGATAAGATTCTTAAGATTATGTTGGATATTCTTGAAAGATATTGGTTTTCATAGGATTGATAAGCAGAAACAAAATTTTGTCTATTCAAAATGTTTAATTTATAGGATTTTAGTTAATAATTTTTATTTATTGGATTTTGTTATACCATTTGGATATCTTATAATGAATGTTTATTTTATGTCATGATATAAGTGGTACTTATACGACATTATTTTAATTTATTTTCAGAAGTTATAATCATTGAATATAATCTTTTGGAATTAAATATGTAGAAGGCTAATTTTTTAAAATTGTTTTAAAAATTTTTTAAAATATTTATATTATTTTATATACCTTCTATCAAGAATGACCTCTATTTACGTTAATTGAATATGAATTTGATTTTATACAAATAGAACTCCACTACCTATTAAAGTTAACAGTCACTGTTGATGACTCATAGGCGTTGATTGAAAAAGATAAAGCTGTTTCTTAAGTCAAGCTAATTGTTGAAATGTTAATGTACTGACTGCTGTTTTCCACTTATTATTGTATGGTTGGGAAAATTATTGAGGTTACAGGACACATCAGAGGATGTAGAACTGGATGTAGAAGGTCTTGAGAGTAGAATAGACGTTTTTGACTGGTTTTTAATGGAACTATCTACATATCCTTCGGCTACTGTATTGGACCCCCAACCTCCTAGACGTTATAGCCTTAAAATTTCTGTGCCACTGTCAGTTGTCGACGTTCATCTGAAGCAGTCTAGTGTATTTCTCTGGTTGAACAAGACTACTTTCCTTGGAAATTGCGCTCCGGTTTTACGTCCATAAGGTTATTTGGTTACCTTTCGAATCGGAATTGAACAAAAAATATCTCGCTTTAGATGTTCATGCAATCCATCAATATCTGTATCCAAATTTCCTCTGTAATAAGAAATACTCTGCTTCAATATGTTTTCGTATCTGGTATCTCAATTGATACATTTCCGGCTACAAAAGTGACGTCCAAAGTTATCATTTTGAATAATTCATCACCTGATATTCCCATCACAGGAGCCACCTAAAATTATGACGGAATAGATGGATATAGTTTAATAATATGAGGAAAAAATTAGAATACTTTAATTGGAAGAAATTCCTTTGGTGCTTTTTGAACAAAACTATCAATGTTCTCTCGTGTGAAAGTATTAGATTTCGTTGGCTGGTTGCCTACGTTTCGTTTTTTTAGAAATTCAAGGAGCCTACCGAATTTTGAAATATCTACTTTCTCTCTAATGATGAGAACGGCCTTTATCATGCTGTACATTGACCATACCGTAGACGGTTTCTTATCTCTACTTATTTCCCCAAAAAAAGCCAACAGTACAGTTTCTGAAGTCAGATTTTTCTTCACGTTTTTTTCAATGCACCAGATTTTGTAGATGTCAAACGTTTTTTCGTAGCGGTCCTTGCTTTTACCCGGCAATAAATTCATTCTATCTTCTCGGCTATTTCTATCAATTCAATTGGAATATCATTTGAGTCGCAATCAGAATCGTGAGACATTATTTTCATCAAATTTTATCTGCACACAACACGTTAAATGACTTTTATTCTCCAGTGACGATGTCTATTCGTTCCATAGCAACCGCTGCGTCGTTAATCGGAATTAAAAATTTGGCCAACTTTAGAAATTTCTTTCGGAATTTTCGTCTTAATGAGAATCCAAGAAAAAATTTCATAGTTGCAAATAAAATAGTACATAAACCCTGATGGAAAGTTTGATTACAAGATAAATGAAGTGAGTATCACGTCCTTGAGTAACCATAGTGACCTTTCTTAACAGGATTTAGGACAGGAAATGAAGAACAAGACTAAGCTAAACTAAGTGCCGAAGTTTCGGCCGTATATTCGAACTTTTTCAAGGCTGTTTAAAAGAAAATTACAAATAATTTTCAGCATAACACAACAAATCAATAAGAATGACAGTTGATGTTAATGGAAAATTTCACAAATAAACAACTACAAATAATCTGAACAGATAATAGATAATTATATAAACACAACAAAAAAAATTTATGAATAGACAATAGCACACTGCATAAATAAAATAATAAATAAGGGTGGGTAAAAAACTGTGGTATAGCTGACCAAGTTCATTCAGTCTGATGAAAGAGGTGTTATTATTATGAACATTCGAAAAAATGCATCTAAGAAACACTTTGTAAATTTTTTGATTAAAAATTCATAAGAGGATCAATCAGGACCGTCCTTGAAGGCTCTGTACCACTGATATGCACGAGTTTTCGATAGAGCATTATCACCAAAGGCCTTTTGCAACATTTTCAATGCATCGGTACACGAAAATTCATTTGCAACACAAAACTTTAAACAAATTCTTTGCTCAACGTAATCACCCATAGTAAAAATCGGCACGCACTCTGACATCGACTGACTTAATCAGCTGTTGCAAACACACTAGTTGACAGATCCCACTCAAGCTTGGCATAGTAATTAAGGACAGTGGTACCAACCTAGGAAAAAAAATTTTTACCTGCCTCATTGCCCCGCCAGATTTAAATCGATAATTCCCGGTACTTTCTTGACAGAATGTACATACAATTTTTTATCCCCAGTAATGATGCGCTTCAAAAATGGATCGTTGAATAAATCACAAACGTCAACGCGACGACAGATATTTCTCTCCATGAGAACATGGCAAATCCATATATCGAGCTTCGAGATTAAACCCAGGCCTTTCAAGTGCTCATGAACAGTTTGCTTCGATAAATTTAACCTCTCACCGATCTCACGTGTTGCTTTTCGCTGATTTGCATCAATGAATGCCTTTATCATGTTTTTATCAGCTTCAACTGGCCTTTCAGAACGTGATGCATCTTGCACATCAAAATTGCCGAAGTTTTGCAAAACAGTTCTGGTACTGGCGTACTGTCAGCACATCTTCTCCATACACATCGGTTAATTTCATTCTGGCTTGAACAGCATTTTTACTTTTTCTATGGTGAAATAGTAAAATATGACGAAAATGCTGCTTATTACTCTCCATATTTGAAAAGACACCAACTAAAAAGTACTGCGTAGAAGTGTGAAATTTTTCACACAAAGCGTTGCTATATCAGCTCTCAAAACATATAATGATTGAAAAGCTTAGGAGTGAAGTTGGGTTCGAAAAAATACAATTAAATCCTCTGTCGGGAAAAAACGAAATTACTTTCTGAACAACCTCCTACATAGCTTCCTCTTTAATTAGTATCGATGGCTTCAATTGCATCAGGGTGGATCGCGATTCTAGGGGGGCGGTGTGGTTTTCTACGTTTCTGTTAGATTTGGCTTTGAAATTATTCTGAATTATGTGACAGCACATTTAGAGCAGGTTTGTATCATCTTTGAGTTGAATAAAAAGGTTTTTATCACAGGAATATTTCATAGACCTTCTGGGGAAATTTACCCGAATTTCTGGAATCATTTGAGGATAATTTGGTGTCTGTTATGACGGATTGCGATAAGCTCATTTTCGGGAGAGACTTATTCATAAATGTTAACTTCCTAAGTTCGGATGACTAGAGGACATGGGGATTTCATGAGATTTTAGCTTTATTAGATCAACAGCTCGTTATAAAAAGCCCAACTCGTATTTGTAACATTTCTCCTACATTATTACATGTCATTCTTGTCCTGGAGTGCAACAGCGAAAAATATCATTTCAACACAATAAATATAGATTTCACTTCTGATCACATTCTTGTTAATGGCGAAGCGGTTGATTTGGGAAGTAGCGTGGATGTTTACAGCTTTTGAATCTAGGTGTTTAGATCATGTGTTCTAACAGAATATTAATAATTCAGTGTACATTCCAAAGATCAACGGTGAAGTAGAATTTTTTATCAAACTATTGATCGATCTTTCTAATGAGTTGGTGCCTAGAAGAACCCCTACAATCAAAAGATAAGCCATGGTTCATTCTCAATATCGAAACATTAATATGACTCAAAAATAAGGCGCTCAAAAAATTCAAACGCAATAAAATGTCCATAAACTGGGAGTATTATAAAGAAAATCGGAACCCAAGTGCAGTAGTTACTAAAAAAAAAAATTAAAAAAAGGCATATCTACAGTTCTCAATGAATCTGGAAAATAACAATCCTAAAATCTCATGCAAAATAACTTGCTTAACTAGATATACACAGTAAACCTATCATCAGAGGAATTCCTCAGAACCTTAATATGCCTCAGAGTTTGAACGATTTCTTTCTGGAGTTTTCACTTGATATATGACATGAGAACGTTTTGGAGATGTTAGATTATTATCTGTCGATTGATTTCAGTTCTTCTGGAGAGCGATTAAACATTGAATTCACTGAAGAAGGCAAAATTTTTTCGATTATGGAGTCCATGCGTTCAAATTGAATTGGGCCGGAAGGTTGAATATTGAGATCCTTAGGAAGCGGTACGGACGAATACTCAAATATTTTCAATAGCATTCTTAATTCGAAATTTCGCAAGCTTTCGAAGGTCTGTCTCTCTTGCGCTGCCTATGATGAGTGATCCCGTAAGCTTCAAGGACATCCGCCCGATATCTATTCTACCTCGTTTTACAAAAAACCTTGAAATGTTTTAGCTCTTAGGATCAGATATTATTTGGAGAAGTACACAATTTTGTCTTCTTGTTAGTCTGGGTTCCGGACGGGTTACAGTTGTACGGTTTTTCTCGATGTGGTGGACTCTATAATTGTTGATATAGGCTCAGGTAGGAATTGTATTGTGGTGCTTTTATATTACTCCTTACTCCTACGGCTTTTCATAGAGTGAATCCTACAATATAAAGAGCAATTTCACAATACATAATTGTTGGAAACCGCCGTTAAACTGATCAAGAGCTATCACCAGGATAGATGTCAGTATGTTGGATATTGTCTGGTAGGTCATAGTGGATACTATTGAAAGTATTACAGGCTAAGTGTTTGGTCTAATTTTGTTCTATATATACACATTTTTCACAACGAGCAAATAATGAAGTTAATGCTGATCTTGACAGACTGCTGGATGATTAATTCGAACACCTAGTTCTGCTTAATCTAGATAAAATTATATATGTATATATACTTTTTGGTAGAGAAATTAGAACATGAAGGGATCGACTATGATGGAGTTAAACTTCCTGCCGTTACATCGGCATGGAATTTGGAAGACATTTTGAACACAGAGCTCCTTTTCTTCGAACATAAATCTTTATGTATTCAATGAGCTTTTTCAGAGCTAAAATAATTATACGCCAGTAGACAATTGTTTCTAAATACAACGAAAATACTATTTACTGTTTCACTGGTTTTGAATCACTGCGATACGGTTTACGGACCGTGCTTGCGTGTTGTTGATAAGACACGAGTCCAGAGAGTGCAGAGATCAGAACTGAGGTTGAGTTATGTCATCAAGAAATACCAACCACTAATCCATAAGTTTAAATGTTGTCAATGGTTGAATATGGAACAGATAAGGGAGATGCACTCCGCGATTTTGTTTCACTCAGTTATGTTGTGTAAATCGCCCCCATTTATGACAAAATTTATAATTTATAACAAAATTAATTTCAGATCAGATGTTCACAATTAAAATGTAAGATCAGGAAGTTATTTTGTGCACCTGCTCATAAAAGAATATTTTTCCGACAATAATTTTCATTTTCGATTTATACATTATAAGTACAATTGCATTCCTGCTCCCCTGAATAATTGCGATCGATCAGAGTTCAAAATTGGTTATCGAAGATTACTGCTCGATTTGTTGAATTAATATTGAGGACTGTTAGATTTGTGTTGATTTGGAATCGTTATGTAATTATCTGATCTTCAGTGTGTTTGTTCTTGATGTAGACCTTATAACATTAAGGACTTAGAGTAATAGCAGTTTTACTGACAATTATCCTTTTGTATTTTTTCTAAATTCATTTTGAAAATTAGTATATTGATAATGCAACAAATATTATTATTATTAGAGGTTTGAAGACAAGTGGAAGGCAAACTCTGTGGCCGTCACGGCTCTCGATTTGAACCCCATCAACATTTTTGTTTGAGATTATTACAATGAAATTGTTTACGACAAAGAAATAAGGAACGAATATGAGTTAAAAATGAAATTAAGGTCGACAAAAGAAACGTTAAAAGCTAAGAGAACAGGATCAAACCAATTGGAACAATTTAAGGCAATGCAGAATTTTAATTGTCACCTACAGTTTCAGAGTTTCAATATCACCGGCTAGCTAGTTATTAATGGGCAACACCTTCTTTAAGCAGGATGTCAAGGTAATGTACTCAACTCAGGGTGTGAAAGAAGGAAATATAGCCACTCAAATATTTTTTTTAAATTGTTGTAAACTGCATGTTAATCAAAATGATTGTGTTGTTTTAAGAATAGGTTCACTATCGCTGGCTAGGCTATAAGATGACATTTTTATTACCCCAAATCAGATGATTTATCAAAAATGTACAGTGAGCATATAATCAAATATAAAAAACCCTGATATCTGGTAACATACATTTGCTAAATAATTAAGAACAAAACTCTAATAGTGGTTATATATCTCCGACACTCCAATGTACTCTAAAGTCGAACACACACCGACTTTGTATACAATTGTCAAATGATCAAACTTCAAATACAACCTTTTATTGTATGAAACGATGTGTTCTTTACTGATGGCGGCTAAAGCTATATCTTGAAATTCTAAACTTCCTTTTGTTCAATGCAAGTCATCAAACAAGTACCAGTTTCCAACTGCTGAATTAACTCAATTCTGTACTGACCTTCAATAGAAATGTTACGAATTATAATCTTTTCAAACTGAATCAGATTGTAGATTCAATGATAACTTATCTGATACGAAATAAAGAAGCAAAAAAAAAGATGAGCTTCTGGTTATTACGAAAATATCTTCTTTATTGGCCCAATATAACTCCAAAACCATAATCTAAGGCACCACTAATTTTCTCTAGGTATAAACATTCCTCCGAATCATTTAAAATTAATTGATACTATACTCAGCGAAAGAAAGTCGGGCAAACCAACTAGATACCGACTGTATGAGAATTAAAAACGAAGTGAAAGATACCTATTCTCTGGAGAAGGCTGGATACCAACATGTCCAGCTAAAGATAAAAACTAAAATAAAATGAGAACAAAACCAACTCAACTAAAGAAAGTAACAGGAAATATACTGCTTTATGATAACCTTTTTTTGAAAACTAAAGAGAAAGCATTGCCAAGATCCGAGTTGAAGATCAGAGAAAGGCTGCTGGACAGGGAGGACTTCCTTGATTCTAAAGTCGTAACCTCAATGGCTAACACCACAACCCTTCGGAAGTGATGTCACAATCCTGAGTCAAAACCGGTTATACAGGGTGGCTACTTTTAAAAAGGGCCAAACTTCAAGCGGAGATCATACAAGTTATTTGCAACAAAAAATGTCATATAACACATGCTCGAAATACTGGTGGTTATTGTTCAATTTAACATTTCTTGATTTCACGAAATATTTCATGTTTTCCCATAAAATCAAAATACTTCAGTTATCCTTGTAGCCTCATCAAGTTTGACCACATATCTGGAAACGGCATTAAATTTGCTACAAGATAAGGAGTTCCGTGTGCCAAAAAATTCTTATTGCGGGGGTGGTAAAGAGATGAGTATATCGATTCTAAAGTGAACAAAATCAGTCATATTTCTATAGTGGTTTTATCTATGAAAAAATAATTAATTACGGATATGTTTTCTTTTCAGCAAAAAATACCTTATTTATTGTGCTTTCAAATGACAAATCAATTTTTGTGCTAGCTGCTTGTCCTCTGCTATAATATCATGGCTGAGAAGATAACAACGAAAAGTTAAAATCTTGAAACTCCTTGTGATTGAATATCAAAGTGATTATTGAATTTAAAATCTGACAGTTTCTGCCGCTTAATAATTTTGGGTATTAGTACGTTTTCTTGAATCTAACTAATTAACTCAATTCGTAATGAGTATTTTTGAAAAAAATCCAGAAAAAATTTTACCTGTTTTTTCAAATATCAAATATCGCGATATATTGTTCATTTATGGATTTGCGAATGGAAAAGCTCGCGCGGCGGTTCGAGAGTACGGTTTGCGTTTTCCCAACAGACGACAACCCTATAGAAAAACATTTGTACAAGTGTTTAGGCGATTAGGTGAAACAGGCTCATTTGGTGGTTTCCGAATCAGAGAAGGTGATCGAAATAGTCAGAACAGCCAGGATACACCTGCTATGCTTTAATCTGTCCGGGGAAGACCTCACAACAAGTACTCGTCGAATTGGTTGTAAATTGAGGTTTCATCATTCACACCGAGAACTCAAAAAAAAAAGTTACCTACATATCATTTGGAAAAGGTGCAGGATGTGTTGCCTGTAGATGCTGAAATGAGACTAAGATTTTGAAGGTGATACCTGAATAAGTTAGGAGAGTAGAGGGGCGATGAGATATTATGAACTGATGAGGCCACTTTCACGAAATGAGGTATGATAAATTTGCGGAATAGCCACGTATGGAGAAGAGAAAACCCCCATGTGATTATTGTTCCTCATCTCAAACATCAGTTAAGGGTCAACATGTGCTTGAGAGTCATGAGAGGTGAACTTTTCGGACCAGTAACGCTGCCCGATCGCTACAACGCTGAAGAATTCATTACATTAATCCAAAGCAGCTTAAAATACATATTGGATGAATAACCCCTAGCCCAGACAAAATAGCTGGTTTCAAAGGGATGGCTGCCCAGCTCATAATGGCCGGAATGTCGGGACTTAATGGATGAGTATTTTGGGGTCCAATGGATTGAAAGGTTCGGTCCGGCAAGGAGCCTCGACCTTACGCCTTTGGATTTTTATTTCTGGAACACCTTGAGAGAAAAAGTATATCAAATTCGCGTTCAGACTCGAGAGGATCTGATGGGAAGAATAAAATTGTGTTGTGCTGAAATGCGTCAGAAACGTTGCGAACTTCGCAGTGTTGTAGATTCAGTGCGAATACCATTTGTGAAAGTTATTGAACAAGGTTGTTATCGAACAATTGTTATAAGTAGTGGTCTTTATATGTTCTTTATATTTTTTCATAGAATCTTTATTATTGAAAGTGAGTTTATTCGTTCGAATTATTTTGATTTGACAGATATATCCATGATTTCAATGAGAATAACTTTAATATTCAATCATAAAGAGCATCCAGATAGAGCAAATTTAGGTTTGGAATATCACAATTTTCCGTTGTTATCTTTCTAGCCATGATATTTTGGCAGAGGACAAGCAGCTAGCAAAAAAGTTGATATGTTGTATCGTAAAAAGACGCTCCACTGTGGATTTGAATTTCAATCGCTTAAAAACGCTCCAATAATGTAATTAAACTAAGACCATTAAGAAGTTTGAAGTTTCTACGTTGTTATCGCATGCGATGTAGAGTTGCATTATTTTCAAGAAGTGTAGAATTTCCCAGATTTCTTTCTTTTCGTACTGTAAGGTTGCATGAAGACACACCTTGCGGTATTTTTATCGAATTAGCGTACGTATCCATGAAAATCGTGGAATATTGAGTTTTAATTGTTTCTTATAAAACTTCTATCAGAAGGCTGTGAGAACCAGGTCCTTATCAATATTTTCTGCTTTTGTGAATGCATTATTGTTTTTGATTTATTTCATTCTCTGCAGATCACACTGGTTAACATGTTGCTTTATATAATATTTAATTTCCCTTCTCATGTTCATGATCAAATAACGTGCCCTTATTTCT
Source organism: Megalocaria dilatata (assembly GCA_034642435.1). Classification (NCBI taxonomy): domain Eukaryota; kingdom Metazoa; phylum Arthropoda; class Insecta; order Coleoptera; family Coccinellidae; genus Megalocaria; species Megalocaria dilatata. The sequence continues at coordinate 57,743,779 of CM067854.1, read as the reverse complement.
GTGCTCTGGATACTTCATTTCATGTTTACTACATTGTAAATAATTTTAATAATGTCTAGTCACTGGGAGTGACACCAATTCCTGCCAGGCACTATCTTGTAGATTTGAAATTTACAGTCTTATTACCGGATGATATTAGAACTGGACAATCTTGTTTCGGGACTTTTTTTTTCTGGGGTATCTTTTTGTTGGATTATCTTGAAACCTGAGAATATTTCTTGTACCGGATTTAGAGTATCTTATAACCGAACCATCATAGCTCCGGATGCTCTACTGGTCATTTGGAACAAATTGAAACTGAAGACCACCTGATTATATGCAGAATAGTAACTATCGTTGGAAAAAGCACCATCACTCCGACACCTTGGAAAACAATATTCCAGGAGAACCTCAAAGATAAGTCCTTATGTGAATCTTGGATATCAGGCTAACTGTAAAACTGTACTATATTGTAAATATGAGTCACTATTTTAATTGTAAAGTTGAAATGAATGGGTAGGAAGCAGGTGTTTGCATTTTCACTATCAGATTGACGATTTGGGATTCATTCAGAAAAGTTTTATTTATCATTTCATTGGCGCAGTAAGACGCATTTCACAAAGTAGGATGTTTCATGTGCGGACAGGCGAAATCGATAGCGCAAGCTAGAGCTTTTTAGTTTCACTTCCTTTTATATTTTTATCATAGCCTTCGCTATGGTGGGTTAGCAATTTGGTTTTAGTGTCATTCGAAAGCACACTAAATGAGCTATTTTTTGATGAAAGAAAAACATGTCCATAATTAATAATTTCTCATCGATAAAACAATTGGAGAAATATGACCGATTTTGTTCACATCAGAATCGTGATATTCATCTCCTGACCAAGCACGCAATAAGAATTTTTGGCACACAGAACTTCTTATCTTGTAACAAATTTAATGCCGTTTCCAGATATGTGGTAAAATTTGATGAGAATAACTGAAGTATAATTGATTTTATGGAAAAACTTGAAATATTCCGTGAAATCAAGAAATGTTTAATTGAAGAATAACTATCAATATTTTGACCATGGGTTATATGTCATTTTTTGTTGCAAATAACTTGGGGTGTGGCCCTTTTCGAAGTAGATTACTTGTATAGACGAAATTAGGGAAATACTCAAAACCAAATAAAAAAGAAAAAATCAGTGGTTCTCGTGGGTGAAATAGCAACGGTGCAGTACACGTCCAACCGAAGTCACTAGCTCATCGAGAGTTTCGATAAAGACTAAACAGCAAAGTATGGAAATATATATATATATTTCCATATTACATTATATATATATATATATATATATATATATATATATAACCTCAAACACTCCATAATCGGGATTGCTATGTCTTAACCAAGGTACGAAAATTAAATCATAAATAGAGCAATACTTACAATCATAGTCATAACCGACACTCGAATGACCGTATATTGAACGTATGATATAGTTCATTTGAATCATTGAATCAAAGTAGTTACAGACCCACTGCAAGTATTTCATTAAAGTTTACTGTCGTTGATCACTTTCAATAAGGACTAAATTACCTACTGTTAATTTTATGTTCATGTAGAAGGATTTGATAAACACCAATGTAAAATTTACAGTTTTTTGTTTATTATTTTTGGTATAATTATACCCATATCAGTGTTTATCAAAAGACCTATTGATATTTATTAGAATAAACTACAATCCCAGTGATATTGGACAATTATGAGAGTAGTGCCAATAAACCCTTGTTGACTATCCAATATCGACGTGACGCGAAGCTTCAACGAATCATAAAATTCGAATACTAATCATGCTTACAACGCGGTTTCAAATCAATTATAATGGCAATAAATACGGTTGGATTGCATCATTAGGGGTATTGGGTCGTCGATTTTGAATTCTGTTTACCGATTTCGTTGGTTGCTTTGATGTATAATTGATACCGTTCAGTAAATACACATATTCTGAAAATCCGTTGAAAAATTTAGGTTCTCGATTCATTTCAGATTTCTCTCAGAAATTTTTCACAAGGTTTCATTCATACTAAAATGATTAAAATGGGGAATTTTACTTGACAGATTATTTTTTCACTATCTTCAATATCAAGCAGAGTAATTTTATTTCACTTATCTACAAAATTGATTTAAGAAAATTTCCTGGGAATTTTTAAATAATCAAATTGAGCAATAATCTGAGAAACACTGTTTCCTTTTAGTAGACATATAAAATTAAAAATTAATTTGAATATGAATCAATATTTCAAGTGAAATTTAAATATCTTCAATTCAGAATTATATATTCTAATTTCTACAATATATATGGAAACTATATACAAATACTATTAAATTGATATCCTTACATATAATTAATATAAAATATTTTTCAATGTCTTGGAAAAAACTTTTTTACATCCCGAGATGAAACGTATTAATACAAATGTAGTAACAATACCTGTATAAGTATATACATTAATATACGAATACAAGAGAATCCACTATTCTAAAATTCTATAAAATTCTCAAGATAAAGGATCAAATAAATATGATTGAACGAGAATTTCATTTGATAGCTATTCCAGTCTCTAAACCTCTTCAGAAATGTATTGAATTCAAATTCAAATATATCCTAAGAAGGTTCCAGGTTTATCCCATTTGGTGAGTTAAATTTTGATCTTGTAATATATTTGAAGTTCAATTCAATACATTTCTGAAGAGGTCTGGAGATAGAAATAGCTATGTATGTTGGAATTATCGTTCAATTAATTTTTTTTGATTCTTTATTTGGAGAATTTTAGATAATTTTGGAATAGTGGATTTTCTTGTATTTGTATGTTAGTACACATACTTATATAGTTCTTTCTTATACATTAGTATTAACGCGTTTCATGTCGGGATGTAAAAAAGTATTTCCAAGACGTTGAAAAATATTTAATATTGATTATATATGAGTATATCGATTTGATAGTTTTTGTATATATTTTCAATATGTATTGTAGAAGTTAGGATATATAATTCTGAATTCAAAGTCATATAAAATCAACGCACATCGTACAGCATCAAAAAGAGATGAAAGGAATCTGAAGAAAATAAAGAATATTGACCGAACTTACTCAACAAACGTTAATTGACATCACTATTTCATGCCGGCATTATGAAAAAAATCTTCTACCCCAAAAATTTCATTCTCAAACGCTTTTCTGAAAAAAAAATTTATTTAGTTTCGTGTTGTGCATTTTTGGAGTGGAATTCGTTTTTCACAATGCCGACATAAAACGGTGCTTTATTCACTAACGTTTGTTGAGCTAGGTCAGTCAATATTCTATATTTTCTTCAGATTCTTTTTATTTGTTTTTCAATGAACGAAGTGTATTAGTTCTATGTGTTTATTGAAACTGAATAGTGTTGCTAACACTTTTATTTAATGAAAATTTTTGAAAATTCGGATATAATTCCCCTGCATGTTATTTAAGATTTCATTCACACCATTTGATGATGGAACTAAAAATTCTTATTCGTTAACCTTTAATCCCCCATTTTGAAATTCCAAATATACTGTCATTAGAACTCGACTAATTCCTGTAAATTTACTACCTAGATAGATCGTGCTAATTGCTTTTAAATATGCTAATTAAATATTTTGTTACCATCGAATAACAAGGGAACAAGAAAGCTGGGGTGAATAATTGAATGCTGAAAGAAACTGTTCAATATTGCTTGTGGTAATATAGTGTTAAAAATGTAAAAGGATAGATATTAGCCAGAATTTGAGCCTTTTAATTATATTAGATTTAGAACTTTTGACATACAGATTTCAAGAATTTTAAAATTGCCTATTTTCAAGACTGAGATATCTTTAATACCTTTGAATTTAGAAAATTTGACATACTTCATTTTGCATTCAGTGAAAAAATCAGCTAAACAATCTTATGAATTACTGAAATACATATTGAATTGTGAATTGCTTGAGTACCCTATATGATCACTTTTTCATCGCAACATTCGTGGGTCTCTGAAAGTTGAAGATATAGTTGTTACAGGAAAAGAGTTTTCCTCAGTTAATACTTCAATTTTCAAGAGATAAAGTTGTGTTCATTTATGGTTCTTCATCCAGTGATTATATTTAATGAGACATAAATTTCAAATGTATTTAGGTTTTCTTATGATATAATGAGTTTCCTTCTACCTTTATCTTAGTTCTAAATTTTTGTGAGTACTGTTTCTCTAAACAGAACTGCTTTTGTGAGCTTCAATACATCACCCACGATCTTTACAAATTTTATATTAGCCTTCTGGTCATTATTTTATGTCGGAATTTAAACTGAATCGTTCACCTTTTTTTATTGATGAAGTATTATTAAAACGCCGATCTTCAGAAAAATTATTGAATATTCTAATAATACGATTCTCTCGATATTTTGCGTTATACTTAGTGTCGTTATCTTACATCTAAATGCTAAATTTGTTCCCTATTCTAGGACTGCTGCTATGGTTTATTTACCGTTCAACGCGGCTTCGCTCACAAAATTCTTGTTTCTGTTTTGAATCTTCTAATGGCGTGATTCTCATAAAACTCTGCAAGAACATGTGCGTTATCATAATCCTTCCAAAGCCTAAATTTCAGATGAATCGGATTTGCTGTTTCAACAATATCAATAAAAATAAAACTAGTGGCGTAAGACCATTTTCGGCTCGCTATTGCCTAGAAATAGCACTCAAAAAATCATTTGTTTGTGTGTTTTTAGAATTATAATAAATAAAATGCATTAGAAACACTCTTTCAATAAAAATAAATCATAAATTACTGACCATGATCATCCAGAAAACATCATTCAAGACAAGCTTGTTTCGATTGTATATTCAGAAATAGTAAATTCCATCATCATAAAATCCTCGATAAAGAATGTATATTGAAAATTACTATGAAGAAGTATTTGCATATTACAGACAATAGCGGAATTAATTCTCTACAACCTCTACAGATTTTAATCTAAATAAATCTTATGAAAACATTCAGAATTAAATTTTAAAACATATCCTTGATACACTGATTCACTTTATAGACATATATGTTATTATCATATGTGCTGGAAATAAACTAATGAGGAATCAGAAGAAATATGAAATAATGAAATTATTTAGAAGGTGATGTCCGAATAATTTGGTCATTATTACATATTTCTTTTGAATTATTTAGAAGGTGATGTCTAAATAATTTGGTCATTATTTTTTATTTCTTTTGATTCTTTATTAGTTATTGTCCACCACATGTGATAATAATATATATGTCTATAAACTTATACAGTGTATATAGGACATTATTTAAATAATTTAATATTTACAGATATATCTGTTAGTCTTCTACATATTTGATTTAAAAGAATTAAATTTAATATTATAACTTCTGGAATTAAATTAATGTCATATCTTATACTACCACTTATATCAAACGACATTTAAAATAAACATTCATTATAAGACATCCAAATGATATAACAAAATTCAAGAAATATAAATTGTTAAAAAAAGTCCTATAAATTAAATATTTTGAGTAGACAAAATTCTGTTTCTGCTTATCTCTCATGAAAATAGATATTTTCCAAAAATGTTTAACATAATCTTAAGAATTTCATCATAAAACTATCTTACTTAGAATATTCAATATTATTGAATATCTTACTAAGTTAGTTTTTAGAAAATCTCAAGATATGTTAAAACATTACTAAAAAACAAGTTTTAAGAGAGACTTTGCTTCGTCAGTACTCTATCATTTTCATATTCATTAAAATATAACATCAATCAACAAAAAATATTTTCTGACATTTCAACAATTCAGAAAGCTTCTGGTAAATGAATACTGAAAATTTAAATGGAGTGTTATGTTAACTGAAATAAATAATTCTGTGGTTTACCATTGATCTAAAAGATTGAAAGGCAGTTTAACGGCCTCTGTTATAGCACAAGGACTATCTTTATAAAGAATGTTAAGGAAACCAAATAATTATATATTATGAATAAAATAAAATGAATGGAGGCCGTTAAATTGCCTTTCAATCTTTTAGATCAATGGTGAACCACAGAATTATTTATTTGAGTTAACATTACACTCCATTTAAATTTACAGTATTCATTTACCAGAAGCTTTCTGAATTGTTAAAAGGTGAGAAAATATTTTTTGTTGATTGATGTTATATTTTTTTGAATATGAATATGATTGAGTACTGATGGAGCAAAGTCTCTCTTAAAACTTGTTTTTCAGTAATTTTTTTTACATATCTTGAGATTTTTTAAAAAGTAACTTAGTAAGATATCCAATAATATTGAATATTCTAAGTAAGATAGTTTTATGATGAAATTCTCAAGATTATGTTGAACATTTTTGAAAGATATCTGTTTTCATAAGATTTATGAGCGGAAACTAAATTTTGTCTACTCAAAATACTTAATTTATAGGATTTTTGTTAAAAATTTATATTTATTGGATTTTGTTTATCATTCGGATATCTTATAATGAATGTTTATTTTATATGTCGTTTGATATGAGTAGTATTTATATGACATTAATTTGATTCCTGAAGTTATAATATAAAATATAATCAAATATAACCATTTGAAATTAAATATGTAGAAGGCTAATAGAATATATCTGTAAATATTAAAATATTTAAATAATTTCATTCTAAAAAGTTGTTGAGTGATTTTTTGCTTTGAATTTGTGGAGATTTCAGAGAATGAATTCAGATATTATCTGTATTCGAAAAATTCACGATAGAAACACTTTAAATGTCTAAAGATTCAAAACCTTCGTAGGAAGGAAATTTCATCTTGATTATTCATATATAATTTATAAGCTGGCTGCCTAATGCATAGATATTTTCGGGAAGACATAAATCTTCTGTACACCGGTTTACCTCATGAAGCCGGTAAAAGTAATAAGGAGTCTCAGCAGAGGGTTATTTCAACCCTCTAATTTCATATTCATGATACGATATCGATTGAAAATTGTGCTGATGGTCGATGCATTGAAGTTTCAACGTTTTGCGTGCGCGTCCTAAATGTTAAAGACTTTCGGCGCCATTCAGATTGACTGTAAGTGGCCATAAACCGATAATGTTTGTCGAATAACAGTTCCCCATAGATTCTGCAGGTATGAACTTCGATTTGATTGATTTACATTCAAATGCATGGAGTTAGTTGTATATTTTTGAAAATTACGAAGGGCGATAGATGATTCATATATCGCTGATCTGGTTTGTGATCGATCACAAATAACAATCCACCTTGAAAATTTGAATGTTTACTTTTTCAATTTTATTTCAGAAATTTAACGAAACCGCTGATTGTTCGTCACAAATTTCAGAAAAAAACCGTCAGTGAGCTTCTTTTCGTTCAATTGAAAGGCATTCTGTAACTGCTGCATAATTTTTTCATGAAAAAATAGTTATTTACACCATAAGGGAGACAACTCCGAGGCTGGTCAAGAAATTTACCACCTGAGTTGTGTATTTTTTTCCACTACAAAAGTTGATTCTTTTAATTACATTTCTTTTGATGAATTTAGTTTACAGTTAATTTACTTTCGATTTGCCTCAGGTTACTAAGGTTTTCATCTGTCGAACAAAGTGTTTGTCCTTTTCAGAAATTAATTTAAAAGAAGATGAAATTCAAGAAGCAGCAAATGCTACAAGTGAATTCTTTTTACCGAAGAAGTCTAAGAAAAATAATATAACTAACCAAACAACATATAAGTATTTCAAAGAGTGGTGCCTTAAAATGAATTCAAACTCAATATCGGAAACAACAATGCTTGCATATTTCATAATATTTAAATAGCCTCATATTTAAGTCGCCAGCAAGTTTGTGGTGCGAATATTCCATGTTGAAGTCAACGTTGTTTATTGAAGACAATATAAATATTTAGAAATTTCCAAAACTTAGAGCTTTTTTGAAGAAGAAAAATGATGGGTATAAACCTAGAAAATCAAATGTTTTTACCCGTGAAGAAATAAATAGATTTCCGTGGAGGTTGGTGGCAATAATTTTCCATTGATGAAGGTATTTGAGATAATGGGAATACCTGGTGCTTGTTCTTAGGAACTATGTGGCATGATGATAGAGAACATTCAAAAGCTGTTAAATATAATAGCCATTGTCAAAATATTATATTCAAAAAATGGTATATCTCGTAAATTAACGATTATCGCAAGTGTATGTCACTTCAAAATTTTCAATAAATACCTGGAAATTAAAAACATGCATGGAAGTGTCTGTCAAAGTTTTTTTATGCAGTATCAAAATGGTAAATGCTGAGGACAATCTGTTAGAAAAAAACAGATTTTCGTCAATTCTGAGCAAAATTTCAAATTTTCTCTGGTTTGGCAGAAATTGGATATCATTGCAGAAAAATATGTTGCAGGCAGCCTTTCTAATAAAAAATGAGGTAGCCAATAGGATTTTGTACAACAATAGCTGTCACACATCGGACATGTTATCAAAAATATCCCGAAACACAACCGATATATCATTTATTAATGAAAGTGAGTTCGAAAATTACGTCATAAATATTCCTGTTGTCAATCGTAACACAAGCTATCTCAGTAAGTAGTCCTTACTTCAATCAATGCTATGTCAGTAGTGGAAGATTTAGTTAAAAATGGAAATATAAGACACAAGGAAAATATAAACCACTTTTATGGTCGTAACAGTATATCAATGGTTGTCTTGGCCATAAATATAAGTTATTTTTTTTATTATAATTTTTAAAGAATTAATTTGACTATCAAAATACTAACCCAGGTTTTCTGAGACAATTTCTATTAATTTTTTTTTCTATTAAATATTTATGTGAAGGTTACAGAATGCTCTACTCTGCGCGCTTGATTAGGAAATAGCATGCTATCATTTTGCCCGAAGGTTTGCAAGTTTCGAATTTTGCCGAAAATGGACTCACTGCTGAAGAATCTGAGGTCGAAAGCTATTCTGTCCGGCCGATGAGCCAGTCCGTCCGAAATATTTGCAAATTATGTACTTTTAGAATTTTAATAAAATAATGAGATGCGGTTTTTTACTTCATAGAAGAATGACTACAGACTTTGAATATCAAAACAGATTTAATCTGTTAGTCTTCTACAATATTAATATTGTAGAAGACTAACATATTGAATCTGTTTTGATATTCAAAGTTTTTGGAATTTTCCTATATTTTCAGATAAGTTTTGTATATAAGGGATCGAGATATATTTTTACTCTTGAATTTCTCTATACAACTAGATGAGAAACAGAAAAGAAATTCAGGAGCAAAAATACATTTCGATTCCTTATATACAAATCTTATCTTATATATTTTGTATATGAATAATCGAGATGTATTTTTTCTCCTCAATTTTTTTTACGACAAGACGAGAAACAGTCTCTCGGTTTCTTATATACAAAACTTACTTGAAAATATAGGTAAAATTCTGAAATTACATAATTTGCAAATATGCCACAAAACAAATAATACGCTGAAGACATTTTTACGCCATTAAAAAGTGAAATACCTACAATGAAAAAATCCAACTTAATATACCAAGCAACGATTGTGAGAAGGTATATACTACTCTGTCAAGAAAGTACCGGGAATTTTCAATTAAAACAACATTTTTACATTTAATCGTCAAAATTTATTAGGTCGCCTTTAAATTAGGCTCCATTTGCTCCAATATATCTATGCCAACGGCACTTCCAATTATCGAAACATTTTTTATAGGCGCTTTCCGGGATGGACTTTAGCTCTCGCGCCGAATTTTGTTTTATGGCTTCAATCGACTCAAAACGGGTGCCACGAAGGGGCAATTTTAGTTTTGGGAAGAGGAAAAAGTCGCAGGGAGCCAAATCCGGCGAATACGGTGGTTGCTGAAGCACGTTTGTTGAGTGTTTGGCGAGAAAGTCAGTCACAATCGTAGCTCGGTGAGAAGGCGCGTTATCGTCATGCAAAATCCATGAGTTGTTCGCCCACAAATTTGGCCGCTTCTTACGGATACGCTCACGCAAACGTTTCATAACGCCTAGGTAATACTTCTTGTTTACCGTCTGACCCTCTGGAACGAATTCGTAGTGCATCACGCCACGGATATCGAAGAAAACAATGAGCATCACCTTCATTTTCGAGCGGCTTTGGCGTGGTTTTTTCGGTTTTGGCTCATTTTTTGCCACCCATTCCGATGATTGCTGGCTTGTTTGCATATCGTACTCGTAGACCCAGGTCTCATCAGCAGTTATAATGCGTTCCATGAATGTAGAATCGGAATTACAGCGATCCAGCATGTCTGAAGCAACCTGTTCGCGATGACGTTTTTGAAGAAAATTAAGGTCTTTCGGTACGAGTCGTGAGGCCACCTTTCTCATGCAGAAAATATCAATCAAAATCGTACGTGCGGACTCGTGGGATATCTTAAGATCATGTGATATCTCTCTCAAGCTGGTACGACGGTTTTCCAGCACCCTTTCCTTAATTTTATCGACGTTATCTTCGATCGAAGCCGTCGATGGGCGACCACTTCACGACCGTCCTTGAAGGCTCTGTACCACTGATATGCACGAGTTTTCGATAGAGCATTATCACCAAAGGCCTTTTGCAACATTTTCAATGCATCGGCACACGAAAATTCATTTGCAACACAAAACTTTGAACAAATTCTTTGCTCAACGTAATCACCATAGTAAAAATCGGCACGCACTCTGACATCGACTGACTTAATCAGCTGTTGCAAACACACTAGTTGACAGATCCCGCTCAAGCTTGGCATAGTAATTAAGGACAGTGGTACCAACCTAGGAAAAAAAAATTTTACCTGCCTCATTGCCCCACCAGATTTAAATCGATAATTCCTGGTACTTTCTTGACAGAATGTATGGGAATGACATCACAACTATTATACAACAGATCAAATAGGCACAAATACATCAAAAACTCGACCACAGCACTAAATAAACATATAATAACAGATAACCACAACCCAGATTTCAAAAATACGAAGATTCTTGCATACGAAACTAATAGCGACAAAAAAAACATAAAGGAGATGATAAATATAAAGATCACAGTGCCTCCAATCGCTCCAATCGCTCTCGCGAACTGTTCGCGAGAGCGATTGGAGGCACTGTGATCTACGACACTACTGGTGAATTGATTTGTGCAGGATGGTGATGAAAGTTGGCATGTAGATATCTGTTCTACCTGTACCTGTGACATACCAACTCTCACCTCTATCCGACATAAATCAATTCCGTTCTGAACTTCCTCGTACTCAGATCCATTCAGCTCACTGTCGGTGAGCATATCAACCAAGAATTCAATGAGCTCAAATCTGCTCTACTTCAAAATGGATATAGCAGATATCAAATTCAGAAATCCTTCCGATGGAATCAGATAATTCAAATTCAGATTTATTAGTTACCCTCAAAATTTTACAGGGAATGTCAAAGAAGTATGTTATAATGTAATCATAAAATAAAAAATTGTAAATTTGTTATACTAAATATTTCAACTTTAAAATTTACAACAATCAATAAAAAACAAACTCTTACACTAAGGTACGAACTAAAATACAGAAAGTTAATTACTAGAACCGCTACTTCATTAACTCATCCATTGAATAAAATGCACATTCAGTTAGAATCGCTTTAAAATTTACAACAATCAATAAAAAACAAACTCTTACACTAAGGTACGAACTAAAATACAGAAAGTTAATTACTAGAACCGGTACTTCATTAACTCATCCATTGAATAAAATGCACATTCAGTTAGAATCGCTTTAAAATTTACAACAATCAATAAAAAACAAACTCTTACACTAAGGTACGAACTAAAATACAGAAAGTTAATTACTAGAACCGCTACTTCATTAACTCATCCATTGAATAAAATGCACATTCAGTTAGAATCGCTTTAAAATTTACAACAATCAATAAAAAACAAACTCTTACACTAAGGTACGAACTAAAATACAGAAAGTTAATTACTAGAACCGGTACTTCATTAACTCATCCATTGAATAAAATGTACATTCAGTTAGAATCGCTTTAACTTCTCGTTTGAATGTTGTAGAATGCAGTGTTGTTAAGGATTGTGGAAGTCTGCTATAGATTTTCATTCCATTAAATACTACTCTGTCAAGAAAGTACCGGGAATTTTCAATTAAAACAACATTTTTACATTTAATCGTCAAAATTTATTGAGTCGTCTTCAAAATAGGCTCCATTTGCTCCAATACATCTATGACAACGGCACTTCCAATTATCGAAACATTTTTTATAGGCGCTTTCCGGGATGGACTTTAGCTCTCGCGCCGAATTTTGTTTTATGGCTTCAATCGACTCAAAACGGGTGCCACGAAGGGGCAATTTCAGTTTTGGGAAGAGGAAAAAGTCGCAGGGAGCCAAATCCGGCGAATACGGTGGTTGCTGAAGCACGTTTGTTGAGTTTTTGGCGAGAAAGTCAGTCACAATCGTAGCCCGGTGAGAAGGCGCGTTATCGTCATGCAAAATCCATGAGTTGTTCGCCCACAAATTTGGCCGCTTCTTACGGATACGCTCACGCAAACGTTTCATAACGCCTAGGTAATACTCCTTGTTTACCGTCTGACCCTCTGGAACGAATTCGTAGTGCACCACGCCACGGATATCGAAGAAAACAATGAGCATCACCTTCATTTCCGAGCGGCTTTGGCGTTATATATCAGGTCATCGATATAAAGGCGGAAAATAATAGGCCCGAGCACAGATCCCTGGGGAACTCCTGCGGTAATTTTCATCTTGGAAGACCTTTTACCTTCCAAATCAACAATTTGGTATCTATCCTTAAGGACCGACTCCAACAAATTCAAAACTGGCTCTCTTATGCTAATGTACTCCATTTTATGCAGAAGCTTTTCATGATTGACACAATCAAACGCTCGACTTAGATCCATGCAGGTAAGCATCACATTATTCGCACCATCCAATGCCCTCATGATGTATTCAACAATGTGGACCAAATCTGTGGCAGTAGATTTTCCCTCTCTGAAACCATGGTGGAAACTGCCAAGCAACGAACTTTTTTCTAGAAATGTGACCATTCTAGGTTTGAGGAGATTCTCATAGATTTTTGAAACAACTGGCAGGATAGATATTGGCCTATAGTTCTCGTATAACTCTTGATTCTCTTTTTTGTGGACCGGTTTCACCTTCGCAATCTTCAGTTCTTCTGGAGAGTAGCCCTGCTGGAAGCAATCGTTTATGAGGTAAGAGTTAGGATCAGCAAGACAATCGATGACCTCTTTCAACATTTTCACGGGAAGCCATATACATCTTGAGAAACTTTATTTTTCATTTCTGATACAACCCTCAAAATTTCCTCTGGTTTTTGTGTGGGTCAGAAAAGGTGAGCGTGAAGTTTTACCTTTATTTTTGTTTTTCAACAGTTTTTCACTCGATTCTGGATTCGTGCTAGCTCCAGTTAACTTTTCCGCAATAGTTGAAAAATACCGGTTGAATGTTTCTTCTGACAGTGATGAATATAATATACTTTTCCTGTCTCTGATTTTAATTTTGAATTTATTACCTGCCATATCGCACGACTCTTATTCTGCTTCATTGACCAATTTTGAATTTTCTTGTTTAACGGTATCATTTAAAAGCTGTTTATATTCATTTTTCAATCTCATGTATAATTTCCTTGAACCATTATCTCTTTTTACCTCATATATTGTGTATGCTGCCTCTAATTTGTTTTTAATGTCAATTATTTCTGCTGTTCGTTAGCATTTTTTCTCACAAAAATCAAAAACTTTATTTCTTCTTTCATGAAAGCACTGATTGAAATGGTGGATTATTGTTTGATGAAAGATCTTGAAAGAATTTTGGGCTGAGCTCATACGAACACATCCACCATCTACGTTCCGCAGCTGTTCACGAAAGCCGCTAGTATTACCCTCATTTATAATGCGCACCACCTTATGTTTTTGTTTTTAGGGATGTTTGCCCGCAGTATATCTAGTCTCTGCGCCAAATACTCAATTGTTGTGGCGTTATAGAAGGAACGATTCAAATTAGTGAAAATATTGTCAATGCAATTACTTGACGTCTGTGTTACACGTGATGCCTGATTAAAAATAACATGTACATCATATGAGATGAGTGTTTCTTTCACCTTTAGTTCCTCATTGTTTGTTCCAGTAAAATTTATATTGAAATCGCCTCCTATCAGTACATTATGATTCGGCTTACCGGCCATGATATTCAGGGCTCCATCTAGACGATCAACGAACAATTCGAAATTTCCCTGAGGGAACCTGTACACACATATAGATATGTTTTTGTGGTCTTTTCAAATATTGTACACTTTTCAATGTCTTTTTCAATTGATAAATCATTTATCGCTTCCACAGGTTCAAATTGAAAGTTCTCCCTTACAAGAATTACGCAACCGCCGTGTTTGAATTTACTGCGAGTAAAGGCATTTGCCACTTTTTAGTTACGAATATTTACGCCTTACATTTGATCTTGGTTCATCCAATGTTCGGTTATACATGCCACTTCGTAGTTATCAGTGTTCAATACATTCTCCACTATGTCAAGTTTATCACCCAAGCTCTGTACATTGATATTCAATATTGTGTCATATCTTAATTTAGTTGTTTTTGTAGCTATTTTCACATCGTTCACAATCCTAAGTGGTTTTTCTTCGAAAGAATTGAAATCGCTTAACCACCACGCCCATAGGCCAATTTTGGGGCTTATAAAGATCCTCCACGAGTGATACATTCACACCAATTTAGAAAGACACCCACTCAAAATTCTCAAGATCCCCAGAGAATTACCCTTACAAGGCCTTCCTTCCTATCATTCGAGGTTTTACTGATTAAATGAGTCGTATCTTACGGAAATGAAAACAGATATAAAAACCATCTTCACAGCAAGCAATAAAATATCCACCTTTCTTCGACCTGCCAAATATTCAATTTCAAACGAATATCAAAGTATATATGAAATACCATGCTCGGAATGTCCCAGGTCATACATAGGTCAAACTAATAGACGAGTGATTGACAGTATATGAGCACCAACTTGCTGTCCCTAAAGCTGATCTATCATCTGCCCTATTCACATATCACGCAGTCGCCAAATTATTGCAACGGAAAAAATGCTAAGAAGTCGCATTATTCGTGAAGCCTTCGAAATTGAGAAGAAACCAAACTGCCTCAACAAACCCGATGACAGCAAACGCCTGACCGACACATGAAAACCTCTAATATATGTTCGTGCAGCCCTTCCCTTTTTTATTATTTGTTGTGTCCAAGAGATTCCGCATGATCTTCTGAGAAAATTAATTTCGACTGCTTTTATCCTATTTTTATCGGCTTTCGTCAACTTCCACGTTTCCGCTCCATACAGTGTGATAGTTTTAACAATAGTATTGTATATGTTCATTTTTATGATTCTGGAGATTCTTTTCTTCCATCTGATCCGTTTAGTCCTTTATAGCTCGTCTTCTCTGCCGTAGCCTTTCTTTTATTTCTAAGGAATCCCTGCCTTCGTTGTTTAGTTCTATTCCCAGATATTTATATTTAGTACATATCTCTATCTTATGGTTATCAAAAATTTCCAAGTGATCTATATCATTTCCCACACACAAATACTTGGTCATTGTTGAGTTCATTGATAGGCCCCATTTTTCATATTTTCCTTTGATCCTTCACGACATGCACTCAATATCGTATATTGTCTTGGGCAATGATAACCTGGTCGTCGTCAAAATGGAGAGTAAACACTGAAGTATCATTTTGATCAAAACCCATTTTTTTACACTTTTCTTTCAAATTTTTCAATACATGATCTATATCTTAAATGTGAAAGGAATTGCAGCATCCTTGCCTAAGTCCTTTCGATACCATGAATCCTGGAGATACTCTATTTCCGACTTTTATTCTTGCTTTGCCTTCTCTATACAGCTCTTTTATAGCTTTCATCACAGTGTAATTGATCCGTGTTTCTTTCAGATTTTCCCATATTTAAAATATGGGGACGTTATCCTATGTTGAACTGTTTCAGCCGTTACTATTTGGTAGTTTATCATAATGAAAACAAAATCTTCATTACTACGTTTTACTATCAACAGTTGCCAGAAGATGAACAAAAGTTCGAAACTAGTTGCAAAATGTAAACCTTACATATTGTAAAACATCTAAAAATTGTTGGTAGTAACATAGTAATAAAAAAAATTCTTTTAATTAGTTATCATATCCTTTTTGAAGGTCTATGAAAAGTAGATGTGTTTCTTTATTTTTGGCAATTCTCTTTGCGATGATCTGTTCGAGGACAAATATGTTATCGGTGCATAATCTACCTGCGCGAAACCCGCTTTGTTCTTCTGCTTCCTGTCCATCGTATTCTCCTTCGATCGAATGCCTTATAACTCTCCCATACAGCCAATAAAGGCAACTGTTATGCCGCGATAATTTTCGCATCTTTGTATATCACGCTTTTTATGGATTGATGACATGTATCCTATTTTTATTTCTCCTGGGATCTGTTCACCATTGGTGCATCTTGAAAACAGCTAGTTTATCATATTATAGAGTATTTCTGTTCCGTTCTTCTATAATTTAGCTTAAATGTTTTCTGGTTCACTTACCTCTCTGTTCTTTAAACATTCAATAGATTTCTTTAGGTCTTCTGATTTTATCTATATTTTTTCTCTTTCTGCATTGGATGGTTGCAATTCCTCTTTCATGTATTCGGGGCGATCTTTGGTTTGTACTATTCTTCCCATTTCTCAGCTGAGATGAGTGAAAAGCTAGTCTTCTTATCAGATCTTATGTTAATCATAAATTTCAAAGCTTCTGTACATCTTCTATCTCCTATATTGCATGTCAATCTGTCTACATTTCGCATCCAAGCACTCTTTCATGTTTTGCACCATTCTTTTCACTTAATTTCTTTCTTTGACATATGATTTCCGGTCTCCTCAGTGGTTATCCATTTCAGATAGGCTTTTTTTGTATATATTTTCTACTCAATACTTCAATTACTCTCATATTCTTCATCTACGAGTTGTTCATCTTACCTTTGTCGGTACAGTGTCCGTATACTTTTTTCTTCGAGGCTTTCTGTATTATATTCTCGTAATTTTATATCCGACATCACGACTTTGTTCTCATTTTGCGCTGGTTGATTTCGAAGCTCATATGGAAATGAGGTCTTGGCTCTAAACAAACAAAATCATTGTGTTTACCGGAGTGATCGTTTTTTTCTCAATCGATATCATTTCTTCAAAGGCAGGAGTCGTTTTGGGCAGTAGTAACAGAAAATAGACGGTCTGCATTCTGGTTTTCATACCAGAAGGAGTAAAAGTCCAATCTGAAGACATTTTATGCTGAAAGGTTCCTTGAAACCTTTTGCAAGTAAGCAATTCAAAACAGAACAGTTGGGTGTTCTACCACACCGTCCAATGGCTTCAAAATAACGATCTTGCTTTCATTTCACCAAGACAGTGACCTCCATTACTCAGACTTTCTCCTGAATTTATATATAAGGGAGTATTATATATATATTATATATATATATATATATATATATATTATAGGATACTGCTCTTAAGCGGGAATGGGTCAAAATCCCACCAGTGCATTTTGTGATGATTCCCTTGAGAAATTGAATAAAATGAAATTGGTCGAGAGTGGTTACATCGAAAATTAAGGATTTCGTTTTTTGTCTATATATAATAAAATCAGAAGGAAATTTGGAAAAATATTCATTCATTTTTTATTCATTTTAGGTACAAATTCCATGTCTAATTCTTTGAATATATATTATCAACTATTGAGAAAACCGTTTTCCCGTTTCAAAGCGCAGATATTCATCGTATATTTCTGTTAGCTAGCGAATAAAATTACCTTAATACATATCAGAAAATGGCCAGGGCTTTTTCGAGAAAGCATCACTATTTCAAATTATTATTCATGAAATGGGACACATCAACCAACAAAAAACTCTTGAAAGCATCAGGTATAAAAAGCTAGAGAATCAAATCGTTTATTTTCCTTGAAGTTGTGAACAAAACTTTGAACACCAGCTGCTTCATTCGAGCAAGAAATAGGAAAGCGGAAAAACTTCAAAATTGGATTTTCCGGCAATGTTGAAAGGAAGATCGTGGCTTTTGAGCCATTATCAATTCATATAGGCAGCGAATATCTGCGGCGGAATTGGATTCTTTTATATCAGTAAATACGCAGTCGAGTACGTAACTTAAAAGTGGAAGCGAAGTGAACAGATTCAAAAGAAATGTTTGAAATAGATATTGATATTTTTTCGATCAAGACACGACTTTTTCCGTACACCGGTATATTCGTCTCTCTCCTTGAACATGTCGAGTTTTTTGCCGATTAACTATGATTTGTAGACAGCATTAGTTTTTCGTTATCGAGGAAAACTGTTGCAGAATCTCATCGAATGCTTGTCGAAGCTCACAGTGAAGCTCTTGGTAAAACACAGTGTTTAGAATAATTCAATAAATTCAAAAGTTTTAAATTTGAAGAGAGAAACAAAGAACGTGGAAAACCACCAAAAAAGTTCGCACACAACAAATTGCAAGCCTTATTGAATGAAGATGATGCTCAATTTCTGCAATAATTTGTCGATCAATTGAATGTGATGCGGAAAGTTGTTTTTATTCATTTGCAACCTATGAAGAAGATAACGAAAGTGTGAAAATAGGTTCCGCATGAATTCATTGAAAGGCAGCTAGAAAGTCAAGAAACTGCTAGTGAAATTCTGCTCTGACAGATGAAAAAGGAATTTATTTCTCCATCAAATGGTGACAAATGAATATATTTCGAGAATTTAAAGGTCGTAACTGATGGGTGAATTTGGAAGACATCCACTTCAAGACGAAATCGCTCTGAAAAAGGACGATGGTCTATTTTTGCTGAGAACAGAAGGATGTAATCACTATGACTTTCCAAACCCTGGTGAAACTGTCAATACTGATCAATAGTAAATGATCGATATGATCAATCAAAAAAATTATGTCAAAAACAGCCGAAATCTGAAAAAGGGCAACCAAAGTAATTTTGCTCCTTGAAAGTTTTCCATCACACTCAGCAAAGCTGGCCAGGGAAGTGATCAAGGCTTTCAGTTGAGAAATACGAACGTATGCATGCAGCTTATTCAGTGGTCCAATTTATATGAAAATGAACGAAAATAGTTCGATAAATGGTTCGCTTCAAAAGAAGTTTTTTTTGATGCGGCATTAGTTAGCTGCTAGAATTATGGGAAAAATATATTAAAAGCAATAGAGATTGTTTTGAGTGGAATTTTTTCAACATTTTCAGTCAGAGACGTGTGAATCTAGTATATAATATCTAACGGTACACGTAGCTTCTCTTACTTCTCATGCCCTTCCGAAGAAGACGCGCTTATAGCAGCAAGAGCAAAAGATAATTCACATAACAAACCCGTGCAGCAAGTGGTAGAAGTTACTATCAGGCTATACTAGAGACTAGAACACGTCTGTGGTACAGTTCCTATTCCTTTAGAACGCTTCATTGATGAGCATTTTCGAATAGATATTAAGACTAAACTCATTTTCAGGAAGTTGTTAGACACTTCCGCTCTCCGGAGGAATTGGTTGAAGGCTTCCGTTACACCTATACTTAAGAAGAGAGACAAGCTCTCGACTAGTAATTATCGACCCATAAGCCTTATCTCCTCGGTGTCCAAGGTCTTGGAGAGAATTGTCTGGAAGCAGCTTCTTCATTTTGCGCTGGCACATGATGTTATACCTCGTGAACAACGATTTTTTCCTGGTCGTTCTATAATTACCAATCTAATGTGCTGCCTGAACGATAGGACTCGCTCTTTGAATCGGGGTATTCCTATGGATGTTCTGAGGAAATGGGACTATTGAACAAGCGCGCAAAACCTGACTTCACATCAGTGCTCTTCTCGAAAAACTTTGTTTCGTAGCCCGATTCGATATTAGTTCCAGAATATAGTGAACGTTATCGAAAACGCTCCTCTAATCGATAAAGTAAAACAGCCACCATATTCATTTCATGAGCATGATATTGGGTACACATTGGAAATTCTAACCTCAAATAAGCGGTATCTCCGAAATCACGAGCTCAATTAAATTCAAGATTGTTATCCATTTCTCCCCTTTTGCGAGCATCTGAGTAGATAATTTTCGTCTGCGTCACGTGGAAGTTATTTAAGATGCTGAGCCCGCGGATTTCGCCTGCTGGAGTTTCCAATAATACAGGTCGCTGACCGTGGAAAACTGAAACGAGGACCGGACTCTCTCGACAATTACGAGTATATGCTCGTGGCTAATGTCAAATCTCTGCACCATGTGGAAGTCATTTTTATTGTACGTTTTATTCACCAGGATGGTTGGTGCATTGCGTAGAAATTGAAATGATAGTGCATATAGATCTTAATTAAAACAAATTGTAGAAATTACTGTGTTTTACTACCAATAAAAATATATTTTACACATTTTCTTGTGACTCGAGTTTCGGGAAATGAACTATCCCATCATCAGACAACTGAAGACCTAACAGTGATACAGAGGTATTTAAACAAAAGTGATAAATATTTTGAATATTTCTATAGATAACACCTAATAGTGGTACAGAGGTTCACAAGCGGAACGTTATTAAAAACCGGTTAAAAAAGAGGGGCCTTCTAACAGATATCGGAATGTCGGCAATCGACAAAGAAGGTTATTAAACAGATGGTACCCAAATATCTCAAATAATTTTTTGGGGTTACATAGCTCCGTACAGTTATTCATTATTTTTACGTTATTTTGTTGTACATCTCAAATATTTGGATTTAAATAGCTCCATACAGCCAAGGAAATGTGTAAAATATATTTTTATTGGTAGTGAAACATAGTAATTTCTACAATTTGTTTTAATTATGATCAACTACCAAATAGTAACGGCTGAAACAATTCAGTATCATACAGATCTTTTTCTCACCCTTACCAGATCGCTCATCAATTCATATAAATCTCTACATTTTTCGATATTTCGATGACTGGATAATTCATTTTCATCATCATGATCATCAAACAGCTCTCATATGTCAACATAGGTCTTCTCCAAGTCATTCCAACTACATATACAGGGTTTATATGCGAAAAAATTTAAGGAGTGAATCCTTGTCAAAAAATAGGGTGGGTCTTTTATATAAACTTTACTGTTGTGGCTGCCCCCTGCTTAGTTACAGTCCCTTAAAGATGAAGCCCGAAAAACGTTTTTAATTTTTTTCTTATAAAGCAAAAAACTGACAAACATAGAATTAATCAGGCCTTTTATGAGGGCGAGAAGGCAATTGAAAAACTTTTCGTGGTGTTCCTCTATGAGTGCAAGAGATAGAAAAAGCCACCCCTAAACCTTGTTTTGCAAGAAACTCATTTCCTATCAATATTTTAACATAAGGATATTTATTTTGGATAGCATGATCCAATTTTAACAAATAATGTCTCTTGTCATTTTACGCTAAAATTCACAGATTTTGAGATAAAAGAAATTTATCAACAGATAATACTCCTGAGTCGTAGAGGCTGAAATTATTTTCGACTTTAAATTTATCCATAAGGCGGATGTCCAGCTGAAAATTTCCTTAAGAACTGGATCAAATATTAAATAAATGTGACAAAACAAAAAATTTTAAATTTTTCACAAATTAAATATCATAATAAATAGGTAGAAGCTACACGCCGCAATTTATCACAAATAGCAAAAAAGAAATATTCATCGATTGTAACTAACAAATTCGTTGATTTCTATCGATGAATATTTCTTTCTTGCTATGTTCCGTCTCATTAGAGACGGCCCTGTCGTTCGAAATTATTCTGTCATTCCATACTTAGGTCTTTTACGTTGATATGCGATCTAGCAGTTTTGAGATTGTTCTGAACTGTTTAGTTTTACTCGACACTTCAGACTTTTGGTTTTATAATTATTATATATGGCCATAGAAAACACGGAAAGTCAATTAGAGATTTGGATATATTTATACCTTAATTTCACATGACGCAGCATCCGAAATTATAAGCTGACTCTATCCTTCTTTACTTGCATTAAATTCATAATTTTTCTGTAACCAATAAAAAGATTTGGTTTGTTCAGTCAGTCCACCTTCAAATAGACCTTCCAATCAATTACGTTGATTTTCCTCTTTGTGTTAAAAGGGGTGCATCGAGCACCTCTAACATTCAGTCTTGGAAAAGGCTGTAAAATCATTATTATTCGTAATAGTCAAAGTGGTCGCATGTAGACTTTGCTACATCATGCATTATTATTCCTTATAGTCAAAGTGTTCGCATGTAGCCGTAGCTACATTATGCATTATTATCCGTAATATTCAAAGTGTTCGCATGTAGCCCTTGTTACATTACGCATTATTATTATTCGTAATAGTCAAAGTGATCGCATGCAGCCTTAGCTATCATTCGGGTAGTCAAATTTGTTGTACGTAGCTTGTGACATTTCGGTCCAAGCTATCGCGGTTATTATTAGTAATATAGTAATTCAGTCGATTGCCAAAGCATTGGCAAATTCATTACATTTGTTTTTAGTGAAATGACCACTCCTTTAACTTACTTTATGTACAGTACACCAAGAATTATAGTTTGCTGTTGTCATAATGTAATACTAGTGTTTTACTTTAATTCCTTTTCATTTTCGTTGGTTTATCTGACTGGATAAATAAAGCTAGTTCATCACCGAGATAACTACATACGAGTGCCCTGGAAGTGAAACTATTCGCCTATACATCAAAACTGCAGTCCACTAAACCTTTCGAACTTAATCATCGAGATTAATTAATTTGCAATTGTCCATTGGCAAAATACTGAAATAATAGGCAAATACTGCGGTAAACTAACCGTGCAATGAAACATTGGTCCTTCGAGTCGGATATACGAAACATTTTGGACATTGGTACCTGGTTCCTGGAGAAAGCAGCGAATGCAGAACAGTTGGAGCTCAACATCAAGTGCCTAGTAGTGCAAACGTGAGAGTTCATATAAATAAGTGCGCTGAAATTGTGTCGTTTCACGTGGATTTAGGATTATTCCAGGATTATAAGTGGTAAGTCAATTGTACCACCAATTAATCTGTAGTCATATCATATGCTCAAATTTTTCCCTACATTTCAAAGATTGTGTCTATTTCAATATTGATTTGTCGATCCATCAATAAAATGTCGACATCAGAAATCAGACTTTTAGAAATTAGGCGAAAACATGCTGTAAGGAAGCTCACCTCTTTCGAAAATTATTTGGAAACAGATGACATCTGTTTTCCATTTTTGAAACAATTACTCGGTGAAGTAGACCGAGCTTACGATAGCTTCATGGAAATTCAGTCTGAGTTGGAAGTACTCGACCATGAACCTGAAGTTATCAAACAATTTGATGATGAATTTGCTGAGAGGTATTGGGTAGCCTTTCGCAAAGCAATACGTTTGTTGAAATATCGCGAATCGAACAAGACTCCGGTATCTCCTCTGCAGGATTTACGACCCTGTACTGCGAATAATCCACCCAAAATTAGCATCTCGCCAAACCTGGCTCTTTTAACGAAGGATATAAAATTATATCCCCATTTAGTGAACACAGATTTCACGGTGTCCAATACATCACATATGCCTGCGATGAAATCCCTTCAAAATTCCTTTTCCAATACAAAATTAAAATCGGCAGAGAACGCATCTGAGAAAACTAATAATAAATCAGTCGACAATCCACTTGACGCGACGCATACAGATCGTAAAAGCTTCAAGGAAACGTTTGACCATAAGAGTCTTTGGTCAAAATACCGTACTTCGACACTCCCATTGTGTTTTAAAGTACCAGATGTTGCAGTGCATTTACGAAATCTTTTGTCATGGAATATTCAGAACAATTTGTTTGCGAAACAAAATAAGACTGAATTTTATCTCTTGAACTTACCTACGGATATAGAAATGCACTTTCAAATCTGTAGAAATTCGTCTGAGCAAAATTACAGCGATCTTATTATACGAGGCCAAACGCCCCACAAGCGTTTACAAACACACATTTTGCATCCTAGCCCACTATGGCATTAGCCATATTATGTATTTTGCATTAGCAAAATACAGCAAAGTGGCCTCCGAAAAGGTGTGCAGGCACTGATTTACGAGAGCCCTGGTTATTCCTTCCTTTCAAAATTTCTAAGAAGAAACATATCGATCGCGATATACTTCGTTTTGTTCTTCGCATAGAGCAATTGCAATATGAATATACAGATATATCTAAGGCGGTTCTGGCATCGCCATAAAGTAAAAGTGAACGTGTACAGTTAAAGAAATTCTGATGAATTCTTAATGTAGGAATTTAACCAAACATTCCCCATTTTTGTCGATCGACTATTTATTCGAAACGTAAATAGTACCTGTGTTGTTTTGATAATTCATCCAAAATTTGAACTGGTCAATGAGTTATATATTTCATTCACTTTTTCGCAATCATGAACCCAACTTAATTAGTTTGATTGTGCAATTGAAATAGACCCAATGTTCAATTCGCGTTCTTATAACCTATGTTTTTTGAATCACATGAGCAAAATTATATTTATTGTAACTTTCTTATCGGTTATACATTGACATATTTTTCCACAAAAGTAACTTGTATACATATCGTCGAATTCTTCTCAACTTTGTAATTCTTAGTGACAATGGCACGGAAAATGTATAATCAACCTTTGTTTCACTGCCATTTATGTATTTCTTTGATGTTTATAATTGTTTTATTTCACTGCAATTTATGTAATTCAATGTAATTTCATGCAATTTTGTGTAGCATGTGTGTATCTACATGTATTGATTTTTTCGTTTTTGAAAATTGTTTTATTTAGCTATTGTTTTCGAGTAATCGTCACCCCTTTAGTTTTTGAACGTGATCGTTCAAGGGGGAGAGTATGTTCCGTCTCATTAGAGAAGGCCCTGTTGCTCGAAATTATTTTGTCATTCGATACTTAGGTCTTTTACGTTGATATGCGATCTAGCAGTTTGGAGATTGTTTTGAACTGTTTAGTTTTACTCGACACTTCAGATTATTGGTTTTATAATTATTATATATGGCCTTACAAAACACGGAAAGTCAATTAGAGATTTGGATATATTTATGCCTGTTAATTTCACATGACACAGCATTCGAAATTATAAACTGACTGTATCCTTCTTTACTTGCATTAAATTCATAATTTTTCTGTAACCAATAAGAAGATTTGGTTTGTTCATTCAGCCCACCTCCAAATGGACCTTCCAATCAATTACGTTGATTCACCTCTTTTTGTTAGAAGGGGTGCATCGAGCATCTCTAACGTTCAGCCTTTGAAAAGACTGTAAAATCATTATTATTAGTAATAGTCAAAGTGGTCGCATGTAACCTTTGCTGCATCATGAATTATTATTCTTAACAGTCAATGTGTTCGCGTGTAGCCCTTGCTACATCATGCATTATTATTCGAGTAATAGTCGAAGTTGTCGCAAGTAGCTTTAGCTACATTAAACACTATCATTCGGATAGTTAAATTTGTTGTACGTAGCTTGTGATATTTCAGTCCAAGCTATCGCGGTTATTATTGGTAATATAGTAATCCAGTCGATTGCCAAAGCATTGGCAAATTCATTACGTTTGTTGTTAGTGTAATAATCATTCCTTTAACTTGGTTTATATACAGTAAACCAAGAATTATAGTTCGCTGTTGTCATAGTGTAGTGCTAGTGTTTTACTTTAATTCCTTATCATTTTCGTTGGTTTATCTTACTGGATAAACAAAGCTAGTTCATCACCGAGATAACTATATACAAGTGCCCTTGAAGTAAAACTATTCGCCTATACATCAAAAATACAATCCACTAAACCTTTCGAAATTAATCATCAAGATTAATTAATTTACAATTATCTATTATTTCACAATACTGAAATAATAGGCAAATACTCTGTGGTAACTAACCGTGGTACGAAACAGTCATCATATTAAATGTTCAAAGTGACCACCTTCAACCGTTACACAAGAGTTTATACTTCGGCGCGTAGATTGCGTTACCCTGTCAAAAAATCCGGGAGTATTTGGAATAAACCTACAGGAAAGAACAATGCGGTTCCTTAAGTCTTCCATATCTTGGATAGGAGTCTTGTGAACCAATGTTTTTAAATGGCCCAAAATGTAAAATCCAGAGGATTTAAATCTGGTGATCGGGCGGACCACAACTGAGGTTCACCTCGCCCTATCCATCGATTTGAATATTAATGACTTAAATGCTGACGTGCTTCAATACTGAAATGTGCAGGGGGGGGGGCATCATGCATAAATCACATTGTCATTCGGACACGCAAAGTAATGTTTTGAAGAAGTACAGGAAGTTCTTCTTCTAGAAATTGAACGTATGTATTTACACTCAATCTAGGTGGTAGAAATTTTGGACCAAGTAACTGATCCCTAATATATCCAAGTCAGACATTCAGAGAAAATTGTTCTTGGTGGATAGCTACAGTATTAGCGTGAGTGTCCTTTTCAGCCCATATGTGGTTATTATGGAAATTAACTATTGGATCGCTAGAAAAATTAGCTTCGTCTGTGAATAGAACCTTTTTCAAACATTGAGAATATTGTTCAATCATTCCCAACATCCAAGTGAAGAATTGGAGACGATTCGGAAAATCCCGTGGTAAGAGATCACGTTGAATGTGATATGGATATAAAAGTTGTTCCTTTAATATTGGAAACATCGTCATAGGGTGAATTTGTAATTGCTGACCAATTTTCTTAGTACTGATGTAAGGTTGCTCATCGAAAAGATTTAGTACTGCTTCTTCTATTGCTGGAACTCCAATTTCGCGCTGTCGACCACAATCATTTTTATTTATTTTAAATGTACCACATTCTTGTAGTCGTTGGTGAATTCGTGTGAATAGAGTGTGATGTGGAGCCACAAGTTCATGGAACATTTCTGCATCATCTGGATGCTTCCAGAGAATAATTACCACCAGAAAGATTGTCAAACAATGCATATCGGTAATTTCTGTGTTTGTGTACAACGCTGTCTCAATAAGTATGTAACAAAAATCTCAAAATGATAAGCCAGGTCAAAAAATAATTGTAACGTCATCAATGTTAATCAAAACTAGTCAGTTGTCATAACAAAATGACATCCGCTTACTAAATAAATTCTAGTTCGGAAATAATTTCAGCCTCTACGACCCACATTATTATGTTGATAATTTTTTTTTCTCAAAAACCTTGAATTTTAGCTGGAAATTTCCAGAATGGATCAAGCTATCCAAAATATAATTTTGTTATTGTAAAATAGGAATATGGAAAAAAATTTCATGCGAAAGAAGGTTTAGGGATGGCTTTTTCTACCCCTTGCAATCATAGATGAACACTGCCAAAAATATTTTTGATTGCCTTCTCGCCCGCATAAAAGTCTGTTAATCTTATTCTTGTCAGTTTTTTGGTTTTTAAGAAAATAATTAATAACTGTTTTTCGGGCGCCATATTTAGAGGGCTTTAACTTAGTAGGAAGTACTCAAAAAAATAATTTTTTTTTCATAAAACTTCATTTTTTTGAGTAAAATATATATATATATATATATATATATATATATATATATATAGTATACATAGTAGAGTTGGTTTTTCTTAGGATATTGGCTTCCACAAGCCATGAATATTAAAAAGACGTTTCATACTCGGTTGAGGATATATATATATTTTTTTTTCCCATTAAATAATTTGGGTCGAAAGTGTCTAAGATAGTGACTAGAACTTCCACTAGAAGCTTGCCGGTTTATGGGACACCCTGTATATATATATATATATATATATATATATATATATATATATATAGGATTGTCTATAGCTAGTGCTATCTCCCTCCCTTCCATCAGCCAAGTCTTTCATCTCCCACGATCTTGCCAGTCTCCGTCTTCCAGCTCCTTCTTTGTCATGGCCTCTTCATTCTTCCAGGATCTTCTCGGCCTTCTCTCCTTCTGGTCCCTTACGGACTCCATTCTGTGACCCTGTTCATCCAAGTATTTAATCCTCAACGCAAGTGTCCATACCGTATCAGACTTCTTTCCTCTATATGTTTTAGTTTGTAGTACGTCTTTTTATACTCTCATTCTTCTTCTAATTTCTTCATTAGTTATTCCGTCTCTTCTTGTAAGGCCATAGCATCTTCTCCAGTATTCCACCTTGGTCCCCAGAATGCTTCCTTGGTTTTTTGTTTATCTATTGCTTTTTATTATCCATATCGAATCACAGAGTCAGCTCATGTTCTTACTTGTGAGGAAATCGGAAAATTAGGTACCAACTACTTATTCAAGTTCCTTAGCTGATATCAAGATGGAATTATTAAGAAGATGGGCTTACTCTGAGGTCTGGACCTGCTCTATGCTTACGCAAAAATTACGTTATAACAACTTATTCAAGCGCATTGCTTAAGTGCTTTCAAGATGGGATCATCTGCGTATGAAAATGTGATATAATAGTCGTAGTTTAGATCGGATATTTCCGAAAAGTTTCATAACAAACGAAATATGGACATATAAAATATTGTATTTGGATTATGTTTGTTATATTGAATCACTTCACTGATTTTCTATTTTGATTATTATGTGTCGTTTTTTATTAACGATGTTATGATTTCAAGAATATTCGGAATATCTGAAATAACTTAATTATGTTTTTCGGTTTTAATAACACACAATGGAAATCATTTAGTGATACATTTTTCATTCTACCAGCTATGTTGAAAGAAAATTGAGAATCGAAACGAAATGCCCGTTTGAAAATCTTGGCAACTTAAACTTAAATTTGGATGCCCGACGCAGTATTCAGGATTTATAACAGGTAGGATCAGGGGTGAAAAAATCTTTCTAGAACTATATATTTCGATAAATACCGAGAAATATCCGAGCGAAATGCTACCCATTTATCAGTTAACTTCGGACAGCCTGTATATTGGAGATGCCCATGATCGAGTGATTCTTAGTGAATATAACCTGAATAATTTTCACAGCAGGTTCCATGGTTTTTATTTTCTTTTTTAATTTCTTCAGTTATCTATTCATATTCAAATCAAATTGTATGTTGTGATGGCATATTTCTATTTGCCAGACGCAGGTGTGGTAATAACCCCAAGGTTGCTTCTGAAAAAATGCAATACAGTAAAAAAATTAATAGGGCGTTAAGTTTGAAAAAACCGAGAAATATCAATTTCAAGTTCATCATATCTAGCAATCAATAATGGACATCCTGTGTATGGCAGATTAATCATTTAGTTGTGATGTCTCTATGAATCTTTCAGTTACCAGAATTCGTATCATATTCGTGTTACGTCTCGATTTTGCAACCGTTTAAGGTCTTTTAGCTGAGTGCTGTGCGCTCAACTTTTTCCAGTTTTCTTTGAATAAGATCTGTACCGTTAAAAAAATATTTCTAAGATTTTGCAATTTAATAGAGATGGTGAAGGTCTTTGTAAATAAATGAAGATATATAGGCAATATATTTAAAAAATCACCCGTTTGTTGAATATCCTTTTTTGGGAAATATTGGAAAATAATTTCTTGAGATGCAGAAATAGAAATACAAGAAACCCGTTTTCGAACGAAATTTCTAAGATGTCGGGTTCGTCAGCTATGGAAGAAGAACACACTATTGCAGGACCTGTATATGTTCTTGAATGCTTGTGTAAGCTTAGCTGGTATCCACATCTTTTTCAATGCTTCGTATAGTTCTTCTTTTGCCTATTTTTGAATTCGATAGTTTAAATAGAGGGTAAAGTAGCGCTACTGCAGAAAACACTGCTTGCTAACAACGAATGTGGCGTATCAGTCAGCAGGTGTTGATTTTGTCCGTTCTTAAAAACTCTTCTAACACTGAGATATCGTTGTTTTTCTCGATGTAAGTGACACATATTTTTTCTACTGTCGTTAATATTGTAGTGTAGTAATCATTTTATTATAAAAGCTATTAATATCACCGTGAAATCTAATGTTTCCAGATTCATTAGGTATTGTTGTTTACATGTTCCCGATCCCTAATATCGTGCACTCAACGTAGCGTAATATCGGACATCCGGTATTAGGGGCCAATTTCCCTTGATCTTCAACTGATTCTCTTATTTGATGGCAATGAAGTTTTTTAACAGGTTATTAATTGAAGCAAATTTTACAGCTTAACCGTGGCTTCAGCAAATAAGAAGAGAAAAGCGTCGAACTGTGAAAGCATGAAAAATACCTATTTGGCTGTGAAGAATTAGGAGATGGGATACCTCAAAGCCTCTAAATTTTATAACATTTCTAAAAGTACATTGAAAGACTAGGTTAAGAGTTCGTAATATATTGATGAGCTCTTGGCCATCATACTGGGTAGGAAACCAACGTTTGATGCTGAAGTTGAGGAAGAATTATTAAATTACTGCCTCGAAATGGTGAAAAATTATTATGGACTTCGAGCGAATGACATAAGACACTTTGTTTTTGAGCTTGGGGTGAAAAACAATATCCTCCATAAATTTTCTGATCGGTGGGCAGGAAAAAAATGGCTTTCTTTCTTTTTGGGAAGACATCCACAACTGAGTTTTCGAACGTCTGATGCGACTACTACTGTGAGAGCAAGAGGACTAGCTCTTGAAAAGGTGTCATACTTTTTCGAACATGTTTTGGGTTGAGAAATGGATAAAATAAATTTCAATCCATTTCGTATTTTTAACTTTGATGGGATAGGAGTCACAGTTGTGGAAAAGAAAATAGCCTCGGTTATTTCCCTTAAAGGGCCAAAGCAAGTAGGTGGAATCACTTTCGTTGAAAGAGGAGCTTTTACCACTTTGGTTTTTTTTGTTTGAGTGCTTCTGGATCATTTGTGCCTCCACTATTCATTTTTCCAAGGGTAAATATGAAGCAGGAATTAGAAGATGGAGCACCGCCCGGTTCAAAGTTTGATGTTCATAACTATGGTTGGATTAAACTACATATCTTCACAAGATGAATACGTTAAACCAAGCAAATAAATACTGGCGATTCTGTTATTAGGCAAGCACCACTCGCATGTGTTTTACTTCTCGAAATGAAACGTATTAATACAGATGTTTTTTTTTATTTAAAATACTTCACACAGTTTTTATGTTTCACAATTCATTCAGAATCCTGACGTGTTTCGGTCTTTCGACGATCTTCAAAGGAGTACAAAAAGAAACTAAACTTAGGATATCTGTGTATTTTTATGGCGCATGGAAATACACAGATGTCCTAAATGTAATAAAAGAGCCTTTTTCAATTTTGAGGTTAGTTGTTTTTTGTATTCCTCTGAAGATGGTCGAAAGACCGAAACACGTGTAAGGATTCTGAATAAATTGTAAAACATAAAAACTGTGTGAATTATTTTAAATGAAATTGTTATAATGTTTCACCTAGAGCCAACTGCATATTCCATTCATGTTATTAATACAATTGTATTAACAAAACTATATAAGTATATATATTTAAATCCAAATCCAAGAAAATCCACTATTCCAAAATTATCTTAAATTCTCAAAATAAAGGATCAAATAAAATAAGTGAACCAGAACTCTAGTGATTTCAACAGAACTAGGTCGCATCTCACAAAGCAAAAACCATTCTAGTTTTATCAATAGAATTTTTTTTGCACAAATTACTTTGTATTTTATGGATGTGGACTGTCTACCAGGATCCTGTGTCAAATCATCGTTGGATTTTCATTGTAAGGCTTCGTAAAAGATCAAGTTAGTGCAGACAATTTGTAAACTTTTGATGCTTCAAAAAAATATTTATCAAGTTACTAGCGGACCCGACAGACTTCGTCCTGTCAAAAAGATTTGTAATGTGGCAGTTTTTTTTCCTACGTATTTTATAGTCGGGGCAAAAAATTCTCCTGAACAGAACCGTCACCCTGGTGATAGGGCGTTGTGAATAAAAAATAATTAAATAAAACATATCATATGAGGATTTAAAAGTAATCGCTTTATTGTTAATCATGTGAATCATAATTATTAACAAAAAATAGTTTTATTATCATTGTAATGCTTTATGATATACGATGTTTTTTGTTTGATTACCTGGCGCATAGACAAACAAATCTGATGGTTTTCCAACACAGAAACAAGCAACATACAATTGACCATGTGAGAAAAATGGGTTTTCCAGATTAATACCACAAACACTTAACTATTGCCCCTGGGGCTTGTTTATGGTCATAGCAAAAGCAAGCCGCACTGGAAACTGTAGTCGTTTAAACTGAAATGGCACATCAGTCGGAATCATTGGGATGCGCGGTATGAGAACATCTTCTCTTTTATACTTTCCTTTGAGTATAGTTGCTTCTTTCACGTTGTTCAGTAATTTTTTTATCGCTAACCGTGTTCCGTTGCGAAGACGCGGTTGGTTGATATTTCGCAAAATTATAACAACCGAACCAACCTTTAATTGAAGATTGTGAGATGGCAATCCTGGCAAGTCCAGCGAGTTTAAAAATTCCGATGGATAGTTGACTACATCATCTTGATTAGTAGCTGAATCAACTGATTTACATATCCTCGATTCGCCTGTAATTTGTTCTTGAATTTTGAAATTTAATTCATTTACATCAATGTTTTTTGCAGCCAATATAGCTCGTTCGCTCAACCAATCATGGTTTCTGTAATTTTGAGAAACATCTGGAAATACCTTCTGAATGAGTTCATCTTTTGATCGAGTTAACTGACAAAAACTTTGAGGAAAGTCAATGCAGCCAGTCAACGTGTCTATAGGGAATTTGCCATTACCAATGTCAATGAGTTGTTTAGAGAATATGTTTCCAGATTGGTCATTTTGCAACTCGACACGCATATTCTTGCTTAAATGAAGTACCTTGACACGTTTCCACAAATTGGAGGACTTTAGACATGCATTGAGTTCATCTGCTGGCGTTGATCGTGGAATCACTGGCAATGTTTGACGAAAATCTCCTGCTAATAAAATCAATGCACCACCAAATCGGTTATAATTGCTCCGTGAATCTTTTAAGGTTCTGTCTAAAGCCTCCAAAGATTTTTTATGTGCCATCGTGCATTCATCCCAAACAATAATTTTACATTGCTGCAAAACCTTTGCCATTGCAGAGTTCTTCGAAATGTTGCAGGTTGGAGTTTCATTGCTTTGCATATTTGATGGCAATTTTAGTGCTGAATGGGCTGTTCGACCACCTTCAAGCAAAGTTGCTGCAATTCCCGACGAAGCGAGTGCAAGTGCAATTTTATTGCACTGGAACCAAGTATTAAAATTAACCATGAAAAGTGAAACGCTCAAGAGAAAATGATTTTTGCTATAGGAAGAACATAATTCTTATAATTGAAGCTCTCAAAGGGATGAGGATGTTGCGAGGGAGCTTCCACGTCTTAGTTCGGGAGACGCCGTTTCGTGTCCGAGTCTGCGCATCTGAAACTCATCAGACAGGCGTGATTCGCAGGCTCAACCCTGTGACGCCGGAGACCATGCGTTCTGTTTGGAACAGTGATCGTCAAACGCTGTGCCTTGCCCTACTTGAAGTCAGCTGGGACGGTTCTTTTGACTGGTCGGGTCCTCTATTGGTACGCCGGTCAAGCTACGACAGAGCAAGTCAGGTTTCTGGACGAGCTGCGAGGAAGTTCTTCGCTACATAATAAATATTTATCTTTCATTAATTTTTTACTAGTGTTTCTGTAAAAGTCCTGTATGATTTCGCTCAGTAGTTAAGCAGAATTCACTTCGTAAGGATATCGAGTTAATGTGAGGCGAATATGACTATGTAATAAGCTATAGGGCTTTGCTTCAAACTGAAAAATTTCTAATTTTCTCTCGCCGTCTCATTAAATTGCACTTTGTATGTAATTTCATCGTAATTTCGATTATTATTAAACCAAATTGTAGAAATTACTATGTTTTACTACCATAGTGAAACATATAGTCTAAGATCCGAACCTAAATCGACCTTCACCAAGCTGATAATTAAATAAAACTAATTTTATAATAGATTTAGTATATTAGAAAATATATTAAAAATGGGTTTTCAAAAAGAATCCTGGACAAAATATTTCTTATTATTTTAAAAAAAATTATTTTTCATTAAATTTTGCAACGTCAAGATAATAAGAAAATTTTATACTAGACTTCAAGTATAAAACATATAGAATGTGCAGACGTAGGGTACCTGGACTAACTACCAGGCTACCAGGTATAAACAGGTATGTCGATGCCAGTTACTTTCACTAGTGATGATAATTGAAAAAAATTTATATCACCATAAGCGCTGTTTTATTGCGAACATGTTGATATAGGGTTGTCTGCAAAAAATTTGGTCCAAATAGAGGTTTTCGAATTTTAAAGATTTAAATTTCAACGCGTGTGAAAATGATTGACAGAGAGATCCGAGGTAAGTATACTGTGTAATAACAAAGGACCGAACATTTCAGTCGGCTCTGATGCGCTTTTTCTTATATTGAAGGCCCGATCAGAGCCGACTGCAATGTTCGGTCCTTTGTTATTACACAGTATACTTACCTCGGATCTCTCTGTCAATCATTTTCACACGCGTTGAAATTTAAATCTTTAAAATTCGAAAACCTCTATTTGGACCAAATTTTTTGCAGACAACCCTATATCAACATGTTCGCAATAAAACAGCGCTTATGGTGATATAAATTTTTTTCAATTATCATCACTAGTGAAAGTAACTGGCATCGACATACCTGTTTATACCTGGTAGCCTGGTAGTTAGTCCAGGTACCCTACGTCTGCACATTCTATATGTTTTATACTTGAAGTCTAGTATAAAATTTTCTTATTATCTTGACGTTGCAAAATTTAATGAAAAATAATTTTTTTTAAAATAATAAGAAATATTTTGTCCAGGATTCTTTTTGAAAACCCATTTTTAATATATTTTCTAATATACTAAATTTATTATAAAATTAGTTTTATTTAATTATCAGCTTGGTGAAGGTCGATTTAGGTTCGGATCTTCTACTAATAGTAATTTCTACAATTTGTTTTAATTATGATCAACTACCAAATAGTAACGGCTGAAACAATTCAGTATATAATTTCGATTACCCTAAATAGAAACTTTCTACTTTTTTAACAGAGAAAGATGAGATTAGGAGTATGTCGATCTCCATTTTCGGTACTAAATATTTCAGAGAACTTGTGAAAGTGATGAGAAAAATGTTTAATTAAACATATTTAATCTGACAAAATTTACAAAAAACAGTGGCATTGTGAACAATTTTTTGAAACGATTCCAACAAACTCTGTGACAACCAGATTGCATAAAAATTTCTTTAGAGGTGAAAAGATGTCAAAAAAATTCAAATGAATAACTCATTTTTCTGCTAAAGCCGTTTGAAAAAATATTATTTCAAATTAAAATGACCAAATATCGCTCGTGTTTTAATCAAACTCTTGATCTGTATTTTTTCAAGTAAGAAACACACCACATTCACTAGTTTTGACAACATTCTGAACATATATATTTTAATATTCTTTAATTTTTCCTCACAAAATGAGAAACAGAATGCACAATAAGATATCTTTACGAAGGTTAGTTTTGTCTGAAATAACATTACAGTTTCAATAATATAACTACCGAAATTTCTCAGGGTCTTTTTGCTGTTATATAGAAGACCCTAAACGGTAAACTCGCATTTCAAGAATTACACAATTCAAAGGGATGTTTCCCTTAGAAAGCGAATATCTATCACAACAATATACACACAGAGGGCTTGTGGACGATACTAGAATAAAACTCTCCTGTTTAAGTCCCTTAATCTCTGTCTTGCAGAATAACGAGACTATTGGCCTCTATACGAAAGGCAGGGAAGTTTTAATATCTTCCAAAGGTCATATTCAAGTCAATAAACCGAAGTCTGGGTATTCGAAGTATGAGCATTATTAAAAATGGAGAGTATTTTGTTTTACTTCAACATAATCCTCGAGATTTAAAATCTATTCAATATTCACAGAGAGCTTTCAGCCTTGCTCGAAGTTGTTAATTCAAAGTTTAGATTTGTATTCAATTCAGTTGTTATGGAAGTGTAAAATATTTTGTTAGGAATAGTTCCAACGAAATAATTAATTATAACGATTTTCGTAGTTGGCGTGATGGCAATTGGAATTGGAAATTACTTTCTAGGGAATTGAAATTTGAACCAGAAATTGTACTTCACCGTTCTGACTCGGACCTATATTTGCGTGGAAAATAAAAATGAAGAAGAATAAATAGATCCTGGAATTCCTTTCTTCTTAGATAAATTTCTTAAAAACAGGATTATTTCCATAGAAAAAACTGTCCACAATTTCAGCAAGAATTTACAGAGTGATATACCATTTTGGAATCCTAACTAAATGGGCCAAATTTTGACGTCACTTGCCAAACTCGCCTAGTAAAAATTTTTTTCAGTGCAGTCACTTTGAAATGGATAAAATTTTTATTTCGAAATTTTTTTTGCGAAAATGTCTCTTTTTCATGCAAGCCTGAGGAGCAGGTTTTGAAATAGGTTATAGAGGTTCTTTTCAGGGTTACATAGCACAAAAAATATTTGGTAAAAGTGAAGATTTGTGGCAACAGGCGTAAAAAGACCGTCAGAGAGTGTTGAATTTTTTAAATGCCTATCTTTTTGAAAAAGCATGCCAGATAGATTTATAAGAATGTTATAAGAAAGAAAATAAAAAGAAATAGCTTATTAACCTGAAAGAAATAAAAAACAATGCTATTTCTTCAGGTTTCTCAATTCACATTTCAAACAGCTGAATAAATTTAACATGAGGTAGTTTTAGGTTAGAATCTTAGACATAGAACATAGATTATAGAACATAGAAGTTACAAAATTGTTTTCCCTAAAAATAATAGTTTTATTTTTACAGATTTATTTTTCATATTCTTCTGATAACCAGTCAGACTTGCCTCATCACCCTATTTATGACTTGATTCTTCCACTGCTTCACTGGACCGACGTTGTTTATAGATTAGCATTGAATTTCCTATGTTTCCAACTGTCTTTTCCATACCTTCATAAACATGTATGGATAGGACAGTCAGAAACAGGAAATTCAGTGTTAATCAAGACGCCAATGGAGCAGTGTGAATCAAAACCTCAGCGCGATGCGATGATGAGCAAACGACTGTTCTCTCTCAATGTTAGTGGGTAGTGAAAGCATACTGCACAGCTTTTCGATCGAAGCATCAACATTGCGCACTGCAATTGAGAGAGAACAATCATTTATTCGTTATCGCGTCGCGCTGAGGTTTTGATTCTCCACTGCATTCTGGATTAACACTGAATTTTCTATATATATATATATATATATATATATATATATATATATATATATATATATATATATAATTCAGATTTCCTCGAATCCTGTTATTTATAATAATGTTGGATTTTCTTGGGATATTGTATTCCACAAGCAAAAAGAAATAGTAATTTTAATAGTCATATGACCATTCTGTAGAACGATATTACAAAAATAAAAACATACACGAAAGAATTAGGAGGTGACGTACCCAAGCAGAAAATTAGTATCATTTCGAAATCAAAATGTCAAGAACTGATCTATTTTTCACTGGTATGCAGCACCGTTTGTGTGTTAGTTGGTAGTTATTCCCGAATGACGCGGTCTGCTGTGAAACATCAGGTGTTTATAATCTTTTCGTTGAATATCTCCGTACGTATTCCAAAGGAAAACATTAATGGTTATAGAGAATGGTCGCAAACATAACGGTTGATGATGGAAGATTTCTTAAAAACTGTTAGGTTTTGTATCTGATTTTAAAATTTATCTCTATAGGATGGCGTGGTAGATCTGGCTTAGGTATTCGACAGTAATTCTGTCATTCATGGCGTTTTAGTTTTTCTTTATATAAATTATTTTCTTTATGCTTTTTTTATCGTTATTAGTTTCAAATGCAAGGATCTTCATATTTTTGAAATCTGGGTTGTGGTCATCTGTATGTTTGTTAAGTGCTCTGCTGGAGTTTTTCATGTATTTGTGCCCATTCAGTTTGTTCTTCAATAATTTTGATGTCATGCCTATATATACTATTAATATCTCACAATTGTTGCAGGGTATACTGTATATCAAGTTGGATCTTTTCAATCATTGGTGGAATTTCACTTTTGAGCGAAGTGAACAATTTTTTCAAATTGCTATGTGTTTTGAGGCATATCTTCAAATAATGTACCTTCAGAATGTTACCTATATTAAAAATATCAAAATCCCCAACCACCAATTCTATATTAACTCATCAAGTTACATAAAAAGAACAAACCAATAAGACCAGTAGTTTCCTTTGTTACAGCTCCGTCATATAAATTGTCTAAAGAATTAATTAAAATTATTCAAAAAGAAACCAATTTTCAGGCAAAATTATCGATAAAAAATTCATATGATCTAATAAATAAAATAAAGGATATTCATATTCCAGACAATGCTGAACTAATGTCTTTTGACGTGTTTCCTAGCGTACCTGTAAAATTAACAATAAAATTAGTAGAAAGGCTACTATTGAAAAATCACACAAACCTGGTAATTAAACAAGAAATAATAGATATCCTCAACATATGTATTGCAAAAAACTTTTTCTTGTTTAATGGAATATTTTGAGGATAACGAAAGCCTCACGATGGGAAATCCACTAAGTCCTATATTAGCTGAAATATTTATAGATTTCTAGAAGACAAAGTACAAGAGTACCCGCTTTTTGAGCAATTTATTTATTGGTACCGTTTTGTAGATGACATTATTTGCTTGTTCGTTGGTACGTGTAGACAACTTTCGTTATTTTTAGAATTTATCAACCAGGTATACCCTACGATAAAATTTACTCACGAAGAAGAACAAAATAACAGCATGAATTTTTTAGATTTGAAAATAATTAAAATTAACAATTGACATAATTTTTCGATTTACCGCAAACCAACACACACAGACGGCACAATACATTCTTCTTCAAATCATCCTTTATCCCATAAATTAGCAGCATACAATAGTATGGTGTATAGACTAGTTAATGTACCTATGTCACAAGAGAATTTTGAAATAGATTTGAATATAATAAAACAAATAACAGTAAATAATGAGTATAACCCATCAATTATTGATCAACTATTGAATAAAATTAAACTGAAACAATCTATGTCATTAGTTTATCCACATATCAGAAAAAATGTAGAGTTTATTTGCTTACCTTACATAGGACAAAAATCTGCACAAATAGCTAGATATTTAAAGAAAAAACGAAATGTCAATATCTCATATAAAACAATAAATTCTTTAGGTAAATTAATAAAAAATAATAAAGATATCGTCAATAAGAAAACGAGATCAGGCGTATATAGGTTAAATTGTGGTACATGTCCATATGTATACATTGGCCAAACGGGTAGATCTTTTGAGAGTAGGATCCAGGAACACCAGAATTCATTTGTTAAGAATAAATCAAACTCCATTTATGCCAGGCATCTACAAGAATCCGGACATGATTTTGACCATAACTTTGAAGTTCTGCATTTCAAGAACAAATGCAATAGATTGGACCTTTTAGAAGCAATGGAAATAAACCGGCATCATAAAATGAATATTTTGTTGAACGACCAAACAGATGTGAACCGTTCTCCGTTGTTGAACCTTTTTTAATAAATTCCTTGTAAACTTAATTTTATCACGTATTTTTAGTGAAACTTGTATTTAAGGAGAAAGATTTTGTAAAAGTAGTTAGTTACCATACTCACCTGACGAAGTCA
The DNA here is from genome assembly GCA_034642435.1 of Megalocaria dilatata. Classification (NCBI taxonomy): domain Eukaryota; kingdom Metazoa; phylum Arthropoda; class Insecta; order Coleoptera; family Coccinellidae; genus Megalocaria; species Megalocaria dilatata. Next base: position 57,703,932 of record CM067854.1, on the reverse strand, counting down.
ATATGTAATTGACGAAACAATTGTCGTTGAAAAATAAAAATAAGCGGAAATAAAGTGTTTTACTTCAAATCATTTACGATGAATTTCCGTCAAGTAGAGACCGAAACAATCAAGAGTTACCTATATTGTCAGATAGGTTTCGTACAATGGAATAATTAACTAGTAGCAACAACTCTTATGAAAACCGCACGAGTTTATTTATACTCCTAATATATGGTCCTTCAAGTATCACATTGTATAGAAGAAGTAAAATGTTGTTTAGGGAGAAAACATATCATTGAGTGATATATTGTTTAAACGTTGTGAGAGGATGATGATGAACAATGTTTGCAACGCGATCATGGTTGATTGAGGGATATACTCCCACTTCATAAATCTCGGATATTGATTCATTAATTCAGGAATAATTTCTGCTTCACGTGTGTTCCCGCTCATAATTCATTTCTGTCACAATTTATATTCAGTAGAGAAAATGAATTTGGGTTATGAAGATAGTGTAAGAAATAAATATAGAAAATATAGTTGGGATATGTGTATTGCTAATCAACTATTTCTTAGAGAATATTTGCATTAAGGAAATAGATAAATAACAAAACAATGTTTGTTCCAAGGAACTATGTGTAATCTGTTCACCCAAATGTCTGTAATTGTCGAATTTTGAGTCGAAAATGGTCTTATACGTAGGTTGGATTCGCTGATGAAGAATAAAGTCGGTGTACGTCTGTTAACACGATTATTCTCGAACAGAAGGAGCTAGAATCTTGAAACTTGCAAAATAGCTTTCAGTATAGATATCTCGGCTAAGTCTCTTTAATGCTCAAAATCGGTTCGATCGTTCTGCAGTTATTTACGAATAAAATGTTTTTATATTTTCTCAAAAATGTTTGAGAACACGAACTCGATTAGTCTGAAATTCGGCAGTTAAAAGAAGAATTATAACGTGCATGTTCCTGCGAACTTTCATGAAGATCGTATGATAAGAAAATATATTGTGATCTATCAGCATACAGAGCAACCTTAAATACTATAAAGAAAGCAAAATCAGTGCATTGGTTCCGCAGTTATTTATATTTGAAATTTTCTCTCATTTTGATTAATATTTTCCAAACAAATAATCGGATTGGACCTGGAAATCTGGGCTTTAGAAGGTTAATGCACGTTTCTGCAAAAATTCAAGATTATCCTATGATGAGAAGTTTCGAAACGAAAACAATACTTTTGTGGGCACTATCAAGCAGCATTAAGCATTAGAGAAAGTCCTTCGATTGAGTTTAAATTTGGTATTTAGATGTAAAATAGCGACACCAAGTTCAATGCAGAATTCCGTTAGGAATGTATAATTCAAATAGCGAAAAAAAATTGCTTGGTACTACCCAATCGTAGTAGCAGTTGTACGATTGAGTTTAAGTTCAGATATTAAATAAAGTCAAGAAGGCTAATGCAAAATTTGTGAGGATTGTGTGTAATATGAACCAATCCCCAAAAGCTCCTGACTTCACGTCAGTGCTTGTCGCATTTTATCGAACAAATCAACTTTTCCACCTTCATTATGGAAATCGGTTTCTACGGAATTTATTAAAATCTTCTATGATTTTTTCATAAGGAATAATTCATATATAACAAAGAGAAAAAATTTGAAGTAATCCCATTTCTAGTACGCAGATATAACAGAATTAAAGATATATGATGTTAAATATTGAACAAATAATAAGCAATATTTGCAGGGTGTGTCTTTATAAGGTACTTTTTCATTTTCCAGATTTGGCTTATTCAGAAAGTTATAAGCATTTCAAGATTTCACAGTGTGCTACATTCCTTCACTTTGTTTACATGTTGAACACAAATAACTCTTACTGTAATTTTGTTCTAATAAAACCAGAAGCTATCTGCTGTCTGCTGGTGCTTGAACTTCAATGAAATTTTTTTGAGAAAACTTATTCGCAAGTACAATTCTTATGATTCGATACAAAATTTGAAATGAAACACAATTTTTTTTATTGAAAAATTTGAGAGTTTAATTTAATCAGTCTTCACTTGATGAAAATTCATATTGAATAAAGTTATTCTAATTTTCACAATTTTTATGGTTATTTAATACAACAATTGTTTCGGTATCACAGTAGCATTATCAGGCAGGTTTACATTTTGAATAACTAAGTTTGTTTCCGAAATCCGATGCTATTTATATTACAGTAGGTACATACATTTTTATTGAGGTCTAAAACCCAACAAAGGTCTCTTGTTTGAAAATATTTAACAGGGGTGAGTTATTTAAATTTAATTGTTCGTTAAGTAATATTCCAATTTTATTGTGCTTATTTATCCAAAGGTTTAAGGCATAACTTTTACTTTCTATATGTTGAATTTCAAAATTATGGTTGAAAGTATATTCTGTTTCTAACAAATGGTTAAGATATGTGGAATTACTTGTATTATTCAGGAAACTCTTCAAATTTTCGTAAATTCTATGTCGGAAAGTTCATCCAGTCTATTCTGTGTAAACTTTCGGCCAATCACAGCAGGTTAACTAATTAACCCCCGATTTATCATCTTTATGTGAACTGTCTTTCTTATTTTCAATTTACTCAGGTTTGAATAGGTTTTATATTAAGTTTTTAAATCACGTTAATTTTTGGAGTATGTAGCAATTTTCTCAGTATTTTAAGGAAATGTATTTAAAATTCCCTTTTATATTAGGATACATCATATTAAAGCTATTTTATTATTTTTATTTATCAACAATTTGTCTCTCACTACAACTTCTTGATTGTTTCGGTCTCTACTTGACGGAAATTCATCGTAAATGATTTGAAGTAAAACACTTTATTTCCGCTTATTTTTATTTTTCAACGACAATTGTTTCGTCAATTACATATTGACTTCGTCAGGTGAGTATGGTAACTGACAGTTACCATACTACCCCTAAGACGAATTTCGTCGTTATCCCCATGTGCGATAAATTTTAAAAAAAATGATACATCTTTATGGAGATAATGCCAGGTGTTATATAGAAATATAATTGAATTGAAGAGATCACCAAATTTTCTCATAACTAATTCTTACAGCATTATATTATGGAATTATATATGAATCTAATTATGTATCTGAAGTAATTTTCAAGCGAAATAACCCACCAATAAATACGCAAGAATGTATTCTTGCTACAAAAGGGGAGTGGACTCAAGAAATAATGAGTACATTACATATTTGATTATAGGTTCTATTATTGATTTCATACTAACCCGTTTACGTTGTCTTATGTCAGTGATCGGCAAGAAGAATTATTAACGATAAAGTTTTTAAAAACAACTTACCGTTTCGTACTAAATAAGTCGTTAGTAACTATTTTAACATATATCATTGAAATGAGATCAATTTAGACGAAATTATTCATGAATGAAATGAGCAAAATAATAAGAAATCAAAATTTAATGAATAGAACTTTTCGACAAGAAGTTATTTATATAAAAGTTTTCTTGTTTTAACAATGATGAGAATTTTTTACTTTATGAAAAAACTTGAATGAAATAAGAGGAAAAGAATATTAAACACATATCAAAGAAATGTGAAGTTTATTGAGTTGAACTTTTTGAATGTATAATTCAGGCAAGCAAAGTGTAGTTGATTATATTGATCATTAATTTATCTTGAAGCTCGTTGTGAATGAAAATAAAAGTAAACATTTAATTTTAAATCCAACAGTTTATGTCGCTTCATAACTTTGGGTATATTAGTACGTTTTGTTGAATCTAACGAATTAACTCAATTCAAATATTTCTTGAAGTATCAAGAAATGTTTAAATGAAGAATATCCATCAATATTTCAACCAAAACTTTTTTCTGTAGAGTTAATTGCAGTTAATAATCTTTTAAATAGTTTAAAAATGGGATTTTTGAGAACATCAAGAATACTCATGGAATCAGCATTGAAAACTTCAAATTTCTACTTTTAAATCGGACAAATTTCATGGAACCATCACAGAAAGTATTTGCAACAACAAATGTCATATAACACATGTTCGAAATGTTGATGGTTTTTCTTCAATTTGTTTATTTTACGACATATTTCAAGTTTTTCCATAAAATCAATTATACTTCAGTTATTTCTGTAGCCTCCTCAAATTTGACCCGGTATCTGGAAACAGCATTAAATTTGCTACAAGATAAGCTCTACATGCCAAAAAATTCTTATTGCGGGCGTTGTAAGGAGATGAATATCACGATTCTGAAGTGGACAAAATTAGTTATATTTCTCCAATGGTTTTATCGATGAAAAATTATGGACATGTTCTATTTTCAGCAAAAAATACTTCATTCAGTGTTTTTTCGAATGACATACCAACTTTTGTGCTAGGTGTTTGTTCTCTGCCATAAAATCAAGAAGATAATAACGAAAGTTGAAATATTCCAAACCTAAATTTGCTCCATCTTGAAGCTCATTGTGAATAAATATAAAAGTAAACATTTAATTTAAAATCCCACAGTTTCTGTCACTTAATAACTTTGGGTATTAGTACGTTTTTTTTTAATCTAACGAATTAACTCAATTTATAATAAGTAATCTAGTAACAATCGAGAAAATTAAGCCTGATTTTTGAAACATCGAATATCGCGATATGTTGTTCATTTATGGATTTGCGAATGGATCCTTCAGCAGCGATTCGAGAGTACGGTTTGCATTATCACAATAGACGACAACCAAATAGAAATACATTTGTACTAGTGTTCAGGAGATTAGGAGAAACAGGCTCATTTGGTGGTTTCTGAATCAGAGAAGGTGGTCGAAATATTCAGCAAGGCCAGCATGCACCGGCTATACTTCAAGCAATCCAGGAGGATCCCACAAGTACTTGAATTAGTTGTAAATTGAGGATTCATCATTCTACAGTGCACAGAGAACTAAAAAAAAAGTTACATCCAATTCAGGATGCAGGATCGGTAAGCTGTAGATGTTGAGACTAATATTTTGTAGGTGGTACCTGAATAAGTTAGGAGAGCAAGGAGGGGGATAGGGTGTTATGGACTAATGAGGCCACTTTCACGAAATCGGGTATGATAAATTGCGAAATAACCGTGTATGGGGAAGAGAAGTGTCAAAGTGCGGTTGGGAGTCATGGGAGGTGAACTTTTCGGATCAGTAATACTTCCCGATCGCCTCAACGCTGAAGAATTCATTATATTAATTCAAAGCAGCTTAACAGACATATTGGATGAAATACCCTTTTGCTAACAGATAAAATGTCTGGTTTCAAATAGATGTCTGCCCAGCTCATAATAGCCGGAATGTACGGAACTTAATGAATGAATATTTTGGTGTTCAATGGATTGGAAGGTACGGTCCGGTAAGATGTCCACCAAGGAGATCCGACCTTACACCTTTGGTTTTTCATGTCTGGAACAACTTGAAAGGAAAAGTATATCAAATTTGCGTTCAGGCTCGAGAGGATCTGATCGAAAGAATAAAATTGTGTTGTTCAAAGATGTGTCAGAAACGTTGTAAACTTCGCAGTGTTGTAGATTCAGTGCGAAAATGATGTGTCAAATGTATTGAATGAGTCGGTGGACATTTCGAACAATTGTCATAAGTAGTAGTAGCCTGTTTTTTTTACATTATTTCCTAAAATGGGTATTATTAGAATTTAGTTCATTCGTCTGAATTATTTTGATTCGACAGATGATTTCCATGTGAATTACTTTAATATTCAATCATAAACAGCTTCAAAATAGAGCAAATTTAAGTTTGGAATTGCCGTGACATTTTGGCAGAGGACAATCTGCTAGGACAAAAGTTGATATGTCATTCCAAAGCACACTAAATGAGGTATTTTTGCTGAAAACAAAACATACTCATAATTTATAATTTTTAATCGATAAAACCATTGGGGAAACATGATTGATTTTGTTCGACAAATATCTTCATAATTTAGAATTTTTAATCGATAAAACCATTAGGGAAATACGATTGATTTTGTTCACTTCAGAATCGTGATATTCATCTCCTTACCACGCCCGCAATAAGAATTTTTGGCACACAGAATTTCTTATCTTGTTGAAAATTTAATGCCGTTTTCAGATATGTGGTTAAATTTTATGAGACTACAAGTATAACTGAAGAATTGATTCAATGAAAAAACTTGAAATATTTCGTAAAATCAAGAAATGTTAAGTAAAGAATAACCATCAACATATCGACCATGTGTTAGTTAATTTTTTTTGTTGCAAATAACTTCTATAATATAACGTACACCCATGTGACCAGCTGAACTCAAACCCGCAATCACTATCACCATAATACGTATCTCTGCGCACCGAGATTCCCTTTCACTATTATTCTTATTATTTGCGCCCATTTGTTATGATTTTTAGATGCATATTAGCTAATATGGCGACTATAAAGTTGCAAATTCTGTTTTAGAATTCAGAAAAACTTCTTGGTTTTTCTTGGTCATAACCCTTTGATTTTTAATAGCTGCAGAGGAAACAGTCTGGTGGTATTGAATCACAGATCTTGGTGGCCAATTATGAAGTCCATTTTGTGAGATAACCAATTCACCTAATTTTCTACATTACTGATATATTTGCAGTAACCGTTTGTTCAAATTATGTATATTTTGTTTTCATAGATTTTTTGAATTTACGAAAAAACTCATTTAGCATGTCGGGGTTGCACGCCCAAAAAATATCTTTACTCATTTTTAAATGATATCCGAAGATGACACCTCATTATGATCTACAGCAGATAGTGAGTTTTTTCAGATCTAACGAGACCTCGTGAATCACTTGAGGTGAGGCTCAGACCAGTTATGGTCTTTCTTTATTCACGTAAAAGTCTGACGAAAAATGAATTTCATTATTAGAGGAGCTGATTTTTTGATAAGAATTTGACTTACTTTCCAGCATCTCTAGAATCAAATCAGAAAACTCTCAGCATGAATGCAGAATAGATAATATTGAACTCCTGAAACTGCATTCAGCATCGACAGGCATGCAATCAGACCAAAGAAGAGTATAATTGAAGAATAAGCAACAAGCTTATAGATGTTCTAGTGGATCGTGCCAGTTTTGGTCGATGGCAAAGAAACAACTCCTCTCATTCAAGTTCATAGAAGAGAATGGTTCACTTGCAACTACACCAAAAGTAAAAACCGATTTCTTTGTGCATATATCCGCTGCTGACTCGACTATCGGGAACCTCAAACAATTTCAATTGTTTAGGAATCTATAATTCCAAAGAAGCAACTTAACTAGACAGGATTCCTGCCGTTGTATTCGAAAAGTGTTCAGCGGAGCTTACAATTGAGATGTTCACTATTTCAGACGGGAAAGTAATTTTTCCTGATTTATGTAAGTGCAGCCTATGCCAAATAACAGGATGAGGTATTTTGTATTGAACTATCACCCAAACGCTATAATATCCATTTTGTCCAAAGTCATGGATGCAGCTATCAATCTTGAAATTGTTAGATACCTGCAGAGCAAAAGTCTTATCAGTGACAGACAATATGGCTTAACACCGTTCAACAGGTTGTGCGTCGCAAGTGTGGATAAGGACTAATGAGCGCTGTGGAGAATCTAGGTCAGTTGGTCTGGACATATCCAAGGCTTTTGATTGTATCTGGCATCTTTTGCATCCAAGAACCCTATCCGCCTTTGGTGAGGTACGGGGACTTGGAATTACTTCACGTATCATACGTGCACCCTAACCTTCCATGTCATGTATTGCTTTTTATAATCCTGATATTAATCTCGTCCAACTTTGCCATCTTTCCGACACCCACATCACCTGTACCTCATTAATGTCTATTATCAATTCAGCCATCCTCTAAACACATATCTTTTTCGCCTAGATCAGATCACGTATGATCTGAAAGGCTCCGGCAACAGAATCATCATTACAATGGATTCTAATGCCAAATTCCCACTTTGGTTTTCCTCTACCCGCGACCTTCGTAGGTCTCTTCTCGAGCATTTTATAGCCCGTCAGGACCTTACTGTCGTCAACGAACCTGACAATCTTCCCACCTTTTCCTCCTCTAACGGTGAATCTAATATCGACTTGACACTCGCCAGTCCTGCGGTCTTTGACTGTATCACTGGGTGGAGCGGTAAGGAAAATTGGAGTACCAGTGACCACCGTCCTGTAGTATTCCATGTTTCCTCCAGCGCCAAACCCGATTTTTCATCGACTAATTCATGTGGCCCCAGATACGTTCCTAGGAACGCAGACTGGGACCTTTTTCAACTTGAGATGGAAAGTCGGCTTCTTAACCTTCTCCTTTCCTGCCTAAACGAGCCCGAACTAAACTCTCTAATTCGCACATTTACCCAAAATATCCACGAAGTGGAACCCCAACCTTTTCTTCCTTAAGACCAGCTTGAACCGTAAAAGGAGAAAGTTCAATCTCGTCGCCGCGGCGACCGACAACCTCTGGTTGATACTTATGCTGCCGACGTCCGGCAAGCTTTGAACCTTTACACCTCCACCATTCACCAAGCAAAATTCCTCAACTGGCAACAATTCGTCAGAACTGAAGCCAAACGGAGCCCGTGGTCAGTCGTCTATAAAACAGTTACTAAACGCATCTCGGCTCCGTTAACCTTTTTTACGTAAAAACCCCTCATGCTCCACACCATACTCTCCCGTCTCATCCCCTTCGTCGACGTTGCAGGGGACTCCCTCCCACTACCCCTGAACTCTTTACGATGGAAGAGCTTGAAAAAGCCACAAGTAACAACTGTGCCCCGGGCCCTGATTCAATACCAGGTTTCATTATTGAGAAAGTTTGGGAAACAAACCCCTACGTTCTGTTGTCCCTGTACAACACATGCCTCAAACTTTCAATATTGTCGAGCGCATCGAAGAAGGGCAGGATCTGCCTCTTGCTAAAATCAAAAGACAAGTCTCTAGACGATCCGAAATCCTATCGCCCAGTTTGCCTGTTGAATAAGATGGGCAAGCTCTTCGAACAACTTATCCTCGCAAGAATCGCCCCCTCTACTCTGTCTCAGGACAATAATCAGAGAATCAGTTCGGCTTTCGCACTGGTAGATCGACTGAAGATGCCGTCAGACGGGTCGTCAATCCTGCTAGAGAGGCGGACAGCCCTACGTGGCTGCCCTGTTTGCCGACATCGATGGGGCCTTTGACTACATGTGGGGGCCGGCAGTAAAACGTCGACTCAGGTCGGCACTGCCAGGCTCTGGTTATCTCAGGCTCCTGAATTCATTTCTATCCAACCGCTCTATTACATTAAGTCAAATTGCACCTACGATCGTGAAGTTAATAGAGGATACCCCCAAAGATAGGTTCTAGGAACGTCCCAGAACCTTTGATTACCGTTGAGTATCACCTCCATAGATGCCAGAAAATCGATTCTTTGAACGAAGATCTCAAAAATATAATCAAACGGAATCTGGTACAATTCAATTCCTCGAAGACAACTGTTTCTCGAAAAACTCAGTTCATGACTTCTGACTTGATAATGAAAAACTAGGTGCTTCAGCCAAAGGATTCTATGCATCTTCTTGTCGTGACGTCATTTCTTCAGTCTATTTGCGGAAACATGTGACTGACATTGCGAAGTATGCTGCAAATAAGCTGGGATATTTGTTCAAGGCTCGGAAATATTTCTCTGCAGCTCGGGTTCTGCTACTCTTTAAATCCCAGATCGGACCAGGACTAAAATACTGCTCTCATGTTTGAGAGCTGAGCTCTCAAGTATACGTTACAATTTTTGGATTCCATCCAGAAAAGGGTAGAATACGACTGATTAACCGCTCAACCCTAACAGCCAGTTTTCACTCGTTGGAATATAGAAGGAGAGTTGCCGACTTGTGCTTGTTCTATAGATATTATCAAGGTCGATGCTCCACACAACTGAAGGAAATGATACCAGCTGCAGCCAGATTCGCACGCGGCACGCTGCTCAATGAGCACATTCTTGTGCAGTTGAACTTATAACTCGGGGAACTTCTCTTTATCAGAACTCATTCTTCCACCGAATTGACTAGTAACGGAACACGCTTACAGCTGATGTATTTCCATCTTTACCAGTTCAAGACGAGTGTGAACAGAATACAACTTTCTGTTCGAGGCAACAATTAGGTGATATAGCTTTCTCTTTCTTCGGGCGGTCAAAATAAAAAAGCAAAACTTATTGAATTTCATGGAAAAAGTCCTTACAAAGAAGGAAGGGATGTCTTGAAAGGATGAAATGAATGATCTTACTGACCAAATATTGATAAAATATCTTTAAATAAATATAACCGTCATGAACAGTCAAAATCTTGACCCTTTGCTCTTTTTTGGAACAAGGTTATATGGACAAATACCAAACGATATGATGGCAAAGTCAACTTTTCAGATGTTCAGAGCAATTAGTTGTTTTAAGGGGCAGTTAGTAATGCGTACTGTTTGTTTTCAAATCGTGAAAAAATTTCTACAAAAGTCCAATCTTTCCACTCTATATATTCAATTATGTGAAATCGGAACGAACTTCCTTTCAGAAAAGTTGTCCATAGGAAAGGATATTATATCTTTATTTGCATCAGTCCACTCAAACGACAGGACCAGTCACAATGTCAACAACGCTGTGTATAGGGAAAATGCAAAAAATGAACGAATTTTATCTTAGGCGACGCCTCAGGTTGTTGCTGATATTGGATATCTCTCGCACATCAATAAACTTTAATATTTTTCGTGCTGTTCGAATTTCTGGTAAACAGGGTGGAATGATTCAATATCAAATAAGAGTAAGAGACAATCGAACTGTATCGGGTTGAAAGATGTTGATTCAGTCAGAATTTCAACAAGATATTCGAGAGTGAAATGTCTTGAACAATTGAGCAGCTGAGTATAGGGGAGATTGCGTTAGGTTCTCGTCTAGATAGCTATTCGATAAGTATGAATTGACGTTGAAACGAAGCAACAAATTTATATAACTCGTACATTATTGCATACTCTTACTCGAGTGCCTTACATTTCTTCTTGATGTTTTCATTTCAAAAGTTTTTATCAGCAAGTATTTTTATGAATCATATTAGAATCAGTTTTGAATATTTAGTGCTCCAACCAATTTATACTGAATTACGTTCTTGAATAACAATTTCAATTATAAACTTCGATTTTTTATTATCTCAAAATTATAGAATACAAGTTTTATGAATCGTTGGCACACACAAAATATGTTATTATTATCCTGATACACCTAGATCTTCTGTGAAGATTCCTCAGAAGCATTTTCAGCTTGTGCGAGTTAGGAGTTCAGTTGTGTTCTTGTTTGTCCACCTGAACAGGATTCGAACCCGGACCTTCCGGCCACGAGCCCAATGCTCTATAACTGAGCTGTCCGCACTTATTTGTTAAAAGGTAAAGATGCCTCTAAAAATATTAAATTTTCAAAAAGTAACTGATTGCACGGTTTTAGACAGATTGGACATCTACCGATAACATCCAGTTTGAATTGTTTTGAGTTTCATACAAAACGTTTTCTGAAACACTGTTGAGAATGTCAGATTGTTTGGTAACTAAATAGAAGTTGTGAAAAATTTTGTTTTTTTTTATTGGAATCAAAGTGCAGCTAAAGCTAATCGTATGCTTGTGGAAGTTTAAGGTGATAATGCTCAAACTGACAAGTCAAGTAGAGAATGGCGTTAAAGATAAAGCTCGTCACAGGTAAAATATTGAAGTGGGTGAATTATAGACATTACTCGACAAAAATCCGAGTTTAACGTAGTACGTCTCTGCATTTACATTAGGAGTGACCCAACAAGCAGTGTCTGAACGTTTGAAATCTATAAGCCTGATTAAAAAGCACGGCAATTAAGTTCTTTATGAATTGAAACCAAGAGATCTGGAATGCGATTATTTTCTTGTGAGCAGCTGCTTCGGAGGCCAAAAATTGTTTTTTTTTTACACCAGGTAGTGACTGGTGACGAAAAGTGAATATTCTACGACAACACAATAAAATACTACAAAATTTGAATATCAAAACAAATTAAAATATGTTTGTCTTCTACAATTTTAATTTCAAAAAAATTTTTATTCCAAAAACTTTTAGAATTAAATTAATGTCTAAAATAAGCACCGCTTACATTTAATAGACGTATATAATCAAAACTCAATATATAATGTCAAATGGAATAAATAAACCAACAGATATACGAAAGTCATTAAAATTAATAAATAAATATTTGAAGGAGATAAAATTTTGTTTCTGGTCTTACCTTTAAGAACACCAATTGCCTTTTAAAAACATGAACACACCTTAAGGACTTCTCAAAGAATATAATTTATTTGAAATATTTAATATATTTAAATATTCGAATAAGTTAATTCAGAAATCTCTCAAAACATGCACTATATCTTCAAAAAACAAATATAATTCTAAGCAATCCCTTCTTCGGTCCTAAATAATATTCCAAATATCAAAATCAAAAAACTAACCTATATCAAGAACGCACACGTGCAAAGAAACGAATGTTTCGAAACACAGATCAACTTTATAATTCAAGATTGATCTATGTTCTAACAAAATCAAAGAACTGTGTAAGTTATTTTTAAGGCTTATTTAAATTCATTGACATTCCATAATGAGATTTATTGAAGCCAAAAATATTGTTTTAGACATTAATTTAATTCTAAAAGTTTTTTGAATAAAAATTGTTTTGAAATTAAAATTGTAGAAGACAAACATATTTTAATTTGTTTTGATATTCAAATTTTGTTATATTTCTTCTATCAAGTAAAAAGCCTTTCTATTTTATTTTATATATAATATATAATTATATTTTGGCTTCAATAAATCTCATTATGGAATGTCAATTAATTTAAATAGGCCTTAAAAATAACTTACACAACTTTTGTGCTAGCTGTTTGTTCTCTGCCATAAAATCAAGAAGATAATAACGAAAGTTGAAATATTCGAAACCTAAATTTGCTCCATCTTGAAGCTCATTGTGAATAAATATAAAAGTAAACATTTAATTTAAAATCCCACAGTTTCTGTCACTTAATAACTTTGGGTATTAGTACGTTTTTTTTAATCTAACGAATTAACTCAATTTATAATAAGTAATCTAGTAACAATCGAGAAAATTAAGCCTGATTTTTGAAACATCGAATATCGCGATATGTTGTTCATTTATGGATTTGCGAATGGATCCTTCAGCAGCGATTCAAGAGTACGGTTCGCATTATCACAATAGACGACAACCAAATAGAAATACATTTGTACTAGTGTTCAGGAGATTAGGAGAAACAGGCTCATTTGGTGGTTTCTGAATCAGAGAAGGTGGTCGAAATATTCAGCAAGGCCAGCATGCACCGGCTATACTTCAAGCAGTCCAGGAGGATCCCACAAGTACTTGAATTGGTTGTAAATTGAGGATTCATCATTCTACAGTGCACAGAGAACTAAAAAAAAGTTACATCCAATTCAGGATGCAGGATCGGTAAGCTGTAGATGTTGAGACTAATATTTTGTAGGTGGTACCTGAATAAGTTAGGAGAGCAAGGAGGAGGATAGGGTGTTATGGACTAATGAGGCCACTTTCACGAAATCGGGTATGATAAATTGCGAAATAACCGTGTATGGGGAAGAGAAGACCCCCATGCGACTATTGTTTTTCATTTCCAACATAAGTTAAGTGTCAAAGTGCGGTTGGGAGTCATGGGAGGTGAACTTTTCGGACCAGTAATACTTCCCGATCGCCTCAACGCTGAAGAATTCATTATATTAATTCAAAGCAGCTTAACAGAGATATTGGATGAAATACCCTTTTGCTAACAGATAAAATGTCTGGTTTCAAATAGATGTCTGCCCAGCTCATAATAGCTGGAATGTACGGAACTTAATGAATGAATATTTTGGTGTTCAATGGATTGGAAGGTACGGTCCGGTAAGATGTCCACCAAGGAGACCCGACCTTACACCTTTGGTTTTTCATGTCTGGAACAACTTGAAAGGAAAAGTATATCAAATTTGCGTTCAGGCTCGAGAGGATCTGATCGAAAGAATAAAATTGTGTTGTTCAAAGATGTGTCAGAAACGTTGTAAACTTCGCAGTGTTGTAGATTCAGTGCGAAAATGATGTGTCAAATGTATTGAATGAGTCGGTGGACATTTCGAACAATTGTCATAAGTGGTAGTAGCCTGTTTTTCAAATTTTGTTATATTTCTTCTATCAAGTAAAAAGCCTTTCTATTTTATTTTATATATAATATATAATTATATTTTGGCTTCAATAAATCTCATTATGGAATGTCAATTAATTTAAATAAGCCTTAAAAATAACTTACACTGTTCTTTGATTTTGTTAGAACATAGATCAATCTTGAATTATAAAGTTGATCTGTGTTTCGAAACATTCATTTCTTTGCACGTGTGCGTTGTTGATATAGTTTAGTTTTTTGATTTTGATATTTGAAATATTATTTAGGACTGAAGAAGGGATTGCTCAAAATTATATTTGTTTTTTGTAGATATAGTGCATGTTTTGAGAGATTTCTGAATTAACTTATTCGAATATTTAAATATATTAAATATTTCAAATAAATTATATTCTTTGAGAAGTCCTTTAAGTGTGCTCATGTTTTTAAAGGGCAATTGGTGTTCTTAAAGGTAAGACCAGAAACAAAATTTTGTCTCCTTTAAATATTTATTTATTACTTTTAATGACTCTCGTATATCTGTTGGTTTATTTATTCCATTTGACATTATATATTGAGTTTTGATTATATACGTCTATTAAATGTAAGCTGTGCTTATTTTAGACATTAATTTCTAAAAGTTTTTTGAATAAAAAGTTTTTTGGAATTAAAATTGTAGAAGACTAACAGATTTAATCTGTTTTGATATTCAAATTTTGTAATATTTCTTCTATCAAGTAAAAAGCCTTTTTCTATTTTATTTTATATATAATATAGAATTATATTTAGGCTTCAATTTAGGCTGCTTATTTTAGACATTAATTTAGTTCTAAAAGTTTTTTGAATAAAAAGTTTTTTGGAATTAAAATTGTAGAAGACAAACATATTTTAATTTGTTTTGATATTCAAATTTTGTTATATTTCTTCTATCAAGTAAAAAGCCTTTTTATTTTATTTCATAAAATACTACGCTTTGCCCGGACAATCGTTACCATAGACCTCAATCAAGATTCAGGGTTCGAAAGTTATGCTGTGTATCTGGTGGGACCAAGAAGGCGTTGTGTACTTCAAGCTTCTAAAACATAGTGATTCAATTATGGGTGATCGGTACACAGATTGAAATTACATTGTTTAGACCGTGCATTATAAGAAAAGCGGTCGAAATATAAGAATAGACATGAAAAAGTTATTCTTTTCGATGAGGATGCTCGGACTGACGTCGCAAAAGTTGTCACAAAATATTTAAAAACCATCAAATGGGTTATCTTACCGCATCCACCGTATTCTCCGGACATTTCTCTTTCTGACTGCTGACTGTTTCGACGGATTCATCATGATTTGGCAGTCACCGCTTCGATTCTCCCGAAAATAAGATTCAAAATTGGAGCGCCTCAAAAGACAAGAAGTATTTTCGAGGCAGGATTTGGAAATTGCCTGAGAGGTGGGGAAAAGTATTAATGGATGAACAATATTTTGATCGATTTCTTAATTCATTATCTTTTGAAGTAAACAAATTTTTTAAAGTAGAAAAACAGACAGAGTTAATTTGTACTTCCAATAGATTGACATAAATTAAATTTCTATAGTCATACATTATATTTATTATTTTCATTATACACTATTTTGAAAATTTCACAACAGATTATAAATAGTGCAGATTTCTGTTTTTTCATTCTACGCGTGAAATTTTTGAATTGTCCACTGTAGGGATAAATCTATTCATTTTCTATGTAGAGAGTTGCAAATATGAAAGTTTGTCTCTTTTTCTGAAACTCATTATATATTCATTAAATCACGTTCTGAATGAGCATCCAGTTTGACCTATATATTTGTTTTTGCAAATTGAATATTTTTGTTGGAAAACTGCCAATTCATGCATATTTGGGATGGGTTTTTCGCACTAAATGATAGAGATGAAATTTTATTTTGAGGTTTGAGGGCAAAAATAAAATCTAATTTCGACTGACTATTAGCCATAGCTTTTCCAATATGAGGTTTCATGTTGAATATCTAGCAGCAATCTGGGCAGCTGTCACTTTTGAAATTGTCATCTTTTGACATTTGATAAGTAAAAACTATGCTATTACTGAAAATAGAACGATACACGCTTCAGCAACTCACTGAAATTGTTAAAATTCACTAAAGAATTGTGAAGATTTTGCAGTCACAGTTCGCAAAACTAAAGCACTTTTGGGTCGTCGGTATCTTCTCGGCCGGTAATTGTGAAACTGGTGGAAAATTTGTGCTGTTGGGACAAGTTAGTGATATGAAGCACCCAAATCGTGTGCGTCGCTCAAGAACAACTGAGAGTATTGCTGTTGTAGCAGTATTGTTGACGAAAACCCAGGTTTGTCGATTCCTCGTCGATCTTTGGAATAAGGCCTTCCACAAACGACCTTACACCGTATTTTAATTGAAGACTTAGGTCTTAAGTCTTTTAAAGCTCAGGTAACACAAGTACTCAAGCCGGTCGATTATCAGCAAAGATCATCTTCGCTGATTGGGTCCTTGAAATAATGCATCAATATGATGAAAAATCATCTTCAGTGATGAGGCTCATTTTAACTTCGGAGGCTATGTGTATAATCCAAATTGTTTGAATGTTTGAATGTTTGTTGAAAAGCCTCTCCATCCTCAACGTGTCATTGTTTGGTAGTCAACCCATTGAACAGGTTAAAAAATTCAAGTACCAATAGAAGATTGGACCCAGATCCGGAAATAAAGATCAGAATAGAACAAGCAAAAAACGTGTTCCTGAAAATGCGAACGTTCTTTGTTTCGAAAAACTTGAATCTCGCTCTCCGCTTCCGCATGGTGAAGTGCTATGTTTACAAAGAGTCTGTCAATGGAAACATCCCATTGTTAAATTGACATTACTCACGAATGGCAGCCACCGTTTATTTGTGATATTGACAGTTGTATTTGTCAATGTCCACCATTTAATCATGAAAAAGTACACACTCCAAAAACGTTTACAAATAATCCAAATTCATTAATATATTCATTAATTTTACACTTCATGCTGTTACAGTGCCAGTGAGACAAAGAAATGCAAAAAGAGAATATTGCTGCCTTAACTGAACATTTTCTTGAAGACCAAAATTTATCAATTTCTCGACGTTCGCAAGAACCAGGCATCTTCCAAACGTCTTCGTGGCGAATTTTACCAAAAAGACCTTGGTTTACATCCATACAAAATTGTTTTAACCCAAGAACTAAAACCAAAAAATAATTTAAAGCGTTGTGTATTGGTGCTTAGAAAAAATCGGAAATGATGGACCGATAAATTATCCGTCTCGTTTCTGCGATTTAACTCCATTGGACTTCTTTCTTTGGAGAAATATGAAGTCATTGGTTTACAGCAATCATCCAGCAAATTTAGACGATTTACAGATCAATATTGAACGAGTAATTGCCAACCTAATTTATGTGAGAGAGTCATGGAAAATTGATTTCGACGACTTCAGTCCTGCCAGCGTTTCCGTGTTAGACATTGTACTTCATAATGAAACAAAAAATTCCATATTTTTCAAATAAATAATGTGTTTTATTTTCAAAACAAAATGGGGTCCTGTTAATGAAAGACCCTTTAGTATCTTGTTATACGGCTTGGAAACATGGAAGTTAACTTTACGCCGTTTAGAAAACTTCGAGATGTGGATATTTCGCTGTGAATTCCGTGGATAGACCATATAAGAAATGAACAAGCTCCGAGAAGAATGAATGTGGATCGAGAACTTTTGGACATAACTAAGAAGACAAAAACAGCTTACCCTGGCCACGTACTAAGACATCAGAGATATAATTTCCTGAGGCTGATAATGGAAGGAAAGAAGCGGAGTCCAGGTAGACGGCAAATGACGTGGTTAAGAAATATTAAAGAATGAACCGGCTTAAACTTCCAATCACCAATAAGAAAAGCACTGGATACACAATAATTTGAAGAATTCATCGCCAACCTTCGCTAGAAGACGGCACCTTAAGAAGAAGACTAGTTAAGAATTAACATAAATAGAGGTTAATTCTTGATAAAAGGTATATAAAATTATTGAAGTTAAATCATTAAATATAATTTTTTGGAATTTAATATGTAGAAGGCTAATATCAAAATATTTAAATAAGTTAAGAATTAGTTTGTGTTCTGATAAGGCTTTGGTACTGTGTCCTTACGCCACTTTAATGACGTCACAGGACTGTTAATTTTCGACACAACAATGAGAAGGTGGCCGAAACCAATCTGAATGAAGATTTCTTTCCTACTTAAGCGGCAATTAACTCAGAACACCTTTTGGTTCCCAGCCCAAGGCTCTAACTATTGAGATATCGGCACTAAACGGTAGAAAGCAAATTCCGAAAGATCTTTCAAAAAATAAAAAAAAAAAATTTAAAGTCAAAAATCACTCGAGCACTCGAGAAAATCATAACCTGAAAACTTCACTGAACAATATATCATATATGGAAAGGATTCGAGTATCCCTATCTCTAGATTTCCCCTTGACAATATTTTTCAGGACATGGGACAAATTAGGTAGAATGTGTTTTTCAATTCATTCTACAAATCCCATTGAAGGAAACTCGTATCTCTGAAAACTCTCTATGTAGGGATGTATGAGTAACTCGCACATCTATACCAAAAATATTCTATTTTCGTTTCGAAAGTTATAACAACGGTATAAGAGTTTTAGGTAACGATCGGAAACTCCACTTTATAAGTGAAGGCTTACGCTCTAATTTCGGCAAAAATAATGACTTTGAAAGTTGAGAACTTCGGTCGGAGTTGCGGCAGAAATTTCTAACGCACTTTTGGTGTCATTCGGAGGTATCTCTGGGAGGGTGGCGATTTTTAATTCATTTATGGAATTATTCTCAGGAGCGTGGTACTTTACGGAAAAAACGTGGGGATTTCTGCTGAATTATGCATCAGAGAGTTTCATATGATAATAGCGAAGAAAATGTAGATTGGGGGCAGTGACGGGAGCAATGAATTTTGATGTGTGATAGCTGAACCGCTGATCATTTAGGCCGCAATATGGCTCATTCCAATTTAATATTTCCAGGTCTTAATATCTCGAATCCCACTGAAAAAAAGGATTCCAGAATTAAATGCTTTTCCATTTCCGCTAATGTTTATTTAATTGCAGCAATTGTTTCGTCATACCATTCATCAGGTGAGTAATACTACTGACTATACTTTTAAAAGAGGTGTTCTTAAATACTGAACTCTGTGGCGTGATAGATATATCGATAATTATTGAGAAATTCTTGATTATTATACAAAAAGCTTAAGTAGAGTAGATTTAATATCATCCCATTTAATTCCTAGAAATCAAAACGGGCCTAAACACCAGTTAAGTAACGGAAATATTTGTCCTTCTGATTTTTCGTAGAAACCTATCAGAAACATTTTAGCCGTTTCAAGACGACAACAGTCGAATGTCGTCTTGGAATTTACCTAACAAACAATTCTCTCACTACAGTTAGCCAAAAAGTTTCACAGCTGAACACATCCCTCGAAGCCGTTCGTTGGCCCTCTCTTCGTGCTTCGCCCAAACTGTCACGCAATATTCCTCATCGAACACTAAGTTTTGATTCCATACACAATCTCTAGAAGTAAGTTCTAATCACATTTCTCGTTGTCTCTCAAGGTACAATCAAACAGTCCTCTCATCTAAGTTAGCCATAAAACACCCTTGAAAAAACATCCCCAAAACACTCGCATTTTGTCGCTTACCCAAAAAGCACAAAATAAACCACTCGCGAGTTTTAAGTTATCTTAAATTATGAAACACATTTATTCTACTCTTGAATTATTTCATATTCGCATTTCACTTTAATCTTCCTAGGAACTCTCTCTCTTAGTAACCCATAACGCAGTAAAGACCTGGAAGTGAATGTATTATCTACATTATTTATTTGTAATTAGATATAAATTTGTGAAAAGTGAACCCAAAAGTGAAACCAATCAAAGTGAATTCGGTGAAGTGAACAACGGTGAAAAAACTCAAAGAAGAACTATTCCAATAACAAAATAGTGTTTTCACCGCAATTGAGTTCGATACTACACCGAAACAACTCCCTCAGTTTGGCTAAACAATTCAAACTTGTTGAGTTGTAATATATGTATTTAGGCTATAAATAAACTATTAATTTCAACCTCACTTGAAGTATGCTTAATCAAGAATTTCCATACTAATTGATTAACGTTCAATTAATTACTTCCGAAAAATTCAAGAAGGTATCTCGACATACCAAGCAATTCTTTGCAAAAATATATTTCACAACATACAGAGGGCAAAAACTGAACAGGTTGCTGAATTTTAAACGAAAAAACAATTATGAAATCTCACACAAAACCAATAATTCACTTGGAAAATTCATAAAAAACAACAAAAACAAAATTTCTGAGAACAGGAAATTAGGAGTCTACAAGTTGACTTGCTGTAACATGCCCATTTGTGTATGTTGGCCAGACGAGAAGATCATTCCAGACAAGAATAGGGAAACACGAAAAATGTTGTACTAAAAACAAACCAAATTCAGCCTATGCCAATAATTTATTTGACACTAGCCGTACATGTGATAGCAGTTCTTTAAATTAGAAACATTAAAAACTAATAGATATAATAAAAACCAAATTTTATGAAATGACATGATATGAATAGATAGATCTGTTCTTCTTAATGTTTTCATATGAAATTCAAGAATTCCTCGAAAATTGTTGAAATATCTTTCACCCAACCATTCTATCCGCAGAGTTTAGTAGAGGGTTTTCCAATAAGATGTTTCATTTTGAATAGCCCTCTAATGGACAGCGGTCACTTTTGAAGCTGTCATCTTTTGACATTTGATAAGTAAATGAATTTGATAGTAATGATGTATCATTACTAAAAATGGAATGATACACGCTTGAGTAATGCAATGAAAATTGTTAGGATTCACTACAAGAATAATAAAAATTTTGCAGTCACAGTTCGCAAAACTGAAGCACTTTTGGGCCGTTCTGAAACAACTTCTCAGCCTACAATGGTGAAACTGGTGAAGCTGTTGGATTAAGTTAGTGATATGAATAATCGAAACCGTGTACATCGCTCAAGAACAACTGAGATTATTGCTGCTTTAACGCGTATTGTTGACGAAAACCCAGGTTTGTCGATTCTTCGTCGATCTTCGGAATTACGCATTCTACAAATGACACTATACCGTATTTTGCATAAAAACTTAGGTCTTAAGACTTTTAAAGTTCAGTTAACACAAGAACTCAAGCCGCTTGATCACAAGCAACATCGTATCTCCGCCGATTGGGTCCTTGAAATGCATCAAAAGGATCCGGACTTTCATCGAAAAATTATCTTCGGTGATGAGCAGAATTGTCGAATTTGGAGCTCGAAAAATCCAAGAATGATTGTTGGAAAGCCTTTCCAACCTCAATGTGTCACTCTTTGGTGCGGTTTTTGAGCTGGTGGTGTGATTGGACCTTATTTATTAGAAAACGAGGCTGGTGCGACTTCGGTGAATAGATTGCGCTACTGAGCTATGATTAATGATTTTTCATAGGCCGACGTTTATTTTCAATAAGGCGGCGTTACCTGTCACACAAGCAATGAAACAATCACAATTTTGAAGAGAAGATTACAAGATCTTGGGATTTCACATCTTTAGACTTCTTTCTTTAGGACCACGTAAAAGTTAAGATCTACGTCCTACTCAGCAGTCGATTCAAGACCTTAAAGATAGAATTCGTGAAGTAATCAAGGACATACAGCCGCAAATGTGCGAATTGGTCATGGAAAATTTCATGGAAAGGATATAGTCCTACAACTTTAGCCGTGGTGGCCATTTGGCTGATATCGTTCTCCTTTGTTAATGGCACACCTTCCTATTCATAACGAAATAAACGTCCATTAATTTCTTCTGAAATATACTCGTTTTCTTTCAATATCAAAATGAAACCCCTTATCTGAAAACCCTTTATATGAGTGTGGATAGCTCAGCGGGAGAGCATCGGACTCGTGACCGGGAGGTCCAGGGTTCGAATCCTATTCAGGTAGAAAAGAAATTTTCTAGTTGGACGGGTATCTGCCACCATTTCACTGTTGGGTCAAAAATTAACAGTGCTGTGACCTAAAGTGGCGCAAGATCGCAGTAACAAAGCCTACACAGAACACAACTGAACTCCTAACTCGCACAAGCTGAAAAAAGCTTCTGAGGGATCTTCACAGAAGATCTAGGAGTATCAGGATAATAATAAAATAAAAAAATAAAAAAAATAAAAAATGAGAATACCTCGTTGAATTGAAAAGTGAGTAGTAAAACTCACCTAATGAAGTCATTGACAAAACATTATTTGTAATCAATTAAACATTAGTGGAAATTGCGAATCGTTTAATTTTTAAGTTCAAGATGAATGACCGAAATAATCAAATAGTTAAACCAAAGGATATTTGTACAATAAATTGGTACATAGTTAATAGAACTTAGAAATCAAATGAAGAAATCTACTTCTTTTATACGAGGGCCTTTATTTTCTTCTTAAACTGTACACTACCAAACTCATATAAAATTAATTGATTGCATAAGGTAATCAATTTTTAACATAATGGAAAAAACTTACTGTGTTCTTCTATATGAAATAACTTATTATTTTAAAAATATATGTTTTTACGTGTTGTTTCACCTTTGGTTCTTACAAATTGATCAGGAATGCAACGCGTACTAAACATCAAATGTAATTCAAATATATTTACACCGAAATACTGGGTGATAGAACAGCTGAATATCAAACCAATCTTTCCTTCATTTTCCGTATCGTACAGCGTTTAGTTTACCGCCGTATTTAGCTTATTGTTCCAATATTGAGAAACAACAAACAAGAGCAAAGTAATTAATCGCAATTATTTACTACACTGTGTTTATGTGGATTGTATTTAAGTATTATGATGTTAAACTTTAGAATGCTCTGTAGTTAACTCGATGATAAACTAAACTAATGAAGCTGATGAATTGAAGTGAACTCGAACATTTTAACGATTATATTATATTTTGGCAACACTGTATATGATACAAGCTAAAGGTATGATAGTTACACAATCCATCCATATTCCTCATCTGTAATACTTCATTTTTTTCTGTTGAATTTTGTTTCAGCTTCTAATACATTTTTTTTAATCGGAAGAATCTCAGAATTCAGGTTGTTTCATGATCGCATGGCACTGAAGTCTAATTCCACATAAAGATTAAATTTGTTCTATTACTGAATAGACGTTGCCGAGATTCTAGTACTTTTTTCTATTTAATGAGAATTTTACTTTGTTTCAATTTCACACTTTTTTCCAGCCAGCTTTTCTTGGATAAATTTTACCTGGTTCGACCTTTTGGTTAATCCCGAATTTTTGGCCTGGACGAATTCAACGTGTGCAAGTTTTCTTGAATGCATGAGTGAAATCGATACTTTGTAGTGTGGGTTTGCTTCATCGATGTCTTCGGATATCAGGACATTGAAGAGGTTGTGAATGTCGTCAATTACCTTAAAGGTGAGTTAAGTTAAGTAATCAATTAATATTAAATAAGGTTATTCTGATTCTGACTGTTTGTTTTGTTATTATATTACAACAATTGTTCCGCTAACACAGTAGTATCTTCAGGTAGGTTCTTACTTTTTTGAAAAACCACCTACCTGAAGATGGTATTGTGTTATCGAAACGACTTTTGTAATATAATAACAATAAAAATTTGCAAAAATCAGAATAAATTTATTTAGTATGGACTAATATGAATGTTCATCAAGTGAAGATTAGTCCAATTGAATAATTTGTCTGTCAGATCTATTGACCGTATTGTATTTCAAGTGTTTTAATGTTCTCTTTTATTGTCAAAACAACAGAAAACACAAATGTAACATACAAGGTTATCGATTTTGTGCTTCAGAAAGTACACGTCAATAAAACACTCTTTCATACAGAATATCGATCAAATTTGTATTTCAATATAATGCTTGGACCTTGCCGTTATGTGTGGAATACAACATCATTTAAATGTCCTCCGCGTGATCTCGTTCAAGACTCGATCCTTGTGAGGTAATTTTCGATGACTCGCAGACAAATTTGGGGCAATATCTCACCAATAACTTGATGGACGTTAGTTTTCAGATCGTCAATAGTCTGAGGATTATTAGAATGAACATGATCCTCCACATAACCCCACAAAAAATCCAAAGTCCATAAATCACAAGATATTGGTGGTCCTGGGAATTTTGCTTGCAATAAAGCCAAAACGGTCGTGTTGTAAGGCTTGTTGCACCATCTTGCTGGAACCACATCTCATCCAATTCCTTATCATTTCAGGCCAAAAAAAATGGGTAATCATTTGGCTATAGCGATGAGAATTGACGGTTTTAGTGACACCTCCATTTTCAAAGAAGTACGGGCCAATCACTCCTCCAAACCAAATTACACACCATACAGTGACTTTTTGTGGATGTAATGGTCTCTCAGCAGTTATATGAGGATTTTCACTGCCCCAGATGCGAAACTTTTGCTTGTTTACATAGCTACACATTGAAAAATCTGCTTCGTCGCTAAAAAAAATTCGAAATTCAAACGTAGTTGTTCAAGCACCCAATCAGCATATGTTCTACGCATTCTATGGTCAGCTGGCTTTAGTTCTTGTGTCAACTTAACCTTAAAGGGACGGAGATGTAAAATACGCCATAGCGTGCCGTAAGAGAGGATCAAAAGTTGCGCGCGCGCGATGAATTGATAAATTTGGAACTTCTTCAATATTTTTACTTACAATAGAGATATTTTCGGTCGAGCGTGCATTTCGATTAAGTATGGGCCTCAATACATCAGTAACAAATTCAGTCTCTTCGAATGATTACACTGTGTTACCATTTGTACGCTCATGTCGCTCATAATTTGCCCGTAATGCACGAAACGTAATTACTGCAGAATAATTGTTTTTATAGTAAGTTTTCACAAAGTTCATACGTTCAGCAGTAGATAAGCGATCCATTTTGTTAAATGGCTAATCTTCAACTAAACATATGAGGCTTCGGATCACACTTCTGTTCGACTTGTCATTGAAATGCGAACGCGAAATGGACAACTCGTTGTAAAATACAATAGGATCAGGTAGTAATATTCATTTGGATAAATTATAGGTTACAGTGTATTCACAAATATGTTCTTTTGCACCAGAAAGTTTCTTATCTATTATTTGATTCGCAAAAATAATAAGAGCTTTATTTGCCTACTACTTGGTTCATTTCTAAATTATTTGATGATAATATATTTTGATTTCATGTGCTTAGGGAAATGTATAATTAATTTTGCACATTTTATGCAACAAAAAATATATACAGTGAGTAAAAATAATTATAATTTATCCGTTTAAACAAATGAATGCATTAGAAAGTTCAGGCAAGATTACATGATACATCACATAGGTAATTGTTTACTGTTTAATAATATTTATCTAAAAGTTTCTTTCCTAAGTTCATTGAAATTAAAATAAAGTTTAAAGACGCGCAATAATTCAAGCATTTCAGCAATCATGGAATGATATTGCTGGAGAACATTATATCCTTGAAGTGAAACGTCTTGGTATGTTTTTAGTTAAGATTTTTTCAAACACTTTCAGCGCAAAACAACTAAACACCGAATGATAGAACACCTATTTTGAAATTTCTTATCTCTCATTTCATTTTAAGAATCGTATTCTTTCTGCTTTGTCGTATTTTTTTTCCATCAAATCAATTCCAGGACCAGATTAATTCATTTTTTATGACATGGGCTTGAATCGTGAATAAAATGTAAAAAACAATGCTCATCTATATTTACAATTCAAACTATCAATTTCTGAGTATTCACAGCAGTCGTAGAATTTCAGCTCGTATTTACTTCAAACTTTGAATATCAAAACAGATTTAATCTGTCAGTCTTCTTCAATTTCCATTCAAGAAATTTTCTTTAAAAACTCTTAGAAATAAATTTATGTCTTATAATAAGCACTGCTTATATTTAATAGAATAATAATAAAATCAAAATTCATTATACAAATTAAAATGGAATAAAAAAACCAACAAAAATAAATTGTTGATAAAAAATTAAAAATAAGTAATACTAAATGTTTCGTTCCAAACATGCGCATCTGAACTCTCCAGACAGGCGTGGTACGTATGTTTTGCCAGTACCAAACATTTGGCAAAATGTTTAGTCTCTGGTCTTATATTTATGAAAACTGAATCTGTTTCAAAAATACACAACATCATTTTAAGAACTTCTCCAAAACTAATTTATTCGAAATATTAAATATGTTTAAATATTTGAATAAGTTACTTCAAAAATTCTCAGAAACATGTAGCACATCCTCAAATGTAAGGTTCAACTGACCTTATCTGAATTATCGTTGTTTTTGAGGATGTGCTACATGTTTTCGAGAGTTTTTGAAGTAACTTATTTGAATATTTGAACATATTAAATATTTCAAATAACTTAGTTTTGGAGAAAATCTTAAAATTATGTTGTGTATTCTTGAAAGAGATTTAGTTTTCATAAATATAAGACCAGAAACTAAACATTTTGTCAAATGTTTGTTACAGGCAAAACATACGTATCACGCCTTTCTGACGGGTTCAGGTGCGCATGTTTGGAAGGAAACATTCAATATTACTTATTTCTTAATTTTAATTGACTATTTATTCTTGTTAGGTTTTTTTATTCCATTTGTTATTGAATAATGAATTTTGATTTTATACGTCTATCAAATATAAGCAGTGCTTATTATAAGACATGAATTTAATTCTAAAAGTTTGAAAAATTTCTTCTTTAAATTAAAATTGTAGAAGACTAACAGATTAAATCTGTTTTGATATTCAAAGTTTGAATAATCCTTCTATCAAGTAAAAAAACAGCTCCTTATCATTTTATTTTATATATACTATATAATTATATTAGGTTTTTGAATGAAGAAATTTATTATACAGTTTCCAGTAGTTTGAGGAAGGCCATAAAATGCCTTACAAACATTGTGTGATTTCTATGTTTAGCATAGAACATAAAGTACCTTGGATATAACATGTACCTACCTAGTTTGAAATTGCATTCACAGAGTTTCCAAAAATTGTTTGTAAGATTACAGGTTTATTTATTTACTTTTAATTGATTTTATCTTTCAACTGTAAAGTTGATCTGACCTTATCTGAATTCTTATTGTTTTTGAGGATGTGCTACATGATTTTGAGAGTTTTTGAAGTAACTTATTCGAATATTTGAACATATTGAATAATTCAAATAAATTAGTCTTGGAGAAATTCTTAAAATGATGTTGTGTATTTTAGAAAAGGGTTTAGTTTTCATAAATATAAGACCAGAAACTAAACATTCTGTCAAATGTCTGCTACAGGCAAAACATACGTATCACGCTTGTCTGACGAGTTCAGGTGCGCATTCGATATTACTTATTCATTAATTTTAATCAACAATTTATTTTTGTTGGATTTTTTATTCCATTCGATATTGTATAATGATTTTTGATTTATACGTCTCTTAAATATAAGCAGTGCTTATTATAAGACATGAATTTAATTCTGAAAGTTTTTTTGAATTTGAAATTGTAGACAGATTAAATCTGTTTTGATATTCAAAGTTTGTAATAATCCTTCTATCAAGTAAATAAACCGCTTCTTATTTTCGTATTTATTTTGAACCATGGTTTGAGTGAATCATCCTATAGATACTAAATAGTAATATTTTACACAATTTATATAGTCTAATGATTATGTTGATAAATACTGAAGAATCCTTATGCTTTGAAGTATATGAAAGAAGGTAGGCTTCAAAACCGAAAATCGTACTTCAGGGATTCGAAGCCCTGGATTGTGAGATTCAGAGAACTTACAATACTTACCAGTTCGCAGAAGGATCAAAGGATCTGAAGACCTGCAACAGAAAGAAATATGAATTCGAGAAAATTCTTATATTCAAACAAACTTCTCCATTCTTCATTCATCTCCAGCAATATATCGAGAAACTCTTATTGCAAAAGCGAAAACGAAATTGTCGTTCGTATGACAGAATTAAAAATACGCAAACGGAAAATTCTCGACGTGTTCGGCGAAATGGAAATTTAGCATGATTTTCATTAGTAGGATTTTTCAGGCTACCCGAATTCCAACTCATTTTCCTTTCCCCATCAATTATTTTGCAATATCAGGTGAATGGATATAATCCCATCACGCTATATGGGAGCATTCAATTTCGTACGAACGTAAAAAAGTGAAACGAGTGCATGATTATCTGTTACTAATTTTTATGCCCGTGAAAATTTGCCGAGACAGAGAACTGACGAGATAAAATTTTACAGTTCCCTTGCTAATCCGATATTCACACAGAATCAGATCACCAAGTTGTCTCTCGGATGTGTACTTTACTGCTGGAAATGTTCATTATGTATTTTAACTGTCGCAATACAGGAAATGATTACATTCCTCAAATGAAGTAGTTCAAAGCAGAAATGAAAAAAAGGATGAAATTTTCAACTGTAATGGAACCTCATTTTTACAATTAAAAAAATATTACTGATTCAAAAAAACTTTTAACTAGTTGAAATTAAATAATCAACAATTCAATCAAATTATTCAGGAAATAGTTAGATTTTTTAAACCCTCAACTGCTATCGTTATTCCATATAACTTGACTAAATTAATAAAATAAATAAAAACACTTGGCTTATGTTTCACTGTTTATTTCATGACTGTTGACATATATGTTTCGAATTTCCAACCCATTTTCAAAACTAAAGAGAACAGAATTTAACATCATACTTCGCAACCTTCGCTCAAATAGTCTCAAAACTCAAAAAATTAAAAAACGTGTTTTGTGACCTCAGGATTTGCGCAAGGAGATCGTCTATAATTAATTTTCAAAAAACGTTATGTCGTTTTATTGCGTTATAAGAGACAAGTTAATCTAAAACTATCTGTGGCCGTCTTCAATAAAAGTGTTTGTGAAGATCTAGCACAGTTTTTGTGATTAAGATGAGTCAAAAGTCGCTATATCTTGTACACTGAAACGATTTGTGTCGGGTTATGATACTATACTTGATTTGAAATAGTTGAAAATGCAATATTTTCATGAAGATAAAACGCAATATTTCAATTTATGACTCTATA
Source organism: Megalocaria dilatata (assembly GCA_034642435.1). Lineage (NCBI taxonomy): Eukaryota > Metazoa > Arthropoda > Insecta > Coleoptera > Coccinellidae > Megalocaria > Megalocaria dilatata. Next base: position 57,674,614 of record CM067854.1, on the reverse strand, counting down.
TGTGCTAGAGTCACAAGTTATATTAATTTTTTTTCGAAGCGTCGTTTTGTTACAAGTTATGACAGTATACTCGACTGAAGTTACTTTTTTATGTAGTTTTCAAGTTGAATCAAGATATTGTTGTTTATGATTGAATTCATAACAAAGTTTTTTTTGTCTTTAGGTCTGTATAGCCATAGATAATTATCGGGTATTTTTTTTTAGAGTGGTAGAATTTTCGATAGGAATAACTGTGATTTGACAGAAGGTACAAGCCATGTTGTTTTGACATTTCTGTTCAGTAAGCATTGAAAAATTATGGAAAGACTCACGCCGCAACGACGTTTACAAATTGTTGAAATGTATTTTCAAAATCAGTGTTTTATTCGCCACACTTATAAAGCACTTCGTGAAGTTTATGGTTTATATAATGGTCCATCAGAGTAGCTTATTCGTTGAACTATCGATAGATTTCGGACATTTTCTCTACTCGATGCAACAACAATAAGACAAAGAACTTTACGTACAGAAGAAAATATCGCTGCTGTAAGTCATAGTGTTAATGATGATCCAGATTTGTCTATTCGTCAACTTTCACAACAAGTTGGACTCTATGCATCCACCACATGCAAAAATTTACGTAAATTTCTTAGTCTACTCCCATACAAGATCCAACTCGTTCAAGAACTAAAGCCACTTGACCATAATAAGGGTCGTTTGTTTGCTGATAGGGCCTTAGAACAGCTTGAAGTTGATCCACTTTTTTATCGTAAAATTGTGTTCGGTGATGAAGCTCATTTCTGGTTGAACGGCTATGTAAACAAGCAATATTTCCGTATATGTAGTGAAAACAATCCTCAAGAAGTTCTGCAGGTTCCATTGCATCCTGAAAAATGCACCGTATGGTGTGCTTTACACGCTGAAGGCATCATCAGACCATATTTCTTTAAAAACGATGCTGGAGCCCATGTAAGAGTGAATGGTGCTCGTTACAGATCGATGATCAATAATTATTTGTTTCAAAATTTGAATGCTTTCGACCCAGAAGTGTTTTGGTTCCAACAAGATGGTGCTATACCTCATGCTACTACCGTAAATTGGCGATAACATTATTTCCAGAAATGGTTCAATTAATTGGCCTCCAAGATCATGCGACATAACTTCACTGCATTATTTTCTTTGGGGTTATGTCAAGTCATTGGTTTATGCTGATAAACCAGAAACAATGGGCGCTTTGGAAGCCAATGTAACTCGTGTTATTGATGAAATAAGGCCTGAATTACTCGAAACAGTGGTCTAAAATTGGTCTGGTCGAATGCGGTTCCTCAGAGCTAGTCGTGGTGGACATATGCCGGAAACTATTTTAAAAAAATTAATGTCATAAAATTATAATTCAAATAAAAAAAAATTTGGCTTCAATCTTAATTTAAATGTGTTTTGTTTAAATATAAAGTCATATCACTCTGAAAAAAACAACCGATACAATGTCCAGGGCGCAAAAAATATTGTCTCTCTACCTGAAGCCTAACGGACAAAATAATCGGGAAACGGAAGACTCTAATTATGATCAAGAAAATAATTTGGTAGGAAATAACGACATCTTGAGAAGAACCTTTTCGTAATGGCAATTTCATGAATAACTTTCGTCAAGAGTATACTAGGCAGAATGAAGGACGTATGAATGATGACTCAACTTGGTGTGAAGACTCAGATGACTCTGTTGAGGATCCAAATTGCGTCATGGATCGTAAAAAGAGGAATACTGATGGAGATTTTTGAAACGTTGATTTTCCACATCATCGACTTCTTCGAGTTCTGCGTCTTCCTCAAGTTCATCCTCTTCCAGTTCGTCAGCGATGTCAATTAGTAGAACATCGCTGAGCCAAGAGGAAACTCAAGATAGCCCATCAACGTCACAAATATATGACAGGAACTAATCCAAAGAAAAACCCCAGATGGGAAATGAAATTGCAACTACACGAAAGAAACGACGTGCTGAAGGACAGTGGAAACAAAATGTAACTGAAGTTCTACGAAACTCAGGATTACAGTATAACACAAAATCCGGACGAAGTTATTCCTAAAAAATCTTTGGAAAAAGGGTATTGAGAAAATTGTAGACTAAAATGCAGCAACTTTCTCATTATTAAAACAAATTGTAGAACTTACTGATGATGGGATAGTTCATTTCCCGAAACTCGAGTCACAAGAAAATGTGTAAAATATATTTTTGTTGGTAGTAAAACATAGTAATTTCTACAATTTGTTTTAATTATGATCAACTATCAAATAGTAACGGCTGAAACAATTCAACTTTCTCATTGATAAAATGAGGCTTGAATAATTTGATTCTTATTGGGCTCTCCAAGATTTAAAAAAAACAGAGTAACTTTATACACAAACATTTAAAATCTATCGAAATCAAGTATCGGTATGCTAACGCACAAAATCCACAAAAAATAATAATGCTCTTTTCTTCGATGTTGCAGGTTTATCGAGAAGAGTTTGTAAAACAATGTTGAAACATACATTAGATATTGATGACAGGACGATAAGAACTGTAGTAGAGAAATAAAAAAGATGTTTCTTAGAAGAAGATAGAAGTGGTTACCACAGTAAACATCATACTGTAGGTGAAACCATTATAAATGATATAAGAAATCACATAAAAGGAATACCCAAGATTGACGCGAATACATTGACGGGGGAAAGACTATTTCTGACTTGCATAGGAATGATGTAGACCAGTGTAAACGTGACGGTCGGAACTATGGGAATTAAAATTTATATAGGGAAGAAAAGAAAAAAGATAAAGAAGCTCTTGAGCTAAACAGAAATCTTATAGTGCCAGTATAGAATTCACAAGCTGTTTTTCAGTTACTCGTGGCGATGTCTCCGTATTATACTATAAAAGTAAACTAAATAACATGAATTTCACAGTCAGTAAATTGAAGAAGGAAGATAAAGGGGCAAATAGTCTACCAAGAAAAAGTGACAATAACAACAGTGACCGTATAACCGACTGCTATTTTTGGCATGAAGGTGAAGGAAATAGGGGTGCAGATGAAATCGATAGCTGCTTGCCTAAATTCATCGAGAAAAAATTGAACAATCAGACGGGTAACGAGCCCCTTGATTTTGTTTTCTATTTGGACAACTGTTGCGGACAAAACAAAAATAAGTATATTATCGGAGCTTATATATATGCAGTAATGAAATATACAAAACTTAATTCAATTAGTCATAAATTTTTGATAGTAGGATACACTCAAAATGAAGGCGACTCTTTACATTCGATTATTGAGAAACAAATAAAGCGTTCGTTGAAGTCAGGTGCAATTTACGTTCCTAGTCAATATGTACAAATTATTAAAGAGGCTAAGAAAAATGGGACACCGCTGAGAGTTAATGATCTATCACACAAAGATTTCATTTCATCGAGAAAATTCAACCATTGCCATTGGCTGAGAGTGAACCTAGGTTTTTCTTATTTGTACAAATAGTGTTGATATTATTTTGTTTCAGTCTATCATATTATTTCTACAAAGAAGAAAAACTTAGGTTCACTCTAAGTAAATGGCAGAAACTATCGTGAAACGTGTGGAAGAATCGGTATATACAAATTATATTGTAATGAATTCCCTACATTTTACATAGGTCAGACAGGACGATCTATAAACATAAGGGTAGAAAAACACAAAAGCAGTATATTGCATAATAAAATAACAACTGGTTTTTCTGAAAATTGTATAAATAACAACCATTTCATAGATTTCAGTAGAACTGAGATCTTACACGAAGGTAATAAAAGCAGAAGAATTGACCTGATGCTTCATTTCTAAACACTTTGTATGAAATTTCAGATGTCTTTGGTCCTTGATTGTTAGAGAGTCGGATTAGCACTGAAACGTGAAAAACTTGCTTTCAAAAGAATTGCGAACTACTTTTTGAGGTTCAGAATTTCGGATGCTCATAAATACCACCTAAGTTTTTTTCCTAATTGCATTCTATACAGTATGTTTTTTGTGTAGAATGTTCTTTACAAATATTTGTTTCAAACGTACAGCATATACTTGTGCTCATTCAGCTTTCTGGGACATCTGACGCTTCCGCGACTGATTTATTCGTTCTGATTGATTATTTTCCTGATCTCTTCCTAAGCAATAATTGGTGAAAAATCGAAGATCTCTGGATATATTTGGAATAATTTTACCATTGGTATGGTCCATAATTGCTTGAACTATATCTGGGGTCAATAAGGATAGATACGTTTCATATGGTTTTTTAGGCTTCTGTACAGCTGCAACTGCCTTGATTCCAGAAAGATGTTTTCGTAATATATTATGTTGTCTGATACATAACTGAGATAGAGGATTTTTGGACCACTTGAAATCGTTTTTCCCATGAAAATTATTTGTGTTTTGACTTAATAGTCAGATTGATGTCTGAATTCTGTTTCAGAGATATTCAAATTATTATCACGAATATCATGTTGATTTTCTGCATCGCTCATACTATCGTCGTCATAAAAAATTCTCCATCAGTATGAAAATTCGTATTCAACTCGCTCAAATAAGGCATTACCTGCTCAGCATTCCTTAGTTTTCCTTCTACAAGTGTACTTGTATACTGAATTCGCCAAGTTCAATAATAAAAAACGTTATATTTCTGAAGAAAATAGAAAAAGGTTTGTGTAAAATTTTCAAGTGAGTATAAACTGACTCCAAAGCGATCAGATCTCGAGAACTCGCGAAGTTGTGAATAAGATACAACCACTTTTTGCACAGACACAGTGACTGCTGTGAATACCAAGAAGCGGAAGAATCTACAGCGATAGTTTGATACGATTATTCCTATGGGTAGAATTTGACCGAACGATAGCAGGGTTAAATGCGAATAGTCGCAAACGGGTAGAGCTATTATGTGGGCATTGGATAGCCCGCAAGAAGGAAGAAAAAAGATAAACTAAAGAGGAATTGAGAAATATCCTCGAGTGTAAAAATCTGACAACTGTATATATACTTCCCTCTTGCGGAGTCTGTAATTAGATACTGTATTGCTGCCTGGAGTGATGCGTTCAACAATTCCCTGAATGTCCCCAAACAACCCAAAACACAGTTTTGAAAATATTAAATGAAAAACCGATATTGTTTCCGACGGAATGTCTGTATGAACTGTTGAGGGTGAGAGATCTTTACGTACATCCATGTGTAGTATGGGTATTTAAGAACAAATCCGCATTTCAACTAACACACGAAGAAAAAGTAAAAGCATACAAGGTTCGTGACAAATTCATGCTTAAGTCTACCAGCCTTTAAAAGGAGTCATACACAGAAGAGTGTTTTCCGTCATGGTCCTAAAATTTTTAATCTCCTGCCTAACACTATGAATAATAATATATATCAACTAAAGACTTTATCCTGCTTAATTCTGGAATTCTCAACTTCTCGGTTGAATGGAAGCAGCGGCTGATGGGCTCTTCGTTTTTTTTCTTCCTCTTGTATCTTGCTCAAGAGATCATTAAACTAAAATTCAATTATTAATGTAGATATGTACATTTATTGTGGTAATTTTCTATTTCAGCTGCCATATTTGGATTCTGTTGTAAATGGGAAAGCCTAACTAGTCGATTTCTGTGGTATGGTGTGACCAGTGGTTAATTGAGAGTTTTCATTTACCTGGAGCATCTGTCCTGAAAATAACTGTAGAGTTATGTCAGGTTTGTAACTATTCTTCTATATTCCATTCGGTAGAGGGTATCTGTGAGAGTTGGGTTGCTTATCAACTGAATGAATCGTATGGAATCAAGAAACCGAAGAGAATGCTTTTGCGCTGAATCCCAAATGTGTGAACAACAAAGGTCAGATTTGAACCTTGTACGTCATCAACGGTTATTCAGGAGTAAAAGAATTTTTGCTACTCCACAGAAAAACACAGTTTTTGTCTTATTCATTTTGCGATGTTAGAAACGAGAGAGAGAAACATGGTCATGCCAAGAAATATATTAGACACCGTGACTCTCAAAATCAAGATGGAAGGATTCGATTTGAGAATATTTCCGATATTTGTGAATAATTTTAGTAATTGATTTTTTTTTTGGAAAACGTGGCGCATTATATTTTTTTTGCACACCGAACTGCGCAAAGTGGTTAGTTCCTCTCTCGACAATTTCTTCAAGATGGGATCAACACGTTTCTATATGGGTCTATTTGTGGCAACTACGGAAAGTGATGGATAAGATGTGAAAATCGGGGTAAATGTAGAATCGTCTGCAAAACTGTAGATGAATCCGTTGTGATCTTAAAGAAGTAGTTCTTATGTATGAGAAACAGGGTTCGGAACAAGATGACTGTAACATTTTTAAATGCATCATAGAAAACCTTGTCAAGTATCATAGTTAGGGATGAATCTCATGAACTCCTGATGAAGTTTGGTTGGGAGACTGTAGACAGATGATTTGCCTAGAAATGACAAATGCGTTCAAGGACTCAAATATATCAGAGTCAATTAAACGGGATTCTTCAAACATCTTAATAGTGTTTGTCCAGAGCTGAGCAGCATATGCTGTTAAATATCCATTAAACCGACGTTGTCGAAATCAATATAATTGGTTATTAATTGTCTGAATAATTTCCAGATATTTGATCAGTTCTACTTTGATACTGTTATCCATAACCCTGGATATTGAATCTTTATATAAGAATTATAATATCTTTAATATCACACATTTCAGTTCTGATAACCTAACTACAAATTTTACTCTCAAAAACTCTTTGAAATTAAATCGAATAAATGTCTTAGAAAACACAGTTCCAATTAAGTAGACAAATAGAATTAACACTCAATACATAGAACCAGAAAGAATAGAATAATCCATAGAAAATATAGAGTTTCAATTAAAAATACCACATAGATACTTGAAGGATTCGAACTTGGTTTTGTAACGATGTATTAGGAGAACCAAATTCCTTTTCAAAAATACACAAAATAACCCCTATAGAATTTATTTGAAAATATCTCTCTTTAAAAAAGGTCCTCCAAAAAAAAACTCCAAAAACATGCAGCATATCTTCAAAAGGACCATTCGGAATTATCACGTCGATAGCTCTTCAGTCCAATTTCGTATCGAAAATAAAAACAATTGTAGTCATTTTTCAAAATCTTAAAACCTATGTATTCTTTGTTGTTGTTATATTAGACAACAGAGAATATGTATTACCAGCCAACTCAAATGATGGTTAACAGATACAGCAATAAACACCAACTTCTGGTGGCACTGGATCTGTGGAATATTTTCAATAGCCCATGGATATACGTTGATAACGAGATGGAGATTGCTTGAGTTGCCGGGAACAGACTCTGTGAGAATATTTTGATGAACAAGACAATTACCATCGAACCGGTGATGAGATTTGTTGTCGCCGATACAGGTTGCCCGCTAGGATCGAGCCATGGACCGAGACTATGGCTCTTAATAATGCAGAATTAATTTAGTCACATTACTTGGCCAAATGGCTTATGAAGAACACAAGGGGGATAATGATTTTCTGCTCATATACAGCAATTCGTCCAACTAAATTTAGCCAAGGTGAGGATAGTCATGAAATGGCTTATAGATGGCTGAAAGCTGGGTTAATTACAACGAGGACAAAACTGAGAACAGATTGAACGTACGACTACGAAAATAAAAACAGGAAAAAGAAGCTACAAAACAAAGAGACATTAAATCATTGAGGACGGAAGATAGACAGAAAACTGACACACACACCACACGTACAAAAAGAAAATCAGAACACAGATTAATACAATCTAGCTTTCAATTATTCCACATTGCTCGATAGCACAGTCAACTTTACACGTCACTAACCCTAAACCTGTTCAAACAATTTCGAAACAAACAAAACGACAAACCTGCCTGGATCTTTACCAACAGTTCCGAGTTTAAATACAAAACCGTCAGCGAGCCTTGTCCTTGTGAGGCAACCCTGTGTTGACAGATATTCAATTCGCTCTTTCAACCACATAGTTATACGCGAAGCACTCTATTGAAGTCTGTTTGTGCAAACCGACTCGAACGATGTTTCTGTTCTAATTACAAATAACCACAACGATTTCCAGGTTACACATCTTCTGGAATCAGTTCGCAGAACGTAGTTCCACGGTTCAATTGATTTCGATACGTTTGTCCAATTTTTGAGAAAATCAAAATACTGAAGGGCAGATATATCCGTAATTGTAAGACTCTTTCAATAGGCAGTGATATCAGCGAAATACTGCACGGAAAAAGTATTTTTAATGGCGGTTATTTTTTAACAATGAGAACTTATTAATGAGAATTACTTCACAGGATGTTGTTCCGGAAAAAAGTTTCAGAATAAAACTTTTTCATCGAAATGAAGCAGATAATGTAGTAATAAAATTAACACGGGCCATGTTTACCTCATTCACGTAACGTTGAATCAGTGATACATTTGCTGATTACTCTTGTTATCTCATAAAGTTTTTCACCATTTATTCAACAAAGCTGTGAGAAAAATTGTCTTGATTAATAATACTGGAATTGGTGTGTGTCTGTTGAAACAGAAATAACCAAAACTGAATGTATTTGGTAGCTCACCAATAGTGTTGTAAATAGAAGAAAATAGTTACCTTACAATTGGTGATAATAATATTCAAATTTAGTGGTAATATTCACCTCTTAAAAAGGGTGAAAAGCATTGATGTGAAGTGTGAAGTTTATGCTTTCTGTTTCAACTGTACATTTGCTCTGAAAAATTCACATCAATTAATTAATTCTTGAGGAAGCTATGTTCTGTATTCTGTCATCCTTAAGTTGAACAAATGTCATATTTTGAAACCGAAAAATACATGATTGAAAGGATCCATCCTGCCTTTTTATCTGTATCGATACTTACTGGCGGGAAAGAATGGAAAAATAATTTATTTGGAATTGTGTTACCCTTGGTTAGATAGATACCCATTGCGTTCTTAATTCTTCAAGTGTTTCTATATAACTAGCCAAAAATTTGGTTACTTACAATCTTTAAATAGTTCCAGGTTCGAGATGAGCGTACAACAAAGTTTTTATTACTGTTGGACAAACGAGAATAAACGGAATAAACGTGAATGACCAGAACACGTTATCTAGTTAACCTCTATTGAGTTTATTCTCGTATGAACTCGATAGTTTTTCCAAAAATAATACTTACTGACTAGTTGTTTAAAACCATTTGAATATGGTAAAACAGAACGCATCTTGTGTTCAACTCTTAAACAATAAATAGAAATGAATATTTCTGTATATTATTTAATTGAGTAAATAATTCATTGAACAAACATTCACATACAGAAAGAGATTCGAATCTGAATAACTGCGAAATCATTAGGCCCATTCTCCCCATGAACAAACTTGACCGAATTATTTCGGCTTCTATTCTGAAAGTTTCCAGACCTTTACTCTTTGCGGTCTAAAATAAGAGTTTTCACGTACGGTCGGACCGGCTGCTAGACAGAATTATTTTTGAGCTCTAATTCTTCATCAGTCACTCAAACAGGTCGCAGAAAACCATTTTTTAGTCAAAATTCTGAAATTACAGACATTTCGGGTGAAACAATAGCACGCTGTTACCTAAATCAAGCTCGCAAAAAATAATTTTGTCTCTTGCACTAAGTCTATCCCTGAATTTCGTGAGAACTATAAGCAATTGAAAGCAATTCTATCACCAAGTTCTATAGTCAATACCCAATTGCCCTGTCAAGATAATTTTCTAGTAATTAGAAAGTCCTATATTGTGTAGACTCATTTATACCAAATGAAATCGGAAAACGTAGTGAGATATTCAATAATGCAAGAAGAAATAAAAACACAATATTTGAATCTGAAGCTACGTTGTTGAAGGATGGACAAAAAGCCAATTTGTCTCTGCTGTTCGATTCAATTTCTCTGATGGAATCGGACGTTAGACCATAATTTTCAGCTGGATATCTTATTTCACCATATGGGTAAAATTCTTGAATAATATGGAAAGCGTATGGTAAAAAGTTATTTTCAGGAAATCCAAGGATACATAATGTTTCTTCCCACGATTATTTTACCATGGAGGGTTTTGGATTGATCTTGGTTATAAATCCTGATTTCTGAGACTCGTATCGGTAATAAATCATTGTTGTTTTGGTGTTTTACTCAAACTAAAAACTCCAACCGTACTGCACTACTGTATGATCCCTGTTACATTATCTACCCACTTAACCATTTAAAAAATGATAAGTTTGTAAATCTTAATTATTTCGTAGAAAAACAATGCACCTGAGATAACAAGAATGAAACTAACTGCACACAAACTCAATGATACAATTCGAAGAATGAAATTGTTCAAAATTTTTTGCCTCATGGGTGTGTTTTTTAGTCACACTATTATAGGCTGATATGTTATGGAAATATGGGCAGTTTGAATTTAAATGTATTTTACTATTCTGCATATTGAAAAATCAGGATTGATATTAGTTTTTATAATTTTAAGATCCAAAATATAGAATGAATTGTTTACTTCTTCTTCAGCCAAACAGAATTTAGGGTTCACTTTGTTTTTAATGAATTAAGGATTTTATGTTCAGTTTGTATAATGGCTACTGTAAGCTCTATACTTTGTTCCATTTACAAATCACGTACAGTCTCGTTTCTTTGAGATTACTATATACCTGTATCTAATAGAATAAACTACATTATTATTATTATATGCAATTTGTTGGGGATAGTTTATTGATGATGTCTAAAAACAGAGAGAGTTGTTTTGTGCCAAAGAGTAGACTATTGTATCGTCTACTACATATATAGTAAACACTGAAACAATCAAATACCTTAGTCTACTTGACTGCCGCAAACAAATGCTTGCTTCTTGGAAACATTTACAAGTATCAACTATATACTTGTGAACAACGTTTCGAAAAAAAGTTTCGAAATCAGTTGAGTGCTTGATATTAAATGAAATTAGAAAGGTGTTTCAATTGGTTTATGAATGAGGTAAATTTCTTCATGATAAAAAATAGGATTTATGTGAGTATGATTTCACCAATGGATTACTCCAACTGATATATTGTTTCAAATAACGCGGTTTGGTTTTTTTTTGAACTACCCTCAACAAATACCTATTTTTGAAATAACTCCAATATTTCGATTAGGGATAAACAGCTATTCAAATACTCCTTATTCTGAATAAATTCTGAAATATGAGAGACTTATAAATTCCGTCACGTGAGAAAAGTCAAAGTTGTTTTGAGATTCCGTAAACTTCCTATGAAATAATTTGTGTTTATATATATTATAATTATTGAGCACCCATAGATAATGGATGAAGATTAATCACTAGGAGAATATTTAAAATGAAATAGAAAAAGGCTTTTTACTTGGTAGAAGAAATATAACAAAATTTGAATATCAAAACAGATTAAATCTGTTAGTAGTCTTCTACAATTTTAAAGTTAGTCTGTATGAAGCATCCACGTGTAAGTTGTGATATAGTGATAGTAATTTGATTTTGATATTTGGAATAGTATTGAGGACCGAAGAAGAGATTACCTAGAATTATATTTGTTTTTTGAAGATAAAGTGCATGTTTTGAGAGATTTCTGAATTTACTTATTCGAATATTTAAATATATTAAATATTTCAAATAAATTATATTCCTTGAGAAGTCCTTAAATTGTGTTCATGTTTTTAAAAGGCAATTGGTGTTCTTAAAGGTAAGATCAGAAACAAAATTTTGTCTCCTTTAAATATTTATTCATTAATTTTAATGACTTTCTTATATCAGTTGGTTTATTTATTCCATTTGACATTATATATTGAGTTTTGATTATATACGTCTATTAAACATAAGCGGTGCTTATTTTAGACATTCATTTCTAAAAGTTTTTTGAATAAAAATTTTTTTTGGAATTAAAATTGTAGAAGACTACAGATTTAATCTGTTTTGATATTCAAATTTTGTTATATTTCTTCTATCAAGACAAAAGCCTTTTTCTATTTTATTTTATATCTAATATATAATTATATTTAGGCTTCAATCAATCTCATTATGGAATGTCAATGACTTTAAATATAACCTTAAAAATAACTTACACTGTTCTGTGATTTTGTTAAAACATAGACGATCTTGAATTTTGAAGTTAGTCTGTTTGAAGCATCCATCCTTAACACGTGTGAGTTGTGATATAGTGATATATATATTATTCAGGACCGAAGAAGATATTACCTAGAATTATGTTTGTTTTTTGAAGATAAAGTGCATGTTTTGAGAGATTTCTGAATATACTTATTCGAATATTTGAATATATTAAATATTTCCAATAAATGATATTCTTTGAGAAGTGCTTAAATTGTGTTCATGTTTTTAAAAGGCAATTGTTGTTCTTAAAGGTAAGATCAGAAACAAAATTTTGTGTCCTTTAAATATTTATTTATTAATTTTAATGACTATCTTATATCTGTTGGTTTATTTATTTATTCCATTTGACATTATATATTGATTTTTAATTATATCCGTCTATTCAACATAAGCGGTGCTTATTTTGGACACTTATTTAATTCTTAAAGTTTTTTAATGAATTTTTTTTTTAAATTAAAATTGTAGAAGACTAACAGATTTAATCTGTTTTGATATTGAAAAAAAAAGGAGAATATTTCTTAACAAAAGTCTATCATTGTTTGTTAATACACTTTGGTACCTTCTACATCCAGATAAACTAATAAAGTATTCTGCGTAACAGGAAACTACATTAAATAATGACAAATTAAAATTTTCAGTTTTACGTACTTGGTAACAGCGTGCTATCGTTCTATCCAATTGCCTTAAATTTTCGGATTTTGAGCCGAAAATAGTCTCAAATGTTAGATTCATTTATGAAAAATTCGATAAGATAATTCTGTCCGCCCGTCAGCATCCTAACTTTCGAGTGGAAAAAGCTAGAAACTTTAAACTTTCAGAGTAGGTTTGCAGCCTAAATATCTCGATTGAGTTCAATAGACAGAATTTATCTAATGGTTTCGCTATTATTTACATATGAAACTTTTTATAATTTTCCGAATAGTTCCGAAACATTTGAATATCCCTATCTTAGTTGTATAAATGGCTTTAACTGATCAGCAGACTCCTTCTGAGAGCTGATAATGTACATTTTATGCCAAAAAAACTTGAACGAATGAACAAATATATTGCAACAGGTTGAACCATGAGAAATGGAAGGGTATAGTGGGATCCGATGATGTTCTATTGCGTTATGGTATATTCATTGATGAAAAACAACATTTTATACAGCGGTCACTGTACCATAGGAAAGATACTGAGAAAAGAAGTATAAAGCTCAAGCCATGGGTGATTTACGATTGGATTGTGTCTATCAGGCGTGGGGATCGTTTGAAAAAAATACTGAACTTTTTCAGTGGAACGTATGAACACTATAATCGATTTATAAATGCACTGAGTAAATTGTTAAAAATTAATAAAGATAATATACATGCTATAGAATGTAAATAGAGAATTCTGGTTACAACTTCAATAAAATTTGGAAGTTACAGATAAAAAGAAGAAAGCAGATCTGTTTAATGAATTTTTTATTGACGTAGGTCCAAATATGGCTGAAAAATTAGCTCACAAGAAATAAAAAGGCTATTGACCAACGTTGCAGTCAAGGAGTAAATTTTTCTTAGACAGGTAACAGCAAATGAAATAATAGTGGGGATGGGCTGCTTGAAGAACGATGTAGCGGCCGGACCAGATGCTTTATCAGTTGAATTATTAAGGGCTATTCACACTTTATATATATTGCTTAACCTATTTAACATCTGATAAATTCATCATTTCCATCTAGTCCACTGCTGGATCAGTGGGATGAGTTTATTACTATTCCGGTTTTCAAAACTGGGATTAAAACACACCCATTAAACTACAGGCCGATATCGCTCATCAATAATTTAACAAAGATTTTTGAGAAATGTCTTAAACAGAGGCTTTTCTCGTTTTTTAAGCGTCACGGCGTAATACCGGTTAGGTAGTTTGGTCAGTACTGAAGTTGCTATTCTGGGTCTCGTGCAAGAACTTCAAAATAATTTAGATTACTCTGAATATTTCATGTGTTCTTAGATTCGGCCGAAGCTTTCAACACCGTACCTTATTAAGTAAGCTGAACAACGCAGGAATTAGTGGTACTGTTCATGAAGTTCTTAAAAATATCTGATAAATAGAAACCAGAGAGTTGGAGTTCGAAGTTGTGTTTGCGACTCATCAGCGGTGTGCACCAGGGTACAGTATATAAAATATCCAAATACCCATTGCTATTTTTAGTTAACATTAATGACATCTTCAAACGATAGAACTTGTGTGGTTGAATCATTTCATACTACAGTAGTTTTTGTGTGCGATTCATGGGATGTCCTTTATGGAACTGCAGAGACGTGGAGTTTTAACGATGTTTAAATTACAAGTTAAAGACCTTGAATTTCGTGAAAAGGAAGTTTGTCACCTTTATTATACCTTGCGAAAGTCAACCTCATGAGAATCTCCTAGCTATTTGAGATTGTAATTGGATGTTTCGAAAGTGCATGCACATCATTTTGATTGTGATGTAATATTATTATTTATAGTTAGCGGGCATCTGTCCACCCTACCACCTACCCCTGATTTATATTTCCACAACAAGATCCAGTTTTTGGATAAAACAGATTATCTTGTTAGGTGGATGTCTTTTCAGGAACGCCTTCAACCAATTTTTACCAGCAACACTAGCATAATGATAAAAGTTATGCTTGATGTTATTGAGCTCGCAAAATTAATACACTAATCGGCGAAGAATCCGTGGTGTCCTAAGCAATCCTATCGCAGCAAATCTCGTAACTGTACTAACAAGATCAGCTTTCTGGTCGTCACTGACTAAGGATTTTCGACTTAATGCTTTTTTCGAAATACCGGTTTGAAGATGATTTCTAGTAGTTCTTCTGGGGATTCTATACCTCTCAGCAGCTTTATATGTGTTCAGTTTTCCACTTTGTACTGCTTGGACAGCAGACACTAAATCATTTTCAGACCATAATGCTCTTTTCGGTTCTTCTTGGTTGTAGTAACCAAAATAAGTTTAAATCAACCAGCAATAATTGACAGAATTATTGAAGTTTCCAAAAATTTCGAAAAAGAAATAAATAAAGAGGAAAAGAGACAAATTTTGATACAAAAAAGAAGGAAGATAATAAGGGTACGGTAAAAATTTTTGGGCCTGAATATCCGCAGCTGAAACAGAAAAATAACATTATTATATATATATATATATATATATATATTTATTCGCTCAAATTTTTTATTATTTAAATCACGCGATCTCCCCTAAAAATGAATCATAAATACCCACTCTCATTCAAACAACGAGATCAGACGCGTCACGGTTGATTTGAGGCGCCTTCTATGAATGTTTGCTACCTTTGGCTATGATTCTAACACAGGCGAACATTTTAAATTGAATTTCTGTTCCTTAGGCTTTATTAACGGACAAGCCTTGATACCCGAACCTACCTTAGTTCGAAATATCGAAAAAGAAAAAAATATCGCTTCCCCAATTCAAACCTGGATGTTTCAAACCCCAAGTCCGGGAGAGTATCAAGCACAGCACCGTAGACCATGGATATAATGGAAATTTCCCCTGTTGCTGTTGTTTCATGATTCTGAGTATCGTAAATGAAAAAAAATATTAGTTTTATCATGTTCTTCCTAATTTATCATAATGTTCGATTTTTGGGATCTTGGGAAAAAACCGAACATTCATGACTCCAATCGGATTTTAAAATCCTCCCCTTGAAATTACAAGTCTCAATGTTATTTTTTTTGTAAAAGATAGAAATAATCGTACAAAGAAACAGGGGCAGACAGTTGAATTGGACTGAGTTTCAGAGCTTTGTGACAAACCATTTCCGACTCGGAATAGAGACATTAGAAGAGTTCTGGTAAAGCCCGCAAAAAATGAAACATTCATGTCCTGATATATCGAAATAATATAAGAGAAGTATTTCCAGTATATCACATGTTTCTTCCTTCTCATATCTACTCAAAGAACTTTCTTTATTATTTTTCGTTATCATAATCGAATTCCCACTAAGTCTGTACTCCAGAAAATCCGCAACTGAAGCGAATAAAATCCGGGAAATGGAAACGCAAGTCACGATCAGCATTATGTATTCAATAAATGTATAGAATTTCTGAGGAATTCAGGTGAATTCATGAATATAACTTTCTTAAAGCGATAATAATCTTCGTTGAATGCCACATTCGCTTTGGATGTGCTTCCTTTTGGCGTTACTCAGAACTTGGAATTCGGCATTCCCTTCTAGATTTGCTAGGAGAATTGCAATAGTTTTCAGAGTAGATAACATCCGCAGATTTGTTCCATCAGACGCTTGCTACGGTCACGCTCACCACGATGATTTTATTTACTTTACCAATTTTACAATCTTACCCACTTTCTCAGTGCTTTTATAAGAAGATTATGGACAATTTCACTAACGAAAACAAGAGTATTTGGGATTTAGTCAGGGGTGAGATGTCCGGTACAGTCACTGCTGATTGTTTTGACTGTGAACGGCTTGGCTATATCTGATCCATTGGAGGTAGCTGAGGCATTCGAAAGGTATTTTTCAAGCATCAGTGTTGTCATTGTTCGTGAGCGATATGGAGATAAAAGGTCTACCTCATGTACGACACAGGCTATGTCAAATAACAATTTTTTATTCCTTCCAATATTGGGCGACGAGATCCTAACTGTTTTAAGGATTATAAAGAACAGAAATTGCTGCGGAAAGGTTGTGATTTCGATGAAAGTTTCGAAGGTGATAGCACCTCAAATTTCGGAATATTTGGCACATCTTGTTAATGTTTCAGTCACTTCCGGAAAGTTTCCTTCCGTTTTTAAGTCAGCGAGGTTTATTCCAGTCCACAAAAAAAATTCTGCTGACAATGTAGTAGCTTATCGTCCGATATTCATTTTGAGTTCTCTGTCGATGGATGTGGAGAGGTTAGTATACGAAAGAATGCTGGGATATTTGAACAAGTTCTCAATTATAACGACTTGTCAGCATCGCTTCCGAATTGGTAGGTCAACGGAAACTGCGGCATGTCAATTTGTAGAGCTTGTCTATAGATGCTTAGATGACGGCATATGTATGGCGAGTTTATTCTTTGATGAATCACGTGCATTTGATTGTCTGAATTTCAACTTCATTCTTGATAAGCTGTATATCTTGGTTTTAGAGGAGTATTTCCTGATTGGATCCACAGTTTTTTAATTCATCTAAATATGTTTGTTCGAGTGGGGTCAGCAAAATTCCAAAGAATACCCTATAGATATGGGGTTGCCACAGGGGTTTGTGTTGGGGCCATTATTTTTCATGTTATTTGTGAATGACTTAGTAGATAATATAAAAGAGTATACTACTTCATATCATATTGTTTGCTTACGACACATTATTTATAGTAACAGCAGCTACTCAGGGGGAACTCAAGACAAGATGTGAGATACTTGTCAAGTGCTTTTTAGATTGTTGTTTAAAAATTTCCTTATTTTAAATGTGAATAAAACTAATCTAGTGCATTTTCAAATCGGTAACTCTGTCGACGGGTTGATTCTTGATCTTTCTCGTGGAGACTTGAAATCTTCTGACTGCATGAGGTTTTTGGGTTTACAGGTAGATAGAAATTTGAGGTGGCACAGTCATATTGATTTTGCATGAAGGAGGTTGAGTAGTGCAATTTTCGCTGTGAAACGTGTCAAAAATGTATTTACATTGGAATCACTAATTGGAATTTACTATTCCTTTGCATATATACACATGAATTATTATAATACTATTCTCTGGGGAGTATCATCAGGCAGTGGTGCAGTTTTTGTGTCAAAAGAGGAGAAAATAAAATTTTTTGTTTTCCTTGTATTATTTGAATTTTTGTTTGGTTCTTATTTCTATTAATGATATCTCACTCATCCTACACATGTAAAATGTCATAAAGGATCCAATAAAAATTATTATTATTATATATAAGCAAATGTAGATATTTGTTTCTGCCATAGGACCCCGAGCATTCAAAGAATTTTCAAAAATTATTCATTGGCAGAACATTTTATTCGAAGATATTTGAGGGACTGAAGTATCTGCTTCTTTATCACATTTTCATATTTGGAGTTATTAGGCGTAGATTTTTTTCCGATAATTGAAGCTTTATTGTGAATAATTAGGTATGTATTCGAAGTTCAAAGTATTGTCCGCGGCTAGCCACTACTTGTTTTCATCTTTCTGGCAATTGACGGATCCCATCGCGAAAAAAGAGGCAGGTCCTTCGCCACTATTCACGTATCGATCCATTTCTTCACATAATTGTAATTTGAGAAGTGGTGGTCAGTCCAGCCATATTGCATAGATAGGAAAAGATGCAATGAGTCATTCTGTAAAATAACTTTCAAACACATCAATTGTCATCGGTCCTTTAATCCTTTCGATCGATTGGAGGAGCTCATAATACAAAATATTCTCCAAATACACAGCATGATCTTCTTTTCAGGAATAGTCGGCTTGACAGTTGATGCTAGTTTGCCCGACGTTAATGATTGTCGTAATGGACCCACTTCTCATCGCCAGTCACAATTCGATGCAAAACCCCCTTTCTTTTTTACGGTTGAAGTAGTTGTTCACACGTGAAAAAACGGCGTTCGACGTCTCTTAGCTTCAGTTCTTACGGAACCCATTTACCCTTCGGATCATTCCCATCACTGTTAAACGATGCCAAATGGCTGGTAGAATGAATCCAAGTGTTTTTGAGAATTCTTGCGTTTGATCGAGTGTTGCTCCTAATTCTTCATTCTGAAACTTCGTTGGCGCTCCGTGTCATTCTCCGTCTTTCAAATCAAAATTGTCACCTTTAACTCGGGCAAAATACTTTTGACACGTTCGTGAAGTAAAATTTACCGCAAAATTACATTAATCCGTACAAAAGTGGACATTTTCAGAGCATGCAGAATCTATGTTCTTTACATTTCAGCGAAATGACTGATACTAAAAGGAAATTACAATTTTGCCACTATGAAATGAAGGTGTTGCTAGATGAAACAATGGAATAATAAACAAGTAGTGACATATGTTATGAAAACCACACGACTTAATTTTACTCCTAACATTATAGAACGATATTAAAATTTTCGCGACAATTTTAACGCCGATTAATCAGGCGACGGTAAGGCAAGCAAAAGTAATATTGAATTTCTTAATGTAAAACGCTTCAGAATGTCTCCATTGTACAGGTATAAGTATTAATACTACGTATTCATCTACTCTATGGCCACGTTGCGTTCATAAGATTGGCAGTACTGGATCGCGTGAGCATTGGTAAAGTCCCTGAATCGATGGATACGTTATGTAGTAGCTTAGTTGCATAATGAATAAAAGTTTCAGAGCACACAATATCGTAGCGATTTTTGTGAAAAATACTTACTTTTATTAATTAGATTGATGGAATACCTTCAGGAAAACCAGAAAAATTGTTATTTAGGATGAAATTTATAAAAGGGTTGAGAGTCCCAGAATATTGCATTGCACATATGATTAATCTAACCTTGTGAAATATCTTTCATTATGCGTGATAGTTTTTGGAATAAAGGTTTCTGTGTTTCTAATACATTTCTGAGCATTAAGTGAAATAGTAAAGACTCTTTCCACAATTTATTAATTGCAACAATTGTTTCGCCCATGCTCTGGCTCTGGCTTTTCAAAGTCTGAATTTAGTTCAATATGTTGTTAATAAATTGTGAAAATAGTCTTTATTATTCTATTCAATTTAAATGAGTTTTCATCGTGTAATGACCGATTCAATTGAAAAAATAATTCACGCAATTTTTCCAGGGAATACGTGTTGGATTCACTGATGAAGCATCAGAGGGCAATAGTCATTCTGCCCGACCAGTTCGTTCGCAAACACGCTACCTTTGATGCAGATAAAGGTGAAGCTTTGAACCTGTCGGGGAAGGTTGAGGGTTTTAATAACTCGGTTTAGTTCGTTAATGGGCAAAATAAGTTCAATAGTTTTGCAGTTTTCACATTTGAAAATTTCTCATATTTTTCCTAATATTTTCGAAACTGCTGATCGATCTGAAATTCGGCAGTTGGAAGTAAAATGAAAAAGTGCATATGCGTGTGAAGTCAAAAAAATATATATTTTATGAGTTATGTCAACGAAGCTATGACGAAAATTTGAAAGATATCATCCTGAACATAACTGCATTCTTTAAACTTTAAAATAAAGCAACAATTAAATTCATATGTCAAACTTTTGTTGTTATATCTAAAATTAAAATCCTATCAGTCTTGATGTAAATCCCTTTATGAAACTCGCGTTTCAATCATCAAGGCATTAAAATGTTCTAGAACTCGCTAAGGATTCTGTGACAAATGTATGCATTTCTCATTTTCAAAATCTAACTGCTTATATTGAAGCAGTAATACTTATATAATTATAGTGTCTCATTTTACATAAGTGCAGCAAGTTCACCATCTACTATTGGGAAAATTAAACGATTAATTAACAATTAACCATTATGGATTATCCAAATATATGTGTAAGGTCGGTCGAATTTTATATTTTTCGGTTGTAGCTCGTTATGTCTCGTTCAATATTCTGTTGAGTAATGATTGCTTTCACGTTTCCTGATTTTCAAAGATCACCAGAAAATAAGCTCAGGAACATGACATTCGATTCTTGTAAAATAATCAATTCATATTATTTGTTTCCAATGCTCTTGAGTGTACTAAAATGTTAATATGGGAGTATTCTCTTGCTTATATTGTAAGCTAGTATAATATATTACGTTTTACGATAAGTTCTCACAGTTGAAATAGTGGGCGTCGGTGGTATAGTGGTTTGAACACACGAGGTAAGCGGAGAACCCTCTAACATATCATACATTAATTTATATAAGGTCGCAGCCAATCCCATAGAAGCTTATTCTGCGCATATCCTCTACCCTGTTCACGTTTTTTGAAATGTCAAAAAGACATAACGACTCAGAGTAATGAACGTAGTATCCAGAATTTCTTGAGAACATGCCTCTAAATCATTCAGATTGTTTAATATCTATGTTTAAGATTAATGGTGTAACAGGCATTATTTTTTGAGACTGCATTTGGTTAATGTTCATATCAACCATACATTCATTTCACCCTTCTTTTGAAACCAGAAAAATTCCCAAGTAACTGCAATATAAGATTTGCTTGTTCCTTCTCTTAGCGAGCCTTCAAGAAAAAAATTGTTTTTAATTTAAGTCCATTTGTGGAAAAAATGTGAATAATTAGTTCATATATAACAGATTATCCCTTATTTTTGAGAATCTTCTCAAAATGAAATGAAAATATATTCAGTCATGCTTTGAATGCATTTTTTCTTGAATGAAAAAGTATGCATTCCAAAATTTTTTCACTTAAATACTTACGGTTTTGCTCGCAAGAAACATTCAAAGATTGTTTATTTTATTTCTGTCCCAGAAAATTATCCAAATCAGTTTACCAAGGAATCTTACCTGTAGAAGGTTCAGACAAATAAAATTTGGAATAATCGGAAACATATGCATCTGAAACAAACTCACTTCACTTTTCGAAACAAATGCATGTATAAGTTTACAAAAATCAGTGGACAGTCCCAATTGTACATGTGTATGCTGATTTTGCATTTTTCCCAGTATATTTCACGTCCCTCACGACATATTTTGTCATGAAAAACTTTTGGAATTAATTTTCAGCTGGTCTTTAAGTTTCAATAACTTCTTTTACAATTTTTCATCCACCAGCTCCTCCGAAATATCCAACAATTAAACTACACCAAAAGTAAAATAGAAAGAGGCTTTTCACTTGATAGAAGAAATATAACTAAAGTTGAATATCAAAACAGAAGAAGACTGACGGATTAAATTTGTTTTGATATTCAAATGTTGTTATATTTCTTCTATCAAGTAAAAAGCCTTTTTCTATTTCATTTTATATATAATATATTTATATTTGGGCTTGAATAAATCTCATTATGGAATTTCAATGGTTCAATGAAAACCATATAATACCTCACAGTTTTCTGTGATTTTGTGACGAACATAGAATATCTTGATTTTTAAAGTCAGTCTGTTTAAGCAATGATTGTTAGTTGATTTTGTTATTTTAAATATGATTTAGGGCCGATGAAGAGATTATCGGAAGTCTAATTGTTTTTTGAAGATGTAGTGCAAGTTTTGAGAGATTTCTGAATTAACTTATTTGAATATTTAAATATATTGAATATTTCCAATAAGTTATATTTTTTGAGAAGTGCGTAAGTTGTGTTTCATGTTTTTGAAAAGGAATTGATGTTCATAATGGTAAGATCAGAAACAAAATTTTGTCTCCTTCAAATATTTATTTCTTAATTTTAAATGACCATTTATATTTGTTGGTTTATTTATTCCATTTGAAATTGTATATTGAGTTTTGATATTAAATATGAGCTGTGCTTATGTAGACATTATATTTAATTCTAAAAGTTTTTTGAAGGAAAATTTTCATGAAATTAAAATTGTAGAAGACTGACAGATCAAATCTGTTTTGATATTAAATTTTTTTTTACACCAAAAGTTACATTTTTAATTTCTACACTTTTGTCATTTTATTCATATTTGAGAATTTTAATTATTATATTCATAATTATTCCAAAATATCTTTTCCTGCAATGAGTTCATATTCATTTTTCTGTCTTTACTCTGTTTTTCAATTTTTTATCACATATCATGTACATAATGATCGTGTAGGTTTATCATCGAATCAAACAGTTCCAACGATTTAGAAGCATACTACACGAAAAATTCTTTGGTTACGGCTAAGGTTGTGATGTCTTTATGACATTTTCAACTCACACAGCTGAAGAACGTGTGCACAATCAGCTTTTCTCGGATTGGCTGCGACCTTATGTGAATTAATGCATGCGGCTTTGCATCCTGGCGTGGTAGGAAATTATCTTTCCAGGTTGGCCGGCTACCATTTCACTCTTGGATCAAAAATTATCAGTCCAGGGTGACGTAAGAACAGAGTAACAAAGCCCAATCCTAACACAGCTAACCTATTAAGTCGCATAAGCTGCACTGGAGTTTCTGAAGGATCTTCATAGAAGATCTTGGAATATTATGTTGATATCAATCTATAATATAGTGTTAAAAAGGTACTATTGTGAAAAACAGAATATGTATAATTCATTCGGGTTGATTGCATCTATTTCTAAATACGTTCCTATTGAAATAGTTCACTCATGTCAATGAATCCCTCAATCATTAATATTCCTTAAATGCATTTTCAGGAATCGAAAAGCCGAAAGGCGGTGACTTTCGGCTCTAGTCGAGCGGCAATATATCTGATGTCCAAAACATTATTTAAAATAGTACGGAATTAATTCGCGAGGTTCAGATATTTCAGCAGCTATCGCCCTCAGACTTGAACGACGATTTTCAGTCACCGTTATCTTCACTTGAGCTATGTTAAATTCAATTGAGAACGTTTATAGCGAGGAAAATTTTCGACTGCTTTTGAACGCAGTTTGAATGCAGTCGTGCATACCACTCCAATGTGAGCCTCAAATAATATAATCGGTTCTTTCGAGCACAATATTTTATTTTAATTATAAAATTAAAGGCAGAACTGTAAATAATGATTATCTGGCCCTCAAACGCCTTATGAGTATTGAGAAGAATTGCGCCAACTTAGCGACAAAAATAATTTCGGGAATTCCTCGAAGCGGACTTGATAATAAAATTCTAAATATGTCAGATAGTTTTCATCGGGCATAACACCCTAAAGATTTCGTGTAATGTTATTGAAAAAGTACCGGCTTTTCCAATACAGTAACAACAGTAACGTCGGTATATCGGTATAAAAAAGAGACAATAATAACAACATGTACAACAACAACATGAGACGTGGCTGAAATGCACTAATAAAGATTTCCTGCGATTCTTTGACTTCGTTTTACTGAAAATAGTGTAACTCAACTAAGGAAAAATCCCTCGAACCTTAGATATTTGACTGAGCAATATATATGGAAGCCTAGTCGGGACATCTCTATACATCCTATTCTTGCATCAGAAAAATTCTCATTCTAGAGTGTTATCTCAGAAAAACTGCATGAATTCATTATCCTGTTTTATGAAATTCTGTCTTGAAGTTAAGTTTTCTGTCCAAAATATGAAAATGAACCTGTACATCTTTAGCTAATTTCTATGCGCTTTTGTAATTACTTTCTGGAACTTCGTAGAATTTCTACTCGGATATCCACAAAAGTTTTCAAATAATCATTCCAAGGATATGAAAGGAAATCTTCTCACACGGGCATAATATTATTTCAATGCAAATTGCTCCAAAAGTTCAACGACCACTTGTCTCCATAGCTGCTGAAGTAGTTGCACCCAATCTCTCGCTCATTACCAACAAAATAAAACTAGCAACAAGGATTAGCCTCCGAATGATGGATATATGTGCTGAATGCGCCTTGAAAATTCATATAATCCCTACGCTGAAACACTGGCTCGATTAATTCTAAATTAGGATATTACAAAGGATGTGGGATTGTATAGTTAGGCATGACTGTGTTATTAGATTCTCGGTTAAACACAAACGATATGATGATTTGTTAATTCACTATCTCTCAGTAGGAGAAGGGGAACTGCAAAAGACTGGAGCACTTTATTAATTATCGCTAATGAGTAACATATAAATTCAACATACGGAACAATTTTAATTGCAAAACGTGCCAACGTATCAGAATTAGAGACTTTGGTGCTCTGTTAACCTACACAATTTCATAGCTGATATAAAAACTGAATTCATTGATATTCTTGAGAATAAATTGGAACTTTGTGCAATACAAATATTTAGAGCAATACGAAGCCTTAACTAAAAGATTTAATTCTTCTTCAATGCTCTCAGCATTGAGAAGGTGTTAATCCAATTTGAAAAGAGTCGTCCAGAAAGATGAATATTTCACGTCTAGTCTAAAGCAATAAATCTTTTAATCCACAAGATGGTTAAAAAAAATGTGTTTTGTTGTACAGAAACCTCAAAAAAATTCCGAAATAATAAAAATATTTTTCGAACAAATCTCGAACGACAAGTACATTCCTAATTCCAGAGAACTATTGATTCTAAATTAGGTTATACAATAAACATATATTGAGTATAACTTGAAAAGGATTTTTTAATATTTCAAGTACTAACCAGAACAAAGAGCATTTTTTGTATGTAATTCTTTATTCCAAATGCTTATATGAAACAACTGTAAGCTAAGTATATTGATTAATTTCTGTTAATATTCTGTATTTTCTATAGATTCCTTCATAGTTTTGAGTGTTGACTAATATTTAAAACTTATTGTTTGTCTATTTAAATATAAACGGTGTTTCCTGTTTCGATTCTTCAAAAAATTAAATTATGTATAGATTTCACAGAATTATTCTTGAAATAAGTTGTAGAAATTATTATTAGAATTATTCTCGTTCAGTATTAATATTTTGAAAATATTACCCTCTTCTAATTTCATTGAATTTGCTTAATGGAAGCAATATCCCATTTAAATATAAAACAGAAATATCTTCATGTATTCAACTTTCGAAAAAATTGGAATAACTCATCAAGTAAATATATTTTTATCGTCACATTCTACAGTACTGACGCTAACTGCAAGTTTTCGTTTTTCATGCATTGCGCAGTTCTTTGAAATTTCAGGAATTCTGAAACTTACTTCGGCTCGCACGGTGACTTTGACTCTATGATTTAAACATAGATCAAATTTCATCTAATTGAGTTAATCTCATTTATTATTATTATATTGGGTTTCCTTTTGCAGTTTCAATACGCATGTGGTTCGATTTATAGTTTGGTTTGGATATTATTCATTTTGCTTTTTCGAGATTGACTATGAAACTCGTGAATTGTATATTTCGAGCGTCGTTTATTCTTCAATTTAACATTTCTTGACTTAACGAAATATTTCAAGTAATACTTCAATTATTTTCAGTTATCCTTGTTGACTCATCGAATTTGACCAAATATCTGGAAATGGCATTGAATTTGCTCATTTAGAGCGAATATGACTGCATTAATTCACTTCAGAATCGGGATATTCATCTTCTTGCCACGCCCGCAATGAGAATTTTTTGGCACACAGAACGTTTTATCTTATAGAAAATTCAATGCCGTTTTCAGATATGTAGTCAAATTTGATGAGGCTTCAAGGATAACTGAAGTATAATTGATTTTATGGAAATATTTCATATAACAAGAATGTTAAATTGAAGAATTATCATCAACATTTCGACCATATGTTATATAACATTTTTTGTTGCAAATAACTTGTATGATCTGCTCTTGAAGTTCGGCTCCTTCAAAGGTAGAAAATGTGATATATAGAGTAAATTACATTTTCATTCGTTTGAATATCGGTGACGACTCGTTTTTTTTTATTTATGCTTGGGAATACATAGAAAAGGCAATTCAATATGTAAATAAACGAAAATATTTTATTTTTATTGAATATAGAACCATATGACTCCTGAGGTCT
The DNA here is from genome assembly GCA_034642435.1 of Megalocaria dilatata. NCBI lineage: Eukaryota > Metazoa > Arthropoda > Insecta > Coleoptera > Coccinellidae > Megalocaria > Megalocaria dilatata. The sequence continues at coordinate 57,647,999 of CM067854.1, read as the reverse complement.
CAGACTAAGTTTGTGACGAAATATTCAATATTATTGTGCAACAAACACTCGCTCAGCATCCGGGGTTAAACACCATAGAACAACGTTTTACCAAAGGTCCCTATACACATTGCTAAACTAACTCTAACAGCGAACTCTTGAGGCCAGAGATTACAAAATAATATTGGCTTATTTCCGTGCATATGTGATATATGGAAGGATAACCTCAAGGTATTATCAACGTGAACTCCCAAACAACTGGCACACTATGATGACATGCCTCCGGCCATCCGGAAAGAAATTTATTCCGAAATTTGATGATATTGGTTTTTCAGATTCACAATCAAAGAGTTCCTGTGGTACCAGATAATAAAGCTTCTGATAAGATATTTACAAATCTCCCTCAACCCATCAAGAATGCTAGCTTTTATAGCCAAGGATGTATCATCGGCAAAAAGAATTATGATGTTCACCAGACTATGATAGAGAAGCTTGCTAATGAATAAAAAAACCGGCTCGACACTGAGCCTTGTGGGACACCTTGATATTGTATACTATTCTTATTCTCCTAGATCTTCTGTGACGATCCCTCAGAAGCTTATTCAGCTTGTGCGAGTCAGGAGTTCAGTTGTGTTCAAGTTAGGCTTTGTTGTTTCGACCTTACGCCACTTTAGGTCACTGCATTGTTAATTCTCGACTCATAAGTAAAATGGTGACCGAAACCCGTCCAACTAAAAAATTTCTTGAACGGGATTTGAACCCGGGACCTTTCAGTTCCCAGACCAGTGATCTAACCACTAAGCTATCGATACTCATAAACGCCCAACCTTGGAATGAAATATTCGGGATTAGGAGTCACCCATCTTCTTCCTCTTTTTCTAATTCCTATCCGTTTCGGATGCTGGCTATCATACATCATGCATATAATAAATGCTAGCTTTACTTTGTTGTCTGCTGCTCATGGTCAACAACTAGAATCTGCTTTCATTTCTCATTATGTGTTCGAGGTATTGGAGTTTCCGAATTTTTACAGTTTCCACCACTTCATTGTCCTACCCAATCTTCTGAGAACTTCATTGTTCGTCATGTGCTCGATCCATGACATTTTCAAGATCCTTCGATACAACCACATCTTGAGTGCCTCAAGTTTTTTGTTGTGGCTTGAGTGAGTGTTCACGATTCTACTCCGAAGAATAAAACGGAAAATACATAACAACGCAGGAATCTTATTTTGGCGTTCAGTGTTATGTGATAGCTTTTAAACAAATTTTCCATCCTGCCGAACGCCGATTGGGCTTTCTCAATTCTGCTGCGTATTTTCCGTGAATTATCCCATTGTGCATTAAAATTAGCTCCGAGGTAAATGAAGCTGCTTACTCGTTCTATAAGTCACCCAGCTTAACCACCATGAACTGGTTTGAGAGAAAACTGAGAATCCATTCGAGGAATACTCCCCGGAAACCCATTTGATACATTTTCTCGAATAGAAACTCAGGTTGAAGACAATCGAATGCCCGAGTTAAGTCGAAAAATATTCCGGTGATTTAAGCCCCATCATCTAGAATCTACTAGAGTATTTCGATAGTTTTCTATTTTATCATCTTCATTTTTTTATAAACTAGTTTGACCTTTACTAGCAGTACTGTTGGGAATTGACCAGAGGAAAGCTTACTAATTGTTGCTTCTACATGTCAAAATTTTAGATTATCTATTGAAGGAAAAAGATGAATTTTTTATGCGATGAGATGCGAAGGTGGAAGATTGCTTGTTTTTGTTAAAACTCATTTTGTGTTCGTTGAACCTGTTCATGTATATTTGGGGTTGTTATTTTTTGCGTTCTTCTAATTGAATCCACGCTAAAAATAACGGATCGCATTGATTTCGTTTGCGGTCATCTGCCGAAAATCACGAAATTGATTTGAAATTCGAGACGCGTAACTTTGTTTGAAGATATGAACAAGCGTACTGCTGTCCTGTGAAAAACAATCGAGTTTTTCTGCGTTGCAATGCAGCATTAACGGAAATGAAGCTTTGGAATTGAAAATATGATATCGGTTTTCAACAATCTGTCTTTCGCAATGAAAAATATAGATTATGTTTCCTTTCGTGGTTTGAAATCAGTATTGAAATCCAATTTTCAAGTTTTCATCTCCTTTTTATTAATAGGCTACTAATATTTCTTACAAATCACAAAACAAAATATTATCGTTATTACTTGGTGTGAAAGATGTAATGAGACCAATTACTGTGAACATGTCGAACGAAAAACCTGGTGTTTCTATTTATAATCTCATTTAAGCAGCGAATTTTTCAGCAGACTTGACCCAAGGAGCCCAATTTTCCTCATTATCTTAACACCACTGACTTATCCTAGACTATCGAATTTGTTGATTTAATTCCTGTATTAAATAAGGCGCTACATAATGATTAAGAGCTGTATGAACTTTACTAATAGTATTCGTGAACATTTTACCATATTGATAGTGAATTTTCACTATTCTAATGCTTTCTGCGAGCTAATATCGTTTTGTTTTTTATAGTTCCACTTCCCAAAAGCAACATGTCTGTTAATTTTATTGGAACAATACAGAAAAGGCGCGAAATTTAAAATCAAACCTCATTTATTTCAAATCCATCGACGTCGAAGTTGTTAAAAATGAAATTATAAACACTGGAGTTCAGATGCGGAAGTTCTGATCGACAATTAATTTCGTGAAGGGACACCAATTTTAAAATTCTAATCCCATTGTTGTTTCTGCTTTTAATAATGAATATTTTTTCAGTATAATGGGTATTGAAGAAAATTTGTAGCTTATTTCCGTACTGACAGTTATCGATGAAAATACTGTTACGTTTTCGGTTAATTAAATTGACTAATATCCAATATACTAATTCATTTTCCACTATACAACAGAAATATTTAGAGCGTTTATTTACATGATTTATTTCTACAAAGGATTTCAGTTCATCGTATGTCATTCTAGATGATGGCTCGTATCACTCTGCCTCCATCGGACTGCCGCGTCCACTTATAAGATGCACCGAGGTTTCTGGAACACTCTCGAACTTTCGGCAATATCCAAAGTTCTTCGTACGTCACTGTAGATGATTCATCACCCACCGCCATCGGACTACTGCGTCCGTTTATAAGATGCACAGAGGTGTCTGGAATACTCTGGAACTTCCAGCAATATCCGGAGTTTTTGCGATCGGCGAGGAAACAAGCAGTGACGTAGAGGATTTGATCGTTACACTGACACCCCCACCCCCCATAGTCTGTTCAGTCCCTGAACTTATTCGGTACAGCCACTGTACCATCTAGAGATTTAGATTTCTACAATTTCGTCGCTGGTAGAAATAGCACACAATAGATTTTGTCGATTTGGGACTCTTCCTGGATTATAACTGCATACTATGACCTGCATTCCTGAAGAATAACTTCAAGAATATTACGGATAATTCTCCAGTTGAGTTGATTCAACCGTCAACCCAACTTGGGTACAACCAATTTCTTGACTTGGTATTTCATCATCTCTTTCTTCAAATTCAACAAAGCTGATACTGAATTGTTTCAGCCGTTACTATTTGGTAGTTGATCATAATCAAAACAAATTTTAGAAATTACTATGTTTTACTATCAATAAAAATATATTTTACACATTTTCTTGTGACTCGAGTTTCGGGAAATGAGCTTATATCTATGAGCATAAATAGCAGTGTTCCTGACACTTTCTGGATTATTCAGATTATATGAACGAAAATCACGATAAATTGAACTGAATCGCCTGATATTATCGTATTTAATGTATAAATGCAATTTATTTGAGAGATCTACGATAATTTGAACTTAATGTATCTAAGTTCACCGTATTTTGAATGAAGGCATTTTCTACTAGTGGAAGTAGTATAATTTGTTTCAATCTATAAGATGTTATGAGTAAACTACGAAATTACGGAAAATGAAAACAAACTGAACATATTTGAAATATCGTGCAAACAAAATATATCATAATATCACTGAAGCAATAATAAATCAAAAAGGAAGTGATTGAAAAGGACATACATTCCCTCTCGAGATTGACCACTACTGGTTGTAGATGGAATAAAATACGGCGTAATTGGATCTGATTGCCCTTTTGTTTCAATTCCTCACTTTTGCACTGTGTGTGATGAAGTCGTGTATCTGAAATGCTTCTGATTCTTTGTTTCCTATCAAAGTTCCACCTTTGTATTTTTCGATGAATAAAATACGCATCGAAGAACCATGTAGTTTATTGTATTTCTCGCTGAATAAATTCGTATCGAAGGACCATGTAATGCGATTGTAAATGAACCTTTTTCTGCTACGTTGAAATGAAAGAATACTGTTTTTAAAGATAATATTTTATTATTAAGAGTCAACAACTATTTGCCCTGAAGGTAGGCTTGAAAAATGAAACAGATAGATATGCCTCGTAAGGCAACGTCTACTTGAATGTTATACAAAATGAATTTGTCACTGCAGGTAGTTTTCAGTCACAGACTGTAGAAAGAAATATACAAAATCTAGCTTCGTGAATGAAAGCACTTGATAGTTCTGAAAATAATCAACAGCACGCAAATTCTTAGGACACATTGTCGTAGACAATACTCGTTGAATTTGTTGTTCCTATCGATATTTATATCATCAAACGATTCATCTGATGTAATTGCACTTCACAGGATACTTAAGAACTTTGGCTGAAGCTGAAGAGAGTACTTGTTAATTCAAAAACAAATGAAGATATAATGGTGTTAACGGAAAGACAAAAAGCCGAACTCAAGGTCTTAACTAATGATCAAATGCATTGGCAGATGCATTGATGAGATGTTCATCAATATGTTGATTGATAACATTGCGGACAAAGCGTCACAGTGGTTTGGTGAAAAATTTTAAAAGCTGATGTTGAAAATGAATAACATGCAATCTAGGATCGTTCTTCTCGAGAAAAAAAACGAAACTTATAAAACAATCCTAGTTTCATCCCGGTGATATGGAGGATTAAATCTTGATGCCTAAAGCAATGTCCCTCGTGGCAGTCACTGGACCCGTGTGGTGGAAGTGATTCTGTAGTTTCGTGCATTACGGGTGGATAATGGTCGACACAAAAATTCAATTTTAAAAGTCCATTTGAACGTACAATTTGTAACACAGTGGAAAAATTCGAAGAGGCAGGTTTTTTACTGATGTTCTAAGGCATCATCAAAATGCACGCTCGACGGAGAATATTTCTGAGGTAAGTGAAAGTGTTGAAGAAGATCCAAATTTATCAATTCATCGGTGCGCACAATATTTGGGCCCCTCTTACGGCACACTATGGCGTATTTTGTAGCTGGATTTGCATCTCCATCCTTATAAGGTTTAGTTAACACAAGAACTAAAGAGAGCTGATTATAGAACACGTAGAACGTATGCAGATTGACTGCTTGAAAAACAACATATAGAATTTTCTTCAGTGACGAATCACATTTTTCACTCGATGAGCAAAATTGTCGCATCTGGGGCAGCGAAACTCTTCATGTAACTTACATCCACAAAATTTAGTGTATGGTGTGCAATTTGGTCTGGTGGAGTGACTGGCCCGTACTACTTTTGAACTTTATTCTCTTTCTTAATGATTTGAAATCTTGATGTGAGTTTATTAATTAGCGTATCCACCAATTTTTAAAATCTGTTACTGTTTTGAAAAATTTACCTCTTGATAATTAATTTATAGAATTCATACTTTTATCATTGTTTGTTTCTGAATTGAATTTGTACAAATCTTTTATATTAAAAATTCCTCTGATTCTGTTGGTTTCGATTTCCTTCAACCCATAACTGTTAATGCCGTCTTCATTGTTAATTCTTGCCCCTCAAAATTTTGCATATATATTTTTCTATTTATCTGTTATTCTTTTTGATCGTACCAACACCAAATCATCCTTTTTGAATGTCATATTTTCCTTTTCTTTTTTTCTTTCCATTTTCTTAACATACTTTTCCCCTTTCCTTTTTACTCTTTCTTTTACTTCCTGTATAATTTTTTCATATTTTCCTTTTTCTATGTTTTCCCAATGCCTATCTGGTTGTTCCTGTTTCATTAAAAATTTAGGGATTTCTTCTGTTATTGTGTTTGGGGTATTATTTAATATATCTTCCACCTTATTTAATTCTACATCCCAATTTTGGTGTTCTCCATCTACCACCATTCCCAAAACCTTTAATACCTCTTGAATAAAACGTTCTGATGGATTAGCCTGGGGATGTCTGATGCTAGTATGTCTTAGGAAAATATTGTTTTGTTGACCATATTGTTGAAAACGATTATTCCGAAAATATGTAGCATTATCCAATATGCAACTCTTTGGTTGTCCAATTTTTTCAATGTATTCATTGAGTTTTCTTTTGACTGTATTTACTTTTGTATTTTTACAAGGGTATAATTTAATGTATTTCGTAAAAATGTCGACTATTACAAATATAAATTTATTTCCTCTTTCTGTTATTATTAACTCTCCTACAAAATCAATAGCAATGATTTCCAATTTTTCCATTGCCAGTATATTTCTTGGTTGATTATAATTCTGATAATTCTTTGTTTTATTAAGTTGGCATATTCTACAATTTCTAGTTATATTTTTACTTATATTGTTGTCTTTCTTTGTTATATAATTTTCTCTAAAAATCATCCATAATTTTCTACTACCTGGATGTCCATTTTCCTCATGTAATTCTTTTAAAATTTCAATTGCCAATTTTTTACTTATTATATATAGTTCTTTATCACCTGTCGTTTTCACATATACTTCATCTATTTTCTTACATTTCTTCAGCAATTCTGGTGAGATGTTTATTTGATCTTCGATAATTTTCGATTTTGAGAATATTCCTTTTTTTTCTTTCAAAACATTGATTCCTATTTGTAATTTTCTATCTTCTTTTCGGACTTTATTTTCATCCCTTGTAAGTGTATCCGCCACTACATTAAGTTTACCTCTGATGTATTTTATTTCAAAATCATATTCTTGTAACAATAGCATTCCTCGGTGTATGCGGTTATTTAGTAATTTATTATTCATTATATTTAATAAAGATAAGTGATCAGTCTCAATATAAAATTTCGATCCCAGTAAATAAAATCTTAATTTTTTTACACAAAATATAATACTTGCAAACTCTAATTCTGTTACACTATATTTTTTTTCATAATTTTTTGTTACTCTAGATACAAAACATATTGGTACTTCTACTTCATTTTGTTCTTGTAATAGAACTCCTGCAAATTTGTTTAATGAAGCATCTGTTCGTAAAATGAATTGTTTATCATATTGAGGATGATACACTCGCAAGTTTTTTGTAAATTCTTCTTTTATTTTCCTAAATGCTTGTTCTTGCAATTCTTTCCATTCCCATTTGTTTCCTTTTCGCAATAATTTTATTAGAGGAATCTCCTTTTCACTTAAGTCGGGAATCAATTTTTTGAAATAATTTACTAATCCTAAGAAACCTCTCAATGTTTTTAAATTTTCCGGTCTTTTATATTCTTGTATTATTTTCACTCTGTCCTCATCCATTGTTACTCCATATCTATCTAATCTATATCCTAAAAATTTAATATTCTTTTGAAAAAATTGGCATTTTTCTATATTTATTTTTAATCCTGCTCCATCTAATTCTTCCAGTAATATTTCAACATGCTTCATATGAGTTGTTTCATCTTTAGAGAAAATTAAAATGTCGTCGATATAATGCAGTATGAAGTCTTCATATTTGTTTAAAATAGAGTGGAGTGCTCTTACCAACGCTGAACATGAGCTTTGTAATCCAAATGGTACTACTTTAAATCGATATACTACTCCATCTATTGTAAAAGCCGTATAGTCTCTACTCTTTCTTTCCAAAGGAATTAACCAAAAACTGTGTTTCAAATCAATTTTGGAAAATACATTTGACTCTGTTATTCTGCCAAATATTGCTTCTGTACTCATCGGTGATTCATATTGAGGTATCGTGTATTTATTAATATTCCGAGCGTCTAAACATAGTCTTAATTCCCCATTCTTTTTCTTAACAACAACTATTGGGTTTATAAATCTTGAATTACTTTTTTCAATTATTCCATTTTCTAACATTTTATTGATTTCTAATGATACCTCTTTTTTGTATTTATATGGAATTGGGTATGTCTTTGATCTGAAATTCTCTATTCCTCTCACTTCTATCTTATGTACATAATTTGTAGCAGTTCTATTTTCTTTCATAATAAGACTTTCATATTTCATGAGTAATTCTTCTATTTCATTCTTCCATCTCGAATCACATAGAATATCTTCCATCTTGAAAATTAAGAAAGTGTCACTCAAACCGTCAATTCTCATCGCAACAGCCAAATGATTACCGATTTTTTGGCCTGAAATTAATTATATCGAATTGGAAGAGATGTAGTTCTAGCAAGATAGTGAAACAAGCCACACAACGGGAAAAGTTTTGGCTTTATTTCAAGAAAAATTCCCAGGACGCGTAATTTCTCGTTTCATCGAGGTGAATGGACCATCAAGATCTTGTGATTTATCATCTTCAATTTTTTTTGTGGGTTATGCGAGAGATCGTACTTATACCGATAATTCTCAGACGATTAATGATCTAAAAATCAACATCCATCAAGTTATTTGTGAGATATTGCCTGAAATGTGCCGGCGAGTCATCGAAAATTACCTCACAAAGATCGAGTCCTGTAAGAGATCACGCGGAGATCATTTAAATATGAATTCTAAATTCTGAATGAAAAAGTGTTTTATTTACGTTTACTTTCAGAAGCACAAAATGGATATATCTGTATATTGCAGGAATTCCATAAAGCTACTAAGTGCCTCAGTGACTGCGCAAGTAAAGGCGTGGAACTATGGTCTTTGCCAAAGGAATGCATCTGTGTGCTGCGAATGCGGACCCAGAAATAATTATATTTCTGATATACCCAGGCTAGGGTACGTTCGACCCATCGTTTATACAGGAGATGGATGAAATTACACACTGCAGGCTCATCAAAGGGTGTTTAAATCTTTAGCCATATTACACTGACCAAAAGATGATTAACTAAACTGGAGACATCACATGGCGATCCTGGCAGGATCGCCATGTATAAACGATTGGTCGAACCTACCTTAGCCTAGGTACATCAATTTTTGGCAAAATAACTGGTCTAAATATCAAGTTGAAATGAACGGAAAATTAAATGGAAGGACAAGATCAGTCCTATCATTTCACAATTATTCAAATCAACATAGCAAAAGTCCTACGACCGAATTTAAACTTTGCAGGTAGATATGAGATGCCCATGCAAAATTTCGTGAGGATTGTAGATAAAACAAGCGTGCAGAAGATCCTGACTTGTCAGTACTTTTCGAGAATAATTTTCCCATTAAGAAGCAATCTTTTATCAACCTTCAGTTGAATGAAACAAATATATATGTAAAAAGATTTCTATTTATTGTCTTGAGTTGTTCACATGACGCGTTTCGTTAACATCGTTAACTTCTTCAGATGCTTACAAATAACTAGTCTGAAATTTGGTAACATGCAGTCTATAAATATTTCCTGTTTAGAGAAAAGGGTACAATAAGATATTTTTATCACTTTTGGTAAAACCACAGAGTCCCTAGTTGAATAGATCCAATAAAGGTTAATGAGATAACTAAAGTGTTCGATGGATTTCTATCAAGTAAAGGCCAGCCTGACACGAAGTTTTATGAACCTGCCAGAAATTATTATTTTTAATTATTTTGAAAACCAAAAGCTATTTTACTAAAACCGCTGTAACTTTTGAACTATCAATCTCTCTTCAGTAATTAAATTCCTCGTTAACCCCCCATTCCTCTTTTTCCCTAAACTTACGAAGACACGTAAATTCGTATCGCATTTCTATCACTAGAACGTAGAAATGGGGAATGATCAAATTCGCAGAGATTCGAGCATAATCAATGTAAGTTCCTTCGCAATGGTCTCATGTAGAACATATAAATCCTATAGGTCGAGAATGCTCGAAAAGATCCTTTGTCCTGGAAGTCGAGTACCTACAACGGCGATATATTATCGTTTGATCACGCGATTCCTGTATTTCGTTACGGTAAGCTGCTCTGAATAATTTATTGCTTGCTATGTTGGCGAAGCTAGTTACTAATATTATGAATCTTTTGTTCAAAATCTCTGATCTATAATGCCTATTGGATCACCTATTTAATTTTTTTCATCTCGTATTTAATGAAAACTCCTTTTTTAATATAATAGGTTGGGAAAAAAATCCATTATTTTTAGGCGAACTTCAAGACTTTATTTAACATATTTCGGATTGTTCAATTTGGATCAAATGTCCACCGTTTTTTTCTATATTTTGTTGCTATTCTGAAAGTAACTTCACAATGCCACTTTCATAGAAATCTTGATCCTTATTGGCGAAAAACTCTAGTATTCGATTTTCACAATCTTCTCTTGATGCCAATTTCTCATCACACAAGTTTTGCAATGCGCTTGGTGCCACGTTCGGACTATATGGTGGATGCATTAGAACTTCCCAACCAAGCATCCGGAGTTTCACTCCGGACATGTCTGGCCTGGCGTTGTCCTTATGGAACACAGCACCTCTTCTGTTGGTGAATTCTGACCGTTTCTAGTCAATCGCTAGCTTCAAACGGTCCAGTAGTGATGCGAATTCAGTGTTTGGCCGTATGAAAGCAACTTATAATAAATAATTCTTTTTTAGTCCCACCGAATGCTCAGTAGAAGCTTCCTGGCCCTTAGTCCTGGTTTGATCTTGCTTTGATCACGATCGATTTTGCACAGTATCGTGGTATGTGACTGAATTTTCATCCCCAGTCACCACCCATTCAAGAAATGGATCGATTTCATTACGTTTGACCAACGCTTCGTAAATGGAAATTCGATCCATCATGTCTTTTAGTGTTAATTAGTGTGGCACTCAAACTCAAGCTTCTTCTTGGATTCAGCTTTGCGAAAATGGTTCAAAACTAATCAGTCAATCTTTACCTCGTGGGCGACCACTAACATGCTGGTTAATTTCGATTATTTCTGTGATTTTATCGACATTTTCGACAACGGGCGGATCTGTGCGAGGTGCATCTTTAACATGGAAAATACCAGAAGGGAATTGATGAAACCAAAATTGCAAGTAATTATCTGTTACAGTATCGGGACCACAAAATTCATTCATAATTTCAGCTGCATGGCTTGCATTTTGGCCTTTATCAAAAGAAAGCTGTTGAATGTATCGAACTTTCTCTTTGTTGACTTCCATTTTTACGAACCTGTAACTCATAAATGGAATGGACGAAACAATAAACAGCAAAAGATTTTTTTACTGTGAACCGTCACCTTGACAACGAGCGTAAATCTGAAATTGCTTGATAAACACTTTACGAAATATCCATCACTACACCATCTACTGAAAAAAATGATGTATTTTTTCCCCAAACTTTTATTTTCTATTCGGAAGAAGAGAAACGTCACTCCGGAGACATATTGAATTCCTCGCCAGCTACAAAATGAGAACCTCCTCGCCTTGCGTCGCGATCTATTCATGATGACCAAGAAAAGTTCAGAGAACTGAATCATAGGTATGTTTGGATAAATAATCTCAGGCAAGCTATAATATTCTAATAATTCTATGAATACGGAAGAGCTATGCCAAAGCCTTGTGCTTAGTGCCAGCCTTGTGCTTAGTCAATTGAAAGCACGTGAAGCACTTTTGTGTTCGCGAGCACTAAATTAAACCGGAGCTTAGTGATTGGTGCTAAGAGAATTTTTTGGGAAGGCTAAGTGCTTAGTAATTCAAAAAAGTGCTTCTAAGCACCGTAAAGTGCTCCTGAGCACCGCAAAGTGCTCCCAAGCACCGCAGTGCTCCCGAGCACCCCAAAGTGCTCACAAGCACACCAGTGGTAGCGAACACTGCAAAGTGTTCCCGAGCACTGCAAAGCTTCAAAGCTCTTTCAGGAATGACCAAGAACAAAGCCCTTCATGCACTTGCCGAAACATGAACAGATGAGCCGTATCTTAGGTAGGTAAAATTAATTATTATTTATTTTAGAGCTGTTATGATGAAAATTAGTTTTCACAAAAGAGTTAATATATTTTCACTACAAGAAATAATATCACAGTGAGCTAGAAGTCTATAGGCCTGTTATCAGTTCAAATTTACAATTCTAAAAGTTGAAAATTACTCTTGATGATTTCAATGATTTTTGAATATAACATTTTTGTTTATTTTGTTTCAACAACTATCAGTTTTTACATTGCAATCAACCATAAATGGTTTTTTTCTGGTCGAATTATACTATAAATACTTTTCTTCACTGATTTTGCTCGTGAGATTGAAAATTATTGTTCTTCAGTTCACAAAAATTCCCAAACCATGAAGAGTAGACAAATTTGTGACACCAAAAAAGTACTTGAAGAATGTAAGTATTGAATATAATGTGTAAATTCTTGAATAAAAATCAAAACAAGTTGTAGAAATTACTATGTTTTACCAACAGTCTTCAGTTTTCTGAAGATGAATTAATACCCGAAACTCGATCCACAATTAAATTTGTAAAATTTCAATTGAATTGTGGTAAAACATAGTAATTTCTGCAACTTGTTTTAATTATGATCACGTACCAAATAGTAACGGTTGAAATAGTTCAGTGTAAAATTTTTGTACAGTCACACGATTATTTAAAAAAACGAATGAAATAAGAAGATTTAAAAAAATATATATTTTGCGAGAGTTACTGGACCCTGGATGAGCGACTATTGTCCGTATAGAAATGCGTAGATTTAAAGCATACATGGGCAAATGACCGATCTCTCTACATTTAAATACTAATACAAATATCAATTGAATGGGGTTATTAGTTTCTAAATTATGGGAATAATATAAGTAAATTTTATTTCATCATTCTCCTGATTACACCATCATCACGAGATTTCACAAGAAGCTATCCATTTTAGAAGAAGATAAGAACATATAATTATCGTAACATCAATAACTCCGTAACTACCAGACTGATCATGCTTATGGAAGATTAAGCCGAGATATTTAGGCTCTGAACCCACCCTGCAGTTTTTCAAGAATCTAGGTTTTTCCTAAACACGATAACTTTCAAAGGAGAACTTTAGGGGACTTCGTTAATGGATAAAATCGGTTGAATGGTTCCGGAGTTATTGGCGTCTGAAATTCTTTATGTTTTTCTCTATATAGTCGTACAAGACCATTTTCGACCAAAAATTCCAATATTACCGACATTGAGCCGAAAAACACGAAGTGTCTAAAAAGTGCTTAGTACTTAGTGCTCGTGTGAACGAAATACTTTTTGAAAGTGCTTATTAATCGCGAGCATTTCTTAAATAATAAGGGCTTAGCGCTCGAGATTCCGGAGCACTTTTCAATAGGGCTTTGTTCTTTGTGCTCGAAGCACTTCTTCTCAGTGCTCGCCACAGCTCTGGAATACGGTCGAGTTGAGCTGTTCTTCATCTTGTATATAACGAATACTGCACTTAAAAATATATTTGATAGTATAACAGATAGTAGATCGTATCCCAGTATGACTGCCTTGTCCTCATTATATATTTTTAAGTACAAATTATACAGAATTCAGATCATATCCTTGCATGCTTAATTGAGATAATTTTTTACTAGTTGATTCTTATACAGGATGCCCCAAAAGTCGACGTCAAGCCAAAAGCAGGAGACAGGTTAAGTCATAATAGTCATCAGAAAAATATAAAAGAAAATTCAAGTCCAGGTAAAATTGAAGTTCATCGTAAAGAGATCAAAACTATCCAAATCACAAGCAAAAAAATCTAATAAACGAAGCCAAAAGTCGTTAGTACACAAATAACACGATCAAATACGAAAAAAGGCGCAGTAGACCAAGGGGCGTAGCGTACTGATCTGTATTGAGTTAATGTGTGCCGATATCAAATAGTGGCGTCACTATCTGTCTCACTCACACTTTATGGAAGGACTCACTCCATCTCATTCAAAACAGATTCTTTGAGTATTGGATGCACTACAATTATTTTTAGAAAGTTCCAAGAAATTGTTCGAAACTGTATTTCCTTATGAATGTTTTTTTTTGACCGATCTGAGAAATAATGTAGTAAGTATCCTACTTAAAAATCCCTAATGAATGCGCTAATTTTTTAAATAATTCGCCAAACTGATGTAGTACAGTTTTTTTTCAGTACAGTTAGTTAAATTTGTGCGAAATATTAATTTTGAATACTTTGTTCGGAAAAAAGTGACATTATTTTCCAAGCTGGAGTAATTGGTTTAGAATATAAGATCACAGGTTACGGAAGCACTATTCGGGATAACAAAGGAAAAATAAAATATGAAGAAAATATAAAATTGTAGCAACAGGAGTTCAAAAATCATCACAGGATGTGCATTTTCTCAAATAATGAAAAATGCAATATTATTTGAAAAGTAAACGACATAGATTTTCTCGAATATTCTTCTGCTGACTACCGATTCCGGCTTGACGTCGACTTCTGGGACACCTATATATAGAGCACGCTAAGTACATTCAGCAGAATCGGCCGGAATATGATGCTTACTATACCAAATTGAATAAAAAAAGGGATGATGTGGCAATAGTTTATTTAAATAAGCAGTTTGTGGGTTGTGTGGAGCAAGAAATATCGAATAACACAACGAGTTGAAAAATAAAGTTCACAGTAAATTGTGAGAATTTAGAATCTCTTGCAATGTTCCCTGCATCTGATGGTTGACAGACAGATATTTTGGCTGACTTGGATGTTATTGTGAGGGCGACCAGGGCAATTCGGAACTGTTTAATCATTCGTCATATAAATATCGATTATTTGGACACAAGCACAATTGCAGGGTCATGCGATGATTTGCTAACCTCTAATGGTTTCGAACAGATCACTTGTACTACTCGAACTACATTACTCAGTTTTTTTGAAGATGGATCTACTACCGGATAAAAAGTTTCTTGATAACTCTGAAGTTGTTTCCTCGAAGTGATTATGAAAAATTAGATAAATTGCTCTCAAATGTGGGCTGAAATGTTTTTTATGGTTTAAGTATTATATGTAAACAACGCTGCTATCATACACATGAATACTTTAAGACATTCAACTGAAACTTCGACATTCACAGATTCTTGCCCTGAGTCTAAAATTAAAATAAATTACACATGGTTGAATTCGGGAACCATTTTGAATAATTGTTTCTAAGTGATCCTTCAGTTCTGGTTTTAAAAATAAATTTAAGGCATACAGAAATCTAATTCTCGTGCTCACCAGGAAGGATGAAAGGGTTTTCTATGCGAATTAATTGAAAAATAAAGATAATGCTTCCAGGAAGCTATGGAATGTAATTAATTCAATCGCATTGAAAAATACTGTGAAAAGTAAGGGACAACATAAATACAGGTTAATACCTGATAGAAGGTATATAAAATTATTCAAATATTTTAATATTAGCCTTCCACATATTTAATTTCAAAAAATTATATTTAATAATTATAACTTCAGGAATTGAATTAAATTAATGTCATATAAGTACAACTTATATCAAACGACATACAAAATAAATATTCATCATAAGACATCCAAATGATATAACAAAAATAACAATATGACAAAATTCGATAAATAAAATTTGTTAACCAAAATCCTACAAATTAAATATTTTTAGTAGACAAATTTTTTTTTCTGCTGACCAATCTTATGAAAACAAATATCTTTCAAAAATGTTTAACATAATCTTAAGAATTTCATCATAAAACTACCTTACTTAGAATATTCAATATTATTGGATATCTAACTAAGTTACTTTCTATAAAATCTCAAGATATGTAAGAACATTACTGAAAAACGAATTTTAAGAGCGACTTTGCTTCGTCAGTACTTAAATAATTCATATTCAATGAAATATAACATCAATCAACAACAAATATTTACTCACCCTTCAACAATTTATAAAACTTCTGGTAAATGAATAATTAAAAATTTAAATGCAGTGTAATGTTAACTACAAGTAAATAATTCTGTGGTTTACTCTTGATCTGAAAGATTGAAAGACAATTTAACGGCCTCGGTTATAGCACAAGGACTATCTATATAAAGAATGTTAATGAGACCAAATAATTATATATTATGAATAAAATAACATAAATAGAGGTTAATACTTGATAGAAGGTATATAAAATTATTTAAATATTTTAATATTAGCCTTTTACATATTTAATTTCAAAAAATTATATTCAATAACTATAACTTCAGGAATTAAATTAAATTACTGTTATATGAGTACCACTTATATCAAACGACATATAAACCAACGTAAATAGAGGTCATTCTTGATAGAAGGTATATAAAATAATATAAATATTTTAAAAAATTTTTAAACAATTTTAAAAAATTAGCCTTCTACATATTTAATTCCAAAAGATTATATTCAATGATTATAACTTCTGAAAATAAATTAAAATAATGTCGTATAAGTACCACTTATATCATGACATAAAATAAACATTCATTATAAGACATCCAAATGGTATAACAAAATCCAATAAATAAAAATTATTAACTAAAATCCTATAAATTAAACATTTTGAATAGACAAAATTTTGTTTCTGCTTATCAATCTTATGAAAACCAAATGGTTATTATTCAGGACCGAAGAATGGATTGCTTATAATTATATTTGTTTTTTGAAGATATAGTGCATGTTTTGAGAGATTTCTGAATTAACTTATTCGAATATTTGAATATATTAAATATTTCAAATAAAACATATTCTTTGAGAAGTCCTTTGAGTGTTTTCATGTTTTTAAAAGGCAACTGGTGTTCTTAAAGGTAAGACCAGAAACAAAATTTTGTCTCCTTCAAATATTTATTTATTAATTTTAATGACTTTCGTATATCTGTTGGTTTATTTATTCCATTTGACATTATATATTGAGTTTTGATTATATACGTCTATTAAATGTAAGCGGTGCTTGTTTTAGACATTAATTTAATTCTAAAAGTTTTTTGAAAAAAAAATTTTTTTGAAATTAAAATTGTAGAAGATAAACATTTTTTAATTTGTTTTGATATTCAACTTTTGTTATATTTCTTCTTTCAAGTAAGAGGCCTTTCTATTTTATTTTATATATAATAAATAATTATATTTTGGCTTCAATAGATCTCATTATGGTATGCCAATGAATTTGAATAAGACTTAAAAATAACTCACACTGTTCTTTGATTTTGTTAGAACATAGATCAATCTTGAATTATAAAGTTGATCTGTGTTTCAAAGCATTAGTCCTTTACACGTGGTGAGCTGTTGATAAAGGTTAGTTTTTTGATTTTGATATTTGGAATATTATTCAGGACCGAAGAATGGATTGCTTATAATTATATTTGTTTTTTGAAGATATAGTGCATGTTTTGATAGATTTCTGAATTAACTTATTCGAATATTTGAATATATTAAATATTTCAAATAAATTATATTCTTTGAGAAGTCCTTTAAGTGTTTTCATGTTTTAAAAAGGCAACTGGTGTTCTTAAAGGTAAGACCAGAAACAAAATTTTGTCTCCTTTAAATATTTATTTATTAATTTTAATGACTTTCGTATATCTGTTGATTTATTTATTCCATTTGACATTATATATTGAGTTTTGATTATATACGTCTATTAAATGTAAGCGGTGCTTGTTTTAGACATTAATTTAATTCTAAAAGTTTTTTGAATTAAAAATTTTTTTGAAATTAAAATTGTAGAAGATAAACATATTTTAATTTGTTTTGATATTCAAATTTTGTTATATTTCTTCTTTCAAGTAAAAGGCCTTTCTATTTTATTTTATATATAATATATAATTATATTTTGGCTTCAATAAATCTCATTATGGAATGTCAATGAATTTAAATAAGCCTTAAAAATAACTCACACTGTTCTTTGATTTTGTTAGAACATAGATCAATCTTGAATTATAAAGTTGATCTGTGTTTCGAAGCATTAGTCCTTTACACGTGGTGAGTTGTTTATATAGGTTAGTTTTTTGATTTTGATATTTGGAATATTATTCAGGACCGAAGAATGGATTGCTTAGAATTATATTTGTTTTTTGAAGATATAGTGCATGTTTTGAGAGATTTCTGAATTAACTTATTCGAATATTTAAATATATTAAATATTTCAAATAAATTATATTCTTTGAGAAGTCCTTTAAGTGTGTTCATATTTTTAAAAGGCAATTGGTGTTCTTAAAGGTAAGACCAGAAACAAAATTTTGTCTCCTTTAAATATTTATTTATTAATTTTAATGACTTTCGTATATCTGTTGGTTTATTTATTCCATTTGATATTATATATTGAGTTTTGATTATATACGTCTATTAAATGTAAGCGGTGCTTGTTTTAGACATTAATTTAAATTTAAAAGTTTTTTCAATAAAAAATTTTTTTGAAATTAAAAGTGTAGAAGATAAACATATTTCAATTTGTTTTAATATTCAAATTTTGTTATTGGATTTTGTTATATCATTTGGATGTCCCATAATGAATGTTTATTTTATATGTCGTTTGATAAAAGGGGTACTTATATAACATTAATTTAATTTAGTTCCTGAAGTTATCAAATATAATTTTTGTGAAATCAAATATGTATAAGGCTAATATTAAAATATTTAAATAAAAGCAAGGGATGTCAATATATTGTCAAAATTATGAGGACCGAGAATTGCACCATAGAGATTATTTTGCGCAGTGCATCTTGAAGCTTCAACTAATATTATTGCACCGTGGATGAGAGAATTGCAGAGGCATGTATATCTCAGTCTAGGGGTCAATTCATTCGTATTCATATTTGTCCAATCAAAATATATCGGAATATTTTAAAATTCCATTCATGTACAGAAATTGACCTGATTTGTCTAGAGTGTATACGCTGAAATTGTACTCCTGCTCATGTTTTTATCAGCACGTGATAGAGTATAAGTACCTCGGAATCATCATATTTTACTCCATGAGCTGAGAATGGCATGTCAGCGAGGTGCATAGCAGACTCACGAAGTTCATCTGAATACTTTATCAGCTTTGATAAGTTTTGAATATTAAAAATGTCAAAACTGTATATTATGTCCTCGTAATGTCAATTCTGCAATACAGTATTCATGTGTAAGGTGGAGCTGTGGACGCTCACTTAGTTGCGTGAGGATAAAGATATAATTATTTTCCGAAAACCTTTTCTGTTTTCCAATTGTGTGACGTTAAAGCAGCACCAAGCTTTTCATCTTCAATCAACTCCTATCGGAGAAATTACTTATGATTTACGAAAAGCATCCAGAAATGACTTCTCCTCGATCTACTGTATACCTCACAAGGTTTCAGATGCTCTATATTCCTTACATATTAAGACCCAGGAAATTAGAGATCCTAGGAGCCATTCCAGGAACACTTGAAGGAGGAAAGTTGTCTTGGATCATCTGGAGAAGCACCGAGACTAATAGTGCCTTTGACTCATTCTTTTCCAGTATTTACAAAAGAGCTGCGTGATATTTGTTCATTGAAGTCTTAATTTTTTGTATTAATTTGTGGACATTGAGAAGTGAGGCGTTCTCATCGTTGAAAAAAATCGAAACTTGCCTAACATAACAGGCCTGGCATACAGTTGCACAATGCTATTCGTAGGGAATATTAATTTTTACAAATTTGTAGATTTTACGAATAAACATCTCTTTCACTTGACTTCAATTTCATTCAATTAATCTATTATTTATATGTAATTCTGAAAAACTAGGTCATCTTGAGAAAATGCTGCAATTTGTTATATATTATATATGAATTGAAATTAAATTCAACTTATCATTACTTAGATAGTTTTATTGTTTTGTTCGATAGAATTGGAAGGTTCTCACATTTTTGTGTTTGAAACTTCGAAACATCATCTTATTTTCTGATGAATGAAAACCTAAATAGTCTATACCTCCTTTAAGTCCTCAATTATCTGAAAATGAAGTGACATTTCGAATCTGCAGTCACAAAAATATGGAAATGTTTCACATAATAATTTATAGAAACTTGTTTGAATCATGATCAGTTACCACACAGTAAAGGCTAAAGGAGTTCGATATATTTTCTATCATGTTTTCTCTCCGCTTGTACCAATCACCTATCATGCAATGCAAATATCCATAAAATTTTTCACAAATTTCAACAATTTGAATGGACCTGAAAACAGATGAACCGATGAAAAGTCCATCAACAGAAATTTTCTAGGAAATATAATACAGAAAATATAGGAAATTTTCATTACACAAGACAAAAAACAATGAATAAATTACAATGAATTCATGCAATTGGTACAATAGAAAGAAATAATTAAAATAAATTGTAAAAATTAATATGTTTTACTACCAATAAAAATATATATTACACATTTTCTTGTGACTCGAGTTTCGGGAACTGAACTATCCCATCATCAGACAACTGAAGACCTAACAGTTATACAGAGGTATTTAAACAAAAGTGATACATATTTTGAATATTTCAATAGATTCTAGTTAACACTTTTTAGTGGCACAGAGGTTTACAAGCGGAACGTGATAAAAAAAACGGGTTAAAGAGGGACCTTCTAACAGATATCGGAATGTCGGCAATCGACAAAGAAGGTTGTTAAACAGATGGAACCCATTTAAATATCTCAAATATAATAATTTTTGGGGTTACAATTATTTGAGATATTTAAATGGGTACCATCTGTTTAACAACCTTCTTTGTCGATTGCCGACATTCCGATATCTGTTAGAAGGTCCCTCTTTAACCCGTTTTTTTTATCACGTTCCGCTTGTAAACCTCTGTGCCACTAAAAAGTGTTAACTAGAATCTATTGAAATATTC
Source organism: Megalocaria dilatata (assembly GCA_034642435.1). Taxonomy (NCBI): domain Eukaryota; kingdom Metazoa; phylum Arthropoda; class Insecta; order Coleoptera; family Coccinellidae; genus Megalocaria; species Megalocaria dilatata. The sequence goes on along the minus strand of CM067854.1, from coordinate 57,627,098 downwards.
AAAATATGTATCACTTTTGTTTAAATACCTCTGTATAACTGTTAGGTCTTCAGTTGTCTTCACAAGGACTATTTGTATGAAGAATATTAAGGAAACCAAATAATTATATATTATGAATAAAATAACATAAATAGAGGTTAATACTTGATAGAAGGTATATAAAATTATTTAAATATTTTAATATTAGCGTTTTACATATTTAATTTCAAAAAATTATATTTAATAATGATAACTTCAGGAATTAAATTAAATTACTGTTATATGAGTACCACTTATATCAAACGACATATAAACCAACGTAAATAGAGGTCATTCTTGATAGAAGGTATATAAAATAATATAAATATTTTAAAAAATTTTTAAACAATTTTAAAAAATTAGCCTTCTACATATTTAATTCCAAAAGATTATATTCAATGATTATAACTTCTGAAAATAAATTAAAATAATGTCGTATAAGTACCTATACTTATATCATGACATAAAATAAACATTCATTATAAGACATCCAAATGGTATAACAAAATCCAATAAATAAAAATTATTAACTAAAATCCTATAAATTAAACATTTTGAATAGACAAAATTTTGTTTCTGCTTATCAATCTTATGAAAACCAAATGGTTATTATTCAGGACCGAAGAATGGATTGCTTATAATTATATTTGTTTTTTGAAGATATAGTGCATGTTTTGAGAGATTTCTGAATTAACTTATTCGAATATTTGAATATATTAAATATTTCAAATAAATTATATTCTTTGGGAAGTCCTTTAAGTGTTTTCATGTTTTTAAAAGGCAACTGGTGTTCTTAAAGGTAAGACCAGAAACAAAATTTTGTCTCCTTCAAATATTTATTTATTAATTTTAATTACTTTCGTATATCTGTTGGTTTATTTATTCCATTTGACATTATATATTGAGTTTTGATTATATACGTCTATTAAATGTAAGCGGTGCTTGTTTTAGACATTAATTTAATTCTAAAAGTTTTTTGAATAAAAAATTTTTTTGAAATTAAAATTGTAGAAGATAAACATATTTTAATTTGTTTTGATATTCAACTTTTGTTATATTTCTTCTTTCAAGTAAGAGGCCTTTCTATTTTATTTTATATATAATAAATAATTATATTTTGGCTTCAATAGATCTCATTATGGTATGCCAATGAATTTGAATAAGACTTAAAAATAACTCACACTGTTCTTTGATTTTGTTAGAACATAGATCAATCTTGAATTATAAAGTTGATCTGTGTTTCAAAGCATTAGTCCTTTACACGTGGTGAGCTGTTGATATAGGTTAGTTTTTTGATTTTGATATTTGGAATATTATTCAGGACCGAAGAATGGATTGCTTATAATTATATTTGTTTTTTGAAGATATAGTGCATGTTTTGATAGATTTCTGAATTAACTTATTCGAATATTTGAATATATTAAATATTTCAAATAAATTATATTCTTTGAGAAGTCCTTTAAGTGTTTTCATGTTTTAAAAAGGCAACTGGTGTTCTTAAAGGTAAGACCAGAAACAAAATTTTGTCTCCTTTAAATATTTATTTATTAATTTTAATGACTTTCGTATATCTGTTGGTTTATTTATTCCCATTGACATTATATATTGAGTTTTGATTATATACGTCTATTAAATGTAAGCGATGCTTGTTTTAGACATTAATTTAATTCTAAAAGTTTTTTGAATTAAAAAAAATTTTTTTGAAATTAAAATTGTAGAAGACAAACATATTTTAATTTGTTTTGATATTCAACTTTTGTTATATTTCTTCTTTCAAGTAAGAGGCCTTTCTATTTTATTTTATATATAATATATAATTATATTTTGGCTTCAATAAATCTCATTATGGAATGTCAATGAATTTAAATAAGCCTTAAAAATAACTCACACTGTTCTTTGATTTTGTTAGAACATAGATCAATCTTGAATTATAAAGTTGATCTGTGTTTCGAAGCATTAGTCCTTTACACGTGGTGAGTTGTTTATATAGGTTAGTTTTTTGATTTTGATATTTGGAATATTATTCAGGACCGAAGAATGGATTGCTTAGAATTATATTTGTTTTTTGAAGATATAGTGCATGTTTTGAGAGATTTCTGAATTAACTTATTCGAATATTTAAATATATTAAATATTTCAAATAAATTATATTCTTTGAGAAGTCCTTTAAGTGTGTTCATATTTTTAAAAGGCAATTGGTGTTCTTAAAGGTAAGAGCAGAAACAAAATTTTGTCTCCCTTAAATATTTATTTATTAATTTTAATGACTTTCGTATATCTGTTGGTTTATTTATTCCATTTGATATTATATATTGAGTTTTGATTATATACGTCTATTAAATGTAAGCGGTGCTTGTTTTAGACATTAATTTAATTCTAAAAGTTTTTTGATAAAAAAATTTTTTTGAAATTAAAATTGTAGAAGATAAACATTTTTTAATTTGTTTTGATATTCAACTTTTGTTATTGGATTTTGTTATATCATTTGGATGTCCCATAATGAATGTTTATTTTATATGTCGTTTGATATAGGAGGTACTTATATGACATTAATTTAATTTAGTTCCTGAAGTTATAATTATCAAATATAATTTTTTGAAATCAAATATGTATAAGGCTAATATTAAAATATTTAAATAAAAGCAAGGGATGTCAATATATTGTCAAAATTATGAGGACCGAGAATTGCACCATAGAGATTATTTTGCGCAGTGCATCTGGAAGCTTCAACTAATATTATTGCACCGTGGATGAGAGAATTGCAGAGGCATGTATATCTCAGTCTAGGGGTCAATTCATTCGTATTCATATTTGTCCAATCAAAATATATCGGAATATTTTAAAATTCCATTCATGTACAGAAATTGACCTGATTTGTCTAGAGTGTATACGCTGAAATTGTACTCCTGCTCATGTTTTTATCAGCACGTGATAGAGTATAAGTACCTCGGAATCATCATATTTTACTCCATGAGCTGAGAATGGCATGTCAGCGAGGTGCATAGCAGACTCACGAAGTTCATCTGAATACTTTATCAGCTTTGATAAGTTTTGAATATTAAAAATGTCAAAACTGTATATTATGTCCTCGTAATGTCAATTCTGCAATACAGTATTCATGTGTAAGGTGGAGCTGTGGACGCTCACTTAGTTGCGTGAGGATAAAGATATAATTATTTTCCGAAAACCTTTTCTGTTTTCCAATTGTGTGACGTTAAAGCAGCACCAAGCTTTTCATCTTCAATCAACTCCTATCGGAGAAATTACTTATGATTTACGAAAAGCATCCAGAAATGACTTCTCCTCGATCTACTGTATACCTCACAAGGTTTCAGATGCTCTATATTCCTTACATATTAAGACCCAGGAAATTAGAGATCCTAGGAGCCATTCCAGGAACACTTGAAGGAGGAAAGTTGTCTTGGATCATCTGGAGAAGCACCGAGACTAATAGTGCCTTTGACTCATTCTTTTCCAGTATTTACAAAAGAGCTGCGTGATATTTGTTCATTGAAGTCTTAATTTTTTGTATTAATTTGTGGACATTGAGAAGTGAGGCGTTCTCATCGTTGAAAAAAATCGAAACTTGCCTAACATAACAGGCCTGGCATACAGTTGCACAATGCTATTCGTAGGGAATATTAATTTTTACAAATTTGTAGATTTTACGAATAAACATCTCTTTCACTTGACTTCAATTTTATTCAATTAATCTATTATTTATATGTAATTCTGAAAAACTAGGTCATCTTGAGAAAATGCTGCAATTTGTTATATATTATATATGAATTGAAATTAAATTCAACTTATCATTACTTAGATAGTTTTTCTTGTTTTGTTCGATAGAATTGGAAGGTTCTCACATTTTTGTGTTTGAAACTTCGAAACATCATCTTATTTTCTGATGAATGAAAACCTAAATAGTCTATACCTCCTTTAAGTCCTCAATTATCTGAAAATGAAGTGACATTTCGAATCTGCAGTCACAAAAATATGGAAATGTTTCACATAATAATTTATAGAAACTTGATTGAATCATGATCAGTTACCACACAGTCAAGGCTAAAGGAGTTAGATATATTTTCTATCATGTTTTCTCTACGCTTGTACCAATCACCTATCATGCAATGCAAATATCCATAAAATTTTTCACAAATTTCAACAATTTGAATGGACCTGAAAACAGATAAACCGATGAAAAGTCCATCAACAGAAATTTTCTAGGAAATATAATACAGAAAATATAGGAAATTTTCATTACACAAAAACATGAAACATTGAATAAATTACATTGAATTCATGCAATTGGTACAATAGAAAGAAATAATTAAAACAAATTGTAAAAATTAATATGTTCTACTACCAATAAAAATATATATTACACATTTTCTTGTGACTCGAGTTTCGGGAACTGAACTATCCCATCATCAGACAACTGAAAACCTAACAGTTATACAGAGGTATTTAAACAAAAGTGATACATATTTTGAATATTTCAATAGATTCTAGTTAACACCTTTTAGTGGCACAGAGGTTTACAAGCGGAACGTGATAAAAAAAACGGGTTAAAAAAGGGACCTTCTAATAGATATCGGAATGTCGGCAATCGACAAAGAAGGTTGTTAAACAGATGGAACCCATTTAAATATCTCAAATATAATAATTTTTGGGGTTACAATTATTTGAGATATTTAAATGGGTACCATCTGTTTAACAACCTTCTTTGACAATTGCCGACATTCCGATATCTGTTAGAAGGCCCCTTTTTTAACCCGGTTTTTTTTATCACGTTTCGCTTGTAAACCTCTGTACCACTATTAGGTGTTACCTAGAATCTATTGAAATATTCAAAATATGTATCACTTTTTTTTAAATACCTCTGTACCACTGTTAGGTCTTCAGTTGTCTGATGATGGGATAGTTCATTTCCCGAAACTCGAGTCACAAAAACTGTGTAATATATATTTTTATTGGTAGTAAAACATAGTAATTTTTACAATTTGTTTTAATTATGATCAACTGCCAAATAGTAACGGCTGAAACAATTCAGTATCTCAATAAAAAGAAATTTTTAGTCAAGCAGAGGAAGATGTAGTAAAAAAATTAAAAGAATCTCTACAGAAAAATAACATATTCAAATTAATTTCGTAAATAAGGATGTAAAATGGTGAGAGTTTTCACAAAATATTTCAGAAATAACATATTCAGAAAATTCGGAAAATATATGTGATATATGTTTCAATGATGAATCTGTGAAAAAAAGTACTTTTCATTCAATTTAGGTAGTTTTTATTTTGTATTCAGTCCAGTTATTTATCGGTCCATTTGACAGTTCAATCACTTTCATCATATTTTAAGTTTTGATGATGGGAATTATCATTGTGATGCTAAAATCTCTGAAGGATATATTTGAGAAGAATAATTAGAACAGATCAAATTTCTGTGCAATACATGGAGAAATATCTAACTCTTCTCTATAGAGCTCATTTTCAGAGTAGTTCTTTTAAAAACTAGCCTTTGCGTATCTCGTTTTTTGAATTTATTTTCGTTCAAGAAGGCAACAAACTTTCTCCATTTGTACTAGAATATATTGAACTTTGTAATCTTAGCACTTAGAGCCATTTCATTCTATTTTCTCAATAGCTTAAATATATCTTAATTCAAAAGTGGGTCTTGAGAAATAAACTAGATGCAATTTTTCTTAAATATTCGGTAGTCACTGGAATTAAAAAACGAATGTTCTGTCTAGAAATTCTAGTAAACTAAAAACAAGGTATTAGTAAAATAATTATTGAATATTGAATTGTATCAGCCATTCAAAATGTGATCTTGCCTGATGATGCTACTGTGATAGCGAAACAATTGTTGTGAACATATCAATAAAAATTTGTGAAAATCAGAATAACCTTATTTAAATATTATAAAATAATTCTTAATTTAAAACGGCCTCGAAACAAATTGAGAATTTTTTTATTTCTTATATTCGAGACAGGTTTCCACTCGAGTGTATTTTCCAGTTCTTGTGAGTATTAGTTTAAACTAATTGAGACAAAAGGGTGCATTCTTCTGTAAGTTATCTAATACCTTCCAAAATAGCTTTCATTCCGAAGTTCGCTCAACTCGAAGACCTATCAGACTGTGAACCACTTTTGTTCATCGGTTTCCAAGCGAATGAAAGGCAGTTAGGATCCGAATCAAGCCACTGCTGACAAACGAAACAACCTTTTCCACAATGAACTCACAAAGTCTGATTGAAAATACATCCGAAACTAGCAAGAGTAAACTTGCGCCCACATTTCTCTTCGAGTGAATATAATGAATCACCTTTTTTCTGTGTAAAACTTTCACTTGGGGTTTTGGACATTATTGTTTGTTCCTAAGAACTTGGTATGTTTCATTGTGCCAGTGGACTGAATAAACTATATGAAAGTTCAATAGATTTAAATAATAGAATAGAGTGAGTGGTATGAAAATCAGTAATGCATTAGGGATACCTTGAACTATTTACTTATGAATAATAAAAACAATAATAATAATTGTCTTTATTTCTACATCAACAGTAACGTAATATTCACATATACACATTAAGAGATGTGATAAAAGGCAATGTCTAGATAAATGCGAACATATTCTATTTTACTCAACATATAAACGCATTCATTGACTTCACTTGTAATGTAAGAGAATTGTATTCCAAAGATATAATGATGTCCTATGAATAGATGGCGTTATCAAGCCTTCAGATCTTATAAATTTATTATTTATCAATAATAATAGGACTTTGTTGATGATCACAATCAATAGTACATAAGAAAAAAAATAAACAATTTATTACTTTGTATCAATCACAGGGCGGAGTTCAGGTGGGTTTAAACCCTCTGTTCTACCACTCAAACCCTGAAGAGAAGGAAAAAATATAAAATAAATCTCAGTTTTCTATAATAATAAAAAATAATTCACCCCAAAATGAGAAAAATAAAGAAAAAATAAATAAAACCAGCGTAGAGACTCTGAACGCTCACCCAACCGATGCACACTGTTCTCTGAAAAATGATTCCCAAATACGATTTCTGAAAGAATACACTGAAAGTGACCTTAAATTTATGTATTTGTTATACAACTTATATACTACTCTGTCAAGAAAGTACCGGGAATTTTCAATTAAAACAACATTTTTACATTTAATCGTCAAAATTTATTGGGTCGCCTTCAAAATAGGCTCCATTTGCTCCAATACATCTATGCCAACGGCACTTCCAATTATCGAAACATTTTTTATAGGCGCTTTCCGGGATGGACTTTAGCTCTCGCGCCGAATTTTGTTTTATGGCTTCAATCGACTCAAAACGAGTGCCACGAAGGGGCAATTTTAGTTTTGGGAAGAGGAAAAAGTCGCAGGGAGCCAAATCCGGCGAATACGGTGGTTGCTGAAGCACGTTTGTTGAGTTTTTGGCGAGAAAGTCAGTCACAATCGTAGCTCGGTGAGAAGGCGCGTTATTGTCATGCAAAATCCATGAGTTGTTCGCCGACAAATTTGGCCGCTTCTTACGGATACGCTCACGCAAACGTTTCATAACGCCTAGGTAATACTCCTTGTTTACCGTCTGACCCTCTGGATCGAATTCGTAGTGCACCACGCACGGATATCGAAGAAAACAATGAGCATCACCTTCATTTTCGAGCGACTTTGGCGTGGTTTTTTCGGTTGCGGCTCATTTTTTGCCACCTATTCCGATGATTGCTGTCTTGTTTGCATATCGTACTCGTAGACCCAGGTCTCATCACCAGTTATAATGCGTTCCATGAATGTAGAATCGGAATTACAGCGATCCAGCATGTCTGAAGCAACCTGTTCGCGATGACGTTTTTGAAGAAAATTCAGGTCTTTCGGTACGAGTCGTGCGGCCACCTTTCTCATGCCCAAAATATCAATCAAAATCGTACGTGCGAACTCGTGGGATATCTTAAGATCATGTGCTATCCCTCTCAAGCTGGTACGACGGTTTTCCAGCACCCTTTCCTTAATTTTATCGACGTTATCTTCGATCGAAGCCGTCGATGGGCGACCACTTCACGACCGTCCTTGAAGGCTCTGTACCACTGATATGCACGAGTTTTCGATAGAGCATTATCACCAAAGGCCTTCTGCAACATTTTCAATGCATCGGCACACGAAAATTCATTTGCAACATAAAACTTTAAACAAATTCTTTGCTCAACGTAATCACCCATAGTAAAAATCGGCACGCACTCTGACATCGATTGACTTAATCAGTTGTTGCAAACACACTAGTTGACAGATCCCGCTCAAGCTTGGCATAGTAATTAAGGACAGTGGTACCAATCTAGGAAAAAAAATGTTTACCTGCCTCATTGCCCCGCCAGATTTAAATCGATAATTCCCGGTACTTTCTTGACAGAATGTATATTGAATATAAATAATCTTTCAAAAAGAGAAAGCCTGTGAGGACGGGCCGATATAAGGCCACGATTCCTGATATTGATATTGTGAATATCAGATATATACCTAATTTTTCTGTAGAGGTATGAAGGAATACCTACTGTGACTAGGCGATGGTGAAGAACTAATGCCGAATGTTTGAACCTATTCATCATATTGAGCCATAGTGTCGAACTTCCTCGTGCCGTAAATAAATCTCAAGCAAGAATTCTGTATTTTTCGACCATTTCCTTGTCCAAGCATCCAACCGTTGAATAATAGCTGAAACGGCACAACACCAACGAACTAGAAAGAGTGATTTTTACTTTAGAAAGGGATCTTTGTGAGGATAAAGTAGTCGTAGGCTCATAATCGATCTTTATACACAAGGAGCAATATATGTTCTAAAGCGACTGGTGTTATTCATAAAAAGTCCTAGATTTTTTACCTCCTTCACTATCGGAATTGGCTCGCTTTCAATTCTGAATTGGGCGCTTCTACTCAACATTTCGCAGACGTCCTCATTTCCAAAAAATGTTGCTCGAGAGTTAGTTGAATCGAGCAATAGTTAATGCGCCACAGCAGTCTTACTTATTATTCGAAGATTTTCGTCTCTAGCTATGTCTTCATCAGCTTCATCACTTCGAAAACTATAATACAATTGTGTATCATCTGCATAAAAGTGTACACTGCAGTATTCAAGAACCTTCGTATGTAATGTATATAAAGGATGAAAAGGTAAAGAAAGGTCCCAATATAAACCTTTGCGGCACACCAACCAAGTCCAACAAGGGATCGGAAAGTTCGTCACCATACTTCACCTGGTGAGTCCGCCAAAACAAGTTATGTGTAGCCGTTAAAATATCGTCATTTACTTTCAATAGCGATGTAGCATAACTATAACCCTGTCCAAAACCTGATTATTAAAATTTTTTTTTAATTTTTTTGTTCTTGTAGAAAACAAATATATTACCTCCAAGACTGCAAGTTTGATTTCCGAACTTCTGTCGCACCTTCATGAAATATCCCATTTTACACTTAAGGTACCTTACAGATTGTGATTTCTGATCCCTTCATTATTTTATTGTTGAAGAAATCTCATTGCGACTCCACCGGTGATTAAACTTCACAATGACTCTTAAGAGCGTCTTATCTCTCACTTTACCCGATTTTTCTGTAGGCGATAGTTTTATTTCATTGTTCTGTTGATTTTCTATCATGATATCCATTAAATTGAATGGATTTGATTCATTATCAGAAATCCGTCGAAACATCATCTTCTTTCCATTATCTTATATAGTTTGTATTGATACCTTTATCATTGTTATTTATTATTATTATTTAATGGTAGAGGAGCTATTTTGATTTCGGTATTTTGATATTTTTGCGTGAAATGTACTCATGTACACATATAAAAGACGAAACAGACTGAAGAGTCGGATGTAAGTATCTCTGCAGATTACGAAAATCATTCGGGGAATATAGAATTTACCATGCATAAAGTGAAGCCATTGTGCCAGTCGCTCAGCACTAAAATAACTTCATTATGTATCACAAATGATGACGAATATTCGACTGGACTGCTTTTTGAACCCTACTCTTCCGGCAACCCAGAGTTGGAGAGAATTCATCGCTTTCTACCAATTTTGAGGATATTTGGTTTCAACAGGATGGTTGCCCAAGTCCTAACCCACGAGAAGTGACACAGTTTGTCAAAAATACGTTTCCTGATTGGGTACTATCTACGAATGGTACGAATTCGTGCCCCCCAGATCACCAGATCACGTTTCTTGAATGATCTACCAGTCTGGCCAATGTATACTAAAGGGCAATCTTTGCAAGTCAACTTGTAGACTCCGGATTTATTTTCTTTATTTGTACGATCTGTATTGTTTTTATATAGGTACTAAGACTATTAATTGTCTTATATACGCGGCTTTTAAGACAAGTCTTATAACGCGGCTTTTAAGAAAATTAATAACCTTAGTACCTACATAAAAAACAATAAAAATCGTACAAATAAAGAAAATAAATCCGGAGTCTACAAGTTGACTTGCAAAGATTGCCCTTTAGTATACATTGGCCAGACTGGTAGATCATTCAAGAAACGTGTCCCAGAACACCAAAGGGGTAATATATCCAATTCTGTACATTCGACGTATGCTAATCATCTCAAGGAATTCAGACATAATTTCAACAATAATTATGAAATTATCCACGTTGAAAGCAAAAGTTCTAGATTAACACTTTTAGAATTTCTTGAAATCAACAGGTATAATGCCCGTAAAATCCTTTTGAACGAACAAACAGATGTCGATCATTCTCCATTACTGAATATTTTTCCTTAATGACATTTTTAGCGGCAAACTCCAATAAACACCTAGAGTTTTTATGACTTGTGCTTCCATTATTTGGTCGCATACCTTAAAATGTATTTAAACTCGGTTACACTGAATACCATCAGACAGTACAATGTAATACCTGAAGAAGACACATCGTGGTGAAACAATTGTTGTAGTAGTACAAACATTTGTGTGGAAGTAAATTACTGTCTCATATATATTTTTTTAATTAAAATGAGTTTCCACCAAGTAAAGACCGAATCTATGAAATATAAATTGGATAACATTTTTCAGTTAAATATTGTGGTCTTATCTCTTCATCACTTATTCACGAAAGTGAATTTTTCTATCAAACGCATCTTCGCTTATATATATATATATATATATATATATATATATATATATATATATATATATATATATATATATATTATAGAGATGCATCTTATTTTCCTTCAATATACGTGAGCTCCTCAAAAGGCAAGTATTTAATTTTAAGACTGATTGGTGAATTAAGTATTGCTCGTTTTCCTGAAACATATTCAGATCTATTTTGGCATAAGCAATATGCACATTACTGGCGTATTTGCTTCTGACATTTATGATTCTTCTGTCGAAATTGCTTATAGATATTACTTAATAATTGATATATGTATATATATATATATATTTGTAAGTTGAAAAAATCTTCGTTAAATTCAAATTAAAAACCAGAAAAATCTTATAACTTTGGTGGAACGATTGATACTAAAATTGAGACTATATCCAGAGAAAAACTTTTCCACTTATTACTATCTTTTGAATACATTTCATTAGGTGTTTATTCTTTTCCATTATGAAACTTTTTCGATGAATTCTAAAATTTGAAATACATACATTTTCTGAGTAACACTTCCGATTGTGTCTCCATTTTAGCTCTATCGCTAAACTCACTTCACTTATTATACTAAACTGTCTGCCAACATATCTGACAATTTTGCTTGTTGATTGGACTGTTTTGCATACTGATTTGTGTTATTTTCAATTGCAATTATTACAAGTTAAACAGTGAGGAAATATGCAGATGTCCAGATGTACATTATTTTTGAGGAATTGCACTTCAACTTGGGTTGGACAATATATTGATCATCGCGTTTTCAATACACGTAAAACATATAATTGACAGGTTGAATTTCTTATCGAGATTGCCATCGTGAAAAAAACCCTAGATTCTTTTACGGCAAATAATCGCAAAAGGGTAGACGTATCGTGTGAGTATCAGGTGGCGCACACGGCTACTGTACCCTTAGAATATGGTCTACAATCTTTTTTTCTGTGCAAGACAAAGATGATTGTAGACTCTTCTTCTGGAAATTGGAGGTACTAGGTCCCTGGAGGAACTGATCTAATGGAAAATTTAAAATATGAAAATGCCAAATCTCGTAATGCAGCCATTACACCTCAAAATAATAAAAGATCTCATATATAAAACCAAGTCAGTTATTTTAGTCAGTATGTATTGAAGCACCTATTCGAAAATTCTATATTAAATTGGTATAATGAGTGACCAGAATATATAGTGTACGTATCAATAAGAGACATCTTTATATAGTATATATGTAGCAACGTAAAATACAGGCCAGAACATGGACCTCTTAATGATTGGAAGAAAGTGCAAATGCAATTGCGCTCTTAATATCTTTGACGTGAATAAATTCGTTTAATATCTATATAAATTAACCGCACTCTCACACAATACTATACTATAATAATTTAGTCTGTACAGTATATAGACTTACGTACTTAGCAATCGAAAAACTGGAATACTCTCAAGTGATTATGCGGCTGTGCTATTCACAAGTCATTATATTTATGTAAATACGTATCTCATATTGATGAGTGGTCCTTACAAATATTGGTAAATGATTAATTATATCCATTCAAAACATGATGGTCGAATAGGTGCTTCCACAGATACATAGTTCTACAGGCTAAGGAACCGTATTTGTCCCTAACGAAAGTGAAAATAAATTGGAAAAAATTAAAATTTTTCTAACCTTCTTTCTGGTATTTATTACTTAAAGATTGACAAACTATGTGGAATCCTTAGTTTTCATTGTAACCGCCCTTGAACAATTTTATCGCTTGCTATTTCTCTGTATATTTCATTCCAATCGTTTCTTCACTTTACGAACATTCTCAGAAGTACAAGCATGGTCCACTATTACAGTATTTTACGGTGCGATAATAGTACGTTACACAGAGGTTGATAATTGTCGAGAGATTATGTTATAAATTAGACTCTACATCAGATAACCGCCACGTGCATGTGATGTAATACAAAGAAATTTAATTAATTTTAAATATTGAAGTATGTAAATTGAAAATTACCACGATGAAGTATTTGCATATTACAGAATAATAGCTGGAAATAATTCGCCAGAACCTCCACAGATTTTAATCTAAATAAATCTCATGAAAACATTCAGCATTAAATTTTAAAACATGTTCTAAATACATTGTATTACTTTATAGACATATATATATATATATATATATATATATATATATATATATATATATATATATACCACTCTGTCAAGAAAGTAACAGGAATTTTCAATTAAAACAACATTTTCACATTTAATCGTCAAAATTTATTGGGTCGCCTTCAAAATAGGCTCCATTTGCTCCAATACATCTATGCCAACGGCACTTCCAATTATCGAAACATTTTTTATAGGCGCTTTCCGGGATGGACTTTAGCTCTCGCGCCGAATTTTGTTTTATGGCTTTAGGAAAAAAAAAATTTACCTGCCTCATTGGCCCGCCAGATTTAAATCGATAATTCCCGTACTTTCTTGACAGAATGTTTATATATATATATTGTTATGGAATTATATTAATAAAATTTTAGTAAATGAATACTAATTAGATCACCCTTGTATGTAAGTGTATGTATTCTATGTTTCCGGCTAGCTCTTAAGATTATAATTTTGAACAATTGAAATTTAAATATTATTAAATCTGATTTGAAATTTGAGGGAGGGTTCAATTTGAATTTTCTAAAAGATTGAATTTTTTTAAATTATATTATATGAAAGTAATTTGAAATATTATAATCAGTGATCAATAACCTAAATCTAATTCTATGTTAACCTAACCTTATCTAAATAACCTAACGTAATTCTAATGTAAACGGTGATTATTATTTCTAAACTTCTTTGGGAAAATTATTATTATTGTGTGGATAGCTCAGCGGGAGAGCATCGGACTCGTGACCGGGAGGTCCAGGGTTCGAATCCTATTCAGGTAGAAAAGAAATTTTCTAGTTGGACGGGTATCTGCCACCATTTCACTGTTGGGTCAAAAATTAACAGTGCTGTGACCTAAAGTGGCGCAAGATCGCAGTAACAAAGCCTACACAGAACACAACTGAACTCCTAACTCGTACAAGCTGAAAAAGCTTCTGAGGGATCTTCACAGAAGATCTAGGAGTATCAGGATAATAATAATAATAATAATAATAAAAAGATTAACAGTATTGAATTTTAATACCTTTGGTAAGTTTGTTCATCAATTTATGATTGTTCCTTTTAATTGTCCCTTCTTCGTTTCAGGAATAACACTGGTTTCGTTGGAAACAACACTTCTAGAACTTCTGAAATTCACAGGCTACTTTGTTGATTTTCTTCAATATATCCAATTCGTTTGAAACTTGATTTCTATGTGATAATTTTTCATTCACATTCAGGTAATGTATTTTCTGGATTCAATTTTCCATTCACAATAACCAAATAATCTTCTTTCTTTAGATGATGATACTTTTTTGGCACTTTTTTAATTATGGACCGACAAGGATTCTACTCTGCATATAATTGGATACTGCCGACTTTTTCTGTGTCTGCCCTATTTATAGTTTTCAAGAAAAGTTGAATTTCGAAGCTTACTAGCTTCTGTCAAAATTATATAAAAATGATGCTTTTGATGATTTTACAAAATTTACAATATTTCTTGGTTTGAAATTACTTTTGAAAATTAGCTTATTTTTTTAACTACATTTTGATGTATGTTTTTTGTTAAACAGAACAGTGAATGTCTTGCTTTTCGTTCGTAAAGTATTTCAAGTGTCAAAATTTAACAAATTTTAACTTCTAATACTTATAACTTATAAAATACTTAATATTACTTATGAAATTGATTAAATTTCTTTAGCTTAGATACTATTACAATACTATTGATGCCTAAACATTTTCAAGGATCTCTCTTACATTAATCATTTGAAAATATCTGACGTAGATGCTATCTTTCATTGAATTAAGTGAATTTTGATCAAATTTGCTCTCTTTACATCATTCTGGTGAGTTGTATTTAATTTAGCTTATTCTTTGTCAATAATTTTACTAAAGTTTATATGCGATTCATTATAATAACAAATCTTTTCAACAAATTCTTCATCAATTTCAAATTAGATATCTAAATTCAAATTACTTCTATTTATTGCAACTTTGGCTGGTTTTATATTGAATAATTGTAAATTGAAATCTCCCTGTAAAATCTTTTTATAAACTGTCAACAAGAGAACTGTTTTTTGATTACCGTTCAAAGAATTTTCATTCGACTAGTTGTTATGTATCCTGAATATGCTTTTTCTTTATAATTTTAGCTCGTGAGTACTTTTATGAATTGAATTATTAATATTTGTATTAGAATGGTTATTATTCAATTAATTTTGGTCTTGTTACACTCTAACGAGTCAACTTATATACAGAGGTGAGTCTTTTCCTTCATATATTTATGTAATTATTTATTTTAACTGTAAATTCCATCAAAAATTCCCCAAAATCAAAATATTTATTCTAATGGCAAGGAAATTAGAATAAAAATTCTGAATTTTTAAATATGCGTGAATCTTTGTGAACATTGTAGGATAATTGTCAATTTTGATTTTTGAAAAGTAATAATGAACTGTGGAATGTAATAATGTATTTTGAGTTGTAATAGTAATTAAGTTTTAATCTATAATTTTTGCAATTTATTATTTATTTATTGATTTGAAACTTTAATGTTGAGTTTATTAATTGGCGTATCCACCAATTTTCAAAATCTGTTACTGTTTTGAAAAATTTACCTCTTGATAATTAATTTATCGAATTCATACTTTAATCATTGTTTGTTTCTGAATTGAATTTGTACAAATCTTTTATATTAAAAATTCCTCTGATTCTGTTGGTTTCGATTTCCTTCAACCTATAACTGTTAATGCCGTCTTCATTGTCTATTATATAGGGCCCTTCAAATGGAGGTAATAATTTTGCACATATATTTTTATATTTATCTGTTATTCTGTATGATCTTACCAACACCAAATCATCCTTTTCGAATGTCAAATTTTTCCTTTCTTTTTTTCTCTCCATTTTCTTAACATACTTTTTCCCTTTCCTTTTTACTCTTTCCTCTACTTCCTGTATAATTTTTTCATATTTTCCTTTTTCTATGTTTTCCCAATGCCTATTATTTACTCTTGCTGTTATTATTAACTGTCCTACAAAATCAATAGCGATGATATCCAATTTTTCCATTGCCAGTATATTTCTTGGTTGATTATAATTCTGATAATTTTTTGTTTTATATAGTCAGCATATTCTACAATTTATAGTTATTTTTCTACTTATATTGATGTCTTTTTTTGTTATATAATTTTCTCTAAAAATCATCCATAATTTTCTGCTACCTGGATGTCCATTTTCTTCATGTAATTCTTTTAAATTTCAACTGCTAACTTTTCACTCATTATATACAGTTATTTATCACCTGCCCTCTTCACATATACTTCATCTATTTTATTACATTTATCAGCAATTCTGGTGTGATACTTGTTGGATATTCAATAATTTTTAATTTTGAGAATATTCCTACTTTTTAAAATATTGATTACTATTTGTAATCTTCTTTCTATCTTTCTTTCGAACTTTATTTTCATTCCTTGTTAGTGTATCTGCCACTACATTAAGTTTACTTTTGATATATTTAATTTCAAAATCATATATAATAATAACATTCCTCGGTGTATGCGCTTATTTAATAGTTTATCATTCATAATATTTAATAAAGATAAGTGATCAGTCTCAATATAAAATTTCGATCCCAGTAGATAAAATCTTAATTTTTTTACACAAAATATTATACTTGCAAACTGTAATTCTGTTACACTATATTTTTTTTCATAACTTTTTTGTTACTCTAGATACAAAACATCTACTTGATTTTGTTCTTGTAATAGAACTCCTGCAAATTTGTTTAATGAAGCATCTGTTCGTAAAATGAATTGTTTATCATATTAAGGATGATACACTCGCAAGTTATTTGTGAATTCTTCTTTTATTTTTCTGAATGCTTGTTCTTGTAATTCTTTCCATTTCCATTAATTTCCTTTTCGCAATATTTTTATTAGAGGAATCTCCTTTTCACTTAATTAATTTTTTGAAATAATTTACTAATCCTAAGAAACCTCTCAATGTTTTTAAATTTTCCGGTCTTTTATATTCTTGTATTATTTTCACTCTGTCCTCATCCATTGTTACTCCATCTTTATCTAATCTATATCCTAAAAATTTAATATTTTTTTTGAAAAAATTGGCATTTTTCTGTATTTATTTTTAATCCTGCTCCATCTAATTCTTCCAGTAATATTTCAACATGCTTCATATGAGTTGTTTCATCTTTAGAGAAAATTAATATGTCGTCGATATAATGCAGTATGAAGTCTTCATATTTGTTTAAAATAGAGTGGAGTGCTCTTACCAACGCTGAACATGAGCTTTGTAATCCAAATGGTACTACTTTAAATCGATATACTACTCCATCTATTGTAAAAGCCGTATAGTCTCTACTCTTTCTTTCCAAAGGAATTAACCAAAAACTGTGTTTCAAATCAATTTTGGAAAATACATTTGACTCTGTTATTCTGCCAAATATTGCTTCTGTATTCATCGGTGATTCATACTGAGGTATTGTGTATTTATTTATATTCCGAGCGTCTAAACATAGTCTTAATTCCCCATTCTTTTTCTTAACAACAACTATTGGGTTTATAAATCTTGAATTACTTTTTTCAATTATTCCATTTTCTAACATTTTATTGATTTCTAATGATACCTCTTTTTTGTATTTATATGGAATTGGGTATGTCTTTGATCTGAAATTCTCTATTCCTCTCACTTCTATCTTATGTACATAATTTGTAGCAGTTCTATTTCCTTTCGTAATAAGACTTTCATATTTCATGAGTAATTCTTCTATTTCATTCTTCCATCTCAAATCGCATAGAATATCTTCCATCTTCTTTAAATTCTGAACATTCATTAATTTTTTATCCATATTATCTTTTTCTAGTAATTTACTTTCCATTTTATTTATTTTATCCCTTTCAAATGCTATAATTTCTTCTTCTATTTGTACATTTCCTTTCTTATAGTCTATTATCATATTATTTCTATCCAATTCATCAGTCCCCAATATTGCGTCATATTCCATATTCTCCAAAATAAAGAATTGAATTTTGTATAGAGTTTCTTTAAAAATGATTTCTCCTATTATTCCTTTTTTTACTTCTCCCAATTTCTTATTACTTGCACCTATTAAACTTGTTTTTGGTATTTTATAACAATATTGTTCACAATTTAGTTCTTGAATTAATTTATTATTTATTAATGATATCTCGGATCCTGTATCGACTAAAATTTTCATAGGTTTTGATTGAAATTTTGCATTTATGTATATTAATCCTTTAACATCTTCATATTCTATATTTTCGTCTAAATCTATAAATTCCCTTGGATGTTGATATATGTTATAAAATTCAATAGGTGCTTTTATTGAAAATTTTCACTATCTGTATTTGTTCTACATTGTTCACTTGCAATATTTTCTTCAGAGTTGCTTCTTCATACTTTTAGCTCGTGAGTATTTTTATGAATTGAATTATTAATATTTGTATTAGAATGGTTATTATTCAATTAATTTTGGTCTTGTTACACTCTAACGAGTCAACTTATATACAGAGGTGAGTCTTTTCCTTCATATATTTATGTAATTATTTATTTTAACTGTAAATACCATGACAATATATATATATATATATATATATATATATATATATATATATATATATATATATATATATATATATGTATAATATATATTATCATCACATGTGATGGAAATTAACTAATAAAGAATCAAAAGAAATATAAGATAATGATAAAATTATTTTTACATCATCTTATACATATATATATATATATATATATATATATATATATTTCGAGTGGATATTAAAGATAACAAGTTCCATTACCGTCTATCAACGTAATTTTCAATTTATATACTTTAATAATTGAGAAATTTCTTTGTTTTGCATCACATGCACGTGGCGGTTATCTAATGTAGAGTCAAAGTCGTATCTTCCTTCATTGTATTTTTCTGTGATATAACCTAATTTTCGTTTAGTCCATGCCTACCCCAAAATTGGTTAGTTGTTGCAGAAATGTGTTGTGTTGAACAAGGTATTGTTTCATATTTTTAATGATTATTTTGTTTATTCAAATAAATCCTTACTGATGAGATATTGGGTCCATATGTATCAGGCTCTTTCTCTGGAGAATGTGCTATATATTCCTTAAAAAAGGAAATTGAAAATGGTCTTTTTTGAATTATATGTTGAACATTTTTTGGTGATGGAACTCGTGATTCTTTAATATCCATTCGAAACATATATATGTATAAAGTGATGTCTAAATAACTTTATCATTATTTTATCTTTCTTTTGATTCTTCATTAGTTAATTTCCACCACATGTGATGATAATATAGATGTCAATAAAGTGATACAGTGTATTTAGGACATGTTTTAAAATTGACTTCTAAATAACATAGAAAGGCTTTTTACTTGATAGAAGAAATATAACAAAATTTGAATATCAAAACAAATTGAAATATGTTTATCTTCTACAATTTTAATTTCCAAAAGAATTTTTTTATTCAAAAAACTTTTAGAATTAAATTAATGTCTAAAACAAGCACCGCTCACATTTAATAGACGTATATAATCAAAACTCAATATACAATGTCAAATGAAATAAATAACCCAACAGATATACGAAAGTAATTAAAATTAATAAATAAATATTCAAAGGAGACAAAATTTTGTTTCTGGTTTTATCTTAAGAAATACTACTTGCCTTATAAAAACATGAACACACTTGAAGGACTTCCCAAAGAATATAATTTATTTGAAATATTTAATATATTTAAATATTCGAACAAATTATTTCAAAAATCTCTAAAAAATGTGCACTATATCTTCAAAAAACAAATATAATTCTAGATAATCCCTTCATCAGCCCTTTTTCAATATTCCAAATATCAAAATCAAAAACATAACCTACATCACTCACGTGTTAAAAGACTTAAGCTTCGAACTACAGATCAACTATATATTCAAGATTGATCTATGTTCTAACAAAATCAAAGAACAAAGTGAGTTATTTTAAGGTTTACTTAAATTCATTGACATTCTATAATGAGATTTATTGAAGCCAAAATATAATTATATATTATATATAAAATAACATAGAAAGGCTTTTTACTTGATAGAAGAAATATAACAAAATTTGAATATCAAAACAAATTGAAATATGTTTATCTTCTACAATTTTAATTTCCAAAAGAATTTTTTTATTCAAAAAACTTTTAGAATTAAATTAATGTCTAAGACAAGCA
Organism: Megalocaria dilatata; assembly: GCA_034642435.1. Lineage (NCBI taxonomy): Eukaryota > Metazoa > Arthropoda > Insecta > Coleoptera > Coccinellidae > Megalocaria > Megalocaria dilatata. Next base: position 57,606,537 of record CM067854.1, on the reverse strand, counting down.
CCGCTCACATTTAATAGACGTATATAATCAAAACCCAATATACAATGTCAAATGAAATAAATAACCCAACAGATATACGAAAGTAATTAAAATTAATAAATAAATATTCAAAGGTGACAAAATTTTGTTTCTGGTTTTATCTTAAGAAATACTACTTGCCTTATAAAAACATGAACACACTTGAAGGACTTCCCAAAGAATATAATTTATTTGAAATATTTAATATATTTAAATATTCGAACAAATTATTTCAAAAATCTCTAAAAAATGTGCACTATAACTTCAAAAAACAAATATAATTCTAGATAATCCCTTCATCAGCCCTTTTTCAATATTCCAAATATCAAAATCAAAAACATAACCTACATCACTCACGTGTTAAAAGACTTAAGCTTCGAACTACAGATCAACTATATATTCAAGATTGATCTATGTTCTAACAAAATCAAAGAACAAAGTGAGTTATTTTAAGGTTTACTTAAATTCATTGACATTCTATAATGAGATTTATTGAAGCCAAAATATAATTATATATTATATATAAAATAACATAGAAAGGCTTTTTACTTGATAGAAGAAATATAACAAAATTTGAATATCAAAACAAATTGAAATATGTTTATCTTTTACAATTTTAATTTCCAAAAGAATTTTTTTATTCAAAAAACTTTTAGAATTAAATTAATGTCTAAAACAAGCACCGCTCACATTTAATAGACGTTTATAATCAAAACTCAATATACAATGTCAAATGAAATAAATAACCCAACAGATATACGAAAGTAATTAAAATTAATAAATAAATATTCAAAGGAGACAAAATTTTGTTTCTGGTTTTATCTTAAGAAATACTACTTGCCTTATAAAAACATGAACACACTTGAAGGACTTCCCAAAGAATATAATTCATTTGAAATATTTAATATATTTAAATATTCGAACAAATTATTTCAAAAATCTCTATTCTATTTTATTTTATATTTAATATATAATTATATTTTGGCTTCAATAAATCTCATTATAGAATGTCAATGAATTTAAGTAAACCTTAAAATAACTCACTTTGTTCTTTGATTTTGTTAGAACATAGATCAATCTTGAATATATAGTTGATCTGTAGTTCGAAGCTTAAGTCTTTTAACACGTGAGTGATGTAGGTTATGTTTTTGATTTTGATATTTGGAATATTGAAAAAGGGCTGATGAAGGGATTATCTAGAATTATATTTGTTTTTTGAAGATATAGTACACATTTTTTAGAGATTTTTGAAATAATTTGTTGGAATATTTAAATATATTAAATATTTCAAATAAATTATATTCTTTGGGAATTCCTTCAAGTGTGTTCATGTTTTTATAAGGCAAGTAGTATTTCTGAAGATAAAACCAGAAACAAAATTTTGTCTCCTTTGAATATTTATTTATTAATTTTAATTACTTTCGTATATCTGTTGGGTTATTTATTTCATTTGACATTGTATATTGAGTTTTGATTATATACGTCTATTAAATGTGAGCGGTGCTTGTTTTAGACATTAATTTAATTCTAAAAGTTTTTTGAATAAAAAAATTCTTTTGGAAATTAAAATTGTAGAAGATAAACATATTTCAATTTGTTTTGATATTCAAATTTTGAATTCTAAATATTTTCATGATATTTATTAAGATTAAAATCTGTATAGGTTTTGGTGAATTAATTCCTGCTATTATTCTGTAATATGCAAATACTTCTTCGTATTAATTTTCAATTTATATACTTTATTATTTGAAAAGTATTTTCTGGGCTGGAAAAATGTTGCTGTTAAATATAATTTCTTCTCAATGAATTATTTTTGATTATAGTTTATTATTGCATTTTCATAGCTTTTTCGATTAAAAATCTTGGTCAAAATCATCTTTCGATTGAAGAAATGAGGGACATGATATGTGTTTAAGCAGAAGAACACTGTTCGATTGAAAAGTATGAATTTTCATATCTATGCAAAAGGCGAGCCAATCATAAAACTTCTGCAAATTTATTTCATCGGTTGGGGGAAACTGGGTCATTTCATATTGAAAATCTGAGTGGTCGTCCGAAACAAATGACACTTAATGAAAAAGCATTCAGAATATTCTATTCTATAAGCTAATTTGTTCGTGTTAGAGCAGGCCGCTCTCTATTGTCGGGATGAGGACCTGTCCGGTGGCAGTTCCTACTCAAATCTCTTTCAGATCTGCTGGCCATTTTCGTTTGAGTCTCCGACTGTTTTGCGGTTTGGTCAATGGATGGAGCAGGATATTGTACGCCTCTCAAGTTTTGTGTGGTGTTTATCGCTTACATTCCTTATGACATCCTTTACGTAAAGTATTTTCGAGTCCTCGTGTAAGGTCTCGTTGGAAACGTATCATGGTTTATCTGCTATCATTCTAAGTATTTGGGACTAACTTCTTTGGATTATTTTGCTGGCGCAACCCCATAGCTCCATTCCGTAGGTCTTTATGATAGTTTTATATATTTATAGTTTGTTGTCTATTGCCAGTTTTGATCTTCTTCCAATGAGCCAGTGCAAGTCGTTAACTTATTGGTCTATCTGTTTGCGTTTCTTGATGAAATGTTCCCTCCAGATAAGTCTCTTATCCATGTGCATTCCCAAGTATTTAACTGTGGGGCATTCAGGTATTTGAGTATGGTTTATATACACTAGGGAACATTGGCCATTTCTTAGCGTGAAGTTCACTTGTACAGACTTGCTCTCATTGATTTTGATTCTCCATTTATGTAACCATTTTTTTATCTCGTCCAAGTGATTCTGCAACAAGTGAGAAGCTTCTACTCGGTCCTTGTCGCATGCCAAAACAGCGGTGTCGTCTGCAAATATTCCCATTAGCATATGTGGATTGGTTGGTAGATCAGTTGTGGCGACGTGACCTCTGTTCTTTTCGCAGAACTCAGCTTCTACGCTACCGCTTTTCGAATATCGTCCTTGCCGGCTTCAAGTAGAGTAAAGCGCAAGCGTTCCAACAACCGATGCTCCGACGTGGAACAAGTTCACTGACTTCATAGGCTGATGACTGATGAGTTCAGGTGCGCAAGTTCGGAACGAAACTCCGCACCTCCGAATTAAGAGGTAGAAGCTCCCTCATAAGAACCCCATTCACTTAAGAGCTTCAATAGATACAGTAACACAGTAACACTTCCCTGTGGTACTACAGATGATATGGAGAAATTTGTGTTTGTTTTGTTATTCACTCTCACTCTAAATTCCTGCTGTTCAGATAGGATCTCTGAAGTTTGAAATAGGCTTTGAAAATAAATTTTTTAATCTTGTAAAGTGAGCCAGGGTGCGAAACCTTATCAACCTAAAGTCCAAAAATGTTGATGTGCAGTATTTTCTCTGTTCTAGTGCTTGGTTCACTATGTGGCTTAGTCTCTAGGTTTGCTGCACTATTGAGTCAGCTGCTCGAAACCAAAATCGATGGTGGGGTATCCATTGCTCTGTTTTTGGATCTGAGTTGATTCTTTCCGGGATTTTTGATGGTATTTGGAAGCAGACTGCTCAGCTGGTATAAAGTAGCAAGGTTTGGATCTTTACCAGGTTTTGGAATGAGAATGACTTCTGCTGTTTAAAACTTCTCTGGCTAGTAGTTTTGTCTGAGTATGGCGCACTATTCTATAAGTACGCTTCTTTTGGCTAGTATGTGTGATGAGCTACATTGTTATCACGCATAAAATTAATGAGTTTTCTATATGTATTTGGTGTTGAACTGTTTAATTTAATGGTGTTGCCTGCCGAACATTTAGTGGAATATTATTCATCCTCTGGAACCACTTCCAGTCTTTCTGCCATTTTTATATAATCCACAACTCCATAGATGAATATCGGAGTTGGTTTGGGAGATTCATTTGTGCTGTTGTTGGGTATCATCATTCAGACTACTCAGAGCATTAAATCTGTTCATAGTAGTTACTGTGTTTGTGTTGTTGGCTTTTATTTATCTCCTTTTTGTAGTTGTGGTTTTGATTACTTGCCATTTGTTTTTTTCGAAATTCTTCAATCGAAAATTTCGAAATTCTTCATCACTTGTTGATGCCATTCGATGATAGTATGCATTTGTTACATCCATTGGAGTATTATTTGTCGATATATTTGCGGGGATCTCCTGTGATGTTCCTGGTTGGTGCTTGGGTTGGCTGGAATTCATTTGTGATTCCAAATATTCAGGGTTTGATATCGGAATTGAGTTAATTTTTCCGATTGAACGGTACGCCACTGAAATCTGGGCGAAGGCGCTATCAGAATGGTAACATCTTATCTATTCTACACTTTCGAGTCACTTATCACATATGTTTACTCAATTAATTGTGTCCTTTCTCACTGATTTTTACACAATTCTTTGTCTTTTTGTTGGACTACAAATGTATTAGGTCACAGTTGATGATAGTTTTGTTCACCAATTTATTAATTATTTTCACCGCGAAAATGAGTTTATTAAAATAGAAAAGCTTTACCCTTATCATTTCACTCTTGTTCAAAATTTGCTTCCAAGATATCAGCGACGACGATTACAGTTCTCCCAACGAAATCTCAACAAGCATTATGATGACCGAAATTTCATTAAGAATTTATGTTCACCGATGAAGCGATTTTCGCTAGATGTGGGGTATTTAACTGGAGAAACAGTCATTACTGGGAAGAAAAAACGCGCATGCTGTTGAAGAAAGATATTTTCAGCATGAGTTCAAATTGAATATTTGTTGTTGCATTATAGGCGACAAACTGCTAGGGCTATGTTCTTCCCCCAACTTCAAATCGAGATTCTTATTTTTTTTGCAAAATAATTCAAGTGATATTTCGGATGAATTGTCACTAGATAAGATATCATCTAAATGACAAATTTTCTCATCGACGGATTGGCAGAGAAGGTGATTGTGAAGAAAGAAACAAGTCCTGATTATAACTCTCTCGATTTTTATGCTTGGGAGATATGAAGTCCTTAGATTACGCCCATGAAATTAATTCGCGAGATGAACTGGAGAATAATACAAAATGCGGCGCTAATTTTATAAGGGGACATAATGATGTTTTCTTTTATTACAAGAATTTTATAAGGCATAGAAGTCGGAAGAGTCCAGAAATTTGAATATCAGTTTATATGAATCGCTAAAAATTTAAGTATACGAAACATAAAAAAAAATTTATAATAGTAAAAAAAACTTATAAGCTTATAACTTTAGGAAGTCGCATTGTGCTGGCCTTCACTTGATAGAAATCTATTGTACACTTTAGTTAAATGAAAACCATACATATGGAGATTATTTATTATCTTAAATTTTTTACATGACGCGTTTCGTTAACATAGTAAACTACTTCAGATGCTTACAAAAAAGTAGTCTGAAATTTTGTAACAGGCATTATATAAAGAATTTCTATTCAGAGATAAGGGTACAATAAAATATTTTTATTACTTCTGGTAAAACTACCGAGTCCTTAGTTGAATACATCCAATAAAAGTGAATTAGAGTGGTTTGGCCAAAATAAATTTTTTCCTAATAAAAGGTCAGTACTATATTTTTATTCCTCAATTAAATATATATGAACATATCTTATGGAACTGACAACTTATTATTATTATTTTTTTATTATTATTAAGAACCTTTTCAAGAAACGCAAAACCTAAATGAAACAAATCATATCTGTCAGGCGTTTATCAATTATCATACGGTTACCTGGTCAAAAATTTATATTTGGCAAACCGAAAGACCTTTCGACAGTAGAATAATGTAACTTAGACGTTTCTCCTCAATAATACTCGAAAGTTGGATTCCACGTACGCGGAAAATGTAATAAAAGAAAAACATGATTTTGGCGACCGTTTTATAATTTTATAGAGAGGAACTAAGGGCCTTATATTGAACCGGTTGGAAAGTATGGAAATAAAGCGATTCAGATTTTCAGGAAATTTATTGAACAAACAAACTGAGTTATATAATTCACCCCTATTGGATCTATTCAACTAGGGACTACTTTTGTAGTTGATAGCTTATTCAGGAAGATTCATCATTGCCTTTTCTCCACAGTGTTTTCATCTAAAAATAATCTTTTGCACACTTGAGGTTTCCATGGCACTAATCTTTTAATATAGAATATTACAAAGAGACGAAGCACTATAAATAACTCTTTGAGATAATATGATAGACCATAAATAATTCAATTCAATTTTAACAACTAAATAGAACTCCAAGATTGGTGGGAAATTCGAAGGGATTTCTTGGGTAATCAGTTAGTTATATCCAGCCTTTCAAGGATATTTACGTATTGATATCTGAAGTGAGATCGACTTTAATCTTCTATTTTATTTTACTGTTCTCCGTTTGAATGGGTTAAAAAAATCACTCGATTAATAAAATGAAATCCTTTTCTTCAGATTTGAATCCACCGTCGTTAAGGTTTCGCGGAATTTTCTGACTGGGCGAAATGTACAGAGGATTTCGCGAAAAATCCAGTGTTTTCTACAATATTTTTAAGATAGTACTTTCGTTTACCCGTTTCTACCAAAATCATTACTATTTTATGGCTAGGTAAAAGCCCTTACCTAAACAAAATTGCTCCTTTTCCATCTTTGCAGTATCATGGAGACTATACTTTTAGTATTAGAGATAGATAATAGCATTCACGAAAATTAAATTCGTAAATCGTAAAAACATTATAGCCTCAGGGAAACGGAATTGAAAATTCTGGATGTTTAAATTTTTCCTTAATAGGCTGAACACTTATTCCAAAATTTGAAATTTGTTGAAATATTCTGATTATTTTATTTGAGTGAAATGAATTTTCATCAAGTAAGTACCAATTCAGTTCAATTCTTGAAGTTAATGTGACGGTTAAAATCATCTTCAAATTTTGATGATCGGTGAGTCAGTAGGTCAGTGATAAAATCCGAGACTGGTGTTGTTTCATAAACTATATATGATATTATTCGATTGATTATTGATCGATAGATCGATATTTCGGACATATAATCAGTTATATAATATATCAGCTTAAAAATTCGAAATTTCTAACTGTGTCCACATCGAAGTTACGGTAGAGTCCCAAATAATCCGAAACATTTTGAGGAAATGATGCGCTACCTGCTTGACTAGGCAAGAGTTTGGTTGTTGATCAACTAATGTATAGAATCTAGGATAAATGGAATTTAGGAATCGAATAGAATGCTTTGGCGCCGAATTACAAATGAGCCAGCAATATTCCAGTGATATAAATGAGTCTTATACGCCGCCAACAATTGGCAGGGATAAAAAACTTTTCAGCTCTCCGCAGAAAACCCAGCTTGTGGCTTAGTAGTTTCGTGATTCTACCAACAGGGTCAAAACGAAACATTATTATACAGCGTGAATCCCATAATCGAGATGGAAAGATTTGATTCAAGCAATTTTCTTTTATTATGGTGGAATGATTTGAGGAATTGACTCCTTTGTGAAGTTGATCTGTATCGCAATAAAATAGTGCCGAAGAAAGATTGTGGAAATCCATCAACGAGTATAACTATAATGGCCTGTACTCTCAATATCAAGAAATACTTCACAATAAAGATACAGATTATATTTAACGAGTTCAAGCTCCACTACTCACAGATTTTCAATTATTATTATTATCCTGAACCTCCTAGATCTTCTGTGAAGATCCCTCAGAAGCTTTTTTAGCTTGTGCGAGTTAGGAGTTCAGTTGTGTTCTGTGTAGGCTTTGTTACTGCGATCTTGCGCCACGTTAGGTCACAGCACTGTTAATTTTTGACCCAACAGTGAAATGGTGTGATATAGTACACATTTTTTAGAGATTTTTGAAATAATTTGTTGGAATATTTAAATATATTAAATATTTCAAATAAATTATATTCTTTGGGAATTCCTTCAAGTGTGTTCATGTTTTTATAAGGCAAGTAGTATTTCTGAAGATAAAACCAGAAACAAAATTTTGTCTCCTTTGAATATTTATTTATTAATTTTAATTACTTTCGTATATCTGTTGGGTTATTTATTTCATTTGACATTGTATATTGAGTTTTGATTATATACGTCTATTAAATGTGAGCGGTGCTTGTTTTAGACATTAATTTAATTCTAAAAGTTTTTTGAATAAAAAAATTCTTTTGGAAATTAAAATTGTAGAAGATAAACATATTTCAATTTGTTTTGATATTCAAATTTTGAATTCTAAATATTTTCATGATATTTATTTAGATTAAAATCTGTATAGGTTTTGGTGAATTAATTCCTGCTATTATTCTGTAATATGCAAATACTTCTTCGTATTAATTTTCAATTTATATACTTTATTATTTGAAAAGTATTTTCTGGGCTGTAAAAATGTTGCTGTTAAATATATTTTCTTCTCAATGAATTATTTTTGCTGTGAGATTATAGTTTATTGTTGCATTTTCATAGCTTTTTCGATTAAAAATCTTGGTCAAAATCATCTTTCGATTGAAGAAATGAGGGACATGATATGTGTTTAAGCAGAAGAACACTGTTCGATTGAAAAGTATGAATTTTCATATCTATGCAAAAGGCGAGCCAATCATAAAACTTCTGCAAATTTATTTCATCGGTTGGGGGAAACTGGGTCATTTCATATTGAAAATCTGAGTGGTCGTCCGAAACAAATGACACTTAATGAAAAAGCATTCAGAATATTCTATTCTATAAGCTAATTTGTTCGTGTTAGAGCAGACCGCCCTCAATTGTCGGGATGAGGACCTGTCCGGTGGCAGTTCCTACTCAAATCTCTTTCAGATCTGCTGGCCATTTTCGTTTGAGTCTCCGACTGTTTTGCGGTTTGGTCAATGGATGGAGCAGGATATTGTACGCCTCTCAAGTTTTGTGTGGTGTTTATCGCTTACATTCCTTATGACATCCTTTACGTAAAGTATTTTCGAGTCCTCGTGTAAGGTCTCATTGGAAACATATCATGGTGTATCTGCTATCATTCTAAGAATTTTGGACTAACTTCTTTGAATTATTTTGCTGGCGCAACCCCATAGCTCGATTCTGGAGGTCTTTATGATAGTTTTATATATTTATAGTTTATTGTCTATTGCCAGTTTTTATTTTCTTCCAATGAGCAAGGGCAACTATTTAACTTTGTGGTCTATCTATTTGCGTTTCTTGATGAAATGTTCCCTCCAGATAAGTCTCTTATCCATGTGCATTCCCAAGTATTTAACTGTGGGGCATTCAGGTATTTGAGTATGGTTTATATACACTAGGGAACATTGGCCATTTCTTAGCGTGAAGTTCACTTGTACAGACTTGCTCTCATTGATTTTGATTCTCCATTTATGTAACCATTTTTTTATCTCGTCCAAGTGATTCTGCAACAAGTGAGAAGCTTCTACTCGGTCCTTGTCGCATGCCAAAACAGCGGTGTCGTCTGCAAATATTCCCATTAGCATATGTGGATTGGTTGGTAGATCAGTTGTGGCGACGTGACCTCTGTTCTTTTCGCAGAACTCAGCTTCTACGCTACCGCTTTTCGAATATCGTCCTTGCCGGCTTCAAGTAGAGTAAAGCGCAAGCGTTCCAACAACCGATGCTCCGACGTGGAACAAGTTCACTGACTTCATAGGCTGATGACTGATGAGTTCAGGTGCGCAAGTTCGGAACGAAACTCCGCACCTCCGAATTAAGAGGTAGAAGCTCCCTCATAAGAACCCCATTCACTTAAGAGCTTCAATAGATACAGTAACACAGTAACACTTCCCTGTGGTACTACAGATGATATGGAGAAATTTGTGTTTGTTTTGTTATTCACTCTCACTCTAAATTCCTGCTGTTCAGATAGGATCTCTGAAGTTTGAAATAGGCTTTGAAAATAAATTTTTTAATCTTGTAAAGTGAGCCAGGGTGCGAAACCTTATCAACCTAAAGTCCAGAAATGTTGATGTGCAGTATTTTCTCTGTTCTAGTGCTTGGTTCACTATGTGGCTTAGTCTCTAGGTTTGCTGCACTATTGAGTCAGCTGCTCGAAACCCAAATTGATGGTGTGGTATCCATTGCTCTGTTTTTGAATCTAAGTTGATTCTTTCCGGGATTTTTTATGGTATCTGGAGCAGACTGATCAGCTGGTATAAAGTAGCAAGGTTTGGATCTTTACCAGGTTTTGGAATGAGAATGATTTCTGCTGTTTAAAACTTCTCTGGCCAGTAGTTTTGTCTGAGTATGGCGCACTATTCTATAAGTACGCTCCTTTTGGCTGGTATATGTGATGAACTACATTGTTATCACGCATAAACTTAATGAGTTTTCTATATGTATTTGGTGTTGAACTATTTAATTTAATGGTGTTGTCTGCCGAACATTTAGTGGAATATTATTCGTCCTCTGGAACCATTTCCAGTCTTTCTACCATTTTTATATAATCCACAACTCCATAGATGAATATCGGAGTTGGTTTGGGAGATTTATTTGTGCTGTTGTTGGGTATCATCATTCAAACTACTCAGAGCATTGAATCTGTTCATAGTAGTTACTGTGGTTGTGTTGTTGGATTTTATTTGTCTCCTTTTCGTAGTTGTGGTTTTGATTACTGGCCATTTGTTTTTTTCTATTTCACTGTTCTCAAAATCTCGAAATTCTTCGTCACTTGTTGATGCCCTTCGATGATAGTATGCATTTGTTATATCCATTGGAGTGTTATTTGTCGATATATTTGCGGGGATCTCCTGTGATGTTTCTGATTGGTGCTTGGGTTGGCTGGAATTCATTTGTGATTCCAAATATTCAGGGTTTGATATCGGGATTGAGTTCATTTTGCCGATTGAACGGTACGCCACTGAAATCTGGGCGAAGGCGCTATCAGAATGGTAACATCTTATCTATTCTACACTTTCGAGTCACTTATCACATATGTTTACTCAATTAATTGTGTCCTTTCTCACTGATTTTTACACAATTCTTTGTCTTTTTGTTGGACTACAAATGTATTAGGTCACAGTTGATGATAGTTTTGTTCACCAATTTATTAATTATTTTCACCTCGAAAATGAGTTTAAAAATAGAAAAGCCCTTATCATTTCACTCTTGTTCAAAATTTGCTTCCAAGATATCAGCGACGACGATTACAGTTCTCCCAACGAAATCTCAACAAGCATTATGATGACCGAAATTTCATTAAGAATATTATGTTCACCGATGAAGCGATTTTCGCTAGATGTGGGGTATTTAACTGGAGAAACAGTCATTACTGGGAAGAAAAAACGCGCATGCTGTTGAAGAAAGATATTTTCAGCATGAGTTCAAATTGAATATTTGTTGTTGCATTATAGGCGACAAACTGCTAGGGCTATGTTCTTCCCCCAACTTCAAATCGAGATTCTTATTTTTTTTGCAAAATAATTCAAGTGATATTTCGGATGAATTGTCACTAGATAAGATATCATCTAAATGACAAATTTTCTCATCGACGGATTGGCAGAGAAGGTGATTGTGAAGAAAGAAACAAGTCCTGATTATAACTCTCTCGATTTTTATGCTTGGGAGATATGAAGTCCTTAGATTACGCCCATGAAATTAATTCGCGAGATGAACTGGAGAATAATACAAAATGCGGCGCTAATTTTATAAGGGGACATAATGATGTTTTCTTTTATTACAAGAATTTTATAAGGCATAGAAGTCGGAAGAGTCCAGAAATTTGAATATCAGTTTATATGAATCGCTAAAAATTTAAGTATACGAAACATAAAAAAAAATTTATAATAGTAAAAAAAACTTATAAGCTTATAACTTTAGGAAGTCGCATTGTGCTGGCCTTCACTTGATAGAAATCTATTGTACACTTTAGTTAAATGAAAACCATACATATGGAGATTATTTATTATCTTAAATTTTTTACATGACGCGTTTCGTTAACATAGTAAACTACTTCAGATGCTTACAAAAAAGTAGTCTGAAATTTTGTAACAGGCATTATATAAAGAATTTCTATTCAGAGATAAGGGTACAATAAAATATTTTTATTACTTCTGGTAAAACTACCGAGTCCTTAGTTGAATACATCCAATAAAAGTGAATTAGAGTGGTTTGGCCAAAATAAATTTTTTCCTAATAAAAGGTCAGTACTATATTTTTATTCCTCAATTAAATATATATGAACATATCTTATGGAACTGACAACTTATTATTATTATTTTTTTATTATTATTAAGAACCTTTTCAAGAAACGCAAAACCTAAATGAAACAAATCATATCTGTCAGGCGTTTATCAATTATCATACGGTTACCTGGTCAAAAATTTATATTTGGCAAACCGAAAGACCTTTCGACAGTAGAATAATGTAACTTAGACGTTTCTCCTCAATAATAATCGAAAGTTGGATTCCACGTACGCGGAAAATGTAATAAAAGAAACATGATTCTGGCGACCGTTTTAGAATTTTATATAGAGAAACTAAGAGTCTTTATATTGAACCTGTTGGAAATAAACCGATTCAGATTTTCAGGAATTTTATTGAACAAACAAACTGAGTTATATAAATCACCCCTATTGGATCTATTCAACTAGGGACTTCTTTTGTAGTTGATAGCTTATTCAAGAAGATTCATCATTGCCTTTCCTCTACAGTGTTTTCATCTAAAAATAATCTTTTGCACACTTGAGGTTTCCATGGCACTAATATTTTAATATAGACTATTACAAAGAGACGAAGCACTATAAATAACTCTTTGAGATAATATGATAGACCATAAATAATTCAATTCAATTTTAACAACTGAATAGAACTCCAAGATTGGTGGGAAATTCGAAGGGATTTCTTGGGTAATCAGTAGTTAGTTATATCCAGCCTTTCAAGGATATTTACGTATTGATATCTGAAGTGAGATCGACTTTAATCTTCTATTTTCTTTTACTGTTCTCCGTTTGAATGGGTTAAAAAAATCACTCGATTAATAAAATGAAATCCTTTTCCTCAGATTTGAATCCACCGTCGTTAAGGTTTCGCGGAATTTTCTGACTGGGCGAAATGTACAGAGAATTTCACGAAAAATCCAGTGTTTTCTACAATATTTTTAAGATAGTACTTTCGTTTACCCGTTTCTACCAAAATCATTACTATTTTATGGCTAGGTAAAAGCCCTTACCTAAACAAAATTGCTCCTTTTCCATCTTTGCAGTTATCATGGAGACTATACTTTTAGTATTAGAGATAGATAATAGCATTTACGAAAATTAAATTCGTAAATCGTAAAAACATTATAGCCTCAGGGAAACGGAATTGAAAATTCTGGATGTTTAAATTTTTCCTTAATAGGCTGAACACTAATTCCAAAATTTGAAATTTGTTGAAATATTCCGATTATTTTATTTGAGTGAAATGAATTTTCATCAAGTAAGTACCAATTCAGTTCAATTCTTGAAGTTAGTGTGACGGTTAAAATCATCTTCAAATTTTGATGATCGGTGAGTCAGTAGGTCAGTGATAAAATCCGAGACTGGTGTTGTTTCATAAACTATATATGATATTATTCGATCGATTATTGATCGATAGATCGATATTTCGGACATATAATCAGTTATATAATATATCAGCTTAAAAATTCGAAATTTCTAACTGCGTCCACATCGAAGTTACGGTAGAGTCCCAAATAATCCGAAACATTTTGAGGAAATGATGCGCTACCTGCTTGACTTTGCAAGAGTTTGGCTGTTGATCAACTAATATATAGAATCTAGGATAAATGGAATTTAGGAATCGAATAGAATGCTTTGGCGCCGAATTACAAATTAGCCAGCAATATTCCAGTGATATAAATGAGTCTTATACGCCGCCAACAATTGGCAGGGATAAAAAACTTTTCAGCTCTCCGCAGAAAACCCAGCTTGTGGCTTAGTAGTTTCGTGATTCTACCAACAGGGTCAAAACGAAACATTATTATACAGCGTGAATCCCATAATCGAGATGGAAAGATTTGATTCAAGCAATTTTCTTTTATTATGGTGGAATGATTTGAGGAATTGACTCCTTTGTAAAGTTGATCTGTATCGCAATAAAATAGTGCCGAAGAAAGATTGTGGAAATCCATCAACGAGTATAACTATAATGGCCTGTACTTTCAATATCATCTATTCAAGAAATACTTCACAATAAAGATACAGATTATATTTAACGAGTTCAAGCTCCACTACTCACAGATTTTCAATTATTATTATTATCCTGAACCTCCTAGATCTTCTGTGAAGATCCCTCAGAAGCTTTTTTAGCTTGTGCGAGTTAGGAGTTCAGTTGTGTTCTGTGTAGGCTTTGTTACTGCGATCTTGCGCCACGTTAGGTCACAGCACTGTTAATTTTTGACCCAACAGTGAAATGGTGGCAGACACCCGTCCAACTGAAAAATTTCTTTTCCACCTGAACAGAATTCGACCTCCCGGTCACGAGTTCGATGTCCATGCTATACATAATTACGAGTTAATATTTGCTAAAGCATGTTGTGTGAGAATTCTAATTTTTTCAATAAAATTTTTTGGAATATTGAGTCACAACTTGAACGAACTGGCATATTTAATAGTCATGATATGCACACTTGGTTGATTGAAAATCCACTTAAGACGTGAGCTTCAATATTCAAACATTGTCTTTGATGGCGAATTGATTGCATCGTTTGAATTGCCGTTCAGACTTGATGGAAACGCCTACAAAAGTTGTTTTTAATACGAACTTGAATTATTGCTGGAAGATATAAACTCTAAATAAAGCGAAAAATGGTGATCGAAAATGATTGCATCCCATTTCACAAGCGTATTCTGATAGATGTATGTATCACTCACAACGAACCAAATAGAGGCTGCCGTTACGCTTTCCTAATCTCAATACCATCGATGTTTTCATTCGAGGTTTCCACAAAAATTAATATTCGATCCATAATGTTCCAATGAACGAAAATTGAAGGAAAAGGTTGAAGAAGCCGAACGTGAAGCGAAAGGTAACAGAGAAGCTTTTACATTCAGAAGAAATCTCTTTCGTATGTATAGAAAACATAATTCTATTAAAAGTCGTTATCTTGAAAGCTCTTCTAAATAAATTCAATTCATCACAATCAAATTTGTGTTACTGATCAATGAAAAAAATCGAAAATAACCACTTGAAGTTATTTGCTATCACTTTAGACCCTTTCAATCATATATGCCTTACAAAATATAAACATGCGATAAAATTAATTCCTCGAGAACTTTTCCCCACAAAACCTATAAGGCTGATTTTGGCAGAAAATAGCATTTTAAATACTGTCTCTTCCATATCATCATAAAAGCTTAGAGTCGAAATTTTTTATATTATTCAGAATCTGAGGAATTTACGCTTTGACTTTCGAATTTACATTCAAATACCAAATATTTATTGTCACTTGCATTAAATACATAAACATATTTTCATGTGTATCCGCCGAAACTAGACGTGTCGCTGTGGTTCTGGTCTGGTGGATAAGCAAGTTAAAGTATTATAATCACATTTCTTTGAAATTTGAAATGAAAAATACTTATATACAAGAAACTGAGGCTGTTTCTGAAAAGCCACATTAAAAAAAGGAATATTAAAATGGTATTTACCGAAAGACAAAAGAAGTAGGTCAAGGTATTAACAAATGAAATTTCCCGTGATATCGTGAAAAACGCATCAGCAGACGTGATGTCCATCAATATGTTAATTAATAAACTTGCGGATAGGGTATCGCAGAAAATAGATGAAAATTTTAATCAGCTGTCAACAAGGGTAAACAACTTGTAATTAAAAATTGATCTTTTGAAGAAAGAAAATGAACATACTAAATTGAAAATAATGAATTAGCGAAATAAATCTAATCAACTTAGAATTTGTGGTCTAGAAGATGACTTAAGTTATGGGGGATAGTTGAAAAAACAAGTGACTGATCTATTTCAACAAAAACCTCAAATTACGGGGATCTCACCCGTGTTCTATAGTAGGACTGCATCAACTAAAAATTCCAAGAGATCACCAATATTGGTGCATTTTGACAGTCTCAAAAATCGCAGTAATGTGTTTTAGCAGCAGAAAAAGCTAGAGGAAAGTAAAATGGTGTTGGTGGAACAGCTAACTGAAATGAGATATAAATTGAGGCTTTTCGCAAAAAAAAGTTCGGCAAGGAGATTTGAACAATGGGTGGAAAATTTTTCGCAAGTGTGGCTGGTAGAAGAGTTATGATCAGATATGAAGATATTGATGTGTTGATCAACAATTAGACCAGGAACCGCATATATGAACTTTTTTGCTCATAGTTGATTGATTCTTTTTTATTTTTGAATTTTCTTACGTTTTAGAGTTTAAAATATTTTGCTTTTACCACTGTAGTCGCCATATGGCCGGTTTGTAATCAATCATAGGATGTCGATTCGCCTAGCATTTTTAAACCTACAATGATATTTCGGTGTCGCTGGTGACACTACTCAGAAGGGATGCATGCTAACCGAAAAGCTCGAGGCATATATGTTTGTGCTGAACACAGAAAACCCATCTGTCCTGCCATGCAGCTTGCATGTTTGAAATAGTTTCTGCTATTTCGTTTGTGACGTTGCTATTTACAAACATATATTAAAAAATTTAAACGTAAATTATGCGTATTTGTGCTCTATCTTCGGTGCCATATATGACACCACGATACCAAGCATGTCAAAAAACAATCAAGCATACCATTCTAGGGTTAAATGTAAGGTCCTAAGCTTTGCATTTCGCAGAGTATATGGTTTTATTCGATGATTATGGTATTGTAGAAATGTTTACGCCATCTGCACATTTAAATTATTATTTTGAATAGGCTTCAAATGTAAATTCGATGAAACCTGCAATATGAATAAAATACGCAGGTAGATGGCACATGCTGTTCCATTTGTAATACTTCTCATTTTCAATGGAATTATAGAGCATATGTTTTTTTTATTACAGTTGAATTATTACGTTTCGTCTAGTCATTATTTGATCGATGTTAACTACGCCTTCTTCAATATTCAATATATTTCAAACTCTTCCTTAAAATCCAGTTTAGTTTATTAAAGGATATTTTTTTCTTAAATTTTTACTAATTGGTGATTTACTACGGACAGAATACTGTGAATGTTCGTTTATGAAATTCATGAACCAAGTGGCACAAGAGACAGTTTTCAGCATCCCCAGATCTGTAACATAAGCTACCATATATTCTGGATCAATTCGCTTCTTGCTGGCCAGCAAAGACGTCGAGTTGTTGAAGGAAGACTCGAATTTCAACACCCTAAGATCTACTTACGGGGGTAAGTTCTTACAAATTTTTCTTGTTGTTGTTTGGTTCAAGATTTCGATTAAGCCTCCAAATCAGCGCCTTTAAAATCGGTCCATTTATTTTTACCGCAACATCATTTTGGTCCTATCGAGCCCGAATAGTTTCACAAGGGTGAAATTTTCACTAATATTTCACTTTTGATTTCTTGACGACGCCATGCCTGAAAGGAATTGTGAATCTGCGCAGTGTTGCCGTTATCATAATTCATTCTGACTTTCAAAGATTCTTTTTTAAATACTGGTACAATTGCTCTTTATTTTCATTATTAGAGCAGAATGTCTGTCAAACCTGAAAAAAGTGAGTCAGAAATTCTGATAAAAGTTAATGCTTATATTTTTAAAAGAAATAACTGCTTTGCAATCTTGACAACCATTTTGGATAAGTGTCTATCATACACTTCAACAGATCTTGCCAAAGTTAAATATTTTGTACGTCAAATTCCGAATTATTCAAAGGAATTTAAAGATATTCAGATGAAAGTAGAAGCATTAAATTTGAATTTGCCTGAAAAGAAACAAATTGATCTCTCTCAACCACGAGCGTCTTTCGAAGAGGTACTTGTCTCAATATATTGTACGCAGTGTGATTTGGCAAAGCAAGAAGGGGTGCAGTTCTGACTGAAGTTGATAGAACTCCTAAGAGCAAGCAATTTCCTCAAATGCTTCTGGGTATTTCACCACCTTCTTTCGAAGGTAAAATAGAAAACTGGGTAGAATTCATTTCATTCTATGATTCTTCGCTACATAACAACTCTCTTATTGATTACAGTCTCTCTCTATTGCCAATGATACCGGAACCCTCCACAAGCTTCGCGCTGTTTATGATCCTGTTTTCATATTTCTTCTATCACAAAATCTTGTGCTTTCTTCTTAGGTTTAAAATTGAATTCAACTTCATGCTCTGTTACAGGCCTTGGGCAAACCAGCTTGAAAACTTACGGTTCAGTAACTGTTTCTTTATTTTCTGGATTTTCTTCCAGAACAATTAAAGCTAGAGCTATTGTCTTATCCCAGATATCTCATCATCTTCTATGTTTCGGAGTACCAGAAGAAATCCGATCGAAATTTCGTTATTCAACTCTCGCGGATGACAGTTTTGATCGTCCTTCTCCAATTGATTTATTGATTGGTGCTGATCTTCTCCCTCAGATCTCCATGAACAATGGAATACAATCCATTCCCGGTAACCCCACTGCAATCAATACAATCTTTGGTTGGGTGTTGGTTGGTCCCACTTCTTCATTGTGTTCCGAAACTACTTTTGTATCTTTGCACGTACATTGTGACGTTGGGAAAACTTTTTTGAAGTTTTGGGAATCTGAAGAGATTTCGCAATCATCTCTTGAAGATCCTCTCGATACTCTCGCGGAGAGTCATTTCGTTGATACTGATTCGAGTGATGAGAATGAGTGTTACATTGCTTCTGTACCCTTTAAACCAAACGCAACTCCATTAGAATCAAATACTTCTAAGTCTGTTCTGGCTTTTTCCCGTCTGGAGAAAAAACTCGTAGAGCAAGTGAAAAAATTTTAAATATATCAAGATTTCATGAAAGAATATTTAAAGTTAGGTCACATGTCTTCTGCTCCGGTTGCTTCTGCATATGAGATTCCTCATCACGTTGTGATGAAAGAATCGAGTTCAACTACGAAACTGAGAGTAGTTTTCAACGCCTCCGACCCCAATACTTCTGGTATTATTTTGAATGACCGTCTGTTGAAAGGTCCCAAACTTCAACCTGCAATACAGGATATCATTTCGGAGTTTCGTTTGCATCCTGCCTTGTGTGCAGATGTACAAAAAATGTATCGTCAAACCTTTCTCATTCCCGAACACGGAAAGTATCAGCACATTTACTGGCGTCCTTCGAATGATTCTCCAATATTAGAATACGAATTGAATACATTATCCTATGGTTTAACTCCATCCGCCTTTCTAGCTTAAAGAGTGCTCAAGCAATTGGTACAAGATGAGGGTGGTCCCTTTCCTTTAGCTTCTCATGCCATCACGAATGAAATTCATGTCGATGACGTCATCAGTGGCGCCAAAGATTTACAAACAGCAATATTATTGCGGGATGAACTTTGTCAGTTGCTGGCCAAGGGAGGTTATGCGTTACGCAAGTGGTCCACGAATTGTTCAGAAGTTCTTTCTAATCTTCCAAGCGACTATGCCGAAACTCCCATTCGCTTCTCAGGTGGAGATGACACTTTAAAGATTTTAGGTTTGTCCTGGGATCCTTGTGCTGATTCTTTTGTTTTTCATTCACAACCTTTTGAATCGCAGTGCACTAAACGTAATGTTTTATCCTTTATTGCAAAAACATATGATCCATTAGGTTATCCAGCACCAATAACCTTTTCTACGAAATCCATACTTCAATGACTTTGGCTTCTGAAATTGGATTGGGATAGTCCTGTTTCACCTTCTTTGGAAACAAGCTGAAAGAATTTCGTACATTCTTTATCTGAGTTGAACAAAAATTTCAAAATTAGTCGCTTTATAATACCCGAAACATATGACTCTGTTTCATTAATTGGATTTTGTGATGCTTCCGAAAATGGTTCGTTCAACAGCAGCTGTTCTCATCTATGGCAAGTCAAAACCAAGGTCGCTCCTCTTAAGTATTAAGTATTCCCAGACTTGAGCTTTATTGCTATCCAAGCTCGTTAAACACGTATATTGCAACCTTGTGTTTCCCATCACATTCGTGAGGTTATTCTCGGATTCACAAATAGTGTTGTCGTGGATATTTACTCATCCGCATTCCTTGGAGACATTCGTCGCCAACCGAGTATCCCAGATTGTTGGTACCATCTGTTTGGTATCATGTCCCCAGCCATGAAAATCTAGCTGATCTTGCATCTTGGTTGTTTCCCTGACTTCTGTTGCAAGATTTTCAATTGCAGATTTTGGTCATATGGCTCTCCATTAATATCATATTCCAACATCCTCCTTATTGTCCCTCTGAATTTCTTCCCAATTCACACGAATTAAAGAATTCATTTACATGTTTACATTTAGATGAGCAGGAACCCAATGGATTTTATGTACTACTCGAATCAAAATTTTGAAATTTTAAAAGATTTCTGCGAGTTTCAGCTCGGATAAGCCGCTTTATTCATAATTGTCGAGCACGTATCACCTCTTCATCCTTCAGAAAAGTTGAGGATCTGAATAAAACCACATTTGTCTTCATTCAATTGGTTCAAACGGTCCATTTTCCTGAAGATTTGAATGCTTTGGCGAAAAACAAAATCTGCTCTAAACGATTACTAACTCTAAGTCCATTTCTTGATTCCCGTAGTCTTATCAGGGTGGGCGGAAGATTAAAGTTCTCTCAGCATCCTCTACTACTTCCCAAAGATTCGTTTTTATAGGCCTAATTTGCACCTGAAATCCCTTCATTCAAACCCCAATACTGTCCAAGCTCTTGTCCGATCAGAGTTCTGAATTTTATCATCTCGCTCCCTCAATCGTAAATGCATCAGACAGTGCAAAACCTGTTTAAGATTCCGTACTAGTGCATTTCAACCACGTATGCCTGGCCTGCCTCCTTCTCGTGTCCAATGTTCACGTCCTTTCAAAACCATTGAGATTGACTTTGCTGGTCCCTTTGTCGTTCGCGACTCGAATTTGCGAAAGTATCGCACCTCTAAGGATTATTTGTGCCTTTTTATTTCCGCCTCAACAAAGGCTATTCATTTAGAATTCGTCTCTGAGCTCAGTGCATCTGCGTTTTTAACCTCTCTTTCACGATTCACCAGACGTCGTGGATTACCTTCAGATATCCTTTCTGATCAAGGACGCAATATTATTTCAGCTGCGAAGCAGCTAAAAGAGGCTTACAATTTCTTCGCGATAATAATGATACAATCGCTGATTTCTCAACTACTCGTGAAGTGCAATGGCAATTCAATCCCCTTTACGCCCCAAATTTTGGTGGTCTTTGGGAAGCTGGGGTTAAATTTGCCAAATCTCTTCTGGTGCGACTTATTGGCGATCAACCCTATACTTTCGAGGAATATAGTACAATTTTCAGTCAAATTGAATCCGTGTTGAATAGTTGTCCGTTGTGTCCCTTGTCCGAAGTTCCCTCAGAATCTGACTACCTGTCAGCAGGCCATTTCCTAATCGGAAGTACTTTATTGGCTGCACCAAAACATCTAATTCCAGAAGACATCATAGTACGAGATAGGTGGATTCGTTTGCGCGAAATTACCTAAGCGTTTTGGAAACGGTGGTCGAAAGAGTATCTAAATACTCTAATGCAGCGACGTAAGTGGAAGCATTCCACTCTCCCAAAATTAGGTGATGTAGTCTATATTCGGAACATCTACACTTATCCTATAACTTGGCCAATGAGTCGAGTACTCCATTTGAATTATTCCGACGATGAAAAACTTCGCACAGCTACGCTCAGAACTTCAGCTTCTATTTGCCGCTCTGTCAATTGTTTAATTCCTTTGACAGCTGAATAAAATGTATTTATCTTCATATTTTCTGTTTGTTTTGTGGTAATGTTTCTGTCAAAATAGGTTTCAATGTGAAATTTATTTTATGAATTTAGTGGCCATATGCACATTTAAATTATAATTTTGAATAGGTTTCAAATGTGTATTCGATGAAACCTCTAATGTGCATAAAATAAGCAGGTAGTTGGCACATGCTGTTCCATTTGTAATATTTCTCATTTTTAATTCATATGGAATTATGGAACATATGTTTTTTTAATACAGTTGAATTATAACGTTTTCTGTAGTCATTTTTTGATCGATGTTCACTACGCCTCCTTCAATATTCAATATATTTCAAATGCTTCCTTAAAGTCCAATTGAGTTTATTAGAAGACATTTTTTGCTTTAATTTATACTAATTGGTGATTTACTACGGACACAATACTGTGAATGTTCGTTATGAAATTCATGGACCAAGTGGCACAAGAGACAGTTTGCAGCATCCCAGATCTTTAACACATGCTACCATATATTCTGGATCAATTCGCTTCTTGCTGGCCAGTATAGACGTCGAGTTGTTGAAGAAAGACTCGAATTTCAACACCTTAAGATCTACTAACGGGGGTAAGTTCTCACAAATTTTTCTTGTTGTTGTTTGGTTCAAGATTTCGATTGAGCTTCCGAATCAAAGCTTTTAAAATCAGTCCACTTATTTTTACCGCAACAAGGAATATCTAATTCATGGTTGAAACCAGAAATTTCAGATGCACTGACAGTAATTGAGGGTTATAACATCGTAATAGGGGATAGATGTTCGAAGTGCGGAGCTGTAGCTTTTTCCATAAAAAATTATTCAAACTGTACCGACGAATTCCTTGTGAATGATACGTTATTCCTTCTGATAAAGGTAGTTTTGAAGCAGGAGTGAAAAACGTAGGAATTTCGGATCATTTTGAGACTAACTGTGACATAGATAATAAAAAATGAGAAAAAGTAAAACATTCAGGTTCGGAGATTTTAAAAACATCAACATAGCCTTCTGTGTTTTTATCGGCAACATCATTTGAGTACACTATTTACTTGAGCTCGATCAATGACAAGGTGAAACAGTTAAATTATTTTCTGATGAATTTTTTTGACGTATTAGCACCTGTAATCAAATGTAAAACTAAGAAGAGAAACCGACCATGGCTTGCTTATGTAGTGAAAAAACTTATCGAGTTAAAGCAAATTGCCTTTTCTGAATTTGAAAAAATGGGAAGATGATGCTATTTGAAGTTATTGCAAATAAATCAGAAACCAAACAAATATTACAATTCGCCAAAAAAAAAGTTCACCTTGAGGAAGGAGTCACATCACATAATGAGAAAGTATTCTGGCAGAAGTTCAAAGAATGAATATGAATTTTAGAGACAATAATATGGAGTTACCCGATTTTCGTTATCAACCGAATGATCTGAAAAAATTTTCGTGTACTCGTCATCTCACAATAATTCACCTGATTCTAATTTATTCAATTTCTACAAAATGAACAGTGCTTCACACTCAGCTTCAAAGTTTCAATTTCAGACGATCTCGAATGACACAGTTAGGGAATTAATGTTCAGTATAAAATTTTATGCTAAAATTAGTTTGAATATGTTGATTCTTTACCTTAATAGAATCTCAGCTTTTATTTCGAATATAATCAACTCGTGCATATGAGAGAATAAATTTTTAAATGCCTGGAAAATATAAAAGATAATACCCTTACCTAAAAATGTTAGATTGTATCGGTCTCTACTTGTCGGAAATACATCTTGATGATTAAAGTAAAATTAGCGGAAATTAAGTTGTTTTACTTTAATCATCACTTACCTAAAAAGTTAAAAGTGAAGGATTACAAAGATCTTAGACCAATCAGCATTTTCCCGGTACTTTCCAAAGTTTTGGAGAAGATCATGAACGTACAAATGAGGCAATATTTAAATAAAAATAAAATACTTTCTACGTGGCTATCCGGATTCAGGCCGGAGTTTAGTTGTACAACAGCACTGTTAACTATATTTGACGAAATAATCGCCGCAGCTGATAGTGGTGAAGCGACTGCTAATTCTGCTTAGCGTTTGATCGCATAAGTCAGTTGCTTTTTGCTATACTTGACCACATCGAAATTGATCGTAATGCCATATCAAGCTTCTCAAAGCTTACTCACCTAATATAAAACAATATGTTGCGACTATGACGGGAAAATCGGCTGAATGTACTCAGGACAGCGAAGTGCCTCAAGGTTCGTTATATGGGCATATACTCCATTGCATCGACATCTGCGAAAAAACCAATTATTTGAAGTTTTGTAAAATCTTTCTGTAAGCAGATGATACTCGGTTGTATCTATCGTTCCTTCCTGAACTAATCAATACCGCCACTTATAAAATCAACAGTTATTTAGCTGATCTCGTGCAGTTTTCAAGAAGACATATCCTAGAAATAAATGTAGCTAAGTTAACATTTATAATATTCGGAAGAAGAATGATGTACTCTGTAGAACTATTTAACTTAATGTTAACTCGTGAGAAATGGTTTTCTCAGAATGTTCGCTTTATTTAGCATGTCACTAGGTGCATTCAAGCAGCACTAAATTGAAAAAGCTATTTTCACATAGACAACTACTATCCATACAAAAGAAAACTCTGACTGAGTCCTTAGTATTGTCCCATTTTATTTTTGTGGATGTTGTGTAAGGACACTGTCTCAATTCCATAGCAAAAAATAGAATCCAACGTGTACAGAAATTCTGCTTGAGATTCATCCATGGTATTCCTCCTGTGAACCAATAAGTCATAAATTAGCGGATATAACTTGACTCTCAACTTGGAGAGCTTGCTTACTGGAAGTTGATAAATCTAAATCAAAGACAACTGAACGAAAAACTAATAAATATAACCCCAACCAAATCCATTGGGGAATTATACAAAAATATAATGGAGAGCGAAGAAAACCCTTGGGTGAAGACACCGCAGTATAAGTGAACAGATGGTGGAATGGAGAAATAGATATCTTGATTGAGAGAAGCAAGAACGCTTATAAAAAATGGCGATGTAGTAAACAACAGACATACAGAGAGACACACCTGGTACTTAAAAGAATAACAAGTGAAAACAGCAAGAAGGGAAATATAGGATAAGAAATATCAGGAGATCAATTTGTATCTGGCAGAGAGAAAATGTACTGAATCATGGAAATTCATAAACAGAGAGATGACCTCGGAAAAACAATCCCCTGGGTGACAGTTGATTCCACTCAACAAATGGAAGGAATATTATGAGAAGCCCCTCACTGAAGATAGGAATGAATACACCACAAAATGAACTGAACACTGAACTAAATGTTGAAGGAGAAGATGTCAATATTGATGAAATAAGAATAAGAAAAGCTGCTGTACTCATAGGAATGAAAAACAATCAAGCCCCAGGACCAGGAGGTATTCCTAGAGAACTAATAAAATGCGGCACAGAAAAACTCTTCGAATAATTGACATGGTGTATAATTGAATTCCTTAATGGCGCGCCAATACCAGCAGAATGGAAAGTCTAATATATATCATCTATTCACAAAAAGGAAAACAAGAGGGAGTGCGGTAACTTTAGGAGTATATGTGTAACCATTACCCTAAGTCGATTGTATGAACGAGTTCTTCGTGACCTAATAGAATACCAAGACCAAGGGGAGGGGAACTTGCACAGATAATATTTTTCCTCTGAAACAACTTAAAAAAAAAGAAAACTGACACAGTCAGCAAATTATTCCATACCTTACAGTAAATCAACATAAATTCCACCCTGACCAGAGCCATGAAAAACCTTCACGAAGAATCAACGTTGCAAATCAAGGTAGGAAATAAACTATCTGAGAGTTTTTTTGTTAATAAGGGCCTACGACAAGGCCATTTCCCCTCACATTGTGTAAAATTTATGGCAATCGATTAAGAATATCTGAATACATGGCAGACTGAAAGAGGAATATAAGCTGTGAGGTTTGGAACTCAATTTGCGGAAAACAAAATGCTTACTGATTCGGAAAGAATTAGATAATATACAGCTGGAAACTGAGGAAATAGAAGCCTGCAATGAATATACTCACCTAGGTGTAATATTTGATATGACTGGGAAAGATGATAAAGAAATCAAAGAGCTCATAACACAAGCGAAAAAAATAATTGGTTGCCTGAATGGTATATTTTGAAGAACAGAAATAGAAAAGTAAGATCCAAATATATGAAACAATGGTGAAATGCAGTCTATTTCACGGCGCTGAAACTTAGACAATAACAGAGGCTAACCTAAAAAAACTAGAAGCGGTAGAAATGGACGGCTTCAGAGACAACTTAGGTATCTCACGAAGAGACGGCGCGAAACTAGGAAATCAGACAGCGAATAGAAGGATCTCTAACGACAGAAATTGAACAGAGACAGCTGATTTGGTACGGACATGTACAAAAGAATGAATGACGACAGGATTCCCAAGAGATTGATAAAATTAATACCTCAAAACCGCAGAAAAAGGGGAAGAACTAAACAGGGCTGGAAGTAAGGAATAACGAAAGCAATTCGTGCCAAATAGGAAACAGAGGGACAGTGGAATGACCGAGTGTCGTGCAAATTGGGCATCGGACAACGTCGTCAGATGTTATAAAACTATGGAACATCGCAGAAAATTA
This sequence comes from Megalocaria dilatata, assembly GCA_034642435.1. Classification (NCBI taxonomy): domain Eukaryota; kingdom Metazoa; phylum Arthropoda; class Insecta; order Coleoptera; family Coccinellidae; genus Megalocaria; species Megalocaria dilatata. The sequence goes on along the minus strand of CM067854.1, from coordinate 57,580,077 downwards.
CATGCGGCTTGTCTGTTTCATAGGATTATTAAAACCGAACGCCCTCCGTACCTATCGAATAAAATACGCTATAGAACAGATGTTCACTCTTCACAATAAGAGGTTTCATTTTAATATTGAAAAAACGAGTATATTTCAAGACAAATAAATAAATGCTTATTTCATTGTAAAGAGGAACATATGCCATTAACAACAGAAAACGATATCAGACAAATGGCCGCCACGGCTACGGTTGCAGCGCCATATCCTTTTCATGAAATTTTCCGTGACTAATTCGATTATTTGCGGCTGTATGTCCTCGGTAAATTTACGCATTCCATATTGAAGGTCTTGAATCGATTGGGGTGTATAGGCATAGACCTTATCTTTCACGAGGGCCCAAATGTAAAAGTATAATGATTTCAAATTACGAGATTTTGGTGGAAATTTGCGATCACCTCTTCAAGAAATAACACGGCCAGGAAACTGCAAAATTGCGACTATTCCGTTGCTTGTATGGCACGTGGTGCCGTCTTGTTGTTAATAAACGTCGTCCACATCAACATATCCCAACTTCAGCCATAAAAAATCATTAAACATAGCTTGGTAGCGCAAGCCATTCAGTACACAGTTGTACCAGCCTCATTTTCGAATGAGTAAGGCCGAATCACGTTGCCAGCTCAAAAACCATACCAAACAGTGACACGTTGAGGATAGAGAGGCTTTTCAACAATCATTATTAGATTTTCCGAGTCCCAAATGCGACAATTCTGCTTATTAACGTAGCCACCGAGGTGAAAATGGGCCTCATAACTGTTCGATGAAGATCCGAATCATTTTGATGAATTTCAAGGATAAAATCAGCAAAAATACGACGTTGCTGGTGATCGACCGGCTTAAATTTTTGTGTTTACTGAACTTTAAAAACCTTAAGACCTAAGTCTTCATGCAAAATACGGTATAATGTCGTTTGTGGAATGCCTAATTCCAAAGATCGTCGAAGAATCTACAAACCAGGGTTTTCGTTAATACTACAGCAGCAATTGTCTCAGTTATTCTTGAGCTACGCATACGGTTTTGATTCTTTACACCACTAACTTGTCCCAACAGCTCAAATCTTTCCACCAGATAGCGAGCTATTCAAAATAAAACTTCTTATTGGTAACCCTTAATTTTGTTTCCAATAATATATAAGCATGATGAAAATACCCTTCACATAATAGGAAAAATATTCCTAAGGCCCTAACACGTACCACTTTTCAATAGTAAGCTCAGTAAGACCATTTTACATTAGCAAGTAGTCAATATTATGAGAGGACGGTAAAATGGATGCATTTTATAACAGGAAAAGTACCTAAACTGTGTTGATTACAATATTAGACATAAAAGTAGGATTAAAATTAATATTCTGTTGAGTTTAGAAGTGAGTGGTTCCCTGTGTGTAAATAATAAAGTGTTTTAAGGACGAAAATATTTGAAGGTGCAAAATCTCTCCTGACGAATTTTTTATATTTGTGGAGAATTTATGTTGAAATCACAAGCCATTTTCTGACATTGTTAAAAAAGCCTAATTCCAATATTTTGGTGTTTTAATTGGAGATCAAGACAAGCAGTGGGCTCCCCATGTGTGCTGGGTTAGTTGTAGCATATCAATAGTGCAGTGAATGAATGGAAAGAGAAATAGCATGTCTTTGGCAGTACCTATGATATGGCAAGAACCCACTAATCATTTAGACCCTTGCTAGTTTTTGCCTGACAAAGACTGGAGGTTCTCTATTGCTTTAGATAAATCTGAATAAAGTTGATATATATGGTTAAAGAATTCTTAAATAATTTTTTTCAATACACATCAGATATTGTAACATTAAATGTGATACTATAAATGCAAGAAGAAAACCTCACATGTTACAATTTTTTTCCCATTTTCGTATTTGGATACGGCCATTCTACCATAATATTCTATTAACTTTATATTACAACCAAAAAATTTTGCCGGCCAGTGTAATTAAGACATTCACAATCAAGTACAAAAAATTCCTACTACTCACATATTAATTAACTAATAAAAGAGAAAAAGGCTTTTTACTTGATAGAAGAAATATAACAAAAAAAATTTAATTCGAAAAGTTTTTTGAATAACATTTTTTTTTTAATTAAAATTGTAGAAGACTAACAGATTAAACCTGTTTTGATATTCAAATTTTATTAATTAACTGAATAGACTGGCTCTTCTTTCACGTTAACTTTTTTCATTGACGTATGAAAGATATTTATACTTTACTATTGTTGATAGCATAAGGTGGCTGCAGTGGCGAATATACTTGCTAACTTCAATAGACCCAATATTTCCATGAAGTTGAACTTAGTATAATAAGAAATCTTATTCGTATAATTTTCAATTTTTGGCAAATAAATAATTATAATTATTGTTTGACTGACTCGAACGTTAATTGTCCATTTCAGGTCGGGATTTTTGTGATTTCTATATGTAGTCTCAAGCTGATTATTTTATGTATGAAAACATTAATCATAAGCGATGAGTTACAGAAAAATTCCGAAAAAATCTCCTTCAGACTGAAAAAATTCATGTAGATAACATTCGAAAATGCTAAAAACATACTTGAAGAGTTATGACTCGAAAACTGATATCAATCGCACAACATACATGGGGTTTTTCGGATACAAAGGGAATAAGATTTTGAATGTCCCCTATTCGGTCAGTCTCTATAGAGACTGGCAATTGGGTGAAACTTTCATCAAATTCACATTTGTTACACATGAAATCAACCGTCTACGAGGCAAAATTTGTGGTGCAGGGCAATATCTGGAATGAGTTGCAACTTTTTTGTGTCGTTTTCGATCAAGCTATCTGCGATTTTGGTATGTCTTACGAATGCAAATCGTATCTTTTTCAATATGGTAGAATTATATTCAAGTTATAATGAATATCCTCGTTTCGAACAGAAATTCAAGTAAAAATTGTATGCTTCACATATTTCATTGTAAGGACTTTGAATCATTATACAATGAAACGCACGAGAGAAGTTCTTCCACGCAGCATGCGATGAAATTTTTATATATTTCTCCTTATACAGCAGTGAATGGGAATATATCACCAATTTTTTTGCAGTTACGGAGATATTAAATCCAGAGGAGCGTGATAATATCGAACCGAATTAAACGTAATAGGCTTATGGGCCTGAGGTTTCTGATTCAATTCTGGCGTGTGGAAGAGGTGTAGATATATGTCCTTCTATTGGATCATTCGATAACATGTAATTTGGACCGTTCTGATCTCAATGTGAAATTGGTTCTCCTCTACATGTGATATATTTGTATTCCTGTTTGGTTGGCGGCGGATTAGTACATAATGAAGATTGTTGATTTCTCGTTGAAAGATTAGACTATTTGAGGAATGATAATTAGATGCTGGTGGCTATCTTATGGTAGTTCTAGAATTTCATTGAAGTCAAACATGTATTTGTAACCTTTCTTCACATTTTGAATAATGACATGAGATTATTATTCCTAGCTAAATAAGATAAATTGTAATTTAATGGAGAAAATAATTCTTTCAGAAGAAAAGCAGCAATAAAGCTGCTCAACTGTAAATGAAAAATTGTGAGTAGAGTTTAGTATATTGATTCGCGCCTATTTATACTTATAATCACCCCCCATGGCATTAAGGTTGACGCGCTGAGCGCGCTTGTCTTGACTAGGACCCTAGTTTCATCCCAGTGAAATGGAGGATTAGGTCTTGATGCCTAAAGTAATGCTATTTGCGCCAGTCACTAGACCCGTGTGGTGGTAGATCTACCGAATGGGGCCCTAGTTTCACCGTAAGGGTGGAATGGGGGGCTCAGCCGAGTTGATCAACTCATTGACAAGGGAGTCCGTCGCCTCACAGGGCCTCTTCCTTAAAACTAACGTACTCTACCCTATTGCAGTAAACCTCCGGATGTTTCTGTCTAATGACCGAGTACGTTATGTAGCATACTGTGTTACCTAGGGAGGGTGGAGGCCCTCGGGAAGTATTCGTACGATCTGACCAGCCAATTGGTGTTGGGCTCGAGGGGGCAATGGCTCAAAGTCCGCATGGTGGACTAGGAGGGTATTCATTCAATCTGTTCACAGACACTTATGCTCTGGATATCTCGAGAAATGCTTCAGGATTTAGCGGAACTTGAAGGTTCGACCGGCCTCATCCTGAACCCGGGTCGATTGCGAGACATTTCTGGGGTTTGTGGATCTCGACGATATGGCTAGTCCGTTACTGCTTGCAGCCAGGATCAATTGAAAGACTTCACAAGGTTTCGTGTGTCTTGACGTACAGGCCGGATTGACAGTGCTCGTACCAGAATCAATTGAGGCATCAATATCTTGATTCATGGAACTGCGTTCATATGGATGGACAAGAAGCCTCTTCGGCGTGTGAGTTGCATCCCAAACAACTCGGGTACTGACCATGCAGAGCCAGTATAGGTTGGATAGTGCTTCGCTACTATCATACGGTCATACGGTTGTAGGTTCTCGAACTGAAGCTCACTGAGCAGACTACGGAGACTGTTAAAGTCAGTAGTCTTTCACCAAGTGACTAGTGTTACTTGGTGAAAGAACTACGCTCACATGCCTATACACTAAATGGTACCCTAATAATAAATATAATGGTAATAATAATAATAGACGAGGAAAAAAATTAAATATGTGTTATATCAACTATCAGATATGAGTGTGGATAGCTCATCGGGAGAGCATCGGACTCGTGACTGGGAGGTCCGGGTTCGAATCCTGTTCAGGTAGAAAAGAAATTTTCTAGTCGTACGGGTGTCTGCCACCATTTCACTGTTGGGTCACAAATTAACAGTGCTGTGGCCTAAACTGGCGCAAGATCGCAGTAACAAAGCCTTCACAGAACAAAACTGAACTCCTAACTCGCACAAGCTGAAAAAGCTTCTGAGGAATCTTCACAGAAGATCTAGGAGTATCAGGATAATAATGCAGGGCAAATATAGGTAGGTGGCTGTGTTGTTTTCGTCAGCACTACAGCATTGCATTTAACAGCAGCCAAAAAGCTATGAAACATGCATGTCAGCTGCTTATGCCAGGCGATCTACAAAACCTTTTGGTTGTGTTTGAGTTATGAACTGTACCATAGAGAAAAGTGGGACCGTTCCGATTCGAAAAACTTCCTATTTACCACAGCTCATACCCTTTATCATATTTCAGCAGAAAATCCGCCGTTTTATTTTATTCATTTCATAGAAACATGTTTCTATTTAAAAAGGCATATAGAATTCTTAAATATCGTACATCAATCCAAAAAATAAAGGAATGTATAGAAAATAATCAAAAGCGAAAATAATTAAATAAAAGACACAGCCAAAACGGTAAACTGTTTCATATGAATATTATGAATAAATGTTGCCATATTTCAAAACTTAAGTAGCACTTAAGTGTACTTCCATTATCAATATCGATTAAATTTAATATGAGTCTAGATCGATTAAAGGACACTAATATTCATACTTTATGAATACTAGGTAGCTGTGTTATATATTGTTACGTTCTCAGTGGATTCAACTGTCTAAATTCCAGTATACTCATTTATATTTCACTATGAAATAGATATATTGAATTATTTACACAGAATTCATTCTTATACAGAATGTATCTATCTCTACAATATTTCGTACGGCGCTGCTCGATTACTATACTCTGTGCTACTTACTTATTGTTTTTTCCATCCGTTTATATACCTGAATACAGTTTTTCGAACATTTTCGAACTTCCAGTAATATCCTGACCCTTCTAAAACAAACGTCGGAAAAAAGCAGTATCGTAGAGGGGGAATCAATGCTGAGAAGTTGTTATTTGTGTTGTTTCGATACTTCGATCTTTCACAACCATAGAGACACTCTGCTCAAGCGACTGACTGTTGGGATCGACAGGGCGATCCTTTTTTGTGAAGGGGAAGGTGACTTGTGGTGGTCCCTCACCTAGTTGTACTGGCACAAGTTCTCTATTATTTTCCTTCACATATCTTATCTTTTCTCTTTCAGCTTATCGGGGGTTTGCTGGATTGTCAAAACCTAAGCAGCATCCTGGAACAGCAATGATGACAATGGTACTTTAACGTTGGTGAAGAGCTCTGCTCATATGCTGACATGTACAACTCTGAGTATATCCCTACTACTCACCCCCCGGGCATTATATCTTGATGTGATGGGGGCGCTTGTCTTGACTAGGACCCTAGTTTCGTCCCGGCGAAATGGAGGATTAAGTCTCCATGCCTAAAGTAATGCCATTCGCGCCAGTCACTGGACCTGTGTGGTGGAAGATCTCCAAATGGGGCCCCATTTTTACCGTTCTGGTGGAATGGAGGGCTGAGCCGGTTGATTAACTTAGTGAAAGGGGGTCTGTCGCAGCACAGGGCTGCTCCCTTAAAACTATCATTCTCTACCCTATTGCTGTAAATCTCCGGATTTTTTTGTCCAATGGCCGAGTGCGTTATGTAGCATACTGCGATACCTCGAGGAGTGATGCCCACATGTGTTACTTGTACCACCTGGCCACTCCATTGGTGTTGGACTCGAGGGGGCAGTGGTTGAAAGTCCGCATGCTGGACTAGAGAGGTAATTCATTTATCTGTTCTTAAACCCCCATGTTCGGGATATTCCCATGAAATGACTCAAGGTTTACCGACACTTGACGGTTTGACCGGCCTTGTCCTAAACCCGGATCAATTCGTAACATTTAAGGCTTGGTGGATCTCGACGAAATGGCTTAGCCGTTAGTGCTTGACGCCAGGATCAATCAGAAGACTTCACATGGGTTCGTGTGTCATGACGTGCAAGCCGTGTTGACGGTGCTCGTACCAGGATCAATTGAGTCATCAATCTTGGGTTTATATCAGTTCATGGGACTGTGTTCGGGTGCTTGGATAAGAAGCCCTTCCGGCGAGTGAGTTGCGTCACAAGCCAACTCGGGTACTGACCTGCAGAGCCAGTAGAGGTTGAATAGTGCTTCGCTGCTATCAGTCAGACGGCTTTGGCTTTCGAGCCGAGGCCCAAACTGGAAGCAAAGCTGGTGGGTTCTTCTCTTCGGAGGGGTTCTCGCTTCGCGAGATAATATGGCGTAATTCTTATCACACTCTCTGCATCTGGGGGTAGACTGTGGAGACTGCTGAGAAGTCACTTGGTGAAGGAATCATGTTCACATGCCAATACGAAAACGTGGTAGAATTCACATATCCCTGCTACTCTCACTCTGATATTGTTGAAGATTAGCATAAATTTATCTCTTCAAAGATAGCTTCAAGACCTGGAAAATATTCAAGCAACGAAAATGTTTTATATTATCGAGTAAAATACTTCGCACATGAAACAGGTTCGAACAGAACTAGCATGTCATATCGTAGAATTTCAAAAGAAAGCATTACGACAAAAACTTACGACAGCGGCAAGTAGCAGTGACTTCACTTCCCGGGATCAGTGGAAAACGCTTTAACATGTGAAACATGACTTACTTACTAGTCTAGTAATATTTCTTCACATGCTTACAGATATTACGTTTAAATGTTATATTAAATGAAAAGATACAAGATGAATCCCTATCGTCTTAAAATTACAAACCAACATTTTAACCATATGTTTTTAATAATGCCCAATTAACAGCATTATTTGGATTTCAGCTGACAAAAATTTACGGTAGACACAATAACTTTGTGAATTCTTGTATTTGTGCATAAAAATCAGAACATTTGTCTTCTTATTTAGTGACTTGCAAAGAACTTGAAGGGTGAAATCATACTGTAATCGCCAGATATGTGAATAACGATATTGAGAAGATATTTCCAGTGCAAATGGAATAGTGTTTTTATTCCTCTCTAATGAGGCTCCCCAAATGATCAAGGCATGTCCAATATCTCCGGATTTATTCCTCTGGCGTGCTTGCTCACGGAGTAAATCGATTCGATGTATTTGATTCACGTTTGGGAATGTAAGAAATAAACTGATGCCTTTTAGAAAGAGGGTGCTTCCTAAGGAGCCTGCTCGGATCGATATTAATGAATTCTTTATGGCATGAAAAATAAATACCCATGGAAATAGTTAGGAAAGTTTGAATTGAATTCATATGAAAAAAATATCACATTTGCTGGCGAACTTGGCGTTACTCTATTGGTAACCTGAACCGGATATAGGGAAGTTCAACTCTGAATATTTCGAGCCATAGAAAGCAATTAACCTCTTCAGTTCTACTGCGTTAAGTACTCATTGTCGTTACTAGAGAAACAAATATTTACCATAAATTATTTCAATAGAGCCTGCCCTATTTTTCTCCGTGAAAACTCTAAGAGAGATTGAAAAATACTTTGAGATACATATATAATCCAGTAGTCCTAGAACCTTCACATCGAATATATAGTTTAATTGGAGGATTAAGCGGATCTTAATAATGAAAAATTAGTACTAACTCAAACACAAATTACAATACTGATAACTCAACTGGTTAATCTGAAAGAGTTCTTTTCCACTTATAGAAGTCTATATTCGTTCGAAAATGAAAATTTAACCGAATATTCGAAATTGTAAACAAATATTTACACATATTAAAGTGACAAAGTATCAAATAATGCAAATCGACATAATCTTCATATTATGTATATATAAATATATATATATTTATACATATATATGAAGAATCCGGGTTGGACCGCGTCTAGAATTTATAATGTTCGGCCTTTCGGCTCCGATTTTGGAGCCATTATCAAGAACAATAGTTGAATATAGTGATTCAACGCTGGGGTCTAAATCTGCCTATTCCCCAGGCTCCATCACCAGTATTCTCGTAGATAACAATGTCTCCACTCACCCTCACGAACTGGTCTGTAGAGCAACGAGTACGGGAATTTATACCTGGTGAAGGTGGTACAGGAGTGAGAGTGGGAGTGGTGGGAAAATCCCATTTGGGGGATTCTTGCTATTGGAAAGACGACATAATGAAAGCAGGCGTTTGCTGTCATCCGTTTTTTAAGGCAGTTTGGTCTTTTTTCAATTTCTGTGGCTTCGCGAATAATGCGACATGTTAGAATTTTTTCCGTCGCAATAGTTTTGCAACTATGAAAGTCAATTTTGTGATCTATATCTGCGTGATGTGTGAATAGGGCAGAGGATGGATCAGCTTTACGGACAGCAAGTTGGTGTTCATATACTCCGTTAGTCACTCGTACATTAGTTTGACCTATATGTGACCTGGAATATTCCGAGCATAGTATTTCATATATACTTTGAGATTCGTTTGGAATTGAATCTTTGGGATTTGAGAAAGGTGGATACTTTACTGCTTGCTGTGAATATGCTCTTTATATCTTGTTTCCGTAGAATACTATTTATTTTATCAGTAACACCTCGGATGAAAAGAATAAAGGCCTTTTGAGGGTTATTCTCTGGGGGCTCTTGGGAATCTTGAGGGTGTATCTGATTCCGTCGGAAGGATTTCTGAATTTAATATCTCCTATATTCATTTTGAAGTATACCAGATTTGAGCTCATTGAATTCTAGTTTGATATGTTTACTGTCGGTGAGATGGATGAATCTGTGGACGAGGGAGTTCAGAAGGGAATTCATTTGTGCCAGATGGTGGTGAGAGTTGACATGTAGATATCTGTTCGTATGGGTGGGTTTCCTATAGTGTGGGTAAAAGGTGTGCCTAAGGCGCAGACACTGGGGCGAAGAGGTATATCAGGTTTCTCTGTATTTTGGGTACACCGTATATTCGAGAAGTGCTGGATTTTTCTCTAGGAATTATGGACTTTTTAACATCAGGAGGGAGGTTTGCGGAGTTAATGAGGGTCTTTGTTCTCTTATCTTGGTAGGTAGTTGGATCTCGTGGTGTTGGTTTTTACTCAAGGCAATTAAAATATTGTTGTCATTTTGTCAGTCCTTTTTAATGTAACTGTAGCACCCCAAACCCCACCTGGAAGTTTCAAGTCTCTAGCTCTTTCCGTTTGAATGTTAGCTTGTTTACGGACGGCTGGCGGGACAGAATTACTTTTACCCCGGATTCTTCATCAGCGTGTCCAATCTATTGATCGTTTCGGAACATTTCAGCTGAAAATTCGAAAATTACAGACATTTGGACGAAAAGATAGCACTCTGTTCCCTCGAACCGGAGTGCAAAAAAAAATACGAGATGTTTATAGAAATTCAAGTGTTACTTATGACCTGATTATTATTCCAGTAAAAGTAACTCTAGATTTGAGTAAATAATAATGAATAGGACACAATGAAACTTGTTGATTTTTCATCATTATCAGCCATATTCTAGGAAGGGTTTTATTGCTGTCAATGATATGATTAACTTTCATAAAATTATTAACACATGAGCTAACTAAAATTTTAAGGTCTATTGTGTACTTTTAGAAAAGTAGAATCTCAACCCATTTTTTTCCTAAATCAAATAATCCATTTTGAATGAAATTCATATGTTAAAATGGAGAGCTTTATTAATGAAAACAACATATATTCCATGAAAACAAAAAAATATGAAGAAATTTCAGGAAAAAATGAGTGTCCTCAAATGGGGGCAAAGGGGCATCTTATTTTTGAATAGAATTCTACAAATCGCAATTGGTTTTGAATCTTTCGTGGAAAATATTATCAAATTACACACTATCAGGTATAGAAGACGGACCTCGATAAATATTGGTATTTCTGCTCGCCCTCAATAGATAGTATCCTACAAAATATCTTGTGAAATCCAATTGAGTTAACGTTTCACCAGATGATATCCTATAGAATTTCCATGAATTTGTTATTGTTAGATCCAACATATACGTGAAAAGTACCCAATACCATTTTATGCCATGTATCGATGTACGGTATTCACATACTGATCACTCAAATCGATCCCTCCCATCTTCCCATTATAATAATTATGAAGTTGTGACTGCGCAACACCTATGGAACATTTCCTGTTTAGACCATCCACGAACTTTACTTAGGTGTTCAATTCGATCGTTATTTGTGATCATGTTTACAACATTATTGTCAACCCAGCGTACAACGAGTAATTTGTTTTTGGAATCGAATTGCTAGTCGAATGTACCTCGTTGTTATTTTGACCGAAATTTTTATGATTCCAGTAGGCATTCCAATAAGCGATTTTCTTTTATGATGGTTGTAGCTCTGAAAACGTGTTCACTTAGTTGGGAAAGCAATCGAATTATCGAAAAATAATTATCAACAAATACAACATGCTTTAAACACTCGTCAATATGTTCTAACAAATTCATTACATCATTACCTCCTAAACAGTCGGATGCATTATCCATATTGCTTTTCCCACAATATACATCGAAATGGGAACAATATCCGTCCGAGCTAGACAAAATCCAATTTTCATAGACAAATCGTACTAGCTTACTTCTTATGAATTGCTTGGCTGAATGCCGATCAAAATAGCCAACCATAGCTTCATCGATAGATAAAAAAGTATGAATTGCCCCACTGTTCGGTTTTTTCATTTAAAATATTTATGAGAGTCCTGAGTATTGAACAAATTATCAGTACTATCTAATCTTGAATTGTCCGCAAAATGAAAATTTTTTGCTTTATTTTGTTAGATGTTTTCTTTCGTATGACTTCAATACGTCCAGAAATATCATTACCGACAATGTTACTTTCATCGAATTCCTCCGCGTCTATCAAGGGATCAACATCGGGTGGCGAAATTATAATATCATCGTCTTCTTCTAAACCTTCCCAAGCGTTAGTGGGAAAATTGTAATATCCATACGTTCGAACAGGATAATCCAAAAATCTGCTGTTATATCTGCAGAAGTATCTGATACAATGTCATTTGATATCATATCATGCCACTGTACCCATACGAGTACAATCGAAATAAAAATCAATTTTCGAGTTGAAAAATTAAACGAATAAAAAACAAATTGAGCTTCGTATCTTTTATATATCATTAAAATTCATATTCATGCTAAAAAAGTATATAATAATTATTTGTTTTTTTGTTTTCTCAATTTATTCAATGAGGTTGTATGAATTCACAAATGGTATAAAAGTAATTAACATAGCCTGATATATATTCATAATTTTTTTGAAACGTTGTTACAAAGAGGATGTACTATAAAATTACGATTTATAATGAAAAAACAATGATTATCATCAACAAATGTCACCACAGTTCGTAAACAATAGTGTCCTCGCTTGAGTACAGTGGTCAAAAATGGGTTAAACTGAACATTTCATTTGAGAGGTTACTAATTAGCAGCCTGTTCAGGTTTCATACGTGCCTTCTGTAGCTTTATTGTAGTCTTAAGTATTTTCAGAATGTTCGGTTAAATCTATTTCTGGATCCCAAAGATGAACACTAAATTTTCGTTATTGAAAATTGTGCATCAAATTCAAACTAACACTAACAAAGAACCAGATTGGCACTTCAATTCCCGTTGTAGATTGTTGAAAATTCTTAGCCATAGCGTGAATCCAACTAAATTTCCCAAATGGTGGGGAAAATATTCAGAACCATGAAGAGTATATAAGAATAAGAAATTGCTATACGGATTTAGTATCCACATCAGCAGATTTCGTGATAAAAAACTCAAATATAGATATCGAACATACTGAAGTTGGATACTCAATGTCGGTGAAAACCTGAAGCCGATAAATTGGTGATTGAGATAGCTTTTCAAAGGTCACTGCTTACTAGAGGAAAATTCAATAGCTAGTTTACAGGAACTTCATTCGTTAGGTAGATGTGTACACGCGCTGAACTCGAAACTTTCAAGCCGGATCAAAATACAAACTTTTAAATGGAAAAAACCCTACAGCAATTCCGTGGATTATTACGAGGGTTGCTTCGAAGTTCCACTATAATTAATTTGTTTCGTTCTGAAAATATTGTAGTAGTTAAGGATTTTGGTAAACGAAACGAAAAAATTTGTCAATTATTATCACTTTTTCGGTTGTAACTATTTGGTTGTGGATCATAATTGAAAGCAATTTTTAGGAATGACCAGAATATTCATAATTTACACGTTTTTTGTAACTGCAGTTTTTAGGTGTTCACTCATCTTCAGACCACTGAAAACTCAACGAAATTTATAGAGTATTTAATCAAGTTTAAGGTAACAACTACAAAAGAATGCAAGACCTTTTAACAAGAATGCAAGTATTATAAAATAACAGCTCAGTTAACATATATGATTAGAATAATAATAATAATTTATTTGCACCAAAAATACATACACTAGATGTAGTAAACATAATATTAATATAAACATAGTAGTCTGACACAAACAAATAAGGAGAATGAACACAAAGCTTTCGCTGTCCGTGTCATATCTCATTTTCTCACTTATGTCTGAAATGCCAAACACAACAATAAATTTCGGAAAGGCATTGAGTTACAACAATACACATTCATATTCCTATTTTTTTCACTTGTATCAGTTAAAGAAAGCATGTACAACCTGTCTCCGGTTACTCAGTAGAAATGACCTAATCTTATTTCTATAATGTGTACATCAGAGTTAGAACTGCTGAAGAGGAAGTCCTGCGAATAAGCATTCATGAATCTTGGCCCCAGGAACGCAAGACATTTTGTTCCCACTGTCTTATTTGCTGATGAAGTTTTAATCTTATTTGAATATCTAGCTCTGGTTGGATAATTATGAGACAAAAATTCAATATGTTCCCTATTTTTGTGCAGAAAACACACTGCCTTAAGAAAGAAGATCTGTCGGACATCTAGTATCCTAGCTTCCATGTATGAGTTATCCGATGGGTAAGTTCTTTCTTTCTTGAGAACAATTTTTAAGAAATATTTCTGAAGTGTGTTCAACTTTTTTAGATATACATTTGTGATGCCACCCCATCCGATAATTCCATATGCTATACGGGAGTCTACAAGAGCAAAATAGAACATTTTGAGATGGTTTAGAGGTAAGATCTTAGCAAGAAACCTGAAGCGGCCCAAAAATGTTCTGATTATATTAACAATGTTATTAACGTGATTATTCCAACGAAGATTAGAATCAATAATAATCCCCAGTTATTCAATATTTTCGGCAATTCTTATTGTTATCGTTTTATTATGATTATTCACCTCCAAAGTGTTATACTGTGGTAATTTGTTTTTGTAGCTTGTTATAGGAAGGAACATTGTTTTGTCAAAATTCATGGTAAGTAATTTATAATTAAACCAGTAAACAATATCACTCATTTCTGCCTGAATTTTAAGTTTTAGATCCTCCCAACTGCCCGATGTATACAATATAACGGTATTATCAGCAAAACTTATGATGTGTCCAGATGTTCTAGTGGTGAGTAGAGTATTTATATACATGATGAATAGAAGTGGCCCGAGCACTGTGCCCTGCAGTATTCCGCATTTAACCAATTCAAATCTACTATACGTAACTTCAATTTTGACACATTGTTTCCTATCATACCGATGGGATCTGAACAAATCGTGAGCCAGTCCTGTATTCCCACATCCTCCAAGGACTCCAACAACTGTTGGTGGTCGACAGTGTCGAACGCCTTTTCAAGATCCAAAAACACAGCAATGGCAGGTTTTTGCGTTAGTGATGCAATGGCTCCCTCCGTAGATTTTCCGCTCCGAAACCCGAACTGATTATCAGCAATTACTTTATGTTTCTCCAGAAAGAGCTCGAGCCTCACTTTAATAACCTTCTCGAAAATTTTAGCGTAACTAGTCACCAGAGATATCGGTCTAAAATTTGATGGTATAATTTTATCTCCTCTTTCATGTAGAGGTTTTATTACTGTGATCTTAAATTCAGCAGGGCAGATTCCATCCTCCATTATGATATTTATAATGTAACACAGAGGTCTTACTATCTCACTATAAATTGTTTTCAATGTCTCGACTTTAATATCATCTATACCAGGCGTCTTATTATTTTTCGAAGATAATATAATCTCACTAATCTCTCTCTCATCCGTAGGTTTGAGGAAGAATAAGCAGGGATTTGTCACTCTGGGGGGAGGTGACACTGGAGGCTTTTCTATGTTTTGTGCTAGCTCTTGTCCTATGTTGGAAAAAAATCACCGAACGTATTGGCGATTTCTTTATTGGAGTCTACGTACTTTCCATCTTTTGATTTAAGCTGTCTTATTCTTGTGGGCTTACTATTGGTGTTGGTAATATTTTTTATAGTTTTCCAGAGTTTTCGCGAACTATTCATATTTTTTTCAATTTGATTTTTATGATGGTCGAGTTTAGTAATATAGATGAGTTTATTCAAATAATTTCTGTATTTGATATAATTCACTCTTAGCCCCAGATTTTCTTTATTTTTTTGCTACTCCTTGTACAGTTTGTCGCGCTTTTTTATGGACTTCATTAGCCCTATGGTAATCCAATCCTTCTTCTTTATGTATTTTCGTTTTTCCCCATAAGTTTTGGTATTTTTCTCAATATTTTGTTTAATTTTAGTAATAAAGTAGGTTGTAGCTTTTTGTGCGTCTTTAATAATGAATCCCAGTTCAGTTTACTCAAATCGACCTTCAACCCTGTAATATTTATCCTTTCCAATTTGTTATTCCTGTAGTTGGGTTCAATATCCTCGAAAATGTCCGCATTCAATATAGTACCTCTATGATCTATTACAAGATGATCCAGAATAAAGCTTGAAAAGTAGTCGCTGACTTCGCCTTTTTTATTCGTACAAACATATGATCCAAGCAGCTTTTAGTGTCTCCATGGACTCTGGTATGGGTGTTAATAGTTCAGATGAAGTTAAACATGCTCATTATGTCCAGATACTCGGATACAATTATGTTGTCCTTAGAGAGTAAGTCGATGTTTATATCGCCTATAATTACATGAATATCAGTACTCTCCATGTCATTATTGCAGAGATAATCGTATAGTCGATTTACAAATTCTTTATCATTGGTTACAGATGATCTATATAGGGCTGTAATTTTTATAATTATCTGTTCCTTTTTACAGATGATCTCAATTGCTTTACATTCTGAGATTGTTACAATCCTGGATGTATAGTTAATATCATCTTTCATATAAACAACGGTTCCATCACATTTAATTATGTCACCAAAATTATACAACAAGTCATACCCTCGCCTCTACATGAAATCTATGTCAAAATCATCCCGAGTTTCAGTTAGAATTATGCATTCAAAAAGGTCATCAAACTGACTCGAAATTATCTAGATTCTTTGAAATGCTTCTGATATTCTGATGGATCAGCTTAAAATTACAGTTGGTATCTTTTATGATTTCGTTATATTCCGAAACATCTCATAGAAGCTTGGAAGGAAATTCCGAACAGTTATAATCTCTAATGAATGGATCCATTATTCCCAAGTTACCCACAATTTATAATTTTATGAATGACTAATCGACTAGATATGATCAAGCATCTTATTCTAACTCATATCAAGTCAATTTATAGTGTTTATTTCAGATTAATATAGATCTATATGGTCACTCATTATATTCAGATTCTTTTTATTATGAACTGATTGGAAAATTTCAACAGACACCAAATAGTTTAGCTTCCTGCCTTTCAATTATATGTGTAGAATCTTTAAATTGCTTTTTTTAGAAAAAAGATGACCATTTTTTCGGCGAAGGGTTGCGAATGTGCCTATTTTTTGTGAAAGTTATTGAATATAGTTTTGAATGAACGTTCAGTCTTCCTATATATTTGCTACTGCATGTTGCGCAGTTAACTCTAAAATAACCGATTTATGTCTGTTTTGTTTTGGATTGTATTTTTCCATTGGATAACAATGAATATTGAAAGAATTGATTGATATATAGATACAATTTTTTGAATTTTTTGTTGATTAAACGTTAATCAATTATTATGCAAATTCTGGGATAGGCATACTTCATGGCATTGGGACATATAACTATACTACAATTCATTTATTTATATTGAATATATTTTAGAGTGTAGAATTTTGAGTTTTTCCACGGAAGAATTGGAGCAGTTGCTGCTGGTAGAGTAGTAGATTGACTGCTATACAGAGATATTATATCTAACTCTCGTTGGATGAAAATATCTACAGAAAACTGAAACAAGACCCAACAAACGATATCAATTGATAAACAATGAAATAATCAAAAAATTACGAAAAAAATTATATATCGACCCACAGGAAAAACTGTTGAAGATAAATAAAGCTACATTTCCCAAAATATATGCTTTGCGCAAACTCTATAAGGAGAATATTCCACTTAGACCAACAGTTAGTTTCTTGTGTTCAATCCCCGTTCTATAACTTATCAAAGCATTCAACAAACAGTATATTCCAGATAATAGGGAAAACTGAGTATAACATAAAAGATAGCTTTTCATTTAAATAATTTATCATTGCAATTACTCATCTAATAATCTTATATTGATTTTCTTAGATGTAGTATCCCTGTATACCAACATCCCCAACCAACTTGTGAAGGAAGCATTACGAATGAATTGGCTCAACTAAACAAACACACCTCTTTACTTTATGGAGAATTTTTCAGTGCGTTCAATGTTTTTATGGGATACAGTTTACAATGAAGCAGAAAAAAATTACAAAATCAATTTCTTAGATCTAACCCTTATTAAAAGTAATAATTTCATACTTATACAATGGTATACAAAGACAACCTGGTCAGGAAGATATTTGAACATTTTGTCAGATCATCCTTCTTGCCAGAAACAAAGTGCTATACTAGTCATACCAGGTCGTGCAATTACCCCAACCAGCCCATCTTTACGAGTAGAAACACTAAGCAGAGTTAGGAGAATCTTAACCAACAATAACTACCCAATTGATCTAGTCAACTGGATTATCAAATAAAAAACGCAAACGTTTTACAACAGAACAGATATGGAAAAGAAAAAATACATCTCAATTTCTTATGTCTTCATTCCTTTTCCAAGCATAGAGAGCACATTTTCCAGAAAAAGAATTTCCTTCATCAGCTTTTGATAATGACTAAAGCTGATAAGGAAATTCTATTATTACTCTATCCAGAGAAGAATATGACCAGAAATTAAACATTTTTTAGGCAAAGAATTCCCTATACATCTACTGAAACAATCAAACAATAAATTCGAAACAAGAACTACAAATTTTCTCATAAACAAAAACAAACCCATTCTGAAACAAATATACCCCGTTTCCAAAACAGATAATAATGACGAAAAATTTGTAAAACTAACATATTTTGGAACAATTCCACAAAAAATAGCTCAAATATTTTCAAACATTAACAGAAAAACAGCTTTTACACCTCCTCATATAATTTCTAAGATTTTTTCAACGCAAAAGACAAAAACAACCGGCTTAATAATTCTAGAGTCTATAAATTGAGTTGTTAATAGTGCGGTAGCGTATATGTACGACAAACAGGGAGATCTTTCCATAAAGGGTTTAAAGAATATCAATATTCTATCAGGAACCATAAAGATAACTCCAATTCTGAAAAACATTTTCTCAGAACCAATTCTATCTTATCATGATTGGATTATCTTGAAATATTGCACCGTGAAGCGAAGGAAAAAACTAGACATCTTGGAATCCATCGAAATATTCGAACACAAATATCACGTTTCAACAATAAAACTATTTAATGAGGCAAAAGTGGCACACACCACTTCACGAAGTTTTGCACCAGTGCCTTCAACGTATATAGGTATAATAAATAAGACACGATTTGTTTTTATTCAGTTTGAAAATGTAGTTAACACTACGAAACTCAAGTCACTGTATATTCAGTTATTAAAAAAGTGATAGAAAACAAAGTAATTTCTTATTTCGGTCCATTTCGAGAATAAACTATCACAAAGTAACGGACTACTCAAATACTTAGATAGTCCAATACTCCAATATTTGGATAATTTTTTTCAATACTTTATGTTTCCGTTGATTGATTATCAGTTAATAATCACAACATGTGCTAATAATACACATCTCTATAAAGTGATACAGTGTTATCTAAGGCATGTTATAAAAGTCAGTTCTCAATGTTTTCAGGAGATTTATTTGGATTAAATCTGTATAGGTTTGGAAGAATTAATCCAGCTATTATTTGTGAAATATCATTTCATGTATATATTAATTAATAATAATAATTTGTTTTCTGATTTAAATCCGAAATTACTATCTAATTCTGAAAGACTATTATTGGCCACTTTTTCACATGTTTCAGTGACATACGTTGAAGAAATTAATATCTTCGTAATTTTAGTTTATTTGATGGGATATATTTGGTTTATTCTTATTTGAAATTGTTTATGTTAAGCCAAATTGTATATTATATTATGGCTGAAACCATTGGTCGCAGCTAGTTCTTTTATAATTTTCAATTCAATTTCATGTTTTTTCTTTGATGAGGGTAATAAATAATCTCTATGAATATATGATCCATATGCTCACATTTTTTGTGAATATAGATGTTTAAAGTTTATAGGAATACATATATAAGTAAGTGTGGGCTTTCTGAATACACTGAATTCAATTCTTTCGCGTGAATGTAAGACTGAGAGGTCTGAAAACGTAATTTTTCATTTGATTCTTTTTCGAATTTGATTTTAATTTTAGGATTAACACTATTTAAGTCATTTAAAATTTCACTTAGTTGTATGGATGTTTCGAAAATGCAAGTTAATACACCGTAATGACATTCGAAATTGAAAACTAAGATATCAACTCAAATTATCAGTTGAAATACACTTTTTGTATAGATACGAGACCGTAAGTAGACGATGTACGCATTTCGCATTTCCGGAAGATCCAGACAACCAAGTTGATTTTGAAATCGCTCGAACGATGTGCAGCCTAAAATTGAGATCAAATTCTAAAGAATAAAAGTGGTAGAAGTAATTTCTACCTAATATTGGTACTGTTTGAATACGATAATTTAACCCGTTTCTGAGGAAACGCAATCGAAGAGTTCATTGTCCCCGAAGAGGATTCCGAATTTATTTCATTTATGAAAAGTATTCTTTGGACTGTCATAATAATGTTTTCGGTAAATATTATTTCTACTTATTGAATTAGTTTTACTCTCAGATTATAGGTTATTGTTGTTTCTTCAAAACTTTTTCGAATTAAATGCCTCGTAACAATCATCTTACGAATGAAGAAATGTCCTTAATCTATACCTTAAATGTTATGGTTTCCCCTGTATGATTAAAAGCTATGAATTAAGTAAAGGTATTCCAATTTCTATGTATCTTGAAATATGTGGAAATTGGAATAACCTAAATAATGGTTCATTCGCGATAGAATATTCATCAGAATCGAAAATATCGCAATTATTGAATACATATTTGGTTTTGAAGTTCGATATTCATAGCAATATAAAGAAATGTGGAGAATTGAAAATGAAAATACAGTTTTATGGGAAATAAAGAGAGCTCAAGCAAATTTGCAGAGTTTTTTGTTGTTTATATTCCGACTCCGGTAAATATTCTGATGTTCCCTGAAATAATATGGATCAAATCATTATTCGCCTATTACATCGATTCATTTCATGACATTCCATAAAGGATATACTAATGTCAAATAAAATTGGAATTTCACATGTTGTTGGCTAATACATAAAGTATAAAGACTACAAAATTTTATGATACCACGAAAAATCGTTCGATATATGTGGATATAAACGAAAACACGTCCCTGTTGAATCGATTACCAATAAAAATTATTGCGAGAACAATAAAACTTCATCTTCCGTGACAACGTCACATGAGCCAATAGGGTGGAGGGAAAAGTCGTCAACTCAACACCGAAAAGTGGTTACTGAATCTTAAATCCAGTGTTTTACTACATGACTATAACTCAAATGTCGGAAATGTTAGCTTCTGTTTGAAATTAGTTTCCAATTTAATTTCATAATAAAGGAGCAATCAATTTCGAAATTTGATGCGAAATTATCTCGAGTCATCCAATAGAACAGTTTGGAATTCAGAAAATTGTATACTTTTCAATACCGATATGACAATGCATTCTTACAGCGACAATATCTGAATAAACAATTTCACAAAAGTATTCGTTCAAAGTTGAAAACTAATAAAGTTTCAAAACAAGGAGGAAAACATATTTATAGGAACTAAATACACTGGCGAGGAAACAAAACGGGTCCCTAAGATTTTACACATTCAACATGTGTCATTGACAAGTTTGTTTTTCACTCTCTGAAAGAAACAATTTCATAAAATGAGTTTACCAATTGAAGATTGTGCGAGAATAGTGGCACTTATTGAAAATGCGCTGAGCCAGAGATTTGTTGCTAGAAGAATGAATGTTACCCTATCTACAGTCCAAAGAATATAGACGACAAGGCATCAGGAGACAGGCAGGATGAACAGAAGACCTGGATCTGGAAATAGACGGTGCACATCCTTGAGAAATAGCAGATTCATGGTTTCCACAAGCTTTCGAAATCGCCATCTTACTGCTGTAGTTCGAAATCGATTTATGGAGGTACGTTAGAAACCTAAGTGAATGAACCGTGAGACGACGTCTCTCAGAATCGAACATATAACCATACAGACCTACGACAGGTCCAGAACTTGTCAGAGGGCATCGCATTGCGCGTCTTCAATTTGGACAAGATCACATAAACTGGTTAGAAGCTCAGGGGACCCAGGTACTTTTCTCTGATGCATCCAGATTCAGCATTCGAGGGGCTGATGGTCACAGACGCGTTTATAGACAGATAGAGGAAAGATACGCCGACGTCTGTATAGAGGAACGAGTTCCATTCGTTGGAGGATCTGTTATAGTTCTGGGAGGTGTGTCTCTAGAGGGCTACACACAGGTTGGTTTTTATAAATGGATCTAGACATCAGTAAGGTACCTACAGGAAATTCTTATGAACCATGTTGTACCTTATATACCATTTTTTGGAGAGCAGGGTATTTTTATTCATGACAATGCACGCTCCCTGACTGCTCGAATTTTGACATCGTACTTAAGTGAGGTTGAAATTTCAAGGTTCAGTTGAACCTTGCCAGCTCGAAGTCCTGACTTAAATCTCAACGAACACTTATAGGACCAACTGGGAAGGCAAGTCATAACTATAGGTCCATTGCCCAATAATTCACAAGAGAATATTCGTGATCAGTCACGAGCATGCGAAGACGTTTGGAAGCTGTAATTAGAGCTAGGGAAGGTCACATGTCATACTGATACTGAATTTTCACAGTTACTATACTTCTTTCAGTTACAAAGTTTCTGATTTTTTCAAATAGAGCTCATTCTTTTCATACAGATCGAACAAAAACTTTAATTTCTCCTTGGGCAATTTTCTTTTCCTTATCATTTCAGAAATTTCATAATTCTCATTAAAATTTCAACTAGGAAAGGTATTTGAACAGTAATGATCAAGTGACCCGTTTTTTCTGCTCGCCAGTGTATTTATGGAATAACTTTTCCCATCACCTGTTAATTTGTCGAGTTCTGTAACGAAAATGGATTGAATTCTTGATTGTTTCGGTCTCTATATGACGTAAATTCATCGTATTAGATTTCTTTTGTTTCATCAATTGATTTTGACTTCAACAGGTGAGTATGTTAACTATGTTATGTTTTGTTATTTATGGCGAGCGGGCGTCTGTCCACCCTACCACTGCGTCCGCACGGATTATTGTGGTTCACCCTAATTTATATCTCCCCGACGAGATCCAGTTTTTGGATAAAACCGATAATCTTGTTCAGGGGTAATTTTTTCAGGTCGCAGTGGGCTATTAAAGCCTAGCCAAAGACTTCGAATCTGATGCGACTCACCGCTGGGCACTCTGGGACGATGTGCATGGCTGTTTCAGTGTCCTCAAGACACGGCCTGCATTCATCGTCTTCAGCCAGACCGATTTGGTGCAAATGCGCTTTCAGTCTGCAGTGACCTTTCATAATTCCGACAAGTGTTCTTAGTTTGGACCTATCCAGACCTAGCGCTAGGTTCGCCATCTTTTTGTTCGAAGCTGTTCCAAGGAACAACTTCGAATGTTTCAGGCCAGAATGGCTCCGCCAGAAAGCCTCTAGCCTTGAGTTCATTCTGCCTGTTATCGCCTCGTTAGCCACGTCATTTGGTATTCCCAGGAATGGTTCCGGTCCTACCAGAGGAAGCGCAGCTCCAGCAAACGCCAGCCGATCTGCCTCCTCGTTACCCAAGAAGTTTGAGTGGCTCGGTATCCAAACCAGAGTGACTCCGTTATACATACCGAGCCTGTTAAAAACCGTGCGGCAACTGTAGACTGTTCTTGAGGTACAAGAGCTGGATTCCAAAGCTTTTAGTACTGACTGACTATCAGTAAATATTTTGATTTTACCGTGGTGGATTTGCCGTTTTATCAGCAGTTCCGCCGCAGTCTCAATGGCAAATAGTTCTGCCTGCAATATGGTTGCGTTTTGACCGAGACTCAATGAGATATTAATTCTCGGTTTGCTCCCATAGACTCCCGCTGATAACATGAAGGTTCAGAGTTTATTTAAAGATATGCAGTATCCACGATCAGTTTAAATTTTTCTGGTCGTTAGACAGAATGTGTTTCTTATGATGCCGGTCTATTTCTAATGCTTCTTAAAGGTCCAGTCTATTGCATTTGTTTTCTTTATGGAGAACTTCGAAATTTGGGTTAGAATCATCTCCTGTTTCTTGAAGATGATTGACATAGGTAGAATTTGATTTATACGAATGAATACTGATATTTTTTTATACTATCTTCCAAAGCTATGTCTGTTTGGCCAATGTATACATATGGACCGCAAGTTAATCTATATACTCCCGATCTTTTATTTTTATTGACGATAGCTTCATTATTTTTCATTTATTTACCTAAAGAATTTATGATTTTATATGAAATATTGAGATCTCGATTTTTCTTCAAATATTTAGCTATAAATTGTGATTTTTGTCCTATATACGGTAAGCAAATATAGTTTTCATTTTTTTTAATTTGTGGGTAAACTAATGACATGGACTGTTTTTGTTGGATTTTATTTAATAGTTTGTCGATAATTTATAGGTTGTACTCATTATTCACTGCAATTCATTTGATTATACAATTATCGACAAATTATTGAATGAAATCGAACAAAAAAGAATGCTACCAGTCAGACGGTTGTAGGTTTTCGAACTGAAGCCCAAACTAGAAGTTGGTGGGTTCATCTCTTCGGAGGGGTTCTCACTTCGAGTGATAATATGGCGTAATCCTTATCACACTTTCTGCCTCTGGGAGCAGACTGTGGAGACTGCTGAGTAGTCACTTGGTGAAAAAGCCACGCGCACATGCCAGTACAACTATTATGGTAGAATTCACCTGTCTTTTTGCGCTCACCCCCCAATTATCTCTGTACCTTGTCGTGGTGGGGGTGCTTGTCGTGACTGAAATCCTAGTTTCATTATATGAAATAAAAGATAGGGTTATGATGCCTAATGCAGAGACTCTCAATCCAACTTCCCTACTTTGTTTCTTTCTTGCATACCATTCTATCATGTTGTCCCACAACTGTTCCTATCCTTCAACAAGTCTTGGAATCGTACGGGGTAGTTGTAGCTTGCTGACGTGGGTTATGCTATCCTGCGATCGATTAAAGCTTTGTAATCCATACATGGGTGAAGAAGAAACCATGCTGAATCTCAGCGCGAGCTTTCCAACCTTCATCACTTATTCGCTGAGGGATCCGAGATGGTCCGGAGGAAAAAAGGCAGGCTACAACGTTTCGACCAGGGTTGGATCTTGTAAGACTCGCTCTCTGCCCATACACCCCAACTTCAGCCCCATTCGTGGATCCTTAAGCTACTTATTCGCCGCGGGGTCGAAAATGGTCCGCTGGAGGAAATAGGGCAGGCTACGACGTTTCGACCAGGGTGGGACCTTTCAAGACTCGTCCTCTGTCCATACCTCCAACTTCAGCACCATTTTTAGATCCCTAAGCCATTCCTCTACGATGTTTCGGAGCCTCGCTTTTAGCGGTCGAACAGTGGTCCTTCGGGGTGGGGAACCCAAGCTGTGAAGCTGTTATTCGTGTTGTTTCGATGCTTCGGTCTTTCACAACCACCAAATAGAGACACTCTGCTCATGCAGCTGAGTGTTGCAAGGGTTCGACATGGCGATCCCTTTCAGAGAAGGGGGGTAATCCGTGCTGCTTCCTCCTCGGTTGTACTGGCGCAGGTTCTCTATTATATTCCTTCAAACATCCTTTCTTTCTCTTTCAGCTTATCGGGGGTCTGCTGAAGTGTCAAAACTTGAGCAGAAACCCGGGACAGCAATTATGACAATGGTACGTTAACGTCGGTGAAAAGCTCTGCGACATGTACAACTCTGAGTATGTCTCTTTGCACTTGAAAAACTTTATATTCACATTCATTAAACACAGTCTGTTTTCACCATTCACCTACGAACCATAATATAAACGCTCTCTAGTTAACATTCAATCAATACACAATTTCATCTCCCTCGATAATTTACACATTTCTTTAAATGTGTAAATTATCGAGGGATATGAGATTGTGCCTTGATTGAATGTTAACTAGTTCTTTCGTTAAAGAACCCTCTCAATTCGCAATCACTTTTAACCTCTCAAGAAACACCCTCCCGCGATAGGACAATAACGTTTTAAAAACCCCGGAAGTGAATATATATATAAACTTCTTTATTTCCTGGTAAGTAGGTAGTACATGTGTAAATTGAACCAAGTAGTGATCCCAAAGGTGAACCCGGTGAAACTGAACAATGGTGAAATTACCTGTCGATGAACTCCTCTACGAGCAAGATATTGTTTTCACCGCAAACTACACCTCAACTTTTGGGTAAAACAACACTGTATATATGTTATACACGGTAATATATGAATTTAGGCTATTAAGAAACCAATTGAATTCTAATATATCCCAGAATTTGCATTAACGTTTAATCAATTACCCTGGAGAATTCATACCACGCAATTCTTTCATTCTCGAAAATTCAACAGGCTTTCTCTGTTTTGTGATAGAAAAGGTGAAAATCATTGACGTGAAGTAAACTGCTTTTGTGCGCTAGTTCATATCATCCATGATTCTCACAAAATATATTTTATTGGTCTTCTAATTATACGATGCTTACAATATTTTTCAGGAAGATGTCATTATTTATCGATTTCGAAATGCTGAATTTCAGGTCGATCGAACCTGTACTTTCGAAAATATTGGAAAAATGTGGAAAATTTTCAAACGTAAATAACTACGAAACTATTGAACCAATGTTGTCTACTGACGAATGCAGCGAATGTCAGATCAAAATTCTAAAATTACAGATATTTGGGCGAAACGAGTAAATTGTATTCCACTGGAAATAGTACGCAAATTATGTATCTCTCTGAATTTTATTCCATCTAAAGTTTTCTTGTTGTATTACGAAATTCTAATTTACGCAGTAAATCTTATTCACCGTTGTGAATATCTGAATACGTGTGAAATTCAGTAAATAAGTTCCGTAAACTATAAATACAAGATTTCAAATAATTCTGTTAAAAAATGTATAATTTTTGCTCTATGAGGTGAGAACGGAACTTATAAGGAAATTTTTAAGCTGACTAATGGGAAAACTTGAATGAATATAAGAGGATTGGAGATCTGAGTAACTGAAGAGGAAATCATAAACCCTTGAAGGTGAAACTTTCAGCTGGTTAATAACTTTATGAACTAGTCATTAAAAAAAATAATTTTCCCGGATATTTCACAGTAAGATTTCTGAGTATATAGAATTCAAATATTCAGACCATCGCTCTGAAACAAACTAGAAAATATCAATTCATTTTGTTACAAAAATGGTGTATTATCTAGGATTGATTCTCCAAGGTTTTCAGTTTGATGACACTAGTGGTAGAATATAGAGGAATGAAAAGGGAAATATTTTCGAGAAATAATTGAACTGATTTTTATGAATTGTATCCATTGATTTTCAACCTGATTGATACATTAAATAACTGAAAATTTGGAGAACGAGAATATAATTTTCGACTTCATGTTCTCTGATATTTAAATATTTAGTTCCATCAATTTTCGATTTGAAGATTCGTGTTTGTCATCAAAAGAGTATAATTTTCTAACAGATTTTAATGAACCCAACAATGGTCAAACATTGCGTGACAAACATTTTCTATACCGATCGAATTACTGAGTATTGAGATAAAAATAAAAATTTACAAAAATCTATCAAGAATCTTTTAAATTGATGTCGCACTAAAGAAACTGTAGGTAGGATTCCGCATTGAAAATTAAAGATCCTTCTATGATCCGTTAATCGTATTTTTCGTTTTCCATCTTTAATGAAATTAATAAAATGAAAACAATTTCAACTTACGCTAATTTTCAATGTTTTCACAAAAACTGTTTAGTTGTTGACTCCATCAGGTGAGTACTTAAACTGATGCCTTCAAATACTTAACTTTGTTTACAAAAAAAAAATAGTTCATCATTAAGAAATTTCAAACTGTTAATAAAGGATGTTAGGAAAGGAAATCTGCTTAGACTTATTTTATCGTCCAAACGAATTTGTTTTTCATTCTATTTATTGATCTCAAGAGTTGACAAAAAATTGACTATACGACTCTTGTCAATGTGTTATATTTTGAATTTACTATCAGAATGGTATAATCCTTCTCAAAACCGATTTGCACATGTTGAATTATGTTTTGATTCATATAATATTTTTCGTGATAACTCATTATTGTTTGGGATGAACTTCTTGATTCGATAACAGCTGGCTGGTCATTACTACATGTTTGCTGTAATTTTCTGTTTTTCGAAATGATATTTTTTGTGTTGCATTAAAGTGTTTCAATGATATATAATTTTTTTTTCAAATATTTACTAATCTTTTCAGTTTTCATCTGCTGTAGGTCAAAGAAATATATTTCGTTTTAAGATTGTGTTTAAAAGATTTTTTATATTTGAAGTATCAAATCATTATCTGAAGCCACATTTTCAATGTATGAATAGAAATACATTGATTTCTCGCAAACCACTTGATGAAATATTTTGGATAGTAATAAGGTAAACAAATACACTTGGCTTAGGTTTCACAAAAGTTTAATTTATGTTGTTGACATATATTTTTCGGGTTTCAACCCATTTTCAAAACTGAGCGGAATGAACTTAATGTTACAATTTATATATTTTTCGGACAACAGATAATGTAATGAGATTTTTTTATTTGAAGTTGTTATCAGTAAGTTATACCTGTTGATGATATTTGCTTCAAAGGAACTTGTTATTAATAGATGTCAGCAATGGGGATGAATGAAATTCCAACTTTTTCCATCATTTGATATCGCCGGATGCTTTTTATGGGCCGAAGAGATCTCCAGATATTCGAGTAGGTTCAACTTTTTACTTTTGATACCTGAATGTACAATTTCGATTTGACCGAAGTCTATGCAGTGGTTTTCTTTTTTGCAATGAGCAGAAAAACCAGTAGTGGATTTATTTTGTAGTATGGATTTTTTATGTTCCTTTACTCTAATTTTGATGGAACGACCAGTTTGACCTGTGTAAAAAGCAGGGCACTTACTACAATGCAATTTCTATATGCCACTTTTTTCTCCAATTTTCAGACAATCTTTGTTTTTAATCAAAATTGACCTTAGGTTTTTCTTATTTGTAAATATGGTGTCAATGTTGTTTTTCCTGAGTCTAGTGTAAATTCTGGTAGTAATTTTTTATGCCAAAAAAATATTATCTTCTTATACTCAATGCCAAGTCTTCATTGATATATATGTTCCCATTTTTGTTGCCTATTTTGCACTTGTCCAATGTTATTCTTTTTTCTTTCCTTTTCGGTTCAATATATCCCCCGTATTTGCTTCCTCGAATTTCACCAGTAAGTAAGTTCATTCCGTCTGTGTTAGATAAAATCTTACAATTGAAATATTCCTCCTAAATTTGTTGTAATTCAAAAGTTCCACATACTTTAACGACTTATTCCACAGATCCTTGAATGTTCTTATTTTCCATACCAAGAATCACCACATTTTCCTTCTCTCCTTGTATTCCTCCTCATTAAAATTACTTCTCATGCTACTCATTTCCTTTTCCGTCTCTGTTATTTTCACCTTCAAAATTAAGTTATCCTTTTTCAGCCCCTTGTTTTCCATTTCAATCCCCTCTATCGTATTCTGAACGTCCAAGAATATGCCGCTACTGGAATTCATTGATTTCTCAAATTTTTCAAACTTTGAGTTCATTTTTTAAGCAGCACCAATCACCATAATCTGACCAAAATTCGGCTGCTCCTTGTTGTGTTGCTTTTCAGATATCAACTACAACGTTTCACTCTCATCATCCTCCTCTAACTATGATTCTTGAATTGTGTGTGCATGACATCTATTAAA
The DNA here is from genome assembly GCA_034642435.1 of Megalocaria dilatata. Taxonomy (NCBI): domain Eukaryota; kingdom Metazoa; phylum Arthropoda; class Insecta; order Coleoptera; family Coccinellidae; genus Megalocaria; species Megalocaria dilatata. Next base: position 57,550,714 of record CM067854.1, on the reverse strand, counting down.
TATGTTGGCTAATCGATCGATCGAAAAAGTACTGTTTTTAGATTAAATACAAATCTGTTGTAAGAAACTCCACAGTGATGTGTAATATTTTGATTGATATTTTATAGAAATAAACTGTCCATATATTCATGAATCCACTAGGAAATTATTAAGGTGAAATTGAATTGATCTTCTTGGTATCTCACAAAGTTGTGGTTAGGGTGAGGGAAGAGGTTCTTTCGGTTTTCATATAGAAGATGGATCAGTAGGTCCAGGCGATGTGATCTCTAGTACTGCAGGTCGGCTGGTTGATGACGCTAGCAGCAAAAAAATTTATTTAAGGTCACAAAGTTCGCAAAAATGGTTTTTTGGATTTTTCAGCGAAAATATTCCAGACAAAACTTGTAGACCTTGCAATCATCAACAAAAATTATTTCCACACTTTTTTTCATAATATTAACCATTTTTGTTTTTCTTCAACTTCTGATTTTCCTTCATCTTCTTCTGCCTCATCTTCCAGAGTTGACGTAAATTGGTATTACAGTGATACGTTAGTTTTTTCACCTTGAATGTATACGGATTTCTCACTGTTGGAGATTCCACTTTTGAACACGACTGGTACAAGTGGAAGTGGAGTGTTGATTGGTTTCAATATAAAATCTATTAGCTTTCAACCCCATTTTTTTTGACTCAATACACGATAAAAATGTTGGTGGGCAGAAACCGAGGAAGACCAGCAAATTGCACATGTTTTTTATCACGTGTATGTTTCGCTAAATATAAGTAATGTAACTTGTCTATGCAAGTAATTTTTGTGGAGTTTCATATACAGAAAAAATTAAATGAATTCCGTTAGTGATTAGAGTTTCTGGAGTAGAGTTCATATCTTCGAAATTTTTTGTACTTTTCATGACACTGCACATGAATTGAAACTGATTTTTGGTCCTCTAAGTGATCAGTAAATTCCTCACCCCTATGAAAACTTGCGTCAATTTTTAGTAATTCCCTGATTTCAACTATACAGAGTATCCCAACAATGCGCATTTGCTCGATATATCGATAAGGCTGATTCATATGAAAAAAAATCTCATATAAAAGTTACACGGCACCAAAAGGTCCTGTGTTGAAAATAGTTCCAGATGCACAGGGTTTTGCATTTTCCGTAATAGCAAAAACAATATTTTTAAATGGAACAACCAGTTAATTTCTTTGTCATTGAAATTGTCCCTCCGTTCCCTATTCAGCATTGAATTTTTTTTTCAGCTACAATGCGCCGGTACCAAGTTATTAATTTTTTCGCCAAAATGGGGAGTGATGCAGGCTCTGAATGAAATAACTGTAATTAAGCTGTTTCCTCAAAGATCTTAATTTTGTCTGGTGAAGTGACGTAGAAAATACCAAAGTAGTCGGTATTGTTCTGATCATCATGTATGTCCATACAGGGTGCCTCAAATGTTACGTTCCTTTTTGTCTACTTCGATTTAAGTTTATGCGATTTTTTCAAATCGAACATCCTGTATATTAGTTTGTCTTCACATTCTACATGAAATTACCTATCTGCTGATACAAACATTTTATATGTTATTCCGAATAGTTTTTTAATTATTTGTGTTTTTCAAATTATTCTTACACAATAGAAGAAATATCTGTTTAATTTTTCAAATGTAAAACTAGGAAAGGCAATATTTACCTTATAATACATGCTCAAAATATCTTCCACCTTGTTCAATACATTAAATGATCGAGACTATAAAGCCGCGAACAGACATGCGGTATTCTGCAATTCCCACTTTTCGGCAACCAGTACGTACACCCTAGTCGCTACTTGCCGAAAACATATTAATTGGTATTCGTGAATTGCCGAATACCGCATGACTGTTCCCGTCTTTAGAGATCTTCAATTACACGCGTTTTTCTGCAATGTTTTACCAAACAGTAAAAACTGAAGTTGGCTATGATTTCAAATATCGCCAAGAACGAAATAATAAATTGTGACATTATTCACAGTCTGTTCGGTGATTAACTTGAGAACTATGATTATTCATTATGAATTATACAAAGGAAGAGTTAATTGGAATGGTGTATGCATTGGGCGGTGGTGAAGAAAATTGTTTGTTGGCTTTCCGTTTGTATGCTGCATAATATCCTGATAGAAGGCATCCACAAGTGGAAAGTTTTGTAATATTGAAGGAACGATTTGAGAGAACAAGCCACATTAAATACAAAAAAATAATCGTGCTAAAACAATATTGACCAATGAAAACCAATTAGCTATTTGTCTTGCAGTGGTAGAAAATCCTGAGTTGAGTGTTAGAGAAATGAGCAGAAATCTAGAGATATCGAAATCTTCAGTTGCCAGGAGTTTAAAATCTAACAAATTTCACCCTTACCACGTGCAACTGCACCAGGATTTTCTAGAAACAGATATTTTTAAGAGAGTGCAGTTTTGTCAGACGATGCAAAATAAAATTATGAAAAAAGCAAGGGTTTTGAAGAGCATTATGTTCACCGACGAAAGTACCTTCCACAGGAACGGATTCGTTAATAGGCACAACTATCATTATTATAGTACCGAAAATCCGCATAAACCCCATGTTAACGACTATCAGCATACATGGATTCTTAATGTATGGGGCGGTATTGTGAATAATCATGTTGTCGGATCATATTCTTTTGAACGAAAATTGAATGGACAAAAGTTTCTTCGATTCCTCAGAGAAATTTTCCCAGATTGACCGAACACCTACCTTATCACATTAAAAATGAAATTTGGTTTCAGCTAGATGGGGCACCAGCACATTCTTTGCGAGAAGTGCGAGAGGAGTTGGATGTTATGTTTCCTGATAAGTGAATAGGATGAGAAGGACCTATTCCTTGGCCGGCGAGGTCGCCGGACCTAACATCAATGGATTTTTATCTTTGGGGAACAGTGAAATCGGAGGTGTATCGTACAGCTGCTACAACACAGGAGGACATGAAAATAAGAATTCGTGAGGCATTTCAAAGAATTATGCCTTTTCATTTGACCAGCGTGAGAACTAACTTCATGAAGAGATTGAGAAAATGTATGGAACAGGATGGAAGACATTTTGAACATGTATTGTAGTGTAGTTATTGTCTTTGCTTTTGTTTTACATTTAGGAAATTAAACATATTTCTTCAAAATGTATAAATGATTTGGAAAACACAAACAATCAAAAACTGTTAGGATATAACATGTTGGTATCAACAGATAGGTAATTTCATTTAGAATGCGAAAACAAACTAATATAGAGGGCGTTTCATATAAAAATCGCATAAACTTAAATCGAAGTGGACGAAAATGAACGTAACATTGAGGTACCCTGTATGAACATACATGATGATCAGAACAATACCGGCTACTTTGGTATTTTCTACGTCACTTCACTAGCCGAAATTTAAATCTTTGGATATACAGCTTACAGTTGTCCAGCAGCTTTTCTCTGATCTTCAATTCTGATCTTGGGAAAGTTTTTTCTTTTTATTTCCCAAAAATAATTTATCACAAATCGGCATTTATAATTAAATCTTATTTAATATCTTTAGTTGAGTTAGTTTTGCTTTCGTTTCATTTAAGTTTTGCCTTATCTGTTGCTGCACATGTCGGTATTTAGCCGCCTTCAGCGACTAGGTATCTTTCACTTTGTTTTTGATTGAGTGTCGAAAGCTTAGTGATTACAGCATAAGGTTCTGGGTTCAAATCCTGCTCAGGTAGGAAATAAATTTTCTACTGGACGGGTTTCGATCAACATTTCACTGTTGGGTTGAAAATAAAAAGTGCTGTGACCTAAAGTGGCGTATGATCGCAGTAATAAAGCCTACCCAGAGCACCACTGAACTCCTAACTCGTACAAGCTGAAGAATCTTATGAGAGATCTTCACAGAAGATCTAGAAGTATCAAGATGATATAATAAAATAATAATATAATTCTCATATTGTCGGTATCTAGTTACTTTCAGCGATTAGTTATCTTTTGTTTTGTCTTTAAATGATATAATCTGTAGCTAGCTGCCTTAAGCACCTGGATATCTTGTTTTTTTCTAAAGTTAATCCTCCAGACTCCTTTTGCTAAAGTTTCGTTGCAGTTACGTAGGTTTACGCAGATCGTCGGTGATCTATGCTCACCTCCTATGGGAGACGAGGGGGAATTGTCACACTTTAATTTGGTCGTTGCAATTCGGGCATTTTGAAAAATTGACGAACAAATCCATCTAGGGTACAGTTTGTCAAGTATTAATTGTATGTATCCCTGGTGTGGTAAATCTTCATTTCGGCGCCAGTAGCGCTAATTCGCTAGGAGTTGCGCGTAATTGTGTTTTTTTCACCGACGGGATCGACGTCCATATTATTTTTAGTTGAATCTATTTGATTGATGACTCAGAGGAGTTGAAGGAGCTGAAAGTTGGTTTAGCGGACATTCTTTCGAAGAATATGTTACCAATTAATTATGGATTATTCCGAGGATTGTTTATACTTGGAGAAAATTATTGGTGTCCTCAGATTTTAGTCTTGGAGTTATATTGGTCCAATAAAGTCGATATTTTTGGATTAACCAGGAGGCCAACTTTTTTTACTTCTTTATTTGAAACTATCTTTCGTATTAAATAAGTTATCATCGGAGATACCATCTGACCCAGTTTGAAAGAGAACATAATTCGTAATACTTTCGTTGAACGTAACTATATTTTTGACAGCTATCTGATAATTGACTCAATTAAGAAACTGTAAACTGGTATCCGTTTGACGACGTGCGTTGAGCACAAGGATTTAGAATTTCAAAATACAGCTTAGAACTCTCATCAATGAAGAGATCGAACCCACCACCCCGTTTATAGGTAGACCAGCAGCTTATTGGATTCATATAATTCAGGCTGTAATCTAAGTTTGATCCTTAAACTGTTTAATATCGAGGTCGGTGCATTTTCGACTTCAAACCAGTATTTTGAAGAATATATAACAGCTATTGGATAATTTATTTACTTCTTAATTGTTGTGCAAATTTATGAGAACATATATGTGGGATCTTTTATTTTCGATTAGTTGCTTACCGTATATTTCTAGTAGCTGATTTGTAGTAATGAAGTATCATCTTATATTGAAAAATAGCCCGCTATAGTGAACCTACTTCAAAAAACACACCATTATTCCCTATTTCCCTTTTAATGACCATACAATTTGTAATATTTTAATGAATCATTTAAGTGGCTATATTTCCCTCTTTTGCAACTAGCCAGTTGCTGATACTGAAACTCTGAAACTGTATGTGACACCTTATTTTCTCGACTAAATTGACCGGACCATAAGGTGGTGATGTAAGCGATTCTGTAATGGATAGCGATGCTACCTTAAACAAATGTGTGTTTCGAAAAATGTTGCAGGTAGGTGTGAAGAATATGTTTCATCGCAGCTGTATTTAACTTGATAGTGAGAAATTTTTATCCACTTTTCTTTGCCTGAATGAAGTCTTTGACGAAATAATTAACGCATCAACAGAAAAAATTAAATATTTGCATGAAATTTATGGTAAAAACTTTATCTTTTTGCTCTGTTCGTCATAAAAATCAGCCCGACCTAATCATTAAGAATTAAATCCTAATGAATTGATTGACAAATTACTCTTGAAGTTGATATCGTTATAAAGGACACTTGTACCAAACACGAAAAAGAGTTTGAACCTCTCTAATTGCGTCAGTATGAATAATTCCAACAAACTCAGTATTTTCTCGACAGAATAGTAAGCCCTATCATTATGAGATGCCGTACTTAAAAGAATTTTGTGAGGTTTAATTGCAATCGCTAGGTTGAATAATTCAGAGGCCAAACCTGGATTTGCCACTTTTTGAGCAATCACTGCTTATTATTTCCTGAAAAAGATCGGAAACTGAAGTAATTCAATACAATAGATGAATAATAGACTTTTCTGTAAAATTTACAGCGGTTTCCAGAACGTCTCTAGATATCAAGCTCCAATAACATTCAGATGTCAAGAACTCGATATTCAAGAGAACTTGTTTTGATGGAAAGACTATTCATGCAAATAAGCAAGCTCGTTATTCCTTAAACTTTTAATTGGTTCAATATGGAGGGAACTGCCAACTACGAACACTGTTTTTGTGATAGAGTTCGTCCATTCGAATGAACGATGATATCGAGTAAATAAGGTTTTAATCAGGTACATCTAGTTGTTGTCACTTTCCGAAAGATAACCGAAACGCTGTGCTAACGTAGTTCAGAGTTCGGTGGAAGAGCAAAACTAATCGGAAATGGAAATACCAAACGAAGATATGCCATAAGAAGTAACCGCGTATATAGTAATTCACTGTTGGGTCGAAAACTAACAGTGCTGTGACATAAAGTGGCGCAAGATCGCAGTTACAAGCCCATCCAGAACACAACTGAACTCGTAAGTCACACAAACTGAAAAAGCTTCTGAGAGATCTTCGCAGAAGATCTACGAGTATTAGGATAATAATCATAATAAATACTGACGTTAAAGATATTATTTTCGTAAAATGTCAATACATAATATAGTGAGTATTTCGATGTTCAAATGTCTGATACTTCTTAATCAAGATACGTTTCTTGAATATATATTTCAAAATGAAATTCCATAATACTACCATGATTGTGAATAGAGAAGTTAGCGTAGAGGAATGCATTTAATTCTTTAGCAGAAATTATTTTAGATGAATTAATAACTATGAGTTGATGAATATTATGAACACATAGAAGGAAAAAACAAATGCTCTGTTTTGGCTCCTGGAGTTTTATTGCGCTTCTATATAATTAATAAAGTTGACTAGTGAGCCCGCAAATCTACCAGCCCTAGATCAATGAAATTGTAGATAAATCCACTCAATAGATTGATTGAATTTGTAGATTATTTGAACTGATAGATCAATTGTATTAATTGTATTGAGTCAATTGAGCAGACATAATGCGCAGATACAGCTAGTTGGTAGATATGACAGTAGATAAATTGAATAATATTTAGATTCATTGAACTGATATGTCTCTCATTTCAAAAATTTTTTTGTGCAGTAGAATTAATGTTACCTAGTAGATCAATAGCGTAATAATTGGATTTACCTAAAGACTACGAATTTTGAATATTTGGCATATTTATTCATCAGGTCAAATTCTTGCTTATTATGGAAGAATTTATGAATCAGTTAAATATTTATATCCGTTACTGAAATATTCATTGTTGTTAAGTATTTGTTGAAGTATATCGATTGAATAAGATGTTTTATTATTATATTTGAATTTAAAACACTCTTTTTATCTGCTCTCTTAAAATTTATTAATGCATAATAAAATTAATAAACCTCTCATTATTCGTCCTATATTTTTGATAAATATCTGTAATTAAATTTGCAAAATTAGATCATATTATTTCTCACAATCTCATTTAATTCATTGATGATAATATATAATCAAAATTTTGAACGAAAACAAATTCGTAATTAGAAAAATAAGACATGACGAAAAAATTGTTTATTTCCAATTGTAGTGATAAATATCATCACATGCTAAAAAAACGCTCATAAAGCTTTTTAATATGATATAAAATAATACTTTTTATTGTTATTCTTAAAATAAACATATCTGTTTGGAACAAAAATAAAACTTCATAATAAAAGGCCGAATTCGAGCCTCAGTTATATTAAATGCTTTAATAAATGTAATTAAATAATCATTTACTAGTATCCCACTTTGAATAATCATATATCAACAGAGTAAATATATCGAATCATAAAATTTTGAGCAATATAAAAAACCCTTCCTCGATATAAATATGCTTTGTGCGAAAGACTGAAATTTTGTCAATATAAATAACTGAAAATTGAAGTATGAGATTTTGAAGACTATTTCATAACAGTAGATATGTTCATGCATGTTCATAATTTCAAGAATGCCTCAAAACTCTTTTAAAATAAACGTTTTATATAAATTTAAAAATAATAAAATCTCTTCTTAAGCATTACTGGGATTTTTTGAAATACTTTTCTCTGTTGCTAGCACTGCATCATTCAAAACACTACGTAGACGTTACTTTCCCGGCTACTTATTTGAAGCAGTTTATCTTTCAGTTGACATTTAGTCAGGTATATTTTTCTCACAACAAGGTTGTAATTTATAATAACTTCTTCATGAACTTCCAGCATCAAAAGGTATAGTACTGTTCTAAACTACATGATATATAACAAATTTTAAATGAAAAATCATAAAGTTCACAACTGTATGCTATGATTTGTAATATCATTTGAGAAAAGATTTAAGACAAGATTAAGATTTAAAATTGTGAAAGACTATTTAGGTATTTTAATCTATATGTTAATTCTTTGAATAATAAATATCCTTAGTAGCCATTGCCCATAAAGATATAATTAATCACTTTTTTTTCTCATCAGAAACAAATGCTGATATCAAATTTTAAGTACTACATAAATCTATTCTTGACTCGATTTTTTAGATATAGATTTTCTGGATCATACATTATAAACATAATAATGTAAAAAATGTAATGTAATTTTTCTCTTAATGAGTTCACAACAATTTTCTAATAACGATAATGAGTAATTGTAGCATCATCAGCATCATGTTCAATGTCTAGGGACCTAGGAAGTATACAATATATCCTTTATTTGAAAGGATTTTCGAACAATATAAATATATTCCATACGAAAAACAGAAATTTGAATATCAGTCAATATAAATTACTAAAAATTGAAGTATATGAGGCTTATAACTTTAACAATTCCTCAAAACTCAAAACAAGCATTGTAGATAGCTGTAAAGTTTTATTCAAAACACTGCGTAGACGTTACCTCTTGGATAGTTACGGATATTTATTTGAAGAGGAGGTAATCATTAAGTTACCATTAAATCGACTAAATTCTTTCCACAATGTTGTTGAAATTTTGTTTGGAGTTAATAGCTTTTTCATAATGATTCATCATTAAAACTCTACAGTTTTAAATCTCCAAACACGATCTTTTACACTCTTGCGGTTTCTATAGCACTATTGTGCAACTATTCCAAAGATACGAAACACTGGAAATATGCACTAATAACTATTTGAGATCATATAATAGACCATAAACAACTTATTCAATTGAATGATTTTCAATTATTACGATGTAAATAGAACTGCAAGTAAGTTTAAAAGGTGATTCTGCCACGTCAAACGTAGTAAATTGCGTACTGAATGGTTGAAAATTTCAAAGAATTTTCTGGGTAATTGACCATTGTTTCCAGTTCTGTCAAAATATTTACATTAAAATAAATTATTTCGGCTGATCTGTACCAAAAATCATTAATAAGGAGTATGAGCTATGGTAATAGAAAGTTCTAGAAATCTAGACAGTATAGCATATATCTGTATAACATTTCTATATTCAAACAAACTCGACAAGGTTTTGTAGATCACAGAGGCAAATTAAAGACATGCGCACGTTTCAAACTGATTGGTTTTCGTCAGTGCAATGTATGCTAGTCCAAATCTGTCAAGTATATATATTCGCTATACACAGAGACTGCAAGATAATAATATACTAGCGCCATCTAGAGTATGCAAAATACATACACAGAGACTCAAAATATCAAAAATAAACTAACGCCATCTAGAGTATGCAAAATACATACAAGACATGCCTTTGCGAGTTAATTCAACTAAAGAAATATATTCTCGATATTTTGACGTTACCAACGCAGAATAAACTTTCCTCATGCTCAAATCAGACCATAATTTGCTGTAGTGCTCAAAAATTAGCATATTCATATCAAAATAAATTAATTCGGCTGATCTGTACCAAAAATAATTAATGAGGAGTATGAGCTATGGTAATATAAAGTTCTAGAAATGTTACACTGTCACGATTTGTAGAACTTTCTATTACCCTAGCTCAAACTCCTATGAAATAAGGTCAATTATGTCAAAATTTCCGAACAAGGCTACAGCTGGTGATGATGGCATTCCATCATATGTCATAAGGGATAACAGTTTCGTGCTTGCAAAGCCCCTGTATCATATTATTAGTTTAAGTCCAAAATCATGTATCTTTCCTAAGAAATGGAAGAGAGTTCGTGTGGTCCCTGTATTCAAGAAGGGAGATGACTCCTAGATTGAAAATTATAGACCAATTCCGATATTGTCCAATTTTGCGAAGGTTTATGAGGAGCTGTTATATGGACATATGTATTTCAAAGCTAGTTCATATTTTTCCACGGAGCAGCACGGTTTAGTTAAAGCAAGATCTACTGTGACTAACTTGGCAACAATCGCACAGTATATTACTGAATGTTTAGATCACGGAGGTCCTGCTGATGTGGTGTATACTGACTTATCACGAGCCTTCGACTATGTCGATCACGATATTCTACTGATGAAGATCTCGTCCTTCGGTTTCAGTCCGGCAATGTGAAGCTCATCAGATCCTACTTGGAGGATAGGATAAATTATGTCTTCTACAATGGTTATAGAGCATTTGAGTGTGGAGTGCCTCAAGGATCAAATTTGGGACCATTATTTTTTATCATGTATATAGAGTTTGTCGATGTTTTAGAGTTTGCCGATAACTTGAAGATTTACATGAGAATACGCAGTCCTAATGATTTGGTGCTACTCCAGTAAAGCTTGGAGTATATTCATAGTTGGTGTTTATGCAACAAACTCATGCTAAATATGGAGAAGTGTTTTAAAGTTACATTCAGTAGAAGGTCATATCGGTTGACTTATAGCTATCATATAGCTAACAACTATGTTGGCGATAAAGATCAAATATATGACCTTGGAGTCTTGTTGTATCCACGTTCACTTTCATCCCACATATTGAAGAGTTGTGTGCGTCTGCTAGCCGCATTTTGGGTTTTGTGTTGGGGTGTGGCAGGGACTTCAGTGATCTGACAATTTTGAGGAGTTTGTATTTCACGCTGGTCATCAGTAAGTTGAAGTATGCACACTTGATATGGTTTCCTATTTACGACTGTCATTTGGTATCACTGGAGCGCATTCACAGAAAGTTTTTCAAGTTTATGTTGTTCAGATGGACTGGCATATATCCCGACCGTGGTACTGATCTGTCTTTTATCATGAATGAGATGAGGATATCAAGGTTGCTTGCTAGGCATGAGAATCAATGTGCAAAGTTTGCTCAGAGACTGTTGACCGGAAGGATCGACTCACCTTATCTGCTATCGAAAATGAATTTCAATGTTCCAAGATTGGCAGCGAGGTCTAACTTTTTATTTGCGTACAGCTCGTATTAACTTGTCGAAGAGGGCACCGGTGAACTGTATGTGTAAATGTGCTGATAAACTTCAAGTGAATATATTAGGTTAGTTTTGTGAATTATTGATTATTTTATGTTTTTATTCATTATTACGTTGTAATATTCCGCATTCTGTAACATGTTACCTTGTAATTGGGATATTCCTGTTAGGTAAAATAAAGAAATATATTATTATTATATACTTGAATTAACTCGCAAAAGTATGTCTTGTATGTATTTTTCATACTCAAGATGGCACTAATGTATTATTAATATCTTAAGAGTCTCTGTGTATGTATTTTGCCTACTCTAGATGGCACTAGTGTATTATTAATATCTTGGAGTCTCTGTGTATAGCGAATATAGATACTTGACAGATTTGGAGTTACTAGCATACATAGCACTAACGAAAACCAATAAGTTTGAAACGCGCCTATGTCTGCAATATCCCTTTGTGATCTATAAAAGCTTGTCGAGTTTGTTTGAATATATAATTCAGATATATGAGTGCTACACTGTCTCGATTTCTATAACTTTATATTACCATAGCTCATACTCCTTATTTAGATATTTACATATTGAAATCGCTAGAATAGCATTAAGGATTAAGTATGTTCGACTTTCATCTTCAGTTTTCGTTCACTGTAAATAGTTTAAATTGGCTGGAAAAATCCCCAGAATGATCAAACAAAATCTCAATTTTCGAATTCAAATTCACCGTGGACAGATTTACAGGGAATCTCGTAGTGAATCTAGGTTTTCTCGATTTTTTTAGGATAATTCAGTTTCAAATTGGGCACAATAACGATTTACGAGTTATGGATTTTGACTTTTAAGTCAAAAATACCGTACGGAAACTGTCAAGCACTACATAAATCTATTATGATTTACTCGATTTGTTAGATATATCTTTTGTCGTTCATACATTATAAACATGATAATGTATCTTTTCTCTTGGTGAAATCATAAAAAAGTTTGTTATAACAATTATAAGTATTCGTAGAGTTATTCAGCATCAATAAATAAACAGGAAGTTTTTCCAATAAAAAAAACTTCAACATTTTAATGAGTAAAAACAAAAAAGAGCTTGCTGGGTATACTATGAAACTGAATGTGCAATTTTATGTTGTCTGTCTCGTCTTTTTCATTCAGTAATATAATCTGAATCAAATTTTGTCAAAGGACTCAGTGACTGAAAAAATACATCTTCTAGGATCAAAGAACACATTGAATCGGTCCCCATAAAATAAACTCATTAATCCAAAAACAAGAGAAATAAACTTTAAATTGATTCGAAACTCTCGGAAATAATTGACAAAGAAATAAGTTACTGGAAAATGTTGTTGCAGAGAGCTGTAGGGGTGACAAAGGCTTTATCTTCTTGTGGTTTGTCGTTTCGAGGGTCGGAAGGAGTTAATGGTTTCAATGTAAATAGCAACGATATGACGATGCTTGAAATCCTTCCACAATTCCACCTTTTTTTAGTCGACCACATCAGAAAATATGCAAATCCCGGCAAAGGAACTGTTTCATACCTTTCATCCACTACATGCGGCGAATATATCGAATATCTTGGAAAAGAAGTATTGAAAAATATTTTAAATGAGGCCAAAAGCTCCACACACTTTTCGATCGTTGTGGATACAATGCGAGACATCTCTTTAGTAAATCAACTTTGATTTGTCAGTCAAACTGAATGCAGAGATTGTTCAGAATTTTCTTAAGTGTTGACAGATTGTTTGACACAAGGCTCTTGATACATTTTCTGCTATAACTGAGACACTATAACCACTCGTATTCAGCTCTTTTCCCTTATCTAGTCGGCACGCACGCAACAGAAACATACATATAAGCCATAATATTTGTCTTATTGCTTCAAGAACTCTACAACTTTTTAAAATTTCAACAAATAGATCAAAAAGGACAAAAAGTGTTTCTTTTACAAGGTTGTGTGCTAGACATGATGCTTTATGAGCTCTACAAGAAGAATGGTCTGCAATTATTAGGGCTCTTGAAAAATTGGAAAACAATCAAAATGAAAAATCTGGTGCCACAACAGGAACTAGAGGAAATATTCGTGAATTGAACAGATTGGAAATAGAATTCATGGCTGAGTTATGGGGTGCAATTCTTTGAAGAATTCACACATTGAAGAAATATGTTCAGAAAAAGAACATTGATATTAGGGATGGGATAGAACTTTTCAGGTGTATAATATTATTTTGTGAAGAAATCAATGAACAGTTTTAAATCTTTGAGACCAAAGTTCTCGATATTTGTGAGGTTAATATGTAAGAACGTGAGGAGAAAAGAAAAACAATTAGAAAATTTCAGCTGACAAAACTGCAGCTGGTGAAGCCACATATTCCCCGACAGATGATTTCAGAGTTAATACATTTTCGCAACTTTTGATAAAGTTAGGCAAGGAGGAAAAATGAGAATAGTTTCCTATAAAGTTCACGGAAAAGTTCAATTCGGTCATGAAACTATTAGAACTAAACAAGAAGTTTAAGCTGAAGTTGAATACTTGTCAATTTTTTAAAGATGATTTAGAGCCATCGATTTTTGATGAACTTGTTCCTCGTTAATAAAAAGAACGAAATGGGAATGAAAATTTTTCAGTCACTGTCGTTTATCTATCAATGGCTGAGAGTAAATTTATCTGCACATGCAAATTCGGTTGAGAATTTTTGTTTGTATGCCAGTAACCAGCCGAAATGTAAGAAGTGACCAAAATTTATCGATTTCTCGACGTTCACAAAAACTGGGCATCTTCCAGACAACTTTGTGACGAATTTTACAAAAAGACCTTGGTTTACATCCATACAAATTTGTTTTTACGGAAGAACTCAAACCAACAGATCATTTAAAGCATTGTGTATTTGATTCAATTATTTCAAGAAATGCACCAATAAATTATCCCCTCGTTCCTGTGATTCAACTACATTGGACTTCTTTCTTTGGGTACCATTGAGTCATTGGTTTAAAGCAATCACTCAGTAAATTAAGACCATATACAGATTGATATTGAATGAGTAATTGCTAACATACGACTTGATTTGTGTAAGAGAGTCATGGAAAATTGGGTTCAACGACTTCATTTCTGCTAACGTTTCCGTGGTAAACATTTAAATGATAGTTTGTTTCATAACTAATGGTATCCATTTTACTTTATAATGAATTAAAAATTTCAATCATTTTCAAATAAATAATGTATTGTATTCACAAAACAAAATGGGGCGCTGTTAATGAAAGACCCTTTGTAAGGATAGTCAGAATTTTAGAGTATAGTGATAATTCTGACAACAGTGTGGCTCGGTTACAGAAAAACGAAAAAAAATTATATTATATTTCGTCTCAATTATTTTTTGGATTGTTTTGAATCCCTTACAATATTGAAGAAAGAAATGGGAAATGGAGTGCCCAATAATCCTCGTGGGTGGCAATGAGAGGAGTAGGAAACTACGTGCGATTGAATGTACTCACAGAATGAAGAATACTTTCCGTACACGTCAACAACTCCAGTCCTGAAATGTACATTTTGTCAGTTTATGCCAACAATGAAAATAACTGTAATGAACACATGGAACAAAAAAATCAATCGAGTCTGTCAAACTCACAACACAATTTGAACATGCACAAAAAGCCGTCTATATCGCTAGACACTCGGAATTCAGCCTACTACTCTAAATGAATATTCTACAACCGTGATGATATCGACACTCCTGTTGCAAATCAAGGCTGACAAATTCAGTTTTTCAAAAAATTATAGATCTTCATGCACGAAATTTATACCGGTGTTCTCAAAGTTGAGACTTGCTCTTTATTAGAAAGAAGAACGCATGAAAATGAACTATTTCAACAAAAACTGCAGGTATGAAATGTTCAAGGGAAAAGAACTGAAAGACCTTTAAGTTAAACTAAGTTAACTAAACACTAAGTCTCGTGGAATTCACTATTTATTTACCACCAAAAACTGTTGTTGCATGATTACATGTTACTCTTACGTGTTATTTGAAACCGTTCCAGATTTCGGATTTACACTGTAACGTTAAAAAACGCTCCACTGTTGATTTGAATTTCAATCGCTATAAAACGCTCCAATAATGTGATTTACCTCAGACCATTAGGAAGTTTGGAGCTTCCGCAATGAAAGTCGACGTTGTTATCGCATGCGCTGTAGAGATGCATTGTTCTCACGAAGGGAAGAATTTCCCAGATTTCTTCTTTTCCTTTCATACTGTGGCGTTGTACGAAGACATACCGTGTGGTATTTTTATCGAATTAACGTACCTAATCCATGAAGATCGTGGAATATTGAATTTTTATTGTTTCTTATAAGACGACTGATCAGAAGGCGTCTTAGTATCAGATGATCTTAGTACCGTATGATCTAAGTATCGCATGATCTTAGTACCGAATGATCTTAGAACTGGACAATCTTAGTTCGGGACCTTTTTGCTGGAGTAACTTTTCAGTTGCATTATCTTAATACCAGACAATCTTCCTTGTGCCGGATATAGAGTATCTTATTACCGAATCATCTTAGTTCCGAATGCTCTACTCGTCATTTGGAACAAATTGAAACTGAAGAACTACTGATTATATGTAGAATAGCAACAATTATTGGAGAAAGCACTATCACTTCGACACCTTGGAAAACAATATTTCAGGAGAACCTCAAAGATATGTCCTTATGTGAATCTCGGATCTCAAGCTAACAGTTAAACTGTATTATATTGTGAATAAGAGTACATATTTTAATTGTAAAGGTAAAATAAATAGATAGGGGGTAAGAGTTTTCATTTTCACTATCAGATTGACAATTTGGGATTCATTCGGCAAAGACTAGTATTATTTATCTTTTCATTGGCGCACTCTGAGGCATTTTACAAAAATCGCTAGCTAGAACGTTTTAGTTTCACTTCCTTTTTTTTATCATAGCCTTCGCTGTGGTGGGTTAGCGATTTTCTTTTCAACAGGTCCACCTGGTCGTTTACTAATTTCAAGTTATTTTTATGTACTGCTTCAAAAATTTCAATGGATTCTAGGTAATTAAGTTTTCTGCCTTTCGGTTCTATCTCTAGAATTGTTAGGTTGACGATTGAGGGGAAAGAATGACCAAATAAAATAATATTCAAATAAGGTTATTCTGATTTTCAAAAATTCTTATTGTTATGTTTACAACAAACGTTTCGCTATCACATTTTGAATAACTAAGCTTGTTTCCGAAATACGTTGCTATTTACTACTCTGTCAAGAAAGTACCGGGAATTTTCAATTAAAACAACATTTTTACATTTAATCGTCAAAATTTATTGGGTCGCCTTCAAAATAGGCTCCATTTGCTCCAATACATCTATGCCAACGGCACTTCCAATTATCGAAACATTTTTTATAGGCGCTTTCCGGGATGGACTTTAGCTCTCGCGCCGAATTTTGTTTTATGGCTTCAATCGACAGAAAACGGGTGCCACGAAGGGGCAATTTTAGTTTTGGGAAGAGAAAAAAGTCGCAGGGAGCCAAATCCGGCGAATACGGTGGTTGCTGAAGCACGTTTGTTGAGTTTTTGACGAGAAAGTCAGTCACAATCGTAGCTCGGTGAGAAGGCGCGTTATCGTCATGCAAAATCCATGAGTTGTTCGCCCACAAATTTGGCCGCTTCTTACGGATACGCTCACGCAAACGTTTCATAACGCCTAGGTAATACTCCTTGTTTACCGTCTGACCCTCTGGAACGAATTCGTAGTACACCACGTCATGGATATCGAAGAAAACAATGAGCATCACCTTCATTTTCGAGTGGCTTTGGCGTGGTTTTTTCGGTTTCGGCTCATTTTTTTGCCACCCATTCCGATGATTGCTGGCTTGTTTGCATATCGTACTCGTAGAGCGAGGTCTCATCACCAGTTATAATGCGTTCCATGAATGTAGAATCGGAATTACAGCGATCCAGCATGTCTGAAGCAACCTGTTCGCGATGACGTTTTTGAAGAAAATTCAGGTCTTTCGGTACGAGTCGTGCGGCCACCTTTCTCATGCCCAAAATATCAATCAAAATCGTACGTGCGGACTCGTGGGATATCTTTAGATCATGTGATATCTCTCTCAAGCTGGTACGACGGTTTTCCAGCACCCTTTCCTTAATTTTATCGACGTTATCTTCGATCGAAGCCGTCGATGGGCGACCACTTCACGACCGTCCTTGAAGGCTCTGTACCACTGATATGCACGAGTTTTCGATAGAGCATTATCACCAAAGGCCTTTTGCAACATTTTCAATGCATCGGCACACGTAAATTCATTTGCAACACAAAACTTTAAACAAATTCTTTGCTCAACGTAATCACCCATAGTAAAAATCGGCACGCACTCTGACATCGACTGACTTAATCAGCTGTTGCAAACACACTAGTTGACAGATCCCGCTCAAGCTTGGCATAGTAATTAAGGACAGTGGTACCAACCTAGGAAAAAAAATGTTTACCTGCCTCATTGCCCCGCCAGATTTAAATCGATAATTTCCGGTACTTTCTTGACAGAATGTACATGTGTAATACAATCTTAAATTCAAGTAAGAGAATAGAATCCAATTGTATTGGAAAATAAAAATTTAATGTTATACGTAATTTTATGGAACCAAAAGATCCCTAATCACATAAAGTTCAGCTTATCAATCAATGTTGCATAGAGTTTTCTCATTCCCTAATAAAAAATTGATAGAAAGCACTGATGGGAAAGATTACACCAAAAAAAAACTGAATTCAACATTTGCAAACCACTATATCGAAAATGGTAATTCTTTAATATTGAATTGAATCAGTCCTCACTTGGTGAAAATCTATATTGAATAATATTTAAATAAGGTTATTCTGATTTTCACAAATTTTTATTGTTATGTTTACAAAAATCGTTTCGCTATCACAGTAGCATCATTAGGCAAGTTTACATTTTGAATAACTAAGCTTGTTTCCGAAATCCGTTGCTATTTATATTACAGTAAGTATAATAAATTTTTATTGAGCACTAAAACCCAAAAAAGGGTCTCTTTTATTATTGAGGAAACTCTTCAAATGTTAATGTAATTCTACATACTCCAAACATTTGTTAGAAACAAGACATACTCTCAACCATAATTTTGAAATTCCACATATAGAAAGTAAAAGTCATGCCTTAAATCTGTTAGAATCCCTAGAGGTGAATGAACATAATAAAATTGGAGTATTACTTAACGAACAAGTAGATTTAAATAACTCACCTCTGTTAAATATATTCAGATAAGCTGGAATTTGCAGATACCCATTTTTGGGTTTTAGTGCTCAATAAGAATTTATTGTACTTACTGTAATATACATTCTGTCAAGAAAGTACCGGGAATTATCGATTTAAATCTGGCGGGGTAATGAGGCAGGTAAACATTTTTTTTCCTAGGTTGGTACCACTGTCCTTAATTACTATGCTAAGCTTGAGCGGGATCTGTCAACTAGTGTGTTTGCAACAGCTGATTAAGTCAGTCGATGTCAGAGTGCGTGCCGATTTTTACTATGGGTGATTACGTTGAGCAAAGAATTTGTTTAAAGTTTTGTGTTGCAAATGAATTTTCGTGTGCCGATGCATTGAAAATGTTGCAAAAGGCCTTTGGTGATAATGCTCTATCGAAAACTCGTGCATATCAGTGGTACAGAGTCTTCAAGGACGGTCGTGAAGTGGTCGCCCATCGACGACTTCGATCGAAGATAACGTCGATAAAATTAAGGAAAGGGTGCTGGAAAACCGTCGTACCAGCTTGAGAGAGATAGCACATGATCTTAAGATATCCCACGAGTCCGCACGTACGATTTTGATTAATATTTTGGGCATGAGAAAGGTGGCCGCACGACTCGTACCGAAAGACCTGAATTTTCTTCAAAAACGTCATCGCGAACAGGGTGCTTCAGACATGCAGGATCGCTGTAATTCCGATTCTACATTCATGGAACGCATTATAACTGGTGATGAGACCTAGGTCTACGAGTACGATATGCAAACAAGCCAGCAATCATCGGAATGGGTGGCAAAAAATGAGCCGAAACCGAAAAAACCACGCCAAGGCCGCTCGAAAATGAAGGTGATGCTCATTGTTTTCTTCGATATCCGTGGCGTGGTGCACTACGAATTCGTTCCAGAGGGTCAGACGGTAAACAAGGAGTATTACCTAGGCGTTATGAAACGTTTGCGTGAGCGTATCCGTAAGAAGCGGCCAAATTTGTGGGCGAACAACTCATGGATTTTGCATGACGATAACGCGCCTTCTCACCGAGCTACGGGTGTGACTGACTTTCTCGCCAAAAACTCAACAAACGTGCTTCAGCAATCACCGTATTCGCCGGATTTGGCTCCCTGCGACTTTTTCCTCTTCCCAAAACTAAAATTGCACCTTTGTGGCACCCGTTTTGAGTCGATTGAAGCCATAAAACAAAATTCGGCGCGAGAGCTAAAGTCCATCCCGGAAAGCGCCTATAAAAAATGTTTCGATAATTGGAAGTGCCGTTGGCATAGATGTATTGGAGCAAATGGAGCCTATTTTGAAGGCGACCCAATAAATTTTGACGATTAAATGTAAAAATGTTGTTTTAATTGAAAATTCCCGGTACTTTCTTGACAGAGTAGTATATTATGAAATCAGTGCATTCCATAATTTTTTTTTGTTCTGTACCTTCGTAATGAATCGATGAATAATTGTATAGTAGTAATGTATAATACACAAACAATAAATAAGTAGAAGCTTCTGTTCACTTATAGAATACATTTTTCTTTTCTAATCATGAAAGAAAGGTAATCTAGATAACAGTTATAAATGTGAGATGGTTAAAATTAAACGAAAGCATCAATATGAAATTTCATGAATGCATTTACTTATTTGAAGAACTGATTGCCCTAGCTTCTAGTTCACCTATAAGTCCCCTTCTCGTGGATATCTTTAAATACTTCATGGAAAACAAATTACTTACTTGACTCTAATTTACCAGTAAAAATTCACTTTCAGTGCAGAGATGCCAATGACATTATTGCATAAATTGCGGAAACATCTAGAGAACTTTGGCAATTTATCTATTATATTAATAATATTCATAAAAACTGAAATTTAAATTATTAAAGGAAACAAATAAACACATTACATTCCTAGACATTTCAATGTCTCACCCAAATAATAAAGTTGAATTCAATGTATTTATAAAACCCACTTGTACGGACATAGGTAGCCCAATAGATTTAAACCATCCATAGGCAGATAAAATTTCAGCCTACCGGTCAATGAGACATAGAGCATTCTCCTTTTCCTCTTCACAAATTAATCAAAAGACTGAAATAAAAATTATAAAAAAATAGCTCTGAACAATGGGTCCAGTCATAGTATAATTGATAAATTAATAAAACGGAAACATGTTGAAATGACTATGAATCAAATATATCCGCTTATAGAAACTGAAAACCTTTAAAAATTCATTTCCTTATCATTTTTTGGAGACATTAGTGAAGAAGTTGCCAAAAACCTTTCGAAATCAGATTACAAAATTTCATTTAAACTGAGAATAAACTGTAATGTCGGAAGTGTATGAGTTAACATGGAATATCAATTTGATTTCACCAAAAATAAATCAAATTCAACATGCGCATTAAAAATGGTCAGTACTTTCCCTCAATCATTAACTTAACAATTTTACATGTAAAATAGATATTCGGAAAACTGAATTAACTAAAATTCATTGAAATTTTTAAAACAGTTCATAAAAATTAACTTGAAAATAATGAATAACAAGATGAACCTGTGTAAATCCAAAATCTTCAACGTTTTCAATTAACACCTGAAAATCATTATCCATTGCTTTAGTAATTGCTGTTATTACCTTAATTATGTTAATTTAAAAAATATATCTCCAACTATATAAATCTAAAATCTTAAACCTTTTCTAACATCTCGCAACATTTATTTTACGGACGTACCTACTGTTCTCACCCAATTTTCATCAGACATACGTTCAGTAAATTCGATATCGAGCAGTTTAAGACCGGTTCTGTTTCATATGGGCTCGATTAACCTGTGTCAAACTGGAAGCTGAATCGAGATCAAAATTTTGATGTACACCTTCAACGGACTCTTGATTTTTCACTTTCATTCATTTATTAAAAGATGCCGCATACTTAGTTAAATACATAGAAGTAACACATTCATATACGTATACCCAGATATAATCGGGAGGTAGAAATTCACAATATTTCGCGATAAATTAATCTGCCATGTGGTTTCCTTTTGAAAACTGACTTGTTAAAGTTTGGCCGGTAATCGGAATTATTGGCAAATTTGAACATTCGAATCTCTTTTATCTTGTAACGTTGAATAAGCAATTTCTAATAGAATGACATAGTTAACTAATAGCATAGCATAATGTTATCTGCTGTTTTGGATACCTAACTTATAATTTTAAAAATTCTTTATTACAGCTTCAGCACAAGCATGGCATCTATAAAAAAGGAGAAGAACTGAAGAAAAGCATCGAGAATTTAATCGTGATTGGCCGGAGTCTTTCGCTTTCATATGCAATTTTTAGAGACACTTCCCTACAAAACATACTCGGTTTGCTAGTAAACTTCCAGCCTACGAAGAACGAAAAAAAGCGAGCTGCAAAAACAACAATCAAGTTCCATGTTAAGTAACTCGACGCAATCTACAATAATGTTAATCTGGCAAGCTTCGCAGATGCTGAGTTTGTCAAAGATTGCTCCATACGTGCATCTAAATAACTGTTTAATTATTTCAAAAGCAAACCATTAATGTTGAAAAAAAATCAATGATTTGGCACAGTACAAGATAACATACCTAAAATGTCTTCAAATGTAACATATTCGCAGGTGGAGGATATTCAACTTTCTTCTGCCTTATCACTTGCTATAGATGAGTCCTGCGACATAAAAGACGCTCTCGGAACAAACTAGAGGAGAAGATACAGCCAATCCCGTGCAAAAATACGTTGTAGACAATAAAATCGTTTCAATGAAGCCAGAAGTATGACAGGAAAAATAAAAGGGCAGCAACGATTCTTCAGAGCAAAAAAAACCACGAAAGTATCACTGCCTAATACACCAAGAAGCGCTCTGTGCAAACATTTCCGGCCGAAGTAGTTGGGGTTATGAATTTGGTAATCAAGATTGTTAACAGTATCTTGTCAAAAGCACTTTATCATTATCAATTTAAATAATTCTTAACCGAAATGGAGTCTCAGTATTCCGACCTCCTTCTTCACCAAAAAGTGCGATGGCTTTCCAAAGGTAATAATATGTTGAAACGTCTTGCGCTATGCTTGAATGTAATAAATACATTCCTCAATGAAGAAGGCATTAATTACCCTGAATTAGAGAACGTCAAATGGTTTCAAAAATTTAACTTTATCGCCATATCGCGATAAAACCAGTACAACAGTTGACACGAATTACTTCAGCACATTCATAAAAAAAAAGCTGAATTTGCTAATAGATTTGGGCAATTGAAAACCAACAAAACCACTTTAGCATTCATAGTAAATCCTCCCAACACAAATAGTAACGAAATCCACATTGAGCCATTTGGAATTGGTACTGGATCTCTACAAGTACGATCGATTTAAAAAGTAGAGCTTTGTGGAGTGGAAAATTAACAGAGTCGAAAAGCAAGTTGGAAGAGTTGGAAGTCCAGAAATGTATGTACGTAACTCAACAAAAGTGGCAGCTTTAAAAGAACGGACACGAGTTGAGGCACTTAATTCGACGGATGAAATAGTCTCCAGATTGTTACAGTGAAGTAAAGAAATTGGCATTTGTAGTGCTGACTATCTTTGGATCGACATATTCGTGCGAGAAAGCGTTCTCTTGCATTAATATAATTAAAAGTAAAGTAAGAAGCCAACTAAAAAATGAAAATTCAGAGTTGTTTGAAACTGAAATCATGCTATAAGCCAATTTTATCCAAACTTTCTGAAAACATGCAAAGCCATTCGCACAAATGTTTGTTGTGTTTTTTATTTTCCCAGTCCAAGTTACATTTTTAGTGAATTTCTCACTTGAAAAACCAAGCAAAGCCATCGTTTCCATTGAATTGGTTTGCTCAATTGTTTGTTATTGAAGTACGATTTAGTGTTGTAAGTGAATGTTCAATTATTTTAATTTTTTACTTAAATAATATGTAATTATCTGATAATCCTATGTATGTATTATCGAATTTGTTGTGGGAAAAATAACAAAACTTCAATAAAGCAAATAATCTTACTTTTTTACACTACTTATATATGTATAAATGAATATTTTTTTATGTATGAAAAGATTAATCTTTTTATCAAAAAAAACTTTTTATGCAAGTTCTAGCTATTGTTGTACAGAAAAAAATTTGTGGCTCTTTGAAAACTATGAAAGTTTGTAAATTGTAATTTTTGGGGCTATGCCAACTTAAAAGTTCACCTTCTGGGTGACATCATAATTTTGGCTATTCGACTATTCGATTACTGAGATCTTACGTAAATGAAATATTTTGGACGGTCTTATATGAATCTTTTAGTTCTTCAATTTCAGAATTATTTTTTAGGAATAATGAAGCAAATCCTAAGCAGTACAGATTATTTCATCGGCAAGACCTATTAACTCGTATGTCATTAAGAGCTTATCAGAAAGCAATCCAAAATGTCTACTTCCCAATGATTCAAACTTTTCGTAACAATGTTATTCTGTAAACCACCCTTATGAAAAAAAAAACATCAGTCCAACCAAAAGCACGAATGCGCTGCTAGTTTGAAGTTATACGTTGCGACACCTTTACATGACAGGTGATTAACCTGAATTCTAAACTTCGATATTTCGGTGTGTAACTATTCAATTTCATGAGGTGAAGAATTTGGCGACAATTTAAGTGGATGTATATGGGACTAGTTTGAAAAAGTTTATCCGAAGAGATTTTCCAAAAAGCTCTGTTGACCCATAATGCTTTTTTCTCTCAACCTAACAAAATATGCTGTATTACTTTAAATTCTCTCTTATCGCAGTATTGGTATCTAAAATGAAAATCAGTAAATATTTTCCATGAATATAAATTCCCAAAATCTTGAAGAATTATTCCACAACTATCAGAATTTGTTTATATATAACTTACTTTTTTATAATTCGAAATCTTTAAATGAATTGATGAAAAGTTTTCAAACACGGTAGGCGAATTTAATTTTGCCAAAAATTTACGCCGATCATAATAGATATATTATATTATATAATATTTGATGTGTAATAATTATTTTATTAAATTTCGAAGTATACATGAATATGTTTCCTATTTCATATCAAAATAAAAAATATCAACTTTTGAGCCCAAATTTGTTATTTCAACTCCCTTTGATTTTTGAAATATTTGAAAGATGAGGCTGAAAGTAAGTAAAAACGAAATTGTCCAAGTAGATATTTTGTTATTTAATAAAGGAAACGCCTTATATGCAGCCCTGTGATGTTTTATGGAGAAACATTAAAACATGATGAAATGAACTGACCTGAAGTTGGAAGTTGGAAATTGCGCACTTGCTCAACAGTCCATTTACCCTGAAAATTTTAATTTATTTTATTTTTTATTTTTATTTATATTTATTAGGAGTATAAAAAAATTCGTGCGATTTTTGTCGAAAATTGAAGCTTTATTGCGAAAAATTGGTGACACAGTCATAGCTCAAACTGTTGTCCGTCGCTAGCCACTAGATTTTCCCATCTTTCTGGCAATTGACGGTTGAATCGGTAGGAGCAATGTCTGGGCTGTACAGTGGGTGGGGTAGCCATTTTTCTTGCAATGCTCGACTCAAACGCTTCAATTATCTGCGATAGAACTCCCCTCTGATGCTTTCTTTCGATTATAGCATCTCATATTACACATTTGGTCCAACCAAATACACAGCATGATTTTCTCGCCATGAATATGGCAGTTGATAATGAAGCATCCATACGTTGACTAACGTTCTGAGTGATCGTAATGGATTCACTATTAATCGCCAATCATAAAAAATATTTGAATATCAAAACAAATTAAAATATGTTTATCTTCTACAATTTTAATTTCAAAAAATTTTTATTCAGAAAAACTTTTAGAATTAAATTAATGTCTAAAACAAGCACCGCTTACATGTAATAGACGTATGTAATCAAAACTCAATATATAATGTCAAATGGAATAAATAAACCAAAAGATTTACGAAAGTCATTGAAATTAATAAATAAATATTTAAAGGAGACAAAATTTGTTTCTGGTCTTACCTTTAAGAACGCAAATTTCCTTTTAAAAACATGAACACACTTAAAGGACTTCTCAAAGAATATAATTTATTTGAAATATTTAATATATTCAAATATTCGAATAAGTAAATTCAGAAATCTCTCAAAGCATGCACTATATCTTCAAAAAACAAATATAATTCTAAGCAATTCCGTCTTCAGTCCTGAAATATATTCAAAATATCAAAATCAAAAAGCTAACCTATATCAAACAACGTACCACGTGTAAATGAATAATGTTTGAAGACATAGATCATCGTTATAATTCAAGATTGATCTATGTTCTAACAGAATCAAAGAACAGTGTGAGTTATTTTTAAGCCTTATTTAAATTCATTGACATTCCATAATGAGATTTATTGAAGCCAAAATATAATTATATATTATATATAAAATAAAATAGAAAGGCCTTTTACTTGATAAAAGAAATATAACAAAATTTGAATATCAAAATTAAAATAATAAATAAATAAAATAAATAAATAATTTTAAATAATTATTTATTAATTTTAATGACTTTCGTATATCTTTTGGTTTATTTATTCCATTTGACATTATATATTGAGTTTTGATTACATACGTCTATTAAATGTAAGCGGTGCTTGTTTTAGACATTAATTTAATTCTAAAAGTTTTTTTGAATAAAAATTTTTTGAAATTAAAATTGCAGAAGATAAACATATTTTAATTTGTTTTGATATTCAAATTTTGTTATATTTCTTCTATCAAGTAAAAGGCCTTTCTATTTTATTTCATAAAAAAATTAAACAGAAAGTAATAAAATAAGAATAATTCATCAAAATGTTCAATTCGTAGGTAATAGCATAGATATAATAAATGAGGAACTAAGAAATCACCCTGAATGCAGAATAATATTCTTGATAGAACACTGGAAGTCAGGAAATCAACTGAAATATTTCCGATTTAAGAACTTCAAACTAGCAGCAAACTACTGTCGAGGCGAAGGACAATATGTAGGTACTGCAATATTTGTACACAACACAATGGTTGGAAGTAGAAGGAAGAAAATCAACCAATTATCAGAACTAGGTGAATTCGAGTGCAGAGTAGTGGAAATAAATGGTAAAATTAAAAATATTATAATTGTATGTATCAGTCACTCGGTTATGTTTCTAGCTGGCGATTTTCAATGTTGAGATGTTGGAATCCGATAAATAGAAATAAATTAAATTTTTTCAATATAATGAAATATTTTAACATGATACCAATTGTTACATATTATACGAGAATTAGTTATAATAAGAGAAGTTATATTGAAAACATATTCACAAACTTAGAATTTTGGGAATGTATAGTATTTGATGGGCATATATCCGATCATAAAGCCCAAAAACTTGGTTTCTGTTATGATGAAAGTATAAAAAGATTAACGAAATACAATAGACTGTTCAGTGAGCCAAAAAAACAATTGTTTTTGGAAAATTGAATTAATAGGATTTGGAATTGGTTTTAGCTGTAGATGAAAAAAATGTTAACCAACAATGGAAAACTTTATGTCTCTCTATGTTGGTATATTTAATGAATGTTTTCCAGAAACAATAGTTAAGAATGTACACAGAAATAAAAACATCGCACAAGAACTTGAAGGTTTTAAAAATAAATTAGATATATAACATGTTCTGAAAATGTATCAATCAGAGTTCAATAGTGCTTACAAAAACACAAATGTACAATATTACGCTTGCCTAGGACAATTCAATATGAAAATAGATCAGATAATAAAATTAAAATGATGTAGCAACTTTGTTATGAAATCAGGGGAAGTAAACAAGGCTCCAAATCTTGTCAAGTGAAAGATAAAGTTGGGAAGGTTGCCGAACTTTTTAATGCTGATTTCTGTGAGACAATAGCAAATAATCTAGCTAATACACCAATTCCGATAGGCTACAATTCAATCGAAGACGGTGATAAATCATTTTACTTAAGACCAACAAATCGAGATGAAATTACTCACAAAATCATTAAGAAATAAGCTGAGCAGTGGTGATGATGAAATAACCACTCTTATAGTCAAATTTCCATTCAATATATAATATTTTTTCAGACGTAGTGAATAACTCTTTCAAATTTGGAATATTTCCTTATTCATTAAATCGAGCTATGATAAATCCCATATTTAATAGTGGTGAACTAGAATTGGTAGAAAATAAGAGACCGGTTTACTATCGAATTTTTCAAAGATATTTGAACATCTCATGTGTAGCAGAATCTTGAATTACTTCCATTCCTAAAACATCTTCTCAGCAAGTCAACATGCTTATATACAGGGTCGCTCTATACAGACAGCCATTTTTCAGTTCATTCAGGCAATTCTCAATTTACTGGAAAGTAATGAAATGGCCTAAGGTATATTTTTTGATCTATAAAAAGCGTATATTTCCATAAATAGAAAAAAGTTACTGAAGAAATTAAAAAGAGTTGGCATAAGGGGAAGTGCTCTCAAATGGTTTAAATGTTATTCACAAATAGGGAACAAAGAGTTGAAGTTGAGAAAGATGTGGTGATTGTTAAGTCTTCCATAATTGAAAATTGTATAGGAGTTGATCAAGGTAGCATATTAGGACCTGTGGTATTTCTGATATATATTAATGATCTACCAAACATAGCTAAAAATGTAGAAGAAAGAATTGTAAATTTCGCGGATGATATCAATATAGTTATAGGAGGAGCAAATCAGGAAAAAATTAATAATCTAGGACGATAAATGTTTTTGAGAGCTAAATTTTCGTTAGATGAAAATGAACTTACATTGAATGAAAATAAAATAAAATTGGTAATTTTTTATACGAACTGTCTGAAAAAAACAGAATCTAATGAGATTGATTTTGGTGTAAATGAAGTCGAGGTGTACGAAAGCGTAAAATTTTTTGGCTTATATATTGATAGATTTCTCAGCTGGCAAGAGCATTGTGAAAGTTTCGTACCACGGTTAGTTTACCGTAGTATTTGCCTATTATTTCAGTATTTTAAAATAAAAGACAATAGCAAATTAATTAATCTCGATGACTAATTCCAATGGCTTCTAGTGGACTGTATTTTTGATTATTAGCGGTGATTTTGACTTCAAAGAACACTATGTGCGGTGGTCCTTTATTTAATAATGATAAACCACAACGATGATGAGGAACTGAAGTAAAACACTTATAACAAAACAAACTAATATATTTTGGTATCACTGTATATGATACCAAGCTAATGTGATGACAATTACACTACAAACAAGTGTAAGGTGGATTGCTACGTTTACAGAAATCGCGTTAAGCTTGTACAATTACGAACGAACAACTATTCCGAGAATAATGCATGATGTAGCGACCGACCACTTTGACTAGTACGAATAATAATAATGCAACTGTAAGGAATAATAATGCATAATGTATTATAGCTACGGCTACATCCGACTACTTTGATTATTCCGAATAATAATGCATAATGTAGCTACGGCTACATACGACAACTTTGACTATTAATCGAATAATAATGCACAATGTAGCTACGGCTACATGCGACAACTTTGACTATTACTCGAATAATAATGATTTTACAGTCTTTTCAAAGACTGAACGTTAGAGGTGCTCGATGCACCCCTTCTAACACAAAAAAAGAGAAATTAGCGTAATTGATTGGAAGGTCCATGTGGAGGTGGATTGAATGAACAAACCAAATCTTCTTATTGGTTACCGAAAAATTATGAGAATAATGCAAGTAAAGAAGAATAGAGTCAGTTTGTAATTCCGAATGCTGCGTCATGTGAAATTAACAAGCATAAATATATCCAAATCTCTATTGTTTCCATGTTTTGTAAAGCCATATATTATATAATGATTAGAAAACCAATAATGTGAAGTATCGAGTAAAACTAAACAGTTCCAAACAAATCTCAAAACTGCTAGATCGCATATTAACGTAAAAGACCTAAGTATCGAATGACAGAATAATTTCGAACGATAGGGCCGTCTTTAATAAGACGGAACAGTGAATATGCACTGAAAAAATTAAATAAGATCTGTTTTACAATTAGAATCAATGCTCAATATATGAATGACAAAACAATGAAGGTGTTATATTTTGCAAATTATGAATCTGTCATGAGATATGGAATCATTTGTTGGGGGACGCATCAAAACGTGGAAAAAGTATTTCTTGCTCAAAAAAGAGTGATTCGAACAATGTACAAAATGGCAATTAGTAAATCCTGCAGGGGTGTTTTTAAGAGAAATTGTATATTTTCAGTTTCTGCTTTATATTTCTATGAATGTTTAGTTTATTAACATAAAAATAGAAAACAGTTTATGAATGAAAATGTAATGTAACTTACAATACTAGGACCTTAGATATAAACTTTCCAAGGCATAGATTATCGCTCACAGAAAAAAGTCCATGTTATATTATATATGTATTAAAGTTTTTAATAAATTACCCAACAAAATTGAAAAATTAGAAAATTTTACAATTTATTAAAGAGAGGTGAAACGAATGTTAATTAATCTAGAGCCGTATACATTGGACGATTATTTTCATATGTACAACCTAAAGTTTGTAAATGTTTCTGACATTTTTTCATTCAATATTGATGTACATGTATGTAATCAAAGTATCTGAAATAAATTTATTTATTATTATTATTAATTAAATGCCCTCCCGTGGTAGCAATCACCGCGTCATTGCTAGGAGATGCTTGGGAAACGCATTCCCTTGGAAATTTAGGGCCTTGCAAACCCAGGCCTTGCTGAAGCCAGCTAGGGCAATGCGGAATTACCACACCCGTCAACATTGTAATATTCAGGACGCGGTAGAAAACCAGGTAAGCGCTTCTATAACACCAACACTGGATCCCTAAATAGCAAGCTTTCAACCTATAGTAACCGCCCTGCATGCGACCACCGCCCCTTGGTACCACCAATTCCAATCCTATTTTCACAGTACCGATCAACTCAGCCATAGACCCCCAGAAAGAGACACCTCAACGAGTCTATATCTTCTCTTAGAGAAAACCGCCCTGGACAAGCTCTCCATTCTCTCACACCTTTCATGAGTCCCTATCAGCCAGCTTGTATCCTATACACTCTCATCTAATCCTCTCATGATTTTCTCTAATATCATCATTCGCTATTTCAAGTATTTCAGCTCCCTGTATCCCCACATACACATCTATCAAGGCCCCTTTTGTAAAAAAAAACATTCAGGCTCCCATAGCCAGTGATCAGGTATCCCAGACATACACCAGAGGAGATTCATTCATTCTCGCCGCAAAAATCTACTCTTGGGATGAACCTATAAGTCAAAGCAAAACCTTTCTTAAATTTTACTCCACTCCCATTTCTTTCGCCGCAAGATCCCATAGAGGGAATACCATCAAAACATTCATGACATGAAATTATATTATATTATTTCTCATCTTAATACCAGATTTGAACTCCATCGGGTTCTTTCTTTCGAAAGTAATACAAAAAATTTTAGGAGGTGGAGTCAGGAGCTCTTGCGCGCTTATTCATATGACCCACAATCCACAAGGAATTTTGTATTAGCCTTCTTGTCTTTGTTTTGTATCTAGCGGAAAGGCCATTTAAAATTTGCATTTTTGATCGGCTGAAAATAAAAAACTAATTAATACTTTTTCAAAGTTTGAGTTTATTATAAGGTTGAACCTTGACATTAATGAATGAAAAACAACATCATTCAAGTTAACGCTAAGCTGGCTATACAGTACCTCATCCGATCAATATAATTTTTCAGCACATTGTCGATTGGTTGGGGCTCAACCTCATGAATGTACTTTGATTCCGTGTTTCAAGGCATCAATCGTTTCTGTATGATCAGCGTAAAACTTCACTTAACGGATCCCCACAAAAAATAATCCTTTGAAGTGAAAATGAACTTCATAGCCAAATATGAAAATGCTCATCATCGGCCATGCGATCATTAGCCCATTTACCGGAGTGGAAATACATCAGATGTGCACGAGTCTTTATTTTTGCACTATTTGAAACTTGTTAGCTTTAATTCCGAGGTCTTTGTGCAAAATTCTCCTCAGAGAATTGCAAGAAATATTAAGTTCTTGAGCACGATGCCAAATTGATGTTGATGGATATTCAGCCACATTCTGAGCTACAGCTGTAATGTTTTCAGGTGTACTCACTGTACGAAAACGTGAACGGATTGTTTCATCAAAAAAGTATTTGTTGTTGAAGTTTTATGAACTCGCTTCACATGTTGATCCACAAGTAGCCATGAGGGCATCTCATTTCTATAGAATTTTTCACGTAACAGTTTGAATAGAAGTTTCGGCACTTTGGGAATAAGTTCTAATATTTCCTAGTTTTGTTCAAGCTCAAGTCGACCCATTTCGTTAATGTCAAATACTAAACTAAGTTTCTGTTAAAACATGAAAGACAAAAAAGTATTGCCAGGCAAGAAATAATCACTAGTGCAGACGCTTTCACATGTAGAATTTAAACTCGGTCCTATGACTGTAACTGTGATCAAGGTAGCGCTTAATGCTGCTCGGCTAACAACTTTCTGATTAGAGGATTCTTACGAAATTTTCCGAGAACCTGCGCGTTATTAGTATACTTCTAGGCACCAATTTTTATCTTGATCATCAAGCAGATTAGCCTCTCTACAAATTTGATTTCAGAAAAATTCTTGAAAAATTTAACTTAAAATAAAATGAAACTGTTTCATAACGACATCTGAAAATCAAATACAACATAAATCTAAAACAATTTTCTACAAAAAACTCCAAAGTAGCGTATCAGAAATCCTTCGATAGTCATTAGTCGACATCAGTGAAAAATAAGCAAAATAAATTAAAAAAATATATATCCATACCTTTTAACCTAACATTTACTCGAGCGATGCTAGAGCATAAACGACAGCTTAGGATTTCAAAATCAAAAAATCATTCACATTCTATATTCGTTTATAGAATATAAGAGGTTCAAAAATATGCACAAAAAATACTGTGTTCATGCGTGAGAAAACAAATAATAATTATTGAAAGAATTGCTTGGTACCTTTTCGAATTCGGCGCATTAATTGATTAACGTCAATCAATTAGTATGCAAAATTCTAGAATAAGAATACTTCCAAACAGGGAGTAAGAGAGATGTATATTAGACGTTATCTAGTTTATTTGCAGCCTAAATGCATTTGTTACAAATGTACAATTTTGGTATTGTTTTATCCAAAACTTGAGGAAACTGTTGCGGTGTAATTTGAACTATAATTGTGGTGAAAAAATACAATCTTGTTCATGGAGTAGTAGTTCTTTGAGCTTTTTCATCGTTGTTCACTTCTACTGAGTTCACTTTTACTGCAATCACTATTGGGTTCAGTTTTTGATTCACTTTACACAATTACCATGTAATTACAAACAAATAATGTAGATAATACATTCACTTGCAGGACTTTTAGTGCGATCTGCGTTATTGAGAGAGGGTGTTCCTTGGACAGTAAACGTGATTTCGAATTGAGAGAGTTTTTCCTTTTTGTGTGTAAATTCAAGAGACGTGAGATTGTTTCTTGCTGAACGTAAAAATTAGCGGGCGTTTTATCTTGTGTTTCGTGGGTGAGTGACAAAAGGGAACTGTGTTGAATGTGTGGCAGGTTGAAAAATCTATCCCTAGACTCTAAACGGTGTCGGTTTTAATGGGTTTCTACGAAAACTATGAAGGGCAAATATTTTTGGTCCTTAACGGGTGTGCAGGCAAAATTCTTTTTGTAATATAATACTATTCTTTGTTCAATGTCGAAAAATTCGAACATAAGTTGGACGGATAGTCCAAAACGCCAAATGATACCTTGGGGAGATTTGGAATTCCAAGAGAAGGAAGTATGAAGAAAAAACAACCAGTGGTGGGATCCTGGATTTAGAGTTCCTGTGGCAAGGGGCAAAGTTTGGTGATGGGACGTAGGAAGTTTCCATCACCCGTTCGAATTTTTACAACTTCAACTTTATCATCAGAACACGGGAAAATATCGTCTGTCAGGCTCTAGGCAAATTAAGGGGAGGGACGTTATCTTCTTTTGATAGGACCACATCATTGGCATTTAGGTTATTGAATTGGTGAAGCCACTTGGGTCTGTTCTGTAGTGAGGTCAGATATTCAACTGACCATCCTTTCCAAAATGATTGCTACATTCTATTGTATTTCTGCAATAAGTTCAACCTGTTTTCAGGAACAGGTGACTGAGGATACTGCATATCCTCTGTTGGGATATGCAGTATCTCGTATGATTCGGGATATGCAGTAAGACTGGTTCCAATAAGAAAGTGTGCAGTAGTTAAACAGTCTAGATGAGTTCATTAGACAAGCAAGAAAGGGGCGAGAGTTTAAAATTACCTCAATTTGAGTTAACGCGGTATTGAGTTCCTCAGTTGTGAGATGTGCATTGCTTGTGTTTTTTGGTGATTCTGATTCCAGCTTCCCAAATTCTACTTCAGTGTGGGGAGAGTGGAGGAATAAATTTTCAAGTTATTCTATTTCCAGCTGCAAACGTTTTAATGCATTCTGTTACCGCGGAATTTTTGAAATATTCATACAATGCACGGTGCTGATTGCGGGACCCAGATAAGTTCGTGACATTGTCGCTATAAAAGACTGATTGGTTTTCAAGGCTTGAAATTAATCGTTTGAATGCTAACAAAAACTCATATGTCGGGAGGGCTGTGACAAGTACCAGGTATATTCTTTAGTGGGCATGCAAACGAATAGAGCAATGTAGCACTTTTATGGCGATATCCTTCTCAATTTGGCGGATTGGATCGACAAGGGGCCACCCAAATCTACACCAACAATTTGAAAGGACCTAGTAAGTAACTGTGTTTCTATCTTTTGGTGAGTTTCCATAATTCGATGAGGGGGTCGAAGCTGGATTCGGAACCAGTTTTTCCAATTCCTTGTGATGCGTTTTATTCCTCTCAACGCATTCAGGGTACAAAACTTCAATTTTATATTTGAGAGGACCATTTTGGCTCCCGCGTGACTAAGATGTTTGAGTTCGTGGGCAAAGAGAAGCGATAATACTACATGATTATTGGAGGAGACAAGCATAGAGTGCTTTTGTACCACAGGAACGTCTGCGTGGGTAAGATGGTCACCAACATACAAGAGACCATCCTTGTTCAAAAATAGCTTGAGTGCTAAGATTTTTTACTCGATAGACTTTTTCCAGATTTGAGTTCTGTTATTTCCCGTGGGAAGTGCAGAAATTGTAGATTTCCGAATTTCGTCAAAATTACAGTATGGGATTGTATGGAGTAGTCCTGAGAGTTTGGAAAAACTTGAGAAGACGTATTTCCAGAATTCAGTGTGGACTTTCTTTGTCTAGGTAAATCTAATATCGTCGGTTGTGTTTCTTATTACGATGTGTCGAATGAAACCTTTTGCAAAAGCTAGCGCCTCGTCATCATAAGTTAGAGTTCAAGAGTTCCGCAGCCACTATACATCTAGATGAGGGGTCAGCCGCGTTATCTGCAGAGTTAATGTGACGCCATTTAAAGGTTTTTGATAATTCTTGGATTTGGGATACTCTGTTGGCAACGAACGTCGTCCAACGATAAGGGTGAAAATTTATCAAACATAGTGCGATCTGTGAGTTACTCCATAGATTAACAGAACCAAATGTCAGTTTATTGAAGACTGAGACTTTTACGTAAGATTAGTTAATAAGAGCCTTTCTTGCAATTCAAGCCTGGGAATTGTGATGTTGAGACGTATTGGGCTAATACGGGACTTTGAAGTAACCAAATTACATGTGACCGTATTGTCAGATTATATGACCCGGAAGTAGACGCGGGCAGTATATGCTTTGATACTGCTATCTACAAATCCATGAATATCATTCCTTCTTGTGACACAGTGAACGAGGAATCTTCAATTACTTGAGTTTTGGAATCGTTGACGATTAGAGGGGGTGTTCAGCCAAATAATATTCTGCAGAAAGGTTTAGTTGGGATTCATTTTAATCTGGCGGTACATTTTTGTTATGTCCACCGTGAATACAAAAATAAACTGTCTGAATCGGCACAGAATATCGAACAGGTCGGGCTGAACATGATAGCCCTTAAGTGTGATATCATTTAGGGAAAAGCCTGTAGAAATTTTGGAACTGGCATCGAATACAACACGCATTGGTATTCTAGAACTTGTTCTCTTGATCATGAGTGATGTGGTAAAAAATACTTGTTTTGAAGAAAATCATTATGACGGAAGAGCGAGACGTATCGTGCATGACCAAGAGTGATATGCTCATCAATAACTCTCTGATATTCCCGTAATAGAGGTGGGTCATGTTTGAAACGGCTTTCGAGGTGCAATAGGCATCTTTTGGCGGTGGAAATGAGTCACCTAATTTTGACGAGAACATAAAGGAAGATCAATTTGAACATTTCCGTCATTTAGGAACTTCACATTCCTTTTGAAATCTTGTTCAGCAAGTTATTCGTCTGAAGTGAGAAGTCTTCGTTATGGTAACTCCTCTAGTTCCCAAAAATTGGTGAGGGCTTGGGTAAGCTTCAATAAGGACTGCTGAAAAGTGAGCAAGGAATGAAACGTTTTGTCTGCTTAATATTTGAGATATATTTTCTGCGATTATCCAGCCTAGCATAGTGTTTTGCAGAACGGGTCAATGTTTGCAAGCAGCAAGTCAATGTATGACGGTTTGAAAAATTCACGGTCAGTCAGAATGACGTGATTAGGGATCAAAAAAGTTCTAGTGTCAATCAATGTCTGGGGTAGTTTGAAGGTGATGTTCGGAAACTGCACATGTCTCGTCAAATGACGAATTTTTATTTGCATTTGAAAATATTCTGAATTTGGCAATTTTGTTGGACACTAGCAAGTTTTGGGTGATGCCTGAGATTTGAACCTTTTGATGAAACGTTTTCGCATTTATTTTCTGCCCCTAACTGCTCAGTTATAAATTAATACTGGGAACCATTATCGAGAAGTGCCTTGCAATGAATGGAATTCCTAGAAGTAATGGGACCATGGCTATCGCGAGTACCACTTCAGTGTTTTTTAGGGCAAGAGCAGACATACTTAAGATGGTGGTAGGGTCTGAATTCTGGGGGAACAGTGATGATTCGTTGTTATGTTAAACATTCCATACATGAAGCTTAATATAAATGTACAGTATGTAAGTATGTACGGCATATTTGACGTGGAAGATGGCGTGAATTGGAGAATGGATTTGATTGTCCCTGAGACTTAAACACCAGACAAAAACTTCTTTGTAATTAGTTTCTAAATTATGTGAGATTTGGGTAATGCATTTATATCGTCCTTGCCAGATTTAAGGATTTGACATTATTCCATTTTGAAGGTGTGAATTGTTGACATTCATAGAGATATATTTGAAAAAAAAGTGCAGATAGAAGCTTTCTCGGTTTTTGTGGTTTCGAGAAGTGGACATGATCTCAATAACGAATACGAAATTATCCATACCGAGAGTGAAGGGTCAAGATTAACATTCTTATAATCACTTGCAATAAACCGATATAATTCTCAGAAAATTCTTCTGAACGAACAAACGGATTCTAATAGGTCACCTCTATTGAATATCTTTATCTAGTTTGGAAATACCAGCAGTAACCTAAAAAACTTTTATTGCCATTGTCGATTTATATCCACCTAATTGGGTAGACCTAAATATCACTCATCCTTCTTTCATTCCATTTGCTGTAATACCTATCAATACATATATAAAAACCTATGTTAATCTTCACACAGTATCAGTTCAAATGTATAACATGATTAAGTCACAGTGTGGCGAAACAATTGTGACTCATCAAAGAAAAGTTTGTGTACTATTCATTCAATATACAGGTTCAGAAAACAGAGAAAAGTTTATTTCATCTAACTGGAAATATTTCAGAATAATTCATTATAACTTGGCTGAAAATCCGTATATAAAGTATCACAAAAGTACGAAAGCCCGTTTGGCTAGAAACCAAAATTTTGAGAATTATAGAAACATTTATTCTGTTGAAGGCAAAAAATTATATTTAAAATCTGTATGCGACGTGTTTTAACATGACAAAATCACATTTCAGCGAAATTATAAACAAGGCTTTTTCTGTATAAAAATTGCAATATTTCTATTTATCAGTAAAAACATGAACATTTAAACTATATTTCAATGAAGAGTTTTAATCAATTCGCCGTTTATAGGCAGTTTATAATTTCTCGAAATTTTTAAACACGCATGGCTTCATTATTGATCAGTTCAGTATAAAACTGATACTGCGGTACAAAAACTCATTCAACTATTTCATCAATTTGCCATATTCAACCTTCCAGTTGAAATCGATGAATAAATATAACAGGTCTATTTCGGTAGATTCCGCGAATCGTTGAATAAATATTTCACCAGACAAAATCTCACACATGAACAATTGTCCACATCGTAAGCATTATGCATTGAACAGCGCAGGTAGAAGATCTATTCAGATGGCTTCCATCGAATTGTGATATAACTGGTACACAATACATATTCCTGGAAAAACGTTTCATCTGTATAGTTATTGAATATTTATTATTTG
Organism: Megalocaria dilatata; assembly: GCA_034642435.1. Taxonomy (NCBI): domain Eukaryota; kingdom Metazoa; phylum Arthropoda; class Insecta; order Coleoptera; family Coccinellidae; genus Megalocaria; species Megalocaria dilatata. The sequence continues at coordinate 57,512,565 of CM067854.1, read as the reverse complement.
AGTAGAACGATCCGCTGGAATAATATCTTTGTGGAACAATTTCGTCGTGGTAGCAATGGAAAAAAAAGATCATGTTGAAACAATGTTGAAGGTATCAAACTATTTCTTTCGCTTTATTAACAGAAGTTTAAAAAGACACACAAAATTGATTTAAATGTATCGAAACAGAGACCTAACTCGGTTTGCAAAGAGCTTTGAAATTCTGGAGCATTCTCCATTCAACAAAATATGGTGAAAAGCACGGAAGTGAAGATTTTGAGCACCTCTTGTTTCTCTTTAAAAATTTAAAATCTGTAAATTAATTGAAGAGCTATAAAGAAATTCCAAATATGTGGCCAAAACTATAGCACGCTATTACGTAGACCAAGCGCGCAAAACACAGAATTCTATGTTCTGTCATTCAAAAGTCAAACCAACGTCAGTTTTTCGCATCTTTCGAACTGTTCTCCTGAAGAAACATAAAATTTCATGAAAAGGAAAAATATGCTCAATATTTCTTCCTTCTATCTGCATTCTTACGTAGAAGTATCGGCAACAGAGAGTGGAAAAAGAATATATTGAACAAAACTTCATATAGTTGTCATACTGTTTACCGAAATCAGATGAGATAATAATTTCGCACATCCTCTTAATTTTTGATATTGAATTATTTCAGTCCTTACTTGGCGAAAATCCATATTAAATGATATTTAAATAAGGTTATTCTGATTTTCACAAATTTTTATTGTTATGTTCACAACAATTGTTTCGCTATCACAGTAGCATCATCAGGCAAGATCACATTTTGAATAACTAACTAACTCTTAGTTATTAGAAAATAACTTCTTAGTTATTTTCTTAGTTTAGACAACAACTACATTATACATTCATCATTCAAGCGGTCAGTATGATTAATGTGTAACGTAGTTGTTGGTCGGATAAGTATATGATAAAAAGAGTCTCCCACCTATATTTCTAGAAATCATTATCAGTATACGTTTGTTCCAGTGTTTTTATTTTTCTATTTTAGATTTTTCGATTGAGTTTTGTTGCTACTGTTAGTTAGTGTTGAAATAGCTGTAAATAATCTTGTTGCGGTACGAATTGTACCGGCTATAGAAGATGGATGCGAGAAACTTTGGTGTAATTCTCTCCTTCGTTACAAAGAGAATGGTGTATTCACTAGAAGATCTAGAGACGACCTCTTCCTCGTTTATAGTGCTTAGAGATGTCGAATGGTCACGGCAATTCCCCTCCGAAATCCTCTGCAAGAAGTGAGAAATGTGAACGTGAATGAGTGGACCGTTACGGGTCAACCTCATGGTACTGGACTATGTTCTTGACCTAGGGCGACTTAACGGCTTCTCATGAACATCGGATTGCAAGGTCCAATTTTTATACAAATATTTGGCTTGGGCAAAAGAGGATTTGATCCTTATCGACGACAAAGCGAGAATACAAATTATGGGATGACCCTTTTTATGCTTGGCAGTGTATATAAGTATAAGACTAAGGCAAAACACTCGATCAACACTCCTTGCTTGATTCATTTTATTCTCGAAGGTGGACAGTCAAAGTTGATCCCAAAATTCATAAGACCAATCAGGTTCTGATGGATTTGATATTGGAATGAATTCAACAAATATGAAGTAAATTGAAATATTTCAGGAACTTAATAATAAATCATTACCTGAAATTGGCAGTGTATTTTGGTTGCTCTTGCATGACTCGAAGCATGGAAATCAATTTCATCATGATTTGTTTCCAGCTCCAATTTCTCTGATTTATCATAGATGATTACTTACGCAACGAGGAAATACGGTTGAACGTAATTGGCTATTGCTTTACATCAGTCTAGAAACCCTCACCGAAAACATCCAATATTTTCATCAAAGCAGCAGCTACAGAAATCTAAATTGCATGCTTCTGAACAAATATTCTCTGTTCATTAAATGTGACTCAGGTGTTGCTGTGAAATCAACGCCTGAGGCTTCACAATAATGATTTTTCCAGGAGGAACCGGAAGGGTCATTGGCGGCCTCTGAGATTACCCTGAAATTGAATATAGCTTCCTCCCCCAAATTTTAATTGAATTGCCAAATTTGAGGCAATTATGTAGCAGTCAATGATTTCGAGAAACGTCTTATAGAGAACAAGCATGGAGGTAGACTTATTTTAAATACTCATTCGTCATAAAATATTCAATGGAAATATATTGGTCGATCTAAATATAGTGCTTACCCTATCTATGATAAATTGAGAAATTTTTGTTCTAAATTAACTATTTATTTTTCCTGAACCAGATAATTTCAGGAAAACATATAATCCGTTATAATATCAGACATAAGTTTCGATTTTCTGATGCTCATCAGTAATAACCTTATATAAATCATAGGTATTTTAATCCGAATACAATATTCATACTGTCAAATAATCTTATTCACATAAACAAACTAAACTTATCCACAGAGGCAGGAGAATTTCAAACACAGATGAAATTCACACTATTATTACTATATAACTTTATGACTATATGATTTTGTTGTAGAATATTGGTGTTCACTCTGCATAAACTATAATATCGCTTTTTGAAGAATTACTTGAATCGGTAAGAATGTAAACAAATAGAGAACTAAAAACAAATATTCAGAACCCTACAAACTCCCACCAATCTGTAGCATTCATACCGGAGAACTGTTCACAATTTACAAATCTCTTTGCAGCTCGATTACTCCAGGACACAAAATAGCAAACTTACTGTCTCTTTATCTTCAATGCAATCCATAACTAACATTTAGTTGAAGAACCCACTTGTCCAACAAATTCAGGGTCATTGCCTCTAAGCAAAAGACGATATATCCACCACTATGGTCTGGATCCCTTCTCATAGAGGTTTAGCAGGAAATGAAGCTGCAGATCAGTCCGTAAACCAAGTAAGAACCTCCGACCTCCCTGTGATCCATGTACAGCTTCAAACAGATCTCAAAACGACCATAAAGAAGTAAAGGTTTTCAAGACTGGTAGGCCCAATGAGATTGAACTGCAGATCAGTCCGCAAACCAAGTACGAACCTCCGATCCCCCTACGAACCATGTACAGCTTCATACAGATCTCAAAATGACCATAAAGAAGAAAGCTTTTCAAGACTGGTAGGCCCAATGGGATTGAGCCAATACAGGACTACAAACGATTCAGCCCAACATTAACAACCCATCACAAATTAAATTGAGCAGACGAGATAAAACAGTAGTCAGGAGAGTCCGAATTGATCATATCAGATTGACTCATAGCTACCTGATGACTTCAGAGCATCAGCCTAATTGCGAATACTGCCACAGTTTCCACCTAACTACTAAACACCTGTTATCCCGCTGTACGCATTATGAAAAATATCACCGTCGACATGGATTAAAAGAACGACTCCAAGATATCCTCAGCTCAAAAGACCAAATGGGAATTGTACTCAATTTCTTCAAGGAATGTCAACTCAATCAATCGAATATAGTCTTTCTTTGTCCTCATTGTTAAATAGTTGAAAACTAATAGAGTATGCTGCACGCTTTTTTTGACTTCTGTTTCATGCGGGTTTTGAAGATTATATTAAAGTGAAATAAGTCTTACTATTGAAATCTTTTATTAACATAAAATAAAATGAATTACTACGTAACACCGTTAGTAAATATCTTACGATATTTTCTATCTTACGATACACATTTTGTCAAGAAAGCACTGCTCTTAAAATTAAAAGTTTTAAATTTTTATCAACTGAAATATAATAATCGTAATGGTAATAATACTTGATTATAATATTAAGTAAAATATAATAATCAAAATAATATTAATACTTCGCTGTCTTTTCATTTTGATTATTATATTTCACTTGATAAAAAATTAAAATTTGTCATTTTATTTTTTTTTGTATCGTTAGAGATTGATTAAAGGTATTAATTACGCTTTAATTTATTTTATTTAATTTTATATTTTGAAAAATTAAAACCAAGAAGTTAAACATAAGTGGGCCAAAGGCAACTTTTCTAGCTAAAAATGAAATATAGGATAAATAATAATAAAAATAAGGATATTTATTAATATTATTATTATTATAATATGGCTTACATCAATAGTGCATATATGAAATATACTTTATTTGAAAGAAACTTAATGCGAGAAATGATACCAATTGCGAAGTTTACTGTAAAGAAAAATTTAGTGGCCATATAGGTAGAAGAGGTTGTAGGTTGGGATAGTCACAACTATTGTAGAAAGGAGGAGGAAATGTGCAAGTAAATTTGAACTTAATATAGAAAAAAATTGCTCGTGATGTTTCAAGTTTTGAACATGTAAATGAAGGTTGTGTTATCATTCATGATTAGAAAGAGTTATTCGATACAGTGGCGGAAAAATCAGTCATAAATCAATAGCGGTATGATGAAAGGAGAAAAATATTGGAAAACAAACTGACATAAATGAGTAGGAGGAGTATATTTCTGAATAACAGCCTAATACAGAAGGAAAAATTCTTTACATATATTACCACTAAAAAAATATTGACAATAATCCTGAGACTACTATGGCTCATATTTCATTAATTTACAACATTGTTTCGCCAATACTGTGCCATCTTGTGGTTAATATTTTGAACTCTAAATTTGCTGAAATTAGTGACGACGGGCTTTACGCAAGAAAAAGATATTGATTACAGTCAGCCATTTAATGATCTTTCTACAGATTTCAATATTTTAGATTATACGTATCAAATTCTTCTTTTGATAATAGTTTAGATCTCAATATTGCTAAGAATAAAATTGTTTGTGATAGAAATTTAGCTTATCAGCTAAATATAAACCTATGTTAGTTCGTTAATATGATAAATTTGTTACATATTTAGATCCATATTAATTGGTGTTGGGAATAACAAAAATGTAAGAGACAAGATAACTCTATAATGAAGAACTAAAATTTCTATGGTTGAATATTGATGTTCATTCTGTATGAGCTATAATCTCTTTCTTTTCAGTATAGCGTGAAGCAGGAACCATATAACCAATAAATTATGGTTTTCGTCTCTCGTTCCAGTGAGTTTCAATAATTCCAAGAAACATGATGTTTAACTCAAAAATACTAAGTTGAAAGTGTGGCCACGGAAAATTGAATCACAAAATTAATTTATATCAATATATTTATTGCTGTTTTATTGAACCCTGAAATCAAACAATATTACGTCATATAAAAATTTAATATTATCGAGTCAATATACTTTCAGTCAAGAAAGTAATATATATCAAGCATTAAGGGTTGTCGAAATTCCTTTCAACCTTAAGTTAGATCGATTGAATGTATAATATATATATATATATATATTATATATATCTATAATATTGTAGAATTTAAGTGTCCTCTGTTATATAAATTGTTTACAGTGCTCCATTTTGTCAATAATTCTTAAAACGTTTATCGATTTTTTCAATAGATGAAAATATCGAATGAAAATCTATCTCAAATAATGCATTTTAAATGGAGTTTACTTCTCAAACTATAATATAGAGTTTACGGTGAATCAGCTTCATAAAAAACACGTACGCTTGAGTGTTACAATAGACTCAAAAGCATTCACGATGTGTTGAAAAATTGAAAAATATTCTCCTGATGTTTAGTCAGGAATGTATTTAACTAAGTTTTATTCCAGGGACAACATTCCGAGCGCCGTAAGTCTTTCTTTTCACAATGTATTGCTTAGAAACGTCTTGAAAAATTTTTAAGTAGAGAAATATATTTCAGTTTCCGCGGTTGTCATTGGCATCGTTATTAAAATAACCCAAACTTTACATATTTCACAAAACGTTGAATCCAAGCACCCAGGTGTATTCCGTACTAATTTTCAGAAATCAGTAATGTAAAGATATGCAAATCATATATACAGGGTGTATATGAAAAGTGGCGAAAAAATTTAGGGGGTGATTCAGTGTCAAAAAATAGGGTGGGTCTTTCATATGAACTTAGTTTTTTGGAACCCCTCCTGCTTAATTACAGCCACCTAAATATGTATGTGACAAAAATCGCAAAATGATAAGTCAGATCAAAAAATAATTGTAACTGAATCAAAGTTAATCGAAATTAGTCAGTTTTCATAACAAAATGACAGCCGCTTACTAGATAAATTCTATTTTGGAAATAATCTCAGCCTCTACGACTCTCGCCATCCTGTTTATAATTTTTTTTTTCTCAAAAACCTTGAATTTTCCCAAGAAATTACCGGTGACCTTATTTGTTAAGAATGTATCCAATTATCCAAGGTAAATTTTTTTTATTCTAAAATATTATTGTGAATGCATACCAAAAGTTTGAAGAAGAACTTTCCACTCTACGTTCTGTACATTTTCTGTGACTGAGGTTTAAGGTCTACGCTTGAGTTCAGTTATTCTTTCCCCTTTTCATATATAGATAGTAAGTTCGCCCGATGTATGGAGTGTTTTTTTTCGAGTGATAGAACTTAAAATTGAAATAAAACAAATTTAAATTAAGATTGAAGCTAATTTTTTTTATTTTAAAAATAATTTTATGACATTTATGTTTTGAAAATAATTTCCGGCATATGTCCACCACGACTAGCTCTGAGAAACCGCATTCGACCAGACCAATTTTGGAACAATTTTTTGAGTAATTCAGGCTTTATTTAGTTAATAACACGAAATATGTTGGCTTCCAAAGCGTCTATCGTTTCTGGTTTATCAGCATAAACCAATGACTTGACATAACCCCAAAGAAAATAATCCAGTGTAGTTATGTCGCATGATCTTGGAGGCCAATTAATTGGACCATTTTTTCAGAAATAATTGTATCGCCAAATCTTTCTTTCAATAAATCAATTGTTACGGTAGCAGCTTGAGTGGTAGCATCATTTTGTTGGAACCAAACACTTCTGAGTCGATACCATTCAAATTTTGAAACAAATAATCATTGATAATCGATCTCTAACGAGCACCATTCACTGTAACATTAGCTCCACCGTCATTTTCAGAGAAATATGGACCAGTGATGACTCTAGCGTGTGAAGTACACCATACAGTGCATTTTTCAGGATGCAACGGAACCTGCAGAACTTCTTGAGGATTGTTTTCACTCCATATATCTCAATTTTGCTTGTTTACATAGCCGTTCAACCAGAAATGAGCTTCATCACTAAACACAATTTTACAATAAATAAAAAGGGGATCAAATAATGTATACAATTGAAACAAATTGTAGAAATTACTATGTTTTACTACTAATAAAAAAATATTTTACACATTTTCTTGTAACTCGAGTTTCGGGAAATGAACTATCCCATCATCAGACAACTGAAGACCTAACAGTGGTACAGAGGTATTTAAACAAAAGTGATAAATATTCTGAATATTTCAATAGATAAAACCTAATAGTGGTACAGAGGTTAACAAGCGGAACGTGATAAAAACCCGGTTAAAAAAGAGGGGCCTTCTAACAGATATCGGAATGTCGGCAATTGACAAAGAAGGTTATTAAACAGATAGTACCCAAATATCTCAAATAATTTTTTGGGGTTACATAGCTCCGTACAGTTATTTATTATTTTTACGTTATTTTTTTGTACATCTCAAATATTTGGATTTACATAGCTCCATACAGTCATTCATTATTTTTTAAATTAGTTTTATTGTGAACAAATTTGAAAATTTTAATAATCAAGTTTCTTTTCATTTGAATCTACATGTTAAATTTTCTCAAGATTTTCTTTTGTCGAAAGGAATTACTAATTTCTAAAGAATGAGTGGCAAAAGTTGAATTTTTGTTTACTTTTCATTAAATTAATTTTATGTTCGTTGAAAAAGGTTTTAAACAGATGTTACTTTTTGAATATCTCGAATATTTTTGATTTACATAGCTCCGTACAGACATTCATTATTTTTACATTATTATTATTGTGAACTAATTTGAAAATTTCAACAGATTCTAGATAATCGAGTTTCTTCCCTTTTGATTCTACATGTAAAATTTTAAGATTATCTATTGTGGGAAAGGAATGACCGTTTTCTAGACAATGAGTGGCAAAAGTAGAATTCTGTTAATTTTTTATGAAACTCATTTTATGTTCGTTGAACCTCGTCTTGAAGGAACGTCCTGTTTGTCCTATATATTTATTACTGCACGTAGAACAAGATAACTCATAAACTCCTGATTTGTGTATGTTTGGAGTAGGGTTCTTTGCGTTAAAAAATACCGATGATAACTTGTTTTGCATGTTGAAGGCAATATTGACATCTGAATTTGAAAAACTATTGGCCACTTTTTGACTTATGCTACCAAAGTACGATAGAGAAATGAATTTTTTATTTTCTTCAGTATTTATGATAGGATAAATTTGGCTCATAGCTATTTTAGATACTTTCTGTCGAATTAGATTATCTATTATAATGGGGTTGAAACCGTTGTTCGCGGCTATTGATTTTATAATTTGGACTTCAGCTTCGCGGTCATTTTTTGATAAGGGTAATGCGAAGGCTCTATGGATCATCGATTGATACGCTGATATTTTTTTGAAAATGGCTGATTGGAATCAATAGGAATACATAACTCTGTCAAGAAAGTACCGGGAATTTTCAATTAAAACAACATTTTTACATTTAATCGTCAAAATTTATTGGGTCACCTTCAAAATAGGCTCCATTTGCTCCAATACATCTATGCCAACGGCACTTCCAATTATCGAAACATTTTTTATAGGCGCTTTCCGGGATGGACTTTAGCTCTCGCGCCGAATTTTGTTTTATGGCTTCAATCGACTCAAAACGGGTGCCACGAAGGGGCAATTTTAGTTTTGGGAAGAGGAAAAAGTCGCAGGGAGCCAAATCCGGCGAATACGGTGGTTGCTGAAGCACGTTTGTTGAGTTTTTGGCGAGAAAGTCAGTCAAAATCGTAGCTCGGTGAGAAGGCGCGTTATCGTCCCATAGTAATCACCCATAGTAAAAATCGGCACGCACTCTGACATCGACTGACTTAATCAGCTGTTGCAAACACACTAGTTGACAGATCCCGCTCAAGCTTGGCATAGTAATTAAGGACAGTGCTACCAACCTAGGAAAAAAAATTTTTACCTGCCTCATTGCCCCGCCAGATTTAAATCGATAATTCCCGGTACTTTCTTGACAGAATGTATATCAGTGGATGTGGGTTTTCTGAACACGTTGAATTCTATTTTTCTATTTGAGTGTGATATCGAGAGGTCTAAAAATGTAATACTCTTCTTCGATTCTTTTTCTAATTTGAATTTAATTTTTGGGTGAATATTATTCAAGAACTTCAAAAATTGACTCAGTTGTCTGGATGTTCCGGAGATACACGTGAGAATATCGTCTACGTATCTATACCAGAAATGAATATTTACAGATAGTTTCGAATTGAAGATTTTATTTTCTATTTCTGACATGAATATGTCTGCAAGGAGTGGACTCAGTGGTGAGCCCATAGCTAGGCCGTTTAATTGTTCGTATATTTTATTATTAAATTGAAAATAGTTTTTGTGCAGGCATTGTTCTAAAAGGGCAATGAAATCACCGTGTATCACGGGATTTACATGTGATTTTTCAAGATTTTCTGAAGCTAAATGAATGCTATCATTTCTCGGTATATTTGGAAACATATTATCCACATCCAGGCATACTAGGTAGGAATTATTTGGTAAAGAAAAATTTTTTAACTTCGTTGTTAATTCTGTGGAATTTTTTATTGTGTATTTCGGAATGAAATTAGTAAGCTTTTCAAACATTTCATTTAATTTTTTCTCTTTTTTATAGGTAGGGCTAATAAAGGAAACGACTGGGCGAATTGGTGCATCTTCTTTGTGAGTTTTTATTAGACCGTAGAGTTTTGGTGGGCTAGGATTCATATTTATGAGATGATAATTTGATTTGAATAAGGAGAGGTCTGACAAAGTTTTTCCCAATGATTTTTAAATTTTAGTCGTCGGGTCAACGGGAGTTTCTACGATATCTTGATTTTTAATGAAATCATTCATTTTTTCTATGTACTTCGATCTAGAAAGGATAACTGTGGCATCTGATTTATCTGCTTTTGTGACGGTAAGATCATCGGATTGAATTTTTTTCTTTTATGGATTTGATTGTATTCAAAATATTATTGTTAGTTATGTTTCTGTTGTTTCTAAGGGTTTTTGAAATTTTTGAGGTAATTTTATCCACCTCATCCGTATATTTAAGTGCAATTGTGGACTCTACAGTAAGATATTCAAAAAGTAACATCTGTTCAAAACCTTTTTCAACGAACATAAAATTAATTTAATGAAAAGTAAACACAAATTCAACTGTCGTCACTCATTCTTTAGAAATTAGTAATTCCTTTCGACAAAAGAAAATTTTACATGTAGATTCAAATGAAAAGAAACTTGATTATTAAATTTTCAAATTCGTTCAAAATAAAAATAATTTAAAAAATAATGAATGACTGTATGGAGCTATGTAAATCCAAATATTTGAGATGTACAACAAAATAACGAAAAAATAATGAATAACTGTACGGAGCTATGTAACCCCAAAAAATTATTTGAGATATTTGGGTACCATCTGTTTAATAACCTTTTTTGTCGATTGCCGACATTCCGATATCTGTTAGAAGGCCCCTCGTTTTTAACCGGGTTTTTATCACGTTCCGCTTGTAAACCTCTGTACCACTATTAGGTTTTATCTATTGAAATATTCAGAATATTTATCACTTTTGTTTAAATACCTCTGTACCACTGTTAGGTCTTCAGTTGTCTGATGATGGGATAGTTCATTTTCCGAAACTCGAGTCACAAGAAAATGTGTAAAATATATTTTTATTGGTAGTAAAACATAGTAATTTCTACAATTTGTTTTAATTATGATCAACTACCAAATAGTAACGGCTGAAACAATTCAGTATAATGTATACAAATTGAACATTTGGACTAATCATTCTTTATGTTTTCAGGGAGTAAGCTCAGAAACCCGGCATAGAAGACTTGGTCATATTAATAATAATTATCTACAGCCAAAATAGTAGATGAATCAACTACAGAAGCCAGAATAGAGTCAATAAATTGTGAAGTATGTTGCAAAGGAAAACAGGCCTGGTTACTATTTCCAAAAGAAGGATCTCGTGCAAAAAATGTTCTTGAAATTATTCACAGCGATTTATGTGGGCCAATGAAAACCAGTTCATTAGGAGGAACAAAATATTTCCTCACCTTAAAGGACTGATTCATTGACTTAGAAAACTATGGACGAGGTATTCGAAAAATTCAAGACCTTCAAAAGCTTGGTGGAAAATCAGCAGATCACCAGAATTAAGGTGCTGAGAAGCGATAATGTGACCGAGTATTGCAATAAAGATTTTGATAGATACTTGCAACATTCCGGCAACATTGATCAAACAAGCAATAGCCACGCTCCTGAACAAAACAAATTGGTTGAAAGATTTAACAGAACGCTTGTTGAAAAGGCGAGATGTCTTTTGTTTGATGATGATGATTTAAGTAAGTCTCTTTGGGCCGAAGCTTGCAATATGGTTTGTTACTTAAAGAATTGTTCTGCTAGTTCAGATATACCAAAAACGCCTTATGAACTGTGGACGGGAAGAAAACCGAATCTTGGCCACTTGATTCCATATGGAAGCACAGTGATGGTTCACGTGCCTAAGATAAATAGGGAGAAATGGGACCAAAAATCAGTAAAGAATACATTGGTAGGATACAACGAGACAACGAAGGGTTACAGGTACTTCAACCCAGTCAGTAGAAAGGTTATCGTCAGCTAGGTGTTACCATTATTGAACGAATACTGAAAAACACAGAAGAATCATCTCAGAAACAAATTTCAGAAGAGAATCCAGCTTCAGTGGGGGAAGAATCTGAATCATGTTCTTCCGAAACAGATGTAACTTCACCACATGATATTGATTCATCTTATGTTGAATATATTCCTGACCAACTGCTAGACAATCAAGTAGAAACGGGTGTACGGAAATCTCAGAGAGAACCAAAGAAGAAAAGGCTTAAAGATTTCGTCAACTACTTCAATGGTTCATCCTATCTGATGGAATTCCAGAATCAATAGAAATTCCACAGACAGTGAGCGACGCGCTTTTAGAACTAAGAGCAGATAAGTGGATGCAAGCTATGAATGAAGAGATCCATTCTTTCCATGAGAATGACACATTGAAGCTCGTGAATCCACCAGACCGCAGTACAGTGCTAAAGTGTAAGTGGGTTTTTAAAGTGAAGAGTCATCGTGAAAATGAAAAGAAGTTCAGAGTAAAGCTTGTAGCCAAAGGTTATACACAGAAAGAATGCATTGACTATCTATAGTAAAACCTTTACTCCAACGTTTAGACTTTTATTACGATAAGCCGTTGGATTAAATCTAAAATTTATACACTTAGATGTGAAAACTGCATTTCTTAAAGGTTTTTTGAAAGAAAACGTTTTAGTAGAACAGCCCTAGGGGTTTATTTCAAAGGAAACCCTTATATGGTTTTCAAGCTGAAGAAAGCGATGTATGATTTGAAGCAGGCTAGTCAGGCATAGAATGAAAGAGTAGGCAATGTTTAATCAGAAATCGGTTACAAAAAATCAAAATATGGATAAATTGTCTGTTATCGCTCTGTCTGTATTTAGACGATTTCTTTGTTTTTTTTTCTGCGGACCAAAATGAAGTTGATTTTATTTATGAAAATCGTAATCATAAATTCAAAGTTAAAAATGTAGATGAAGCAAAACAATGTCTAGGAATTAGAGTAAGGACAACATGAAATAAAAGAGTAGACAATGTTTAATCAGAAATCGGTTACAAAAAATCTAAATTTTAACCATATTTGTATATAACGCAAAATATGGATGAATTGTCTGTTATCGCTCTGTATTCAGACGATTTCTTTGTTTTTTTCTGCGGGCCAAAATGAAGTTGATTTTATTTATGAAAATCGTAATCATCAGTTCAAAGTTAAAAATTTAGGTGAAGCAAAACAATGTCTAGGAATTAGAATAAGGACTAATTGATTATTGTTATTGTAAACTTTTGTTAAGTGGGGATCTTGTGAATGTACACCAAAAGTTTGAAGAAGACCTCCTCACTATACGTTCTGTACATTTTCTGTGACCGAGATTTGAGTTCAGTTACTCTTTCTCCTTTTTATATATAGATAGTAAGTTCGCCCGATGTACATGCAATGTGGAAATATATTCTTTAGTAAAACCACGTGTTGATTTATTCACAAACAGAGTTATTATAAAATAACCACCAATTTAATAAACAACAAATATGAATATGGAAAAAAGTTTCTTGCGAAAGAAGGTTTCGATGTGACTTTTTCTACCCCTTTCAATCAAGAACACCACCAAAAATTTTTTGAGTGCCTTCTCGCATGCATAATATGTCTGCTCAATTTTATTCTTGTCACTTTTTTGATTTTCATGAAAAAAATTAATAATAATAATAATTAATAATAATAATTAGGCAAGGAGGGCTCAAATAAATAAAATTCATATGAAAGACCCACCCTATTTTATAACAAGGAATCACCCCCTAAATTTTTTCGCAACTACTTATATACACCCTGTATATTCGGGATATAAAAAGCCTTCTGCAAGGTAATGTGAAATTGGAGCAACAGGAAATTCAATAAATATAACCCTACTTACAAGATTTTGATCGGCTCTTGTGTAGGTTTTATTACAATTTTATCCGACTTCAGTCGTAAGAAGTGTGTTCTACAGGTAAGGCAAACTCAACAAGATAATAGAAACACCTCAGTAACAATCGTTTCAACTTTTCAGAAGTTATTCCGTGTAAAACGAACGTTGTTATCTCCAAAAAGCGAAAAAATAAACTAAAATTCTTTATTCGATATAAGCCAACTGTCCAAAACATTTGTGCATCGGCGCTAATACCGACATACTATAAAATAAAAGCATCGCTGGTCGAACATTTCTGCAACACAAAAGCGCAACAAAAATGAGGGATATGGAATTAATTTTTATAAATTGTGATTTTCAAATCAGAAACGTGACATATTAAAAAGTTCTGTTTCCAATAAATATTTGTTGAGTAAGTTCGTTCAATACTCCATTTTACCAAATATATTGATTTTTCGCAAACCACTTGATGAAACATTTTGGATATTGATAATGTGAATAAATCACTTGGCTGAAGTTTCACGAAAGTTTAATTTTTTTGTTGTTGAGATATATGTTCCGGGTTTCAACCGATTTTCAGAAATAAAGAGAATTTACTTAACTAATAATTGAAATATTTTTCGGACAACAGATGGAAGTGACGGGATTTTTTTATTTAAGGTTGATAACATTTATTTATAATTGTTGAAGGTATTTGATTATTTTCGAAGGCACTTGTTATTAATAAGTAATAACAAGTGCCATTGAAAATAAGCAAATACCGTCAACAGGTTCAGCTTACTGTTAACAACCTCAAATAAAATCCCGTCACTATCTTCTGTTGTCCAAAGAATATATAAATTGTTATGTTGAGTAAATTCTCCTCATTTCTGAAAATGGGTTGAAACCCGTATGTCAACTTCAAATGTGTCAATGTCAATATCAAAACAGATTTAATCTGTTACAAATTATTTTGAAATTAAAATTTTAGGAGACTAGCAGATTTAATCTGAAATTCAAAGTTTGTAATAATCCTTCTATCATGTAAAAAACCGCTTATTTTTATTTTATTTTATATATAATATATAAGTATATTAGGTTTTGAAATAAAGAAATTCATTCTACAGTTTCCAGTGGTTTAACCAAGGCCATAAAGTGCCTCACAAACTTGTTGTGTTTTTTGTGGTTAGCCTAGAACATAAAGTACCTTGGATATTAGATGTAACTAGTTTGAATGTGCATCAAACAGAGATTTCAGAAGTTGTATGGGTAAGTTTATTTATTGTTATTTGATTTCTTCTTTTGAATGTGAAATTGAACTGACCTTATCTGAATTCTTGTTATTTTTGAGGATGAGCTGCATGTTTTTGAGAGATTTTGAAGTAACTTTTTTCAATATTTAATTATCTCAAATATTTCAAATAAATTAGTACTGGAGAAGTTCTTTAATTTATGTTTTGTATTTTTGAACAAGATTTAGTATTCATAAATATAAAATCAGAAACAAAACATTTTGTCACAAGCAGACATGTGCACCACTCCTGTCTGAATAGTTCAGGTGCACATGCTTGGAACGAAACATTCAATATTATTTATTTTTTAATTTTAATTAACAATTTATATTTGTTGGGTTTTCTATCCCATTCGATATTGTATAATGAATTTTGAATTTATACGTCTATTAAATATAAGCAGTGCTTATAAGACATTAATTTCATTCTAAAGGTTTTCAAATTTGTTTTTTAATTGAAAGTTTAGGAGACTAACAGATTAAATCTGTTTTGATATTCAAAGTTTGTAATAATCTCTCTGTTAAGTAAAGAACCGCTTCTTATTATTTTATTCTATATATGTCAACGACCAAAAGTTTAACTTTTTTTGAACTTAAGCCAAGTGATTTATTTACCTTCATATTCTTTTTAAACAGTGTTTTCTAAGGTATTCATTCAATTTGATTCTAAACAGTTTTTAAGAAATATTATAGAATCAAAATTTGAAGCAAGGTCTAACAGAATTACTCTGTTTGATATTTAGAATATTTAAAGAATTATTCTTATGTATTATTTTCGAGAAATAGACCTAAGAATCTATTCTGAAGACATAGGGTTACTTCGAGTTACAGCTCCCATCTACTTTCAAAATTGGACTCCATTAACTGGAATGTCTTCATTCTATAATTTCATATAATTTCATGAATCAAGCGTACTTTGTTTATTTTTTATTATAGCGAGACGCTCTATAACAAAATGTTCAGGATTCGTGTTCTGCTTGGAATTTGCATTTTTGATTATCTCCTAATGCTTATCTTTCTAAATATTCCCTAAAAAAGGTCCGTGATATGTAACATGTTCACCGCAGTTTGGTTTTAGATTTCGATTAATATACGTGTCTTTTCCTTATCTCTTTCGTCGAACGTGATTCTTAGTATTATTTTTATATTTGCGATTGAGTTCTTTCAATTGAAATAAAATTAAAATGAATTATAGTGCAGACCCCTGACAAAGGGGGTTGTTCAACATCCCAAGTGACATCAGTGAAGACCTCAATACATTAGTGGAAAAGGATTTCGACACTATGGATAGACGACGCTCGAAGCCTATAAATTACCTCTCGTTGAGTTCGTTGCATGATAGAGTTACTCAAGGATCTTCTTTAGCACAAAGTAACAGTACAAATTCGTCGGTGATTGAGGAAAATTCTATTTCTAAGAATATCTTTCAATCACCTTCCGGCAACTCTTCTCGAGAAAAAGTCTTCGCTAGATACGGCTTGACAGATATCGGTCAATTCATTGTTGATGTAGAAAGTAAAGATAAGAATATAGGTGATTTGCATGTCATGTCAATCGGCAAAATAATACATAAAAATGAAAATTCTATTGCAAATGGCATTATATATATGGATAAAAATGGTAAAAATCGCATAATAATCTCATTTGGAACATATTTAGGTGCAAGTAAAATTTTTGATAGATAATCATTTAGAGGCATTTATTCTCAATTTTCTCATACGTAGGGTGTCATACAATCCATTGATTTAGGTATAACAGATGAGGAATTAGAAACTCATATTGAGCCTCTTACAGGAAGTGTTTTCAAACTTCTAGAAGTAAAGAGACTTGTAAAGAAAATCGTTGAAGACGATGGTTCTCTGGAGTTGTTTTTAAATAAGTAGTGTCTTCATTACGTTCAAGGGTCAAACGTTACCGGACAGGGTAGTGATTTTCAGTTGTGCTCGCGAAGTTTTTCCCTATGTTCAGAGAGTCGTTCAATGTAAATAATCCCTTGGATTTGGCCATGAAGACAATTGATTTAGGAGCAATCAAATGTGGTGGACCTCACGTTTTGGAGAAATGTGAATCAGATAACCCCCTTTTGTGTCAATTTCAAGGGAAGCCATTTATCTAATGATAGTAAAAAATGTCCTAGCTTTGAAACTCATCGTAAAATAAAACGAAAAATGACAGTAGAAAATGTGGCGCATAAAGACGCTGTCAAATCAATTGAAAATAGCTTTTCTATCACAACAACCTCAATAGTGGAGCCCAAAAATACAAATTCTTTACCTTCAAAAAATGATAAACATTTCCCTCTTTTCAAAATTAAGAAGTTGATTTTTCTGCTTCAAAACCACATGGAAATTGTAAAACCATTCCCTTCCACCGTAAAAAATGGAAGGTGCCTAAAAAAATATTGGGTCTTGTTATTCTTCTCAGAATGACGTTTCAGACGTTACTTGGCTTATCAACATTATATTTCACGTGGTTGTGACTATCTTAAAAGATTTCAGTGGTTCTGCTCAGATAAATTCTGAAAATGTTTCAAACGAAGATTTTATAAAAAATAAAATAGAAGAACTTCTCAATGGATCGTGAAGTAAAAATCCTCCGATGGAATTCTTGATCAATTATGGCAAATAAAAGCAATTTGGAAATTTTCATTACTCGAAATAATGTAGATAATCAATGGACTTTGAATTCAGAATTATTTATTCTGGCTTCTACAATATACATTGAAACTAAACACAAAAACTGCCAAAATGATATCCTTATATATAATCAATTAAAAATATTTTTCAATGTCTCGGAAAAAACTTTTTTATATCCCGACATGAAACGTATTAATACAAGTGTATCAACAAAAACTATATATGTATGTATATTAACATACAAATACAAGAAAATCCACTATTCCAAAATTATCTAAAATTCTCAAAATGAAGGATCAAATAAAAATAAAGAGAATTCCATCTTGTGATATATTTGCATCTAAATTCAGTATATTTCTGAAGAGGTGTGGAGACCGAAACAGCTATCAAATGTTGGAACTCCCGTTCATTTATTTTTATTTAATCCTTTATTTTGAGAATTTAAGATAATTTTGAAAGAGTGATTTTCTTTTATGTTGAGATACATACTAATATAGTTTTTGTTAATACATTTGTGTTAATACGTTTCATGTCAGGATGTAAAAAAGTTTTTTCTGAGGCATTGAAAAATATTTCACATTGATTATATATAAGGATATCATTTTGATATTTTTTGTATATAGTTTCAATACATATTGTAGAAGTAACATTATATAATCTGTATTTAAAGTCATTTAAATTTTTCCTCTATAAAGTATTGACTCACATTCAAATTGATTTTCAAATTATGAAATAAATTCATATGATGGAATCTAAATATCCACAAAATATTCCTTAATTATATATTATTCTTGAAATTAAGGTTATTTTTCTTATCATAGGACATTATTTGGGGTGAGTAATTTTTGTTGTTTTTCTGTGTTTCGAGTACAGATGGTTATAGTTTAAACCTAAAAACACGTCATGATCATGTCTACATTAAAGCTTACTTCGAGTTTATTCGTTCCACGTTTTATCTTATTTGGTGAGTTAAATTTTGATCTTGTGATATATTTGAATATGAATTCAACACTTTTCTGAAGAGGTCTAGAGACCGACATAGCTATCAAATGTTGAAATTCTCGTTCAATTATTTTATTTTAGATAATTTCGGAATAGTGGATTTTCTTGTATTTGAATGTTAATATACATACTTATATACTTTTTGTTAATACATTTGTATGAATACTTCTGCTTCTGAAGGATCTTTATAGAAGATCTAGGAGTATCAGGATAATAATAATAATATTACGTTTCATGACGGGATGTAAAAAAGTTTTTTTTCCCAGAAATTGAAAAGTATTTTATATTGATTATGATTATATATGAGTTTATTAACTTGATTGTTTTTTATATAGTTTCAACATATATTGTAGAAGTTAAAATATATAATTCTGAATTTAAAGTCATTTAAATTTTACGTCTATCCAGTATTGACTCACATTCAAATTGATTATTAAATTATGAAATAAATTCATATCGAGTCTTAATTTCAACAATATATTCCTGAATTATTTATTATTTTTGAAATTCTGGTTATTTTATCATGGGACGTTATTTGGGGTGAATAATTTTTGTTATGTTTTTCTGTGTTCCGAGTACAAATGTTTATAGGTTGAACTTAACAACACGTTGATCATTTCTGTTTCATTTTGGATACTTTAAAGCTTACGAGACATTGAAGAATATTTTATATTGATTATATATAAGGATATCATTTTGATAGTTTTTGTATATAGTTCCAATATATATTGTAGAAGTTATAATAACATATATAATTCTGAATTTAAAGTCATTCAAATATTTCTCCTATCGAGTATTGACTCGATTGATTTTTAAATAATGTGGATATTTGTTTAGTCAGCGAAACATGGTTATCTCCTCATTCCAAGTTTACTTTACAAGATTGTATTATAATATATTTCAAAATGACAGAATAAATTATATGGAGGAGTGGAAATTTTTACCAAAAAATCCATTACCTTCGGATATGTGGATTTTCCTCTATTCAGAGGCGTAGAAGGTAAAGCAGTAGCGGTTAAGTTAAAAAATGGTTATAAACTGTTTCAATATTCGATTTATATTCCTTTCAATTCAAATATTGTACAGGATGAATGGAACGTAATTTTGGCTCTTTACATGACAATTCCGTGGTTAAAGGGGATTTCAATCTACACCATTCAGCTAATTTCTCACTTCAATGGAGAAATATTACTTCTTTTGAATAAATGACTGATCTTCATCTAGGTTAACGCCTCCTTCAGAGAAAATCAGCTGTGGACCTTACTTTTGGTCCGAGATAATTGATTATATTTTGTAACTGGTTTGTCCTATATGACACATTGGGATCTTATCATTTTGCTACCATATTTGATCTTTATCTAGGACTTATTTAAGAGGTCTCTAGAAGTTCGTTGAGATTATTCAATTCAAAAAAGACCATTGGCAAAACTTTTTGATTTCTTGCAAAATTTCTCGTTTTCATTTTCTAGTGGAAACACAATTTTGAACTACGAACTTTTCAGGAACAGTATCCCAAAATATTCTTTTAAATTTGCCCCCAAATTCAACAAGCATTAGTGGAATGCAGATTGTGAATTAGCAGTAAAAAATAAAAAAATCGCGTATCGTTCATATGTACTATCTTCAACTTTGGAAAATTTTTCAAATTACAAATAAAAGAAGCCTTGTACACAAACGTTATAAAAGAATTAAGCGTGATAGTTGAAGAGCTTTTTGCTCTTCTATGAAAAACATACCCCTACCTCGTTAATATGGGACAAGAGAAAAAAACTTGACAGTAATCAAACAATTTCACATACTAGTATTGAAGGCGATTGGTCTGAAAATTTTTCCCCGAAATTAACTCCTGCTTGTACACATAATAAATTAATTGAGTTACCTCAAATCCAAAATTCCGATATGATATTATATGTCACCCATTCACCATGCCTGAATTAAATTCTATTATTTAAGACATGATATAATGCATTAGGTCATGCCCACATCAAAAAATACAGTAATATTGAAAAAATCACACAGTAGTTGGTGAAAGAGATAACAAAAATATAAATAATATAATTGGGTTAATAACCCAATGTGTCGGAAGCAACTCCTTAGTGCTGTGAAAGCATTTTTTAATTAACATAGAATTAATTCTTTCCATGAATATTTTACCATCTAGCGATTTCAACTCCCTCGGGAGATGATTGTACAAAGAAATACCCGAAAAAGTTGGGGGTGGACCTATATTTACTTGTGTAATGCCATGGTATGCATACAGTACTATTGTGCCGTGTCTGATATTGATGAAAGTCAGAGCATTTCATTAAGTTGTTGATATTAGCCTTCACATGCAAGAGACAATTCGAAATGTAGATGCATGGAAGTGCAAGAATGTGGAAGTTCCTGAATGTCGGCCTACAGAATTCTTGAGGGCTCAAATTGAAAATCAAACGAATGATTTTTCTCTGAGCAATGAAAATTCATTCACCACCAGAGGACGCGACTCATAAAACTATTTAAATATTTAAATATTATTTATTATTTTATTTTTTATATACCTTCTATCAAGAATTAACCTCTATTTATGTTATCATAAAACTACATTATATTTGAGATGACAGCATCCATCAACGTATAATCCAAGAAATTTGATGCATTCAACGGACTCCAGAGATACGCGAGTGGCGCATCCGAGATTTGACGAATTAAGTCTTATTCACATTCTCCATGAGTGAATTTTTCTTACACCAGTCATAAAAATTTTGGATCAGTAGTTCTCATTTAGATATTAATTCCTCCAGGCTAGCTTTAATGGCCAACGAGGTGTCGTCCGCGAACAGAATCAAAATGCACCCAACAAGTTACTCAGGCAAGTCGTTAATAAACAAGAGAAAAAGGAGTGGTCCCAGGAGCGATCCTTGAGGGAAACCAAGATTATTATTGTATTCATTGGAAGATTGTTCGTTGATTTGGACAAATATGTAACGATTCGAGGAACTACTCAGAATCTATCTCAAAAACATGCCTCTAAAACCAATATGATAAAGTTTGTCGGCAATAAATTTATGCTGAAAGCAATCAAAGGCACGGGAAAGATGAAAAAAGACACTTGCAACGTATGCACCCCGATCCAAGCTCTCGTAGACAAATTCAATAAATTCAATACAAGTATCCAGGGTGGACCTACCAATCCTAAAACCGCGCTACTGATTCGATAAGATGGAAAATTTGGTCAGAAATCCGTTCATACGATAGTGGACTATTTTTTCAAAGACTTTAGATATTTGGCTCTGTATACTGGAATGACCCGGGTCAGTTTAAGTATAGATGGAAAGATACCTGAAGAAACGGACGAGTTCATGCGATAAGCCACGTGTTCCGATATATTATTGGCAATCGACTTCAGTACTCTTACCGAGATGAGATCAGCACCACGCAACCACCATTTCTCAAGCCACGCACAACAGACAGAATCTCATCAGGTGTTACAGGAAAAAAATATAAATTATAGTTTAGTTATTTCTGGGTTGTGCAAGTTCTCGAAATGGTTTTACCTCCGTAAAATGTCTCCCGAATGTTCAGCCAAACGAGCATGAAATGCGTTCACCATTCACAATTAGAGATATAGCTCTCATACTTTTACCTTTACCAAGTAAACGATTGACAAGATTCCAGACAGTTTTATTGAGGTTATCAGATGTATTGATGATGTTTCTGTTATAGTCTAATTTAGTGCGCTTAATCAATTAAGAATATTCAGCCTTTGCATATTTGTAAATTACTTGCATGTCTATTGGTTTTCAATTCTTAACGAGCCAGTGGAGATTTCTCAGATGCTTTCTGGCCTCAAGAATATTAGCATTAATCCATGCTGTCCTGTTACTGAATAATTGTGTACCTTTTTCAATGAACAAGCTAAATTTATGATCGATTTCGGTATGTCGACAAAATTTTGGAACTTATTATCAATTGAATAACAATCGTCTGAATATTTGATTGAGTCGGTCTTTACTTGGAGAAACTCATTTTAATTAAAAAAAATATATATGAGACAGTAATTTATTTACACAAAAATGTCTGATGGTATTCAGTGTAACCGAGTTTAAATACGTTGTTAGGTACGTGACCAAATAATGAAAGCACAAGTCATAAAAAACTCTAGGTGTTTATTGGAGTTTGCCACTAAAAATGCCAATAAGGAAAGATATTCAGTAATGGAGACTTATCAACATCTGTTTGTTCATTCAAAGGGATTTTACGGGAATTATACCTGTTGATTTGTTCGATATTTATTGTTTTTTATGTAGGTACTAAGGTTATTAATTGTCTTAAAAGCCGCATTATAATTGAAACAACTTTTGAAATATTTAGCAATATTTTCAGATAATCCATTTTAATTCCATTTTCTTTTGTTTATTGGATGCCATTCTGTCTATAAGAAAGGGGTTGCAACCGTTGTTTGACGCTATTTGTTTAATAATATTTAATTTTTTCAAAAAGTTATCTGAATTCAAAGGGACATTCAATAATCTATGAATAAAACTAATAAAATTATATGCTGACATCTTTTGGTTGATGGGGTGATTTGAAGTTGTATGTATTGTGATGTCTGTATGTGTGCGTTAGTGAAAAATACTAAAATCATGTAAACTATTTAGTCTAATTTAGACTAAATGATTCACATGACGCCCTCAGGCCAAAATGAAGATGCCAGTACCTGCGATAGGAATTCCGACGGAAAAGATATCTTGAATGATGAATAAATATTTTGTTCTTTGGAATTCAACTTTTTGCAAGACAAATCAGGAATGCTGGTGTAAAAAAATATTATGAAGTCCTCAACTGAGGTTGAAGTACAGAGCCTGGATACATGGACATATGATAATTTTATTTCAGAAACACTCACGAATGCACTGGAATTCAAGGAGCCAAAAATCTGTTCGTAAGATTTTCTAAGCATATTAAAATTGAGCTTAGTTGAAGATATATTTGTTATTTTAAGTTCTGTTTTAAAATTAGATTTCTTTCTATATTCAACTAGCCTCCAATTATCTGCATCAGTAGAGGATTGTGTTCTTTCATTATCGTTAATGATAAACTCCGCAGCAGTTGATGCAAAAGATTCCGAAAGGGTCCCTCGGAAGTAATTCAAAGACTGCTCCTGGGTTTGACAATATTCAATATATCATGTTATTTAACTTTCTCAGTAGTGCAAAATGTAAACTCTTAAATATTTTAAACGAAATTTTGCATACTGGAAATATTCCAGATGATTGGAGAACTTACATCGTCATTCCAATTCTGAAAACAAACAAAAATCAATCATCTTCCGATTTTTGCAGATCCATATCAGTGGAATCTTGTGTTCTGAAAAGATTCGAAAGAATTCGCGTAGAGTGGTGGTTGGAATTCAATAATTTATTTCCTCGAATTCTGTACTGCTTCCGCAAATGTCATAGTACTATGACAGTATATGTTATTTGGTACCGGGAATTATCGATTTAAATCTGGCGGGGCAATGAGGCAGGTAAATTTTTTTTTTCCTAGGTTGGTACCACTGTCCTTAATTACTATGCCAAGCTTGAGCGGGATCTGTCAACTAGTATGTTTGCAACAGCTGATTAAGTCAGTCGATGTCAGAGTGCGTGCCGATTTTTACTATGGGTGATTACGTTGAGCAAAGAATTTGTTTAAAGTTTTGTGTTGCAAATGAATTTTCGTGTGCCGATGCATTGAAAATGTTGCAAAAGGCCTTTGGTTATAATGCTCTATCGAAAACTCGTGCATATCAGTGGTACAGAGCCTTCAAGGACGGTCGTGAAGTGGTCGAAGACTTGCCTCGTTCGATCGAAGATACCTTCGATAAAATTAAGGAAAGGGTGCTGGAAAACCGTCGTACCAGCTTGAGAGAGATAGCACATGATCTTAAGATATCCCACGAGTCCGCACGTACGATTTTGATTGATATTTTGGGCATGAGAAAGGTGGCCGCACGACTCGTACCGAAAGACCTGAATTTTCTTCAAAAACGTCATCGCGAACAGCTTGCTTCAGATATGCTGGATCGCTGTAATTCCGATTCTACATTCATGGAACGCATTATAACTGGTGCTGAGACCTGGGTCTACGAGTACGATATGCAAACAAGCCAGCAATCATCGGAATGGGTGGCAAAAAATGAGCCGAAACCGAAAAAACTACGCCAAAGCCGCTCGAAAATGAAGGTGATGCTCATTGTTTTCTTCGATATCCGTAGCGTGGTGCACTACGAATTCGTTCCAGAGGGTCAGACGGTAAACAAGTAGTATTACCTAGGCGTTATAAAACGTTTGCGTGAGCGTATCCGTAAGTAGCGGTCAAATTTGTGGGCAAACAACTCATGGATTTTGC
Organism: Megalocaria dilatata; assembly: GCA_034642435.1. Taxonomy (NCBI): domain Eukaryota; kingdom Metazoa; phylum Arthropoda; class Insecta; order Coleoptera; family Coccinellidae; genus Megalocaria; species Megalocaria dilatata. The sequence continues at coordinate 57,487,622 of CM067854.1, read as the reverse complement.
ATGACGATAACCGAGCTACGGGTGTGACTGACTTTCTCACCAAAAACTCAACAAACGTGCTTCAGCAACCGCCGGATTTCGCTCCCTGCGACTTTTTCCTCTTCCCAAAACTAAAATTGCCCCTTCGTGGCACCCGTTTTGAGTCGATTGAAGCCATAAAACAAAATTCGGCGCGAGAGCTAAAGTCCATCCCGGAAAGCGCCTATAAAAAATGTTTCGATAATTGGAAGTGCCGTTGGCATAGATGTATTGGAGCAAATGGAGCCTATTTTGAAGGCGACCCAATAAATTTTGACGATTAAATGTAAAAATGTTGTTTTAATTGAAAATTCCCGGTACTTTCTTGACAGAGTAGTATATATTCAACATTCCCTGATAATAAAATATTGATGGCATTATTTGCATATAGTAGGTCCATAGGATAACGTCTCTCTTGATATCTTAAAGCAATAATTGGTCGAAATAAGCCTAAGCCCCCGATTGGGTGCCCTCACCTTTATGCTAATAGAAAACTGTTCCTTAAAATGGTTCATGCTTTGAAAGGGCCTCGGTATACTAATACTATACTAATACTGGTCTACCACAAGAAGGAATTCTGTCTCCGATACATTTTATCATTTATTACCATCGTTTAGAAAAATCTTTAAGTAATCCAAACATTAGAATCTTACAATATTCCGATGACATCGTTATTTACTCCTCGAACAAAACGATGATCGATTGCTCTGAAGACATTGGAGAAGCTGTACGGGAATTTTCAATATTTTTATTTCATTGTGGACATTCTCTGTCCACATCTAAATCAGTAATGTGTTTATATACTAACGAACGTTTCCAGTTTTCGGACCAATTACAATTCGATGATTCAAGTATTATACACAAATCCTCGGTCGAATTTCTCGGTATTTTGATAAAAAGCTTTTCTGGAAGGAATAAATTAATTCTGTAAAAACAAAACCTGAAAAAAAAATTCAACTACTATGGTATGTTGGCCGCAATCACTGGGGGCAGATCAGAATATTGCAACTTTTTTTATAAGAACTTCATCAAATCCGTTTTAGATTATGAGTGATTCCTTTATTGAAGTGCTGCTAAGAGTATTACAAGCAGCTTGAATGTTTTACAAAGAAAATCCCTGAAAATCTGCATCGGTTTTCTTAATAGCACTCCAAATGATGTGGTATTTTCTGAGTGTGGGGAGATTCCTTTAGCTCATCGCAGATTGTTGTTAGCAGGCACATTCATTCTCAAAAAATGTCTATCGCAAGATCACTTGTTACTAAATTACACAATCTCTTCTTGAATTGTCCAACTCATTAATTCTGGTTAGTTAGGCCCGATCCTCTTCTCATAGCCTTCTTCAGCTCTCTTATTGACCAGCAAAACGATCTTCATGTGGAGTCCAACTTTCCAATATTTACATTGGACTTTACAATATCAAGGAAGATTTTATCAGAATTATCAACGCTTTTTTTTGGAATATCGACAAATATTTACAGACGCATCTAAATCTACTTTATCGACGGTCGGTGCAGCTTTTCATGATCCTGGGTCTCAGCAAAAAAATTTTACGGTGAGCTGTTTGCTATCTCCATGGCTCTTGAACATATCGAGTCCCAACCACGAACTACTAATAATAAGTTTCTCATTTTATCAGACTGTCAAAGCTAGCTCCTTTCCTTAAAAAACCTCAAGATAGACAGCTCACTTTCCCCGATTCATAAAAAAATTCTTATATAAAAATATAACTTGGATCAGAGAGGCTACATGCAAAATTTTTGTGAGTAAAAGCTCACGCTGGAATTGAATCTAATGAAAAAATTTATAGGGTAGCCAAATAGGCATCTATGGATGCATTCAAAATGTGTACATTCTGATCTTTTCCTAGACTATAAGGAAAATATTAGGAGAAAATGAACACCAATCAAGCCCTAAGGTCGTTCGACAAATGCCTTGAAGAGAACACCTCTGTCATCGTTTGGTACAAATCTATCAGAAATAGACACGACTTTGTACGTACAATGTGGCGTCTAAAAAGTGGTCATAATCTGTGTCCATATTGTCTGAATAAGGTTGGTCTCAAGGATAACGCGTTATGCTCTTGTGAGAAATAGGTTCTTTGGATCATCTCATCTTTGCATGCAGAAAGTTTCGGCATAAGTCAGATGAACTCCTTACTAATCTTAATAGATTTTTTAACTTTTATCAACCATTTAATAGATGTCGCTAGATTCTTCAAGAGTTTATGATATTTTGTACATCTTTATACAATCTGTTGAACTGAAATTATAAGCATCGTATAAAATAGAAAAAGGCTTTCAATTAAAAAAATATATATGAGATTTATTTCCACAAAAATGTTTGTACTACTACAACAATTGTTTCACCACGATGTGGCTTCTTCAGGTATTACATTGTACTGTCTGATGGTATTCAGTGTAACCGAGTTTATATACATTTTTAGGTACGTGACCAAATAATAGAAGCACAAGTCATAAAAACTCTAGGTGTTTATTGGAGTTTGCCGCTAAAAATGCCATTAAGGAAAAATATTCAGTAATGGAGAATGATCGACATCTGTTTGTTCGTTCAAAAGGATTTTACGGGCATTATACCTGTTGATTTCAAGAAATTCTAAAAGTGTTAATCTAGAACTTTTGCTTTCAACGTGATTAATTTCATAATTATTGTTGAAATTATGCCTAAATTCCTTAAGATGATTAGCATATGTCGAATGTACAGAATTGTATATATAACCCCTTTGGTGTTCTTGGACACGTTTCTTGAATGATCTACCAGTCTGGCCAATGTATACTAAAGGGCAATCTTTGCAAGTTAACTTGTAGACTCCGGATTTATTTTCTTTATTTGTACGATCTTTATTGTTTTTTATGTAGGTACAAAGGTTATTAATTGTCTTAAAAGCTGCGTTATAATTGAAACAACTTTTGAAATATTTAGCAATATTTTCAGATAGTCCATTGACATAAGACAACGAAAAATATTTCTGTGTATTGTCCTCTTTTATGATTGGGTACACGAGATTTAATGCCATTTTCTTTTGTTTATTTGATACCATTTTGTCTATAAGAAAGGGATTGTAACCGTTGTTTGACGCTATTTGTTTAATAATATTTAATTCTTTCATAAAGTTTTCTGAATTTGAAGGGACATTCAATAATCTATGAATAAAACTATTATATGCTGACATCTTTGTGGTGGTTTGAAGTTTTATGTATTGTGATGTCTGTATGTGTTGGTTTGTGAAAAATACTAAAATCATGTAAATTATTTAATCTTGTTAAAGTGAGGTCAAGAAAATTAATACTTTGATTCTTTTCTTCTTCGATCGAAGAAGAAAAGAATCAAAGTATGCATATTTGAATCATCAGTTTTCTTAGGGAGTCTACGAAACTTTAGCAAATACGAACATTTTAAAAAAAAATTGTGAATAGTGCCAAAAACCAGAAGTTTTACAAAATACATAGCGTGGCATTTATTCCACCACTAAAGAAGCTGATGCCTGAAAGCAAATTGAAACTCAGATGAACTTCTTGAAAATAAATCAATCTATTTATGAAGAGACCCAATAGAAAATGGCAATCAAAATTTTAAAATGGTAGAGATAAAAAACAGGTATTTGTCTCAATTAGATCCTTGTGGTTAACTCTTTGTAACCAGATAAAATATTTACGAAGAACAGTTTATTTCTAACTACGAATCAATTCGCGCCATTCTGTATTAAAAAGTTTCAGTTACAAAGTAAGGGAATGTCAGAAATGAGTGATCAATTTGGCTGAATATGTTCCCAGAACTGAAAAAATTACGAGGGTTACTCTGATAATTTATTGAAGTTGAATCATTTTGACTAGAATTAATCTGAATTGAAATTACAACTGTAGAGTTTAAGAATATGTATCACAGCCAACTTTTATTGCATAAAAATTTAATGCTATCCAAAAAATAGGATATTAAGTTTTTTATTCTTGGTGCTTTGTAGTGTATCATTGAATTATTTCCTATCTGTGATCTGAATTGATCGGAAAAAAATTCAAAATTAGAATTCCTGATTCTAAAAGCACTCTAAAAATCCTGATTTGTATCGAGTGAACATAAATTCAAAATGAAGTGATTTGTATTGGCTACTTTCTGTTGGATATACCGCAATCAAAATTTACTCGTAATTCGTATATGAATTATAACAAAAGATCAAAATCTATATTCAATATTTTTGTGTCTTATTCAAGTACTTGAACTAATAATCTGAGGAAAACCTAATTTCAAAATAAATTTGTTAATTTTAGTTATGGATCAAATAATCATCAGATATTAGATCGTTCAAATAATACATCTATCATTTATAGCTGACTGAAATTCAAATAGCATATTCAAAACCGGCTCCAATCGTAATATAAAAGCAATTTAAAATAGAAATAATCCAGAATAATTCTGTACTAAATAAACCTCTTTATAAAAACGGAAGCATATTTGCCAATCATTAAGCATATTTGCAGCATCAAAAATCAAGCTTACAAAAGATAATGAAAAAATTGAACATATAGAATAAACAAGTGACAGGTTTAACCTTTCAGTGGGTATTAAGTGAATGAGTTCCTAACAAAACTAATCTCCAAATAATAAGTGACCAAACTGATATATGTAAATCCAAAATATTTAAAATATTTGAATAAAACTTGTTAACCACTCTCTCTATTTTGCCGATATTTTGAAACATTTGTATTCTCTTTCGTACCTAATCCTACATAACCTTTTGCAGTTTATTGAGTTTTCAATCTGATTATCAAACAACGCTTTGAAACTACAGTAGTGAAAATTTGAAAATTTGAATAATCAATCAACACACAGGAATAATCTCTATATTTTTGTATCAAAACATACTAATTTCTCTAAATGTCCCATTATCATAATCAACTAACGAATAATAACGCCTGAAGCAGTTCTAAATAAGAATATTCAACGTAATCAATGTTACCGACAAAAAGATTTTACCCCATATACTCCAGGTAACGAAACGGCTGACATCAAAAAAAAAAAACTTGTACTTGTATGTAAAGCCAACTTTAATACAGCTTCATTTTTCTAGTTTCACAGTATACAAAATAATATGTCACCATCTAAGTATGAAATAATAAAGTTCATAGATTTAGCTTGAGTTTATTTCACAACTTTGAACATGAACATAAACTTCATCAGTATTTTATCAACAACATCACAAAGTGAGCTTCACACCAAGCTGCATCTGAAAGATCCATAGTTCGAATTCAATTACCAATTTTGTCTTGTATCAAAACTTTCCCATTTTCCTGAACTGACGTCAACGGTAAAGATAATGAATTATCATGTGCAAGAAGGCTTCGTTCGCTCTATCTGACTTACTCCGAGTAGGCAATTTCCGCACGAAACTTCTTCTGTTACACACCCAAATACTAATACGCCAGCGGTCCTCAACTGATTGGTATAACAGTTGATTGTGAATTCTTTAATTTATAGTTTATTGTTTTTAAAATGAAATATACCTGGACAGGCAGCGAAAATACTTGTATAAAAATTCAAAATTTTGAGAAATAATTCCACAAAGTACAAAATGGTTAAAAATTAAATGGAAAACCGTTGACCGTAAAATTTCAGAGGTAGAAACCTCCATGTGATAATAATTCTCTTATATATGCTGATACAGTTATATTCAAATCTGGAATTTTCTTCGTAAAAGCTCATCTCTCGTATTTATCTCATAACATTCCTGTTGTAATGAATAGACCTATGAAAACATTATGCACAGGGTGGGGCAGTGAAGACGAACGTTTTTGAAACATCTTCTCCCTTAAAGGGCCGATCAGGTTATCAGCTGTAATTTTTAGAACATCGTGTATTGGCGTACGAATACTTCATCAGGTATAACGAATCTGTCACGGAGGTTCAGCGTGAATTCTAAATACCATTCTTCGTTGGGATCAATCTTCTTACACGAAGTAAACAAAAAGCAGCCAAGAGCTCCGCGAATGGCTTGAACCCCAGAATATGTTGAAGAAGTCGGAAAAGCCCTTCAGCGTAGTCCAGGTGGATCTGCTGGAAATAATTCGGCTGAACTTTGTTTGAATACTAGGGCAGTAAGCCGTATTTTACACTTTGACCTGCATTTTCACCCTTACAAATTAGCAATTGTTCAAGAAATAGAACCAGGGAATTATAAAGGATGACCTTCGTGCGTGGGATAGAAGCCCCCTTTGATCCAAATGAGATAATGGTTATCTTCATATCTGATGCAGCTCATTTCTATCTGAATGGCATGGTAAACCAGCAGAACTGCCTTAATTGGCCAGAAATCTCAGAAAATTACACAAAAGGCCGACTCGTAGTCTGAAAGCTATAGTTTGGTACGCAGTTTCTTTTATTTTTCCGAAGAGTCCAATTTGTGACTGTGAAATTAGCGTGCTAAGTTTACATGATCAATATTTTTTTGTCTGAGTTACAACGAAGACGAATCCCAACCCGACCTACCTAGTTCAAGCAAGATGGGGCAACCATCCACACTGTGAATGCAATAATACTCATTATTCGCCGTCATTAGCCAGGCGTTCGGTGGACACCTTGATCCCCCCAACCTGTCAAAATGAAAAGATAATTTCTGGTGTGGACCCCTGAAGAAAAGTGAATACTGGCATAAACCTCGACTATGCAAGATTCGTAGGAATCAATTTGCGTGGAAACTAGCGTAATCGACAAAGCCATGCCAGAAGGAGTGGAGGCCAACTTCAAAGATTGTCGCCATCACATGTCAGATATTGTTTTTCATCAATAGGTATCGTAAATGCTACAAATTGATGCAACCAAAAATATGAATGAAAATGCTATAACGTGGAAATGACAATTAAGAATGAATTTTTGAAAACCATTCATCTTCACTGCCGCATCCTGTATATTATTTTGATATTTGAAAATGTTCAAATTTTTCTTCCAATCATAAAAAATTCTTAGTTTCAAATATGAATCAAATTTCACTAAATTATATTATATCAAAATTTGTAAAGATCATTCACCGATTCGCCCCATCGTTTCATATACCAATAGCCCCCATAAAAAAGTAGCATCCAAATAAAACAAAATTTAAAAAACAAACAAATTGTAAGGCATCATATCCAATAAAAATTTACATCGAACTAAAAAAAATGATGAAAATCACTGACGCTTTGATGCGCTTATTCAACAATCCATTTTCTGCAAATATTTGAAATCTGCGAATTTCTTCTTGAAAATGCTACCATATAAAATATATGATGTATGAAAACACAAAGTTCTGTGTTGTGTCATCGGAAACTCTAATAAACATCTCTTTTACAATTTTGGAACTTTTCACGTCGTTATTGTGCACCTAAATGCCAAATTTCATTTCGATTAGATCCGTAGTTCTGAAAATAATAAAAAGTTTCAAATCCGAGAAACTGCTCGAACATCACATCGATTTGACCAATTAACGAACTCAACCGAGATACTTATGCTCCATACTTTGAAAGTTCCAATACTCCAATTCTTTCCATTCAAAAATTAGAGCGTTTACGGACGCTCCTGCCAGGTGGATTTGACGAAAAGAAATATTTTCGACCTCATTTCGTCATGAGTTAATGTTTTGAAACAATTTTTGGCTAGAAATTCGAAAATAAGACATTTATTCAGAACAAAAGCTTCGTCTTTTCAATTGAGATTAAAACTCAACCTGGAAATTTCAACTTTTTGGATTGGTGCGAGTTGGCGAGAAAATAGATTCATTCGAAAGGATGGTAGGCTATCATTTCATTGTTGGATCAAAAGTTAAAAGTGCTAGGTCTAAGACGGCGTAAAGACATAGCAACGACGCCTTACCAGAATAAAACTGATCTATCTCGTACAAGCTGCAGTTTTCAAGGATCACAGAAGATCTTAGAATATCGGGATGAACTAATAAAAATATATTCCTTTCTATAATTATAATGCATACATAAATCTCGCAAGATGCAGACTTGTATGTAATGATGGGCGCTCTGCTACAAGTGTGCATAAACAAATTCAAAGTAAGATCAAACGGCTTCAAGTAATGGCGACATTCCAGAATAAAGATGATATTCGATCTGCCACAAATATCTCTCATTTCAAAGGCGACAGGCAACACACGCTTGTGAACTTTCTCGGTATCCTCGTCACGTAGCAATAATTGATTGTCCTCAACTCAACACAATGCCATTCTGTTGGCTTGGAATTGATTGCTCTCGATTGAAGGGACTCGCAACAAAGCGTCCCTTTTAAACCATCTCCATTTTCATATGGAAAGATGACGCTTAAGCAGATTCTACGGTGAAAATAAATGTTGTTCGTTCTTCTAACATCGGGTATCCTACGCAATTTCGAGAGGAAATCGACGAGGAAATGAGCTCTGCAATATATATACGTGTTCATTAGCCAGGTAGATGTAACATTATAAGGCAAAAAAGTATCAGGGGCATATTTCTTCAAGGCATTTTTCTCATCTGAAAGTAATTATACTTGTCACAATTCCAGCGTTCTCAAATTTTGAAACAGAATTCTGTTGGACCTTACATATTATATTTTGTCAAAAATTTCAAAAGATGTTTCACAAAAAATGGACAGAAATTACATAAGATATTTAGGCGATACAATAAACTGTTTTATATGAACATTATGAATAACGAAGCCTATACTAAATGTGCAATATTTTTATTTAAAAAGATCAAAACAGTGTTTGAAACACTCATACATAATTCTCAGTCGATTTCTTAGAATGATAAGTAACAACTATCAAAACAACATATAACATGCCTCCATTTATAAGACCTTAAAGCTTGAAAGTAAAATGTTTATGACTAAGTGCCAGACGTTAGCTCAGAATAAAATTTAAATTTTATGTTTTGATTCAAAATACAGAATCCTACCAAGGAAATAACTGTCCCAACTCCAATGTGGCTCCAAAGGCGTGTTGCACACATGTTAAAGAACAAGAAACTTAAAGTATCTATTTCAAACTGTGTGCCAAAAAAGTAATGGAGGAGCATATTCGGGGCGGTTCAGTAAAACCGCAACATAATTAATTCTTGTTTAATTGAATATAAATAATATAAATTCAATACTATGAAGAAGTATTTGAATGTTACAGAATAATCGCTGAAATTTATTCTCCAGAATCTCTACAGATTTCATCTGAATAAATCTCATGAAAACATTTAGAATTAAATTTTAAAACATCTCCTTAATACACTATATCACTTCATAGACATATATATTATCATCACGTGGTGGAAACTAATTAATAAAGAATCAAAAGAAATATAAAATAATGAACAAATTATTTAGACATCATCTTATACATATATGTATATTTCGATTGGTTGTTGAAGAATTTCAAGTCCCATCACCAAAAAATGTTCAACATATAATTCCAAAAGCCCTTTTTTTATTTCCCTTTTTTAAAGAATATATAGCACATTCTCCAGAGAAAGAACCTGATAAATTCCTCTTCAGTAAGGAGTTATTTGAATAAACAAAATGGAACTTGTGATTCCATAACATCCAATCGAAACATATGTATGTATAAGGAGATATCTAAATAATTTTTTCATTAGTTTATATTTCTTTTGATTCTTTATTAGTTAATTTCCACCATATGTGATGATAATATATATGTCTATAAAGTGATACAGTGTATTTAGGACATGTTTTTAAATTGAATTCTAAATGTTTTCATAAGATTTATTCAGATTAAAATCTGTAGAGGTTCTAGAGAATTAATTCCAGCTATTATTCTGTAATATGCAAATACTTCTTCAAAGTAATTTTCAATTTATAAGTTTGTGCAGTTGAAGGTTTATTAAAAAAAATGTCTCAATTCTGCTTTATTTGAAGTCAACCTATGACTGAAGTGGAGTTGTTACTGTTGATCGTGGCATGCAGACATTAATTAATCCCAGTTTTGAAGGGGGAGATGAGTTTTCAGAGTATTCAGGTACTCTGTCTTTTCAAGACATCAATGCTACTCTTTCGAGTGTAATTTTTTCAACACTGCACATGAATTTGTACAAATGGACTAGACATTTGTACAAATTCATGTGCAGTATTGAAAAAATTACACTCGAAAGAGTAGCATTGATGTCGTGAAAAGACAGAGCTTAGAAGAAGGAGCTGGTTCATCAAAAATAAGTCCTCCTAGACATAGAGCACGAGTAAGTAAATCTGCTTTTTGTTTCATGTTTATTTAGCGACAATGAATTAAATGAAGAGTTGAAGAAGAATAACGCCCTGCAGTATCGGCGTACAATTTTTAAAGTGATTTCAGATTTGTTCAAAGAAACTATCCTGAATATAGCTAAGGCTCGTTGTGATGATGAAGCCAAAGCTGTTGCTGCTCGAATAGAGTTTGCCGAGCCTAATTATCATAACGATTGTTATAAATTCTTTTTTGAAACCGACCACTGGGGGTAAAGTCGGTCGTCCTAAAGATGAAGCTACAAATATTGCGATGAGAGAAATATTCACTGAAAAAAAGCGATGATTGTCAGTTCACATTGAAAGAAATGAAAATTATTTGTGAAAATTCAATAACAGATAACAGAACCGTCAAGATACGACTGAAGTTGAAGTATGGTGATAAAATTATTATATAATAAAATAATAAGATGCGGTTTTTTACTTGATAGAAGGATAATTACAATTTTCAAAATCAAAATGAATTCAATCCCTTAATCTTCTACAATTTCAATTTCAAAAAACTTTTTAAAAAAACTTTTAGAATTAAATTTATGTCGAATAATAAGCACTGCTTATATTTAAAAGACGTATAAAAATCAAAATTCACTATGCAATATCAAATGGAATAAAAACCCAACAGAAATAAATTATTAATTAATATTGAAAATAAGTAATATCGAATGTTTTCTTCCAAACATATGCATCTGAACTCTTCAGAAAGGCCGTTGTACGTATGTTTTGCCTTTGACAAATATTTGACAACATGTTTAGTTGCTGGTCTTATATTTGTGAAACTTAATCTTTTTCAAAAATACACAACAAAATTTTAAGAACTTCTCCAAAACTAATTTATTTGAATTATTTGATATGTAAATTTTTAAATAAGTTATTTCAAAAACTCCAAAAACATGTAGCACATCCTCAAAAATATTTAGAATTCAGATAAGGTCAGTTCAGCTTTACATTTATAATATGAATTCAATTAAAAATTTAATGAAGGCGATAAAAAGCCTTACAAACTTTGTGTGATTTCTGTGTTTGGCATAGAACATAGATTACCTTGGATATTAGATGTACCTACCTAGTTTAATTGCATTCACAGATTTTCCAGAAATTGTTTGGTAAGATTACAAGTTTTTTTATTTTTAATTAAATTCATATTATAAATGTGAAGTTGAACTGACCTTATCTCAATTCTAATTGTTTTTGAGGATGTGCTACATGTTTTTGAGTGTGCTACATGTTTTTGAGTGTGCTACATGTTTTTGAGAGTTTTTGAAGTAACTTATTTAAACACATTAACTATTTCAAATAAATTAATTTTGGAGAATTTCTTCAAATTATGTTGTGTATTTTAGAGAAAAATTTAGTTTTCATAAATATAAGACCAGAAACTGAACGTGTTGTCAAAGGCAAAACGTAAGTACTACGGCCTTTCTGACGAGTTCAGGTGCGTATGTTTGAAACGAAACATTGGATATTACTTATTTTTGATTTCAATTAATAATTTATTTTTGTAAGGTTTTTTATTCCATTTGATATTGTATAGGGAATTTTGATTTTTATACGTCTATTTAATATAAGCAGTGCTTATTATCAGACATTACTCTAATTCTAAAAGTTTTTAAAAAAAATTTTTTGGAATTAAAATTGTAGAAGACTAACAGATTGAATCTGTTTTGATATTCAATGTTTAAAATTATTATAACTAAAAAATCAGGAACACTAACATTAGTTATTTTATTGACAATCACTCTGATATTTTAAATAAAAAAAAAGAAGAAGGATAGAGATTTCTAGAGGCTGCAGCAGCAATAGTTCGCGAAGATATTCAATGTGTATATTATACTAATTATCATGCAATATTTGAAGACATTAATAATGATATTCCACAGTCACTGATTAATTTTTCAGAACAAGTTATCGTATCAATGTATAATATTTAAAAATAGTATGCACAAATATTAGCCACAGTATTATGAGTGCTGTTCGACCTAGGTCTTTCAAATCTAAATTACAGTTGGGCCAATCGTGCTCCAATGTTGAATCGACACTAAATGAAGATTTTTCTGATATAAGAGATGCGGTATATGATGCATCACTTCTAGAACAAAATATTTGTATGTAGGACGAAGAAGGAGAAAAATAAGGTGAAGAAAATGAAGACATAACATTAGAAGCTCCATTCGATAATTATGAATCCGACGAATAATTTTAACTAATAATTTTTTCATCAATGAACTACATAATTTACATGGCTTCCATCACTTTCGATACTCCATTTGTATTTCATAAAATAATTTTGTATTCAATAAAATCACAATAGATAGTGGAATAGACCTACCGTGGAAACCACCTTAAAAAAAAGCGCCAAGCACACTACCTCATAGATGGTGTGGAAACATGTGCATCTTAAGAAGAAAATAATATTTTCAATGCTTTGAATCGCCATATCACGGAAATGGCGATACTGATGAAACAAAGTGTGATGAAATTCTTTGTAGAGAATTGGATGGTCCACAATTTTCGTCTCAACTATTTTTGCTGTTAAACTCGCCGTTCAGCTGGAAAACACCAAAAACCAATTTTTACAAACTTTTGCGATCAATTAAATTTTTGCAAATTTTCACCATCAATCAAATTTTTGCACAAGAGGGATCGATGGGGACTTCACAATTGATTTATATATATATTATATAATATTTGATATTCTGAACATTCATACCAATTATTAGCTCTATGGGAATTTAATATAACTTCGCATGTCTTATTTGACCGGATTAAAGCATTATTCAAAAATAAAAATGTGGCACACTCTACATAGCAGCGTTTGAAACTCTCACCTTCGATCTTCGGTCGTTTTAGAATGATGAAAGGAGAAAGAAAGTATTAATTTCATAGTATACTTAAAATGACAATAGCTCAGAAATTATTTTCTTGATAGAATATTATTTTAAATTTCAAATATAAAGTCTTCCAATTGGAACGCACCATTTTTAAATTGACATTACTCACGCATGTCAGCCTTTGTTTATTTGTAGCATTGACAGTTGTATTTGTTAATATCTACCATTCAGCCATCAGATACACACTCCAACAATATTTACAAATAATCCAAATTTATTATGAAAAATCGCGATCAGTTACTCTAAATTTACGTGCGTTAACTCCAATTTTTGGTCGTTATAATCGTCCGGATAAAAAAACAGTTGAACGTTTAGTGAAGAAATTTGAAATAAATTTTATACTTCAAGATGTAGCAGTGCCAGTGAGAAAAAGAAATGCAAGAATTGAAGAAAATATTGCTGCCGTACGTGAAAGTGTTCGTAAAGATAAAAATTTATCGATTTCTCGACGTTCACAAGAACTAAGCATCTTCCAGACGTCTTTGTGACGAATTTCACGAAAAGAGTTTTGTTAACATCCATAAAAAATTGTTTTAACTCAAGAACTTAAACCGACAGATCACTTAAAGCGACGTGTATTCAGTAATTGGTGCTTAGAAAAAATCGGAAGGAATGGACAGATAAATTATCGGCCTCGTTTCTGCGATTTAACTCTATTGGACTTCTTTCTTTGGAGTTACATTAAGCCATTGGTTTACAGCAATCATCCAGCAAATTTAGACGATGTACAGATCAATATTGATTGAGTAATTGGTAACATACGACCTGATTTGTGTGAGTCATGGAAAATTGGGTTCAATGACTTCATTCCTGCCAGCGTTGGTGGACATTTAAATGATGTTTTGTTTCATTACTTATGGTGTCCATCGTACTTTATAATAAAATGAAAATTTCAATAATTTTCAAATAAATAATGTGTTTTATTTACAAAACCAAATGGGGCGCAGTTAATGAAAGACCCTTTAGAGACAGAATTTCTCTGTAAAACTTCTACATGATGTAATTTTTTGAAAACTTAATTGAATTGTCTCAGGATAACTATTTTCCTATTAAGTAGATATATAGAATTCTCCAACATCCTACATCAATATAAAACATGAAGGATCTCAAGAGAGTGAAGAAAATTGAAGGAAATTAAATAAGATGGTTAGTCGATACGGTAAAGTGTTTCATATGAAAATTATGCATGAAGAAATCAATACCCAAAAATAATGTATTGAAATATCAAAATATAGCACACTATACAGTACACCATTTGAAGCTTTCATCCATAATCTTCGGTCGACGTTTTAGAATGGTGAACAAAAAATATCAAGAATCTAAAATAGTACTGACGTGAAGTCAGAAGCTTTTACGCGCTTGTTCAACAGTCCATTTCTCCGAAAATTTCAAATCTCTAAATAACTTAGTGGAGAAGCTACATGTAATGAATACAAATTTCATTATTTTTTGTGTCCTCAGTTTACATCTATAAGTTAATTTTAAACACGATATTTGTACTGTTATAGATTTTCTAGCGCTCAGCGTTGCTCTGCTAACAAATTTTTTTCTTTCGAATCTTCTAATCGAACAATACTCATGAAAATTCGCGGAAACTTGTTATTTATATTTCTCTTTCTAAAACTCCACTTTCAGCTCAATTGAGACTGTGATTTGAATAAAATATTGAAAATAAAAGAAAAAATTGGAATAATTGCGAAACCATGGGTCTGATTCTGTGCGGTAACGAACTCAGCTGAGATCTCTAGACCCCAAACCTAACTGTACGTGTATTTTTTTAAAGTGATAGAACTTTCGATAGGAATAACTGTGATTTGACAGAAGGAAGAAGCCATGTTGTTTTGACATTTCTGTTCCGTAAGCATTGACAAATTATCATAGAAAAGACTCAAGCCGTAACAACGTTTACAAATTGTTGAAATTTATTTTCAACTTTACGGTTTACATAATCGTCCATCAGAGCAGCTTATTCGTCGAACTATCGATATATTTCGGACAACTTTTTCTCCAGTCGATGCAACAACAACAACAAGACAAAGAACTGTTCGTACAGAAGAAAATATCGCTGCTGTAAATCATAGTGTTAATGATAATCCAGATTTTTCTCTTCGTCGACGTTCACAACAAGTTGAACTCTGTGCATCCACCACATGGAAAATTTTGCGTAAAGATCTTGGTCGACATCCATACAAGATCCAACTGGTTCAAGAACTAAAGCCACTTGACCATAATAAGCGTCGTTTGTTTGCTGATTGGGCCCCAGAACAGCTTGACGTTGATCCACTTTTTTATCGTAAAAGTGTGTTTAGTGATGAAGCTCATTTCTGGTTGAACGGCTATGTAAACAACAAAGTTGCCGTATATGGAGTGAAAACAATCCTCTAGAAGTTCTGCAGGTTCTATTGCATCCTGAAAAATGCACTGTATTGAGTGCTTTACACGCTGGAGGCATCATCGGTCCATATTTCTTTAAAAACGATGCTGGAGCTAATGTTACAGTGAATGGTGCTCGTTACAGATCGATGATCAATGATTATTTGTTTCAAACTTGGAATGGTATCGACCCAGAAGTGTTTTGGTTCCAAAAAGATGGTGCTTCACCTCATGCTGCTACCGTAACAATTGATTGAAAGAAAGATTTGGCGATAAAATTATTTCGAGAAATGATCCAATTAATTGATCTCCAAGATCATGGGATATAACTTCACTGGATTATTTTCTTTGGGTCAAGTCATTGGTTTTACTGATAAACCAGAAACAATAGACGCTTTGGAAGCCAATATAATTCGTGTTATTGATGAAATAAGGCCTGAATTTCCCGAAAAAGTGGTCGAAAATTGTTCTGGTTGAATGCGGTTCCTCAGAGCTAGTCGTGGTGAACATATGCCAGAAATTATTCTCAAAACATAAATGTCATAAAATTATCTTTCAAATAAAAAAAATTGGCTTCGTTCTTAATTTAAATGTGCTTTATTTCAATTTGAAGTTCTATTACTCTAAAAAAAGACCCGATAAAACGTTTCAAAGCTCAATATTTTTCTGTTCTGAAGTTATAGTGTCCAAGGTAGCGCTCAATGGTAATCCCAGTTCACAATTCTTTTTTTATTTCTAATCACAGGATCTTCACCAAATTTTTCGCGAACATGTATGTTATTATCGATTACCTAAATGACGAATTTCAGATCGCTCGAATTTGTAGTTTCAAAAATAATGGGACAAATATAGGAAATTTTCAAACTTGAATAACGTCAAAACTATTGCACTGATTTAACTCATTAACAAAGTTAGCCACCTTTTCAGAATGATTTGTAACTCTAGCTTTTTCCGTTCGAATGTTTGCGTGTTTACGGATGGACCGACCGGACAGCAGTACTTTTGACCTCGTATTCTTCATCAATGAGTCTAATCTTGTCATTCAAAATCATTTTCGGCTCTTTATTAGAAAATTACAGATATTTTGGCGGAACACTACCACGCGTTTCCTGGAATAAACGCGCAAAAACAATATTTCATTCATATTTCTTCTGAGAAATAAAATTAGAGATCACTTAGACAAAAATAACATGGTTCAACAGAATATAGGTTGCCTAAAGTAGGGATGTTAGGACCTGATAAAACTATATACATATATACCAAATTAAATTTCTGAAAAAAACTACTGGACTATAAAAAAATCTATGATACAATTTCTCATTCAAGGCTTCTAAAAGAGCTGGAAATCTACAAAATTATTCTGTCTTTCCAAAACACATTATGCACACGCAAAAAGCACTAAAAAACGACCCTTTATTTCCAATCTGAAACAGAGAACATAAGAATCAATGAAATCAAGATAAGATGCGGTAACTGTGAATAATTATACATAGAGGTATGGAAAAGACAGTCGGAAATATGAAAAATTCAGTGTTAATCAAGAATGCAGTGCAGCAGTGGAAGAATCAAAATCTCAGCGCGATGCGATGACGAATAAATGATTGTTCTATCTCAATGGCAATGATGCTTACCATCGAAAGAGAACAGTCCTTTGTTCGTCATTGCATCGCGCTGAGTTTTTGATTGTTCCACTGTTCCACTGAATTCTTGATTAACACTTAATTTCCTAGGTGTCTAATTGCCTTTTCCATACCTGTAGTATATACAATATATATATAAAATTAAAAATGATAATTTTCTAGGCTAGAATTCGTTTTATATATAATATTATGAAGGGTGTATATGAATAGTTACAAAAAATTTAGGAGGTGATTCCTTGTCAAAAAATAGGGTGGGTCTTTCATATATACTTTATTTTTTGTGCCCCCCGCATAATTACAGCCTCCTTAAGATGGCGCCCGGAAAACAGTTTTCAATTTTTTCTTAAGAACCAAAAAACTGACAATAATTGTAACTGAATCAAAGTTAATCAAAACTAGTCTGTTGTCATAACATAAATGACATCCGCTTAATAGATAAATTTTAGTTCAGAAATGATTCCAACCTCTACGACTCACGCAATCATGTTGATAAATTATTTTTTTTCTCAAAAACATTGAATTTTAGCAAAAATTCATTAATGGATCAAGCAAACCAAAATAATTTTTTTTATTGTAAAACAGGAATATGGAAAAAAGTTTCTTGGGAAAAAAGGTTTAGAAGTGGCTTGCAATCATAGAGGAGCACCACCAAAAAATTTTTGAGTGCTTCTTGCCCGCATTTAATGACTGCTTAATTTTATGTTTGTCAGTTGTTTGTTTCTAAGAAAAAAATTAGAAATTGTTTTTCGGGCGCCATTTTAAGGGGTACCAAGGCAGGGAGGACTCAAAAAAATAAAGTTTATATGAAAGACTCACCCTATTTTGTGACAAGGAATCACCCCCTACATTTTTCGTAATTATTCATATACTGTATATATTATATACCCTGTATATTTTTTCTAATATTTATTGAAATTCACAATCTAGTTTTTGCAAGTATTAAGTGAATGTGATATGTTGTAAAAAGACATGAGGAAGTTATCAATACATAATTGATTTTTCTTCACAGTACTTCAATTAAAGTCAGTTCGCCAACTTCTCTGTAATCTTCTTATGTTGTTCGGGTTTTCTGCGAGCTGATCTATTATGTTGTTTTAATGTCCTTATCATTATGTATTTTCAAATTAGAAACAATATTTGTTAATGAACGTAGTATTTTTGATTGAAGTCGCTATATAATTTGAATATTGGAGGTCTCAGCAAATCCCCAGAATTGGTTACCGTATTTTCATATTGATTTTATAATAAAATAGAATAGAAAGGCATTTTACTTGATAGAAGAAATACATTATTTATTCCATTTGACATTATATATTGAGTTTTGATTATATACGTCTATTAAATGTAAGCAGTGCTTGTTGTAGATATAAATTTAATTCTAAAAGTTTTTGAATAAAAATTTTTTGAAATTAAAATTGAAGAAGACAAACATATTTCAATATGTTTTAATATTCAAATTTTGATTTAATAATAGCTTTATAGATCCATATAATATTTTTCGTTGATTGTCTCGGTCTTTACTTGACGGAAATTCATCTTCAATATAAGGAAAACAAATGTTAACTTCCGCTATTTGATTAATTTACACGACAATTGTTCCGTCATACCATGACTTCATCAGGTGAGTATTTAAACTGAGGTATACAATGCAAAACATGACCTTAAATACACAGCTCTGGTACAAAAAATAGAGGGGTGAAAAGAAATGGTTTACAATTAATGAAAAATATTAAGTAGGGGAGATCTGTTTAAATCTATTTGATAATTCAATAAAATTTGTCTTTTATTATATCTATTGATCTCTAAAGTTTCTAACAGATTTAGTTTCTGACTTTTGTTTTCGATATGTAATATTTTATAGTTCATATTAAAATTATGACCAGTCTCTAACAAATGGTTGGCATAAGTTGAATTCGGTTTATTATTAATACAACATTTTTCATGTTCTCGTATCCTTGTTTGGAATGAATGGCCTATCTGTCTCACATATACACATGGGCAACCACTACATGTTAACTTGTAAACTCCTGATTTTTTGTTTTTAGGAATGACGTCTTTATTATTTTTATTAAGCTGCCTAAAGAATTAATGGTTTAAAAAAAATGTTATATTTTTCTTTTTTCTTTAAATATCTAGCAATCTTTTCAGATTTTTGGCCTATGTTAGTTAATGAAATAAATTTGGTTTCGTTTGAATTTTGAAATTTTCGATATACAAGTGATATTGTTTTCTTGTAATTTATTTTTGGAAGTAAATTATCTACAATTAACGGATTAAAATCATTATTGAAAGCTATTTGTTTAATTATTATACTCTTTGTCAAAATTTTCTTTCGTCATGGGTATGTTAACCAATCTATAAAGCATACTATTATAAGCTGACAATTTTTGTGAAAATGGATGGTTTGAAGTATAATGAATCGTACCATCTGTATGTGTAGGTTTTCTGTATTTGGAGAGTCGTGTCTATTATTAATTTTGGTGATTTTTAAATCTAAGAAATTGATGCTATTATTTACTTCATCTTCCTGTGTGAATTCAATTGTTGGATATAATTTATTGATAGATTCTAAAAATGAACAAGGTTGTCTATTTTTGCCATTAAATAAACAAATTATTTCATCTACATAGCGGTACCAATAAACGAAATCTTTAAAATATGGGAGTTTTTGGATATTGGTTTCTACGTGATCCATGATTATTTCTGATAACAAGGGGCTTAATGGGTTCCCCGTCTTTATCATATTTTGCGGAGATAGTTTTGATTTTCTGCCCATTAGTCAATACATTTGTCTTTTCAGTTTAATGTGTTGTTTCCAAGTGAATGACCAGTTACTTTACTTCTGTTTTAACTGGAATCTGTTTTTCCTGACACATTCGTCCAGCAAGAGGATGTCACCATGAACATCCACTAAAATATGATTATTTTGGGAACCTTTTTTCTTTATCATTGCTAGTAATGAAGTAAAACTTTCCGCAAAAATACCTTATTCGATACTGAATTGTTTCAGCAGTTACTATTTGGTAGTTGATCATAATTAAAACAAATTGTAGAAATTACTATGTTTTACTACCAATAAAAATATATTTTACACATTTTCTTGTGACTCGAGTTTTCGGGAAATGGAATTGGTTTGTTTTATATATTGCATTTTTTGGAGTTGGAGTTTGAAGTTGTTATTCAGAAAGTTCATATGAAACAACTAATCGGCTGAGTTTGTAATGTAATTTCGGTCAATATTTTCTATAGATTCCAATATGTTTGAGATTTCTTTACGTGTACTTAAACAGAAACAGTTTTTCTGAGACATTTTGATTTAATCAATTTATTTTTCTGAAATTGAATTTTACAGAGGTTACGCAGAAACATTTTGTGCTAATATTCAAAATGTTTTGAGAAACACACTTCTAAATAATATATCCTTTTAATTTATCAAATTCCAAATCACCCAAAAATTACGAGCGAATTGATCAATTGTTTCCCAATGAAAATCACGATTTCTCATTCCGAAGGAAATGGGATTCCATCAAGACGGGAAGTCACTAAGAGTTTTTTCAGCGGATGAAATAAAAATCAGCCAAGAGTCTGAGTTCATTCCTATTCGAGTGTAATTTAAATTTCCACGGAGAGAACAGTAGTCACTTTTGACAAATGGCTAAAAATACGACGTTTTCACTGGATGGAAAAAAAAAAAGGGGTTTCCATTAAGTATAACGCGACAACATTCGTTAACTTACTTTATTGGTGTGTGAAATGGTTCCGAATTGAAACAGTTCTACACTGAGGTCCAACGAAAAAAAACGCTGAATTGAGTTTAATTTAATTGGTTGTTTGTAGATGATTCTGGGTTGACGATAACACGATGAAACTGTTTTATGTATTTTGAGTTTTTTTATGGGTTCTGGATAACATCTCGTTAACTGTTGTCAAACGTGGAAGCTTAATTAATTGGGGATTTATTCATCTACTGTTTTTCGTTGATTTCCACCCAAATCACCATCACGGTTATTTTCAGTATACATGAAATCGCGAAAATGTGGGTTGAGATAAAACTCAGTCATTTGTCCAACAAATAGGTAAATGGGATAGTTCACCTTTACAATTCTGTTTACAATTAATTCCAAACTGAAATTACCTTCAATTCATTACTTCGATATTAGTGGTAATGAATGAAACATAATCGAATATTGATGGCGAATGGAGGGGAAAGTCAATGAGTGTAATTTGTAATGAACAAGTTTAGTTTTAACTAAATAATATGTGATTCTTGTGAATATCAAATAACCAACAATCTTTCGTAACATAGTAAAACTCTTTTATAAGTTCCATAGAACTGATTTAAAGTACTAGATAGAATAAGCTATATTTCCAACTGAAATTTTTGTTGCATAATTAAATAATTACTTAATTTATAATAATATTACATTACATAGATTTGAATTACACAAATCTGTAGAGGCAAATATAATATTAATAATTTTCATAGAAATCATTTGAACATAAATTCTCAAATATAATATTAATTTTCATTAAAACTGCATGAATATAAATTCCCAAATATTTTGATAATATAGTGAAAGGTCTATATATATTCAAAGATGATAGAGAATAGGAGTTCTGTGATCAGAACACAGAATGTATGTTTTTGTGGTTAACGAAGAGTCAAGATTAAGCTTCTGTCTCTGTTACTGACCTTCAATCAAGCTGGTAAATATACCCTCTGAGTACGTTTAAAAAGTGTTTTGTTAAATCTTACCCAAATTCTAAATAATAAAACTGTTGAATAATTTCGAGTACCGGTATACCCGAGTATCCAAGAAACAAATAAACTAACAATTAGTGACCCCGAAACGTGTTCAACTTAAACGTGCTGATAAACCCAAAAACCAGTGCACTAACATGGCTCAAGCTACATACCAAACTATACAAGAAGAAATGAATAACCAACAAGGTACAAGTAGTCAAGATCTTCCAGAAATTAATAATATATCTGTGAAAATCCCACCATCCCACCATCCCACCATTGTGGCCAGAAAAACCTGAACGTTGGTTTTATCAAATAGACGCTCAATTTTGGATTCGTGGCATCAAGAAGAATTCGACAAAATTCGATTATTTAATATCCCAGCTAGAACCTTCTAACATTTGGGATATAGCTACAGGTACAGATGTTGAAAAGTATCAACTTGCCAAAGAAAGGTGCACAAGCTTATTCACAGAAAGCGAAGAATAAAGGATAAAGGGGTTATTACCAGGACATAACCTGGGTTACTTGACGCCAAGCCAACTATTAAGGAAATTGAAAGCTCTAGCAGGTACGGACATATAAGAGAGGGTAATTAAAACTTTGTGACTAGAAAATCTTCCAGTGAATATTGAAAATGTTGTCATCACTAGTCAAGAAAATGTTGATCGGCTGGCCAATATGGCTGATTAAATATACGAAATGAACCATCCAAATGAATTAATTACATGCTATCGACCATTCCAGTTCAACTAGAAGTACTCTCAATGAACTCGATAAATTGAGGTCAGAAGTTGCTGCTCTATGTGAAGCAATCAAGCAGATGAATTATGGAGAAAGACCTACTAGGCGTAGTCAAATACCTAGGAGAAGTCGAGATAAGTCGAAAATCAGGCGTAAGTACCATTCAGATGGAAAATACTGCTATTTCCACTTCCGATATGAAAAAAGGTGCCACCCTGGAAAATGTACTGCCCCCTGTGCTTGGAATAATTCGAAAAACTGTAGTCAGTAGTGGAGAGTGCAGCATATTCTGCTACTGACTCAGTCCTCAGCTGCAACTCTCGTTTATTCATAGTAGACAGGAATATGGTATTGCAATTTTTGATAGACAGCGGTGCAGATGTATCAATTGTCACATATAACCAGAAACCTGTAGAGTGAGTAAATTCCGATGATGATTTTTATCTGTATGCTGTGTATGGTACTCGGATACCACCTACTGTACCAAATTAATGATATAATGAATTGAACTAGGTCTAAGGCGTGCATTCAAATGGCCTTTCGTCATCGCCAAAACCTTAAGAGGTATTCTGGGTGCTGACTTCTTAAGAAAATTCAACCTACTCATTGATCTGAAGAAGCAACAGTCAGTAGATGGTAAAACGAAATAATGCAAGAAAGGTAAATTGATGTCTATCTAATCAAAAGACGTAGTGAGTACCTCATTGAGTGAAAATCTCAATAAATTCAGTTTACTTTTGAACAATTATTCTGAGCTAACTCCACCAAATTTTCTTTCCAAAAACATTAAACACAATGTCAATGACATCGTTACAACAGGACAACCAGTATATTGTAAACCTAGACGTCTTGATACAAAAATGAGCTATAGCTAAACAAGAATTTCAATTTATGTTAGATAATGGTATTATTCAGCCATCCAAGTCTCAATGGGCTAATCCCTAGCATTTGGTTCCTGATTTCAATCACATATTAGGTAAAAAACAATATTTTTCAAAAATTGACCTTCATGAAGCATATTTTCATATACCGATAGCCGAAGAAGATCGACTCAAAACTGCTATTACAACTCCATTTGGATCATTCGAATTAACCGTTATGCCATTCGGTCTACGAAATGCCCCTTCTAGTTTCAGCGGTTTATTCATGAAGTTTTGAGAGGTGCCTTATAGCATTTTCCTGCGTATCAATCATCTTAAATTAGTTTTTGACAGGCTTTTGAAATTCGGGCTCAGAATTAATGTTGCAAAGTCACAGTTTGGCGTCCGAGAGATTTAATTTTTAGGATATTTTATAGCTCCGGAAGGACTAAAACCGCTCCCTGGTAAAGTGCAAACAATTCTTGACTTAAAGCGTCCAAACACAACTCATGAATTGCGACAATTTTTAGGCATAACCGGATCTTGCCAATGCGGCATTATTAACTATTCCGGCTCCAAATCTGCCAATAGCACTATTTACTGATGCATCAGATATCGCCGTTGGCGCAGCTTTACAGCAGATTCACAGATCAGAGTGGAAACTTCTTACATTTTTCTCAAAACAATTGAATTCAGCACAAAAGGTTCACAGTACGTACGACCGTGAACTTTTAGGTGTATATTTGGCAGTCAAGCAGTTCAAGGACTTACTTCAAGGTAGAGATTTTATCGCATATACAGATCATAAAACCCTAAATTTTGAAATATTTGATTGATTCGGTCTTTACTTGGTGAAAACTCATTTTAATTAAAAAATATATATGAGACAGTGTTTTATTACAAACATTTTTGTTGAAATATAATACTGTCTCATATATATATTGTAACCCTAACTTCTGCTTTCCGTCAGAAGAATTAAAAAGCCAATTCTAGGCAATTGCGACAGCTTCAATATATATCAGAGTTTACTACAAATATAGAACACATCAGCGGCAACGAGAACATCTTTGTAGATGCGTTGTCTCGATTTGATAGCATTGAAGCAATTGCTTAAAAAAAATGTAAATGCACAAAATGGTGACATCGAATTTTCGGAATTGAAAAGGAGCGATACTGCTTTGCAGTTCAAACAATACCAACTTCAATCTGGAATAGTTCTGTAGTGTGACACCTCAACAGAACGTATTAGGCCTTACATCCCGAAAAAATTGCACATCAAGGGGTGGAGGCAACGGTGAAAAATATGTCTGCCAGATTTGTTCGGCCTAGAATGAAAGTGGATGTCAGAAATTGGACCCGATCCTGCATGAATGGCCAAAAAAATAAAATTTACAAACATACGAAATCCGAAGTAGCAAAGTTCTGAACCAGATGAACGATTTTCAACAATTCATAAAGGTCTTGTTGGACCCTTACCTGTATCAGATGGAAAACATACATTTTGAGATGTCTAGATCGATACACGAATTGGATTGAGGCAATTCCTTTACAGGACATATCTGCAGAAACAGTTGCTCGTGCTTTTTACCAAAATTGGATAATGAGGTTTGGATCAACATCATGTGTTATAACCGATAGAGAAAGCCAATTTACTTCCTCCCTTTTTCATCACCTTATGTCTCTTTGTGGAGTAAAACTCTGCCACACTACGGCTTATCACCCGCAATGCAACGAAAGAATAGAGCGTCAGCACCGCACAATTAAAACAGCCATACGAGCACATAATTCTGTAAAATGGACAGACACTCTACCAACAGTGCTGTTAGGTATTCGAGCTTCCCTGAATCCAGACTCCAACTCTACCAAAGCACACAGATACGTTCGTGACGGACTTTCAAATGAGAATGCGTACATTAAGACTAAGCATAAGACTAAGGCACGTATCTTTGTTCATAAATAATTGTCAATATGCTCACATGTTGTTGTACGAATCGATAGAGTTAGAAAGCCTCTCGAACCTGCTTATGAAGGTCCATTTTTGGTTATCGAACGATCTGATAAATACTTCACAGTCAAAATACATAACAAACCATGCACTCTCTTTTTCGATAGATTAAAATCAGCGTATTCATTGAAAGTATCCCCTGACCTCACTTCTAAAACAGAGAGTCAAGTATTTCCTAAAGCTTCAAATGATCTTTGTAAAATTCCGGCAACATTACCAAAAACTACTTGTAGTGGACGACATGTTCATTTTCCTGCCCATTATAATGATATGGTGTCTAAAAAAATCATGTAAATTATTATCATTTTTTTTATTATCATAGTGCTATCTACCCTATCTATCCTATGGTATTTTGATCAAATTTTTGCTTATATATTTTTGATATTCAATTGTTCATCAAGTGTGTCAAGTTAGTTTATTCTCATTCTAATTGTGCCTCTTTATATTCTATTTCAACATTGTTGTTTCGTCACTTGCAATATTCTTTTTTTTTAAATATGTTTTGTTTTGAACAATGTCAGCTCCTAGAAGAAAAGTAATATAGAGGCAAATATAATTTTAATAATTTTCATTAAAATCATTTGAACGTAAATTCTCAAATATAATAATAATTATTTTCATGAAAACTATATAAATTCCCAAAATTTTGCTGATAAAGTGGCAGGTCTATATGTAAAGATGATAGAGAATAAGAGTTCTGTGATCAGAACACAGAATGTATGTTTTTGTGATTAAAGAAGAGGCAAGATCTATCCGCTGTCTCTATCACTGACATTCAAGCAAGCTGGTAAATATAACCTCTGAGTAGGTTTGAAGAGTTTTTTATTAAATCCTACCCAAATCCGAAATAATAAAACTATTTAATAGATTCGGGTACCGGTATAGCCGAGTACCCAACAAACAAGTAATCTAAAAAGTCAATGAAGAAAATAATGATATTGAAAATATTTGACTTTTCACCGAAATAATATTATTGAAAGTTTATACTGGCCGACGTTGGTACAACAGAAATGATTTATGGAATTGAGCCACTAGTCGATAATGCTTCAGCATTTGCAGATGCTATTACAGAAGTAATCACAGAAGCTCAACCACTAGCTTATAATTCGTCGTTGTTTTCTCATCTATCAGCATCATCAGCAGCCACTGAAGTATACACATCCGGATCACTATTAACCTCCCAGGATACCATTTTACATCGTGATAATGACGCTTATTTTATTGGCAACTACACCGATGATGACGAATACAATATAAGAGTACTTGTACCTTATTCCGAGTACTCCGATTCTAACAGCGAAGAAGAACCACCAAGAATTAAAAGAAGGAAAAGATGTCAAGTTAAGAAAATTCTTGGAATAAACAAATGAATAAATAAAAAAGAAAAAGGCTTTTTACTTGATAGAAGAAATATAACAAAATTTGAATATCAAAACCGATTTAATCTGTTATTCTTCTACAATTTTAATTTCAAAAAAATTTTTATTCAGAAAACTTTTAAAATTAAATTAATGTCTACAATTAGCATCGCTTATATTTAATAGACATATATAATCTAAACTCTATATATCAAATGGAATAAATAAACCAACCAATATAAAAAAGGCAATTAATATTAATAAATAAATATTTGAAGGAGACAAAAGTTTTGTTTCTGATCTTACCATAATGAAACCAATGCCAAAAACATAAAACACAACTTAAGGATTTCTCAAAAAATATAATTTATTTGAAATATTTAATATATTTAAATATTCAAATAAGTTAATTCAAAAATCTCTCAAAACATGCAATATATCTTCAAAAAACAATTAGAATACAGATAATCTCTTCATCGGCCCTAGAATAAATATAACAAAATTTGAATATCAAATCAGATTTAATCTGTTAGTCTTCTACAATTTAAATTTCAAATATTTATTTATTAATATTAATTGGCTTTTTTTATATTGGTTGGTGCATTTATTCCATTTGACATTGTATATTGAGTTTTGATTATATACGTCTATTAAATATAAGCGGTGCTTATTGTAGACATTAATTTAATTCTAAGTTTTTTGAATAAAAATTTTTTTTGAAATTAAAATTGTAGAAGACTAACAGATTAAATCTGTTTTGATATTCAAATTTTGTTATATTCCTTCTATCAAGTAAAAAGCCTTTTTCTATTTTATTTTATACATAATATATAATTATATTTAGGCTTGAATAATTCTCATTCTGGAATGTCAATGGTTTGAAGAAAACCATATAATACCTTACAGTTTTCTGTGATTTTATAACTAACTGACTACCTGGATTTTTAAAGTAAGTCTGTTTCAACAAGTTCCGTGTTACACTCTAAGGTATGATATACTGATTGTTAGTTGATTTTGATATTTTAAATATTATCTAGGGCCGATGAAGAGATTATCCGTATTCTAATTGTTTTTTGAAGATATATTGCATGTTTTGAGAGATTTTTTAATTTACTTATTTGAATATTTAAAAATATTAAATATTTAAAATAAATTATATTTTTTTTATATTCAGATAAATAAATTCTATAGGGAAAAGGGGAAACGATATAAAGGTCTTAAAAAAATATGGGAAATGGGATAAAACACAAAATAATGAACGAGTTCTCAAACCCCGTTGCCAAAGTATTACCAATGACAAAAGTGCCTTAAAATACAGTAGAATTTCAGAAGATGAAAGAAAGTCAATTTTTGAAATATTATGGGAGATGACTTGGGGCGAGAAAAATGTTTTCGTCAATAGGAGAAACTTACAGAACGCCCAAGAGACAGAAAAGATCCATCTTCCTCAAAGAGAAAGAGTTCGATGATATACAGGATGTCCCAACGATAATATGACCTCCCTAGAACGAACAATTTTCGGAAATTTTTAAAAACAATTCAACGTCTGTTTTGAGGGGGCAAATTTTCATCAAGAGTTTGTTCCAAAAAAAACACCCCTATGAAGGTGGCATCAACCTCCAACAGTTTTTGAATGAGGGAGAGATGTCGAGTAAAGGTTAATTTGAAAGTTATTCATGTTCTGTGCATAACCCAGTCAAAATTTTCCAAATCGGTTCACTACTCACGAAATTATGTAATATTGGACTTACCGTCAACAGGTGATGTTGAACAGACAGTTGAACCATTCAAACTAAAGAACCTAAGAGTTTTGAAGAATCAAAAAATTATTTTCAAGTTTTTTTTTTTCAAGGACATTATTCTGAAAAAACCACCTGAGGGTAGCAACCCCATTTTGTTTAATAGAAAAATCAAAAACCTTTTTCTGTTCTCTAAACATCTTAGTTGAAACTTTCAAATTCGGTGATTTTTTCAAGCAATTTGATATTGAACAATATCAGAACTGTTACTCAAACAGAAACCCAATACATTCAAATACACCAGATCTGTAAGTAATGATAGGGAATATCCAAAAAATATTGTGAACTATTTAAAGAACTAACGTATGGATTGTTCGAAATGACTACTACCAACCCCCATAAAATGGTAAAGTCTACTTTCAACTCCTTCTCTAACATTTTCGAAAATGTCTGGTGTAAATAATTGGCATTCAGTGATGATTCTATATCAAAGTTCTGCAAGATTTTCAGGTGGAGTTGCATAGACTTTGGACTCCAAATGTCCTACAAAACAAAATCCAATGGCGATAGATCGGGTCATCTAGCGGCCCACTCTATAGGACCCCTCCTGCCAATCTAACGTCCTGGATAACGTTCGTTCAAAAATTGTCGAACGCGGATATCGAAATGTGACGGTGCACCATCCTGCTGAAATGTGAGTTCATTTTCTAATAGGTTGTCGTCGTTTTTCAGAATGTGAGCATTCATTAGATCAATAATATCGTCTAATAAATTCAAATAAGTTGTTCCGTCAAGATTCCCATCGATAAAAATAGTTCCAACGATATGGTTTCCTAATATTCCTACCCAAACATTTAATTTTTGGGTAATTTGTGTATGTGTCTCCATGAATAAATGAGGATTACTATCACTCTAGTACCGACAATTATGTCCATTGACTTCCCCATTCAACATAAAGGTAGAGTCGTCAGAAAAAAAATTGTAGCGTAGAGTCAGTGTGGGTATTATATTCAATTCAGTAATTCACTAAAATATTTACAAAACTGAGTCCGACGGTCAAAATCATCTTAATTTAACTACTACACTAGCCTTATCTTGTAGGGGTGAAATTCATGAGCTTTCATAATTCGGTGAACGATAGATTTCGGAAGATAATATACTCATGCTAAAGTTCTTATTGATTGCCGATTATTCATCTGTAAATGTCCCAATACTGCTATTTCAATAGCTTCATTTCGGATTGGACGCTCAACTTCGTGTTTCTTATTCTGAATGGAACCAGTAGTTTCCAATTCATTCATCAAATGCTTCACATATTGGTGACTTACATTTCTTTCTGGATGAATGTTATTGAAATACTTTGCAGTTAATTTAGAATTTTCGTCATTCCGATAGTATAGTTTGAGAATTTCTATTCTTTCTTTCATAGAATAGACCATTTTCGCCCATGTAAGTAAGTCTCAAACCCAATTATGATGCAGAAACGAGATACAAACACATTTTAGAACGAATTTTCGAAAAATATACATTGTAATGAATTTAATGGGTTTCACACATTTTCCCATCATGGACGATAAGAAAATCGAATGTTTTTAAAGTGAAATACATTCAAAAACTCAAATTGTTCTGCCATTAAATAAACAAATTTCAACTGCAATGTTTAGAGAACAGAAGACACTTCTCAACTAACCCACATCCAACATCTCTTCCCTATTCAGAAAATGTTAGGGGTTATTTCGGAACAATGTCGTCAATTTATGGTTTGTGTGTCTGCTAGAAGTATCTCAGCATTTTGATGATCAGTGGTGATATCGAGAAATATACCCAAATTGCTTTTATTCCTCTTCTAAATTAAAACTGTTAATATCAAGATATAGCAACACACAAGATCTCTGAAACATTCACCTGAAAAGATGGCGGTTATGCATTGGAAATAACAGCAATGAAAGAAAGAATGTGAGAATTGAACATTCAAAGTGTGCAGAAACTGATATTTGAGTAAATCACACAGCCATCCTTATCAGAATAGCTGAGTATTTTTTAGAAACAATTATTCATTAAGTATATTACAATGAATTAATTGAATCAGCGGATATTTATTACGAATATGATAACGCATATGATACGCATTCTCATATTCGTTATCATATTCGAAATAAATTATACTTGATCCTTTAATGTATGGATATTTTCAACTGATATAAACCATTTGGTTAGTAAAATCTAGTACCATACTTTGCCTTAGTCATGAGAATAACCATGTTTCACTACCAAATTCACAAGTTAACAACTTTTTTCGATAAAGTGAGAATTCACTTTTTATGTTGAAACAATTTCAAGCTTTCAATTCAACTGCAGATAACTGAAAACTCATAAATAGTTACAAAGTATTTATATGTAATCAGATGGAAATGGAAGAAAATTAAAATACAGGACCTACAAAATGTCGATACAGTGTTGAGAAATAATTATGCAGGTATTACTTGAAGGTGTTGACTATTTTGGATTTACATTGATATGTTTGGTTAATCATTATTTTCATATCATTTTATGATCTGAGTCAAAATTTCAATTTCATACTTTGCCCTAGTCATGAGAATAACCATGTTTCACTACCAAATTTACAAGTTAACATCTTTTTTCGGTAAAGTGAGAATTCACATTTTATGTTGAAACAATTTCAAGCTTTTAATTCAACTGCAGATAACTGAAAACTCATAAATAGTTTCAAAATATTTATACGTAATCAGATGGAAATGGAAGATAATTAAAATAAAGGACCTACAAAATGTTGATACAGTGTTGAGAAGTAATTATGCAGGTATTACTTGAAGGTGTTGAATATTTTGGATTTACATTGATATGTTTGGTTAATCATTATTTTCATATCATTTTATGATCTGAGTCGAAAATTTAAAAGGACTCCAAATGAATATCACAATTAAGCTCAACACTCTGTCACTCTTTTGGTTGAATTTTCAGATTTTGTGTTGTTTGAAAACAATAACCGTTTTCTACGCAGTAACTTGTAGCTAGGGTAAATACAGTAGCCAATTGAGCATAGATAACGTGACAATAGGAACATGTAACAAAAATCTTCGAGGTTTGACCCTTTGGTCAAAAATTATCCATTGACACACCCACTATCTAAGTAGATTATTATAATCTGGTCGCATAATATAGTTGTTCAGGAAAGACTTGTTGCGGCATTCTGAAGGCACAGGGGTTGTGGTGTCTGTTATTTAACTACCTATTCATTATAATCTCTATATCTCATAATATAATTGTTCACGAATACCTTGTCGCGGCATTCTGAAGACACAGGGTTGTTGTGTCAGTATCTAATTGTAGATCCACATTTAATTCACTATAAATACTCTGAATTATCAAGCAAAGTACCATTGTTAGCCACCTTTAGATTAAAATAAATGAAATGAAGATAAAGAAGCTCATATGTATCAAATATTTTAAATTATCCATTAAGATTAGAGTAAACACGACCTGTTTACTTTAATATGATGATCAGATTAAAGTAAATGAATTTTGATACCCCTAGCTGGGGTATCAAAACAGTAAAATCCACCCATGAATAAAGAATACATGATACAAATAACACTCACGTTGACCTCAGGTAATTCAATACAATACAATAACTTTACATGTTAGGGCACCTCAGTTGACTTCCTTTTGTGTCTATCCTTAACTTTCAGTGAACAATGGACAATGGCGTTTTATTTATAACAAAAAAAACTGGACGCTCTTAAGCAGGCGTTCAGTCGCCGAAGATCACCACAACAGTTTTGGAGAGAACAGACGCTTCTCTTAAGGGGTTAAGTTTACATGACGCTATCATAGACTCTTACTCCTGGCTTCGACAGTGACAAGTAGACATAAAATTTCCTAGGTGGTTCTTCCCGCTTAATTCTCTCCTATTAAAATATGTGAATCTCTTCAGAACTTTGGCCTGAATAATGTCCTATTTATTTGATCTTGCAAGTTAATTCAGAAACACCCTATTCTCATTTTGTTCATCTTCTCAGTGAGTTTTTCTCCGCAGTACTTTGAAGCCATCCTATTCATTTATGAGTCGAAGCGTGAATTTCATAAGGTTGGGAATAATGAAAAGTTGAAATAATAAGGAACGGTTTTTTACTTGATAGAAGGATTATTACAAAATTTGAATATCAAAACAGATTTAATCTGTTGGTCTTCTACAATTTTAATTTCAAAAAATTTACTGAAGAAACTTTAAGAATTAAATTAATGTCTTCATGAGCACTGCTCATATTT
The DNA here is from genome assembly GCA_034642435.1 of Megalocaria dilatata. Classification (NCBI taxonomy): domain Eukaryota; kingdom Metazoa; phylum Arthropoda; class Insecta; order Coleoptera; family Coccinellidae; genus Megalocaria; species Megalocaria dilatata. The sequence goes on along the minus strand of CM067854.1, from coordinate 57,454,712 downwards.
AATCATACAATATCAAATGGAATTAAGAAAAACCAAAGAATATAAATTGTCAATTAAAATTAAAATATAAATAAACAAACATTTTTTGTTTAGTTTCGCATGCTTGTTTTGTTTCGCATGCCTGGAACGAAACAAAAAATGTTTGTTAATTTATATTTTAATTTTAATTGATGATTTATATTCTTTGGTTTTTCTTAATTCCATTTGATATTGTATGATGAATTTCGATTTTATACGTCTATTAAATATGAGCAGTGCTCATAAAGACATTAATTTAATTCTTAAAGTTTCTTCAGTAAATTTTTTGAAATTAAAATTCTAGAAGACCAACAGATTGAATCTGTTTTGATATTCAAATTTTATTCAAAAAAAAAAATGAAAAGTTAGTTCAAAGACAGTTGACCATTGTAAAGGAGCAAGATTTTGGTTAACAATTTTCATTTATTGGATATTGTTATATCATTTGGATGTCTTATAATGAATGTTTATTTTATATGTCGTTTGATATAAGTGGTACTTATATGACATTAATTCAATTAGATTCCTGAAGTCATAATTATTAAATATAATTTTTTGAAATTAAATATGTAGAAGGCTAATATTAAAATATTTAAATCAATCATCCCATAGAGGGTCGAAGATCATACGGGTGCTCCGAAGTGGCGCTGGTAGAATTATTTCACTGGAGTCCTATCTCCAGTGTTGCAGTATGCCAGTGTTCCAGTATTCCAGATCATCTACACAGTATTGATAAGCTGCAATAACAGCGACACTGGTCTGCTGTTATCCTGAATGACCCTCTCTGTAGCTTTATTAGGTGTGGGATATTTGTCGATTGGTGAATCGATAATATACATTTTATATCATTAAATATATAGTTTTCCAAAGAAACAGAATATTATATAGATGTAACTCCAATAGTCTAATAAGGATGAAATAGATATTCCGCTCATTATTTTACAAACTTTCAACTATTTCCTTCAAAATTATATTCGAACTTCCCTTACAATCCTCAAAAGAGGAGTGTAATAAAGTTTCGTTCGTTTGAAAACCTATCATTGTTTTTGCGACTATTGATTTTATATACTCTCCATAACTTCAACCTTTATTGCTCGCTTGTTTAGGGAACCAGCCTAAATGTTGGTAATTTTCAAATTTTGCGTCAGAAATGGTCTTTAACCAGTGATGAAGACTTCTAGGTCAAAAGTGATTCTGTCCGGTCGACTGGTTCGGCTGGTCCGGCTAATCTGTGAAGGTATGTTCATGAACATCGTAACTTCCGAATAGAAATAGCAAGAGGCTTGAAACTACCAGAAAAGTTTTTCCTTATTTTTCCAAACATTCTCAAAATCATACATACGATCGATCGCATACTTGGTATTTAGAAGATGAATAATAACGCACATCTGCATGTAGAATGCATGATGATCAACTGGTTCAGAACAAAAAAATGTGAATAGAGCAGCGTTGAGCGCTGCCCTAAATATAACAGCGGTCTTAGATTATGCTTGAATTGGGGATTTAATTGTTAAATAACAGAAAGACAAGTTGAGATTAGTGTTGAACATATTTGAGTAATGGTACTGCACACGAATATGTCCGAAAAAATCTAAAACTTTCCACTGATTCAAAGAAAATTTTTGACGAGTATAAGAAATTATTGATAATATTCTTGAAAATTATGGGTCTGTCTTACAATACATTGTAAATATGGGATGAATATTCTTCAAGCAAATTCACTGACTCATACATTTATTTATACAATAGTAAATCAACTTATCTAATTTATTCTTTTTATTTATTTGATCATTGTTTCAATGCATTTGTTTATTAATTCGTTAATTTATTCATCAAAAATTGATATTTTCACATATCTCCCAACTACTTCAATTTCTATTTTCATTCACATATTTATAGTATCATTTAATTTATATTTATTTTTTTACATGGAAGTCACTTCACTTTTCTAACATATATTCAATACCACGTGATCGGCTGAAAACCACGAATTCGATGCCGCTATAATGAAAAAAACAACAAACTAACAAAATTTCGTTAGAATTGTAGGTGATAGGAACAAGTGCACAAAGGCTCCTGTCTCCTGTCTCCTGAGAGTGATCCTTTCGAATTTTTATTTTTCAATCAATATTGTTTGAAAATGAATAATTATTTTCTAGAAGGTGTTTAGCTTAATGGAAATCAGTTTCGTTTTCCATAAAACTTCTTTTATATGACGATAAACGAAACATAAAACTTCTACACATTTTATCTAAACGGAGCTGTCTGTGCAAGTGAGTTTATAGATTTTTGAGAAATTGATTTGAATTTCTTTTTTAATTTTTTTTCATGAATATATTAATTGAAGTATTGGTGTAATGATGAAACTTCAGAATGAAGGTGTTGCCAGACGAAAGAATTGAATAATAAACTAGTAGCGATATACATTCTGTCAAGAAAGTACCGGGAATTATCGATTTAAATCTGGCGGGGCAATGAGGCAGGTAAATTTTTTTTTTCCTAGGTTGGTACCACTGTCCTTAATTACTATGCCAAGCTTGAGCGGGATCTGTCAACTAGTGTTTTTGCAACAGCTGATTAAGTCAGTCGATGTCAGAGTGCGTGCCGATTTTTACTATGGGTGATTACGTTGAGCAAAGAATTTGTTTAAAGTTTTGTGTTGCAAATGAATTTTCGTGTGCCGATGCATTGAAAATGTTGCAAAGGCCTTTGGTGATAATGCTTTATCGAAAACTCGTGCATATCAGTGGTACATAGCCTTCAAGGACGGTCGTGAAGTGATCGCCCATCGACGGCTTCGATCGAAGATAACGTCGATAAAATTAAGGAAAGGGTGCCGAAAAACCGTCGTACCAGCTTGAGAGAGATGCACATGATCTTAAGATATCCCACGAGTCCGCACGTACGATTTTGATTGATATTTTGGGCATGAGAAAGGTGGCCGCACGACTCGTACCGAAAGACCTGAATTTTCTTCAAAAACGTCATCGCGAACAGGTTGCTTCAGACATGCTGGATCGCTGTAATTCCGATTCTACATTCATGGAACGCATTATAACTGGTGATGAGACCTGGGTCTACGAGTACGATATGCAAACAAGCCAGCAATCATCGGAATGGGTGGCAAAAAATGAGCCGAAACCGAAAAAACCACGCCAAAGCCGCTCGAAAATGAAGGTGATGCTCATTGTTTTCTTCGATATCCGTGACGTGGTGCACTACGAATTCGTTCCAGAGGGTCAGACGGTAAACAAGGAGTATTACCTAGGCGTTATGAAACGTTTGCGTGAGCGTATCCGTAAGAAGCGGCCAAATTTGTGGGCGAACAACTCATGGATTTTGCATGACGATAACGCGCCTTCTCACCGAGCTACGATTGTGACTGACTTTCTCGCCAAAAACTCAACAAACGTGCTTCAGCAACCACCGTATTCGCCGGATTTGGCTCCCTGCGACTTTTTCCTCTTCCCAAAACTAAAATTGCCCCTTCGTGGCACCCGTTTTGAGTCGATTGAAGCCATAAAACAAAATTCGGCGCGAGAGCTAAAGTCCATCCCGGAAAGCGCCTATAAAAAATGTTTCGATAATTGGAAGTGCCGTTGGCATAGATGTATTGGAGCAAATGGAGCCTATTTTGAAGGCGACCCAATAAAATTTGACGATTAAATGTAAAAATGTTGTTTTAATTGAAAATTCCCGGTACTTTCTTGACAGAGTAGTATGTTATCAAAACAAAACTTATTTAATATTTTACGTAATCTTCAATTTTTCAGCCTCATGCATTCCATTGCCGTAATCACAGTATTGGTGAGCCATGAATAAAAATAGCTACTCGGTTATACAAATCAATTCAGCATGTTCTTTATACTTCTCCAAACGTACCCGTTACGTAAAAGTCACAGTCGTTTTCTTCACTTTGTGAAATGAAATCAACATCGAATCGCCTTTTCCCCAGATAATTGAAAGTGCATGCCTGTTTTTCTTTATAATATCTGTGAATACGGACCCTTTGGAAAAAAGCTGTTAGAGGAAAATTGGCTCCATTGTCTTGATTAAAATTTAAAGCATTCCAGAAGGTCAAACCTCACGAGGAGAATTACCAACTTTAATAATTTATTAAAGAGGAGTACGTATTCGAATCATGTAATGCATTTCTCGATGGAAGAGAGAAGGAAAGTATAAAAAATTCAGGATTCAGCTATCACTGATCGTTCTCACATTCATTCTGTGATTATATTTGGTATATGTCCGTGAATTTGGAATTCAGCAATTCGGATCTTCCGAACATGGTTTTGCTTATCATGCTTATTTGTATATAAAATATTATTTTTTCTTAAGATTTTTTCACCTTGTGGAACTCGCTATCCACTCGTAATAAAAATATCAGTAAACACCAAAAACGTCCCAATCTAACAGCCAACCACGATTCAGATTCAGAGGAAAAGACGGGGAAACAAAACAATAAGGTATATATTCAATAAGGTATATCAAGTTATTGACACAATAATAGATATAATTAATGGATAAAAGAAAGAGGTGTTCTGCATTCAAATCAGAAGGTATTGCCTCAGTATAATATACAGAGTGCTCAGAGTAAGCAAGTATTAAGCTGCATGGGATGGGACTCCAACCCTTTTGAAATAATAGAGGACAGTTCTTACTGTTCATTCTTGATCCTCATGATTAAAAAGGTGACTGATGAAGATTTGTTACCATAAAATGTTTCTAGTATTATTACAATACAAGTGGCATGAATTCTATATAAACAAAAACTGAACGAAATAAAAAAAACAAAATAATTCACCAGGAAATTTACCTGCTCCGTACTTCAATTCTTCGGAATATCTTGATTGCAAATTCACCAATTATTTTCCCATTAAAATTTTGTGTTTTTCTCATTATCTATTATACAATAGACAGTATATAGAGAGCTTTCGACCTATCTTCACGCATGGGATTTCTTCAATCATTTTTTCTTCATTTTAGCTCCAGATATTGTCATTGGTATAGTGGCAAGAATTTGTAGTATTTTTGTTTCACTTAAATTGTCTTAGGAATTATTTTACACAATGAAGTTTGAGAAGACAGTTACTTTCCAATTACTGTAGTCACTTCTTGAATAGATCATTGATAGTTTATTGTGTGACCGAACTTTGTTTAATCCTGGACAGGAGAAGGAACACGAAGAAGAAGAAGAAAAACTTGATATATCTCTCAGTATTATTAATTACACCACACACCTCTATTTCACTAATAAGATTGTTCGCTTTTTGGAAATCTAAACGTCTCTTTCTTGATAATGAGGACCTTCGTCATAAATAAGATTTTTTGTCTCATGAATAACAAGAACAATGCAAATTCTAATACTTGCTATATTTACTTCAAAAGATTGCCGTGCTAATTGATGTGGGATCAATTTTTTACTAATGACGTTTATTGAAAAGATTATCTACATGAGGCATAACATGATGAAAAAAATTCAACCAAAGAATAAAATTAAATCCTGCAGCATTCATCTGATTCCTGATGCAGCGATGGTTAGTTTTCTGTTGACAAAACTTGATTCTATTTCTTCCATGCATTCTATTAAAGGATTGATATATCCAAAATCTGTCTTTGCAGTTCGCACATTGAAATTCCGGCGAGTGGAAGCTCCATGGGAATGTTTTTTACAAGTCTAGCCAAAACTTCAACCCGTTGTGATGAATTACTCAAAAATGCTGGAATATTATGCATACCCCCGAAAAATAATTTCACTTGAAGATTCATTGATGCTTTCCTTTTATTTTTACTTGAACACCTGAGTGTCCAGTCATAACAGCTGTTCTGTCCTAACTTTGAGATATAAGATTTCCGGGGTAATATTCCACGATAGGATCAATAATATTTCGGATAGTTTCATTTATTGTATTCGCATTAATTTTTACGGAAACCAAATAACCCTAAAAATGTTCCACTGGCTTTGACATTTGTATATACCGAAAGACTCTAATCAATTGAGATTCTGCAGAAAAAATTGTTGTGTGATCAGCCTTAATTAATTAAAATGCATTTGTTCTTATTTTGGAGAATATCTGCCGGCAAATCTCAAGCATGCAATCAAGTGAATCAATCAGAATTGAGTGCCTTTGGTGACTATATTTTTCTTTGGCTATTCAGCTAAAACCTTATCAAGTGCTGCAGAAAAATAAACAAGCCCATAAAAATTACAGGATTTTCAGATGAGTCGCTTTCATCGTGGCTGCAAAGAGCCAATTCAAAAGCATGACTGAAATCAATTTTTAATTTTGAAAGAGCGACTTTTGCGCGACATTTTGATTGTATTTTTGAATATTAAACCAACACGAGGAATCAAGTTATTTTGGAATATTGAAATCTCCTAATAAAGCAAATTCCATTAAAAATGTGCATGCAAATCTTCGAATTCTCATTTTTATTATTTCCTCACTCATATAAACTAAGTCGGTAACAACCGTTACCGACCACAATTTTTCACCATCAAAGTATAATAATTAATCATAACATCCATGAAAATTCCATTTATTTGTCATAATAAATTGGCGCCCAACGTGGGTCTAACAGTAATAACAATTTTTAATCAAGAATTTTATAATAAAATATGTATTTATAATAAAATATGTATATACTATATGTATATTATAATGTATATTATATACTATATGATACGATCTCTAAGGTACTCAAGGTACTCTATGTTCTATGCTCACAACAAAATCACACAAAGTTTTAAGGCACTTTAATGCACTTAATTAAAACATTCAACACTGCATAATAAATTTCTCTATTTAAAAACCTAATATAATTATATATTATATATAAAATAATAAATAAAATAAAATATTAAATAGTTTTAAGTGATGCACACCAAGTTGGGAACAACTTCCATCATATAATGAAATTATTAAAATTATCTTCTTGAAAACGTTGACTACATTTTATGTTTCCTTTTTTAAAGGTGTCACTATAGGGATTTTCTTTGGTTTCCTTAAAATGTAGCCTTGTCATTTCAGTGACATGCGGACGGTTTCGGGACATACTATTATCTTTCGTTGATTTCCAAAACTGTAAGCCAATTTGCGAAACCCCAGTCGCGGATTTTGTCGTCCTAAGGCCAATAAAATGTTTAAATTATTTCCTTCAAGCTTACGTGGTCTTCCTGAAACTGGTCTATGCCTCATATCCATGCCATTTTTATCCTCTTTATTGTCTCATATGCAGCACTTTTTTCAAGTTCAGTCAATTGCACTAATTTTTCTACGTTTCGAAAATCTTTTCTATACAAATATTCTACTTGTTTTTTTTTTGTTACGACATTATTCTATAAATTATGTGTCTGTTGGTTATCAACAATATTTAACAAATAGTGTTACCATGCAACTTTGACCATAGCCGACTACCTGCTCAATATATTGTATACATTACTTTTGTCTTAGAATGTTACAAAGAAGAAGTATATTAAAATTATTAGAAATGATAAATTCCAGATACTCTCTAGACGGACTATATTTTTAAATCTTGTCGTCCTATAATCCTCACGAAATTTGCGCGAACATACTTGTTATTATATTGCTTAAAACCAAATTTCAGATTGATCGTATTTTTAGTTCTGGAAATATTGGGGAGAATGAGAGAAATTTGGAAATTTGAATAACTGTGGAACCTTTTACCGATATTCCCTATTAACGAAATGCACCTAGATATTTATTTAGGCCTCAAATCTAATCTGAAAATTTCAAGTATTTACCGAAAGTTAGAGTATTCACGGGCGGACCGGTCGGACAGAATTACTTTTGACCTCAGATTTTGCATCAGTGAGTCAAACCTAGTTGTTTGAGATTAGCAGGACTAAAAATTCTAAAATTACAGGCATTAAGTCAAAATGATAGTACCCTGTTCCCTAGAATAAGTGTACCAAAACTTATGCGTTGATTGCAGATTGGTCTTGGTGGTTTAAAAACTTGCAAAATCTTCCGACACGAGATAATATTCACGAGCTGCTACCACTGCAGTATAATTTGCTCAGAATTCTATGAAATGTACGAATAGACAGTGGTGTATCTCCTTAGCCGAATATCTTCACAAAGTATAGAACTCTCAATAATTCTCCAATATACTGTTTCACGTGCCTTTTTCAATTCTGTTCAATGCCACCCGATCTATTTAAGATCATCTCAAAATATGAACCTGAAACATATGCAGTATGGTCGAGTACTTCATAATATTCAGTAGAAAATTCTTCTAGTTTTGAGTTGAAATACTCAATATTAAGAAAATATAAAATTAATTTCTGTATCGATGTAATCAGATACGAATATGTGGAAAGCCCAGCCTAGCATTATTATTGCAAGACAGAAGTTCCTATTTACCTACACACCTGAACACACCTGAACTTTCACAGAAGTTCCTTTCTGATCCCTGCTAAGTAGACGAACAATATTCAGAACCACGGATCTTTCATGTGGAAAGCTATGATAGAAATTATTAATGCAACCTTGTATCAGGACGCATTAGATGCACCCATCTCACAGTTTAACGCTGTCTTGAATCCATTGTTCGCCAGTTCATTACGAAGAGTAGGGACAACAGCAACATGATGGAAAAATGGAAGGGGGATTTTGCACTCAAGAGATCCAAATGGATGTTTTGAGGTAATAAATTGAGATGGGTTAGCCTCAGTTTATCAGCAGAATCTAAATTGTATGGATAATAATTATACCTTAATCAACTACCTCACCCTTTCAAATGATATTTACTTAAATAAAAATGAGTTGAGTCAATCTTTCTATCAAAATTTTACATGTTTATTTCAAAAAATTCAATTAATTCTCGGACAATGTAGCTTCTTAGTTCAAGAACTTATACTTGATACGTGAAATTTCAACTCAAATTCATTAAAATCTTATTGGATTCTTGAATTACGGAAGGATAGGAGTTTCAAGGTGCCGGATTAAATACAATTATAAGTTTGTTGAAGTATACCTCTTAGAGAAAATATAATTAATAATAAAAACATGAGAACTCACACATGTGGTATATAAAGAGCAACAGCCAACCATTTTCTGAATGGCTACAATAAGTATGAAGAAAAAATGTGAACAACCTTCATTAAATTAAACTCTTTTCAATTACTTATACCGGGTGTTAAAAAACAAAGTTTTAATATTTTAGGAGCTGATTATAGACCTCAAAATAAGTAAAAATTTCATTTAAACATGGGTCCGCAAATGAGCTGTCTTGGAGATATAAGTGATTTTCGGTTTTCAAATTAACTACTAGCGCAACCAAATACGATGTTCGCTTTATTTTCATCTTTCAGATGTCTTGTTTACTGAACTTACAGTTAAAATGTTTTTCAGTCGATTCATTAAAAAATCACAGCTGGCATCAAACATTTAGTTTTCATATGACATTTACTTTCTTTCACTTCATTGTAAAGAAAAAGTTAATGCCTTGAATTTGAAATGCCTTATTCTAATATTGAAATGAGTGATATGGTTTTCATGTATCGGGTGCTTTTTTTAGAGTGATAGAATTTTCGATAAGGATAAATGTGATTTCACAGAAGGTAGAAGCCATATTATTTTGACATTTCTGTTCAGTAAGCATTGACAAAATATCATGGAAAGACTCACGCCGCAACAACGTTTACAAATTGTTGAAATTTATTTTCAAAATCAGTGTTTTATTCGCCAAACTTATAGAGCACTTCGTGAAATTTATGGTTTGCATAATGGTCCATCAGAGCAGCTTATTCGTCAAACTATCGATAGATTTCGGACGACACTTTCTCTACTCAATGCGACAACAACAACAAGACAAAGAACTGTACGTACAGAAGATAATATCGCTGCTGTAAGTCATAGTGTCAAGTGTCAAGTTGGACTCTGTCCATCCACCACATGGAAAATTTTTGCGTAAAGATCTTGGTCTACACCCACAAAAGATCCAACTGGTTCAAGAACTAAAGCCACTTGACCATAATAAGCGTCGTTTGTTTTCTGATTGGGCCCTAGAACAGCTTGAAGTTAATCCACTTTTTTATCGTAAAATTGTGTTTAGTGATGAAGCTCATTTCTGGTTGAACGGCTATGTAAACAAGCAAAATTGCTGTATATGAAGTGAAAACAATCCTCCGGAAGTTCTGCAGGTTCCATTGCATCCTGAAAAATGCACTGTATGATGTGCTTTACACGCTGGGGGCATTATCGGTCCATATTTCTTTAAAAACGATGCTGAAGCTTATGTTACAGTGATTGGTGCTCATTACAGATCGATGACCAATGATTATTTGTTCCATAATTTGAACGGTATTGACCCAGAAGTGTTTTGGTTCCAACAAGATGGTGCTACACCTCATGCTGCTACCGTAACAACTGATTTATTAAAAGAAAGATTTGGCGATAACATTATTTCGAGATGATTAAAGTAAATCAACTTAATTTCCGCTAATTTATTTAATTTCACAACAATTGTTTCGTCATGACAACATGACTTCGTCAGGTGAGTATGGTACTAACTGCATATTTGAGATTGAGTTCTTTAAATATTCAAAATGTACAGAAAAGAAGGTGGGGATTTACAGTAATTTGTTTTTATTTTATTAATTTCTTCTAGGTGTAAGATCTTACATCTAGAAAAAAAAGAACCCCAGGTTGAACTACCTAGAAGCCCTCGAAATTAACAGATACAATAAAAAACAGATTCTCCTAAACCACCAGACGATCTCAATAAATCCCCTTTATTTAACCTTTTCTGAAACTTTGTGTAATAATAAAAAAACAAATTACTGTAAATTACCACTACCTTCTTTTCAGTACATTTTGAATATTTGAAGAACTCAATCTGGTAGTTAGTACCATAGTCACCTGACGAAGTCATGTTGTAATGACGAAACAATTGTGAAATTAAATAAATTCTTTTTCCACGTGAGAATTTAATTAATAAAAATTCTCTTTATTCTTTCAACTGATTTATATGTTAATCACAAAACATCGCCAAATATTTAGAGTTTATAGATGTTATAAAGACGTCTACTGATGAGGCGGTGAGTTTCACATTTATTTTCACTGATGCTTTTCACTTTAATCTTATTTAAAATTTATATAATTTATCATTCCATTTTCTGTACATGTTATAATTAAATCAACAAAACCTGTTATAAAAACCTATTATATTGCATATTCTTTTCCCTGACCAATCAGGTATTTTTCTCGATACTTTGATGAAGCTGAAGAATTTGTTGAATATCTTTATGTGAGATTACCTTAAAAGTTCTTTATACAATGAAATTTCAGAAACGCTGAACAGCATATCTCAGAGAACATCAAATACAATATAACCACCCTAAAGATTCCAGGAGAAAAAGCAATATACAAGAACAATATAGATTAAGGTTAGTGCAACTGTGTATATTCCGAATCTCAAACTACTTCAGATGGTATATGATAATCAATTGTTAAGTTAGAATTTAACGGATTAGAAATAGAAAGTAGCATTTTCACTACCAATTTGACAATTTGGTATTTTTGATAACTTTAATTAAGCTTCAGCATCTTTTCGTTTCTCTAGCGCTTTTTGAACTTGTGTTTCATGGGCGGACGAATGAAAGTTAATAGTGATATAAACTTTCAATTGTTTCCGCTTCATCCTCTCTTATCTCGTTTCAAGTTCAATCATAAGATTTTGACTATTATTTATCAATTGATAATTATTCGAAGAAAAATCTCACTAGAAAGAGCTTCAAAAATCAATGACTATCTAATTTTGACTCAGAATCTTTTCTGTTCACTAACTTTTTCCATGAATTGTTCACTACAATATGCCTTCTGGATTCAATCAATCTATTGAATTTCGTGAAATACTCCTGACATTTACCTGAGGTACGTTTCAGAATTATGGAACTTTCTAAAGATAGATTTGATCACACTAAGATAGATTCTATTATAGAGTTATGATGTGTATTCTACCTGGATAAAATTGAACTAACGGACTGCTATATTGACTCATTTCATCTTTGAAAATCTATCTTTGGATTTTCTTGATATTTTCTCTGGAAGAGTTTCTTCAAACTAGATATACTGTCCAAAACTTCTTAGCATTAATTGTATCCAGGAAAATTCACTTTTTGTTTTCGAGTTTTTTTAGAATGAATTGTGTGCACTAGATTCAAAAATAGATTCACTAAATATGTTTCAAGGAAACAACATTTCTTCTTATTTTACTTGAAACATTTCATATCTTTTTCAAACTAAAAGTCAACGATTAGCTAATTCATTTTCAGACATCATGTTTTTTTTAAACTAGTTTGAATATCTGAATTATCTTTACTTAAGTTGATTAAATAAAATAATAAAGACTTTTTCACATCATATTATATTAATGACAATTGTTCCGCCAACACAGTGTCTTCTTCAAGTTCACATTTTGAACTAACTGTGAAAATTACAGTTTCACTTCTTATATATTTAAAAACTCAAAGAAAGAGGCAGTATAAATAACTTACAATTTTCGGATGCAAAGATAAGGAAAACATATGCAAAAATTTCTTTTTACATATCTTTTTCTTCTTCCCTACCCTTTTCATTAGTTTAGATAATTCTGCAAATTATCCTCTTTTTTCAAGTTTTTACCCATATAAGAAGTGGAGGTGTAATTTTTAAGTAAGTTCAAATTGTCGACTTGAAGAATCCACTGTTGGCAAAGACTTGTCGTTAAATTAATAAATTGTGGGAAAAATCATTATTATTTCATTTAATTGAAATGAATTTTAATGAAGTAAGGACCGATTAAATTTTTGAATTAAGTTAGTCTATCTTAAATACATATCTCAGCTTTCTTGAAATACAACAAAATTGCGAGCCTTATTACTATTCCGATCAGAAAGTATTCGGAAGAAACAAAGCTCAATTGTGATTATTTGGTTTATATTTTTAATTTTTGAATTAGAAAATTATAACGAAATATTTATCTTATTTACTTATACAACCTCCATTTAATATAAACACTTGACTAAACGTCCATGAGCACCCGAAACTAGATCATCTCCATAATTTTCGGTGATGGTAGTTCAGGACTGTAAAACTGACTGAATTAAATTATCTTTATCTCGTGGCGCTGCTCGTTCAACTTAAATCTTCATTAGTCCCCATATGTTTTCAATGGGACTAAGATCTAGTGAAGCTGCTGGCCATGAAATAGTTGTTACTTACTCGTTACTCTTGCATCCAAGCTTGAGTATAATCCTGCTGAAAATGCCACCCCTCTCGATATTAAGCATGCGCCGTTTCAAGGAGAAAATCGTTTAGAATGCCACAATAATTTCCACTATAAATGGTACCATCAAGTATACAGAGAGGCGTAGCACCAAGCTGAGTGATATTTTGAACGGTGACCGGTTGTTTTTCTAGGATTTCTAAGTGATTTCCACCAAGTTGAAAACAACTTTCATCAGATGTAGAAACATTATTGAAATTATCTTCTTGAAAACATTGAAAAAATTCTATCCTTCGTTCCTTTTATGAAGGTGTCCAGAGGGATTTTTTGTGGTTTCCTTGATATGTCTTTTCAGTGACATTAGGACGGATTCTGGACATACTTTTTTATTTCGTTGATTTCCAAATCTGTTAGCCAATTTGAGAACCCTAGGCGCGGATTGTGTCGTTCTAAGCCCAATAAAGCGTTTAAATTGTTTCCTTTAAACTTACGCGGTCTTCCTCAAACTAGTCTATGCCTCATATCCATGCCATATTTTATCCTCCTTATTGTCTCATATATAGCACTCTTTCCCAGTTCAGTCAATTGCACTAACTTTTTAATGTTTCGAAAACCTTTTCTATACAAATATTCTACCTTTTTTCTGGTTGCGACATTATTTCATGAATTGTATACCTGCTACAAGCCGGCTATCTGCACAATCTATTTTATACATTATTTTTTTCTTGGAATGCTACAAAAAAGAAGTACATTAAACTTATGAAAAATAAGAAACTCCGGACACTTTCTAGACGGACTATATTTTATTTTGCTGATGAAATATTTTGAATCATCTTCTAACAAATGTTTACACATAATTCCCATTAATATCTTGTCAAAATCATAATTATTTGAGCTGGAGCTTTCTCCCTAAAGATACTGTTCAGATAATACAGAACTTTAAATTTGATTCCCAACACTATACCCATATTGTATGTTTCATTGCCATTCAAATTTCACACAATTGAAAACCAGATTTCGCATGTCAGTGAATATTGAATTAGAAATTATATTGGATTTTGCTGCATCATTCATTCCAATTGATGCAGTTAATACAGCTCACACAGATTTATTTTCATTTTCATCAGTTTGATAGTTAATGGAAATTTTTTTATGCTATAAAATTTTTTATTCGAAATAGTTCTCAATATCAATTCATTATAAACTTAGAATAAATTCCCTTAAGTTCTTTTACTCAATATCAAACAATGAGATCGAGCATAACGAATAAAATAGAACCAGTAACATAATAAACATAAATAAGTTATGCATCAAACTGAACTGAAATCAATCATTAAAGCACGCTATCATCAAGTTACCAACATTAGAGATAGAATAACACCTAAGCATACGAACGAAAGTTTTGCGGTACTGATGTCTCCTATGCTCAATTCTGGATGAAAAATACAATAAACATTCGAAATTGCATGTTGATATCAAAACACTAGCGTGTAAGAAGATCTACTGAACATTCAACCTAATGAATTTTATAAAAGCTATTGTTACTATATTTTATTACAAAAAAAATTCAATGATGTAATAACTTCTGACTTTTTGTAGAAGTTAATCATAAAAGTTCAAAAAAACTTGTGGTAAACTAGCACCATCTAGAGTATGCAAATATACATACCAGATGCAAACTCATTAAGTAAAGAAATGTATTCCCGATATTTTCACTTTACAAACGCAGAAAAAACATTCCTCATGCTCAAGTCGGACCATAATATGTCGCAATGCCCATAATTAGCATATTCATATTCCAATAAATTCATTCGGCTAATCTGTACCAAATATCATTAATAAGTAGCGTGGGCTATGGAAACAGAAAGTTCTACAAATCCAGACAATGTATCATACATCTGTACCACAATTTCATACTCAAACAAACTCGATAAGGTTTTATTGATCAATTAATTCATTTGAATATGAATATGCTAATTATGAGCATTACCGCATATTATGATCTGACTTGAGCATGATGAAAATTTTTTCTGCGTTTGTAACGTTAAAATGTCGGGAATACATTTCTTTACTTGAATTAGCTCGCGAAGGTATGTCTTGTATGTAATATATTTGCATACTCTAGATGGCGCCAGTTTATGGTTAATATCTTAGTGTCTCTGTGTATAGCGAATATAGATACTTGACAGATTTGTAGTCACTGCGCATGTCTGGAATTTCCCTCTATGATCAACAAAACTTTATCGAGTTTGAGTATGGAATTTTATACAGAACCATGTTACACTGTCTCGATTTGTAGGACTTTCTGTTACCATAGTACCACTTCTTGAATGATATTTGGTACAGATCAGCCAAATTCATTTATTTATATAACTTTGAGTTTGCTTGAGAACAATTTCCCTGCAAAACCTGATTCCTTCTTCCAATTATTTCATTTAGAAATACTCATATGGGACATTGATAAGCATATAAACCACGAATATTTAGTAGTCCACTTTGTGAAGTTTCATAGTGAAAAATAACCGGTGTTTTTTCAGAAGAATCTTCGGTATTGGCTGGTCGTGTCCGAACTAGAGTGCTATTGAATATTCCTGTCCATGTGCGGGGAATAAATGGTAATTTTAAAACCTCAAAAGGAGACCTTAGATGAAACGGATGATTTTCAAATATATCTCAAATTGATTAGGAACGATGTCAAAGCATGAAGTTCTTGTGGAAAATCCAAAGAAAGTAAATGCTATCTAACGTTTATTTATATGCTGAAATTACATCCTAGTGGTATTGAAACTGAATAACTGATGAAAATGTCAAATGAATCAGCTATCGATATACAGTTCGAAAGGTAACTTTGGTGAGTTCGCTTCCTACTTTTAATTAATCCCATACGTCAGGTTTAACGTAAGAAGTTGGGTTTTCTTCAGATCTTATATTGAATTCAGCATTAACGTGAATGCGAACGCCACCTAATCTAGCAGTCTACATAGTTAACATTTTTGTTCACGTGATCCAATGAATTCAATTTCACCAAATTTTGTTCAATAATTCTTTTGAGCTGAGAACTAATAAAATAATTCCTTTCTCTGAAGAACAGAAAACTACAATAACTGTGATAATTACAGACAAAGTATTTTACCATGTTTGTCAAAAACATTTCAAAGAGTCATAAAGAACAGAATGTTGAACTGGATGTAAGAGAAAAATATTTTAACAAGAACCAGCATATAGGAAAAGCTCAAGCACCACAACACCGCTTATCGATGCTTGGATCGAAATTGTTGAGAATATGGATAATGGCGAACTTGTGGGGATACTTATTTTAGATTAAAGTCAGGCTTCATCTGTAGTGTTACTGAAGAAACTGCAGGTTTATGCTTTCAGGGGCAGTATACTAAAATTTTATCTAAGCAACAGAAATCTGAGAGTTTATTGGAATTGTGTTTCTTCCGGAGAAAAAGATGTATGCTATGATGTACCTCACAGATCCATATTAGAACCCATAATTTTCCTGATTTACATTATGATCTGAACATCATAAACAGTAATTGCTTATGTATATACTATACTCACTTCTTCAATATTCTTCATGAGAGAATGTCTTAAATATGTTTACCAAATTAAAAAAATATGCCATGAAATGGAACATCACTTTTAGGAGCACCAGACACAAAAACGATCTCCTCACTCCATAGCATAGAAAGAAGAACACGAAGAATATCTCGAGCTATTGAAGCATTGAAATATTCAACAGGTTTCCCGTCGGAATTTCATTCTTTTAGGTCGAATTTCATTTGAGTTTTTTTGGGTTTCGATATCATGTACTTCTTCTTCTATATATCTTTTTCAATTTCATTCACCTCTGAAAAAGAAGTAAATAATGAATGATAACACAAAAGCTAGTGCTTATTACTTTTGTCATTTTTTTGTGAATAAAGTTGGAAAAGCTAAATATATACTTTCTATCCCACTTGTAGTCGAACTCGCCTTTGCAGAACATCTTGAGTACATTATCTAATGTATGCATTCCCAGGTTGTTCTCAGGATCGTCAACTTAAAGTAAAGAAATAGGTAGAAGACTTAATAACAGTTAGTATATTTGTAAGTCCACGAATGCTTCGTCGTGAATTGTTCAAGAAGCTAATCAATAATTGGCTTTCAAATTCTAACTACTTGATACAACGTAGCTCCGTCATTTGGGCCCTCGCAAATATTATTCGTTAAATATTCCGTTCTCTCTCGTGAAGTTATATTTTTTTTCAGTTGAATCATCACTTCAAACGTATAAGTCTAATTACTAAATGAATCCGTAGATTCACTCATGAGGTCAAACCTGCACATCATTTAATAAATGAATGGTTAGATCAAACCGAAATATGATTTGGAGTACCCTTCTATTTACTTAAAAATAAATGAAGAATCCCAAGAATTTGTCAGAGAATACAAAACGTTCCTGCACTAATTTCTTGTCCATTCGACCGTTTTATAGTGGCTAGTTTCTCTAACTGCCACGTTTGAGTGGAGTATATGGTCGTTATTCCTCAAATCAATACGAGATGTGAAGGGGACCATAACTTATACATACGGGGGCACCAAATTGAGTTGTATCGCTTATATCAAAGATGACGGAAAAAAGAAATTGAAATGAAATCCACGTTGTTTTCTCCCTACCACACCTTGAGGGAGACACGGTTTATTCACGATATTCGACTCGGAAGCGTGTCCTACTACAATTCTGCTATCATAATCCGACGAATGTCGCTATAAAACAATTGCAAATGGACAATTAACAAAAACGTGATCAATTTCGAGAAAAAGCTATTCGGCATCTGATTTGATCGTTAAATCACTCATTTTTCATAAAAAAATCAAACATGATAATTCACCATCTTAAAAACTACGCAGTGAAATTTCAGAATTCAGAATAAGAAATAATCAATTATCGCTCATCAGGTACATTCATGGAGCGAAAATTCAAGTAAAGTACAGAGAACTACTAAGGCGCCGCTTTGCAATCATACTGCCTACCACGAACTGATATAGATGACATGTTACACCAAAACCAAAAACCCGCGAAATTTCAAGCACTTGACTTTTTAGTAACTGCTATATCAAATTTTTGTGTTTAAGATTTAGATTTAGATGAATCTTAATTTCAGGTTTCATGCCTCTTGTTTTGGATCTGCATATCGCAACATTCCTACTCATCATTACGTGACATTTCTAACCGTTGAATCTAAAACAGCCTATTGCAATAATATATTTCTACCGCGTTTAAATTTATTTGGCGCCCATCTCTTTTCATGATTTTTCCATCCAAAACTTACAATTACTTACAAGATATCCCATTTCTGATTCGCCCGTTTCCTGAGTTTGGTTCAGATGTAAAAGCCACAAAACATTTGGTGCGGAAATTTAATATCGTGTCCTGAGCTTTCTAGGTTCTCTCATCCGACTTCTAAGCCAATCCATACCAAGCCTTGAAAAGGTGAATCCTTATAATTTCTGCTTAACTGATAGTAACGCCAAACAAATCTTCTCTTTTTAAACTCAAGGTGATTACTGCCTTTTATTTCATTTAATAAACATGGAACCATCAGAGTTTTTAGTCGTCTGCATCCATCTTTGCTACCGTATTAAGAAAAACATCCTATACCTTTTTCCAAAGATACTTATTTCACGCACCTTATAATTAATGACGCCTATCTTCGTCTGCTCAAAGCCAGACCATTCATTCTTATATACCGCATATTAATTATATTATGTTAATAATGGATACTAGACCACCCACGCATATGCGATAGATTCTTCTCTTTCGAACCTCGTCTTATTCTTCAATCTTCTACTTGAGTATATACTTATTGTTCACTTCTACCTCCTTAATAACCATTGAAGTTGAGTACGCAGGTCTTTTCACGTCGCCAATGCAATTTTGCGAGAAGATTTAAATAAGCACCAAGGGTTCATCAGTTTTTCATCATCATTTATTTAATGCCTTCTGTCGTTTCTCATTACACAGAAGTGATCATTTCCTCATATTCTACCACAACCGACCAAGTTTTGGCAAATTCCCCAACTATCTTCGATATATGGGACACTTAATGTCACCTCCTCAACGTTACTAGAATCTGTCTGATATAATCTCTTCATTCGGAACTGATTGATAAGGATTCATCTCCCCTACAAGTCTGCATGTCGGTGACTCTGGGACCTGCAAATATGCTATACATATGCTATAGTAGGTGATTTGTAAGCAGCAACTACCTAAACGGTAAGAAATTCAATTCGAACTTCACAACAATCTATTGCATTAAGAGATTGGGACTATTTGAACAGTACTTCTCGTAAGAACATCTCCAAATGAAACGTTTATTATAGTTTCATAGAGGCCCCCGTAAAAGAGATTGAGATATTAAATATCTCAATACAATCTCTCAGAACTCAGCTCGTGAATTGTAAGTCTTCAAGTCTTTTTTATCGGAAGTTTCAGTGTTTATAATCGAATGAATGGATAAAGTGGACTGAATTTGAAAATAAAAATATTCATCTGTGGGTTCAGTGTAATATTTCAATATAGGTTGCCGTTGAAATTTAAAAAAATACTGAGAATTCGACAATGATATGGTATCAGCGCGCAAAAACTGAAAATTGGCTAGCACTGTAAATGGAATATGACTTTGTAGTTGTTCATCTTACGATGTGTATCATCATCTCCACTCTTTCTACCCTACCTCGTGAAATTCATTTCGACCCGAGGGATGCTGGGCGTATTCAAGAATGTGCAACATAAACGCCCGATTGAAGGCGATAAAATGCATCACTTGCATCAACGGTGAATATTGCGATTGGATCATTTACACCCTGATGGGCGCACAGGATGGTTATGTGTTAGATGTAGTACGTTTAAGTATTATTAAGACAATTCCTACCACAGTAATGGGTTTAAATTAAATAAAACCTCATGAATCGAATATTTAACCTTATTACCAACCATTTTCATTGAAACAACCTCCTAGGATATATAGGGAATTCGAACATTTATTAAGTTAAACCAAGTATTAATGTTATTTAATGGGTGGAATAAATTTTCACCCATATCTGAGCATCAGAACAATCTGAAATTCTTTTCAATAAGCAGTTTAACGTTGAATAATTAACTTAATTATTTCAGTAAAGAACATTCGCCATTTTGCGAGAAAGTATGAGAATATGAAATTATTTGAGGTCTACTAGAAATAGATGTACTGATATATTATTTTATATCATTAAACATAAAATGTGCACTGTGGGAGTGTAAACGATGAGAAATATTGTCATACATTTCGATGATAACGGAATAGGGAGAATATGAAAAGGCAATATAAGGCATCATTCAAAAACGGAATTAGGACATGGTGGAAAATCCAAATTCAAGAAAATGAGAGAATTTAAATTTCTCTTAAAGCGAATAGTCAAAATATCATATAATTCGATCTTGAAAAAAATCATTTAACTGATCAAATAAGGTTATCTTGACTAAATGTGGAATGGAAATGTCTTTAAACTTTAAAAGAGGAATTTTTCAAGCTTTAGATAACGCTTAAAATTTCGATAGTAATTCACCTAGAAACTTTGTATTCAAATTATAAATTAGTTTTGAAATGATAAACTAATCAATATTTAAACCAATAAATAGTTTTCAGAAAACAATAATTTTGGGAAATAAAATGAGTCAAATAAATTAATTCGGCTGATCTGTACAAAATATTATGGCCACCATAACTCATACTTCTTATTAGTAATAAAATTAATAATCTTTCTCGATCCAGTTCAAAATGCTACAATCTTCGGGACAAGTCAGGCTGAAATAACAAAATACGAGAAAAATAGTTCAAAAATACAGGTAAACCTAAAAACTATCCTCAAAAAATTCTTCAAACTATAGTAGCTTTTTCTCAACACGAATATCTTCACTAAATTACGAAAGATAATTCTAGTCGATGTTTTCATTCTGAAAATTTATTGAATATCTCGATACATTAATAAATGGAAGATTTTTCGAATTTGCGGGTGCCATGCTTGAGTACAGATAGAATTTCATTTTTTCTGGTATTGTAGTCATGAAAACTAGGAAGCTCATTCTTCAACATAAAGAAGACTTTCATGTATAGATACATGGGACATGTTTGAGAGAATATGTTCTATAGAAAGATCGAGGATTAAGCCGAAAGATGATATGCAAATACGCTTTTGAGCAGTGAATATCCTCATGAAATCGACAGAATCAACCCGATCCTCCATATTTTATGACAGATGACTGCAGGCTCGACCACAATGAAATCACAGCAATATTCCGACTGGTAGCGAACTTCTAAGTCTGGCAATAGTGTCGAACGAAGAAGAGAGAATTCTTACTTATGTAGTCGATATCTTCCCAACATTCTAAATTACTATTTATGATTGACCTCGCTAACTTTGCTGATTGATTGAATATAAAAACATTTTTTTCGAGACTGATATAAAGAGGAACAATATTTTAAATCAAAGTCAATACATAATTTAAAAATGAGTGAGAATATGATTGGAACGTAAACTAAAACTCCTGATAAATAATTTGCACAGATTTATGAGCTCGCTCATACTTCAGTTCATCGACCTTTATGTGTTCAGGAAGGTTGTTCAAGAGTCCCTAGTACAGAACCTTGTGGAACCCGAAAATACCTGTTCATATTTTGAAGATCATATATTTCATACTCTGACAAACAAATTTCGTTTTGCATGTAACTACAACTTCATTTCAAGAATATCGCCTGGAAGCCCAGATTGAAGAGTTTACTTTACGACAAAATTGTGTGCAATAATGTCGAAAGCCTCGACAAGGCGGAAAACAGACCAACACAATTCCCTACCTTTATCCAGAGACCAATGAACAGAATGAACAAATTCTAGAGGTGATGTTCTATTTGAGCATCCGTCCTTAAATCCATGTTGACAATTAGTAGTGATATAGAATTTGAACAAACACTCAATATGGAAATTGGGCGATAATTAATAATCACCTCAAATGTTTCTGCGAACAGGAATCACCTTCTCCATCTTGAAGGCATCATGGAACTCTTCAGAGGAGCCCGACTGTTAGTAAGATGAGCTAGATGATTAGCAATATATTCCGGCATGACTTTTGAAATTCTTACCGAAGCTAGGTCAGCACCAGTGTTTTTTTTTGTTCTTCAATTAATAAGTCAAACAAAGGTCTTCATTTCTGTTAACGCTGTAAAAGGCGATAGGAAAAAATATTGCCGTAACTTCGCAGCAAACCAATCCGAGCAACGTTTCATAATATTGGATGGAGTGATACTTCATTTTAATTGGAATGAAATGAGAAATTACTTTGTTTTTTGTTTTCTATCAATGTGATGAAAGTGATAAAAAACAAAGTAATTTCTCATTTCATTGGAACGTTTGATAACTAATCGCAAATGCTACTGCCAGAGGCTCCGAACACGAAACTCCATCAAGGATCGGAGCAATTTTGTTTATAATAAAGAGAGGTTTTTAACATGTTGGAAGGACTTTCATTTAATTTTATTTTCATTGATTTCACCAAACTAATTACACATATTTGACAATTTTTTCTATTTATACAAAGACCAAATATGCAATATCACAAAAATAAATTCTATTATGTTTTTTGTTTGAAAATTTGAAATATCATACAGATTTATTCTATTAACCTCCAAAAGTTTTTATTCGAAAACTTTTAGAATTAAATTAAATAAATGTCTAAGAACACTTATCACACAGTACCAAAAGAATAAAAGAATTCAAAGAAATATTAATTATCAATTAAAACCACTAAATAAATACTTGCAGGGTCTATATTTTGGTTCGTACCTTGTTTTACAAAAATAAAATTCCTTTCCAAGAATACAAAACATAACCACAAGAAACTTCTCCGAAATTAATTTGCTCAAATTAAGCTCCTTCAAAAAAATTCCTAAAACATGCACGACATTTTTAAAAATCAGTTTAAAATTATTATTACGGAAACACACCAGCCTTACTTGGCATTTAGAAAATAAAAATAATTAACAAAATATATCTTACGTCACAAACTGAATGTAGCTGTTAGAACAAACACTGGAATGAAGTGAACTTTTTAAAAAATCCTACGTTTTCTATGTTCGTCACTGTTTTCCGAAGATGTACTGCATGTTTTTTGAAGAAACTTATTTTGAGCAAATTGTTTTTGAAGAAGTTTTTAAGGTTATATTTTGCATTTTTGGAAAGCAATTTGATTTCAAAGAAAAAAGGTACGAAACAAAATTTTGTACCCTTCAAGTATTTATTCAGTAGATTTAACTGATAATTTAAATTTCCTTGAATTCTTTCATTCCCTTTGGTAATGTGTGATAGGGGTTCAATTCTAAATGTCTACTTAATTGACACGGGGTGTTATTCGACATTTTTTTATTCAATTCTAAAAGTTTTTGAATGAAAATGTTTTGAAATTAAAATTTTCATGATATTCCAAATTTTGTTTACTTTTTTCTTTTTCCAACTAATTCCTCAGTTTACAATATTCCAGGCCCATTTGCCTTTATTGGTAGAAACAATAATTCTATTTCTATCAAAATGTGGTCCTGAAGTTTTTATCAGTTTATTATATTCAACCTTAGCTTTCTTATGGAGTGATACTGCTTTAGAGCTTTCAAACTTGCATTTGATTTCGAAATTATTGAAATTTTTCCATATTCAAAACCCTTGAAAAGAACAGAATAACTAATATCCAATAAACCAAGGATCTCATACTAGAAGACAGATAAAAATTAGAGTGAATTTCCTGAAGAAATATCCAATTGTAGAAAGACCCATTTCCAGAGGAAATCGAAAGCCACCAACTTCCCAAAATGGTACAGACAGGATTTTGCTTCAGTTTCTCCATTGGACCAGATGAAAATTCTCACAAAGGGCAGTTCATTCCTAACAACAAACCAATTTCGTCATTATGTTAAAATAATAGTCAATCCTCGTCTAAAGCAAGACAGCTCTGGAGAAAAATCATTTTGGGGGCTTGTTCTTGCAAAAGGCGTGCTCACATGTTTGAACTTTGGAATTTTGAGACGAAAATGATCTCAAATAAAATGACTAGATTGGACTCAATGCTGAACAATCCAATATAATATGAGCCTGAATATGTAGATTAAGTTCGTTAAAGGGCACAATTGGTATGATGGTTCAGCAGTTATTCAGATTTCACTCGTTTTGTTATTTTGCCAATATTTCCCAAACCACTGATTTGACCGGAATCAAATGCTGTACTCAAGTGTACAATATAAAATAGTAGAAAAGTTTGTGCTAAATTTCGTGAGAAACGGACGGCTGGAAATATCTGAACACATGAATTTTTTGACGTGAGTTTGGAGTTTGAATATAACAGTTATATTAAAAAAATGGACCAAATCGGCTCAATGATTCCGAAGGCAATCAAACATTATTTTCAAATATTTTCAAAAATAAAAAACTGATTGAGTTCAAATTTAAATTTGAAATTTGAATTTTTGATCGCTTATAAATAAGGAATTAATAAATATTTTTTCAAAGCTATGAGTTTATTAGAAAGGCTGAACCTTGAAATTTACGAATGAAAAACAATATCGTTCAAATGACCGCCACAACTGGCTGCAGCATCCCATCCGATCGATTTTTCAGTACATTGTCGATTGTTTGGGGCACAATTTCATGAGTGACAACTTCGATTCAGTGGTTCATGGCATCAATGGTTTCTGGACGGTTAGTGTAATACTTATTCTCAACGGATCCCTACAAAAAATTGGTGATTTGAGGTGAAAAAGAATTTCATGACTAAAGATGATTTTTCTGGAAAAATGCTCATCTTTGGCAATGCGATCATTAGTACATTCAGCGATGTGCAAATGTATCATATGGTCACGAAGCTTCACTTCTGGCACTAGTTGAACTTTGTAAGCCTTCATACCGAGGTCTTTATGCAAAATTCTCTTCTCAGATGAGCAGAAAATGTTCAGTTCTTGTGCACGATGACGAGTTGAAGTTGATCGATATTCAGTCATATTCTGGGCTACAGTACATATATTTTCATATGTGTTCATTGAACTTGAGTGTAAACAGGGTTTCTTTCATCAAATAATGGTTCAGTTTTCATGAAAAAATTGATCTACAAAGTTCCGTAAGGGCGTTTCATTTCTTATGAATTTTTCACGTAAATTTCCAATAGTTTGGATAGAAATTCACCATTTTGGAATTAAGTTTTTGATATTTTCCAGTGTTTTTCAAGCATAAATCGACCTATTTTGTTAATGTCAAATATTAAACTAACTGTCAGAAAACGAATGACAGAAGTGTTGCCATACTCCTAATAACTTTTACTTTACGAAATGAAAATTCTAGAGGACTCACCCTTTAGAAATACTATAACAACACGAAGACTCAATTCTAATTTAGTAACGAAAAATGACGAGAATTCTTTCGATTCTTTTCATCGGATTTCCAAGAGAGTTTAAGTATCGGGTGTTTTTTTTAGAGTGATAGAACTTTCGATAGGGATAACTGTGATTTGACAGAAGGTAGAAGCCATGTTGTTTTGACATTTCTGTTCAGTAGGCATTGACAAATTATCATGGAAAGACTCACGCCGCAACAACGTTTACAAATTGTTGAAATTTATTTTCAAAATCAGTATCCTATTGGCCAAACTTATAGAGCACTTCGTAAAATTTATGGTTTACATAATCGTCCATCAGAGCAGCTTATTCCTCGAACTATCGATAGATTTTGGACAACATTTTATCTACTCAGTGCAACCAAAACAAGATAAAGAACTGTACGTACAGAAGAACATATCGCTGCTGTAAGTCATAGTGTTACTGATGATCCAGATTTGTCTATTCGACGACGTTCACAACTCTGTGCATCCACCACATGGAAAATTTTGCGTGAAGATCTTGTTCTACACCCATACAAGATCCAACTGGTTCAAGAACTAAAGCCACTTGACTATAGCAAGCGTCGTTTGTTTGCTGATTGAATCCTAGAACCACTTAAAGTTGATCCATTTTTTTATCGTAAAATTATGTTTAGTGATGAAGCTTATTTCTGGTTGAACGGCTATGTAAACGAGCAAATATACCGTATATGGAGTGAAATCAATCCTCAAGAAGATCTGTAGGTTCCATTGGATCCTGAAAAATGCACTGTATGATGTGCTTTACACCCTGGAGGCATCATCGGTCCATATTTCTTTAAAAACAATGGTGGAGATAATGTTAGAGTGAATGGTGCTCGTGACAGATCGATGATCAATGATTATTTGTTTCAAACTTTGAATGGTATCGACCCAGAAGTGTTTTGGTTCCAATAAGATGGTGCTACACCTCATGCTGCTACCGTAACAATTGATTTATTGAAAGAAAGATTTGTCGATAACATTATTTCGAGAAATTGTTCAATCAATTGGCCCCCAAGATCATGCGACATACCTCCACTGAATTATTATCTTTGGGGTTATGTCAAGTCATTGCTTTATGCTGATAAACCAGAAACAATAGTCGCTTTGGAAGCAAACATAACTCGTGTTATTGATGATATAAGGCCTGAGTTACTCGAAAAAAAGGTCCAAAATTAGTCTGGTCGAATTAGTCTAGTCGTGGTGGACATGCTGGAAATTATTATTCAAACATAAATGTCAAAAAATTATCTTTCAAATAAAAAAAAATTGGCTTGAGTCTTAATTCGAATGTGTTTCATTTCAAATTACAGTTTTATCACTCTAAAAAAAACATCCGATATGGAAAATTTTGTTCCATATCGTTTCCACTCTTTTTTTCAATATCTTACAATGCAGATCCAATCCGTTGCCTTCAAAATATGTATGGTTTCATTAGATTTTCCGTTCTTTCAGAAGAACAAATCCTACAGGCTGAAAGAAGATGATGTTATGATTGAAACGCGCAATGTAGTAATTCACATACTTAAAATTTTCAGGGGAAATGGAGTATTGATCAAGCTTGCAAAAGCTTCTGAATTAACGTCAGTGCTTTTCATCATTCTTGTATAAAGCAGTTCAGGAATAAATGAATCTTTAGTTGAACTAGTGTCCAGAACTAAAGAGAAAAAGGAAAAAAGCTGATTATAGTTGGATTGAAACTTTTTCCGGTAGATTCAGTCTTTCAATATTCCAGGCGGAGTTTGGAACATGAAATGACCACAAAACGAATATTGTGAAGTAAATATACAATTATTGTTCTGCTCAGACACGAAATGCATGTTGTTGAACTGTAGATGGCTCCAGGATTTGTAAATTTTCACGAACCCAGCTGCATTATACAACTCTCACTTATCCGTCCGCATATGCCGTGAAAACCCAGCTGCATTATACATTCTGTCAAGAAAGTACCGGGAATTATCGATTTAAATCTGGCGGGGCAATGAGGCAGGTAAAAATTTCTTCCTAGGTTGGTACCACTGTCCTTAATTACTATGCCAAGCTTGAGTGGGATCTGTCAACTAGTGTGTTTGCAACAGCTGATTAAGTCAGTCGATGTCAGAGTGCGTGCCGATTTTTACTATGGGTGATTACGTTAAGCAAAGAATTTGTTTAAAGTTTTGTGTTGCAAATGAATTTTCGTGTGCCGATGCATTGAAGATGTTGCAAAAGGCCTTTGGTGATAATGCTCTATCAAAAACTCGTGCATATCAGTGGTACAGAGCCTTCAAGGACGGTCGTGAAGTGGTCGCCTATCGACGGCTTCGATCGAAGATAACGTCGATAAAATTAAGGAAAGGGTGCTGGAAAACCGTCGTACCAGCTTGAGAGAGATAGCACATGATCTTAAGATATCCCACGAGTCCGCACCTACGATTTTGATTGATATTTTGGGCATGAGAAAGGTGGCCGCACGACTCGTACCGAAAGACTTGAATTTTCTTCAAAAACGTCATCGCGAACAGGTTGCTTCAGACATGCTGGATCGCTGTAATTCCGATTCTACATTCATGGAACGCATTATAACTGGTGATGAGACCTGGGTCTACGAGTACGATATGCAAACAAGCCAGCAATCATCGAAATGGGTGGCAAAAAATGAGCTGAAACCGAAAAAACCACGCCAAAGCCGCTCGAAAATGAAGATGATGCTCATTGTTTTCTGCGATATCCGTGGCGTGGTGCACTACGAATTCGTTCCAGAGGGTCAGACGGTAAACAAGGAGTATTACCTAGGCGTTATGAATCGTTTGCGTGAGCGTATCCGTGAGAAGCGGCCAAATTTGTGGGCGAACAACTCATGGATTTTGCATGACGATAACGCGCCTTCTCACCGAGCTACGATTGTTGCTGACTTTCTCGCCAAAAACTCAACAAACGTGCTTCAGGAACCACCGTATTCGCCGGATTTGGCTCCCTGGGACTTTCTCCTCTTCCCAAAACTAAAATTGCCCTTCGTGGCACCCGTTTTGAGTCGATTGAAGCCATAAAACAAAATTCGGCGCGAGAGCTAAAGTCCATCCCGGAAAGCGCCTATAAAAAATGTTTCGATAATTGGAAGTGCCGTTGGCATAGATGTATTGGAGCAAATGGAGCCTATTTTGAAGGCGACCCAATAAAATTTGACGATTAAATGTAAAAATGTTGTTTTAATTGAAAACTCCCGGTACTTTCTTGACAGAGTAGTATTATATGAATCTAGGGAGGAAGTACGACCCTTTACGTGTGTCCAAGTTAAATCGGTAGTAACATCACTTCAGTGTTTATAGGTCAAAATTATTCAAAAATTTGAATTTACATACCTTTCTTATCTTTCTATTTTTATTGGGCGTTTTTTCTGCAATGTTTCATTCTGAGGAGTTATACTTCCGTCAGAAAAAGTGTCACCCTCGAAAAGCTACCTATCAAAAAATAGACAATAATAAATTTCAACAATTCACCAATGAAAGTGACCCAAATTTATTTATTAGAATGATTACAGCAGCATGAAGTTGTTTAAAATAGTCATCATTAGTTTGATATACGCAAAGCTTTGGCCGGCGTCATAAAAATATTCGTTTGAATAACTACAAGCACTTTCAATGCAAGTTCTCGATTTTTTTACACTTCTCCTGCGCAATAAAATAACCCTAAAAAAATTTCTCAACGTACATCTTTCTGAATACGATCCGCTTGGTGCAGTCGCATTTTCCTCAAATTCTCAATAAACAAGAATCACGTTAACAAGTTCAGTATTTGAATAAATGAGCGAAATATTTCAATAAACTCACGAAAGTCAAAATACGGATGGATTTTTGTATTGTTCACGTTTACACTGAATTATCGGTTGTTTTTTCTAACAAATGACATCCAACACTCCAATGTAAGTAGTACATTGAAGCGCCTGATTAACATGAACCTTTGATTAACGGAACCGGATATGAAATTCTAAGATTTCGAAGTCATATCAATAGCTTGAATAGCTTTGTACTTTCAAATATTTCTTATAAGCGATTTTTGGTGAAAATGTCTACGCCAATGTGTCCTAAGATTTTGCCTGCTGTCCGTTATTCTCAGAATGAAGCCAGATTTTGTATATTCATTTTCCCAGCCTGTAACTGAGAAGTATTATACCTGCAGTAACAAATTCATTAATGTATAGCATTCGATTAATTGCTTGGTTGAAGATCAGGACCGAATTGAAGAAATAGGAGGAATTTGAAAATAATTTCTATTCAATAACCGCACAAGGCTAATCATAGTAAATAATTCGTCAGTTCAAAATAATTCACAAAGCATTCAAAACGTAGATTTGAAACTACCAACAATAGATTTACTCAAATTCTCCGGTTCATACGGAAGGTGCCTAGAATTTCACTATACGTTTGGTTCGTTAATTAATAAAATTTCATCCATTGATGAAATACAGCGTTTCCATCACCTTAAAGCATCATTAGAAGGTGGAGCAGCGCAACTTATAACTTCTTCGGAAATTTCCTCTGTCAGCTATAAAATCGCTGGTGAATTTATCGTGTGAAAGATATAGCAACAAGGGAATTCTTATTCATAATGACACGAAGGCCTTATTTAACATGAAGGAAATTTACAAGGAGTCTTCAGAACAATATAGAACAATTGTTGATAATGATCTCTTCAAGTCTCAGAATCTTCAGAGCATTTGTCAATTCGAATCCACGAAATCAAAAACATTTTGTGTCAAAGTTGTTTTGAACTGCGTAAGTAGATCTCAAATGATCCAGGAAATTTTGAATTCGTTGACACGTCTGAGAGGGAATTGAATATTTTGCACCTCGGTCCTCAGGAGAATATGAAAACACTAGTTATAAGGTGGTCATGTCACTCTGATATATTACTTTTCCATATCGGTGAGGGTAGAGCTCCTCAGAAGATCACATGCGAAACATATTGTCCAACATAGTCCAAATATATGACCCTTTGGACATGTGTATCATTGTGGAAAAAATATTGTTACAAAAGCATAGAATTACATGCATTTTCAGGCGCATCAAATGATCCATACGGAGCGTGTCTGTATGTGCGTATCATCAACGCAGGTGCCAAAACAGTTCACCCATTGATGAAAGATATACCCCGAGATCGTTTAGTTCCGACTCCTCCATTTCACAGGAGTTGATTACGCTGGTTTTTTCATCTTAAAGGAGCACAGGGGACGGTGCAATAAAACGTTAAAGGCATGGGTATGTTTGTTTATCTGCTTCACAACAAAGTCTGTTCATCTTGAAGTTGCAACTGATATGTCAACAGATGCTTCCTCAAATGCTTTGAGGCGTTTCATTTCGAGAAGAGGTAAACCTTTAAAAATATATTGAGATAATGGTACCAACTTCATTGGTGCTTAAAACGAACTTGAAACTCTAGCCACATTTCTAAAGAATGACAATTTCAAGTTCTATTTTTGTAATGAGAATATAGATTGAAAGCTAAATCCCGTGAATTTTCCTCATTTCCGCGGCTTGTGGGAGGCTGGTGTGAAATTCATGAAATTTCATTTGCACAGAGTCATAGGAAATGCAAATCTCGTTTATGAAGATTTTCAAACGGTTTTGGCGCAAACTGAAGCAATTTTAAATTCTAGACCCCCCCAGTCGCCACTATCAGCAGATTCAACTGGCCTAAACCCTATCCCTCCTTCTAACTTCCTTATTGGTAGACCTCTTACTGCTTTGCTAGAACCAGATCTGAAAAATATCCCGAAGAATCAATTAGATCGTTTTTAGAAACTCCAAAGATTCCAGCAACACATATGGAAGCGATGGTTCAAGGAATATATTGGCAAACACAAAGTCACAAAATTTGAGAAAGGTACTCTTGTGCTAGTCAAGCATAATAATCTTCCCCCTTTATGTTGGAATCTAGGAAGAATTGTGGATGTCCACCCTGGCACTGATGGAATTACTCGTGTGATTTCAATTCGGACAGCGCGAGGTCAACTTCAATGAACAGTCACCAGTCAACTGTCTAGATCATCTATAAGTGACAGTGACATTCATGAGTTCACAAGTTTAGTGCATAAAATCGTTTTTCTTTTGAAGGCTTTATTTTGAAATACCTTTCAAGGCCGGGGGCATGTCTACGCCAATGTGTCCTAAGATTTTGCCTGCTGTTCGTTATTCTCAGAATGAAGCCAGATTTTGTATATTTATTTTCTCATTCTGTGACTAGGAAGTACCTGCAGTAACATATTCATTGTTGTATAGCATTCAAGTAGAAGTTCCGTACGAGGTGTACCTCTCCGTTTCATTTTTCAAGCCCACCTTCAGGGCAAATAGTTTTTTACTGTAAATAATGAAATGTTGTATTACAAACAGTGTTCTTTCATTCAGAAGTAGCAGAAGAAAGTTCACTTACATTCATTTCAGTTTTTTTATGAGTTTTACCTCCTGTTCAGCAAAATCTCAACTTTGACAATAACCTGTATATTTATGTACCTACGAGAAAACTACTCCTATCATATATAAGGTTTCCCGTCAGAATCACGACGTGGTTACTTTGAAATGTGTTCTCCTATTCCTCAGGAATATACGGGGTGAATTAACAGTTCTGACCAGAATTTTTTTTCGTTTACATTTCTGGCGTAGTTCTTCAAAATTAGCTGATTTCCTCAAGAGATATTACGCTCTATTTCAGGAGTTATATTATTTATACATAATATTGATATTATAGGACCTGATTCTGATATTTTAATTTACCTGCGTTAGTAAGAACGACCATATTTTTTCTATATTATCGGTCTCTACTTGACGGAAATATATCTTGATGATTAAATAAATTAGCGGAAATTAAGTCGTTTCACTTTAATCATCAATGACCATATTTTCTGATATATTTGCTGAAATATTTTTTTCAGGAACTATAAGAACTGAAAAATCTGGCAAATTAAGTTTATTTACTCAAATTTTTCTCTCAGCTCAGGACGTTTTTATGAAGAAAAATATTCTTGGGATGATTCTTGGGAATCATCATCAAATGCAAGACTGTGTGTGTTAACTCATAACAAACGTTCTGACATTACAACAGTCTTCAATTAATAGATTGAAGTCACAGTTTTCTATCTATTTTTGATAATTTGATCATAATAATCAAGTAGAGAAAGAAACAAATATGGATTCTTCAATTAATACAATCAATTAAGAAGCCTGTTAGTTTGACATGGGAAGATTCGTTTTCATTTTTACTGTATATTATTGATAACCGTTTAAATAGAATTCTCTTTCCTGGTTGATAAAACATGCTTCGACCATTCACTTATTCTGAAAATGCGGACACAATATGTATTTGCAGATTTGGTTGCAGAAATGGCCGAGCTCCAATCCGAGAATGTCAAACAAGATTTCCGAACCGTGGAGCTCCAAGTCATCCGACGTTTGGATCTCTGTAGAAATATTTGAAGCAGTTCCTAAAAGAATGTCAGAAAGACAAGTCAACACCCATAATTAAGAGAACGTTTCAAATTCTATGACAGTTGAGCCTAAACACAAAAGAATTCATTGCACAACTGGATGTTCCACGATAAAATGCTTTGAAGAATTGAATTTCGTGTAGGACTTTAAGTTCCGTCACGTTTTAACTTTTTACATCCCGACATGAAACGTATTGATACAAATGTATCAACAAAAACTATATAAGTATGTATATTAACATAGAAATATAAGAAAATCCACTATTCCAAAATTATCTAACATTCTCAAAATAAACGATCAAATAAAAATAACTGAACAAGAATTCCAACATTTGATAGCTGCTATTTCGGTCTCTAGACCTCTTCAGAAATGTATGGAATTCAGATTCAAATATATCACAAGACCAAAATTTAACTCACCAAATAAGATAAAACCTGGAACGAATAAACTCGAATTAAGTTTTGAAATATTCAAAATAAAACAGAAATGATCAACGTGTTGTTGCGTATTACATATAACTATCAGGTGTTTTTTTTACAGTGATAGAACTTTCGAAAGGGATAACTGTGATTTGACAGAAGGTAGAAGGCATGTTGTTTTGACAGTTCTATTCAGTAAGCATTGACAAATTATCATGGAAAGGCTCACTTACGCCGCAAAAACGTTTACAAATTGTTGAAATATATTTTCGGAATCAGTGTTCTATTCGCCAAACTTATAGAGCACTTCGTGAAATTTTTGTTTTACAGAATCGTCCATCAGAGCAGCTTATTCGTCGAACTATCGATAGATAACAAAAACAACATTTTCTCTTCTCGATGCAACAACAACAACAACAACAAGACAAAGAACTGTACCTACAGAAGAAAATATCGGTGCTGTAAGTCATAGTGTTAATGATGATCCAGAGTTGTCTATTCGTCGACGTTCACAAAAAGTTGGACTCTGTGAATCCACCACAAAGAAAATTTGGCGTAAAGATCTTGGTCTACACCCAAACAAGATACAACTGGTTCAATAACTAAAGCCACTTGACCATAATAAGCGTCATTTGTTTGCTGATAGGGCCCTAGAACAGCTTGAAGTTGATCCATTTTTTTATCGTAAAATTTTGTTAAGCGATGAAGCTCATTTCTGGTTGAACGGCTATGTGAAATTGCCGTATATGGAGTGAAAACAATCCTCAAGAAGTTCTGCAGGTTCCATTGCATCCTGAAAAATGCACTGTATGGTGTGCTTTACAAGCTGGAGGCTTAATCAATCCATAGTTCTTTGAAAACAATGCTGTAGCTAATATTACAGTGAATGGTGCTTGTTACAGATCGATGATCAATGATTATTTGTTTTAAAATTTGAATGGTATTGATCCAGATATGTTTTGGTTCAAACAAGATGGTGCTACATCCCATGCTGCTACCGTAACAATTGATTTATTGAAAGAAAGATTTGGCGATAAAATTAGTTCGAGAAATGGTCCAATTAATTGGCCTTCAAGTTCATGCGACATAACTCCACTGAATTATTATCTTTGGGGTTATGTCAAGCCATTGGTTTATGCTGATAAACCATAAACAGTAGACGCGTTTGAAGCCAACATAACTCGTGGTAATGATGGAATAAGGCTTGAATTCCTCGAAAAAGTGATCTAAAATTGCTCTGGTCGAATGCGGTTCCTCAGAGCTAGTCGTGGTGGACATATGCCGGAAATTATTTTTAAAACATAAATGTTCTAAAATTATCTTTCAAATAAAAGAAATTGGCTTCAATCTTGATTTAAATGTGTTTTAGTCCAATATAAAGTTTTATCACTCTGAAAAATACACCCGATATTTGAACTCAGAATACAGAAAAACATAACAAAACTTTAAAACCCTACATAATGTCCCACGATGAGAAAAAATACCAGAATGTTAAAAATAATAAATAATTAATGAAGATATTGTCGATTATTTAAATATTTTAATATTAGCCTTCTACATGTTCAATTTCAAAAAATTATATTTAATAATTATTACTTCCAATATTAAATAATTTTATATACCTTTTATCAAATATTAACCTCTATATATGTTATGAAATTGTCGATATTTAGACTCTATATGAAATTATTTCATAATTTAAAAATCAATTTGAACGTGTGTCAATAATTGATAAAAGTAAAATTTAAATAACTTCAAATTCAGAATTATATATCCTAACTTTTAAAATTTATGTTGAAACTCTATACAAAAACTAGCAAATTGATATTCTTATATATAATCGATATAAAATATTTTTCAGTGTCTCAAAAAAAAACATTTTCACATCCCGACATGAAAAGTATCAATACAAATGTATTAAAAAAACTATAGAAGTATGTATATTAACATACAAATACAAGAAACTCCACTATTCCAAAATAATCTGAAATTCTCAAAATAAAGGATCAAATGAAAATAACTGAACAAGAATTCCAACATTTGATAATATATTTCGTTCTCTAGACCTCTTCAGAAATGTGTTGAATTCGGATTCAAATATATCACAAGATCACAATTTAACTCTCCAAATAAGATAAAACCTGAAACGAATAAACTCAAAGTAAGCTTTAAAGTATACAAAATAAAAGAGAAATGATCAACTTGTTGTTACGTATAACCTACAGCTATTTGTACTCAAAACACAGAAAAACATAACAAAACTTATTCACCCCAAATAATATCCTCTGAATTTAAAGTCATTTAAATTTTTCTTCTGTTTTATCAAGTATTGACTCACATTCGAATTGATTTTTAAATTGTGAAATAAATACATATAGAGTCTTAATATCCACAATATATTATAGTTATATATAGTTATAGTATTTGTAGTTTTTGTATATAGTTTCAATATATATTGTAGAAGTTAGAAAATATAATTCTGAATTAAAAGTAATTTAAGTTTTACTTCTATCAAGTAGTGAATTAGATTCAAATTTAAATTCGTGCATACAAATAGTTCAGCAACTGCATCTTAGGAATGAGATTCACAACATGATTTTTTATGGATGGTTAAGAATTAATGGATATTTAATTCACCGCATACTTCTCTAAAAAAAAGCGCAGTTTACACAAAACAGAATAAATGATTATCGCAATTCACATGAATGGGCTGAAGAAAAGTCACATGATCGTAGAGGAGAGTTTCGATTAAAATATTGATTATCGGTTCATAATCACCATTCCACACTGCCTAAATTATTTGACGGTATATTCATAATTTATAAAAGCTTTATAACAAATTCATTTGAAAATATTCATATGAAAGGTACATATTTCCAGCATGACGGAATAATACTATATTTCCCTAACCAGGTGAAGAATCACCTAAATAATGTACGGACAGCCAATCCTCACGAAGTTTGGCGTTCATTTTACTGTTGCTATCATAAATCTAGAAGCCAAATTTCAATTTTATCGGATTTTTAGTTTCAAAACCATTTGGAAGATAACAATAGTGAAAAGTTTCAAATGTGAATAACTGCAGAGCTATTGGACCGATTGAGCTCATCAACGAACTTAGCCGAGATATTTTGTCTCTAAACCTATTCTGAAAGCTTCAAGTCTCTAGCTCTTCCGATACAAAAGCGGACGATGAGACCAGACTGGCTACCAGACAGAATTACTTTTGACTTCAACAGCGAGTCAAAGCTAGTCGTTTGAGATCATTTTGGGATCTAAATTCAAAAGTTTGAGAAAAAAGATTTCACGCTGTTCCCTTCAAAAAGGGCACAAAAATTTATTGGAAGTTTATACAATGTAATATACTGTATTCTTCTGTCTAATTTGTATTCAGTTGATTGCCAGAAAAATCGGACCGCCTGACCGTCCCTGTTAAAAAAATCTTACCCTGTGCGACATCATTGCTCTCTAATTTCCGCTGTCAGACGATACAAAGCCTGGGCCAATTCGATCGGTTACCTTCGCAGAAGTTTGCAATTTCCCGAGTGCTTGATATTCAAGAACTCCGCGACTGTATCGTCGCAAATCTCAAAGAACGTTATCCTTTGGGAATATGCAATCAGGAGCATTAAGTGAAACGAAAGGACCAGGGGAGAGATCAAGCGTTTACTCGATACCGACTTTGGGATTTGGAGCAGTTAGATGTCAACGTCGTGACTCCTGTCGTTTATTTGTGTTCGTCATTTCAACAAAATGAATCCCTGAACTGTTTCACTAGTTACTACTAGGGAGTTGATCATAAGTTTTTGGAAATTAAAATATAATAATATACCAATTTTTTCTCGCATTATATTTAATAGACGTATATAAACAAAACTCAATAAATAATGTCAAATAGAATAAATAAACCAACAAATATAAAAAAGTCATTTAAAATCAATAAATAAATATTTGAAGGAGACAAAATCTTGTTTATGATCTTACCATAATGAAACCAATTCCTTTTCAAAAACATAAAACTCAACTTAAGGATTTCCCAAAAAAT
The DNA here is from genome assembly GCA_034642435.1 of Megalocaria dilatata. Classification (NCBI taxonomy): domain Eukaryota; kingdom Metazoa; phylum Arthropoda; class Insecta; order Coleoptera; family Coccinellidae; genus Megalocaria; species Megalocaria dilatata. The sequence goes on along the minus strand of CM067854.1, from coordinate 57,417,080 downwards.
ATAATTTATTTGAAATATTCAATATATTTAAATATTCAAACAAGTTCATTCAAAAATATCTCGAAAAATGCACTATATCTTCAAAAAACAATTAGAATTCGGATAATCTCTTCATCGGTCCTAGATATTATTTAAAATATCAAAATCAACTAACAATTAGTATATCTTACCTTAGAGTGAAACCGGGACTTGTTTAAAACAGACTAATTTTAAAAATCGAGATAGTCTATGTTCGTCACAAAATCACAGAAAACTATAAAGTATTATAAACTTTTCTTTAAACCATTCACATTCCATAATGAGATTTATTCAAGCCTGAATATAATTATATATTATGTATAAAATAAAATAGAAAAAGGCTTTTTACTTGATAAAAGAAATATAACATTTTGTCTTCTCCAAATATTTATTTATTGATTTTAAATGATTTTTTTAAATTTGTTGGTTTATTTATTTCATTTGACATTGTATATTGAGTTTTCATTATATACGTCTATTATATAAGCGGGGCTTATTGTAGACATTTTTTTGAAGTTTTTTGAATAAAATTTTTTTGAAATTAAAGTTGTAGAAGACTATCAGATTAAATCTATTTTGATATTCAGAGTTTGTTATATTTCTTCTATCAAGTAAAAAGCCATTTTCTATTTTATTTTATCCATTATTTGTTCGCTAGATGACTGTAATGGTCGATATCTCGTTAAGTACCGATCACATAATTCTAGAGTTATACTCGTTGTAAAGGTGACATTTCACATTAAAAAAATCTCTTTGCTGATTTTTGTTTCGTACGTTCAGTCGTGACTAACAGGGTGTTAAACATGAAAATCACTAAAGTGAAAAATCACTACTTTACAGTTTCTCTTTGATAAAGGCAAAAATTCAAGCCAGGCGGCTTAGACTGTGAATGGTGGTTATGGCCTAGATACTGCAATAATTACGTGTAATTTCGGTTTCGTCGATTCCGTTCAGATATTTTTGATGTTGAAGATGCACCTCTCACAGGCAGGCATCTTAGTAGTCGTAGCATCGCACAGGAGCCAAAGATCGACCATAAAACACTTTCAAACCATTTGAGCAAAGCTGGATTCAAACAGGACCTCGATGCAAGTTACATTTAAAAATTTTCTGATGAATTTTATAAAATTAAAATTTGTCGTAATGTATAACAGAATAACTGCATTCGATATTTAAGATATTGAAAAAAACTTTCATCAAGTAAATAAAGTCGTCTTTTCATAATTTTATTCTATACATTAACGGAAATTAAAATTAGTTTCCTCACTCATTCACACGGTATATTTCAATTTGAGACTGTATAGAAAACAATGTTGGTTATATTTAACATCGACTTCAATTTGCTTTTTGTTTCAACTTTCTTGATTTTTCAATAAAAATCCATTTAATTTCCAAGTTTTCGTTTTTATGCAAAAAGAAATCTTGGAGTGCTTGAGTTTCAGAACTTTCTACCAAAAATACCATTTACGAATAATAATCTCAAAACTTCCAATTTCGTTAAAATATTTGCTAAAATATTATTGGAGTTGAAGTTGAAGGCGTTATATCAAATAACCTTCTCATCCACGCCACTGAACATGTTTTAAACATATCAGAAACATTGAAAGCTAACTTTCAACGAGGCGACTGTTACATTGAGTTGCATCGAAATATCTTCAGCCAATTTGGATTAATTTTTTATAATTTTAACGCCCTGTATATTGGAAGAGAAAAGACTTGGGAACCATGTTTGTAGATAATTTGTTCTTATTTTCATTAGTACTTTCTGAACTAGCCAATTGTTAAACCAACTCTGGAAAACCCTATTTAATTTACTCATTCAACTAATTTATGTAACTAACGAGGGTGTTTCTGGTAAGTAACATCTTTGATATATAATCATCTTTCAAATCTCCTTACATATCTTTATTTCGAATTAATCTCCTCTCATGTAATACCTACCTGGGGTTTCTAACTAATTGCAACCTTACCTTCTCCTGCTTTTATCTAAGGTAAAAAACTTAAAGATTGGAAAATCAATGTGGGATAATGAGCTCCACATAATTGCGGCACCATTAGATGAATTAACTGAGGCTCGTATACAGGTGCGTATTCAATGAAAAGAAAGGTAACTTGGAGGAAAAAAAAACTTTATTTTAGCGGATAAATTCTTTCTCATATTTTTTCACTTTAGTGCTTTCCTAAGGCAAATCTCTTCGAATGAAATCATAAGAGAAATACATGCAAAATACGATAGTATCGGATATTGTTTCGATCTATATGTAAGAGAAACTTTGGCTCAATGGACGATTTCAACATAATTTTTATGGTTCTAGTTTTTCTTCCCAAGTTTACCTTAATTGTCATCATGGGTAGGTTGAGCACATACATTTTTGGCAGCAAATACAAAAATATATTGAGACCGTTAAGCGCAATATTACTGGTAATAGCTCGATTAATTCTCGGGAACCTTTACAGGTTCAATCTGAAAAATCGATTTTCAGAATCAAATATGGAGTCGAAGTTCGTTTCTTCTTTTCAACATTTTTCTGTGAAATAGCCTCATTTTTGCATGGAATTCAAACACGTTTCAAAATTTTTCTATCGAACAGAATATTAGGTGAATGAATGTATGTATAATATATTTTATAGATTCTTTTATTTAGCATCCGAATAACTCTCAAGTAATGAGAAAATAGGTTAAAATTTCAGATTCTTTTTCTGGAGAATGTGCTTTCAATTTTTTGAAAACGGAAATACATAACACCTTTTTCAATTCTACGTGGAATATTTTCTGGCAGTTGAATTTTTATTCCTGAATATCCAACCGAAATAAATAAAGTGAAATATTGTTTTCAAAGGCATTTTATTGAATTCAATCCTGAAAAGGTTTCAAGAGATTTTTCAGATTAAATATGTAGAGATTTCGCATAATTAAACCATATTCGAAAAAAACCTTCGTAGTAAATTTTCAATATATATTGGTAACTTTAGTGTTACTTTATACAATATGTCCCATAAAGCGAAGTCAACCCGGCAGAAGGTAATCGTTTAGTTCATGTGAAAACCAAAATATCAGAACTGAATCGAAATAAATGTACCTTTGCTTTCGAAGTATTGACAGTTTCATGAAATTCGTGAGAATATTTACCCTAGTAATTATTTTGAGTGCCATGACTTTAAATGTTATAATTTTCTGATTCTGTTTTCAGTATAATATAACGTAGTTCAAAACTATCTGGAAACATCTGTAGTTGGCTCACAAAAACAAAATACCAAGTTTTCAGTTAATATTTATATATAATTTTTAAGTAATATGAAGAAGCCTATCAAGCTCATCCGGTATTTTATATTAAAAGAATAGTCATTCAGTAAATATTTTGTTCTAAAAGCATTCACAACTTGTTCGATTTGAAGTAAAACACTTTATTTCCGCTTATATTTATTGTTCACAACAATTTTTTCGTCAATGAGCTTGTTTTGAGATTAAGGTTATGAGATTGCATATTTCGAATTGAAATGTCGAAATGTTTCCACTTCAAATTGTAGTATGTATTGTTAATGTAAAATTGTTGATTTAATTGTTAAAAATATAATACTTACTTGACTTGAATGCAAAGACAGCTTTTTAAAAATGATAATTTTATTATTCGTGTTCGTCCGGCGCTATATCATTCTCCAAAAAATTAGGTCTATTACTGCTTTGATATGTTTGTAGGACAATTTTTATTCATTCAGCCCGTTTAGGAAAATCTAATGGATTGAAAACGGGTGACGCTAAGGTCACTTCAAAATACAAAACTGTAGATTTATTTTCATATTTCAGTGTTTCAGATGTTTTTCATTCTGAATTCAATAATAATTTAATTGCTTCTATCAAGTATAATCTCACATTTTGATTCATTGCACAGCGCACAAAAAGCGTATCGGATATTTGTTTTGGTGCTGCATTTAAGCGACGGATTGTAGTGGGGAGGGGAACGTGGTGTCCGCCATTTTGTGGAGTTTTAGTCACGATGAAACAGTATCTGGGAACGCATTGCGTTTTTAGCGTACGAGCTTAGTTTCGTAACTGCGACTCAATAGTGGCTTCTCAACGTTTGTATCGTGCAGAATATCGTACACGCCATACTCCAAGTGACGACAGCATTAAAAAGTGCATCCGGATGTTCTAGAACACAGGTGCTACGGTAAAAATTCAACACTCTGGCTGCCCTCGTTCAGTCACAGACAAAAAAAAACTATTCGAAAATTGGAGGCGTCAGTTCGTCAAAATCCGCCTTTATCCACCCGAAAGCGAGGCCAATCATTAAACATCAAAAAATCATCCTTGCATTCGATTTTGAGGGAATATGTACATTTAAAAGCCTATAAAATTCAGTTTGTTCAAGAACTGAAGAATACAGACCATGCTAATCGATTGAATTTTGCTAACGAAATGTTACGGCGGTTCAACAATTTTGATAACATACTCTTCAGCGATGAAGCAAACTTTCATCTGAATGGTCATGTCAACAAACAGAATTGTCGGTACTGCGCAGAGAAAAATCCGAGACGAAAACATGAACGACCCTTGCACAGCCCAAAGGTCATTGTTTTGGCCGGCTTGTCTGCTAAAGGCATAATCGATCCTTATTTTCAAGAAGATAAACGAGGCCGGCCACTCAATATGAATGGTGACCGTTATTGCGATATGCTCCGACACATTTTGGGTCCAGATTTACAGGAATTTCAAGGTTTCAACTCAAGAACGTGATTTCAATAAGATGGGGCCACCTGTCATGCACCAAATCAAGCAATGGAAACAACGGATTATTCGCTAATAAGGTCATTTCGCGTAGGGGTAACTGGTCTCACAGAAGCCCCGACCTTAGCCCACTTGACTATTTTGCATGGAGATACCTTAAAAGTAAGGTCTATGAGAATAAACTGACAAACCAGACGCAATTGAAGCAAAACATCAGGTCAGAAATGGCAGCAATATCGAGAGCTATAAACGTATGTTCGCCAATCTTCGTTCCCGATTAGAAGAGTGCCAGCAGCGTAACGGTCACCATTTAGATAACATATATTTTCAAAATAATTTTACACTTTATATTTGGATAATTAACAAAAAAACTTTTTTTCATTTTAAGTAATTTTTGTTTTATGGAAGTAACAAATACATGATACTCTTTTTGGCCACCTTGTGCAATTTTCATTACTTGTTCTAATCCGTATAAATGATAACGATTTTTTGTGCAATTAAAAGGCAAATAAAAATTGGTTTAATTTTGTTTTTGCCGAATACACAATATTTGCCTTCATTGTTTGCGTTGTGTAGGTTAATTTTTTTGTAATATTCTACTGATAACAGACTCAGAAAATGAAACATGTGTAGCCGTACTAAAATAGTATCTAAAGTGAAGATTTTCATGAATTTCGCAAAATTGTCGATATTTCGAAAACCGAGACTTTCACTGAGGTCAAATTTTTATATTCTTTTTAGACATGAACTAATCTATCAGATGGATTGTCCTCAGTTCAGAACGAAAATACAACTACGAAATTATACACAATGAGAGTAACAATTCTAGAGAAACACTCTTAGAATTACTCAAATTCGACAGATACAATTCCAATTTCTTGAGCAATGAGTCATCAACAGATATTTTTGTTGAAAAATATTTCATATTTTGGAAATAATAGCGGTTGCTTACTTGCAATTTTATAGTATCCAACTACTTGATGAGTTATCATCCAGAAAAAGTTTAAAATATGAATATGTATGGTAAGAAAACACTATTTTCCACCAATGAATATGTGAAAATTTGAGCCGCTATCTCAAAAATGAAAATCCATCTTATAGGAATCAAATACTGTTTACTGAACAAATTACGCCTTTCGTCGATAGTGTTACGTCCTAAAAATGCAGAAGTATACACAATTCAAGGGTTCATAAGTTGTTAAATATAACCGTTTTCCTCTGTCTTCAGGCTGTATTTTATATTTGATTGTTAAATATTTCGTGAAAAATTTTGTAATTTGAGACGATTTTGAACCCTTAAGAACACACACTATTAAAATAGAACATACTAAATAGTATGAAATGACTTACGGGTAGATTCACATAAAATAAAAACAATTAATATGTTAAGGAAAGTATTCATAAATTTTAATATGAATATAATTTTTTTTCTTATGATAGGACAAGACAGAAAACATCATGAATTTGTTATTATTCACCAATGCAAGTAATGATTGTTATCCTAATTTTGTATGAAAACCGTTATTCTTCACTCAGAATAATTTCGTAGGAAATAAAATGTGAAATCATTATTTCACACAGTTAAATATAAAAATTTGTGAATAAGTTTCCTATAGTTCTGTAGATTCAACATAATTCAAAGAAATCAAAGTTCCTGAAATCTCGATGTAAAAATTTCTACCAATTTTCACATGGAATATTGCATCTTTCCTAAATATTCATGCCCAAATGAACCTACCTTGAAAGTTTCGAAAACTCGTAGAGCCGTCTATGCGAAGAATGGAAAAGCCAGTACAGGAAGTATGAAGCGGAAAACGGTCGAAACACACCTTCGGTTGCGGGCGCACAACGAACTGCGAAAGATGGAAAGCCGGGAAAGTCAGATGAACGAATTTCCACGAGCTCGGACGTACGGCAGATGTTTGGCGGCGCGACGAAGTTCACGCAATGATGACAGGAGTTTCGGCGATGAATTATCGTTGATGGACACCCCTCTCGGTCGATCCTTGCGGATGAGTGTGGGTGAAATTTAATTTGGACACGTTTCCTGAAATGAAACCCGAAAATGGTCAATTTTAATTTCAGAAAAACGCTGTTAATTCCTAACCGATTTTACTGAAGACTACTGTGTTTTTTATACGAACGGGATAATTTTCACCATTCTATCAGTAATGAAATTTATTTATACATTGGGGTCTTCATTGGAATGGAAGTGTAGTTAGTGGCGTAAATGCAGGTGGCCCCACCTGGTGACACCCGCGTTTAAGAGTAAACCTCGAATGGAGAAAAAAACAATTCCTAAATATTATGGTCCGTCTAGAAAGTATGCGAAAAAATCAAAGCTCAGTTGCAATTATTTAGTGTATATTTTTAATTCTTGAATTAGAAAATTAAAACAAAAATTCCTTTTTTTTACTTATACAACCTCGATTTATCTGTAAACACTTGACTAAACGTCGAGATACACCCGAAACAAGAACACCTCCATAATTTTCTGTGATGGCAGTCCACGACTGTAAAACTGACTGAATTAAATCACCTTTATTTTGTGGCTCTGCTCGTTCAACTTCAATCTTCATTAGTCACCATATGTTTTCAATGGGACTAAGATCTTGTGAAGCTGCTGGCCATGAAATGTCTGTCACTTGGTCTTCTTGCATCTAAGCTTGAGTATAGGCCGAAGTATGGCATATTTTGTTATCCTGCTAACGGTGCATGCTCTGCGCATGCACCGTTTCAAGGAGAAAATTGTTTAGAATGCCAATACTCTTCACTAATTATGGTACCATCCACTATACAGAGAGGCATAGCACCACACTGAGATATTGCTCCCCAAACCATTATTTTAGTGGAAAATTTGGATATTTCAAGGGTAACAGGTTATTTTGATAGGAATATTAAGTAATTCTAACCATGTTGGAAAGAACTTGCATCAGAAATAAAGACGTTATTAAAATTATCTTCGTGAAAACGTTAACAAAATTCTATCTTTCATTGCTTTTGTAAAAGTGTCATTATAGGGATTTTTTTGGTATCCTTGTTTTTTCAGTGACATACGGACCGTTTCTGGGCATGCTTTCATATGTCGTTGATTTCCAAATCTGTTAGCTAATTGGCGAAACCCCAGGCGCGAATTGGGTCATCTTAAGTCCAATAAATCGTTTAAATTGTTTCCTTTAATCTTACGCGGTCTTCCTGAATCTGATCTATGCCGCATATCCATGCCCTTTTTTATTCTCTTTATTGTCTCATATACAGCAAAATTGCACTAATTTTTTAACATTTCGAAAACCTTTACCATACAAATATTCTACCAGTTTTTTTGTTCTAGTTACGACATTATTTCATGAATTGTATATCTGTTGACAATCAACAATATTTGACAAATAGTGTTGCCATGCAACTTTGGTTATAGCCGACTATCTGCACAATATATTTTATACATTACTTTTATCTTAGAATGTAACAAAAAAGAAGTATATCAAAATTATGAAAAATAATACTTTCTAGACGGACTATATATTACTGCTGAAATTGTTATCGCCAAATATTTTGGTATTATATTTGATAGCACTTGACCTGTAATATTCAAATTACTGAAAAGATTCATTGGTCCTTCAATAGAGAAAAAGATAAACGAAATTTCAAGGGACTTAAAAATCATGCTTCAAATATAACATATTATTAAAATTATTACATTAGAATGTCACATGTTACGGGCTACATGGAGGAGTAAGATCTATTATTTAATCAAAAACTGATGCAGCAATTGTTGTTGGAGGTATTAAATTATATTTAGGCTTGAATAAATCTCATTCTGGAATGTCAACGGTTTGAAGAAAACCTTATAATACCTTACAGTTTTCTGTGACTTTGTGACGAACTGACTACCTGGATTTTTAAAGTTAGTCTGTTTTAAACAAGTGCCGGTTATACTCTAAGGTATGATACTCTGATTGTTAGTTGATTTTGATATTTTAAATATTATCTAGAGCCGATGAAGAGATTATCCGAATTTTAATTGTTTTTTGGTATAGATATAGTGCATGTTTTGAGAGATTTCTGAAGTAACTTATTTGAATATTTAAATATATTAAATATTTCAAATAAATTATATTTTTTGAGAAATTCTTAAGTTGTGTTTTATGTTTTTGAAAAGGAATTGGTTTCATTATGGTAAGATCAGAAGCAAAATTTTGTCTCCTTGAAATATTTATTTATTAATTTTAATTGCCTTTTTTATATTTGTCGGTTTATTTATTCCTTTTGACATTGTATATTGTTTTGATTATATACGTATATTAAATATACCTAAGCGGTGCTTATTGTAGACATTAATTTAATTCTAGAAGTTTTTTGGAAAAAATTTCTTGAAATTAAAATTGTAGAAGTCTAACAGATTAAATCTGTTTTGATATTCAAATTTTGTTATATTTCTTCTATCAAGTAAAAAGCTTTTTTCTATTGTATCAAATTATTATTATTATTATCCTGATACTCCAAGATCTTCTGTGAAGATCCCTCAGAAGCTTTTTCAGCTTGTGCGAGTTAGGAGTTCAGTTGTGTTCTAGGTAGGCTTTGTTACTGCGATCTTGCGCCATTTTAGGTCACAGCACTGTTAATTTTTGACCCAACTGTGAAATGGTGGCCGACACTCGTCCAAGTAGAAAATTTCTATTCCACCTTGATAGAATTCGAACCTGGACCTTCCGGTCACGAGCCCGATGCTCTACCACTGGGGTGTCCACGCTCATGAAATATTGAATAATATCATATAGCTTTCCCAAAGTGACTCTATGTAGCATTCTTCAGGACAGAAAAGACAATCTTTATATTTTCACTGTTTTCACTAAGCAGATGGAAATTGATTATTTAATACAGTAAAGATAACGACAGATAGATAACGCGTCGAAGTTCTCATTACATCACAGTATGCATGTAATTTTTGGAGTCGTTCCTGCAATCAGAGCTGCAAATGTCAAATTTTGTACCGAATAATGTGTTTTTTGCGAAGAGTTTTACTTCATTACTTCAATATGAAGAAGAAGGCTGTCAAAAATTATCGCACTTAAGTGGATGTATGCTCTAGCTGAACGAACGTGTGAGAAATGGTTTTCCTGATTTAAAAGTGGCAATTTTGATTTAGAAGACGAAGAATACGTATTCAGAGAAAAATAATAATGATAGCTGTTATTTCTGTAACATATACATATAACCTTTTTATATAGATATAAAGACTCCAATAGAATTAGAAATAAAGCAGTAAAAACTCTGGAAGTAAATGCACACTTGTTTTGAGCTATTTGCTATACAATTTTACAATTAACACGAACAAAATAAACCATTTTTAGTGTTTGACAGTGAATTTAAACATACCTAAGGAAATCCTTAAAACTACATTGAAAATAACGAAGTAACTTGAACACGCACATAAGATATGAGAACGGGTGCACCCTCACATTTTACAATGTAAAACGCCTAGTTTCTATCAGATCGTGAAATATCTCTCTGGACACAGCCAATATAAATCTTTTTATTTCTCTTTTATAACCACATATATTTTTGAGCATTATATTATTATTCATTTTGGAATTATGTTGGTGCAAAGAAAGGGTAACTCTTTTGTGTAAGGCTCGTCAGCATCAATGGAGCTCTATTAGAGTTTCTTGCACGAGTCACATATTTACCTACAATATCAGCAACTCTCGACCGGTTGTATTTAATAGACGCTTAAGTCTCCTGAATAAACGCTTTAATATTCTCTTCTGCAGAATTTCCGGTGGCTCGGTATGCGTTTTTACAGCAACTCACCAACAAGTTATATTATTGGAGATGACTCTCTAGAAGAGCGAAATACAGCGTTTTCAACTGTGGCCTAGGTCAAGTTCTTTATATGTTCTGACCGTTTCAGATTTGAGGCTACCGTGACGCCTAAATACTTAACCTTCAATTGTATAATTTTCCCCCATAGTCGAGATTTCGAAGTTGAAGCACGGGCGTTTTCAACTGTGGCCTAGGTCAAGTTCTTTATATGTTCTGACCGTTTCAGATTTGAGGCTACCGTGACGCCTAAATACTTAACCTTCAATTGTATAATTTTCCCCCATAGGGGGAACTAGTTGAAGGACGGGCGTTTCTTTGAATTGAAGCTTATAGACGAATAATTTGTCTTGTTCAAATTTATATTTAAAGGTTATAACCCATTCAAGTTTTTATAATCTCAAAATCAATTTCCGCTATTGCTTTTAATTCATACCATACCTGACAAAATATCACGGTATCGTCACGAATCCAACAATGTTTCCTACAATATCCAAGTCGAACATCATATACATTCTGTCAAGAAAGTACCGGGTATTATCGATTTAAATCTGGCGGGGCAATGAGGCAGGTAAGAATTTTTTTTCCTAGGTTGTTACCACTGTCCTTAATTACTATGCCAAGCTTGAGCGAGATCTGTCAACTAGTGTGTTTGCAACAGCTGATTAAGTCAGTCGATGTCAGAGTGCGTGCCGATTTTTACTATGGGTGATTACGTTGAGCAAAGAATTTGTTTAAAGATTTGTGTTGCAAATGAATTTTCGTGTGCCGATGCATTGAAAATGTTGCAAAAGGCCTTTGGTGATAATGCTCTATCGAAAACTCGTGCATATCAGTGGTACAGAGCCTTCAAGGACGGTCGTGAAGTGGTCGCCCATCGACGGCTTCGATCGAAGATAACGTCGATAAAATTGAGGAAAGGGTGCTGGAAAACCGTCGTACCAGCTTGAGAGAGATAGCACATGATCTTAAGATATCCCACGAGTCCGCACGTACGATTTTGATTGATATTTTGGGCATGAGAAAGGTGGCCGCACGACTCGTACCGAAAGACCTGAATTTTCTTCAAAAACGTCATCGCGAGCAGGTTGCTTCAGACATGCTGGATCGCTGTAATTCCGATTCTACATTCATGGAACGCATTATAACTGGTGATGAGACCTGGGTCTACGAGTACGATTTGCAAACAAGCCAGCAGTCATCGGAATGGGTGGCAAAAAATGAGCCGAAACCGAAAAAACCACGCCAAAGCCGCTCGAAAATGAAGGTGACGCTCATCGTTTTCTTCGATATCCGTGGCGTGGTGCATTACGAATTCATTCCAGAGGGTCAGACGGTAAACAAGGAGTATTACCTAGGCGTTATGAAACGTTTGCGTGAGCGTATCCTGTAGCGATCTACACGTCGAATTTATTCGCTGGTATATCACCTTTATCGAGATGACCGGTGAATGAAGAAATTGGGATATCTGTCCGTCAATGTGTCGTCACGTGCGCGTTGATATGAAGGAATTATTTCTTTTCCGGTTCACGATTGCAGAGTAAAGTTGAAATCGGAATGTCATAAAATTTATTTTCTCGTTAATTAATTTTTCTTGAAGATTAGAAGTAAAAACCCTCAAAGAAGGGTTTTTTTTTTGGACTATCTTTTCCTGGAATTATTTTTGGATTATCTTTTTCTGGATTTGTTTTATGGAATATTTTTCCTGGATTTCTCTTGGATTATTTTCCTGTTATTTGTTCCTGGAGTTTGGAAGTTTTCTTGGTGAGGAATAGTTACACGAACACTGGTTGCCCGAAGACGTTGAAGCTATTAAGTTCAAAGAACTACATAACAGCCTGCTTGAGACGACCTACAAAACCACCACCTGTTTTGATTGGCAAAACATTAGCCTGTATTCTAAACCAACCAGGGAAGTAATATTGAGAAATTCTGTATATATTCATACCACATTAAGGAACTTCAAATTTTTGTATATATTAATAATAATAACATTCCCATTTTTATATATATATTTTTCTACTTTTATCGGTAATAATATTATTGAAACTTACTCTAGTGTAAGATAGTAAATTGTATATTTCTTTTAAATGTATATATGTAATTTGTAAGAAAAATTACTTGTGGTAAATTAAACGAGTGACTTGTTTGTCAGGGAGTTGTGTCTTTTCATTTGGTAGAATTGTGAGATCAGGCTCACGACCCAGTTAAACCGACTGGGCTCGGGCATTTTAAAATATAGTTGTAGCTGAATTGTTACACAAATTTTGGCGCCCAACGTGGGGCCATTGAATTCCTTTTTCGGATTTCAAATAAACTTGATCTCACTCTTTCCGGGTGGAAGTGACTTTGGGTTCCTGGTCAACCAAGGTGCTCGTTTCGGGTAGTTGTAAGTTTCTTTGGGTCATTGTGTGCAAGATTTTTCAATCGGGTTTCATTTTTTATTTTTTCTTTTCGGTAATATATAGAGTCATTAAATTTTTTCTTCATTTTCGGCATAATGGCGATTAATCCACAGTTTCTAAAGCAAAATGAACTTGCTTATGAGATTGCGATGAGAGGAATTGAAGTTCCGTCATCAGTAGATGACAAACGTAAAATTTTGAGGGGTTTGCTATCCCAAGAATCCTCTGATCGTAGTTTCATCATCTTATCTGATCCTTTCTCGTTTGAAGAAAATGTCGGTGGCATTAAAGAAAGTTTGACAGATTTGAGGGAGATTTGTGCCAAGTTCAACTCGGGTTCCTCTCAAGTTGATCACAGGCGTATACTCACTCGCCTAACTCATGTGACTGGTAGAATCCAACGGTTATCTGCTGACAAAGATGGTGAGTCTGCTATCAGACAGAGTCTTTATAAGGAGGTCCTCATGTTGGAATCTGATATTGCGGAAAAGATGTCCTCTCCTGAGGCTCTTTCTCCTTGTACCTCAACTCCTGTGAAATCTACAGGTTTGCACAATCCTCTATCTCCTGTCAATATGGGAACTAATTCTAAATGTATACCTGTGTACAAGTGGGGTTTAAAGAAATTTTCCGGAAGGGAACCATTAATCCCATTTTTGGAGTTAGTTGAGTCCCTAAAAGTTTCGAGGGGTTGTAAAGATTCAGACCTATTCGAATCTGCTGGGGATTTATTCGAGAATGATGCATGGACTTGGTGGCATAACAACTACATCAAAAATCGTTTCCTGAATTGGAACGAACTCGTTAAAGCTTTGAAGTCCACATTTTTGCATAGTAATTATGACTCAGTTTTACTTCATGAGATCAAATCTCGTAAACAGAATCCTCGAGAGTCTGTTACCTTGTATATCAATTCTATGGAGGCACAATTTTATAGGTTAAATAATTGTCCTTCAGAGCTTGAAATGGTCAATATCATAAGAAATAATTTACTTCCTGACTATGTAAAAGCCCTCGTTTTACAGGATATTTTGTCAATATCTCAGTTGATAGCTCTTTGTAAGAGAGTGGAGGATGCTCTCTGTCTGAGCATTTCCAATCAGTTGGGAGAACTGCGGGTGGCTGCTACTCGTTCTAGTGCCAGATGTTGGAACTGTGGAGAAGGAAACCACCACTATAACGAGTGTCGTAAGCTACGCACACGTTTCTGTTTTGGTTGCGGTCAGAAGAACGTGATCAAGTCCAATTGTCCTCTGTGCTCAAAAAACGAGAAGAGGGTCCACAATCCCGCAGGTATTGGAGGTCCTTCAGGTCAAAATCCTGCTCAAAAACGAAAAGGGAAATCAAGCCAGATGAAAAATTGACCACTTCGTCGCCCACAACCGCGAAGAACTTCGATTTATCTGATGGTCATCACAGTTTATCTTCTGGTAATGCTCGAAAAATAGTCAAAAGGAAAGAATGTCTCTTGAGGGAAACCAATCCCCTATTGGAACTTCGGCAAAAGGACAATCGTCCTTATCTAACAGTTCATGTTGGAGGTCAGCCTATATCCTCCTTAATAGATAGTGGGAGCAATGTTACAATTTTGGGTTCCTCTTCTATTCATCTGCTGCGAAAGTTGAATCTCTGCCTACACTATGACGTATCGGTTAATCTCACTACGGCTGATGGAAGGCCCCAAGATACTCTAGGCTATGTCAACCTTCCCATAAGTTTGAACGATATGATCAAGGTTCTCAAGGTTCTTGTTGTACCATCGATAAATCACGATCTTATTTTGGGTATGGATTTCATTCATGCATTTAACTTAACTCTTGATTTTAAGGATTTTACTTATGGTTCTTCTTACCTATCTTTAGATAACTCCGTAGCTGTAGTTCGCGCCTTACTTGGATCTGAGTCATTGACAGATTCGCAAAAGTGCGAACTGGATTTTGTTGTCGACCTATTCAATCAAATTGCGCCGTCTGATAAGTTGGGTAAGACGCATTTATATGAGCATCATATTGATACAGGAGATGCCAAGCCGATTAGGCAAAGACAATATCCGCTTTCTCCAGCAATGCAGAGAGTTTTGAACGAGGAGATTGATAAGATGTTGGGGCTCAACCTTATCAAACCTGTCTCCGGGTGCAGCCCATGGTTGTCTCCACTTTGGTTGGTCCCCAAGAAAGATGGTACCTATAGGGTTGTCTTCGATGCCAGGAAGTTGAATTCCATTACTCTTCCTGATAGTTATCCAATGCCTCCCATTGATTCTATTTTGAGCAAAGTACGGGATGCAAGTTATCTTAGTTCAATAGACTTGAAACAGGCATTCTTCCAGATTCCTTTGGACGAGGAATCTAAGATAAAAACAACCTTCGCTATTCCAGGCAGAGGACTGTTCTGTTTCAATGTATTACCGTTTGGTTTGAATTGTGCTTGTCAGGCAATGGTAAGACTTATGGATATGGTCATTGGTCCATCGTTAGAGCCTTATGTATTCTATTATATCGATGACATAATCGTTTGCACCCCTACCTTTGAAATGCATCTTGCTGTCCTCAGAAAGCTGTTTCATTGTCTGAAAGAGGCGAATCTGACAGTTAACTTCGAAAAATGTAAGTTTTGTAGACCTTCATTGAACTTTTTGGGATTTGTAGTAGATGCAAATGGTTTAAGAACGGATCCATCGAAAGTTCAAGATATTTTGGATTATCCGATTCCCAAAAATACCACACAGATCCGTCGGTTGATCGGTTTAATTGGTTATTACCGTAGGTTTTTGAGAGATTTTGCTTCAATATGTAGTCCAATTACTGATTTGTTGAAGGGAAGAAGGAGGGGACAACCCATTGCATGGACGGATGATGCAAATGAAGCATTCCTCAGGATAAAATCGTTGTTGACAACAGCTCCCATTTTGGCAAGTCCGGATTTTTCTAGACCATTTTGTCTTGCATGCGATGCTAGTGATAATGGTATTGGAGCGGTTTTGTTTCAGGAGGAGGATGGTTTGGAACATCCGGTTGCCTATTACAGTAGGATTTTGAATAAAAGCCAACGCAAATATTCTACTACAGAAAAAGAACTTCTGGCTATAGTGATGTCTATTGAAAAATTCAGACCATATATCGAAGGTACTGAGTTTACCGTCATAACGGATCACTCTTCTCTAGTATGGCTCAACTCGATGAAGAATCCCAATCAACGGATATCTAGATGGATTATGAGATTATCTTCATATCGTTTCAAAATTGTTCATCGAAGCGGATCCCTCAACACTGTGGCTGATTCACTCTCTCGTTTGTCAACTGACACTTTACAAGTTTCAGTTTTGAATCTCTCTCAATTAAGAGTCGATAAATGGTATAGCAATTTGCGAACTAAAGTAAGCGACCGTCCAGATCTATATCCAGAATTTAGAGTAAGCAATGGTGTTTTATATAAACATATTTTGCCCAGGTACCGAATAATAAATGACTCTCCGGAATGGAAAATTGTTGTGCCCACTCCTCACAGGCTGGAAGTTATGAAGGAGTTCCATGATGAGCCAGTTGCTGGACATTTTGGTGTTTACAAGACCTTGCACCGTATCTCCTCTTTATATTACTGGCCTAGGATGAAGAACTCAATTATTAAGTATGTAAGATGCTGTAAGGTATGTGCTTCTTGTAAACCAGGAAACCTACCCCAGGCTGGTTTAATGGGCAAGTATCGAAATATTAACTTCCCATTTCAATTCTTGAGTGCTGATTTGCTGGGACCTTATACACGGTCCAAAACAGGTAACCAGTATCTTTTAGTGGTGACTGACTGGTTCACCAAATTTGTTTTCGTGCAGCCACTTTCTAAGGCTACTAGTAGGGCCATTGTGAAATTTATCGAGAATCAGATTTTCTTGATTTTCGGAGTTCCTCAAATTTTTGCCGTGGATAATGGATCACAATTTGTTTCTGCTGAATTCAAGAATCTGATGAAAAAATATGGTGTCCAAAAAATCTTTTATAACGCTCGATTCCATCCCCAAATAAATCCAACGGAGCGTGTAAACAAGACAATCGTCACTGCCATCAGATCATACATCGATGGTGATCACAAACTTTGGGACCAGCACATTCACCAAATAGTTCAGGCTATAAGACTAGCTAGGGGTGAGGGCTTGAAATATAGTCCTTCCTTTTTAGTTTTTCTTAGGAATGTCGCTACTGATGGATCATTCTATGGTCTTATTTCGGAAAATGCTAATAACGCCGTCACTATAGGGAATAGAGTTTTGGATTCCAATTTGGTTCAACAGCTGCCAGAGCTTTATGAAGACGTTCGAAAACGTTTGAAGCATTCTTATGAGATCAACGCTCGTAGATACAATCTTAGAAGACGTGATGTTCGTTTGAACATCGGTGATAGGGTTTGGAAAAAAAACTTTGTTCTGTCCGATGCTTCGAAAAATTTCACCTCAAAGCTTGCTCCAAAATTCGTCCCTTGCATAGTAAATAAGATAATATCTTCACTTGTCTACAATTTAGTCGACTTATCTGGTAGGAATTTGGGAAATTTTCATATCAAAGATATAAAACCTGATTTAACTGAAGATGACCCCGATGATGATTTGAATGTCGAATCTCAGTGACTCAAAATACTGTTCTTTCATGTGTCCTTGTTAATAGTCTTATATCCCCACTATTTATTGCACCGTCCTCATTCCTCATATATATATTTTACGAATTCATTGACTTTTTTTTGACATAATTTTTATTTGAAGTATTTAGGGGTAATTATCTTCCTTTTCCTTTCCTTTTCTCTTTTTAGCTGAGAGCATTTACCTTCCCGTAGTGGAGAGACAGTCTCTATGTCTCTTGTCTTGCCATTACGGTTATCTTTATCTTCTGCTCTGGCTAAATTTTTCCCTTAACCCCTAATGTAGACTTCTACCTTTTTTCGGATCAACATACAGTTATACGGTATCTGTATGATGTGCTGACATGTCTCTTTCGTGTGGCTGTTTAGTTGGTCTAGAATTCATAAATCTTTTGTGTCTTTCAGATGCAGTTTTATGTCTATTTGAAGTCATTCACCTTTATTTACCTTGTGATTCATAAATCACTGGCGCCCAACTTTTCCTGTGTAACTTCAACTTTTTGCAAAGAAAAAAAATCTCTTTGTGACAAGATTTTTTTTGGGGGGAATGGAGGGTAGTGTAGCGATCTACACGTCGAATTTATTCGCTGGTATATCACCTTTATCGAGATGACCGGTGAATGAAGAAATTGGGATATCTGTCCGTCAATGTGTCGTCACGTGCGCGTTGATATGAAGGAATTATTTCTTTTCCGGTTCACGATTGCAGAGTAAAGTTGAAATCGGAATGTCATAAAATTTATTTTCTCGTTAATTAATTTTTCTTGAAGATTAGAAGTAAAAACCCTCAAAGAAGGGTTTTTTTTTTGGACTATCTTTTCCTGGAATTATTTTTGGATTATCTTTTTCTGGATTTGTTTTATGGAATATTTTTCCTGGATTTCTCTTGGATTATTTTCCTGTTATTTGTTCCTGGAGTTTGGAAGTTTTCTTGGTGAGGAATAGTTACACGAACACTGGTTGCCCGAAGACGTTGAAGCTATTAAGTTCAAAGAACTACATAACAGCCTGCTTGAGACGACCTACAAAACCACCACCTGTTTTGATTGGCAAAACATTAGCCTGTATTCTAAACCAACCAGGGAAGTAATATTGAGAAATTCTGTATATATTCATACCACATTAAGGAACTTCAAATTTTTGTATATATTAATAATAATAACATTCCCATTTTTATATATATATTTTTCTACTTTTATCGGTAATAATATTATTGAAACTTACTCTAGTGTAAGATAGTAAATTGTATATTTCTTTTAAATGTATATATGTAATTTGTAAGAAAAATTACTTGTGGTAAATTAAACGAGTGACTTGTTTGTCAGGGAGTTGTGTCTTTTCATTTGGTAGAATTGTGAGATCAGGCTCACGACCCAGTTAAACCGACTGGGCTCGGGCATTTTAAAATATAGTTGTAGCTGAATTGTTACAATCCGTAAGAAGCGGCCAAATTTGTGGGCGAACAACTCATGGATTTTGCATGACGATAACGCGCCTTCTCACCGAGCTACGATTGTGACTCAACAAACGTGCTTCAGCAACCACCATATTCGCCGGATTCGGCTCCCTGCGACTTTTTCCTCTTCCCAAAACTAAAATTGCCCCTTCGTGGCACCCGTTTTGAGTCGATTGAAGCCATAAAACAAAATTTGGCGCGAGAGCTAAAGTCCATCCCGGAAAGCGCCTATAAAAAATGTTTCGATAGTTGGAAGTGCCGTTGGCATAGATGTATTGGAGCAAATGGAGCCTATTTTGAAGGCGACCCAATAAATTTTGACGATTAAATGTAAAAATGTTGTTTTAATTGAAAATTCCCGGTACTTTCTTGACAGAGTAGTATATTCATGCCTCTCACCAATGTGAAAGGACTTCTTTTTTCAAATTTTAGTCTTAATAAAAATAATTTATGAATGTTCTTAGGTAGGTAATAATTTTATTAATAAGGAGTGTGAGCTATACTCAAACAAACGCGATAAGTAATATTGAATAATATTGAATTAAGGTAATTCTGATTTTCATAAATTTGTGAAAATCAGAATAACCTTATTTCAATATTATTTAATATGGATTTTCACCAAGTAAGGACTGATACAATTCAATATTCAAACGCGATAAGGCTTTGTTCATCACATGGGCACATTGCATACATGCGCACGTTTCAAACTTGTTGGTTCTCATCTGTACAATGAATGCCAGCGACTACAAATCTGTCAAATATGCATATTCACTATACATAGAGACACTTATTATTCATACACCAGCACCATCAAGTGTATGGAAACATACATACGATACATATCTTTGCGCGCTAATTCAAGCAAAGAAATATATTCCCGATATTTTTACGTTAGAAATGCAGAAAAAATTTTCCCGTGATGAAGTCAGACCATAATATGCCATGATGCTCATAATTAACATATTCATATTTAAATCAATTAATTCGGCTGATCTCTACCAAATATTATCAATAAGAACAGATCTGTAGTCGCTGGCATTGATGAAAACCAATAAGATTGAAACGTGTGCATGTCCGCAATTTGCCCCTGTGGTCAACAAAACCTTATCGAGTTATTATTATATTATTTGAGTACAGAATTATAATACATAAGTATGTTACAATGTCTAAATATACAATTCGATTCGATGTTGTTTACTTGGTTTCATTTTTTTTTCTAAATTTTTTAATTAAAAAAATGAAGGGAATCCACTCATTATGTTTTAATCTTCAAATCTTAATGAAATTCACTATAACATAAAATTTTAGCGAACCTCTTCCAAATCTAGCATATGGACTAATTCAGTGATGGTTATGGTTTGAATGTTAATTCAGTGAACTGAAATTAATGGAAAACTGCATACCAAAAAGAACCATCTAGGTATATAAACAATGTGATGCTATGTTTGATATAATATATACGTTTGGGCAAAATGACAACAAGCTGCACTCAAAAACCAGCAGGCAAAATCATAAATTCTGAGAATGTAGTTTGCGAGTGTGCAGCTGTATGGTGGTAAATGCTAGAAAGAATAGTTCCTAAAAATCGACTCGAGTCTTCCTTGCACCACTTCCGATTTCTATTTTATTATTTTTCTTTTATTGATGTCATCAGGTCCCATTCTTAATTTATAAGTCCAACACTTTGTCTTCATCATGCGCTCTGTCAGTTTGATCCGACGTTGGCGATCACGATCGAGAAGGCATCTCGATCCTCTACTATATGCAAAAGTGTCCTGCATTTCGTATTCCGGTCCACTCTCGAATGTTTGTAAGCCAGGAAACTCGTTTTCTTCCTGCATCACTTCGGCCTTCTATTTTTGTACTGATGCTCTTAATTAGCTCTAAGACTCGATAATGACTCCCCCTCTATAAATATCCCAGATAACACAGCTTTCTACACTTGACAACCTTTAATATCCCTATCCTTATTTCCTCTTCATAGCACTTCTTGCGTGTCCTCCAGGCAATTTTGAGCCACAACTAAATTGAAGACATCACATATTTAGAGTCAAGTATTGATTAAAAGAATGAAGTATGCGGTTGGCTCTAGGTAAAGCATTATAACAAGTTTATTTAAAAAAAAACACAGTTTTTATGTTCCACACTTTATTCAAAACCTGACACGTGTTTCGGTCTTTCGACCATCTTCAAAGGAATACAAGAAGTAATTTTTTTATTCACAAG
Source organism: Megalocaria dilatata (assembly GCA_034642435.1). Taxonomy (NCBI): domain Eukaryota; kingdom Metazoa; phylum Arthropoda; class Insecta; order Coleoptera; family Coccinellidae; genus Megalocaria; species Megalocaria dilatata. The sequence continues at coordinate 57,395,803 of CM067854.1, read as the reverse complement.
TGAAAAAAGAGGCTTTTCCATCATATTTGGATTAAGGAAATTTTATCAATATTTTTATGGTAGGAAATTTATATTGAGAACAGATGCAAAATGTTTCCTTGTTTGGTTCCAAAAAATCGAATTCAGTTTTAACTACTCAAAGGTTGAAACAATAGGCTTTAATTTCATCTAATTACTCATATGACATTGAATATGTAAGTACCACGGAAAATGTTGCAGATTGTTTTTCACGTCTGCCTATAAATAAAATTGAAGAACACTTGGAGATAGATACTACTCATTTTAATTTTATCGCTGAAAACAAAGATTTTCAAATAGATTGTAATCTTGTTCAAATAGAAACGGGAAAAGATGAGATTTTACTTAAATGAATGAATTCTATTCAAAATGGCTGGCCATATAAATTTCCTGGTCATCTAAGGCATTATTCCCTATACAAAATCAATTTTCCGTTGGAAAAGGTTGCATTTTATTAGAACATAAGGTTGTAATGCCAAAGGTATTAAGGAATACTGTCTCAGCTCCACCAAACGCATTAGGGGTTTGTGAAAACTAAAAGTTCAGCCTGATCTTATATGTGGTGGCCTAGATTGTATTGTGATATAGAAAGGATTATAAAATCTTGTGAAAATTGTTTACAGACACGTAGCGCTCCACTCAAATTAGAATTGACTTCTTGGGAATATCCAAAATGTCCCTGGGAAAGACTTCAACTGTCGAGAAAACCCTCGATTTTAGACGAAATATTTTCTTCATTTGAAGATCAGAAAATCATGCGAAACGTTAAAAGGCGACAGTGGATGGTGGTTGAAAATGATAATCTATTGAACCCAGTCGTTAATGCTTTTCTGCAGATTTATAAACGTAAATATCTCGAAAAAACTGGATAAAATGGTCAATTTCCCATGAAATCCCTTCGAATTTCCAACTAACTTTGCGAAACGTCAATCATTTAGTAAGTATTTTTGCTGCGTTTAACGTGGCGAAATCACATCTGAAGGGTAGTTCTTACTTGAATTCCTTCATTATAATTGCAAACTATTCGAAGGAAATATTTTTCTTAGGATCTTTTGTATTATCTCAAAGAGTTCACATATTTCCGGTGTTTCGTCTCTTTGAAATAGTTTCGGTGGATTAGAGTTATAAGTGTCTACTGTCGATCGAAACAATGACAAGTGTGAAAAAGTTCATTTCTTAAACTTTAAACTGTAGGGAAAAGTCGTTCTATCGATTTCGAAAATATCTTTTAACAGACAATTTATGACGAAGTTCTTTTAAAGTTTCATCCCATTGTGAAGCATTGTGAGAAACGTTAGATGAAGCAATGTTAACCTAAAATTATATAAAGTGAGACATTAGTGCAGGAATTTAATTTTTTGCGTCTAGAAATTGAGTTTCTACTTTCTAAATAATGTAAATGATCTAAAGATAAAGCTTGAGGTGTGTGGGTTATTTAGCCAAGTATTGTGCTAATAGATAGGTTAGCCCATTGTTAGGACTGGCCCCTGTGGCGGCTAGATCGGAAGCATTTCCTGTCCTTTAGCCACTAGTAGACAGGAACTTATGAACCTACAAAGTTGAGTGGTTATCGAGAGTAGAGATTTATTGCTGAACCAAATAACGTCAACAGTCCTAGAAGAAGATGTCGGGGTATGGAGTGTTTTAAGATTCGTCCTTATTGCTATATTTCTCGCTGCGTACGCCATCGACTTAGGTGAAAGTGGGGGTTTGAGATTCAAACGGCCACTTTAGTCCACGACCGTCAGTGAAGAAGGAAGTACGCGGCAGTTCGTGGAGAAGGCAGTTGGGAGACAGTTTGGATCTCGAATGGAGGGTGGATAGAGCGAATGTTTTAGTAGAGACTTCGAGATAGAAAATAAAGACGGAGAAGTTCAGAAGTTCAATAACTGTTTTGGCATTCAGTGTTGTTAATATTGTATTTTCAAACATTCAAATAAATTGCATATAGTCTGTGTTCATTTTATACTAAAGAAGAGACCGAATTTTCTATCAACAAGCCCTTGATATGAATATAAGAGAGCCTTTATTAGTAAATGAACGTTTAAGCATTTACATTTTTTGAAGCACTGAATGAAGCTGAAGCGTGAACTCGGTTTTTAATGATGAAGTTATATTTTGATCAATACAGATATGCCAATTACTTATCGGAAAAAATGACAGTACTATCCAATGTTATATTGAAAAATGTTTCCTGGCCGGTAATGATTTTTATCATTCTAATTTTTAATATATTTCGGTTTGAATCAATCTGTGGACGGACCAAGGAATACACCGATTTATACACGATTTATTCATGTAATATATTCAAGGGGAATATATTCAATTCTATATTTAACACATATTATGCTTCATTTTCTATATATTCTTGAATAGTTAATATATAATATATAGTCCGACTATAATCAATCGGTTTGTATTGTCCGGTTAGTCTATATTCATGCCTCTCACCAATGTGGAAGGACTTCTTTTTTCAAATTTTAGTCTTAAAAAAAATAATTTATGAATGTTCTTAGGTAGGTAATAATTTTATTTATAAGGAGTGTGAGCTATACTCAAACAAACGCGATAAGTAATATTGAATAATATTGAAATAAGATAATTCTGATTTTCACAAATTTGTGAGAATCAGAATAACCTTATTTCAATATTATTTAATATGGATTTTCACCAAGTAAGGACTGATACAATTCAATATTCAAACGCGATAAGGCTTTGTTGATCACATGGGCAAATTGCAGACATGCGCACGTTTCAAACTTGTTGGTTCTCATCTGTACAATGAATGCCAGCGACTACAAATCTGTCAAATATGTATATTCACTATACATAGAGACACTTATTATTCATACACCAGCACCATCAAGTGTATGGAAACATACATACGATACATATCTTTGCGCGCTAATTCAAGCAAAGAAATGTATTCCCGATATTTTTACGTTAGAAATGCAGAAAAAATTTTCCCGTGATGAAGTCAGACCATAATATGCCATGATGCTCATAATTAACATATTCATATTTAAATCAATTAATTCGGCTGATCTCTACCAAATATTATCAATAAGAACAGATCTGTAGTCGCTGGCATTGATGAAAACCAATAAGATTGAAACGTGTGCATGTCCGCAATTTGCCCCTGTGGTCAACAAAACCTTATCGAGTTATTATTATATTATTTGAGTATAGAATTATAATATATATGTATGTTACAATGTCTCGATTTGTAGAACTTTCTATTACTATAGCTCACACTACTTATTAATGATATTTGATACAGATTAGTCGAATTGATTCATTTAAATATGAATATGCTAATTATGAGCTTTACGGCTTATTATGGTCTGACTTGAGCATGAGGAAAGATTTTCTGCGTTTCTAACGTGAAAATATCGGGAATACTTCTTTACTTGAATCAGCTAGCAAGGGTATGTTGTAACGAAGTTCGTTATTTTCGAGCGCACCCGATACGCTTGAAATCTCTTTCCCCGGAGAGATCGTTTCTTCCGATCGAGTGGCCGGTTCCCAACGAATGTTGGCGCACGGGAAAATTCGATGCGGGTTCATTTTCTTGCACACCCCATACGCCTTAATTGTTTTCGATTGAAAAGATGTTAAATTAGAATCGTATTAATCAGCGTTTTTATCTTCGTTTGTGCGTCTTCTTTTTTACACCAACGTATAAGAGAAGTCGTGAAAATGTTATATTAGTTGCTAATGCCATCTGTAGTTTTTTCACCGCTTTTTATGTTTATTAATTAAGAAAAAAGGGACGCAGAATTGATTGAGAAATTCTTTCGATAGCGTTCTGGAAAGATCTAATCTCAAGTTCCACCAATCAGACAACGAATTTCAGCCACTACAAGAAGGTGAAGCGAATTTTTACCGACATTTTAAATAGACCTGCCGATCGTAAAAAGGGACTCTTTTTCGGTAACATTCAGACAGAAGAGTTTAATCAGATCTTTTTGAAAATATCCGCTACAATTCTATAATTTTTCCCTGTGATCAACAAAACCTTATTGAGTTTGTTTGAGTATGGAATTGCTATACAGATGTATGTTACACTGTCTTGATTTGTAGAAATCATCACCATAGCTCACAACCCTTATTTATATCAAAAATTTAACTTGTCATTTTTATTTTTTATTATTAATTTCGAGTTCAATATTTTCCCCCATGGTATTAAATTTTGACGTGATGGCGGCGCTTGTCTTGACTAGGACCCTAGTTTATTCCCGGTGAAATGAAGGGTTAAGTCTCGATGCCTAAAGTAATACTATTCGTGCCAGTCGCTGGACCTGTGTGGTTGGAAGATCTTATAGATGGGACCCTAGTTTTGCCATTATGGTGGAATGAAAGGCTAAGCCCTGATTACCTCAGTGATAGGGAGTCCATCGCAGCACAGGTGCTCTTCCTTTAAAACTAGCGTACTCTACCCTATTGCAGTAAATCTCCGGATTTTTCTGTCCAATAGCCGAGTGCATTATGAAGCATTACCTCGGGAGGGTGGATGACCACAGGTGGTACTTGTACCACCTGGCCACCTGTTGGTGTTGGACTCGAGGGGGTAGTGGTTAAAAGTCCGCATGCAGGACTAGGGAGTTATTCCATTTATCGGTTCCCAGAATCCCATGTTCGGGATATTCTTCTGAAATATCTCAGGGTTTAGCGGGACTTGACGGTTCGATCGGCCTCGTCCTGAACCTAGATCTATTGTGTAACGTTTCAGGATATGTGGATCTCGACGAAACGGCTAGTCCGTTGGAGGGTGATGTCAGGATCAATCGAAAAACTTCATATGGGTTCGTGGGTTTTGTAGTACAAGCTGGCTTGACGGTGCTCGTGCCAGGATCAATTGAGGCATCAATCTTAGGATTATCTTAATTCATGAGACTGCATTCGGGTAGACGGATGAGAAGCCTTTCCGGCGTGTGAGTTGCATCCCAAACAACTCAGGTACTGATAATGCATAGCTAGTAGAGCTTGAATAGTGCTTCGTTGCTGCCAGTCAGACGGTTATAGGTTTTCGAACTGAAACCCAAACTGGAAGCTGGTGGGTTCATCTCTTCGTAGAGGTCCTCGCTTCGCGCGATGATTCAAATTTCGATGAAAACAACTTTTCTGTTTATTTTGGAATACCTGATATATAAATAATCAATCAGAATCATTTCTTTTCAGTGTGAAGAGATCCAGATCCGTTAAGTATCATACGAGTCACAGAGTCCTTCATAGATTATATAAATTCCACCATTATGTCATTGTAGTTACCCGCCTTATTTATGTGTCAAAATACTCTGTGGCGCTGTATCTTGACACGTGTGTGATTAGTGACAATAACAAAGGAGAACAATGTCCTTATAGCGTCCCCATGGTATTTTGAAGCATTCAAGAAGAAGGCTCTTGGAAATAAACCTCCTGAACAACTTAGTAACATACTCGAGATAATGGTACCCCTTGGTAACTCTTATTAAGTTAAATTCTTTTAAATGCTTCGATTAATTGCACGCTTTTCATTTTTGAATACCACCTTATTGTTAATGTGAAATTAGTGATTGCACGCTCGTTCTTTGTACTTCCATTCATCGCTTTTCCTTCTTGTATATTTGCTTCACTGTTATTTAATCCGAGCGGAATGTTTCAACTAAATTGCATTGCCTTTGTATTATCTGTTCTTACTAATTGCGATGCTTGATATGTAACTGATTTGTATGTACTCCTGTGTGATCCCCTGGATACCCTGGATACCCATTTCTTTGTTTGTTCTTATTGTAACGTTCATTAACACGCCTAGGTGATGGGGTACTGTATCTATTTTATTATGTCCTAGTCAGTTCGTGTTACATATTTGTCATATTCATGTGCCCGCTTACTTTGAGAAATTGTATTCCATGTGAAACAGTGGCGTTCTTTACGGTAAATTAATGAGTAGTCCTGGTAGAGGACAACATATCGTAAAAAGAAAGTAAATACCTAAGGATATCCAACGCTACAGTGAGAATGTGTGAGTGATTGCTAGATAATTGTTCCGAGGTATTGTGATATCCCCAGGGATTAGTTTACGTGACTCTTCAGGTAGTATTCGGTTCGTTCTTCAGTAATATCTGAGCCTTCCTGGACCTTGACCACCCCGAGGAGGCCAGATACAGTCCATTTGATAGTAACTTTTCCGGTCGACTCGAATTATGTTAGATCCCCTCTTCAAGGAGATCTCCTGGGCATGCCACAATTACACTTACCTTACTGTCCATTTAAACTTACCCCTTTTAATGGAAGGTTCAGCACTGGTTACCGGAAGTACAGTTGAAGGTGCGAATGCTGACTGTATCCCCTTTTTCTGCATAACATCAACCCTTTCCGCTGCATAAGAATGATATCTGCTTTGAGCGAGTTACCGACCTAACGATATGTAGTAATAAGTCATTTAGACCCGGGGCGCTATTGGGTTCACTGGGGCGCTTTGCAAACCACTGCGTAGAGTAGATTTAACCACAGGCTGATAAATATGTTTCCCTTTATTGAGGGTTGTTGGTTTTTAACATTATCAATAGAAATAAATTATTCTGGTATTATTGTGTTTCGAATATTTGAACCTCCCGTCACTGTTTCCTTGCTCTCGTTAGGTGTAATTTGGGTTGTCTACACAACGTAACGTCCTATTCGCCCCTCCTCTAGACGATCACGATAAAAAGGTTAGCGCTCTTTGGATTACTTCGTATAATTGCAGATCTTTAAGAGTACTCCGTAAACCCCTAGATCTTTTAGAGTACTCCGTAAACCCCTAGATCTTTTAGGGTACTCCGTAAACCCCCAGATCTTAGAGTACTCTGTAAAATCCCGGATCCTTTAGAGTACTCCGTTATGTACGGGATAGCTCAAGTGGTTTCACCTAATAAATTTTTCTCATTGTTTTGTGCTGATATTTTCATGCAAATTTCTTTCAGATCCACGATGAATATGTTTTTTAATTAATTATAAACAAATTTTAAAGCTGAAACAGTGTTTTTATGATTTGATTCCAGAAGTTTTTCAATAACATTGTTTTTAACTAAAATTTTTAGAAGGTTAACAGAATAAATCAGTAACAGAAACTTTGTAACAATCCTTCTATAAAGAAAAAACCTCTTTTTCAAGTATTGGATGGAGTAGTCCGTTACTTTGTGATAGTTCATTTTAATGAAATGAAATAAGAAATTACTTTGTTTTCTATCACTTTTAATTATAACTGATATACAGTGACTCGAGTTTCGTAGTGTTTACTACATTTTCAAACTGAATGAACAAATTAGATCTCAACTATTATATATTCTGATTGTAGGCTTCGGCAGAGCTTCGAAGAGAGGGGTTTTCCAAAGTTCCGTCTGTTCGTTAAGTAGGTTTATTATTGGTACGTGCCTCTTATGTTTTTCAATTTCTATGGATTCCAGGATGTCAAGTTTTTTCCCTTTCGCTTTCACGTGCAAGATAACAAGGTTGTTCAATTCTGGGAACGTGTGATCTGTATTTAAGAAATGGTTCGCAAAATTGGAATTATTCTTCGGGTTCCTACAAGCAGATTGATGCTCTTTGTACCTTTTATGGAAAGGTCGGCCCGTTTGTTCTATATACACACTATTACACTCTTGACAACTTAATTGATAGACTCCAGAATTATTCAGTCGGTTCTTTTTGTCTTTCGGATTAAAAAAGAGATTAGAAAGTTTATGGGAGGGTGTGAAAGCTGTTACCATGTTAATTTTTGACAAAATTTGAGCTATTTTTTGTGAAATTGGTCCAAAATATAATAGTTTTATGAATTTATTGTTATTATAATCTGATTTGGAGATAGGGTAAATTTGTTTACGAAAGTTGCTTTTGTTTTTTGTTTATGATGGAATTTACAGTTTTGGTTTCGAACTGATTTTTTGTGGCTATTTGTCTGATTGTATTCAATTCCCTCTTTAACGTAATATTATCTAAAGGAATTGAAAATGCTCTATGTACCATTGATCTATAAGCAGCTAGTTTATGATTGATCGGATGGTTTGAAAAATTTGGTATTGTTGTATCAGTTGATGTGTGTTTTCTATATATATATCAAAATTTTCTGGACCTAACTTTAACAGTAATAATGAAATTATACATATAATTATACATTTTGCTTTACACTTATACATGTTATCCTTTGGTTTTAAAGAATTCCATAAAACACCTTACAAAACTTTTGTAATTTCTGTGACGAACATAGAATACGTAAGATTTTCAAGAGTTCACTTTATTCCAGTGTTTTGTTTGGATAAATACATTCAGCTTTTCTGGTAAGATATTTTTTTTTTATTATTTTAATTTTTTAAATATGAAGTTGATCTGATGAGTTTTCCGTTGTGGGAATTTTAAATTGCTCTTTGAAAATGTTCTGCATTTTTTAGGAATTTTTTTGAATTTATTTCGAGCAAGTTGTTTTTGAATAAATTCTTGAGGTTATGTTTTGCATTTTTGGAAAGGGATTTGGTTTTCATGAAATAAGGTACGAAACAAAATTTTGTACCCTTTATGTATTTGTTTGGTAATTTTAGTTACTAATTTAAATTTCTTAAAATTTTTTTATTACCTTTTGGTACTGTGTGAGGAGTGTCAATTCTATAAGTCTACTAGATTGAAACAGTGTTTTTCTAAGACATGTGTTTAAGTTAATTTTAAAAGTCTTTGGAGAAAAAGTTTGACGAAATTAATATTTGTAGGAGGTTAACAGAATGAATCTGTATGATATTTAAAACTTTGTATTAATCCTTCTATCAAGAAAAAACCCCTTTTTATTATTTTATTCAATCCATTTTCTTATCTGATCAACATGATTCAAATTTCTAATTTTTTTACTTCTTACTTTCCTTTCATCACATTTGGAGATGTAATTATAACATGATATTTGATACATATAAATACAATTATGTAACTTATTTCATTCAAATCAAATTTTTTTCTCTTTTATTAGAAATTTTATATATCAATGATCTTTCTTCAGAAATTCATATATTTAATTTCAATAATAAGGTCTAAAATTATATAAATTATTTCAGCTGGTTGTCTATAGATAAATAATAATTATTTGTATCTTTTACATCACAAAAATCCTCCCTGAATTCAGATTCAGAATTTGAAACTTGATCATTATCATCATTTACATTTTATTTCGCCAAATCATCATTCCATAATACTCAATTGAATGAAATCAATATCCTTAATAAGAAGTATGAACTATGGTATTGGAAAGATCTACAAATCGAGACAGTACATACATCTGCATTAAAATTCTCAAACATGCTCAATAAGGTCTTGTTGATCACTATGACATAAGTACAGACATAAGTACATGCTAATTCAAGCATAAAACTCTATTCCCGATTTTTTCACAGAAAATTTTCTTCATACTCAAGCAAGATTCTATTAGGCCGTGATGCTTATAACTTGCATATTTATATTAAAATAAATAAATATGACTTACAATCTATTCCAAATATCATTGATAAGGACTATGAGCTATGGTAATAGAAAGTTCTACAAATAACAATTCTAAACTCAAACAAGCCCGATTAGGTTTTTGTGATCACTGGGACATAAGTACATGCACGATGTATTGGTAATGTTTTTTAGAGTGATAGAACTTTAAATTGACAAAAAACACATTTCAGTTATGATTGAAGCCAAATTTTGTTTTTATTTGAAAGATAATTTTATGACATTTATGTTTCAAAAATAATTTCCGGCATATATCTACCACGACTAGCTCTGAGGAACCGCATTCGACCAGACCAATTTTGGACCACTTTTTCGAGTAATTCAGGCCTTCTTTCATCACTAACACGAGTTATGTTGGCTTCCAAAGCGTCTATTGTTTCTGGTTTATCCGCATAAACCAATGGCTTGACATAACCCCAAAGATAGTATCCAGTGGAGTTATGTCGCATGATCTTGGAGGCCAATTAATTGAACCATTTTTCGAAATAATGTTATTGCCAAATCTTTCTTTCAATAAATCAATTGTTAAGGTAACAGCATGAGGTGTAGCACCATCTTGTTGGAACCAAAACACTTCTGGGTGGATACCATTCAAATTTTAAAACAAATAATCATTGATCATCAATCTTTAACGAGCACCGTTCACTGTAACATTAGATCCAGTATCGTTTTTAAAGAAATATGGACCGATGATGCCTCCAGCGTGTAAAGCACACAATGCAGTACATTTTTCAGAATGCAATGGAACCTGCAGAACTTCTTGAGGATTGTTTTCACTCCATATACGGCAATTTTGCTTGTTCACGTAGCCGTTCAATCAGAAATGAGCTTCACCACTAAACACATTTTTACGATAAAAAAGGGAAGCAACTTCAAGCTGTTCTAGGGCCCAATCAGCAAATAAATGACGCTTATTATGGTCAAGAGGCTTTAGTTTTCGAACCAGTTAGATATATGCAGTCACTGCAAGTCAACCTATAGCCCCCAGATTCATTGTCTTTATTTGTTTGATCTTCTCTATTATTTCCTATGAATTCCTAAATTATTAGTGGTTCTAAAAACTACATTTGAGTAAAATTTTATTATAAAATAAAGAATGGAAATGTACCTTTAAATCGAATCTTTTGTAACACAGTAAATTAAATTCACCGTTTTTTCTCTTATTTTTCGTTTGAAATTTTGTCTATTAAAATTGCACTATAGCCGTTATTGGGTGCAATTTGCCTAATAATATTCAATTCTATAAAAATATTATCGTGATTCATAGGTATGTTAATTAATTTATGGATCATACTGTGATATGCTGCCATTTACTGATTGATAGGATGGTTCGATGGATGGTGATGTCTGTTCACCTGGGTTCACGAGAAATATGAAAAATCATCTTTTCCTAAAATTTCAAGATAAAGGAAATTTATAATGAAATTCTTTTTTTCTCAAAGGTGGATTTAATGTTTGAATGGATTTTATTTATGACATAATTAAAATTGCAGAGCTGTCTGTTTATCTGTTTCCTTAAACAATAAATGATATTATCTACATAAAGAATCCAATAAAGATAATTTCCATTTGATAGATTCGGTCTTTACTTGGTGAAAACTCATTTTAATTAAAAAAATATATATGAGACAGTAATTTATTTCCACAAAAATGTTTGTACTACTACAACAATTGTTTCACCAGGATGTGGCTTCTTCAGGTATTACATTGTACTGTCTGAGGGTATTCAGTGTAACCGAGTTTAAATACATTTTAAGGTACGTGACCAAATAATGGAAGCACAAGTCATAAAAACTCTAGGTGTTTATTGGAGTTTGCCGCTAAAAATGCCATTAAGGAAAAATATTCAGTAATGGAGAATGGTCGACATCTGTTTGTTCGTTCAAAAGGATTTTACGGGCATTATACCTGTTGATTTCAAGAAATTCTAAAAGTGTTAATCTAGAACTTTTGCTTTCAACGTGGATAATTTCATAATTATTGTTGAAATTAGGCCTGAATTCCTTAAGATGATTAGCATATGTCGAATGTACAGAATTGGATATATAACCCCTTTGGTGTTCTTGGACACGTTTCTTGAATGATCTACCAGTCTGGCCAATGTATACTGAAGGGCAATCTTTGCGAGTCAACTTGTAGACTCCGGAGTCTACAAGTTGACTTATATTTAGGATATAAGAGGGTTATCGATCTCTCTAACTTTCATTTGCGCAGTAAGTGGAACTAGGGGATTGAAGGATGTGTTGGGGTTAAGAGCTTAAAGTTTTTTTTCTTGATATTTCCTCAAGAGCCACTCTCACCCACACATTGAGTCAGTTGCGTGCATGGATCGATAATAGTATGCCTATGGTTGCGTGATCCGGAATCAAATATTGTATTTTATTCAACCTCGCGTTCAGAACTTCTTACCACTGTTCTCGTTTAAGTGTAATTTAGGTTAACTATACAACATAGAGTATTTTCTTTTCTCAACTATACGATAACGGTGGGAAGGAAAGAGTTTTCAGATACTCGCTAAAGATCGGGACAGTACAAAATAATGATATTTGGAGACACCTATTCAGGATGACAAAATATTATGAAGAAATTTCACATCTTTTCGCTTTACTTCAACGGACAATCAAGAGATGGAGACAGCGCCGTACAGATTCATTCTAGAAAACTTTCGAACTCATATCAATGTGTATTGTCTGCAAATTTCTGCAATCTGGGAATTACAAATCAAAAATTATTACAGTGAAATAGACGCATCAATAAAATTTCAAGTAAGATCTGTAGTACTTCTATCAACACGATTACTTCCGAAAAAAACACACGACAATAATGATTTCAGACATGCTTGTTCTAAATTGTTTTTTCGCTAATTTCGGAAAAAATTTAATATAACCAGTTTCTTGGAGAAAGAAATAAACTAAAAATAATATATATATATATATATATATATATAATAATAATTATGCAAAATCCATAACTTCAATAAAAACTCTTTTGAAATGTTCTGAGAATTTAAATTCAATAAAATCATTTGAAAATTGTTATATACTTGTAAGAGATCGATGAAGAAGAAATTTTGATAAAGAACAGTCTCATAAAAGAAGATAATATTTTTATGGGAACCGTAAGCCTTTGAGTTTGAATGGGTATCCAAATAAATTTATTCTTTTAGATATTATAAATAGTTAACTCTAAGTGTAAAGTCAGTCTTTGAGAACGTAATTTTTTTACCATGAATGTACTTATTGCTCTAAAGCCACAAGAGCGAATTTGGAATAAACAAGGTATTGTGAAACAAACTGATAGCGTTACTAATACTAATGAAAATAAGATCTCCTGCAAACTTAGCTCCTTATTATTTTTATTTCTGAGAAGACACAGGGTTTCAAAAATGGAAAGAATAACTCTTTTTCATTAATCCTAAAAGCACTGAAGATATTTTAATGCGGCTCTAAACAGCTCCTGGTTGACAGTTAACTCATAGAGTGTTTCTCACATTTTTCAAACATTTTCAGTGGTATAGATAAAAGGGTTATTTGATACTACAACGTCCCCAATTTGAATGCCACTGACATTCGCAAATTTTTTTACGGAATTGAATTTCTTTAATACAATTCTTCGAAAATCATTCTAGTCGAAATCACCAATAATCATCGTTTTCGAGAAAATCGGCCTCAAATATTCTGACATTTGATTTTTCCTAAAAAAAGAAATACTTAGAAATTAAGGGATCTTTCTTGAGAAATTGAGGAAGTTGAAACAGAAATCAAATCAAAGTGTAGATATCCAATATGAACACTATTGTTTCCGATTTTGGAGGCACCCTTAGCATAAAATTTTCCCGAACTCATTGAAATATTGAACAATCATTTCAAATCTGTTGGTACCCAATTCGAATGCGTTGGAGCAGATAGTCAGAACTTCGATTGTTACCGAGAAAACGAAGTCTTTTAAGTATCTGCGTACGAAGGAATCCAAGAGAAGTATCCTTCAAGTACAAAGTTTAAAATGAGCTGGGGCTCCATCGTGTAAAACCCATAAATTTCCGCCTAAAGGAATTTCAATTTAGTCAAAAAATTTACAAAAGTGTCAGTGCCGTCCGGGTTGGGGAAGTTGTAATATCAAAGAACTGTTTTATCCACGTCAGTGAAAGTGTTTAAAGCGTATGTAGCTATTTTGAATCACATCAAAATATCTTCAGTCAATTTCCAATTGAAATAAATGGAGGTTCATACTTGATAGAAGGTAATTAAAACAAATTGTAAAAATTACTATGTTTTACTACCAAAAAAGATATATTACACATTTTCTTGTGACTCAAGTTTCGGGAAATGAACTATTTCATCATCAGACAACTGAAGACCTAACAGTGGTACAGTGGTGCAGTGGTACAAGAAAATGTGTAATATATCTTTTTTGGTAGTAAAACATGGTAATTTCTACAATTTGTTTTAATTATGATCAACTACCAAATAGTTACGGCTGAAACAATTCAGTATTTGATAGAAGGTATATAAAATTATTTAAATATTTCAATATTTAAAGATATATTTTGTTAGCCTTCTACATATTTAATTTCAAAAAATTATATTTTATATTATAACTTCAGGAATTAAATTAATGTCATATAACTACTACTTATATCAGACGACATATAAAATAAACATTCATTATAAGACATCCAAATGAGATAAAAAAATCCAATAAATATAAATTGTCAACAAAAATCCTATAAATTAAATATTTTGAGTAGACTTACTTTTGTTTGGAAGATATCTGTTTTCTTAAGAGGGATGAGCAGAAACAAAATTAAGTCTACTCAAAATATTCAATTTATAGGTTTTTTGTTGACAATTTCTATTTATTGGATTTTGTCATTGTTTCTCATTTGGATGTCTTATAATGAATGTTTATTTTATATGTCGTTTGATATAAGTAGTACTTATACGACATTAATTTCATTCCTGAAGTGATTATATCAAATATAATTTTTTGAAATTAAATATGTAGAAGGCTATCAGAATATATCTGTAAATATTAAAATATTCAAATAATTTCCAATTATTACTAAGAAACGAGTTTTTCATTCCAAATGTAGTACTTCCTGTTTCTTGGAATTAAAAAAAGGTATGACCTATGTTTTCAACAACTTTGTTTCTATTCTTATTAGTACTATCAAAGTTTTTATAGTTTTTTACACATTTTTTGGGACATTCTAGATATTCGGAGAGTGAAAAATATCATAAATTTTGTTGATATGAAATCGATATACTCTTAGTATGATGCAAGCTTTCTAGGAAAATAATAAATGTCCAGTACTTTTCAGTAGTCAATAAGTTGAGGGTTCTGAGGCAAAATGAAAAAAAATTGAAAAATGTGTTAGTGTGTTGCGTCACTCTATGAAATTTATCATTGCTATGTAAAAGTGAAACTCACATTTCCTCAGACCAGGAGACTGGGTGAACATGTTTCACTTTCATAACAGTCCTGTCTCTTGAGTTTTTTCACATATAAGTTTTCATTAATAAAATATATAAGATTAATACATTTAATTTCCGATTTCTGTTTATAGGTAAGATAATGATTGTAAATTTTTACAAACGTTATGAGAATAAAATCTGTTTATAGAGACAGACATCGAAATCATATGTTTTTCCAACAAATGCTAAACTTCTCAGTTCGCATCCTGAATTGGCAAATATTTTAGCAATAAAGAAGGCAATATAAGAAAAACAAATGTTAACTTCCGTTATTTTATCGATTTACACGACAATTGTTTCGTCATACCATGACTTCATCAGGTGAATATTAAAACTCACTTCATCAGGTGAGTATTAAAACTCACCTGATGAAGCCATGGTACGACAAAACAATTGTCGTGTAAATAAAAAAAATAGCGAAAGTTAACAATTGTTATCCTTATATTAAAGATGAATTTCCGTCAAGTAAAGACAATCAGAAATAAATAAGGCAGTTAAGAGAATGACCAAAAATGGTCAATATAGAAATTTAATAATTCAATTATCAAACAGGGTTTCGAAATTGTATTTTGATGAAGATGGGAATTTTGTTTATGAAGATTTTTATCTGGAAGAGATCCAGCAAGTAACTATTACTGAAGACAAATTATGCAACACATCATCTACTGATTACACTCAGCTAGATATGATGCATATCATCAATTATCTTCGAGATAAAATTGAAAACAAATGAATAGATCTGGCTTCGAAAATTTTAAGAAGAAGTGGAAAGATATCATGTTGTTGAAGAAGATAAATTGATTGAGGTATTACGATTCTTCTTGGAAGAAAGTGCATTAGATTGGTACAACGCAAATATGTATGACCTGACACTGGAAAGTTCAGACTAGGAGGCTGAGTGAACATGTTTCAATTTTATGGCAGACCTGTCTTATGAGATTTTTCACATATATTTTTCATTAATACAATAAAGAAGATTAATAATTTTAATTTTCGATTTCTGTTTATATGTAAGATAACCTTTGTAAATTTTTATAAACTTTATGAAAATAAAATCTGTTCATAGAGACAGACATCGAATTACTGTTATAAACTTTGATTTACGACGATAGAAAAAAAAACATCTTATATATCTGTCAAACTTGTCATTATTTTGAAAAAAACATGTGAAGTATTTGAAGATCATAAATCATCCTAATATACCATCAACCAAATTCATACATTGAAGAATAACAATATACTCAATAATGTCTGAAAATCAAGAAAAACCCAAAAAGTTAATGGTACCATTCTTACAAAAAATGGCAAGTAAGGACTTTTTCGATTTTCTGTTCCAGATATTTGCTATTCAACCATAAAAGTTAAGCAAATCATCATAATTATATTAATTTTCAATTTTTGCTGCTTCAAACCGTTCTCAAAATGTACATACTCACGTACTCAAAATTGATCAATATTGTGGATACTGGGAAATTAGAAGCTTATATTTCAATCATAGGTAAAAGCTGTTCTATATCCCCGATTTAATACAGAACGACTAAATTTTCAAGAGTTGCTTCCTTTAAAGGAGCCAAGAATAATCAGTAATAAGTAGTTCAATATTTTTTAAATATATTTTATTATGAAATTCCAGTTTATAATAATAATAATAATAAATTTATTGCACATTGATTCCACACTGCAAAACTGACAAAGTAAGATCAAAATAAAGTAAAGACAAAAAAACACAATCAGAATTCAACAAATGAAAACACTGCTATTTGTTTCACAGTACTCTTTAAATTCATTAATCGAATACGGTTTGCAATCTAACAAAACTTTATATACCCTCTGCCTATAGTGCCTTGTGGCACCTGCTAGTTGAAGCTGCCGGGGAAGACAACCGAAGAGCGAAACTGCCATGTATTGGGTTCCCTTTTCTCTTAATGTAGAGCTGTGTAGTGGATAGAAATATTTGAACATCCTTTGGGTGGTGTTTTCATTTTTTAGTTCTTCAAAATAATGAGACTGGGAATTAAGGAACATCAGCAACCGATAAATATACATTCCATACACTGTAAGAACAGATACTTCCTAAATAGTCCCCTACATGATTACCTGTACTGTTTTCGCAATTGTTCTCAAGGCCCATTTTAGCATTTCGAAAATATCTTGGACATATTGAGATCCTCCCCAAAACATAATCCCATAAGACATGATTGATTGAAAGCTCGAGTAATTTATTAACTTCAAGATATCGAAGTGTACTTTCTCTCTGAGTGCAAAAAGAGTAGGAATATCCCTGTTGAACCTCCTGCTAAAGTATTCTACATGATATCTGCATTTTAGATTCCTATCCATCACGACGCCAAGAAATTTTACTGACTCTTTGAAATAACATTGTCACCAAATAGTTCTCTGGGGGGTAACATTTTCGACTTGTCAGTGTTGAAAAATGTACACTCACTCTTTTTTATGTTGTTCATAAAGCCATTACCCGCACAGCACTTCCCAACAGATCTCAAAATTGTTCCAGAATTAATCAATGCCGAGGCTACATCCACTGACCTTACCAAAAGATTTGTATCGTCCGCATACATAATAGGCCTACTGTTCCCAACAGAACAAGTTGTGGAGAGGGAATTAATATATATAACAAAGAGTAACGGTCCCAACATACTACCCTCAGGTACTCCTCCCCTCAGCTCTGCATCTTAAGACTACCATGTTTTGCCTCTAATCGTTATCTTCACTCTTTGTCTTCTGTCATTGAGATAACTCTCTATCAGCCTCAGCTGATTGTCTCTGATGCCAATATCCTCTAACCGTTCCAGTAATAAATGATGCTCAATAGAGTCGAAGGCTTTAGACAAATCAAGAAAAAGGCCGGCAGGTACTTCTCCCGTTTCAAGTGATTTAGCCACGGAATCAGTTAGCTCATAAATGGCCGTTTTTTTATTTCTCCCCTTAACACATCCATGTTGGCATCCAGATATTATCTTGAATTTTGCAAAGAAACTCAGAAGGCGATTAACAAGAATCTTCTCAAAAATTTTAGAAAAACATCTAAGTAAGCTAATAGGTCTATAATTTCCTAAATTTTCTTGATCCCCTTTTTTATAAATAGGTATTACTGTGGCTATTTTCAACTGATCTGGAAAAACTCCCTCAATAAATGATCATTGACTTATATGGGCCAACGGAGTAGATATTATGTTGATGACAGATTTTATAACCTTCTTGGGTTTTTATTATGGCCATAGGAGGGCTTGTTCTTCATTAATTTTACCACAGATATGACCTCTGCTTCCTGAATGTCAAAAACAAAAAAATATCCATTCTGTTTTCTTTGTTTCAAGCAAGGGTTGACAGTATTTTTATTTCTCGAAATAGATGTTGCTACATATTCAAAGAAATCACTAAACTTTTCAACTAGCTGTCCTGAATCCATGCAATTAGTTGGCCAAACAGGCTGGTTAAGGACCTTATTCGTTAGGAGGTTAATTACTTGCCATGCAGTCCTTAATTTATTCTGACATAAGTTCATATGCTTTTACAAAATGTTTCTTCCTGGAATCTGACGCACATTGATCGAAACGCTTCTTAACGAAAATATATATTCTCTTATATTCCAAGTTGACTGTTGAGCAGTATAAAAGAAGTCTAAGATCCTTTTTGAGTTTTATTGCCAAGAAGCTTAATTTGAAAACTTTAGCATTATTTCTAGTTCTCATTTTTATTTTAGGAAAACATTCTCCAAACATACTTTGAAAACGATGCATAAAACAAAGCTACAGCTGGTTAACGTAACACGTATTTATATCTTCCAGTCAATATTCATCAACTTTTGTACAAAAATTTCAAGATTTTTGTCACTTATATTTCTTTTGAAAAATTTTCTTCAGTAAAAGGTTCAGATGAATCAAGTTCGGTGACAAATTTGAATGCCCGGTGGTCAGAAATATTACACTCAACAATAAAAGAGCAACCAGAACAGTTCGTAAACATAAAATAGAAAAAGGCTTTTCACTTGATGGAAGAAATATAACAAAATTCAAATATCAAAACAGATTCAATCTGTTAGTCTTCTACAATTTTAATTTAAAAAAAAATTCTATTCAAAAAACTTTTAGAATTAAATTAATGTCTACAATAAGCACCGCTCATATTTAATAGACCTATATAATCAAAACTCAATATGCAATGTCAAATGGAATAAATAAACCAACAAATATAAAAAAGGCAATTAAAATTAATGAATAAATATTTGAAGGAGACAAAATTTTGTTTCTGATCTTATCATAATGAATACCAAGTCTTTTTCAAAAACACAAAGCACAACTTAAGGACTTCTCAAAAAATTTAATTTATTTGAAATATTTAATATATTTAAATATTCAAATAAGTTAATTCGAAAATCTCTCAAAACCTGCACTATATCTTCAAAAAACAATTAGAATTCGGATAATCTCTTCATCGGCCCTAGATAATATTTAAAATATCAAAAACAACTAACAATCAGTACATCATACCTTAAAGTGTACCGGAACTTGCTCAAATAGACCAACTTTGAAAATCCAGGTTGTCAATATTCGTCACAAAATCACAGAAAACTGTAAGGTATTATAAGGTTTTCTTTAAACCATTGACATTCCATGAGATTTATTCAAGCCTAAATATAACTATATGTTATGGATAAAATAAAATAGAAAAAGGCTTTTTACTTGAAAGAAGAAATATAAAAAAATTTGAATACCAAAACAGATTTAATCTGTTAGTCTTCTACAACTTTGATTTCAAAGAAAAATTTTATACAAAAAACTTCTAAAATTAAATTAATGTCTACAATAAGCACCGCTTTAATTTAATAGACATATATAATCAAAACTCAATATACAATGTCAAATGGAAAAAATAAACCAACAAATATAAAAAAGGCAATTAAAATTAATATTATAAATAAATATTTGATGGAGACAAGATTTTGTTTCTGATCTTATCATAATGAACACTAATTCTTTTCGTTCGTAACACATTATCAAGACAGTTCGTAAACACATTATCAAGACAGGCATCCAACCGCGTAGGACTCCAATTTGACACCTGCACATCAAACTGCTCCAGGAGTGAAAGCAATTCATTGCCATATTTAGTATCCGATAGAATATTGACATTGCAACCACCAGTTTTAATGAATTTCCTTTTTTCACTGTAGAAAATTTGTGAAATATCTTTAAATTTGTGAAGAAATATATTCATATCACTGAACAGGGTGTGCTTGCTCTATAGATAGAGACTATAGTCAACTGGAAATTCCCATGAGATATCTGCTCAACAGCGCCTTCCATAATATTTATAACGCTTAATACTTTAATATCTCTACGCTCAACATAGGTATACGATTTCTCCACGTAAATAGCACTACCTCCATGTCTATCTCTATCCCGACAAAACTGCTAACAAGCTTGTACCCTTCGATATTAAAACAAGTTAGCTCTTCTTCCGATTTTCAATGCTCTACAATTGTGACCAAATCAGCATTCGTTTGCTGTGCTAGTAATACCAGTTTGTTTAATGAATTTCCTATTGATTGAACATTCTGCTGTATAACTACAAATTGCAGTTGAATGTACTATATTCAATTTTTGTGGCTTGGATGCCACTGCAAAAGTGTTTTAATTGGTTTTCGGTGCTATCAGGAGGCGATTTTTGTCTGCCTGCTCTTCATAAAAAACCTTTTAATTGCCACACCTTCTAGCCAGAAAGACTCATTGTTTGATCCAAAGATTCGAAAGGTAGTGTCACCTTGAATGAAGAAAAGATATCAGGCCTTCTTGAACTCTACTTGTCGCATGTGACACCTGGTATACTTTGTCTTACATAATCCTCAAACTCCCCCGCTTCTGTTGTTGGGCTGAGTCTTGAAACATGTATAAACGCCAGTGACTTCTTTGGAGCAGCAACCAATATATTAGATTTAGTAGTGCCAATTATGGTCTTCAAAGTTCTCCGTGATTCTGTTGTTGGGATATGGGAAGAGTGTTTAGTATCTTCAGTATGAACACTAGTAACTGACGTTAGCTTGTCTGATTTTGATCTTTTCCTCGATTTCACAACTGACCAGTTATACAGTTTTTTTGGAGATCTTTGTGTCACTACTGTTACTGGATTTTAGATCCCTTTCAATGTATATAATAGCATTCATAAAATAACCCTTTGAATGACATTATTTGTGAGATTTTCGTCTGACAAAGCTTGATTTGTGTTTTCCGTTGACGATATCCCACCGGAACCACTGACTTCAACAACAGGTGAACTCAGTAGCGATCCGCTCACACATGTATTTGTACCGAAGTTGTTTTTGTTGGATTTGATTTCTTTTAGTTCACATTGCAGTTTATGAATTAACTCAGTTTCGAAAACCAATAATTGTTTTAACTCGAATATTTCGGTTACAAACGTTGCAGTAATTTCACTTAAATTTCACTCTCCAATACAAATAAGAGGTTTTTCAACTCATCATTATTGCAACTCGGACTGGGATTAAATGAAACTGCGCTTGATTCATTATTATATTCACATAACTTCAAAAAATCTTCTAATTTTGGAAACACGCATTTACTATGGAAATGAAAACTACAGTTTGTACACATTATCGAATCATCATACCCATCAACTTTTTGATTGCAATCGGAGCATGGATACGACGTCCGTGCGACATGACGAGACTATATCTAATATTTAAGTTTATCACTTGAATTGTTCTTTGAAACCACTTGTTGTTGTTGAAAAATGCGGACATAACAATGTTTTGCATAGACATATACTGATTTTGTTTATTGATTATATGTCCAAAATATTCGACGAAAATACTATTTCACAAAGTAATTTTTCATACAAATATAAAATAATTGGTAACATACACATTCCACATTCGCAACTTAGGGTTTTTTTGTACAACATTTATACATAATATTCTTAAGTCATTAGTTGATGTCATTCATAAGGAATATGAGCTATAGTATAAGAAAGTTATACAAATCTAGACAGTGCATACATCTGTGAAACCATTCTAAACTCAAACAAGCCCGATCAGGTTTTGCTGATCACTGGGACCTAAGTAGCAGGTTTCGAACTTGTTAGTCCTCCTCGGTCCAACAGCTAAAAACTGTTAAGTACCTAAATTCGACCAGTAAAACTCACCCCTATAGCCATTTCTATATAATTTATTTTGCTACAATAACTATAACAATAGAGACCCAATAGTACACTACATAGTTAAACATTAAGCATATATGTTACAGTTTCCTGACGATACAACACTTATTACACATAGCAATACAACATCTCAATGTCTGGAGAGGCAGCAATAACTTGCAGACGTGACAGTTGCATGGATACGACATTGGAGATTATAGCCCAATATAGTCCAACCTAACAAAATCAAAGCTTGTCCCATTCAATCACAAAATCAATACCAATTCTCCGTGTATTTCAATAAACAACAAAGGTCATTTCAGATCACTTACTTATAAAAAGTGCGACATCAATGTGATGATTGCTAGTTCAATTTATAGGATGATATGCAAGCCCCTTCTGGAGTACGGACATACAATTTTTCTGCACTCTTCTAGATCAAAGCTCTATAATTTAGAAGAAGCCGAAAGAACAATTTTGAGAAACATTACCAAAATGAGACACCCTGACGACTCGTTGCATAACCCTCCAAACTAACTCTTATACGAATCAACAAAAATAGAGCCAACATTACCAAGACTACAAAAACTGAGCAAAAGATTTGTCAACGCTAACACCAACGGGGCTAATATGGAACCATTGATACATTATTTAGACTACGACAAACTAGCAGCGCTGTCAATTTTTGAATACCTGTTACCTTTAGAGTAAACTTTATTTATATTACCTTATTTAACAGTAATTATTAATATAACTGGCAGGAAGACCTTGGTCGATAGCCATTTGATTACTGTCAATAAACTTGATTACTACTACTATATTCAAATAAATTAATTCGGTTAATCTTAATACCAAATAACATTATAGAGTAAGGAGTATGAGCTATGGTTTGGACATTACATTACACTGACGAGAATCAACAAGTTAACAGCAAATAGATGAAGGTTTATTTCCTTTTGCTTTTTATTTTTTCCTTCCGCGAGATTTTCTGGATTTTTCCGTTAGCATTGACCTAACATCGCATTAAAGATTAAAGTCGCTTAATTCCTAAAACTTCATGAATATGTAATTCTTTTCTTATTTTGTTGATTTTTCTGAGCATTCTGTGCCTTCAATTTTCTTTCTGACTGTAACTTCCCTTGCCAGTTAATATATGTCTGCCTGTGACGCCAGTGACCTTCTGTTTCACGTCGGAACGGTAGTCGAACGCTGTGTGCTATGCCCTACTCGAACTCGGGCGGGACGGTCAGTCACGTATTGTTTAAGACCAGTCGTGTCCTTTATATGATACGCCGGCAAGCTTCAGCAGAATTCTAGACGAGGGTCGAAGAAGGGAGTGGCTACAATATTTCATGGAAATAGTAGTTCCCATAGTGTTTCATGCAGTGGAATGCAAAAGGAGATATCTTTATCACTCATAATCTGATATTTGGAATAAATTGACATACATTCCACCGATAATTCATATCCATGTTATGAATAGCAATTTCAGCTTCTCTCCAAATCGATTTGATAGAGAAAAACATGATTATTCAGGAAGAATATTATTTCTCAAGTAAATTGGAAGATATATAATTTGAAACCGGTCTGTCATCATTTAATGTTGAGCCAGTGTACTACTGGAAATTTATTTTTTGAAATACTAAAGGCGTTTCTCATTAATATTTCTCGCACGTTCTATTTGATTTTCAACTGGTGATGGAAGGGGCCGGTCTAAATATTATGTTCTGGCAGGTGGTTTGTTTTAGTTCTATCTATGTTTACAGGAGTTATTACTCCCATAAATGAGACAAATATCTGGCCCAAAAAAATTTCTGCACCCAAGCAAGACATTCCTTTTATACTCATTGACCGTCAACAAAGGATCTAAGAAAACGAGTAAAGTTCTACAACCAAGTGAAATTTCACCCCAGACTATGATTGTGCAGCCATATAGCAATTACTGCACATTTGTCCTATGGCATCCAGTGACCTGAAAATGCCTACTGTCTAAGAATGTGGAGATGAACGCAATCAATATTCGTTGGTGAATAAATAATGAATATATTTTGAATCTTGTTCCACCTCACATGTTTTGAGCCCATGCTAATCCAATGATGCGATTTCCTCGATTTACCGTCTTATAACTCAATTAAGTGTATTAGCTTTTTCTCAGTTTTCTGTAGATGACATGTCTCGAAATACGCACATTATGAACCCTTCGCAACGAAAACTCAGTTGAGATGCGGTTGTAAGATTATTTCATAAGGTTATTGCTCCATAGTTCTAATTGAAGAAATGAGTGTATTCAATGGATTTTCATCTGTGATCTACCACAATGTCTTTTCCTCATGCGGTATTGATCTCACAGGGTATAAACAACAGAATAACTCTTTGAATAGTCCCCAAAGCAGTGGCAATATTAACTTTCCTCCCTCAAGTATTCCTACGGCTCGTAATATATCATTGTTTACCAACAGGTCTTGGAAAATTTTTTCAATAAGGGTTTTTTACTATTCACACTGCAGAATACTTTAACATCAAATGGTAACACAACAATTTCCTATCTTTCTACTCCCTCCAGGCATCGAAATTACTCGGAGAGATGAAATTATTCTTCATAATATGGTCATAAATTTTAAATAATACATATGGAGCAATGCTCAATATTGTTCGAAATCCAAAATGTTAATTCTCAACTATTTTTGATATCCCTAGTTTCCGAGCAGGTGCGATTTCCAGTAGATTATCCATGAAAATTTTAAAAAGTTCCTCATGAATAACCTGAATTTCTTTTTGGTGCCGAGGATTTTAGAAATGTGCGCTATACTAATGAGACTGCATACAAATATGCAATCAGTTTTTCTCTCTGAGCTCTGCTTTTTTAGATACATCAACTAAACTATTAAGGCTTTTTAGATCAATACTTATTATTCAAGTATGGATGTTCAAAATTATTATATACAGTACAATGATGTCATTCACCTTGAGACTGCAATAAAGGCTTAATTAGCCCTCAAACCAAAAAACACACTGAATTCAGCCCATTTACAGTCAAAGATTAATGAAAGGGCTATAAAACCCTAACTTAAAAATTCATTGTTAATCTGCCATTAAGTAAGGTAGTTTTTGGGCTGAGTTCAAAGCTCCTTAAAATAGTAAATAAGATATAGCCGCAGAAAGCAAATTCAGTTGAGCTTGATATACATGTGATATACAAAGGAGTTGTACATTTAAATAGATATAAAATGAGTTCAAGATCCTGTTTTAGTAGGAGTTGTGTGAATATTCTGATTCGCTTTGTTACATAATCCTTACCAGAATACAACTGAACTGATGATTGTTACCTTGCACAAGCTGAAAACTTTTGAAAGATCTTCACAGAAGATCTGGGAGTATCAGGATAATGTCACAATATCATATGTGGAGAATATGCAACGAAAGAAAACAGAAAATCTATTATTGACTTTACGAAGAGAGCTTGTCAAGGATATTTAAGTGTTACGTGTCGATCAGAACAAAATCTGGTCATTCACGAACATTTACGACACAGGTCTATCGAGAAGAAAACCGATCTAAATTTGGACCTACCAATGGTTTGGAGACAACGCCAAATCCACTTCCATGATTGTGATTTTCACCTGGTAAATATTGAAGGAATAAACCGAAACGTGAATTCTACCAGGTAATGTAATTGGCATGTTGGGCCCAGTTCTTATCCAAGTAACTACTCAGCAGTCTCCACAGTCCACCCCAAGAGGTAGAAAGTGCGATAAGGATTACGCCATATCATCGCTCGAAGCTCGAAGAGGTGAATGTACCAGCTTCCAATTTGGGCCCCGACTCGAAAGCCAGAACCGTCTGACTGGTAGCAGCGAAGCACTATTCAACCTCTACTGGCTTTGAAGGTCAGTACCCGAGTTGGTTTGAGATGCAACTCACCCGCCGGAGGGAATTCTTATCCATCCATCCGAACGCAGTCCCATGAACTAAGATAATCCCAAGATTGATGACTACTATTGATCCTGGTACGAGCACCGTCTAGCGGCCTGTACGTCCTGACGCACCGAACCCATGTGAAGTCATTTGATTGATCCTGACGTCAACCACTAATGGCAGAGCCATTTCGTCGAGATCCACAAACCCTAAATTGTTACGCATTGATCCGGGGCCAGGACAGGCCGGTCGAACCGTCAAGTCCCGCTTAACCCTGAGTCATTTCATGAGAATATCCCGAACATGGGGGTCTGTGAACAGATAAAAGAAATACCTCCCTAGTCCAGCATGCAGACTTTCAACCACTGCCCCCTCGAGTCCAACACCAAAGGGGTGGCCAGGTGGTACAAGTAACACCTGTGGGCAAACCACTCCCCGAGGTAACGCAGTATGCTACATAACGCACTCGGCCATTACACAGAAAAATCCGGAGATTCATACAGCGATAGGGAAGAGTACACCAGTTTTAAGGGAGAAGCCCTGTGCTGCGACAGACTCCCTGTCACTGAGTTAATCAACCAGCTCAGCCCTCCATTTCACCAGAACGGCAAAACTAGGGCCCCATTCGGAGATCTTCCTCCATACAAGTCCAGTGACTGGCGCGAATGACATTACATTAGGCACCAAGACGTAACCCTCCATTTCGCCAGGATGAAACTAAGGTCCTAGTGCTGACAACCGTCCCCATCTCATCAAGATCTAATGCCTGGGAGGCGAATAAACCGAAACAATCGTAGAAATTCAACTTATTCTGATTTATTATCTGCAAGATGCCAGATTCCTCACTCAGACTAAGTGTCAATCCAAACATTTCGTTAGTTATCAAACCTCTTTCACAACAAATATTGTCAAAAAATGCTTTTGAATTACTGGCTTCCAGGTTGAATGACAAACATTTGTTGAAACAATATTTAGTTTTACTGACGAGTTCTTTATCTTTCTATAAATGTTTCACTAACATTTGTAAAATATAATTTTGAAAGTTACGACTTTATTATCTTTAATTAATCCATATATTTTTCCATTCAAATTCATATAAAATCGGCTCAAACTATCCATACACCAAATCATATGTTGGCCTGTATAATGTACAAGCTAAGCTTTTTCTACTGGTATATTTTGAATATACATTATCCATTAGCATTTTCATTTTAGTAAGAGATGAAGCTATTATTGCTGCAAAAAAAGGACCTAAAATCAAAAAAGGAAAAGACGTAATACGTACGAGCTTTCAATCCAACGGAAAACTTTTAAAAACAAAGCCGAACACATTAGATAAAGAAAACAATTCCAATCAAGTGTCTGTTGCTGGAACTGACTTTGTTCCTATTATTGCTAACAAACTGAAAATTGAAGTACAAACCACGGTTGCACGTGATATGAAGGTAATTAGTGTTGTATGTATTCTATATTTACATATTACCCAATGATGCTTCAATTAGAAAAAGAAGCACCTCAAATATCTCTTGATCCTAGGCAATATTATAATGAATATGTCAATTCAATATACATTCTGTCAAGAAAGTACCGAGAATTTTCGATTTAAATCTGGCGGGGCAATGAGGCAGGTAAAAATTTCTTTTCCTAGGTTGGTACCACTGTCCTTAATTACTATGCCAAGCTTGAGCGGGCTCTGTCAACTAGTGTGTTTACAACAGCTGATTAAGTCAGTCGATGTCAGAGTGCGTGCCGATTTTTACTATGCGTGATTACGTTGAGCAAAGAATTTGTTTAAAGTTTTGTGTTGCAAATGAATTTTCGTGTGCCGATGCATTAAAAATGTTGCAAAAGGCCCTTGGTGATAATGCTCTATCGAAAACTCGTGCATATCACTGGTGCAGAGCCTTCAAGGACAGTCGTGAAGTGGTCGAAGACTTGCCTCGTTCCGTCGATAAAATTAAGGAAACGGTGCTGGAAAAGCGTCGTACCATCTTGAGAGAGATAGCACATGATCTTAAGATATTCCAAGAGTCCGCACGTACGATTTTGATTGATATTTTGGGCATGAGAAAGGTGGCCGCACGACTCGTACCGAAAGACCTGAATTTTCTTCAAAAACGTCATCGCGAACAGGTTGCTTCAGACATGCTGGATCGCTGTAATTCCGATTCTACATTCATGGAACGCATTATAACTGGTGATGCGACCTGGGTCTACGAGTACGATATGCAAACAAGCCAGCAATCATCGGAATGGGTGGTAAAAAATGAGCCGAAACCGAAAAAACCACGCCAAAGCCGCTCGAAAATGAAGGTGATGCTCATTGTTTTCTTCGATATCCGTGGCGTGGTGCACTTCGAATTCGTTCCAGAGGGTCAGACGGTAAACAAGGAGTATTACCTAGGCGTTATGAAACGTTTGCGTGAGCGTATCCGTAAGAAGCGGCCAAATTTGTGGGCGAACAACTCATGGATTTTGCATGACGATAACGCGCCTTCTCACCGAGCTACGATTGTGACTGACTTTCTCGCCAAAAACTCAACAAACGTGCTTCAGCAACCACCGTATTCGCCGGATTTGGCTCCCTGCAACTTTTTCCTCTTCCCAAAACTAAAATTGCCCCTTCGTGGCACCCGTTTTGAGTCGATTGAAGCCATAAAACAAAATTAGGCGCGAGAGCTAAAGTCCATCCCGGAAAGCACCTATAAAAAATGTTTCGATAATTGGAAGTGCCGTTGGCATAGATGTATTGGAGCAAATGGAGCCTATTTTGAAGGCGACCCAATAAATTTTGACGATTAAATGTAAAAATGTTGTTTTAATTGAAAATTCCCGGTACTTTCTTGACAGAGTAGTACGTATACAATTTCATGCTATCTAGCATTACAGAGAAACATTAAATCCTTTGAGCGGTTCTTCAATCAGAACGAAAAATGTAAGGTAACAGAACCTATATAGTATTCTTCTATTACAAAACTGTCGGTCATTCCGAAATTTGCTATTCACATGAAATTACAAAATTATTCCAATCACCTATTCAATACTGTTATCTTTATGAAATTATTTATTTCACATAGCTCTCATAAATGAAATTAGAATTAAGAAAAAACAGAAATAAATATTTTTACTATACTCCTATATTCTTCCTAATCTATAATCATGTTCACTCTTCGAGATGACAAAAAAATTGTCAAAAGCACTGACCTAAAGTCGAAAGCTCTTGTTTAAGAGTACATTTCCGCCGAAAATTTCAAATCAGTAAATTACTTGTTGAAGACATAATATGATGAATTAAATTACTCTGCGCCTAAATTCAAACATTGGTTCAAAATTTCGAAGTGAGACGCGTTAGCTTCCGCGTTACGTGAGCTATTAGAATTTGTTGGTTTCCTTATAGATATATTTGCAAATTTCTAACGTCCAATTTTCAAAGATTTGTCAAAAGTTGAAAAATACTTGCAGCTTCGCGAAATTACGCATGAGCCTTCGTGTCGTTACTTAATATCAAAATACCAAATTTTAACTAAATCGGATTTGTACTTTCGAAAAGATTCGAAGAATAATAATTTGAATGAATATAATTGACAAACTATTGGGTAGATTGTGTTAATTTTTCAAATACAACTGATGTAAACATTTTCATCAACTGCCCAAAGATATGACTTATTATTGTCTAATAACTTAATCAGAAAATTATGTGACTGAATTATGCAAAACATACTCGTATAGAACAAATCGAAATAATTTTATTATACATATTCTGGCACAGTTCTGTTCAGATCCTTATTCCATAGTTTGCTATGTGGCAAAAAAATAAAGTTGCTTCGTTAATTGGTTTATTACAAATTTCAAGTTGTTCAGTTAGTCTCAAAGCCAACATTTACAAAACTCAAATACAAGGTAATGATAACAAACTTTTCAAAATGGTATTTTAACGAAATCTTTCTCATCAAATCCAGATTACTGAGAATATTAGAAGAAAATATATGATCACTGCTTGACGGAAATCTAAGAAAGAAAAACAGATGGAGTATAATCGGTTAAGAGTTGCCATCAACCAATCAGATATACTTATACAAAATACAGAAGGAACTTGAATGCTACATCTTGGTTTTGCTATTTGACCTATTTTAGGTAACTATGGTAGGAACGTTTTCATCTGATCTAGTGATCTTCCTGTCTAGTCCAAATACTATTATTACTGATTCAGGAAAGCACGCCAATGAGTTGGTTGGATCATCATTAACCCGTAACTGGTATGGTACAGTTTCTGGAACGTCTTTGGTAAGATGGGATCAGTTAGACTCCAACCTTAATCCCTTATAATATATGTGTTTACATTAACTTATTGCATTTTCAATAAGTTCTGAATCAATTCTGAAACCTAATTGAACCGATAGTGTAAAATAAATGAATAATACTCTACTATAAATAATAATTTTATTCAAAACACATAAATATGGATACTCAAAGAACGTGAAAACTGAAAAATTTTTGAGTTCATATAATGAAAAGAAATCCAAAAGGAATGAATTTCCCAAAATTGTTAACATAAAATATACTCTCCAATGTTGCTAAAAAGTTAAATGGAATTACATTTCTGTGATATCTACTGAATAACTACAAGTGTTCTTCTAAGCAATCTTAGAAAACGCTTCGCGCACATACTAGAAGATGAGAAATACCACATGTTACCTTTGTTTTTTTGTCTTGCTTGCATGGACACTTAACACACCATCTTTTCTAATTGATTAGATATTGTTCCTTCAGCTTCAGGAACCTCCCTTCCCAGAATAGAAATAATATTAATAAAGAATATGAGCTATGGTAATAGAAAGTTCTAGAAATCGAGACAGTGTAAAATACATCTGTATAATAATAACAATAATAATAATAATTTATTCACATTTGAACAATTGCATGAACAGGTATAAACGTCAAAAATTAACGATCATTTACGAACATTAAAATTTATAACTTAAATTATTAATACTTGATAGAAGGTATATAAAATAATATTTTAATATTAGCCTTCTACATATTTAATTTCAAAAAATTATATTCAATGATTATAACTCCAGGAATTGGATTAAAATAATGTCATATAAGTACCACTCATATCAAACGACATATAAAATAAACATTCATTATAAAACATCCAAATGATATAACAAAATCCAATTTTTTATTAATTCTTTGAAATTAAATATGTAGAAGGGTAATATTATTATTTTTTTTTTATTTAATTCAATTTATTTTAATTAAACTCATTCAAAGAATAATAACATTTATCTAACAATATTTCTTTAATTTTTACTTTGAATTTTTGATACGTCATAAGTTTTTTCCAACATATTCTGGAGAGTGTTCAAATTCAGATGTTCTGTGCGAGTCCAACACGTATTTCTTCGCATTTCTGGTGCTATAATGATGGTGATCTGAATTTCTCACGTAGCGCGATTGTGTCTGCTTCATATAAATTAATAGCTCATATAGGTTATTACATGGAAATGGTAAAATGCCAAATTTTTCAAAATACGGACTACATGAATCAGTCCTTTTTAAATTAAACATCAGTCTTATTATTCTCTTTTAGCTGATAAACACCCTCCGCCCTTGGACACTATTGCCCCATAGTACTATATTGTAGGTAAGGTAGGTACATACAAATGAGTAGTAAGCTGTGAACAAGGTTTGCTGACCAAATGATTTTTTCAACTTATTCAAAACATGAAAGCCGACCCTCAGTCTACTGCAGACATAGTCAACATGATTCTTCCAGTCAACCATTTCATCAATTCTCAGCCCAAGAAAAGTGTTTTCCATAGACATTTTTAAACAGTGTAAGTTGATAGTTTCTCTAGATATACTAGCTCGAAAATTGATACATACTGTTTTGTCAAGGTCAAGAATAATATTGTTTTTTTGTTACGACAAAATTCAAAATCATCCTTCACTGGCTCCAGGTTGAGTATCAGTTCCACAGTTTCTTTTGCCAAGACTACCACCGAAGTGTCATCTACAAACATAGGAGCACATCCTTCACTCAAATAATCTGGAATAATTGTTAACAAATAACAGAAATAGAAGAGGTCCCAAAACAGACCCCTGCGGAACGGCTATATCTATATCATCGTCCGAAACCGATTCATCTATCCTTACATACTGTTACACAAATACGACTCCAGCAAAGTCAACATATGTCCCCTGAAGCCGTAGAACTGCAACTTCCTGAGTAAGAAGCTCCAATCCAAACTATCGAAAGCTCTAGACAGATCAAAGAAAAGAGCAGCGACATAATCGCACTCTCTAATTTAAGATAAATGTATTCAACAGATCAACGGCCGCTTTTTCCTTGCCAAATCCATGCTGGAACCTCGTCAATATTCTATTCGTCCCCTTAAATATAATCATTCGATCGTAAATCTATCTTTCGACAATTTTACTGATCACGTTCAGTAGTGTGATTGGCCTATAATTATTGCATAGTTCAGGATCATCTTTTTTGTGAATAGGGACCACAAGACTAGAATCGAGTTTAAAATGTGTGATAAGGGAGCTAGTTATTCTCCTCGGAGTTACTTAATTAGTTTCATTGTTATACCATCTATTCCGGTACTACTTTTGTTTTTCATCTTCAAAATTATATCTGAAACTTCATCTTCTCTTGCTTTCGTAATAAAAAAGCTATTGATATTGCCAGCCCTCGGTACTATACAGGTGTCTGAAATGTTATTTTCATACTTTGCATGCAGTATTTCTCTAGTTATGGTTGAGTGTTATCTTAGGTTTCACTATTTCCTTGTTTAAATTTGGTTTGACCAAGTTCCAAATCAATTTTTGTTTGTTTGCAATACTTGAAATTAATGATTCAAAATATTTTTGTTTTGACCTCGAAAAAAGTTTCAAATATTCTTTTTCAACAATTCTATACTCAAATAAACTTATAGAATTGTTATACAGATGTATGTTACACTGTCTCGATTTATAGAACTTTCTATTACAATAGATCATCCTCCTTCTGGATAATTTTTGGTACAGATCAGCCGAATTAATGTATTTGAATAGAAATAATGTTGTGTTTCAGACTCCTAGAAAGACGCTCATTTTCTATTCTTCTTTCCATATGGGGGCCTGGCCAGTGTTTTGATGTATACATATCTCGAAACTTGTGGATTATTTGGTAGAGAAAATGATAGAAGCATTTCCTAAGAAAACATTCAAAATTTTATGAAACACCGTCATTGGACATCGTCTGGAGTGCCTGTTGCATCCGTATACAGTATATTCTTCATCCAACGAATCAATTTCGCCCTTAGTTTCGTAAGAATCAATTATTTCTTGCTTGTTTGCCAAATTTTTATTCACATCGACTGTACGATGCATCGAGAATATGAGGAGAACAGTGTTTTCAACTTTGGGGACATACGATGCTAGTGTCTTTCTGTTGGTAAATCCTAACAACAAAGTATGTATACTTCATGTATATTCAATAGGTACTTCTTTCTTATTTTTTTTCTTTGTGCCAAACTTGAGTAAGATCTATTTTAATCAATTTATTCACTCTACTGACGAAAACCAATTATCGGCATAATGTTTCTATTAGAGCCCTCAATAGATTTCACCTGGCAAACCCACACAGGGTTTGCCGAGTTCTTTTTTCTTCTGACAATTTGACAATTTTTAGCTATCACTGTCCTTCCTGGAATAAATGTATGAATCCAAAAGATAATGTGTTCTTGCATCGTTTAGGCCAATAATTTTTATTCCATATTTACTTGGTTCCATGGCCATGTACATTCGAAACTTGCATCTGCCGCTGAATCCAATGAACATCTTATCGACACAAGCATATTCACCGCCTGAGCAGTTTGTTTTGCAGTTATTCATAAACAACTTGAAGATATTAGATCTCGCAGCCGTTCGGTCTAATTTTTTTCTCTCTTCTCTGGTGTCTTTATTGTCAAACCTCAAGGCAGTTATCAAAACACAAAAGCGCTTTTGAGTCTTGATGCACCTAAATATTTCACGACTCATTCCATCTGTGGCAAATATTGATGCCAAGTCTTCATTATTTGACTTAAAAATTGCAGAAAAGAAAAGCAATCCCAAAAAAGCCTTCAGCTCTATTATGACAAGTTCCCCAATCAGGTGCTTATTATTCGCAGAGAAATTATTTCTTATGCTTTTCAGATTTAAATTTCTTTGTGCAACTACTTCTCCCAAAATGTCATCAGTAATTAGTCATTTACATGCGCCAATTTTTGAACAAGCACTGCCCAATAATCCTACTGGACGCTTTTACAGCCAGAACGTAAAATATGAGGTTATGTCCGCTTGTAGACACATTCGCCGCGGGCGGCTTAGCGCTCCATTTGAATCTATTTTTGGCATAAAATGATTTTGATCTTACTATGTACATGCTGAATGTCATGTCGATGGTTGCTTTATCTGTCTCCTCTTCAGTAGTCTCGTTTACATCATTGTCCCCATCTTCCTGTTCATCCCCAATTTCCATTTCAGAGTTGCTTTCGTGGTAGCTGACGAAATTTGGATCGGCATCGCTCTCGTTTCTGCTGAAATCACTTGCCAGGACATCCAAATTTTGTATTGCCCATTCTTCAAACTGTGGATCATCTGTTCGCAACTCGCCATTGCAACTTTCAAAAGGAGATAACTTTTAGTACAAAATAATTATACTATTGGTAAGGTGGAGTCTCACATACCTCAAGCGAACAAACACTGTCAGAATCGTGCTAACTAGTAATATAAGCAGATGTGTAACTCTGTATTGTAAAAGACACATTGACTTAAATGTACTGTGATAGATAGCGACATCTATCAAAAAATATCTAAACTATAGAGAAAAATAAATGCGCCTTACCAGTTACGGGTTAACAATTGGTCCATTTTAATTTCAATAAGTTATTACCAAGCTTGTTATAGATCTTCGTCCAGAATTCATAGAAAGTAAATAATGGCTATTCGAATTTAATCGTCAATAAAAATATGCCCTTACAGCATAATTAAAAGCCAATTAAATTTCAAATTTGGGTACTACAAGGCACTCTGCCGTAATTTACCATTACTAGTGGATGGGTGGGCAAGATAGAATAAGATGGAAACTGCATATTCTAAACAAAATCACGTGATCTATCGCGAGCGCTGTTCGGCACATGAAGACATTAGACCACGGTGTATTTGTGAACTAAGTTTAGTCCAGTTCACATCAACCAGGGAAGCGAGCATATGGTTTGTTACTTTCACAGTGGAATTTTCACAGCGTTCGGGCAAATTGGAACTTTTAAGTTGAGGACAAAATGGAAACGTTTATATCTTGACGAAATGGCAATAATCGATATTTTAGTTCAATTCTTGTCTTTGATCGAACATTTTGTACTTTTTAGATGGTCTACAAATATAAGAGGAAGACTAACCTAGGATCTTGAACAGAAGATATAATGCAAAAAGCGATGGATTAAGTAAAAACCTCATCGATAAGTTTAGCTTGAAATAAATACGGAACTCCCATTGGAGCTTTTCACCACCACATTAAAAAAAAACTAGGAAGATTTCAGCCAGTTTTCTCAAATGAGCTTGAGCAAAAGATTACTGACCTAGCTATTGAACGTGATACTTCATTCTATAGGCTAACGGAAGATAACTTACAAGAATTAGCATACGAGGTAGCGACATTGAATAATATTCCACTTCTTTTTTTTGTAAAAAAGTTGACAGAGCATGGATTGCCGGCTTTATGAAGAGAAATCTCCAGCTAACAGTCCGAACGCCAGAACCCCTTAGCTCGCTGCTCTGCCTTCAACCGCGCTTTTACGACAACCTATAGGATATTATGTCAACATCAGTTTCTGACGAGACCCCACGACATATACATACAACATGGATAAATCTGGTGTTAAAACAAGCGCTTCCCGATCCCCTCGAGTAATCTCAGCAAAAAGGAAAAAGCAAGTCTGGGTTGTTGAAACAGTAGAAAAAGAACAACACAGTACAGTGATATGTGCTTCAGGTCGCTTCATTCCACCCTGCTTTATATTTGGACAAAGAAAGAAAATGAACGAACGTCTTTCAGACGGAGCTCCTACATCTCTGTAGCTTAGTGTTCTGATTCTGGCTGGATGAATAACCTTCAATAATTGGTTGCAAATATTCATTGACAAAATGAGACCAACTGCCGAGATGCCAGGATTTTACCGTTTTTAATTAAAAAATAATAAGAGACAGTATTTTAATATCCAAGGGAGATATATCTAAGCTCCCTACTATGGGCGAGTTCTTTGAAATTTTATAACAACGATGCAGAATTCTCTCAGCATTAGCACCCGCTATTAACAACGGAACATCATCTCTCAAAGAAGTTTGTTTCTCATCATACTAAAACCATGAATAATGACGTTCAATCTTCAAATAATCATAAAACTCAAACGTTCTTAAAATGTTCATGTTGCAAATCGATATCCCACAGAATATATCAATGTCGCAAGTTTTCAACATTCTCCTACGCTAAAAGGATTGAATACGTGAAAGCAAACGCCATGTCTTACAAATGTTTAGGCACACGTCATATTGTTAACACTTCTACTTCTCGAAGATGCTCAATATGCTCTAATCACACAAGCTTTCACCATCCCCCAGATAAAGTTCCAGTGACCTAGCAATACCCCCATCCCTCACAATTCATCGCGACAGAACGACGAAGCATCACTGTCCCCCCCCCCAGGATTGAGACCCTACCACCTCCTTCAGTATGTCTGCTCTTGCCCTAAAAAACACTGAAGTGTTACTCGCGACGGCCATGGTCACCGTATATTCTAGAAATGGTGATCCTATTAGTGTCAAGGCCCTTCTCGATAATGGCTCCCAAAATTCTTTCATTACAAACCATTTAGTACAGAAAATAAATGCGAAAACCTACCATCAAAAGATGCAAATCTCAGGCATCACACAAATCTCGCTAGTATCCAACAAAATGACCAAATTCAGGATTTTTTCAAATGCAATGCAATGCATTTGACGCGACATGTGCAGTACTTCCAGACATCACCTACAAACTACCCCAGACATCGATTGACGCTCTAGTGTCAAGTGTTCTAACACTTGCAATTCCGAATCACATTACTCTAGCTGATTTATTATTCGCTGATATCTAACGGAATTGAACCATTAGGCAAAAATAGTCCCGTTTTGCACAATACTATATGCTAGGTTGGATAATAGCAGGAAATATACACCAAATGTCAAGTAAACAACACGTCTCATTCCTTTCTCGTTCTTCAGCAGTCCCCACAGAAGCTGAACATTTAGATTCACCCCTCGCAATGGTTTGGGAACTAGAGCGTTTGCCAAAACCAAGAATTCTCAGTCCATATTTAAAACGTTTTGAACAGAACTTCAAATCGAATGTAAAGGCCCCAGACGATAAAATCGTGCTAGCTGATCCACCTCTTTGCTCTCCGTAAGAGCCATCAAGATTAGTTAATGCAGTTCAAACAGCTAAAAGTCGCGCACTTTGTTCTTTGTCTAATGACTCGACCAGTTCAATATTCTGTGCCGATTCAGGCAGTTTCTGTTTGCGTTCAGGGCGGACATATCTAAAATCTACCGCCAGTTTAAAGTTAATCCCACCCAAACGATTTTACAGGACATTATTTGGCGTAACACCTCCTCTGATCCTGCACGATGTATCGAAGAAAATTCGTCCCTTTCTTAAGCCCTCTAGCCTCATAAGAATTTGTGCTCACACATGGAATAAAACTTGCATACACCTCTGATGCCCTCCTCACGCAAACACATCTTCATAATATTCTCGGTGGAAATTGTACAAGTCTCATAACCAAACTTTGCCCCTTGCCACAGGATTGTCAAATCGAGGATCCCACCACTAGTTGTTGTTTTCAATTTCACACTTCCTTCTTAAAATCCCAAATCGCCCCAAGTTATCATATTGTGTTTTCGGGCGAATCGTCCACACGGGGGACTTATGTTCAAATTTACTTTGAACAAAGAATTTTTAATTCACTATGCAGGTACATAACAATTACGTACCCAGAGTTCAACAATTTAGACCTTTCAAATATGTCGCATTTAATTCCTAGAAGCCTAAATGGGCCAGTTAGCATAAATAAAGAGTCGAACTTATCCCCCGAAGTCGTTCGTTAGCCCTCTCTTCGTGCTTCGCCCAAACAGTGACGCAATATACTCTAAGTTTTTGATATCACGCACATTCTCGAAAAGAAAGTTCTCTTAACTTATAAAATACATTTATCTCTACGCTTGAATTATTTTATAGTCGCATTTTTCACTTTCAACATCCAAGGAACCAAATCTCTTTCTCTTTCTCTCTCTCTCTCAGTTACCCATAAGGTGAATGTATTATCCATATTATTTATTTGTAATCAGATATTAAATTGTGAAAAGTGAACTCAAAGGCAAAATCAATGAAATTTAAGTCTGTGTCGTAAACAACAATAGAAAAAACTCAAAGAAAAACTATTCCACGATCAAGATAGATTCACCGCATTTACTGTTAAAACCACCGAAACAACTCCCTGAATTTCGGTAAATAATTCAAATATGTAAATTTGCATTATACGTATTTAGACTGTAAATAGGGCATTAAAGTCTAATATACATCCCTCTTTCACCCTCATTTGAAGTATGCTTCACCAAGAATTTGCATACTAATTGGTCAACGTAATCAATTTCTTTCGAAGAACTCAAAAAGGTATATCTATATACCAAGTAATACTTTACATCAAGGTTATTGGAGACGATATGATCCAACAAAACGTTCTTTCTTGTCGGCTTCTGCACAAGCTGATGTAAGACGAAAATGTAAAGTGAGTTCAAATAAGTGAAAGCATCATATCTGATTCATCAATCAGGTTCAGACCAATTGAATTTCTTATCATCGAGGATAATAATATTTTCAGCCAATGGTAAAGACGCCAATATAAGATTTTCTATATCATTCACAAGTAAACTAATGTTCATTTTACCTTCCATTCTGGGTGGCTTGTGAATTACACAAAAGAGCAACCTGATACCTCCAGCTTAGAGCAAAATACATGTATTTTCCAAATTCAGATCAAAATTAACACACAAATACCCATGTTCTAGTTTTTCTATCATTGTTAACAAAGTTGTACCCCCCAATGACAATTACTCCACCAAGTTTCAATGAGGACAATAAAATCGAAATCATAATTTCTGAGTGTGTCCTGTAATTCCGAAAAATTAGCATTTAATAAACGAACATTCAAATGTGTACCAGCAAGCCCAAATCTAGAATTATCATGCATAGAAAAAAACGACTAAATCAAAACCACGAAAGATTCTCCCTCTCTTCTATTTACGTAGGTAACCCTAATCACTCGACCAATGGAACGCCTCTTTCTAGTCCGACGATCACCTCGATCTCCCCATTCGAATTATGCATCTGTAGTTTAGATGGTATAAGCTGGTTTTTAGCTCCAATCTTGGCATGGTTATTATTATCATTTGATGCTCACCAATTTTTCCTATGCTTCGTCTGAGCAGGGAGTAATCATTCCCAGTTGAATCCTCAACAATAACTAGTCTAGTTTTCTTCAGTTTATAGAAACTAAGTCTCGAGACTCTACAGAAGAAAATTTTACCAGGACAGGTTTAAATGTTTTGGCATTTACTTTTATTCGATGACAATAATCGATCTGAAGATCATAACGTTGAAGTTTAAATCTATCACGAATTTTCTTCCTTTGATAGACAAATCTTCGTCCTTCTTTTCTTCAAAGTGATTTACGCCGCCGCTGTTGATCTAGCGAATGAAGTTGTTTCTCTCAAAATACGATTTTCCTTCTTTACAGCATCCATGTCCACATTCACATTGTTTACTTGTTCGATGAGGGAATGCCGATTTTCATTCAGCTTATCAATAATCATATTTGCAACAATCTATGCGAAAGTTGATAAGCATTCATTGTCATTGAATCTTTCTCGTATATCTTTAACATTGCTGCTAAAAGAGAACCATTTTCACAATCAATATTGCGATATTTCCATAGAAAAACTACAAATGCTCCCCAGATTAAACAAACTAAAGCTGGGGTCCTCCGAACAGTCAGTAAATGACAGATAGTATGAAAAATATAATTTATGTAAAACGATGGAGCGGACGATTGTGCTACTATAATATCTCTGACCACAGCAATTATTATAAGTTATATCTAGGAATGAATCATTTCATAACGTTGATAACATGATTATCATTTTTATACGAAGAAAATATGGAAAACCAACGACCTGTCACATATAGTTTCAGAGTTTCAGTATCACCGTCTAGCTAGTTAATCATGTAATAATTATAACATAACTTCTTAAAGCAGGATGTTAAGGTGATATACTGCACTCAGATTGTGAGAGTTTCATAATTTAAAGAAGGAAACATAGTCTCTTAAATTGTTTATTAAAATATTACAAGCTGTATAGTAATTAAAAGGGAGATATGTTTGTGTGCTTTTAAAAATATGTTCGCTATAGCAGGCTTGGCTTTAATATAAGATGATACTTTATTACCTTAAATCAGACAACTAGAAATTTATAGTAAGCAAATAATAGAGAATAAAGCATTCCGGATATCTGTTCACATAAATTTGTACAATAATCAAGAACTAACTAAATTATGCAATAGCTGTTATATATTGTTCAATGTACTGGTTCAAAGTCTTGATATGAAATAGCGAACAAACCTTAAATATAGCCTGAATTACATAAATCCAATAAACTGATGATATACTGTATGTATCTTGAAATCCTAAATCCCTCTGATCAACGTACGTTGTCAACCGTGTATCAGATTCCAATTTCTGAATTAAGTCAATTATCGGATAGCTGTTTAATATATTTAGTGGTTTAAAGTCAAGAATCTACCAACTTTCAATGGAAATATTACGAAAGTGAAAGAAAATGGTCTTCTACTTAATCCGAAAATATTTACTTTATTGGCCCAATATAACTCTAAAACTGAAATCTAAGGCATCAATAATTTCTCCAGGTTCAAACAATCTT
Source organism: Megalocaria dilatata (assembly GCA_034642435.1). NCBI lineage: Eukaryota > Metazoa > Arthropoda > Insecta > Coleoptera > Coccinellidae > Megalocaria > Megalocaria dilatata. The sequence continues at coordinate 57,354,656 of CM067854.1, read as the reverse complement.
GCGAATAATATAAAATAAATTGATACTATATTCTCCGAAATAACTTCAATTTGTCCAATTCCACCAAGTCATCAATAAATGAAACTCAACTAAGATGTTCAAAATGGCTGTCGATCCCGTCGGTAAAGAAAACATAACAACGTCATAATTCTAGGAAAATTAGCACTCCTAGCGTAAGAAGTAACGCACCAGGGATACCTGAATTTAATGGTTGACAAACTATACCACAGGTGGATAAATATTTCAAAATGCTTGGATTTCAACGTTGAAGTATGACTCAACAAATTGTTTTTTATAAACAAAATTATTAGAGCAAAACGTCTAAATTCTCTAATAGAAACGGTGATCTCATTACCGAACTTCAAGACCTTTACTATCGAACGTTTCCATTTTTAACATCTAAGGTGTTCTTTAATCTGAACTGTCCTTAACTTCTACTGGCTTGAACTAACTTGGCTGACCCTCTTAGAAATCAGATTTCTCCTTACAAGAAATCTAATTCTTATACTGATATGTTTAGAATTCAATCCTAAGCTGGAAATTACAATGGTTCAGGTCTTTTCGTTCGAAAATTATATTTTTTACCAATCGTCCGCCTGAAATTGTGAAATCTTTGTGTCGTTGTTATGTATCTGAATACCAAATTTAATTTCGAACGAATCGTCAGCTTCGGAACCATTCGGAAAAAAAGAAATGAGTCAAATGCGAAAACCATTAAAGCTATTTTGTTTCAAAGAAGTTAGCCAAGATATTTGGAGCTCAAACCTTCCTTAAAACTCTCAAATCCTAGATTTTCACAGTGTTCACGGTTCGACCGGATAGACATTTGTCTAAAACGTAAGCACGTTATTCCCTAGAAAAAGCGCGCAAAAATAAATTTTCTAAAGGCATATTTCCGGAATATATGGACGTTTTTCGTCCATTAAATAACTTGACCTGTCTACGCCGGTTTGAAATATACACTGCAAATTTTATATTTCTATATTGATTTAGGAATCTTAATGAATAATTTTCAGAAAACTCAGAATCCTATGGTCGGCCCTTCACCAACCATGATGAGTGTTATTAGTGAGGCTTCAATCAAATCCAGTGTCAGTTCCATTTCCATCAAATCCACCTTCACAACCACTAATAAAATGGAAGAATCTCCGTCTTATTATCAAAGGTTAGTTATACCATTTAGTGGTTTCACAGAGGCAGATGTCAAGGAAATCAGAGGAGGCAAAGAACCGAAATCGAGACAATCATTGACACAGCAAAGGTATATATCTTCATTGAGTACAAACGCAAACGAACCGCGTCCTGTATTGAAGAGATACCAATCTGAAAAAAGAAAAAGTAGCTATGATAGGTATGTAAAAGAGAGTTTCGAAAATTACATTCCTACAAGGAACAATACAGAAGATTCTAGCTACAACACCGTGATAGCAGTGAAGATGATGGTTGGAAGTAGTTCAAAATTAGAAGAGGTAAGGAGCATTTTCCACAAATGTAGTGATAAGAATTAATCTAATGAAAATTTTTTTATTTACTTATTTACTTACCATCTTGTGAGCCTTGGAAGCCAATTCTTATGAATTCTTTTCATAAATTTAGTTTGAAGCTTTTCCTGCTTACCCTTATATTTAGTCAGGATGTATTTCAGATTGTCGGCCAACTTCAAGTGTGTTTTGAATTTTGTACTTGTAAATTGAAAAAATTTAATTGATTTCATTGTTATTAAGTATATTGAAATGAAGTAATTCGAAATATAAAATCTATGAACTAAACTATCCTATTTCTATGTACCTACCTTATGTCTAATGTGTATTCTAGTAAATGGAATGAAATGAGAAATTACTTACTGAATAATTTCTGAAAGAGTACAAGGAAATTTTTGAAAAGAACATTAGTTAAGTGAAAAACAGACTTACGAAAATACAAATAATCTTTTTTCTGTAAAATTTTAATTTTCATTTCATGTTTACTCGAATTGGATGAAGTAGTCTGTTACTTTGTGCTAGTTCATTTTAAGTCTAATGAAATGAAATAGAAAATAAAATAATTTCTCATTTCATTACAATTAAAATGAATATCACAATATATCGGACTACTTCATCCAATTCGAGTAAACATGAAGTGAAATGAAAATTAAAATTTTACAGAAATAATATTATTTGTACCTTTGGTATATCTACCTTTCACTCAACTAATGTTTTTTTATTAATTTCCTTGTTCTGTTTCAGGCATAATTCAGGATTTCTCAAGTTTCAGTATTTCAATTGTCTTATTTAATTGTTGACTTTTTCCTTTTTGTTTTCAGGTCACGTATCTCTTGACATCAATTTAAGGACGTTTTTCCTGCCACTTCCCTTTATAGCTTACCGAAAAATTGAATTTTCCAAAGCTTACTAGAATTTGTCCAAATCCTTCGAAAATGATGTTTTCGCTAATTATACGAAAATTGCTCTATTTATAGGTCTGAAAATATTCTAGAAAATCAGTCTGTCTTTCAATCTAACTTTTTCAATTCATTCTGTATAGTTAAAGTATAATTTTTCCTAAAAACTATACCGAATGTCAAAAGTTAAGGGAATTTTTAAATTCTAATGCCTTTTACTTAATAATTACTTCGAATTACCTATAAAATTGATTATTTTCTTCATCTTTTCTGCTATTATCACTTTATGCCTTCTATACAATTTTTCAAACATTTCTGACGTAGACACTTTGTCTCCTCAATTCATTGAATTCTAAACTTTTTTGGAAAGTTTACATATCTTGATAAGTCAGATTTGATTCAGCTTGCCTATTGTCAATAATTTCACTAAATTTGATATAAGTTTCATGGTAATAACAAATTTTTTCATCGTTTCTTCACTAATTGCAGAATAGATATACAAATTCAAATTACCTCAATTTTTTAAAACTTTGACCGTCTCAAACATTTAATAATTGTGAAATGAAAACTCCCTATGAGCTCTGTCTAAAATTCACAAAAGAAATTCCGATATTTGAATATCCCTTAGACTAGTTGACGTGTACTCCGAACATTCTCTTTCTTAAAATTTTAATGAGTTGAATTATCAATAGTTCTACAAGAATTGATCTCACTTTAATAATTTCAATCTACTTCTTATTAATGATTCTAATCTAATTGCTCTCTAAATGATAAAAAAATCCAATAAATATAAATTGTTAACAAAAATCCTATAAACTAAATATTTTGAGTAGAAAAAATTTTGTTTCTGCTCATCCCTCCTATGAGCATACTCAAAATATTTAATTTATAGAATTTTTGTTAACAATTTATATTTATTGGATTTTTTTATATCATTTGGATGTCTTATAATGAATGTTTATGTTATATGTCGTTTGATATAAGTGGTACTTATATGACATTAATTTAATTCCTGAAGTTATAATATTAAATACAATTTTTTGAAATTAAATATGTAGAAGCTAACAGAATATATCTGTTAATATCAATATATTTAAATAATTTTATACACCTTCTATCAAGTATAGACCTCCATTTATTTTATTTCATTCATAATATATAATTATTTGGTTTCCTTAACATTCTTTATACAGATATTCCTTGTGCTATAACAGAGGCCGTTAAATTGTCTTTCAATCTTTTAGATCAATGGTAAACCACAGAATAATTTATAACGAGTTAACATTACACTTCATTTAAATTTGCAGTATTTATTTTCCAGAAGCTTTCTGAATTGTTAAAAGGTGAGAAAATATTTTCTGTTGATTGATGTTATATTTTATTGAATATGAATATTATTAAGTACTGACGAAGCAAAGTCTCTCTTAAAACTTGTTTTTTAGTAATGTTTTACATATCTTAAGATTTTCTAAAAGGTGAGAAAATATTTTTTGTTGATTGATGTTATATTTTATTGAATATGAATATTATTAAGTACTGACGAAGCAAAGTCTCTCTTTAAACTTGTTTTTTAGTAATGTTTTTACACATCTTGAGATTTTCTAAAAAGTAACTTAGTTAGATATCCAATAATATTGAATATTCTAAGTAAGATAGTTTTATGATGAAATTCTTAAGATTATGTTAAACATTTTTGAAAGATATCTGTTTTAATAGTAGGGATGAGCAGAAAAAAAATTTTGTCTACTCAAAATATTCAATTTATAGGATTTTTGTTAGCAATTTATATTTATTGGATTTTGTTATATCATTTGGATGCCTTATAATGAATGTTCGTTTATTACCTCTTACCTATATATTATAATAGACAATTGCAAATTAATTAATATCGCTGATCAATTTTGATGGGTTTAGTGGACTGTATTGTGACTTATTTTACCGAAGAGTTTTACTTCAAGGGCACTTGTATGTAGTTATCTCGATGATGAAATAGCTTTCTTTATCCAATCAGATAAACCAACGAAGATTGAAAGGAATTAAAGTAAAGCACTCATAATACATTATCATAACATATAAACCAAGTCAAAAGGTATGATTATTACACTAAAAACAAATATAATGAATTTGCCAATACTTTAGTGGTCGACTCGATTACTATATTAACAATAATAACCGCGATAACTTGAAGTGAAATGTCACAAGCTACGTACGACAACTTTGATTACCCGAATGATAATGCATAATGTAGCAAAAGCTACATGCGGCAAGTTTGAATACCTGAACTATAATGCATAATGTAGCAAAATCTACATATAAGTTTGACTACGCGAGCGATAATGATATTACAGTCTTTTCAAAGACTAAACTTTAGAGCTGCTTGATGCATATCTTCTGACAAAAAGAGGGGAAATTAACGTAAATGATTGGAAAGACTGTTTCTGGTTGGACCGAATTAATGAACTGAACTTTCTTATTGGCTATAGAAAAATAATGAGATCAATGCCAGCAGAATAAGGACAGAAACAGTTTATAATTCCGATTGCTGTATCATGTGAAATTAACAGGCATAAATTTATCAAAATCTCTAAAAGACTTTCCATGTTTTCTAAGGCCATATATAATCATTAGAAAACAAATAATTTGTGTCGAAGTGTCGAATAAAACTGAACAGTTCGAAACAAATCTCAAAACTGTTAGATCGCAATATCAACGTGAAAGACCTAAATATCGATGACAACATAATGTCGAACGACAGGGTCGTCTCTAATGAGACTGAACACTCCTTTATTTGATCTTGAGGTTTATAGACTTATTCTATATTATGAGGCTTCAATATTTTTGTTATTTTATGGTGTACGGTATTGGTATTCTTGTTTTATTTTCTTCCTCTTCTTTTTTATTTATGTGTTGTAAAGTCTGTGTTTTCTTTATTTATTAGTGGCGCAGTCATTTTTAAGGAGTAGTTGTTTTTGATTCGTTATTCTTTCAATTCTGCTATTACTTCTGCACCACAAACAAACCAAAGAATACATATACTTCACAACACAGTAATAACAAAAGGAAAGGAAGAAAATAAAACAACGATACCAATATCATAATACACAAAAAACTCATTCTATAAAATCATAAAAATATTGAAGCTTCATAATATAGAATTAGTTCACGAACCGCTAAATCAAATGAAGGATATTTTTAGCAATTTTTTTATGAGATTCAACACAACAGTATCTTTTACGAACAGGAAGATTGACTTGCAATGCAATTTTCGAAGAAAAATCCCAAAATCCACCCCGCAAAGTATGACGTTTTTTGTACAGATATGTAGACGACATATTGGCTTGTTACTGTGGTACACATGCAAAATACACACTAGAATAACTTTCAAATGTTTGTTATAGGCAAAACATAGGTACTACGCCTATCTGACGAGTTCAGGTGCGTATGTTTGGAACGAAACATTCGATATTACTTATTCTTAATTTTATTCAACAATTTATTTTTGTTGTGTTTGTTATTTCATTTGATATTGTATAGTGAATTTTGATTTTATACGTCTATTGAATATGAGCAGTGCTTATTATAAGACATTTATTTAATTCTAGAAGTTTAGGAACAATTTTTTTTTAAACTAAAATTGCAGAAGATTAACAGATTAAATCTGTTTTGATATTCAAAGTTTGTAATAATCATTCTATCAAGTAAAAAAACCGCTTATTATTTTAATAATTTGCACCATAATGTCGAATTCACCACATTGTGATAATAAAATAAATATTCTGGACATTCCATTAAGAATAGATGAAGCCTTCAGTAATTTTTTATTTCATTCCAGTTATTATTTACTAAATTTTCTTTCGAAATTTCCCCAGATTCACCAGATCGGCAACTTTGAAACTAAAATAAGCATTATCTTCTGCTAGCGTGGTGTTTTATTCTTTAAACGATTTGTACCACTCATATTCGTGGTCATGTGAAAACACTGCAACTACAGCAATTTCGTTCACAACACATAATATAGGAAAAACTCTTCTCATAATTTCCATCAGCATGAAAATCGCCGTGTACTAATAAGGTCGACTGAGACTAGATTAACTACTTTCAACAATCTGGTTGACAGATCGAGTTAAAAATTGAAAACGTAACAGAAAACTCACCAATGGAAGGGAAAAATTGACTAACAGAAATAAACCAATTTCCACTACTTTCTTGAATGTAAACAAAAATTATATAAGCACTGTTGAGGTCAATAATTTCAAGAGCACACATTTGGAAAAATGTCCAAAATTTCTTTTAAAAATACTTCAACTGATTTTTAAGGTGAATTATTCTACAGAAATCTTGAATATATAAAGATTCATTCACGATAAATGATAAAGAAATTTTTAACATAGCAAGCAACAGATAATTCCAAAAACATTATAGTGAGCATAGCTTAATATTACAGTGGATATGATATATTCCTTCAAAAAGTTAAAAAACTGTATATCTCAATTTTATAGTGATTGCTGTCGGAACTAAATTCAGCCAAAGCAATCTGTATTACTACCTTATGAAACTGCATTGTCGATGCTCGAGGCAGAATTGTCAATTAGCGTCTTTGAGATTTTACTATGAGAAAAATTGGTATCTAATTAAACTCATTAATTGAATTACTGATATATGCTTATATAATTATTTATCCATTGTATTAATAACCTATTTGGATCCAAATGGCTGGGCGCCAAAGCAAGGTTTAACACAGACAATTCTCTAAAACTATTTATTCGCATCTCTATACATGTCAAATGCATCTAAAATGTACGTGGCTGTTCTTAGCATTATAACAATTGACTGAGATTAGAACAGTGATACATTTTCTCTAGCATATGACGCTTGAGCAGAGGAACACAGACAGCTGTCAGATATTTCGCAGAATAGAGTGGTGGTTCAGTTTTCTTCTGCAAACGTATATGCGTCTTGCTTATCTGAGAAGAAACATTATTAAAATCCAGAAGATAGCTCTATTTAATGAACCTCTAATTCCATTTTTCCTTCAGACTCATCAAAAAATCATATAATGGTTTCGTTGATTGGAATTCAAATTAAAACACCTTATGTTTTAATTTGAATATATGCGTCTTATCCATCCTTATATTGTATTAAGAAATATATTATTATATTATTTGCTCTCCTAATCAACTAGTTGAAGTTCTACCATGTATTTTTGGACATTTGAAATAGAAATATTCATTTAATAATAAATGAAAATTTTTCCTGCGTTATAAGCATAGACTTATTATCCCAATTTCAATATTTCTATGGTTATAAGCACTAAGTTCATTATTTAGTACCAGATATGGAACATAAATACTTGTTTCAGGTTTCTAAATTACCTCGGATGCACAGCAATCATCAGCAATTTTAAACGGTGTTTTCTAGTATTAAGCACCATCACCACCAACTTTTTCTCTTTCTCCAACTTGTGGTATCACCCATGGCACAGAGTATTTAAGAAAATTGGATTGGTCAAATGACATATAAACGGGATGAATGCCTGATCCTACTGAATATCTAGCTTATGAATAGACACCAACTGCACAACAAGCTTTATAATGAACTGATTCCGAAATATTTATTATTTATGAGACTTAAGAATTCAACAAAATCTCAGCCAAACTTCCAAACACTGAAGTATTTTAATTCATTAAACTCATAATATGTAATCTATGTATCTTAACTTTCAACATGTTAATTGTTTTGGTGCATTGAATTTCTCAATGTATTAAAGTCCATTATCAGAACTTTCAATTATTCAATGCATAAAACTCATAATAGTCTATCATGTGAACTTCTTATCTGTTTATAGTTTAAATGGCTCAATCTCCAAAAGATAATTGTCAGAACTACCAATCTCTCAGTTGTTTCATTGGATAAAACTCTCAAAAAGTAATCAAATATACTTCCAAACTCTTAATTGTTTTAATGGATCTAATTCCCACAATCCATTGCCATAATAGTGTGAGCAAACTGAAAAACTGACTCAGTTCATAACACTTCTTTATCCAGAATATTCAAATTGTGGAAATAAACTCTCTCATTAAATCTCCTAATTTTCTTATTGTATGTATATAAAGTAAATCCCATCCGTCACTTAAGTTTATGTTATCTCAAATTGAAGTACAATCTTACCTTTAAGGTTTGTTACTTCAGTACTCACACAAACATCAAGTTCAAAAGTTGTCGTAAAGTGCAATGAATACTTGCTTTGGGCATCATTAACTGTTGGAGATATCTTTTTCTTCATCAATATTTGAATATTAAAACAAATTGAAATATGTTTATCTTCTACAATTTTAATTTCAAAAAAATTTTTTATTCAAAAAACTTTTAGAATTAAATTAATGTCTACAACAAACACCGCTTACACTTAATAGACGTATATAATCAAAACTCAATATATAATGTCAAATGGAATAAATAAACCAACAGATATACGAAAGTCATTAAAATTAATAAATAAATATTTAAAGGAGACAAAATGTTGTTTCTGGTCTTACCTTTAAGAACACCAATTGCCTTTTAAAAACATGAACAGACTTAAAGGACTTCTCAAAGAATATAATTTATTTGAAATATTTAATATATTTAATATTCGAATAAGTTAATTCAGAAATCTCTACAAAATGCACTATATCTTCAGAAAACAAATATAATTCTAAGCAATTCCGTCTTTAGTACTCAATAATATTCCAAATATCAAAATCAAAAAACTAACCTAAATCACAAACACTCAGCACGTGTACAAGGACTAATGCTTGGAAACACAGATCAACTTTATAAATCAAGATGGATGTATGTTCTAACAAAATCAAAGAACAGTGTAAGTTATATTTAAGGCTTATTTAAATTCATTGACATTCCATAATGAGATTTATTGAAGCCAAAATATAATTATATATTATATATAAAATAAAATAGAAAGGCTTTTTACTTGATATTGAATAAAAAATTTTTTTGAAATTAAAATTCTAGAAGATAAACATATTTCAACTTGTTTTAATATTCAAATTTTGTTATATTTTTTCTATCAAGTAAAAAGCCTTTCTATTTTATTTTATATATAATATATAATTATATTTTGGCTTCAATAAATCTCATTATGGAATGTCAATGAATTTAAATAAGCCTTAAATATAACTCACACTGTTCTTTGATTTTGTTAGAACATAGATCAATCTTGATTTATAAAGTTGATCTGTGTTTCCAAGCATTAGTCCTTGTACACGTGCTGAGTGTTTGTGATATAGGTTAGTTTTTTTATTTTGATATTTGGAATATTATTGAGTACTAAAGACGGAATTGCTTAGAATTATATTTGTTTTCTGAAGATATAGTGCATTTTGTAGAGATTTCTGAATTAACTTATTCGAATATTAAATATATTAAATATTTCAAATAAATTATATTCTTTGAGAAGTCCTTTAAGTGTGTTCATGTTTTTAAAAGACAATTGGTCTTCTTAAAGGTAAGACCAGAAACAAAATTTTGTCTCCTTTAAATATTTATTTATTGATTTTAATGACTTTCGTATATCTGTTGGCTTATTTATTCCATTTGACATTATATATTGGGTTTTGATTATATACGTCTATTAAATGTAAGCGGTGCTTGTTGTAGACATTAATTTAAATCTAAAAGTTTTTTCAATAAAAAATTTTTTTGAAATTAAAAGTGTAGAAGATAAACATATTTCAATTTGTTTTAATATTCAAATTTTGTTATATTTCTTCTATCAAGTAAAAAGCCTTTCTATTTTAATTTTCTTCATCTTTTTCAGCCATTGTCCATCCACTCCTGGACGTAGTCCTCCTTCAAATACCTATATTCTGACCTGTCTTTTGCCATCCGATGCCATCCACTTCCCGCCTGAGCCATCTCCTTTGCGGTCGTCCAACACTGCATTTTCTTTGTCTTGGTCGCCAGAGCGTAAGTTCATTTATCCACCTGTTAGGATCTTGACGAGCCACATGTCCTACCTATTGCCATTTCAGATCTTCCACGCGCTGTATTATATCTACGACTTTTGTTCTTTGCCATATTTCTTCGTTTCTCACCTTATCTCTGGAGATATAATAGCTACTTATTCACGTCTAAAATACACCTAAGAAGTACGGGGCGTACGTGACACTTCGTAGCATCATAATAATTTACTGAGGTTAGTTGTTTTCTCTACCATATGACGCTTCCACAAGGAATTACAGACAGTTCACAAAATAGAACGGTAGTTCAGATTGTTTCCGCTTATTTACATTAGTATCTCAAACAAAGCAATTTTCTAACAAAATCACATGGACAAAATTTTATTAGTGTAAGTTTCATGTTGTTTATTTAAAAATGAGATATAATAAAGACAACATTCCCAGTTTTGAATATAGGTTTAAATCACTTCACATTCGAAAAAGAAATAATTAGAAAAAAAGGAAAAGAATTATAAGGGAAATGTATGGAATAATCATAAGTTTCTGTGTCCTACAGACTGGCTCTAGTCTAAATGATACAATAATAAATTTTACACAAGAAAGAACAGAGAAAAAAAGAGATGTAATTATTATATTATGACTGAAAATAAAAGGAGATAGGCGAAAAAAAGATACCAGATTTCAAAATAACCCAAAATCCATATAGTGCTGAGATTTCATCAAAAGTAAGACCTAATGGACAGATCATATAATAACTATTGGAAAAGGGTGCATAGATGGTACCTATTATCAATTTGACCATATGATAATTTTCGCTAGGTAATTATCTTTTTCATTTTGTTCTTTCTTTTTAAATAACATGAGATTCCTTTTAAGAAAACGATGTCTGCTATCGATTGGATTTTCACACTCATGTACGCAATATTTCTAGATATTTTTCATTTTTCATAGCTGATACATGAATATTCACATAAAATAAATTACTACGTAATACCTTTAGTAAATATCTCACAATATTCTTATATCTTACGATACACATTTTGTTAAAAAAGCACTGATCTAAAAATGAAAAATTTTAAATTTTATCAACTAAATATGAAAATCAAACTAAAAAGACAGCGAAATAATTCAATATATAATAATAATAATAATAATAATAATATAGTTTATTTCTGTTAAAATAAACAAATTACATCACTGAGGTTTATAAAGATAGATATTACAACCAGTGCGTGACATAATACACATAATCTAAACATAATATTTTGTATGTCCATATTTCGTTTTATTTGACACCCTCCAGAAATATCCAATCTAAACTATGATAATTATATCAAACTTAAATGCTCACATGTTCCATCCTTGAGAACAAAGTAGAAAATGATTCCGATCGCATGGCTACAACCTAACTTTATGCATAAGCATATAGCAGGTTCAATCCACAGAGTTTATCTTCTACCTGAGCAAACTTTTATAATCCTGAATAATATATGACATTTGATATTGACCCGATTTTTACATAAAATATAATCAATATTAAAGTGTAATGAGTTTTACTATTAAAGGCTTTTATTAAGATAAAATTAATTACTACGTAATAACTTTTGTAAATATCTTAGGATAGTTTTATATTATTATTATTATTATTATTATTATCCTGATACTCCTAGATCTTCTGTGAAGATCCCTCAGAAGCTTTTTTCAGCTTGTACGAGTTAGGAGTTCAGTTGTGTTCTGTGTAGGCTTTGTTACTGCGATCTTGCGCCACTTTAGGTCACATCTTACGATACACATTTTTTCAAAGGAGCACTGCTCTAAAAACTTTCAATTTCATCAATTGAAATTTGACAATCAAACTAAAAAGTCAGCGAACTAATTCAATATAACACACATAATCTAAATACAATATTTTATATGACATTCAAATAAGGTTATTCTGATTTTCACAAATTTGAATTGCTATTGAAGAGATCCAGATCTTCTAAGGATCATACTAGTCACAGAGTTCCTCATAGATTATATAAATTCCACCATTATGTCATTGTATTTACCCGCGTTATTTCTGTGTCAAAATACTCTGTGGCGCTGTAACTTGACACATATGTGATTAGTGTCAATAACAAAGGAGAACAAGGTCCTGATAGCGTCCCCATTGTTTTTGAGTTCATTCGAGAGAATGGTTCTTGGAAATAAACCTCCTGAGCAACTTAGTAGCCTACTCAAGATAATAGTATTTAAAAAAAAAATTGAATAATAAAACAAATTGAAATATGTTTATCTTCTACAATTTTAATTTCAAAAAAATTTTTATTCAAAAAACTTTTAGAAATAAATTAATGTCTACAACAAGCACCGCTTACATTTAATAGACGTATATAATCAAAACTCAATATATAATGTCAAATGGAATAAATAAACCAACAGATATACGAAAGTCATTAAAATCAATGAATAAATATTTAAAGGAGACAAAATTTTGAATCTGGTCTTACCTTTAAGAACACCAATTGCCTTTTAAAAACATGAGGACACTTAAAGGACTTCTCAAAGAATATAATTTATTCGAAATATTTAATATATTTAAATATTCGAATAAATTATTTCAAAAATCTCTAAAAAATGTGCACTTTATCTTCAAAAAACAAATATAATTCTAGACAATCCCGTTTTCAGTCCTCATTTAATATTCCAAATATCAAAATCAAAAACTTAACCTATATCTCTCACGTGTTAAAAGACTTAAGTTTCGAAATACAGATCAACTATATAATTCAAGATTGATCTATGTTCTAACAAAATCAAAGAACAGTGTGAGTTACTTTAAGGTTTATTTAAATTCATTGACATTCTATAATGAGATTTATTGAAGCCAAAATATAATTATATATTATATATAAAATAAAATAGAAAGGCCTTTTACTTGATAGAAGAAATATAACAAAATTTGAATATTAAAACAAATTGAAATATGTTTATCTTCTACAATTTTAATTTCAAAAACATTTTCATTCAAAAAACTTTTAGAAATAAATTTATGTCTACACAAGCACTGCTTACATTTAATAGACGTATATAATCAAAACTCAATATATAATGTCAAATGGAATAAATAACCCAACAGATATACGAAAGTATTTAAAATTCATAAATAAATATTTAAAGGAGACAAAATTTTGTTTCTGGTCTTACCTTTAAGAACACCAATTGCCTTTTAAAAACATGAACACACTTAAAGGACTTCTCAAAGAATATAATTTATTTAAAATATTTAATATATTTAAATATTCGAATAAATTATTTCAAAAATCTCTAAAAACTGTGCACTATATCTTCAAAAAACAAATATAATTCTAGACAATCCCCTCTTCAGTCCTCATTTAATATTCCAAATATCAAAATCAAAAACTTAACCTATATCTCTCACGTGTTAAAAGACTTAAGCTTCGAAATACGGATCAACTATATAATTCAAGATTGATCTATATCCTAACAAAATCAAAGAACAGTGTGAGTTATTTTAAGGTTTATTTAAATTCATTGACATTCCATAATGAGATTTATTGAAGCCAAAATATAATTATATATTATATATAAAATAAAATAGAAAGGCCTTTTACTTGATATTGAATAAAAAATTTTTTTGAAATTAAAATTCTAGAAGATAAACATATTTCAATTTGTTTTAATATTCAGATTTTGGTATATTTTTTCTATCAAGTAAAAAGCCTTTCTATTTCATTTTATATATAATATATAATTCAAAAAACAAATATAATTTTAGACAATCCCGTCTTCAGTCCTCATTTAATATTCCAAATATCAAAATCAAAAACTTAACCTATATCTCTCACGTGTTAAAAGACTTAAGCTTCGAAATGAGGACTGAAGATGGGATTGTCTAGAATTATATTTGTTTTTTGACATTTTTTAGAGATTTTTGAAATAATTTATTCGAATATTTAAATATATTAAATATCTCAAATAAATTATATTCTTTGAGAAGTCCTTTAAGTGTGTTCATGTTTTTAAAAGGCAATTGGTGTTCTTAAAGGTAAGACCAGAAACAAAATTTTGTCTCATTTAAATATTTATTTATTAATTTTAATTACTTTCGTATATCTGTTGGGTTATTTATTTCATTTGACATTATATATTGAGTTTTGACTATATACGTCTGTTAAATGTAAGCAGTGCTTGTGTAGACATAAATTTATTTCTAAAAGTTTTTTGAATAAAAGTTTTTTTGAAATTAAAATTGTAGAAGATAAACATATTTCAATTTGTTTTAATATTCAAATTTTGTTTTATTTCTTCTATCAAGTAAAAGGCCTTTCTATTTTATTTTATGATAGTATTTATAACAGTGTCCCTTGGTAACTCTTAGTAAGTAAACTTCTTGTAAATGTTTCTGATTAATTGCATGCTTTACATTTTTGAATACCACCTTTGTGTTAATGTGAAATTAATGACTGCACGCTCGTTCATTGTACTTCGCTTTTCATTCTTGGATTTTTGCTTCACTGTTATTTAATCCGACTGGAATGTTTTAACTAAACTGCATTGCCTTTGTACATAACTAAAGCGACCCTCACAAGTTTTCTGTTTGAATTGTATACTTTCTCTCGGTGCCTGATCGCTTTTTGTTGTATTTGTAAATTGTGGTTCTTTATCTGCGTAATACTTGCTAATAGGGATTTTATATTATCTGCTCTTAATAATTGCGGTGCTTTGTATGTAACTGCTTTGCATGTACTCTTGTGTGATCCCCCGGCTACCTATTTCTTTGTTCTTATTGTAATGTTCATTAACGCACCTAGGTGATGGGGTACTGTATCTATTTTATGATGTCATAGTCAGTTCATGTTACATATTTGTCATATGCATGTGCCCGCTTACCTTGAAAGATTGTATTCCTTGTGAACCAGTGGCGTTCATCGCGTAAACCGCAGAGTTAGTAGTCCTGGTAGGGGACGACATATGGTATAGAGACAGTAAATAGCTCCAGATATCCAACGTTATTGTGAGAATGTGTGAGTGATTGCTAGAAATTTGTTCCGGGTACTGTGATATCTCCAAGGATTAGTTTGCGTGCCCCTTCTGGTGGTGTTCGGTCCGTTCCTCAGTAAGAGTTAAGCCTTCCTGGGCCTTTGTCACCCTGAGGTGGCTAAATATAGTCCATTTCGATAGTAACTTTTCCAGTCGACTTGATATATGTTAGATCCTCTCTTCAAGGAGATCTCCTGGGCATACCACAGTTACCCTTACCTTACTGTCCGTTAAACTTAGCCCTTGTAATTGAGGTTCAGCACTGATTACCGGAAGTGCAGTTGAAGGTGCAGGCTGGCTGGCTGGCCTTTCCGCTGAGCGAATAATAATAAAAAGGTAAGCGCCCTTTAGATGACTTCGTATAATTCCAGATCTTTAAGAGTACTCCGTAAACCCCTAGATCTTTTAGAGTACTCCGTAAATCCCCAGATGTTCTCCATCCTGAGAACAAATTAGAAACTGATTGGTTACAATTTAACTTTATGCATAGGCAAAGATTTTTTATTGTTATATTTTAGTCGATAAAATTTAAAATTTGTCATTTTTAGAGCAAAGCTCCATTGTGTGTTGTAAGTTAAA
Organism: Megalocaria dilatata; assembly: GCA_034642435.1. Taxonomy (NCBI): domain Eukaryota; kingdom Metazoa; phylum Arthropoda; class Insecta; order Coleoptera; family Coccinellidae; genus Megalocaria; species Megalocaria dilatata. Next base: position 57,338,693 of record CM067854.1, on the reverse strand, counting down.
CATATTATGAGTTAAATTAACAAATTCACCAACCTCAATTACAAGTACAAATATCAAGGATAATACAATTACTCTCAGGCTTTTCAGTTACGGATTTGTATTAGCATGAGAGGTTAAGCGAAAATATTCCTTGGGATTGCATTTAAGGAAAATGGGTAAAGTTCTTTCTTTGAGTGCGTAATAAAACTGTTTTTTGTTATTGCGAAAAGTACCCCTCCAACTTACCCGGCCAAGGAGAGGAATGCCAAAATGACCTAGAGATACGGGTTTTCGATTAACTGGTCTATTTGATAAATTCAGTTGTGGTACGAGTTTCAAATAACTGAGGATAGAGGTACCTTGAACTCGGCGTAGTATGATGCAGTCTGGTTAAGAATTTTGAGTTTAGAAAGACGGTCAGGGTTGGTGCGAGAAGTGCCTTCATAGGAGAAAAGGCCGGTCAGAGTGGAGTTGCTAGGGATCTTTTACCCGTCGTAAAATTCTACAGTATCGTATTGATTTTCGAGGAAATCAAACAACATAGAGCATCCTGTTATTCGAATCGGTGTAAATTTTATTGGCATGGCAGTTTTTCAGAGAACGATTGATGTAGCAGTCTGACAAAGTTTTCGTAAAGTAGGGATTATTTGGTAGCAGAACCCATCTCTTATGGGCGATGGAATCGACGACATGACACTCAACATGCGGACCTGCATTATTGCAATTGAAGTTAATATAAGGTTTTCTCTTGATAAAAGGATTATTACAAAATTTTGAGTATCTTACAGATTTATTCTGTTAAACTCCTACAAATTTTACTTTCAAAAAATTTGTATTCAAAAACTCGTAGAATTGAATTGAACAAATGTCTTTTGAACACACTGTTTCAATTAAGTAGACATAGAGAATCAAAATTTATTACACGGTACCAAAGGGAATAAAAGAATTCAAGAAATATAAAATATCAATTGAAAAATTGTCAAATATATAATTGAAGAGCACAGAATTTTGTTTCGTTCCTTGTTTTATGAAAACCAGTTCCCTGGTTTCAAGTTCCCTCCAAAAAACTTCCTAAAATATGCAGAACATCTTCAAAAAGCAATTTAGAATTATCACAACGGAAACTCATCAGCTCAACTTCATATTTAAGAAATAAATATAATTAACAAAAAATATCTTACCAGACAAACTGAATGTAGTTATTTAGACAAACACTAGAATGAAGTGAACTTTTAAAGATCCTAGGTATTCTATGTTCGTCACAGAAATTACATAACGTTAACAAGATATTTTATGGACTCTTTCAAAACGAAATGATAATATGTTATGAGTGAAAACCTAAATATAATTATTCTACATACGATAAAATAATAAAAAAAAGTTATTTCTTGATAGAAGGATTTTAACAAAATTTTAAATGTCATACAGATTCATTCTGTTAACCTCCTACAAATTTTTATTAAAAAAAATTTTTATTCGAAAACTTTTGGAATTTAATTAAATAAATGTCTTTAGAACATACTGTGTCCATTTAGTAGACATATTGAATAACGACTTATTACACAGTACTAAAAGGAATAAAAGAATTCAAAGAAAATTTGAATATCAAAACAGATTAAATCTGTTAGTCTTCTACAATTTCAATTTCAAAAAAATTTTATTCAAAAAACTCTTAGAATTAAATTAATGTCTAAAATAAGCACCGCTTACATTTAATAGACGTACATAATCAAAACTCAATATATAATGTCAAATGGAATAAATAAACCAACAGATATAAGAAAGTCATTAAAATTAATAAATAAATATTTAAAGGAGACAAAATTTTGTTTCTGATCTTACCCTTAAGAACACCAATTGCCTTTTAAAAACATGAACACAACTCAAGGAATTCTCAAAGAATATAATTTATTTGAAATATTTAATATATTTAAATATTCGAATAAGTAAATTCAGAAATCTCTCAAAACATGCACTATATCTTCAAAAAACAAATATAATTCTAGGTAATCTCTTCTTCGGTCCTAGATAATATTTCAAATATCAAAATCAAATAACTACAACTATATCACAACAAACACATGTTAAGAATGGATGCTTCAAATAAACCAACTTTAAAATTCAAGATTGGTCTATATTCTTACAAAATTACAGAACAGTGTAAGTTATTTTTAAGGTTATTTAAATTCATTGACATTCCCTAATGAGATTTATTGGAGCCAAAATATAATTATATATTATATATTATATATTATATATTATATATTATATATTATATATTATATATTATATATTATATATTATATATTATATATTATATATTATATATTATATATTATATATTATATATTATATATTATATATTATATATTATATATTATATATTATATATTATATATCATATATTATATATTATATATTATATAAAATAAAATAGAAAAAAGCTTTTTACTTGATAGAAGAAATATAACACGATTTGAATATCAAAACAGATTAAATCTGTTAGTCTTGTACAATTTTATTTTCAAAAAAATTTTATTCAAAAAACTTTTAGAATTAAATTAATGTCTAAAATAAGCACCGCTTACGTTTAATAGACGTATATAATTAAAACTCAATATATAATGTCAAATGGAATAAATAAACCAACAGATATAAGAAGGACATTAAAATTAATAATTAAATATTTAAAGGAGACAAAATTTTGTTTCTGATCTCACCTTTAAGAACACCAATGGCCTTTCAAAAACATGAACAAAACTTAAGGATATTTATTCATTAATTTTAATGACTTTCTTATATCTGTTGGTTTATTTATTCCATTCGACCGTATATATTGAGTTTTGATTATATACGTCTATGAAACGTAGGTGGTGCTTATTTTAGACATTAATTCAATTCTGAAAGTTTTTTGAATAAAATTTTTTTGAAATTGAAATTGTAGAAGACTAACAGATTTAATCTTTTTTGATATTCAAATTTTGTAATATTTCTCCTATCGAGTAAAAAGCCTTTTTCTATTTTATTTTATATATAATATATAATTATATTTTGCCTTCAATAAATCTCATTATGGAATGTCAATGAATTTAAATAACCTTAAAAATAACTTACACTGTTCTGTGAATTTGTTAGAACAGAGACCAATCTTGAATATTAATGTTGGTTTGTTTGAAGCATCCATTCTTAACACGTGTTTGTTGTGATATAGTTGTAGTTATTTGATTTTGATATTTGGAATATAATCTAGGACCGAAGAAGAGATTACCTAGAATTATATTTGTTTTTTGAAGATATAGTGCATGTTTTGAGAGATTTCTGAATTAACTTATTCGAATAAATATTAAATAAATATATTGAATATTTCAAATAAACTATATTCTTTGAGAAGTCCTCAAGTTGTGTTTATGTTTTTAAAAGGCAATTGGTGTTCTTAAAGGTAAGATCAGAAACAATATTTTGTCTCCTTCAAATATTTATTTATTAATTTTAATGACTTTCTTATATTTGTTGGTTTATTTATTTCATTTGACATTATATATTGAGTTTTGATTATATACGTCTATAAAAGCGGTGCTTATTCTAGACATTGATTTAATTCTAAATGTTTTTTGAATAAAATTTTTTTGAAATTAAAATTGTAGACGACTAACTGATTTAATCTGTTTTGATATTCAAATTTTGTTATATTTCTTCTATCAAGTAAAAAGCCTTTTTCTATTGAATTCAAAGAAATATAAATTGTCGATTAAAAAATTATTGAATAAATACACGAAGAATACAAAATTTTATTTCGTTCCTTGTTTTATGAAAACCAAATTCCTTCACAAAAATGCAAAACATAACCTCAAGGACTTCTTCAATAACAAATTACTCAAAATAAGTTCCTTCAAAAAAAATTCCTAAAACATGCAGAACATCTTCGAAAAGCAATTTAGAATTATCACATCGGAAACTCATCACCTCTATTTTATATTTAAAAAATCAAAATAATAAAAAAAAATCTTACCAAACAAACTGAATGTAGTTATTTAAACAAACACTAGAATGATGTGAACTTTTAAAAATCCTACGTATTCTATGTTCGTCACAGAAATTACATAAAGTTTGCAAGGTATTTTATTAACTCCTTTAGAACCAAATGATGTTTTGAATCCTACGTATTCTATGTTCGTCACAGAGAATACATAAAGTTTTCAAGATATTTTATAGACTCCTTTAAAAACAAATGATAATATGTTTTTATTGTTGTATTCTAAAAGTTTCTGAATAAAATTTTTTTGTAGGAGAATGAATCTGTGTGATATTTGAAATTTTGAAGTTAATTTGTTTCTTTATTCAGATTACTATGTGTGGACGTTCGGTTTGAGCCAAGTAAACGTCGTTGTTGATGTTAAATTTCCACATGTTGATCGCAATTAGTCAATCTTGGTGCTCATGACCATTATTCTACAAATAATAAATAACTGACACTTTACGTAAATTTTTCGCAGTGGATCTCTTCCGGTGTTTCTTCTGGCGATACGCAAACCTTTTTTCTCTATAATATTTAAATAAGGTTATTCTGATTTTCACAAATTTTTATTGTTATGTTCACAACAATCGTTTCGCTATCACAGTAGCATCATCAGGCAAGATTACATTTTGAATAACTAAGCTTGTTTCCGAAATCCGTTGCTATTTATATTACAGTAAAAGTACAATAAATTTTTAATGAGCACTAAAAATCCAAAAAAGGGTCTCTGCAAATTCCAGCTTATCTGAATATATTTAACAGAGGTGAGTTATTTAAATCTATTTGTTCGTTAAGTAATAATCCAATTTCATTATGTTTATTATTATATTATAGACATGTTTCACGCTGATTAGACGCATATTGTGCTCCCGATTATAAAATTGTTTTATTGAAGGGATATAAGATTTCTTAACGACTGTGACTTCTCCAACCACTCAACATACGTACTTACAATTTAGCATAGTGAAAAAATCGGGAAATATAATATAATTCTTCAGTTATGCCACTAACCAAAAATCAGAAAGATGAAATCAAACAGTGCATCATGGAATTTTTGTCTGATAAGGAATTCTTATCGGCATTGACCAACAAGGTGGCAGATGTTATTACCCAGGTGATAAATGACCGGCTCGATAACATCGACGAGAAATTAAAAGAGGTCCAAAAACAATGCAATGAAAAGACAGCTGAAGTTGATATCTTGAAGAATAAAATTGAAAATTTGGAGCGGGAAAATAGATTGAAACAGTTGCGTCTTTATGGCCTGGAGGAAATAAGAGGCGAAAACCTGAATGAGCGGATTGAGAATATTTTTGGTCAAAGGTTTGGGGAACGCGATTTTCAAATTGAAAAGTGCTACAGAGTGGGTCCGAAAAATGGAAAATCGAATAGGCCTATAGTAATTCATTTTAATTCGATGAATTCCAGGAATGAACTCTTCTATAGCAAGAAGAAGTTGAAAGGAACGAAATTGACTCTAACGGAAGGGTTAACCAAGAACAGTTATGATCTTCTCATCAAGGCAAAGAAGAAGGTGGGCATGAGGAAGGCATGGTCGAAGATGGGTCGAATTTTTGTGGAATTGTCCGGGAGAGGACATGTAATTAATTACATTCAAGATTTAAATGAACTTGTGAAGTAAATTAGGGAGCATAATTTGGTTATATATTTTTTTTTGGCTACTTTATTACGTTGTTCTCTGATTATTATAGGTGAACTGTATTTTTGTATTTTTGTTTTAGGATATAGATTGTCTTGAAGTGTTTTATCCTTGTTTCCACATTAAACTGCTGCGTACTGATGAAATAATTATTATGGGATATATGGAATTGAGCACGGGTGAGTGAGAATGGGTCAGTTTTCTTTTTGTTTTTTCAATGTCAGATCTTTGTTTCCCCATTTGACCGATTTTAGATCTCTCTTGTTGAGTAAAAGTTTTGATTTTGTAGGTCTCTGTGAATCTTGGCTGAATGATTCCATTCCTACCGATTCAATAAGTATTAATGGTTATCGCTGCGTGAGGTTGGATCGGGGCTCAAGGGGGGGCGGAATAATAATATTTCTTTCAGATAAAATAACGTATGAAGTAATTGTAAGTGACTGTTCAGTGCACTTAGAGCAGGTTTGGGTAAGGTTCAAGTATAATAAGAGAGTTTTCATCATAGGAACGCTTTACAGACCACCCAGGGGAAGTTTTCCCAAATTTTTAGAATCGTTTGAAGAAACTGTTTCTTCTGTTATAGCGGAGTGTGATGAGTTGATATGCGGTGGGGATGTAAACGTTAATTTTTTGAGTGATGGTGATAGTAGAGTTAAGGGTTTTGAACGTTCAATTGCTCTGTTTGACTTAGTACAGGTTATGGATAGCCCTACATGTTTTGGACCTGGTTCGGCTAGTTTACTAGATGTGATAATCGTTGAAAAAAATCTACAAGAGAGATATCATTTCGACAGCATAAACATGGATATGATTTCGGATCACTGGTTGGTTTTTGGTGAGGCTATTGATGGGGAGGCGGACTCGGATGAGGGAACTGTTAAGATCAGGTGTTTGCGTCGGATAGAACAGGACGTTTTTAAAGATTACTTGATGAATACTCCGTTCGAAAATATAATATACATAGGTGATATTGATGGTAAAGTGGATCACTTCAATCACTTAATGATAGATCTTTTTGATGAATTGGCGCCCATTAGAACTATTAAGTGTAGAAGGAACTACAAGCCTTGGTTCACGTCCACAATACAGAGTATGACTCGCCTCAAACATAGGGCACTTCACAAATTTCAACGGGATAAAACATCGGAAAATTGGGAATATTATAGGAAAATTCGGAATGAGACGTCGGCCGCCGTGAATCGAGAGAAAAAGGCTTATCTACAATATTCAATAGGAAACGAAAGAAATCCCAGGTCCCTGTCGAAAAAAATTGCGGAACTCAATGTGCACAATGGGTCATCCAAAAAAAAGTTGCCGTCAGACTTAGATCAGCCGGAACAATTGAACAAATGGTTTTTAAATGTTGTTCCTGGTGGGGGTGCAAGTGTTGAGTCAGTTGTTGATTATTACAACTCCAAAGACTTCACGTTGTTCAGCGAAAAGCTTGTTTTTGAGCTGACAAAGGAGGAGGAGGTTTCTGAAATTCTGGGATCAATTCACTCCAATGCAATTGGGCCGGATGGACTTAATATAGAAATGTTGATACGTTGTAGCCCATATATACTCAAGTTTCTGACCAACATTTTTAACAGCTGCATTCTGGACTCGAGATTCCCTAGGGAGTGGAAAATTTCGAGAGTGTTACCGCTCCCAAAGGTGGCTAATCCTAGTAATTTCAACGAGGTTCGTCCGATATCCATAATATCTCCGTGTGCAAAGATTTTTGAAAGAATATTAGCGAATAGAGTGAAGTCTCACCTGGAGAAATTTAATGTCTTACCAGCTCGACAGTCAGGTTTCAGGAGGGGGTTTGGTTGTTGCACGGCTCTTCTTGATGTTGTAGACTCTATAATCGCTGCAGTGGATCGGGGTGAAGTTTGCGTTTTGACACTATTGGATTATTCTAAGGCGTTCGATAGAGTAAACCATCAAATACTCATTGCAGTGTTGAAGCATATAGGATTCTCTTTGTCTGTCATTCAGTTAGTGAGGGAGTACCTGCGAGATCGACGTCAGTATGTGGAGGCCTCGTCGGGAAGATCGCAGACAGGCAGTGTGGAGTCTGGGGTCCCACAGGGCTCGGTACTGGCACCTGTTCTCTTCTCTATATACACTGTCTTCATTACTGATGGCCTTAAGTTTTGTACTGACTTTCGGTACGCAGATGACACGCAGCTCCTGTACTCTTTTTTGGCTTCGGATATTATTAGAGCAAATCAGGAGATAAATTCAGATCTTGATCGCTTGTCAGCCGACTCCCTGAAGCACGATTTATTACTGAATCCGGATAAAACAAAGGTTCTTGTCTTTGGTGGTAAGGCTGCTGAGGTCGTTAAAGGGCTGAAATTGAGAGTCAATGGAAGTGAGATTGCAGCCGTTGAGTCGGCTAGGAACTTGGGAGTCATTCTAGACGTTGAGCTTCGGTTCACTGAGCATATATCATTATGTCTTCAGAGAGCCTACACCGCATTAAGAAGTCTTTATCCCCATAGGCATTTCCTTCCGCAGAAGCTTAAGATATTGCTTACTGATTCACTTGTCCTAAGCCATTTTAACTTTTGTGACGTGTTGTATGGTCCCTGTTTGCGTCTTGACGACAAAGTGAGAATCCAACGGGTTCAACGTGCCTGTCTTCGCTTTATTTATGGAGTTAGAAAGTATGAACCAGTCATTCATAAGTTGAAATGCTGTAGTTGGTTGAGTATGGATCAAAGACGTGAGCTTCACTCTGCAGTATTATTTCGTTCAATTATATGCTTTGAATCACCACCCTATTTGTATAACAAAATACGTTTCAGGTCAGATGTTCACAATGTAAATGTAAGGTTCAGGGGTATGATTTCTCCACCAGTTTTCAGGACTGCCTTATTTCGACGTTCATTTTCTTTTTCTGTATATTCTCTGTATAATCGCTTACCTGCTCATCTCAAGTGCTGCAAACCAGAGGTGCTTAAGTCCAATTATCGAAAACTGCTCCTCTCTTCAAGTGTGTAGTATGGACTTTAAGACTACGTACTTACAATCTGGCGTGTGATTGTAATTGTTTCTCCTCAGGGTGTGCTCAATCCATGATATGTTTTTGTTGGCGCGGTGTGTGGAACGTGGGTGAAATTTTGGTAATTTTTTTTTTTTTTACATTTTTCGGTGTCACAGTAATAACAGCTATGCTGATGTGAGACCATTTGCAATATAAAAATTGTTTTTTTTCTTTTTTGTAGGCAGTGGATATCTGCTTTGTAGCTCTTATAAAATTGCAATAAACGTATTATTATTATTATTATTATTTATTTCGAGGGATTCTAACAGATTTAAGGCATAACTTTTACTTTCTATATATAGAATATCAAAATTATGGTTGAAAGTATGTCCTGTTTCTAACAAATGGTTGGAAAATGAAGAATTACTTTTATTATTGACAATAATAAAAGTAATTCTAGACAAGGTTTTTTCTCGTTTCTTTACAACAATTCGGAGAAAATTTGTATACCGCGGACTTTGATGTAATCATAGAGTTCATGAGGTATCCATACAGCCAATTTCCATAACTTTCCGAGTTTTTTGAGAAGGCGCACGATCGTTGAGTGGTCCATAGTGAACTTTCATGCCAGCAGTCGAGTTGTCATGCTTTCTCCTTCTTTTACAACCGCTAGTAGAACCTGGTTGAAAATCTTATAGTACATTTTTTCATGTATTTTCCTTAAAGCCATTATTAAGTTATTTAAGTGCTCCAAACTATTTCCTATAATTTCTTTCCCTAATTGTCGCCGAAGTTTGTTGTGATGGCAAAATGACTGTGCTACCTTCCAACTCTTTTCGTAGAGGCACAGCATAATATGACGTTTATGATCCTCTTAAAAAATGTGAAGATTATTGTGAATAAATAAATTTTAAAAAAGCCGATTACCACTAGGGAGAAACATGCCAATATATATTTAGGCCCTAAACCTACTTCTAAAGTTTCAATGATCTCTTTCCGTTCGAAAGTTATGGTATTTAAGATAGCGCTCAACGCTGATCCGCTAATAATTATTTCATTATTTTTTAATTATTATTGATCTGAATGCCAAATTTAAGATTGATAGAATCTTTAGTTTCGAAAATATAGGCGAAATATGACACATGAACGTGAATAGTTGCGAAACTATTAAGCCCAATAACCAACTTAGGTGAGATACTTAAACCACAAACTTTCCTTAAAAGCTTCAGAACTCTAGATCTTTTTCTTCAAAAATTAACGTGCTTACGGAAGATTGTTCGGACAGAATTACTTTTGATCTGGGATTCTTCATTAGCGAGTCCAACTAAGTCGTTTAAGACCATTTTCGAGATTGAATAGGAAAATACATACATTTGGGCTATACAATATCCCGCTGTTATATTATTATTAATAGAACATGTTACGATGTTTACCGAAATGTACCCAAATATAGTACTAATTAGACATTCAACCAAGACAAAATCACCATTAGTGGATTTAAATCAGTTTTAGATATCAAGGAACATTTTTTAACCAATTACCTCCTGAGAAAACTAGGGGACTACGTTTAAGATATTCGTCAATTTAGAGATCTTGCAAAACAGTGAAAGTCAAATATACTTATAACTTTTTAATTTACACAAAAATGTTCATAATACAACAATTGTGTCGCCACGATGTGGTTTCTTCAGGTATCTACATTCTAATGGCTCATGGTGTCCAGTGTAATAGAGTTCAAATACAGTTAGTACGTGATAAAATAACGGAAAAACAAGCCATAAAAAGTAGGGTGTTTTTTGGAGTTTGCCGCTAAAAATGCCACTAGGGAAAGAAATTCAGTAAAGAGGAATTGTCAGCATATGTTTGTTCATTCAAAAAAATTTCACGGGTATTGTACCTGTTGATTTCAAGAAATTCTAAGAGTGTTAACCTAGAACTTTTGCTTTCGAAGTAGATTATTTTATAGTTATTGTTGAAATTATGTCTGAATTCCTTAAGATTATTAACATATGTAGAATGTTCGGAATCCGATATGTAATTTCTTTGGTGTTCTTGGATTCTTTTCTTGAATGATCTACCTGTCTGGTCAATATATACTAAAGGACAATCATTGCAAGTCAATTTGGAAACTCCAGATTTATTTTCTTTATTCGTTGGATCCTCATTGTTTTTTTATGTAAGTACTAAGGTAATTTATGGTTTTAAAAGCTGCGTCGTAATTGAAACAATTTTTGAAATATTTAGCTATATTTTCAGATAATCCATTAACATAAGATAATGAGAAATATTTCTGTGTATTATCCTCTTTTATGATTGGGTACACGAGATTTAATGCCATGTTCTTTTGTTTTTGGATACCATTTTGTCTATAAGAACCGTTGTTTGAAGCTATCTGTTCAATAATGTTTAGTTCTTCGGAGAGTTATCTGAATTCAGAGGGACATTCAATAGTCTATGGATAAAACTGTTACATGCTGACATCTTTTCGTTGGTGGGGTTTTATGTATTGTAATATCTGTTGTGTAGGTTTGTGAAAAATACTGAAATCATAATTGAATTATCTAGTTTTGTTATTGTGAGGTCTAGAAAATTAATAGTGAGGAATTCAAATAAACTTTGAAGCTGCATTTAATTAAATTGTAAGAAACAACAAACAGTCTTAGCGAATGTATCTGCCGTGACTTTAGTTAATTTGTGTGTATGCTAATACTAGTTATTCGGCCGAACTGAATTTAGAATAAGCATGCAAAAGGTTTCAACAGTTAGTAATCGTAGAAGCTATCAGAAGAATACGTTCTCTGCTTTAATTAAGTCGGCAAGTAGTACTGTCAAGAGTATTAACGTGCACAAATGGTCCAGTGCTTAATAAGAACTTTAGCGTTTTTATGTAACTTTTGTTTCTTTGTAACTTTACAACAAATAATAGAAGAGCGCAGAGAGTTCAAAAAGGAAACACATACATGTTTCATAGATTTTGAGAAAGCGTTTGATAATGTACACAGATAAACACTCTGGAATATTATGTAAAATAAGGGTTACTTTCAGTGTTTCTTTCAGGTACATGGCCGGGGGGGCAGTGTCCCCTCGGAGCTGCGCAGGTGCCCCTCCGGGGGAAAATTGAGAGTGCCTAGATTCAGTTACGACGTTCTATTTCACGAACAAAAAAATCACATATTCAAAATGCTGAAAGAGAAAGTAATTTAGGGTATAGTATAGAGGAATACCGACGAATTTAACAATTATAAAAAAACAATACAATTGCCTATTCGTGTCATAAATAATATTCAAGTCGACATAGAATTCCGTGCAATTTCTCATTTTTTTTTCGCGTTGATGGAGTTTGTCAGCATGATTGAATTTATCGCCGTAATATGATAAAGGCGCCAACTGATGTTGTCTTGTAAATAGGGGCGGTTCTTTTGATATTTCAGCTTTCGATTTATTCTTCTTATTCTTGGCAATTCTTGAATCAAATTTCCTTTCGTTACGTTGTATCACTTTGTTTTTTAGTGTTAGCAGCATTTCAGTAATAAATTTTACAGACAACAGTTACTTTTGTATTCAGTTGTTTTCTCGCTTTGAATTGGTGAGTAGGAATATAATATTAATATCATGTAAATTTATTTATATTTGCAGTATACACGTAATGCCACAGAATTAATATGCTTTGTAAACGAGTGCTATATTATTTCATCACGATTGTAATTTTCAAATTTTGACCCATGAATGGTCCCAAACAACTTCGAATTGAATTCTGTTCGTCCGGCACGATAACTACCGTATCGGGTCCTATAGACTGTTGATATTGTCAGTTTAGGTTCCGGTTACGAATGCCTCGTATCTGTTACGGGAAAAACTCTACATGGTGTTCCGTAAATATTGCCGATCGAAATTTCGTCTCCTTTTCATTTCAAAACTACTTATTTGATCGAAATATAATTTCGCATTTAGATGAACAATGTCGTATTCAAGTTACGCGCGAAATTTTGTTCAGATTCTACTGGGGGTTCCATGAATATGGCAGTTCGAATCATTGTTTTCTAGGTATCAAATTATGTTTTGGCAAATTTAAGAAATTTTCAAATCGGTTTCTGATACTGGAAATAACGAAATCTATCTATCTACTTATAATGTGACTGAAATAGGCCGTCCCTTCAACCTCGTGATTCGCAAGGGGAAAACCTGGCTGGTCCTTCTTCTTCTGGTCTCCACTTTGAGGAGATATTTAGCCCATCTAGTAAAGAAGATGTACGTCGTCCTTATAACAAAAATTGGGAGGAATTACATAGTTGGTTGGAGTACAATGAGCAAAAAGGTTAAGCATTCTGTAAACTCTGTCGAATTCATATGAAAAATTAGAAAAATATTTTTCAGAAGACAGGTGGAGTATTTATATCTGTTCCTTTCACATCTTTCAAAAAGGAATTAGAAAAGGATGAAAGTTAGAAAAACATGAGCTTTCATCTGCTCACACTACTTGTATTGAAATGGAAAAACTCAGAAAACAGGCATTGAAAAGACCAGTTCATGCCCAAATTCTGTCAGAGAGCGACGGTCAAAAGGATTCGAAAAGAAGGTGTTTAAAAATACTGCTAAGAGGATTTTACTTTTTAGTAAAAAAAGAAATTGCTTATACCACGAAAAATGATAGCTTGATCGAAAATTTTTGGTGGATTTAAATGAGGACTTCAATCAATGGACAGAGACCCTGAGTGACAGAGCCAATTATAGAAGTAAGGATACAGCTTGTGAATTGCTCACATGTATGGGTGAAGTTTTGAGAGATCGACCGAAGCATTCCTTGAAAAATAAGATGTTTTCCGTTTTAGCGGATGAAAGCACTTCTTTGAAGAATGAAATGGAACTAAGTATAATGTTCAGAGTTGTCGAAAATGAAGTGCCTGTTGAAAAGTTTCTGGCAATAGTGAAAATCCAAAATCCCCGATGGCAAGACTATTTCGAATGCTATCGACGAAGAAATGACATCCCTTGGTCTTCTTTATGATAACATTATAGCATTTGATTTTGATGGAGCATCCAATATGTCCGAAAATATAGGTGGAGTCAGAAGTAAACCGTCTGAAAAGGCCAAAAAAGTTGTGCTCTATATGTATTGCCGAGCACATTTATTGGCATTAGGTGCAGCTTTCTGCAGCAATAAAAATAAGAAAAAATGAAAGGTCTTTTTATTTACTGACGGACATTTAAAAATTATTCAGCAAGTCACCAAAATGAAATTCAATCTGTTTTGAATGATCCAATTCTAAAAATCTCAGAATGCATAAAAGATGAGAAAATTATCGAAACATTAAAGGTCTTGAAAACGTATTATGATAGCGTAGTCAATGAAATAGATGACAGGTTCAATGATAAATCGATTGAAGTTATGACTTTTTCAAGCAAATTTGAAACCTTCCAGTCTTTTATGAACCAGAGAAAATGAAATCAATGAATTTCCTGCTCTCAATGCAGACATTGTATTAGCAGACATAAAATCATTTGAATTTCACATTCAGGTAATGCTCAGTAATCACTCGATGAAAATGAATGATAATCCGATTTCGAAGATTTTGTAGGCGGATGTGGAATACAGGGAATTACAGAAGCTCTGTGAAATAATTCTCGAAAATATGAATGAAAACAATATTCTAATTTCCGCTAATATTTTATTACACTACGATCGTTACGTCATACCATGACTTCTTCAGGTGAGTATTACAAGATACTGAGTACACCATGAACAAGAATTTCATTACATAGTACATGGACTTACCAAAAATAGAATTCTTTTGGAATTCTGAAAAATTATTCAAAATAGATTCAACAAAGGGGAGCTACTTAATTCTGTTTGGTTATTCAATAATATTTTTCTTTTATGATATCTATTAATTTCTAAAGTTTCTAACAAGTTTAATCTGAAACTTTTGTTTTCTGTGTGTAAAATTTCAAACTTACTATTAAAAGTATGTCCAGTGTCTAGAAGGTGATCTGCTTAGGTTGAATCTCCCTTTTTGTTACAATAACATTTTTCATGTTCCCTGAGTCTCGTCTGGAATGCTCTTCCTGCCTGACCAACATATACAAAATGGCAAGTACCGCAAGTTAACTTATAAACACCTGATTTGTTGTTCTTAGATGTTTTATCTTCATTATTTTCCATTAATTTTCCTAGGGAGTTATTCGTTTCATATTATTTATGTTATTATTATCATTATTATATTATATTACTCATAGAAATAATTCTCGTTATCCCCGTAACTACTACAGCCATGGAAAGATTGTTAAGTACGATGAAAAGGGTACTGAATAAATCAAGAAATAGAATGTTATCAGAAACGCTAATGCATTGTATGCTCATAAGTATTGAAAGACTCAAGATGAAGAGTACCTAGATGAAGTTACAGATTTATATGGTAGGAAAAATCTACAAGAATAAGAATCTTGTAAATAAAAATGATTTGTTTCCCAAATTTGACTATTATTTATTTTTTCCTCAATAAATTCCTTTCCCCTTTATCAATGAAATTTTTGAAAAATTTCTTCAAGTAAATATTTTTCCAAAACGTTCGGATAATTTGCCCCCCTCGGAACTTTGAACTGCCCCCCCGGGAAGAATTTTCTGAAAGAAACACTGGTTACTCTTAAAACTCAATAAACATATTCAAAAACTTATATCTAAATACCCAAATTGTGCTTGAACTAACTGGACAACTCAATGAAGAAATACATACGAACCAAGGACTTCGTCGAGGATACTGCCTTTCACCAACCCTTTTCAATATATACATGGACGATATAATGCATGAATAGAAAAGTATATATACATTCTGTCAAGAAAGTACCAGGAATTATCGATTTAAATCTGGCGGGGCAATGAGGCAGGTAAAATTTTTTTTTCTAGGTTGGTACCACTGTCCTTAATTACTATGCCAAGCTTGAGCGGGATCTGTCAACTAGTGTGTTTGCAACAGCGATTAAGTCAGTCGATGTCAGAGTGCGTGCCGATTTTTACTATGGGTGATTATGTTGAGCACAGAATTTGTTTAAGGTTTTATGTTGAAAATGAATTTTCGGGTGCCGATGCATTGAAAATGTTGCAAGAGGCCTTTCGTGATAATGCTCTATCGAAAACTCGTGCATATCAGTGGTACAGAGCCTTCAAGGACGGTCGTGAAGTGGTCGAAGACTTGCCTCGTTCCGGACGCCCATCGACGGCTTCGATCGAAGATAACGTCGATAAAATTAAGGAAAGGGTGCTGGAAAACCGTCGTACCAGCTTGAGAGAGATAGCACATGATCTTAAGATATCCCACGAGTCCGCACGTACGATTTTGATTGATATTTTGGGCATGAGAAAGGTGGCCGCACGACTCGTACCGAAAGACCTGAATTTTCTTCAAAAACGTCATCGCGAACAGGTTGCTTCAGACATGCTGGATCGCTGTAATTCCGATTCTACATTCATGGAACGCATTATAACTGGTGATGAGACCTGGGTCTACCAGTACGATATGCAAACAAGCCAGCAATCATCGGAATGGGTGGCAAAAAATGAGCCGAAACCGAAAAAACCACGGCAAAGCCGCTTGAAAATGAAGGTGATGCTCATTGTTTTCTTCGATATCCGTGGCGTGGTGCACTACGAATTCGTTCCAGAGGGTCAGACGGTAAACAAGGAGTATTACCTAGGCGTTAGGAAACGTTTGCGTGAGCGTATCCGTAAGAAGCGGCCAAATTTGTGGGCGAACAACTCATGGATTTTGCATGACGATAACGCGCCTTCTCACCGAGCTACGATTGTGACTGACTTTCTCGCCAAAAACTCAACAAACGTGCTTCAGCAACCACCGTATTCGCCGGATTTGGCTCCCTGCGACTTTTTCCTCTTCCCAAAACTAAAATTGCCCCTTCGTGGCACCCGTTTTGAGTCGATTGAAGCCATAAAACAAAATTCGGCGCGAGAGCTAAAGTCCATCCCGGAAAGCGCCTATAAAAAATGTTTCGATAATTAGAAGTGCCGTTGGCATAGATGTATTGGAGCAAATGGAGCCTATTTTGAAGGCGACCCAATAAATTTTGACGATTAAATGTAAAAATGTTGTTTTAATTGAAAATTCCTGGTACTTTCTTGACAGAGTAGTAAAAAGGCATATACCTGGATAAATATACAGCCTTGAACTCACTTTTGTGGGCTGACGACTTAGTTCTGATCGCCGAAACCGAGAATGAACTATAGAAGGATGTCATTATATTTAAATATATGATATGAAAATTTCTACCGTAAAAACAAAACTATGGCTTTCTTAGAAACATTCTCAATAATATCCTAAATAATTATCAATTCTGAAATAACATAACTAATAAGTCACTTCAGTTAACTGTTATGTAAACAAATAAACAAATTAAACAAAATATGTGGAACTATAAACGAACAAAATAAAACTAGAAAAGAAACACAACTAAAATTTTATAAAATAATAGCCGTACCAACCCTATTATATGGAAGCAAAATGTGGACAACTACGAAACAACAGGAGAGTCGTATCCAGGCTCAAAAATTGAGATTCCTGATAAGAACCAATAGATGTACTATACCAGATAGAATATAAGAAAAACAAATGTTAACTTCCGCTATTTTATTGATTTTCAAAACAATTGTTTCGTCATACCATGACTTCATCAGGTGAGTATTTCAACTGAGGTATACAATGCAAAACATGACCTTAAATACACAGCTCTTGTACAAAAAATAGAGGGGTGGAAAGAGAGGTATACAATTAATGAAAAATATTAAGTAGGGGGATCTATTTAAATCTATTTGATCATCCAATAAAATTTGTCTTTCATTATATCTATTGATTTCTAAAGTTTCTAACAGATTTAGTTTCTGACTTTTGTTTTCAAAATGTAATATATCATAGTTCATATTGAAATTATGGCCAGTCTCTAACAAATGGTTGGCTTAAGTTGAATTCGGTCTATTATTAATGTAACATTTTTCATGTTCTCGTATCCTTGTCTGGAATGAACGGCCTGTCTGTCCCACATATACACATGGGCAATCACTACTTGTAAACTAACTTGTAAACTCCTAATTTTTTGTTTTTAGGAATGACGTCTTTATTATTTTTTATTAAGCTTCCTAAATAGTTTTAAAAGAGATGTTATATTTTTCTTTTTTCTTTAAATATCTAGCAATCTTTTCAGATTTTTAGCCTATGTAAGTTAAAGAAATAAATTTGGTTCCGTTTGAATTTATCCAATTTATCCAATTATCCAAAATTTCAAAATTCAAACGAAACCAAATTTATTTCATTAACTTACATAGGCTAAAAATCTGAAAAGATTGCTAGATATTTAAAGAAAAAAGAAAAATATAACATCTCTTTTAAAACTATTTAGGAAGCTTAATAAAAAATAATAAAGACGTCATTCCTAAAAACAAAAAATTAGGAGTTTACAAGTTAGTTTACAAGTAGTGATTGCCCATGTGTATATGTGGGACAGACAGGCCGTTCATTCCAGACAAGGATACGAGAACATGAAAAATGTTACATTAATAATAGACCGAATTCAACTTAAGCCAACCATTTGTTAGAGACTGGCCATAATTTCAATATGAACTATGATATATTACATTTTGAAAACAAAAGTCAGAAACTAAATCTGTTAGAAACTTTAGAAATCAATAGATATAATGAAAGACAAATTTTATTGGATGATCAAATAGATTTAAATAGATCCCCCTACTTAATATTTTTCATTAATTGTATACCTCTCTTTCCACCCCTCTATTTTTTGTACCAGAGCTGTGTATTTAAGGTCATGTTTTGCATTGTATACCTCAGTTTAAATACTCACCTGATGAAGTCATGGTATGACGAAACAATTGTTGAGAAAATCAATAAAAAAGCGGAAGTTAACATTTGTTTTTCTTATATTGAAGATGAATTTCCGTCAAGTAAAGTCCGAGACAATCAAGAATTTGATACCAGATAGATACAGAAATTGAGACATAATAAACGAACTAAACGTACTAAATATAAATGAAAAAATAAAAGAATACAGTGGAAAATGGAAAAAACACCTACACAGAATGGACGTAACAGGCAACTTGCCTAGTACTTGGAGCGAAGAAGAAAAAAAGCAATCTTATGTGTGGTGAATAAAGGTGCACAGCTTCGTTGCATTCGTAGGATATTAGAACCGGCACTGATGATGAACGAAATAAGATACAAAATATATGCGTCTGCTGTTTTTTTCCCGACAATCGACGATACCTATTGAAATTAAGCTGTGTTCTTAATTGAATGTTACGCTATCCCGATTCAAAGAACTTTCTGCATGCTTCTCAGCTTTTTTGTCATTAGTCATTATATTGCCGTTCCTTCAGTTCATTTCATTGAATTTCATATGGATGAAGGAAAAATTCTAGCACATTTTCAAATTGAAAATCATAAGTATAGTACTGCGTTCGGATAAACCCTATTCTTGTCCATTTTTGCGCACTAACTTCAAGGTCCAGCAGGCTTTCGTTTTGCTCAAATGTCTGTAATTTCCGAATTCTCAAACTGGATGCAAAATTCACTGAGAAGGATCCCAGATCAAAAGTAATTCTGTCCAGACGGTTCGTCCGTAAACACTATAACGTTCGGGTGGAAAGAGATGGAGACTTGAAACTTTCAGAGTAGATTAAGGGCTCCAATGTCTCGGTTGAACTCGTTAAAGAACGGAATCGGTGGAATATTTACGCAGTTATTCAATTCATGGACAATTATTTTCGAAAATGAACAGAATTGCAAAAAATTACTCTTACTTGACTTTCAGTTGACAGAACACAAAATTTTATATTTTATGAATCAAATGTAGCTTCCCCAAAAAGTAATTCTCAGTTTTGAAATATTTAGAATTGTTGAAGAGGCGCGCGCAAAAGCTCTGTGTTTTCCACAATTTTATTCTTTGAAATTGTTCATCTCCAAAATAGTTTGATTTCGTAGAAGGCATATTTGAGAGTCAAAATTTGATATTTCACGATTTGATTTGAGCTGCAATAATATACGAAGTTTCAAACTCGAAGAATTTTCTATATGATTCAAATGAAAATCTGGAAATGATGTCGGACTCGTAAGTAAGTTACCCTATTCTGTATTTGATTTAATCATTTTTATACTTTAGAGTGTAAAATTATCAGCGTTTATTCAATTTCAGTTCTGAAAACTTACAAATAAAGTTTCATCTGACAAACGGTATTGGTATGAAAGTATTGAGGATCAATATTATTCCATATTTGAAAAACAAATCTGCTACCTTTTTTTAGTAAGTAAAAGCGGTAAAACGACTTTTCAAACAGATTCTAATATCACTGGAGAATTCATAGAATATTCAGTTTTCTCATTAGCTAAAAGTCTTTAGGAGACGTTCATACTTAAAATTCCTGGATTTAGGATTTTTCATGTATATTAATTATTAAGTTTTCTAGATGAGCGGTTTCGAAGTAATCTTTCTTAATTTTTTTTTTAATTTTCAGTTGATAAGTAATGCAATCTCCGACGAGCACATCGCAAACATCTCGAAAGACACCATTTGTCACGTAAACAGTGAATTGTTGAGTGAACATTTGGACCAGCTGGTGAATCCTGCGAGTTCCGAAAATTCCTTCACACAAAATACGGAAATTGTTTCTGAGCCAACGCATACGTCGGATGGCTCATTTCAGAAAATGGGACTTAGATTAAACGATCTAAGAAGAGAATTAGAATTTTTAGATAAGGAGTATGAAAAACTACAGTAAGTTTTTCACTTACAACATTAGTATTACCATACACAGTTCAGAACTCATACTTCTTCATTTATTCGAATTACATATCCGCGTATAATTTCCATTAATTTGTAGAAATATATTTATGTTTCGGAAATTAACCCTGGTAATTAGATGTTTAAAAACGAATAAAGGCAGGAGATAAGCTTTGATGAATGCAAAATTTTTTATGATCTTCATAAGATTCACAAGTCGAATAATTATTCTCTCAATTCATAATCATTGATATCTGAGTACATGACTAATTATTTACCTTTGGATGAAATATTTCATTCTGAATTAAATATTCTGATATATTTTCATGCTATTTTACACCAACACGAATTTACTTTAAAGTGATGTATTTTAATCAAGAATGAGTGACGATTTATGAATTGAAATAAATAATTTTTTGGCTTTCGCAATCTAACAACGAAAAGATTATGAAACTGTAGAATACTTGACTCAAAGATAAATGATATAACTATCAGTCATATACTCAAAGATAAGCTGCCTAAAAGTCTCAAAGAAGCAATTATAAAGCCCCTATTCAAAAGCGGAGATAAGACTAAAATGGTGAACTATAGACCCGCATCAGTAATTTCAAACTTGGCAAAGATTTTCGAAAAAATTATCAAACAGATTGGAGAAATATGTGTAAGATAAAAATATTATCTCGAATAGACACTTTGGATTTCAGCCAAACAAATCCACTGAGGATGTGATTTCTCTGCTTGTATCAAACATTTATGAGGCTTTAGATACGAGTAAGCCAACTCTGTGCCTCTTTTTAGACTCAGCAACACTCTAAGCCACCCACAATTATTGGAGGCCTTGGAAGACATTGGTATAAGGGGCAATGTGCTTAATCTGATGAAGAGCTATATCTAACAACAACATATGTCAAAATGGGGGTCTCTATAAGTGACGCTTTCGAGGTTAAGTTTGGAGTCCCACAATGAATCATACTGGGACCTTTATTATTCAATATTTATATAAATGGTCTACTTAAATTGGATAGCCGTGGGAAGATAATTAGTTTCGCAGACGATGCAGCCATTTTATATCAAGCTGATAACTGGAAATAACTCAAAGACCAAGCTGAAAACGACATGAAATCCATCAAAGATTGGATAGATTATAATTTATTGACAATTAACTTTGAAAAAACCAAATGCTAACATTTACTTGATTAGATAGGAACTCACCAGACTATGAGGCACTGAAAATTGATAAGAATTATGTGATCAATAGAACCGATTATATAAAATATGTGGGTGTTATTGTGGATAAAAATTTTCGATGGGATAAACATATAGAAAACCTCAGCAGGAATCTCAGGTATTTAATCAATAAATTTAACCTTCTGAGAACCATTCTAGACACAACTAAACTCAGAATGGTCTATCATGCTTTGGTGGGATCCCGATTAAACTATGGTTACATAGTGGAATGGAGCAATGAACACACACCTTAAAAAAATTAGTATAATACAGGAAAAAAATCTTGAAAATAATCTTAAGTAAACCTCATACCTATCCTTCAGATAATCTCTACACATAAACAAAGATCTTCGACATAAAGCAATCGTTTTATCGTTCCATTGTGATATATCAATTCAAAAATGAATCAAATCTACGATCTCTAACACATCAATATAATACGAGGAAACATAGAACTTGCTGCAGAACTCTATTTTCAACGAAGACAATTGGCCAGAGCAGTTTTACTTATTTACCGAGAATGTATCAAATTCTACCCAAAGATCTAACAGAACTTCATAGTCTCCGCCGTTTCAAGAATTTATTACAAAGTACCCAAGAGATGAACTTGGCAAAATAATAGACATGCGAAAATAAATATTTGTGACACTGAATTATATTACTCCCTTCTTATATCTTATATTTTATACAACCTTCATTAATACACCATTTTATCTGTTCACACTCTATATGATAATTTATCCATGCATTTTATTTGTTTATATAACTAATATTTGTACATTTTAATCTACATTTATCTATACATCATCTTCAATTTATCTATACACTGTTTTTAAAATAAAAATAGTATTAGTATAACAAACCAATATCCTTAATCTTAACAATTCACGCACATGCAATATGCCTTATTGAGTTTTTCCGGTTTATTGTAACTATATTTCTGAATATGTATTGATTGATTTTTATGCAAGCTGCACTTTTTATTATTGAAAAAAAATTGATGATTGAACGTCACAAGGGACGCCATATCAGTCAGTTTGCTTCAATGGAGAACTTTTAACAAACCAAACGTCAATTTATAATTATTAACAATGCATTCCTTAGCGAATTGATTTTTTTTGGACCGTTACATATATAAATTTATTTTCTTCCAATAAAGCTCGACACTCAAAATCTATTTTTCCAAAAAATAGCTAATAACCATTCGAAGAAATTAAATAGATTAAGAGTATTGAGAATATATTTATATTATTGAAATGGGTAAGGAAATATCGAATTCAAAGAAATTATCCGATAATAAAATTTTACCATTCTCAAGAATAATTCATTTCTTCAACAAAACATATTTCAATATACCTTCTGAAAGAAGCCTTCTGAAAATGTATTGAAAATAATTTTTTTGATTTCCATAAAGTATTCAATAGTTATTCGTTTTCCTTATACCTACTTGATTGTATATTTTAATTGGAAATTTATGATAAAAAATTTTTAGTTTAAAAATATTTGGAGTTAAAAATTAATTTCTTCCTACAAATATCGAAAGTTCTGGCTCACCTGCAGTACAAAAATTACACAGCTACTGAAGACATAAAACACGGAATACGGAGTATTACACTGTAGAGACATAAATTCCAATTTCCAAACTCTTGATTCGAGACAGATGAAGTAAATGGAAGAAACATATATAAGTATGAACATTCTGTCAAGAAAGTACCGGGAGTTATCGATTTAAATCTGGCGGGGCAATGAGGTAGGTAAAATTTTTTTTCCTAGGTTGGTACCACTGTCCTTAATTACTATGCCAAGCTTGAGCGGGATCTGTCAACTAGTGTGTTTGCAACAGCTGATTAAGTCAGTCGATGTCAGAGTGCGTGCCGATTTTTACTATGGGTGATTACGTTGAGCAAAGAATTTGTTTAAAGTTTTGTGTTGCAAATGAATTTTCGTGTGCCGATGCATTGAAAATGTTGCAAAAGGCCTTTGGTGATAATGCTCTATCGAAAACTCGTGCATATCAGTGGTACAGAGCCTTCAAGGACGGTCGTGAAGTGGTCGCCCATCGACGGATTCGATCGAAGATAACGTCGATAAAATTAAGGAAAGGGTGCTGGAAAACCGTCGTACCAGCTTGAGAGAGATAGCGCATGATCTTAAGATATCCCACGAGTCCGCACGTACGATTTTGATTGATATTTTGGGCATGAGAAAGGTGGCCGCACGACTCGTACCGAAAGACCTGAATTTTCTTCAAAAACGTCATCGCGAACAGGTTGCTTCAGACATGCTGGATCGCTGTAATTCCGATTCTACATTCATGGAACGCATTACAACTGGTGATGAGACCTGGGTCTACGAGTACGATATGCAAACAAGTCAGCAATCATCGGAATGGGTGGCAAAAAATGAGCCGAAACCAAAAAAACCACGCCAAAGCCGCTCGAAAATGAAGGTGATGCTCATTGTTTTCTTCGATATCCGTGGCGTGGTGCACTACGAATTCGTTCCAGAGGGTCAGACGGTAAACAAGGAGTATTACCTAGGCGTTATGAAACGTTTGCGTGAGCGTATCCGTAAGAAGCGGCCAAATTTGTGGGCGAGCAACTCATGGATTTTGCATGACGATAACGCGCCTTCTCACCGAGCTACGATTGTGACTGACTTTCTCGCCAAAAACTCAACAAACGTGCTTCAGCAACCACCGTATTCGCCGGATTTGGCTCCCTGCGAATTTTTCCTCTTCCCAAAACTAAAATTGCCCCTTCGTGGCACCCGTTTTGAGTCGATTGAAGCCATAAAACAAAATTCGGCGCGAGAGCTAAAGTCCATCCCGGAAAGCGCCTATAAAAAATGTTTCGATAATTGGAAGTGCAAGTACATAGATGTATTGGAGCAAATGGAGCCTATTTTGAAAGCGACCCAATAAATTTTGACGATTAAATGTAAAAATGTTGTTTTAATTGAAAATTCCCGGTACTTTTTTGACAGAGTAGTATTGTTGAATTGTATCTATTCAACATAGTTACACAAAAAATGAAATGAAATAGAAAGGTTATATACTCTTCGAAGCTATATGGCTCTAAAATCAAAAGATTATAGCTTCTTCCCAAATTCTTTGATATTTTATTGTCTCCATTTTAGGGCAATCAGTTTTCAATTTTCAAGAAAATTTTTTCAGCCTGCTTTTGATATGTTGTTATAATAAATTATGTTCGGATATACGTAAAATATTTGAAATTTGAATATCAAAACAGATTTAATCTGTTAGTCTTCTACAATTTTAATTTCAAGAAAAAAAATTTAAATTAAAATTTTAGAAGACTAACAGATTAAATCTGTTTTGATATTCAAATTTTGTTACATTTCTTCTATCAAGTAAAAAGCCTTTTTCTATTTTATTTTACGTAAAATATTTCTCGTTTTATAAGCAGTTCCTTAATTTTCATGATTTTCGAACTGTTCTGTGTTCTTTTAAACAGGAAGGATATGTTTTTTGTATATCGAGGGGTCAAGGATGTAGAACTATCTGTCTGTTAGCAACCTCATATTAGAAATCCCGTCACTTCCATCTGTTGTCCGAAAAATATGTTAATTGTAATGGTGTAATGGTCCTTAGTTTTTAAAATGGGTTGAAACCTGAAACATACAACATAAATTAAACTATGAAAATCAAAACAGATTTAATCTGTTGTCTTCTACAATTTTAATTTCAAAAAATTCTTTGAAGAGACTTTAAGAATTAAATTAATGTCTTTATATGCACTGCTCATATTTAATAGACGTCAAAATTCATCATACAATATCAAACGGAATTAAGAAAAACCAACGAATACAAACTGTCAATTAAAATTAAAATATAAATAAGCAAACATTTTTTGTTTCGTTCCAGGCATGCGTAATGAACTCTTCAGACAAACTTACGAAGCCCTGTTTGTTACAAAATGTTGTTTTCCGATCCCATATGAATGAAAACTTATAACGCAGTCACTGTGTTCAATGATATTCCTAATGATGTTAAATTTAGTTCTCTGAGGATTTTAAAAGTGTATTTTAGGAAACAATTACTTTCGACACAATTTCAGTTTTCTTAATTTTTTTTTTTTTTATCTCTTTTCTTTGCATGTATTATTGCTCTGGGTTTAATTTTGTTTGGTAATTTGTATTCTGTTAGAGGTTAAGTGGAGTAGCGTAAGCTAGACTTCGCCTCGATATTTCAGTTGTGCTGTATATGACGGTACAAATAAAAGGCACTTTATTATTATTATTATTATTATTATTATTATTATTATTAAAAATAACCCTTTCTCAAAAATATAAAACATAATTTCAAGAACTTCTCAAAAACTAATTTATTTGAAATATTCAATATATTTAAATAAATTACTTCAAAAAATCTCAAAACATGTAGCACATTCTCAAGAAATAATTAAAGTTACGATAAGATCAGTTCAACATTACATATAAAAAATATAATAAAATCAAATAAACAATGTATAGACTTACTCGGTGAATCTTAGGAATACACGGCCCTCAATAGAAAATAAAAGTAAACACTTTCATAGATCCAAGGTACTTATGTTCCACGTTCACAGAATCATACAAAGCTTATAAGGCACTTGGCCTCAGTTAAAACCGTGCAACACTGTATAATGAATTTCTTTATTTAAAAAACCTAATATAATTATATATTATATATAAAATAAAATAAGAAGGAATGGTTTTTTACTTGATAGAAGGATTATTACAAATATGAAAATCAAAACAGATTTAATCTGTTGTCTTCTACAATTTTAATTTCAAAAAATTCTTTGAAGAGACTTTAAGAATTAAATTAATGTCTTTATAAGCACTGCTCATATTTAATAGACGTCAAAATTCATCATACAATATCAAACGGAATTAAGAAAAACCAACGAATACAAACTGTCAATTAAAATTAAAATATAAATAAGCAAACATTTTTTGTTTCGTTCCAGGCATGCGTAATGAACTCTTCAGACAAACTTACGAAGCCCTGTTTGTTACAAAATGTTGTTTTCCGATCCCATATGAATGAAAAATAACCCTTTCTCAAAAATATAAAACATAATTTCAAGAACTTCTCAAAAACTAATTTATTTGAAATATTCAATATATTTAAATAAATTACTTCAAAAAATCTCAAAACATGTAGCACATTCTCAAGAAATAATTAAAGTTACGATAAGATCAGTTCAACATTACATATAAAAAATATAATAAAATCAAATAAACAATGTATAGACTTACTCGGTGAATCTTAGGAATACACGGCCCTCAATAGAAAATAAAAGTAAACACTTTCATAGATCCAAGGTACTTATGTTCCACGTTCACAGAATCATACAAAGCTTATAAGGCACTTGGCCTCAGTTAAAACCGTGCAACACTGTATAATGAATTTCTTTATTTAAAAAACCTAATATAATTATATATTATATATAAAATAAAATAAGAAGGAATGGTTTTTTACTTGATAGAAGGATTATTACAAATATGAAAATCAAAACAGATTTAATCTGTTGTCTTCTACAATTTTAATTTCAAAAAATTCTTTGAAGAGACTTTAAGAATTAAATTAATGTCTTTATAAGCACTGCTCATATTTAATAGACGTCAAAATTCATCATACAATATCAAACGGAATTAAGAAAAACCAACGAATACAAACTGTCAATTAAAATTAAAATATAAATAAGCAAACATTTTTTGTTTCGTTCCAGGCATGCGTAATGAACTCTTCAGACAAACTTACGAAGCCCTGTTTGTTACAAAATGTTGTTTTCCGATCCCATATGAATGAAAAATAACCCTTTCTCAAAAATATAAAACATAATTTCAAGAACTTCTCAAAAACTGAAATTAAAATTGTAGAAGACAACAGATTAAATCTGTTTTGATTTTCATATTTGTAATAATCCTTCTATCAAGTAAAAAACCATTCCTTCTTATTTTATTTTATATATAATATATAATTATATTAGGTTTTTTAAATAAAGAAATTCATTATACAGTGTTGCACGGTTTTAACTGAGGCCAAGTGCCTTATAAGCTTTGTATGATTCTGTGAACGCGGAACATAAGTACCTTGGATCTATGAAAGTGTTTACTTTTATTTTCTATTGAGGGCCGTGTATTCCTAAGATTCACCGAGTAAGTCTATACATTGTTTATTTGATTTTATTATATTTTTTATATGTAATGTTGAACTGATCTTATCGTAACTTTAATTATTTCTTGAGAATGTGCTACATGTTTTGAGATTTTTTGAAGTAATTTATTTAAATATATTGAATATTTCAAATAAATTAGTTTTTGAGAAGTTCTTGAAATTATGTTTTATATTTTTGAGAAAGGGTTATTTTTCATTCATATGGGATCGGAAAACAACATTTTGTAACAAACAGGGCTTCGTAAGTTTGTCTGAAGAGTTCATTACGCATGCCTGGAACGAAACAAAAAATGTTTGCTTATTTATATTTTAATTTTAATTGACAGTTTGTATTCGTTGGTTTTTCTTAATTCCGTTTGATATTGTATGATGAATTTTGACGTCTATTAAATATGAGCAGTGCTTATAAAGACATTAATTTAATTCTTAAAGTCTCTTCAAGGAATTTTTTGAAATTAAAATTGTAGAAGACAACAGATTAAATCTGTTTTGATTTTCATATTTGTAATAATCCTTCTATCAAGTAAAAAACCATTCCTTCTTATTTTATTTTATATATAATATATAATTATATTAGGTTTTTTAACTAAAGAAATTCATTATACAGTGTTGCACGGTTTTAACTGAGGCCAAGTGCCTTATAAGCTTTGTATGATTCTGTGAACGTGGAACATAAGTACCTTGGATCTATGAAAGTGTTTACTTTTATTTTTTATTGAGGGCCGTGTATTCCTAAGATTCACCGAGTAAGTCTATACATTGTTTATTTGATTTTATTATATTTTTTATATGTAATGTTGAACTGATCTTATCGTAACTTTAATTATTTCTTGAGAATTTGCTACATGTTTTGAGATTTTTTGAAGTAATTTATTTAAATATATTGAATATTTCAAATAAATTAGTTTTTGAGAAGTTCTTGAAATTATGTTTTTATATTTTTGAGAAAGGGTTATTTTTCATTCATATGGGATCGGAAAACAACATTTTGTAACAAACAGGGCTTCGTAAGTTTGTCTGAAGAGTTCATTACGCATGCCTGGAACGAAACAAAAAATGTTTGCTTATTTATATTTTAATTTTAATTGACAGTTTGTATTCGTTGGTTTTTCTTAATTCCGTTTGATATTGTATGATGAATTTTGACGTCTATTAAATATGAGCAGTGCTTATAAAGACATTAATTTAATTCTTAAAGTCTCTTCAAAGAATTTTTTGAAATTAAAATTGTAGAAGACAACAGATTAAATCTGTTTTGATTTTCATATTTGTAATAATCCTTCTATCAAGTAAAAAACCATTCCTTCTTATTTTATAAATTAAACTTTTGTGAAATTTGAGCCAAGTGTATTTGTTTACCATATTAATGTTTATTATACCTATATTTTCAGTAGATATGTTTTTGGTTGAATTTCGGAAATTTTTATTTGAAGAAATCAGGTTATAATTAAAACTAATTGTGGAAATTACTATGTTTTACTACGAATAAAATATATATTAGGAGTACAAATAAGTTTCCGCCGTTTTATTGTAGATGGCGCGGCACTGAGTTTCGGTTAGTTTTCGCAGATGATAACCGGCTTTAAAAATAGTTTGGACATTCAAGAACAACATAACCTATTAATATCATTGATTTTATATTGGTAAAATATAATTTTTATGAGTTGAAAATGTCAAAATTTGAGCCAAGTAAGAGTCATTTGCGGGAAATATTAGTTTACTTCTTTAATTTAAAGAAATCTGCTGCTGGGGCGCATCAATTGCTCGTAGAAGCATATGGTGAGGGTGCTTTGAGTGAGAGAACGTGTCGAGAGTGGTTTCAAAAGTTTAAAAACGGTGATTTCGACGTAGAAGACAAAGATCGCAGTGGAAGGCTAAAAATTTACGAGGATGCAGAATTGGAGGAATTATTGGAGGAATATTCATCTTAAACACAAAAAGAACTTGCTCTAACATTAGAAGTCACTCAGCAAGCAGTCTCACATCGTTTGAAATCATTAGGAATGATTCATATTTAATTTGTGTTAAAAAACGGCGGAAACTTATTTGTACTCCTAATAGTAATTAATAACATAGTAATAATAATAACATAGTAATTTCTAGAATTTGTTTTAATTATGATCAACTACCAAATAGTAACGGTTGAAACAATTCAGTATCTGAAATCAGGTTAATTTCTTAAGGTGAAAATTGAGCTGAAATGGCTACTAGGCTGAAATTATGCAAGTAAATTTACAATCATAAATGAACAAGGATTTTGAGGCTAATAGAGTATATGAACACCAACTTGCTGTCCGTAGGGCTGATCCATCCTGTCCGTAAGGCTGCCCTATTCACACATCACGCAGGTACAGGTCACAAAAATGACTTTGATAGTTGCAAAACTATTGCAACGGAAAAAATGCTAAGAAGTCGCATTATTCCTGAAGCCCTCGAATTTGAGAAGAGACCAAACTGCCTCAACAAATGCGATCACAGCAAACGCCTGCCCGATACATAGAAACCTTTAATATGTCGTCTTCCCATAGCAACAGCCCCCCCACATAGTATTTTCCCCACCATTTCCACCCCTACTCCTGTCATACATTCACCACGTGTAAATACTCGCACTCGTTGCTATACTGACCTGTTCGTTAGAGTGGCACTGTGACCTACGTAACTACTGGTGATGAAACCTGGGGAGTAGGCAGATTGAGGCTCTGGCGTTGAATCACTAAATTCAACTATTGTTCTTGATAGTGGCTCCAAAATTGTAGCCGAAACGTCGAACACTTATAAATTCTAGATGCGGTCCAACCCGGAGTTCAGGAGTGCATAAACAACACTACAGCATGGTTTGTCAGGTGGAGATTGAAGAAGTGAAAATCAATAATATTCAACTGATCATTAATCACCAATTTACAACTATTTCAATTAAATAAAATAACAAGAACAAACCCACCACTGAAATATCTAGGAATTCAAATAGTCAATAAATATAGCCTGAAACAGCGCGCTAACAAAATAAAGAAAAAATTATCAATATAGTAAAACACTTTAGATGTTTGACATTCAGGGGTCAAGAAATTAACATGAAAATAGCTGGAGTCATTTACGAATCCATATAAAGACCAATAATTAGGTATGGATATCCCCTGTACCCGAATTGCAGTCAGTGATGATAATTCTGGAGGTGGCTGAAACATTATCTCTCGGAACAATAACAGGAATGTGACACAACATTTTCTCACAATTTCACATTTTTCTCCAAAGATTTCGACGTGAATTCTCAAATTTTCAAGAAGAAAATATTTTAAAGGAGCCGATCTAGACATCCAATTATTGGATTGTCATTTCAGAAACTGAGCTTTCCCTTTCTTGTTGAAATATTCCAAGGAATATCTTGTTTCTCGGTTATTTCAAATTTACAGAATGGAATTAAATGATAACAGGACAAAAATCAAATTGATGTAATACTACAGACATCTATCGAATGTTGAGAATACAGTATTTCACTTTCTGCATGTCCTTCTCTTCAACACTGTACAACGTGTAGCTTCATTCATAGATGGCGGAAGGCAATTTGATGAATATTCCAGCAACTTCGTATGAAAAAGACTCTTTCAATTCTATAATATTTTATACTTTTGATAGTAGACTTCATTCTGCTAAATTAAAACAGCAATGGCCTTAAAATTTCATATTAGTCCTACCCATGAAATATTTGACTTTCAAATTCAATTGTGCCTTCTCCATTTTTAATACGATAATTCAAGTGAGAAGTGGATGTACGAGTAATTCCAGCTCAAGTTTCAAAATCATATGAAAATTTTTAGTTTGAAAATAGGCGATATTCACGCATAAAAATATATATTAATGATTAGACTGGGCCAATAAAAACGACTATTTTTTAACGATACTTTAAAAATATCATTCATCATGATGAAAAAAAATTATCGTGAAAGTTTGAGCCCTTAATAATAGTATTAAGCGGTATATCGTTACGATTGTTGGTTTTTTTAACAGTAATCGCATTTTTTCACTCAAAACTCGTCAACTATTAATCTGAAGAATTCGAGCGATGCGTATTCTTAAAGAAGATTGAATTCTCTAGAAAAAAGCTATCTTTGTGAATTTATGTAAAACTAGCCGTTTGCTTGTAATCGTGCCTTAAACATAGATTTATTTTTTTTCAATTTTGCGTTTCGATTTTGCATTTTCGTAACTACCAGAAATATTAATATTTTTATGGTTCAAAATACTTATTTTTAAAGGAAATTTAATACTTCACGAAAAAAGTTTCTTCATATTTTTAATTAAGTTCACCCCTTCCAAAGTTATTCGACGTTGAAGGTAAATTCAAAAGTAATTTATCGTTTTCTTTCGCGTTACACATGATTTTTTCCACTTGATCGAAAAATTTATCACTTAAATATTGAGAATAACTTCATTTTGGACTACTAAACTTTTTTTTTATAAAATCATAATTTATCAATGTATTATGTTGCTTTTTCACGATTAGTTATCTACATAAATTCATTTTCAATGTATTTAAGCAATTCCAATAATACAAAAAATTTGGTTTCTTAATCATAAGTTATTTATTTGTGTAGAGACTGAGTTTCATATCCAGAAAAAAGTAATAAGTCAAAACAAATAGAATTAGTAAAAAAGAAAAAAAATCATTTTATTGTCACCAATTTTTTTTTATTATTGAAGTTCCTTAAATGCAATATAAGAAAAACAAATGTTAACTTCCGCTATTCTATTAATTTACATTGACAATTGTTTCGTCATACCATGACTTCATCAAGTGAGTTTAAATACTCATTTGTTTTTCTTATATTGAAGATGAATTTCCGTCAAGTAAAGACCGAGACAATCAGAAACTCCTTAAATACATTAAAAATGAATTTATGTAGATAACTAATCGTTAAAAAGCAAAATAATACATTGATAAATTATGATTTTAT
Organism: Megalocaria dilatata; assembly: GCA_034642435.1. NCBI lineage: Eukaryota > Metazoa > Arthropoda > Insecta > Coleoptera > Coccinellidae > Megalocaria > Megalocaria dilatata. The sequence goes on along the minus strand of CM067854.1, from coordinate 57,305,903 downwards.
AAAAAAAAGTTTAGTAGTCCAAAATGAAGTTATTCTCAATATTTAAGTGATAATTTTTTTTTGAATTTACCTTCAACGTCGAATAACTTTGGAAGGGGTGAACTTAATTAAAAATATTAAGAAACTTTTTTCGTGAAGTATTAAATTTCCTTTAAAAATAAGTATTTTGGACCATAAAAATATTAATATTTCTGGTAGTTACGAAAATGCAAAATCGAAAGGCAAAATTGAAAAAAAATAAATCTATGTTTAAGGCACGATTACAAGCAAACGGCTAGTTTTACATAAATTCACAAAGATAGATTTTTTCTAGAGAATTCAATCTTCTTTAAGAATACGCATCGCTCGAATTCTTCAGATTAATAGTTGACGAGTTTTGAGTGAAAAAATGCGATTACTGTTAAAAAACCAACAATCGTAACGATACACCGCTTAATACTATTATTAAGGGCTCAAACTTTCACGATAATTTTTTTTCATCATCATGAATGATATTTTCACAGTATCGTTGAAAAAAATTGACGGTTTTTTTTGGGCCAGTCTATTAATGATATACTCCTTATTTTGTCAATATCTCGAAATTTTAATGCAGAATTACTTTGAAATTTCATAATTAAATGTGTACCGAAAAACCAAATCGAGTGAATTTTGCTGATCTTTAAGAAAACTCGTTTAGTTGTCTGAAATTTTGTATATTCCTAAAAGGAGTCGATACAGTGACTAGTCCAACAAACAGTTTCATATGCAAACGAGTCTTTTGTTTTATCAAGTGAATGATTTTATCAATTTCTCATTATTTAGTATATATTTCCGCTCTATATCCATTCAAATGGACCTGGCGCATTCGCCATTTTGATATTATGCACTTGATACCTACATATAGTTTCTATATTATCTTGATATTCTATGAAGATCCCTCAGAATCTTTTTTCAGTTTTTTAGAGTTAGAAGTTCAGTTGTGTTCTGGGTAGGCTTTGGTACTGCAATCTTACTCCACTTTATAGTCCGAGAGCTGGCACGAATTTTAGGGTAGATATTTGAGGCAAGCTGAAAACTTGTCAGATACCTCTCCTATTATATCCCAACTCGGGATTGCAGACCTGGCTGGTGAGTAGCGGGGCTAAATCAACCCCTACATTTTTAAAAATATTTTTTTTTCCCGAAAAATATATTTGAGGCACTACGCAATTTATATATGTTGCAGTGTAATACTTAATGAATACAAAAAAAAATCAGCCAGATAATTTAATCGGGGTTTTACATTGCCAGACGCGTGCAAAAATATTTTGCAAAAAATTATAAAAAATGTTTTTGAGGCAGCTCGAAATTTAAATGGAGTGTTATTCATAACTAAAAAAATAGGATTCCCAAAAAGACAGATCATTTCGTTGGGGCTTTCTACCTGCCAGGTGATCAAACAAATAATGGATGAGTAGGAGCCCATAGTGCTAATATACCCTGTATACTAAATATTATGACTCGTTATAAACAATTAATATTACATAGATCAATGGTATGTCAAGGAAAAGTCTTACCCGTCTATACAGAGTTAATCATATCTATTGGGATATAGACTAAGAACAAATCATTTGGACCAAAATAGGACGAATATACCAAATATGCCTCAATAAAATATTGCTTTGGAAAAAGATACAGGTCGTTAAATTAAATTTTTTCATTAGTTTTTCCTAATAACTTTATTGTTCATTTCTTAATCATTATCAAAATTGATACAGGGACATATAATATGCATTACTTTAATTTTTGCTATAGGGGGCGCCACGTGAATCATTGCTGATGATGAAATTGAGTGGTAGCTTTTTTTGACGAAACTTGATAGTGATCTTAATCAGAAAAAACGATGTAAAAATAATTTTTATGTAATATTTATGCTCCTGTTGAAACACGACAATTTCATTCGTTTCTGAGGTAATCCTAATTAACGGGTTCATTGCCTTAAAAGGGATTTTAAAATATTTATTTCATTTATGAAAGGTATGCTTAAGACTGTCGTAAAAGTTTTGCTGGTTAATGTAATTTTTTCTCTGTAAATTATTTTTGCTTCAAGATATCATTTATTTATTGCATTTTTAAAAGCTTTTTCGACTGGAATGTTTCGTCACAATAATTTTACGAATGAAGAAATCAGGGACATGATTTGTGTATAAGCACATGAAAAGTTTTGAGGTGGCTATACTGCTAGAAGGTATGAATTTTTATATCCAGACAGGAAGCGATCAAATCATACAACTTTAGAAATTTTTTTTCACCGTTTAGATGGAACTGGGTCATTCCGTAGGGTGGTCCGAAGCAAATGACACCTAATGAATTAGATGAAATACTGTTTCAAGTGGATGAAAGGCGTGAAGTGAATTCACGTCCACTGGCAGTAACAGGAGTAAGTAAGTAATTACTAGAATTCTGAAAAAAGAAGAGCTACATCCTTATCATTTCAATTTTGTTCAAAATTTTCTTACAAGAAATCTGTCACAACGGTTACAGTTCTATCAATATATTCTCAACAAGCATATGGTGATGATCGAAATTTCATTGAGAATATTATGTTTCCCGATATAGCTAATTTCACCAACCGTGGGGTATTTAATTGTTGAAATAGTTATTATTGGGAAGAAGCAACCCGTATGCTATTAAAGAAAGACATTCGCAGCACGAGTTCAAATTGAATACTAGTTATAAATAAAATTCAATTTTCACAAACTTTTCTTTGTTGAATGACAATTGTTTCGCCACACTCTGGCATAATCATATGCTACATTTGAAGTGATACTGTGTGAAAACTTACATAGGTTCTTATATATGTATTGACAGGTATTATAGAAAGTAGTACTAAAAGTAGAATGGCATTAATTAGAGTGAAGCTTTCGAGTGAAATGCGGTGTTGTGAGGGAGCTTCCATCTTTTGTTTTCAAGAAATCACTTGCATACATTATTATTATTATTTATGGCGAGCGGCGTCTGTCCACCCTACCACTGCATCCGCACGGACTATAGTGGTTCACCGCTAATTTAAATCTACCCAACAAGATCCAGTTTTTGGATAGAACACATAATCTAGTTCAGGGGTAATTTTTTCAGTTCGCTTTCAGTGGGCTATAAAAGCCTGACCAAAGACCTCGATCTGATGCGACTTACCGCAGGGCACTCTGAGACGATGTACATGGCTGTTTCAGTGTACTCAAGACACAGCCTGCATTCATCGTCTTCAGCCAGACCAATTTCAGTCTGCAGTGACCTGTCATAATTCCGACAAGTGTTTTTAGTTTGGCCCTATCTAGACCTAGCGCTAGGTTCGCCATCTTTTTGTTCGAAGCTGTTCCAAGGAACACCTTTGAATATTTCAGGCCAGCAAGACTCTAACCTTGAGTTCATTCTGCCTGTTATCGCCTGCTTAGTCACGTTATGTGGTATTCCCAGGACTTGCATACATACATAACTTTGTTACAACAGAGAAAACAAAAAAGTTCTAAAATAAATACAGATTACGGCATGACCTAAATTTCATACTTGGTTGAGTAGTTTGAAATTTATGAAACATTTTTTTATTTTACGTCAAATGCATCATATAAAGCATGGATTTATTTCATATTTTGTTAATAATTTTCCTCACGGTAAGTTTTGAAACGTATAATGTTGGTGTCAAGTACATGATAACAAAATGGCGAATGTGCCAAGCCCATTTGGGTGGCTATAGAATGGAAATCTCTACTAAATAATGAACATTTGATAAAATCATTCACTTGATGAACTAAAAGACTCATTTATATATGATACTCTTTGTTGGACCACTTATTTTGTCGACTCCTTATAGGAATATACAAACTTTCAGTTACCGAAATGAGTTTTCTTGAAGATCAACAAAATTCACTCGATTTGATTTTTCGGTGATTATCCAATGATAGGAAAGGAAAAAATTCAAATTGAACGCTCTGTATCTCTTTCTACAGTAATATTTTAGAATTTTAGAATTATGATTCAACCTGCGTATAAGTTGACTCGTTTGAAAGTAATTTGATCAAAATAATTTGACTAAGATCAATTTTGAGTGATCTATGTAGAATTTAACACATGAAAATACGCACAAGCCGAAATTTTGAAGAAAGAAGCTGTTCGGTTCAAATCAACTTCGCGACTGAAAATTCTTTAAAATGTTTGTCAAAATTAGAAATCTGTTGAGAAATTCGAATAGAACTATTGCAAGGATTGACTTCATCATCATTCAATGTTAAATAAAAGCAAAAGTAATTCGAATTTTAATATATATTCTGAAACAGTCAAAGGAAACGATTGAAAATTTTGTTATTATCATGAAACGTATATTGATTTTGGTGAAATTAATGACCATTTGCAAGCTAAATCACATTCAATTCATCAATCAATGTAACTTTTTTAAAAAACAACAAAATTTACTGAATTTAGGAACAGAAAGAGTCTAACCTCAGTAATGTTGAAATTTTCCATACAAATTTTATGGTCGGAGATGCTTTTCGCAGGAATAAATTTGTACTAAGATATAGGCTTCATACAAAGTTGTGAGTATATATTGGATTAGAAACTAAAAACTTTTGAAACTTTCTACATGACCTTCGATGAGTTTTGATGAATATTGTATTTAAAACTGAAGCAAATGAAATAAAGTTAGTACCAAAATTTAAATGAAAATTCAGGCTAATTTTCAAGAGTAGATTCAGATCAGCTTTATTATAATTCATATGTAATTGGCATAAGTATAATTTTTAGAATTTCGACAAATTTAAGTGAGCTTTGGGAATCACATTTTTTGTGAAAACTATATGTAGGGGTGGATGAGCAAACGTCAAATAGTTTGTAATTCACCGTAATCGAGACCAAGTCGATCCTTATTTGAGTAACTGCTACAAATAATTAATTTCGCATAACCTAAAAAAATAGAATATTGAGGAAATTAGTATCAAGAAATACATTGCCCAGATGATTGAAAATTCAACATTTAAGTCAAGTATAGGCCAGGGAAATCAGCAGAAATAATTTGACATGGTTCGTTAGAAACGAGTAAAATAGTGACAAACCTGGAAAACCCAGAAGAAGAGAAAATTCCTGAAACACAGTACAAGGCAATTACAAAAGAACATTATTCAGTGAAATTATACTCATCACAAAGGTACAGACAATTTGTGTGATTCACGAAATTCTTGTATAATCTTTCTATCTAATATGTGCATGAATTAGGTTGAGGTAAGGTTACATAGAACAAAGAAGTAGGTTAATTTTTTCACAGATTTTATATGTAGAGAGAGAGATATCAAAATACATCTATTTCAATATATTTTTCTAAAATAAAGTAGAAAATCTAATGAAATCCTACCTAATATATCACATGGAATTTAATTAAATTTTCAATTTTTATTCACAAAATTTAAATACAACTGAAGTTAGCAAGCAACCCAAAATACATCCCAAATATATACGTGCAGGCAGAAAAAATATTGAACAAAAATGTTACCCAAAGCATTTCATAACAAAATGAAACCCAACAAAATTCTTAATGAATAATTCATTATAAAATTCAACTTACAGCGTAAACCAAGCACAAATATCTAAATTCTTGATTGTTTCGGTCTCTACTTGATGGAAATTCATCGCAAATGATTTGAAGAAAAACACTTTATTTCCGCTTATTTTTATTTTTCAACGACATTACCATACTCACCTGACGAAGTCAATATGTAATTGACGAAACAATTGTCGTTGAAAAATAAAAATAAGCGGAAATAAAGTGTTTTACTTCAAATGATTTACAAATATCTAAAGTTTATAAATAAAAATCCACTTGGATAAGTAAACTGAATTATATTCTCTCAGAACTATTTAGAGATTGAATATCTTCATGTGGATGACCTACATTCAAGTGGTGACATTATTCATCGTGGGTTGATGAATAAATAAAAAAAATTTAATCCTTCTTCAGTATCCAATTTTCTAATCTTTTTTACACGTATAGGAGTTCAGGATTTTTTCATTTCTTTATGAATTATGGAGTATACTCGAGGTACCCACTTAGTGTAATATCTTTGCCATATAGGTTTTTTGCCTCTGGAAATAAGGAACTGGTTTAACTTATACCACTTCTAGATTAATTCAACTCTATTCATGTTAATTTTGAATTATTCCGTATCGCAAATTAAATCACTTCCAAATTTCTGACATTTAAGTATTTCTTGAGGTATCTAAACTTGGAAGGTAGACATCTTAATTTTCTTAGTATGCTAACAATGCATTTGTCCTTTTTGAAGTGCCCGTCTATTATGATCCTAGTTATTTCATAGGTGCGGCTTCAGGGATTCATGAATTCTCATCAATTTCAAGTTTACCCATGCGTGAAAGACCTAATTCATAGGAAGAAAAAGGTAAATATCTCGTTTTTTCCATGTTGATGATCAACGTATTCTCTTGGAACCAACATTTTTTGCTGGGAGATCTTCTTCGATTTGTAGTTGCAGTCACCCTCAGGTATCACCATCATACAGTACAGCAGTAATATCTGAAAACTGATTTCTTCCCTTTCTTCTTCATTAAGAGTTAACTGTTCCCATAAAGTGTAAAAAAACTGGCCCTTACACTGTTCCCTGAGATATTCCATATTCAGAGGGCTTCCTCTCATTGACATGCACATGCAATTTAACATATTTGGTTCCATATAATAAATAGCATTTAATTTGAACTTCACCTCAGGCGGATTTCCTGTTAGAATTTTCTGTGAGAAACACTATCAAAAGCTTTCTCGCAAGGTTTACAAACTTCCTTCCAACTATGTTTTCTGTAGACTAGCCACCTATAAAGCCAAGTTGGCTTTCTGACAATTTTTATTTTCCTCTAATCAATCCAAACATTCACTATCTGCGTGCTTGTTCCAGAACCCAGCGTTCTATCGTTTCGATCAAATGTCTGTTATTTTAGAATTTTGCACCGAAAATCGTCTCAATCGGCTAGTGTAAGTTGGATTCCCTGATGAATCCGAGATCAAAAGTAATTATGTCCGGCCTACGGTAAGCAAGTTAACTTTCGAACGGAAAAAGTTAAAGCCTTGAAACTTTCAAGAATGTTTAAGGATTTGCATATCTTGGCTAAAAACTTTATTATTAAGAAATATCGGTTCAGTACTTTCGCAATAAAAAGCGTTTGAAAATTTGTCATATTTCTCCCAATATTTTCGAAACTACAAATTTCCTCGTTTTGAAATTTGGCACTCAATAGTTAAATAAAAACACGTTTATTCAAAAAGTTAAAAAAAATCTGAGCAGATCAGCATTTAGCGCTATCTTAAACACTATAACTTTCGAACGGAGAGAGATAAAAACTTCAATAAAATGGTCAGTCCATTGGTTTTGCAGTTGTTCATATTCAAAGTTTTCTCTCATTTTTATAGATATTTACCAAACTTCAAATTCAATTGATCCTTAATTGAGGACTCAGAAGGATAATGGAGACACATATTCCTACCAAAATTAATGGGATTTTATGATTATAAGATTCAAAAAGATGAAAATTTTGTGAGCGGAGCAACGTTGACATCTAATGATATCATAGCAGCAGTCCCACAATCAAGTTTAAATTGAAAATTTCCATATAAAATAAGGGGAAAGTGCTAATACAAAATTTCGTGAGGATTGTGGGTGACATGAACAAGCACGCAAAAGCTCCTGACTTCACGTCAGTACTTTTCACTTTTTTTTTAATAATTTTAGGTGCATGGGATGTTAGAAAAATTGGTCTGTAACTTGAAAAACTGGTTTCAACCCCTGACTCCACCAATTGTTTGATTATAGCTTCTTTAAGGTTGGGCTATTGTTCGATTTCTACGAAATTTAAGAAGATATTTTTGATTTTTATTAGGTAGGTACATTACAATGACGTTCTCCGATTCCAGGAATCTGTAAATCTCAGAAAACTCCCATTTTTATCCCATGAATCTAAATGAGATGGTAGTACTAGAAATTAAAATAGCCATTTGTTGCTTCGGAATTTAGGATAAAATTCTACCTCTTCATGGGCCCGAGCTAAATACACAAGTAGTATCTGGTTAGCACCCGGCCTTGAAACATCGACAAATAACCTCCCGTTGTGTTTCGACCAAACGGTCACGCAACATTCTCTACACTTCGAGCAATAAAGTTCTAATCCACATACACACTCTCTCTGATCAAGTAAGTTCTAATCACACATTTTCATTATTCAGCTCTAATGACAATTGATTTTTATAATAATATCGCTATATGATTGATTATACTGTCATTTCACTCGTTATTTTCTAAAAATAAATAAACACAACTAACTGTATCTATATCAGGTTTTATATTTATTCATTCACTTAAATCACATTGATGTATAATAATATAGTTGTTTTAGAAATCATTACTCATTAAATTTTCTTTCAGATCAACATATCTGTCTCTTTCATTTCATTACTAAGAAATTGTTATTTGTATAACTAATCTCACAATGGAAGGTTTTATAGTCGAAGAAACTATTCCATGTACGTGCTCAATAGAACCACTTCATGGCTAGATGAAAATTTATAATCTTGCTCAGACGAATTCCTATTAACTGTTAACGTGAAATTACTTACTGAGACATACGAAATGTATGAAAACTCCCAATTTAAAATTGAAAATAGTATGGAAGATCGAGGACTTGATATTAATTCTGAAACGAAAGAACATGACATATTGTTTTATCTTTATTCAGATTATGTAGGTTTAGTTGATATGAAAATAAATTTACTCCCACGTGAACATCCAAGGTCAAACTTAACATAACTGGCATTAAATTATTTGGAAATAACAACACGAATGCGAACAATACTCAGGATCTAAGTCAATGATCCAGCAAGCCTCGAACCCCTACAATTCACCTCGACAAAGCGACGAAACATCACTGCCCCCTAGAGCTCAGATCATATCATCTCTTTCTACAAAAAATACTGAAGAGATATTCGCGACACAAATCTGAGGCAATACCTAAGATTCGCCATTGTCCAACGGAATGGTCAAATTCAGTATCTGTTCAAATGCCCCAAAAGAACCTCATTTGTCCCGATATCACCTGAAAACTACCCAAAAATCAACTAAATAAACTCTTTCAGTTCTTGCTCACTCTTCAGCAGTCTCCAATGAAGCTGAGCATTTAGATTCACCCTGATCAAGTATTCGGAACTAGATGGGTTTCCAAAAAAAAACTTATCACTCCAGATGAAAAGCTTTTTGAACAGTACTCCAAAACGAATTCAAGTTTCCCAGATGATTGAATAGTTCAAATTGATCCACCTCTGTGTTCTCCGCAAGAACTGCCAAAAGTAGTAAATTTGTTTCGCGACGCCAAGAGTCACCTATTCCACCTCGAAAATTGCTTTAAATATGACCCACCCCTATTTTCCGAATATCAGAAATTTATCTTATTCTCTTTAGGAGAATTCATATTCTCCTTTTACTCAGACTGCTTTTACTCGCATGGCAAATCGTCCCAAGTTATCATTTTGTGTTTTGGATGAATCCGTCCGGGGGTCCAGCAATCTAAGCCTCTCGTAAATCTTCAATTTTTTTCCTAGAAATCTAAATGCGACGGTAGTGCTAAAAAAGAAAATAGCCAAATATCGCTTCGAAATTTGGGGTAAAACTCTACCTAGCCTCTTCATGGGCCCGCGTTCAATGTTCGATTTCTACGAAATTGAACAAGATATTTTGATCTTTACTAGGTAGGTAAACTAAAATGACGTTCCTAGGGTCCAGCAATCTAACCCTCTCGAAAATCTCCAATTTTTTTCCTAGAAACCTCTACTCCTCTACGAACAAGATAGTGTTTTCACAGCAATTCAAGTCAGAACTACATCACCACCCTGTAACATTTAGAGTAATTAGATGTTTATCCCTTAGAATTCGATTTGAAATGTATTTGTTATTTTTTACATCGGAAAATTCTGAGGTTAATGGTAAATGTCATTACTTTCGCCTTGTGTAGTTCATATTGATGCGCGGGAAACAACTAGCCTCTAGGATTTATTTGGAAATTTTATATTTATATTAAAAAACATCTCTGTTGATATAAATAAGGTAGACCATCGTTACCGTTTTAATAAATTTTAGATTTCTCGACACTCTTCTTCGTTGTGAAAGATTTATCTTTATAGTGTGGATAGCTCAGCGGGAGAGCATAGGACTCGTGACCGGGAGATGCGGGTTCGAATCCTGTTTTTATTTATTTATTTAAGCATTGGGAACACAAACAGGTCGAAGACCCATGAACAGTATCCACTAATTAGGTACAATGAGATGAAAACAGAAAAAAAAAAAAATTAAAAATCAACTAAAATCTCTACACCAGACAAAAAACAAAAATGCCTCACTGCATCAAAAAATATCTCTTGAGTTGCACCTTGATGTTAGCACAATGAAATACATCGACAATACGTAGTTCATTGCAGGTTCGGAACATTCTAATTAATGGAGAGTTCTTGGAAGCATTTGTCCTTCTAAAAGGTACATGAAAAATTTCGAAAGATCTTAAATTGAAATTAGGGACATTAATCTGTACTTCCTGTAATAAATCCGGTACCTGCAACTCACCACTTACAATTTTCCTCAACATAATTACATCGCCCATCGTACGTCTATTTTGAAGAGAAATTAAATTAAAATGTTTTCTGGCCATATAATAAAAACTGACGTTATCATCTAAGACAGAGAAATTACCTTTGAAGCTTAAATATTTCAGCAATTTATTCTGTATTCTTTCGATTCTTTCTATGTAAACTTTGTACTGTGGATTCCAAATGACCGAAGCGAAATTCAATCGACTAAAAACATAAGCATAGTATATACTCAGAACCGACCTGATGCCCCCAAAGACCCTACAACTCCTAAACAAAAATCCCAACATTCTACTCGCGGAATTGACAATACCATCAATATGGAATGCGAAAGTTAATTTCCCATCCAGAACAACGCCTAAATCCCTGATGTTATCATCTCTCTCCAATGTCGCCTGATCAATGCCATAGTAAAACAGAATTGGAGCCTTATTACGTGTAAATGTAATTGTCCTACATTTAGAAATATTCAAAAATAAATTCCTTGTACGACAAAACTCCGAGAATTTTTCCAACTCTCCTTGTACGATCTTACAATCCTCGATAGACCTAATGGTGTAAAAAATTTTTAAATCGTCCGCATAAAGGAGCACTTTACATCTCTGAAAGGCGGAAATAATATCATTGATATAGATCAAGAAAAATAAGGACCCAAGGTGGGAGCCTTGAGGCACACCAGATGGACATGTGAACTCATCTGACCTACATCCTTCCACAGAAATGTACTGCACCCTACCAGTCATGTATGATTCGCACCAGCGCAAAAGACTACCCCCCACACCGACCCCAGAAAGACGATGACTGAGGATTCTATGCGAAATTTTATCAAATGCTTTACTGAAGTCGGTGTATACAGCGTCAACCTGCACCCGCTTGTCCATCGCCTCTTCCAAATAGGTCACAAACAATAAAAGGTTAGTCTCTATGGACTTGCCCTTTAAAAATCCGTGCTGTTCCGGAATGATCTGATTTTTCACCAAATTATATAAATGATCGTAAACAAGTTTTTCAAAAAGCTTAGAAAAAGCACACAATTTACTGATGGGGCGGTAGTTTTCAACAACAGATTTATCACCTCCTTTGAAGACTGGGACAACAGACGCAATCTTCCAGCGCTGAGGATATTTCCCAATGCGGAGGGATAGGTTGAAGATATGCTCAAGTGGAAGGCATAAAGCAGGACAATGGCGTACAAAATATGGTGGAATGCCATCCGATCCGGCACCCTTACTTTGATTCAGAGACCTTATAGATTTCTCGATTTCCCTAGCAGTTATGACAATTTTAGAGAGGTACGCAGGTGAATCAGTTACAGTAGAAACTAAATTATTCGTCGAGTTTAATGGATCAACAAAAACACTATGGAAGTACTGAGCAAAACTCCCACAAATTTCCTGCTTACCCGTACTAACTTCATCCTTGTATACCATTGAAGAGGGAAGTCCACTATTTTTACTCTTGACTGATGCAACATTGAAAAAAAGCTTAGGATTATTGGTCAGCTCGCTTTCAACGAATTTAATATAGTTGGAATAATCACATTTGATCATGATCTTTGACAATGCTCTGAGACGCCGAAACTCAAGTAAATCTCTTGTGTTATTATAGATTTTCAATTTTTTATGAATTTTGTTTTTCTTTTTCACCAATTTAATGGTCTGTTTAGAAAAATATGATGGAAACCTAGAGTTGATGTGCTTTTTAGGAACAAATTCCTCGATAAGACCATCAACTATGCCATAAAATAAGTTCAGATCAGTGTCAACGTCACCACCACAAAGCAATTCAGACCATGGTACGGAAGACAGTTCATTGTTTATGCTATCGTAATTGCCTTTTCTAAAATTGTAGGTACAAGTGCTTGATTTTGTGAGATATTTGATATTTAATTTTAGCATAAATTCCAATGAAGGATGATGTGTGTCTTCTCCCACCAATGGACAGTTACATGAAGTAACCCGAGACAAATGAAACTGATTACATAGGATCAAGTCAAGAATTCTCCGATTTCTGTTAACAACACTATTGAACTGCATCATCTCACATACAGAGAGAGCATCTATGAGATCAGAATATTTTGCCTCTACATTATTTGGTTCAAAATATGAATTATTGGCATCTGGGTTACCTATCCATTTAATGGAGGAACAGTTGAAATCTCCGCACATAATAATCAGATCACGTTCTATATTATTCTTCAGAACACTCAATCTTGAAGAAAAACTAGCACTAGCCACATCATCTCCAGGGGGCAGGTAGACACAGCACAAAAAAATTTTCGTGGAACCAATCGTTATCATAACCCATAGATCCTCGGCATCACTCTGGAATTGGGGAACCAAAGAGGCACCAAGCATATTCTTCACGGCGATTAAAACACCTCCGCCCGTTTTTTTATCACTGATGGTGGTTTCTCGGTCACGGCGGAATACTGAATATACTTCAGTATCGATAAGTTCGGAATCAAACACAGAACTATTTAGCCATGATTCTGTTATGAATATGATGTCATGAGCATTGCAAGAGATATTTCCTTTAAATTCATGAAGTTTAGTTTTTAAACCTCTAACATTCTGATAAAAAATGTGAAGTCCCATCAAGATCAGACAAATCAATATTCACCGCACAAAAGAAAACAATAAAGAAGATGTTAATTCATCTTAGAGATATCAATTTCACTAGATATTTGAATTGTTCTGCTTTTGTCATCCTTGCGTACAAGGATGTTACCATTCTGAACCCAAACGAATTTATACTTTCCTTCTTTAGCTGCATCGCGAACTCTTTTATGCAAAATCTTATTCGCAGTGGTGAGGTGTTCATTGACGAAGAACTTATTGGAAATTCCATCGATACTCAAAGATCGACTATTCGATTGGGCACGTTTATTCTTCGCTTTGGCAAGGAACTCATCTCTATCCAGCTTAGATACAAACTTAACAACAATAGGTTTGTGTTTTAGAGGTACCCTAGTAGGCACTCTTATGATGTTATCGATCTTTTCTCTCTTCGACGAGTGACCAAGATAGTTTCCAATGCTATCAACTATTCGGAATAAGTTTTCATCCTTACTTTCCGGGATATCATGAATTTCAACACTGTTAGATCTCGTATACTGTTCCATGGCATTCAGTTTAAAATTTAGAGAGGTCACCCGATCCTTAAGTTGTTTGTTTTCCGACCTCAAATCTTCCGTAAGCTTTTGCAAACCCTTAAGATTCCTCACCAAGTCCTCGAAATCGGAAATTTTATCAGAACAGAAATCGACGCTCCTCCTCATCTCCCGAATCTCACTCCGCAACAGCTCTAGTTCAGTGTTAACGGAAGAAACGCGACGACCACCGCCAGCACCGTCCTCAGCATCATCTCCGTCATCGTCCCGAGAAAGAGACGCCGCTGCGTCCGCCGCGACTACAGCCCGCGATCGAGTATTGCGACTCGGTGCGGGCGAATCTATACGGCAACCGCCGCAGAGCCATCGACCCCCAGGTAACGTATCGATGATTGATAGTTGCTGTTTATTTACATCGCAACATACGGAATTGGCATGATAATATCGCTCGCAAGTACCACATGGAAGACCTGGGAACTTCTTTGATAGAATTTTAATACAAGAAACGCACTGTTTACTCATTTTTGAGCGAATATTGTCGCAATCAAGACTAGCCCGCAAAAAGTAGAGGTATACAAATTGCCTATAACCTGGTTTCGAAAATTAAATCGGTTGATTTCCACTGATTTTCACCTATTAACTCGGGAGTCAAAAATCGCGATATAACCTCGTGAAACTTGACACACATTGTTCAGGTAGAAAAGAAATTTTCTAGTTGGACGGGTATCTGCCACCATTTCACTGTTGGGTCAAAAATTAACAGTGCTGCGACCTAAAGTGGCGCAAGATCGCAGTTACAAAGCCTACACAGAACACAACTGAACTAATAACTCGCACAAGCTGAAAAAGCTTCTGAGGGATCTTCAAAGAAGATCTAGGAGTATCAGGATAATTATTATAATAATTACAATAATTAGCATCTCTGTCAACTTATTCGATGCATATGATATTCTGAAGGAAAAGGTGATACTGTAATTCTTGGGAGAGGGTTTCTGGAAAAATTAAACCAAGTTGAGGAGTTTTATACGAGATCAAAATTTTTCCACGAGGCCGATTGTCAATCTTCCCTCTGAAGATATAATAGGTTTAGAATCGTGACGACTCTCGAATTTTGTATGGGACTTTAACCGAAGAGTTGAAATTGGAGGTTATATCTCAGTTACATTCCCTCGAACAACAACCGAGAGGTTCCAAGTGCTGGGCCAATATCCAAGTGCCCGGAATTCACATCCAAGTGCTGGGATAAGCCCGTGTCCAAGTGCTGGGATAAGCCCGTATCCAAATGTTGGGATAAGCCCGTGTCCAGAAGCTGGGATAAGCCAATATCGAAGTGTTGGAATAAGCTGGTGTCCAAGTGCTGGGCTGAGCCGGTATTCACATCCAAGTGCTGGATAGGTATTTACGTCCTGAGTGAAAATCCACCTACTGGACAATTATTGGGATCTACGTCTAGAACCTTCCTATTAAGTTGTGGGGTAATTGGGATCGTGTGTTAGCTTGAGGACCGCTAGTAAATTGTATCAGGTAACCAGTGCATTGCACTGGCTTTGTAGTCTTCATTCCATAATTATCTCTAATAATAGTTCATATATTTGACCATTGTGAAATGAAGTGTGAGAAATTCCCCGAGGTGCACCCCACGCATTTGCAGTAATAATAATATCTCTTCAGAATTCGTGTAAGGTCACATTAAAGTATTTAATTTAATTGGTTCATTTATTCTTTTTATTTATTTATCAAATTTCTTTATCAAAACTTTGATAGAGTTATAGGTTTTATAAGTTGACAACGTAAGCCAAGTGTAGGCTGATAAGCGATCAAAGTTTGGTGATTCATTTAATGTTGAGTATTTGATTTGATAAGAGATAACGAGTGACCCTTCTGGCTCTCGATATAAGTTTTATATATTTGTTAAAGTGTTTATCTATTTTTTTCTGATTATATAGTCATTAGTTACTTATGGATAGTTAGGATATTGTTTACTATTAATATTTATTATTATTATATTATCTCTTTTGTGTCATATCGACCAAGGCATTTTTTGTAATAAGCAATCAAAATTGTATTTAGTTAGTACGCAGTTAATTTCCTTCAGATAGGCAGGCATATCTCAACCTGGCACCCATTTTCCCGGTCTGATAAACTCACGCCCATCTTCACTGAGTAATAGTCGCGAGCCTAATTGCTTTGTGGCCGCCTTCCTCAAAGTCTACGTCATATATCTTAATATTTCAATCTTAGATGAAACAACCCAAAATTGTACACTTGTAATATATGTATTTAGACTGTAAATAATCCAATAAAAGTCTAATATATCCCTACTGTTCCCATTGAACTATGCTTATTCTAGAATTTGTATGCTACTTGATTAACGTTAATCAATTACAAAGAAGAATTCAGGAAGGTTTGTTTACATACCACGCAATTCTTTCAGCTATTTTATCTTGAATATTTTTAAGCAGTTCAGTTCTAACCCCGGGGAGCTCTATCATTTTTCTCTTGCGTTATCCCTTCATTAATGTAAGTCAAACAAGTAGTAAAATTAAACAATGTTTGAGCACAACAATATTCGCACTATTCTTCGCCTTCAATTTGTTTTACCAGTTTTTTCACAGTCTCACTCTAATATTTACTGAATACTTCTTGGTCACCAGTGTCTGTCGACTAATGTCTCAAGTGAAATTACTATTTCTGTACTAGGCTCGACTTGCCACAAAGATCATCCACACACGCCGACACTGCTTCATCTTATTTGGTTCCATTTCTGATAAAGTTATCAATATGATCTTTCTTGCGTTTCTTGTTAATTTATATAATGCATTACAATACCTTGAATATTTTAGTCTTAGTGACATAGTAGACTGATTTTCCACTATTTTGCTGTATAAATTATTTCTTCCATTTATTACTGTTTTATAACCTTCAAAGACCTATCGTGATCTAACACTCTTTTCCTGATTTTCTGTAAAGTAATTTTTTCCTTGCTGTAATTTCCACTTCAAAGTGATTGGTTATTATTTATTTATTCATTTATTATCTTTAGAAAACACTGTGAGAAGGGATCATTTTTCCAAATGAGATTGTGCCAGTTAATGAGTTTCAAATCAGTTTTGGGTTCAGTAATTTATATACGTTCAATAGCCGCCAGCTCTTTTTCGGTACATTCTCAAAATCAGAGCACATATAAAGTTGCATAATGATCAAACACTTCCACTAGAAGGCCTGGAAGAACTCAATATATTTATATAGTGCTGGACATTTTCATTGTTCGCTAGACATTTTGTGTTCAATATCGCCCGTTATGATATGATGATCGTATGTTCTAGATTTTTTGATGTAATCAAGGAAATTCATTGATACTCTTTGTAAATTGACATACCTGAGGCGAATAATATATTCCTGCGATTTTAACCGTTATATTCACGAGCTTAAAATCTAGTTCTACAACAGTCACTTCTCTAACATATATTATTTTATGCTAACACAGATAATAGCACTTGTTGTTCCTGTTGCTGTATACACATGTATATCCTCGAATCCTAATAAGATCCAAATCCGGGGTGAAAGTTTCCGTTAACACAATAACCTGGAAGCTCTCAGAATATTCACCCAGTAATATTTTAATTCATCATTTATTTTTGGGATACACTATTTATTATCGTGTATCATTTATATATAATTTTGCCATCCACACAATTATTCAAATAAGCCATGTTATGTTTCATTTCAGTATTTTCGTCTGTCTTTCATAAAATTTTTGAAATGGGGTGCCATTGTAAGTATTGGGGTGGCAATAAATATTATTGTTGCAGCTCAAATTGTAGCCTAACTTCAGGTTTGTCGTTAATATGTAACAGACTGTTGTGTCCCTGACCGCAACTCTTGCAACTTTCTGAATTGCACGAATCTACTCGATGATTAGGTTTGAGACAATTGAAGCGTAATATCAAACGTTTTACTTTATTTCTGCTAATTGCATAATTGGCAGTTTTGTTTGCTGAATTTATTGTTTGTTTCCAATGTTCTGAACCCTTGTTTGAAATTTCGTGTCTCATCATTTTTTGATTTAACTTCATTTGTTGAGTAAAATGTCAATCCTTCTAACAAGGTGCACCTATCGTTGATAAATTTCGTAATGGTTGTCAGTCTTGATGTGACGTTAACCGATTCCCATGCATTTCTTGTTTGAAAATCTAACTTTTCACACAACCAGTGAATGAGTAATAAATCCGAATTATCAAGTGGATGTTTGAAACTATCTGAAACCCAAAGCATGCATTTGACATCATTCAACAATTTCCGCAACAAATAGGAGGATTCTTTTAGAATCGATGCTAACTGGAACAAGGAGCGAGCATGACTGTTAACGATTAATTCGTTATTTTGGTATCTTTCTTTAAGTAATTGCTATGCTAATATGTACTCGTTTGAAACCTCTAATGAGTGAATCACTGCCTCTACGTCCTTCCTCAAGCAAGAATTCAAGTTATAATTTTTTTTTCATTACTCAGTCTCATTGTTGCCAATGAGCGATGAAAAATTATCATTGAATTCTAACTACTGATTAACATCTCCTAAAAAAATAGGAAGATGAATTCGAGGCAAATTGATAAAATTACATTGCGAATTTTCATATTTAATTTGGGTCATTGATCCTTGCATTCGTCCGGACGTTTCTTACATATCAGCTGCAGTAAAGGTTAAATAGAAATACAGCTCTTTTAATTCTTTCAACTCTGCATTATATTTGTCTATCTTACTTGGATCTAACAAAATATGTTTTGTATGGAGGATACTGAATTCATTCAAAGTATCTTGAATTCTAGCGAGTCTCCTTTGCAACTGATTAATTCGACTACTGTCTTGTACCAATTTACCCAAGAATGCCTGAAATCTCGATATTTGAGAGAACAAAACATCCTCAGCTAAAAGATAGTCCTTTAATTCACTCACGATTTTCAAAATGTTAAATTAAAGCTTGCTTAGAAAAAGCTGACCGGACCTTTGATATTATTGCTCTACTCTTGGAATTTCGGTAGATTTTCCACTATGACCCACGTGTATATTGATTTTTGATGAAATATGCTTCTTGTTTGGTTCGAATCTTCTGTGGACTCACGTGTGTTGATACTTGATGAAATCGTGTTTCTATTCTTCTGTTTGAATTGAATAATTTGTAGACCCGTTTATAAATACCATATGTGTTGTCGTAAATATCTACTTAGGGGTTTCCAAATTCCTACATTCTTCTGGTTACAAATCGGCGTTGAGTGGACTGTAAATATCTGCTTACTGGATTCAATCTGGTTAGAGTTGACCAAATGTGGAGTTGTCTCATAATTTTTTATTATAAAACACTTGGGTTATAACACTGATTTATTTTGTTTATATGATATAATTTGCAGGTTATGGAATTTTGGGGTTATGTTCTGAGACTAAATATACAATATCAGAGAGAGAGGAATAAACAGAAACTCTCTGTGGGGATGTTAATTTTGTCATATAATATTCTACATATATTCTTCTGCCATTCCATGAGATTTCTTACGTGGCCTCTGTTCAAAATATAATTTTTATATGAAACAATAACAAATTGCGAACTGCAAACGTAACTGGATAGTCAGAAGGCGACTTCATACTGCTGGATCATCTTCTCAAACTAGGGCTACTGCACCGCCGCTTTAACGTGATCACTGGATTGCAAGGATGAAATTTACAGTAGACCACTTACCTTGGAACATAAAGAATTGTAGTTGCGTATTTTTTTCCGATGAATCGCGATTTGGTTTTTTGGGCTCAGACAGACGTGCGCTAACAAGACAAAGGGTATTCTCAAAGTTCACTGCCGAGCGACTTCAATTTGGTGGAGACAAAAACAGATTTCTGAAAACTAAATATGAACTAACATCTGTTTTCACATTTTTAGTTTCAAATCGATCTTCCACGAAGTAGACTTCGTACACAAAATAGACTCAAATCCATTAAGTATCATATTATATATATATATATATATATATATATATATATTGTTATGGTATTAATAACTAAAATTTTTAATTTGCTTTTACCACAATTTTAGTGGGGTCCATTTTGATATGGTTTGAATATATAATTTCAGTATGAATACTAGTTAGATCACCCTTGTATGTATTTGCTTGTATTCTAGGTTGCCAGCTAGCTCTCAAGATTATAATTTTGAATAATTGTATAATTTTTTAAATTTAAATATTATCAATTTGATTTGATCTTTTAGGGAGGGTTCAATTTGAATTTTTAAAAGGTTGAATTATATAATAACATAAATTATATGGAAGTAATTTGAAATATAATCAGTGATTAATAATCCATATTATAATTCTATGTTCTAACCTAACCCTATCTAAATATTATAACGTAATTATATCATAAACAAGCAATGATTTGTTTTGGAATTTTAAATTGGGAAATTTTATATAAATCAACTAATTTCTACCTTTGGTATGTTTAATTTTCCATTGATAAAGTTCCTTTGATGTTGACTTTGCTCTATTTCAGGATTTTGTTTCATTTCCTGTCGAATATTTGCGGCATGTTTGGATCTCCCAGCTCACTTAGTTGATTGCTTCTTATGGATCTAAATTGATGTATTCTTGATTGTTATTGAGGATGTTTCCATTCACAATACTCATGTAACGTATTTTCTGGATTCAATTTCAACTCACAATAACGAAATAATCTTCTTTTTTTAGATGATGATACTTTTTTGGAACTTTTTTTTAATTATGGACCGACATGGACACTAATCTGAATACTTGGAATTTGATTCAATTTTTCTGTGTCTGTCCTATTTATAGTTTTCACGAAAAATTTAATTTCAAAGCTTACTAGCTTCTGTCAAAATTATTGAAAAATGATGCTTTCGATGATTTTACAAAACTTACAATATTTCTTGGTTTGAAATTACTGTTGAAAATTAGCCTATTTTTTAAACTACATTTTGATGTATGTTTCATGTTGAACAAAACAGTGAAAGTCTTGCTTTTCATCCGTACAGCATTTCAAATGTCAAAATTTAACAAAGTTTAACATCTAATGCTTATAACTTATTAATTACTTAATTTTACTTATGAAATTGATTAAATTTCTTTAGCTTAGATGCTATTATAATACTATTCATGCCTGAAGATCTTGCAGGATATCACTTACATTGATCACTTGAAAATATCTGACTTAGATGTTAACTCTCATTGAAATAATTGAATTTTTATCAAATTTGTTCTATTTACATCATTCTTGTGAGTTATCTTCAAATTAGCTTGTTCTTTATCAATAATTCCACTTAAGTTTATATATAATACATGATAGTAACAAATCTTTTCAACAATTTCTTCACCAATTTTTAAACTAGATATCTAAATTCAAATTACTTCTATTTCTTGCAACTTTGGCTGTTTTTAAATTGAATAATTGTGTATTGAAATCTCCCTGTGAATTTTATTCATAAACTGTCAACAAGATTACTGATTTTTGATTATCGTTCAAAGAATTTTCACTCGACTAATCGTTATGTACTCTGAATATGTTTTTTTTTCATAATATGAGCTTGTAAGTATTTTTATGAATTTAGTTATTAATATTTCTATCAGAATGGATATTATTTAATTAATTTTGGTCTGGTTACACTCTAACGAGTCAACTTATATATAACGGTAAGTCTTTTCCTTAATATATTTGTGTATTTATTTATTTTAACTGTAAATTCCATGACAATATATGTATATATATATTTATGTTTTTGGAAAAAAATTAAATTCTTCTGTGTCTTGTGACACATTAGTTGGTAACGTTGAAATTAAATTCCATAGTTCGGTATATACCTTTCGTCCAGTTCTCGGTGAGGAAGTGATTGATATAATAAAATCCTTCAACAACAAGGAGAGTACTGATGTTGATCTGTTAGTATTTTAAAATCAACTGCCAATATTATAGGTGACCATTTAGCTCATATTGTAAATTTATCAGTAAGCTCTGGAAAATTTCCTTATTTGCTGGAGATGGCTTCGCTTATACCAGTTGCTTAAAAGGAGGATTATCTCAATGAAATAAATAAACGATAGGCCAATTACAATTTTGTGTATATTTTCAAAAGTTTTTTTTGGTATCTTTTCTGACAAAATTTAGAATTATAACAGACTGTCAGCACGGTTTTAGATACGGAAGGTCAACTGAAACAGCGGCAGTGTCGTTTATGAATTTCGTTTACGGAAAATTAGATGAAGGACTAGCTGTTGCTGGTCTACATTTCGATTTGACCCGTGCTTTTGACGTACTTTCCCATAAGTTTATTATGGATAAGTTGTACAGTATTGGTTTTCGCGGAGTTTTCCTGGAGTGGATTATGTCTTTCTTGACTGATCGTGATATTTCTGTAAAGGTTGACAACTGTTGGTCTACAAAATGTTGGGGTTCCGCAGCGCTCCGTGCTGGGACCGCTTCTGTTCCTCCTCTTAATCAATGATTTACCAGAGTATATTAATCCTGAACATTTGATTATGTTGGCTGATGATACGTCCATCGCGGTCTCAGCGGGGAGCTTTCTGGAACTCACTGCAATATGTGAGTCATTGACTTTCAGTTTGTCGGATTGGTAGAGATCAGATGCGCTACTTTTAAATGTTGAATAAACCGAATGTTCATATATTTCTAACAGGAATGTTTATAAAAAACTACCAATTATCACTTGTTCAGGTAGACAAATTACTTCGACGGACTCCAAAAACTTTGTGGGTATTCATTTGGACAATTTATTGAAATGGAGTTATCATGTTGAGTCAGCCAGTAAGAGGTTGTAGCTCCTTTTATGCAATCAATAAGATTAAGGAATTACCACCAATAGAATCTGCCATGAATGTTTATTATAGTATAGATTTCAGTTTTTTGAATTATAATGTTTTATTGTGGGGAAACTCCAGTTAGGCTCAAAGCGTTTTTATAATGCCAAATCATAAGAATGATATGTATTTATTCGAGGTTGTCTACAGTAGGTTATACATGTTGTCGAAATTTATCAGGTAACAAAAGCAACAAGTTGGATCTACTCGAATATCTGGAGATCTCGTCGGCCCATAAAAAACATTTGGCAATAACAAACGATCAGTTGGAATTTCATCTATCTCCATTACTGACATCTGTTAATAATTAGTTCCTTTGTAAAATAAGCAAATATCGTCAACATGTATAACTTACTGTTAACAACCTCAAATAAAAACACCCTGTCACCTCCATCTACTGTTCGAAATATATAAAATGTAAAGTTAAGTGAATTCTTCTTAATTTTGAAAATAGGTTGAAACCCGCCCGTTCGGGCGGGAGGTGAAAATACTAATTTCCGAACGATAAGACCTAGGAACTTGAAAATTTCAGGGCATGTTTGGAATTATCTTGAAAAATTAACACAGTCGGCTCAATCGTTCCTGAGTTTTTTTTTGTTGTAAACTCTTCCATAAGTATGTGAACGTTATAATAAGGATCAATACAAAAAACACATTTTTGTCAAAAAAGTGTGTTTTTTTGTATTTATCCTTATTATAACGTTACTGAGTTATTTCCATTTGAAAAGTAATTTTTCAAGTATTTTCGAAAGTACAAATTTGATCGACTTCAAACTCAGTTTTCAGATGTGGAATAATCTCACAAAGACTCAGGTATAATTTCTTGAAAATAAATAAGGAAAATTCTTACATTTTTTTTTGTTATTTGATTTCAGTATGAAGTATGAAAGGTATAGTCTTTTCTGACCTTTCTTGCCAATATGGAGATCGAGAAAGAGATGGGAGGCTTCTTATCATGTATTTTCACTAGATTTTCCGTTTTTCAGGAGAAAAGTTCAAAAACTGAAAAAATTGCGTTTCTTTAAATTTTGGATGAGAGGACCACAAATTTCTATGTTTTTATTCATTTACTTTAGGTCTTTAAAAGAAGGAGATTCGAAATTTTCAAGGAAAATGAACTATTGAATAAGCACGCAAAGGCTTTTGATTTCACGTCAATGCCTTGCAGCATTTTTTGATCAAATGATGAACTAATAAAATTAAAAAAAAATTTGATTTAAAAATTTCACATATTAAAGTCCTCGCTCCCAGCAACACCGCGTCATCCGCATAACACAGTATGTTTACTTCCTCTCCTCCTATCCTGTAGCCCCGGAGTCTGCGTACCTTCCGTATAAGCTCATCCATTATTATGTTGAATAGGAGAGGGCTTACATCAGTTTACTGGAATGGCGAAAATATTAAGCATGAAAATATCTACAGCCAAAACTTAGTGTATGACAACATCGAAAACGCCTATTAGATGCAAACTTGAAGTGGAAGGGAGAATTATTCTGCAGGAAACCTTGGCATAGAACTTTCGGGATACGGCGATGTTGAAGAAGAGGTAAGAGAGCAAACAACAAAAGCCTCAAGAGCAGCTGGTTGTTTGAACGACAGAATTTGGCGCAATAAAAATTTAAGAACTGAAACGAGAACCAGATTCTACAAAACGACCTATTATGACATACTGTGCGGAAACAAGACCAGATACTGCTAAAACCTAACGATTGCTAGAGACAACAGAAATGAGGTTGCTTAGGAGAATTGCCAGAAAAACACTTCTCGACAGGGAAACATGTGAAAGGAAGAACCTGTAAAGCGGAAAACATCAATAAATGTTCACTAAAAAGAAAGATTGAATAGAACTCCCACATAGAGACAATGAGCGATTCAAGAATTTTCAGAATAGTATGTGACAAAATCCCACTAGGCCACAGAGATCAAGGAAGGCCTAGGAAAACATGGAGCGACCACCTGAGCGTACTGTATGCAAGGGGAGGAAGAATGAGGAGGCGACCTTGCCTAATATGTAGACGGAAGAAGAAGAAGACATATTGAAGTAAAATTTGCTTTTATTCATGTTTCAACAAATATGAATCTATAAGATTGTTCGGAAGGTAATTCCGTTTTTTTCCGACAGAGGATTTAATTGTATTTTTTCAAACCCAAGTTCACACTTAATCCGCATAACCATTATATGTTTTGAGAACTGATATAGCAAGGCTTGAGTGTGAAAAAGTTCAATTAATTCTACGCAGTAGCTTTTCATTGATGCCCTTTCAAATATGGAGAGCAATAATCAGTATTTTCGTCATATTTTGTTTTTTTACTATACAAAAGGTAAAAATGCTGTTCAAGCCAGAAAGAAATTAACCGATGTGTATGGAAAAGATGTGTTAACAGTACGCCAGTGCAAGAACTGGTTTGCAAAATTTCGATCCGGTAATTTTGATGTCGAGAATGCACATACGTTACGGTAGGCCGGTTAAATTTTATAAAGAAATAATAAAGGATTAGTTGATGCAAATAGGCGAATAACAGCACGTGATATCAGTGAAAGGTTGAATTTATAGAATTCAACTGTATGTGAGAACTTGAAAGGTCTGGATTTAACCTCGAAGCTCGATATATGGGTTCCCCATGCTCTCACGGAGATAAATTTGTGTCGTCGCGTTGACGTTTGTGATTCGCTTCTCAAACGTCATAAAAATTACCCATTTTTGAAACACATCATTACTGGGGACGAAAAATGGGTTGTATATGACAATGTCAAACATAAGAGATCATGGAATAAAAAAGATGAACCGGCTCAAAGCATATGGAAAGTCAATATTCATTAAAAAAGGGTATCCTGTCTGTTTGGTGGTATTTTAGAGAAATCGATTTTTGTTTGTGCATTTACTAGATAACACAACAATTAACAATTAATTCGGAAGTCTACTGTCATGAGCTAGACAAACTGAATGATGAGCTTCAACAGAAAATGCCAGAATTAATCTAATTTTACGATTTTTATGAGAGTGGAATCATGCTTCTACCAGAAAGATGGCAAAGGCTGTTGGACCAGAATTGCCAATATATAATTTGTTAAAATATTTATTCATCATACGAAAATTGTCTTTCGAAGAAAAAAACGAAATTACTCTTCTTCCAATCCAATAAATTACAGTCTTTTGGTTGAATTAATTTGGTGGGATATTAAGCGACCAAACTCCGGAACGTCTGCTGCAATTGACGATATCTGTTCGGATCGAATTGAGTTCCGAACTGTTACACCGATGTAAGTTGCACTGTCCTAAAGCGAAGAACTTTCTGTTACATCATCTCATTGCATTATTTCATATCAGGAATCAATCTGAAGCTCTTAAGGGTGCGGTGTTATAAGGAAGCTTCTAAACTCTTAGTTTCGGGAGGTAAGGCGTTTCCTTACAACTTGCAACCCCTGAACTCATCAGATTGGCAATGGGTTGCAAGTCTGCCAATGACGCCTGTGACCTCGTTTTACATCGGAACATCGGTTTTCGAATGCTTGTCCTCTGCTCTACTTGAAGCCGTCGAGGACGGTAAACTAAGTATTATCGGTATTAGCGGAATTCGGGACAAAGGCCGGGCAGGTCGCCACAAATTATTTGATTTCTCTGCAAATTTGTTGATATCCAATAGGCGTCGATAGATAGAGTATTTATCTTTTCAATAATTAAGATGTATTCTATCAGTTTTCTATAAATTTTATTGATTAAAAAGTTCACATGAAGAAAATTATCACTTCCCAGTTAAGTAATGAACATCTATCCCATGAACTAAAGATAGATAGGGAGAATCTCATTAGCTTTGTTCTGGTTGGAAGTTCCTTATCGTTCGAACATGCGCAGTTAATGATCACTGATATGATCTGGTACTGGTTCAAGATCCGATTGCGCCTGTTGTTAAATGCAATATGTGAACAAATGAATAATACAAATAATTAATTATTAGTGACATTTCAATGATCTGATAACTTGATACATGGCAGTATTCAATGAGATTCACACTTGAATTTGCATTACAGTATGTATGACTCTCCGCCCTCTAACCCGAAAACGATTGAGTGCATGAAAAAATTCGCCTTAATAAATGGTTAAACTAAAATTATTTCATTTATTTAGATTCATAATTATTGTTCCGTCATAAAATGATAAACATCAGGTGCGTAAACGTAATAATGAAAATTTGATTAATTTTGATTTATTGAAGTAAAATAAAGGGTTACACCGCCAAAGTACTAAGTGTTTTTTCTGTTTTTCTCATTTCATAAACAGAATGGTAGTCATTAATTATATCGATGATATTCATTGTAGAATGGATTCAAATTGACATAATTAGTGAAACCAACCAATGTATCTCATTCTACTCATTTTAATGAAACTTGGACGCTTCATTCATACTTTGTGAACTCAATCAGAGTACCATTGAAAAACCTGAAATAGAAACATGTATTTCACTAATAATGTCAATTATGAATAGTTTCTGCCGAGCATTAGCTAAACTAATCCAATCATTGTGATTGCTAACTATGAGATCTGAATGTTTAACTGCACTCGTAATAAGGATTACATATCAGTTCTGTAATTTCCATAAATATTTCTACTTGCCCATATCAAAATGATATGTCATCCAACGAAAATTTGACCTCCCTCAGAATTCAGAAACGAAGAATTTTCGAAGATTTTAAAGAAACAAGTCAACTTCTGTTTTGAGGGGGCGAATTTTTATCATGAGTTTGTTCCGAAAAAAAACACCCCCATGAGGGTGGCATTAACCCTCAACATTTTTTGAACATGGAATAGATTTCGAGTGTTGATTTTATAGTTTTTTCAAACCTAGTTTATAGTTTTTCTAAACTATAAAATCAATAGTCGCGAACAACGGTTTCAACCCCAATATAATAGACAATCTAATTTGACAGAAACTATCTAAAATAGCAATGAGCTAAATTTATCCCATCATAAAAACTGAAGAAAATAAAAAATTTATTTCTTTATCGTACTTCGGTAGCATAAGTCAAAAAATGGCCAATAGTTTTTCAAAATCAGATGTCAATATTGCCTTCAAAACGCAAAACAAATTATCATCGGTACTATTTAACGCAAAGGACCCTACTCCAAACATACACAAATCAGGAGTTTATGAGTTATCTTGTTCTACCTGCAGTAATAAATATATAGGACAAACAGGACGTTCCTTCAAGACGAGATTCAACGAACATAAAATGGGTTTCATGAAAAATAACCGAAATTCTACTTTTGCCACTCATTGTCTAGAAAACGATCATTCCCTTCCCACAATAGATAATCTTAAAATTTTACATGAAGATTCAAAAGGGAAGAAACTCGATTATCTAGAATCTGTTGAAATTTTCAAATTGGTTCACAATAACAATAATGTAAAAATAATGAATGACTGTACGGAGCTATGTAAATCGAAAATATTTGAGATATTTAAAAATTAACATCTGTTTAAAACCTTTTTTAACGAACATAAAATGAATTCAATGAAAAGTAAACAAAAATTCAACTTTTGCCGCTCATTCTTTAGAAAACAGTTTTTCCTTTCGACAAAAGAAAATCTTAAGAAAATTTTACATGTAGATTCAAAATAAAAGGAACTTGATTATTGAAATTTTCAAATTCGTTCACAATAAAAATAATGTAAAAAATAATTACTGACTCTACGGAGTAGAGTTCAAATATTTGAGATATACATTCTGTCAAGAAAGTACCGGGAATTATCGATTCAAATCTGGCGGGGCAATGAGGCAGGTAAAAAATTTTTTCCTAGGTTGGTACCACTGTCCTCAATTACTATGCCAAGCTTGAGCGGGATCTGTCAACTAGTGTGTTTGCAACAGCTGATTAAGTCAGTCGATGTCAGAGTGCGTGCCGATTTTTACCATGGGTGATTACGTTGAGCAAAGAATTTGTTTAAAGTTTTGTGTTGCAAATGAATTTTCGTATGCCGATGCATTGAAAATGTTGCAAAAGGCCTTTGGTGATAATGCTCTATCGAAAACTCGTGCATATCAGTGGTACAGAGCCTTCAAGGACGGTCGTGAAGTGGTCGCCCATCGACGGCTTCGATCGAAGATAACGTCGATAAAATTAAGGAAAGGGTGCTGGAAAACCGTCGTACCAGCTTGAGAAAGATAGCACATGATCTTAAGATATCCCACGAGTCCGCACGTACGATTTTGATTGATATTTTGGGCATGAGAAAGGTGGCCGCACGACTCGTACTGAAAGACCTGAATTTTCTTCAAAAACGTCATCGCGAACGGGTTGCTTCAGACATGCTGGATCGCTGTAATTCCGATTCTACATTCATGGAACGCATTATAACTGGTGATGAGACCTGGGTCTACGAGTACGATATGCAAACAAGCCAGCAATCATCGGAATGGGTGGCAAAAAATGAGCCGAAACCGAAAAAACCACGCCAAAGCCGCTCGAAAATGAAGGTGATGCTCATTGTTTTCTTCGATATCCGTGGCGTGGTGCACTACGAATTCGTTCCAGAGGGTCAGACGGTAAACAAGGAGTATTACCTAGGCGTTATGAAACGTTTGCGTGAGCGTATCCGTAAGAAGCGGCCAAATTTGTGGGCGAACAACTCATGGATTTTGCATGACGATAACGCGCCTTCTCACCGAGCTACGATTGTGACTGACTTTCTCGCCAAAAACTCAACAAACGTGCTTCAGCAACCACCGTATTCGCCGGATTTGGCTCCCTGCGACTTTTTCCTCTTCCCAAAACTGAATTTGCCCCTTCGTGGCACCCGTTTTGAGTCGATTGAAGCCATAAAACAAAATTCGGCGCGAGGGCTAAAGTACATCCCGGAAAGCGCCTATAAAAAATGTTTCGATAATTGGAAGTGCCGTTGGCATTTGAAAATTGAAAATTCCCGGTACTTTCTTGACAGAGAAGTACAACAAAATAATGTAAAAATAATAAATGACTGTACGGAACTATGTAACCCCAAAAATTATCTGAGATATTCAAATGGGTACCTTCTTTGTCGATTGCCGACATTCCGATATCTGTTAGAAGGCCCCCTCTTTTTTAA
Source organism: Megalocaria dilatata (assembly GCA_034642435.1). Lineage (NCBI taxonomy): Eukaryota > Metazoa > Arthropoda > Insecta > Coleoptera > Coccinellidae > Megalocaria > Megalocaria dilatata. The sequence continues at coordinate 57,276,199 of CM067854.1, read as the reverse complement.
CCCGGTTTTTTATCACGTTTCGTTTGTAAACCTCTGTACCACTATTAGGTGTTACCTAGAATCTATTGAAACATTCAAAATATTTATCACTTTTGTTTAAATACGTCTGTACCACTGTTAGGTCTTCAGTTGTCTGATGATGGGATAGTTCATTTCTCGAAACTCGAAACACATGAAAATGTGTAATATATCTTTTTATTGGTAGTAAAACATAGTAATTTCTACAATTTGTTTTAATTATGATCAACTACCAAATAGTAACGGCTGAAACAATTCAGTATCTGGTAAGTTCAATACTACATTTTTTTGTGAAAAGTGAACCAATTTCGAAAATTTTTACTGGGTTGTACATAGAACATAGAAAATTGGAATGAAAAATTACTCATTTCTCATTTTATTCCAATCAAAATGAACTATCACAAAGTAACGGACTACTCCATCCAATATTTTAGAACATAAATAACTTTCAAACTAATTTTAACTGGGTTGTACATGAATAACTTTCAAACCAACCAATACAAGATATCTTTTTCCTATTCAAAAAATGTTGATGGTTGATGGCACCTTCATGGGGGTGGTTTTTCCGGAACAAATTCATGATGGAAATTTGTCCCCCTCAAAACAGAAGTTGACTTGTTCTTCGTTTCTGAGTTCTGGAGGAGGTCAAATTTTCGTTGGGTGAATACGAATATCATTTTGATATGGGCAAGTAGAAGTATTTATGAAAATTATTGAATAACATCAAAATCCTCAGCACGCTATACATTAATAGTTGATTCGTTTTTTTTTAATTTTCGAAAATTCTTCGTTTCTGAGTTCTGAATCAGCTCTAAATGCTCTGGCACCAAAAAGTCTTGGTCCTTTTTCTATTCAATAATAACTTCCAATTAAATACTCCAGATATTCATCCATTAAAAATGAACACTATGCTCTAATAACTAATAAATTACCATGCTCACCTGAAGAAGTCAAAATGTAATTGTCAAAACAATTGTTGTGTAAACAATAAATATTAACGTTTAAAAAGTGTTTCACTTTAAATCATATATCGAATAAGTTAATTCAATAATTTCAGAGAAGAATATGATGATGCAGAAAAAGCCTACTTCACAGCGAAATTGAACTTGCATAGAATGAAAATGAAGCGTGAACGATTGATGTCACAGATGGTCCACTTAGAGAAAGATTTGAGTAAGAAGCAGTGAATAGCTGAAATGACTATGAGATAATACTTATCTGAAAATAAACGAAAATTTCATTCCTAAAGTTTTATTAAGAAAAATTAGTCAATGGTACAAAGGTATTTACAATCAAATTCTCAAGAAACATGACCAACATTGAATAAATTATAAAATATATACATATTTATTTAAAATGGTAAAAATTATATGGCAGTCAAAAATACAACTTACAACAATAACTTCTGACTCTGACTCGTTTTCCTAACAAACTACAGATCTAATTCCTTACTACTAAAAGGAAAATAGGCCAAATTAAATAAGACTTTTAAATGTTAAGGTTAATTCATAAATTAAAATAATGTTGAACTAGAATAGTCTTTGGTTCTTACTGTTCATATCAACTAACATCCCAACATAGATATGATTTATTCGATATGGTTGGAGGATAATATGAAAGAATTTGATTCCGGATTCAAATTGATAACTTGGTTCATTTTTCATTACCAGCGAAAAATATGGGCAAATACTAAAACTATTTTACGATTTTGAAACATGACAATTCAGTTCATTATAAACGGTTGAAATAATATAATAAATATTTGATAGAAATTATGTAAACATTTCATTATTTGTGATCTTCAATAAATTTTATTTTTTATAGTTCCTCAGAGTTATTTCAAACTGGAATATTTTTCATAATTTCGTATAGTAATGAATACAAATTTGATCAATGTTCAATTCTCTCCTATGAGTACTTTCATCAATAATTTCCATTAGCTTGAAATGACTATAATCATCCAATATTAACATCTCATTCTTGCTTTGCTTTTGAATTGTCATAATAATTTAATTATATATTACACCAATACACGAATTATCTGTGTAATTTCTGAACGAGTGTTGGTGAGAAAATTTATATGGAACTGCCCCACTTTCAAGATTTAGGACGTAAGATCAAACTTTTTTGATGTCATCCGATTATTTTCTTATAAAATCAATCTTGGGACACTATGAAGCAAAAAAACATTTCGAATTCTTCATAATTTCTCGAAAATCTTAACCTTTTTTAAAAACACATTTCATCATGATAGATCGAAAAGAATGATGAAATTTTTAATTTGTTAATGGGCAATCGAAAAACTGTAGGAAGTAAAAAAATTTTGTGAACTTCAGTGGACTTCATCCTTGATTCAAAATACGGATTAATTGTCCTTTATTCATAATGATATGTTAGGAGTACAAATAAGTTTCCGCCGTTTTTTAACACAAATTAAATATCCTAATGATTTTAAACGATGTGAGACTGCTTGCTGAGTGACTTCTAATGTTAGAGCAAGTTCTTTTTGTGTTTGAGATGAATCTTCCTCCAATAATTCCTCCAATTCTGCATCCTCGTAAATTTTTGGCCTTCCACTGCGATCTTTGTCTTCTACGTCGAAATCACCGTTTTTAAACTTTTGAAACCACTCTCGACACGTTCTCTCACTCAAAGCAATTGATGCGCCTCAGCAGCAGATTTCTTTAAATTAAAGAAGTAAACTAATATTTCCCGCAAATGACGCTTACTTGGCTCAAATTGTGACATTTTCAACTTATAAAAATTATATTTTACCAATATAAAATCAATGATATTAATAGGTTATGTTGTTCTTGAATGTCCAAACTATTTTTAAGCCGGTTATCATCTGCGAAAGCTAACCGAAACTCCGTGCCGCGTCATCTACAATAAAACGGCGGAAACTTATTTGTACTTCCAATATCTTCGCATGAATTATTTGATAGCAAAGCAAAGTTCAAATGAAAAAAAAAATAATCGTAGAATCGTCCTTACCTCTATAGTCAATGGCCAGGATTATTATTTGGTTCTTTTTATTGTTATTTGAGATTAGCTTTGAGATTTTATATGGGCATGATTACTAAGTAGAAAAATGTGTTGGAAAAAAATTTTTTTTTCAAACGTTTTGAATATCTTGCAGGAGATTCAAGAAAAAAGTCAAAGAAGGATTTTTTTATTTCTTTATAGTTATGATATGGAAGGTCTTGCAGTAGTTTCATTATAATTTTTGAAAGTATTTCTCAGCTTATTGTTTGCTGAAATATGATTGATCAATGGATATCCTTTTCCTAAAAGTGAGAAATCTAATCAGAATATCAACCTAAAGAGACTAAGAAAAAACGAATATTCGATAAATAAATGATAGAATAAATTTCAGAAACCTCAGATCGAGGTCATTCCTATGATGACAAATAATAAAAAATACTTTCTGAAAATTTCATCGACAGAATAAAAGCGCGTATATTTTTGAAAGTATTTCTCAGCTTACTGTTTGCTGAAATATGATTGATCAATGGATATCCTTTTCCTAAAAGTGAGAAATCTAATCAGAATATCAACCTAAAGAGACTAAGAAAAAACGAATATTCGATAAATAAATGATAGAATAAATTTCAGAAACCTCAGATCGAGGTCATTCCTATGATGACAAATAATAAAAAATACTTTCTGAAAATTTCATCGACAGAATAAAAGCGCGTATATTTTTGTTCCCTTGAAATTAAAACACTAAGACATTTTACACAGAGAACAAGTCGTATCGTTAAGATGAGACCCATTGAATGTATCAACATCCTGTGTTGTAGTATTATACTTTCTGAAAATTTCGTCGAATAAAAGGGCGTATATTTTTGTTCCCTCGAAATTAAAACACTCCTACATTTCACATAGAGAACACATTGTATTGGTAAGATGAGACACATTGAATGTATCAACATCCTGTGTTGTAGTATATCGAATATTGGAATGACAATGGAAATTAAAGAAGAAAGTGCTTAATAGTACTTTGGCCGTTCCATTAGCTTTGTACAAGTATATTTACATTGAAACCTAACCCCTTCAAACAATTTTCCATGAAAACAAATATTAAATATTTGTTTCGGCTTCTTGTTTCACTAACAAGCGGTAGAATTATCAACGTCCCGTGAGAAAATATCTCAATTAAAAGTTCCTTTGGCTGATTCAAACTTTTTCCTCGTACGCTTAACATACCTCCCTGTTTTTTACCCTCATCTCGCTGTTGGAGATGGCAATCCACTCGTTCCTCGAGCTATCGAACCATGTTAACCCCAAATTATACCTCCCGTTGAGATTCGCGTGTTGGCAGTGAGAAAACCACCATCCACCTTCGTAATTACTGGCACAGTGGGTGTTCGAAATATCCCTGTCATTGTCGACAGTAGAGAATTCCATGTTGTTCTGGTAATCCAAAGCATCGCTGGCATTTCCGTGGTATTTGTTAACGATGAGTTTAAAACCATTGGAGTAATCCAAAACTTTGAAGTCGTCGTAGTTTGCCTGCCAGTACTTTCCGTAAATGTCCTTCATGTTAATTTGCAGCTTGGAACAGTTGCCGCTGGTTAGATGGTGAATGTTTCGATTGCCAATCCAGTGCTCTCCGGTGGCTGAGCCAAAACCGTTTGAATACTCGTTCCAGTTCTGGTTGAAGTTGACTGAACCGTCGTAACGTTTCTGGACGATGGTCCAGCCATCCTCGCAATTGGCCAGGATTGGTTCTCCATCGCCTGGTGAGATAAGGTAGATGCCGTTGGGGCCGGAAATAGAACTACAGTCGTAGGGTAGTTTATTGATAATATTCTTGTACTCCTTTTCAAACGATCTGAGCTCCTGGACCAGGTGGATGGTGGATTTAGTGGCATTTAAGTCAATGCTGGCTGATTCGGCCTGAAACGGAAATGGCTAATATTAAAATCCCTTAATAGAATAAATAAGATTCATTTCATTCATTCGAAAAATGGATATGGAGTAATTTGAGACAAATTTAGCTACATCTAACGAAAATACATCAATTTATTTACGAAAGAAGAACAACTTCATCCTTTAAATTCCCTTCAGAAATGATAGTCGCTCCCTTAAAAATCTTCATGAAAGTTATGAAGTCATAGACATGTTATGTTAAAACCAAATTCCGTGATACAGCTAAGTTTTATGCGATTTTATCAGAGCTTTATCTGATGAATTCCAATGAAATAACATCACGAATAAATAACATATCTTTTGATTAATCTTCAAAAACTAATCAAGCAGCCCTTCAATGAGATGGACACAGCTTCAAACATATTTGGGAACGATATCATTTTTGTAACACAAAGAACTTAATTTTTTTGATAGAAATACCCTTCTAATGATAGAAAAAAATTTTCTAAATCTCTAACACGTACCACTTTTCAAGAACTCAATGAGACCATTTTACATTAGCAAATAGTCAATTTTATGAGGGGACGGTCAAAATGGATGCATTTTATAACAGGAGAAGTACCTAAATTGTGTTGCTCACAACATAAGATATAGAAGTAAGTCTTCTGTTGACTGTTGTGAGTGGTTCCCTGTGTGTAGATAAGAAAGTGTTTTAAGGACGAAAATGTTGAGACCGGCGTGTTGCAGTTGCAAAATCTCTCCTGACAAATTTTGTTATATTTATGGAGACCCTACTTTTACTCCAGGTCCCGGTTCTGGCGAGCAACATTTAACTGTTCAAAGTGAGTTAAACATTATTTAGTGCGTGATTTTGGGTTATCAAAGAAACAAGTCAGAACTTCTTGGTTCCCGTCTTAAGGAATGGAATTCATTAGGCAGAGCAACTAAAATTACAAATTTCAGAAAGAAAAATGCTCCGTTTTCTGCATTCTACAGTACGGAAAATTCGTTGTGTAGGTGTACTAATATGAATGGTTTAATGCAGGACTTGATATTGACCATTTTCCATCTGAATGGCGTTTATTTATAAATTAGTCTAAAAACAGTTTAAAAGCTGTGTTATTGCATAATGGAAATTTAAAACACTCTATGCCAATTGCCCATTCAGTGACGATGAAAGGAAGTTATGAAAATATGCGCACTATTTTGGATAAAATAAACTACAATACTTATAAATGGCAGATATGTGAAGACTTAAAAGTTATAGGTATTTTAGTGGGACTTCAGGGAGGATTAAAAAAATATTGCTGTGTTCTTTATCTAAGGGACCGTCGTGTAGTAAATCAGCATTATATAACAAAATTTGGCCAGAAAGAGGTTTATTCCAACCGGCATCTCAAAATGTTAAGCTTAGACCTTTTGTAGACAAAAATGTTCTTCTGGTTCCTTTTCACATTAAACTTGGGCTGCTGAGAAACTTTGTGAAGGTTATGAATGAAGATGATGATGGATTCAAATACTTAAAACAAGTCGTTCCCAAGTTGGGTGATGGCAAATTAAAGAAAGGCATTTTTATTGGACAACAAATCAGAAAACTGCTGGACGACGATAATTTTACAGAAAAGCTTACCAGGCAGGAACTCAAAGCATGGAATTAATTCATTTGTTAATGTAGTAAGAGAATTTTTGGGCAACAATATGGATGCGAACTATCAACAGTTAATAACCGAATGACATTAAAAATTCATTTCTTTCATTCACATCATTTTTGGAAGCTTTTAGTAACGAGAGCTGGGTGAAAGATTCCACAAAGATATTAGGACAATGGAAATTGGCTATCAAGGACGATGGGATCCAGCCATGATGGGTGCTGGATTTTGAAGAGAGAGAAGATATGACCCCTCATAAAAGGAAAAATATAATTTAATTCAGTATTTTCTGAAATTTAAGATACGTTTAGTAGGTTTAAAACTAAATAAAGTCAATATATACGGTTGAATATTCTGAAATAATTATTTCCAATACACGTCAGATTTTGTGATATTAAATGTGGTTCTATAAGTGTAACAAGAAAACCTAACGTGTTATAACTTTTATTTCTCATTTTCGTATTTGAATAAGTCCATTCCACCATAATATGCTATTCAGCTTTATGTTACAACCAAAAATTTTTTTTTATCGGCCAGTGATATGTGAAATAGTAAATAATTTTCAATCTTAGCGTTTAGGGTTACTAATGGTCAAGTTGAGTATGTAAGTAAAGACCAAATCAATCAAACATCAATCCAAATATTCAAATAACTGAACTATGTTACTTTTGTTTCAAAATTGAGAGTAAGGAGCTCCGAAAAATTTCATTTATGTACGTAACACATTAGATTTGTGAAGATCAAAACGACCTTGTTGATATATGTGGAAAACTGGGGTGCAAGCTACCAAAAAAGATGAACCATAACTGCACAACATTACTAAAGTGCTGCTTCAGCAGTGCTTTTTCGCGCTAGTTCCAGGGAACAGCGTTTTATCGTTTTCCCTGAATACTACAGACATTCCGTGGTAATTTACAATTTTGAGCCGAAAATACTATTGAACGTCTAGGTTGGATGAAGAAGAATCCGAGGTCAAAAATTATTCTGTCCTTAAACACGCTCTCAAATGGTAAAAGAAACAGCCTTGAAACTTTCAGAAACGATTTGAGGTCTAAACATCCCGTTGAAATTTCTTGGTGAAGAAAGTTAATTCAATAGTTTCGCAATTATTCACGTTTGAAAATTATTCATTATTCTCCGAATATTTTTGAAACTATGGATTCGATCGATCTGAAATTCGGCATTTGAAAGTTTAATGGTAACGTGCATGTTCGTACGAAATTTCGGTAGAATACTATGATTTGAAGTTTCAAAAAAAGTGAGCGGATCAGCGTTGAGAGCTACCTTAAACACTATAACTTTCGAATGGAAAACGATAGAGACTTCAAACATTTGAGGTATATTTGGAACCTGATTATCACGGTTAATTTTGTTATTAGGAAAACTCAACAAAATTGTTTCGCATTAATTCTTATTTGAAATTTCCTCTTATTTTTATTGATATTTTCAAAACTACGAATCCGATTAATCTGGAGCTTGAGAGTTGAACGCTGAAAAAACCATAGCAACAGTCTGACGATTAAGTTTAAATTCAGTTTTCAGATGTAAAATACCGTAACAAAGGATAATGGAGAATTTCGTTAGGGTCATATAATGAGAATATCAAAAAAATATATCTTGTGAGCAGAGCAGCGTTGAGTGAAACCATTTCACGATTTGGTTCAACTGCATTTGAATACAAAAGAATCACAAGAAGTCTAATGAAAAATTCCGTGAGGATCGTGGGTGATCTGAGCAAACGCAAAAAACCTTCTGCTTTTCACTACTTTTATATTTCAGTTATTCATTATTTCCAGAAATTTTCCGAAGAATCAGAATATGAGAATACTAAGGAATATCATATTTCCTTTTTCACATTGAAATACATATTCCATTTGACATTGTACATTCTGTCAAGGAAGTACCGGGAATTATCGATTTAAATCTAGCGGGGCAATGAGGCAGGTAAAAATTTTTTTTCCTAGGTTGGTACCACTGTCCTCAATTACTATGCCAAGCTTGAGTGGGATCTGTCAACTAGTGTGTTTGCAACAGCTGATTAAGTCAGTCGATGTCAGAGTGCGTGCCGATTTTTACTATGGGTGATTACGTTGAGCAAAAAATGTGTTTAAAGTTTTGTGTTGCAAATGAATTTTCGTGTGCCGATGCATTAAAAATGTTGCAAAAGGCCTTTGGTGATAATGCTCTATCGAAAACTCGTGCATATCAGTGGTACAGAGCCTTCAAGGACGGTCGTCAAGTGGTCGCCCATCGACGGCTTCGATCGAAGATAACGTCGATAAAATTAAGGAAAGGGTGCTGGAAAACCGTCGTACCAGCTTGAGAGAGATAGCACATGATCTTAAGATATCCCACAAGTCCGCACGTACGATTTTGTTTGATATTTTGGGCATGAGAAAGGTGGCCTCACGACTCGTACCGAAAGACCTGAATTTTCTTCAAAAACGTCATCGCGAACAGGTTGCTTCAGACATGCTGGATCGCTGTAATTCCGATTCTACATTCATGGAACGCATTATAACTGGTGATGAGACCTGGGTCTACGAGTACGATATGCAAACAAGCCAGCAATCATCGGAATGGGTGGCAAAAAATGAGCTGAAACCGAAAAAATCACGCCAAAGCCGCTCGAAAATGAAGGTGATGCTCATTGTTTTCTTCGATATCCGTGGCGTGGTGCACTACGAATTCGTTCCAGAGGGTCAAACGGTAAACAAGGAGTATTACCTAGGCGTTATGAAACGTTTGCGTGAGCGTATCCGTAAGAAGCGGCCAAATTTGTGGGCGAACAACTCATGGATTTTGCATGACGATAACGCGCCTTCTCACCGAGCTACGATTGTGACTGACTTTCTCGCCAAAAACTCAACAAACGTGCTTCAGCAACCACCGTATTCGCCGGATTTGGCTCCCTGCGACTTTTTCCTCTTCCCAAAACTAAAATTGCCCCTTCGTGGCACCCGTTTTGAGTCGATTGAAGCCATAAAACAAAATTCGGCGCGAGAGCTAAAGTCCATCCCGGAAAGCGCCTATAAAAAATGTTTCGATAATGGGAAGTGCCGTTGGCATAGATGTATTGGAGCAAATGGAGCCTATTTTGAAGGCGACCCAATAGATATTGACGATTAAATGTAAAAATGTTGTTTTAATTGAAAATTCCCGGTACTTTCTTGACAGAGTAGCATATTATCATCTTTCATCTCGCTAAAAAGACCTATAATTTCACATGTCATAATTGATCACAATTTCTTCAGATTTTCTATACAGGAATATGAGTTATGAAAAAATCTCGATTCAACAATCTAGTACCTCTAAACCGAATAATATCCGACACTTTTTAAACACATGTTTTCCCTATTCTGGACGAAATTCTATTTGAAAATGAATAATTGGACGTACACCCTACTGACACTTTTTCTCTCTGTTCAACTCACCTTCAAGATGTGGTCGTGAAGTTTCGAATTCTGCAAACTATTTGATCTGATTAAATTCAGAACTCTGGCGTCGACTTCCTTTAAAAACCTGTGATCTTCGGCGCCCCTATCTTGCAGATTAGAAACGCTCACTCCAATCGCCTTCATGGAACTCCTGGAGTTCGACATTTCCTCCTTGAGTTGACTCAATTCTGCTTTCACCTCGTTTACTTGCACCTCAACCTTAGATATCTCCTTACGGACGTCCGGAAAGCTATTGTCCACCTTGAATTCGATACTTTCGACATTTTCCAACAATTCGAGCATGGATAAATGCAACTTATCGAAGTCTGTCATTTGTCTGGTTAAGTTGGCGATGTTTTCCGAATTTTCATTCAATTGACTCGTCAAGTTGGCCAGACGTTCATCGGGGTTTTCCTTGATCTGGTGTACCCTGTTGCTTTCGACGTAGTTTTCGATTTCGTTTCCATTTATCCTGTCGAATGTGTTCAAGGAGGCTTTTGAATCTTTCTCGAGAATTCGCATATCCTGCTCAAGTCTGGATAACTTAGTTTTAATATGTTGGGTTTCTTTGAAAAGAGCTTTCGATGATTTTTCCAGTTGGAGGATGTGTTTTTTTAGGATTCTTTGATGTCGGTAGGGACGATCTTGTGTGATTGGATGGCTTTCTTCGTTGTCACGGAGATTCTGTAGGGTTCTCAGGTTCTGGGCAGATTCCAATTGCATCGCTTTAATCTGGAATAAAAACCATTATATGAATTTTATGCATAAATTCGCAATCTCATATCGAAAGTTAATTAATGATTTAGCCTTTTTTTTATTTTCTACAAAATTGAGTTGTGATTCTGAGTAAAACTAGAGAGTAGACAATGCTCAAAAATGTTTATATATAGTACAGGTTTCATAACATAACATGGAGGGGATGAAGGAAGTTTCTCATTTCTTTGGGAATTCCAAAAAAGATTCAATAGAGGGGATCTGCTTAATTCCGTTCGGTCATTTAATAAAATTTGTTTTTTATGATACCCATTAATTTCTAACCTTTCTAATAGGTTTAGTCCGAGACATTTGTTTTCAAGGTGTAAAAATTCAAAATTATTATCAAAAGTAAGGAATTAAGGAATTCAACTTACGCAGAACACATATTGGACATATTTTTTATAGTAATTTTGAAATTTTACACATTGAAAACAAAAATCTCCAATATGCAATGGATTCTCACGAAATAAAAGACATCGTCAATATTATCTGAAGGAGCTGCTCATCGTGTGAAGCAATAATATTCGATGCAAAGTCACACAATATAGGACAAAACCCAAAGGTGAATTTCACGGGGCAAAAGTCTTGTAAACACATTAAAACAGGGGTTAAACAAATGATATCTCTATCCAGGTTTGATCAACCTTATTACATGGAATTAAATTGAATTATCGGGTAGCAATAACAAACTAATCAGTCTATGGAACGAATGTGAACACCATTTTCCATTTCATTAGTATTTCAAATGACCAGGTGTATTACTTAATTACATGGCGATTTCCGAACGCTGAAAGCGTAGTAATCACAAATATTTGCAATAACCCAACACGTCGTAAATATTCAATTGGAATTTACTCCTCTGCAGCGACCACATTTGCGGTTTGTAACTTGCAAATTGATCCAAGTATTGTAATTAACGTTGATTGATTATTCAACCGTCTGGAAACCAATACACAAATGTTGAACCCTGTTTGTATATTCGGAAATTTCATCCATTGAGTTCAACCCCGGGCCCAAGATTGTTTCAGTCAGCTGTGTCATGATGCACTAATAAATACTAAATCTGGTGTATGCATGAACCTCTTTGTCTAGTAATATAGGAAGTGATCTTCCTTCTCGAGTTGAATACATTATTAAACAAGTTTGAAATTAAGAAGTACTTGGGGGAAAATTGAATTTGAAACTAGAATAATCTTGAAATTTTAGAACTAACAATTAGCCTTTGATTTTGGATAGTATAAGGGGGAGGGAGATTTGATAGAGAAATTTCCATATACGTAATAGCTACTTTAATATATAGTGAATGGAATGGCTTCAACATACTTCTTTATGAACCAAATATTGATTGATAATTTTCTGCAAACAATATTATATGGTTTATCGCTAAAAAAAATGTTTCTGGATTCCAAATCTTTTTTCATTCAAATTTAAGCAATATTGGCAGCCCTGATTACTTCTGAAGTGAAAGATATCAACGAAATATCAAATCATGAAATTTTATTTTACTGAATACGTATGGAAATTGCAAATACATCAACATAAAATAAAAACATAATTGGGGTTTGGATATGCTCGACTATGTCTGCAGAAGCTCACAGTGTTAATGAAATTTTCAGTAATAGTTTGGTATAATCGGCATCTCATTCATTCATAATATAATAAACTCAATTTCTTTCTTGTTATTCATTGAGGACAGCTCTATCTGTCTGTAATTACATTCATCGTACTGGGAGAAATTGGGACATCTTGTTTATGAAACATATCTTCAAAGTTGTGCTATTAAATTAGTTCGATTAAAGTTAATTATCAACCACCTCAAAAGATAACAGCATTTGCCAGAATCAGTTGGGTTTTCACAGGGCCGGTTGCTGGCTGGCAGTGAAGGTGAGTTACTGTTCGAATGTATTGGGTACATGAAGATACATTTGGTCCAATTATTGGCTGTCAGTAACTTCCCATTAGCTACTTCAAAATATTTCGATTCCACCGCCTATTGACCTTCTGCCAATCTTACCAGGACAGCTTCTAGGCTGAGACTCGCTCCATGTGAACTCAACAAGACAATGAACGGTCAGTGCAGAGAGACAATCTACGCTTTGGTAGTGTCGGATTTTTCAGAACTTGATTTGCGTATTCGAAAATAGGAACGCCCAGGCGTTGAAGTGATAACTGAAATTTTTCAACAAATGTCCAATAAGAGCAGTTAGGCTACTAGGCGAATATTTTCATGAATTAAAACGCGTTGATCATCCATTTCGGTGGTCTGGCTTCGTAAAAACGCAATTTGTCAGAAACATAAAGGCCAGCATTAGTAGTACTGTTAATGTCTTGTGCTGTCTCCTGTACAGGCTACTAGTGAGAACATCTTAGGAAAGTGACAGTACATGTAGCTAGCAAAATGAACAGTTTCTGACCACTGGGACGGTAGCTACTGAGCCTTTGAAAAGCTTTAATTATTTCAAGCTATTCTCCTATCCAAGATACTAAACGACTTCGAAATTGCACCAAAAAGGATGCATTCTCCTCCTTTAACAATCAACAAGCCATAAATACCAGACACCATGTGAAAATTACACTCGAGGGAAGGAGGAAACTCATCGGTTGCGCATCCTACCCCTCAAACCCCAACCTTATTTATGACGTGTTAAAAGTTCAACGGGAACGCGAACCGACCCTAAGATCTTAAGTATATTTTCTTGTTATTCCCGCATAATTCAGTGCTACTGCCGTAATTATCCGGATGTGGCGGCATCTGTGCGGGAAATTGGGGAAACGATGCCGCATTCAACACGTGGCTCGTAATTCAGAGGAGGCTAGGTTCAGGGCAATGGCGGCAGATGTCTGAACTGCTGGATCCATCGGAAAATATGATTCCGTTCGAAAACTTTTCCAGGGAAATATTGGTCGAGATACGTGGGAAAGTGAAGATCGGCACGTAGCCACGATATCCTTTTGTATTGCGTTGAGATCGACCTTCCAATGGCAAACGTTGGAAATGGGACCGGCCGTACATCAGTTTTGTCAGGGGCACTGAGAAAGCAATTTTCACGGTTTACTGTTTTTGCACGCACGCACCAGGGCGTATTCATTTCGTCCAAATATCTCTAGTTTGCCAATTTTCAGCCTCAAGTGGTTTCACAGAACATTAGACCACCAGATGAAAAAATCGTGATAACATTTTATCGTTCCGTTAGCACTAATTTTCGATAAAACTTACTCAAAATTGTATTTTGAATGTGATCCTAAATGGGACGTATATATTTATGAATGTATCATAATTAATCCATTAGGTACGGTGGAAAATACTCATGCAGATTAACTTCAACTGAGTCAATATGCTTATTATGGAAAAGATTTAAATCCATAAAATTTGTTATCTTCAAGATGCTATAGGAATTTCAAATATTTCATCTTATTTTAAACAATTTAAAGTTTCGCTTCAAGTCTTAATTATTAATTATGACTTGTGGATTTTACAATGCCCATGTCTATTATGATTGTTGTTTATACTGTTCCTAGTTAGACCACATAACAAGCAGAATCAATCTTTTAGTCTGTACATGCTGTTGAAAAAACCACCGATAAAATTCTAACCTTTGTGGAACATCTTCAGCATGCAAAGTTTTTGTACTTGGATACTTCGTTGGATATTCTCGTATTATCCACCTACTTTTCCGAAGTTTTCATTAGAATAACTATATAAAAACATAATATCTGCATATACCTGCGTTGAAGAACAGTGCATTTCTTCATTCAAAACGCACTTCAAGTGTCAAATGAATAACTGAAATAACAGAAGTTTCCATATCAACAGGTACTTACGTTTGCCAGCCTGAACGTGAAAATATATGTTTTCATATGTTTGTATCTTCTGAAGTTGAATTAATCGGTCCTATGTTTGTAGGAAAAGAAATTCAGAAATAGCACAGCTATTATCTGCCAGAGTTTGCCATACAATATATAGAACCTTCTGTATATATCTTACACAAATAATTCGTAAAATCAATTTATAGAATGACGTGGTCATGTCTCCTCAGATCTTATTGTTAACAATTTTATTTAATATTTCCGAAGTTGTGTATTTAAATATATTTTGCTGTTTTTTGTAATGCTCAATTCATCGACACAGAATAGATGAGCTTGCGTTTTCAGCTGAATCTAACGAATAGTATTCAGAACATACTTCTAGTGCATGACGTTTTAAATATGTATTCAAATCGTTATTCTTCATTTAGTTTCTCCATTTCAGTTAACTCGGTTGGATTCCTATATTTGAAGATGACGTAAAAAGTATATTCATAATGGACATATTTCTAAGCCCATTAGCGATTTCTGTGTGTTAGCGGACTTTATCTTTCAATTTGAGCTTGAAAACTCAATCCGCCTTCCGATTTCAGAAATCTTACTTGTTTCTTCTCCGATATTATTATGCTTTAAAAAAACCGAACGAAATGACCGAATTATATTTAACCTCGAATTATACATCTGTAAGTTTGCTGTTATTTTTTAGGAGCATTTTTGTGTGATAATTCATGAAATTTTATGTTGGTGAAATAATAATCACTAAGATAGGTGCGCAAAAAAGAATACTAAAGTAAAATCTCTGCAGTTTTCGATATTTGAACTTGAGTATGCAATATGGTTAGCACAAAAGGAAAAATAAATCAGTTCCAATGTAAGTATTATCCCTATGTTCCCTATTCGTGGATGAATGCCCATTCGATTCTACGGATCCATCTTTGTGATCCAATAAATATCCAGACAGTTGTTGGATTTCTTATCTCGTATTTCGCCTCCTAAGTTTGGTCGTTATCCTAATGGTTTTCTCCAATAAATTTCCTTTGACTCTGAGAAATTACTGCCCTCTTTTATTCAGAATTTGTTCAGTCGAAGAAGACATCATTAACAAGTTTCAGCAGACTCTATTTCGACGCTCTATTTGGATTCTTCGACATTTGGATGTTCGGTAGAGCAAATTCGCCAAATATGTCCGCTCAAATGGAAAATAAGGGTCTTGCCGATCTTCACTCATTTACCGGGATGTTCTGGCGTGAGGAAGAATTAACTTAGATCTATCTTTCAGCATTTAGACATTTCATTAAATTGCCATGATGTCTCAATTTACAACTCATAGTTTTAGCGTACTCAACTGATATTAACAGTAGGGATTATCTCAAAATTTCGGGTCCGTTTTATTTCATCATCTCGAAAATAAAATTCAAAATTGGATGCTTTACATCTTTTATTTCGAAACAACTTCATTTCAAAATAATAATAAGTTGACTAAATTCATTATCTGTTATCACCTTTATACCATACGATCCACGTCGGGAGATTATTCTATCCATTACCCAAATAATTGAAAAATATCTTAGAAAAGGCCTCCCAAACTTTCTCACTGAATCTATAGTGAACTGCTTGGAATTAATAGTGAAATAAAAAAAAACATTTACGTAATATTGAAGCCAATGTACAATTGAAGGATTTTTTTGATGTTCTTATTTTCTATATATCATTTTTATAGTACTAGCGCTTTGTCCTATGTGATTTTTTGCTGATATGGTGATATAATTTTTCGGAAGATCCTAAAATATTTACATGAACAAATAGCCAGAACATTTTTTGAATAGACAAGAGATGAACCGCCCAAACTTAAGAACCTGAGAGTTTTGTTGAATCCGAAAATAAATTTCAAGTTCTGTATTAGGGGGAAAAAATTCGTATGACGACATTTTTCCGAAAAAACCACCTGAGGGTGGCAACAAGCCACAATTTTTTTTAATTGGGGAAGATGACGGATATATTTTAGTTGAAAATTTTTTAGTTTTCTGAACATCCTAGTTGAGATTTTTAAATTCGGTGGTTTTTTCAAGCAATTTGATATTGAACATTATTAGAAGGGTAACTCAAACAGAATCTCAATGAATTCAAATACACCAGATGTGTAAGTAATGATAGGGAACATCCATCAAAAACTCAAATTGTTCTGCCATTAAATAAACAGATTTGAAAATTTCAACTGCGATGTTAGAGAACAGAAAAAACTTATCAACTAAGCCACTTCCAACATCTCCCTACTTAAAAAACGTTGGGGGTTGTTGCCATCCTCAGGTGGATTTTTTCGGAACAATGTTGTCATAGCGACTCTTTCAATCTGTGTAATACAGAACTTGAAAACCATTTTTGGGTTCTTCAAAACTCTTAGGTTTGGGCGGTTCAACTGTCTCTTCAACATCACTTTCTGACGGTAAGTTCAATATGACATTTTTTCGTGAATAATGAGGCCGATTTTGAAAACTATAACTGGATTGTGTACAACTTTCAACCTAACTACTACTCGACATCTCTTCCCTATTCAAAAAATGTTGGGGGTTGGTGGCACATTCATGGGAGTGGTTTTTTCGGAACAAACTCATGATGGAAATTCGTCCCCCTCAAAACAGAAGTTGACCTGTTTTTTGAAATCTTCAAAAATTCTTCGTTTCTGAGTTCTGGGGAATCAATTTTTGTTGGAACATCCTGTATACGATTGAGTTACGGTATGACATCGAGCAGTATTATATTTGAAATAACATAAATAGAGGTTTATATTTGATAGAAGTTATTATATAAAATTATTTGAATATTTTAATATTAGCCTTCTTCATGTTTAATTTCAAAAAATTATATTTAATAATTATAACTTCAGGAATTAAATTAAATTAATGTCATATGAATACCACCTATATCAAATGACATATACAATAGACAATCATTATAAGACATCGAAACGATATAACAAAATCCAATAAATGAAAATTGTTAACCAAAATCCTATAAACTAAATATTTTGAGTAGACAAAAGTTTCTGCTCATCAATCTTATGAAAACAGATATCTCTCAAAAATGTTTAAACATAATCTTAAGAATTTCATCATAAAACTATCAAACAAGTTTGAAGAGAGACTTTGCTCCGTCAGTACTTAACTATATTCATATTCAATAAAATGTAATATCAATCAACAAAAAATATTTTCTCGCCTTTTAACAATTCAGAAAGCTTCTGGTAAATGAATACTGAAAATTTAAATGGAGTGTAATGTTAACTCAAATAAATAATTTTGTGGTTTACCATTGATCTAAAAGATTGAAAGGCAATTTGACGGCCTCTTATAGCACAAGAACCATCTGTATAAAGAATGTTAATGAAACCAAATAATAATATATTATGAATAAATAAGACATGTTTACTCTATATGTCGTTTGATATAGGTGGTACTTAGATGACATTATTTCAATTTAATTCTTGAAGTTATAATCATGAAATATAATTTTCTGAAATTAAATATGTCGAAGGCTAATATAAAAATATTTAAATAATTTTATATACCTTCTACCAAGTATAAACCTCTATTCATTTTATTTTATTCATAATATATAATTATTCGGTTTTCTTAACATTCTTTATACAGATAGTCCTTGTGCTATAACAGAGACCGTTAAATTGCCTTTCAATCTTTTAGATCAATGGTAAACCACAGAATTATTTATTTGAGTTAACATAACGCTAAATTTAAATTTTCAGTATTTGTTGACTAAAAGCTTTCTGAATTGTTGAAAGGTGAGAAAATATTTTTGTTGATTGATGTTATATTTTATTGAATATGCATATAATTGAGTACTGACGAAGCAAAGTCTCTCTTAGAACTTGTTTTTTAGTAATGTTTTTACATATCTTGAGATTTTATAAAAAGTAACTTAGTTAGATATCCAATAATATTGAATATTCTAAGTAAGATAGTTTTATGATGAAATTGTTAAGATTATGTTGAACATTTCTGAAAGATATCTGTTTCATGAGATTTATGAGCAGAAACAAAATTTTGTCTACTCTAAATATTTAATTTATAGGATTTTGTTTAACAATTTTTATTTATGGGATATTGTTATATAATTTGGATGTCTTATAAAGAATGTTTATTTTATATGTCGTTTGATATGTGGTACTTAATGACATTAATTTAATTTATTTCCTAGAGTTATAATTATTGAATATAATTTTTTGAAATTGAATATGTAGAAGGCTAATATTAAAATATTTAAATAATTTTTCAAATATATATAAGTGGGAACTCAATTATTTTCATTATAATATCAGCAGAAACAAATTTGAATTAACAAGATCATGATCATAATGTTGCAACACACGCCATCTAAATGAGAAAGCTGTTTGGATGTGTAGTGGAAGAAGATAAAATAGAATCAGTAAATATACTGAGTTTCGAACATATAAGCTGAAATATCATAGCATGAGAGGTTCTCATCCTATTGCGAAAAGCATCAATTTTGAATACACCGGGAACATACTCGTATTTCCACTTTTAATTAAAGTTTAACAGTAGAATAGTCCCTATATTTATGTAAGAAGCCCTGAATTACTTCCTACTGGTCATTTTTCCGTAACGATCCTGTATCGGAAATACGTCGTCTCTCCAAAGAAATTATTCATATTCCAAAAACGACACTCTGGCAGTTACCTGCACAATTTCCCCGAAACATTCTCCAAGGAAAGAAGCATTGGAAAACCGATACTCTGTACATGCCATAGTTCTACGTTCCAGCATTTCATGTTTAGTTTCGAATTATTATCGTTCTTCGCAAAAAGATGGAAATTTTAACGTGTAACGACGGGAAAAGCGGAAAATTCTCCGGATACTCCGGTTATTTTCTTTTATTCCGAGCATATGATACATCCGGTTCCCCATAACTGAATAATTCAGTGCGGGCCTTATAGGAATAATTTCAGCTGTGCGCTTGGCTAGAATGGAAAAATCGGCGAGGGGTCTTCGGACAGGCTGTTTACCTCTTCAAAATTCCATAAGAGCTTTTCATGCGAACTTTCCGCGTGAGTCATTTTCGTTTATTATTTAACGAATTTTAATCGTTTTCCGAGAGTTCGTTATACATTGCATGTATTATATTATCCAGGGAGGCTTAGAGCATGAAGTTGGGATGCTCGCAGAAAAAACATAGCTGTTTTTAGCGAAACCTTAATATCCCAAATAAATATTTAATGAATTCCCTAAATGAGAGGCCGAGAGTGATAACAGAAGAGAATCTGGATATCAGAACCTGATTGGAAGATAATGAAATGTCGAAGCGAAAACTTCGACTCATTCGCAAAAATTTTTTCCATTCAATTGCCTTTAGCAAAAATATATGTAGGAGTTTTTTAAATAAGAAGTACACATTCTTTTAATTCAATTAAATGAAAATCATTGGGGATTACATTAAACTTTTCATTCAATTCAAAGTCCAAGTGATGTTGAATAATACATGATCCAAATGCTAAACTCGACTTCATCGCCAGGAACGAATGCGCGATTTTTCGGAATTGATCTAGTGTAGCCGTTTCATCAATATTTCAATTCGAATTTTTTGCTGTTATTCATCATAGTCATCAAATTTCCCCAATGAAAAAATCAGCATCTATAACATTTGCCTGGTAAAACTTAAATATCAGATAACTTTCCAAATAAATAACAGATGACGAAATGATAACAGAATGAATAAGTTAAAATAATAAGAAGAGTGATGTTGGACTGACGAAGACCTTATTTGATTTCTAATTAGTTTTTGAGGATGTGCTACATGTTTAGAGAGATTTTTGAAGTAACTTGTAAATGTTCAAATATCTTAGATATTTCAAATGATTTAATTTTGGAGAAGATCTTAAAATTATGTTTTGCGACGAAGATTTAGTTTTCATAAATATAAGATCAGAAACAAGCTTTGGTCTTCTTCATAGATTTATTTATTAATTTTAAATTGACAATTTATATTTGTGGGTTTTTTTTTAATTCCATTTGATATTATATAATGAGTTTTGATTTTATATGTCTACTGAATATAAGCAGTGCTTATAAGAAATCAATTTAAGTCTAAAAGTTTTTGAATAAAATTTTTTGGGATTAAAATTTATAGGAAGATAACCGAATCAATCTGTTTTGATATTTAAAAATTTAATAAATAAGTATTAAGAGACTGGTTTTCTATTGCCGTTTCACATAATCAACAAATATCTTTTCATTATTTTTGAATTATGTTATATTTTACACATTCATCATGATTAACGTGAACTTCAAGTTTTTTTTTAATTATCAAGCTCACATTTCAGTGTTTCAGGGAGCAAGTTGATAAGTTCATAATCCACCTAACAACAGTTCAATAATAATAATTATAAAGTTTCTCATGACAAAATGGAGAAAAAATAAAATTTCTTTGACAAGTTGTGGTTTAACACCTTCGAATTTCTCTTTTTGAGAATAATTCAGTACCTGGGATTATGTCAACAAATGTCTAAAAGAAACGTAGTGAATTTGAGTATTCAATGATTTCTCAATTTCATTGAAAATGGGGTTCGTTGAATTTGATACTTCAAATGAAGTAGAGGCAGACATTTGAATTATGTAATATTCCAAACATAATAGTCAGGAATTGTATTGAAAAATGTTTTTATTTTATATCAAATATTTGATATATTGAAATTATATCGATCTTATCTTTAATTGCTCGTGTTTTTACTTGACGGAAATTTATCCTGGAGTTTATGAACTATTAACTTCCGCCTAATGGTATTTTGTTCACAAAAACTGTTTTATCACACATATAATAGTTATGCAATGCAAAAATATTTTGTAGTGCTGATTTATGGGTTCAACAAATATAGAGCGCCAAGTTGAAATAGAAGAGTGAATAAAAATAGTTTACAATCATTAGAAAATTTCACAATGTTATACAAAAATATTAAGGCAAAGAAATTTGTTTCAGTCTATTTGATCTTTCAATGGAGTTTGATCTTTATTGTATCGATCGATTTTTAGGATTTCCTAACGCCTCATTGTCAACATTTAATATTTTATAATTCAATTACTAAATCAAAGAATTGAAATAATAATTTGAATTGTCAAATATATATTCAAATATATATTCAAATATATATATATATATATATATATATATATATATATATAAAACAAAATTCAACAATATCAATATACAAAATACTCACTTTGAACAGGACATAATTTTAATAACAGTTCAAATATTATTATATGTATAATATATTATATATATATATATATATATATATATAATATAAATAATATTTGAACTGTTATTCAAATTATGTCCTGTTCAAAATGAGTATTTTGTACATGTTTGAATTTTGTTTTTTATGAATATAATATTTTCATGTTGCTCTATCCTTATTAATTACAGGTGAACTTATAAACACTTGACTTCCCGTTTTTTGAAAAAAAAAGACTTCATTCCAGAAAACATGAAATCGTGTGTTGATCAGTTAACCTGTGTGCCAGTATGTACATATTTGACAAACTAGATGTTCACTGTACTAAACGAGCACAATTATTCTAATCAAATCTAATTTATATGTATCTGTTAACATATTACTTCCGTTACTCTTCTAATACATTTAGAAAACCACTTAACTGTTAGGATGAAAAAAGAAATAAATGAATAAAAAACAAAATTTGTCATGTACATATCACTTACTGGAAACAGGATACAATTTTAGCAAAAATTATTGAATATTGAAAGTGAAATTCGCAGATTAAATCTTTAGGAATAAATGGATACAATAAAAAACTCTATTGAACGATCAAATAGATAGTTGATAAACAGTTTTCCACTGCTTAACATTTTTGAAAAACATTTTGGAATTCCCTTATAATCGTAAACTATATTTCTTCACTCCCCTATTTTAAATTGCCATTATTAATTTTTGGTTAACAGAGCTGAGAACATTTTTTGCATTGTATTCTCAGTTTAAATACTCACTTGATAAATTCATGCATGAAACAATAATATTTAGCCAAAATCGATCATTTTGGCGAACCTTTTTTCACTATGAAGTGCAATTTAGCTTCCAATATGAATCATTGAGGGCTTTTATATTATAAATTTGGTGCATTATTTCGAAACAATTCTGATAACGGACAAATTAATTTTTTTTCAATTCCTGCTATACTACGAATGAAAGCAAGAAATAAGTGGAGATGTATATTCAAATTCCAAACAGAAATAATATTATCAAACAGTTTATTATCATGGACTCCCTAAAAATCAAAACACAGACGAAAAAAGCTTACAAAACACAATCACGATGAATTTCAGCATTTTTCCTGATTCATGTCACGCGTTGAATAAACATACATCCTCGCATGTTATTCGTTTCCGTACTTAACTATTTGTTATTCTGTTTTTTTTTTGTTCAAAACGAATAAACACATATCAGACGGAATGGTATTGTGCAGTCGATTCGCATATTCGCTGGAGCAGAGGCCATAAGTACTAATTATTTCAAAATATCCGATTTGTTATTGTTACGTTTCCGGTAAGCGTTCATTATTCCTCCCTATTATTACCATGAGATGACCGTATCGACGTGAAAACTGCGTCCACGTGTAACCCCCTCGAATTTTTCATTCGACCAATATGAGCAAATCATGAATTTTTGCACATAACATCTTCTGTTTCACAAAATAGTTTGATCATTTGAATGAACGACTACGAAACAAAAGTTCTATTGGAAAAAAGAATGAATATCAGGAACGTCAGCCTTGGAAATTGTTGGTACGAAGTCCTAATTTATAGTAAAATCCGGTATGGGGGAGCTGAATCATTTCAATAAACCAATCTGTTCAAAACCTCTGGGAATTGTAAATTGAAAAAGACCCTACTGAAAGGATTCCATTTTGTCCTATATTGACAGCACTTGATGTGTGTGCAAGCTTCCTACCTTTCGTCATCAGATATATGAGATTTTTGTCTTGCAGCCTGGTCGGCAGCTGCAACTTTTTGTGTTGTTACGTGTTTGGGTTTGTATCGTCTATTGCGCTCTCTGCTCATTCGTTTATTTCATTTGTATCCGTTTCGTTTGCTTTACAGTCTTTCCTTACTTTTACTTTTGGTGTCCTGTTTCCGTGTTTTGGTGTTACATTTTGTCTCTCGTATACAGTGTGCGCAGTCCATTCTGATATGTCGAGCATCTTCAGTCTCTCCATTACATGTACATGAGTCATCGGAGTCTCTAAAATAGAATATTTGATGTCTCATATTTCCTGCTTATCATTCAAATAATTTTGTTTGATGTTCTTCAGATTTTCTGTCTAATACTTTAGGTGTGGTATATGGTATCAGTTTCCTATCTATCGTCAGTCCCAAATATTTTGTTGCCTCCCTATTCTATTGTTTCTCTTTCCCTGTTTTAATTGTCGATGGTTTTACGTTAAGTTTGTTGAAGATAACCGATGTCCTCGATGGCTTACAGCACTTGCAGCCGTTTCATATATATCTTCATCTTTGTTTTCATGTATGAGCAGAAACTCATCGTCTGCAAACGCTAAGAAAGTCTCCAGTCTTTCTGTACGTAGTATGTCTATATAACATCTGTTCTCTTCTGCCCATTTGTTCAGTTCATGTTCTTAAACCAACCCTGCATGACCATAGGGTCGTCCAAGGCTCGATCCATGCGGGTAGCCTTTGTTCCATGTATGAGTAGAAACTCATCGCCTGCCAACGTTAGAAAAGTCTCCAGTCTTTCTGTACGTAGTATGTCTATATCACATCTGTTCTTTTCTGCTCATTTGTCCAGTTCATGTTCCTTAACCAATCCTGCATGACCATAGTCATGCGTCCAAGGCACGATCCATGAAGGTAGCCTTTGTTCGTTGTTCCCATCACCGGTCTGCTGTTGATTGTCCTCACGGGCAAGAAGTCCTCACAGAGTCTTCCTCAGCCAATTTCGAACTCGTTATTACCAGTAACGTGTAGTTTCTATGCACTATTGAAAGCGTTCGGCAGATCCACTTCTACCAATAGTTGGCGTTTCTCGTTGTTCTTTTTAATCTAATCAAGGCGGGAAGGAACTTAGTACAATTCACCAGAGACATCCTAAAAGTCTCGTATTCATGAAAATAAGTAACAATTGTAACTATGACGATTATAAACTTCCATCACTTTTTTTGGAAGATATAAGAGATGTAATATTCCTCCGCTCGTTGCTATTAAACCAACAGTAGCTTTGTTGAACTCGAAAGTGAAGACAAAATGTAACAAAATATCTCATCTGCGTTATATATCATGATGCATTAAAGACTAGACATCATAGGAAAACCCCAGAAACAATCATTTTTCAAGTTCTGTATTTAAAAACAGTATTTTCATATATTAATAACTTTACTCACCAAATGTTTCACCCAAACAAAGTCATCAAGATATGTATGACTCAATTTATTTTCAATGTCTACTCCTCTGTAAAGCAAACCGGTGTTAATTCTACGGTCGGTGGGACAAAAATTACTTTGATATAATCCTTTATAACACATAGACCAACATACCGTTGCATATAAAGTAAATGGAAAACCTTTTTTCATAAAAAAATCAGATTTCAACAGTATCACACTACAGAAAGGAATATCCATGAGTAATAAAAGTACAAAATTCATTTCGTTATTATATTCCCATAGAATGGACACGTTCTACTTTTCAAAGCAGATTATTCGGGCAATAATAGAATGGAATAATTTAGTATGAAAATAAGCCACCCATAACGTTTCGTTTCATTTCATGCATTATTTTATGCCGAGCTACGTTAGGATTAAATGTATCGGTAATTTCCAATAAATCTGATTTTTTATAATGAACAGTTGGATTTGGAAACGAATGATTTTCGTTCCAAAAACAGAACTATGTTGTGAATTTTTTCTTTTTAATCAATGAATGTTGTCTTATAAACGATGTCAAAAATTCCGCGAAAAAATAGTTAGTCATTTTTCGAATTTTGTAGGAAGTAGTCCATTACTTAGTGATAGTCCATAAAAAGTAATAAAAAACTAAGAATTTTTCATTTCATTCTATTTTTTTGATAAAATCTTTGAGTAAGGCGCTGTAGTGCTATAGTATAAAATAAAATTGATGTTCAATATTTGTATAACCTAATTTGCTCCAACATAAATAGAGGTTAATACTTGATAGAAGGTATATAAAATTATTTAAATATTTTAATATTAGCCTTCTACATATTTAATTTCAAAAAATTATATTTAATAATTATAACTTCAGGAATTAAATATGCAGAAGGCTAATATTAAAATATTTAAATAATTTTATATACCTTCTATCAAGTATTAACCTCTATCTATTTTATTTTATTCATAATATATAATTATTTGGTTTCCTTTACATTTTTTATACAGATAGTCCTTATGCTATAACGGAGGCCGTTACATCGTCTTTCGATCTTTCAGTCAAGGGTAAACCACAGAATTATTTATTTGTAGTTAATATTACACTCCATTTAAATTTTTCAGTATTCATTTACCAGAAGTTTTCTAAATTGTTGAAGGGTGAGTAAATATTTGTTGTTGATTGATGTTATATTTTATTGAATATGAATTAATTGAGTACTGACGGAGCAAAGTCTCTCTTAAAACTTGTTTTTCAGTAATGTTTTTACATATCTTGAGATTTTATAGAAAGTAACTTAGTTAGATATCCAATAATATTGAATATTCTAAGTAAGATAGTTTTATGATGAAATTCTTAAGATTATGTTAAACATTTTTGAAAGATATTTGTTTTCATAAGATTGATCAGCAGAAACAAAATTTTGTCTACTAAAAAAATTCAATTTATAGGATTTTGGTTAACAATTATTATTTATTGGATTTTTTTATATCATTTGGATGTCTTATAATGACTGTTTATTTTATATGTCGTTCAATATAACTGGTACTTATATGACACTAATTTAATTTAATTCCTGAAGTTTTAATTATTAAATATAATTTTTTAAAATTCAATATGTAGAAGGGTAATATTAAAATATTTGAATAATTTGCTCTATGTGTTTCGAGTTCTATTCAAGAATTTAACCTACTCAAATTTTAAATAATATTTCAAAGCATCTCAAATTGGACAACTTAAGTTCTCATCAATCTTTTTATTATACATGATAAAACACGTGTTCGAATCAATCATTCAAATACAGAATTGAACCGATCTTAATTACAATATCATCACATAAATAATATATTTTTTTGAATCTGCATCGTTTTTTTCCTGTTCATTCTGTTTGTTACCTCTGTTAACCAATGTGAAAAAATATATTAAAATTAAGACTCTTTCTTAATGTTTAACTCATTCAAAATAAATTTCGAACATAGAAGAACAAAATTGTACGATCGAAGACAATAAATTAATTCTTCGGTTAAACGGTTTTCCATTAAATTGCCTCTAAATTTAATACTTTTTCCTCTAACACCAAGAATTAAACACTTCAACGTGAAAATTCAAACAAAAACCTCAACGTTCATCAAAGTAAGTTTACATGGAACTTTGATAGAAATCTTGGCCGAACAAACTTCGACTGAAATTTTTAATCAACGAAATACCAATTAGTGATTTCTTGGGGACCCTCAGTGCACTTTCCTTTCCTATTAGAGGATCGACGAGTTTGAACTTGCTTCCAAATAAAAACAACAGAGACCACCACCAATTTAAGATGTTCTCAGCCGAAGTTATTTCGTTCCTCGGGATTTGTTTATTTTTATTTGGTTATCTACACGATTATCGAAAAGTATCATGTTGATTTTTTAATTTTGTTTATATATCATTTAATTAAATTCTAGATATAAACGGTATTTACGAAGTAATAGGCCTTGAACATCTAATTCGATGCCGTGAAATTTCAAATCTGGTTCTGTTACTTCAAACGCTTTAAATGCTTCGATGGCCATATGTTAAAATCCACAATCGAATTCAGCGTAAAAATAAACGATCGGAAGGTAGTTCACCTACGCCTAATCCGTTATTGTAAGTTTTTTGAAATTCGTGAACTTATTGCAAGATACCCCATATTTATTCAATATTGAACTTATCATGTAGAATATTCAAGCAAAATGAAGCAGAATGATATCTGATAAGAAATCGTCGTTCATTGAAGAATCTAATGTTAATTGATTTAGTGCAGAGGTGTAGAGAAACGAACATTTTTTTAACATTAGTGGGTTACCGAACTTCACATGATTATTTTCATTTTTCCGATGCTGCTGTTTTTAAAGGCTAGCCTTTGTTTCTGTCAGAATCATCAGAATTAAACATTTCAGAAAAAATACCATAATAGAAGTTACAAGACGCCTAATTGAATTACAAAAAAGATACAAGATATCAAAATTGGCCAATACTTTCTATTCCTTGTCGGAGATCAAATCGCTAGTTTATTTATCGCGTCTTAATGTGAATATATTACTCCCGATATTTGGACCAAATATTGAGATCTATTTTACCGATTATTCATTTCAATTTTACCACTTTATGTAAACAATTTTTGTGGAATGATTTATTTTGAAAGCGAAGGTGGTGGAAATATTTGATAGATATTATTATTTTAGATGTTGTACCAGTTCTGTTTGACGCCCTTCTTTTAAGGAGCAAATTTCTGTATTTTTCGAGTTTCGAACTGATAAAGAATCCGAGGACAAAAGTAATTCTATCCAGTCGGTCCGTCCGTAAACACTCTAACTTTCGAACGTATTTGGAGCTTAAATATCTCAGTTGAGTTTATTAATGGTCAAAATCAGTCCAATGGTTTCTCAGTTATCCATCTGAAGTCTTTTTTTATTTTTTCCACAAGTTCTGAATTTACTGATCATCCTACTGAGATGGAATTTGGGATTTAAATGTACAATGGCGGGGTGGATATTTATGACAAAATTTCGCGAGGATCCGTCCGTGCAAACGATTGGAAGTAAAAATGCTAATTCCCGAACGAAAGAACCTAAGGACTTGAAATTTTTAGGCTAGGTTTGACATCTAAATATATCAGTTATGTTCAAAAATTAACCGAACCAACTGAATGGTTTTTCATTTATTCCCATTTAATGAACACAATTTACTCAATGGTTTGTGAGTTATTCCCTTTTGCCAGTCCTTTTGATCATTTGATTAATTTTCCCGAAATTAACTTCAAACAGTTTAAATCATTTGCACACATAGTCGTTCAAAAATTTTACTGTGGAAAAGTGTTTGATTACTTGTTTAACCAGTAAAGTCTGAATCCAAGAAAATCCTGCAATTTCATGAGAAAAGGTCCCTTTTAAGCTTCCGAAAAATATCACACGCGATAACCTGAAGCGATTTACATAACATATAGGCCGTACAATATTATCATGTAATTTACGTTGGGCAGCCTGTTCCCAACCAATTAAGAAGCATCCCTGTAGGCATATCGGTTTTTGTCTGGCTTATCTAGATATTCCCCCGTATTCAAAAGCCGCTAATAAAACGTTACTAACAAATGTGAATTAAACGACGACGTGGGAGTCCATTAAATTATCGCGTAACGATATGAAGTGAGGTTAGGTATGACTCCGTATCTACATAGTTTCGAGACTTCTCGCTGGACGCTAATCGAACCAAAATTTAATTTCATCCATATATTTTAAATGGAATTTTGGGCGATATTTTCTACTCTCTGGGGTACGGGTATTGTTAATTGAGGTTTTTCCCCGTTACTCCCGGATACTTTCGATCCCCATAGAAATTATCTCGTAAATTGGTAATTACGGGGAAAAGTGCCTGACGATTCGAAGCTTTTAGGCAATTCTGCGGAGGGTAAACCGTTATTTTCTACTCAATTTAATGCTGTTATTGGATGATAAAATATTGGGGAATACGTGAAAAAATTTCAGCGAGAATATTTTAGGAAAGGCAAAAAGTTTGGCATAATTTTCATTTGCGACATGAAAAGCAACATATCTCTCCTCGTAGGTATTTGCAATCAAATACTTGATTTCATGTATTTATTTATTTTAGAATAAAAATAGTATAATATCCTAACGCAAATTTAAAATTATATTGATTTCCCGTTGGTAAAACATTTTTAAAGTAATAAAGTAGATAAAGACAACTTGGCTTAAGTTTCACCGTTTATCTGATATCTGTTGACATATATGTTTCGGGTTTTTTGCCCATTTTTTATGTAAAATGCAGGGCATTCTTTACAATATAATTTGTGGTATGGAATTTTTCTTTTTCTTCACCCTGAAGAATAGGATAAAGAGAAGCTAGAGCTTTTTTATGCTGTTTCTTAAAAACTAATTTATTTATTGTATTGTAACCATTGTTCGACGCTAATGACTCCAAAACTTTAATTTTTTGTTTGTTTTTTATTGATAGAGAAAACTTTAACAAAGATATAAAAGTCATAAGCGCCGAACAATGGTTACAATATGAACGTAATAAATAAATTAATTTTCAAGAAACTGCATAAAGTTTCTCTAGCTAGCTTCTCTTTACCCTATTCTTCAGGACAAAGAAAAAGAAAAATTTCATAGCACAACTTCATACCACAAATTAGTAACAAAATTTGCAATAGACTAAAACAAAATAATATTAATATAATATTATTTGTACAAATAAGAAAAACTTAGGTTTACTCTTAGTCAATAGTAAGGACTGTCGTGAAACGTGTGAAAAAAGCGGTATATACATATTATATTGTACTGAATGCCCTGTATTTAACATAGGCCAAACAGGACGATCTATAAACATAGGGATAAAAGGACATAAAAAAAGTATCTCACATAATAAAATAACATCTGGTTTTTCGGAACATTGTTTAAATAACAACCATTTCATAGATTTCAGTAGAACTGAGATTTTACACGTAGATAATAAGAGCAGAAGAATGGACCTTTTAGAAAGTTTGGAAATTTGTTTACCACATGAAAAGAAGCTTACAATCACAAATGAACAACTTCAATTTATTTTATCACCATTGCTCTTATCTGTAAAAGATAAGGACCAAACTAGCACCATATTCTTACACTTTTCAAAATTGTACCTGTGATCTACCCTACCATTATAAATAGGATTTTAAGTTCTGTTCCCTTCAGTTTTGAAAATGGGCTAAAAACCCGACATATGTCAACAGACATCAGATAAGCAGTGAAACTTACGCCAAGTTGTTTTTATTTACTTTATTAAAGCAAATTTGAAAAGTACGATAGAGTTACAAATATAAAAACTAACTCGCGTTGGCAAGATTTTGAATGAACGAGTATAAAAGTGGATTTTATTATTTTAAAAATTCATGTCAAATCAACTAATTTTTGAATATACTGACTTCTGCATTGTCAGTTTGACATCGTTTTCTTAAATATGAGTAAAAAGGTTCAAAAGGCTGTTTGGCAGATGATGCTGAATGAAAATCTAAAAAACTACTGACGTCAAGTTAAAAAGTTTTGCACGTTTTGTCAACAGTCTATTAGACCTGAAAATTTCAACGGTTTGAATTACTTCTAAAATTAGCTACATATAATAATAATAAAGTTTATTTTATGAATAAACAGATTACATCACTGAGGTACATAAAAGGGTATTTATTATAACCTATATGTGTCAATAAAAAGAAAGCAAAAAATAGATTAATTCGTATATATAACAAAATATATGAAATATATGAGAAACCAAAAAACTCCAGAACAATATCCCAGGGAACTGAAATAACGTATGATGAATAAAAACACAGAATTCTGTCTGCAGTCATCCGAAACTCAAATAAACGTCATTTTTCCGCAGTTTGAGAACTTTTCTTTTGAGGAAACGAAAAATCTCAAGAGAATGAAAAATATATCTTCAAGAGATTTTATGCTTCTTCTCTCGATCTGCAACTTCCATATTGGCAAGAAAGAATGAAAACAAAATTGATTAATATAGTTCTCATACATCTTGTTCAAATCAGATAAAACAAATATTTTAAAAAATTCTCGTGTGTACCTACACGAAATTTTTCATCGCCTTCGTGCCGTGATTTCACATCTGAATATTGAATTTTAACTCCATCGAGAATGTTTGAAAAATTAAATTTTGGATGAGAATATTTCAGAAACTATCGAGCTGTTTCTGTCAATTTTGAAGATATATTTGGACCGAAATCCTACCCTTACAACTGCAAGTGTCTAGACCGTTCCGTTCGGAAATTATTACTCTTACCAATCTTCCGCCCAGACGAAATTTGCCATAAATCTTCGTGTCACCTAAATGCCAAATTCCATTTCGATCGGATCAGTAGTTTCGTAACTATTGAGAAAATAACAAAATTTTTAAACGTGACTAACCGAGGAACCATTAGACCGATTTCACCCATTAACATTTAACCCCATATTCTTCATCAGAAAGTCCAACCTAGTCATTCGAGATTATTTTCGGGTCAAAATTCGAAAATTATAGACATTTTGGCAATACTATATCACGATGTTTTCTCGAACAAAAGCACAAGTCATTAAAGCTCAGTTTGACAATTCATCCTGGCAAAGCCAAAAATTTATATTTACTGGAATATTCAATAATATGTACTTGTTATTTTTTGAAACTCCACATTTGCAGATTATGGTCCAAGTAGTGTTCCTTCTTTGTTAGCTCGTATCATTGCAAAATTACAAATAGGTTTTATTCTACACAATGCCTATAAAACACTAAGATAACTAAAGTCATAAATACTGACGAATTCTTAAGTTGTTAGAGCTACAGTGGATGCAAATCGAACAATTTATCAAGCAACTTCAAGAACTTGAAATATTTTGAGGAAAAATTTGTATTCATATCCGTAGAAGACAATAGAAACCACTTTACCATCTAATCACTGAGTGTTCGCTAATTGAACTTGAGGTTCATCTCAAATATTTTGCATTTATAATTTTCAATAAATATTGTCCTCATTGGATACCCATTGAATTATATGTATTATTAAACCGTGTTCAGTAGAAAACTCATATTTGTTTTAATGTTCTAGGTTGTTAATTGTTGTTCAATATTACAGTATTTGTTTTTGAATCTTAACGTGAATAATACTGAATTAACTTCTTCCATATCGCCGTATGATTCAATCTAAATTAGCGGATGTAAATTACTTCCACCTTACCAGAATTAATTGACTAGTTTGTAATTAGCGAACTAATTATACAATGAATAATCAATAAGATGAAACTATATTGGAGTCCCTAAGGATTAACCGCGCATTAATTCAACAATGTTTAATGCCAGCAAAGTGTAATTCTTGGCATAGTTTATGATTAGTAGGTGAGTTCCATATTTTTATTTGAATACGCCATCTTAGTTTTCCGTGAATATGAAATATTGCTCGGTTTTGCAGCGGGAAATATGAAAATTTATGTCCTTATTTCGGTTGAATTTCCATTTTCTTGCACAGCAGGAAGATATAATGTTATTATCTTCACAGTGAGTGAGCTGGGATGCAGGGAGTAGGTTCAATTCACATACTGTCTACGCTCACGCAACAAGATACTTTTTCGTTGGTTATTTCCAACTAATAAAAACAAATTTATAAATCCTCTAGAAGTTTCAGTTAAGGTTTATACTTTCATTCGGATTTTAAAGATTTTTTAAAATGTTCAGCGGTTTTTCTCTGAAACAGCAAACACAAAATCAATAAAATATATTCCATAAACCTTATCTTATAAGTAAATTTTTCTGCATGGTTTTCGTATTGATCGATTTATTTTCAATGTCAATAATTTAGGATCAAAATGAGAGAAAGTTTATTGGTTCACTCAATACTCCATATATCCATAGTCCATGGTATTGAAACAAAATATTTTTGTGTTTTTATGAAAGTGAATAAAAATTAAAGTTAAATTATAAATTCATTTCCTTGATGCTGAGCGCATTTACTGATTAATACCTATATGAATTTCGTACGTATTCATACTCACTACAGGTGACAGATATTTTGAATTTTTATCCAATTATAATCAACTACCAAATAGTAACAGCTGAAATAGTTCAAAAATAGGCTTCCAGAAAATGAGCTGTTTATATTTTGTGAATAATGGGGTGAGTAACATTATTTTCCATATGACCATCCAATTGTGTGGTTACCAGAAATAAAAAACTAGAATAAGTTCATACATTGTATATGTTATTCACTAAGTGATTAATAGAATACTATTCATAATGCCCAGGCAATACAGATATAACTTTTGAAACAATCAAATTGACTAAGTGTTATAAGTAACGTCCCTCACCATTCGGCAGGATAATGAAAAGTTACTTTTTCTAACTACTTACCGTACCCGAAAGCATACAAATTTTTTAGAATTCTAATGTTCGATCATAATTTGAAGTTCCTAGAGATAGATGCTATCCTAAAGATATCAGAAGATGCGGTATTCAAAATTGTGCATGAAAAATAATTTTTTAATTGGTAGCCGCATCTGCTTACCCAAGAACAAAAACAACAACGAATTGATAATTCCAAGAGCTGTTCAAGCATGATGAAAGGTATTTTTGTTTCGATACATAATGATAGTTGAAACTTGGATTCCTCAGCTGAGTGGAAAGAAGATAGCAAAGCCGGCAAAACCATCTGAAAACACAACAGTCATCTGTATTTTGAGACGCGCAATATTTCTCATTCACTTTCCTGTGAATGGCCAAATAATTAACAGTGGCTACTATGTCGCGTTACCGGATTGACTAGATGACATAATCAAGCAGAAAAAGCCTCACATCACAAGAGAAAACCGCTGTGTCATAAAGATAATACCGATCTACAGGTTGCTGATTTGATTTACAATTCGAATGCTTCCACACCATTCCTATTAACCAAATTAGGCCCCATCTAACTTCTACCTACTTGCTCATAGGTTTCAAAATGGTGCTCCAAGCAAAGAGATTTGGCTACAATCATGAGGTTATAGCCGCAACTGAAATCATATCTTGAGGTCAAAAACAATTCGTTCTATAAGCAATGCATCGAAAGCTTATAAAAACGTTGGAAATATTGTAGTGATATGGAAGGTGACTATGTTGATGAATAAATAAAGTCGAGTTGTGCAAAAAAATATAAAATTTGACTGCTTAGACCAATAATATATATATATATATATATATATATATATTTAATATATATATATATATAATAAATTTATATATAATATTATTATATATAATAAATTTATATATAATTTATATATAATAAATTTATATATATATATATATATATAATAAATTTTATTAAAATAAAATAAATGGAGGTTTTCACTTGATAGAAGGTATATAAAATTATTCAAATATTTTAATATTTACAAATATATTCTGTAAATTCCTTCTACATGTAGAAGGCTAACAGAATATATCTGTAAATATTAAAATATTTGAACAAATTTTATTATGTACAAATTAATGTAAAAAGTGCTAAAGCTCAACACGCCAAGTCAGTGTTTTTAGTTTAAGTGGTGAAAAACTATTAGCTGTTATTATTGATCAATCAAGGCAGTGGAACATATTTCTGAATAAATAATTTCCACAATTCAACCATCATTTCCTAGCAAGTGTTGTACTTAAAACAATTTATATTTGCATTATGGCACAAATGAATGAATAAATCAAACCCGTTGCGCATTTACCGCAAATATCACGATAGTTATATCGATTTCGTAATAATGTATGTCCGAATTTGTACACGTTCGCGTAATTTGAAAAATTCATCAAACGCACGGCTATGTGGATCCCCGGCATCGGGCACTCTGGGGCGATTCTACCAGCTTTTTCGATTTAAACCTGAAATTTATCTAGTCAACAAATTTGCATTAATGTATTCCATCACCAGATCACGGTATGTTTTTTTGCTAGTTCAGTTTCTGGTGTGGTGCGTAAATGTGCCCTCTTTGGCAGTTCAGAACGTATATTTAATTTTTCGTAAAACTCATTTGATTATTTGTAATGGAAATCATCATTGTGTTATATTCAGACTGGAAACAAAACCTCTTTTTCTTAAGGTGCTACAGAAATATAGTTGAAGTATAGTTGGCATTCTTTAAAAAGAACCTCAGGCGGAAAATTTTGCACACCTTATTTACTCAAGTACCAATCCCAGGTCTATATATAAGAAATCTAAGAGCTTGTATATACAATTTATATATACTTAGAAACAAGATTTGTAAAAACTGTGTGACTCTATTTTCCATTAATTGAGTAATATTTGATGGATGCCCAAAATTATTTCCTTATTTTATTCAAAATCCGTTAAGGACTATTCGTTTTCGTTATTGTATAGAGCTGTTAGAAAAAACAGGACCCTTACGACAGCTTCAATTCTTGAACCATCGTAATCTTGTAGGGATGTAAAAATCAGGATCAAAAAGTACCGGGAAATTGTAATTTAAATAAACCGCTGTTAACGAATCCGGTAATTTTGTTGAGTTGACAGATCCTTAACGGACATCTATGTCAAATTTGATCGGAGATAGGATCCTTGGTAGCTGTTTACACCAGAAAAGTTTGTTTCAAATTTTGTTCGCCGATTTGCTTAAAATGTTGAAGAAAGCGTTTGTGGACTCTGTATTAAAAACAAGAATCGTGTGTAAAAAGAGTTTAAAAGTGGCCGTGAAATGTGCAAGGATCTGCCGTTGACTTCACATGCCGAAGAAAACGTCGGAATTCTGAAAAAATTGAGCCTGAAAATGTAAGAGTAGGAGAGATAGCTGGTGATCTCAACATAGCATATTCTTACGGATATTTTGGGCATGAAACATGTCACAGCAAGGTGAAAGCGATCAAATAAAATCTAACG
This sequence comes from Megalocaria dilatata, assembly GCA_034642435.1. Lineage (NCBI taxonomy): Eukaryota > Metazoa > Arthropoda > Insecta > Coleoptera > Coccinellidae > Megalocaria > Megalocaria dilatata. The sequence continues at coordinate 57,239,807 of CM067854.1, read as the reverse complement.
CAAGAATTGAAGGCTATACCTTCGAAGGCTCATCAAAAGTGCAGGCATAATTGCATCCAAACATTGGCATCACTATGTCATTTCAGATAGTTGTTGTTTTGAAGGAGATACATAAATAAATATGGAAGATTATAAACACAATTTTGTTTTATTTACAATTATTCTGTACTTGTTCTGGCTTGTACTAAGAAACAGGATGCTATTGTTTTGCCCCAACGTCTGTAGTTTTCTAATTTTGAGCTGAACATAGTCTCGAACTACTAAGTTTGCATTGATGTAGGATATGGGGTTGAAACTCTGAGGAGTTTTTCTCATCTGCTTTCTGCACAAAGTTTGAAAAGTATATGAGGTTATTAAGAACGTGATCCAGGTATTTCATTTATATTGTTTTATTCTCCCATACAACCTTTTTTGCCAACATGTAACGATGTAGATCAAAGGAAGAAGAACGGTTGCTTTTAACCCTGTATTTGATTACAATGAGATTTTTCGTTTCTCCAGGAAAACTCTTTCAGGTAAAAAACAAAAAAAGTGATGTTCATTTGACTTTTAAAGGACACTGGATTCTGTGTTTTTATTCATCATGTTTATGATATAATATAACACACTTTATTTTCGCTAATATTTATTGTTTACATAAAAATTGTTTCGTCAATTATATTTGAAGTCAAAATTTATTTGACAAAACAATTGTTGTGTATACAATAAATATAAGTGAAAAAAATGTTTTACTTGTAATCAAATACGATGGATTTCCGGCAAGTAGAGACCGAAACAACCAAGAAATCATCATATGTAGCCTTTTCCAGAAATAATTCTTAGATTTGCAATTTTTACTGATAATGGACTGTTAAACAAGCAGGTAAAAGCTTCCGACTTTACATACTTTTCATCATTTTTTGATCATAGTGTGTATCCGATATTTTCAATACTTCAAACAGGCGTTTGAAGGCATATACTGAAAGTTGATAATTATCTTTTTATTCATGAATTCAAGAGTTTTTACCAGACAGTTACCAGAAAACTCTCACTGTATTCCGAGCACCTACTGATTCTCTATTTAAAATCATAAATAATCTCTATAAGTTATCTTTAATTTCGCAGTATAATATACAATTCAAAGACTCTCATATTCTAATCCAACTATTCCTATATTTTTTATCTTTCAATAAAAATCTTAGGTCACGTTTATGAAAATTTCTGTGAGAATATAAACTTCATTGTCATATTTAAATAATTCCAGAACACGTTTCCCATACATTCCAAACTAGTACATATCCATGATCTAATTCATCCATCAGTTAAACAACGTTCCCACGTCATAAATTAGAATTTTTTTCATTTTGATAGCGAACATTAAGGCAAAATCACAGGTTATCCTGTATTCACAAATTCAATTTTTCCTCCGCTACCGGGCGTAATTTTGAATATTGTTCGCGATACGGTGTATTATATTCTGTTTTATGAACTCGATTCTTTTGCGAGCTCTTTCAAGGTACACTTTCATCGGTGTATTGTTAGTCTCACAAAGAACTGAATTAATTTTGATTATGTTCCTGGAAATCTAAGATACGGGAACTGAAAAAATATCAACAGTTAATATTAACTTGGAAAGAACATTTTTTACGTGAAAATCACGAAAATTGCTATGAGGCAATTTCTCATTTTTAGAATAAACTGCACATGTTTTACGTAGACCAAATATAAAAATTTTTTGGAGCAATACAACCAAGAATTTTTTTTTTCATGTATTATTATATATATATATATTATTATTGAATATATATTATATATATTAGAAGTTCAACTCGTAACTCGTTTCGTTGCATTTCTACCCGCTTTTCATATAGAACTACTCCATTTTCAGACATTTGGTAATACAAATTTAATCAGGCATTCAAAGTTGTAAACGGATTATTTTACCAGATAACTAGGGGCATAAATTATTTAAAGTTGAAAAATATTGATATTTCATCCAATTTATAGAGATATAGTTTCCTAACTTACTTTTTGACTGAAAACTACATTGTTATTTTTTGTAAATGATGTTGTACCATTTTCTTTAAGAGACTTTTATTTTCAAATAATCAACAATAATATCTCTAACTATTTAAAATCTCAAACTTCCGTTTGTTCAAGTTATATGGACCGGTGTTGACTAGAACACGAATAACACTTAACCGAAGCAGAACTACATTTGCATTTAGCGAAACTGAGCTAAATGCTAATTAAAGTCGAAACTTATTGTTTAGAGCCCGAATTTCGATCTAATCGTTTAGCCTCGTGGCGTATCCTGACTACTATTGTACTTTATCGTCCGTACGGGTATCGTTAATCCACAAACACTCGATAAAACTCCAATTTCTGAAGTGAAGCACGATCAGAAATCTATTGGGGTAGGCGACTTTGGGAATGGTTTCGAATACTTCAGTTTTAGGGAACGAAATACGTGTTCTAGAAACTGCTAGCTTTGTAGAATTGTTAGGAAGTAGCTCCTGAGACAGCAAATGGTATCTCTTGTGCCTTGAGCATTTTCCTTTGGGGGATTAAAATTCCAATAAAACTGCATAATTTGACGTCAAGTATTCAGTAATTGGGAAGATTCTTTGATCGTTGGTTTTTTTGATAGTAACATTTTCAGTCGATTTAGTGAATATTATGAAAGACTTTAGTTCACACTGCGCTCAGTCATACATAAAGTGAAAACAATTTTTACCTTGAATTTAATATCTGCTGTAAGAAAATTTGAATTATTTGATTTTCAAAGAAATGAAATTGTTAGGTGTTCTTATTTGAAAAAGATTCGTTGTACATCTGTGTTTCAGACATAATTTGATTTAATTTTGTTTACGTTTGTTTATTACGAGTTTTTACTCTGTGCTATTTAAAATATAGATGTCTTCAACTTACAGTCCACAGTAAACTTAGGATATAATTATAACGTAAGAAAAAGAAAGAAAATAATCAATTAAGTTTATTTTTATTATACATCTATAGTCCACTCCATTCAGTTCTTTCCATCATGAGATATTACAACATAATCGTTTCCGAAACGTATACCATATGAAGAAAATATTGGTGTATTAGATTATGGTTATTGTTTTTGTGTTATTTAATTCTTTGATAGTACAATAGAGAAAATATTCTTCATGTCAATGAATTAAAAATATGTTTCATGAACGTACTTATTGATATTAATTAGTTTGCAGGGTTTTTCGGAATATTTAAATTAATAGTTTTATATATTTTATGTACACCAATTATTTTGAGTAATTAATGTTGTTTCATCTATTATTCGAGTTTTGAAACTTTGATGAGCTATGGGACTGATTTTTTAGATTGATCATTTTACTATGATCTTATACGTTAATGAAAATTTTCGTCTGAATGTATCAAATTATCTCAGACAAATTTGAAATTTAATCGAATGAAATTTTCCATTCGCCTTCTGATGCTGAGGTAGTTTTGTATATACGAGTACATTCGTATTATTATTCTATCCTACGTTGATTCAATCTCGTACAAATTTGGTAAAAAATTCAAGAATTCATATTCCTGGAGCCTATGGTGGATAAGTGCTTCTTTAATTCATTTATTTTATTTAATCATAGTAACGAACAAAAGGCCAAATTGACGGAGGAATAATTAAATTTGATCACGAGAACATAAGTGAGTTTCAAGATTCATAATGGTATATTATGAAATAAAATAGCTATTAGTATTTCATATTCAATTTTGATATCTACCGGTTTGTCTTACGAACTGAAGTTGAAAAAATTTGACTCTTTGTACATTCCACATAGATATTTTGCAATATCTATGTAATATTTTGAGTTTCGCACACGGAACTCTATTTTTCATCAACATCTATATTATAATAATACCCTTTCAGCCAACAATAATTTGTGTTTTCAAAAGTGGCTCTAAAAGCGGTAAAAGTGAAGGAGATGTGACTAAATTCAAATTTTCCAGTTTTCAAAAATTTATGATTGAATTAAAGTCAAACTTACGAGTTAGAAATAATAATATAGTCCGTCTATAGAGTATCCGGAAAAAACAAAGCTGAATTGTAATTATTTAGTATATATTTTTAAATCTTGAATTAGAAAATTATAACAAAATATTCATCTTTTTTACTCATACAATCTCTATTTAAATGTAAACACTGGACTAAACGTCGAGGTACACCCGAAACGAGATCACCTCCATAATTTTCGGTGATGGTAGTCCAGAACTGTAAAACTGACTGAATAAAATCATCTTTATTTCGTGACGCTGCTCGTTCAACTTCAATCTTCATTAGTCCCCATATGTTTTCAATGGGATTGAGATCTGATGAAACTGCTGGCCATTATATTGTTGTCTCTTGGTGATCTTGCATCTAAGCTTGAGTAGAGGTGGAAGTATGACATCTTGCATCACCCTGCTGAAATGCCACCCCTCTGGATATAAAGAATGCACCGTTTCAAGGAGGAAATCGTTTATAATGCAACTACTTGTCACTATTAATGGTACCGTCAACTACACAGAGAGGCATAGCATCACGCTGATATATTGCTCCCCAACCATTATTTTGGTGAGAAATATGGAAATTTAAACAGTAAGGTTGTTTCGATAGGATTTTTAAGTGATTTCCACCAAGTTGAAATCAACTTTCATCAGATATAAAGACATTATTAAAATTATCTTCTTGAAAACGTTGGCAAAATTCTTCAATTTCAATTTGTTTTGATATTCAAATTTTATCCTTCATTCCTTTTGTAAAGGTATTATAGAGATTTATTTTGGTTTCCTTGATATGTAGCCTTGTTTTTCAGTGACATACGGATGGTTTCTGGACACATTTTTGGTTTTCGTTGACTTCCAAATCTGTTAGCCAATTTGGTAAACCCAGGCGCAGAATGTGTAGCCCTAAGGCTAAAAAAGCGTTTGAATTGTTTCCTTTAATCTTACGCGATCTTCATGAAACTGTTCTATACCTCATATCCATGCCACATTCTTATTCTCTTTATGTTTTATATACAGCACTTTTTCCCAGTTCAGTCAATTCCACTAATCTTTTAACGTTTAGAAAACATTTTCTTTACAAATATTCTACCTGATTTCTTTTCTCTAGTTGCAACATCATTTCATGAATTGTATACCTGTGGACAATCAATAATATTTGAAAAATAGTGTTGCTATGCAACTTTGGTCATAGCAGACTATCTGCACAACCTATCTCATACATCACTTTTGTTTTAGAATGTTACAAAGAAAGTATATTGAAATTATGAAAAATAATAAATTCCGGATACTTTCTAGACGGACTCATGAATTCCATGTCAAAATATTGCTTGTTTTTTTTCGGAGAAAAATTGATAGAAAAATGAAGAACTTTTATGTGTACACTAGCAAATGCAAAGCATTAGTTCTTATTGAAATAAATGAGAAAATAAAAATGAAAATATTTGCACAAAATTTTGTTTGAACGTTGACGTTGCGACGTCAGTAGCTCTTAAACTGTATACCTATAGGCAATTGTTACCCCTTTTTCCTATTCTATGAAATATTTGTCTTTCTGCTCTGCATGTTATATCCTCATTTACTCTCTTGAAATTCTCAATTATTTTGTTTTCACTAATTACCTCACAATTTTCTTTTTCTCTTCATTCCTGATGATTCAAATATCCTCTACAATCTCGAGCATCTGTTCTTGTGATGCAGTATGTACCGAAAAAACAGATAACTAAACGGTTTTTGTTGATACTGAGCACTCATAAACGCAAGGAACAAAACTTCTATGTGGATGTTATAACAAATTATTGACTGAACAAAATAATGACTATAAAATAATTTTATTTGCCGTCTTCTCCTGGGAAAATAAACATACATTCAAATATTCATGGAGTAATCACGTATTACCATTATTTCCTTCGAGGTCATAATATAAATTGATACTCTATAAATATACAAGGGCGTCCTACAACGGCAAAAATATCTTCAGTAGCACGAAAAAGGCCGTCATAAAATATTCAACGGCAACCGTGCAGATTTCTTCTATTTCATTTCTTTTGTATCATTTGTATGTTATTACATCAGTCGGAAAAGTTCCCTCGAGTCTACCGGTGCTGATGCAATATTGAAGAAGTATGATGAGCAAAAATGCGGGCTGAGAAAACTCTTTGGCACGTATTGACACACAAATCGATAATTCCACACACAATGTAGAGAAAAGTTTATATTCTCATGTCGGACGAACCCCTCCGGTTCTTATTGAATTACTTTTTTTTCTTTTGTTTTAAAATGCAACGAGAGAATGCCTAATGCCCCTCGGAATAGATTCATTCTTTCGAATATAGAAACACCAGAAACTACGTTAAGTTGTCCGAGGAGAAAATCAGATTTGCTTTACGCTTTGGAGAGAATCTCATATCTGCAAATTTATATGTGCGAAATTATGAGACTCCCATTCTCCCTTTGATCTCGTATGAAACGTAAAGTTTTTGGTTTTATTGTTCATTTCTGAAGGATTTTATCCAAGCGACTGGAGAATCAGATGGCGCAAAGATCCAGGTAGTCGCACAACGCTGTGTGAGTTGAAATTACTTATATTTATTATGTGTCAGGACTGGATTTTCACATAATATTTTGAGATGTCAGAAAGAAGCAAGTTCATACTTGTCCTCCTCCTGATTTATGTGTATTGTACTAATTACGGATTTGTGCAAGCGACCATATTTTGCAATTTAAAGATACCAAATGATTGAATTGGATAGGCTGATGAAGAATTCATGGTAATTTCAATTCTAACAGTTTATTTGGTCAGTTTGTAGAGAAGATAAAGGAGAGATAACTATGGAAAGATATGTTATGATATGATAATCTAAAAATATACAAAATTTGAATATTAAAACAAATTGAAATATGTTTATCTTCTACAATTTTAATTTCAAAAAAATTTTTATTCAAAAAACTTTCAGAAATAAATTTATATCTACACAAGCACCGCTTACATTTAATAGACGTATATATCAAAACTCAATATATAATGTCAAATGGAATAAATAACCCAACAGATATACGAAAGTAATTAAAATTAATAAATAAATATTCAAAGGAGACAAAATTTTGTTTCTGGTCTTACCTTTAAGAACACTAATTGCCTTTTAAAAACATGAATACACTTAAAGGACTTCTCAAAGAATATAATTTATTTGAAATATTTAATATATTTAAATATTCGAATAAATTATTTCAAAAATCTGTAAAAAAATGTGTACTATATCTTCAAAAAACAAATATAATTCTAGACAATCCCGTCTTCAGTCCTCATTTAATATTCCAAATATCAAAATCAAAAACTTAATCTATATCTCTCACGTGTTTAAAGACTAAGGCTTCCAAGTACAGATCAACTATATAATTCAAGATTGATCTATGTTCTAACAAAATCAAAGAAACGTGTGAGTTATTTTAAGGTTTATTTAAATTCATTGACATTCTATAATGAGATTTATTGAAGCCAAAATATAATTATATATTATATATAAAATAAAATAGAAAGGCCTATATACGTCTATTAAATGTAAGCGGTGCTTGTGTAGATATAAATTTATTTCTAATAGTTTTTTGAATAAAAAAAAATTTTTTGAAATTAAAATTGTAGAAGATAAACATATTTCAATTTGTTTTAATATTCAAATTTTGTTATATTTCTTCTAACAAGTAAAAGGCCTTTCTATTTTACTAAAAATATACATTCAGTCAAGTTGAAATCAAATAGAAAAATCAGAAAGTGACTCCTATCAATCTCACTATATATAGCTGGAAATTTTTATATTCACAGGAGTGGTAAGAAACAACTTATAAAAAAAATCAGCTATTGATGATTTTACGAATTCATTTCTAAACAATAGAAAAAACTTATCAAAACAGACCATTTCAATAAAATTTATTTGCTTTAAAGTTGCATAAAAAAACACCTGAAAACTGCAATTCCATGCCAAAATTTCTTGTTACTCACCGGTACTAATAAAATCAGTTATCATTTGGAACTAAACCATACTCGGGTGATATTGCGCATTCGCCATTTTGTAGCAACGTTATAGAACTATAATTTGAAATATTACATACTTGTGATTTATTAGCGATTCAAAACGTTATTCGAAACGATAAGCTGATAAACTGACATCGGCAATATTATCAATTCGGAAAAGTATCTTTTAGAACTCCCAAACTAGTTCGATAAAAACTTTTCCCATTGGATTCTGGACTTTATGATCTGAACAGACTTTCTTGGAAGATATATGGTTTTTCAGGATAGACCTCCAAACAGTGTCGTACGCTGAGGGGTTGATTTTAAGAATTTCATAAGTAACATTTCTTATGAGAGATTTCTTTGATGAACTATTTAATTGCCTCATTTTTTTCCAACTTGAAATAGCGGACGATCCATGAAAAAATACGTCCACTTAATTTATCATCAAGAAATCATTCTTCTTATGACTTCAGTAATTTACAACTTTTTCAATTTCATTACTCTCCACCGTACCCCTTTTTACTAACCTAAGAAACATTTTTCTTTCTTCTCTGTATGATATATCCTCATATGCCCTCTTGATTGTTCTCCTTTGATAATTTTGTTTTCACTAGTTACCTCAATATTTTCTATTCATCGTCATTCCTGCCGAATAAAGTGTCCTCTACAATCTCGAGCATCTCTTGTCCCATTCTGATATACCAAGTATATCATTCTGATATATCAAGTACCGAAAGAAAAAAAATAACCAAAATATTTTTGTTGGTACCAAGCAGCATTTTTTCTGCTCCGAATAAAGTCAGAATATGATAACAGGTAAACAATTTTTCCAGGAAAAATTAGAATACATTCTATTTTTAGGTGACAGAATGTTGAAAATCTATATGAACATGATGGAAAATATTGATATATGGATAATTAAAATGAATACTACAAATAATATATGAAAATGACTATGATATTTGAAGGTGAAGTCTTAAAAATGCACATGAACCATATGATTTAGAATGCTTATTCAATTCACTTATAGCCCGATGTTAACTGAGTTAACAATTCCACAATTGTCTAAAATTTCGCCTTTTATATCAGAAATATTATTTCATGACAAATAGTGAACATAGAATAGTATATCACACTCGAGGGAACCATCTTTCAATTTCCTCCAACAAAACGAAACAAGCAAAAGAAAAACGTGCAAACAGACGAATCCCAATTCACGGAAGTAATCATGTGAAGTCCTTCAACATCCACCATCAGCATCGCTACTACTTTCTCACCTCTTTTTGGCGTAGCCATCCACGTACTTAATAAATTAGATTAAAGGCAGTAGCGACTCGTCATATTCCAGTAAATGAAATATTTGATTCATTGCATGTTTTTTTGCAATTGTAAAATTATTCTCCTGACGAAACGAACAATTTCATGCAAATGAATAATGCATGGTTAAAATGCTCCGTTATTCTTCCTCCGCATCATTGAAAATAGACAAGAAAAAGTAGGAAAAAAATATATTGAATAAACCTCTAAATAAATTTTATATTTGAATCAAAAATTCTCCTAATTAAACCTCATGAAATTATACATGAGCGTTCGGGTCGTTATTTCACATCTAAGTACTAAATTTGAACTCGGTCGAAATGTACTTTTGAGAATATTTTAATAATAAATCTCAAATGGAAATAACTCAAAAACCACTGAATCGATTCTGTATATTTTTGAATATAGATGATATATTGGGAATGCATAACTACTCAGTAAATTTCAAGCCTCTAGGTCCTTCAGTTCGAAATTTAAATTTTAACCCCAGTCTTCTGGCTCGGATGGCACATTCACGAAATTTGGAACAAAACTGTTCGTTGTTATTGTACACATACATATCAGATTTGATTCTGATCGCAAAAATAGTTCCGGAGCTATGAATCATATTTAAAAATTTTCAAAAGATTTCTGATATTTCATCACCGTTTTAAGAATTTTCACTAGTTATGTATTCCGAATATGTTTTATCTTAATAATTTTTGCTTGGGAGTATTTTCATGAGTTAAATTATAAATATTTATTTCAGTATTGATTTCATTTAATTAATTTTAGTCTGATTATACTCTAACGAGTCAATTTATATTCATCAGTGAGTCTTTTCCATAATATATTTGTATTTGTATAATTATTTATTTTTAACTATAAATTCCACAACAATGTATATATATATATATATATAAAACCAAAACCAAATATAACTATTAGTTAACGTTTTCTTCTCCACAAGTTCATTATAACTATGACCATCCATTTTACGTTTTCCAAAAAATCTTGAATATCAAAACAGATTTAATCTATTAGTCTTCTACAATTTTAATTTAAAAAAAATTTTTATTCAAAAAACTTTTAGAATTAAATTAATGTCTACAATAAGCACCGCTTATATTTAATAGACGTATATATTCAAAACTCAATATACAATTTCAAATGGAATAAATAAAGCAACCAATATAAAAAAGGCAATTAAAATTAATACATAAATATTTGAACGAGACAAAATTTTGTTTCTGATCTTACCATAGTGAAACCAATTCCTTTTCAAAAATATAAAACACAGCTTAAGGATTTCTCAAAAATATAATTTATTTAATATATTTAATATATTTAAATATTCAAATAAGTTGATTCAAAAATCTCTCAAAATATGCAATATATCTTCAAAAAACAATTAGAAAACGGATAATCCCTTCATTGGCCCTAGATAACATTTAAATATCAAAATCAACTAAAAAGCCTTTTTCTATTTTATTTTATACATAATATATAATTATATTTAGGCTTCAATAATTCTCATTATGGAATGTCAATGGTGTGAAGAAAACCATAGAATGCCTTACAGTTTTCTGTGATTTTGTGACGAACTGACTACCTGGATTTTTAAAGTTAGTCTGTTTCAAACAAGTCCCGTGTTAAATTCTAAGGTATGCTATACTAATGGTTAGTTGATTTTGATATTTGAATGTCATCTAGGGCCGATGTAGAGATTATCCATATTCTAATTGTTTTTTGAAGATATATTGCATGTTTTGAGAGATTTTTGAATTAACTTATTTGAATATTTAAATATATTAAATATTTCAAATAAATTATGTTTTTGAGAAACCTTAAGTTGTGTTTTATATTTTCGAAAAGGAATTGGTTTCACTATGGTAAGATCAGAAACAAAATTTTGTCTCCTTCAAATATTTATTTATTAATTTCAATTGCTTTTTTTATATTGGTTGGTTTATTTATTCCATTCGACATTGTATATTGAGTTTTGAATATATACGTCTATTGAATATAAGCGGTGCTTATTGTAGACATTAATTTAATTCTAAAAGTTTTTTGAATGAAAAATTTTTTTTGAAATTAAAATTGTAGAAGACTAACAGATCAAATCTGATATTCAAATTTTGTTATATTTCTTCTATCAAATAAAAAGCCTTTTTCTATTTTATTTGTCCAAAAAAACCTTTTAATCTCTAATGTTGAAACTACTACTGAAACTTCTAAATTTATTGAAGTGAAGTTTTTTCTTTTTACTGTTTACACATTCATATAACTTCTTTCTCAAGTTGTGGTGCTTATGGTGAGGTTGGTTACCAAAATCTTCTTCAGTGTTCGTTCAGAAGCCCAAATTTTCAAGATACATTTTGTAAGAAATAATAAGAAAAATTACTGAGAAAAACAAGAAATTGTTTAGACATAACTTAAATTTAATACTTTGTAATGATGAATTGCATTGTTCATCATTCATTCAATTGAGTAACTGTGGAAATCACTCGCTTGCTCCGACGTCACAGTGTTTCTAGTGATGGGTTGTTTATTCCGGCGTTTTAATTTCAGTTGAATTGGATGAGTTGATAAAAATAATATTGAATATGAATGTGGGTTACGTTAAAACTCGAAAGTTCAAAGTGAGTATTACTTTTATAGTAGGAGAGGTTCTTGGTAGACATTAACAGTACAGCTGTGCTCCCGGAAACACCGACACTGAACCAAGTGAAAAGAGAAAAGTGGAAAGTGCAGCGATAAAAACGTTTCAGTTTCAGAGAGCTCATATAGCTAGTTGAGTTAGCCAGTTTCCTTTAATATTTAATATGCGCGTTGTAACTTGATTAAATAATTAAATGCATTCGCTCAATTTATTCGGTGCGGTATTTTGCGTCGGGCTTCTATTGCTTGTAGCTAAATGAAAACCACGCAAATTTATAGCTATGTTCGGGGAAAGAGGATTTGGTCTGGAGATATATTTGGGCTCCTTTTCATTTGAAAATTAAGCGGCTTGGAAGATCAGAGTGAAGTACGGACGGTCGGGACCTCCAAGGAATACCAATATTGGCGTATCTGGTTCCGATCTGGAAGATCATTAAGAAAATTAAACGAAAATTATGGGGAATCTTTTGAAAACAATGATTATTTTCCAAAAGGACTGAAATTTGAAAATTTATTATTCAACTGATTTTATGAGTTCGGTTAATTTTGCTCTCAAATGAACCTTCAAAATCCCTATGAAAATTTTACAGTTCACGTGTCAAAGTAGATAACTCAAACTCAAGAACTGAATTCAAAAACCTAATCGTGAAGCATATGAAAAGCCCTTTATTCACACATTTGATCTTTTCTTCTAGAATAACAGGGATGTATCCATTGAACTTAGTGCCAGATAAACCTGGTGATACGTGACGGCTATGTGGCCTTTTAAGATGGAGAGATTCCATTCAAGGAAAGAAACTGTTCCACATTACTGAATGAAGGCTAAAATTTGTTAGTTCCATATCTTTCTGCCTTTTTTTACGCTACAAACAATATATAAATAAAGTATCGCAATACTGAGGTGAAAAGAGAGAAAATAGAGCTACCTCTGAATTCCTTTATTGTTTCACTGAAATAACAAATTTCTATTAAATTTTTTTGTTATCAGGAATCTAATCAGGTCTAAGCTGTAATAAGTTAAAATGGTCATCCCAAATTTTACAATGAAAGAATAAAAAAGCTTTTTGAGTAAGTTTTAAAAATTTTCATAATTATTCTTTTGTCAGCATAAAATTTGTATTTACATACATATAAAATGTAGTAGGGTATCTACGAAGTTGGTCAAGTACTTTTTCAGTGTTACATGGCGTTTTATGGATCTCCATACTCGATGAATAGTTTCAAGTGAAAATATTCATTGAAGTTATCGACAGTAAACTTTGAATATACTTAGAACGAGTTGATTCAGGATTCAGATCTCATCAGCATGAATTCATTTTTTGGCATATTATTTCCATATAATGTATCAGAAGGGGAAATGTTTTTTATAATTTTCAACAAAACAATAACTGTTTTCATGTTTTTTTCAATGTTCCGAAAATCCCCCAAATACAGACTGAATCACTCCACTTTCATCAGAACAAATAAACTCGACAGAGTGCTATAAAACACGAAAACGCCCCAATTATAATCCACTTCCGTTGCAGTACTCCTGGAAAAAATACCGGGCCAGGCCATCTATAACACGTAACAGCAGCCAACTACGTTATTATGAAGGATCCGTTATAACAACGTTTATCTCCTGGATAACTGAGTGAACCCCACCAAATTATCCGGATCACATATCACGTCCACCCTGTGGGGAAAATGACCCATTTTCCGCATGATTTGTCATAGTGCTAGGCGAATGGGTTTCCACGAACTACCTACTGTTGATTGGATACCGCTCTGGGAAAAATGATCTCGTATTCAAGAAGGAACCGCTCGTTTGCTGCTCTTATCTTGATGTGTTGAGGTGGATTTAAGTTTGTAGGAATTTTATGCATTCCATTTTTCGCAGATCTCTTTTCCTCTCTCTCTTTGACTAGAGTTAAAACATTATATCCATCCATATATTTATTTTATCCTATAGAGATTATATGTTTTTAAAATACAGAATATATAAGATAGAAGAAAGACTACCTTGAATTATAATACAATTTATGCAAATCAGATTCTGATTAATACATTGATTAAAAATTTACCTCAGCCTTATATTCAGGATAAAAGCAGCAAGTTTGGCCCAAATATCTATCAGTTTTAAATTTTGAGACAGAAATAGTCTTGAGCGACTAGATTAGGCTCACTGATGAAGAATCTGAGGTCAAAAGTAATTGTGTAAGTTGGTCCATCCACAAACACTCCATTTCTCTACTCGAACGAAAGAGATAGAAACTTGAAACCTTAACAGTGGGTTTCACAAAACTTTAGTCATCGGATCTAGCCTGCTGATCACGGAACTATGAGAGATTAAGCTCTGCTGATCATCGATTAAGTACAAATTGGCTTCCACAAAATATTTTCTGCTCTGATCTAACTTAGAATCGATGCTAAATCACAGATCCAGTTTATTTGTTTATTTTGATCCATCAAGGTCTCCGTATTCTTCGGTAAATAGTTGAAGTGAAGGGTCTTGTTTATTGTTTACTTTTTTCAGGTGATATAATTGGGACATGCTTTTCGAATTTAGTTCATCGTCATCATCAGAAGAAGATTGAAGAGAAATTCGAAAATCCCGAATTATAATAGGCAGGAGTGATTATTTTGCAAAATATGATGATCTTGATTTCAAAATACGTTTTTGTTTCATTAAAAATGTCATGTTAGAATTATAAAATTTTTAAATCGGGACTGAAATTGAACCACTCAATAAAAGGAATAAATCTAACGATGCCAGAATACAATTATCAGTTTTGTCCACGATTTTATGCAACTGGTGGTTTCCAAATGACGAGATCATATCAACATTGCAAAATCATCGGTATGTAGAATTGTTAAAAGGCTATCAGCGGAAATTGCTATTTTGAAACCGCCTTCCATTTTGCCGACGTAAAAGTAATACTAATAAAGTAGTTCGTAGTAGCATGGTATGACAAGCATATAAACAATAACAATCCGTTTCTACATTCTAATCCTACATTACAAGCGCTACCATACATATATATATATATATATATATATATATATATATATATATATATATATATATATATATATATATATATGTATATATATATATATATATGTATATATATATATATATATATATATATATATATATATATATATATATCTCGTCAAATTTGACAAAGAAATCAACGAATTAGAGTTTCACAAAACAAGTTCAGGTAGTTGATCATGTCGATCAGTTGATCCGAGAAAACAATCTGACAACGTCACCCTTTCTAAAATTTAACCGCTACGCCTTAGAAATAGAAAGAAGGAAAATAAGAACCTATATATATAGGTTCTTATTTTCTTTCTTTCTATTTCTAAGAACCTATATATATATATATATATATATATATATATATATTTATATATATATATATATATAGGTTCTTATTTTCCTTCTTTCTATTTCTAAGGCGTAGCGGTTAAATTTTGGAAAGGGCGACGTTGTCAAATTGTTTTCTCGGATCAACTGATCGACAACGTCGCCCTTTCTAAAATTTAACCGCTACGCCTTAGAAATAGAAAGAAGGAAAATAAGAACCTATATTAAAATAATTTTAGAAAGGGCGACGTTGTCAGATTATTTTCTCGGATCAACTGATCGACATGATCAACTACCTGAACTTGTTTTGTGAAACTCTAATTCGTTGATTTCTTTGTCAAATTTGACGAGAGTATCTGTTAAATCAGTAATCATCGAATTTTTCTGAAACCCAGCATAAGGGTAGGTTTGGAGCTAGAATATCTCAACCTCCTCACTTCACGTCAGTTCTTTTTGCCGTTTTTGTTGAATAAGCCAACGTATTTGATAATAATATTTTCACTTTTCTGGAAGTTCGGTATACATTCAGATTTGTTAAACTTCTGAATAATTCGAACTCTGGTGAATATGAAGTAGTTGTATTGATTTATTGCATGATGAAACCAACCCAATTGATTCAAGTTAATTGTCTCGGTTTCAGAGTGGTAGCAATTGTCTTCAGTTTCGTTTTATCTGTCATCGATATAATTGAGAATTTACAATAATAAAATTTCAATGAGATTTCTGAATATTCTGGAGCAACTTCAAAGATATGATCTAGGTAGCAAGCAGTTGGTGTAAATTAGTATTATGAATACCCACAAACAGTACTGCCAACATTCAGGACTTTGCTGAAATTTTGTCCGATTTTCTATTCCCCAGGTTCCTCATTGTGAAATAATGAACCATTATTCTTAAGCTGACCACACACAATTGCCATTCCAACCATAACCAACACAACAGTTTTCATCGCTTACCTGCCAACCCCCCAACATCAGACCACATAAAAACGCAGGACGCGACCGTAAAAGTGAAATTCCCCAAATTAGACAGTAGTTACGTCTGTCCGTAACGCCCAATCGTACGACTTGTACGAAATGCGGACCCTACAAAATTCCGGGCGGTTTCTCTTTAATTATATGACACTATAATGCTGAAGAAAAAAATAAAACAGGATCGCAAATGTTGAATACTGCGATTCCAAGAAGCGAGCAGAAGAATGTTTGTTAACTTCGTAATTCGAAAACGGTAAATGAGATGAATACATCCAGAGGCGGGTTCAGTTGGCTATTATACGCCCAAAAATCAATCACAAAGATTCATTTAAAGTTCAGAGTAGAAAATGATTAATAACTTTTTAATACTTATTGGGGAATATCGATCGTGAATTAACTGGGGCGAATTTAATTGATTCTTCTCGACTTGAATACTAATGGATCATGTTTCGTAGAGAATCCAGGGAGTCGTCTAACTAAAACTAAAACATCGCACGAACAACAAGTCCGTGAGGACAAGTAAAACCACAAAACGTAATAATTGATATATTGCCTTTATTATATATAACAATATAAGCTATTATCATGAGAATACTCCAAAACGCCTATCCTGGCCTTCCTAACTGGTGTCTTAGAGAATAGGAATTCAACTGCCCACCACCAGATGCGATAAGGTGAAAAATCTGATTTATCCGGCAAAAGTTCCATCTATGAACCGACCAAGGAACTTCGCCATAAACTGGCTTCATTTCTTTGAAGCGCATTGTTTCTCTAGGTATATTGAAGAATCACTAAGTCCTGACCTGTACAAAGTTCCTCCAGTTGTCGCGCAACCGACATATAATACTTCGGTCGGCAGGTGTTCATTGATGCAGCAGCCCGTGTGGCGTTCCATTTTTTGAACGTAGTACACCTGTCCTGATGGACCAATCAGCACGGTTCGATCTTCAGCTGGTGCTGTGGTACCTGATTCTGAATCGGCAAGGTAAAGGCGAAGATTACGAGGAAAGTGGTCAAATATTTGGACTTTAATTTAGGATGTCGTCGAATTATTGATCTTCCGAGGAGAAACTGTAGCAGACTTCGGAAGATGTGCACAAGAAGAAACGTAGAAAGTACTTGCTACTTCAGTTTACATTTCGTATGGATATTGTTCTTGCAAAAAAATTTAAAAAAAACGATTTATAACATAAAAATAACTCTTCTTACCATCAGATAAAATACTTAAAATTTCAATCCCTCAACTACAAAAAAAAAAATATTTATATGTGCAAAGACAGAGAATCGAAGAAGACAAAAATCGCGTAGTTCCTTATTTTCCTAGTTCATTAACTCCTGAAAAATAAAACAAAAAAAAATTGCTGCAAACGAATTATTATTATTTATACAGGTGTCTCAAAATTCACTCTTCAGTAGTGGGACATGTATTTCTCAAGCCAAAATGAGACAAAAATAAATAATAAAATATAATAAATCTTGTGTAGTGTGTAGTGAACCATTCCTCACCACACTTAAAAGTTTCATTTCGGTAGAACTATTTCTAGAAGACTGAAGGGTAAGTGAATATTTGTTGTTAATTGATGTTATATTTTTTGAATATGAATATTTGAATACTGAAGAAGCAAAGTTGATCTTAAAACTTGTTTTTCAGTAATGTTTTACATATCTTGAGTTTTTATATAAAGTACCTTGGTTAGATATCCAATAATATTGAATAGTCTGAGTAAGATAGTTTTGTGATGAAATTCTTAAGATTATGTTGGATATTCTTGAAAGATATTGGTTTTCATAAGATTGATCAGCAGAAACAAAATTTTGTCTATTCAAAATATTTAATTTATAGGATTTTGGTTAATAATTTTTATTTATTGGATTTTGTTATACCATTCGGAAGTCTTATAATGAATGTTTATTTTATATGTCATGATATAAGTGGTACTTATACGACATTATTTTAATTTATTTTCAGAAGTTATAATCATTAAATATAATCTTTTGGAATTAAATATGTAGAAGGCTAATTTTGAAATTTTTTTAAAATTTTTGAAATATTTAAATAATTTTATATACCTTCTATCAAGAATTAACCTCTATTTATGTTATTTTATTCATAATATATAATTATTTGGTTTCCTTAACATTCTTTATACAGATAGTCCTTGCGGCCGTTAAATTGTCTTTCAATCTTCTAGATCAAGGGTAAACCACAGATATATTCTTGTGTGTAGTGAACCATTCCTCACCACACTTAAAAGTTTCATTTCGGTAGAACTATTTCTAAATTTCTAATCTTTTGGAATTAAATATGTAGAAGGCTAATTTTAAAATTTTTTTAAAATTTTTAAAATATTTAAATAATTTTATATACCTTCTATCAAGAATTAACCTCTATTTATGTTAATAATAAATCTTCTAGCAACAGAATCTAAATAAGCACCTGAAGCAGTAGGATATTTAAATTAAGTTAAATTTTAAATTCGATTCTTTTCCTAGAACATTTTGTAATGTGTTACGAAAATGTATAAACGAAAGTGGTGATCTTTGGGGATTAACAAGATCTTTTAGTTTCTTTGTTTTTAATATCTCTACTTACTATAGCGTATTCGTGTTTATTCAGATCAAATGAAAAATTCATAATGCTTCTTCTTCTTTTCAATATAACCTGAATTCGATATAGTTTTCAGAATTTTAGTTTTCTTTGTTTCTTTGGTTCCCTTTGATTCAAAATTTTCCTTGCGCAAAACCTCATAAAGTACAAATATGATCAAGTTCAACTCAAGGCAATAAACATGAAATAATATTGAAAAATACAACATTTCAAGAACAAATCTCTAGCTTCAATTCAAAAATTGTACATAAATATGTAAACCTGATGAAATATCTCGTCCAAAGAATAAGCTATGTAGCTAGTTCCCGATAAAAAAAGGTTGTTCCTGAAAATAGCTTGAGCGATTGAATAAAGGACCCATAATGTCAGAATGGACAATAATATCGTGAAATTGGATCACAGTTTTATAGATTTGCTACACTAATTCCTTGAAAATCTTATATGTAGTTTAATTAAGATAATTACCTAATCAATATCATATTATATATTACAGGGCCCGGTGGCGTAGTCTCGTAAGAGGAGATTTCTCTCCATTTCACTGTTGTATCACGACTTAACAGTCAAAGTAGCGTAAGGATACAATAACAAAACCTAACTAGAACACGATCGATTTCCTACCTCGCAGACGCTACAGCTTCTTAGGGATCTTAACAGGAGATCTAGTAGTATCAGGATAATTTAATATTTTTTGTATGTATACTTCAGGAACATTATTTTGAATAATGAGACGCAGATCTTGATTCAACTTTCATATCTCACGATGCAATGAAATTTATGCAACTGTTTCTGATCGAAAGCACTGAAGCCCATTGAGCATCGTCAGTGCTTTTATAATTTAATCTACTCGTTATTTGAACTCAGCGTAGTTGAAGCGTAAGCTATTAATATTTAAGGATAAAGTATGCATTCAAATATTTATATGCAAGTATAGAAGGTAATGATATTCTCACAGGAGTCTAAAATCGAGAAACAAGCTTCGAAATGAACGAGTATTAAATATTACTCTGATTCCGCTCTTTTCTGAGCATGCTTCTATATATTACCTCATAACATAGTATTTTATTCGAAAATTATAATATATTTGACTCAATAGATGCTCATTTAGCGTCGAATATAATTCTCTCTATTCAGTAGTATGTAAATACGATATCATTTAAAACAAACCACTTGTAGACTTTGAAATTTGCATAGTGGGTTTTGGACCAACATGGAAAGATCGACAGCGTAATTCTGTGAAATCCTCCTGACGAAATATTTTTTTTTTATGGTATAAATATGTAGATGATATTTTCTGCTACTTCATAGATATAGACAGACCATTAAAAAAATTCTCTTTGTTTATCAACCAACTACATCCCCCAATATTATTCACCATGAAAACCGAACATAATAACAAAATTTTGTCTCCTTCAAATATTTATTTATTAATTTTAAATTATCTACTATTTATATTTGTTGGTTTATTTCTTCCATTTGACAATGGATATTGAGTTTTGATTATATATGTCTATTAAATATGAGTTGTGCTTATGTAGACATTAATTTAATTCTAAAAGTTTCTTGAATAAAAATTTTTTTGAAATTAAAATTGTAGAAGACTGACAGATTAAATATATTTTGATATTCAAATTTTATTATATTTCTTCTATCAAGTAAAAATGCCTTTCTCCATTTTATTTTATATATAATTATATTTAGGCTTGAATAAATGTCATTATGGAAAGTCAATTGTTTGAAGAAAACCTTATGATACCTTACAGTTTTCTGTGATTTTATGACGAACATAGACTCTCTTGATTTTTAAAGTTAGTCTGTTTAAGCAATTATCCGGTTACCACTTTGACGTAAGATATACTGATTGTTAGTTGATTTTGATATTTTGAATAATATTTAGGGCCGATGAAGAGATTATCGGAATTCAAATTGTTTTTTGAATATATATTGCATGTTTTGAGAGATTTTTGAATTAACTTAGTTGAATATTTAAGTATATTAAATATTTCAAATAAACTATATTTTTTGAGAAGTCCTTAAGTTATGTGTTTTATGTTTCTGAAAAGGAATTAGTCTTCATAATGGTAAGATCAGAAACAAAATTTTGTCTCCTTCAAATATTTATTTATTAATTTTAAAAGACTATATTATTTATATTTGTTGGTTTATTTATTCCATTCGACATTGTATATTGAGTTTTGATTATATACGTCTATTAAATATGAGCGGTGCTTATGTAGACATCAATTTAATTCTAAAAGTTTTTTGAATAAAAATTTTTTGAAATTAAAATTGTAGAAGACTGACAGATTAAATCTGTTTTGATATTCAAATTTTCTTATTGTAATTATTTGTATTTATCATTCGAAAAAATTATCAATCAATTTTCAGCCGCCTCGGAATGTAAACTTAACACCTTTTCAGTTAATATGACATGACCTCGAATGTGGGTTATTTTCCTCAGATATGATTTTTGTCTGGTAATTTTCCCCGAAGGTTTCGTGTTTTTTCTGGAAAAATTACAGACGGGTTAACAGAGAACTCCATCAGTCTTTTTTTCCCTATTCCATTCGTCCAATGTCAAATGGAATTCGACAATAATTGGAGTTAATATCAACTCCCGGCACTCATTAGTCGATGCTAAACGCTAACCAATCTCGGTGTCTGGGTGTCTGGTACAACTTGAAATGAAAAACCATTTCGTTCTACGAGTAATATCGGATAGCATGCGGGTTCAGTCAAACGGCACATAAGCTTCACAAAGAATATTATAATAATGTCGGTCGGTCTGTTGCGGTAAAGGACTTTGCAACCCGAGTCTTTACCTTGGACAACAGAAATTCACAACGCTAGCAATTCATACTCTAAAGAGATTCCTTTCAGATGTTTCTTGTTGCTCGGCAGGTAAGAGAGGACTTGAAGTGAATTTTTGTTAGAAATTTTACTCAAAAATTTGAGGAAAAATTATCAGATCCTCTTCTTATTCTGTACCTCGAGGATACACAAATGCTTCTAACCAAATATCAAAATAATATTATACAGGGTGTTTCACGAATGATTGTACAGGCTTTCAGGGCAGATGCAGCACATTTTGGTGAGTCTGAATCAGTGCTCAAAATATGTCCTAACTATATTCGTTTAAGAGTTAAAGGATGTTTTATGTATTTTATCAAAAAATTTTCAATCGGCATACCTCTTGAATGCCTGCATGGATCTTCATAAAAACTCGAGGGAATGAGTATAGGTCAATGTCAAATATTTGTCCATAATGACTTATCGATAGCACAGGTCCAGACTGAGAAAATTACTTTCTTTATCCCACATCTTGTAAAACACCCTGTACATCCAATTTTCGAGAAGCGAAATTCTCTTCAGAATCTACAATGAATACTCTTTCAAATAAGCCTTTTAGGATCAATGGCACACTTCCCATCATCATTTTATGAACCATTGAATATTAGAAATTTTCAATTTATAGTAAACACGGACCTGTGAATCTCCGAATATTGCGTCTATTCATATTGAATCGATTGAAATTCTCAGTAACATGACTTATGTATTGTGCTGCATCTTATTTCATCCAATACATGAATGTAGGAGCAACATCAAATATTTTTTCCAAAACTGAATTTAACCGAAAACTCGAATCAACATTAAACATTTAATTGGACTATTTATTATAAAATGGACTTAATAATAAAAATATAAAATGTATCTGATGAATATGTGTGGAACTGAGAAAAATTGACAATAAATAAGAGTAAAAATTATAACTTGTTTTCGAAATTACCCCCTCTCCCTTCTAAACATTTTCTAGCTGTTGTGATCAAATGAGCTACAGCTTTGTACAGGTTGATTTCGTCAGATGCTCCCTGTCTATGATTTCTTCAGAGTAAACTCCATTTTTTAAGTGCCCCCAGAGAAAATAATCCAAGCATGTAAGATCTGGGGATCTTGCAGGCCAGTCATGAGGTCCCCCTCTACCAAACCAATGATCTGGAAAAACTTCATCCAAATGCGCTACCATTTCACGGGTAAGTGCCGGAGCGCCATTGGAAGTACATTCCTCTTGGAATATTGCCTC
This sequence comes from Megalocaria dilatata, assembly GCA_034642435.1. Classification (NCBI taxonomy): domain Eukaryota; kingdom Metazoa; phylum Arthropoda; class Insecta; order Coleoptera; family Coccinellidae; genus Megalocaria; species Megalocaria dilatata. Next base: position 57,216,815 of record CM067854.1, on the reverse strand, counting down.
CATCATTCAAGAGCCGTGGCAAATGCTCGATTAAAAATTGTAGATATGTCACTCCATTTTGCCTCCGTGGAAGAATATATAGTCCAATTAGGCGATTATTGTGAATTCCATATCAAATATTGACTGAAAAACGATGTTGTGAATTCCGTTTCCTAGTCACTTTCGGATTTACTCTGGACCAAATATGTGTATAGCGAACATTCAAAATGCCATCTTTTGTGAACGTCGCTTCATCAATAAAAAGCGTCCTGAAGATAGCCCCCAAAACCCATCTGCATAATCGCATCCTCGGTAGTTCATCGCCTGGCTCCAACGCTGGGCCCTAGAGACGTCGAACATCGTGTTTCACGTGTGAACAACTGCTACAAGGGCAAAAAAGAAACAGGTATTTCCATCAAATTTTGACTGGTGAGGAAAAATGGGTCCATTATGATAATACAAAACGTCGGGCAACGTATGGGTGTTCATCAACTGTCAAACCAACTATTCATGGCGAAAAGATGAGCTGTTACAATCGCACGAAAGAATCCCAGGGGAGATCTACCGACCACTGTAGATGCGTTTGATTCGAGCATTGCAAGAAAAACGGCGGAAATACGCCGACAGATACAACAAAGTTATTTATGACATGACACATGTTGAATCTACCGTTAAAACGTAATTATAAACACTTAACTGGGAAGTACTAGTCACCCGCCGTACAGACCAGACATTGGTTCTTCCAATTAGTATCTCTTTGAGCTTTGAATGTATAACCAATTTCAGACAATAAATCTTAATTTTTCGAAAAAATACGCACGCATTTATTTATATTCCTAATACGAGATGTCAAACATGTTCACTCTCATCTTCAAATTTGAATTCCGATCCATTTACATCATTTCACGCAATACTAAACCTTTCAATAACAATCCTGCAATTCCCGTAACGGCTCCAGGACGAAATGACAGGATTATTGGCCTTCCGTTCCACCACCTTGTCCATTTCGACACGCGACATAAAAATGGAATCCAGGTTTTCATTCGGTGCTCGGACCCCAGTTCAGCTCCCGTAGGATAAGAGGTCGTAAAAATCCGTTATGACAGGTTGATATAAATCGGAATTGGCTCGTGAGAGTACCTCAAATAACCTGGAAAACTGTCGGGCTAGATGACGAGCACTGTTCACCGTTGGAATCCTTCCGAATCATTAGCTGCTGTATTTCACGATTTTTGACTCGCTTCTTTTTCGTCTCTGTCCGAGATGAAAAGATACGACGTTAATGTCGGAAACGGTATGAATGTAAATAAAAAGGCTTTGATGTCTCAAGAGTATTATCATTGCGAATTTACGGATTTGCGTTATGCAGCCAACCTAGCTTGAAATGACGAATATTTCAAATCTTATTTCGAAAGGCTTTTCGTTACTTGAAATTATTGAATTTCGTCACGATATTTCTGCATGAGCCTTTGGATTAAGGTCTTCAGTTTCAAACTTTGAATTATACTGGCCTTTACTTGATATGAATTCATTATACAACTAATTTGTTAGATATGGCAACACCTTGATTTTGAAGCGTCATCATTAGATTTTTTTTCTGTATCTGTCATTTCGCTGAAGTGGTAACAACATATTTATGATAGATTGGGCCGTTGCTTGGTAGAAATCAGTTGTAATTGTCATTATAAAATAAAACACTTGTTTACATTTTCTACTTTATTTTTGGTATTGACGTACGTTTCATCTTTGCTAGAAAGACTTCATCAGAATACGAAGTAACAGTTGTTGTACAATGAATTTATAAGATTTTTTACAGAAGGTGTACATGTGTTTTTAATTGTTCGTCGGGTTGGTTTTCTCAAAGAATATTCCCTTCAGAATCGTGTTCACTCGATCCCTTGTAAATATTGAATAGAGGGGTGTAATAAAAATCTATTTGTTCATTTATTTATTGCTGTTTTTATGTTTATTTATTTCGTAAATTTCCCATAAGTTCAATTTTAGACCTCTATTTTCAACATGTAGAATTTCTATTTCTTTTGTGAAAGAATGGTTATTTTCAAGAAGGTGTTTAGCATAATGTGAATCTTTTTTATTTTTATCGAAACTTCTTTTATGTTCTGTTAGGCGTGTACCGAAATTTCTACCTGTTCTACCAATATAAATCTTTGGGCAATCTGGGCAAGTGAGTTTGTATACACCTGATAATTGAAGTTTATCCATACTGTTTTTATTGTTTTTGATGTATTTGCTAATAGGATTGTTTGTCTTGAAAGAGACTTTAATATTTTCTTTTTTGAGTAGGTTTTTTAGTTGAATACTAATGTTTCCGAGATATGTGAGGCTAACGTATTTGTGTTCAGATAGATCAGATGTTACTGGATACATTTCTTTTATTGTGTTTTTGTGTATACGTTGGTTAATTAAATTATCTATTAGAGATGTATTATATCCATTGTTGTAAGCTATTTGTTTAATTATACATTTTTCTTTTTGGAAATTGACTTGGTTTAGTGGAATGTTCAATAAACGGTATATCATACTATGGAGAGCTGCTAGTTTGTGTTGGAATGGATAAAAAGAATTACGGTGTATAATGGTATCTGTTTGTGATGGTTTATGATAAATTGCGAAGTTATGTTTATTGTTTTCTCTAGTTATCGTGAGGTCGAGAAAGTTGATGGATTCATTATGTTCTATTTCTGAAGTGAAAACTATTTTTGGGTGGAGATTATTTATAAAATTCTCAAATGTTGATATTTGTCTGCTAGTACCTACGAAACATGCAATTATATCATCCACATACCTATACCAATAAAGGATGTATTTTTTGAACGGATGTTTATGAATTTTGTTTTCTAGGAAATCCATGAAGATTTCCGCGAGTAAAGAGCTTAGTGGATTTCCCATGATTAAACCTTCTTCGCTAGTATATAAAGTATTGTTAAATTTGAAGAAATTTTGGTTTATACAAATATTTAATAAGTGTATTATTTCTGATTTTATGACGGGGTTTACTTTGTTATAATTTAAAAGTTCTTCTATTAGTTTTAATGTTTCCATTGGGGGGACACTAGGAAAAAGGTTTTTAACATCCCACGAAATCAATTTTGCATTGTTAGGTAAAGTTATATCTTTAATTTTTTTAGTTAGTTCTGCTGAGTTTTTTATGGAATATTTAGATGAAAATTTGGTGTGTTTTTTTATTATTTCAATGAGGTGTCTAGATAATTTGAAGGCCGGTGCTGTACAGTATGGAACTACGGGTCTGATGGGATAATTTTCTTTATGTAATTTAATGAAAGAGTATAATTCTGGTGGTTGGGGATTACTATTAATCAATCTATATTTTTCTCTATCTGTTATAATGACTTGTGTATCTTTTAATGCATTTTTTATGGCTTTTTGAAACTTTTGAGTTGGGTCTTTTTAAGATGTTATATTTGGCAGAATTAATAAAATTTTCGGTTTTCTCAATGTAATCTGTCTTGTTTATTGCAATGATTGAATTGCCTTTATCGGCTTTAGTGAAAATTAGAGAGTTTGTTTTGGTTTTTGTTTTGATTGATTTGAGTGTGGAAAGGTTTCTGTTTATAGGTGTTTGGGGATTGAAAGATTTTATTATATCAGTTGCGGCAAATTTTGTTTGATTATTACAGTTTTTTAAAGCTAATTCTGTTTCTATAATTAATGTGTCGATATTTTGTTTATTTTTAATTACCATATTATGTTTAAAGCCTTTATTTAGGAGTGATATTTCTTTTGTGTTAAACTGAGTTGTGGATAAATTTATGAAATTTTCAAAAAATACATGATCTGAAAATTTGAACTTGTGGGTGGTGTTGACTGAAGTTTTATCTGTTTTTTGTGTTTTGATAAGGTTTTTAAGTTTTTTACGTTGATTCAAATATTTTTTATGAATACGTTTATCTATTTTTTCTCTAGTATTTATGTCTAGACAATCAAATTCAATGGGATGGAGTTTGTAACATAGTTCTGAATGGATTGCCTTTAGAAAAAGTATGATGTTATTCCTCTTCCGGTATAGAAACTTCATGTCTTCTTTGAGCCATATTAATTTTCCTTTATTGCTTCCTACTTCTGCTGAATGGCTTTTGTTGCTTGTTCTTAGGTTGATGTATTTCGGAATTACTTGGTTGGTGAGGCATTTCTTCAAGAACCATAAATCTTGTGTACATGTAGATGATTTCAGTAAATAACTGTAGTACTTCTGGGCCAAAAAGCTGGTATCAGCATTTCTCAAATTTATGATAGATTGGGCCGTTGCTTGGTAGAAATCAGTTGTAATTGTCATTATAAAATAAAACACTTGTTTACATTTTCTACTTTATTTTTGGTATTGACGTACGTTTCGTCTTTGCTAGAAAGACTTCATCAGAATACGAAGTAACAGTTGTTGTACAATGAATTTATAAGATTTTTTACAGAAGGTGTACATGTGTTTTTAATTGTTCATCGGGTTGGTTTTCTCAAAGAATATTCCCTTCAGAATCGTGTTCACTCGATCCCTTGTAAATATTGAATAGAGGGGTGTAATAAAAATCTATTTGTTCATTTACTAGGTTATTGCTGTTTTTTTGTTTATTTATTTCGTAAATTTCCCATAAGTTCAATTTTAGACCTCTATTTTCAACATGTAGAATTTCTATTTCTTTTGTGAAAGAATGGTTATTTTCAAGACACCTTCTTGAAATAACCATCAATACCAAAAATAAAGTAGAAAATGTAAACAACTGTTTTATTTTATAATGACAATGGTAACAACATAGTTTCTATGTGCTCGTAAAATATCAACTTTTGTAGGGGATAATGTGTTATTGCGGGGAGTTTTACTTCTTTACTTCAATATGAAGAAAAAGGCTGCCGCAAGTCATCGTATTTTAGTGAATGTTTATGGTGACCAAGCTCTACCTGAACAAACGTTTCAGAAGTGGTCCACCAAAGTAACAAACACAGGAAAAACTATATATATATATATATATATATATATATACACTACAAAGTTATATTAATTCGATCACATTAAAAATATCATTACAATAATGAGATAAATATAAATCAAACTGATATAAAATTAATCTATTCATTATTTTCCTGGATGAACCTTCAAAAAATGACAGCCAAATATCACTCTTTGGAATTTTCCGAGTTTATAATATCAGGAAAACAAAATCAAATAAAAAATCTGTCCTTTTGTCGTCTGTCCCACGAGCGTATTCCCTCTGAAAGGGAATTTTCTCGAAATATGGAAATTCTTGATAGGGTTAAAAAATTCGTAATTTTATTTCATAAAAGAAAATCTTCTGTTTAAAGACTCGAACCAAATTTTCGATTAATAATAACCGAAGAATTTTCCCATGGCATCCGGCAAATATTCAATCGCATATTTTCACATGAAATGATTCAATAAAACACGCTTCGCTGAAAAGAATTCGAACCGGAAATAAAAAAAAATCGAAGCACTCCGCTATTACAAATCGCAACAAAGGCAAAGGAGCCGCACTATTTTCGTTTCCATCCCTTTGAAAACGTTGATAAGCCCCAATCTCAAAAGGTTCACTAGAACGAATAAAACATAACTACCGTATATTAGAACATTCGCTAAAAGGACCCTAATGATCTTAATTACAAATGAAAATGAAGAGAAATTGTGGGGACGAGCCCCATGGGTGGATGACTCTCAAACAGAATATGATTATCATAAAAACTCATTTACATTCACGTTAGAGATGCTGTCGTGAAGTAATTAATTTGTTAGCTCGATGCTTTTTGCACCACATGAGCTTGAAGTAGAAGGAATTACACACGTGGACAGTATTGATAACTTTTTATTTCGTAGAAATCGGGAGATGCACACAAACAGAAGCAAACTACAAAATTTGACGCTATATGGAAATGAATTGGCATTGCCCCTTCTAGCAGAAAGTAGCAATAAGTTTCATCTTGCAAATACATCTTTTATATTGGATGGAGTAGTCCGTTAGTTTATGATAGTTCCTTTTTGAATTGAATGAAATAAGAAATTATTTTATTCAAAGAATATACAAGGTCCTGCAATAGTGAAATTTCGTTCGAAAACAAGTTTCTAGTATTTCTATTTCTACATCTTAAGAAATCATTTTCCAATATACAGGATGTTCCCAAAAAATATATTCAACAAATGGCTGATTTTTTAAATGGATTGCCTTTATATATTTTCATTGACCTTCACCATCTCTATTAAAACACAAAAACCCAAAAAATATTTTTGTAACGGTACAGATTTTATTCAGAGAAAACTGTAAAAATAATTCGGACAGCCTGTATACTGGAGATGCTCATGATCGAGTGATTCTATAGCGAATATAATCTGAATAATTTTTTGCAGCAGGTTTTATGGTTTGGTTTTTGGTTTGATTTTTATGAATTCCTTCAATTATCTGTTCATATTCAAATCAAATTTTCTGTATTTTCATATTTTCCAAGCCTAACATCCAGAAACAATCTACACCAGTGGAGGGTAGATTGTTTCTGGATGTTAGGCTTCTAAATAATACTAATTTCCTGCTTGGGTACGTCACCTCTTAGTCCTATTTTATATATTTTTATGATTGTAATATCTTTTTTCAAAATGGTCACATGACAGAGGAAATTTTAATTTGTATACTAATAAAATTGAGAATGTCCTCAACCGAGGACGAAACGTCTTTTTAATATTCATAGTACTTTTTTATTTTATATATATATATATATATATATATATACATTCTGTCAAGAAAGTACCGGGAATTATCGATTTAAATCTGGCGGGGCAATGAGGCAGGTAAAATTTTTTTTTGCTAGGTTGGTACCACTGTCCTTAATTACTATGCCAAGCTTGAGCGGGATCTGTCAACTAGTGTGTTTGCAACAGCTGATTAAGTCAGTCGATGTCAGAGTGCGTGCCGATTTTTACTATGGGTGATTACGTTGAGCAAAGAATTTGTTTAAAGTTTTGTGTTGCAAATGAATTTTCGTGTGCCGATGCATTGAAAATGTTGCAAAAGGCCTGTGGTGATAATGCTCTATCGAAAACTCGTGCATATCAGTGGTACAGAGCCTTCAAGGACGGTCGTGAAGTGGTCGAAGACTTGCCTAATAAAATTAAGGAAAGGGTGCTGCAAAACCGTCGTACCAGCTTGAGAGAGATAGCACATGATCTTAAGATATCCCACGAGTCCGCACGTACGATTTTGATTGATATTTTGGGCATGAGAAAGGTGGCCGCACGACTCGTACCGAAAGACCTGAATTTTCTTCAAAAACGTCATCGAGAACAGGTTGCTTCAGACATGCTGGATCGCTGTAATTCCGATTCTACATTCATGGAACGCATTATAACTGGTGATGAGACCTGGGTCTACGAGTACGATATGCAAACAAGCCAGCAATCATCGGAATGGGTGGCAAAAAATGAGCCGAAACCGAAAAAACCACGCCAAAGCCGCTCGAAAATGAAGGTGATGCTCATTGTTTTCTTCGATATCCGTGGCGTGGTGCACTACGAATTCGTTCCAGAGGGTCAGACGGTAAACAAGGAGTATTACCTAGGCGTTATGAAACGTTTGCGTGAGCGTATCCGTAAGAAGCGGCCAAATTTGTGGGCGAACAACTCATGGATTTTGCATAACGATAACGCGCCTTCTCACCGAGCTACGATTGTGACTGACTTTCTCGCCAAAAACTCAACAAACGTGCTTCAGCAACCACCGTATTCGCCGGATTTGGCTCCCTGCGACTATATATATATATATATATATATATGTATATTACATATATATAGAGTTGGATTTCAAACTTTTTCTAAAAGTTTCAATGCTCTACTGTTTTCTTTGAAATTTAGTGCTTTCTTGGATGTGCGGCCAGATAGAATTATTAATTTATCTTTGATTCTTCATGAGTGAGTCCGATTATCTGAAGCGAATAGGTGGGACGGGTCGCTTTAGATCATTTTGGGTGAAAATTAGAAAATTACAAAGATTTGGGCGGAACGAAAGAATGCTGTTCCCTGAAACAAGCGCGCAAAAAATGTAGAAATTTAATGCAATCTATATTGTATACATAGTTCCCTCTGAATCCTTCAGATCGACCTCTCTCACAAATGATGAATATTCCAAAGCCAGAATCGGGATCTATTCACCACTCTTTATCTACCAGCTCAAAGAGGAAAATCCTCAATTCAGTTTAGATGCTGATAAATCAACCTTTCATTAAATTACAGTTGGATCTTTAACCTAATGTTTGGCAGTTTCGAGAACCTATCGGTTTTCTATTGAATGGCTAGAAGGATCTGTTAGGAAATATTTCTACAGTTTGGGTACATAAAGGGGTTATAATAAATGAAAATAGGTCACGTGGAAAGGTCCTAGATAACAGAACTGAACTTTCCTTGTAGTTTGTGAAATTAAGCGTTTGAACTGATTTCTTGCTGTAGTTATTGGTATGGTACACACGATTACTTTCTAATGATGTCTTTAACACGTCTATATTATTTCACAAACACAAACTAAACCTGTATGAAACTATGTATTTTAGGCTAATACTGTTTTCACTAAAAATATTTGAAATATTTCATGAATTGTTCTCACTGATAAGAATAGATTGATTCGTAAAAATATGAAATATTCAGACTTTATGATATTGAATTTTGTCGGCTATTGCTATTTGGTAGTTGATCATAATTGAAACAAATTCTCAAAATAACTAGGTTCTACAAACAATTACATGTTTACACATATTTGTGACCACTTTTCGAGGTATTATTACCCCATCTCCAGACAAAAGTTGTCTGAAGACATAGTAGTAGCATGAAAGATTTTGTTTATTGTAATATCATCGAAGAATATGAAGATTATGGCTTTTGTGGCAATATCAGATATTAATAGGAACATCATGATTCCTTTATTGAAACATACTTTGTTTCAAAGAGATATTCTCTCAACAGGAATGTTTTCCAAAATATCTTCCATTAGGGAATCTGAAATCTAGACGAAGAAGAAGATTCTAGGGTGTTTTTAACGAGTAGTAAGACTTAAAAATCAAAACAAATTGTAGAAATTACTGTTTTACTACCAAAAAAGATATATTACACCATTTCTTGTGACTCGAGTTTCGGGAAATGAACTATCCCATCATCAGACAACTCTGATGATGGGATAGTTCATTTCCCGAAACTCGAGTCATAAGAAACTGTGTAATATATCTTTTTTGGTAGTAGAACATAGTAATTTCTACAATTTGTTCTAATTATGATCAACTACGAAAAAGTAGCGGCTGAAACAATTCAGTATCTGAGCAGTAAGACTTATGTTGGTTTATAGCCCTAGAAAAAACACAAGGATAACTCAGTAACTCGCAGCACAAAAACTAGACGATAGAAAAATGGAAACGTATCCTGTATTCGTAAGATTTCTTTTTGACCAACGAGTCAGCGTTTTGAGAGATCGAGGAAAACAAAACACACTAGCTTTCCGACCGATTATTACTTCGTAATGTGCTTCTGCTTATGCAAGATAATGTGCCACATATTAGCAGAGTTACCAAAAATGAATTAGACTAAATATCCATTTGAGTACTTGAAGAATAATGTTAAAAGAAGAGTGATAACTCGCCAAAACATCACAAGAAATACAGAATTACTCATCTAAGTAGTTCTTGAAGAATGCAGAGGCTTTCCTAGGGAACGTTGACTGTCTTCTAGAAAGTATGCTACAATGAATTTGTCCTTGCATTAAGGCAAGTTATAGAAATAGAAAATATTTCACCCAGAGAAATTCCACATTTAGTTTTGAGTTACCAATTCTAAAAATTTTTTTTTATGAAATAGGACATTCTGTTTTTATTCTGATATCGTATAAAGAAGTTTGTTTCACTTTATTCAATATTTGGAATGATTTATGTTAAAATAAAAGAAAATTGTATTCTGATACATATCAAACTTTCATTTTATGTATAGTTGACATTTATTGAAAATATTTATGGAAATTGTCAAAACATAATCTGAATGATTTCGAAATAAGTATAAAGAAATTTTCTTCAACTATTAATGTAGGATCGCGTTATCCTAAAATAATTATAATCAATTATCAAAAAATTATTTAGCATAAACGGTTGTAATAATTTTACATCTAAGATTCGCGAGATAACACGTTCCACCAATTCCATCGATGAAACTTTTCTCTCCAAATCCGCGGACTGAGAAACGTTCTGGAAAAACGGAAAAATCCCTTTCCGATCACATAAACCAACGGAAATCGGATTAGGGATTACCGACGGGCGCATTATTTCTGCACGAGATAAAGAAAAGCGGTTACCGTAGGAATGTATGAAATAAGGTTTACCTGATGCTTCAGTCTGCCGCAGTTGGTTGCCGTCGCCTTATTGAATTCCCTCAGATTTCCTATCTCCTCTTGTAGCATCTGCAGTTTCGCCTCGTATTTCTCGTTCTTGTTCTTGGCCAATTCCAATTGACTGTTAAGATTGGTGACGTCGCTCCTTAACAAACTCAATTCCGTATCCAGTTGCTCGTGGTTCTGGAGGATTACGGTCGAGTTGACAGCAGCTTGGACTTCTCCAAATTCGGTCCTCAACTCGGATACGGCGTTGGATAGCCATTTGATGGTTAAGCGCTCGTTTTTCTCCTCGGTGCTGGAAGATTGTACGGGAACATCAGTCGTGCCTAGTCGGACCAGATCTATGTCTTTTCTGAAAGAGAACACATTGGCATTGAGTACGAGACATGAATATGTTCAGACATATTTGACGTAATAAAATTACATGAACATACGCTCAAGTTGTTTGAGAATTTCTCAACTGAAAAAATAAAAAAAAACTTCATTTCTCATATAGAGAATATCAGAACATTTAGGATACGGACATCGCATGATCGAATAAAGGCCTTCTTGAGAAATATATACTAAAACTAGTAATTCACTTGTGATATTTCAGATATACATTTAACTGTCCTCTGTGTTATGTATCAATGATTTATTTTCAAATAAATTAACTCAGCTGATCAGTACAGGTATCATTAATAAGGATTGTGAGCTTCCTAGCTCACTATTACTTTTAGTAGAAAGTTCTCCAAATCAAGACAGTGTAACATACATCTGTATAACACTTCTAAACTCAAACAAACTCGATAAGGTTTTGTTGATCACAGAGACAAATCACAGACATCGCACGTTTCAAACTTGGTTGGTTTTCATCAGTACAATGCATGCCAAAGACTACAAATCAGTCAAGTATATTCATGCGCTATACACAGAGACACTAAGCTATTAATCCATACACTAGCGCCATCTAGAGTATGCAAATATACATACAAGATATACCTTTGCGAGCTAATTCAAGTAAAGAAATGGCAGAAAAAACTTTCCTCCTGCTCATATCAAATCATAATATGCCGTGATACTCATAATTATAATAGCATATTCATATTCAATAAATTAATTCTGTACAAATATCATTAATAAGGATTGAGAGCTAATGTAATAGAAAGTTCTAAAAATCGGGACAGTGTAACATACATCTATATAACATTCCATACTCAAACATACTCGATAAGGTTTTGTTGATCACAGGGGCAAATTGCAGGCATGCGTACGTTTCAAACTTGGTTGGTTTTCATCAATACAATGTATGCCAATGACTGCAAATCTTTCAAGTAACTATATTCGCTATACACAGAGACTCTAAGATATTAATCATACACTTGCGCCATTTAGAATATGCAAATATACATACAAAACATACTTTTGCGGGCTAATTCAAGTAAAGAAATGTATTCTCGATATATTCACGTTACAAACGCAGAAAAAACTTTCCTCGTGTTCAAATCAGACCATAATATGCGGCAATGTTCATAATTAGCACATTGATATTCAGATGAATCAATTCGGCTGATCTTTACAAATATCATTGATAAGGATTGTGAGTTATGATAATAGAAAGTTATACAAATCGAAACAGTGTAACATACATCTGTATAACAATTCCATCCTCAAATAAACTCGATGAGGTTTTGTTAATCACAGGGATAAATTACAGACATGCGCACGTTTACAACTTTGTTGATTTTCATCAGTACCATGAATGCCAATGACTATATATCTGTCAATTATCTACATTCGCTATACACGGAGACCTTTGCGAGCTAATTAAAGTATTATATTATATACTTGACTTAGCTCGCAAAGGCATGTCTTGTATGTATTTGCATACTCTAGATGGCGCTAGTGTATGATTAATATCTCAGTGTCTCCGTGTGTAGCGAATATAGATACTTGACATATTTGTAGTCATTGGCATGCATTGTACAGATGAAAACCAACCAAATTTAAAACGTGCCCATGTCTGCAATTTGCTCCTGTGATCAACAAAACCTTATCGGGTTTGTTTGAGTATGCAATTGTTATACAGATGTATGTTACACTGTCTCGCTTTGTTGAACTTTCTATTACCATAGCTCACAATTATTAACGAATTATAGCAGACTTCTTGTCTATTTTGGTGACGATTAGCAATATTTTCCAGATATTCAAATTTGAAATTATAAATAATGGCCGAAATGAATTTCGCTAAATTGAAGAAAATTTTCAATAATACTTCAATATCAAATTAGCTAGCATCATTCACACAAAAACACCATACTTTTCGGTAAGCGGATAATTGCAGTCACATTTCTAATATCAACGTGTATATATCAGAGTCGATACCATCCTTCAGTTCTCTATTTCTATTAACAATTTACTTCAACTATATATGTAACAAACTTCCCGACTATCCTTTGGCTACCATGATAAATACTCCGGAAAATATTTCTGTTTCTCAAACCTTTCGTTAACCTCTATGCTCAACAAACTTATAGAGAAACCCCTAATTAGAGTTTCTAAATTTTGAGTATGTCAAAAAGATACTCAGTAACTTCAGCATAAGAAATCGGAAACTTATCTTGATCTCAGCAATAACATACTATATTTTCTCATAGACTTTCCTACAACATATTATCACCTCAAAAGGTTCAAAGTAAAATTATCTTTAGCAGAAAGATAAGAAGCTTTTTAAGCTTGTGCGAGTTAGAAGTTCAGTTGTGTTCTGGGTAGGCCTTGTTACTGCGAGCTTGGGCCACTTTAAGTCACAACACGGTTAATTTTTGACCCAACAGTGAAATGGTGGCCGACACCCATCCAACTAGAAAATTTCTTTTCCACCTGAACAGGATTCGAAGCTGAACCTTCCGGTCACGAGCCCTAGGCTCCACCACTGAGCTGTCCGCGATTGTGGAGCATTGGTATAGACCTTATCTTTCACGTGGCTCTAAAGAAAAAAACCTAAGTCTAAGTGATAAATCACAGGATCTCGGTGGCCAATTGTGATCACCCCTTCGAGAAATAACACGACCAGGAAATTTTTCTTGCAAAATTACGATCGTTTCGTTGCTTGCTTAACACGTAGCGTCGTCTTGTTGAACATAAATCTATATCAATTCCGGCCATGACATATCATTAATCATAGCACTTTAGCGCAATTCGTAACAGTTGCACCAGCCTCATTTTCGAAGAAGCAAGGTCCAATAACACCGCCAGTCCAAAACCGCACCAAACAGTGACACGTTGAGAATGGAGAGAGTTTTCAACAATCTGCTGCAGCTTTCCTAGTTGTACTCAAGCGAAGCACAGGGTTTCGATACTTCATATCACTAACTTGTCCTAACAGCTCAAATTTTTCCACCGGTTTCGCTATTGCCGACCGAGAAGGTGCTTCACAATGACCCAAAAGTGCTTTAGTTTTGCAAACTATGACTGCAAAATTTTCACTATTTTTGTAGTGAATTTCAACAATAGCATTGCGTTGTTGAAGCGTGTATCATTCCATTTTCTGTAGTTTTTACTTATCAAGTGTCAAAAGATAACAGCTTCAGAAGTGACAGCTGCCCAGATAGCGGGATATTCAAAATGACACTTCCTATTGGAAATCCCTTCATCATGTACACGCATACCCTGCCTTTAAGATCATATTACCTACTACCTTGTCTTACAAACAACGATCATCAGTTGTCTGCAAATTGTTATCCTTCCGTACTGTTTGAAGAGTAAAAATTTCTACTACGAGTGTTTCAGTTCAGAGTGCTGTTATAAGTTTTCCAAATGCCTTAAATCCTTGTGCTAGATTTCTCTCTCCATATGATTTATCTTTCACCAGTCTCTTTATGATTACCTGGTGATCATTAATGACCACTTCATCCTTGGCGTCAAGGGTATACCTTCCTCATTGAATTCAAAATCTGCAAGTCTCTTCGTGTGCTCTTTCCACTCTGGGGAACGCTTTAATTGTAAATGCTACAATTTAAGTGAAAACAACAATGCTCCAATGCTTATTCTATTTCCCGAAATCGCTCAAAAAAATATTGAGTAGCGGAACTCAACTTATTACTCAGAATTCAGTAAGTAGGCTTCTATTTCCACAGATTATGCAATTTCGAACTCCTATCCTCTAATAAGCCTTGATGCAGTTCAAATATTGCAGTAGTATCTGAGGTCAATGCTTCTGTCTCTACAGAATTGTATGGACTTCGAATTCAATATAGAGCAATTTGATTCCACGAGCTTGGCTCCCTTCGGTATTAAATTTATAATATCCACCTACTAGTTCGTAAAATTCAAACAAGACCGGCTCTACACGCTCGCCATTTCAACTCAGCGTCCGGACCAATCATAGAAATGAATTATTCATTTCATTTCAGATATCGGTAATTAGATTTCAATTCGGGCAGGACTAATAAATTCCAACTTAATGAACTTTCCAAGTTTTCTGGTTTCGAGGGCAGCGACAAGCCAAAATTGGCCGAGTTTATGCAGTCGATTTTACAACCGAAAGCTCAGCAATTTTAAAATTCCATTAGTGTTCGCACCGGTAGTCTTTCACTTAACTTCTGTGTTTTCTATGACCACGGTCTTGGTTTTCGCACAAAGAAAATACCTCTTCTCACAATTTAGGCCATCGTCAGAGAAAACACAAAGGTGAAATTATTTCTTCTTCACTTGTTCCTTTAATCTATCGATAAAATAAATAATATTTGATTCAAAAACTAGACGCCAGAAATTTCACCCAGTCTTCTCAAGTATAAATACTTGACATTAAGAACTTCTAAAAGCTATGCAGTTTGGTCCCACCTTCATCGATATTGAAGTACTCAAAAAGATTATAGATACTTCAACTACAATATCAATAACCAATCTCTTCTTATCCTAAAAAATCAATTATAACTGACTGAACTAAATCTTTAGATGGAGAAGTTTCCTTGCAAGAATTATACTTTTTCCTAACATTCTTCACAAACTGGAAAATGTTTATTGGGACAAATTTCCCGAAATTAATATGTCTCAATAGATAAAATTGAGAATTTCAAATTTTTGTGCTAACTTAGGTGTTCCCATTTTTGTGACTGCAGTTTCGAAGTATTAGTTTCTCTTCAGGAAACTGAAAACCTAATCGTGGTAAAACGGAGTAATTTATACATATTTGTTTTAAATATGAGCAACAACCACGTTATAATGGCTCAAATAATACAATATTGGTAAATTTTGTATAAGTGAATGTCTTCCTGAATTCACTGATACTGTTTGAATTCTTTATTACTGATGTGAATGTTCTACAACCTGTCATCATTTTTCAGAAAGGTCCTAGATTTGCTGGTTACTTACCCACTGATTCTTCCCGCTGAATTTATCAAGTCGCATATTATAATACAAACGATATAACTCCCTAGGAGAGCTGTGTGAATCGAAATGATTAGTTCTAAGTTTTCGAGTTTTTTCTGCTAGAATCATTGAATATAATCTAATTTCAGTCACAACAATAATTATAAATTCATTTGTACTATAGGTAATCAGAAAAATGTTTTATATATTAATAATTCATGAAATAATTACATTGACACCCTTCAGAAAGCAGTGTTATGCTATTTTGGAAATACTCATAACAACTTGAAATAAATAAGCAAATGTTAAAAAAACAAATACAGTATTGTGAATTGTTGGAGTTCTATAAGAATAATTGTTTTTACAATTTTGCTAATTTTTGTTATCTCATTTGAATATTTCATATTCATTCTCCACTTTCCTTTCTGATATAAAAAGAAGCAGGCATACGGTTTAACAGAGGAATTCTGTATCAGATCACACAAATGCTGTATGAGATAAAAAACAATAATATCGCACATAGAAGGTTTAACCTTCGAAAAAATTCCTTGACAGAAACACAAAGGAAAGATTCTGAAGAACAAGAGAGTGTTGAATTAAACTCCTATCGAGAAATTGAATAATGTGGTCGTTATCGAATGCAATTGCATAATCGAAAGAGGAACGCAAATTCCCGTCGGAAACGGCTTGTTTTTCAATATCTTAGCTGCGATTTACGGCGGTATGATTCTCTCCACATCCGCACTAATTTGAATTTCACGAAGGTGAGGAGTTTCGCATTTCAAGAAAATCTGAACCAACACTTCACACCTATTCAAGAAGTACCGATGCGTGACCATGAATAGTCTCTTGACGCGACGCAATCCCTCATTAACTTTCTTCTCTCTCGGCATTCAATGCTCTACAATTTAGACACCAAACATCCCTTGCACTTATCAGTCTGTATTTCTACACACATCTTCGCGGAGAACCTACGATTATTTTATAATAGTCCTGACAGCGAAAGCGTGGATTCTGTGCCGATAGATTCGCAGGGAAGCCTTTTTTTGAAGCCAAAGTTTTATCACTCATCTTCTTTTTCTAGCCATATACAAAATATTTTCATAAGTGAATATATTTACTTAGTGAAAAAATTTAGAAACCTAATTTATCCCGAAAATTTTCTGGGTAATCGCGTACCTGCCCAACAGAACTTGATGCACTTTTATTATTGGCATTTTAACCATTTTAATTTTGACTCACGATGTGTTGAAAACATATCCTATGTGTTGGTGAACTCTTTTATTATTTCGAAAAAGAACCTTACAGCGAAAACGTTGATCGTGTGCCCATAGATTTGCAGGGAATTATTTTTTGCAGCCAAAGTTTAATCACTCATCTTGTTTTTCTGGGCATATACAAGATATTTCGAGTAGCAAATATATTTAATTAGTGAAAGAATTTGTAAACATAACATAAAATAATCCGAAAATTTTCTGGGTAATCGCGTATATTTCAAACGAAACTTGACGCACACTTATTGTAACTTGAACTGTTTTATCAATATTTGTTCAACCACGATGAATTCTCCGATTGTTGGCATTTATTTGATATTGAATTTGGCCTCACGATGTATTGAAAAAATATCGTATGTGTTGATGAACTCTTCGTATCTCGATAAAGCACCAGACAGCGAAAGCGTGGGTTGTGCCCATAGATTTACAGGGAATTCTTCTTTAAAGCCAAAGTTGTATCACTCCTCTTGTTTTTCTAGCCATATACAAAATATTTCGTGAGGTAAATATATTTAATTATTGAAAGAAGTTGGAAACCTAATCTATTCCCAAAATTTTCTGGATAATCGCGTATATGCCAAACGGAACTTGACGCACTCTTATTGCAACTTAAACTTCTTTTTCATTATTTGATTAACCACGATAAAATCTCAGATTTTTGGCATTTCTCTCAGTTTGAGTTGGGCCTCACGATGTATTGAAAAAATACCGTATTTGTTGGTGAACACTTTTCTTATCTCGATAAAGCACCTGAGAGCGAAAAAGTTGATTATGTGCCCACAGATTTGCAGGGAATTATTTTTTAAAGCCACAGTTTTTTTTTTCTAGCCATATACAAAATATTTCGAGAAGCAAATATATTTAATAAATGAAAGAATTTGGAAACCTAAATAATCTCGAAAATTTTCTTGATAATCGCGTATATTTTTTTAAATTTGAATATCAAAACAGATTTAATCTGTTACTCTTCTACAATTTTAATTTCAAAAAAATTTTTATTCAAAAAACTTTTTGGAATTAAATTAATGTCTCCAATAAGCACCGCCTATATTTAATAGACGTATATAATCAAAACTCAATATATAATGTCGAATGGAATCAACAAACCAACAGATACAAAAAAGTCATTAAAATTAATGAATAAATATTTAAAGGAGACAAAATTTTGTTTCTGATCATACCTTTAAGAACACCAATTGCCTTTTAAAAACATGAACACAACTTAAGGACTTCTCAAAAAACATAATTTATTTGAAATATTTAATATATTTAAATATTCGAATAAGTTAATTCAGAAATCTTTCAAAACATGCACTATATCTTCAAAAAACAAATATAATTCTAGGTGATCACTTCATCGGTCCAAAATAATATTCCAAATATCAAAATCAAATAACTATCATTATATCTCAACTTACACGTGTTTGCAGGATGATTGCTTCAAACAGACTAACTTTAAAATTCAAGATGATCTATGTTCTAACAAAATCACAGAAAAATGTGTAAGGTATTTATAAGGTTATATTTAAATTATTGACATTCCATAACAGATTAAATCTGTTTTGATATTCAAATTTTGTTATATTTCTTCTATTAAGTAAAAAGCCTTTTTCTATTTTAATCGCGTATATGCCGAACGGAACTTTACGCACTCTTATTGTTTCTTAAACTTCTTTTTCAATATATATTAAAGTAGAATGAATTCTCAGATTTCATTTCATTTTGAATTCTCTCCACGAAGTATAGAAAAAATATCGTATGTGCTAGTGAATTCTTTTCTCATATCGAAAAAGCACCTCATGGTAGAAAAATATTCGCGAGATGGGGCATGAATTATACGACTGAGATGCTTAAATCTCAATAAAATGCAGTCCCACGTCTCACTCTATTTTGCAAGCGCACCTATCTTGAAAAGTAATTTGAAAATTGCTATCCTCCAAACGGAGAAGACGGAAATCGAAGCGAGAAATTGATGAATTGACGATATTTCAATGGCCACGCGGGACTCGAGTGGAAACTTCTTTTCCCCCATAGCCTTCCGCAATATCATCAGCGTCGGAATTCAATCGTGATAATTTGTTCTCTTTCTGGTGGCTGAAAGCCGGAGAAAATTCCATCATAAATTTCATTAACAGAAAATCAAATTGACTTCGTTCCAGTCGCGGCAGTTCTACGAAACCCTTTACGACCGGAAGAGTTTTTGTCACAGGAAGCGGCTAGGAGAAAGTTCGAATTGTGTTTTTGAGGCTTAATCTCGAATTGAGTTCCAGGGGTACGCGAAAAGTTTGAAGTGATTTTTTTCTTCTTATTCGTCGCAAGTGAGCTCCTATTGTGAAATAACTGAGTAGAATCTCCGAAGGTGAAAAACGTCTTGAAAGGGTTCAAGTGTCTGGCTAAAAGACTTTGAGTTTCTGGGAATTGAGGACATGCGCCAGATCAGTGAGTTGAACCTGTTGTCAATATATTTTTCTCATAAATATATATGAGTGAAACAATATTAGTATGTCATGCTGCTTAGATGGACTCAAAGTTAAATATGAGGAGTAGGAATAAGTTCGTGCGGTTTTCATAACAGATGTCGCTACTAGTTTTTAATTCCATTTTTTTCATCTGGCAATACCTGCACTCTGAAGTCTCCTCATTTGGCTTTCACGTTGTCTGTCATTCCGCTGACAACATTGTTTCTGTGTGCTCTGAAAATTTTGTACCGATTAATGAAATTTAGCGGGGAGTTTCACTTCATTACTTCAAAATGAAGAAAAAGTCTGCCGGAAGTCATCGTATTTTAGTGCATGTGACCATGGCCTTGCTGAAAGAATTATCAGAAATGGTTTGCCCGATTTAAAAGTGGCAATTTCGATTTGGAAGGCGAAGAACCACTTATAGCGCCACCAAAGTTTTAGGATGAAGAATTAGAGGCAAGACTCATTGAAGATCGTTCACAGACGCAAGAGGAATTCGCAAAAATACTTGAGTCACTCAACCAGCGATTTGCCATGCAAAGGGACCGAAAGGTAGGAAACTGCGTGCCGCGTGAACTGAAATCAAAAGATGTCGGACGCCGTTTTTTCAAGTGTGAACAACTGGTTCAACGGCAAAAAAAGAAGTTTTGCATTGAATTGCTACTGGCGATGAAAAGTGGGTCCATTAAGATAATCTAAAACGTTGGATAACGTGTGGATGGCTCATCATCATTTGTAAGGTGGCTAGATCAGATGTATTTGGTGGTATCAGCTGGTTGAGCTGTATTATCATCTACTACAGTCGAACGAAAGGATCACAGTGGAGGTCTACAGATGACAGTTGATCGGTTTCAACCGAGCATTACGAGAAAAACGGCCGCAATGCGCCAACAGACACAACAAATTTATTGACACTACACGGCCACATTTTGCGTTGCCCGTTCAAATGTTCTTATGAACGCTCAAATATACACCATACATTTTAGACATTGCTCCTTCCGATTACCATCTCTTTCAATCGATGCACCATGGCTTGGCTTACCAGCATTCCTCCTTCCGTCTTTTTTCGCGATGTGATCCATCAATTGAACTTTGAAAGTATAACCAATTTTTCTGAATAAATCTTGAATTTTTAACAAAAAAATACCACACTAACTTTTTTATAGTCCTAATATTATATTAAAGTTGACTGGTATTCTTATTCGATTCCAAATATTATAATCAAAATAACCTATATCGTTACACTAAAAGATTTTTACTACAATTGGGCAATTTTTTAAATTGCTATAAACAATAAATTTGTTAGTTAAAAATCTATTTATTGAAGTGTAATGATTGATTTTAAGAAGTAAAATTACATTTATTTACAGAATTTTTGTTTTTTGCAGGTAATTTATGATCTTTAAGAAATATCAGAAACTTTTTCGGAGATAAATTATAGGAAACTGAATTTTCTACAAATAATGTTCCATAAAATTTTTTCATAAAGTTAATAGTTGCGTGGGAAAATGAGAAAAATATAAAAATTTCAAATCAATCCAACTTCAACGTTGAATAACTTTTCAAAAAATAAATATATCAAAAAATTGTAAGAGACCATTTTTGTAGAGCGTTAAATTTTCTATCAAAATCTATTTTTATCATTCCAAAATTCTAAATATTATCATGAGGTTTATTTAGGTTTAAATCTGAGGAGGTTCTGGAGAATTAATTCCAGCTATTATCTGTTTCATACCTGTCATTTAAATATTAACAGATTATTACGATCGCCCAAACGTACAACCTCTTCCCTTTGATGTTTGAGTTTTCGTACGATCGATCCGTTACCAAAACTTGCACCAAGGCTTTGAATATTATATCCGCCATTATTCGATGAATTTTACTTGGCTCTGTTCACAGTTGCTATTCAGCAAGCTTGGCGATTGGAGTCATAAAGGTAGCAATAGGTTTTCTCATACGATGGTCCTTTTCAAATGTGCGTGGAAAATAGTTGTCCCATCAATGTCGGAACTGTATGGATGGAAAGAGGATTTTTCGGTCCAAGTTGAATCTAATTATGGGATGTTACTCAGTTTATTCTGATGGTAACTGAAGTATTGTGTGAGTTGAAGAGTACTGTTGATGAAAGTTATAATCCAATATAATTTATCAAGCATAATTCTGACCATCTGACGAATTATAAATATTCAATAATAAGGAAGACAACACATACTTCGAATATTTTGTGTACTATTTGCGAAATGAAGAGTTTTTCGTGTGTAATTAATTCAGTTTATTGAAGTTTCAATTTCTTTTCAGATTGCGAATTATTTTCATCTTCAAACTTCCACCTATGGTGGAAATGAGAATTTCATTCCCAGGTAAGAACTGTTAAGATGGTACCATCTCTTATCTCTGACAGGTGGTACCTTCTCTTATCGTTCTGGTCTTAAAATTATCGGCATTTTTCGAAGTTTATTTTTGTCCGGAAATAGCGATAACAAATATATATATATATTGTTATGGAATCACAAATAAAAAATTTCAATTTACATTTACTTTTTTCTACCCCACTTTAGTGGAGCCAATTTGATATGGTTTAAATATATAATTTCAGAATGAATACTAGTTAGATCACCCTTGTATCTAGTTACTGGTAGTCTATGTTTCCAGTTAGCTCTTAAGATTATAATTGTTTTGCTGAATAATTGAAATTTGAATGTAATTAAATTTGATTTGATCTTTTAGGTAGGGTAATCTCAATGTCTATGTTCTAACCTAACCCTATCTAAATATCGTAACGTCATTCTAACGTAAACAAGCAATGATTTGTTTTTTAATTCAAATTGGAAAACTTTACATAAATAAACTTATTTCTACCTTTGGTAAGTTTAATCATCCATTAACAACTTTCGTTTGATGTTGGCTTTGCTCTATTTCAGGATTTTGTTTCGATGCTTGAAGAATGTTTCTGGAACGTTTGAATTTCTCAGCCCACTTAGTTGATTGCTTCTTATGAATTTAAATTGTTGAATTCTTGATTTTTATTTGGGATGCTTCCATTCATAACACTCAGGTAACGTTATTTTTATCACATTTACATTCACAATGATAATATTAATTTATTTTTAGGTTTTGGAACTGGATTATTGAAGAGAGAAATGTTTTATTTTGAGAGATACCGATATGAATTCGGCTATCGTATTTTTAAGACTCTTCAATTTTTGTGTGTCTTTCCTATTTATAGTTTTCACGAAAAATTGAATATCAGAGCTTACTAGTTTCTGTCAAAATTATTGAAAAATGATGCTCTCGATGATTTTACAAAATTTACAATATTTCTTGATTTGAAATTACTGTTGAAAATTAGCCTATTTTTAAAACTACATTTTGATGTTTGTTACCGTTTGATTACCGTCCAAAGAATTTTCACCCGACTAGTCGTTATGTACTCTGAATATGTTTTTTCTTCATAATTTTGGCTTGTGAGTAATTTTATGAATTGAATTATCAATATTTCTATCATAATGGATATTATTTAATTAATTTTGATCTGGTTACAATCTAACGAGTCAACTTATATGCAAAAGTGAGTATTTTCCTTAATATATTTGTATAATTATTTGATTGAACTGTAAGTTCTATGACAATATATATATATATATATATATATATATATATATATATATATAAATATATATATATATATATATACCAATTATGTACCCTGTTATCTTCATATATATATATATATATATATATATATATATGAAGAAAACAGTGTACATAACTGATCACTCTTATGTATAATCAAGAGTATTCCGTTCAAGAAACCAAAATTGCTATTTCCTTCTCTATAATATATATATATTTTTTTTTCATGGAATTTGCAGTTAAATTAAATAATTATACAAATATATTAAGGAAAAGACTCACCCTTGTATATAAGTTGACTCGTTAGGGCGTGACCAGATCAAAATTAATTAAATTATATCCATTATGATAGAAATATTGATAATTCAATTCATAAAATTACTCACAAGCCAAAATTATGAAGGAAAAACATATTCAGAGTACATAGCGACTAGTCGAGTGAAAATTCTTTGAACGGTAATCAGTATATATATATATATATATATATATATATATATTCTGTCAAGATCAAGAAAGTAACGGGAATTATCGATTTAAATCTGGCGGGGCAATGAGGCAGGTAAAAATTTTTTTTCCTAGGTTGGTACCACTGTCCTTAATTACTATGCCAAGCTTGAGCGGGATCTGTCAACTAGTGTGTTTGCAACAGCTGATTAAGTCAGTCGATGTCAGAGTGCGTGCCGATTTTTACTATGGGTGATTACTATGGGACGATAACGCGCCTTCTCACCGAGCTACGATTGTGACTGACTTTCTCGCCAAAAACTCAACAAACGTGCTTCAGCAACCACGGTATTCGCCGGATTTGGCTCCCTGCGACTTTTTCCTCTTCCCAAAACTAAAATTGCCCCTTCGTGGTACCTGTTTTGAGTCGATTGAAGCCATAAAACAAAATTCGGCGCGAGAGCTAAAGTCCATCCCGGAAAGCGCCTATAAAAAATGTTTCGATAATTGGAAGTGCCGTTGGCATAGATGTATTGGAGCAAATGGACCTATTTTGAAGGCGACCCAATAAATTTTGACGATTAAATGTAAAAATGTTGTTTTAATTGAAAATTCCCGGTACTTTCTTGACAGAGTAGTATATATATATATGAAGAAAACAGTGTACCTAACTGATAACTCTTACGAATAATCAAGAGTATTCTGTTCAAGAAACCAAAATTGCTATTCCCTTCTCTAGAATTGGCAATACCACCACTATCCAAAATAATTCAGATTTGTAGATCTTATCCTTCTACATCCACCATAAAATTTTCAGTTGGTCTATTTTCTGATTCGATGGAAACAGACATCCATTAAAGGGTACATATTCAGTTTCAGACATGTGAACATATTTGAATTTCTTGTACTGAATGACATGAAAGTCAGGTATCGCAACGGAGTTCGTAATGATTGGTTATTAATTAAACGGTCCATTGATTGAAAGTCTATTTGCCAAATTGAAATGGCAATAAATCAGCTCTCCTTCGGGATACAATGTCGATTCATATCAGGAATCGAGTATTCATATTGTACCAATACACAACGGCTAAATCGGCATCGTAATCGATACGCCATTAGGAGCGACATGAACAGAAATTGAATCATTGTTTGCTCGTTCCGTACCAGACCAGGGGGAGATTTTATTTTTCCGTAAATGGCCTCGGCGCCATTCGATAGGTAAATGTGTAATTTCGAGTTCTGTTTATCAATCTCGGTGAAGATTGCCTGGATGATACTTGTCCCTCCAATCACGATTATAGCACGTTCTGATCGAGCCACAAAAAAAATTATAGAAATCTTTACCGGGCCTCATGAACTCATCAACACGCTAGTTTATTGATGGATAAATTAATTTAAATATTTAAAGAACCTTGAGTTGATTGATGTCCGAAAAATGAAGAATGCTGAATATTGAAAAATTCCTTAGAATATATAGTTCTTAAATCATCAGTTAAATTATTGTTTCCCACTGATGTATATAAATGAAAAATTATTTTCTTTCGAAGTAATTCTAATGAATGATATAATTGTGTGCAAAAAAAATTCGGAAATATAGACTTAATTATGTTTTGCAAAATATATGAATTTTTAATTTTTTCTGCTGAATTTTGGTGACAATTGATTAAAAGAATCTTTTGCTCAACCTTTATAACGGGTCATCCATTTCGTGTTCCGGAGTTCACAGCCCTGTTTCAATGACATATGTGGAACAAAACTTTGATCCGAAGCCTCATATGTTTAGTTGAAGGTTAGCCATTTAACAAAACGAATCGTTTGTCTAATGCTGAACGTGTGAAAATTGTGAAAATTTACTACAAAAACAAAGATTCTGTAGAAAGTACGTTTCGTGCATTACGAGCTGATTATGGTCGACATAATCGTCCATCTGAGCGTACAATTAGTAACACAGTTAAAAAATTCGAAGAAGCTGGATCTGTTACTGATATCTTAAGCCCCATTCATCATCGAAATGCATGCTTGAACGAAAATATTCCTTCTGTAAGATCCAAATTTCATTTTTATTTTGCATGTAGATTTGCATCTCCGTCTCTATAAGGTTCAGCTCATACAAGAACTGCAGCCAACTGATCATAGAATGCGTAGAACATATGCCGATTAGGTGGTTGAACAACAACGTTTGGATGGCGATTTATCGCATCGAATTTTCTTCCGCATCTGGGGCTGTGAAAGTCCTCATGCAACTGCTGAGAGACCATCACATCCATAAAAAGTCACTGTATGGTGTGCCTTCTGGTCTGGTGGAGGATTGGCCCGTACTTCTTTGAAAATGAAAAAGGTGTCACTCAAACCGTCAATTTTCATCACTTTAGCCAAATGATTACCGTTTTTTTTTGACCTGAAATTCAGGATATGGAATTAGAAGATATGTGATTCAAGCAAGATGGTGCAACAAGCCATACAATTGGCTTTGTTGCAAAAAAAATTCCTAGGACGCGTTATTTCTCGTTCCGGCGGTGTGAATTTGCCACCAAGATCTTTTGATATATCGTCTTTGGATTTTTTGTGGGCTTATGTGAAGGATCGTATTTATGCCGATAATCCTCAGTCTATTCACGATCTGAAAACCAACATCTGTTAAGTCATTGTTGAGATATTGCCCGAAATGTGCCAGCGAGTCATCGAAAATTACCTCACAAGTTTCGAGTCCTCTAAGAGATCACATTCAAATGATGTTGTATTGCATACATAATGGCAGGGTCCAGGCTGAAATGAAAATTTGATCGATATTCTGAACAAAATAGTGTTTTATTTACGTTTACTTTCGGAAGCACAAAATGGATAAGAGGCGAAGTTACTCCCTCAAAAGCCCGAGTACAGTTGGTCTTTTCCTCCCAAGGGTAAAGACACCTTAAGACATGAATGTTGCATTATATTTATTTCAGATCAATATTAATATTATTATATTATAGAAACCAGCTTTAATAGTAAACAATGATATTAATGAATTAATTTTACAATTCGATATACTAATATTCATTCGCTTTAGTCAACTTGAGTTGAGGTATATGGTTTCTTTTGCTTTTTCAAAATGCCCCCTTTTCAAAAATGCTACTAATCTTACTTACTGATATTAACATTGTTCTTTATCTTAGTACAGGTTCTTATCATAGAATAATATAACCAAAGTGTGAAATATTGAACTATTTCGCTTTTTCGGAAAAATATATCAGGAGTAGAAATCCGTACGGATTTGCTGCTACTAGTTTATTATTTGGTTTTTTAATATGGCAACACCTTCATTTTGAAGTGTCATCATTAGGCTTTATATTTATTATCCAATAAATCAATCACTATTTCTGCAGCAATTTATTCAATAATTTAATCGCACATTTCAGCCAAATATGTTCTGAAAAATTAGGAAAGCGGCACATTTTCTCGACATTCCCCAAAACTAATACGGTCACTTCTATTAATTAATACTATTAGCAACCAAATTAATTTTTTCATGCGCTAATTCTGTGTTTTTATATTACGAATAATAATAAATAAATAACGTTTTTTTGGCATTGTTGATATCTCACTATTATAATTGTTGAGTGTTGCAAAATATAGTATATATACCTCAGGAATAAATGATTTTCCCTCAATGATTTGCAGTGCCTCCGTTTATTGAAAACAGGGTAAAATATTGATAATAATAATAAAAAATTACATATTCAGAAGAAAATCGTAGTCTTGATATTTTGGATCTGTAAAGATCAATCGATACCCAAAAAAATAGAATCTGCTGTGAACGATCAAAAAGACCTGAAAGGATCCCCCCTGCTTAATATCTTAGAATATCATTTTGGATTTCCCTAATAATTATAAATTATTAATCTTCAGCCCCCTATTTCTTAATTTTTCTTTCTTTTGTTTCAGCACTGAAGAACATATTTTTGCATTTTATACTTAGTCTAAAAACTCATCTGATGATTTTGTGGTATGACGACATAATTGTTGTGTAAACAGTAAAAATAAGCAGGAGTTTAAACTGTTTTTTAACTGCAAGTAGAAATCGTCGAACTAAAAATAGTGATGTTGACTTTGAAGAAAACAACGAGTATTTAGAAAAAAATTTTGGACAATGAGCAAAGCTATTCGAACCATTTATTTTGATATTATAAATTTTCAAACTTTACTAAGCACAAATTAAATCTAGTCACATATCCGCTATGTTTTATGAGCATGTCGTCGCCATTGGAAAACCTCCTATAAAATTTGCAGCATGTTTTCCACATCCCTGAATTTGATATGTGTAATGAAGAAGGCAGAATTGCTAATTTCAACTCCTTACAGATACCCTGGGGAGTGTAAATAGACTCTATACTGAATATGACGAAATAATTCAAAGCAAGATATTATACCTATCCTCTAGTTAGGTAATTTACATGACAGTGCGGAAAGTTACTTCATAAACAGTCGTAAAGTAACTCGGGTTCTCGGAATTGTTCATAATGATTTCATCTCTTGTACTCGTAGATGCTCGAAGTGCCTGCAGGATTTACGGTTTTTATGTGATACCTACTTTGAGAATATTGTCTGTACAGGAACTGTGTAATCCAGTTTATGAGAGGGTAATATGTAAAATTTCCATAAGGGATGCATTCTCTATAGGGTACGAAATAAATCGTAAATTATTTAGTTTGACGAGTTCTGCCCTTGCATCGACAATTCGTTATTGCTACTTGATCATAATTTACTTATCATCTACAGTCTACACCTTTTCCATTGGATAATGCATCGAATTTGAAAATATTTATAAAAGCACCTTCAAAATAAGTATTGAAGAAACTGCTGCAAAAAGGGTGGTTGATATATTGCTAGAAAAATCCCGACTAATTTACGAAAAGTTCTTTAACGAGTTTTGTTATTGATGCTCAATGAAACATATACAATATTAGGCATGATATTTGTCTTGGACTGAAAAAAGGATGAATATTTTTCCAAAATTCTTTCTCGTATTCATAACTTATATGCTGAGTTTCATAAAGATTTGATGATCACCGGATCAACCGACACTCTTGTCAATTTCGACAAAACGGATCAACGAATTTGGGTTTCTCAACATAAATTCAGGTAGTTGATCATGTGGATCAATTGATCCGAAAAAACAATCTGAAAACGTAGCACTTTCTAAAATTTGATCATTACAACATAATAATAAAAAGAAGGAAAATAAGAGTATATCTATATATTTCTGTGCCTGGGCTGTTAATATAGGGTTAGAATTTAGAAACGGAATGCTATTGGTTATATGCTTGTCGTTCCATACTACTACGAACTTAATTATTCCTAATACTCCTTTGTGTTCAAAATGGGAACCGCTTTCAAACGGGCAATTTCAACTCATACCCTTTTAGCAAGTCTGCATATCGATGATTTTGCAATGTTGATATGATCTCCTATCGTCATTTGGAAACCACCAGTTGTATAAAATCGTAAACAAACTAATAATTTTAATCTCGCATCGATCGATTTATCCCTTCACTGCGTGGTTCAATTTCTGGTCGCATTTTATGAAATAATTTCATCGCGACATTTCTATTGAAACGAAACGTATTTTGAAAACAAGATGATCATATTTTGCAAAAGTATCACTCCCGTCTCTGATAATTTGGTGTCTCTGAATTTTACTTAAATCTTCTTCTGACGATTTCGATTAATTGATTTCGGAAAGCATTTTACAACTATATCACTTCAAAAACTAAAAATAATATACTTCATTTCAACTATTTAACGAAGAATACGAAGATCATGAATCACCAAAATCGACAAATCAACTTGATCTGTGATTTAGAACCAATTCTAGGTTAGATCAGAGTACAAAATGTTTTGTAAGACCCATGTTGTACTTGATCGATGATCAACAGAGATACATAAATATATCATAGTTTGACAAAGTGACTAAATTTGTAATGAGCGCTTTGCGAACATAGAACTATATAAATTGTAGAAGGGCGTGATCAACAGGCTTGATCCCATGACTAAAGTTTTATGAAACTCAATGATAGACTCCCAAACAGAACAGAATCCTTAGCTTTCGATGCAACCGCCTTTGAAAAATTTTATTTTCTTCAATCTTTCAAAGAAATCACTGCATGACGCCTGCAGGAATTTGGCTCATTCTCGCTTGAGAGACTTTAACCCATCCACTCTATCGTATTTCCTTGCTCCCACTTTGCTATCTAAATACCCGCAATTGCAGATATCCAAGAGAATTAAGTCTTAGAAATACGGGGGCCATTCTCTTGGTGAAATAAAGCTGAAACATTGTTTTGAATCCATTCGACGGTGTGTTGCTCTCTATAAGCTGGTGCAGAGTACTGCTGGAAGACCCAGCATTCTGATTTGAAATTAATAGATAGGGAGTAAGGGTTTGCATTTTCAATATCAGGTCGACGATTTGGGATTCATTCAGGAAAGACAAGTAAAATTTATTTTTTCATTGGGGCACTATGAGGCATTTTACGAAGTTGCATGTCCTAATAAACCACACCTAGCTGGTTCCACCGAATACACAGCATGATCTTCACGCCATGACTAGTCAGCTTGACAGTTGATGATAAGGCATCCATACATGGCACGATTTTTGGATCATCCACTTTTTATCAGCATTCACAATTCTATGCAAAAACCTCTTTTTTGCCGTTGGAGAAGATATTTACATATGAAAGAACGGTTCGATGTTTGCTGGTTTCAGTTCATACGTCAGCTAATTTCTAACCTTTCGGATCATTCCTATTGCTTTTAAACGATTGCAAATGGCTAGTTAGGTGACTCCAAGTGTTTTGCGAGTTACTCTTGGGTTTGTAATGGATGTTCATCGAGCCTTGCCTCTAATTAAACTTTGGTGGCGCTCCGTATCGTTCCTCGTCTTCCCAATCAAAATTGCCATATTCCAATCCAGCAAATCACTTCTGACACGTTCTTTCAGCTAAAGCATAGTCACCATAAATATTTACTAAAATACAATGACTTTCAGCAGTCTTTTTCTTCGTATTGAAATAATGATTCAAAACTCCCCGCAAAAACACGGTACAAAAGTTGACATTTTCAGAGTACACAAAAACTATGTTGTTCACACTTCAGCTTAATGACAGATTCTGAAAAGAAAGCCTAATTCACTTCAAAATGAAGGTGTTGACAGACAAAAGAATATAATAATAAACTAGTAGCGACATATGTAATCGAAAACGCACGAATTCTTTGTTACTCCTAATATGACCCATAGTCATACTGAGTTCGAACAATTTGTAGCATGTTTTCTACCATGATGAGTTATCAAACTGTACTGAACGTAAATGACAGCTCGTGGCATTTATACCTTTTCGGATATGTCCACTATGAAATATTGAAAGCATATAGTCCCTTTTGGGAAGCCCTATATTTAGTTTTCCACTTCGTGGAAATTTTTTGTCTGCGACTGTCGAAACGAATAAAATCCAAATTATATTAACACCGCAGCAACGGCCTGACAAAAAACGGAAAACTGTGATCAGTTCGGTTAGTTCGAAATCCGGATATTCCGATAATCTAATTTGGTATGGAAAATAGTTTGAAAGCTATCCGTACAGCTTACGCGCAACGATAACAAACGGAATCAGATAATTTGGTTACAGTGAAAATCGTCCATCCTAATGGGTCCCTCTACCGGTATTTTCAAACAGCTTCTCTCTCTTTCTTTCTTCCACGCCCATTAACATTCAAATATCGGCCCGGCTATCAGGCCAAGCCGACGAAAAAATAAAAAAAAATATGCAAATTTGTTCCATTATTCCAAAAACAGAGTGGCATAGTGGGAGAAGCAAGTTCGCGGAAGCTCCGTGTTGTCTTCCGAAGGAAAAATAATAATTCTAACAGACTTTTCCCCCATTACCGGCTTTCTCGATCCTGCTGAGAGATTAGAACGTCATGATTCGAATTAACCCAACAAAAATTCAAATTTATCGTGGGTGGGAATTGGAGCTTGTCGTTGTGCCAGGGGTGAACAGCAGCGTGTCGACAGTTCGTTTTAATTTATCATAAACATGATTATAACGATAATGGACGTGCTTGCGTGCGATTCAATCTTATTGGAAAATGAAGGACGATTTAGATTCACTACCAAAACGAAAAATTCATCTTTTACTGTTTTCTTTTTGTGTAGCTAAACGATTAAGTCCATTAGACATATTAAAAAACTGAAACGACATTTCCTTGTGCAATTGTAAAACAAGTGTTTTGAAATGGATATTTTTCATCATTTATAAAAGTGCAAAAACTCAGATATAATAAAGCTTATTAGCAGCAATATCCATCCATAAACAAATTAACGTTCACTTCATAGTCCGTTCAATTTAAACAATTGAAATAAAGAAAATTCCGACAGAGCCAAATCTTCGTAGAGACCTTAGGTTTACCTCAAGGAATAAAGTGTCAATAGTCCCAATCAGTCCCATGTGCGCTAAGGGACTTATTCAGCACCCAAGGTCAAAATTTTAGGTTTTTTGGATTTTTCTCGAAAACGGTGAGTTTTATCGAAAAAGTACTTCAGAGCAAAGTTGTAGACTTAAAATTCTCTATAAAAATGGTCCTTTTGATTTTTCTCTAAGACCCACTATTTCCCAGATATTGCGCTTGTAAGAATCATGTTCTACATAGTATGCAAACATATGCCACGTATATACATATTTAGGTACTCAAGCAAGCAAAAATGCCTACTCGTGTCTCTTTTATGTATACATTATACTATTCTAAGAAAATATACTCTAAAAAGACCGCCGGTCCGTTACCGAATCCCCTCTACTTGAATAACATCTGCCTATTCTTTTTACAGAGAAGCCTGGAAAATTAACATTTATTTGTTTTATAGACAATTACTGAGACATTTCAAGTCAAGCCTGGTCTGATAACAAAAACTTGAATGAAATGAAAAAACGGTGGAAAACTTCAAAAGCTGCGGCAGAAATTATTCGAGAAGATATTCAATCTTGTGTGTTTGATAATACTATGTACCCGCCACCGGGTAGAATGTTTGAAGATATAAATAACGATATTCCCGAATCATTATCTTTTTTTTTAGAACAAATCATTCTTAAAAACAAGCGTCATAATTTGGATCATTTAAAGTTAGTTTTCACAAATATTAGTCATAGCATAATAACTGCTGTTCGGCCTAGATCCTTCAAGTCTAAATTACAACTGGGTCTTTCAGTTTTTTTTTCCATCGGCTTTGGTTCAAAACGGCTTATACAAATTTTCTCATCGTTTGTTTATGCGCATCTTACAGTGAAACGATGAACTATGAGGCAGCAGCAGTCTCAACATTTGTTTCGAGTATACTATCAAGTTCAGACATGGCAAGGCAATGAACTGAACCCTGAAGACTGGGGTTGGAAATTGATAAATAATAGCTAGGGCTTTTTTATGCCGTTTCTTAAAAATTAATTTATCGATTGAGTTCGTATTGTAACCATTGTTCGACGCTAAGAGCTTTTAAGAAACAACATAAAAAATCTCTAGCTTCTCTTCAGGACAAAGAAAAAAAATTCCATAGCATAAAATTCATACCACAAATTAGTAACAAAATTTGCAATAGACTTAAACAAAATAATATTAATATTATTTGTACAAATAAGAAAAACTTAGGTTCACTCTTTATCAATAGCAAAGACTGTCATGAAACATGTGAAAAAAGCGGTATATACATATTATATTGTAATGAATGCCCTGTATTTAACATAAGTCAAACAGGACGATCTATAAACATAAGGGTAAAAGGACATAAAAAATGTATCTTACATAATAAAATAACATTGTTTAAATAACAACCATTTCATAGATTTCAGTAGAACTGAGATTTTACACGTAGATAATAAGAGCAGAAGAATGGACCTTTTAGAAAGTTTGGAAATTTGTTTACTACTTGAAAAGAAGCTAACAATCACAAATGAACTTCAATTCAATTTGTCACTATTGCTCTCATCTGTAAAATTTTAGGACCGAACTAACACTATATTTTTACACGCCTCAAAATTGTACCTATGATCTATCCTAGCATTATAAATAGGATTTTAAGTTTTGTTCTCTCCAGTTTTGCAAATGGGCTAAAAATCCGAAACATATATGTCAACAGACATCAAATAAACAGTGACACTTAAGCCAAGTTGATTTCATTTACTTTGTTAATTTGAAAATGTTTCAACAAGTGATATGC
Organism: Megalocaria dilatata; assembly: GCA_034642435.1. Taxonomy (NCBI): domain Eukaryota; kingdom Metazoa; phylum Arthropoda; class Insecta; order Coleoptera; family Coccinellidae; genus Megalocaria; species Megalocaria dilatata. Next base: position 57,183,043 of record CM067854.1, on the reverse strand, counting down.
AAGCAATCAATATCATTTAGTTCATATTAACTGTTGGTGACAAAGGAAGGAAACCAAATCGATAATTCTTTAGGAAAAATGCGAAGATTATTTTACAATCTATATAGGGCAGATAGGCTGTTATTTAAAGGACAGAATCAAAGAACATAATATCTAAATCTTGAAAAAGCTTAACATCTAACGGTTCTGCAGAGCATTGTCCAGAAAATACTCATTTTTTTCAACAAAAAAACATCATTTCATACCATTCTTCAAACTTAATGAATTCTTTGGAGATATTATCAATTGAAATATCTTCAATTAAATTAATTCCGCTGATCTGTACCAAAAATCATTAATAAGGTGTATGAGCTATAATAAGTAAGAGAAAGTTCTAGAAATCAAGGCAGTGTAACATACATCTGTATAAAAATTCTATACTCAAACAAACTCGACAAGGTTTTGTTGGTCACGTTTCAAACTGATTGGTTTTCGTCAGTGTAATGAATGCTTGTGACTACAAATCTGTCGAGTATCTATAGACGCTATACATAGAACTATAGAGGTATAAGGTATTAATAATACACAAGCGCCATCTAGAGTATGCACAATACATACAATTAAATTCAAGTTAAGCAATGTATTCTCGATATTTTCACGTTACTAGCGCAGAAAAAAATTCCCCATTCTCGAATCAGACATTAATTTGCCGTAATGCCAATATTTAGCATATTCATATTCAAATAAATTAATTCGGCTGATCTGTACCAAAACATCATTAAAAAGGAGTATGAGCTAATTGAAATACCTATTGAGAATAAATAAAATTCAATGATATACAAATACTTTTCGGAAATAGCACCTTATTGATTATAATTATAACCCTTAAAAATAACGAAGGATGTTAAAAATATTTATTATTTCAAGTAGTTTCAAAATTAGTTAAGGCAAATAATCCGTTAAAATTGCATATAGTCAAGGCCGAAAAGTAGAATGTAAAAATACTGCATACATAGGGAAGATTTCATTTCGGAACTACACGACCCAAAATTCGATCACCATGTGTTTATATTCAAATGTTTTTTAAAAATTTTCTTGATGCATGGTCTATAAAACTGCAGGCAGTCTAGTATTGTGAAATTTTGTAAATGAATCTTACTTCGTGATTAGAAAGAATGTTACACAAAAAAGTAGAACTTCTTGTCTACTTGTTCAGAAGGCATCGGCAAAAGAAGACTCGTTGACACTAATCTTCAGGATTCAATTCTCTTTGAGGATGGTAGAGATAAAACCGTTCATTATGCAGTTCTCCAAAGAGTTTTATCTTATTCTATGCAAAATTCGTTCTTCTGCAGCATCTTGTCTTCGAATACCAAATTCGATTTTATTTCTTCTTAAATATCCAAATGAACATAGACTATTATGTATCGTTCCAAATATTTTATGAAATGGAGCTCTTTGTTTAGGATAAGCAGCAATGTAAAGACCGTTTGCCATTTGCACGACCAGAAAAGGATGCATATATGCTTATTCAAGTTGGGGACGTGATAATATTAAATGACCCTTTTATCTACGCTCCTGAAAATATTTGAAACATGCAAGAAATATTAAATGTCAACTTTCAACAAGCAGTCTTGCTATTTCGATTTGCATCGAAATGTTTCAAGCTATTTTGGGAATTAGCGCAATTTTAACAATTTATCTCGAATGAAAAGAGTGGGGATCCATATTTGCCTAAAATTTATTCTTATTTTCATTAGTACTATCTACTCTGTCAGTTTGTCACACCCACTCTGGGGATCCTTGATGTTTTTCAAATAAAATTGTTATTTCCTTGATAAACCAAAAGTTTAGAGGAAGGACAAATTTCATATTGCGAGTATTATGCTATAAGTAAGAAATGAGTTGACTTCTCAGTTTTTTATGAGCTCGAGAGCCGGAGTTGATGCGAGTCGGAATAATTTTCACTCGGAAAACTTCACAAATTCAGTCAAGTGAAAAAGCATCGTAATAAAAGCCTCCACATATTCACTAAACCGATAATGGCCTCACGCATGGCAAACAATAAATGGGTGACGATGGCAAACCGCAATTTCACCGAAAAATGAACATCCAGGCTGGACTGCCCTACTCAGTTCTCGCCGAAGAATTTCGGATGAAAAGGCACAACAATGCCTCACGCAAGTGTGAACGTTCAAAGGACCCGCAAATCAAAAAATCGCAGGCTGAAATGGAAATTCGAGGCGACGATTCAGACCCGTATTGTTCTCGTACGAAAGAACATAAAGCGGAAAACCGTCCCATCAGATCCCAGGGCGTACAATAAAAAACTTGCGCCCGACAACAGCCACGGTTAAATATCGAGAGTGCGGGTACTAATGAAAAACGGGAAAACACGTCGACGTGATGTTTTTTTCGTGTCCTTAATTATTACGAAGGGTTTGTTAACGATAATTTGAATAGTTCTGTTGAAGAATCTGAAGGGTTATTTCCAGCAACAATATTCCTGATTCAAGGATTATATGGATTATTTACACGTACTTGTTACGGGTTTTCCAACAACAGGTTCCTTTTTAAATTAAGAGAAAAACTCGAAGTTTTTGTGAAAGACAGGGCAATTTCCAGGTCAAAAATTACAAGCTGATTTCAATATTGGAACACAATACGAGTATCTGCCAAATATCCACCTTACCTTTTCTTACCAACCATCATTCTTTCGATGAAATTCTTCATCACGTTCTAGAATAACTGTGTCTCAATTTGGTATATATCAGCTCTTTCAGCGCTTGAACTATTGCTGAAGCATTTGCCTAGATCTAGTGTTATATCGCATAAATTGTAGTATACAAAATATTACGTATCTAGGAAATTTTTCACGTAGTAGATCATTGTTTTACAAGCAGTGTGGCATGTTGCACCGTCTTGCGTAAAATTAATTTCGACATCAAATTAGGTACAAAAAAATCAATGACAAAATCAACTGTTATATAGGCGAAATATAACTTCAATTATGGGAAAACTGTTTTTCAAGAAAAGTCGATACTCCCATTTAGCAGATTTTATATTCAGTTATTAACTTCAGAGTTTGTACTTTGGAGTAAACAACAATATATTTAATATGAATTGAAAATTACTTTGAAGGGTTTTTCCACATATTTCATCGATCTACTTAATGTATGAAATATTTAAAAATATTACTGCCTAACACAAAAGCGTTTTTATCTATTTTCGAATCAAAATTTTCCATTGAAAGATAAATTATTGCATTTTATTTTCTTTTGTTTGCTCTAACTATTATTTTTTGCGCCCTTGTTCTAAGAAACAGCGTGCTATTTTCTTGCCCTAATATCTGTATATTTCGAATTTAAAAAAAAAATACCTCAAACAACAAGTTTGGACTCACTGATAAAAAATTCTAAAACTGCTAATTCGATCGAAATGAAATTTGATATAATAACATCAAGAAGATTTATGCCAAATTTCGTAAGGTCTTCTGGGCAGACGATTGGAAGTGAATGGGCATATTATACATATTCACCAATATTTTCTATGATTCGCATTTAATTGTTGGTGGATATTTCATGATTCTTCTCACTCTGCAAATGAGTAATTAAACACGATGGCAAGCCTCACCAATGCGAAAAAGTTTGGTAGGAAAAAGTCCAAAAGTAAATTTTGTTCTTAGATATAACCATGCTATACATGAAAGATGAGTGTTATTTTAAGTACGAAAAAGCTACAAATTATAAATTGGCCAATATGCAACGATTTTCAATAACACTCTTATTCTGTATAATATGAATTCCATTTCCATACTCATCTGTCAACTAGTTTTTTATTAGTATATAGAATCTGTTTTTCGGAACATTGGAGAAAATATGCAATATTTTCAAACATGAGTAACTGCGAAACTATTAAATCGATTTTGCCCATTAACATATAAAGCGCAAACCTTCCCTGAAAGTTTCCTGGCTTTAACTATATCATCGGATTTTTCATCAGTTGGTCTATCCTAGTACTTTAAGACAATGTTCAGCTCTAAATTCGAAAATTAAAGATATTTGCGCGATACGATAGCGCGCTATTCCCCTGAAAGTAGCGCTCAAAAATGTGATTAATGATTTAAATTTTACTGAAATAGAGACGATAACGTCTAATAATCATACATGGATTCCAATCTTACACACTCCTTCAAAATAGCTCCACAGCAACTTCGAATTTTGGACTCTTGTGGAAATACTATGACCATTTTCAATTGTTGTTTGATTAACACCGACAAGATTCAGAAATTTTTAATTAGTGTCGTTAAATTCTATTTTGAAATTTCGAGTAAAAAACTACAATATCATACAAATTTTTCTATCCTAATATGAAACTTGCGTGTTTCAATGCTTGTTCTGTAATCATTAATAAGGAGTATGAGCTAGGATAATAGAAAGTTTTAGAAATTAAGACAGTGTAACATACATCTGTATTACTTTCTATTACCATAGTACATACTCCATATTAATGATTTTTGGTACAGGTAATCCGGTTGATCAGCCGGATTAATTTATTTCAACCTGTTCTATAAGTTTAGAATTTGAGAAAATAATTAACCAAAAGATGAAAATAATAACAGCATCTCAAATCTTTGATTTTGTCGGATCTCTGGCGGTACTTGAATGCACAATATCAACATTAATTAACAATTGTGCGTTGATGGCAAAACTTTCCGCAAATTTTTGAAATTTGTTCCATTTTTCCTAGCTTCTCTGACTCTTCTTCATAATCCTTTTAAGAACTTACATATACAGTTTCATCAGTAAAGAGCATTAACAGATGTATCAACAAAAACTTTACTTCTGTATCATGGTTTCTCTTAGTCACGCATCCCCACATTTCCTTCACTTCTTTGAGAGTGGTTTGTGGACTGCCATTACACAAGGGAAAACAATTATTTAACTTCCAGAGACTCACGCGAAGATGTCTAATGGAATTTGTTCGGGAAACACTTCATCACTCAAATATTAAGTAGTAACCAGAGTGAAATATTATAGCATCGAGAAGATGAAGGAGTAAGAAATTCTCATCTCGAAGTTACTCATCCTTATTATTGTAATCTTATGCATTTCAAGACACCAATAATTTATTTTTCGTACTGACTCGTGTAAGAAAGTTGCGCAATAAGCTATAAAGATAGTGCTATTCAAATTGATTTCTATAGAGATTATCGGACTTTTCAGTATTGATTATACCACTTCAATTCGCCTTGTTGGAAGAGAAAAAGAGTACAACGACCCTTAATTATCAACTTTTATAGTTGTTGCTTCATTCACAATAAATCATACAGAGATGGATTGAAGAATGCACTCGCAGAGGGACAATTTTATTAAAAATAATCCTTTGGCTTGGTGAAAAGAAAATAATTCTCAGAGTTTACGTTTTCAATGTAGAATTATTCAAGTACTGAATGAAAGAAACCTGTTCGTCTACCGTCCAAGTATTCTTCATGAATTCGGTCTAAATAATATTGACTCTTGTAGTAAAACAACTTAGTTGCTGATTTATTAGATAATCCATTTTAGCGGCACCTTACATGTAAAATTTTCTTTCAAATCTAACAAATAATTATCAAGATCAAACTCATTGAAATACGTTTTTTCTTGCTTTCAGTCTAGTGCTGAGTTTCTCATCATTGTTTAAACATTCATATCGTCGTTAAACATATAACCTCTTAACTCAATAGTTTTGATGGGCATATGACCATTGCCGATGGACCGATTTTGGCAATTCATCAGTTTGGCTTGGATCTGAACTTAGATTTGAAGAATTTCAAGCCTCAAGATGTTTTTTGTGCGCTATCATTTCGTCCAAATGAATGTAATTTTAAGCCAAAAATAGTTTTAAATGATTGGATTGAGCTCGCTGATGAAGAATTGGAGATCAAAAGTTATTCGCTTCGGCCGGGTGTCCGTAAATATTGTAACTTTCGAACGAACAATACTAAATACTTGGTACTTTCAGAGTAGATTTGGGGCCTGAATATATCGGTTGGGGGAAAATCGGTTAAATAGTACCTCAATTATTCATATCGTTCCAATAGTTCCGAAACAATTAATCCGATCAAAATAAAATTTGGTACTTAGGCCTAGACTAATGCATAAAGATTTGCCAAATTTTGTGAAGGCAGACGACTTGAGGTAAAAACATTTAATTTCATTCAAAAAGGCCTAGAAATGTGAAAATTTCAGGATAGGTTTTGAGTCTCAATGTATCGGTTATGTTCAAAAATGGACATAATCATTTCAATGGTACTTAAATTATTACAATTTGAAATTTTATTCTTAAAATGTGATATAACGACACAAAGACTGCCACAGAATTTCATGCAGGTAAATCTCGAAAATGTTTCAATTTTTTTTATCGGATTTTGGCAAAAAATATGAAGTTTCATCCATATCAGTATCTAACTATGCAGATCGAAGGAAGAAGGATGGAGCTCTTCAATCATGTATTTTTCATTTTTTGGAGATTTGCCGTTTCTCCAGTAGAATATTCTAAAATACCCATAAATGCAGTTTGTTTGAATTTCGATGATGAAACAAAAAAAATTATGTTTTTGTTAATCCTACGTAACTTCTTCAAGAACTAATTCACATGTTTAAAATTTTCAGCCGAATTGGACTGCTAAACTAGTGCGCAAAAGCTTTCGACTTCACGTTAGTGCTTTTCACCATTTTTTTTATTATAGTCTTGCTTAATTAACAACGACTGGAGGAATTGATGTATATGTATGTCCAATAATTTTCGACACGAAATTAGAAAACAACTGACAATCAGATGTTACAAGCACAAAAAATGAAGTTCAAGAGAAAAAGGGTGCGAATTGTAAACAAAGATTTAATATTTTCTGTTCAAATGGTGACTCTCTTTTTTCGTTACTGAAATATCCATGCCGAATTTCTCATTTATTTTTCTTGTATCTTCAACATTACATAATTCATTACAATAGTATTACATACTTTTTCTGTAAATGCATTTATCTAATGAATTTCTTCTTGACGATAAATTTTCACATCGATCCAGTTATAGAGATTGAAAGTTGAAAAAAAAGGTTAAATTTTTGTTTATTGGATATTCGAATTCAAAATGTAAACTGTGAACAATTTGGGGAAATAATACAATATCGAGCATTTAATACAATAGGAAAACCCGCAATAAAAGCACCATCAATTCAAATGAAGGAATTATTGACTCAAGAACAACAAATTCAAACTTCCCGAGGATAGTTACTCTCCCCCCAAACTTCCCTGCCGACGCAACTTAAACAACCCCCGAACTACGACAGACAAACACGACACCAACCCTTACCTCAACGTTTTCAGGGAGTTCTTAATATCCTCCAATTCCGGCGTCTCGTACAACTTTTTCCTCATGTTCTCCTCGATCATCTCCAAGTCTTCCCTTCGACGTTCTAAGAGCGCGGTCACCTGTTTACTCAAAACATGCAACTGTTCTCTAAGCTCACTAGATCCGTCATCGTGCGTCGCGACGCCAAGACCGACGTATGCTGCGATAAGGACGAGAATCAGACGAGAGCACGGCATCTCGATTTGTGGAGATCGAGCGGGCTCTGACACGGTGGCGGAAGAACTGAATGGCGGCGAGATAACTGACATTGTTTTATAGGAAGAACGATAGGTCGGGGTCGGAGGCGCAGGCGTCTCTTCGCCAGGTGTGCGAAGGTGCTTTTATTTCGAAGCGATTTTTCTGGACTATGGGTAGGGGAGTATGGGTCGCAAGTGGATCGTCATGTGGTTGTTAAGGACCCTAGTTCATTTCTGAATCTGACTGGCTTGCAAATTTTGATGCAACAATTTCAGCTTTTAGTATACTATCGGGTTTTCCCGTAAAAGCAACCGAATTTAAAATTGCAATAAAGCGCAGTAGATTCAACGTCCATAATTTCCTGTAATTTTTGAATTAAAGCAATAAATATATGGTTCAAATGATTATGACGTTTTTTTACACCGTTGCTTGTTACGCTTTTACAATGATTCTATGCTACATTTTGACTGATATTGCAACTATGGTTCTGCAAACTGTGGCTGCAAGAAAAGATTACCAAATTATATAATGTAGCCTTGTTTATCTATGGCTGAAAGTTTCCCAACATTATTGAATTTCTTGATATAACCCCACAGCATATATATATATATATATATATATATATATATATATATATATATATATACACTACTCTGTCAAGAAAGTACCGGGAATTTTCAATTAAAACAACATTTTTACATTTAATCGTCAAAATTTATTGGGTCGCCTTCAAAATAGGCTCCATTTGCTCCAATACATCTATGGCAACGGCACTTCCAATTATCGAAACATTTTTTATAGGCGCTTTCCGGGATGGACTTTAGCTCTCGCGCCGAATTTTGTTTTATGGCTTCAATCGGCTCAAAACGGGTGCCACGAAGGGACAATTTTAGTTTTGGAAAGAGAAAAAGTCGCAGGGAGCCAAATCCGGCGAATACGGTGGTTGCTGAAGCACGTTTGTTGAGTTTTTGGCGAGAAAAGTCAGTCACAATCGTAGCTCGTTGAGAAGGCGCGTTATCGTCATGCAAAATCCATGAGTTGTTCGCCCACAAATTTGGCCGCTTCTTACGGATACGCTCACGCAAACGTTTCATAACGCCTAGGTAATACTCCTTGTTTACCGTCTGACCCTCTGGAACGAATTCGTAGTGCACCACGCCACGGATATCGAAGAAAACAATGAGCATCACCTTCATTTTCGAGCGGCTTTGGCGTGGTTTTTTCGGTTTCGGCTCATTTTTTGCCACCCATTCCGATGATTGCTGGCTTGTTTGCATATCGTACTCGTAGACCCAGGTCTCATCACCAGTTATAATGCGTTCCATGAATGTATTATCGGAATTACAGCGATCCAGCATGTCTGAAGCAACCTGTTCGCGATGACGTTTTTGAAGAAAATTTAGGTCTTTCGGTACGAGTCGTGCGGCCACCTTTCTCATGCCCAAAATATCAATCAAAATCGTACGTGCGGACTCGTGGAATATCGTAAGATCATGTGTTATCTCTCTCAAGCTCGTACGACGGTTTTCCAGCACCCTTTCCTTAATTTTATCGACGTTATCTTCGATCGAAGCCGTCCATGGGCGACCACTTCACGACCGTCGTTGAAGGCTCTGTACCACTGATATGCACGAGTTTTCGATAGAGCATTATCACCAAAGGCCTTTTGCAACATTTTCAATGCATCGGCATACGAAAATTCATTTGCAACACAAAACTTTAAACAAATTCTTTGCTCAACGTAATCACCCATAGTAAAAATCGGCACGAACTCTGACATCGACTGACTTAATCAGCTGTTGCAAACACACTAGTTGACAGATCCCGCTCAAGCTTGGCATAGTAATTAAGGACAGTGGTACCAACCTAGGAAAAAAAATTTTACCTGCCTCATTGCCCCGCCAGATTTAAATCGATAATTTCCGGTACTTTCTTGACAGAATGTATATATAATAAATCATAAGATGAGATTTTTCAGAATTAAAAAAGAAATTATAAACATAATTTTGATATTTACTGTGTTATTGAGACTTGGTTGAAGAATGAACCTGATAGTGTAGTTCATATTGATCAGTATAATTTTGTGAGGAATGTCTGGCTAACCAGGGGAAGGAACAGCTATTTATGTAAATAAAAATGAAAAGTACATTGAAATTAATTTTAACTCGTATTTTGAGAGTACTTCTATTATACTGGATGTCGATCGATTAAAAATTTTGATTTGTGTTGTTTACAGACCAATAATATTGATAAGAATCTTGTGATAGATGAAATTGAACTTTCTTACATTGAAAATGTAATAATTGTAAGTGACATGAATACTAAAGTATAGAATGTTGATTATACCTTTGGGTTGGCCCATCTTATTAACTTGCCAACTAGAAAAGATGTCATACTGAATCAAGTTATAACAAACATTCCTGAAGCTTTAAAATAAGTAATATTAAATAAGATTATTCTGATTTTCACTAATTTTTATTGTTCTCATGATACAACAATTGTTCCGCTAACACAGTAGCATCATCAGGTAGGTGGTGTCTTACATTTTTGAATAACTACATTGGTTTTCGAAATCGGCTTCTATTTAGATTAAAATGGGTACAAAAATTTTTATTTACCACTAAAAACCAAAACAAAGGCTCTCTGGAAATTCTGGTTCATTTGAAAATATTCAATAGGGGTGAGTTATTTAGGTCTGATTGTTCGTAATAATATAACGGTTTTGTTGTATTCATTTATCTCTAGTGACTCTCACAGATTTAAGGCATAACTTTTACTTATTGTAAATTGTAATTTGTAAAATTTCCAAATTATGATTGGAAGTATGTCCTGTTCCTAACGAATGGTTCGAAGCTATTTGTTTAATGATGTTAAGTTGCGGTGATTGCCGAAAAGTTTACATGGAAGGACTTTCCTCAATAACAAAAGTAATTCCACCTATTCGAATCATTTATTAGAAATAGGACATACTTTCAACCATAATTTCGAAATTTTATATACAGGAAGTAAAAGTTATGCCCTAAACCTGTAAGAGTCACTAGGGATAAATAAATGCAATAAATTCAGAATAGTATTTAACGAGCAATAAGACCTAAATAACACATTCCTATTAAATGTATTAAGATAAATTGGAATTTCCAGAGACCCCCTTTTTTGAGTTTTAATGCTCAATGAAAATTTTTGTACCTACTTTAATATAAATGAAAGCCGATTTCGAAAACAAATTTAGTTATTCACAAGTGTAAGATACTACCTACCTGATGCGACTGTGTTAGCGAAACAATCGTTTTATTATAATGGCAGTAAAAATTTGTAAAAATTGGAATAGCCTTATTGGATTTTCATTAAGTAGACATTGATTATAGTGATCATGATATTATTAGTTTTACCGTCGCTGTAGAGGTGTCGAGTGCACACCCTAAGTATGTCTCTTATAAAGAATTTCGTAATTAAAACAAGTGGTAGAAATAACTATGTTTTACTACCAATAAATTGATATTTTACACATTTAATTCCCGAAACTCGAGGCACAATTAAATGTGTGGAATATCAATTTATTGGTAGTAGAAACATAGTAATTTCTACAACTTGTTTTAATTATGATCAACCTCCAAATAGTAACGGCTGAAACAGTTCTTGTCTGAAGAACTTCGTAATTTTTGCTCAGTTATTTCAAAGAAGAGCCTGCTGATTCTTCTCTAGATAACATTTTTGTCCTGAAAAACATTAATGACAAGGTAGTTACTATCTTCGGTTCTTACATGCGCCCGTAAAAACTTGTATTACAAGCTCCAAAAATAACCAGTTAGGGAGCTTATGATTAATCGTGACAAGGCTAAGAGAAGATATGAAAAATCCCGTACTGAACTGAATTGGAAAAACTATCAAACATTGCGTAATTCAGCATCGAGTGCTGTCCGAGGGAAAAGGAGAAAAATTTCTCCATAACGATCCACTTTCATAACTTTTCAGATTTATGGAGATAGCTTAATTATTTGAACATCAATAGTAAAAGCTAAACTTGCATTTCTGACATTGTATCTGATGCTGAAAAGTTTAACCTTTATCTAAAAAGTGGTAAACTCGAACCTAAACACTTAACAAAAAATATTCGCAAATTTTATTTCGATAGAAGTTTTTATCAATTTCCTGTAAGGAGCACTTTTACATTGATTGATGTTGATATTATTGAAAAATACATAAGGAAAAACAAGACAAATGCTGCCTGAATTGACGGTATGAATGAATGTAGAGATGAAAAGGTTGTGTTATCTGTTAATTTTAAAACAATCATTGAATATAATGAACATTTGCATTCTGGAGAACTATTTTCCATCATCTTGGAAGGACTCGTTCATCTTGCCTTTACCTAAACCAGACCATGTCAAATAATTCAGTGAGTTACGCCCAATTAGTATAGTGCCTGTATTGTCAACAATATTCGAGAAATTACTCAATGCGCAAATGCAGAAGCATATTGAAAATTCGGTGTAATACCGGATCTACAATCTGCTTTTCGATCAGGTTTCAGTTGCACTACCTCTTTGTTGAAGGTCACCGACGACATATTAACTGCAACTGATTAAGGATTCATAACAATTTTAATTATGCTGGATTACTCAAAAGCATTTGATTTGGTGTTACATGATATTTCTTATAGAAATTTTAAGATATATTGGTTTTTCGCTAGCTGCGGTCATGTTATTGAAAAGCTACTTGGCGGACAGAAAAAGTAGGACTAAAATTGGCAACAGTATATCTAATCTTGCTGATATTTGCATTGGCATTCCACAGGGCTCCATTCTGAACCCACTTCTATTTATTCTATATACACATAGTTTCAAAAACACCCTTGAAAGTTGCAATATTCATTTGTAAGCAGACGACACTCAGTTGTGTTATAGTTTTCATCCAGAAAATATTGATGACAATGTTGCAAAGGTGAATAGAGATCTTAAAAATATCGTAAAATATTACTGAAGCACAACCTAAGGAAAAATGCAAGCCATTTTTTTGGTAGTGAATAAATCTACTTTACGACAAACTCCTAGAATATCCCTTGAAACGGAGAATATACTAATTATTATTATTATTATTTTATTATTATTATTATCCTGATACTCCTAGATCTTCTGTGAAGATCCCTCAGAAGCTTTTTCAGCTTGTACGAGTTAGGAGTTCAGTTGTGTTCTGTGTAGGCTTTGTTACTGCGATCTTGCGCCACTTTAGGTCACAGCACTGTTAATTTTTGACCCAACAGTGAAATGGTGGCAGATACCCGTCCAACTAGAAAATTTCTTTTCTACCTGAATAGGATTCGAACCCTGGACCTCCCGGTCACGAGTCCGATGCTCTCCCGCTGAGCTATCCACTCTCATAATAATAGTAGTATCTATTCGTAATTTGTGTCTTTGAATGGACAATTCTTTTTGTTTTCGTACTTATATATCGAGCTGCACCAAGAAAGCCATCTCTGGCCTATGCTTGCTATATCCTCATAGAGGGTGCCTCAAAGCTGGGTTTTGTCAGCTTTCAGTTATTGTTCTCAAGTATTATATTTTAATTATGTTTAGATCAAAGTGCACTTTAAAAAATTCAAAAAGTTCAAAACAGTTGCTTGCGTTTCATTTATATATTGAAAAATTGGATAGAAATTGAAGGATGCGAGATGGTTCAATATGCAGAATAGATTTAAATTTGCAGCTCTGGTTCTATATCACAATATAGTAAAAACTGAACGGACTCCATTTATGTACAGAAAATAGTGAATTGCTTCAGCCGTTACTATTTGGTAGTTGATCATAATTGAAACACAATAGATTGGAGTTTTTTTTTTTGAAAAACTGAATCTGTAACTAGTGCTTTAGTCCTCTGTTACGTCTGAAGATGAACGGTCATGGTTCGAAACCGCGGTAACATGTGAACCAAAAATAATAAAAAACCTTGGTAGTAAATACATAGTAACTCCAATCTATTGTGTTTCAATTATGTACAGAAAAATTAGATTCAGAACTGACGTGAATATCTTGAATACAAGAAATAAGAGGCTCATATCATCTACTCCCCATTGTTTGGCCATATTTGAAAGATCTTTTACATATGGGATCTACAAATATTATTCAGTTTATATCGTCATCCTATCAAGCGTTAACAATATTTATTTATACAGGATGTCTACTTTTAAAATGACCAAACATCAAGGGAAGATAATATCGGGTGATTTTTTAGAGTGATAGAACTTTCAATAGGGATAACTGTGATTTGGCAGAAGGTAGAAGCCATATTGTTTTGACATTTCTGTTCAGTAAGCATTGACAAATTATCATGGAAAGACTCACGCCGCAACAACAAATCGTTGAAATTTATTTTCAAAATCTGTGTTTTATTCGCCAAACTTATAGAGGACTTCGTGAAATTTATGGTTTCAGTAATCGTCCATCAGAGCAGCTTATTCTTCGAAGTATCGATAGATTTCGGACAACATTTTCTCTACTCGATGCCACAACAACAAGACAAAGAACTGTACGTACGAAAGAAAAGATCGCTGCTGTAAGTCATAGTGTTAATGATGATCCAGATTTGGAAAATTTTGCGTAAAGATCTTGGTTTACACCCATACAAGATCCAACTGGTTCCAGAACTAAAGTCACTTGACCATAATACAGTAAGTGTGTATATGATAGATTGGGCCGTTGCTTGGTAGAAATCAGTTGTAATTGTCATTATAAAATAAAACACTTGTTTACATTTTCTACTTTAATAAAGTAGAAAATGTAAACAAGTGTTTTATTTTATAATGACAATTACAGTAAGTGTGGTTTGGTTGCAGATTGGAACAGCTTGAAGTTGATCCACTTTTTTATCATAAAATTGTGTTTAGTGATTAAGCGCATTTCTGATTGAACGGCTATAAAAACAAGCGAAATTGCCGTACATGCAGTGAAAACAATCCTCAAGAAGTTCTGCAGGTTCCATTGCATCCAGAAAAATGCACTGTATCGTGTGCTTTACACGCTGAAGGCATCATCGGTCCATATTTTTTCAAAAACGATGCTGGAGCTAATGTTACAGTGAATGCCCGTTACAGATCGATAATCAATGATTTTTTGATTCAAAATTTGAAAGGTATAGACCCAGAAGTGTTTTGGTTTCAACAAGATGGTGCTACACCTCCTGCTGCCACCGTAACAATTGATTTATTGAAAGAAAAATTTGCAGATTAGATTATTTCGAGAAATGGTCCAATTAATTGGCCTCCAAGATCATGCGACATAACTCCACTGAATTATTTTCTTTGAGGATATGTCGAGTCATTGGTTTATGTTGATAAACCAGAAACAATAGATGCTTTGGGAGCCAACGTAACTCGTGTTATTGATGAAATAAGGCCTGAATTACTCAAAAAAGTAGTCCAAAATTGGTCTGATCGAATGCGGTTCCTCAGAGCTAGTCGTAGTGGACATATGCCGGAAATTATTTTTAAAACATGAATGTCATGAAATTATCTTTCAAATAAAAAACAAATTTGGCTTAAATCTTAATTTAAATGTGTTTTATTTCAATTTAAAGTTCTATCACTATCAATTATACTTCAGTTATCCTTTTAGCCTCGTCAAATTTGACCACATATCTAGAAACGACATTAAATTTGCCACAAGATAAGAAGTTCTGTGTACCCAGAAATTCTTATTGCGGGTGTAGTAAGGAGATGAATATCATGATTCTGAAGTGAACAAATTCTGTCATATTTCTCCAGTGATGTTATCGATGAAAAGTTATTAATTATGGGCATGTTTTCTTTTCAACAAGAAATACCTCATTTAGTGTGCTTTCGAATGACATCCACTTTTTGCTAGCTGCTCGTTCTCTGCCACAATATCATGACTATGAAGATAACAACGAAAAATTGAAATATTCCAAACTCAAATTTGCTCTATCTTAAAGCTCCTTGTGATTGAATATCAAAGTAAACATTGAATTCAAAATCTGACAGTTTCCGTTGCTTAATAATTTTGGATATTAGTACGTTTTCTTAAATCTAACGAATTAATTCAATTTATAATAAGTGTTCTAGAAAATATCGAGAAATTTATTCCTGTTTTTTCAAACATCATGTCAACAACTGTTTGTTCGTTCAA
Organism: Megalocaria dilatata; assembly: GCA_034642435.1. NCBI lineage: Eukaryota > Metazoa > Arthropoda > Insecta > Coleoptera > Coccinellidae > Megalocaria > Megalocaria dilatata. The sequence continues at coordinate 57,167,336 of CM067854.1, read as the reverse complement.
AAGGATTGTACCTGTTGATTTCAAGAAATTCCAAAAGTGTTTATCTAGAATTTTTTTTTCGACGTTTATAATTTCATAGTTATTGTTGAAATTATGCCTGAATTCCTTAAGATGATTAGCATATGTCGAATGTACGGAATCAGATATATTACTCTGTCAAGAAAGTACCGGGAATTTTCAATTAAAACAACATTTTTACATTTAATCGTCAAAATTTATTGGGTCGCCTTCAAAATAGGCTCCATTTGCTCCAATACATCTATGCCAACGGTACTTCCAATTATCGAAACATTTTTTATAGGCGCTTTCCGGGATGAACTTTAGTTCTCGCGCCGAATTTTGTTTTATGGCTTCAATCGACTCAAAACGGGTGCCACGAAGGGGCAATTTTAGTTTTGGGAAAAGGAAAAAGTCGCAGGGAGCCAAATCCGGCGAATACGGTGGCTGCTGAAGCACGTTTGTTGAGTTTTTGGCGAGAAAGTCAATCACAATCGTAGCTCGGTGAGAAGGCGCGTTATCGTCATGCAAAATCCATGAGTTGTTCGCCCACAAATTTGGCCGCTTCTTACGGATACGCTCACGCAAACGTTTCATAACGCCTAGGTAATACTCCTTGTTTACCGTCTGACCCTCTGGAACGAATTCGTAGTGCACCACGCCACGGATATCGAAGAAAACAATGAGCATCGCCTTCATTTTCGAGCGGCTTTGGCGTGGTTTTTTCGGTTTCGGCTCATTTTTTGCCACCCATTCCGATGATTGCTGGCTTGTTTGCATATCGTACTCGTAGACCCAGGTCTCATCACCAGTTATAATGCGTTCCATGAATGTAGAATCGGAATTACAGCGATCCAGCATGTCTGAAGCAACCTGTTCGCGATGACGTTTTTGAAGAAAATTCAGGTCTTTCGGTACGAGTCGTGCGGCCACCTTTCTCATGCCCAAAATATCAATCAAAATCGTACGTGCGGACTCGTGGGATATCTTAAGATCATGTGGTATCTCTCTCAAGCTGGTACGACGGTTTTCCAGCACCCTTTCCTTAATTTTATCGACGTTATCTTCGATCGAAGCCGTCGATGGGCGACCACTTCACGACCGTCCTTGAAGGCTCTGTACCACTGATATGCACGAGTTTTCGATAGAGCATTATCACCAAAGGCCTTTTGCAACATTTTCAATGCATCGGCACACGAAAATTCATTTGCAACACAAAACTTTAAACAAATTATTTGCTCAACGTAATCACCCATAGTGAAAATCGGCACGCACTCTGACATCGACTGACTTAATCAGCTGTTGCAAACACACTAGTTGACAGATCCCGCTCAAACTTGGCAAAGTAATTAAGGACAGTGGTACCAACCTAGGAAAAAAATTTTTTACCTGCCTCATTGCCCCGCCAGATTTAAATCGATAATTCCCGGTACTTTCTTGACAGAATGTATAACTCCTTTAGTTTTCTTGGATTCTTTTCTTTAACGATCTACTTGTCCAGCCAATGTATAATAAAGGGAAATCGTTGCAAGTCAACTTGTAGATTGCAGATTTATTTTCTTTATTTGTTCGATACTTTTTGTTTTTTATGTAGGTACTAAGGTTAATAATGGTTTTAAAAGCTGCGTTGTAATTGGAAATATTTTTGAAAAATTTAGCAATATTTTCAGATAATCCATTAACATAAGATAATAAAAAATATTTCTGTGTATTGTCCTTGCCATTTTTTTTATTCATTTGATACCATTTTGTCTATAAGAAAGGAGTTGTAACCGTTGTTTCACACTATTTGTTTAATCCTATTCAATTTAATGTAGATGACATTTTTTATTTTTTTTTGTTGTTTCAAAAGCACCGACCGACAACTATATATCTTCACGAAGTTTATTAATAAACTCCACCCAAAAATCAAATTCACAATCGAAGAAGAAAAGAACCATAGTTTTTATTTTCTTGACCTTTCAATAACAAGACTAGATAATTTACATGATTCACAAAACTCACACATACAGATATTACAATACATAAAACTCCATATCACCCACCAACGAAAAGATGTCAGCATATAATAGTTTTATTCATAGGCTAGTGAATGTCCCTTTGAATTCAGATAACTTTTTAAAAGAATTAATTATTATTAAACAAATAGCGTCTAACAATGGTTACAACCGCTTTCTTATAGACAAAATGGTATCCAATAAACAAAAGAAAATGGCATTAAATCTCGTGTACCCAATGATAAAAGAGGACAATACACAGAAATATTTTTCGGTATCTTATGCTAATGGTTATCTGAAAATATTGCTAAATATTTAAAAAATATTTTCAATCACAACACAGCTTTTGAAACCATTAATAACCTTAGTATCTACATGAAAAACAATAAGGATCGAACAAATAAATAAAATTAATCTGGAGTCTACAAGTTGACTTACAAAGATTGCCCTTTAGTATGCATTGGCCTGACAGGTAGATCATTCAAGAAAAGAATCCAAGAACACCGAGGGAGTTATAGAGGTAAAGAAAAGACAGTCGAAAATATAGGAAATTCAGTGTTAATCAAGAATACTGTGGAGCAGAGGAAGAACCAAAACCTTAGCGCGATGCGATGACGAATAAATGATTGCTCTCTTTCAATGGCAGTGCGCCAGTGTTGTTACTTCGATCGAAAGGCTGTGCAGTCTGCTTTCACTCCCCACTAGTATTGAAAGAGAATAGTCGTTTGTTCGTCATCGCATCGCGCTGAGTTTTTGATTCTTCCACTGCTTCACTCTATTCTTGATTAGCACTGAATTTTATGTTTTCGACTGCCTTTTTCATACCTCCATATCTGATTCCGTACATTCGACATATGCTCATTATATAAAGGAATTCAGGCATAATTTCAACAATAACTATGAAATTATCCACGTCGAAAGCAAAAGTTCTAGATTAACACTTCCAGAATTTCTTGAAATCAACAGGTACAATGCCCGTAAAATCCTTTTGAACGAACAAACAGATGTTGACAAGTCTCCATTACTGCATATCTTTCCCTAATGGCATTTTTTAGCGGAAAACTCCAATAATCACCTTGTTGTATTATAAACATTTTTGTGAAAATTAAAATACTGTCTCTTATATATTTTTTAATTAAAATGAGTTTCCACCAAGTAAAGACGGAATCAATCAAACCTATAATAAAATTGTGTTGTGCAGAAATGCGTCAGAAACGTTGTGAACTTCACAGTGTTGTAGATGCACTGCGAAAAGGCGGTGGGCATTTCAAACAATTGTTATGAGTAGTAGTAGATTGCTTTCTCTACATTTTTTCATAAAATCTGTATCATTAAAATTTAGTTTATTCGTTGGAATAATTTTGATTCGACAGATAAATTTATGATTTTCATGAGAATAACTTTAATATGCAATCATAAAGAGCTTTAAGAAATATTACTGATTTTGATCACTTTATATTGAATAATAAGAATTTTTGGCACACAGAACTTTCTATCTTATAGCAAATTTAATGCAGTTTCCAGATTTATGATAAAAATTGATGAGGCTACAAGGACAACTAAAGTATAATTGATTTTATGGAAAAACTTGAAATTTTTCGTATAATCAAGAAATGTTAAATTGAAGAATAATCATCAACATTTTGACCATTTTATGTTGCAAATAACTTGTATGATCTCCCCTTGAAGTTTAGCCCTTTTAAATGGGGACACCCTGTTTATCATTTGCATATCATCTAAACTCCTACCTGAGATTGTTTTTTTTATAGTAATAATAGTTTATTTGCCCCATTTCATGCTGGTTTATAAAATTATAAGTTGGTTTTTCTTCATGTTACTTTATTGTAATGAAAATGAAGATGAATTCAATAAAGTCTTATTATTATATTTGAGGTCAGTTTTATGAGTCATTCAGTGGGATACAGACTCACAGACTCAATGAGTGGAGTATGCAGTTGGTTCTAGGTGAAATATTATAACAATTTTATTTAAAAAAAAAATTCACACAGTTTTTATGTTTCACAGTTTATTCAGAATCCAGACGCATGTTTTAATTTTTCGACCATCTTCAAAGGAGTACAAAAAGGAATTAAACATAAAATTCGGTTCTTTCATTACGCTTAGGACATCTGTGTATTGTTATGGTACATGGAAATTATTGCATCTAATATAGGGGTGTTCCCAAAGAGTATGTGGGAATTTGTTAAATTCTCCTTTTTCTCAATGGCTTTTTTGATTGAAAATTTCAGAGGACCAGAATCAGATCCAACAAATACTTTTCACAGATCGGAGAAACAATAGTCTAATGATTACAAGAATATTTTTAATGTTAAAAACCCAAAAACATTAAATGTCATGAATCCTACAGTACCTGCTCTTTATGTAATGCCAAAATTACATCAAAAATACATTACTTTGAGACCTGTTGTTTCATATATAAATGCACCAACTTATAATTCATGTGAAGATTTGACTACAAATCTTCCGTCCATAATAAATTATACTTTTTCGTATACTGTCAAAAATTCTCTGGAATTAAGAGATTAGAACATACTACCTCAAATGTAAATTCATCTAATTCGACAGGCAAAGCCTATTCACTTCTATTCCAACTGATAAAGTCAAAACAATGTTAAAAACCATGATCAATAACAGTCATCTATCACAAAATAATGAATAAAATCTATTCAAAACTTTAGAAATGTGTTTAGATTAGAATTACTAATGTATTTCAAATTCAATTACGTATTTTGCATTTGGACTGGAACTGACATGCTGCTATCACAATTGTTGAATTATTTGAATAACATAACTGAAAATATTAAATTCACAAAAAAAATGGGAAAAAATTCTTCAATCAACTTCTAAGATCTTAATATAAGTCATAGTAATAATATGTTCGAATTCGACATTTTTTGGAAACCTACCACTATTGATACCATAATCCATTCAAAATTCCATCAGTCATGGCAAATTGAAATATCAACATTCCATAGTTTCATTCATAGGCTTTTGAGAATACCGTAGAACGAAGTCAATATAATTAGAACTACAGCGATGAAAAATGGCTATAGAACTGAAATCATTGACAAAATGATTGAAAAGAAAACTTACCACAATATTTGAAAATGACTTTATATGAATATAAATGATCTTTATGAAGAAAAGAAAATATGGTTTTCAATGGCTTATTTAAAAGGTTTCAGCAGAAGGATCTCTAATGGCCTTCATAAAATGGGAATTAATTCTTTAACAGTAAATAAATAATTTACCTAAGATGTTGGTGAACAATAAAGATGAGGAACCCCAACTTTTCCGAATCGGGGATTTATCAATTAAATGTGATGATTGTAATACTACTTATAAAGGTCAGAAAGGCCAATTTTTACAACATAGAATCAAAGAACATAGGATGTCTATTTTGAAAAACCAGAAGTCAACCGGTTTTGTATAGAAAATAATCAATTTTTTTAATAAGAAAGATGTCACTTTACTATATAATGTTGAAAAGGGTATATTGATGAACTATTTGGAAATTCTTTCAATCAACATAGCCATTGAGGAAAAGGAGAATTTAACAAATTTCCAAATACTCTTTGGGAACTCTTTGGAAGCTGTTATTTCCATGTGCCATAAAAATATACAGATGCCCTTAGTGTAATAGGAGAACATTTTCAATTTTAAGTTTAAGTTCCTTTTTGTATTTCTCTGAAGATGGTCGAAAGACCGAAACACATGTCAGGATTCTGAAAGTTCTGTGAAACATAAAAACTGTGTGAATTAAAAAAAAATTCAGTAAAATTACAGCGTAATGCCAGCTTTGTGGTAAGCAACGTGTCCTAATAAATCTAGTATTCATCGATATATCTGGTTTTAGTCTATTTCTTCTTTATTAAGGAGCTAATTTTCAGATGGAGAACATTTACGAACACAAATCACTTTCTATGTAAACTATCTGAAAACATCATGACTTCCAGGAGGTGTCAGAGTTTAGTAGTCGTCAAATGAATTATTAAATTGATGTCGAAAGCTCCTGCTCGCTTTCTGAATAGTCCATTTTCCCTGAAAATTTCAGATTTGTGAATCAGTTCTAGAAGAAGCAAAGAAAAAGAAAAAAAATGTGTTCTTCCATCCGAAAGTCAAACGAACTTTCCAATTTTAAAACTGCTCTCCACAAGAAATGGAACATCTCGTGATAATTGAAATTGCATGGTTGACAGGCTTCATCCTTCTACCTTTGATATACATCATTACATATTGTCAAGAAAAAGTGGAAAATAATATATTGGACAAAACTTCATACACTTCTCAAATTTTTTGCTGAAATCAGATAAGGGGAAAATTGGAAAATTTCTTGTAATTTATCTTCACGAAATTATATGGCTCCGTGTCGTTATTTCATATCTAAATGCTTATTTTATTCTAGATCTGACATATAAAATCAAAACTCATTATATAATATCAAATGGAATAAAAAACTCACCAAATATAAATTGTCAATTAAAATTAATGATTAAATATTTGAAGGAGACAAAATTTTGTTTCTGATCTTATATTTATGAAAACTGAATCCTTTTCAAGAATACAAAACATAATTTAGAGAACTTCTCAAAAAAATTATTTATTTGAAATATTTATAATATTTAAATATTTAAAGTTACTTCAAAAATCTCTTGAAACATATATCAGATCCTCAAAACATAATTAGAATTCAGATAAGGTCTACTTCAGTCCAACTTCATACTAAAAAAATGAAATCAATTAACAATAAATAACTTACCTCTAAGACCTCCTGGTATCCTCGTTTGAACACACTAACTTTAAAATGTTCTAGCTCATCACAACAATCACACACAGCTTGTAAGGTTTTTATGGTTATTAATTTGATTCTTAAAGAAGAATTTCATTCTAAAAGAAGAAGACCTTATCTGAATTCTAATTGTTTTTTGAGGATGGATACATGTTTTAAGAGATTTTTGAGGTAACTTATTTGTTTGAGAAGTTCTTAAATTTATGTTTTAAATTTTTGAATAGGATTTAGTTTTTATAAATATAAGATCAGAAACAAAATTTTGTCTCCTTCAAATATTTATTTCTTAATTTTAATTGACAATTTATATTTGCTGGGTGGTTTATTCGATTTTATTTAATATAATGAGTTTTGATTTTATATGTCTATTAAATAAAAGCTGTGCTTATAAGACACCAATTTAATTCTAAAAGTTTTTGAATAAAATTTTTTGAAATTAAAATTATGGAAGGCTATAACAGATTAAATCAGTTTTGATATTCAAATTTCGTAATAATCCTTCTATCAAGTAAAAAACTTCTTCTTTCCATTTTATATTATTCTATTACATCTAGTCAGTCTGGATACAATATTTGAAACTTTTGTGGTAATTTTCAATACATATCTATGTCATCAATAAGGATTGTGAGTTATGGTAATAGAAAGTTCCACAAATCGAGAAAGTGTAACATACCTCTGTATAACGATTCCATACTGAAACAAACTCGATAAGGTTTTTTTGATCAGAGGGGCAAATTGCAGACATGCACACGTTTCAAACTTAGTTGGTTTTCATCAGTACGATGTATTCCAATGACTACAAACCTGCCAAGTATCTATATTCGCTCTACACAGAGACACTGAGATATTAATTATACACTAACGCCATCTAGAGTATGCAAATATACATGCAAGACATACTTTTGCGAGCTAACTCCAATAAAGAAATGTATTATCGATATTTTCACCTTACAAACGTAGAAAAAACCTTCCTTATGCTCAGAACATAATATGCCGTAATACTCATAATTAGCATATTCATATTCTAATAAATTATTTCGGCTGATCGTACCAAATATCATTAATAAGGATTGTTAGCTATGGTAATAAAAAGTTCTACAAATCGAGACAGTGTAACATACATCTGTATAGCAATTCCAGACTAAAACAAACTCGATAAGGTTTTTTTGATCACGGGGGCAAATTGCAGGCATGCGCACGTTTCAAACTTAGCATTTGTTTGCTAATGATTGGTAAACACTTCTACTGCATATAGCTCAAGGCTACGCTAAAGGATTCAAAAGTAAAAACTTAATAACCTTATGGAATGTGCAATCAAAAATAATAGAGAATCAACTGAAATATTCTCGAAATATTTATTCTTTGATGAATTCATAAATTTCTGCAATACGGTTTTTTTCAGAAATAAAACAAGAAATTAAGAAAAATGGTTTAAATAGAATATCAAAAAAAGTTTTTGAGTGAAGAAGAGGAAACTTTGGATTCAGAATCAGAATTAGCATTAACCGTCTAGTGGGAACATCTGCCTGAGAGGCAGGTATAGTTTCTGTAGCTGCTATCTAACTTGGCATCCCCCACCTCAATGACAGCTTCACTGTGGATCTTGACTCTGCAGAGACAGATTGAGTTTCGTCGTTGGACCTCTCTCCTCTATGTAAGCGCCATTTACCTAGAACTTACCCTACATGAGCAGCAGATATTCCCACTAATGTATGTTTTACCTATCTGCCTGGCAGGGAGGTGTTCCAGTAAGTCATTTTCTGTGCACTAGGATTCAGTGATAGGTAATTTTCCATTATCTTTTTATTCGTTATGATGTTATTTATTAGTTAGTAAATAACCGATTCCGTAATTTCTTCTTTTGTTATGATAGGTAGGTAGTAACTGTAACATATTGTCGACAGCCATTCCTCTTATTTCCAATTTGCCATTTCATTTTCATTATTTTACCCATATGGTTTTCATCTTTTTTTATTTTCATAGTCCCATCTTTACACACATCCATTTGGCAGATACCTATCTAGTAATTTCTCATTTTATCTTCTGCTGTAGTTAAGAATATGGTAAATCGGGCAATTGGCTCTCGTCAACCTCCCCAAAATGTTCCAAGTCGGACGAGGAAATCCTTGAACTTTCGTCTGCACTCCGTGATGAATCTGATGAAGAAATAGATTCGGACGATTCTTATGTGCCTGAATAGGAGGATTTGTATTCTTCTGAACACGATACAGATTATGAGATAGATGGAGATTAGCTTAATGATTTGGATTTGGATTGGAGTGATATTGAACCTCTACTCCATCCCTCATCAGGTGCAGTTTTGCTATTAAATTGTCAAATGATGAGCTCTCAAATATAGTCCATCTAGAAACTACCCGGAATTTATTATTTTTCATAATTTTAATACATTTCTTTTTTGTAACATTCTAAGACAAAAGTAATGTATAAAATAGGTTATGCAGATTGTCGGCTATGGCCAAAGTTGCATGGTAACACTTTTTATCAAATATTGGTGATTGTCAACAAGTAAACAATTTATTAATGATGTCGCAACTAGAAAAAAAAACAGATAGAATATTTGTATAGGAAAGGTTTTCGAACCATTAAAAAAGTGCAATTAAATAAACTGGGAAAAAATGCTGTATATGAGACAATAAAGAGGATGAGAACTGGCATGGATATGAGGCATACATCAGTTTCAGGAAGATTAAAGGAAAAAATTTAAACGCTTTGTTGGCCTTAGGACGATAAATCCGCGCCTGGGGTTTCACAAATTTGCTAACAGATTTGGAAATCAACGAAATATAAAAGTATGTCCAGAAACCGTCCGTATGTCTTTGAAAAGACAAGTCTGTAATTCAAGGAAATCAAAAAAATCCCTCTAGTGATACCTTTACAAAAGGAACGAATAATAGAATTTTGGCAACGTTTTCAAGAAGTTAATTTTAATAATGTCTTTATATCTCATTGAAGTTGTTTCCAACTTGGTGGAAATCACTTAAAATCCTATCAAAACAACCAGTTAACCTTCAAATTTTCAAATTTCCCACCAAAATAATGATTTGAGAAGCAATATCTCAGCATGGTGCTACGCTTCTCTCTATAGTTGATGGTATCATTAATAGTGAAAAGTATTGTGGCATTCTAAACGATTTTCTCCTTGAAACGGCACATGCTTTATTCCAGATGGGTGGCGTTTTAAGCAGGACAATGCAAGATGCTATACTTCGGCCTATGCTCAAGCTTGGATGCAAGAACACCAAGTTACAACTATTTCATGGCCAGTAGCTTCACCAGATCTTAGTCCCATTGAAAACATATGGGGACTAATTAAGATTGAAGTTGAATTCAATTCAGTCAGTTTTACATTCCTGGACTACCATCACCGAAAATTGTGGAGATGATCTAGTTTCGCGTGTACCTCAACGTTTAGTCAAGTGTTTACAGTTGAATCGGGGTTGTATAAGTAAATAAGATGAATATTTTGTTATGATTTTCTAATTCAAAAATTAAAAATATATACGGAATAATAACAATTGAGCTCGGTTTTTTCCGGATACTTTCTAGACTTTTAATGCCTGATACCAATCCAACAAGCTGATGATCTATTTACAAGCGATGCGTTTGGATCCCTTCTCTGCACTGATGGAAGTCTTAAACTGTATCTTGAAATTCTAAACCTCTTTTTGTTAAACGTACGTCCTCAAATGAGTATCAAATTGCAAATTTCTCCAATGGAAATTTTAAAAAAGTAAAATAAGATGGGCCCCTGATTGATCCGAAAAATATCGACTTTACTTCTGGCAATCCAAATTTTAACTCGTTCAATTCCACCAAGTTATTAATCAAACAGATTCAACCAAGATGTTCAAAATGGACGTCGATATCGTTGATAATAAAAATATACTTACGCAGTAACGCAACACAAGCCAGCGCTCCTGCCATTGAAGCACGGAACTACATAGAATAGAGGTACTTACAACTGTATCATAGATGGATCCGTACGTCAATATTTCAAATTGCCCAGATTTCAACGGCAAAATTAAATTGAGACAATATGTGGGGTGAAGCAGTTGGCCACTCACTCTCAACAAAGTCCTTCCGTAGGGTACACTCATGTTATTTTCATGAGCATTCAGAGCTGATGAGTTCACAAACGATCACATATCTCACCAGGTCTCAAATACTGGGTAATGTAGTAAACCCGTTTGGCACTTAACCACAAGGAATGCATGTATATGTTGAATATTTTACATAAGTCTTTGACTCGACAAATCAAGAGACTTAGGACCCACCCACGAAATTCATTGTCACGGTTCCAAAATGCCGTTTGAAATGTCTGAGCTTGATTTTGTCAATGCGCATATAACGCGAATTTCTATGACAATAATTTCCTACGTCTATGAAAATGTAATAAGGTATTGATGTTTGCGATACAGACTTGGTTGGCGGTTAACCGATATAAATCCTGCTAGTTGATTGAACGTAAAATACGAGATTCAGTTAATTATAATTATAATAGTTGTATAACCATCGGCACAATTAACCAGTCACCATTTTTTCACGATTTTCGCAGATCTCATTCAATGCTGCTGAAATAAACATAAAACATATCATGAGTACTGCTCAACGCATTTGAATAACTTTTCATTGATACTTATTTAATCAAATTTATTCCCCTAAGTGTTATTTATGAACTTTCGAATCAATTCAAGTTTATTCTTCAATGATACATTTTCATTTCAATGTCTAATAATATATATCACCACCTCAGGCTCTAGTGACTTCCTGGAGGCTATGTGGTAGTCCATTCCTAATGGTAGAAATACATTACTCTGGGATATTGTGCCATTTTGCATCCACAGCTGCTGAGGTTCCTTATAGTCGTTGAAGATTCTTGTATAACGTAGGTAAGGTCTGACCTTGCTATACATTGTGCGGATAAAATCATAGTTGGTTTTCTTTCCCCAGCTATAACACCCCACTCTTTTAGAATTCTAATATTTTATTTCCGAAAAGGATACGTCGATGAAATATGAGGTTGTTCGAAAAGTAATTACGTTTTTTCCTAACAGAGTATTTAATTGTATTTACCCAACTTCACACTCAAGCCACATTAATCATTATATGTTTTCGGAACTGATATAGCAAGGCTGGTGTATGAAAAAGTTCAATTAATTTTATTCAGTAGTTTTTGATTGGTGCCCTTTTAAATATGAAGAGCAATAAGCAGCATTCCATATTCCACTTTTTTACTGTAGAAAAGGTAAAAATACTATTCAAGTAAGAAAGAACCAATGTGTATTTGTGTGTGTTGACAGTACGCCAGTGCCAGAACTGGTTTGCAAAATTTCGATCCGACCATTTTGATGTCAGGCTTTCGGAACGTCGTGCGTTCCGGAGGGTCGGTTGAAGCTGATAAAGACCTGCTAAAGGCATAAGTTGATGTGAACCGGCGAAAAACAACACGTGAGATCGGTGAAAGGTTAAATTTATAACTGTTTATGACCACTTTAAAGGCCTCAAATGTTTCGAAAATTTAGAAGCGCATCATTACTGGGGACGAAATATCGGTATACAGCTGATTAAGTCAGTCGATGTCAGAGTGCGTGCCGATTTTTACTATGGGTGATTACGTTGAGCAAAGAATTTGTTTAAAGTTTTGTGTTGCAAATGAATTTTCGTGTGCCGATGTATTGAAAATGTTGCAAAAGGCCTTTGGTGATAATGCTCTATCGAAAACTCGTGCATATCAGTGGTACAGAGCCTTCAAGGACGGTCGTGAAGTGGTCGCCCATCGACGGCTTCGATCGAAGATAACGTCGATAAAATTAAGGAAAGAGTGCTGGAAAACCTGGGTCTACGAGTACGATATGCAAACAAGCCAGCAATCATCGGAATGGGTGGCAAAAAATAAGCCGAAACCGAAAAAACCACGCCAAAGCCGCTCGAAAATGAAGGTGATGCTCATTGTTTTCTTCGATATCCGTGGCGTGGTGCACTACGAATTCGTTCCAGAGGGTCAGACGGTAAACAAGGAGTATTACCTAGGCGTTATGAAACGTTTGCGTGAGCGTATCCATAAGAAGCGGCCAAATTTGTGGGCGAACAACTCATGGATTTTGCATGACGATAACGCGCCTTCTCACCGAGCTACGATTGTGACTGAATTTCTCGCCAAAAACTCAACAAACGTGCTTCAGCAACCACCGTATTCGGCGGATTTGGCTCCCTGCGACTTTTTTCTCTTCCCAAAACTAAAATTGCCCCTTCGTGGCACCCGTTTTGAGTCGATTGAAGCCATAAAATAAAATTCGGCGCGAGAGCTAAAGTCCATCCCGGAAAGCGCCTATAAAAAATGTTTCGATAATTGGAAGTGCCGTTGGCATAGATGTATTGGAGCAAATGGAGCCTATTTTGAAGGCGACCCAATAAATTTTGACGATTAAATGTAAAAATGTTGTTTTAATTGAAAATTCCCGGTACTTTCTTGACAGAATAGTATATGTCAAACGCAAGAGATCATGGAGCAAAATAGATGAATCAGCTCAAATCATTTCGAAAGCTGATATCCATCAAAAAAGGTGATGCTGTCTGTTTGGTGGGAGTATAAAGGAATCGTTTCTTCTTTAACTTTTACCAGATAACACAACAATTAATTCGGAAGTCTACAATATAAGAGAAACAAATGTCGGAATGACGGAAGTCTACTGTCATCAGCTGGACAAATTGAATGATGCAGAATTAATCAACAGAACAGGTGTAGTGTTCCACCAAGATAATGCGAGACCTAATACAAATTTGGTCACTCGCTAAGAGCTTTTACAGTTTGAAGGGGATACACTGGCGCACCCAACATATTCTCCAGATCTGGCGCCTTCTACTTATTATTTGTTACGGTTATTGCAAAAATTTTTGGACGGTGAAACCTTTACTTCAAGTGAGGCCAAAAATCACCTGGATTAGTTTTTTGCCGGGAAATACCAAACATTTTATGAGCGTGGAATCATGCTACTACCAGAAATATAACAAAAGGGATTGGAGCAGCATGACCAATATATAATTTAATAAAATATTTATTCATTATACGAAAATTGTCTTTTATTTTCCCAAAAAAAAACCAAATTACTTTCCGAACAACCCAATACCTCTTAGATAATCGGTGATAAAGTTTAAATAGGATAAAATGTACGACACAGCAATGTGGATGATAAAATAGAGAAGAAAAGGTAGTCCTGGATCATGTAGAAGCTCGCAAGTCAATGAGACCGGCAGCTTCAACTCCTACTTCAGAGCACTTAGAACTGATCGTCTTCTTCATCTTCCTTTAGTAGTCTTGTAATCAATACCAAAATATTTGCATAAAACAAACAGCAGGGCATTTCAAAAGGAAATAGAAGGCTATCTTGTCACATTTTTAAAATGCCGGTGGATATGTCCTGAGATTGACTTATTAATTATCGCGGTCTAGAGACTCTGCGCTTGATCGATATGAATCGTTTTTGTTGGTTGTTCGCTATCTCTAGACTTTCCGGAATTTTCGACCGCCAATGTTAATTTTGATGGAGACGTTCTAGGGAGTTTTGTATAAGAAAATAAATGAACATTTTCGTTTGGAATAGTCTTGGACGAATTTTTTGAAAGCTGCGTGTGTGTAGAAATTTTATGGTAATGATAGTGGAAGAAGTATGGAAGACCTAACTGAATAACATAATATATTATTTCTACAATTTACTTTCCAAGTTTTATATTTTTTTCAGTTCAAAATGTAAACTTGACAAAGTCACAGTGTTACCGAAACAATTGTCGTTAACTTAAGGAACTGTGAAAATAATCTATATTATTTTGTTCAATCAAAATGCATCACCATCAAGTACGGACCGATTCAATTAAATTTTTATTGAAGATCTATTGAAAGTTTAGGATTCTCACTGTGGAGGTGAGAAGAATATCTTCTGGAATGTCGATGAATTTAAATAAACCTTAAAAATAACTCACAGTGTTCTTTGATTTTGTTAGAACATAGATCAATCTTGAATTATAAAGTTGATCTGTGTTTCGAAGCATTAGTCCTTTACACGTGGTGAGTTTTTGATATAGGTTAGTTTTTTGATTTTGATATTTGGAATATTATTCAGGACTGAAGACGGAATTGCTTAGAATTATATTTGTTTTTTGAAGATATAGTGCATGTTTTTAGAGATTTCTGAATTAACTCATTCGAATATTTGAATATATTAAATATTTCAAATAAATTATATTCTTTGAGAAGTCCTTTAAGTGTTTTCATGTTTTTAAAAGGCAATTGGTTTTCTTGAAGGTAAGACCAGAAACAAAATTTTGTCTCCTTTAAATATTTATTTATTAATTTTAATGACTTTCGTATATCTGTTGGTTTATTTATTCCATTTGAAATTATATATTGAGTTTTGATTATATATGTCTATTAAATGTAAGCGGTGCTTGTTTTAAACATTAATTTAATTCTAAAAGTTTTTTGAATAAAAAATTTTTTTGAAATTAAAATTGTGGAAGATTTGTTTTAATATTCAAATTTTGTTATATTTCTTTTATCAAGTAAAAGGCCTTTCTATTTATTTTATTTTATTTTCATTTTATATCTTCTGGAGCTCAGATGTCCCTGATCACCGATGTGGGAAAACATCAATAGTGAAAGATTTGTAGGTGACACGGTGACGTCGCATCGACGTCACATCAGAGCCGTGAAGAATTAAGTGAGCTGTATAGAACTATCTTTATTTTCTTTAAGTGTTCCTTTTTTGATTCTTCATATAACAAAAATATAGTTTCATATTTATCATGTGCGAACGTCTGTACAAATGTATCCGATCTGACTCAAATTAAAGTTAGTTATAAAAATTATAGTTGCTTAAACTATCTTTATTTTTTTTCAGTGCTCGTGTTTTGTTTTTCATATAACGGTAAATTATAGTTTCATATTTATCTTGTGCGAAAATATCTACAATTTGTATGAGATTTGATTCAAATTATAATTAGTTCTGAAAATTATAGTTAGTTGAGTTTAAATATTTTTATTATTTCATATCATATACCTATATGAATAGTTTCGAAAAAAATTGGGACTGATTCCTTGTCCAAAAATAGGGTGGATCTTTCATATAAACTTTATTTTTTTTGAGCATCCCCTGCTTAGTTACAGCCCCCTAAAGGTGGCGCCCGAAAAACAGTTTTTGATTTTTTTTAACCAAAGCACTGACAAACATAAAATAAGGCAGAAATTTAATGCAGGCGAGAAGGAACTCTAAATTTTTTTTGGTGGTATATGATTGCAAGGGGTAGAAAAGCCAACCCTAAAACTTGTTTCGCCTATTTTCTATATTCATATATTACAATACGAAGATTTGTTTTCTTCTTTCCATTCTGAAATTCACAGTTTCTGAGAAAAAAAAATTATCAACAGATAATACGCCTGAGTCGTAGAGGCTGGAATTATTTTCGACCTTAAATTTATACATTAGGCGTCAAGTTGACATTTTTATTGAGAATGGGTACAAATATTAAATAAATGTAACAAAACAAACAATTTTAAACTTTTCATGAAATAAATATCATATCAAATAGGTAGAACGTACACGCCGAAAGGCCAAATGCAATACATCACAAATAGTAAGAAAGAAATATTCATCGATTGTAACCAAAAAATTTGTTGATTTCTATGGATGAATACTAAATTATTAAATATTCAAAGTGAGCACCTTCAGCCGTTACACAAGAGTGTAGACGTCGACGCATAGATTGGGTTACCCCGTCAAGAAATCCGAGAGTATTTTGAATAACCCTACATCAAACAAACAATAATGCGGTTCTTTAAATCTTCCATATCTTGGGCAGGAGTCTTATGAACCAATGTTTTTAAATGGCCCAAAAAGTAAAATCCAGAGGATTTAAATCTGGTGGACGGGCAGGCCAGAACTGAGCTCCACCTCCCCCTATCCATCGATTTTAATATTTATGATTTGAATGCTGGCGTGCTCCAGTATTGAAATGTATATCATGTATAAACCACATTGTCCTTCGGGCACGCGAAGGAATATTTTGAAGAAGTACAGGAAGTTCTTCTAGAAAATGAACGTATGTATTTTCATTCAACCTAGGTGGTCGAAATTTTGGACCATTTAACTGATCCCCAACATATCAAAGCTCTACGACTCACGCTATCATGTTGATATTTTTTTTTCTCAAAAACCTCGAATTTTAGCGAGAAATTACAAGAGATCTTATTTGTTAAGAATGGATCAAGCTATCCAAAATTAATTTTTTTCTTGTTTAATAGGAATATGAAAAAAGTTTCTTGCGAAATATGGTTTAGGGGTGGCTTTTTCTACCCTCTGCAATCATAGAGGAACCCCACCAAAAATTATTTTGAGTATATCGTATTTCAATAAGAATGTTGAGTTTTTTATTATGTTATTTACTATATCGTTTATTTGCCTCATTTTCAAAAACTTGACGTACTTATTTGGAAACGCATTATCTATTCCTCGTATTTTCCTTATAATATTCCCTTCCTGACTGAAAAACATTTGTAGTCGGCATTTTCCTTGCACAACGTCCCAAGTAATTAATTCGCAGTGCATTATCCAGTCATAAATTTCCAAAGGTCTATCGTGTGCGCCTCGTAACGTACCGGAAAATGGTTCAATGAAGCTGCCTGAATAATTCATAAAAACCGTGTGCCACAAAAGCTCCCGCCATTATTGCAGATTCGAAGTTATTCAAGTTTAACTCGAACGAATGGGGAAACTTTTTGGCTGATGATGTTGAAAAATTGAATCGACTTATTTCGTAAATCGCCCGTTGAATGGAATAACTATCAGTCGTGATTTACTCACCGCGAGTAGCGCATTACTCTTTTTCGATGTTTCATTCGGGTAACTTCTAAATTCTCACAGGAATCATTTGTTACATTTTAGATGCACTCCGATAAAAACAGACATGGGTGAACTAAATGAGGTTTTTGGTGTTTTGTGTGTGCTTATTCAAAAGAACCACTGTGAAACTGACCTCATCCTTGTTTTCGACGTGTCTGAACTTCTGCAGCACATCGTTTTTATAACGATTTTTCACAGAGCAGACACGCTACAGATATGATGAGACTTGTTGTACACAGTTTTTATACGTAACGACTTGTTCCACTTTCAGTCGCTATCATAATTTATGACATTTGTTTGCGACATGTTGCTTCATTTGCAGCACATCGTTGTGACGATTCTTACATCAAGTAGATACTCAGTAGTCAGTATGAGACTTTTCGACGACATTTCCAATACGATACTCCAACTTAAGAGGGGTGACAAGCATTTGTTCACGATGTTACGTACCATACATCGTTTTATATTACTATTCTCACGCCAGGAACAGATATTATTATTATTATTATCCTGATAATCCTAGATCTTCTGTGAAGATCCCTTAGAAGCTTTTTACCAGCTTGTGCGAGTTAGGAGATCAGTTGTGTTCTGGGTAGGATTTCTTACTGCGATCTTTTGCCACTTTAGGTCACAGAACTGTTTATTGTTGACCCAACAGTGAAATGGTGCCAGACACCCGTCCAACTAGAAAATTTTCCACCTGAAAAGGATCCGAACTCGGACCTTCCGGTCACGTGCCCGATGCTCTACCACTGAGCGGTCCGCGCTACATATGATAAGGCAATTTCTTTACGACGCGCCACCTTCAGTTAAAAGCAGCGAATTTGCGTTAGATATATAGTATTATTATTATTTTATGGTGAGCAGGCGTCTGTCCACCCTACCACTGTGTCCAGGGGTTCATCCCTAATTTATATTTCCCCGACAAGATCCAGTATTCAGGTCACAGTGGGCTATAAAAACTTGACCAAAGACCTTGAATCTGATGCGACTCCCCGCTGCGCACTCTGAAACGATGTGCATGGCTGTTTCAGGGTCCTCAAGAAACAGCCTGCATTCGTCGTCTTCAGCCAGACCGATTTTGTGCAAATGCGCTTTCAACCTGCAGCCACCTGTCATAATTCCAACAAGTGTTTTTAGTTTGGCCCTATCCAGACCTACCGCTGGGTCTGCCATCTTTTTATTCGAAGCTATTCCAAGGAACACCTTCGAGTGTTTCAGGCCAGAATGAATCAGCCATAAATCCTCTAGTCTTGAGTTGATTCTGCCTATTATCGTCCGCTTAGCCACGTCAAGTAGTATTCCCAGGAATGGTTCCGGGCATACCAGAGGCAGCGCGGCTCGAGCAAACGCCAGCCGATCTGCCTCGTCGTTCCCCAAATAGTTTAAGTGGCTTGGTATCCAAACAAGAGTGATTCTGTTGTACATACCAAGCGACTCTCCAAAGGCCAACCTGCAGCCTCCTCGTGGCGAGAGTCGGCAACGTTTCACTAATGGGGCGGCTGACAGCAGACAATGGCAAAATATTACTATGAAATGATCAATCATACTGCTAAAACCTTACTGAGCAGAGTACGGAAACTCAGCTCCACTACGGGGGTGAATGGAGCCTCGAGTCCCCCCGGACCATCATCAGGCGATCGAGGCAAACCCAAGTCCCCAATTGACCAGGTTGCGGGAAATGGAAAAACTACTGGTCAAATAAAAGTGACAAGGAGACCAGACCTAAGCACAAGAATTAGGTCAAGAGAAGGCACCCCAGAGATAGTGGCTCCGGGGAAAATAGAGCGCCACTCCTCGAAAAGGAGGGTGGAAATAATAACACGGATGATGTATGACGACCCATCAAATACATAAGGAGCTGGAGGAGTTTGTACATAACGCAAACTCCAAAATCAGCAAGATGGCTTCGCTCCACATCCTGAAGCTATTCGCTCAAATGGAGCGAATCGTACAGGATACTGAAAATAAGCGTCAATTCCTGGAATGGCGCCTACATGAGATAGGTAGGCCAGGAAATGCGCGAGAAACAAGCAAGCCTCTAAGCCTGAGAAGAGAGGCCCGGAGAGCTACTTAGAAGCAGCAAGAAACGGTCTGGACTCTAACGTCCCGAAGACCTGCCTAAGCCCAAGAACGCTCAGGCGCAAAATAAGAAACCGCGGGGCCACGTATTAATCGTGACCCCCAAATCGAGCCAAACGACTGACGACATGACGAAGGCCATGTCGCAGTCACTCAGAGTAAACGCGCCTAGCACGAAAATCAAGGGCTTAACTAAGCTCAAGAATGGCTCAGTCGTGATCAGCGCAGCTTCCAAAACTGATGCTGATCTTATAAACAAGACACTCGCTGAAAGCGAGATTGTCTGCAACATCTCAAAGAAATTTCTTCCAAGGGTGGAACTGCAGGATGTAGCAGTTGAAGATTCAGAGGACAAAGACTTCATTGAAGTACTAGTCCTTAAAAATCTCAAAGATCTTGTTTTAAGGAGCACAAAAGTGTACAAGAACCCTACTAAAGAGGGCAAGACCAACATGGTCATAAGTGCCCCATACGAGCTAACAAGCACTATCCTTAAAGAAGGTAGAGCTTACTACGACATGAAGTCGTTTAGAGCCAGAGAACATCTGAGTATGAGAAGATGTTTCAAGTGCCAGAGATACGGGCACTTCTCATCGGGTTGCAGAGAGCAAGTTGAGACCTGCTGCCATTGTGCAACAAAAAGATATGCGACAAGAGACTGTCCTAATAGAAAAAGCGCTCCGCGGTGCATAAATTGCAAAGGGCGCAAGTGGGATGATGCACATCACGCATCTAGCAGATCATATCCCGTGCAGAAACAGCACGAAGACAACTATATAGCACTCGTAAACACTGCCTCGCTTTCGGCTTGGAAGTAATGCAGCTTAATACGCAGAAATCATTGACTGTCATTTCTGAGATAACAGAAGTGGCAGCTAGGGAAAATATAGACATAGTCGTTATACAAGAACCTTACCATGCATTTGGTGAGGTACGAGGACTTGGGCTCTCCGCTAGAACGATATCCAGTGGAGAGAACCCTGTCTCAATTATAGCAGTATTTAATCCATTAATGAATGTAACTTATTTGGGACACTTATCGAATACACATATAAACGTGATAAGCATTTCCCATAATGGGACAACAGTATACATCATAAAGGTATACTGTCAATTTTCTTTCGAAATTCAACCGTTCCTTATAAAAAACGAGAAAATATTAACATATCTCGACAACAAAAGGAACAAAGTTGTACTCACAATGGATTCCAATGCTAAATCCCCTCTTTAGCACTCTGATACGAAAGACCATCAGGGGGAATCTCTAGAAGATTTTATCTTCGATCACGAACTAATAGTGCTGAACGAGTCGGGCTTCCCGACAATATTCGCCTCATCTACTGGCGAATCAAACATTGCCATCACATTGTGTACGCGACACACGTGTAGAATAATATCGGGCTGGTCTGTGAAAGAACACTGGGTAAGCAGTGATCACCGACCCATTATTTTCGAACTATTCAATTTCTATAACGGCACGTCGGATTGACGCACACCAGCCAAAATTCCTCCCGAGGAACGCGGACTGGGAACTGTTTGATGTAGTGCTTGAAAATTGTCTACTAAACGTGAACCTGAACTGCAGGAACACGACAGAGCTGGACAGGCTGATTGTCAGGATAACTACGGTTATACACGACACAGCCAAAATATCCATTCCATCCACAACTATACAAGTTCAATAAGGAAAGTGAAACTTGAAAATTGGCATAACTTTGTCAAAAAAAAGCCCAAAAGTCACCATGGTCGGTGGCTTACAAAGTGGTAACTGATAAACTATCGGTACCACCGATCTTGAGCTCAGTAAGAACCCCAAGCGGAGCCCATACGAAAACCTGGCGGGAAACCGTGGAGGCAATACTGAAACGCCATATACAATAAGTGACGATTCAGAAATTCAATCAACAGTGCGTGTTGAAAACTAGATGGTGCCGTTTCATCGCTTACAAAGCGTTGATTCCTTCGAAAAATGGGAAATCGAAAACGCTATAGGCAATATGCGCAAAAACTGCGCCCCTGGCCCTGATAGAATCTCAGGATTCATCATTCGAAGAGTTTGGGCTAGCAACCCAGACTCTTTCATAAAGCTGTATAATTCCTGCCTTCGGCTGTCATATTTTCCTAAGGCTTGGAAAACGGGTAAAATTTGTCTTCTACTGAAGAACAAAAATAAAATGCTTGACGATCCAAAGTCATACCGGCTGGTATGCCTTTTAAATGAGATGGGTAAGCTACTGGAAAGACTAATATTGGCGAGAATCACTCCAATATACTCGGCTTCCGGCCAAGAGTCGGAGAATCAGTACGGCTTCCGTACCCGGAAATGCACTGAGGATGCTGTTAGGGGGGTAGTCCACTTTGCTCGCGGCTCAGAAAAGCGATATACCGCCGGACTGTTCGCGGACATTGACGGGGCTTTTGACTTCATGTGGTGGCCTTCCTTTCTGCGCAGATTCCGATCTACTTTATCGGATTTGGCATACTACGGGATCATTTGCGCATACCTTTCGGATAGATCCATTGCCACTATGAGAGGAGTGTTAACAGAGGATATCCACAGGCATCGGTCCTAGGGCCCTTCTTGTGGAACATGCTCTTAGACGAACTATTGGCTCTAATCCCCATCGAGAATGGGGAAAGTCTGGCATACGCTGACTACCTGGCTATTCTAGTCAGTGCAGACAGCGGGAAAGGATTGGAAGAAAATCTTCAAAAATATATAGACGTAACACTTGCACGGCTAAGCGAAAACAAATTATCGCTTTCACTGAAGAAGACACATTGTGTCCTTCTCCAAGGCAAACTAGATCGAAATCGTCCCCCCAAGTCAACGGTACACACTCCGGTGGGAACCTCAGACTACTTACCTGGGAGTCGTACTCGACACAGGCCTTACGTTCTTGCCGCACATCAAATACCTAAGGAGCAAGGTAGATGGGCTGAACATTAAATTTAGAAGACTGAGCAAGATACTCGGAGACGCCGGAAAACGTCCATGAGAGTATACTATAGCGCTATATTCATTCCGGTGGTTCTCTACTGCTCGTCAGTGTGGATCCACGAATAATAAATTATTTTGCCGAAATCTGTCGGCATGCCATAGATCTATATTACTCACTATGAGTAACGCATGCCGTACTGTTTCTACCCCAGCATTGGAGGAAAAATTTGGCTAAGTCTAATGGCAGAATATGTTTCTGCCAAACACCACTTCCGGCGCTCCAAAGAATATACCTACAAGAGAGCGATATTCAGAGCACAACCGGGTCTAGAGACAAACACCATATTTAATCTATGGGAAATGCTCATTCATTCCTGGCAAGAAAGCTGTGATGAATGTACAACCGGTAGAACCACTCAAAAATGGCTGCCCAAAGTAGACTTTGCGATCGAAAATGCATTTTTTCGACCAAACTATCCACTTGCATGCTTTATCACTGGACATGGTCCATTTCGGGCAAATTTAAACCGACTGAATCTCTCTCGAACCGCATCCTGTGAACGCGGGGAAGAAAATCAAACGTCAGAGCACACACTATAGTTTTGTACACTGCATGGCTCAATAAGGCCCCCAGGTTTGGCTGGGCTAGCCGAGAAAGATCTAATCAGATCAAAAGATTCATATGGCGTCATATCTAATACTGCAAGTTTCATGCTAAGTTCCATCTACAGATGTCGATGTACTTAGCATCAATATAATTCAGAAACCGTAAGACTGCAATGTGAATATGTTTTTCTGCTACAAATGTGTTAGCTTTCTAAGTAAATTGAATTTCAATAACGAAATATTTAAAGTCCGTAAATCTAATACAACTATATGCCTATAAGTAAATGCTCATAATGACCGTCAATGATCAATGTAATTATGTTGCGAGTATTGCAATTCCCCGCTACACTCCAGTGCTCCTATTCCTTTTCAAGTGTTCAACGTTAGACTAAAAAGGATAAATTACGATGATGATATAGTTACCAAAGTGACTAGGAGCGCTGCTAGCAAGGAACATGTAACATTTTTTCTGAGTGTACATACCCAGCCTCTCCCCAGGCATTAGATCTAGTCGTGATGGGGGTGCTTGTCAGGACTAAGACCCTAATTTCGTCCCGGCGAAATGGGGGTTAAGTCTTGGTCAACGTAATGCCATTCGCGCCAGTCACTGGACCTGTATGGTGGAAGATCTCCGAATGGGGCCCTAGTTTTGCCGTTCTGGTGAAATGTAGGGCTGAGCCGGTTGATTAACTCAGTGACAGGGAGTCTGTCGCAGCACAGGGCTTCTCCCTTAAAACTGGTGTACTCTATTCTATCGCAGTATTAATCTTCGAATTTTAAAGTGTAATGGTCCAGTGCGTTATGTAGCATACTGCGTTACCTCGGGGGGTGGTTTGCCCACAGGTGTTACTTGTACCACCTGGCTACCCCTTTGGTATTGGACTCGAGGGGGCAGTGCTTGAAAGTCCGCATGCTGGACTAAGGAGGTATTTCGTTTATCTGTTCGCAGACCCCCATGTTCGGGATATTTTCATGAAATGACTCGGAGTTTAACGGGACTTGACGGTTCGACCGGCTTGTCCTGGCCTCGGATGAATGCGTAGCAATTTAGGGTTTCTGGATCTCGACGAAATGGCTTTGCCATTAGTGCTTGACGCCAGGATCAATCAAATGACTTCACATGGGTTCGGTGAGTCAGGACGTACAAGCCGTTAGATGGTGCTCGTACCAGGATCAATAGTAGTCATCAATCTTGAGATTATCTTAGTTCATGGGACTGCGTTCGGATGGATGGATAAGAATTACTTCCGGCGGGTGAGCTGCATCTCAAACTCAGGTACTGACCTTCAGAGCCAGTAGAGGTTGAACAATGCTTCGCTGCTACCAGTCAGATGGTTCTGGCTTTCGAGTTGGGGCCCAAACTGGAAGCTGGTGGGTTTATCTCTTTGGAGGGGTTCTCGCTTCGCGCGATGATATGATGTAATCCTTATCACACTTTCTACCTCTTGGGGTGGACTGTGGAGACTGCTGAGTAGTCCCTTGGATAAAAGTTATGCTCACATGCCAATACAATTACCTGATAAAACGTGTACATACCGAACCGCCCCCCATTGGCATTATAGCTTGTCGCGCTGGAGGCGCTTGTCTTGACTAGGACACTAGTGTCATCCCGGTGAAATGAAGGGTTAAGTCTTGATGCCTTAAGTAATGCCTTTTGCGCCAATTACTGGACCCGTGTGGTGGAAGATCGACCGAATGAAGCCCTAGTTTTTCCGTTATGGTTGAATGGAAGGCTGAGCCGCGTTGATTAACTCAATGATCAGGAAGTCCGTCGCACCACAGGGCATCTCGCTTAAAACTAGCTTTGAAATTGAATTTTTCATGAAAACTATAAATAGGAAAGACACAGGAAAATTGAATCAGTCTTAAAATAACAGAGCAGAATTCATATCGGTCTGTCTCAAAATAGAACATTTCTCTCTTCATAATCCAGTTCCAAAACCTAAAAATAAATTAATATTATTATTGTGAATGGAAATATGATAAAAAATTACATAACCTAAGTGTTGTGAATGAAAACATCCCAAATAACAATAAAGAATTCAACAATTTAAATCTATAAGAAGCAATCAACGAAGTGATCTGAGAGATCCGAACATTTCGGAAATATTCTACAGGAACCAAAACAAAATCCTGAAATAGAGCAAAGGCAACATCAAAGGAACATTGTTAAAGATTTAACTTACCAAAGGTAGAAATAAGTTTATTTATGTAAAGTTTTCCAATTTGAATTCAAAAACGAATCATTGCTTGTTTATGTTAGAATTACGTTACGATATTTAGATAGGGTTAGGTTAGAACATAGAAATTAGACATTTAGATTATTAATCACTGATTATTATATTTCAAATTACTTTTATATAATATATACTTCAAAAAAATTCAACTTATCGAAAACTCAAATTGAACCCTCCCTAAAAGATCAAATCAAACTGCATCGAGTAGAGAAAATTTTGTCCGAAATCTATCGATAGTTCGACGAATAAGCTGCTCTGATAGACGATTATGTAAACAAACCATAAATTTCACAAAGTCCTCTATTAATTTGGCGAATAGAACACTGATTTTGAAAAATAGTTTCAACAATTTGTAAACGTTGTTGCGGCGTAAGTCTTTCCATGATAATTTGTCAATGCTTACTGAACATAAATGTCAAAAAAACATGGCTTCTACCTTTTGTCAAATCACAGTTATCTCTATCGAAAAGTCTATCACTCTAAAAAAACAACCGATACATCAAATGCAAAATGTAAACGAATTAATCAAAAAGGAAACAGTAATTCAAATAATTCACAATATAGGTAAACAACAAAACACTAGTAAAGGCTATCATCCACCCTTGGACTCACAAGACTTCTTAGCTTCCCGAGTGAGTTGAGGTGCGTTCCTTAGCTTCTTTGAATGGGGCTTTTTATCTGGTAAGGACTCCAGCGCAGCATTTCCCACGGTCTCTCTAACACGCAGAGGCTGCAAGGGTGGATCCTGTTCCAATCTGGCAGGGAGATGTAAAAGCTGCAAGGGAGTCGCCTGGTGCAAATTCCGACTTGGCGTTGTAGGGGCACTATTAGACTCTCCGGTTGGAAGAAGATATGGCTCACTACTTTTTAGATCTTGCACGATATAAGAATCGCCTTTGACTATCAACTTATTGAACCTTAGAAGAGCATTGTAGCCCTTAGATTTCGCATTCTTACAATGTTCATTCAACACCCTGCTATCCTGGCGATTCTGAGATCTTGGTTTATGAATATTTTCGTGTGTTTCAACCTTCTCTTCGATGACATCAACTCAAATCTCTTTCAAAAAGACACAAACTCAACCCTAACGACCCTTCTGGTACCACGACCCAGAACACGAATATCATTAATCTCCTGAGAAACAATATGAACATCTGCCTGTAATTTCAGCACCTCATAGACATGCGACAATAATGAGGAACGAGACTATCCCACTATACCTGGCAGGTCCAGTCCAGAAATAATAAGATTGTTCATCAATTATCTCCTCTTTAACCCATTCTGTTGAACGAAGCTTACTCATTAACTGTTGAACGAAGCTTACTAACTTCATTTTCAAGGTTTAAAATGCTATCGTTAGAATCGTGAAACTTTTCACTGAGTTTATCAATCACTTCAGCGTATATTTTATCAACTTCTGAAGTCTGCATCTCAATGTATGGCCACACTTACGAATAAGTGATAAGATCAATACGACAATATCAGGTGCAGATTTCGTATCCAAAACCGACAACTGTTTACCATAACGTGTGAATGAATTCGCTCATTTCTTACTTTTTGGAGGCTAGAGATATCTGGTGATCCTCTCCAGAATTCCATCTCCAGCGCTAGAAGACATTTTTGTTGGACTTGATTCAGCTGCCAAGTTTCGCATGCATACAACAAACACACTCTTTAAGGTGGCAAAGTATCTCTCTTATATTGTTTTGGGATTTTATTTGACCATAGTCAGAAATCAATGACCCAATAATCTTCTTTTCCTCAGTTATTCACTGATTTCTTGTTCTGTTCTACCGTAACTACTTATGAGAGTTCCGAGATAGATGTAGTGATCACAAGATTTGATGGTTAATCCATTCTCTAACACCATATCATCATTTGCTCCACCAATGCACATGTTCTTGATTTTGCCCATGTTAACCTACAACCCTCACTTTTTGTAGGGGTCTATAAGTCTTCGGGTCATAAATGCGTTGTCATATTTATCTTGCGCAAGTATAAGCTGGTCATCTGAGAAAAGCAGAGTTTACAGCATGTTTTCATTGGCTATCGGAATACCAATACCTTTGCACGACCTGTGCCAATCTTCAAGTGTTCGATCAAGGTATATTTTGAAGAGCGATGGGGACAGACTATCGCCCTGTCGTAATCCCTTTGTTACCGGAAAACTTTCAGAGAACTCCTCAACTTAATCCTTGAAACTGAGTTCTCATATATATTGTGTTGTTTATGGGTGTTTGCTCTAACACCTTCCAGAGTTCTTTTAAGGGCACATTGTCAGAGTCTTTGGTCAAATTGACAAACACCAGATGTACATACCTTGCACGAGCTATCTTGTTTTAATTCAGCTGAATCAAAGTGTATATATGTTCTATACTGGATCGACCCGCTCTGAAGCCCGCCTGCTCTTTAAGTTCAAATGGGGCTGTATTCTCCTTCAATCAGGGTTTTGAGTACTTTTCCGTACAGTCGGCTCATTGTACTGGTGCAGTTGTCCTTTGGTTCTTTTTTATGTATTGGAGTGATCCACACTTTCGAAATTACGTCTCCATTTATATATTTACTCTCGGAGGATCCTGTCCTTCAGAATCCTCCCCAGGTGTGATTGATAGGATTCCATAGCTGCAAGGGAAAGCACCCCATCTAGAGAAAGAAAATCTTGAATACAAATCATCAGGCCCTTTATGTTCGGTAGTTTGAGTAATGGGCCGGCTCCTCATTCCTTAGAAAAATTACATATGCACTAACTCATAGCAAGAATAAACCGGACTGGAAAATAAGGCAACGACTAAAGCAACGGAAATGGAAAATGAATTTTGGAACCTGCAACGTACAAGGCATGACAAACAAGATGAATGATGTCACATCAGGACTCGAGAGATTGAACATAGAATTGGCTGTACTAACCTGAACGAAAAAGAAGGGTAATGGAAATGAGATGGTCGGCAGTTTATCCATCTGTTTAGTGGAGTTCCAAAAAACCACAGAGACGCAAAGGGCGTATCTATCCTCATCAATAGAAAACTGAAACCCAAACTCACCAACTCGGAAGCACTCAACGAAAGGATTGTAAAAGCAAATCTCAAACTAAGAGGACATCGAGTTTCTATTGTTTGACTGTATCCCCCTACTAACGACGCCCCGAATATTGAAAAAGTTGAATTTTATGATCAACCAGAAGAAATTTTTCCCAGATTAGGCCACCAAAGGGAGATCATACTTATGGCAGATATAAACGGAAGAACAGGTAAAGCAATGCGAAACCCTGTTGTTGAAAGTTTTGGAGAATATATACTAAATGAGAATGTTATGAGACTTATTGAGTTGTGTCAACGTAACCAGCTCAAAATACTAAATGGTAAAATGGTAAATGGTGACCCTATCGACATTAGGGGAGGAGTGTGTAACGACCATCTTCCTCGCTCTTTGCCCAGAATTCTGCTTTGCTCTGCTGTTTGCCGGCATAGAATAAAGTGGACACAACTAGTCTTAAACGATACCTGACTGACCGTCCCCGACGAGTTCAAGTAGGGCAAAGTACACAACGTTCGACGACCGTTCCGACGTGGAACACAAGGTCACTGGCGTCATAAGCAAACATGCGCACCACGCTTGTCTAAAGATTTCAGGTTCACATGCTCAGAACGAAACGCCGCCTCCCAAACATTCATAACACCCTACTTGAACCCGGCGGGGAAGGTCAGGCAGGTTTTGCTAGGACTAGTCGGGTCCTCTATATGCTACGCCGAGAAGTAGAGCAGAGCAGAATTCCGGATAAGGATGATCGCTATAAGCATATTTTTATTGCCCAAAATTTGAAGAAAGTTCATATTAGATTTAAGATGATGAAATAGAGTTACTTTTATTCAAACTCCCATAGGAATATGAATAAAAATATTAAATCACTCATCATCAGGGGCGATTTTTCTCGATATGCCACCATGTACAAGTAAGTGATGGCAAGCCGGAGCTTCTGTGGTATCGTCTATTTGTTCACATATATAAAACTTTTTGTAAATGGTTTTATGGTGAATAAGAAAATATTATTATCATTATACTTACTGTACAAGGGTTTTATTTATGCAGGGTTTTCCAATAAGAGGTTTTATTTTTAGATACTGAATTGTTTCAGCCGTTACTATTTGGTAGTTGATCATAATTAAAACAAATTGTAGAAATTACTATGTTTTACTACCAAAAAATATATATTACTCATTTTCTTGTGACTCGAGTTTCGGGAAATGAAATATCCCAGTTGTCTGATGATGGGATAGTTCATTTCCCGAAACTCGAGTCACAAGAAAATGTGTATTATATATTTTTTGGTAGTAAAACATAGTAATTTCTACAATTTGTTTTAAGTTTTATTTTTATCTTACTTACATTGTAACGAAGAAGGTATGCCATCTACTATGAAAAACGATATCATTATATCATTATGATGCATTTCAAGGACCCAATCAGCAAAAATACGACGTTGCTGGTCATCGATCGGCTCAAGTTCTTATGTTAACTGAACTTTAAAAGCCTTAGGACCTGAATCTTTATGCAAAATACGATGTAATCTGGTTTGTGGAATGCCTTATTCCCAAGATCGGCGAGGAATCGACAAACTTGGGTTTTCGTCAACACTACGGGCTACAGTAGCAATATTCTCAGTTGTTCTTGAGCGACGCACTTGGTTTCGATCCTTCACATCACTAACTTGTTCCAACAAATTTTTTCACTAGTTTCACTATTGCCGACCGAGAAGGTATGACTTTTACCATTTTCGTAGTGGATTTCAATGATTTCAATACGTTTTTGAATCGTGTAACTTTCTTTTTGTAGTAATGCCATAGTTTTAAGTTGTTAAATATCAGCTTCAAAAGTGACTATTCAAAATGAAACCTCTTATTGGAAAACTTTTTATTAGGTTATATACAAATAAGCAATGCCGATAAAAAAGTCTGAATTGGTTTCAGTCTACGGATCAAAACTTCCATTCAATATGAATTGCTTCAGGGGATCAAAATCTCTACTTGATATAAGAACCGACTGGTGGAAACTGATCAAAACAAATATTGAGATTAAAGAATATCAATAGCGAGTAATCATGTCTACACTATGGAAATAGAATACAAATTAATGTGAATTAATTCAATGCATTACTTAAAATGAGCGAAACATTAAACGGTAAATGCGGAAATAAAACGAACAGGAAGTGTATGTAATACAAGAAATGGGATAAAGAACGATTAAATAAAAAGAAACGAAATTAAATTAAAAGCGATGAAATGAAGTGGGCCAACTTAGGTCAGAAAATAGCCAAAATAGGGTTGATTTAAACTAAAATACCATCTTGGGTCCAAAAGACCGAGTTCAAGGCGTGTCCTTCAGGGTTGAGCCACGTGTAAATCATACAAAAACTAGAACGTAGAGGATAAAACCTCTACAAGATACTTGTATGCTACAGTAAAACTATGGAAAGACCTATCTTCCACAGTGAAAACTGCACAAGAATCTATTTAGAATGGTGGAAACTACACAACCGACTTATTAACAATGGTGAAAAACATAGAACGGATGCTCCCTAGTAACTTATGATGTCGGTTTCTCCCGAAAAACAAATAACAATATAGCATATACCGTTAAAAGTGGAAATCGGAGTGTTGAAATTGTGTTCATAGGTACCTTGTTCCAGACCAAAATCGAAAAGTAAACTCACGTCAAAATCTATCTTCCAACCCGAAAAAAAATATTGTTATCTACGGACCTACCTCCTCTTACCGGCATTTTTCTACATGGGGTGAAAGACGAATTCAAGTCAGAATAAATTTTATTTTTAACGAATATGAAATTTATTCAGCGGATATCGAATTTAAATCAGGAAGAAATAACGGAAACCACTTCTTTATAATTCGCATTTAGCTGTCTGCTAGTTATTACAAAATTACTTCATCTTCCAATGTCTACGAATATACGTAGATATTACTGCCGTTTGGCGTAAAATATCAGGTGTTTTATTGTTTCGTATGTAACTCAAAAAAAATCATTAGCCGTTATAGGTGGTGGCGAATAAAATAAGTGATGAAGTTTTGTCATTATTAATTTCGGATGCAAAAATCTTCGTGTTTTTTTCTTGTATTGGAAACTAATAATGACAAAAGAAGCATAAAGTATATAATTTATACAAATAAAAATAAAAGCGCCAAGAATGATAGAAGCGATATAAGGAACCTGAGACAGATTTACCACACCATCCTATACAGAAGAATCCTATAACTGCTAATCATTTCTTTTGGAATACATACGGAGGTATCTGACAGGAATATTTAAATACCTGATATTTCACGTCAGATGACGTCATTCGTGCATTACAAACCAAATAAATTAATAAAGTAAATTAAAACAAATCAATATCACTTACAACCAACTAATACGATACTGCGTACTAGTGAAAAATAAATCATTGTTTTACGATTTTATTTCGAGATAATACTAATTATCTGCTTAGGTGTGTCACCTCATAATTATACAGAGAGAAATAGAGACCTTTTTATCTGAAAACTATAGATATGAGCTATCCACCTGAGTCCTTTAACTGTCTCAATTCTATTTTATATGTTTTTATTATTGTGATATCTTTTTACACAGTTGACGAATGACTGGAAAGTTAGAGTACTTTTCTGTTTTGTTTGTGAAATCCAATATCCTAAGAAAAATCAACACCGAGTTTAAATTCAGTATGTAGATGTAAAACAACGACAAGAAGGCTAATGCAATATTTCGTGAGGATCGTGGGTCATATGACCAAGCTCTTCACTTCTCGTCGGTGATTTTCTAAAAAATTTTCGTGGATAAATATTGAAAATTTGGTAAAATGAGTTCAACTTTTCAATATATAATCAGTATCGTCACTCTCAACGACTCTTCAAGTCCACCTTTTTTGAAGCATAATAATGTGTTAGTCGTTTTTCTCGTTCTGTTACTTTTCTGTTTAACATTCACACTTTATCAAGTCTATCGCATGTCAAACATTTTTAAACTTTTACGGAAAATTTTTCCGTCACCACCGATTTCCCAATTTTCATATCCTTGAAAACTTCCCATTTTCTTCGTGCGTAACTCACTCCACCTCAGTTCCTGTCATCGTCAGTAGAAGTTTTCTTGATTGAATAAAGTTTCAAGGCGTTTCCATATATTTTCGGTATATACATCCAGGTTAATATCTCTTTTCGCTTTTGCATTTGGTCGAAGTCTATCTACGAAAGTGCGAAAAAATAAAGTTTGTTAGGATATAATCAACTTCGATTTTAATAGGCTTTCATTGAAATTATTATGACAAAAATTTAACATCTCATATAAGCAAGTAGAAGAAATCATAATGTAAATTTTTTTCTTAAAAAAACTAAATTCAAAATTAACAAATGACCACCAGTGGCGTTAAACAATTTGAGACAGATGAAGGTGAGATCGGGATTTCCCTCACACCTGTTTCGAATCTATCCCTGACAATGTTATAAATTAAAAAAAGTTGGTTAATTTGCCCTTCACTAGAATATAATTATTTCAATTAATTAACACATGATTAGTATTATATTTTCAAAAAATGATGATCTACATAATAGCTCTATGCTTATGCAACAATTGGGTTATAACTACCTATTAAAGTTCATTCCTTAACTGCTCTAATGGGAACATTAAGAAGATGGTTTTTGTGGTTGAGACCTGATCTATGCTTAGGCAAAAGTAAGGTGATAACTACTTATTCAAGTTCATTACCTAATTGCTTTCAAAGGTGAGTGCATGCGAGTATAAAAAATTTGATGAAATAGTTATAGTTTAGATTGAATATTTCTGAAGAGTTTCAGAAGAAACGAAATATGGACATATAGAATATTGTATTCGGATTATGTGTGTTATGTTGAATTACTGTGCTAAATTTTTATTTTGATCATTATATTTCAGTTGATGAAAATTTAAAATTTGTTTTTTGTAAACAGTGCTTCACAGACAATAATTTGTATCGTAAGATATAAAAATATTAATATTTACGAAATTTTTTATATTTGTGGATATTTGGCCTTTAACTTCATTTTCTCACATTAGAATAACTTCATGGATGCTTCCAAAATATTGTGATATTGAGCAGCTAATAATTTAAAGAGATGTAAAGATACCACCAAAATTGTTTGATAGAAACAAGAAAAATAATGAAATGGTAGTGTTTATTTAACAAATTTTTGATTCATAAGCGAAGAAAAAATTTATGAATTCTATTATGTGAAAATTCCTCAACACTGCAATTCTACTTACTAATCAATTAGATCTTCACTTGATTTCACTTCTGGCGATCTCTTTCATTATTTTGGATTATTCATAATTTCAAAACAGGTATTGGTGATAATACGTATTTGGAAGTATTCTACCCATAATTGTATAAAATATCATAATACCTTGTTTCGCACCTGTCAAAATCTGAGAATTTTCTGAAAAAAAAAACGTATTTTGTGGAGTACACTGTCTAAAACAATATGTTTTGTCTACGGTTTGCGATTGAAATAGTGTTTTCTTAAATAATGAAAATTTCCATTCACTAGGAGCTGGCAGATGAAAATGATAATACCGGCGATTTATAAAATTCTTAATTATTTGTATGTTGGCCTACGTAAATTTTGAGCCTTTGAGCTGAATAGGCAAATTATATTCTTGTGTACGCAAACTTTTTTTTTTATACAGGTCGAATCCTCCCTATGGACGAATCCACCCCACTGATAAGGAGTGAAAACAGTGCTGGGTTCACTACATCTCAGTTTCCTGGGATCTCCCAAACTAGCTCAGTGAGCTAGGTTGCAAAAACTCAGCAAAAAGAGGGAGTCTACCAGCTAAAAGTCCTGTTTCGAGCTATACGAGTCATAGACTCCTTTAACTCTATCGGGATATGAGAGTGGCAATGATGGCTTGGACGTCTACCTCCTCTAGAGCACTTATCCAGAAGAGGTTTTCAGACTGTTGGGGCTGTGAAAGGTGTGTCAACCTTCCATCGGTTGGTTATTTATCGGACTTTCCTTGGAAGTATTTGCACTAGGTGCTGATTTAGGAGAAACACTGATTTAGTGATTGTCATTGGGGTTGAGTTGGAGTACAAGCTTGGGACGCCTGTATCTGGACGATGAGTTATCATAGTCGACGGCTTGTCTGACTAGTGGATTGGTATGGCTCCCTGTTTTAGCGAGTGTTTTCAGGGCGGTTTCATGGAGAAATTCTTTTAACGGTGGTAAGTTCGCCTCGCGGTGGAGTTGGGAATTGCGAACACACTAGGGTACGTTGAATATGGTCCTGAGTATTCAATTTTGGAAAATTTGTAAGTGTTGGAGCTTCGACGCAGAGCGTCCGTGGATCCAGCATGCGGAAGCGTAGGTTACTGTGGGTCTGATTATAGTTTTATAGAGGGTCAGTTTATTTGAGATGGACATTTTGCTGCGACGGCAAAGCAGCGGAGACAGTTTTGATAGCACCATTTTTCCCTTTCGGACGACGTGGTCCAGGTGCTGATTGAATGAGAGTCGTTTATCAGGAATGACACCTAAGTATTTGACTTGCGACTCCCAGGGGATATTTTCGCCGAACATTTCGACGTGTCCTGACGGGGGTGCTGTTCTGCATGCCATGAGCATAGCGGAACTTTTTTCAGGGTTGACTTTGATAAGCCATTTACAGCACCATTCTTCCAGTTTGTCGACGACTTCCTGGAGATATTTGGTAGCTAGCTCTGGCTTTTTGGATCGGACAAGTATTGCTGTGTCGTCTGCGAAAACTGCCAGCGAAGAGCGGTCGGTTTTGGGAATATCCACTGTGTAAAGAGCGTATAGAAGTGGGGAGAGAACACTGCCCTGGGGCACCCCGGCTTCGAGATCTCTAGGTTGAGAGATCGCGTTGGAAATTTTCGCTTGGAAGGAGCGATTTTGTAGATATGAATGTATGAGTTGACACAGCTGATTTGGTACTTTCGCTTCGTGGAGTTTGAAGACGAGGCCATCGTGCCAAACTATGTCGAACGCTTTCGAGATATCGAGAAATACTGCACCGGTTACTCGAAACTAGTTTGGGCGTGTTCTACGACTCTGAGTAGTTCTAAGGTGGTGGAGTGTTGGGGTCGAAACCCGAATTGTTCATCGGGAAGAATATTATTACTGATGGCGAAATCAGATAAGCGGGAATGAATGAGTCTTTCGACAATTTTCCCTATAGACGACAGTAGACTAATGGGTCGATCATTTTGGGGGAATTTTTGATCTTTACCTGGTTTCGGAATGAAGATCACGGTCGCTTGCTTCCATCTGGCAGGGAAATGGCGGAGTTTGAATACTGCATTACAGATATCTGCCAGGAATACCACGTTTTCCGGTTAGAGATACAATCAGGTCCTGGGGCCTTCCTCAACTTGAAGCTGGAAATTATCTGGTAGATTTCCGACGGTGTGATCGTCTCTGTGGAATCTACATCTGCTGGTTCGGATTCGATAATTTCGCTCACAGCTTCTTCGACTCGGCGTCGTTTATGTATTGTATTGTATTGTGTACGCAAAAGGACGCCTCCCATGGCATTATAGCTTGACGCGCTTGTCTTGACTAGGACCCTTGTTTCATCCCGGTGAAAAGGAGGGTTAAGTCTCGATGCCTAAAAGTAGTGCCGTTTGCGCCAGTCACTGGACCTGTGTGATGGAAGATCGACAGAATGGGGCCCTAGTTTAACCGTAAAGGTGGATGAAGGGCTGAGCCGCGTTGATCAACTCAGTGACAATTATTGTTATTGAATTACTGGAAACTTGGACAAACCTTGTATATTCAGAGTTTGTCAAGTGAGACTGTATAGACTACACATGAATTCAACATATTCATAGCAATGTTTTTACTATACATACGCTTAAATATATTAATTGACTTGAGTGAATCTCTCAAAACTAAAACAAAGCGATAGTTTTGAATTGGTTTCACTAGGCACAATCTCATCTGGTAGCATATAAAAAAAAGATAAAAGCTTCGACTTCTACGGTCGTAATATTCATTCATATTCATTTTTTTCTTATTTCCATAAATTCGCTGTATTGTGGAGTGGTTTGACCGAAAACCAAACTTATGATCTGGTATCCACCCCTCTGTATTTGGTTCAGAGTTTATTCTTTGAAGCACCAATCTTTCTGAGATTTTTGATAAATTTGGGAGCAAGCTAATTGGACGATAGGATGTGATGATGTTGCATATTTACCTGTTTTAGGGACAAGTATAATTTCGGCTATTTTCAGTTGTTATGGCCACATCTGGCCAGTAGTGCAGTTTTAGGATAGCATTGAATATGTAAGTAATTACCAACAGTCTTTTTTTTGGCAATTCCTTGATTATTTTCGGTGTAATTCAATCACTTCCTGCAGCTTTTCTGATATTCGGGTATGTTATTTCATTTTGAACTTGCTTCATACTGATTTTCGGTATAGGTGTGGTCTGGCAGGAGTTCCCAGAAGCTCTTTTTTAAGATCGTCATTAATTATGCTATCATTTGGAGTGAATAATTTAAAAAAAAAGAAAAACAAGATACTCATCTATAAAAGAGTGATAAAGTCCACATAAGTATATGGTATCGAGCTCTGGGGATGTACAAGCAAATCAAATATATCAATAATTCAGAGAAGCCAATCATAAATACTTCGTTAAAACAAATTGTAGAAATTACTATGTTTAACTACCAATAAAAATATATTTTACACATTTTTTTGTGACTCGCGTTTCGGGAAATGAACTATCCCATCATCAGACAACTGAAGACCTAACAGTGGTCAGAGGTATTTAAACAAAAGTGATAAATATTTTGAATATTTCAATAGATTCTAGATAACACCTAATAGTGGTACAGAGGTTTGCAAGCTGAACGTGATAAAAAACCGGGTTAAAAAAGAGGAGCCTTCTAACAAATATCGGAATGTCGGCAATCGAAAAAGAAGGTTGTTAAACAGATGGTACCCATTCAAATATCTGTTAGAAGGCCCCTCTTTTTTAACCCGGTTTTTTATCACGTTCCGCTTGTAAACCTCTGTACCACTATATATATTTATCTTTTGTTTCAATACCTCTGTACCTGTTAGGTCTTCAGTTGTCTGATGATGGGATAGTTAATTTCCCGAAACTCGAGTCAGGAGAAAATGTGTAAAATATATTTTTATTGGTAGTAAAACATAGTAATTTCTACAATTTGTTTTAATTATGATCAATTACCAGATAGTAACGGCTGAAAAAATTCAGTATATATAAATACTTCGAATGGTAGCAAATGCTCCGTGGTACGT
The DNA here is from genome assembly GCA_034642435.1 of Megalocaria dilatata. Taxonomy (NCBI): domain Eukaryota; kingdom Metazoa; phylum Arthropoda; class Insecta; order Coleoptera; family Coccinellidae; genus Megalocaria; species Megalocaria dilatata. The sequence continues at coordinate 57,129,431 of CM067854.1, read as the reverse complement.
CACTAATCAAACCCTACACGACGAATTCCTTATGAAAAGGATGTCATTAAAGATAAGAACGAGAAACAACATGCTAAACTGGAAAGCCATACCAACCATATATTGCATCTATTAGTACTGCCTCAATATAAAAGACTAAGAAGATAATGGCCAGCTGACTTGAGGGTTTTCACTGGAAAAGGCCTTTTAATGTCACGTGACAATCTCGAGCTCAATAGTTAGCAAATTAGATTATAGAATGTGAGTATTCTGATTGCCAATAAATGAATTATAATTTTAAAAAAATTATTTCTTAATAAGTATTTTTTTCATTATGCACACTTTTGTCTTAAAAGACCGTACACAGAACCCTGCCTATTAGGGCGGAATACATGTGTAATTCTAGCATGAAGGTGAAGAGGGTGAGAGTAGATATCCAACAGTACGAAATCGTAGAAATTAATGTAGATAACAATGTTTTTTGAATTCCTTATGTCGTGAAATATATTTTCCATAATACAACACTATAGCATGCAAACCTGAATTTTCACTCCATTCGTATACCTTAATTTGAATCTGTTCAAGCTTATGACTTCTGAAATATACTTACTAAATAATTCGATGAAGATCGAATATCCGGTGTAAGTAAATATGAGGAAAGGAAATCTCAAATATTCCAGGAAACTGCTTTGAATTTCGATATATGATAGATATCCTGCAACCATTGAAATTACAGGAACTATTTTCAATATATTAACTTTATGTGGACTTTTTCATTTTTCAATTCGATCATATTGTATACCCTATCTCATTGATGTTGATACGACCTAGACCAAGCTATTGTAATACAATTTATATTTTAATCTAGAAAAGAACTGAGGTATAGTGAGAAGCTTCGTGCACTTGCTTAACAGTCAAATTCCTCCAAAAATTTAATTTATTTGAATTACTTCTTGTGGAAGATACACATGAGGAAAAGTTATAATTAATCTTCAAACCTACTCTGAAAGTTTCAAGTTTCTATCTCTTTCTTTTTAGAGTGTTTAAGGTAGCGCTCAACGCTCCTCCACTCACAGAATATATTCTTGTTTAAGTTCTAATCGTAAGATCTTCTCGAAATAATGCACGGACATGTGCGGTATTATTCTTCTCTAATTACAAAATTTCAGATCGATCGGATTTGTATTTTGAAACATAATCGGAAAAATAAGAGAAAATTTCAGTAACTTCGTAAATAGTGAACCAATTATGTCCAGAAACAAAACTAGCTGAGCTATTTAAACTTCTGGAAGTTTTAAGTCTCTAGCTTTTTCCGATCGGAAGTTAGTACGTTTACGGATGGCCGGCCGAACCACACGGGCAGAAGTACTTATGACCTTGGATTCTTCATCGTGTGAGTTCAATCTAGTCGTTTGAGACCACTTCAGGCCCAAAATTCTAAAATTGCACATATGTGGGCAAACTATAGCACGTTGCTCCTTGGAACATGTTCGCAAAAAAAATTAAATAGCTTTCGAGCATCATAGGAGTAAGTAGTTTTCAAATATATTATGGAACGAATATTAAATTAGACACACACTGGAGAGTTCCATATATATGATAACGAGTATGAGCATTGTATAGTATGAAACTAAGCCGAATAGATTTTGTTGATCATCGGACATAAGCAGCAGACTTGCACGTTTCATAGGTTTTTGGATACTCTTCAGTGCAATGATGTAATACCGATGAATACAACACGAAACTATCGGGTGTTTTTTTAGAGTGATAGAATTTTAAATTGAAATAAAACACTTTTAAATTGAGATTGAAGCCAATTTTTTTTTAAGATAATTTCATGACATTTATGTTTTAAAAATAATTTCCGGCATATGTTCACCACAACTAGCTCTGAGGAACTGCATTCGACCAAATCAATTTTGGACCACTTTTTCGAGTAATTCAAACCTTAGTTCATCAATAACACGAGTTAAGTTGGCTTCCAGAGCGTCTATTGTTTCTGGTTTATCAGCATAAACCAATGACTTGACATAACCCCAAAGAAAATAATCCAGTGGAATTATGTCGCATGATCTTGGAGGCCAATTAATTGGACCATTTCTTGAAATAATGTTATCGCCAAATCTTTCTTTCAATAAATCAATTGTTGTGGTGGCAGCATGAGGTGTAGCACCATCTTATTGGGACCAAAACACTTCTGGGTCTATACCATTCAAATTTTGAATCAAGTAATCATTGATTATCGATCTGTAATGAGCATTCACTGTAACATTAGCTCCAGCATCGTTTTTAAAGAAATATGGACCGATGATGCCTCCAGCGTGTAAAGCCTCCATACAGTTTATTTTTCAGGATGCAATGGAACCTGCAGAACTTCGTGAGGATTGTTTTCATTTCATATATGGCAATTTTGCTAGTTTACATAGCCGTTCAACCAGAAATGAGCTTCATCACTAAACACAATTTCACGATAAAAAGTGGATCAATTTTAAGCTGTTCTAAGGCCCAATAAGCAAACAAACGACGCTTATTATGGTCAAGTGGCTTTAGTTCTTGAACCAGTTGGATCTTGTATGGGTGTAGACCAAGATCTTAATGCAAAATTTTCCATATGGTGGATACACAGAGTCCAACTTTTTGTGAACGTCGACAAATAGACAAATCTGGATCATCATTAACACTATGACTTATAGCAGCGATATTTTCTTCTGTACGTACAATTCATTTTCTGCATCGAGTAGGAAAATGTTGTCCGAAATCTATTGACAGTTCGAAAAATAAGCTGCTCTGATGGACATAAATTTCACGAAGTGCTCTATAAGTTTGGCGAATAGAACACTGATTTTGAAAATGAATTTAAACAATTTGTAAACGTTGTTGCGACGTGAGTCTGTCAATGATAATTTGTCAATGCTTAGTGAACAGAAATGTCAAAACAACACGGCTTCTACCTTCTGTCAAATCATAGTTATCCCCATCGAAAGTTCTATCACTTTAAAAATTACACCCGATATATTCGCCCTGCATAGAGACACTAATATTTAGTCAAACGACAGCGCCATACCACATAACGCTAAATCAAGAATTGAGCTGCTTTTCTAATAACTTCAAGCGTCTCAGACGCTTTCATATTTTATAATAAATTTCCGCCGAATCAATTAATTGATTTGTAGTGAAATGCTGAAATGCGCAGAGCGACTCAATGGGATATTACTTGAAAATGAGGAAGATTTCGTATGTGTATTCAAGTGCATTAGATGGCGTGTTGTTTAGCAAATCATTAGTGTCCCTATTAAGAGCGAATACAGGTGCGTGGTCGTGTAGAATTTGTTGGCATTACAGCATTGCACTAAAAAGTGGCCAAAAAGCTATGAAACATGCAAGTCGGCTACTTATGCCCGACGATCAACAAAACTTATTCGGCTGTATTTGAGATTTGAACTGTAACACATGCATGTTACATTGTCCCGATTCTAAAAACTTCCTGTTTACCATGCTCATATTCGTAAGCATACTTCGTTATGAATTTCCACCGATTCAATCAAGCTATTTGAAAATTTAAATATGAAAACAGATTTTTTCTGTTAGCCTCCTACAAATGTTAAATTCAAAAAATGTTCATTCAAAAACTTTCAGAATTAAATTAATGTCTTATAAGCACTGCTTCGATTTAGTAGACATATAAAATCAACACTCATTGTATAATATCAAATGGAACAAAAATACCCAACGAAATATAAATTATCAATTAAAATTACTAAATAAATACTTGAAGGAGACAAAATTTTGTTTCTTATCTTAGTTTTATGAAAACCAAATCTTTTTCAAAAATGCAAAACTTAATTTTAAGAACTTCTCGAAAACTAACTTATTTGAAATATTTGAATAAGTTACCTCAAATGGTCTATCCAGACATGTAGTACATCCTCAAAAACAATTTGAAATTAAATAAGATCCTCATCAATCCTACTTCAGATCTAAAAAATTAAATAAATAAAAAAAAATCTTGCAGAACAGACCTCGTGGTACACTAAAATTAGACAACTTTGAAAATCTTACGTATTCCATGTTCATCACAAAAAACTACACAAAGCATGTAAGGTATTCTATGAAATTAGTTAAAGCCAAATGTCATTTATATAATGAGTGAGGAAAACCAAAATATAACTTTTTATTATATATATAATAAAATAATAAATAGAGGTTTTTTACTTGATAGAATGATTATTTATTGTATATATAATATATAATTATATTTTAGTTTTCCTCACTTATTATATAAATGTCCTTTAGTTTTAAGGCCATAAAATACCTTACAAGCTTTGTATGATTTTTGAGACGAACATAAAATTCGATATTTTAAAGTTCACAACGAGGATACCAAGAGTTCTGTCTGATAAGATTGGAGAAGTTTCAAGGGTTATGTTTGGCATTTTTGAAAATGATTTGTTTTTCATGATATTTCAATATTGAACTGGGATAAGAACCACAGGGGAATTAATTCACACCATTAGAGACAAGACAAAGTGATCGCAAACATCCAATAATGGGTGTCAGCAGATGAATAGGAAGTCTTCAGCATCGCAGAGTAGTGGGTCATAGCCTTTTTATTCGGAAATATTTTAACTGGACTGCCAGAACATCATTCCACTAAGAAACTCTTATGCTACAGTAAGGAGATTGGGATAGCCGGAAACTTTTTATTTGCCTCTTAAGTACACCAACTGCGCGAAAAACTCTCCGATCCACAGAAATTCTCCATCAGTGTAATCAGTTCGAAGATCAAATTGATGTATTATTTCAAAGAAAAAATACCGTGAAGAATATTTCAAGATTAAATTTGTGAATCGGCATTGGTAATTATATCTCTTTCTTTTGTTGATTTATTCTTTAAATTGTATTTCATTTTTCTGGTTTGAATGTTGAGGTATTTATTTTTCTTAGACTTTTGTTGAAACTGTTATAATTAAGTCGTGAGCGCTCATCTGGGTATTGAATTGCTTGTATGAATTTCTTCATAAAAAATGATAAAATGAATATTAATTATATAGCGATAGATATATTTTTATGTCATTAATTGGAATACATTTCCGAGATACTGGTTTAATGTAAAATCATCAATCAAGTAATGAAGTTCATCAGAATTAGCTAATTTCTTAAATTTAATTCATATATTAATATTCATACCTTATTTATTACATAAATTAACACAACACATATGGTTGTTCTCTTGTTGGTAAGTTTTTTAGAGGAGGAGAAAAACCCACGTTTCACGGACCACCACTGACGAATATTTCAGATGTCTACGGACTAGCGGTTAGATGAAATTCAATTTATTCGTTACATTGCAGAAAAAACGCCAGTAAGCATCTATGGAACGTGAGTTTCCTCTATATAGATGCCATATGGTAACATCGTTATCTACTCCTATTCATATTTTTATTCTTCCCCACTCAACTGAGAAAAGTGTGTAGTTCGGTTAGTGTTCAATTCTATCCAATTCAGAATTAAAGAAGAAATATTTTAATTAATTCGAAAGATTTCATCATTATGTAGTATTAGAAATATTAAAAGTTGATGTTTTGGAAAGAGACAATATTTTAAGCATGCTAAGGCAACAACTTCTAGGTCTCGTATTTCCGACCTTCATTGTGTGAGTTTACACAATGTGCATAAATTTTAAAACAATAAACTTCAAAATAACTGAAGAATTAGGATCAAAATTACCAAATGAAATCATGAAATTGTAAATATATCCTGAAGCAGAAACAATCATTATGAATTGAATCTGACCACAAAAGATATTAGTTCAATTGGAAAAAATTAAACATTAAACAAATAAATACAAATGGAAAGTTTTCGGAATATGTCTTGAAACAGAAACAATCATTGTGGATCTGAAATCAGACAAAATAATTGAGAGATTATTAGGGTGAGTTCTGTGAACGAAATTGTCAAATAAAAATTATTTTACTGACCGACGTTTCGGTCAGTAAGGTATCTCTCGCAGTTTTCGAAATAATATTTATGATCTTGCTATCTTTCAATCCTAATATATGTTGTTTTCCAATTTTCAACCGGAAATGGTCTCAGACGATTAGGGTGAACTCTCACTGATGAAGAATCCAAAATCAAAAGTGACCATGTTAGGCCTTGATGGCTTAATTGCTTCATCTTCAAACCATTCCGTGTTACAGCGAAGATTCCATCAAGTCTATCTTCTTGGGAATAGTACTTGTCGTTGAGTTGAAAATAGGCATTGTATAGACAGCAGCCTCACATTTCCATGATGCTGTCAATTGGTGAGGTTATCCTGTCAGAGAGGACAGTACTTTCCAAGAATGCATCCGATGACTGAAAGTGCTTCATTCACCAGCACATTGGTGTAGAGGTTTTCTATACTCCAAATTATGAGACCTGTCTGACTTCGTTGCCAAGTTTGAGTTGGATTCTTTCGAAACCTCTTGCTTCATCCGGATTTGTAACGTGATTCTAGCACTGATTTAAATGTAAACGGCAAAGTAACTTGATTATTCCGATTCCGGAGGTTGATTGTATGATTTATTTCATACAACACATCTTTAAATGGATACGAACTGAAAACAAAATTTTTCAAATAAAATGAAGGATTGAATATAAGAAAAACAAATGTTAACTTCCACTATTTTATTGATTTACACGACAATTGTTTCGTCATACCATGACTTCATCAGGTGAGTATTTAAACTGAGGTATACAATGCAAAACATGACCTTGAATACACAGCTCTGGTACAGAAAATAGAGGGGTGGAAAGAGAGGTATACAATTACAGAAAAATATTAAGTTGTGGGGATCTATTTAAATCTATTTGATCATTCAATGAAAATTGTCTTTTATTATATATATATTGATTTCTGAAGTTTCTAACAGATTTAGTTTCTGACTTTTGTTTTCAATATGTAATATTTCATAGTTCATATTAAAATTATGACCAGTCTCTATCAAATGGTTGGTATAAGTTGAATTCGGTTTATTATTAATGTAACATTTTTCATGTTCTCGTATCCTTGTTTGGAATGAACGGCCTGTCTGTCCCACATATACACATGGGCAATCACTACATGTTAACTTGTAAACTCCTGATTTTTTGTTTTTAGGAATGGCGTCTTTATTATTGTTTATTGAACTGCCTAAAGAATTAATAGTTTTAAAAGAGATGTTATATTTTTTTTTTCTTTAAATATCTAGCAATTTTTTCAGATTTTTGGCCTATGTAAGTTAATGAAATAAATTTGGTTTCGTTTGAATTTTGAAATTTTGGATATACAAGTGATATTGCTTTCTTGTAATTTATTTTATCAAGTAAATTGCCTACAATTAACGGATTAAAATTATTATTGAAAGCTCATTGTTTAATCGTTTTACACTCTTTGTCAAAATTTTCTTTCGTCATGGGTATTTTTGACAAAGAGTATAAAACGATTAAACAAATAGCTTTCAATAATGATTTTAATCCGTTAATTGTTGACAATTTATTTGATAAAATGAATTACAAGAAAGCAATATCACTTGTATTACTTGTAGGTTGAAAATATTTTTAAAAAAGATGTTGTATTTTTCTTTTTTCCTTAAATATCTAGCAATCTTTTCAGATTTTTGGTCATTAACTTACATAGGCCAAAAATCTGAAAAGATTGCTAGATATTTAAAGAAAAAAGAAAAATGTAACATCTCTTTTAAAACTATCAATTCTTTAGTAAGCTTAATAAAAAATAATAAAGACGTCATTCCTAAAAACAAAAAATCAGGAGTTTACAAGTTAACATGTAGTGATTGCCCATGTGTATATGTGGGACAGTCAGGCCGTTCATTCCAAACAAGGATACGAGAACATGAAAAATGTTACATTAATAATAAACCGAATTCAACTTATGCCAACCATTTGTTAGAGACTGGCCATAATTTTAATATGAACCATGAAATATTACATATTGAAAACAAAAGTCAGAAACTAAATCTGGTAGAAACTTTAGAAACCAGAAGATAAAATAAAAGATAAATTTTATTGAATGATCAAATAGATTTAAATAGATCCCCCTACTTAATATTTTTCAATAATTGTATACCATCTCTTTCCACCCCTCAATTTTTTGTACCAGAGCTGTGTATTTAAGGTCATGTTTTGCATTGTATATCTCAGTTTAAATACTCACCTGATGAAGTCATGGTATAACGAAACAATTGTCGTGTAAATCAATAAAATAGCGGAAGTTAACATTTGCTTTTCTTATATTGAAGATGAATTTCCGTCAAGTAAAGACCGAGACAATCAAAAAAATGAAGGATTGGATTGAAAATCACGAAATAAAATATCAAATTGTTGTAAAAGTCGAATGAATTAATTCAGCTGATACTATTTTTTACATATTGTTTATAAAGAGTATGAGCTACGGTAACAGGAAATTCTTCGAATTCGGACAGAGCAACATGAATTTGTATAAATAAAAGGTTATCCGTCGAATTAATAAATTTGAATGAAATTGGTAATTATAGCCATTACGATTGAATTGGATATTATTTGAGCACGAGGAAGATATGATACAGAATTCTGTGATTTCATTCATCATTTGGTTTTGGTAGGTTTAAGGCCACTCCAGGAGTACCTCAGGGCTTTCATTTAGGACTATTACTTTTTTGATATTTTTCAATAGAATCAAATTGTATTTCAAGATATTTTAAACGCCACTATTTTCAGATGATTCAAAGATTTTTTCTATAATTCTTATATTACATGGCTGTTTCGAACTAACTCTATTTTATGAATACTGTAAGAAAAATATGTAATTCTCAATTTGTCCAAATGTGCCGTTGTATCTTGCATACGAAATAAAAATCCTGTTCGTTATAATATATACATATTAATTGGCATAACTTGATAAAATAATAGATCTGGGAATATCTTTTGACTTTGAAGTCCTGTTCTATTATCAAATCGAAAATGAAGTCAACAATAATGCTCTGTTAGACTGCGTGATTAGACAATGTTAAGATTTAAAAATATATATGCATTGTTAGCTGTATACCTTGCTTTCATATTCAGCAAACAGAATTTCGTAACTTCTGTGTGGATCAACATTATAGGGTACACATACTGCGACTTGAGATGTTTCAGAGAAGTTACTAGGTTACAAAGCTGGGCCTAAGACACAGAGGGAAAATTCAGATAACTTAGACATAAAGATTTTAATATTGGCAGTTTGAAATACCGTTGAATGATTAACGGTGTTTTGATGCTTCAAAAGGATCTGATCGGTTCGTTGAAATGCGAGTTTCTTCTGGATGGTTTTGTTTTTTATACGCCAAGTAGTGTTTGAGAAAACACAGCACTTTTCAATTACCCAGAAAAAATACTCTGGTTACCCAAAATTCTTCCCTGTATCGTTTGGGAAGAGATACAAATTTGTCCGAGAGATTGTCTGACATATTCTTCGACAGTTCGGTGATAATGAGAAATAAGATGATTCTTGATTTTTTCTTTAATATTGTTCTATTTTCAAGTACCTATTATATAAGGATAAACAGTGTACAGTGTGATAGTTGTTCGTTCGGTTTTTAATGTTGTATGTTTTTGCCTTTTGATATGATCATTATTTATTGAATTGACTCTTTCTTTCATTTGGGATGAATCGGTCAGTTGAAGAACAGTACAAGTCCAAAATTGCTATTAATAGATAATCAAAAAAAACTTTGTAGTTTCTCATTCGTTGATTATATATTGTTGGAAGCAATTACAAATTTTTTGTGTTTAACTAGGTGGATAGATTGAAATCAGAATTAGGTAAATTTTGTTTTATGCAATTAGGTTATTAAAAAAATGATATCGTGGTCATGTACTGTCATGATAGCAAAAAGTTAATGAAATTCAGAATATTTTCAATGGAATATATTTCAAATCCTCTATACTTGTTCTGATACATAAACTTGAATGAAAATTAAAGCAAAAAAGGTATAATTCAGTTATCATCAGAATCTGTTATCTTCCAAGATGTTATATGGTAATAGAACTCCAAATTTTTACCCTTTATATATTTCATCAGTTTTTTCACGTCGTCAATTTTTATTTGAATTGATCGGTAATGCTTCAGAATAAGCAGGATCACAAGGCAGCTGCGGAGAAGCTATATTTTGCTTCAGTAATTTGAAAATGTATGAAATGAAGCCATTCGTGAAATCATAGCACTTAACATACCCTAGGGTATGGCAATCCAGATTATTTTTCTGGTATTGCTTTTCCAGAAATGCTGATATAAGAACTATCACTTGATCGGGAATTCTTAATTCGATTGTTCCAATTCTCAAGATTCCTCTTGCGTTTTCTGGAACCCGCGATATTTTCGCTATCATTAGCTTCATCACTACTTGACATTTTGCAATATTTCGATTACAACAACGCTAATAACCGCACACGAATACGTCAACAACAATAAGGACATTCCATCTTTCCTCTATTACTTGTCACAGGCTATCTATACAGTCAGTATGAGAACACTACAAGTCCTGGACTAGTACTCTTGTTAGGTTGATTGATGTAAATGGGGGGGTCGTACAGCCTTAGTGTTCGTATTAATGATAGTTCTTTCGCTGAATCAAAAGAGCTACAAAACATAGGTATTTTGGCCACCTTAGATGAAAATGGCTATTTTTGGACTTGTACTGTTCTTCAACTTAGCGATTCAAATGTTTTCATGTTATGATATTATAACTATCTCGAATAAATTAATTCAGCTGATCTGTACCAAATATCATTAATGAATTGTGTGAGCTATGGTAACAGAAAATTCTACTCCGATCAAGACAGTGTAACATACATCTGTATAACAATGTCATACTGAAAAAAACTCGATAAGGTTGATCACAGGGGCATATTGCAGACATGAGCACGTTTCAAACTGGTTGGTTTTCATCAGTATCTATATTATTAATGATATTTGGTACAGATCAGCCGAACTAATTTATTTGAATATGAATTGGTAATTATTATATAATAACTATAATTATAGTCTGACTTGAGCATGAGGAAAGTTTTTTTCTGCGTTTGTTACGTGAAAATATCGGGAATACATTTCTTTACTTGAATTAGCTCGCAAAGGTATGTCTTGTATGTATACTTTCATGTTTTAGTGTATGATTAATATCATAGTATCTCTGTGTATAGCAAATTTAGATACTTGACAGACAGCTTTTTAGTCACTGGTATATATTGTACTGATGGAACCAACCAGTTCGAAACCTGCGCATGTCTACAATTTGCTCCTGTGATCAACAAAACCTTATCAAGTTTGTTTGAGTATGGAATTGTTATACAGATGTCTAGATTTATAGAACTTTCTATTACCATAGCTCATACTCCTCATTAATGTTATAACTATCTTATATTTGTACTTTTCCCAATTGTCTTTGAGAATACTTACCCGAGTATAAACATCACCTGTATGATTTCTGTATTAATATGTAAATGAACAAATATATAGACAGATAGATAGATATAAATATAAATAGATACACGAATAGACAGACATATAGATAGATAGACTGAGAGAAAAATAAATAGTTGAATAAAGAGATCAATAAAAAATAAATGAATAAATATATGAATATGTAGCTTCCTCAAGAATAAATTATGGAATTCGATATTTTCATAGGGAATGAACTGTTGAACAATCGAGCAAAAGTTTCTGGCTTAACTGCTTTCATTATCTTAGACTTTTAAAATTTTGAGACGCCTATTCGATCATTTTTATATTTCCGTGTTAATCATGAAAACACTGAGATATGTTAATGATATTGCGCGTATTTGTCAAATATTTGCAATATACCTAGTAGCGATTACACAGGACAGTCTCAAATATTCATTATAGCCATATATATTTTCACTTAATCTGTGAATACTCTATATTAGAACTGCAGTTGATATTAATGTGCAATGGATGACTCATAATCTACTAACAATCTAATATTCAGCAGACACTCAGTTGAGTTTTCTTAGGATACTCTCAGAAATTGTGCATTTTTGTTGTAAACATATTGAATTGGATATACGAATGATATTATGCGAATTGATACATTAGATGACTCTCAATTCATAGACAATTAATATTTGCAGGACACCCATTATCGTTCACACAGGATACTTTCGACAATTCGATTTTCCTTCTCAAGTTGTGAACACTCCATATATGTAAGGATATTGAAATTTAAAACTTGTGAATTTCAAATGTGAATTTAATGCAGGAAATAATAATTTTTTTTGCCTTAGAAAAATGCTTGATATGTTTTCGCCATTATTGGACCTACATTTGTATATCAGAATGTGAAACTCTCAAATTACATTTTTTCGTCTGAAAGGAGAAATTTAAGAATTTTTTGGAATATACTTTGGCTGGTTTGTTAGAGAACATTCCAGTGGAAACATTGTGGTTGCAACATGAATATTTGACTAACACTTTTGAAAACAGATAGATTGGCAGAGGTAGAAATGTGGTTTGGCCTCCCCTGATCTGACATCCCTGTATTATTTTTCATAGCGAGCGCTTAAACAAGAGGTTTATGCGTTACAGATAAACAGTATGGAGCAACCGATACAAAGAATTACTGATGCTTGCGATATTATTAAATCTAAACCAAATTCCATAGCGAAATCTGTGAAACAAGTATACTAACGTGCTCAAAAATATATTGAGATGCAGGGATACCATTTTGAACCATTCCTGAATTGAAAATTTTGTCTTTTCTTTTGGTTCTTTTAATTTTGAGTGCAAATATTTTCAATTCAGCTGCTGTTTTTTGTACTAATCATTATCCAGTTTGTTGATTAAAAGTTTTCTCAAATGAATTCGTTTCATTTTTGAACACTTTTTTATTATTTGATATCTTAATCTGAACTCCCTACTCAAACACTAGTATTCAAGTGAATTGGTGAGATTACAGAAGCCTTATTGAAATAATAATATGTCTTTGAATTAACTGAAATACTTTTTCTTGGTTAATAGTGTCAACACAATAATAATCTTCAATCCAAATTGTGTTTGCTATCATTGAAATCACATCTTAATTGCAACTAAATAGTTAACTCAAACATCATCATCCAACTCTACCGCTTATCACTTACTATTATGGAACTATCAATTAACCGATTCTATAATTTCAGTTCTACCAACATAGTTTGTACAAGGTGAAACACGTAACAATTAAACAAATACATCCAAACTTATATCCAACAATTATCGCATACATAATCATTTTGAACTTGATACCTCATTTCCTTTACATAATTTACCTCTGTATCATGGTATAACCCATTAGGGTCCGAAAATGGTTCTTAGAATATTAATTTGATTCATGAGGAAATAAAGAAAAAACACAAACGAAATATAAAAAAATAACAACAATTGGCTATAGTAACTCTACAATAATTCACAAAAATTGTATTCCTGGTGTAAATGATTATAAATGAGCTTTTTCTGCTACGTTGAAATGAAAGAATACTGTTTGTAAAGACAATATATTATTATTTACAGTTAAGAACTATTTGCCCTGAAGGCGGGCTTGAAAACTGAAACAGATGAATATGCCTTCTACTTGAATGCTATACAAAATGAATTTGTCACAGCAAGTAGTTCTCCGTTACAGACTGGGAAACAAAATACAAAATCTAGCTTCGTTCTGGGATTACCCAAAAGCAGGCAAAATCTTAGGACACATTGGCGTAGACAATTGAAATGAACAAATGAACCACTTCGGCTTGTTGTACCACGCGTGGTTGTGTATCGTTTTTCACAATACAACTCAGTTATAGCATAATATCATAAAAAATAGAGAAGCATATTCAATTTCAGGTATTAAAAGTAATGGTTACATTGAATAGCAATGTTCATAATCAAATAAGAATATAATCCAAAAATAAAATAGAAGAAGGCTTTTTACTTGATAGAAGAGATATAACAAAATTGAATATCAAAGCAGATTTAATCTGTCAGTCTTCTACAATTTTAATTTCAAGAAAATTTTATTCAAAAAACTTTTAGAATTAAATTAATATCTCATAAGCACCCCTTATATTTAACAGACGTATACAATAAAATCTCAATATGAAATATTAAATGGAATCAATAAACCAACAAATATAAATTGTCAATTAAAATTAATAAATAAATATTTGTAGGAGACATTTATTTAATTCTAAAAGTTTTTTGAATAAAATTTTTTGAAACTAAAATTTTAGAAGACTGACAGATTAAATCTGTTTTGTTATTCAAATTTTCAAATAATCCAAGAAGGTAGTAATACAGCATAACACAAAATAAGTACTATATTCAATTTCAGATCGCAGAAAAATGGTAACATTCAACTACGTTAACTGAGAAACCATACATAAGAGGTGTGACGCTAACTTTAGCATAATAAAGGGTATTTCAATGGAAACGCCCCATTTTTAAATTGACATTTCCACGCATGGCAGCCATGGTTATTTGTGTCATTGACAGTTGTATTTGTCAATGTCTACCATTTAATCGTGGAAAAGTACACATTCCCACAACGTTCATAAGTAATCCAAATTTATTATGAAGATTCGCGATCTGTTACTCTAACTTTACGTGCTTTAACTCCAATTCTTGGTCGTTATAATCGTTCGGATAAAAGAACAGCTGAACGTTTAGTGAAGAAATTTCACATTTCATGATGTTACAGTGCCAATGAGACAAAAAATTGCAAGAACTGAAAAGAATATACGTGAAAGAGTTAGGAAAGACCAAAATTTATCGATTTCTCGACACAGGAACTAGACCTTGCTTTACATCCATACGAAATTATTTTAACCCAATAACTTAAACCAACAGATCATTTACAGCGTTGTGAATCTAGTAATTGGTGCTTAGAGAAATCGGAAATGATGCACATTTTCATAATAAATTCATTGTCAGCATTTCTGGTAAACTGTTATGTTAACAAGCAGAATTGCCGTATGTAGAGGAGTGATAAACCTGAAGAATATCAAGAACCGCCGTTATATTCTGACAAACTTACTGTTTATTGCGGATTTTATGCTGGAGGAGTTGCTGGACCTTATTTTTAACGAAGCTCCTGAGGCGGTACACTTGTCATACTGCCTATGACACAATGACTTTATTGAAAACAAAATTCGGTGATTCGATTAATTCAAAAAATGTACCGATAAATTGTCCGCCTCGTTCCTGCGATTTAACATTGAAAATTGATTTCAACGACTTCATGCCTGCCGCCATGAAGCGTTTCCGGAGTGGATATTTGAATGATGTTTTGTTTCATAACTTGAAACCAAAATCGCCAAACCACCACAGCGAAGGCTATGATAAAAAAGATAAAAGAAAATTAAACTACAACACTCTAATTGGCGCTAGCGATTTTTGTCCGTCCGCACTTGAAACATCCTACTTCGTAAAATGCCAATGTGAAGATAAATAATACTTGTCTTTCCTGAATGAATCCCAAATTGTCAACCTGACAGCAAAAATGCAAAATCTTACTTCCCATCTATTTATTTCACTTTTACAATTAAAATAGTGGTTCTTATTTACAATATAATATAGTTTTACAATAAGCCTGAGGTCCGAGATTCACGTAAGGACTTATCTTTGAGGTTATCCTGAAATATTGTTCTCCAAGGTGTCGGAATGATAGTGCTTTCTCCCAGAATAAATTTGTGCATATAATCATAATAATAATTTCAGTTTGAAATTGCCAAATTACCAGTAGTGCGTCCGGAACCAAGATGGTGCGTGAATAAGATACTCTAAATCCGGCACAAGGAAGATTGTCTGGTATTAAGATAATCCAAGCAAAAAAGGCACTCCAGCAAGATTGTTCGGTTCTAAGATCTCCGTTACTAAGACTGCAAATTTCAAATATATAAAACAGTGCGTGTGCAACACGTGATCTCACTCCCCGTGACTAGATATTATTAAAATTATTTACAAGTTAATAAACATGAGATGAAATATCTGTAACACAGGAATAAGAGCACGTTATTCGATCATGAGCATGAGAAGGGAAATGCATAACATCATATAAAGCAACATGTTAACCTGTGTAACCTGCAGAGAATGAAATGAATCAAAAATAATAAATGCCATTCACAAAAGCAGAAAATATTTTGTCAGGATCTACGTATTACTTGTCATCGGTGGCTGAGGAAATCTTATCAATACTAAACTTAAACTTCTAAATCAAACTGTATTAGTGAAGTGTCTGGTATAAATGCGTCAATTGAAAATAAGTTGAACATCTATTTTTTGAGGAAATTTCCAATATATAACAATATTCATTTATCATTGCGACCTCTCGAGTGACAAGGTGTAACACTGTTGCCAGTATGGAGGAATTATGCAAAGTTTGTCAGAAGGCGGTAGATGATGGGGAAGAAGCAGTCTTTTGTGATAGATGCGAAACCTGGATACATCGTCTCTGCATAAACATGTCGCAGAAGACCTATGTGCGGATAAGCAAGTCATCTGAAGAATGGTCATGTAATCCATGCATTCAACAGCGACCGAACAAAGCTGCTAAGAAAAATAAAAACAGAGCACAAGATACATCCCAAAATAAAGAATACACGCTAGCTGATATAATGTCCAAATTAGATGATATGGACAAAAAATACAACGCACTTTACATAAAATACAATGAACAAGTTGAAATAAATAAATCTCTCCAGTCTGAAGTCATGGAAATAAGGAGTCTACTCAACAAGCGGGAGCAAAAAGACCTGGAGAATGATCCGGTTGTTCACGGCATCCCTAAGGACAATAATGAAAATATTCAAGATATTGTCAAAAACTTAGTAACAAAATTAGATGTGGAAATCCAGGGAAAAGTTGTGTTGGATTTCAGAGTGGGGAAGGCTGTTGATGGGAAGGCGGCACCGATCAGGATCAGAATGGAAAACAGGTCTGACAAGATGAATATGCTTAAGAGCAGTGGCAGAATCAAACTAACCGCAAAAGCTTTAGGGTTCAATTCAAGTGAAAAAATATTCTTGAATCACGATTTAACGAAGTCAAATCGGCAACTATATAAGGAAGCACGTGATTTCAAATATGAGTATGGATATAAATATTTGTGGATTAAGGAGAGTAGTATTTTCATTCGAAAGACTGATGACTCCAAGGTTATATTGGTTCGAGAGACGAAGGATTTAAAAAACTATTAACTAACCCTAAACTGAATGTTATATATATGAATGCTCAAAGCGTGAGGAATAAATGGGATGAAATAACTTGTTTTGTCAAATGCTACTGTTGTGATATTCTAATCTTGATCGAGACCTGGCTGAAGGAAGCCGAAACATATTTCTACCAACTAGAGGGATATGTGGGATATCATACGTGTAGAACCAAAGTAGGAGGTGGTGCATCAGTGTATGTCAGAAACCATATAGATGTATCGGTGGTGGAAAGATCGGGATTGGAAGAAAACATCAGTTGGCTTTGTGTTGAAGTGGGTGAACATAAATTTAAAATAAGTGCCATATACAAACCACCATCATATAACGATAATGACTTTTTGGGCTATCTGGAGGACATAATGGTTAAATACCGAAAAAAACATATCATAGTAGGCGATATTAATATCGACATACTGAATTCTAACTCACAATTGTGCAAAAATTATCTCGATGTTTTAAGGTTGAACAACTTTCGTATTGGTAATATCATTTCTAGACAAATGGCGACTCGGGTAACACAACACTCAGAAACTCTCTTGGACCATGTTATTCTGGATCGGAGCACGGCTTTATTTGACTCAGTTGAAGTTCACAGCAGTCCACGTTCTGATCACAAATACCTCTCGTTTAAGGTGAAGGAAAATTTTAGAATACACAGACCGGGGGAGTTTTTCGAAAAAAGAAGTGTCGATTACATAAAATTTAAGGCATTATTTAAGCAAAACTTACAACTGTGCAATATAGAAACATTTGCTAGTCTAATTGATCTTATAATTAAGTGTAGGATAGAATGTGAATGCGTGAAGAGAATTAAATGTCATTCTAATAATTTCTGGGTAAACAATGATTTGATTGGTCTAATTAGGAAACGTGACGAACTATATAAAAGAAAAAACAAACCGGGAGCCGATCATGCTCTAGAACAACAATTTAGAATCTTAAAAAATGATGTGAACAATAAAATCAAAGCACTAAAAAATCGGTATTTCAGACTAGAATGGGAGAAAGTCGGCAACGATGTAAAGAAACAGTGGAGATTCATAAACGGACTTCTTAAAAGGAACAAGAAACAAAAACATGAGGGAATAAAAAAGTTATCAGTTAACCATGATGTTATAACGGATCGTGCCGCTATACTTGATAATTTCAATAATCACTTTGCAAATGTTGGGGAGAATATTGTTAGACAGGTAGAAATTGACATTATGTCTAACAATCCAGTTTTAAATTTTGAAGAGATTGATAATTTAAATACATTTGTTTTATCATCGGTTACTGAAAACGAAATCGATGATATTATTCTCAATATGAAAAGAAATTCTGCACCTGGACACGACAAAATAACTGTTAGGGACATATTAAATCTGAAAGATGATTTATTGCCGATCGTAACAAAACTGATAAATATGACGCTAACATCTGGAAATTTTCCTAGCGAATTGAAGATTAGTAAAATTACCCCAATACATAAATCCGGAAAAACAGATGAATTGAATAACTATAGACCCATTTCCGTGATCGGTGTGTTCAGTAAAATTTTGGAAACTGTCATAAAAAACAGAATGATTTCCTTTATTAATAAGTATGTGCCAGTTGATCAATACCAGTATGGATTCACAAAAAACAGTAATACATTAAGTGCAACAGTCGATTTAATTAATGAGATCTCCGTAGCTCTAGACGACGGCAAAATAGCCGTGGCTATACTCGTTGACTTGAGGAAGGCTTTTGATGTGGTTAGCACTGATGTCCTCCTCAATAAACTCCACCGTATGGGTTTCAGAGGAAGGATATATAAATTGATTGGTTCCTATTTAACCAATCGCCGTCAATATGTTTGTATGGATGATAAAAATAGTAACTGGTCTTCCAGTTCATTTGGTATTCCTCAGGGGTCCGTACTAGGTCCCCTTCTTTATTCATTGTATGTACTTAATCTAAGTAAATCACACATCGGAGCCAGGTATTTCGCTTTCGCAGACGACACTGTATTATTATACACAGGCAATAAAGTTGACGAATTAACTAATCTAATTAATGAAGATCTAAAGCTTTATTTACATTGGCTCTGGCAGAATAAATTGAAAATAAACATTGAAAAAACCAAGTACATTGTATTCAAGCAAAAAAATAAGATTGTTTCAAATTTGAATTTGATCATTAATAATGTAGAGTTGCAGGAAGTTTGTGAGGCGAGGTATCTGGGTTTAGTGTTGGACGTAAATTTGAGCTGGAGTAGTCACATTGATTCAATGATCAAAAAGATAATACCTATGGTCTCAGCTGTTTATAGAATTCGATCTCATTTATCAATGAAGAGCAAATTTCAAGTGTATAATGCATTTTTCATGTCACATATAAGATACTTGCTGCCCATTTGGGGAACCTGTGGAAAAACTGATTTTAAAAAAATGCAAAGGTTGCAGAATAAATTCATAAAGGTGTTATTTAATTATGATAGATTAACAAATACTGCAGAGCTTTATTCAGGTTTGAACATATTGGATTTGTGGAAACTTTTACAATTAGAACAATGTAAACTTATGTTTAAAATCACAAATAAATTACAAAAATGTAATACACAGTATAAATTTGGAAATGATGTTCACACTTATGAAACAAGAACACATCAGCACTTATACCTAGCCAAAGTGAAAAGTCAGAAAGGGTTGAATAATCCTATTGCGCAAGCGTCCAAAGTGTTCAATAAATTGCCTGCCTCCATAAAATGTGTGAATTCTATTAGAGATTTTTCCAATCATATGAATACATACTTGGAATTAGGGTAGTACTAAAAAATGTGATGTAATTAGTTGATAGGATGTAATTGAAATTCAGTTTGTGGGGGTTTTCTTGTAATTTTGTTTTTGGTGTTGAGATTCGGTATTACTGGATTTCGAGAATATAAATAGGAATAAATCGATAAACTCGAGCACTGTTAGTCCGAATTAGATTTTATGGTGTTTATGTTTTTATCCTCGATACCAGTTTAGGGTACTGTTTAGAGGATCACTAATGTAAGTCTATTATGTATATATCTTTCATTAAATAAACCATTTCAAAAAAAAAAAAACTTACCGCTATTTGATTAGACGTCTTATAAGAAACAATAAGAAATCAATATTCCACGACTTTCATGGATTAGGTAGGTTAATTTGATTAAAATACCACAATGTGTGTCTTCGTGTAAACACACAATACGAAAGAAAGAAATCTGGGAAATTCTACGTTTCTTGAAAACAATACAATTCTACAGCGCATGCGATAACAGCGTCGACTTTCCTTGCGGAAACTTCAAACTTCTTAATGGTCTTAGTGAAATTACATCATTGGCGCCATTTTTTAGCAATTCTAATTCAAATCAACAGTGGAGCGTTTTTTAACGTTACAAACTAATGGTATCCCTTGTATTTTATAATGAAATAAAAATTTCAATAATTTTCAAATAAATAATGTGTTTCTTTTACAATACATGTAAATAGTAGCTTCATGATGCCTCTCCCGTAGAAGTCATTCAGGAAATTTTGCAATGCGATGAAAAGATGGTTATCGCTTAATGCCAGGTTCTGACTATATAGTGGATGCATTAAAACTTCCCAACCAAGATTCCGGAGTTTCTGGCGAGTCACAACAGACGTGTGTGACCTACTGTCGTCCTCTTCTATTGGTAAATTCTTGGCCATTTCTGGTCAATCGCTAGCTTCAAACGGTCCAATTGTTAACATTGAAGATGCGAATTTAGTGTTTGGCTGTATGGAAGCAATTCGTAAGAAATGATTCCTTTCTAATCCTTCTAATCCTAGTTTGGTCAGGAAACCGAAATTGCACATAATTAGCTATTACAATATCGGGACCATAAACAACATTCACAATTTCAGCAGTTTGGATTGCATTTCTGCTTTTATCAAAGAAGAGCTATTAAATGTACTGAATTTTCTCTTTGTTGACTTCCATTTTAAACACACTATAACTCACAACTGAATGTACCAAACGATAAACAACAAAAGAATTATTTTAGTGTGAAATGTCGCCTTGACAAGAAGCTTAAATCTGAATTCGATCAATACTCCACGAGATATCGATCATTTCAGCCATATACCTAAAAATAATGTATTTCTTATTTCCCAACCTTTTGAAACACCAATAGTGTGTGTAATTTATTTTTATCAATGAATAAAAAGTAACATTGAAACCTTTATTTGGATCTATCAGATAATATATTAATTTTTTCCCTGAAAAATAGCAGCGAGTAGGAATTTTTGATATTCTGAGGAATTCTGTTGGAAATTCTTGTGCTCGGATAAATATATCCTCTCGGACCTATAGTTCTGGATGAGTAGGCATTATATTTTTTCTTTACCCTCTCTCTGATTTTGTTTTCCTTATCCCTTGTCTTTGAGCTGATTTCACACTTTACTTTCAGAATAAAGCAGCGTAAATACGTTCGATTGATACAAATCTTAGGAATCTTTTCTGCAAAATATGCAAAAATGTTGAATAACTGCTGACAATACCTGCCCACCCTTGGATAAGATAATTTAGACTCGACCAATGTATGGTAAATGATTTTTTTTTTAAATGTGACTCCTCAAATATATTTTTTTCATATGAACATGCCATCTTCATGTCAATCAATGTATATAGCTAAATGTTTAAAAAATTCAGAGGAATTCAATCGAATTACATCACCAGCATTCTTTATTTCTAGATAATTGAAATCGGTGAAATAAGATAAACAGCAAGCAAAAGGTAAGAACGACGTTTTTTCAAAGTTCATCGTAACTTTTTCTAGGTTGAAACGATCCATTATCTTACTCATACCATCCTTAATCTGCCATTTCAGCTTTTTCCAGGTTGTCGTGTCATCATTTTACCTTTAACTTGTGATGAGAGTAGATTATTTATGTGAATACTGAAGATTACCGGACCCAACACTCTCCCCTACACCACCCCATGGTACAGTTCTTTCTTAATAGATTTCCCTTCAGGGAATCCGAACTGTTTTTCAAATATTGTTTAGGTTTATCAAGGTAGCTCACTATTCTGACTTTTAAGATATTTTCAATCACATTTGTAATGTGGCTGATTAGAGTAGCGGGTCGTTATTTATAAACTTCTTCCACTTGTGGAAAGATTTTTCATTATTCCAAGTTTTTATGCTTCAGGCCACTCTGCGTATTCAATTATTTCATATACCAAAAGCATAAGTGGTTGAAGTATTTCTTTGCTGATTTCTTTCAGTAACTCTACCCTACTATAATCAAATCCTATAGCATTTTTTGTTTCAAGTTATTAATAGTTGTAATTGATTCATTTCATGTTACAGGTGAAATAAATATCGATGACCGTGTCCGATCCCTTATCAGTGGCGGAATTGCAGGAGCCTTGATTTTACCTCCAAACTTTTTCCTAGCAATGTGAAGTGTTCATTGAACAGGATTTCCTTTTCAACACTTTCAGTAATAGTTCTATTTTCTATTATATTGTATTCGGATTGAATTTTTTTTTCTGGTGCATGTCAGTTCCTTCACTGTATTCAGGGTTATTTGATATAAGACAGCTATTTTTCCTCACTGTAACTTGTAGACAACATGGACACAAATCAGAACTGGTATAATCTGAACATGAATATGATACAAAAAATAAATCAAATACGGTAGTTCTACCTGGAGCAGATAAGAATACGCTTCAGCGATGTCACTTGTACTTGGCACCAAAATTCTATAACATAATCTCGCCAGAATTCAGGAAAATCAATTCTGATCAGCTTTTGAAATCGAGAATGGAAAAGTGGGCGTTTTCAGAGCCTAGGTTTAAAATGCATCAATACGTTGATGTTAGTAGCACATATTATTATTGGAATATATTATGGTCTGTTTTCGCTGCCTATCAGCTTTTTTCTTTTTTTGTGGCTTCTTGAGTTAGAGTTATTTTCTTCTTAAAATTTTTTTTTTAGTTTTTAAATCTCTTTTATACTATGCTTGTCAGTTTTTTTTGAACTGCACACTAGCCAATTATTATGATATATTCATACAATCGTCGTGTATTGCATTTTTTTAATTTAATATCATCTCTTTGTTTCATACTTGTGTTTATTCTCTTTACACTAGATATTAATTGAAAAATAATTATCGTGAAAGTGAAACCCCGTTTTCAAGGCTTGTCTTTAGCGGTCTATCGATTCATTCACTTACATTGTATACTATTATTTATATTTGATTTATTCGGTCTTTACTTGATGGAAACTCATTTTAATTGAAAAAAATATATATGAGACAGCAATTTATTTCCACAAAAATATAGATAGTACAATGTAATACCTGAAGAAGCTACATCGTGGTGAAACAATTGTTGTAGTAGTACAAACATTTTTGTGGAAATAAATTACTGTCTCATATAAATTTTTTTTCTATCAATTATGTTCAGTGTTATTATAAACTGTATTGAACTGTGTGAATAAATTATTATTATTATTATTCCAAATTATTTTAAGGTCACCATTTTGTATTGATTCATTAACCACATTGCGGTATATCATTATTCTTTATCTGAAGTGTAATTGTCATTGGTTATTTTATACCGTTTGAAGGGCCCATTTCTGTGATTTATACCAATTTAGCTTTCAGCTTTCGATATGTACATACCTCACTCATTTATGTTTATTTTGCTCTGTTTGCAGATTTCTCATTTTGATTCTGTTCATTATATTGTAAATAAATATCATGTGGAATTAATGTTATTCAGTAGAAATATGATACGCTGCACGATATCATATATTTATCAAGAAAGTTTATTATTATGTTGATTCTGAATGAATATTATTATAATTATTATTTTCATTATTATATTCAACTTTATGAACTTTAGAAAAGCTTTCAAAAGTATATTTTAATAGATATATATTGTAGTTGGTCCACAACATGTTGTGATGAAAAAATCATGATATTTTTTAGTTTAGTCGTCAATTTATCATATTCGCCAAAAATGATTGTACGAGTTAGAAGTTCATTTGTGTTCTGGCTAGGTTTTGTTACTGCGATCTTGCGCCACTTCAGGTCACAACACTGTTAATTTTCGACCCAACAGTGAAATTAATTGTATTTATGAAGGTATTCGTATGTTTGAGTGGTAGTTCCATCCAGATTATCCGATATTTTTTATGGAATGGACTTGATTTGATAACTATAGATTAATCGACTTATTGCGGCACTTTTTCAATTAAGTTCAACCTTGTTGTTAGAAATATCAGCCTAGCCTCCGCTAACAATTTGATGTTAGTAAAATTAATTCACTTCTTGTCTCGTTATATCCTACTGTTTCAACACTAGATCTTTCTGATTCATTATAAATTTTTGGGCCATCATTTTGTGAGAATGTGTAGTTTCTGTTCTGATAAAATAGAAAGGCCTTTTACTTGATAGAAGAAATATAACAAAATTTGAATATTGAAACAAATTAATATATGTTTATCTTCTACAATTTTAATTTAAAAAATTTTTATTCAAAAAAACTTTTAGAATTAAATTAATGTCTAAAACAAGCACCGCTTATATTTAATAGACGTATATAGTCTAAACTCATTATACAATGTCAAATGGAATAAATAAACCAAAAGATACACGAAAGTCCCTAAAATTAATAAATAAATATTTAAAGGAGACAAATTTTGTTTCTGGTCTTGCCCTCAAAACGCCATTTGTACCTTGAAAACATGAACACACTTAAAGGACCTCTCAAAGAATATAATTTATTTGAAATATTTAATATATTTAAATATTCGAATAAGTAAATTCAGAAATCTCTCAAAGCATGCACTATATCTTCAAAAAACAAATATAGTTCAAAGCAATTCCGTCTTCAGTCCTGAAATATATTCAAAATATCAAAATCAAAAACTAACCTGTACCAAACCACTCAACACGTGTAAATGAATAATGTTTCGAGACATAGATCATCTTTATAATTCAAGATTTATCTATGCTCTAACAGAATCAAAGAACAGTGTGAGCTATTTTTAAGGTTTACCTAAATTCATTGACACCGTATAATAAAATTTATTGAAGCCAAGATATAATTATATATTATATATAAAATAAAATAGAAAGGCCTTTTGCTTGATAGAAGAAATATAACAAAATTTGAATATTGAAACAAATTAATATATGTTTATCTTCTACAATTTTAATTTAAAAAATTTTTATTCAAAAAAACTTTTAGAATTAAATTAATGTCTAAAACAAGCACCGCTTATATTTAATAGACGTATATAATCTAAACTCATTATACAATGTCAAATGGAATAAATAAACCAAAAGATACACGAAAGTCCCTAAAATTAATAAATAAATATTTAAAGGAGACAAATTTTGTTTCTGGTCTTGCCCTCAAAACGCCATTTGTACCTTGAAAACATGAACACACTTAAAGGACCTCTCAAAGAATATAATTTATTTGAAATATTTAATATATTTAAATATTCGAATAAGTAAATTCAGAAATCTCTCAAAGCATGCACTATATCTTCAAAAAACAAATATAGTTCAAAGCAATTCCGTCTTCAGTCCTGAAATATATTCAAAATATCAAAATCAAAAACTAACCTGTACCAAACCACTCAACACGTGTAAATGAATAATGTTTCGAGACATAGATCATCTTTATAATTCAAGATTTATCTATGCTCTAACAGAATCAAAGAACAGTGTGAGCTATTTTTAAGGTTTACCTAAATTCATTGACACCGTATAATGAAATTTATTGAAGCCAAGATATAATTATATATTATATATAAAATAAAATAGAAAGGCCTTTTACTTGATAGAAGAAATATAACAAAATTTGAATATTGAAACAAATTAATATATGTTTATCTTCTACAATTTTAATTTAAAAAATTTTTATTCAAAAAAACTTTTAGAATTAAATTAATGTCTAAAACAAGCACCGCTTATATTTAATAGACGTATATAATCTAAACTCATTATACAATGTCAAATGGAATAAATAAACCAAAAGATACACGAAAGTCCCTAAAATTAATAAATAAATATTTAAAGGAGACAAATTTTGTTTCTGGTCTTGCCCTCAAAACGCCATTTGTACCTTGAAAACATGAACACACTTAAAGGACCTCTCAAAGAATATAATTTATTTGAAATATTTAATATATTTAAATATTCGAATAAGTAAATTCAGAAATCTCTCAAAGCATGCACTATATCTTCAAAAACCAAATATAGTTCAAAGCAATTCCGTCTTCAGTCCTGAAATATATTCAAAATATCAAAATCAAAAACTAACCTGTACCAAACCACTCAACACGTGTAAATGAATAATGTTTCGAGACATAGATCATCTTTATAATTCAAGATTTATCTATGCTCTAACAGAATCAAAGAACAGTGTGAGCCATTTTTAAGGTTTACCTAAATTCATTGACACCGTATAATAAAATTTATTGAAGCCAAGATATAATTATATATTATATATAAAATAAAATAGAAAGGCCTTTTACTTGATAGAAGAAATATAACAAAATTTGAATATTGAAACAAATTAATATATGTTTATCTTCTACAATTTTAATTTAAAAAATTTTTATTCAAAAAAACTTTTAGAATTAAATTAATGTCTAAAACAAGCACCGCTTATATTTAACAGACGTATATAATCTAAACTCATTATACAATGTCAAATGGAATAAATAAACCAAAAGATACACGAAAGTCCCTAAAATTAATAAATAAATATTTAAAGGAGACAAATTTTGTTTCTGGTCCTGCCCTCAAAACGCCATTTGTACCTTGAAAACATGAACACACTTAAAGGACCTCTCAAAGAATATAATTTATTTGAAATATTTAATATATTTAAATATTCGAATAAGTAAATTCAGAAATCTCTCAAAGCATGCACTATATCTTCAAAAAACAAATATAGTTCAAAGCAATTCCGTCTTCAGTCCTGAAATATATTCAAAATATCAAAATCAAAAACTAACCTGTACCAAACCACTAAACACGTGTAAATGAATAATGTTTCGAGACATAGATCATCTTTATAATTCAAGATTTATCTATGCTCTAACAGAATCATAGAACAGTGTGAGCTATTTTTAAGGTTTACCTAAATTCATTGACACCGTATAATAAAATTTATTGAAGCCAAGATATAATTATATATTATATATAAAATAAAATAGAAAGGCCTTTTACTTGATAGAAGAAATATAACAAAATTTGAATATTGAAACAAATTAATATATGTTTATCTTCTACAATTTTAATTTAAAAAATTTTTATTCAAAAAAACTTTTAGAATTAAATTAATGTCTAAAACAAGCACCGCTTATATTTAATAGACGTATATAATCTAAACTCATTATACAATGTCAAATGGAATAAATAAACCAAAAGATACACGAAAGTCCCTAAAATTAATAAATAAATATTTAAAGGAGACAAATTTTGTTTCTGGTCTTGCCCTCAAAACGCCATTTGTACCTTGAAAACATGAACACACTTAAAGGACCTCTCAAAGAATATAATTTATTTGAAATATTTAATATATTTAAATATTCGAATAAGTAAATTCAGAAATCTCTCAAAGCATGCACTATATCTTCAAAAAACAAATATAGTTCAAAGCAATTCCGTCTTCAGTCCTGAAATATATTCAAAATATCAAAATCAAAAACTAACCTGTACCAAACCACTCAACACGTGTAAATGAATAATGTTTCGAGACATAGATCATCTTTATAATTCAAGATTTATCTATGCTCTAACAGAATCAAAGAACAGTGTGAGCTATTTTTAAGGTTTACCTAAATTCATTGACACCGTATAATGAAATTTATTGAAGCCAAGATATAATTATATATTATATATAAAATAAAATAGAAAGGCCTTTTACTTGATAGAAGAAATATAACAAAATTTGAATATTGAAACAAATTAATATATGTTTATCTTCTACAATTTTAATTTAAAAAATTTTTATTCAAAAAAAACTTTTAGAATTAAATTAATGTCTAAAACAAGCACCGCTTATATTTAATAGACGTATATAATCTAAACTCATTATACAATGTCAAATGGAATAAATAAACCAAAAGATACACGAAAGTCCCTAAAATTAATAAATAAATATTTAAAGGAGACAAATTTTGTTTCTGGTCTTGCCCTCAAAACGCCATTTGTACCTTGAAAACATGAACACACTTAAAGGACCTCTCAAAGAATATAATTTATTTGAAATATTTAATATATTTAAATATTCGAATAAGTAAATTCAGAAATCTCTCAAAGCATGCACTATATCTTCAAAAAACAAATATAGTTCAAAGCAATTCCGTCTTCAGTCCTGAAATATATTCAAAATATCAAAATCAAAAACTAACCTGTACCAAACCACTCCACACGTGTAAATGAATAATGTTTCGAGACATAGATCATCTTTATAATTCAAGATTTATCTATGCTCTAACAGAATCAAAGAACAGTGTGAGCTATTTTTAAGGTTTACCTAAATTCATTGACACCGTATAATAAAATTTATTGAAGCCAAGATATAATTATATATTATATATAAAATAAAATAGAAAGGCCTTTTACTTGATAGAAGAAATATAACAAAATTTGAATATTGAAACAAATTAATATATGTTTATCTTCTACAATTTTAATTTAAAAAATTTTTATTCAAAAAAACTTTTAGAATTAAATTAATGTCTAAAACAAGCACCGCTTATATTTAATAGACGTATATAATCTAAACTCATTATACAATGTCAAATGGAATAAATAAACCAAAAGATACACGAAAGTCCCTAAAATTAATAAATAAATATTTAAAGGAGACAAATTTTGTTTCTGGTCTTGCCCTCAAAACGCTATTTGTACCTTGAAAACATGAACACACTTAAAGGACCTCTCAAAGAATATAATTTATTTGAAATATTTAATATATTTAAATATTCGAATATGTAAATTCAGAAATCTCTCAAAGCATGCACTATATCTTCAAAAAACAAATATAGTTCAAAGCAATTCCGTCTTCAGTCCTGAAATATATTCAAAATATCAAAATCAAAAACTAACCTGTACCAAACCACTCAACATAGATAGATAAATCTTGAATTATAAAGATGATCTATGTCTCGAAACATTATTCATTTACAGGTGTTGAGTGGTTTGGTACAGGTTAGTTTTTGATTTTGATATTTTGAATATATTTCAGGACTGAAGACGGAATTGCTTTGAACTATATTTGTTTTTTGAAGATATAGTGCATGCTTTGAGAGATTTCTGAATTTACTTATTCGAATATTTAAATATATTAAATAATTCAAATAAATTATATTCTTTGAGAGGTCCTTTAAGTGTGTTCATGTTTTCAAGGTACAAATGGCGTTTTGAGGGCAAGACCAGAAACAAAATTTGCCTCCTTTAAATATTTATTTATTAATTTTAGGGACTTTCGTGTATCTTTTGGTTTATTTATTCCATTTGACATTGTATATTGAGTTTAGATTATATACGTCTATTAAATATAAGCGGTGCTTGTTTTAGACATTAATTTAATTCTAAAAGTTTTTTTGAATAAAAATTTTTAAATTAAAATTGTAGAAGATAAACATATATTAATTTGTTTCAATATTCAAATTTTGTTATATTTCTTCTATCAAGTAAAAGGCCTTTCTATTTTATTTTATATATAATATATAATTATATCTTGGCTTCAATAAATTTCATTATACGGTGTCAATGAATTTAGGTAAACCTTAAAAATAGCTCACACTGTTCTTTGATTCTGTTAGAGCATAGATAAATCTTGAATTATAAAGATGATCTATGTCTCGAAACATTATTCATTTACACGTGTTGAGTGGTTTGGTACAGGTTAGTTTTTGATTTTGATATTTTGAATATATTTCAGGACTGAAGACGGAATTGCTTTGAACTATATTTGTTTTTTGAAGATATAGTGCATGCTTTGAGAGATTTCTGAATTTACTTATTCGAATATTTAAATATATTAAATATTTCAAATAAATTATATTCTTTGAGAGGTCCTTTAAGTGTGTTCATGTTTTCAAGGTACAAATGGCGTTTTGAGGGCAAGACCAGAAACAAAATTTGTCTCCTTTAAATATTTATTTATTAATTTTAGAGACTTTCGTGTATCTTTTGGTTTATTTATTCCATTTGACATTGTATAATGAGTTTAGATTATATACGTCTATTAAATATAAGCGGTGCTTGTTTTAGACATTAATTTAATTCTAAAAGTTTTTTTGAATAAAAATTTTTTAAATTAAAATTGTAGAATATAAACATATATTAATTTGTTTCAATATTCAAATTTTGTTATATTTCTTCTATCAAGTAAAAGGCCTTTCTATTTTATTTTATATATAATATATAATTATATCTTGGCTTCAATAAATTTCATTATACGGTGTCAATGAATTTAGGTAAACCTTAAAAATAGCTCACACTGTTCTTTGATTCTGTTAGAGCATAGATAAATCTTGAATTATAAAGATGATCTATGTCTCGAAACATTATTCATTTACACGTGTTGAGTGGTTTGGTACAGGTTAGTTTTTGATTTTGATATTTTGAATATATTTCAGGACTGAAGACGGAATTGCTTTGAACTATATTTGTTTTTTGAAGATATAGTGCATGCTTTGAGAGATTTCTGAATTTACTTATTCGAATATTTAAATATATTAAATATTTCAAATAAATTATATTCTTTGAGAGGTCCTTTAAGTGTGTTCATGTTTTCAAGGTACAAATGGCGTTTTGAGGGCAAGACCAGAAACAAAATTTGTCTCCTTTAAATATTTATTTATTAATTTTAGGGACTATCGCGTATCTTTTGGTTTATTTATTCCATTTGACATTGTATAATGAGTTTAGATTATATACGTCTATTAAATATAAGCGGTGCTTGTTTTAGACATTAATTTAATTCTAAAAGTTTTTTTGAATAAAAATTTTTTAAATTAAAATTGTAGAAGATAAACATATATTAATTTGTTTCAATATTCAAATTTTGTTTCTGTTCTGAATTTTGGCTTGACTGAAGAAAAAGTAGTTTTCCAATTTTATAATCATTTCTCTGGTAGGTGAATTACCTGCAAAATGTTGGAATCAGATCATTTCAGCTCTTGATTATTATATGACACAGAGGAGTAAAACTAAATTTTCATGTAATGAAATCAAGTCGATGATAACCAATATTCAAATGGTCTATTTATTGTTTTCCAGAAAATGTTGATTCCAACAAAATGAATATTAACCGAACATTTTTACGATACTGTATTCATGCAACCCTCGGTAGATCGAAATTTGTTGACTCAAATCGAATTAAATTCGGTGTGTGAGTACAACAATACATCAAGCCCTCAACTAATTTCCAAGGTGATGAGTTTCAGAAATTTTAGTGGATTATTTTGATTTTTCGAATGTTAACCCACAAGTTTCAACTTGTTACCATAATTAAAACAAATTGATTTTCTTAGAAACGACCTGAACGCCCGGAAAAACTTTAGACAAAAATTCTTATCACAGTCGCAAATTTATATTGAATTTCGCTAATTTACATTGAAATATGAAAAAATTATTTGGTCAATTATATTTTGTGTTGTGTTTCAATAAAAGTATAAGTTCAGCTCTGTTTTCTCATTGAGCAAAATTTGTTTTCTTATGCTATCTAATTGATTTGCTGTGCCTCTAGTAGGTTTAATCTATTGAGGTTGTTCATGCCCTGTTTCTAAAAGACGGCGGCATAACGAACAAAAGGTCACCTCGGTGACGCGTTTAGGTGCTAGAGCTCAAGTCTAGTGAAAACTGAATAAAGATTTCTTGTTAGACTTGGGGCCAGAAGTTGTGGGTTCGAATCATGCATTTGCCTTCGAGTGTGTTGTTTTTGTCGAATGATTTGATCGTAAATTTATGCGATTTATATGCCGGATAATACTAGAGCTAACGAACCCTTTGGTAGGTTATAGAATATAAGTAATGAAAAAAATTACACCTATATCAACAACTTTTCGAAAAGAGTACATGATTTTGACTACAAATTTGTAGTTCGTCACCAAACAAATCCAACACAATGAACCTTTTACAGGCACATGAAATAAATAGGTACACGTATATGGGTAAGCACCTATTACTTTATGGACAAATAGACCTGAATGGACGCTCTTTACTGAATATTTTTGAATAAAATGCTGGAATTTTCAAAAAATATTCAAAATGTCATCACTTTTTTCTATCTACACATTTACAAAAAACGATGTAAAAGAAATAGTTAAGAGTGTTTTCCAATAAGAGGTTTCATTTTGATATGGAAAAAAAGAGTAAATTTCAGAGATCAATGGATGTTCATTAAACTGTGAAGAAGAAGGTATGCCATCAACAATGGAAAACAAAATCAGTCAAATGGCCGCCACAGCTACGTTTGCAGCACCATATCTTTTTCATGTTCCATGACCAATTCACACATTTGAGGCTGTATGTCCCCAACATCTAATTGCATCTATGAAGTCTTGAATCGATTGTGGAGCATTGGCATCTTTCACGTGGCCCCCAAAAAAAAAGACTAAAGATGTTAAATCACAAGATCTCTATGGCCAATTGTGATCACCTCTTCGAGAAATAAGACGGCCAGAAAACTGTTATTACAAAATTGCGATTGTTTCGTTGCTTATGTAGCATGAAGCGCCATCTTGTTGAAAATAAGAGTCATCCACATCAGTATATTCCAATTCCGACCCTAAAAAATCAATTAATATTAGTGCAATCCATTCACCATTATAGTTGCACAAGCCTCATTTTCGAATAAGTAAGATCCAATCACACTTCCAGCTCAAAATTCGCACCAAACGGTAACACGTTGAGGATGGAGAGACTTTTCAACAATCTTTCTTGGATTTTCCGAGTCTCGAATGAGATAATTTCACTATTAACGTAGCTTATGATTTTTTGGTGAAAATCAGGGTCATTTTAATGCATTTCAAGAATCCAATCAGCGACGTTGCTGGTGATCGACCGTCTCGAGTTTTTGTGTTAACTGAACCCTAAAAGCCTTAAGACCTAATTCTTCATGCAAAATACGGTGTAATATCGTTTGTGAAATGTCTAATTCCAAAATTCGACGAGGAATGGACAAACCTGGGTTCTCGTCAACAATAAGGGCTACAGGAGCAATATTCTCAGCTTTTCTTGAGCGACACACAAGGTTTCGATTCTTCACATTACTAACTTGTCTCGATAGCTCAAAGTACTCCACCAGTTTCACTATTGCCAAAAGTGCTATAGTTTTGCGAACTGTAACTGCAAAAGTTTCACCATTTTTGTAATGAATTTTCACAATTTCGGTGCGTTGTTGAAGGGTGTATCTTCTATTTTCAGTAATGGCGTAGTTTTTACTTGTTAAATGTCAAAAGATGACAGCTTCAAAAGTGACAGTTCCCCAGATAGTGGGCTATTCAAAATGAAACCTCTTATCAGAAAATACTTTGTATACCATATTCACCGAAAATCTTAGTCGTCAGTGACGCTCTCGAATAGCATGTAAGTATTCTTCATCACACTTATATGAACTGCGAGAAATATACTACTCTGTCAAGAAAGTACCGGGAATTTTCAATTAAAACAACATTTTTACATTTAATCGTCAAAATTTATTGGGTCGCCTTCAAAATAGGCTCCATTTGCTCCAATACATCTATGCCAACGGCACTTCCAATTATCGAAACATTTTTTATAGGCGCTTTCCGGGACTTTAGCTCTCGCGCCGAATTTTGTTTTATGGCTTCAATCGACTCAAAACGGGTGCCACGAAGGGGCAATTTTAGTTTTGGGAAGAGGAAAAAGTCGCAGGGAGCCAAATCCGGCGAAACGGTGGTTGCTGAAGCACGTTTGTTGAGTTTTTGGCGAGAAAGTCAGTCACAATCGTAGCTCGGTGAGAAGGCGCGTTATCGTCATGCAAAATCCATGAGTTGTTCGCCCACAAATTTGGCCGCTTCTTACGGATACGCTCACGCAAACGTTTCATAACGCCTAGGTAATACTCCTTGTTTACCGTCTGACCCTCTGGAACGAATTCGTAGTGCATCACGCCATGGATATCGAAGAAAACAATGAGCATCACCTTCATTTTCGAGCGGCTTTGGCATGGTTTTTTCGGTTTCGGCTCATTTTTTGCCACCCATTCCGATGATTGCTGGCTTGTTTGCATATCGTACTCGTAGACCCAGGTCTCATCACCTGTTATAATGCGTTCCATGAATGTAGAATCGGAATTACAGCGATCCAGCATGTCTGAAGCAACCTGTTCGCGATGACGTTTTTGAAGAAAATTCAGGTCTTTCGGTACGAGTCGTGCGGCCACCTTTCTCATGCCCAAAATATCAATGAAAATCGTACGTGCGGACTCATGAGATATCTTAAGATTATGTGCTATCTCTCTCAAGCTGGTACGACGGTTTTTCAGCACCCTTTCCTTAATTTTATTGACGTTATCTTCGATCGAAGCCGTCGATGGGCGACCACTTCACGACCGTCCTTAAAGGCTCTGTACCACTGATATGCACGAGTTTTCGATAGAGCATTATCAACAAAGGCCTTTTGCAACATTTTCAATGCATCGGCATACGAAAATTCATTTTCATCACAAAACTTTAAACAAATTCTTTGCTCAACGTAATCACCCATAGTAAAAATCGGCACGCACTCTGACATCGACTGACTTAATCAGCTGTTGCAAACACACTAGTTGACAGATCCCGCTCAAGCTTGGCAAAGTAATTAAGGACAGTGGTACCAACCTAGGAAAAAAAAATTGTACCTGCCTCATTGCCCTGCCAGATTTAAATCGATAATTCCCGGTACTTTCTTGACAGAATGTATATTCAATTCCACGTTAACTGCACTGCGTCTGAGAAAAGTGTGAGGAAATTTAATGATCTATTAGTTCTTAACCATCTTCCAAAAATTTCTTCGGTGAACCTAATTCCCAGGATGAAATTGATGGTGTCTAGCTATATATGATATGCATGAAATTCATTTTTTTTCAGTACCCTGTGCACATTTGATCGTAGAATACTCAATTCTACACCAACCCTTCTCGTACTAATTGTAGGATCAGGTGTCACAGTCACAGTATTTACATTCTCTTAATACTTGCAACCTGACTTTCTAATTTTCCTTCAGAAAATGCACTTCATAGTAAGTTCAAAGTTTTGTCATTTCCGTTATAGAATCCGTAAATTAAAAACTTGTGGGCATATTCAGATTTAATAAAATTTCAAGGCATTTTTATTCGATATGGAATAAAATACTATAAGTATGACAATCAGCACTAGATAAACATAAATAGATGTTAATCCTTGATAGAAGGTACATAAAATTATTTAAATATTTTAATATTAGCCTTCTACGTATTTAATTTCAAAAAATTAATATTATTGGATATCTAACTAAGGTACTTTATCTAAAAACTCAATATATGTAAAAACATTATTGGAAAACAAGTTTTAAGAGAGACTTTGCTTCGTCAGTATTCAAATAATTCATATTCAATAAATATAACATCAATCAACAACAAATATTTACTCACCTTTTAACCGTTTAGAAAACTTCTAGTAAACTGAAAAATCTTTAACTGTAGTGTAACGGAAATTAAATATGTAGAAGGCTAATATTTAAATATTTAAATAATTTCATATACCTTCTATCAAGAATTAACCTCTATTTATGTTATTTTATTCATAATATATAATTATTTGGTTTCCTTAACATTCTTTATACAGATAGTCCTTGTGCTATAACAGAGGCCGTTAAATTGTCTTTCAATCTTTTAGATCAAGGTAAAACCACAGAAATATTTATATATAGTGAACCGTTACACTACATTTAAAGATTTTTCAGTTTACTAGAAGTTTTCTAAACGGTTAAAAGGTGAGTAAATATTTGTTGTTGATTGATGTTATATTTATTGAATATGAATTATTTGAATACTGACGAAGCAAAGTCTCTCTTAAAACTTGTTTTTCAGTAATGTTTTTACATATCTTGAGTTTTTATATAAAGTAACTTAGTTATAATATCCAATGATATTGAATATTCTAAGTAAGATAGTTTTATGATGAAATTCTTAAGATTATGTTAGACATTTTTGAAAGATATTTGTTTTCATAAGATTGATCAGCAGAAACAAAATTTTGTCTATTCAAAATATTTAATTTATAGGATTTTGGTTAACAATTTTTATTTATTGGATTTTGTTATACCATTTGGATGTCTTATAATGAATGTTTATTTTATATGTCATTTGATATAAGTGGTACATATATGACATTATTTTAATTTATTTTCAGAAGTTATAATCATTAAATATAATTTTTTGAAATTAAATATATAGAGGGCTAATATTAAAATATTTAAATAACACTAGATATACTGCGAAAATCAAAACAAACCTGCCACATATTGAACACTCAAGACACGCTTAATAATTTGTTGATTGTGTATTTCGAATAATTCATATTTGTTTCTCTCTGCCCTTGGTTATCATAACAAAATTTTTCAAAGTTTGTAGTAAATTGAAAGTATAACCTATTAATTAATAATTTGAAAAATATTAGAACGTTTGTTATTGTTGCACACAGTCTCGTATTTGCTGGAAAAATATAGCACAATTTTTAAAAAAGGAAACACTCCTCGTTTGACGTAAAACTTTGAAATTCAGAAAATTTAACAAAACGAATTAGAATAAAATAATGAAAAGAGATTCTTACTTGATAGAAGATTCATTCTGTTAACCTTGTAATTGTGTAATGTAATTAAGTTTTTGCATTTTTGGAAAGGATTTTGGTTTTCATAACAAGGTACGAAACAAAATTTTGAACCCTTCAAGTATTTATTTAGTAATTTTAATTGATAATTTATATTTCATTGAATTCTTTTATTTCCTTTTGGTACTTTGTAATAAGTGTTAATTCTATATTTCTACTAAATTGAAACAGTGTTTTCTGAAGACATTTATTTAATTCTAAAAATTTTTTAATAAAAGATTTTTCGTAATTAAAATCCGCATGATATTCATAAGTGAGACGTTCTAAGACATGGCAAAAATTTTGGTGAATAAATTTCATTTGCCTGATCATGTACCTCTGATTCCCCTCAAAGTATTTCAGGAAATGGTCCACAGGGTGGTACAGGTCAGGTACAGGATGTTGCAGATGGAACAATATTATCAGATGACGATCCTGGAAATTCAAGATCGAGTTATATTTTATAATAATTTCTGAATAAAACCTTTTATTTTAAGCTACCAGAAATATACTCTGAATAAATTTCAGTCAGAATTTATAAAGCACTCTATATCGATGAGGAAGAGGAACCATTTCTAGGCATCCATTTCCTGTTACTAAATATATCCTATATACAGAGTGTCTACTTTTGAAACGTCAAGGGGAAATCATACAACTTCAAGGGGAAATTATACAAGTTGTTTGCAACAGAAAATATCACATAACACATAGTCGAAATATTGATGGTTATTCTTCAATTTAACATTTCTTGGTTTCACGAAATATTTCAAGTTTTTCCATAAAATAACTTATACTTCAATTATCCTTGTAGGCTCATTGAACTTGACCATATATCTGGAAATGACATTAAATTTGCTATAAGATAAAAAGTTCTGTGTGTCAAAAATGTTTATTGCGAGTAGAGTATTGTTGTAAGAAGATCAATATCACGATTCTGCAGTGAGCAAAATCAGTCATGCTTTTCCAATGGTTTTATCGATGAAAAATTATTAATTATGGACATGTTTTTTTCCAGGTTTTTTTTCCTTGAAGCTCTTTACAATACAATATATTTCCTCAAAATTTTACAGGGTGAGTCAGTAAAGTTTACATAAATAAAATCACTTTAAAATTATCCTTCACAAAGAAATTTGCTTTTATGCAAAATATACAAACAAATACAGCATGTACAATATATATAAATATATAAACTCCTACATACACATACATGTATATGACTAAAAACGATGCGTTATGAACTCTTCTAAAGAATAAAAAACACTTTCGATGAGCAGAGTCCTGACAAACTTCTTGAAGGATGCTCCACGAAGCGACGTTACACGGTCGGGAAGTTCATTGTACATTTTTATTCCATTAAAAATGTGCGTATTTTGAGTATTCTTTAATCGATGATATGGGGGAACAAATTTATCTCTGGATCTAGTTTTATGGTCGTGCACGTTTGAGTGCTTAGTAAAATTGCGCCTGTTCTCGTGTATGTAGCAGCATTGAACAGTAAGTATGCCAAACATCTTAAACAACAATCTGCAACTGGTCATCTGATCAACTCCAGCCACCAACCGTATTGCATGTTTTTGCTTTAGAAAGACTCTACTAGCATCCGCAGACGAGCCCCATAGGATTATGCCGTAAGTCATTCGTCCGTGGAACTGAGCATGATATGTAAGCTGTGCTTCTTTTTCAGTAAGAAGATTTTTTATTCGTCTGATGGCGAATATTGCAGTAGAGAGCTTCTTACATAATCCATTAACATGCTGCGTCCAAGTTAGATTTCCACTGATTGATACACCGAGTAGGGAAATGATGTCTATATTATGGCGTTTTGTTGTAATTAGTAGTCTTTGCGTTTTTTCCGGATTAACTTTCATGTCATTGCTGTTGAACCAGTCAATAGCGCCCTGAATAGATGTTTTAACTTTTTCCTGGAGAACTATCTCATTTTTTGCCCTATTTAGAAAGGATGTATTATCAGCGAACATTGTCCTTCCATCTGCGGCAACATTATATACCATATCGTCAATATATATCAAGAAAAAAATTGGTCCAAGCACCGACCCCTGAGGCACGTCTGAATTGATTCTCCTCTTAGAAGATCTCTTTCCATCTAGATCTACAATCTGATATCTATTA
The DNA here is from genome assembly GCA_034642435.1 of Megalocaria dilatata. Classification (NCBI taxonomy): domain Eukaryota; kingdom Metazoa; phylum Arthropoda; class Insecta; order Coleoptera; family Coccinellidae; genus Megalocaria; species Megalocaria dilatata. Next base: position 57,090,226 of record CM067854.1, on the reverse strand, counting down.
TGTAGATAAGTTCTCAGTAGTTTCAATGCTGGACCTCTTATGCCGATATACTCCAGTTTGGACAAGAGCTTGCCATTATTTACGCAGTCAAAAGCTTTGCTCAAGTCCATGCAAGTTATTATTGCTTCCTCTGAATCGTCCAATGCCTCCAAGATAAATTCAATCACCTGCACCAGTGCTGTAGTGGTGTACCTAGCCCCTCTGAAGCCATGCTGCTGATCGTTAAGCAGGAAATAATTTTCGAGGAATGAAACCAATCTTATTTAATGAGGGACTCGAAGATCTTTGAATATTGAAGAAATTCTCATGGAAATCATAAATGTATTTGTCGAATCAAATCAATTCAAACGAATAAACTAAATTTTAATAATACAGATTTTACGGAAAAATGTAAAGAAGAAGACTACTACTTATAACAATTGTTCGAAACGTCCACGTTCAATACATTTCACACATCAATTTCGCAATGAATCTACAACACTGCAAAGTTCACGATGTTTCTGATGCATTTCTGCACAATTTTATTCTTTCGATCAGATCCTCTCGAGTCTGAAAGCAAATTTGATATACTTTTTCGTTCAAGGTGCTCCAGACATAAAAATCCAAAAGCGTAAGGTCGGGGACCTTAGTGGCCATCTTAACGGACCGTATCTTCCAATTCATTGCACCCCAAAATATTCATTCATTGAATTCCGTACATTCCGGCCACTATGAGCTGGGCAGCCATCCATTTGAAATCAGACACTTTGTGTGGTAGCCAGGGGCATTTCATCCAATATGTCTGTTAAGCTGCTTTGGATTATTGTGATGAATTCTTCAGCGTTGAAGCGATCGGAAAGTATTACTGGTCACGTTGACCCTTAACTCATCTTGGAAATGAGAAACAATAGTCGCATGGAGGTTTTCGCTTTTCCATACATGGCTAGTTCGCAGATTTATCATACCCGATTTCGTGAAAGAGGTCTCATTAGTCCGTAATATCCTATCCTCCCCCCCTCCACTGTCCTAATTCATTCAGGTACCACCCACAAAATGTTAGTCTCGTCTCATGTAACAGATCCTACACCTTTTTCAAATGATATGGATGTAACTTTTTTTTTGACTGCTCGGTGTGCTGTAGAATGCTGAATAATCAATGTAGAAACAATTCGACAAGTACCTACTTGTTGTGGGGTCCTCCTGGACAGTTTGAAGTATGACAGGTGCATGCTGGCCTTGTTGACTATTTCGACCACCTTCTATGATTCGAAAACTACCAAATGAGCCTGTTTCATCTAATCGCCTGAACAATTGTACAAATGTCTTTCTATTTAACTGTTGTAGGTTGAGAAAACGCAAACTGTAATCTCGAATTGCTGCTCGAGCATTTTCATTCGGAAATTCATAAGTGACCAACATATCGCGATATTCGATGTCTGAAAAAACAGGCATTATTTTCTCGGTTTTTTCTAGAATACTTATTATAAATTGTGTTAATTCGTTACATTCAAGAAAACGTACTATAATACCCAAAATTATTAAGCTACAGAAACTGTCAGATTTTTAATTAAATGTTCACTTGGATATTCAATCACAATCACACAGCTTCAAGATACAGCAAATTTAGGTTTGGAAGATTTCAACTTTTTGTTGTTATCTCCGTAACCATGATATTATGGCAGAGGACAAACAGTTAGCACAAAAGTTGAGTACACTAAATGAGGTATTTTTTGCTGAAAAGAAAACATGTCCATAATTAATAATCTTTCAACGATAAAACCTTTGGAAAAATATGACTTATTTTGTTCACTTCATAATCGTGATATTTATCTCCTTACCACGCCCGCAATAAGAATTTTTTGGCACACAGAACTTATTATCTTGTAGCAAATTTAATGCCGTGTTCAGATATGTGGTCAAGTTTGACGAGGCTACGAGGTTAACTGAAGTATAACTGATAACATGGAAAAACTTGAAATATTTCGAAAAAATTAAGACATTTTAAATTGAAGAATAACCATCAACATTTCGACCATATGTTTGTTATACTACTCTGTCAAGAAAGTACCGGGAATTTTCAATTAAAACAACATTTTTACATTTAATCGTCAAAATTTATTGGGTCGCCTTCAAAATAGGCTCCATTTGCTCCAATACATCTATGCCAACGGCACTTCCAATTATCGAAACATTTTTTATAGGCGCTTTCCGGGATGGACTTTAGCTCTGGCGCCGAATTTTGTTTTATGGCTTCAATCGACTCAAAACGGGTGCCACGAAGGGGCAATTTTAGTTTTGGGAAGAGGAAAAAGTCGCAGGGAGCCAAATCCGGCGAAACGGTGGTTGCTGAAGCACGTTTGTTGAGTTTTTGGCGAGAAAGTCAGTCACAATCGTAGCTCGGTGAGAAGGCGCGTTATCGTCATGCAAAATCCATGAGTTGTTCGCCCACAAATTTGGCCGCTTCTTACGGATACGCTCACGCAAACGTTTCATAACGCCTAGGTAATACTCCTTGTTTACCGTCTGACCCTCTGGAACGAATTCGTAGTGCACCACGCCACGGATATCAAAGAAAACAATGAGCATCACCTTCATTTTCGAGCGGCTTTGGCGTGGTTTTTTCGGTTTCGGCTCATTTTTTGCCACCCATTCCGATGATTGCTGGCTTGTTTGCATATCGTACTCGTAGACTCAGGTCTCATCACCAGTTATAATGCGTTCCATGAATGTAGAATCGGAATTACAGCGATCCAGCATGTCTGAAGCAACCTGTTCGCGATGACGTTTTTGAAGAAAATTCAGGTCTTTCGGTACGAGTCGTGCGGCCACCTTTCTCATGCCCAAAATATCAATAAAAATCGTACGTGGGACTCGTGGGATATCTTAGGATCATGTGCTATCTCTCTCAAGCTGGTACGACGGTTTTCCAGCACCCTTTCCTCAATTTTGTCGACGTTATCTTCGACCACTTCACGACCGTCCTTGAAGGCTCTGTACCACTGATATGCACGAGTTTTCGATAGAGCATTATCACCAAAGGCCTTTTGCAACATTTTCAATGCATCGGCACACGAAAATTCATTTGCAACACAAAACTTTAAACAAATTCTTTGCTCAACGTAATCACCCATAGTAAAAATCGGCACGCACTCTGACATCGACTGACTTAATCAGCTGTTGCAAACACACTAGTTGACAGATCCCGCTCAAGCTTGGCATAGTAATTAAGGACAGTGGTACCAACCTAGGAAAAAAAATTTTTTACCTGCCTCATTGCCCCGCCAGATTTAAATCGATAATTTCTGGTACTGTCTTGACAGAATGTATGACATTTTTTGTTGCAAATAACTTGTATCATCTCCCCTTGAAGTTTGGCCCTTTTAAAAGTAGACCCTGTATAGTAAGAGCACATAAAGATCCTGGTAAGATACCTGTACAAAAAAATAACGTTTGTGCTTGTACCAATCACTTGGCAGTAGGAATATAAGTTTTACTGAAAATACTGATTTCCGAACGAAAAGACCTAAGGACTTGAAAATCATAAGGTAGGAAGAGTCTAAATATAAATTATTTTCAGAAAAACACAGGATCGTTTCAATGGTTCCTGAGTTATTTCTGTTTATAGTTTCTTTTTTCAAATATTTTCTTAACTAAAAATCCGATTGAGTTGAAAATCAATATCAGCAGTTTAAGTTAGCGGTTTTGATAACACATGTCCGCTATCCATTGTTTCATTTGGCAACACCTTCATTTTGAAGTATCATCATTAGGCTTTTTTCCACTAAGTGTCCTTTCGCTGAAGTGTTAACAAATATGTTTGTGTGTGCTCTGAATATCTCAACTTTTGTACCGAATTATGTACTTTTGCCGAGAGTAACTTTCTTCAGTATGAAAAAGAAAGCTTCCGAAAATCATCGTATATAAGTGGATGTTTACGGTGGCCATCTTTGTCTGAACGAACGTGTCAAAAGTGGTTTTCACGATTTGAAAGTGACAATTTTATTTTGGAAGACAAGGACGACTCGGAGCGCCACTAAAGTTGAAGAATGAAGATTTAGAGGCAAGGCTCTATGAAGACCCATCACAAATGCAAGAAAAACTTGGAAAGAAACTTGGAGTCATTGAAACATCCATTTTCCATCTTTCAGAAATATGGGAATGATCTGAATGTTAGGGAATTGGGTGCCGTATGAACTGAAGCCAAGAGACATCGAAGGCTGTTTTTTCACCTGTCAACAACTACTCCAACGGCAACAAAAGCGGTTTTTACATTAAATTGTAACTGGCGGTGGAAGGTGGGTCCATTACTATAATCCAAAACGTCGGCAACGTATGAATGCCTCATCATTAACTGTCAAGACGAATATTCATGGCGAGAAGATCATGCTGTATTTGGTGTACACCAGCTGGTTGTGGTGTATTATGAGCTGCTACAATCGAAAGAAAGGTTCACAGAGGAAGTCTACCGATGAAAATTGATGCGTGTTGGCTGAACATTGCGAGAAAAACCACCGCAACACGCCGACAGACACGACAAAGTTATTTGCAATGCATGACACAGCCCGTTACATCGCTCGTTAGAGCATACTTAGAAACGCTGCTATCCCACCCGCCGTACAGCTCAGACATTGGTCCTTCCAATTACCATATCTTCCGATCAATACAACATTGACTGGCTGACCAGCCCTTCTTCAAATAGTGGCTAGCGACGGACAATACTTAGGATGTTTTACTAATATTTCCCAATTAAGCTTCAATTTATGACGAAAAACCGCACGAACTTATTTATACCTACTCCTAATATCTAGTTGTGAAACAATAACGGGAAGGCTCACGCACAATTTAGTGAAGATAAATTACGAGAATTTTTAGAATTGTTTTCTTATCTGACTTTGGCGAGAATTTCCGGGTTCAAATCATCTTCAGGTGGGAAAGAAATTTATTAGTTGGATGGGTTTCGGCCACCATTTAACTGTTAAGTCAAAAATTAACAGTGATGTGAACTAAACTGACGTAAGGACGCAGTAACAAAGCCTACCCAGAACACAGCTGAACTGCTCACTCGCACAAGCTGAAAAAGCTTCTAAGGGATCTTGACAGAAGATCTAGGCGTATCAGGATAATATAAAATATGAATATATTTACGGGTATAACCTACTAACACACAGATGATGCTGCGTACCAACGAAAAATAGATAAATTCTTGACGGTTTAATTTCGAAATAATACCAATTTTCTGCTTAGAATGGTCATATGATTTGGAGAGTTTTAATTCGTTCATCAATAAAATTGAGAATATCCTCAACCGAGGACGAAACGTCTTTTTAATATTAATAGTACTTTTCTATTTTGGTTGTGGAACCCAATATCTTGAAAAAAACCAGCATTATTATAAATACAAATATGTATATTTCAAGTTTTTTTCCGTTTCTCAGGAGAACAGTTCTGAAATAGCAAGAAATGACAATTATTTAACTGTTGGATGACAGTAGGCAGAATTTTGTGATCTTATGTAACTTCTTCATGAAGTAGTTCAAATATTTCAAATTTTCAAGGAGAAAAGACTTTTGGACAAGTGCGCATCTGACTTCACTTCAGTATTTTTATAGATGTATTCTAAATAGCACACAAACATTTTTTATTCATCAACTGACGCTGTTATGTGAAACGGTTTTGTTTAGGATTCAACCATTACTTTAATGGTTTTTATTAATTACAGGTTAAATAATAGTTGCGGTATAAATGGACGATGACTTTTGAGCAGCTCCCAGAATTTTTAAGGAAGAAGAGTATCTCATTATGATAATTCAATTATTAGCACAGTGTATTATTTCCTATAAAATATAGTATTTAATATTTCTCAGCCGTGACAACAATTGCGATGAAGATTTCTTTATTTTGTATAACAACGAAGTGTGGGTGAATTATGCATATTGTCCAAATACAAGAATACAGGGAAACCCATTTACCAACCATATGTTAATTTATCTGTGGAAAAATCAATCCTAATCCGTGCTCAACTAGGAATGAAATAACATAAAGTTACGCTGATGGTACACATAAACAGGCGAATTGAGTAGAATCAATACCCATATATCCTCTTGCCTTCGATAAAATGAAAATAAAGCATGATTGATGTTTCCGAATACGTTGAGGTCTGAGCTTATAAAAATATTGAAGAGCACTTCACAATTTTTCTATTTCTTTTTTTATTTTACCCTATTCCGATATTTATTTGGTTCAGAGTTCACACTCTGTTTCGAGCAGAAACGAGATAAACAGAGTCCTGCAATAGTGCATTGCGCTTTAATAACGGGGGAGCCAAATACCTTAGAAATTTCTTTAGAAAACAGGCTCCTTGTATTTTCATTTCCGCATTTCTTGTTAACGTTAAAAAATGCTACACTGTCGATTTGAATTACATTCGCTAAAAAATGCTTCAATAATGTGATTAAACTAAGACCAACTAAGAAGTTTGGAGTTTCCGCAATGAAAGTCGACGCTGTTATCGTATGCACTGTAAAGTTGCACTGTTCAAGAAGCGTAGAATTTCCCATATTTCTTTCTTGTATTGTGAGGTTACACGAAAACACAAATTGTATTTTATCGAATTTACGTACCTCAACCATGAAAATCGTGGAGTATTGAATTTTTATTGTTTCTTATAAGACGTCTAATCAAAAGGCGGTAAGTACTACGTAAATCCCAATCAATATTTTCTGCTTTTGTGAATGCCAATTATTATTTTTGATTTATTTCATTCTGTGTAGGTTACACAGGTTAACATGTTGCTTTAATTTCCCTTCTCATGTTCATGATTGAATAACGCTCCCTTATTCCTGTGTTATGGATATTTCATCTCATGTTTATAACCTTGTAAATAATTTTAATAATATCTAGAGTCACTGGATCACGTGTTACACGCACTATCTTATAGATTTGAAATTTACAGTCTTAGCACCGGAGATCTTAGTACCGGAGATCTTAGTACCGGATGATCTTAGAACTAAAAAATCTTGCTGGAGTGGATTTTTGCTTGTATTATATTAATACCAGACAATTTTTTTGTGCCGGATTGAGAGTATCTTATCACCGAACCATCTTAGTTCCGGACGCTCTTCTGGTCGTTTGGAACAATCTGAAACTAAAGACCTACTGATTATATGCAGAATAGGAACTATTCTTGGCACTATCATTCCGACACCTTGGAAAATAATATTCCAGGAGACCCTCACAGATAAGTCCTTATGTAAGCTAATTGTAAAATTGTATTATATCGTAAATAAGAGTCACTATTTTAATTGTAAAGTTGAAATAAATTCCATCTATCAGGTTAACAATTTGGGATTCATTCAGAAAAGGCAATTTTTATTTATCTTTTTATTGGCGCACTATGAGGCATTTTACCAAATAGCATGTTTCATGTGAGGACGGCTAACGCAAGCTAGAGCGTTTTAGTTTCATTTTCTTTCATCTTTTTATCATAGTCTTCTCTATGGTGTGCTAGCTATTTTCTAATAAGAAAATAACTTACAGACTGAAACGAAAAACAAGGTGCTTTCAAAAAATTCATTCAACAAATGAATGATTTTTTTAATGGTTTACTTCGTATATTTTCAAATGTTTCAATGATCTTTAATATCTCTATTATGACGCAAAATATTACACATATTTTTCGAAAACTGCAAGAAGTTGAGGGAACAATAATTCGCTAAAATATCTCTACCAATTGAAAGAAGGCATCGTAACACAAATTTGGTCCGAAATTAATTTAACTGAAGGACTTACTTAGTCTTAATTTTAAAATTATCGTATGTCGTATATAGGGTGTCCGTTATAAATTCCAGGATTGCTGTACATACCATATTTTCATATTACACACACAAAAATTACAGAAAAGTAATTTCTTGTTTTCTAGGTTTCGCAAATTATAGTTGGAAGAGCGTGGAATCGCCATCCTATTAGTGGAAGGGCTGCATATACTCATGGAAGTGGAAGATCAGGAGCCTACAATCATCGCAGAAGATCGATCAATATACGACGAAATTCCTTCTTCACAGAATCCTGAATTGATAGCTCATTCCGGCAAGCTACCGGTAGAATATTTTCTGGTCAAACAATCCAGAATAGGTTACACTTTAAATTGGAGGGCAAGAAGATCCGCCAGCAATACGCGATTGAGTAATGAGCACCGGGTTGTAAGATATTGTTGGGCTCATGAATATGAGAACTGGAACGCGCACAGATGGAGATCACTGATGAGTTCAGATTTCATATGTATCAGTCTGATAGGCGAATGTTGGTGTGAAGAGAGAAGCAGAACTGGGTCAACGGTATAATGATGTCAACAGCTCGGTGGCGGCTCAATGTGCGTTTGAGGAGGCATTTGTTTTATTTGGCGCTAAGATTTTATTATCCTCATTAACGCAACCATGACAGCCGTAGCTTTACGTGATTTGATCGAAGAACACCTAATTGTTTCCTTTGCGGCAGTCAGTAGTGATAGTTTCACGTTAATCGACAATAATGCTCGTCCACACCGGATAGGAATTACCAACTCGTAGAAATGCATGTCATGAACCCAATGAATTGGCCCGCTGTCTTTCCAGACCAAAATTGTATTAAACATCAATTACACCGCTTATCTAACCCACCTCAGACATTACAACAGCACGCCAATGCTTTGACGGACATTTAGCAATACATTCGTCAAGCTTTCACTTAGTACCTAATTGACACAATATCGAATAAAGTAAGAGCACTACGCAGAGTAGAAGAGGCTTCACCCGATAGTAAATCGTGCTTTTAAGGAGTTTCTGATGGAGGGTTCTTTTTTAAGCCCGCAAAATATTCATTTTATTCATTTCTCTACTCTGTTATCGCTCTAAAGCAGTCTTGCTCAATGTTGCCATTTCAGGCAGGTTAACCATATATTGACACCTAACTTAATACATCAGTACATATATCGGGTGTTTTTTTAGAGTGATAGAACTTTAAATTGAAATAAACACATTCAAATTAGGATTGACGCCAAATTACACTTATGTTTTGAAAATAATTTCCGGCATATGCCCACCACGACTAGCTCTGAGGAACCGCATTCGACGAGACCCATTTTTGACCAATTTTTCGAGTAATTCAGGCCTTATTTCATCAATACCACGAGTTATGTTGGCTTCCATAGCGACTATTGTTTCTGGTTTATCAGCATAACGATTTAGCCACGTCATGTATTATGGACCGGAACCAGGAATGGTTCCCGTCCTACCAGAAACAGCGCAGCTCCAGCAAATGCCAGCTGATCTGCGTCTTCGTTAGCCAAATAGTTTGAGTGGTTTGGTATCCAAACAAGAGTGATTCTGTTGTACATACCGAGCCTTATTAAAGCCGTGCGGCAACTCCAGAGTGTTTTCAAAGTGCAACAGCTGGATTCCAGAGCTTTTAGTACTGACTAACTATCAGTAAATATTTTGATTTTGCCGTGCTGGATTTGCCGTTTTATCAGCAGATCTGCCGCGGTCTCAAAGGCAAATAGTTCTGCCTGGAATATAGTTACATTTTGACCGAGACTCAAGGAGATGTTGATTCTAGGTTTGCTCACATAGACTCCCGCTCCTGTTCCGTTTGTCGTTTGCGAGCCATCTGTGAACAAGCCAAGGTCGGTCCTCAATAGAACCAATAGAACAGCATGCTGGGTCCATTCATCCCGGCTGGGGACGATTACATTGAAGTGCCGTTTTTGACTCGTGACTTCGGACATTAGATCCGAGGGCATTAATAGGGTGCTGTTCGTAAAAAGATCGTCCAGCAGTCCTGGGCTTCCCATCACTATTGCCTCTGGCCTGTCGATCGCCAGATGATATAGTTTATAAGTGGTCCGTTCCGCCTGCCTCTGAACGAGTAGGTGCACGGGTGGTAGATTCAGTCGGACCTCCAAGGCTGCCGTGGATGTAGTGCGGAACGCACCTGTAATTGTAAGGCAAGCCTGTCTCTGTAGTCGGGTGAGATTATGTTGGCCAATCGTTTGTTGGCCTTTCCTCCACCACGCTACAGCGCCATACATTATCTGTGGTCTGATTATCATAGTGTATATTCAATTCATCTGCCTGGGCTTTAAACCTCAGGTTTTACAGCAGATTCGCCTGCAGGTCCACAATTCCATTCTGGCTTTATGACACACTTGGTCTTGGTGTGCATTCCAACTGAGAATTTTGTCCAGGACTATTCCCAGATATTTTGCCTCATAAGAGAACTGTATTGTTTCACCATGGATTGTCGGCGGTTCGAAGCCATCCAACTTCCATTTCTTTGGGAATGATATCATAACTACCTTCTGTTCATTTGTCGATAGTGTTCAGTATCTCTTAAAGGACGGCCACTATCGTCACCTCCGATTTACTTTTCACTATGATTGCCACGTCATCAGCAATTACTTGAACGTCTACTCCCGATAGCGAAATAATCGCTAGCAGGTCATCAATGAGAAGGATCCACAGTAAGGGTGAGAGAATACCTCCCTGCGAACAACCTTGAACCGAAGACTTTATCCTGGTATGAGGTCATTATTATTCTGCCGCATAGCATTGTCTGTATCCATCTACAAATTAGCGGCTCGATTCCTCTCGCAGAGATAGCTTCAGCGAGAAAAGCCGTTAGCGTATTTTTAAAAGCACCTTCAATGTATAGAAACGCTGTTAGTGCTATCTCTAGATTATCGAGAGATTGGTTTAATTTTCCAACCAAATTGTGTAATGCAAGTTCTGCCGATTTTCCAGCCTGGTAGGCGTATTGATGAGGGATATGGGGACTGTCAATAAGCACCTTGATATGGACAGCAATCACCTTTTCCAGACTCTTCAATAAGAACGATGTCAAACTTATTGGTCTGAACGCTATCATTAATAAGGACTATGAGCTATGGTAATAGAAAATTCTACAAATCAAAACAGTTAACATACATCTATATAACAATTCTATACTCAAACAAACCCGATGAGGTTTTATTGATGACATGCGCACGTTTCAAACTTGTTGGTTCTAGTCAGTGCAATCCAAATCCAGCGACTACGAATCTGGCTGTGTTCGCTATACATAGAAATACTAAGGTATTAATCATACATTAGCGCCATCTAGAACATACAAATATACATACACTGTTAAAAATTTCCATAGTAATTTTACTAAACATGTGTAGGAAGTTTTTACGCACCACAATTTTGGAATTATAGTACTCAGTGTTGTAATTTTACTACACAAATTTCTAATGTGTATAGTAATTTTACAAACGTTGAGATTTAATTCTACAACACAGAAATGTAAAATTACAATAACTATCTGACAAATACAAAAAATTTCTAAAATTACAATTTGTTTAGTATTGTGGCTATTACAAATTGTAATATTACAACAAATGCGTGTTTAAATTGCAATACAATGCAGGAGTTTGTAATTTTACTATGCAATTGCTTAGTAAAAAAAATAGTAAATTTACAAACATTTTTAACAGTGTACAAGACATATCTTTCGAGCTTATTCAAGTACAGAAATGTATTCCCTATATTTTCACAAAAGCAGAAAAAACCTTTCTTATGCTCACGTCAGACCATAATATGTCGTTATGCTCATAATTAGCACATATTCATATTCAAATGAATTGATTCGGCTGATAGGTACCAAATATCATCAATAAGGAAGGAGTATGAGCTATGGTAATAGCGAATTCTCCAGATCGAGACAGTGTAACACACATCTGTATAGCAATTATTTACTCAAACAAACGCGATAAAGATAATTGCAGACAAGCGCATGTTTTGAAATTGTTGGTTCTCGTCCGTGCAATTCAAAGCCAGCGACTACAAATCTGGCAAGTACCAATATTCGCCATACACGGAAGGACTAAGGTATTAATCATACATTAGAATTTACACTACATATTGATTCGAAGAAACATCAAATATACGTTGCCAAATTATTTAATTGATGAGATATAAGCCACAAATATTAGGGTCTACACAGAAACATGGAGCTTTGATGTATCGGCTATTTTATCTCCACCTCTACACAGTATAAGAGAAGACCAATATGTGGAATTGTTCAAAAACTTCAAACAAAGATTTCTAGTGGGAGAGATTGGAACGCAAAGCATAATCACTGGAAATCAAGACTAATAACCCTCAAAGGACGCAATTTGATGAAGGTTATAACAACCAAAAATCCACATATGGTGTCACCTGCTTACTGGCCGACTGATATCAATAAGATGCCAAACATATTGGACTTTTTCGTCAAAAACGGTATTAGAAATTACTATTCGCAAAGATAATCGACTCCAAATCAATCATAGGATCAAACACCGATTTTAATAACCCTCAATACAGCCGCTAAAAACCAGAACAAATAAACTACACTTACAACAAGCAGGACAACCTGGACTCTCTTTCAGGGAATACTAAGTGAAAACATAAGTTTGGATATTAAACTGAAGGATGCTGCAGACTTGGACGTAGCTTCAAAGCATATAACCGATATGATTCAGAACGCAGCCTGGGAAAGCACACTATATCAACCAAAAGACAATCATACAGAGGAGATAATACCATTATAAATTCGTGAACTGATAGCTGCGAAAAGACAAGCTAGAGGCAGGTGGCAGAGAACATAGAACAACAGAGAACAATCGCTTGGGTAGAGCACTGTATAAAATACTACAAGAAAATTACAACTCACAATTCCAACACCACATTGAAAATAAAGACAACAACGATTATCATAATATCTGGAAGCCTACAAAAAAATACAAGACCTGTACAACGAAAACCTCCGATCAAACAAACAAATGGAGAATGAATCAAATCTGATGAGGAGGAATCTTATTTGCAACATATTTGTCAGAAATACTCATCCCAGATAATCCCTACCCAGATGAGAACGATAGTGATATTGATTCTTAGATAGTGCTTGTCAGATGTCTCTTCCCATAAAACCTTTCAAACCCAAAGAAGTTTTTCACGAGATCAAAAAGCTAAAAATAAAAAGCACCCGGTTTTGGTCTGATAACAGGAGAGATTTTTAAAAAAACTGCCACAGAAAGCTATAATATTACTCAATACGATATACAAGTGAACAATGATATTCTCTTATTTTCCCACCATCTGGAAATATGCAGAAATTAGCATGATACCGAAACCAATCAAACCTGAACACAATGTAAGATCCTATAGGGCAATAAGCCTACAACCAATTTTTTTCAGCAACACATCGAATACACCGTGTAGTAAATACCATTTCAACAAGACTCGAAGAAAAAAAAACTGCTGTATTTTTGGACTCATCTCAAGTTTTTGACAATGTTTGGCATAGTGGATTACTCTTCAAATTAAAGAAGCTTCTTCCACAACCCTACTATTTGATTCTGAAATCCTACCTATCCACTAGATACGTTGCTGTAAAATATGCCGATGCTCTATCTACCTCAATTGAAGTTAAAGCAGGGGTTCTACAGGGAAGTATATTGGGTCCACTGCTTTATCTGATTTATTCAACCGACATTCCAGAAAAGCAGAACACACTAGCCACTTTTGCAGACGACATAGCGATTATGGCATCCAAAAACCTTCAGGAATATATCAATGAACTGAAAATGGTGCCTTACTATCAACGAAACAAAATCCGCACAAGTTACATTCACCAACAAAAGTGATATATGTATGCTTGTTAAATTATATGATGAAAAATTCCAGTTAAAACAGAAGCAAAATACCTGGGTATTCACTTGGACCAACGCCTCACTTGGAAACAACACATTCAAGCTTAAAAGACACAAATAACCATCGAAATTAGGCAAATGTGTTGGCAAATGGGCAGAAACTATCTCTCCAAAATAAGTTATTGATCTATAAAGCCACTATAAAACCAATATGGACATACGGTATTCAATTCTGAGGCTGTGCTAAGACTTCCAATATTCAAATTATTCAGCGACTTCAATAAAAAATACTACGTTCATTAACAAATGCACTTTGGTATGTTTCTAATTTGACAATTCATAATGATTTGAAGATCTCCTTCATTAATAATAATAACAATAATGATAATTTTGTTGGATCCTTTCAGACATTTTATATGTATAGGACAAGTGGGATATAAGTTAAAGACATAAGAAACAAAAGAAAAAAATCTTAATAAGCCCCCAAATAACCCCTTTGTATGAACCGAAAAATCATCCTATTATTTTTTCGAGATACTCATTATTCCTATAAAAGCACCTTTCTCATAACATCTTCTTAAAGATAAAAAACTCCAAATCTCTCAGTTTCTCAGGAAGATGGTTAAAGAATTTTATTCCACTAAACATAGGTGAATGCTCGAATTTGGTGGTTCTGTGAATTGGTACTGAAATAGTTCCCTTCTGTCTTGTATCATATTCATGATACTGGAAGCACTTTCTGAGAAAGTGAACATTTTTCCGAGTGTACAGCAAGCAATTCAATATATAAATACAAGGAAAACACAAAATTTCATTTTCTATAAATAACGGTTTTAGACCGAAAATCAAACGCATTATTCTCTTTTGGACGACAAAAACTGCACCACTGCTCGATGATACTTCCCTCAGAATAGTATTTTAATTCATGTGTAAATATGGAAAGGAATAGTAAATTCGGAAATATGGAAAGGAATAGTGATTTCAATGGTAATACATTTTTGAGACGTTTCACATCGAAAAACGCACTACTTAACCACCCACAAACAAAACCAAAATGACTGTGCCAACTCAAATTTATATCCACATGTAAATCCAAAAACCTCACGCAGTCAGAAGATTTCAAGTCTCCACTATGAAGACCGAGATCAACCCGTCGACAGAGTCACGGGTTTGAAAATGCACTCGATCAGTTTTATTCATATTTAAAATAAGGGAATTTTAATAGCACCAATATGTAGAGCACCTGACAAGTATCTCACATCTTGTTTTGAGTTCCCCCGAACTGGATGCTGTTACTATAGATGACGTGTTTTCAGCAATTAATATGACGCCAATATCATATGAAATGAATTAATTCGGATAATCTGTACCAAAAATCATTAATAAGGAGTATAAGTCATGGTAATAGAAAGTTCTAGAAATCGAGACAGTATAACATACATCTGAAAAACAATTCCATATTCAAACAAACTCGAAAAGGTTCTGTTGATCACAGAGGCAAATTGCAGACATGCGTACGTTTCAAACTGATTGGTTTTCTTCAGTGCAAGGTATGCTAGTGACTCCAAATCTGTCAAGTATCTATATTCGCTATACACAATTGAGTTGCATTCAATTTGAACGTTGAATTGAGAACTGGCTGAACAGCTCAGTTTATGGCCGTGAGTTGATGAATCTCGATTATTACAATGTGTTTAGAGGTGATCGGGAATCGAGTGCTAGTCAAAAGTTAGAAGAAGGCGGAGTTCTAATCGCTGTGCGGGATGAGTTGAGCCCAATACCCTTAGCTCATTACTAAACTGATGCCGGAGGTCTATGGGAACCGTTAATTGTGGACAATACTCGTGTGCTCGTGTATTGTGTTTATTTGCCGCCAAATGACGTGTCAGCATACAACGCATTCTCCTCTTGGCTGTAGAACCTGTCCTTCAAGATAATGCATTTAACGTTGATCTGCGGCGACTTCAACTGTTCGAGTAAGCGAGCTACGGTGTTCAGGAATAAATTTAAAATTATAATCGATGCCCACATACCTCAACAAAAAAGCACAAACAATCTCCATTTTATTATTCTAAGAAAACAGTACAATTTATATCAAAGAAAAATGGATATCATAAAGAGTCGAAAATGTTTAAAAATCCTAATGATTATAACTTATTTAGGGAACCAAGGATCCGATCCAAAATGCTTATTGAATGTGATTACAGATAATTCATTAGATCTTATGGAAAAGGCATGCGATCGAATCCCAAACCGGTCTGGAAATTCGTGTCATTGGATAAAATAGGAACGAATCGTCTTCCGTCGGATGTGCATTTGGATGATCGGACTGCGGTTGGTGGAGGTGAAATTTGCCGGCTTTTTGCTGCACATTTTGAATCTGTATTCGAACCAGAAAGATTCTCAATTAATCATGACTCACTCAGTGGTGTTGGTGTCAGTGTACTAGTTCTATTTACTTATCTAGGAGCGAGATACTGGAAGGCCTTCGAAGCTTGACCTTAAAGACAGGTTGTGGCCTTGATCGTATACAGGCAATTTTTTTGGTGAGGTCTGAGTCGATCCTAGTTGAGCCTTTTTATATCATATTCAATCGATCTCTGTTAGAGAGCACATCTTTGTCAAAGAAGCTTCAGTAGTACCAATCTTCAAAAACGGTCAAAAGTCGAATATAAAAAATTACAGGCCTATTAGTAAATTATCTTTGATGTCGAAATTGTTCAAAAAACTTGTACATAAGTATATTTTGTCTCTTGTAACCCAAACTATAATACCGGAACTGCACAGTTTCTTTCGTGGAAAATCTGTGGAGACTAATTTATCATTGTTCACAGAGTATAAACATGACACACTTGACTCGCAGTCGCAGGTGAATGCGGTCTACTCTGGCATATGTAAGGCATTTAATAAAAAAAGCCATAATTAACAACTGAATAGACTATCAGAGGTTTGAGTCATATCTCAAGAATTGATCCCAGTTTGTGTCGGTTCATGGCTTCAAGTCGATCAAGTACACTTCCAGGTATGGTGTCCCGCAGGGATCTCATTTGGATACGCTTCTTTTTTTGATATATATCAACTCGATCAAAAAGTGGTTCAAATTTGCAAAGTTCTTGTTGTTTGCTGATGATCTCAAGATATATATTCGTGTTAACACGCTGGAGGATTGTCAGTTGCTCCAATCCGACTTAGGCAGATTTTCTGAATTCTGCCTCAGTAATGGCCTGTTTTTGAAAAATGTGAAATGTTCGCATATAACGTTTACCCTCAGGAAAATCCCTATCGTCTTTACTTACCATCTAGGTAATGAGATTCTATCAACATAAGAGCAAGAAGAGGACCTTGGCATAATTTTGGACTCCAAGCTTTCTATGGGTCAGCATGTTGTCCCTATATCAGCGGCTGCGTCGCGCATGTTAGGTTTTGTAATAAGACGGACACAACATTTGAAAAATCTCAAAAATATTTCACCATTATATTATGCTTTTGTACCGTCCAAGCTCACCTTCTCAAGTGCCCCTACTACAAAAAATATGTAAATCCGATAGAATCGATACAAAATAGATTTTTGCGACAAATGTGTTCGAGGTTTCTCTTTGAGGCACTTGCTAGAGATATATTTTCTGTGATGCCTGTGGACTATAGGATGGTTGTCTCGGATGTTCTGTTTCTGCTAAAAATTCTACAGGGTTTTATCCAGTGTCCTAAATTGTTGTCTAAGATAAAAATTTCATATTCCGTTCAAGCGAACGAATTGCTCATTGAATTCTTTACTGGCCACAGTCAGGAGACACGCTAATAATTGAAATAGAAAGGCCTTTTACTTGATAGAAGAAATATAACAAAATTTGAATATTAAAACAAATTGAAATATGTTTATCTTCTACAATTTTAATTCCAAAAAAATTTTCTATTCAAAAAACTTTTAGAATTAAATTAATGTCTGAAACAAGCACCGCTTACATTTAATAGACGTATATAATCAAAACTCAATATATAATGTCAAATGGAATAAATAAACCAACAGATATACGAAAGTCATTAAAATTAATAAATAAATATTTAAAGGAGACAAAATTTTGTTTCTGGTCTTACCTTTAAGAACACCAATTGCCTTTTAAAAACATGAACACACTTAAAGGACTTCCCAAAGAATATAATTCATTTGAAATATTTAATATATTTAAATATTCGAATAAGTTAATTCATGCTCTCAAAGCATGTACTATATCTTCAAAAAAAAAATATAATTCTAAGCAATTCCGTCTTCAGTCCTGAAATATATTCAAAATATCAAATTTTTTGAAATTAAAATTGTAGAAGATAAACATATTTTAATTTTTTTTGATATTCAAACGCTAATAATTAAGACATTTTTGCGGTGGGTCCGGTGTTGGCGAAGCGTGTTTTGAAAAACGAATTGTTTGGGAATCTTTGTTCATATTAATTATTATTATATTTTTTTTTTGTTTATTGAAATTATGTTGTATGTGATATGTTTTTTTATGGTATTTAAGATTGTTAATAGAGTTTAGATTTCAGTTCAATTGAAGTCATGTACCGTAGTTGTATTTTTTCAGTGTATTTGTGGATAACATTTATGGGTTTCATGCCGTTGTATCTCAATTGTTCCGATAAATAAATACATAAACTCAAAGAGCGTCGTACTAGAGGCGATTTAATAATAGCGTACCGTACCATAAATAATAAATTTTAAGTTGATCTGCGTCATCTGTTTGAGCTCAAGAAGAATAACCTCCGAGGACATACTCATAAACTTTCTAAGGAGCCGTTCCGAAGCAATAGACGACAAAATTTTTTGCCTAACAGAATCTTCGATCGATGAAATAATTTGGCCGGATCTGTTCTTGAATCGAGTATGTACAAAACATATTATTATAAATATCGCTTACAGGCATTGAATAAATGATATAAAGAATTGTTTTAATTAGGTTAGCAATATTCACGATAAACCTACAGTTCAATTCATAATTATTGAATGATCTCTACGAAATTCGTAAAAAACCAGGTGGACGGTTGTGTCGATGAGTGTATATGTTACGGGTAAAGTTAGATTGACGAGTAAACCTAGGTTTACCCGGGTAAACTACGGATTACCTAGGAAACGTGGGTAAAGTCCGAAATATAACAGACATTATACCTATTTCAGACTTTACCCGGGTAAACCGCGTTTCACCCATTTTCACTTGGTTAAAGTTGGGTGTAACAAGGTCAGAAAAGTTTATTTCTGAAAATTCAATCGACTAATATAGGTAAAAACAAAAAAACTGTGTTCTATCAAAGTAAAGAACACTATAATTCATTTGTTCTTGCAAGATAAGGTGCCGTGACTTTTAGAATTAAAAAATGCCACTAGCTCTACACTAACATTTGTAAAAATGGTCAGTTTTCTCGAAAACTATCATGAAAATGTTTCTGAAATCGCCCCTCCCTCCATCAACATCTGAAGCTTTCACTCTGACTGTATCTTCAACGGAACATGAAGGTAATTTTGATTCAGATGAGGTTTTCATTTTCTTTGCTTGATTTTCTAATTTTTTTTTTGCTTCCAGTCTGTTTGAAAGTATATTTTTTTGGAACGAGCAGAGTTCACACATAACTGATTTACATGGCTCATCACAATCTGCACATTTGGTCTGATTTTCTGAAGTTTCTATATTATTAGCGTTTTCTCCATTATTATTGTCGATATTTTCTTCTTAATTGTCACCTGCAGTAATATCTTCGGGCAGGTTGTCACTTTCAATTGTATAATTTTGCGGGATATCTATTTCTGAGTCACTATACATCGGCTGGTCTTTGTTTTGTTCTGTTGAGACTGATCACCCACACCAAATTCCCTGACGACTCTCTCAAACTCTTCTTCGGTTCGTAGATTTTCAATAACTTCTTTTGGAAAAGCTGATGTAGAGATAGGCCTACTTTAATATCATGCCCAAACATGGCAACATAAGGAGCTCGTTTTTTTCCATTATGGTATGCTCTGTTTTTCATTAACTGGACCAACCTCACACCTTCTGACCATCGTTTGCAGTTTTCATCATCCATCCACGTTATGAACATATTTTGTATATCTTGATTTGCTCTTTCCACGCTGCCTTGTGACTGACTGTGGCGCGGTTTGCCATGTACTATTTTGAGGCCACTCCACATGGAACATAACTCTTCAATAACACGGTTTTCAAATTCCCGGCCGTTGTCTGATTGTGGTATAGATGGAGCAGCAAAAATGTAAAATATGTCTATAAGTTTCTCAACAACCTCTCCAGTCCTTTTCAACTTCAATGCAAATTTTGTTAAGTGGTCTTGATATACCATGATGAATTTGTATTCTCCATCTGCATGGGACTGCATATCAATCAGGTCCACTTGACAACGGTTGTTCATCTCCGAAAAT
Organism: Megalocaria dilatata; assembly: GCA_034642435.1. Lineage (NCBI taxonomy): Eukaryota > Metazoa > Arthropoda > Insecta > Coleoptera > Coccinellidae > Megalocaria > Megalocaria dilatata. Next base: position 57,070,124 of record CM067854.1, on the reverse strand, counting down.
ACCATTGATTGAACCACAGGTCCTTTCTTGGCAGATTTCAGTTTCTTATGGCAACCTTCACACAAACGGATATATTATTTGATAACTTCTTGTATTATATTCTTCTATTTTTTTACATTCATTTTCCATACGATGTTTACCACCATGTCCAATGGCCAGTTGTGCATCATGCAAAATATCGAATATTTCATCGTTTGTAACGTAATACTTGATGCTGGATTCACCGGATACTACACGAGCAATAAGATGCTCAACATCTCTAACAGAACATATGTCAAACCGCTTCAAACGTCTATATTGTAGAGTGGTCTTGATTTTAGCATTTTTTGCCAACTTAACTGATTTTAACATTTATTGCTAAAATAAAAACCATTTGCACTAATCCATTGAAAATTTCATTAAAACGCTGTCTAAACGCGCATGTCTTTTCTCTTCGGTTGCCATTTTCCTAAGTGACTACACGTGGTGAGAGATGGCATGATAATAATTCCTACACCCAACTTTAACCAAGTGAAAATGGGTGGAACGCGGTTTACCCGGGTAAAGTCCGAAATAGGTATAAGTCGGTTACATTTTAGACTTTACCCACGTTTCCTAGGTATTCCGCAGGTAACCTAGGTTTACTCGTCAATCTAACTTTACCCGTAACATATATACTAAACATGAAAGATATCTAGTAACTTTTGAGTCCCTTCAATTATGGTTAATGAAACTATCTTCCCTATTTGGAAACTTTTTATGTGAAACATAAGACCTCTGCCTTTGAATGCAGTTGAAAAATACATGAAACTGTGCATTTTAAGCATATTGGATCTGCCAATTCTTTATTTATATTGTTAGAAATACCAAACGAAAATCACAAATCATTCATGAACAGAATTCGGCCGCCTATTCAGCTACAGTTTTCCGAACAGCTCGACCGAGTTAACGTAGATTTTATTTTTTTTAATGGGCTCAGCCGGCGGCTTATGCCGGATACATAAAGTTCGGAGATGTCAGAAACTTTTCACTTCCGTTCGTGTTTATTTTCAGTTTTCCAATCGATTTACCTCACAGGCCTGTACGATAGCGCCGCTGCATATATCTGTATTCGTATGACAAACAAATTCAGGAATGATAGAAGAGAATATAATTCAATTTTACCTATTTTCAAGAACTACATACCGGTACGAATTATTATCGCTCGCAACCAGAAAAGAGAATATGTTTTTTCCCCTGATACTTTGAAATCTTTTTCGACAAAGATAACAAAACGAAGGTCAGTATTAAGTATCCCTGCAGAAGGAAAAATACTAATAGGAGGATAACCTACAGTGTTTGATAATTTCTTTAATCCATGGCTTGTTCTTCTTGAATACAGGATGTCCCAATGAAAATTTGCTCCCCAAAATCTCAGAAATGAAAAATTTTCGAAGATTTTAAAAAAGCAGGTCAACTTCTGTTCGAGGGGATAAATTTCCATCATGAATGTTTTCCGAAAAAATAAACATGGAGGTGGCATCAACCCCCAACATTTTTTGAATAGGGAAGAGATGTCGAATGTTAGTTGATTTGAAAGTTATTTATATTCTGTTCACAACTCAGTTAAAATTTTCAAAATCGGTTCATTATTCAGGAAATAATGTAATATTGAACTTACCGTCAAAAGGTGATGTAGAACAGTTAAACCGCTCAAACGCAAGAACCCAAGAGTTTTGAACAATCCAAAAATAATTTTCAAGCTCTGTATTAGAGAGAAAGAATTCCAATGACGACATTGTTCCGAAAAAACCATCTGAGGATTTAACAACCCCCAACATTTTTTGAATTGGAAGGAAATATTGAATGTGGTTTAGTTGAGAAGTTTTTTTTTGTTCTCTAAACATCACAGTTGAAATTTTCAAATTTGTTTATTAATGGCAGAACAATTTGAGTTTTTTATTGTTTTTACTTTAAAAACACTCGATTTTTTATAGTTCATGATGGGAAAATGTGTGAAACGCATGGAATTCATGACAACAATGTATCCTTTTTTGTGCAGATTCTTTCTCAAATGTGTTCAAGTCTTTGGTTTCTGCATCATAATTGGGTTTAAAACTTAATTACGCGGGCAAAAATGGTCTATTTTCCATGGAAGAAAGAATAGAAATTCTCAAATGATACTATCGGAATGATGAAACTTCTAGATAAACTGCAAGGTATTTTAATAGTAATCATCCAGAAAGAAATGTAAGTCACCAATATGTTGAGCATTTAATGAATAAATTGGAAACTACTGGTTTCAGTCAGAATAAGAAACACGAAGTTGAGCATCCAGTCCGAAATGAAGCTATTGAAATATCAGTATTGGGACATAATCGGCAATCTATAAGGACATACATGAGCATCTTATTTTCCGAAATCTATCGTTCATCGAATTGTGAAAGCCCATGAATTTCACCCTTACAAGATAAGGCTGGTGCAACAGTTGAATGCAGATAATTCCAACCGTCGGACTCAGTTTTGTGAACAATTTAGTGAGTTACTTAATAATAACCCACACCGACTCTACAATACAATCTTTTCTGACGAGTGTACGTTTATGTTGAATGGGGAAGTCAGTGGACATTATTGTCGGTACGGATTAGTGATACTAATCCTCATTTATTCATGGAGACACATACGCAAATTCCCCAAAAATTAAATGTTTAAGTAGGAATATTGGGAAGCCATATTGTTGGACCAATTTTTTTTCGATGGGAATCTTGACGGAACAACTTATTTGAATTTATTAGACGACATTATTTATCCAATGATTATTGACATTCTAGAAAACGACGACAATCTATTAGAAAATAAACTCGCATTTTAGCATTTCGATATCCATGTTCGACAATTTTTGATCGAACGTTATCCAGGGCGTTGGATTGGCAGGAGGGGTCCTATAGAGTGGCCAGCAAGATCACCCGATCCATCGCCACTAGATTTTTTTGTGAGGACATTTGAAGTCCAAAGTCTATGCAAATCCACCTGAAAATCTTGAAGAACTGCGCAAAGAATCATCACGGAATGCCAATTACTGACACCAGACGTTCCGAAAATGTTAAAGAAGGATTTTAAAATAGATTATATCATTGTATGGGGGTTGGTCATTATGAACAATACATAAATAAAAAAAGTTTACATTTTTTCTGTATGTATTCTGAATGTATTGGATTTCTGTTTGAGTTACTTTTCTGAAAATGTCCAATATCAAATAGTAAAATTTGAAAATTTCAACTAGGATGTTAATAAAATAAAAAAAGCTTTTTTAATAAAACACAATCGCCATTTCTTACCTATTAAAAAAAATTGGGGGTTGTTGCTACCCTCAGGTGGTTATTCCGGAACAATGTAGTCATAGGAATTCTTTCTCCCTAATACAGAACGTGAAAATTATTTTTAGATTATTCAAAACTCTTAGGTTCTTGAGTTTCGGCGGTTTAACTGTCTGCAACATCACCTTTTAACGGTAAGTTCAAATTACATTATTTCGTGAATAGTGAACCGATTGTGAAAATTTCAACTATGTTGTACACAGAACATAAATAACTTTGAAACTAATCAATACTCGACATCTCTTCCCTATTCAAAAAATGTTGGGGGTTGATGTCACCTTCATGGGGTTGTTTTTTTCGGAACAAGCTCATGATGGAAATGATGGAAATTCGTCTCCCTCAAAACAAAAAATGACCTGCTTTTTTAAAACCTTCGAAAATTCTTCGTTTCGGAGGTCTGGGGGTCAAATTTTCATCTGTATAATCATTATCCAAGGAATTCCTGATATATTTATATAGCTTTTAGAATTCTTTCTTAGTAATTGATTGAACCTTAATCAATTAATATGCAAATTTTAGTATGAGCATACTTTGAGGGGATCATAGATATATAATAATAGACCAGAATTCGTTTATTTGAAGTCTAAATATTACATAAAACAATCTACAATTTTGAGTTGTTTCACCCAAAATTAAGGAAATTGGTGCGATGGAGATTTATCTGCAATTATGGCGAAAACGCTATCTTATTCGTAGATGAGTTGATCGATGGGGTTTTTTTCACTGCTATTCACTTTCAGTTTGATCACACAAATTTACTAACCTTAATTACAAGTGTAAATTTTATACATACTCGTAATATACTTACTTTTGGGCTTTTTTAATGGCGGTATTGTATTATCACGAGAGGGTGAACTAAGATGTTCCTTGAGATTGAATTTATGACGTAACGAATGAAAGCGATAGAGCACTTTCTTGGAATAATGCAACTTTGTTACATTATTAGGGAGAGGACTTCGTCAATCCACCATGTGGGAACGGAGAATGCGAGTGACACCGTGACTGCATGATCGAAGAGCAACGAGTAAATGCCTGGACTGTTTGGTCTAAGAGCGCGAGTTAATGAGGGTTTTAAACTGTGTGTATTGTGAGACAACTAAAAATTCTAGGTTCTGTGACTAATGTCAAAGCGACATTTGTCTAATTGCTTTTCGATTGACTAATGTCACATTGAGCTTTGGACGAAAATGACGGATTTTTAAGGTTGGGTTTAGTAAGGCGGTCGTGTTTCATCCGAAAAGTAACGTCATTGTAACATACAAAAGACCGAAGAAAGTGAAGTTGCAAGGCAACAATACCTTGTTCATTTTTGAGAAAAGTGAAAAATTATTTTATCGATTTTTTATTTTTGGTTTATTTATATTGACTGACGAAAAAGAGGTAAAACCAAAATTGCTTATGCGATTGTAATAATTTTGGTAGACATGTTTCATGCCCTCATTTGGTAAATGTTAAATCTTTGGCTTCATTAGACAAGTACCTGGAAAAACTGAAACTATAGTATTGTCTGTTATCAGTTTATTGTCGTTTGCAAGCTTTTCAACAGTTTCATTGTCTTCATCTTCATTAGTATAATCGACATTCGGAATAAGAACGCCTAGTTGAAATAATTTTAGTACTTCTGCATACAGATGGTCCTCTAAGTCATTAATATAATTATTGGCTCTATGTGTTTGTCGTGATACTATTATGGGCTTTTAATTCCTGCATTTGGTTCTCATTTAATTCTTTTGCCTCTTCAAAAAGCTGTAGAAAATGTGTCGGTCTTTTCCTTTTTAACTCGTAGGACAGTCATTGTATCACTTATGGCATCTATAGCCCTCTATAGCAATACTCTGCTTTAGACTATTGTTGTACCTGAAAAATATTAAGTTATATTAAAACTACAGTTTGGCTCTTCACGTGATATAAACGGTAATTTGAACTGCCTGGAATGCTCTGAAGTTACTAATAAAATAAATTATTCAGATCTTACGTTCATGCATTAGTATATATGAATAAAAAACAAAATATTTAGGTACCTAAAACATTACTCGAGCAGATAGGTGATATGATGAAGTCCGAACTGTGAAATGTTTGCAGTAAGCAATGCACGTCATTGGCAGTTTTGTGGTCTTGCCAAGTAGAAATCTTTTCCAGAGCGCTACAAATTTTCACTTGGTTGTCTCCTTGAAATTGTAGATGCTCATCATGTCTATCGACCCAGTGTGTCTCACAGATACTCTGTATTGTATCTTCAAGTTCTTTTTTAAAAATTTATCCCTCAGCGGATGCATTGGTAATTGCCACAACTTTTCTCATCGTGCCCGAGGTGTTGCGGCGAGAAATAACTTTGGATGACGTAGCTAATGTATTATAAACAACGTAATTGCTGTACGGGCAACGTTTGGCATATACACCTTTTTTTGACAAATCCTGTATACCATCTCTTGTATCTGAAGCCATAACCGAGCAGCTCTCAATACCACACCATGTTAAATCTATATTCAATTTGAGACAGAGATTTTCAACGATTTTCGCAAGTGCTACACCTGACTACCGAGACTCTATAACGTCTTTATGGTTATCCACTTCATCACATCTAACAGTATCATATGTATCACAGAAAGTCACAAATTTTTTCTTTATGATACCATTGTGAAAATATCTAAATGATAGGCCCATCTGTGAGATATGTGATATATCTGTTGTGTCATCGAATAAAATTCAAAAGTATTTAGATTTCTTCACTTTCTGTAATATTGTTTCCTGAATGATGTCCTTGCAAACATCAATCACCTCATTTTGCAGAGTTTTGCTGCCTTATCTTGCGTGAAATTTAGTAGTCTGTAAATGATGCTGCAATTTTGTGCTACCAGATTCTGTACAGAATTTCAAAAAGACCCTGAAATTTTCTTCATCAGCTATCACGCTGCAATTATCTGATTATTTGGCCAACAAAATACCATCGTCACGATGGTCACGTAGTGATATATTTTGATGACCACCTGATGAAGTAAAGTATAATTGACGAAACAATTGTTGTGTAAACATAAAATATTACAGGATATAAAGAATTTTGCTCTGAATCGTATCGGTTTAAACAGGTTCATACATGCTAGCCTAACTCAATAACGACATTACTATGATCATTTATTACGTACAATCTCCTGCAGGGCAATTTGCAACAACTTTCAAGAACTCTGCTTCTGACTGTAAATTTTTTTTATGTATTTGCGCTAAGCAAACGAGCGAAGCGGTATGACTGACGCACTGGTAGTAAGGGATAGAGAACTACACGAACTGACGAACTACACAAGGATCGTTCCAGGCCAGTGTGCAGGCACAGAATAGAGAAAAAAAGAGAAGAAATAATTCTCCAATCTGTGGTGCAGGGGTGCCCAGCGCGTGTTTTCCACATATGTGTTTAATCAATAAGAATATAAAAATTATCACTAGTCAACCTACACCTAGCCCAGGAGTGGTCATGACCCCCATGACCCTTCTCCCTAGATCCGCGCTTGTCTGAATGTATCATATTCTAGACCAAGCCAAATTCATAAGTAAAATCTGCTGAAGTTTGTGAAGTGTGTTGCAAAAGCAACATGTTCATGTTCATGTTACAGATATGCTCAGTCAGAGACAGATCAGATGATCTTGGTTTCCGAGGTTGATGTGATATCAATCACTATACTTTATTTGACACCCTGGTATTATTTGTTGAAACGTCTGATTTTTAAATGGTATGATTTTATGAAATTCAATATGATTCAATCACTTCCTGAATGTAGGGTTGTAATGCTGCTTCTAATAAAAATTACTCATGAGCTGATACTATATAAAATAGCTTCCTTATATAACTTTCACAATATGGTTATGACACTCTCTATCGAATTATAGTTTACGTGTTCCATCACGTCACCTTCTTAGAATTGGCCGACCAACATCTATTCCCAGATACAGTCTGGACTCATCACTAAATATCACGTGATTAGTTTCCCGGTCGCACTAAATTCTCTTCCTACACCAGAATAGAACTGTTGATAATATTTCATTATATCAAAATATCGATATTATAATTATTCAGAAATATCGATATTTTTTACTGATACTTTTTTGAGCTATATATCGATACTTCGATATTAAAATATAGATATCGACGGTCGATATTTGAAAAAAAATTAAAAAAAAAAAACAGATTAGCAAATTAGTTTTGTTGATCTATGGATCTCTTCCTCTACTTATTCTGTGATATGTGAATGATCTATGGGCTGTAATCAACAACGAGGGAAGTTAAAAAGGGTAGATATGAATTTCATAACATCATAACAGAAAAGCACGTATTTATTCATATTAATTTATTTGAAATCTAGTTACGTTGAAATAGTGAAGTGCCAAAATATGTTGTCTTCGAAAAATTCTTCTATTCTTTGGACGTATTTTGAAAAAATTAGATACAAAAACTCTTCTTGCAACTTATGCGGGCAAAATTACAGAAGCAGTGGAAAAACAACTAATTTAGCAAGCCACTTAAAAAGGAAGCACCATCATGCATATGCCAGGCTATCATTAAAAACAAGGTCAAGTATTAAGAGAGCTATCCACTAATAATGCAGAAGAAAACTATCATATGTCAGTAGCACCGCTACCATTATCAAAATCAAATACTGGCCTCACTGATAGCAATATCTTCTGTGATAAGAAAGAGGATGTAGTTAATCAGGTAACTTTTTTTGTTTGCAATATTTTTTGGTATACATTTATTAATCAAAATTCACAATTATTTTCTCTAAACTATAAATATTTATATTTCAGATTAACCACCAAGAGGAGGATCAAGAAAGTTCAGATGCTGTTTCTGTCTTTTTCAAAATCACCGAAATTAAGGCAACAAACTGTTTCGCAATTGTTTGGAAAAAGTGCAAGTTATGATGGTAATATATTTTTATTTTTCATTGTAAATGTCAATTTTATATTTGACTTTAGTTATTAATATTTGTTTCAATTTTAGTTGGTGGAGAGCGCGATATTGCAATCACCCAAAGTTTAATCTACAGGATCATTAAAGATAATTTATCTCTTTCTTGTGTTGGAAAAAAAAATTAAAATAATTCTTTCGTACAGCTTGTCTTCTATATGAATTATCATTCAGATTTAAGGTGAAGAAGTTAGATCTCTGTATAGTTTCAATTCCCTCAAATTGTATGATATGCTTTTGAAATTTAGAACTAATTTCAAACAATTATTCGTTTTTAGATAACTGATTTAAGAGAACAAAGATACAGTATTAGAAAAGCTATACTAATAAATCATTTACAAGAAACAAGGTACCTTACCATGAGTAGTGACATATTTACAATAACAAACTCCACAAGATGTTTTCTAATGATCACATTTCAATTCCTGAATGTTGCTAATGAAATCTTAACAGCTGTTGTCTTGCTGCTCATTACATTACAGAGATAAAAAATACTTTTGTATATTATATCTATTATTAATTTTTCAATTTATTGCTTTTCAGGGACATACAGGATAATACATTAGAGACTGCTTTAAAAACATAGCGAGTGAATTTTCTATTGACAAATCAAAAATTGTAAATTTCTCAGCCGACAATGTTAGCAACATGGTGGCTGCTGTCAACTTATTTTTGGGATCAAAGAAGAGGATTCCTTGTGTTGCGCACACCATAAATTTAATCATAGCTGCAGTTTCAAAAAACAACAAACATTTTTCAAACTTGGCTGATCGCATTAAATGTATTGTGACGTATTTTAAACACTCAGCTAGTGCTTCAGATCAATTACGATCTGAACAATAAGCAGAAGGAAATAAAGAAGGCCAAATATTGATGCTCATTTAAGCAGTTAGTACTCGTTGAAACTCTTTTTTGGATATCATGGAAATATTCCTGGAATTATCTTCAATAGTCGCAATGGTATTAGCATCAACAACCAGGAATATTATAACTGATATGGTAGCTACTTTGCAATTAACTATTTTGCGCGATTTAGTTGCGCTCCTTGGTCCATTTAAAATAGTAACGGAAGACGCGAGTGCCGAGAACTATGTCACAATTAGTTAAGTTATACCATTAACCAATTTATTAAAACAAGAAATCGAACAAACTCGAACATCAACGGCTATTGTAGTGTCAGTACAAAAAGATTTGTTGAAAGGTATTGATACTAGATTAGTGCCTTTACAGAAAAACCTTTTTGTGGCCAAAGCAACTATCTTAGATCCTTGTTTCAAAAAGTTTAATTTCATGTCATCATTAGCTGCTGCTAATGCAATATCAGATCTATCGAAAAAAATAATTGCAGAGCACAAAATAAGAGGAAATCGTTCACCTACTGCAGCTGCTTCTCCAGTTAGAGAAAAGAAAACGACTTCATTATTATGGGACAGCCATGAAGATATGCTCTTGAAAAATAAGTCCAATGCCAATGAAGTTTATGGCAGAGGTTTTGGTACAATGCCTACTGAATTAATGCAGTATTTAGATTAGCCAAATATTTCAAGATCATCAAATGCACTGAAATTTTGGATTAATAGTAGACATTTTAATCCGGTTCTTTCAGAAATAGCTCTTCAATATTCGGGTTCTTGTAGAATATGAAGGAATCGCTTCTGAAATTATTCTTTTTGTGCCAAATAATCATAGTAGTCAAACAGTTGAGCATACAAAATAAAGAGTATTTTTAAAAACTCTTAGTAAGAAATATTGGTACGCATAATTTTATGACTATGTATTACTAGAAAATTGCTAAATAAAGCATACTTACGTTACCATAATTGTTTTTTTAAAATTAAGCAATAATTAATAAGAAATTAACATTTTCATACATTAATAATTTGAAGTGATTAATAAATATACTGAATTATAAACTGTAAATCATTTTTAAGCCTACTTACGACTATTTTTCAAAACGAAGACGATGAAATAAAATAGAAAAATAATAATAAAAATAAATGGCTTTTATTTAATATGAACATACATACAAACAAACGAACGAAGTTTAACCAAGACTACTATTACACTTAACCCATCAGTTTGATGCTGAATTTCAATTATAGTTTCAAATGAATGGCAACAAAATGGCAGCATCGAAATACAATCGAAAAAAAAATTATATATAAAAAGTAACTACAATAGTAACCAATGTGAGTAATTGAGAATTTTTGTGAATAATTGGGCAAATTAAGGGCACAGAAACAAGAAAACAGAAAGATATACAGTACTCCAAATCACCACCTGACTATTGAGTATTGCATATCGAAATATCTATATTTTTTTTGATATATGGAATTCCGATATTGATATATTTAAAAATATCGATATATCGAGAATCCGATCTTTCAAAAAATATCAACAGCCCTACACCAGAACAGACGGTCTGTGAGAGGTAGCATCCAGTGTTGACGATAATAAAAAATACTTCGCATCTAACCATCCTATCATGCTCTTCAAACCAGTGATTTTCGATAGCCTGGGTGGTGCTAAATCTGTCTCTAAGAGTTATTAGTCTCAATCGCTGATATACTGGATATTCGACATGTAACTTTACAATTCTACTTTTCTCAAAGTCAATATGCTGAAAAAACTAACATTTCGATTAATTGAAAAAAACTTGGCACAGTCAAAGATTGACAAAAATTGTTATTCAAAAATTGCTGTACACTCCTGACAATGTAATAATGAAACTAAGTCTATTTACAAATAATGATGCATAAACATGAACATGATTGTTGAGCTAGAAATATTCACATAAGAAGAAAAGCATAAACTAAAAAGGCCATCCGTGCAATTAACCATATTACCTTATGATCAGATGTAAAGTCAAGATTTTAAAATAATCATATAAACAAGGATGAATATATTCAAAGTACTACAGAAAAATATCGATATTTTAATGGTTTTATTAGGAGTATAAATAAGTTTTTGTCGCAATTTGACGCTTTATTGAGAAAAGTTGGTTATTCATTCAAAGTTTAAAGTATTGTTCGTCGCTAGCCATTACTTTTTCCCATCTTTCTAGTAATTCACGGATCTCATCGCCAAAAAATACAGGCTCTTTGGCCGCTGTCCATGCAGCGATCCACTTTTTGACTTGTAATTTGAGAAGTTCTGGTCAGCCAGGCCATATTGCGTCGATGCAAAAAGATGGTATTCGGAAGAAGCAATGTCTGGACGGTACGGAAAATGGGGTAGGACTTTCTATTTGAACGTTTCAACGCGTGACGTAATATGTATTCGTACATTATCGATAACTTGTCTGTCGGCGTAATGAGGCCCTTTTTTGCAATGCTCTGCTCCAATGCATCAATTGTAGTTATTAAACCTCCCTTGTAATTTTTCGTTCGATTATAGCAGTTCATAGTACACCACACCCAGCTGGTCACACCAAATACACAGCAAGAGCTTCTCGCCAAGAATAGTCAGCTTGACAGTTGATGATGAAGCATCCATGCGTCACCCGACATTTTGGATTATCGTAATGAATCCAGTTTTCATCGTCAGTCACAATTTGATACGAAAATCCCTTTCATTTTCGTCATTGGAGCAGTTGACAGCGTTCGACGTCTATTGGATTCAGTTCATGCGGCACCCAATTTCCTACCTTTCGGATTATTTCCATTGCTTTTTAAAGATGGCAAATGGCTGGTTGAGTGACTTCAAGTATTTTTGCAAGTTCCTCTTGCATTTGTGATGGATATTGCTTCTAATTCTCCATCCTTATACTTTGGCGCTCCGAGTCGTTCTTCGTCTTCCGAATCAAAATTGCCACTTTTTAATCAGTCAAATCACTTCTGACACGTTCGTTCAGCTAGAGCATGATCACCATAAGTACCTTTTTTCTTCACAATGAAGAAATGCATAAACAGATTTTTCGGTATAGAACTTCACATTTTCAGATAATACAGAAACTATGTTGTTCATATTTCAGCGAGATAACAGATACTGAAAATAAAGCCTAATGATGATACTCAAAAATGAAGGTGTTGCCAAATGAAACAATGGAATAATAAACTAGTAGTGACATCTGATATCAAAACCGAACGAATTTATTTCTACTCCTAATACTGAACAAATATTCACCGATTACCATAAAATCAATCAAAAAACACTTCTTTTTTGTGTTGAAAAAGAAGGATTGAAAAAATTCGTTCGTACAGCATGTCCTCGATATGAATTACCATCCAGATTTAAGGTGAATAAGTTAGATCTCTCTATAGTTTCAATTCCTACAAATTGTATGATATGCTTCTGAAATTTAGAATTATTTCAAACAATTATTCATTTTTAGGCAACTGATTTAAGAGAACAAAGATACAGCATGACAAAATCTAGATTTATAAATCGTTTACAAGAAACAAAGTACCTTATCATGAGTAGTGACATAGTTACAATAAAAAAACTCCATAAGAATTTCTAATCATCACATTTCCCTTTCTGAATGTTGCTAATGAAAGTTTCTTCAGTCTTGCTGGTCATTACATGACAAAGATAAAAATACTTTTGATTATGTCTTTTAAAATTTTTTTAGGTACATTATATCAAGTACGTCTATCATTAATTTTTAATTTATTGCTTTTCAGGGATATACAGGAGAATACCTTAAAGACTGCTTTTAAAACATAATGAGTGAATGTTCTATTGACAAATCAAAAATTGTAAACATTAAAAATTTCGATGACGTCATCACGGTCACATCAGTGACGTAATCTCTTTCGTAAAGATGTCAAAAATTAAGTAATCAGAATTGTTAATCGACATATTTCAGCATTTCCAACAAAAATTGTTTTTTTGAGAGATAATCTTCGAATCCTGTTCAGGTGAAAGAGAAATTTTCTAGTTGGACGGGTGTCTATACTGTTGGGTCAAAAATTCACAGTGCTGTGACCTAAAGTGGCACAAGATCGCAGTAACAAAGCCTACCCAGAACACAACTGAACTCCTAATTCGCACAAGCTGAAATAGCTTTTGAGGGATCTTCACAGAAGATCTAGGAGTATCAGGATAATAATGAAAAAATAATAGTAATTTGCTCCATACTGTATAAAGTTTTCAAATACGGTAAGTGTTGAAATATTTGAAGTTTTGAATCATTGACCTGATAGTACTAGTTACTTCAGTAATATGTAGATTCCAGATTAAATTAATATCTATTGTCCCAAGATATTCAAAATGGAATTAAATAAGAAATTACCCCGTTTTCTATTATTTGTTATTATTGAATATACAATGATTCCAGTTTCCTAGTATTTATTACATTTTCAAACTGAATAAACAAATTGTATCCCAATTATTATATATTCATTGAAGGTTTCGTTCAGCTTATGCAAAACTTCGGGAACTGGGGTGTACCAAAGGTCCATATTCTCGTTTAATAGCTTTATTACTGAAACGTGCTTGCGCTTGAATATTTCTATCTATTCCAGAATGACTTTGTGGTTATCGAATGCTGGACCAAGTGACACAAAAAAATACGGATTTATAACTCACTTTATCTGCAATGAATTATTCGAATTTTCAATCTTGTTTATGAATTCTTCGATCATGATGTTCAAATAAATCGGTAAGGTTATATAAAAAATACTGTTTTCTATTATTATCGTTTTCGGTGCATATAAATCATCTTCAGTATAGGTAAAAGTATACAAAAAACAATTTTTACAAAATAAAAAACAAGTATAGAATAATATTCATGTGGGATTGGTAAGCTTCTAATAGTGTGTAACATATCGTCAAAATTACTTAATTTTTTATTTTCATGGAAAAATTAACTTTTAGCATCTAAGTTATGTATAAAAATCAGAATTGAAGTCCGCGATTGTAAAAAACAACAACACTGATCAACATGACATCAAATCATGGGAAGACGAATTAAAAAGGAAACGTAAAAACAGAAGACTTAAAGGTGACATTTGAAATAACTCGCCAAAATCTAACAATCTGCGTCACCCTTTTGTCTTATGTTTTTACATTTTCTTTATAATTCGTCTTCCCATCATTCAATGTTAATTAGTGCTGTTGCTGTTTCGGACCGTGGACAATTTTGATTTTTATACAGAATTTAGATGTTAACAGTCAATTTTTTCATGAAAATAAAATTTTGACGGTATATTACACACTAGGACTAGAAGCTGACCCCACATGAATATTATTCTCATACTTCTATTTCATTTTATTTTTTGAAAATTGTTCCTTGTATAATTTTAGCTTTGTTTCGTATAACTTTATTGAACGAAGGAAATTAAACAAAACAGCAATAATAATAACATAAACATTTGGTAATAAAATATTTAAGCGGTTTCGAAGAGGCTTCCTTTGGCGGCGATACATAGCTTCAGACGATTCTTGAAATTTTCGGCAATGAGCCGCAGCTCTTCGGGCGTTAATCAGTCCGATTCCCGGTGCAGGGATTGTTTCAGCGACGCCAAACTTTTGTGGTGTTTACTACACGCCCTGATCTCCAACATCGACCACACGCTGTAGTCCATTGGGTTGAGATCCGGCGAGTAGGGTTCCCAATCTACAGATGTGATGAAACCCGTAAAATGGTTCTTATACCATTCTTGCGTTATTTTTGCTTTGTGAGCCGGAGCGGAGTCCTGTTGAAAGGTCCAATGCGTATCGCCGAAGTGCTGCCGGGCCACAGAAGTACTACGGCCTCGAGAATGTCGCAGCAGTAGACTTCTTGATTGATTTTGACCCCTTGATCCTTGAAAACCAAGGGGGTTTTACCGCCGGCGCAAATTCCGCCCTAGACCATGACGGATTGCGGATTTTGACGATGTTCGACGATGGCCAACGTACCAGGAGCCCCTGCGGACCAGACTTTTTCGTTTTGGTGGTTGTGGGATTGTTCTACAGTGAAAAGCTTCTCGTCTGTGAAAAGAATGCACTCCCATTGCTGACCAGCGGCGAGACGAAGGAGTTGGCGGCACCTCTGAAGTCGCACGTGCTTCTTTTCATCAGTAAGGAGTTGAACTTTTTTGTGCTTGTATGGGTTGAGGTTGAGCTGCTTTTTGGACATTTGACGAACGGATTCACAGTTGAGACCGCACTCATAGGCTATTTTCCTCATAAAGACCCTCGGATTTTGATTGACTCGCTTCTTGACAATGTTGCGATTGCTAGGCGCATTGACAGTGCATTTTCTCCCACTTCCTGGGTGACGACCATCATAGCCAAGCTCCTTGAAACGGCTAATTCCATCGGACACGGTTTGTCGAATCACATTGAGCAAACGAAGAATTTTGCATTAACGCTTATCTTGACGAAACAGCTCCAAAATTGCTTTACTTTTGTTTGACATTCTAACGCTCTGCAAAATAAAGTAATATCAAACTGAAAATTTACATATTAGTACAAGAAAGTGTAAAGAATCTAATAGAATAAAAATTATTTGGTTTCGCTAAAATACGTTTGTTCCAGAGCACAGTAAAATTTCTCCGAAGTTTTTCTTGTCACCCTGTATATTACCTTACCGATTAAATTTTCTAATTCTTATATCAGCGATACCACCATTTTATACAATGACTGTGCTTATGGCATCTCTCTTCTCACCATTTCCTCAAAAGGTTATCAGAAATCCGTTTGAAATTTCACCTGGAAGAAATTTGAAAGTGCTTATATAGGTCTGCAACAGAGAATCAGATTTTCAAGTACCGCCAATAATGTCCATCAACGAAATAGAGTATCCTGGACTTCAAAACTGTTAGTAAAGGATATAAGCGGCATCTTTATGATTATTTTGAAATGAAGTTTCATTCTTAGGTTAATTCTTAGCTTATTTCAGCTTGGATGTTTTTAAGTAAGCTGAAATGATAAGTTCAAATTACTATTATTTTTTTTAGTGAGCGGGCGTCTGTCCACCCTACCACTGCATCCGCACGGACTATTGTGGTTCACCCCTAATTTATATTTCCCCGACGAGATCCAGTTTTTGGATAAAACCAATAATCTTGTTCGGGGTACTATGTTTTACTACCAATAAAAATATATATTACACATTTTCTTGTGACTCGAGTTTAGGGAAATGAACTATCCCATCATCAGACAATATATTTTAATTGGTAGTAAAACATAGTAATTTTTACAATTTGTTTTAATTATGATAAACTACCAAATAGTAACGGCTGAAACAATTCAGTATTTGTTCGGGGTTGATTTTTTCAGTTCACAGTGGGCTATAAAAGCCTGACCAAAGACCTCGAATCTGATACGACTCACCGCTGGGCACTCTAAGACGATGTGCATGGCTAGTTCAGTGTCCTCAAGACACAGCCTGCCTTCATCGTCTTTAGCCAGACCGATTTTGTGCAAATGCGCTTTCAGCCTGCAATGACTTGTCATAATTCCGACAAATGTTCTTAGTTTGGCCCTATCCAGACTTAGCGCAGGGTCCGCCATCTTTTGGTTCGAAGCTATTCCGTGGAACACCTTCGAATGTTTCAGGCCAAGGTGGCTCAGCCAGAAAGACTCCAGTATTGACTTTATTTTGCCTGTTATCGTCCGCTTACCCACGTTATGTGGTATTCCCAGGAATGCTTCCGGTTATACATACCGAGCCTGTTTAAAGCTGCAGTGTAAACGCAGCCGGATATAATTACTTTTGACCTCGGATTCCTCACCAGTGAGTCAAACCTAATCGTTTGAAATCTTTTCTGTCTCAAAATGGAGACGAAAATGAGAAAAATTTGAATGGATTTTAATTATACTCGTAATATTATATATCGACCTAGAATTAAAATTTTAGAGAAATATGGTATCAGTCATAATGTGCTACCATTATAATCGAGATATTAATATGAAAAGAGTAATAATGTATTATACAGGGTTATCTATTTTGTGCTTCCGAAAATAAAACACTCTTTCATTCAGAATATAGATCAAATTTTTATTTCAATATAATGCCATTATGTATGGAATACAACATCATTTAAATGTCCTCCACGTGATCTCTTACAGGACTGGATCCTTGTGAGGTAATTTTCGATGACTTGCCGGCACATTTCGTGCAATATCTTACCAATAAAATGACGGATGTTGGTTTTCAGATGAGGATTATCGGCATGAATATGATCCTCCGCATGACCACACAAAAAATACAAAGGAGATAAATCACAAGATCTTGGTGGCCAATTCACATCACCGAAACGAGAAATCACGCGTCTGTGAATTTTTCTTGCCATAAAGCTAAAAGATTTCGCTATAGCGATGAGAACTGACGGTTTGAGAGACACCTTCTTCATTTTTAAAGAAGTTTTGGACACTTTTTGTAGATGTAATGATCTCTCAGCAATTACATGAGGATTTTCATTGCCCCAGTTGGAACAGTTTTGCTTGTTTACATAGCCACCGACTAAAAAATTTGCTTCCTCGCTGGAGAAAATTTAATGCGAAAAATCGTCAATAATAATTTTGGTCAATACTTTATGTTTTCTTTGATTCTTTATTAGTTAATTACCACCACATGTGATTATATATATAAGCACCTGTGGTGATCAGCATATGAAGTGATGCAATGTTATCTAAGGCGTGTTATAAAATTTAATTCTAAATGTTTTCAAGAGATTTATTTAGATTAAATATGTAGAGGTTTCCGAGAATTAATCCAGCTCTTATCTGTACCTTATATTAAAAACATCTTCGTAATAAATTTTTTTCAATATATATTAGTTGTTATTCAATATTACAGTTCATTCACGAACTAAATTTTAACTCGATTTTCAGAATTTGAAATTTCAATATTTTATGCAGAAATATTCTTGTTCACTAAAACTACCGAGCATAATTAAAGTTGTTGACAAATACTCATTTATATTTTGTGAAATTAGCTAAAATTAACAATATTCGGAGGAAATGAGCAAAAGAGAACATAACATATACGACATTTACGTCTCATCCTGGAATCCCAAAACAAAATATCTAAGTAACTCCCAAAACACATTTTCCCCACGTCTCCTGTCAACAAACCAACTGTATCCTACTCAACTCATCCAAAATTGATAACTCCTTCTGTCTCATCTTCTTGTACTCGCACAAAAACCAAAATGGAAGTCTGCGTTCGGGGAATGGACCCATCTACCTCTTCAAGTATTCAACATGAGGCTGAAAAAGCCGGGTGTTACCTACCTGGCTAGAAATAAAGGTGCAGGTCGCGAGGCAGACGTCAGATAGCAGCTGGCGCACGTGTTGCCTGTCGGCAAATGGAAAATATGTGTAAAAGAGATCGGTGGCTTTGTTTTTCAAGGGGGCCAGGAACTGGTAATTGCACGGAGAACGTTCAATTTATAAATAAATGAGAAGTTCGGGAAATACATCAATCTCTGAGCATTTACTATACATTTGATCTAACGACTGGAAAACGATTCTTGTCCAATGAATAATTTGTGGAAAATTTTATGTGAGCAACTTTAGTGCGTTCGCGCATTAATACTTAATGAATTTCATTGATTCGTGCCAGTTAGTGGATAGTGAGGCAATGGAGTATTTAAACAAAAATAAAAAAGGGTTGCAGCATCTATAATTGCTTCCAATGAATTACCCATCTAAAACTCAATTGAGTGTTACGCTGCTTTACTGTAATTATCGATGAAAAGTCTGAATAATCCACCTACAGCCATCCATAGCTTAAATAATCAGTTATTTTTCAATTTGAATTATCTATTATTACCGTCCTTAATAAAAGATAAGTACCATTTCTTTATCATATAATAAATTACTCCATTTATTTCCCAAATATAAACACTTTAGGTTAGGCGGAACAAATTATATCATTAAGAAGTTGTCGAATGCACCCCATGACAAAAATGTAGATGTGTGATCTGCATACAAAAGCCAATTTCCGAGGAACATAAGCGTCCTTTCATAAGCAGTGGAAACGAAATTATTCTTAGTTCATTAATGGTAGTTTGCATGTAATCCAACAACGGAAATTCAACCCCCTTGGTTTAATAATAATGCTCAAGGTATCTCTGGCCAAATTTCATAAGGTGATTCTACAGGTAATTTGTAACAGAAAAGTCCTCATAAAGTATGGTCCAATCATCTTTCGTTGCGAAGTTATTCAAGATTCTACTATTTTGTATCGGAACGAAATGAAAAATTACTTTGTTTTCTATCACTTTTATTCAATGATTATATAGTCACTGGAGTTTCGTAGTATATATATATATATATATATATATATATATATATATATAAAAGTTGAGATATAATTTATTCATTCGATTTGAAACTGTACTAACACTACGAAACTCGAGTCACTGTATAATCAGTAATAATAAAAAGTGTTAGAAAACAAAGTAATTTCTCATTTAATTTCGATACAAAATAGTAGAATCTTGAATAACTTCGCAACGAAAGATGATTGGACCATCAGTTATGGGAACTTTTCTGTTACAAATTATCTGTAGAATCACCTTATGAAATTTGGCCAGAGATAACTTGGGCATTATTATTAAACCAAGGGGATTGAATTTCCATTGTTTAATTATATGCAAACTACCATTAATGAATTAAGAATAATTCCGTTTTCACTGCTTATGAAAGGACCCTTATGTTTCTCGGAAATTGGCTTTTGTATGCAGATCACACACCTACATTTTTGTCATGGGGTGCATTCGACAACTTCTTAATAATGTAATTTGTTGTAAGATTGTAATCAATTCTTATTTTTATAATTGAAGAAATAGACGATTTGATGTCATGATCCTGGAAGATTTTATTTTCTTTAGTTTAAAATATAACAAAATAACATACACAAAATAAAATAATAACATAGAAAGAAATACAAACAAATAAAAAGAAATAAATAAAAAAAATAGCTTACTAACCTGGAAGAAATCAAAAACAATGCAATTCCTTCGGGTTTCTCAATTCACATTTCTAACAACTAACTAAATAAACATGTGGCACTTTTTAGGTTAAAATCTTAGACATGGAACATAGAAGTTACAAAGTTGTTTTCCCTAAAAATAACAGTTTTATTTTTACATCCCCCCACACAAAGTATGCACCCCTCTTACATGTTTGCGTGTTCACAACTTTGTTACATGAAAATAGTTATATTAAGTTATAGAAATTTTTTTTACTATTGTAAAAGGTCCTATTCTTATTTCATCAAGTTTTTTTCTATTCCATTTTGATTTATTTTCAACTTAAACATAGTCCCCAATTTTAAAATCATAATGTTTCCTATTCTTGTCGATCAGTCTTTTATTGTATT
Organism: Megalocaria dilatata; assembly: GCA_034642435.1. Lineage (NCBI taxonomy): Eukaryota > Metazoa > Arthropoda > Insecta > Coleoptera > Coccinellidae > Megalocaria > Megalocaria dilatata. The sequence continues at coordinate 57,049,567 of CM067854.1, read as the reverse complement.
CAGGATAGCGTAAAGAATTTTTATATGCTATTTCCTTATTTTTTGATAAATTTCTCTCTTCAATAAGTTCTTATGGAGCAAGGGGATCAGTTCTGCCACAAAGTAAATATTCTGAGCTATATCCAGTTGTAGAATGGTCTGTTCTATCATATTCTTCAATACATTCATCGGCTATTTTCGTCCATGCCCTAGTTTTCTTTTCGTTTTTTATTTCATTTAATTCCAGCAAATTAACTGTTCTTATACATTCATCCATATTCTCTGTTCCTTTTTCACTACAATGTAGCTCTTAGAATGATTGAAAAATTAGGAACTCTCATCAAAAACAACAAATATAAAACTAATAAAACAATTAATCTGGAAATCATTAGTTAATGCAGACTTGTATTGTTAAGTATTATTAATAGATCATTCTATATTCCCGGAGGAGCTAGTCAAGGGAGGGCCATCGAATTTGATATACAGGATCCTGCAACATTGCGTTGCACTTCCATAGCTGCCCAACCAAACCTCTATGAAATTTCGTTCGAAAGCAGGCTCCTTGTACTTTCATTCCTGCATCGCAGGAAATTATTTTCCAGTATTTACATTCTGTCAAGAAAGTACCAGGAATTATCGATTTAAATCTGGCGGGGCAATGAGGCAGGTAAAAATTTTTTTTCCTAGGTTGGTACCACTGTCCTTAATTACTATGCCAAGCTTGAGCGGGATCTGTCAACTAGTGTGTTTGCAACAGCTGATTAAGTCAGTCGATGTCAGAGTGCGTGCCGATTTTTACTATGGGTGATTACGTTGAGCAAAGAATTTGTTCGAAGTTTTGTGTTGCAAATGAATTTTCGTGTGCCGATGCATTGAAAATGTTGCAAAAGGCCTTTGGTGATAATGCTCTATCGAAAACTCGTGCATATCAGTGGTACAGAGCCTTCAAGGACGGTCGTGAAGTGGTCGCCCATCGACGGCTTCGATCGAAGATAACGTCGATAAAATTAAGGAAAGGGTGCTGGAAAACCGTCGTACCAGCTTGAGAGAGATAGCACATGGTCTTAAGATATCCCACGAGTCCGCACGTACGATTTTGATTGATATTTTGGGCATGAGAAAGGTGGCCGCACGACTCGTACCGAAAGACCTGAATTTTCTTCAAAAACGTCATCGCGAACAGGTTGCTTCAGAAATGCTGGATCGCTGTAATTCCGATTCTACATTCATGGAACGCATTATAACAGGTGATGAGACCTGGGTCTACGAGTACGATATGCAAACAAGGCAGCAATCATCGGAATGGGTGGCAAAAAATGAGCCGAAACCGAAAAAACCACGCCAAAGCCGCTCGAAAATGAAGGTGATGCTCATTGTTTTCTTCGATATCCGTGGCGTGATGCACTACGAATTCGTTCCAGAGAGTCAGACGGTAAACAAGGAGTATTACCTAGGCGTTATGAAACGTTTGCGTGAGCGTATCCGTAAGAAGCGGCCAAATTTGTGGGCGAACAACTCATGGATTTTGCATGACGATAACGCGCCTTCTCACCGAGCTACGATTGTGACTGACTTTCTCGCCAAAAACTCAACAAACGTGCTTCAGCAACCACCGTATTCGCCGGATTTGGCTCCCTGCGACTTTTTCCTCTTCCCAAAACTGAAATTGCCCCTTCGTGGCACCCGTTTTGAGTCGATTGAAGCCATAAAACAAAATTCGGCGCGAGAGCTAAAGTCCATCCCGGAAAGCGCCTATAAAAAATGTTTCGATAATTGGAAGTGCCGTTGGCATAGATGTATTGGAGCAAATGAAGCCTATTTTGAAGGCGACCCAATAAATTTTGACGATTAAATGTAAAAATGTTGTTTTAATTGAAAATTCCCGGTACTTTCTTGACAGAGTAGTAGATGTCCCCAAAAAATTTATTAACAAATGGGTGATTTTCTAAATGGAGCACCCACTTTTTTTTCGTTTATTTCCAATGGCTTTAATATATCTATCATAACGCCAAATATTATAGATATAGGGAACAGTAGTTCGCTAAAAAACGATTTTCAAAAGCAATCGTAACACGAATTAGATCAGAAGTCAATGAAAAATTTTCCCAGTCATCATTCCTATTTAGGAATGATGGACAGGATCAATCTGTCATATAAAGGTGTCCGTTATTAATGGCCAAATATGAAGAACTTCAAAATTTTATTTCTCGATTTTTTCAAATGTTATATTCTGTTTCGTTTCACGATAATATAGAGAACTGAATTCTCACACTTTTCAGAACTGACCTTAGGGCTATTGTAATAACTCTAAATTTTATTTGAATAAAGAACTTACTAAGAGATATAAAAAATCGTTAAAACAATGAAACCTGCAGTAGAAATTATTCGGCAGAGCATTATCCCATCAATGAAAGATTTAACGGAGAATTTCTGCTGCTTTTCATTGAGCTAGTTACAAAACTTAAGAATATTTCTAAAATCATAATCCCTGAGCGTCAACATAAAAATGATAATGGTTTTCGTAATAAGAATCATATGTTTATTCAGCCAATAGGTTGTTGATTTAATAAATTCATGAAAAATATTCTTCCTTGTTTCATTCAATTATTTATTTCCAAATATTGTACTTAATAGGCTATTATCTGCTGCAATCAACCATAAAAGATATTGAACATGATAAAAGTTGTCAATAAATTTAAAACTCAGGATATTCTGAAAAACTTTGCAAAATTCTTGATTTTAAATGGTTAATTTACGATTTTTGTATATTAAACCTATCTAGAAATAATTGTTAAAGATTAATTGATCATATCGTAAGCATGGTGGTCAAAATTGTTTCAAATTAGTTGGCATATAATTAACATAAATATCTGTCGACGCGTTAATATAACTTTGCATTTAGGTTGCGGCTGTTCTGGTACCTTTCTTCATGTTCTATAAATTCTGATTATTATAAATATATAAGTTGAAATAATAATTTTCAATGTCTCTAACAGAAATGGATTTTTTGAGATATGGTAGTTATTCAGTATCAATTATTTTGTGAAGCTTGCCTTTATATTCAGAGTTGTAAATTTATTCATTTCTTCACAATCTTTTTTGAGACTCATATGAATTATAATCAGAATACATAAATTGAAACAACAACAACAGTTTGGTGGTACCATATAAATATATTTGAAGAAGGTACTCAATTTTTTTGTTTGTCATTCGAGAATAATTCGTATGTATTATTCGCCATCAGCTAATGTCAAGCAAAACCAAAGCAGGGGAAAGAAGAATTGCTACAGAAATTATAATTATGAAAAGGATTTCAGGGCAATCATAAATGTAATTCTACACAATCCGAGACTCATCTGAATGCAGCTCGTAATCTCGCAACTGTCGCGTATGTATCTGATCATACTAATATTTTTTTCTTCAGTACCCACATGCTGGTGAGTTGCAGCTGTCCGCAGGTGCAAAACGGGTTGTTGAATTTTAACCTCATCTCGAAAACAAAATTATTCGAATCTATTCCAAGGATAGCAGTTGTGGAACGGAGTGAGATCGAGATTTCTATTCTACTCACAAATATTGTGAATTTATTTTACAGAATATTTCAAAGTACATTCCAAAATTTCACCTAGTAATTTCATATATTCTTGTACGCTCGTAACAAGACACTATTATTTCATCTAAGGGTTTATGTTGTGCAAATTATGAGGCCAGAAATTCATGGTCAAATTGGATTCTGTCTGTACGGCCGACTGTTCATTTGTGATCAAATTTTGAAAAATCAGTTTTATGAATGGACACAATTGCCCCCCCCCCATCTGTTTCGAAATTAGCCCATTTGAATTTCGAATTTCATTCTTTCAAAAATTAAGAATCTGATAAAATTTTAATACAGTAGTTACCAGCTGTAGTGAATTTCTTGTGAAAATTACGCAACTATTGTTTAAAAATTATATAAAATAATTCATTCAAAATCTTCATTACTTTTCATACATTTTTTCACTTCTTTGACAGTTTATGAATACCACGCCAAAAAAAAATCAGTTCTTCCTTTAAAGAGAATCAGTATGGAGCCATTTTCGTACATTTTTGTACGAAGCGTTAATAAGTGAAAGCGTTTCTTACTGATACGATAAGATGATAATCGGACAGTGGCAAACCTGGAGAATAAGCTGCATGCGCCAGTATTTTCCAACTGAACGCCTCGATTGTATTCCTGACTTGTTATGCTGTGTGTGACAGGACATTATCATGGAGAAAAATAACTTTGTGATGCTTTTTTCAATATCGCTATCGTTTTTCACATACTGCTAATTTGAGTAGTCATTTGCTGTTGGTAGTGACCAGTGTTAATGGTATCATCAGATTTCAGCATGTCTTCTGATCCAACCAAACACAAAATACTGTCTTCTTTCCACCGCGATTCGCAATATATGTCGAGAGTTCACCCGGATTCACCTATGATTCACGACGCTTAGGATTCTCAAAATATATTCATTCTGCATCACCTGTCATGATCGCCCCCCATGGCTTACAGCTTGACGCGCTGGGGGCGCTTGTCTTGACTAGAACCCTAGTTTCATCCCGGTGAAATGGAGGGTTAAGTCTTGATGCCTAAAGTAATGCCATTCGTGTCAGTCACTGGACCCATGTGGTGGAAGATCGACCGAATGGGGCCCAAGTTTCACCATAAAGGTGGAATGGAGGGCTGAGCCGCGATGATCAACACAGTGCAAGGGAGTCCGTCGCAGCACGGGCCTCTCCCTCAAAACTAACGTACTCTACCCTATTGCAGTAAATCTCCGGATTTTTCTGTCCAACAGGCCGAGTGCGTTATGAAGCATACTGAGTTATCTCGGGAGGGTGGAGGCCCTCACTCAGGAAGTATTCGCACGATCTGGCCACCCAATTGGTGTAAGACTCGAGGGGACAGTGGTTGACAGTCCGCATGCTGGACTATTCCTTCTATCTGTTCGCAGCAACCCGTGTTCGATATATCTCGAGAAATGCTTCAGGGTTTAGCGGGACTTGACGGTTCGACCGGCCTCGAACCAGGATCGATTGCAAGACGTTTCTGGGGTTTGTGGATCTCGATAATACGGCTAGACCGTTGATGCTTGAAGCCAGGATTAACTGAAAGACTTCACAAGGGTTCGTGGGTCTTGACGTACAGGCCGGATTGACGGAGCTCGTACAAGGATCAATTGAGGCATCAATCTTGAGACCATCTTGATTCATGGGACTGCGTTCGGGTGATTGGATAAGAAACCCCTTCGGCGTGTGAGTTGCGTCCCAACTCGGGTACTAACCATGCAGAGCAGGTTGAATAGTGCTTCGCTGATTCTAGTCATACCGTTGTAGGTTTCCTAACTGAAGCCTAAACTGGAAGCTGGTGAGTTCAGCTCTTCGGAGCGGTTCTCGCCATGCGCCATGATAAGGCGTAACCCTTATAAGTCTTTCTACTTCTGGGGTGGAGACTGCTACTAGTCACTTTGGTGAAAGAGCTATACTCACATGCCAATACACTAACTGGTAGAATTCACGTGACCTGTCACGATTCGATGGAGAAGTGACTTTTTTACGTCGAACGGCATTATACAAGTGATTTTCGATTTTCTTGCTGCCCTTCATACAGTTCATCCGAAACCCATTTCACCACTTTCTGAATCTTTTCCATAGCTTTCAAACAAATGGTGATGATTTTCTGCATAACATTCCATTGTTCCTCGAGTTTTGCTGAGTTAAAGTATCATTTACATCCAATAAGTCTTTCAATTCGTTGTTTGCGAACTTTTTTGGTGGTTTCCCACACTCTTCGTTCATCATATGACAATCTTCTGAATTTCTTGAACCACTGGAAACATTTACCAAGAACATGTTCACAGTAAACTTCGTCAGGCATCTGATGCAATTCTGCAGAACTTTCAAATGATATAACAAAAAACCTATGCTGTCCGCAATTCGTGTTTCGTAGGAAAAATCCCGACATGTTTATGGTTATAGAAAAGTGTGTTGAAAAATCTTCGTCAACTATGAGTGGGAGATGATGGCGCTGCAGATCTTTAAACTGATGGCAAGCACCATCTATAAGAAAATTTTGGTTTCAAACTTCTACCCCTGCTGAATATAGAGTAATGATCAGAATATTTCTGCAGAATTTTGTGAGAATCAGAGTACAAGAAATATTTGTGAGCTTATTTCAATATGTCCCTCATATATCGATGATAATCAATTTTCATCTTGAAATTTGTATACATGTGTTATATACTACCCTTATTATTATTATTACTACACAATTAAGTTCCCCAAAATCCTTCAAATAGATGGGTACTTCAAGAAAGCTCAGATGTGTTTTAGAAACTTCTCTCTGGCCACTTGAGCCGTAGTTTATGAATGACTGAAACCTTCATACAAAAAGTTATTAGTTGTTGAGGATACTAATTCTTTTTTTGAATCTTTACAAAATACATCGCAGTTTTTCACGAGATATGCCGGTTGCATCTTATATAGCTAACTAAATCAGATTATTCTAAGGTGATTAATAAAATGCATGGAGTTTAAGGTTGACTCTAAATGAAACAGGATGCAAATAAAAGAACTAGGTAATTATATATTATATTTCACAATTTATTGAAAAACCTGACACATGCTTCGGAGTTTTTGATATTTTTCTCTTTGTATCGCCCAGAAGGTGGTCGTAAAATTATAAAACTACCGAAGCACATTTACTTTTTTTAAGGAGGCGTAATTAATTTGTTTGTCAGGTTTAATGCCGGTCATATATTGATAAATCATATTATGCCACACTACTGAATGGTAAGTAGTAAGTTTTATCAACATTTATCGACATTAGTTAATAATCACATTTGAGTTAGGTAGTGCTCTAGACGAAGTTTCAGAGTGAACCATTCATTAACTTCAAAGGATGTGACAATGACAAACAACCCATTGCTCAAAATAGCCTTCCCTTTATCAATACACGACTACAAACCTTTTTTCGTAATTGTCGCCAACTTTTGGAGGATATTTGATATTAATTGTTTAAACTCTTTTCGAATTCGTTCTTGCAATTAATAAGAAAATAATCGAATATACTTGTGACTGCAAATGTCCTTCAAAAAAAAATAACAGACTCACTTATAAGGAAACCGTTCATTCAAGCTCATCGAATGCATAAATGGGAAGAGTCCAATAATGCTGCACCTCAATTCGTTTTCTATCATATCGTTATTCTCAAGAATATCTGTGATTATTGGATCAATATTACTCTGAATAATGTCTCTATAACTGCCAGTATTCAGATTTTCATCAATAAAGAATATTAAAGCTATATGGTTTCCTATAATACTGTTACAAATTTCCATATACATAAATGTGATTTTATCAGAAAAATATAAATTGTACGACATATTGACTTTTATCATCATTTCCTCGAGAAAATATTTTTGGTATTCTCCTATCAAGATAAAATTCATTTATTATGTGTACGTATTGAATCTGTGTATGGATGATATTTGTACTTTATTCATAAACACTCCTTCATTAAAATAATATTTGTTGTGATGCCCAACATTCAGATTATTTGAAGAACAACGAAAATAAATTTGATAGTTCGTCGCTGGCAACGCCGTAAGTAATCGAATAATATTCAAACTCATTAGACCATGAGCGTGCGATTTTTTATCTCTAAATTTATAGAATTCAGAACAAAATATTTTACGTTATTCCCCATCAAAAAATTTTGATGCTTTTTCTGTAACAAACAACTTTATTTTTTATAATGTTAAACATTTTACAGCCAATCAATATTACAAAAGATTTAAAATTGGAAAAAGGCTTTAGGATATGATGTTACCTATAATGCTGAACTTATGTATATAAGTTATAAACTGATTACTTTCGATCAAAAAAAATTTCAATCAACTTTCCATATAGACCTTCTCAATAGAGAAGTAATAACTTCGACAACATTTTAACAGGCTCAGCTTGTACAGGTAAAAATATTATTAAAGGAAAAATACAAACCATTCCATGAGATACAGATCAAGATATCTAATCTAATCAGATAAAATATTTTCCAAATAATTTCCCACTGTATATTGTAACAATTAACAATTAACTTTTTATTTTACTTTAATTAGCTTTTGTTTTATCGAATTAACAAATAATCGATACTCTTTTTCGACACCTTGTATAAAATCTATTTGTATGTACTAACAAATAGATCTTCTCTATATCTTCTTTCCAGACAGGTCGTTTATTTTGTTGACTAATTTTTCACAGAACCTACATTTTCACAGTTTTTACAAACCCTATAGATAAAATAGACTGCTGGATATTTTGTATCTATTTAGAATATCTAATTAAATCTGGAAAAGAATTTCAATAAACGGAAACCCAAATTATGTGCTTCTAATTCTAGCGATGAGACTTCCTGTAGAAATCCGTACATAATTAACCAATCTCAAAATAAGGTTGAAATTTCGAATCGGCCTTTCTTGAAATTGTTTTCCTCAATTTTCTCTCCTTCGACTGGCTCTTTGGATCTATTTGAAAGATTGAATTTCTTCTTGAACTGCACTTAAACTGTCTTTAAACTCGAGTTCAAATGAATTTGTGCACTTGATGGGAAAATTCCTAGAAATTATATTGAAAATTTGAAAATTCACTTTCAACTTTACATAGGTAATTTCATGTCTGAAAAACAGTAAAATTACGTGATATGCCCGAATTTTGGATATCTTATCATCTAATTGTGAATATCCGAGTCACCCTGAACTAACTCTTACTTCTTATTCAAAATACTTATCTTAACTATCTCATAAAATACATTAATTTCATGATAACTATTTTCTTAACCAAATCCTTCAAAATTGTGATCTTCCTTCTAGAGTTTTCTACTTGATACATATGAATTCTGATTGACGGCTTCAGTATAATCATTTCATATAGAGCTTTCTACATAACAGATTTTTACATAACAGACTTTCTTCATATTACAGAACTTTAAATTCAATTGTTTTATATGCACCGATAGTTTATTCGCATTTATATTATTTTGAGAGTTTTTAGCATACAACTGGACATTATATTATAGATTAAATTAGGTCCTAATATTTTCTTCCTTTGAGATGAAATCAAACATTTCGTACCAATTTGATATTCTTCCTGATTAATCTGAAATTGTGCTATTCGAATAGCTTTCCAAAATATTTTATATTCAAAATTTTCAAGCCTCATATAAATTTGGTTCAACCTTTTGAATTTTATCTAAAGCTGATAAGAAACTTCTCTCTGTATACCAATTTTGTTCAATCTGAATGAAAATATAAAATATTTTTTTGAATTCTGCATTATGCGAACTTTTCATTAATTTTTCATTGAAAAAATTAATGAAGTTAGAAAAATTGAACATTATCTATATTGAAGTTATACTTACAATATTCAGGATATTCAGAACAAAAATAAGCTGAACAATTTTGAACTCTTTTTCGAAAAGTACATTTTTTCACCAGAACTTCGATACAGATCAAGAAAATTCAGCCACTGATTGATTAAATAAAGGGATTTTCTCACCGATTAAAATAAGAATATATTTCTAATCGATCCAAAATTGAATCAATCACCCAAAACTTTCTATACTTCAATATCCTGTATCTTTCAACAAATGAATAATTTCAGTTATTTAGTTTCGTGAATAGACCACTAACTGTGTTTTTGGAAAGATTATATGTTTGTTCCTGAATATCGTCAGTATTGATATTCATTATTGAAAATTTCATATTTTTTTGATGGGTCAATATATTGAAGTCGACTTGGCTCCATCCCAGAAGATCTTAGAAGGTGGATATTAAGATTCTTTCCAACAAATGACTTGCCGTTACAATTTTAGAGGTACCGACAAAAAAGGCTTTCAAGGACATACATTGCATTTAACTAAGTCATAGCAATTCATATTTTGAACCATCATATTATTGATATACACCTATGGAAAGGAAAGTCGGAAAACTACGAAATTCAATGTTAATAAAGACGTCCAGTGGAGCAGTGGAAGAATCAAAACCTCAGTGCGATGCGATGATGAAAAAACGACTGTTCTCTCTCAATGCTAGTGGGGAGTGAAAGCAGGCTGCAGAGTCTTTCGATCGAAGCATCACCTGCCATTGGGAGAGAACGATCATTTATTCATCATCGCATCGCGCTGAGGTTTTCATTCTTTCACTGCTCCACTGGACATCTTGATTTTTTCCAAACTTGTTTTCTTTCCGACTGTCTTTACCGTACCTGTTTATGATGGTAGGTTAATGTTGAACTATTTCAGCTGCTTCATAGTTCATTATAAGATTTATAGATCTTTTTATTACATAATTCCAAAGTATCAAAGTATCACTTCATCTTCAGATAAAAAAAACTTAAAAAGAGGTAAAGATTGTTTATGCAAATTTAGGTACAAAAAATAATAACAAGAATACAAGTGTTACTAAAAGGTTGCCACAGTGGACAGAATTGGTTACCAGATCTTGACATGTCATTCAAATATGTTGAATATTTTGGAAATGGTCTTACATTGCTGTCAGATTATTTTCGTTAGGAACTTATTTGAAAATTTCAACCGACTCCAAATGATAAGGCTTTCTGCCTTTTGATCCTACATTTAAATTTGCAAATGATCAACCTTTTTTAGGAAAAGAGTGGCCGTTTTTTGTACAGTGTTTAGCAAAGGTGGAAGCTTTCTTTTTTTTATAACATTCGTTTAATGAATTTTGGTTAGATTCATTCGTTGAATATTATCTCGAATGAATGTTGTGTCTGTCCCATGTATAAAGAAATATAAATCGACAATTTGTGAGTTATTAGTTTCAACTTGCAATAGCAAGTACATAGAATAGGCAGGAGGTTTAATATTGTTTTATCTAGGGATATTTTTTAAATTTTGCATCGGTTCATGACCTGAAAATAACGACAATTTGTCTTTTTTATTAGGTTATAGGTTCTCTGATTCCTTGCTCGTTTCATGTCTCAGTTTCCTAACATTGATGCAGGAAAATTTACTGTTCTTGTGACAATGAACATAAAAAATATTTAAATGAGTATATGCATATACAAAAAATCTACTATTTCTAAATTATATAAAATTCCCAAAATATATATAGTATAGAATAAAAAGTGTTGAACCAGAACTACAACATATTCTCTCCTTTATTTTGAGAATTTATATAATTTTTGAATAGTAAATTTTTGCTTCATATGTATATTCATGTAGATACGTTTAAATGTTCTGTTACTACATTTATATTAATACGTTTTATATTTTAAAGCATAAAAAAGTTTTTTAAGAAAATTTGCAGTGAAAACGTATACTTTTCAGCTGGTTTTTTTCTTGTGACTACTTTTTATTTCTCCGTTTCGAGAACAAGAGTGTTATATCGGGCGCTTTTTTAGAGTGATAGAACTTTAAATTGAAATTAAACATATTTAAATTAAGATTGAAGCCAATTTTTTCTTATTTGAAAGACTTTATGACATTTGTTTCAAAAATAATTTCCGGCATATGTCCACCATGACTAGCTCTGAAGAACCGCATTCGACCTGACCAATTTGGGACCACTTTCTCGAGTAATTCAGGCCTTATTTCATCAATAACACGAGTTATTTTGGCTTTCAAAGCGTCTATTGTTTTTCACGTTTATCAGCATAAACTAATGACTTGACATTACCCCAAAGAAAATAATCCAGTGGAGTTATGTCGCATGATCTTGAAGGCCAATTAATTGGACCCTTTCTCGAAATAATCTTATCGCCGAATCTTTCTTTCAATAAATCAATTGTTAGGATAGCAGCATGAGGTGTAGCACCATCTTGTTGGAACCAAAACACTTTTGAGTCGATAGCAATCAAATTTTGAAACAAATAATCATTGATCATCGATCTGTAACGAGCACCATTCACTGTAACATTAGCTCCAGCATCATTTTTAAGGAAATATGAACCTATGATGCCTCCAGCGTGTAAAGCATACCATACAGTGCATTTTTCAGGATGCCTTGGAACCTGTAGAACTTCTTGAGGATTGTTTTCACTCCAAATACGACAATTTTGCTTGTTTAAATGCCCGTTCAACCAGAAATGAGCTTCATCACTCATCACACATCATCACACAATTTTACGATAAAAAAGTGAATCAACTTCAAGCTGTTCTAGGGCCCAATCAGCAAACAAACGGCGCCTATTATGGTCAAGAGGCTTTAGTTCTTGAACCTGTTGAAGCATGTATGGGTGTAGACGAAGATCTTTACACAAAAATTTTTATGTGGTGGATGCACAGAGTCTAACTTGTGAACGTCTACGAATAGACAAATCTGGATCATCATTAACACTATGACTTACAACAGCGATATTTTCTTTTGTACGTACAGTTCGTTGTCTTGTTGTTGCATTGAGTAGAGAAAATGTTGTCCGAAATCTATCGATAGTTCGACGAATAAGCTGCTGTGATGGACGATTATGAAAACCATAAATTTCACGAAGTGCTCTATAAGTTTGGCGAATAGAACACTGATTTTGGAAATAAATTTCAACAATTTGTAAACATTGTTGCGGCGTGAGTCTTTCCATGATAATTTGTCAATGCTTACTGAACAGAAATGTCGAAACAACATGGCTTCTACCTTCTGTCAAATCACAGTTATCCCTATCGAAAGTTCTATCACTCTAAAAAACACCCCGATACTACCGAATGCGAAGGAAAATATTTTGAGCACCCTTAATTAATAAACTCGAATTGATTCGAAGTTACAGATATCATGACGAGTAATCAAATAGAGAATAAATAATAAATAAAGTTATATGAAAGTGATGCTGAAGAGTACATTATTATTTCAGTTCTTACTTACGAGAGACAATTAATATCGAGAAGTTACTCATTAAAAATTTTCATGCAGACAAACATATATATTTGACATTTCCAGTTATAATGATTTATTAATTCGACGAATATAAGGATAAATAATGTTGGAAAGGACTAATGTGAAGTCGGAAACTTTTGCACGCTTCGTCAACATTCCATTTCCCCTGAAAATTTGAAATCTGTGTATTCATTCTCAAAAAAGCTAAATATGATTAATAAAATCCCAGAATTTTATGTTCTGTCATCCCAGTCAAACAGACTTGCAATCTTAGAACTGTTGTCCTGAAAGAACGAAAAATCTCACGAAAATGAGAAAGAAATACAAGCTTGGAAGGCTCTACCCTTCCTTCGATCTACATCGTTAAATACTGGCATATATGAAAGAGTAGAAAAATATTATATGGAACAAAAATATTTTCAATACTTTTTACTAAAATAAGATAAGAAAGCATTGAAGAAATTCGCATAATTTATTTTTATACATGGGCCTCCATATCTGAATATTAACTTTAGGCTGCAAACTCTCTAAGGAAGTTTCAAGTCTCCAGCTGTTTCTGTTCGAAAGTTAGACCTTTTACGGATGACCGAACTACTCAGAAATTCTTTTGATTTCGGATTCTACGAAAGAAAGTCCAACCTAATCATTTGAGATAATTTTGGGTTCAAAATTGTACAATATCAAATATCTGGGCAAAACGATAGCACGATGTTTCCTAGAACATGCGCGCAAAAACAAAGAATTTTGATGAAAGGATATTTTTAACAGAATAAAATTATTTAAAAAATTTTCAGGATATATAAGAATCTTTTTGGTGTTAATTTGAACCTTTTTGCTACGACTGAAACTTATTGGCCCTGATCTTCAATTACCTTGTTGATCTGGTGGGGAAAATTGAGACTACCTAATCATTGAGGTAGCACAACTACGAGTAGTTTCACTTGGAAGCCTAAAAGTAGTGCAATTTCAATCTGAACTTAAATTTTTTTCTTTTGATTTACCAGTTTGGTATGCCATACATCAACAAAATTAATCTAAAATTGATATACGAACGCAGTAGAATTTTGTAATCATCAATCTTTTATAATTTTTTTGGAAAAAATTTTTTCATTAATTGCAGGTATCCTTAGAAAATGATTTATAGAATAGTGGGAAAGCCTTTCGCAACCAAAATTTCGAATTCAACCAAGTCATCCATAGACCATGATTTATTTTCATTATTTTCTCGAAATTTCCTTTGCACCGTTGATGAAATGTTTTGATGTAGTTACGTTTTTTCTACAGTTTTTATAATACCGTTTCTTATGTAGAGTAAGATTGATACTTGACCTTTCCATATTCTTCATTTGTTATAAATATAGTATTTTTTGAGAAGAGTTTCGAAGATTGAATAGCAAAACTTTGTGTAAAATTCATAATGTTCCAATACTACGAGTACATACTTTCACAATGCGAATATTCAAGAGGAGCTTGGAAATTGTTTTCCTGTTCCAAAATAAAAATAAATCATTTCTATTTCGATATTATTATATATAATGGTGGCTTTTCAAGGGCGATTTATGTAATCTCTCTTTTTCCCTCCTACACATCCATCAACAAAAGAATATCGAAGAAATAGAACGAAGAAGAGAACCCACCTATTTGTTATGGCCGTTAAAAAATACATCCGGAATGAAACTCCTTAATGGGGGATAGGTCATAACCCTCAGCTTTTAACGTAAATTGAGAACGGTTAGCTCAACGTACTGACAATAATTTCAGAGTAAATTTACAATGTAAATGTGAAATTCTAGTCTACTGCTTCCACAGGGATGGCCTGAGAAGAAATTTTTAATCGAGTTAATATGAAGATTAGCAAAGCATGTCGTTAAAATTACTTTTTATTATGTGCTTTTTTATTACAATATATTTATTATTAACAACGGTGTATTTTCAAAATAAGATAAAATAAAAACGTTCGGGATAACAGCAAAAAAATATTTAAATTACTTTCTACGAAATTCAATTGAATCGGTCTGTACTAGATAGACATCCATTTACAAATTGGGTCATTCTAATTTCCACATTTTATAATTAATATTGTTTCGCTATCTTCAGATTTTTTACATTTTCAATAACGAAAATTATTTCCAAAATACATACATTTTATACTGTTACAGGTATCGGGTGTTTTTTTTAGAGTGATAGAACTTTCCATAGGGATAACTGTGATTTGACAGAAGGTAGAAAGAAGCCATAATTGTTTTGACATTTCTGTTCAGTAAGAATTGACAAATTATCATGGAGATACTCACGCCGCAACAATGTTTACAAATTGTTGAAATATATTTTCAATCCTCAAGAAGTTCTGCAGGTTCCATTGCATCCTGAAAAATGCACTGTATGGTGTGCTTTACACGCTGGAGGCATCATCGGTTCATATTTCTTTAAAAACGATGCTGGAGCTAATGTTACAGTGAATGGTGCTCCTTACAGATCGATGATCAATGATTATTTGTTTCAAAATTTGAATGGTATCGACCCAGAAGTGTTTTTGTTCCAACAAGAGGGTGCTCCACCTCATGCTGCTACTGTAACCATTGATTTATTGAAAGAAAGATTTGGCGATAACATTATTTCGAGAAATGGTCCAATTAATTGGCCTCCAATATCATGCGACATAACTCCACTGGATTATTTTCTTTGGGGTTATGTCAAGTCATTGGTTTATGCTGATAAACCAGAAACAATAGACGCTTTCGAAGCCTACATAACTCGTGTTATTGTTGAAATAAGGCATGAATCATTCGAAAAAGTGGCCCGAAATTGGTCTGGTCGAATTCGGTTCCTCAAAGCTAGTCGTGGTGGACATATGCTGGAAATTATTTTTAAAACAAATGTCATAAAATCTTTGAAATAAAAAAAAATTGGCTTCAATTTTAATGTAAATGTGTTTTATTCAAATTCAAAGTTCTATCACTCTAAAAAACACACCCGATATATTACCCAAATGGTAATAATAAAATAAGGGCTCTACTTGGAGTAGGGGTCAATAAAAAATATTTAAAAGCGGTAACTTTTCACCACTATTTGTTCATTGAAAGAAATACAGATTTGATAAGATCTATTTAATTCCAGTGCTTCTAGCAAAGTGAGAATTGCCAAATTATGGTTAAAGTCATGTCCTGCTTCCGATAAATGGTTGGAATAAGTGTAATTATTTTTTAATTTGAGGAAACTTGTTAAATTTTCTTGAATGATGCAGCGTTCAATTTCAAGTGTCTCTACTTCTATAATATATCTATAATTGATTTATCGAATTGTTCCTGTTAGCACTTCGGTAGAAAATTAGCAGACTGTATGTGTAAATTTGATAATGATTAGAAATACACCACAAATCTCAGATGGACACTCACCCTCATCCACTGAATTCCTGGTTAGTTGGGGATCCCCTTGTCTGGAACTCTGACACCAACACCTTGTTGAACTATCGTTCTTGTAATAAGAAATTCTGAACACTTTTTGCCTTGAAAGAATTAAAAAACTCATAAGCCGGAAAAATATCGAACGTAATGTCGATCCGTGATCATTAAGATTCTGGTCGAAGAAAAAGTCTCTCGCATGCGCACAGTGTCATCTGAAAGATGAGTGGTGCATATATGCGCAATTTCAGAAATAAATTAGGGAAACTTGAATGCTGCACTAACATAGCCGCCCACAAAAACCCCTATGGGTTTTTCTAAAGAAAACAGAAAAAAAAAGTTTCCTCCTTTTAAAAAGAACACCATGTAAGTCACCAGAAAATTAAATTTAAATAATAGAAAAGAAAAATAATAACAAATATAGAAATACATTATTTTTATAAAGGAAAATAATTTGAAAATCAATTTCTCGGAAGTGGACAAAGCTTCACAACGGGTCTACGGAAAATACCATTAGCTGTTTTCACCGCAGCTACCCTATTGTGTCCATCCTCTCCCGGAAATAATTCCACAATGCGACCAACCGGCCATTTAAAAGGCGAAACGACATCGCTTTTGATCAAAACAAGGTCGTCGAGCTCAATTTCTTTGGCCGGCTCAGCCCACTTGAAACGCTGCTGAAGTGTATTAACATATTCCGCGAAGTACCTTTTCCAAAAATCTCGCTGCATTTTCTGTATAAGCTGCCATCTAGACAGTCTGTTTAATTTCAAATGAGAAACATCAACATCAGGAATTGTTGAATTCAAGGGTTCTAAAGTGAGAAAATGCCCTGGTGTGAGCGGAATTAAATCATTAGGATCTGAGCTCTGAGAACATAATGGCCTCGAATTCAGAACAGCTTCGATTTGACAAATCAAAGTTGTAAATTCTTCATAGGATAGTCGCTGATCTCCTACCACTCGTAGTAAATGAGACTTAACCATTTTTACACCCGCTTCGGCAAGGCCATTAAAATGTGCACCCGTAGGGGGATTGAAATGCCACTGGAAACTTAGAGTTCCAGAAGTTTCTTGAGCTAACTTCAAAAATTCATTTTGAGCTCCAATGAAATTCCGACCGTTATCGGAGTAGCACGCATGAATCATGCCACGTCGAGAAATGAATCGACGGAATGCCGCGATAAAACTACACGTAGAAAGCTCCTGCGTTAATTCTAAGTGAATAGCTTTGGTTGTAGTGCACACAAAAACGCATATATAAGATTTTAAATATTTTGCACCCTTTATGCGATGCATAGTTACGAAGAAAGGTCCGCAGAAATCAATAGCAACGTGAGAAAATGGCTTTAATTTAGAAATTCTGAAACTTGGAAGATCAGCCATTTCAGGTGGTTTGTAAGTATTTGGACGGGCACGAAAACATTGAAAACAATTAGAAATAACTTTTCTTATTGTTCGACGAGCTGATAGTATCCAATATTTTTGAAGAAGTAAATTATGTAACGTTTTTGAACCGGGATGTAAATATTGCTTGTGAACCGACTCTACAATCAAAATCGTTAATTTATGTGAGCTAGGCATCAAAAGAGGGTGTTTTGCGGCATATTCAATATAACTGGATTTCTTTAAGCGGCCACCCACCCTGAGAAAACCTAGAGAATCTAGAAAGAGTGAAAGTTTCCGAAAGGGTTTAGGTAAAATTTTGTTTTTGTTAATAATTTCTATGATATCAGAAAATACCGAATATTGCGTATGTTTTATTAAACACATCAACGATTCATTCAACTCATGAATTGTTAAAATGCCTGTTTGTTTAAGGGAACCGGGTTTTGAAATTTTCGAAAATCGTAAACAGTAACTTAAAATTCTTTTTATTTTTTCAAGAGAGGAAAATTTATTTAAAAGGTTATCTAAATCGTCCATTGGAATATCTACATACAAAGATATACTTTTTTCTTCGGCAGAGACTACATCATTATTAAGTTCTGAAGTTTGAGCAGAAAAATTTGGCCACTCGGTTTTTGGGCTGGATAGGAATTCCGGTCCATTCCACCACATTTCGAAACGAATCAAGTGCAATGGGTTCATTCCTCTAGATGCACAATCGGCAGCATTTAGAGATGAAGGAATATACATCCATGAATCGGGAGATACCAGTTCCTGAATATGGTGTACTCGATTGGCAACAAAAGTTTTCCAACGGCTCGGTGAAGCATTGAGCCAAGAAAGAACTACCTGTGAATCAGTCCAGCAAGTGATTTGATCGAATAAGAGTCGACTAGAAAATGTGTCAGTCACAAATTTGACCAAATCAGCCAAAAGCTTTGCAGCAGTCAGCTCAAGTTTAGGAAGAGTAATTGTTTTTAAGGGGGCAACTCTCCCTTTAGAACAGATTAGAAATACGTGAATAGAATCGCCTCTCTGTAATCTGAGGTAAATTACCGCTGCGTAACCTATGCTTGAAGCGTCACAAAATCCATGTAACTCACATCTCTCATATTGATCAAAGGTGATTCGCCTAGGGAGACGTAATCCAGAGAGTTCTGAAAGTTCACACTTCAATTGTGTCCATGAATTTTTAATGGACTCGGGAAGTTCTTCGTCCCAATCCTTTTTCAAGGACCAAATACATTGCATAATGTATTTCGCCTTTAAAAGAATGGGACACAGAAAACCCAATGGATCGAAAATCCGACCTATATCGGACAAGATGCCTCGTTTTGTGAGGTCTTTTGATATATTTTGGCACTTGTAAGAAAATATATCGAGAGAAGGGTACCACTGAAGACCTAGAACCTTCAGAAATGGTGGTTCATCCTTATCAAAGGACAAAGGAATCTGACAGTCAGAATGGTCTAAGGAAGAAAGCAATGCTGGAGAATTACTAGCCCACTTCCTCAACATAAAACCTCCGCGACCAAGCAGATCGATTAAATCCTTTTGAAGAGACAAAGCTTCAGAATCAGATGATGCACTACCCAGCACATCATCAATATAAGTTTGATCCTCTAGTATCTTACTAGCCATTGGAAAGTTTTCTCTCTCTAGGAGAGCTAGCTCACGAACGGTACGCATTGCCAAATACGGGCTACAATTGAGTCCGAAAGTAACTGTATTTAAGGTATACTCTGAAAGTGAATCGTTTGGATTAAAACGCCATAGAATTCTTTGGAAATTTCTATCAGAAGGAGATATTAAAATTTGTCTGAACATTTGCTTTATATCAGCTATGAATACCACTGCGTCTAAACGGAAAAGTAAAAGTAAAGAAACTATATCCTTTTGTAATTTTGGACCAGGAAGTAAAGTGTCATTTAAGCTCACACCTCTCGAGCCCTTTGCCGATCCATCCCAAACTACACGAAGTTTTGTGCTCACGCTCTCAGGCTTCAGAACACAATGATGGGGTAAGTAACAAAAATTATCATTGGGTATAGCTTCCGATGTGGCTAAAGACATATGTCCACTGTCAAGATATTCTTTCATGAAATCGGAATAAGAAGAATACAAAGATGGATTTTTTAATAAACGTTTTTCAAGTAAGAAAAATCTACGATAAGCTTGAGTATAAGTATCTCCTAGAAATGGTTTCGAATTTCTGAAAGGAAGCGAAACTATGAATCGACCGGTGGAATCACGAGTGGTCGTTTCTTTGAAAAAGGTCTCACACTTTTCATCTTCGACGGAGTAAAAATGCTTATCAGGAATTTGCTCTAATTCCCAGAACTTAGGAATACAGATGTCGACACGAACATCGGATTGAAGAAGAAAAGTTTTTGTTTCTGAACTTGTAGACGGATTGTTAACTTTACCCAAAAGAACCCAACCGAAAATAGTTTCAAGGGCGGTAGGCTGGCCTAATTTTCCAACGATACGTCCATTGAGTAAAATATGAGTGAAAAGCTCAGCACCAATCAGAATGTCTATTGGACTTGAGAGAAAATAATTTTCATCTGCGAGAGGTAAACCCTGTAAATGGTCCCATTGTCCCTTTTTAATAGAAAAAGCAGGTATATTAGAACATAATTTTGGAACAACAATAGCATCGAAAGAAAGTACAGGGCTGTCGGAATTTGTAGGTTTGATATCGCATGCAGTAATACCTTTTGAAGAAAATGAAGTCATTTCGTTCAAACCAAAAATAGTTGTAGAAAATTGATGTCTCTGTAACCCAAGATTACGAAAACATTTTTCGCTTATGAAATTTGATTGACTTCCTGAATCAATAAGAATGCGAACACGTTGAAATGTGCCATATCTATCACGGATATCTACCGCCGCAGTAGCCAATAATACTGTATTTTGTTCGGAAAAGGTGTTACCTGATACAGTTGAAGAATGTGGAATATTTTCTATGATAGTTGAACTATTAATATGGATCAGAGAGTGATGACGGTTATTACAAGTGCGACATTTGTACGACGAAAGACAATTATTTAGATTATGCGAATGATGTAAGCAATTCAAACACAGTTTACTTTGCTTGACGAAAGAAAAACGATCATTCGGAGATTTTGACAAGAAATCAGAGCATTTCGACAATCCATGTGAACCTTTGCAAAGGTAACACTTAACATTGGAATTATAATGAGTATTTTTTGTTTGTAATGAAAAACTATTGCTGGTCTTGGAATTATATTTATTATTACACTTCTCTTTGCTTACTGCAAATACTTTATTTTTAGAAGTAGTCAAATGTTGAACGGATTCTAGGGCCTTGCATTTAATTTCAACAAAATTATAAAGTTCCTTATATTCTGGAATTTTGCTAGAATCAGTTTGAATTTCAAAATTAGTTCGAGTCTCAATATCTAGTTTCCCTAGAAGTATATAGAAAAGTAAAAAATCCCACTGATCTGTATTGAAATTTAAAGCATTAAGAACTGCCAATGATTCGGAAAAGGTATTGAGTAGAATACGAAAATCTTTTGCAGTATTGCCTTTTAGTGAAATGAAAAAAATTGAATCTAATGCATTCGAAGCTATAAGTCTTTTATTTTGATATCTGTCAATAAGTTTTTTGAAAGCGGTGTTATAATTGTCGTTATTTATGGCGATACCATTTAGTAATTTCAAAGGCTCGTCTTTTAGGAAGGAAAATAAATATCTGAACTTTTCAACATTTGAAAGATTGGAATTATCATGAATTAATTTCTCGAACAGATCATGAAAAGTTGACCAAGTTTTTGGATCACCGTCAAAAGTGGGTATATTAAGAGGTGGGAGTTTTGCAGAAGCTTCAACACTAACCGACGACGAATTAGAAGTATCATTTTTACTCATGTTATGATAAATAGACAAACCTTCATAATAAAAGTTTTCAGTCTCCCTTCTTATTTTCTCATGTGTATCAAATTCCGCCTCATCCTCAATCAGCATTATAATTTCATTATGACATTCTGAAAACCGCTCAAATAATTTTTTAATATCATCATACCTAGCCTTTAATTGCCCTCTTTTCGACGTATCAGTTAAGCTTTGCTTTGCAATAATGTAAAATTCCGAAATTCGACTAACGTATATTTTACGTTTGCTTTCAAATCTTTTGATGTTACTCATTTTTTGTGAAATATTTTATTGAATGAATGTAAATATAAAGTGATATATGTAAAGAACCAAATTATGCGAAGAAAAGATAATATAAAGAAAGTTTATTAGAACAGAAAGGGTGTCAACGAAAACTTTGGAAGTTGTAATCGTATTTGAGTTTTAATTATTTTCCAATATGAATTGAAAGAAGAAATATGCGGAATGAAAGAATATGTTTATATCGATTGAAGTGAACCTAAGTTGAACATATGGTTTTTTTGTATGAAGCGATAAGCGTATACTGTTTGTACGGATTTATCGATTTCCTACAATCGATATGAATGAAAATTAATAATAATTTGATGGTGACCCACGTGGAAATCTCGAAATGAAAAGAAAGAAAATAAGAAATCACTAGTCATCCGGCCCGAAGGACCAAAATGTTAGCACTTCGGTAGAAAATTAGCAGACTGTATGTGTAAATTTGATAATGATTAGAAATACACCACAAATCTCAGATGGACACTCACCCTCATCCACTGAATTCCTGGTTAGTTGGGGATCCCCTTGTCTGGAACTCTGACACCAACACCTTGTTGAACTATCGTTCTTGTAATAAGAAATTCTGAACACTTTTTGCCTTGAAAGAATTAAAAAACTCATAAGCCGGAAAAATATCGAACGTAATGTCGATCCGTGATCATTAAGATTCTGGTCGAAGAAAAAGTCTCTCGCATGCGCACAGTGTCATCTGAAAGATGAGTGGTGCATATATGCGCAATTTCAGAAATAAATTAGGGAAACTTGAATGCTGCACTAACATAGCCGCCCACAAAAACCCCTATGGGTTTTTCTAAAGAAAACAGAAAAAAAAAGTTTCCTCCTTTTAAAAAGAACACCATGTAAGTCACCAGAAAATTAAATTTAAATAATAGAAAAGAAAAATAATAACAAATATAGAAATACATTATTTTTATAAAGGAAAATAATTTGAAAATCAATTTCTCGGAAGTGGACAAAGCTTCACAACGGGTCTACGGAAAATACCATTAGCTGTTTTCACCGCAGCTACCCTATTGTGTCCATCCTCTCCCGGAAATAATTCCACAATGCGACCAACCGGCCATTTAAAAGGCGAAACGACATCGCTTTTGATCAAAACAAGGTCGTCGAGCTCAATTTCTTTGGCCGGCTCAGCCCACTTGAAACGCTGCTGAAGTGTATTAACATATTCCGCGAAGTACCTTTTCCAAAAATCTCGCTGCATTTTCTGTATAAGCTGCCATCTAGACAGTCTGTTTAATTTCAAATGAGAAACATCAACATCAGGAATTGTTGAATTCAAGGGTTCTAAAGTGAGAAAATGCCCTGGTGTGAGCGGAATTAAATCATTAGGATCTGAGCTCTGAGAACATAATGGCCTCGAATTCCGAACAGCTTCGATTTGACAAATCAAAGTTGTAAATTCTTCATAGGATAGTCGCTGATCTCCTACCACTCGTAGTAAATGAGACTTAACCATTTTTACACCCGCTTCGGCAAGGCCATTAAAATGTGCACCCGTAGGGGGATTGAAATGCCACTGGAAACTTAGAGTTCCAGAAGTTTCTTGAGCTAACTTCAAAAATTCATTTTGAGCTCCAATGAAATTCCGACCGTTATCGGAGTAGCACGCATGAATCATGCCACGTCGAGAAATGAATCGACGGAATGCCGCGATAAAACTACACGTAGAAAGCTCCTGCGTTAATTCTAAGTGAATAGCTTTGGTTGTAGTGCACACAAAAACGCATATATAAGATTTTAAATATTTTGCACCCTTTATGCGATGCATAGTTACGAAGAAAGGTCCGCAGAAATCAATAGCAACGTGAGAAAATGGCTTTAATTTAGAAATTCTGAAACTTGGAAGATCAGCCATTTCAGGTGGTTTGTAAGTATTTGGACGGGCACGAAAACATTGAAAACAATTAGAAATAACTTTTCTTATTGTTCGACGAGCTGATAGTATCCAATATTTTTGAAGAAGTAAATTATGTAACGTTTTTGAACCGGGATGTAAATATTGCTTGTGAACCGACTCTACAATCAAAATCGTTAATTTATGTGAGCTAGGCATCAAAAGAGGGTGTTTTGCGGCATATTCAATATAACTGGATTTCTTTAAGCGGCCGCCCACCCTGAGAAAACCTAGAGAATCTAGAAAGAGTGAAAGTTTCCGAAAGGGTTTAGGTAAAATTTTGTTTTTGTTAATAATTTCTATGATATCAGAAAATACCGAATATTGCGTATGTTTTATTAAACACATCAACGATTCATTCAACTCATGAATTGTTAAAATGCCTGTTTGTTTAAGGGAACCGGGTTTTGAAATTTTCGAAAATCGTAAACAGTAACTTAAAATTCTTTTTATTTTTTCAAGAGAGGAAAATTTATTTAAAAGGTTATCTAAATCGTCCATTGGAATATCTACATACAAAGATATACTTTTTTCTTCGGCAGAGACTACATCATTATTAAGTTCTGAAGTTTGAGCAGAAAAATTTGGCCACTCGGTTTTTGGGCTGGATAGGAATTCCGGTCCATTCCACCACATTTCGAAACGAATCAAGTGCAATGGGTTCATTCCTCTAGATGCACAATCGGCAGCATTTAGAGATGAAGGAATATACATCCATGAATCGGGAGATACCAGTTCCTGAATATGGTGTACTCGATTGGCAA
Organism: Megalocaria dilatata; assembly: GCA_034642435.1. Taxonomy (NCBI): domain Eukaryota; kingdom Metazoa; phylum Arthropoda; class Insecta; order Coleoptera; family Coccinellidae; genus Megalocaria; species Megalocaria dilatata. The sequence continues at coordinate 57,025,030 of CM067854.1, read as the reverse complement.
CAAAAGTTTTCCAACGGCTCGGTGAAGCATTGAGCCAAGAAAGAACTACCTGTGAATCAGTCCAGCAAGTGATTTGATCGAATAAGAGTCGACTAGAAAATGTGTCAGTCACAAATTTGACCAAATCAGCCAAAAGCTTTGCAGCAGTCAGCTCAAGTTTAGGAAGAGTAATTGTTTTTAAGGGGGCAACTCTCCCTTTAGAACAGATTAGAAATACGTGAATAGAATCGCCTCTCTGTAATCTGAGGTAAATTACCGCTGCGTAACCTATGCTTGAAGCGTCACAAAATCCATGTAACTCACATCTCTCATATTGATCAAAGGTGATTCGCCTAGGGAGACGTAATCCAGAGAGTTCTGAAAGTTCACACTTCAATTGTGTCCATGAATTTTTAATGGACTCGGGAAGTTCTTCGTCCCAATCCTTTTTCAAGGACCAAATACATTGCATAATGTATTTCGCCTTTAAAAGAATGGGACACAGAAAACCCAATGGATCGAAAATCCGACCTATATCGGACAAGATGCCTCGTTTTGTGAGGTCTTTTGATATATTTTGGCACTTGTAAGAAAATATATCGAGAGAAGGGTACCACTGAAGACCTAGAACCTTCAGAAATGGTGGTTCATCCTTATCAAAGGACAAAGGAATCTGACAGTCAGAATGGTCTAAGGAAGAAAGCAATGCTGGAGAATTACTAGCCCACTTCCTCAACATAAAACCTCCGCGACCAAGCAGATCGATTAAATCCTTTTGAAGAGACAAAGCTTCAGAATCAGATGATGCACTACCCAGCACATCATCAATATAAGTTTGATCCTCTAGTATCTTACTAGCCATTGGAAAGTTTTCTCTCTCTAGGAGAGCTAGCTCACGAACGGTACGCATTGCCAAATACGGGCTACAATTGAGTCCGAAAGTAACTGTATTTAAGGTATACTCTGAAAGTGAATCGTTTGGATTAAAACGCCATAGAATTCTTTGGAAATTTCTATCAGAAGGAGATATTAAAATTTGTCTGAACATTTGCTTTATATCAGCTATGAATACCACTGCGTCTAAACGGAAAAGTAAAAGTAAAGAAACTATATCCTTTTGTAATTTTGGACCAGGAAGTAAAGTGTCATTTAAGCTCACACCTCTCGAGCCCTTTGCCGATCCATCCCAAACTACACGAAGTTTTGTGCTCACGCTCTCAGGCTTCAGAACACAATGATGGGGTAAGTAACAAAAATTATCATTGGGTATAGCTTCCGATGTGGCTAAAGACATATGTCCACTGTCAAGATATTCTTTCATGAAATCGGAATAAGAAGAATACAAAGATGGATTTTTTAATAAACGTTTTTCAAGTAAGAAAAATCTACGATAAGCTTGAGTATAAGTATCTCCTAGAAATGGTTTCGAATTTCTGAAAGGAAGCGAAACTATGAATCGACCGGTGGAATCACGAGTGGTCGTTTCTTTGAAAAAGGTCTCACACTTTTCATCTTCGACGGAGTAAAAATGCTTATCAGGAATTTGCTCTAATTCCCAGAACTTAGGAATACAGATGTCGACACGAACATCGGATTGAAGAAGAAAAGTTTTTGTTTCTGAACTTGTAGACGGATTGTTAACTTTACCCAAAAGAACCCAACCGAAAATAGTTTCAAGGGCGGTAGGCTGGCCTAATTTTCCAACGATACGTCCATTGAGTAAAATATGAGTGAAAAGCTCAGCACCAATCAGAATGTCTATTGGACTTGAGAGAAAATAATTTTCATCTGCGAGAGGTAAACCCTGTAAATGGTCCCATTGTCCCTTTTTAATAGAAAAAGCAGGTATATTAGAACATAATTTTGGAACAACAATAGCATCGAAAGAAAGTACAGGGCTGTCGGAATTTGTAGGTTTGATATCGCATGCAGTAATACCTTTTGAAGAAAATGAAGTCATTTCGTTCAAACCAAAAATAGTTGTAGAAAATTGATGTCTCTGTAACCCAAGATTACGAAAACATTTTTCGCTTATGAAATTTGATTGACTTCCTGAATCAATAAGAATGCGAACACGTTGAAATGTGCCATATCTATCACGGATATCTACCGCCGCAGTAGCCAATAATACTGTATTTTGTTCGGAAAAGGTGTTACCTGATACAGTTGAAGAATGTGGAATATTTTCTATGATAGTTGAACTATTAATATGGATCAGAGAGTGATGACGGTTATTACAAGTGCGACATTTGTACGACGAAAGACAATTATTTAGATTATGCGAATGATGTAAGCAATTCAAACACAGTTTACTTTGCTTGACGAAAGAAAAACGATCATTCGGAGATTTTGACAAGAAATCAGAGCATTTCGACAATCCATGTGAACCTTTGCAAAGGTAACACTTAACATTGGAATTATAATGAGTATTTTTTGTTTGTAATGAAAAACTATTGCTGGTCTTGGAATTATATTTATTATTACACTTCTCTTTGCTTACTGCAAATACTTTATTTTTAGAAGTAGTCAAATGTTGAACGGATTCTAGGGCCTTGCATTTAATTTCAACAAAATTATAAAGTTCCTTATATTCTGGAATTTTGCTAGAATCAGTTTGAATTTCAAAATTAGTTCGAGTCTCAATATCTAGTTTCCCTAGAAGTATATAGAAAAGTAAAAAATCCCACTGATCTGTATTGAAATTTAAAGCATTAAGAACTGCCAATGATTCGGAAAAGGTATTGAGTAGAATACGAAAATCTTTTGCAGTATTGCCTTTTAGTGAAATGAAAAAAATTGAATCTAATGCATTCGAAGCTATAAGTCTTTTATTTTGATATCTGTCAATAAGTTTTTTGAAAGCGGTGTTATAATTGTCGTTATTTATGGCGATACCATTTAGTAATTTCAAAGGCTCGTCTTTTAGGAAGGAAAATAAATATCTGAACTTTTCAACATTTGAAAGATTGGAATTATCATGAATTAATTTCTCGAACAGATCATGAAAAGTTGACCAAGTTTTTGGATCACCGTCAAAAGTGGGTATATTAAGAGGTGGGAGTTTTGCAGAAGCTTCAACACTAACCGACGACGAATTAGAAGTATCATTTTTACTCATGTTATGATAAATAGACAAACCTTCATAATAAAAGTTTTCAGTCTCCCTTCTTATTTTCTCATGTGTATCAAATTCCGCCTCATCCTCAATCAGCATTATAATTTCATTATGACATTCTGAAAACCGCTCAAATAATTTTTTAATATCATCATACCTAGCCTTTAATTGCCCTCTTTTCGACGTATCAGTTAAGCTTTGCTTTGCAATAATGTAAAATTCCGAAATTCGACTAACGTATATTTTACGTTTGCTTTCAAATCTTTTGATGTTACTCATTTTTTGTGAAATATTTTATTGAATGAATGTAAATATAAAGTGATATATGTAAAGAACCAAATTATGCGAAGAAAAGATAATATAAAGAAAGTTTATTAGAACAGAAAGGGTGTCAACGAAAACTTTGGAAGTTGTAATCGTATTTGAGTTTTAATTATTTTCCAATATGAATTGAAAGAAGAAATATGCGGAATGAAAGAATATGTTTATATCGATTGAAGTGAACCTAAGTTGAACATATGGTTTTTTTGTATGAAGCGATAAGCGTATACTGTTTGTACGGATTTATCGATTTCCTACAATCGATATGAATGAAAATTAATAATAATTTGATGGTGACCCACGTGGAAATCTCGAAATGAAAAGAAAGAAAATAAGAAATCACTAGTCATCCGGCCCGAAGGACCAAAATGTTAGCACTTCGGTAGAAAATTAGCAGACTGTATGTGTAAATTTGATAATGATTAGAAATACACCACAAATCTCAGATGGACACTCACCCTCATCCACTGAATTCCTGGTTAGTTGGGGATCCCCTTGTCTGGAACTCTGACACCAACACCTTGTTGAACTATCGTTCTTGTAATAAGAAATTCTGAACACTTTTTGCCTTGAAAGAATTAAAAAACTCATAAGCCGGAAAAATATCGAACGTAATGTCGATCCGTGATCATTAAGATTCTGGTCGAAGAAAAAGTCTCTCGCATGCGCACAGTGTCATCTGAAAGATGAGTGGTGCATATATGCGCAATTTCAGAAATAAATTAGGGAAACTTGAATGCTGCACTAACAGTTCCTAATTGTTGTTAAATTTCAAATAATTCTATAAAAGAAAATTTTGATTTATCAGAATCATTATTTCTTGAAGGTCAATTACCAATTCAATTTCTTTGAATTATGAACGCCGCGATTAATCCACGGATTTACTTACCTCTACTTTAACGCTGTCACATGCCTTGTTAAATATTCTATTGGTTTTGTTATTTTGTTGCTGCTAATTTAGTGTCGTGTGAAGTGAATTTTTCAATCATCTGATGAAAAGTAATCACAGATTTCGTGGAAAATAAACCACACCATTATTCCGAAAATTTTGAAATATGAACAATTATTCATATAAATTTTTCGGCTATTAATGAAACATTATTGAAACGCGTATTTTAATGTCAATCATGTTCAAATCAAACAGCAGAAAATTTTTCTCTTAAATATGATTGTCATGACATTCTAAAACTAAATTGGGCACTCATTTTTCTATCGATCCATGAAGCAAATTAACGATTCGTTACCAACTTTTAGAGTATTAAATTCTGGAACGAAATTTGATAGAGTAACAATTGAAATTTGTAGATTTTGAAGAAATTCCCCGATATGTTAATATACATTTTGAAATTCTTCTTTAGTAAATGATTGAAGGTTGATAATTTAATCTGCAAATTCTAGGATAAGCTATGTTCGAGGGGAATATAGACATAAAATGAAATATTAGAATTCGTTTAGGTACACTCTTTATATTACCTAAAACATTGTACAATTTTAATTTGTTTCATTCAAACTGAAAAGAATAAGTGGCGTGAAAATTTCATCTGCCGTTGTGGTGAAAACATTGTGTTGTTTGTAGAAGAGTAGTTCGATGGGCATTTTCATTGTTGTTCACTTGGCTTCACTGAGTTGGCTTCACAAATTTACTTACAAATTTACCTTAAATAGAAGTGTTAATATTATATACAATACATTATGTGCAGTTTTCACCTAATTTTTATTTATGAAACACTTGGGTTTCAACACTGATTTATTTGTTTATACGATACAATTTTCAGGTTATGAAAATTTGGGGTTACGTTATGAGGATGAAATGTACAAATGAATTTGTCGACTATCAACACTGTCGAGTATCGATCGAATAGAAACAGAGTCAGAGAGAGAGGGAGAAAACAGAGCGTCTCTCTAGGGATGTGAATTTTGTCATAGAATATTCTACATATATTCTTCTGTCACTCTATGAGATTTCTTACGTGGCCTCTGTTCAAAATTTAATTTTTATATGAAACAATAACATTGAACCCTCATAGTTTCAAATAATGAGACCGGAATACACACCATGTATGAAACACAAATAGAAAATTAATGATATGAAAATGGAACAAATTTAACAACATGAAAATGAAACACTCAATAAAAATTGAAAGAATACAAATTGTTCACTGAAATCAGTCACCATTTTGAGTCCTCACTGACACTAATCGAGTGAGTCCGTCGGAACCAGGGAACAGCTTCAGTATTCTGCCCATATTCCATTTCAAGGGACGGAAGTGATCTTCCTTTAGAAGTACTAGTGCTCCTGGTTTCAGTTCCTTTTGTCTCCCGGTCTTTCACTTAGAATATTGTTGAAATGTTGATATGTACTCGATAGACCATCTAGACCAGAACAGCTTAATTATTTGAGTAGCCTGTTGGTATTTAGTCAGGCGATTGGTTCTAGGTTCTTCTAGATTGGGCTCTGGAAGTGCTGCTTGGGGTGCACCAATGAGGAAGTGTCCTGGTGTGAGTGCTTGGAAATCTTGCGGAGCGAGTAAGAGGGGGGTCTTCAATTAAGACAATCTTCAATTTGTACAATAATCATATGAAATAATTCTAAGGTAGGAGTGAAGTTTATGCTAATGATCCTACAGAAATAAAATTGGGCCGATTCCCAGATACCACCTTTATGAGGAGATCTACTTGGAATGAACCTCCACGTTATGGATTCTTCAAGTAATGCGCTACCCATTTTGTCATTGTCCGTAGGTATAACCCTTACAAAATCCTTTAATGCAGAGTAGGCACCAATGAAGTTAGTGCCATTATCTGAAAATACCCTAACAGATTTGCCTGGTCTGCTAATGAATCACTTGAAACAATTTCAAAATGCGTCAGAGCTCATCTCGCTAACCAGTTCTAAATGAGTGGCCTTGGTAGTGAAACAAACAAAAATAAACAAATATACCTTGATTATTTTGGTGTTCCTTAATTTATTTGCTTTAACATTAAATGGCCCTGCAAAGTCTTTCCCACAGTACAAAAAAAGGTCGAGATGCGCTTTTTGGGTATATTTCCCATCAGTTGTTGCATAATGAAGGATTTCGCCAGAAAACAACTACGCATTTTCTTAAAACAGACTTAATCGTATTTTTGCCAATATTTTCAACACATTATGGATAAGAGCCACTAATGGACCAGCATGAAAATGTTGATAATGCATCGTTCGAATTAATATTTCCGTAAATATGTGCCCTTGAGATAGGATTATTGGAAATTTTTAATAAAACTACAATTTCTTGGAGTTTTTTAACCCACCACCAACCCTGGGAACCTTGTCATCATCCAGGAAGGGATTCAAGCATAAGATTCGGCTGTGTCGTGATGTTCTCTTGTTTCTTAACAATGTGTCGATCTCGTCACAGAAGGATTCAGCTTGAGCTTACTTTGTTAAATACAGAATTGATCTGTTCAGTTCATCTACTGTTAGAAAACCTGTTTTTTTTATCTTGTTCCTGCAATTAGTGATGAATCTAAATACATAGGCTATGACTCTTTGCAATGTTGATGTTGAAAGCAAGTGCGATTTGTGAATCAGATCTATAGGTTATGTCTCTTATAATTATGCCTTTACTACAGTAATCACCAGCCTGGCTAGTAATACTGCTCCGCATAATTCCGGTTTGTGAGGCGAAATGCATTTGAAAGTTGGCACCTTCGATTTTGCACAAATTAAGTTCACTGAATGATTGCCAACTGGTGGATTCTGCATATACGCAAGCTCGTTCTGATGCATCACAAAAGCCCTGAATTTGAATTTTGAGTGCAGTATTGCTGACTACCTGTCTTGGTACACTAATGTTGTACAGAGTGACGAAATTTCCCTTAAATTACAGCCGCTTTATGTGAACGTGAATGGGAACTGATTCATCTCATGACAGGTTCAATCTCCACAGGGTTTGCATGATCAATTTGGCCTTGATAAGGCATGGAGCTACCAATCCCAAAGGATCTTAATTCCATCATTACCAAATAAGTGCTCGTTAGGAGGGTTGTCTCCAGAACGCAATATTTCCTGTTTGTTGGAGGTCTATTTGCGAAGGTTGAAGTGACTCTTCTCTAATATTTCCTGTAAGTGGATCATTAACTACACCGTATTTTCTATGGTATTGGCGCCAGTCAGCAGATCGTCTACATAAAAGTCTTTAAGGATAATCTTGGCTACCTGCTGTTGATCTTCCTTGCGTCCAGTACAACTTGACGAAGACATCGGGTTGCTAGGTATGGCGTTATTGAAGTTTCATGGGTAATAGATAATCTGTACTTATTGGTTTATCTTGGTTAGGCCTCCGCAAGATTCTTTGTAAGTCTTGGTGATTTTTCCTAACGAGAAATTGACGATACATTTTTTCTATGTCAGCAGTTCTCACAACGTTTTTTGTAAAACTGGCGAGAATCAAAATGAGATCCTGTTGAAGAGTAGAACCGACCTTCAATCTACTGTTTAAGGAAATTCCATTACTTGATGCGCAAGAGCCATCGGAAACTACTCTAAATTTTGTAGTCGTGCTGTCATCCTTCCAGACTCCAAGATGGGGCAAATTTTATGATGATCATATTGAATCTGGTTGCTGAACTAAAACCATATGTCCCAGATCTTCGTACTCCTTCATGAATTTGACATAATGGTTTTTTAAATTCTTTTCTTTTTTAAATCTCCTTTCCAATTGTTTGAGTCTTCGAAGAGTAATTTCATGTGTGTCTCCTAAGTCTTCAAGATTCCCCTTCAGTATTGATGGAACTGTGAATTGCCCAGTCTCATCATCTTGGCTGAATTTCTTTTGAAATTCCTGTTCACATTCCTCGTCTTCTTTGCTTACAAGGGTTTCATCTGAATCTTCCTCTAGTTCCCAAAATTTTTCTAACAGAAAGTGCCAATCTCTTACCAAATTGCATGTCTTGTTGGGTTGTTTTGCCATTCCAAGATCAGATTCTCGATATGGTCCATCCTAATTAACTTTTCTGAATGATGGTTTCATTTGACTTTCCTTCGATCTGTCCAGTGCACATAAGATCGTAGAACAAAAGAGGCTCACAACGAAAGATCAATTTTTCCTAGTTCGTAAAACTGTTGATCTTCTTATCTTTTGTTATTATTATTATCCTGATACTCCTAAATCTTCTTTGAAGATCCCTCAAAAGCTTCTGAGTTCAGTTGTGTTCTGGGTAGGCTTTGTTACTGCGATCTTACGCCAATTTAGCACTGTTAACTTTCAACCCAACAGTGAAATGGTGACCGATACCCGTCCAACTAGAAAATTCCTTTTCCACCAAACAGAATTCAAACCAGCGACCTTTTGCTTACCACTGAGCTGTCGGCACTCATTTGTTTGATGGTGAAGTATACCTCAGTTGTAGGCATGTCCTCTGCAATTTCATTCAACATCAAAAATGTCGTGTTGACTTGATATGAATTGAACCTAGAGTTCAATTTTGCTCTTGTCAATTCCTTGACAATAATGCACCCTTGATTAATGTCAACTACAGTAATGTTGACCCTTTCTATAGGCAAGTTCAAAGGATCTGCCAACTCGTTTGTAATTAAATTAGATTGTAATCCTGAATTCAGTAAGGCTCGAGCTTGAACACTCCGGTCAACCAAATCAATATTTATGTAGCTAATATCACTTCGTTCAAGTGTGACATCGCCATTATTGAAACAATATTGGTTTTGTCTTCTTCGGGCGCTGTTTCACCATTATGCTTGCCGAGATCTCTGCTATAGAGATTCTTGTATCTTCGAACCTTATCCGCTGAAACGTTCCTCCGATTTACCTTCGGTGAACTACGAAAGTATTATAGTAGACCTTTTTGTTCTTCATCTTAGTGTTAGAATATGTATATACGTTTTTTTTCTATTTTTCATATTTAATTTATGCCATTGATGTTTATATTCGTCCGAACGATTCTAACATACCAGCTGCAGAAGATGTTCAATAGAAATACAGCTCAAATTGTGCCACATCAGCATTATATTTATCTATAATACTTGGATTTAACGAAATACATTTTGTGTGGAGGATACTAAATTGAACCAAAGTATCTTGAATTCTATCGTGTCTTCTTTGTAACTGATTGATTTGACTACTATCCTGTGTCAACTTATTCAAGAATGCCTGAAATCTCGATATTTGAGAGACCAAACATCTGTAAATTTGCAATGAGTTTATTGCAAATGGAATTTCTGTATGATCGAAATTGTCTAAGATTTGTAGCTGGTGAGAAATATTGCCAGTATATCAAAATAGCCTGTGTATTTCGGAATCAACGTAAGATTTGAATCCCTAAGATATACTCAATATAAGTAGCCTGTGTGTAGACTTTGTGTTGCAATTATTATTAGATATAACTAATAATATAGAGCAACAAACTAGATAAGAGTTAAGTGGATTGTATTAAATGATTGTATTTAAATATTTGAACCTGGTTTCAGGGATTGAAAGAATACTACAAGTATAAAAAATATATTGAAGTATGAAAAATGTGTCATAAAATGATAATGTATACAAAATTAACTTACTGTACTTCTTCTGTGTGTGCTATGTCCCATAGTTTCTGGGAGACTGTGTGTGTTGGAATACTGAATACTGAACTGTGAAATAGTGGTGAATTGTGTCTTGGGAATAGTGAATATTGAATCAATAGTTGACTTGGTACATCAAGAATTACATGAAATTTCGTCTATGGTTTCTGTGATTATTCCCCTTTTATAGAGAAACATAGACAACAATATTGAAATACTATAGAATGTACATGCGCAAACACATTGCGCATGAGATTACTTGTTGTGGCGGCATTTTGTGCCTCAACAACATCCTTAGCTTAAAGATAGTCCTTTGTTTCACTCATGATTTTTGAAATGTTTAATTGAAGCTTGCTTAGATAAGACTAACCTGATCTTTGATATTATTGCTCTGCTCTTGGAATTCCGGTACAGTTTTCACTCTGATCCACGTGTATATTGATTTCTGATTAAATGGGCTTCTTATTTGATCCGAATCTTCTGTGGACCCAGGTGTGTTGATTCTTGATAAAATCGTGTTTCTGTGGTTCTGCTTGAATTGAATCTTCTTTGGACCTGGTTAGAAATACCATGTGTATGCTCGTAAATATCTGCTTACTGGTTTCAATACAAGTTTGCAAATTCCTGCTTTATTTCTGGTTCCAATTTGGCGTTGAGTGGACAGTGAATATCTGCTTACTGGTTTCAATTTGGTTCTAATGGACCAAATATAGAGTTGCCTCCTAATTTTTAATTGTAGAACACGTGGGTTTTGACACTGATTTATTTGTTTATACGATACAATTTGCATGTTATGAAAATTTGGGGTTGTATAATGAGAATGAAATGTGAAAATGAATGTGCCGATTGTCGAGTGTTGACCGAACAGAAGCAGTGTTAGAGAGAGAGGCAGAAAATAGAGCGTATCTCTAGGGATGTCAATTTTGTCATAGAATATGCAGAGTGGCAGATATTCTTCTGCCACTCTATGAGATATCTTACGTAGCCTCTGTTCAAACTTTAATTTTTATTATTGATGAAACAATAACATATTCACTTTCAAGTTTTTTAGTTGCGGATTTGTCTTATCACGAGAGGGTGAATGGAATTTTCATAAGTTACAAATGAATGCCAATAATGTTCTTTCTTTGAGTGATTAATAAATTGTTTTGTGTTATTGCAGGAGAGTTCTCCTGCAGATTAAGTTGCAGGAGTACTCTCCTGCAAGTACTCACTGCAACTGAGCCGAAGTGAAGAATGTTGATGCGAAAGAGACGTTCCCAATAACTAACTTAGCGAAGAGCAGAGGGTTAATGTCATTGGTGCGAGTTTATAACTAATTCGGAGTTGTGTTTGTTAGATAGGTAAAAATTCTAAGTTAGGTAACTGATATCTAACCGATATTTGTATAATTGCTTTTGTCATGACTAATGTCGCATTAAAATTTCTACAGATGATGACGGGTTTTTTTGCAAGTTGAGCTGAAAAGCCGTACCGAAAATTGATGTCATTGTAACAGAGTCATAGTGGTCGGTGAAAGCGAGCTGTGAGGAATATTTTTTCTTTCCAAGTAAATTTCGATAATATCTTGTTCATTTTCGAAGAAATCGAACATAGTTCCGGGGTTAGACGGGTTCGTCCAAAACACCAAATGATAAGTAAGAGCGAGTTGGCATTTTAGATAAAGAAGTGTGAATAAAAATACAGAAGAAAGTATATAACCAATGAGTGGCTATCCTGAATTTAAGAATCATATGGCAAAGGTCATAGTTTGATGTTATAACGTGTTAGGATTCCATCGAGTGTTCAAATTTTTACAAATCTGATTCTATCAGTAGAACTCATGAAAATTTCGACTAGTCTGGTTCTGAGACAACTGAGATGGGGGGGGTATTATATTCCTTCAATAGGACCAAATCTTTCAGGTTTTGTTTTTCGATCGGTGAAGCCATTAGAGTCAGTTTTATTATGCATTTCGATACTCAACTGACTATCGTTTCCAGAAGGACAGCTGAATTCTGGTATATTTCTGAAATGAGTTCACCCTTATTCCATAGATTAGGGCAAGACGGATTGCACCAAGACTGGTTTCAATAATAAAGTGTCCAGGGGGTAAAATCATCTAGATCGGTCTGGTCATTAGACAAAGAACAAAGTGTTCGAAAGTTCAAAATCGCCTCGATATGAGTTAACATGGTATTGAGTTCCGCAAATGTGAGATGTGCATCGCCTATCTTTCATTTCAAGTGATTTATGGTGCTCTTGATTCCGATTCCCAAATATAAGCCCAGTGTAGGGAGAGAAGAGGAATAAATAATTGGAAAGGAGAGGCACTGGGAGTTTCTGCGCCTCAGTAAAACGTTTCTGCGTGGGTAAAACGACCACCAACAAACAAGAAAAAATCTCTATTGAAAAAAGGTTTGAGAGCTCAGAGTGTTTGATTCGAATGACTTTTTCCAGACTGAAATTTTGTTATTTTCCTTGAGGAATTCAAAAAATACTTGTTGTGGAGAGAATCTTTACGTAGGGAGAGCGAGACATGTTGCGCATAATGAAAAGGATCATATTCATCAAAAAAATTCTGATTTTCAAAATATAGGGTTGGGTCATGTTTGAACTGGTTTTCGAAGTGAAGTAGGCGTACTTTGGCGGTTCTTGCGGAGGACATAGAGGTAGATCAACTTGAACTTTACATACCTTTTGGAATTCTTCTTGAGTAAATGATTGAACATTAATCAATAACTATGCAAATTCTAGAATAAAAATACTTCAAAGGGAATATAGAGATATGAAAATGGAGTAGAAGTCGTCTATTTACAATCTATAGATCACATGACAATTGTACAAATTTGGGTTGTTTCACCCAAAATTGAGCGAATTAGTGCCGTGATGTTTTCATCTGTCATTGTGGTGAAAATTTGCTCATAAAAGAGTATTTCGATGGGCCCTTTCACTGTTGTACATTAGGGTTCACTGAGTTCACTTCACAAATTTACCAACCTTATTTGCAAGTGTAATATTCAGATCATACATTCACTTTTAGGCTTTTTAGTTGCGGAAAGGGTGAACAAAAATATTCCTTGAGGTGAAATTTGAGAAGTTACAAATAAGTGCGAATAGAACTACTTCTTTGAGTGCTTAATAAACTGTTTTGTGTTATTGCGAGAGATTAAGTCGTCAACTAACCAGGCCGAAGTGAAGAATGCTAATGCCAGAGAGATGTTTCAAACGACTTACTTGGGAAAAATATGTGAAATGGTGCCACTATTTTGAGAACATTTGTCCTAAAATAACAAATCAAATTATTAAAAAACTTTTGTAACGTACCGTTTTAGGCAAGCTTAAGTATTATTATATCATAAATATTCCTTTTCTTCGACTTTGTATTGATATGTCCTCTATTTGAATGAAATTGATTATTGATCATTCCTTTTAACGATTGGCTAATACATTATTACATAATTGTCATAGATAAGTATGACAAAAATTAAAATAGTATCTAAATCACTGTGGCACTGCATTCGAAATAAACTGCTTCACAAAAGTGAAGGAAGTTCACAGATCCTTCATCAAACGATGCTTGGTGTTGATACCCGATAAATTGATTGTTTCTTGTTAATTAAAGTATTTCTTATTTAAATGTTGAAAGGTTTCATCCGTAACTATTTGGCGTTTTTTCCAATCTCCGAAACAATTTTATAAGCTTCCTCCCAGATAGACCTCATTTCACCCTGAATTTTACGACTTCGATGTACTCAAGATGTAGTTGCACTTCACATCTGCGAATGAGGAATATTACGTTTGTTTTGAAATCAGACGAATAAGGTGATCGATTATTTATTGTGTTTTTAGCCTTAAATTCGTTTATAATGGTACCTGAGTATATTTGAGTGTGTATTTATGTTAAATCTACGAGTTGTTTTTTATAATTCGTTTATTCAGACTTCTTCACGAAAACGTCAGTGAAAACTCTACGAAATTTTTAATTCCTATCTTTCGAGAGAAGCTCTTAATTATATAATGTACATATGGGAGAGATAAATAAATGTAGATGCATATGGATGAATAAATTGAATTGAGGGTTGAATTGTGGCAGACAATATTTCGTGAAAAGAACTATACGTTAATATTTGTGTTATAAATGGTGGGCCATCAAGATTTTGCATTTTGAAGTAGTTATTTCGATTCTGGCAACATTCCTATCCAAATTGTTAGAAATTAACATGAAAAATGCAATAGGAATAAAATGCTCTCACGGCAATTTGTGAAGCGAGTCTCATCCAGTGAGCACACCTGAAAACATTGATGGTCTAGCATAAGATTTAATTCCGAGGCTAGGAAACCAACAAAGACTGCTTTTCTGCCGTGTGAAATATACAGCCTCCTCCCAATTCATTGAAATTTCAAAAAAAATGTTTTTTTTTTCATATTTATTATCATCATCAATGGACTTTTTCTGCCTGCACGTTAAAAATACACATTTTCAGCCTGTCAAGGATCATAGAAACAAACTTGGTGAAGGTGAATTTTTACTGCCTAGGCAGTTATTTAGAAGAAAAATATATTGCCATATTTCAAAACTCAATTGATCTACAAAGTAAATTTGTATTATTTTTTTATGTAAGAGTAGTTTCATTAATAGAGTTCAATTAAACTTTAAACTTTTTTTATTTAGCGCTTTTTCTACCAGAACGAACTCGTGTTGTAAAAAACCGCGATTAGCGTAGGAACCAACGAGTAGGGTTTTAATTTTCAAATTGCCTTTGTGTGATTTTCTCGGTTTTGCCTAATGTTATCGTTATTCATTTCAAATTTTTTCAGTTAATTATTTTATACATATATAATAATCATACAGCCACACATACACGAGAATTTTAGTCCGAAAAACAAAGGCAGAATCTTAGTTAAATTTCTCCGTGAATGTCTCGGGAAAGATTCGTCGTATTCTGTATTTCAAATTCATTAACATCTTCTGTCAAGGTGGATTCATTCATCTGAATTATACAAAAATAGGCCTGCGGTCAGGCAAGAAGATAAGTTGTTTGAATACAAAATTTAACAGTTAAAGGAGTAAATAGTAATGATATTTTTTCACAGAAACACATAATAATTTGCTTAAATCATTTCAAAATACATAATCATTTCAAAGTACATTAACACAAATAGGGAATAAATAGAAAAAAGGTGGCCACAAAAGGAAACCTTTGAATGTGGGTTTCTCAGATACTCAGCAAACTTCAAAAGCTAAAACATTGTACAGATTATTTTTCATTTTTAAGAACTCTAAGACACAAATACAGTGTACCTTATATTGCGAGTAAGACATACATAGTAATTTTTTCCTTTTTCAGCTTTTCAAAATGCACTCTGGCCTGCATTAAAAATTTTCGATTTCAAGAAAAAGCTATTGGTTTCGATCTATTTCTCTCACTCTTCACTTCTGAGCTACTTTTTATCACTTTTCAATACGTTTTCACCTTCTCGAATTGATTCATAAAGATCCCGAAGAAATATTTCTCCCATTAAGTGATTTTGAGATACAAAATGGTCCAACGGACGATATAGGAGGTCCCGTGTCCTATACAGAGCTGATTCGATCGGTCACCACAGACTGGTGTAATAGAGGGTAATATTTATCATGAAATGACGAATCAATTGATCACAGATTGAATAATGACAAAAACTGAATTTCTTCCAGTCTAAGAAAACCTTCGTGTAAATTTTGCATACTACAAATCCGGATGAAATTGTTTGACTTCAATTTCGTGTAAAATTTGTGTTTTGGACATACTTTCACTTATATTCGTACCACTAAATGCAAAACCCCCCCAGACTCACCGAATCGGAATATCAAATGCTCAACATAATTTTATATAAATCAACCGGTTCATATTCAGCATCGGTAATGATAAGAGCGGACCTATACTTCCGTCAGACAGAGCTCGAATATCGTGCCCTCGTTTATTTAGTTTGATTATTATAAAGTGAAAACCATTATTCTACACCCTCCGTCATCCGGAATCCCACAGAGTCGGACTTCGAGATTTAAGAGGTCTCCTAGGAGTTCGTTGAGCGGCAACGCTGAAAGGCAAAGGAGGCCATGGATCCTCTAAATTCAGGGCTTTCCTTGTTAGCGTGCCAGTCTGGTCCTAAGGGAGCTACATCTACACCGGACATTTAACGGGGTTAAGTTAGGATTAAGGGCACATGTTTTAAATACACTATAAATTTCACGAACATTGGAATCACGTATTTTACAGAAAGTATAATGAAAATGTCGTAAGATATCAAACTATATACAATATTTTATTTCACAGCAATTGTTTCGTCATACCATGACTATCAGGTGAGTACTACTAGATATCTAGGTATCTAGGTATCTTTTATAATGGAATAAATTAAATTACTTTGTTTACTATCACTATTTTATTTGAGGATACTGTGACCCAAGTTTCATAGATTATACTACATTTTCAAACTGGTATATATCAAGTTGATATACACCACAATATCCCCAAATAAAATAGTGATACTAAACAAAGTAATTTCATTTATTCCATTAGTAAAAATGAACTATCACAAAGTAACGGACTACTCCATCCTATATTGTACCTAATACGACTCATTATTGGCATGTCAGGGGAAAACAAAGTGTCACGAGAAGAATATTTGATAACTTGCTGTTCATCTCTGCAAACCGTCTTACTGATTAAAATGTTGAGAGATTTAGTATTGAAAGATACTTCACCGCAATGTTAAGATTGAAAAATGTCTGAAAAAAATGCACTACCCATTCTTTAAGGAAAATGGCATCAAATTGTTAATATAAGGCGCAAAACCACCACAGTGACAGAATTTGAAGTACTCAGACTCGAAACGAAATACTCAGAATCGATAAGTTCTGTCGTAGCAAGGGTTCCTCCCTGTATTTCTCAGGTAAAATAATAAAATAATAATAATATTATATTTATTTTCAAAAATAATGAACAATCTACCCTTAGTTTTATACTAGACTATTCAATAAGAATATAATCTTCGGTGATTTAAAACTGATATCTGCCTAAAAATTTTTTCTGTGTCATAAGTGTGTTTCGTGTAGCCAATTATCTTCGAAAACAATATCTAAAAGACCTGTAACTTCAATATATGATCACATGTTCTTTCTCGTCTTCACAGAAGCATGATACAGAGTTATGAACTGCCTTATCCACAGAATTCTCCGCGGTCGCTTGAAAATATTTATTCACTTTCTTAATACGAGTGTCCCAAATCTAATGCTCATTTATCTCCACTCTTAAGTATGTAACTAATCTCAAGTATTTTAAAATATGAGTTATAAACCAAGTCAAGATGCACTTTTTAGGTGCCCTCATTTTATTGCAAATTATCGGAATGCATCTGGTCTGCTTCACGTTTAATACCGGATGCATCTTCCATAGTCAGTTCCCGATCATTCTGGTGGTATTATCACGAGAATTATATTATGCTCAACCTCCAACCAAGCGTCAGCAGTCAGAATAAACATAGTGTCGTCCCCGAAGGCAGAAATAGAATAGAAAAAGCATCGGTAAATTTTTCTTTTCATATTTTTATATGAAAAAAGCGTAAAGTTCAGAAACCACCTATTGTGACACACCCATAGTAAGACCAATGGTTCTACTTGATCAGTACTGAAGAGATCCACATTCTCTAAGTATCATACGAATGAGAGAATATTTCATAGATCATACGTCACAGTATCTACCCGCTGTATCCGCCTATGCATACGTCAACCATTCTGTGGTACCGGAACTTTATGCATGCGCTCTAGAACAAGAAGAACATGGATGCCTGTCTGACGTCTCTTTTATTTTAAGCCAGCAGAGATGGAGATTTTTAATAATAAACACCCCTAAGTATACGTACTCGAGATAGTTTATATATGATAGTTCCCTTTGGTAGCTATTGGTAAGTTCATGTATTAATAAGTTGCACGTTTTATGCTTTTGAACGTTTACCTTAGTTTTAGTGTAAAATCCTCGGGTATTGCATGCATGTAGTCCCGCTCGTTGCTTGGTAGTTTCCAGTGTGTATTTTTGTATTAATGATATCTACTGATTCGGAATGTTGTATCAGAATGCGTTGTTTTTGTATATAACTAAAGCGTTACAAACCTCACAAATTAAATATTTTATATTTTCTCTAGGTGTCCGCTTTGATATTTGTTGTATTTATTAAAAATGGCTTCCTTTTTGTGATGTTCGTTTTATTTGCAATGGGTTATAATTGATTTCCTCGTAACACGTCTAGGTGATAGGGGTACTGAGCCATTTTTATAATATTCTAGTCGATTTATTTAAAGTGTTTGCAAAATTGCTGTACCTGCTTACATTGAGAAATTGTATTCCTTGTGAAACCAGTAACGCATTTTTGGTGTGATCTTCTGAAAATATCCCTTTCTGTCCAACCAGATCCCCTCCTGCGCATTCTTTTTATCTGCAGGTTCCGCACTGGCTAAAACAGTTATAGTTGTAGGCAGTATAGTTTTAGGTTCACTCTGTATCTTCAAGAGTGGAAGAGTTTTAGTAGCTGAGAAGTATCTTAGCCTCTCTAAGGTCATCATGTTCCAATCGGCTATAGTGTTTGAGCAATTTTCGAGTTGAAAAATCTTTCTAACGAAACTCCTTGTTGTCACGGTCGAAAATTATCCCCAAAAGCCATTATACGAGCACCACCTCAACCCGGAGTTCAAATTCTGTTCGTCAGAATTTTCGGATAGACTCTGTATTCCTCAAGATTCTCCGCCTTAATCCTTTTCAGAGCATTTTAAAGTGAGTTTCCTTGAAAGAAGTAATTTTTGAGCGCTTGAATCTGAAGATAGAAGATGGTGACTCACTATTTTGTAAGCATCCGTCTGAGGGCTCTATCCATCTTTCGATCAGGTCAAAACACCGAAAGAGTGAGCTATGCTTTGTATTGCCCAGATATTCAGTGAGGTGATCTCGAGTTGGGTTTGGATTTAAGCGACAAAGCGACTCTCTAATATAGTTTTTCTTTGAACAGCACCTTCATCTCCGAGGTCTTGATGTCTAAAGCCTGCTGTATTCCCACATATTTTTAACCTGTATGCTTGTTCAGATTGGAAAGTGTGGTTTAGTTCATCAAAGTTGTTCTATGCCCTGTATCCTGAATTTTTTCTCTTTTCACCTAAAGCACAATGAACTTATTCTTTCCCATCTGCATACTGAAGAAATCGCTGAATGTTCACACTATCTCCACCATTCTTCTCATTTGTTCCGCACTGGCAGCATAGAGCTTCATATCATCTATATATAATTGATGACTGATACGGATATTCTTTTGTTGGCTGATGGTGTACCCATAGTTGGTGTTATTCAGCAGCTTGCTAATGCGGTTCAAACCCTGGAAGAATAAACTTTCAGCAATCAGTAGTATAAAACAGAATCAAAAGCCTTGCGAATTTCCACAGAGATATTTCTCAGCTTCTTTCGAGCTTGTTTAGTCAGAATATAGTGGATCACCAGAAGTTCTTTGCAACTTTTGGTTCTTAAACGGCCACCATTTTGTTTTTGGACCATTAAGTTGTTAATCCTCAGGTGTTAGCTTATGTATTTGATGAGCTCCGCAGTGAGTATTTTATAAGCTGAAGGCAAGCATGTTATAGAACAGTAGTTTTGAGGGTTTCCAAGGTGTCTTTGTCTATTAGGTGGGTTACTTCCAGTATGGAGAAGTCCCGTGTCATAGTTGGATTCGATAAGGACCTTTGTAGCAACTTAGATAAGTTTTTGTACACACTAGTGAGATATTTTCACCAGTATTTATGCGATTTATCAGGCCCAGATGATACCCAGCTGTTAGATCCTCTTAGAACTTCCTTTATATCGGTCACGGTGATGTGTATATACTGCATTTGAACATTCGGAATCTGTGACTGAGCCTCATTAATTCAATAGGGCTAATCATCATAAGTGGCTCTTTGCGACCATACTATACTCCAAAATTTATAAGCTGTGGTAGGTTCCACATTATTTATACATCATCGATGGTCCCCTCCAAGGGGTGACATCCTTCAGATGTTTTAAAATTCACAGATCTCAGCATAGCAAGAACCACCTGTCTTAAGTGAGACACTTTCGATAAATTTTCAGGTTGGGTTCCTAAGAACCTCAACAAAGTGCCTATAAAAAACTGGTCAATAGCCTCATCATTCTCATTCCGTATAAAGAGTCTGCTTTCTCGGATTCTAAGCGACGATCTCCACAGCTTACGTTCTTGTGTTTTCTGTAGTTTGATGTGGATATCACTTGATGAACTTGATGTTTTCCAGCTCAGCTCGGGACTGCTGGTCTGCTTAACCGATGTATTTCCATATCTCCACCAAATGTTGCCTTTAGGTCTTATTCAATGCAACAACAAAATCCGTAGCTATATAGTGCGCACGCATTACCATGCAATTGTCCTCGTTCGTCTAGCGTGTGTACCGATCCCGTTGTAATACAGAGGAAGCGGAATGAGCTCACTCAAGCCACTCAGTATTTCCTATAAAAAATAGCGAGATTTGGCCCTGGGTAGCCATCTCGAGGGGGTGCGCCGTTTGCTCCACTCCTTACTTCTAATAGGCAGCACATATTGACGGTTCCTAGAGGAGCTGGCCTGAGACTCCTCACCGATCTGTAATTTGCATCGGCTCGGTCGACCCTATTTAACGTAAACTCTCCCGAGGATGCTGAATTCAGGCGAGCTGTGGTGAATAAGGTTCACGGAAGCGTCACTCTTCGATGGTAGAGAATATTACCAGGAATATGAAGATTCTCGGTTAGATGGCATCTATAAATTATAAGCGTTCGGTATTTTGGCTCCGATTTTGGAGCCATTATCAAAAAAAATTGTCGAACTTTGTGATTGGACGCCAGGGCTTCAATCTGTCTACTCCCCTAGTCTTATCACCAATAGTCTCGCAGGACACAGTGCTTTCACTAACTCTAGCGAACTTAAGTAGAAGCACTGTGATCTCCGAGACTACTGGTCATGAGACCTGGGAAGTAGGCAGAGTGTGTCCTTGGCATTGAATTACAAACTTCTTGATAATGGTTCCAAAGATCTGACCTGCATAATCAGTAGAGGTTGGATAGTGCTTCGCTGATACCATCCACGGTCTAGGTTTCTAAAACTGAAGCATACTGAAAGCATCTGGGGTTTTACTGCTTTTGCGTGGTAATAAGGCGTAACCCTCATTACGCAAACACTTTCGGCAGTTGTAGAGACTATTAATGTGGTCATCTGGTGAAACGCCTTGCTCTATTGCCAGTATCTATAACGGTTGTACCTAGTCTCTTCTCCAACATAATTTCCCATAGTAAGATTACCTCTATCGAGAAGAAAGACAAAGATTATCAATGAAAAACAAAATAAAAC
This sequence comes from Megalocaria dilatata, assembly GCA_034642435.1. NCBI lineage: Eukaryota > Metazoa > Arthropoda > Insecta > Coleoptera > Coccinellidae > Megalocaria > Megalocaria dilatata. The sequence goes on along the minus strand of CM067854.1, from coordinate 57,003,665 downwards.
TGAATGAGGTAGAAACTCGTTTATAGATCGCAGTTATATTAAGTGAAAAAAACATTATATTTCCTGGGAACTGGACTGTTTATTCTCGGAGATTTGCCTTTTATCCGATTTTGATTCGAGAATTGTTTATCGTCTTCTGCCATCAGCAAACAAATCTGAGATAAGTGAGAAAGAAAACACTTTCATTTCACCAGAAGTGAATTTCTCCTGATACATGCAGGTCATACGTAATGAATGCCTATACGGAACTGTCCTAACCTTTCTACAAGAGCTGTGAATGTGAATGTGAGTACGAAAAACTTATTTCTGGAATTTTGTATGACAGGCAGTATAATCTGGGTGCTCTCATAAATAGGCCGCGTCGAAGTAATGTACGGGCCCTTACTTTCATGTAACAAGATGTTGTGCTTTTGTAGGTAAGTATATTTATACATAGTTTTTCAATTTGCAATTTTTTTTTAATACAGGAAAGACCCAAAGACTATAAACTTTCAGGGTAGGTCTCTGTTATATTTGTTAATGGCCACAATCGGCCTAATGATTCCGCAGTTATTTACATTTGAAACTTTTTTCTCAATAGTTTCAAAACTGCTGATTCGATCAAAATCAAATTTGGTAATTAGGTATAAGAACGACACAAAGACATATGCCAAATTTTGTGTGAATCAGGTTTGGAGTTTAAGTAAATCAGTTATGTTCAAAACTGGACCGAATTAGCTCAGTGGTGCCTGATTCATATTGAAATCTAATTTCTCAAATATTTTCGAAAGTGCAAATTAGATCGACTTCAAAATTAGAATTTAAATGGGAATTAATAAAACAGATGGTTATTTATAATTTCGGGAAAATAAATCACGAAACTTTTTTCAACTCTCAAATCTTTAATATTGAACGTTTGAAATCTCCAAATATATCTAAAAAGAAAATGACAAATTGCAATTGCTCAGGTAGCCAGATGTTTACCTCTGATTCATCTGACTCATCTATTTTTGGCGAGAAAGTATGAGAAGAAATTGGTCGTTTATTCAATATATTCTTTTTTCATTCTTTGTTAACATTATGTAAAGATGCAGATCAAAGGGATGAAGTCTGAACATTGTTTTTCATTTTCTATTGAAAAATAAATTTTAGATATTTCTCTATCCCACAAGAAAGTGTAATTGTATTCAATTTTATTCAAAAAATGTAGATTAATTTTTTTTTTTGATGTACAAAATTCATTTCGTAGGATTACTCCAATTGAAACAATACAAATTGTAAAAAAACTATTAATTGAAAATAATACCAATCCCATCAAAATGAATGATATTCTCAATTGCCTGGAAATATGTCTTGAACCAAACTACATTCAATTTAACGGAACCGTCTATATTTCTAACAATGGTTTAATAATGGGAAATCCACTCAGTTCAATTTTAGCTGAAATATTTATGTATGATCTAGAATCAAAAATATACCTAAATCCGATAACCAAATATTTCCTTTATCGGTATAGATATGTAGATGAAATTTTTTGTTATTTCAAAGACACCGACCGACAACTACATATCTTCACGAATTTCATCAATTAACTACACCCAAAAATCAAATTCACAATCAAAGAAGAAAAAAATCAAAGTATTTATTTTCTTAACGTCACAATAACAAGACTAAATAATTTACATGATTTTAGTATTTTTCACAAACCCACACATACAGACATCACAATACATAAAACTTCAAATCACCCCACCAACCAAAAGATGTCAGCATATTATAGTATTCATAGATTACTGAATGTCCCATTGAATTCAGATAACTTTTTGAAAGAATTAAATATTATTAAACAAATAGCGTCAAACAACGATTACAACCCCTTTCTTATAGACAAAATGGTATCCAATAAACGAAATAACATGGCATTAAATCTCGTGTACCCAATCATAAAAGAGGACAATACACAGAAATATTTTTCGTTATCTTATGTCAATGGATTATCTGAAAATATTGCTAAATATTTCAAAAGTTGTTTCAATTATAACGCGGCTTTTGGGACAATTAATAACCTTAGTACCTACATAAAAACAATAAAGATCGAACAAATAAAGAAAATAAATCCGGAGTCTACAAGTTAACTTGTAAAGATTGCCATTTAGTATACATTGGCCAGACTGGTAGATCATTCAAGAAACGTCTCCAAGAACACCAAAGGGTTTATATATCCGATTCTGTACTTTCGACATACTACTCTGTCAAGAAAGTACCGGGAATTTTCAATTAAAACAACATTTTTACATTTAATCGTCAAAATTTATTGGGTCGCCTTCAAAATAGGCTCCATTTGCTCCAATACATCTATGCCAACGGCACTTCCAATTATCGAAACATTTTTTATAGGCGCTTTCCGGGATGGACTTTAGCTCTCGCGCCGAATTTTGTTTTATGGCTTCAATCGACTCAAAACGGGTGCCACGAAGGGGCAATTTTAGTTTTGGGAAAAGGAAAAAGTCGCAGGGAGCCAAATCCGGCGAATACGGTAGTTGCTGAAGCACGTTTGTTGAGTTTTTGGCGAGAAAGTCAATCACAATCGTAGCTCGGTGAGAAGGCGCGATATCGTCATGCAAAATCCATGAGTTGTTCGCCCACAAATTTGGCCGCTTCTTACGGATACGCTCACGCAAACGTTTCATAACGCCTAGGTAATACTCCTTGTTTACCGTCTGACCCTCTGGAATGAATTCGTAGTGCACCACGCCACGGATATCGAAGAAAACAATGAGCATCACCTTCATTTTCGAGCGGCTTTGGCGTGGTCCTTGAAGGCTCTGTACCACTGATATGCACGAGTTTTCGATAGAGCATTATCACCAAAGGCCTTTTGCAACATTTTCAATGCATCGGCACACGAAAATTCATTTGCAACACAAAACTTTAAACAAATTCTTTGCTCAACGTAATCACCCATAGTAAAAATCGGCACGCACTCTGACATCGACTGACTTAATCAGCTGTTGCAAACACACTAGTTGACAGATCCCGCTCAAGCTTGGCATAGTAATTAAGGACAGTGGTACCAACCTAGGAAAAAAAGTATTTACCTGCCTCATTGCCCCGCCAGATTTAAATCAATAATTCCTGGTACTTTCTTGACAGAATGTATGCTAATCATCTTAAGGAATTCAGGCAAAATTTCAACAATAATTATGAAATTATCCACCTTGAAAGCAAAAGTTCTAGATTAACACTTTTAGAATTTCTTGAAATCAACATAATATAATGTATAATGCCCGTAAAATAAAATCCTTTTGAACGAACTAACAGATGTTGATAAGTCTCCATTACTGAATATCTTTCCTTAATGGCATTTTTAGCGGCAAACTCCACTAAACACCTAGAGTTTTTATGACTTGTGCTTCCATTATTTGGTCACGTACCTAACAATGTATTTAAACTCGGTTACACTGAATACCATCAGACAGTACAGTGTAATACCTGAAGAAGCCACATCGTGGTGAAACAATTCTTGTAGTAGTACAAACATTTTTGTGGAAATAAATTACTGTCTCATATATATTTTTTTTTATAAAATGAGTACCAAGTAATGACCGAATCAATCAAATATCAACTGACTAAAATAAAATTTTATATATCTTATAATTTGGCTCCTTAAGCATTGGAAGCCAATTTATCATAGAATCAACTTAATGAATTTCATATTTTCTGATGAATTTTGGTTTCTTTTTGTTGGAAGCTGATTTATTATGAAATCACTAAATAAATTTTTAATTTGAAACTTTTTCGCCATTGTATATAGTGGTTGTATTTTAAGCCTCCGGCTAATTTAGTGTATTTAAAATTTTGTTATTGTAAATTGTAAATATAAAAGGATGGGTATAATTTGAATTTCCAATTTATTTTCTAAAAACTAAATCGAGTATAAAGTAATATGATATATAAAATCTGTGAACAAACTAAACTATTTCTATATTCTACGACCTTAATTTATCTACGACCTTAAACTCTAACGGTAAATGATCTTTAAGATGCAATGTTACAAAAGAACAATTTCACAGAATTAAAAAGATTGTACCTTTGTGAGTATCAATTTCACCTTAATAATGTTCCTCTTTATTTATCTTCCTCATTCTATTCAAGGCAATTTCCGTTTATTCTGGATTCTCCAAGTTTACTAGTTTCTTCTAGAACGTTTTAAATGATATCCATCCAAACATTGTTTTTAATGTTGAAATTTTCCATCATCAACGTAACGTATTTCTTGATGATATTCACTTAATGTTATTTTCTTCTTTTTAGGTTAAGGGAAATAAATTATTTGGAAGAGTATTTATAGAAGGACCGACGTGGTCTGGACTCTGGTGATTTTGATATTGAATGACATTTTCTGTGCCATTTTCATCAAAGGCTGCCAAAAAAATCAAATTTTTAAGAGCTTTATTTGACAAAATTCTTCAAAAAATTATTCGATTCACATAAAAATTACAGGACTTCCTGATCTGAAATTACTCTAGAAATAATTTCATCTAAATTTTGGTACCAGTTTTATTTTATTCCGTTCAGTATTAATTAATATATCTTTAAAAAATTCATGCAAAATTTTTAACTTCCATTAATTTCTTCAGCTTATATGATCGGGATCTTGAATACACCTGTGAGAACATATCGATGGATTGTAGAAACATAATATATTGGATTGTATCAAATTTTCATTAATTGTTTAATTTTCATTTCTGTTCATGATAAGAAATTTGACAGGTGAAGGGGTATCGATGATATATTGCTGTTCATGACTATATTTGTACATGTCAATTTCACTTTTCTTTTGGTGATTTGGAAATAGCTACGGGCGAATCTAAGAAAATGTATTTTGTCAATATTATGGGCACAATGGTTTAAATTTTGTTTTAAAAGGATAAATTATTGGGGTTTGAAGATTAGATTTTACTTTGAAGTTTTCGGTTGTAGAGTTATACCTGTGAAAGTGATTTCATCTTTTTTCCATTTTATACTTATAAGTTCATATCTTAATTTTTTTTTATACATCTTATATTTAGTTTTATTTAGGTATTATTTTTTTTATTTTATCTCATGGGCCATTGTATGGAGATAAACTTGAGGAGAGCACATCTTAATATCCGGTCAATATCGAATGGATTTCGACACTTTGTCGACATTGTGAGGCGAGGCAATATCGTGGTGGTGACGAAAACGTGGCTTAATAGTAATATACTGGATGAACGCATAACTTTAAAGGACTTTTGATATTTTAGAGAGGAAAGAGGTTCTAGGGGCGGTGGTATTTTGGTATATGTGACGGATAACTTAAATGCTGAAGTGATGGATTTTCAGCTGGATATCGGAAATTGTTTAGAATTTTTGTTTTTAAAAATAAAGATAAAGAACAAAATAATTGTCTTAGGTACTTTTTACAGAACTCCTAGGTAAAATATCAAAAGATCCTTTCAAACAAATGATAAATTATAGGCTAATTCCGAAGTGAGATGAGATGGTCTGCCTTGGTGATCTAAATGTAAATATGTTGAATCTTTCAAACCTTATGGTTTAAATTTTCGATGCCTATGATTTTACGCAATTGATAAATGAACCCATTAGAATGACACTTCGCAGTTCTACATTGCTTGGTCTAATTATTGTGACATGCCCCGGTGTTGTAGTTAAAAGCGGTCTTGTTGACTGTGGTTTACTGAGTGACCCACCATCTTGTCTTTTGTGAATTAAATATAAAAATCAAAAAAAAGGTTGAACCAAAGGTCATCAGTTATAGGGACTATAGCAAATTTAATCGGCTCCAATTTGAACTAGATCTGAAGGGGATTCCTTGGTTTTTGTTATTGCAGACTCGAAATATCGAAGAGAAAATTCACTTATGCAACACTTTTTTGTTGCACTGCTTCGACCATCACGCTTCTTTCTAAACAGCACGAATAACCAAAAATAAAACATCCTTGATGACTGAGAACATAAAAAATCTAATAAAATTTAGGGATAGAGCGTTAATTGCATTCAAGGCTTGAAGAACTGATAAGCTTTGGTCACTGTATACAGCTTTTCGGAATCGTACTCTAGCGGCTATACGCCACAGAAAGAAATCCTATATTAATCAGATATTGAACGAAAACAAAAATAATTCTAAAAAAGTATGTTCTACACTAGAGGACGTCAATTTGGTTAATCAGAAACTTGTGGATATACTTGAACGCTTGGGTGATGTGAACAAAATTAATGAGTACTTTTTATCAGTTAATACGATTGACCATAGTTCGGCAGATAGTCCGAATTACTATACTAGAAATAAATACAATCAATCTTTAAATTTTTCGTTTGCGATGGCCACCACAGATCAGGTCGCAAAGATAATATCTGAAATAAAGTCTACTGCGTGTGGAATCGATCAAATAAACATAGATATGCTCAGGAAATGTTGTCCTTTCATAATACCATATAATTAATTATTAATGAGTAATTAATATATAATTACTCATACAGTCAATTTATGTATCCAGCTAAGACATTTTCCCTTTGGCTGGAAGTGTGGCTTAGTAAAGCCATTGCCTTAAGTTCAAAGTTCAGTTGGTTATAGTGACCTGCGTCCTATAACAATGTTACCGGTTGTATCAAAAATACTTTAAGTGCAAGTTTATTCATTTTTTGGTTATTATTCAATTCGAAATTCAAGACAGTCAGGCTTTCGTCCTTCACATACCGCTATCTCCGCACTAGCTCAGGTGACAGGTGACATATTCCAAAGTTGGGATCAGGACAAGATGATAGCCATGGTGCTGTTAGATTTTTCGAAGGCTTTTGACAAGATTTGCCATGAGTTGTTCCTAGTTAAGTTGAAATTCTATGGATTTGGTGAGGCTACATTAGATCTAATGAAATCTTACCTGAGTGATCGTTGTCAGATTGTCAAACACAATAATCTTTTTCGGATTCTTATTTCGTTCCTACAGGAGTGCCACAGGGCTCTATTTTGGGATTTCTGCTTTTTTTAATTTATACCACATACATCGTAAATAAAATTACCAGACAATTTCATGCCTATGCTGACGATGTAGGGCTCTATATTTCAATTTCTAAGGATAACTCTTCGGAATGCATTCGTAGGTTGCAATTGTGTTTAGATGATGTTTATGAGTTGTTCTTATAGCACAACCTAACTCTAAATCCCAATAAATGTGTAACTATGTTTTTGGTACCGTAAGAAACTTATTTTTAATGAATAATATCATTTATGATATTAATGGTGAGAATCTAGCAAGTAGAACTGGAGCAAAGTATCTTGGATCCAATCTAAAGTCAAAAATGAGTTTTGAACCACATGTTAACCTGTCAATAAAAAAATGATACAGGAATCTGAAGTTGCTTTATTCGAATAGAAAAATTCTAAACTTCAAAATGACGAAAACTGTGAATGCTCATTTTTATCGCATCTTTCGTACTGTAGTTTTATATATGCCCCCTGTTTGAGCTTGAGTAATTGTATTCGATTGCAGAGAATACAAAATTCATATTGTAGACTGATATATGGACTTCAAAAATACGACAGGATATTTTATAAGATAAAGGATCTCAACTGGTTCAATCTTCGTCACCGATACAAGTTGCAGAGTTTGTCATTTATTCATAGGGTTGTACAGACCGGTGAACCGAGTAACATTAAGAATAAAGTATTATTGAGAAAATAACTTCATGGGTTTCCTCGCACTAATCGCTTTCCTGAACCACTTGCCATTACTAGATTTAGAACTTCGATGTTCGAAAAGTCATTCAGTTATACATCTATCAAAGCTGACAATTGCCTTCCACAAAGATTCAAAACTACTAAAAATTTAAATAAGTTTAAACAAGACGTGGAAACTTTCTTATGTGCCTCGCAATAGTCAATAGTGTGTGTGGTGTTAGTTGGAGTACACTATATCCTTCTGTTCTCTTGTTCTGTGCTCTTAATTAGGCCAATTATTCACAATAATTCTCAATTATTCACATTGGTTACTATTGTAGTTAGTTTTTTATATAATTTTTTTGTGTTTGCATTTCGATGGTGTCATTTTGTAGCCATTTATTTGAAACTCGAATTGAAATTCAGTATCAAACTTATGGGTTAAGTGTAAGAGAAGCCTTGGCTAAACTTCGCTTGTTTGTTTGTATGTAAGTTCGTATTAAAAAAAGCCCATTTATTATTATTATTATTATACCTTATTGTATCTTATTACCAATTAATCCATGCCAAAAGCATATTGGATCAAACTCCTTGTATACAAATTTCCAGAATTACTGACAGATACTTTCCTTCCTCAAATAATAATAATAATAATAAACTTTATTTGAATTTTGTCGTTTGGCAAAATCACATTGCTTCGGTAAGTTAAATCTGATTAAGGTTGCATATTGTCAATATTTTCACTAAAAGCAACATATGTTTTAAGTAAATAACAAATTTTTCAATCGATTTCTTCCATAGTTTCAGAAAAAGTATTAAAATTCGAATTATTTCGATTTCATGAAACTTTGGCTCTTTAAAACTCTGGCTCTATTCAAAAAATTGTGTAATTTCGACTAACATTTTTGAAAAATTTTAAATCGACTAGTTGATCTGTATTCCGAACAAAATTTTGGCTTGTATTGAGCTATGAATAGCTCGATTAAAATCTATCTTATTTAAATGATTTCGATCCACTTTTTGATTTTTTTATTTGCTCTCTAACGAGTCAACTTATATACACCGGTAAGACTTTTCCTTGGTATTTCTGAGTAATTGTTTATTTTAATCATAAATTCCATAACAATATATTTTACAGGGCTACGCAAAAGTGAAATTTTCATATTTTACGTTTTGCAATATATATTGCAAATAAAAAAATCTGTCCGACTTCCTTACGTCATCCACAGCTAAAACTGCTAAACAAACGTTCATGAAGCTTAGCACCAAAATCATTGTTACTTATCATTAATCCTAGGTCTAATGAATCATTTCGAAGTTTTCAAAACTTATAGTTGGAACCGAAATAGGGTTGCCCGTTGTTTAGTTTTTAGTTTAGTAGATTTTTCGGGCTTGTTCTGTAACTGTTGTTCTTCCGTACTGAGCCAGAAAAATGCTATATTCTCAAAGAGAAAGCATCGACGATGTTGCTATTTTGTGGACGATTGAGTAAAAAATTGTTTCACTTGCACACAACATATTATTCTCCTCGCTGGCTGCAAATGAGCGAAACCTTTGTTTCCTTCGTACACATCGAAATCCGGCCCTCAGCTACAATATCCACCTGCGTTGAGGATCGATGGTTCTCATTATAAGGGCACAAGGGGCATAATTATGCACAATTCGGATGGGGAAATGAAATGGACGTGTATAGATGGGTGCATCCTGTGTTTAACAGTTGTTACCGACTGTCCATTGTATCTAAATTAAATGTCTGTAAATAAGTGCAGTATTGGAAAATTCACAAATTCGTAAATGATATTTCATGTCAGAAACGATATTTCTACATCCAGGAAGAAAAGTATTTCACATTCTACTATGAAATAAAATTTTATTGAAATAGACACCTATACATATCTATCTATGCATATATGACATCCACATTTACTTTGTGCAGGAACACTTCGATGTCAAAACCACTATTTTTTGAGTTCAAAAGACAAAGGATAGAATGCTTGGGAGCAGGCGTAGACAGTGAAGTCTTTTGTGTGTTTATTCAACAGTCTATTTTTTCGTGAAAACTTCAGATGTGTAAATTACTTTCCAAAGAAGCAACCGTTATCGATTCTTTCAATAAATTTTTTAAATTATCTTATTATTTTATAAACCTTGCGTTGGAAGCCAATCGTTATGGATTCTATCAATAAATTTTAGATATTGATTATGATTTTAGTTTCTAATGCGTTTGGATTCTATTTATATGAATTCTACTTATAAATTTTGGTTTGAAACATATTTCTGCTCACCCTTGTATATAGTCAGGATGTATTTTGGGCTACCGGCTAACTTCGAGTGTAATTTTAAAGTTCGTTATTACAAATTGAAAAATTTTAATTTTAGATTGATTTTATAGGGATTGTTCAAATTTGAATTTCTAATTTATTTTCTAAATAAAAAATTGGAATTAAAGTAAATTTAAATACAAAATCTTTTAACTTAACTATCTCTTTGTTCTACGATCTAACCTTGAATCTAAAATAATAATAATAGACGGAATTATTTTAAAATCGAAATTTTGCAGAATTAAAATGGTTTGTACCTCTGGTGAGTCTTTCACTTAATTAATGTTCCTGTTAATTTTTTCCTTGTTCTGTTTCAGAAATTATTCTTGATTCTTCAAATTTCAATTGTTTAGTTCTAGAACTTTACAAATACTATCCAGCCAACTATTTAAATTCTCTTCATTGAGTGTCCTGCTTCATACTTGATTTAACTGTTGAATGTTTCCATTATGCATTCAGGTAACGTATTTCTTGACACTATTTTCTTCACTTGATGATATTTCTTTTTTTTTAGATTATGGGGAATGAATACATTACTGGAGTTATTCTATAAACAGACCGACGTGCTCTCTAGAGAATTTCATATTGACGTTTTTCCTGTCAATTCTCGAAAAATTTGATTTTCTAAGGCTTACTAGAATTTCTCAAAATTCTCGAAAAATTCGGCTTTCACTAATTACACAAAAATTACACTAATTCCTGGTCTGAAACTATTCTGTAAAATGAGCCTGAATTTTCATCCAACTTTTAGTTAAATAAATAAAGAAAATATAAACAACTTGGCTTAAGCTTCACTGTGAAACATAAGCCAAGTCGTTTTTATTCACTTTATTAATTCAAAAATGTTTCACCAAGTGATATGCGAGAAATCAATAACATACAACTTTTAGTACCAATTTCATTCCATTCTTTCAGTTCAAGTACAAAAATTTTCAAAAATTATTCCAAGTGTTGAAAGTTTCCAAAGTTTTTTGTTCCTAATTCTTCTACCTTAATAAGTACTTATAATTACCCATAAAATTGATTAGATTTCTTCAGTTATTGTAACTTGTAACATTCAGGCTTAAAGCATCTTAAATTATATTCCCTGTATACAAATAATGCAAATTTATGAGGTTAATATTTTGTTTCTTAATTAATTGAAGTTTTAGTTTTTCTTAGTCACATAGTTTTGATAAGTTTGATGTAAATATGCTTGCTTATTGTCAATATTTCTACTAAAATTAACATAGGTTTCATAATAATCACAAAGTTTTCCATTGTTCTTGTACTTCTTTCAGAATAGATATTCAAATTCAAATAACTTCAATTTCAACATTGGCAACATTCAAATAATTGGGAATTGAATACTCCCTATGAATTCTATTTTAATTTTTCAAAAGAATTTCTGATTTTTGACTAACGTTTCAAAGAATTTTCACCCGACTTGTTGATGTGTGCTCCTAAAAGGCTCTTTTTTCGAAATTTTGGTTGAAAATATTTTAGTATTTTAGCTCTATTAGAATTAACCTTATTTGAACAATTTGGATCTGATTACGTTCTAACGACTCATATATATGGGTAAGAGTTTTCCTTGACATTTCATTGATTTATATAGTATTAGTTTTTATAATGAGTCATTGTATCTTATGTACTGGATTTTTTTAATAAAATATTGAATTGTTTCAGTCCTTACTTGGTGAAAATCCATATTAAATGATATTTAAATAAGGTTATTCTGATTTTCACAAATTTTTATTGTTATGTTCACAACAATTGTTTCGCTATCACAGGAGCATCATCAAGCAAGAGCACATTTTGAATAACTAAGCTTGTTTCCGAAATAAGATGTCGAAAGGTATTTTGTTTTGTATGCGTGTGTCTATGAATCGAAAATTCCAAATAATCAATAGCTCATAAAATATTGATACGAAGTGTGCCGTTATTTCAAATGAGCTTGTTTGAAAGAGTATTCATTTTAGATTGTGAGGAGAATTTTATTTTTCGAAAATTCGATGTACAGGATGTTTTACAAGATGTGGGATAAAGAATATAATTTTCTCAGTCCAGACCTGCGCTATCGACAAGTGATTTGATGCAAATATTAGGTAGGCATTGGCCTTTACTCTTTCCCTCAAATTTTTATGAAGATCCATGCGGGCGTTCAAGAGTTATGCCGATTGAAAGTTTTTGATAAAATACATAAAAAATATTGTATCTCTTAAACTTATATAGGTAGAACATACTTCGTGCACTTATTCAGACTCATCAAAATGTCCTGCATCTGCCCTGAAAGCCTGTATAATCATTCGTGAAACACTCTGTATATATGTTTTTTTTTTCAATCACCGGATTACGGGTAGGTACCTAAGGTAACCGGGCTGGGTAAGAGCCAAGGTTATTCTTAGGAGCTGGTTAGGAAGTTTCGAACCAGACGCGCAGTGGCCATATATATTCCGTAAGGATTTGGAATTACATCATTATGAAGTCGTATTTACTCAAGAACTAAAGCCAAATGATCTTAGAGAATTTGCTGTCTGTTCACTTGAGAACTTGGAACACGATCCTGATTCTGGCTAAAATATCATCTTCTCAGACGAGCATTTTTGGTTGAATGGCTTTGTTTACGAGCAAAATTGCCATTATTCGTGCGAGGACAACCCAGAAGTGTTACATGAAATTCCGTTACATTTTTAAAAAATCACTGTATGCTTTGGTTCCTGGCATAGCGACGTCAGCAAACCTAATTTTTTTACGAAATGAGGTTGGAACAGCCGTAAGCGTCCGTTATAGGACCATGTTACTTGAATATCTATGGCAAGAACTTGAGAAAATCAATATTGAAAAGATAGTGTTACATGCCACAGCTGATGCTAAGCTCGCTTTGCTGAAAGAAAGGTTTGACGATAGGATTATCTCACGACAAGGATTTGTGAATTGACCGCCAAGATCATATGATTTAACACCTCTCAATTATTTTCTCTTCGGCTATGTAAAAGCACAAGTCAACAAACCACAGACTGTGGATCACTTGAAAGAGAATATCCGTCATGTTATTGGCGAAATATAATCGGAATTATTGCACAGAGCGATCGAGTGCAACAACGGGTGGAAATTTAAACGATATCATATACTTCAAATATCACTGTATTGTTGAAGCTCCCCCCTGTCTCTGTACCTTGTCGTGGTGGGGGAGCTTGCCATAACGAGTGTCCTAGTTTCATTTATGAAATGGAGGATATGGTTATGATGCCTAAAGCAGATGACTCGCAATCCTAATTTCCTTACTTTGTTTCTTTCTTGCATAATACCTTTCCATCATGTTGTCCCAATCCTACCTTTTCCTGCCGCAGGACTTGGAATCGTACGGGGAAGCTGGCTCTGATTGACGACCAGAATCTGCGATCCTGCGATCGATTAGAGTTCTGTTTTCCTTTCATTGGCGAAGGCGATCCCCGCTAGTCCTTAGCGTGGGTTTCCAACCTTCGTCTTCTTAGCCCGCTGAAGGATCTTAAATGGTTGTTGAATGACAAAGGGAGACTACGACGTTTCGAACAAGTATAGGGCTTGGGAGATTCGCTCTGCTCGCCCCCAAATTTGGCTCCATTTTTAGTTCCTGAAGTTCCTGCTGCGGGGTCCTGATTGGTCCGTTGGAGGACAAAGGGAGACTACGACGTTTTGAACAAGTTGGGGAGCTTGGGATATTCGCTGCGCTCGCCCCTAACTCCGGCCCCATTCGTGGATCCTTAAGCTTATCTTTTTCCGGAATGGACTTTAGCTCTCGCGCCGAATTTTGTTTTATGGCTTCAATCGACGCAAAACGGGTGCCACGAAGGGGCAATTTTAGTTTTGGGAAGAGGAAAAAGTCGCAGGGAGCCAAATCCGGCGAATACGGTGGTTGCTGAAGCACGTTTGTTGAGTTTTTGGCGAGAAAGTCAGTCACAATCGTATCTCGGTGAGAAGGCGCGTTATCGTCATGCAAAATCCATGAGTTGTTCGCCCACAAATTTGGCCGCTTCTTACGGATACGCTCACGCAAACGTTTCATAACGCCTAGGTAATACTCCTTGTTTACCGTCTGACCCTCTGGAACGAATTCGTAGTGCACCACGCCACGGATATCGAAGAAAACAATGAGCATCACCTTCATTTTCGAGCGGCTTTGGCGTGGTTTTTTCGGTTTCGGCTCATTTTTTGCCACCCATTCCGATGATTGCTGGCTTGTTTGCATATCGTACTCGTAGACCCAGGTCTTATCACCAGTTATAATGCGTTCCATGAATGTAGAATCGGAATTACAGCGATCCAGCATGTCTGAAGCAACCTGTTCGCGATGACGTTTTTGAAAAAAATTCAGGTCTTTCGGTACGAGTCGTGCGGCCACCTTTCTCATGCCCAAAATATCAATCAAAATCGTACGTGCGGACTCGTGGGATATCTTAAGATCATGTACTATCTCTCTCAAGCTGGTACGGCGGTTTTCCAGCACCCTTTCCTTAATTTTATCGACGTTATCTTCGATCGAAGCCGTCGATGGGCGACCACTTCACGACCGTCCTTGAAGGCTCTGTACCACTGATATGCACGAGTTTTCGATAGAGCATTATCACCAAAGGCCTTTTGCAACATTTTCAATGCATCGGCACACGAAAATTCATTTGCAACACAAAACTTTAAACAAATTCTTTGCTCAACGTAATCACCCATAGTAAAAATCGGCACGCACTCTGACATCGACTGACTTAATCAGCTGTTGCAAACACACTAGTTGACAGATCCCGCTCAAGCTTGGCATAGTAATTAAGGACAGTGGTACAACCTAGGAAAAAAAAATTTTTACCTGCCTCATTGCCCCGTCAGATTTAAATCGATAATTCCCGGTACTTTCTTGACAGAATGTACAACGAAAATAATGGATGACCGTACGGAGCTATGTAACCCCCAGTAATATTGAGATATTTTAATAAGTACCATCTGTTTTAACAACCTTCTTTGTCGATTGCAGACATTCCGATATCTGTTAGAAAGCCCTTTTTTACTCTAAGTTTTATCACTTTTGTTTAAATACCTCTGTACCACTGTTAGGTCTTCAGCTGTCTGATGACGGGATAGTTTATTTCCAGAAACTCGAGTCACAAGAAAATGTGTAATATATCTTTTTTTGATAGTAAAACATATTAATTTCTACAATTTGTTTTAATAAGGATAAAATATGTGAAAATCAGAAAAACCTTATTCAATATTATTTTGAATTTTTGATTTTCATCAAGTAAAGAATGATTCATGAAACATTGTAGAAATCATTTAAATCAATCGTATACCCATGGTCTTCAAAAATATTTCAAATATAGATATATAAGCATTTTTGCCATCGATTTTGGCACAGGTGTCAAATAACATGGCCATTCAACTCGAGAGGGCTTTCAAAGAAATTCGATCCTTTTTTCTTGTTCAACAAGATGATAAACCAAGTAGGCTGGCACGCGCCTGCCAAACGTTCACCTTGTGGACCCCTGCCTTTCCTCCTATACCTGTAAACCGTCTGTGGTGTAGATGTATCAGCAGGCCTTATGGCGAGCGGGGACAGCCAAAGGGCCTGCCTTGCTACAATAATTATTATACAGATGGCTTAACAATAACATTTGGATGGCAGATGTTATGTCCAGCCCTCTGAGATGCCGAGTCGATTTAATTCGTATCCTAGGGCGGAATATCCCGAGGATGTTGACAATTACCAGCAGCACCAGGTAGATTATTCTAAATCAACAAATGAAACGAATTCGAATTTGAATATAATTTTGAATGCCTATCAGATGGAGTTGTTCAAGACATCCAAGACATATATTTAAGGAATCTGAGTGAAAAAAAGTAGAGCGTAGAGCCTAGAGCTATGAAGGAAATTTGATCTTCAAAGTGTATATATTGAGACGACAAATCTCAAGCGCTATAGATAGACGGGCTGCAAGGTGATTAGGTAGTCTTCAATTTTCAGGAAATAGTTTTAAACTTTTATGAATAATAAAGAATGTCGTAAATACAGTTAATATACATAAAATGAAAATTACTATGAAGAAGTATTTGCATATTACAGAATAATAGCTGGAATTAATTCTCAAGAACATCTACAGATTTCAATCTGAATAAATCTCATGAAAACATTTGGAATTAAATTTTAAAACATGTCCTAAATACACTGAATCACTTTATAACATTATCATCACATATAGTGGAAATTAACTAATAAAGAATCAAAAGAAATATAAAATAATGACCAAATTATTTAGATATCACCTTATACATATATGTTTCGATTGGATGTTAGAGAATCACAAGTTTCATTACCAAAAAATGTTCAACATATAATTCAAAAAGCCCTTCTTTATTTTCCTTTTTTGAAGAATATATAGCACATTCTCCAGAGAAATAAGCTGATAAATTCGGACGCAAAATCTCTTCAATAAGGAGTTATTTGAATAAACAAAATAATCATTTAAAAATATATAAAAATACCTTTTTTATTACCAGACATTTCTGCAACAACTTACCAACTTTGGGATAAGCATGGTCTATACGAAAATTAAGTTATATCACAGAAGTATACAATGAAAGAAGATACTACTTATACTCTGCATTAGATAACCACTACGTGCTTGTGATGTAATACAAAGAAATTTCTCAATTATTAATATATATAAATTGAAAATTACTATGAAGAAGCATTTTGATTGCATGTACGAACGTCGTATGTGGCGGTCAGGTTTTGGTGGTCATACAAGTAAACTGTGTTCTATTTTGATACCTATTGGTTCACCTTTCAATAACCGAATGCTGATAATACAGGTGCTTCATCGGGACTTATATTATATTAATACTATGAACTGATGAGAGAGTTTGAATGACATTTTTCGTTGAATTCCTTTCGATTTCACTGGGAAATAATATAAACATATAAGGACATATGATACTTATCGCTTGATAAGGAACAGGCTGGGCTGATTAAAGGTACACATACAGGATAATACTACTAAATTCTTACGACAATGAGTAACGACGTGGAAGGTTTGATTGAATTGTTGAGGGATGACATTTTGAAGAACAGGAGAGAAATAAAGTCAGCTATTGCAGCTTCTGAAGGCAAACTACTGTTAAAACTAGAAGATTTACACCATAGGGTGAAAAAGCTAGAGAAAGATAATTTAGACCTCTCGAACAGACTGGATGCAATGGAGATTTTAACACGGAAAAACAATGTAATGGTTTTTGGTCTCGAAACTTCTGCTGAGTTTTCTCCTGCTGTTCTCTGTGAAACTCTGAGGAAGAATCTTGGTGTGAAGATGGAGGAGACAGATCTGAACAATGCCTATAGACTAGGACCTAACAACAACAGCCCTATCAAGGCCGAATTCACTTCCTTTCTGAAGAAGATGGAGGTTATGGCGGCAAGCGGTAGACTCAAGGGCACTAGGGTGGTAATAAGGAACGACCTTACTTATAAGCAGCGTTCTGACTACCGAATCCTAAGAAATCATCTGAATAGAGTAAGACAAGATCCATCAGCAAAATCTTATATAAGAGGGAATAAGCTGTTCATCAATGGTAGGCCTTACACTATGGAGGAACTTGAGAATAACACTGGACCCGTATGCCGTCGAGTTGCAAGTGCTCCATCGACACCCTCAAGGCAAGTTTCTACACCTTCCATGCAAGACGTGACGACTGACGAAGAAAATCCCGCCACTGAGAGTCGACAAGTTGAGGCCTATCCTGGAAGTGATGTTTGCGACGGGCGGAAGGAAGGGGACCCACCGGCTCACGTGAGTTTAGCTGAAAAATCCTCGGTTACTAATGCGACTACTTCTATAAGAGATAGACCAAAAAATCTCAGATCAGGTTTTAAAAGAAATGGTCGCTGGTGATTTCATCATGTCACGTATTCAGCACTGTTTGAACTTCTACTGAATGTTTTACAATACAGCCAAATTGATTGTAGCTTTTCTGTTGTGTTTGAATCGATTTTTTTTTTTTTTCCGAGCCCAACCTGCTTCTTTTTGCCCACCTTTACTGTTGCTTTGAATTTCCACCTTTGGCTCTTTTTTTTTTTTTGATTGTTGGATAACATTTAATTTGAGTTTTGATTATTTTACGTTTCTTAAAAAAATTTTTTTTTTTTCTTCATATTTATAACATTGTTAATGTAGTCATGAGTTGGTTCATTGATGAGATAAACGTTGACGAGTTGGAAACCTTGGTGATAGACGACTGCGCTGCCCTGGGGAAGTTAGCACTGGCTGGGGGAGATACGTTATCGTTGTTTCAGATGAATGTAAGGAGCATCAGAAAGAATTTTGACGAATTGCTGGTGTTGCTGTCTTCCTTTGATTTTGACATTGATGTAATTGTTTTAACGGAGACTTGGAGGATTGAGGATATTGCGGAGTTTGGAATTAAAGACTATAATGCTTATTACAGCAATTCGCTTATCAACCAAAATGATGGGGTTGTGATTTATTTAAGATCTTGCTTAAATCATAATGTTCAACTAAAAAAGATAAATGACCTAAATATATTGGTTTGTTCGTTTGTGAAAAGAGGAAAACGTTTCAATATCCTGCCCTACTACCGACCACATTCATACCCGACTGCGACTTTTTTTCACGACCTTGAGAATCTTCTATCTGGTGCCTTAGAAGGAATCACTTACTTCCTTGGTGATATCAATGTGGACATCTCAAACCATTCCAGTGACTTGAGCATGGAATATCTCGAGATTTTGAGTAGCACTGGTTTTGAGTCAATCATAAATTCCCCTACCAGACAGACTGAGGATACCTCATCCTGCATAGATCATATATTTGTCAAAGGGTTGATTGTCTCGGATTCCGTTGTACCTGCCATTTTGAGGACGAATATAACTGATCATTATGCCACGTTTGCCTTCCACTCACTTCATAATACTAGGTCCTCTTTCACATCGAGTGTGGAATATCGAAGGTATATTGATCGTGGGTTGTTGTTGTCCTATTTAGAAAAGGTTTCTTGGAGGGAATTTGAGGAGGCTGAAGATGTTGAGCTCAAGTCTAAGATCTTTATGGATAATATTCTGCGAAGTGCAGAATCAGCAACAAAAACATCTGTAAAATCGTTACCTAAGAGAAGACAGCCGTGGATAACAACTGGTTTGATTAATTCCATTCGTAGAAGAGATCTGTTACACCAAAAGTTGCTCAAGGTTAATACTCTGGAGAACAGAAGGCAGTATGTTACGTATCGAAATAGGTTGAATTCAATTCTAAAGAAGGCAAAATTCTCATTTTACAAACGGAAATTTAAGTCCGCTGAAGGCGATACCAGGAAAACATGGGGTGTTTTCAATGATCTGGCGAGGGGTGGTATGTCCAGTGTAGTTCCTGACCGGGTAGTTATCGGAGAAGTTGAAATAATTGATAAGAAACTCGTCGCCGACGCGATGAATAGATACTTTGTTTCTGCTGGTCAGGCACTAGCTTCAAGAATTCCTAAGGTCTCTTCTGGGGAGAAGTTCAGGCGAGTCTCACAGAGTAGCTCAATATATATGGAACCAACTAATGTGCATGAGCTCACCAAATTGATAAGTTCTCTAAAAAAGAATAAGGCACCTGGAGAAGACATGGTTACCAGTGACACTGTGAAAGATATTGCACATTTAATTGTTGAACCTCTTACCGATCTGATAAATTCCTGTTTAAGAGTTGGGTTTGTGCCTTCATCATTTAAATCGGCTATTGTCACCCCAATATTCAAGGAAGGCGACAGAAATGCTCCTAGCAACTATAGACCGATATCAGTGATCTCTGTGTTCGCGAAGCTCTTTGAAAAGGTTGTTTACACACGATTGTCTACATACTTGGATAAAGTTGGTATCTTATCTAGAAATCAATTCGGTTTTAGAGGTGGTGTTTCAGCATCTGACGCTATCGACAGTTTAATGGAAACAGTATACAAAGGTGTCGAGAATAATAAAAAGATCCTCTGCGTGTTTGTTGACTTATCAAAGGCATTTGACACTGTTTCTCATGAAATCCTGCTGGGTAAACTGTTTGACGTTGGTGTGAGGGGTCCTGCTTTTGGTCTGTTCAAGAGTTACCTGGAGAAGAGGACTCAAAGAACTAGGGTACATAACGTTTTGAGTGAGGTGGAAATGGTAGAGTGTGGTGTTCCTCAAGGGACGGTTCTTGGTCCCCTTCTATTTCTCCTTTATGTCAATGACTTACTCAGTCTGCGAATGGAGGGTAGGATAATATCATACGCGGATGACACATGTATTATCTTCGAGCACGATTCTTGGGGGGAGGTTGAGAGACTTGCTCATAGCGAGTTGAAGATGGTGAAGACGTGGTTCGACCTGAACCTACTTTCTATAAATATGGCCAAAACAACTATTTTGCCGATCTCGCTCAATATTCTCCAAAAGCCTGATTTCGAGACGCTTTCTTTTGATGACGTGGAGATAAGAACTGCAACATCCGTGAAGTATTTGGGGGTTCACATAGATTGTCATCTGAGATGGGATATACACTGCATGGAGCTCCACAGAAGGTTGCGTAAACTCACCTATAAAATTTGTTTAGCCAGAGACTTCTTACCCCGAAAACAATGTTTCTCTGTGTATTTCGCATTAGTACAGTCAATTTTGCAATATGGCATACGAGCTTGGGGAGGTTTGGTAATGAAATATTATAATATCATTGAAAGGGCACAAAAACGGATTCTGAAAATTTTGTTCAAGAAGCCTAAACTTTTCCCATCCGAAGAACTATACAGAGAGCTAAGAATATTAAACCCAAGGCAATTGTATATAAGGGAATTGATTATCTGTATTCCAAAAAAGCGTCACACATTGGAGTATTTGGGGTCAGTTTATGGTACTCGACAGGCCCACAATGCAATGGTGAGAGGTTTCAAGGTTGCAAAGGAGAAAATGAGATCTTCTTTACTCTACAGACTACCCCAAATCTATAATGCCATTCCATCTACGTTGAGATCTACGCAAAGCTGGCATTCGCTAAAACGTAAAGCCAGCAACTGGTTATTGGACAGTCACGAAGGAAGAAAGATACATGAACTTTTTTAACCCATATCAAGTCGGGGTACCTACTCATGACAGCGGTGAAGAGAATATACACATATATATTTTTTTAAGTTAAAGTTTTTGTATAAATCATTTTTTTTTTGTAATATCATTAGGCCATGATTTTTTTATGCAGTAATATTGGTGTCAATTGTTTGATATAACCTGAATTTGCTCTAGTACAAGCTCTTGAATGAGCTTAGTTGAGCACCTTTGGGTTGTTTACTTGTTTGTATGACTAAGGAAAATAAAGATTAAGATTATTATATTTGCATATTACGAATAATAGCGGGAATTAATTCTCCAGAACCTCTACAGATTTTAATCTGAATAAATCTCATGAAAACATTTGGAATAAAATTTTAAAACATTTCCTAAATACACTATATCACTTTATAGACAATAAAACAGAAAAGCCTTTTACTTGATTGACATTATTTTAATTTATTTTCAGAAGTTATAATCATTGAATATAATCTTTTGGAATTAAATATGTAGACGGCTAATTTTTTAAAAAATTTTTTAAAATATTTATATTATTTTAAATAAAATGTTCGAATAATCTGCCTTGTTGAGCAGTAGCCAAATCTATTATAAAGTTGGATATCCCAAAAAAAAATTATTGGAAGATAAATCTGGTGATCTGGGGGGCCGTTTATTCATTACATTTGTCGAAATGGCACGGTCCGAAAAATTCGTCCTGAGATAATGTGTGATTACTCTAGCGTTGTGACTTGAACAGATATCCTGTTGAAACCAGACATCATCGAAATCAATTGTCGAACTGTCGGAATAATTTTATTCTCCAAAAGCTCTAGATATTTGGCAGCGTTTAGGATATCATCAATCAAAAATGGCCCTATGATGTAATTCCCCAGTATTCCTGTCCACTTACTGCTGATGTGTTATGTTTTCTATTCAAGGAAAATGGTGGTTCATTAATGAATAAGATATTGTTAAGGACTGAACTATTTTCATTTACTTTTTCCATCATCATAGTTTCACAAAATTCCATTCGTTCGATATGGTCTTCTGGACAAATTTCTTGGTTTGTTTGAACCTTATAACGTCGCTAACTATTCCTTTCCAAAATATTTCAAATACTTCTATCGCTCAGATCTACTTGTTCAGCAATTTGTTTACTCGAACAAGGTGCACTGGTTTCAACAGCAGCACATCTACTTCTTTTTTCAGACGATTTTCACTAATGGTTCTTGGTAGTTTATCAATGTTGCAATATCTGCATGCTCGTAAACACACCCACATTTATCGATTTTTTTAATTATTTCAAAAATAGCCGAACTTGAAGGAACGCATCCCACGTTTGAAGAACGAATGATTCTGATTGCTGAAAGCAGAGCCTCGTTTCGATCGAAGCATTCTTCCACTGCCATTAATATAATAATAAACGTCTTCATTAGGTGAAAGTTTAGCTACAAAGCAATTCTTACACTTTTACCTATAAAACAAAAAGCATACCTCGAATTTCCAAATTAAAAAAAAATACAATTCACTCAATTATGAGGGTATACACTATACTTATACATTTTATTAAAATTCACAAACCTGCCTCAACAAAATTGACTTTTTCAAGTAAACTCGAAAATTATTTATTGACTTGACTTTTACACTATTAGGAAGGGAGTTATAATTTAGGGGTGTTTGGTATGAAAAAGAACATTTGAACTTAGTGGTTCGATGACGAGGAATATTGACTCTCATTTGTTCTCTTGTATTCACCGAGTGGACGTCTGTAGTTAATTTTGCGGTGTAAGTATGAAGGTTGTTTAAATTTTTTTGTTTTATGAAAGAAGGACGTGAAATGCATTTTCCTACGGTTCTTCATATTGAGCCATCTCATAGAGCTAATGTATCTCGTTGTTGGAACGGAACTTCTTAAACCGAGAACAAAACGGCAACAACGATTTTGCACATACTGGATTCTTGATGAATGAAACATATCGAGAAACGGACCAAACACTACATTACAGTAATCAAAACACGACGAAACAAGTTGGTTGCACAGCGTCGCTTTCATACTTTTGTTCAGGAGATGTCGATTATTGAACAGGACCTTTAGTGACATGTATGCTGTTCGAACACAGTTAAATACATAGTTTAAAAATTTCAATCTACCGCCAACAAGCAGACCAAGATTTTTTAGCTCTCCTTGTGGCGACAAAACAGCATCCTTAATAGCAATAGATGGTAAATTAGTTCTAGAAAGTGCTGAATTGCCCCCAAAAAAGACTGAGACATGATTTCTTCGGATTGATATGCAAGTTATGACGTCTCGAAAGCTGAACGATCGAAGTCAGATCACTGTTTATGAGAAAACGTGGGTCTCGTCCGGATGAAAACCATGATTGATGGAAACCATGATGATTTGATTGTCATCAGCGAAAAAATGAAATTGACAATGCTTTATTTCATGAGGCAGATCGGCCGTATAAATCAAAAATAGAAGTGGCCCAAAAATGGATCTTTGGGGCACCCCCTTGCTAACAGAAATACGGGAAGATTCCTTTTTCCCAACTATGACATATTGCTTCCAACAATTCAAAAAGGATTTACAAATTTCAGGGGTATTACTGAAAGTCCATAGTATTTCAGCTTGGCATAAAGTAGGTCATGACTGATAGTATCGAACGCTTTCATAAAATCTAAAAGAACCTGAGCAGTTACTAGACCCTTATCTCAGTTACCCAGAATGTCGTCCAGAATATGAGCCAGAGCCGCGGGCACACTGTGTCCACCTCTGAAACCTGATTGATATGCTGGTAAAATGGTATTAGACGTACAATAATCATAGAGCTCTTTATACCCCACTTTTCTAGAATTTTGGACAAGAACAAGAGAATGCTGATCAGTCGGAGATCATCAATGAATTTTGTTTGTTTCACCTTCTACAAAAGAAAAATTACAGCAGTTTTCCAAGAAGCGGGGTAATAAACAAGCTTTAAGAAATTATTTATGATATAAGTGATAGGCAACAAAAGCTCAGACATACACAACCGAATCATGACCCCCGAAATATCATCATCGCCAACAGCATCAGACCTCAAACCGGACACTATCTGGGATATATCCTCAGGACTTGGAAGGCGAAATTGGAAAGGTATTCAAGATAAAAGTAGTCATCTCGGAACAATCCTCATTTAAACTGTCAGCAACCGATGAAAAATGTATGTAGATTTTTTCAACATCATCTTACAAATCAGATGGTATAGTATTTCCTTTATTTGGTACAACATTGGTAGAGAACAGTCGTTTATTCGCCATCGGATCGCGCTGAGGTATCGATCTTTCAACTTCTTCACTGTACCCACCCTCGTGATCCTCTAGATTTACATTGAATTGCCTATGTATTCGACTGTCTTTTTCATATCTGTATAAACGGACGGAAAGATATGATGAGAAACTAGTAGAGATAGTTTTAATGGAAATAAATTCTGCGCCGAAATAAATTCTGTGTAAATAATTCAACTCTGTTAATATATCTCCTGTATAGTGGAAAATAATTAGTATAGTGGAAATTAGGCAAAATAATTCACCGAGAACGTAAGAATTAGTGTCTGGAGTGAGATCTTGTGTGTTTTCGAACTGAGTGTTAATGGAAAATGAATTTGAAGAGAAAAGTAAGTCCATGGAGGAAAACATTGAGTCAATGGGAAACAAAATAGAGGAAATCAGTAAATTCATAAAAGAATGAAATGAACGAAAATACGGAATCATTAAAAGTTGATTTGAAAGAACGAATTCAAGATAATCTGAATTGGACAGAAAAATTGAGAACAGAATAAATACCCATTGTTCTCTTCAAAAATATAATAATTGCAAATTAGCGCGTATGTAATTGCGAATTACACCGTCCGCATTTGATGTGAAGATACCATGGTCAACTTATCAAAAACAATTCGAGGCATCAGCTAATTTGAATGGATAGAGCGAGGAAGATAAGGCCACGGCCTCGATCGTTTCATTAAGAGGAGAAGTCCTGAATGTCCGTCAAACAATGCCGGTAAGCCACCAAGAATGCTATGAAGCATTAATAACTGAGCTTCAGATGAGATATGATGATGCACATCTTCAACAAGTGTAATATGCGCAGGTTCAGCCGGGTTCAGATATCTAAAGAAACGCTGCAGAAGTTCTAGGCCGATATAGCACATTTGTTAACATCGACTTATCCTACAGCACCGGAGAGTTTTCTAGAGCAACTTGCTGTGCAAACCTTTGTAGGTGAATTGAGGGATAGTAATACTCAGCAAACACTTCGCTTGGCTCGAACTAAGACTTTCGACGATGCTCTGGCTCACGCATTGGAGCTTGAAGCAACGAAACAAGTAACGCAAAAGAATTATACGCACTGTTAACGAGATAACGACGAATGGAGGTATCGAAGAAACAGTTCATCTAGAGGCTGAGGAATATCGATCTAAAAATCAACGCTCCAAAGGACCTAGGTGTCGGAATAGTGCTATTAGGGTATAATAGCTGACGTTGTAAGAAGCCAGCCAAAGAAGACAAAGCTGATAAGGAAAAGGTACTTGAGGACAACGATCCTGAATACCGAATGGCAATTAAAAAGTTAAGAACGATAAAAAAAAAGGCTTAAGAAAGACAAAAAATTAATTAAAACTACTCATGAAATGGAAAAAATAATGCCATAGTCCAAGCTGGGAAAGAGTGAGTCGTCTTATCCCACTGGGATACCTTAGTGTGAAATGACGATCTTCTGAAGAGATATCTGGAGAGTGATGACGGCCCGGAAACGAGACTTCAGCTGATAGTGCCACGAAGCCAAGTACCAGAAGTACTGAAAAGAGTACCTGCTGGAACTTCTGGAGAACATTTTGGTATCAAGAAGACATCGGAAAAGGTCAGAAAACGTTTCTATTGGTCAATTGTAAGGGTGATGTGAAGGAATGGTGCCGAAAGTGCACCATTTATGTTATGTATTTCAGCCAACGAACCGAGAGTAAGTTAGGACCCTTAGAACAGATGGCTGTTGATATTGCGGGTCCATTTCCAGAAAATATGAAAGGAAGTATATACGATGGTGGCGATGGATTACTTTAGTAAATGAGTCGAAGCCTATGCCACCGAAAATCAAGAAGCTACCACAGTTGCAGATGTGCTGATAAAATAGATCTTCGGCCATTTTGCAGTCCCACTCTGACCAGAGACGAAACTTCGAATTCCTCTTAACAAGTGGGTGCAAATTCTTAGGGATCCGTAAGACTAAGGCAACAGCTCTCCATCCCCAGTCAGATGGCATGGCTAAAACAATTAATAGAACTGTGGAAAAATATCTGACTAAGATAGTCTCTAACCACCAAAGAGACTGGAGCAAATATATCCATCATTTAGAATGGTTTACAGATCATCAGTACAGGAATCAACAGAAGGAACTCCAGCATGTCTAATATTCGGCCCCTATATTATCTGGAGTTTGGATGCAAACTAGGTCAGAAGATAGCTAGTGAAGAATATGTAAACTGTCTAATGGGAGATTACATTATATTCACGAGAAAGTTAGACTGAATCTCCAGATAGCAAGTGAAGTCGCGGTACCATACATCAAAACATGCGAAGGAGGTTTTAACACCGGTGACTTAGTATGGTTAAACATTTCCCAGAGGAAGCGAGGGCTATCATTCAAGTCTCAAGGAAATTGGGAAGGCCTGTATAAGGTGGTCAAGAGAATAAATCATGCTGTGTATCGTATCCACAAAGTTCCAGAGGTACAAACGGGGTAGTCCATTTAAACCGTCTATATACGATATTCAAGACGATACCTGAATAAGATAAGCAACTAATGAGAAAGTGATCAACGAACCACGAAAAGATACCTGAATGTCTAACTTTGTTGGTACTAGCAAAGCAAGATTTGGGATTACCGTGGAGGAGCAACAACTTTTTTTAGTGCCAGAAGATTATTACCTATTGTGCAGCTGAAAATTTTCGTATATCCAGAGGGATAGCCGTTCAGGAAAATATTTGGCCGTGTGAACGAGCTAGTCAGACACCGATCTCAACTCAGGAAAACGTTGAAGCTTGTCGATTATCAACGATACCCATTCTATCTTTCCCAGAAGAAGCCAAGCTATCAAGACCTATGGAGAGCTTTATTGAATTTGAGGGAAGAGATAATGAAGTAAGTCAAGAAATTGGCTGTACCAAAGTTGTGTTGTGGTTTGGACCAAGTCAACTGGAGAATTGTCCGTAATATGCTTGCAGTTATTTTTCAAGGACTGCACATCCTAGTACGCAATTTTAATCCAGAAAAAACCCAAACCGACAAAAGACTGCTATTTCTATCAGCGAAGAAATTGCAGAAACAGAGAATCCTGTAGATTTCGTTACCATACTAAATATGTTCAGTGGCTGAACAGCCTGCGAGGGTGTAACGATCAAGTCCTCTACGCTACTAATTTTTCGGACGCTCGAGAAACTGTCTTCAAGTTATATATAAAAGCGGACGGGAGATACGATGAGAAAGTAGTAGAAATAAGTCACCGGGCAGCGTAGGTCGTACTAAATACTTCAGTAGATATAATTCCGTGTAGAAATAAATTCTGTGGAAATAATCCAACTCTGTAAATATATATGTTGTATAGTGGGAAAAAATGAGTATGGTGAAAATTAGACAATTTAATTAACCTGGAATATAACAATATGAATTGGGTGTCTGGATTTTAGAAATTATTTCTGGAGAAATGTCATACAGATTTCAGCGAAGAGTGGGCTAATAGGTGTACCCATTGCAAGTCTATCTTTTTGTTTTTAAAAGTTTTTACTATATTAGAAATAATTTTCCCCCACACCGAATTTATGTTATTTTTTATAAGAATATTTTCGACTCCTTTTATACATTCGGCATTTGGGTTACTCGGAAACATATTATCGACATCAAATGATACTAGAATAATGTTGAGTGAAGGGCTCAAATTATTTAGGTCTATTCAATAAAGAACTGAATTGAGATCACAAAAATAAAAAAAAATTAGTTCTCCATCTAACCGAATTCTAGTGTCATTTGATGTCGTTATACGAGTACGTTCCTGGATATACCAAATGTTGAATGTATGA
This sequence comes from Megalocaria dilatata, assembly GCA_034642435.1. Classification (NCBI taxonomy): domain Eukaryota; kingdom Metazoa; phylum Arthropoda; class Insecta; order Coleoptera; family Coccinellidae; genus Megalocaria; species Megalocaria dilatata. Next base: position 56,975,482 of record CM067854.1, on the reverse strand, counting down.
TTATAGTCGAAAATATGCTAACAAACAATAACGTCAATCCGGTTGTAATGAATAAAATTTTTAGTTTTTGCGTGGAAGATGGACTAGCAATAGGCACATCTTAGTCCGTTCCTCGCTAAAATATTTATGTTCTTCCTGCAAAGAAAATTTCTATAATCCATACACGCAAGGCATATCATATTTTAGTACAGACATGTAGAAGATATATAGATTTTTTTTCTGAAACATATTCAAAACTAGAAAACACACAATCTAATAATGAAAAAAATTCCTGGACATAACTTCAATTAAGAGTAATAATGATTTTGATATTTGGATAAAAATTATTTGAAATATTTAGAAAACATACAACGACAGATACGAACATCCTAAACTTTTCAAACCATCCAAACTCTCATAAACTCGGTAGCTAAAGATAATAATAATAATAATAATTCATTTATTCATTTCCAATAAAGTACATATCACAATATGAATAAATTTTTAACCCACCAAAAATTTCATGGGGAGTCAGGTCAATTTTGGTGTAACAAAACAAAACATTGGTCAAACAAACAATAAATGAATAAATTTGGCCAGACACGTATTTCATACAAATATATATTTTTTTAAAAGTATCATTCAGGTATTCATGTATCGAGTAGTATGCTTTATTCATTGGGGGACAATTTAGCTCATTCTTAAGCTTTATTCGATTTAATTCATTGAGGTAGTTTGTTGAAAATTTTTATAGCTAGATGACTTACATTCAATTGTGATACTTTTATACGATGGTATGATGAAGTTGTTTTTGTTTCTAGTATCATAGTTGTGCTCCTTATTATTATGGATATACATTACACAGGTAAGTCTAAGAATGGACGTCACGGTAAGAATTGTCTCTCTAGGAAAAAGCTCTCTACAGCTATATCTAGTACTAGTACGCCACATAGTATTCTCAGTACCTGCTTCTGTTTTATGAATACTTTCTTACTTTCAGACAAATCCCCTCAGCAAAGAATGCCGAAGTTAAGGACACTATGAAATTAGCTGAGGTAAAGTTATCTTGGCTGCTTAAACACCCGCTATTTGTTTTATTCTCCTAACTGCATAGGTAGCTCTTAGCTACAACTTAGGAATCATTTCATCTATGTGGAGAGAAAACTTGAGATTTGATTGCAAAAACACACCAAGTAGTCTCATGTGATTGGCCGAAGACATCTTTGGTTCAAATAATAGTCTCTGTGTCTTGTCACTGTTCATCATCATTTTGTTTGCGCTCAACCATACTTGGGCTTCCTTTAGTGTCTTCTTGTCTTTCTCTTCCAATTCCTGGTTGTCCATCCCTTTATTCAGAAAAGAAGTGTCCTCAGCGAAGAGGATGGTTTGATCTGATTTCACATTAGCTAGCAAGTCATTCATATATATCACAAACAAAAGGGGACCCAACACAGAACCCTGCGGTACCAAATGACTCACCGTCTCCCAAGAAGAAGACCTGCCTCCCAAGTTTGTTTTCTGCATCCTGTTTGTCAGAAAATTTTTCATCAGATCAAGATCCTCACCCCTGATTCCATAGTATTCAAGCTTGTTTAAAAGCACTGAGTGTGAAATACTATCGAAAGCCTTGGATAAGTTACATGCCTGTAAACTAGATTTTTGTCCGCCATCAAAAGCTTCTCCTATATTTTCAAGCACCTCCTACACTGCTGTCTCTACTAATTTGCCCATCAAGAACTCATGCTGTTCTTTGCAGAAAATTTCATGATGTTTGAAGAAACTCAGTAATCTATTTTTTATTATTATCTTAAACAATTTTGAGAACACAAAAAGTATCGATACTGGACGATAGTTTTCTGGTAATTCCATATTTTCTCTTTTATGGGCAGGTACTATTTTAGCCTTCTTCAACTGATCCAGAAAGTGCCCCTCTTTTAGATATTTGGTGAGCTTGCTACATAGTGGTACATCAATGCGGAAAAATCTCCTTCAATATGGTTGATGTTCTGTTATTGTGCATTCATGAAGTAGACGATAGACTGAACAGTTTTGATCTTATTTTCACGCAAGAGATTGATTGGATTTTCTTGTACTTCACATCTTTCTGAAATACTATTATAGTTCCGATGTTGGTGATGTATTTGTTCAATTCATCTGGTCTAAGATTTGTCTCATCCTTGCGCACTTGATTTTTGTTTTCGCTATTTATCAATTTCCATATTTTATTATTTTTTTTCTGAATTTTTCATCTTATTTAAATTGAGGTTTATTTTCAGCTCTGTTAATTTCTAGGCATATTTCTTTCTGTGAATGTTATATGCTGATCTGGATAAATCATCTTTCCCAACCTTCATTATAGTTTCCAGGGCTTCCAATTTATTTTTCATTTTAAGAATGTTTTTGTCCTTATGTCTTGCTCTCACCTTGTTCGTATTAACTTTACGATCAGCATTTTCCATGTATAAGTATGACATCGGAATAATTTTATGAAAATTATACTGTTTGCAAATAACAATAATTATTCTTTTCGAAATAATCTCCATTGTTATTTGTAAATTTTTCCCACCTATCTGGCAGTTAATAAATACCATGCCAAAAACACTTCTTCTTTTAAAGTGAACCAGTTATCGAGCCCGTTTCCTACGAATTGAAGCGTTGTTCAGCAAGAGCGTGTTCCAGTGATGCGAATAGATGATACTCAAACGCAGCCAAAAATGATAGAATGAACCACAATTTCCCACCCTGAATGATTCGATCATTTCCCTGACCTGTTTTGCTGTTGATGATAGAGCATTATCATAGGGAAAAATTACTTTGTGTTGCCTTTTTCACGTAATGCTTGTTTTAAATTAAATATTTTCTGTGGGTTGCGATCTTTGTTAATGGTTTCAACAGGTTTTAGTAGCTTATAATAAATAACACCCTTCCGATCCAACCAAACACAAAGGATTGTCTTCTTTGCAGAGCGATTTGGTCTTGTAGTGGATGTCGATGATTTCACTGGATTTACTGATTTACGAAGCATGGGATTCTCAAAATATTATATATCTAATTCACTTTTCACTTTTGTGTCTGTCGCGCAGCATTTGAAAGTGTTCACTCAATTTTCATGCTACCTATCTTTCAGTTCATGCGGAGCCAATTTTTCCACTTTCTGAATCTGAATCAATAGTTTTCAAAGAAATGGAATTGGTTTTCTGCGCCACATTGAATCGATCCGCGAGTTCTTGTTAAGTTTGAGTTCAATGAGACTTGCTCTTCGTTGTCTGCGAACTGTTTCGATGGTATCCCTGGATCTTGCCCAAATGTCAGTAATTTTCAAATCCCGAACCGAAAATGGTCCCAAACAATTTGGTTGGACTCACTGATGGATAATCCGAGGTCAAAAGTAATTCTTTCCTGCCAGTCCAGCTCATCAGTCCGTCACTCCAATTTTTGAATGGAGTTAGAGATTTGGAATATGCCTGATAGGAGTAAGACTTGGATATCAGTTAAACTCGTTAATAACCTTGATCGATCTAATGATTCCGCAAGAATTCGCATTTGAAGTTTTTTTCTCATTTTTTCAATATTCTCGAAACTACAGAGAATCGCAACTAAAACAAATAATTAAAACAAATTGTAGAAACTACCAAATAGTAACGGCTGAAACAATTCAGTATCTAAAACAAATAAGTTTGTGGTGCCTTGCCCAGAATTCCTCTCTGCTCTGCTACTCAGCTACCCGGCGTATCATATAGAGGATGCGACCGCTTTCCGATAATACTAGGTCCACCGTCCTAGCCAGCTTCAAGTAGAGCAAAGTATAAGGGACACCGACGTTCCAACGTGGAACAAGATCACAGACGTCATTACCAGGCTGGCACCCCATTACTAATCTGAATAGTTTAGGGGCTTACAATTCGAGGCGAGGTTGTTGTTCCGCCGGATATGGATTCGAAACATGAGATTACCTTAGCTCATGTAGTTTTACTGCCGGAGAGATTTACGAGATCATAAGTAATGTAAAGTCGAAATTTTCTAGTGGTCCTGATGGGATACCTAACTTTGTTTTGAAGAAATGCGTCAATACTTTGACTTTGCCTCTTTGTGCGTTGTTCAATATGTCTCTCGAACGTGGGGTGTTTCCGGAAATGTGGAAGAAGAGTTTTATTGTGCCCATTTTCAAGTCGGGCTCTAGAATGGACGTGGAGAACTATCGCGGTGTATCGATTCAATCAGCAATTCCCAAACTTTTGGATAGTTTACTCAGTAGTTTTTTATCGTGGAATTGTAATAGTATTTTAATTGATCAGCAGCATGGCTTCCGGAAGGGCAGATCGACGGTGTCAAATTTGGTACTTTATGTTAATGACATTGTTGAATATTTTGAGGCTGGTACTCAGGTGGACGCGATTTATACGGATTTCTCGAAAGCGTTCGACAAAGTAAATCATAACCTCTTAATCGCTAAGTTGGGTGCACTCGGTTTGTCAGGTTCTCTGCTGCAATGGTTTCGATCATTTTTGTGCGGGCGTACCCAGCTGGTAAGATACAGAAGCTTCATGTCAAGGGAATTCATGGTGACTTCAGGCGTGCCTCAGGGATCCCACTTGGGACCAATTTTATTTATGTTATTCATAAATGATCTGAATACGATTCTGGATGTGAGGTTTCTGTTATTCGCTGATGACCTCAAGATGTATTCTCCGATCAAGAATCTTGAGAGTGCATTACAGTTGCAGCAGGAACTTGAAATATTTAATTCGTGGACGGTAAGAAATTGCTTGCATTTGAATGTCTCAAAGTGTAAGATTATTAGTTTTCATCGCGGCACTCGGTCTTTCACTTATTATTACAACATCAATGGCTGTTTATTGTCCAGAGTGGAGCTGATCGACGATTTGGGCATTAAATTGGATAGTGGACTCGATTTTAGGAATCATATTGTTGATATAACTAGCAGAGCTTACCGCACTCTGGGTTTTATTATGCGTAACAGCGCTGAGTTCTCTCCACATGTTTTGAAAATGTTATATGTTTCATTGGTTAGGCCCATTTTGGAGTACGGATCAGTTGTTTGGTCACCATTTTACAGCTGCCATATACGTGCTGTGGAGAGAATTCAGAGAAGGTTCTTGCGCTATCTCAGCTTCAGGACTGACGGCCTGTATGACTGTGACGTGGATATGGTTCGTAGGGGCTCAGGTTTGGACACTCTTGAGGTCCGCCGGTGGTTGGCAGATTTTTGCTTGCTGTTTAAGCTCCTTAATGGGACAGTTGACTCTCCTAGAATTTTGGAGCGTATCGGTTTCAGCATTCGTCCGAGATTTACCAGAACTGTTCGTTTGTTCCGTAACATAGCGCACAGAACAAATTATGGTAGGCACATGTTTCCGTCGCGTATTCTCGATTTTGATAATGGATGTGGTGAATTCGATTTCTTTTCTGTTTCACTGAGACGGTTTAGGAGCCGGACCCTTTCACGGTTGAGAGAGATTTACTTATGCTGATTATTGTGGTTGACTTAATTGTGATTGTATATTCGAGGAAATTTATACTCTAATATTTTTATGTATTATCTTGTTTATTGGGGGTTTCCCGTTATACCTGTATATTACAGTGCTAAATAAATAAATAAATAAATAAATAAATTCGGATCGAAACGCTTACTTCCCGAATTAAGAGGTTCTCAATATAAAACTACCGGTGAAAATACATTTTTGTTACAGATACATAGAGGATATACCTACTTGCCTTTTTGGAACATCTAGACGACTAAGTCGATTTTTGAATTACTTAAACAGTATTCACCCTTAAATCAAATTCAAATTCGAAAAAGAGTCGAGTAACAAAATAGTATTCTTAGACCTCTCAATCTCCTTTTTGAGTAATGAAATTGAATTCGACGTGTTCAGAAAACCCACATACGCTTCTCGTATTGCCATAAACTACAACCATCCATATTCACAAAAAATGTCTCATTTCCGTTATTAAAAAATTACTGTGAAATGAAGATGGAGAATGTGAAGATTTCGACACTGTAGCATGATTGGTTGTAATGTTGAGGGTGTGTAATAACAATCGGTAATCACAACTAGGAGTTCAGAAGACATCAGGTGTACGTGAGTGCACCTCGTGTGACCTATTCTGACTCTTCTGATAATACCATTGTTTTGTCTTTTGAGGCATTTAATTTTTGGAGGCCTGTCTAGTTTAAGTTGAATGTGTTGCAGTTTTGAGTTACATTCGTCTGGTTGGGTTTTCCATTCTTGAATGGATTTCAGTTCCAAGATGGTCTTGAGATCTGTTTAAGGGAGAATTTTTGTTATACTGAGTTGGGAGTATCGTGCAGAATTATTAGCTTGATCCGCTAATTAGTTTCCAAATATGCTCACATGAGATTCAATCTAGATTAGGGTGATGGAGATGTTCTTGATTTCCTTTAGATCTTGACATCTTTCTTAGATTTGAATATCAAAACAAATTAAAATATGTTTATCTTCTACAATTCTAATTTCAATAAAATTTTTTATTCAAAAAACTTTCAGAATTAAATTAATGTCTAAAACAAGCACCGCTTACATTTAATAGTCGTATATAATCAAAACTCAATATATAATGTCAAATGGAATAAATAAACCAACAGATATACGAAAGTCATTAAAATTAATAAATAAATATTTAAATTTTAATGACTTTCGTATAGCTGTTGGTTTATTTATTCCATTTGATAATATATTGAGTTTTGATTATATACGTCTATTAAATGTAAGCGGTGCTTGTTTTAGACATTCATTTAATTCTAAAAGTTTTTTGAATAAAAAATTTTTTTGAAATTAAAATTGTAGAAGATAAACATATTTTAAAATTGTTTTGATATTCAAATTTTGTTATATTTCTTCTATCAAGTAAAAGGCCTTTCTATTTTTCTTTCTTAGATTTTTTGAACCGATAGTTTTTGTGAATAGTAATTGTTTGGATTGAAAGAAAAAGTCCGTGACTGTTGCAACTTTTTGGTTCAGGAAGATTGGAGCAGAAGGTGATTTGTATATAGCTTACGATTCTATACGATTCAAATATGTATATACTACTCTGTCAAGAAAGTACCGAGAATTTACCTGGAACGAATTCGTAGTGCACCACGCCACGGATATCGAAGAAAACAATGAGCATCACCTTCATTTTCGAGCGGCTTTGGCGTGGTTTTTTCGGTTTCGGCTCATTTTTTGCCACCCATTCCGATGATTGCTGGCTTGTTTGCCAGCTCGTACTCGTAGACCCAGGTCTCATCACCAGTTATAATGCGTTCCATGAATGTAGAATCGGAATTACAGCGATCCAGCATGTCTGAAGCAACCTGTTCGCGATGACGTTTTTGAAGAAAATTCAGGTCTTTCGGTACGAGTCGTGCGGCCACCTTTCTCATGCCCAAAATATCAATCAAAATCGTACGTGCGGACTCGTGGGATATCTTAAGATCATGTGCTATCTCTCTCAAGCTGGTACGACGGTTTTCCAGCACCCTTTCCTTAATTTTATCGACGTTATCTTCGATCGAAGCCGTCGATGGGCGACCACTTCACGACCGTCCTTGAAGGCTCTGTACCACTGATATGCACGAGTTTTCGATAGAGCATTATCACCAAAGGCCTTTTGCAACATTTTCAATGCATCGGCACACGAAAATTCATTTGCAACACAAAACTTTAAACAAATTTTTTGCTCAACGTAATCACCCATAGTAAAAATCGGCACGCACTCTGACATCGACTGACTTAATCAGCTGTTGCAAACACACTAGTTGACATATCCCGCTCAAGCTTGGCATAGTAATTAAGGACAGTGGTACCAACCTAGGAAAAAAATTTTTTACCTGCCTCATTGCCCCGCCAGATTTAAATCGATAATTCCCGGTACTTTCTTGATAGAATGTATTTTATTCATTCATTTGAGATCGTCATGTCGCACGGACGTGATATCCAGTGCTCCGATTTCAATAAAAAAATTGCTAGGTATGATGATTCGATAATGTGTACAAAGTGTAGTTTTCATTTCCATAGTAAGTGCGTGTTTTCAACATTGGAAGATTTTTTGAAGTTAAGTGAAGATAATAAGATCAAACAATGCCGCTGTGCTACTTGTAGTAAAATTTCGGTAGCTGATTAATCAAGCTCAGTTTTGAGTTAATAACAGTATGAGTTGCAATAATGGTGATTTGAAAAACCACTTATTCATATTGAAGAGTGAAATTATAAGTGAAATAACTGCAACGTTTGTAACCGAAATATTCGAGTTAAAACAATTATTGGCTTCCCAAAGTGAGTTAATTCATGAACTGCAATGTGAACTAAAAGAAATCAAATCCAACAAATACATCTGCGAGCGGACCGCTGCCGAGTTCACCTGTTGTTGAAGTCAGTGGTGCCGGTGGTATATCGACAACGGAAAACTCAAATCAAATTTTATCAAACGAAGATCTTATGATATTATGAATGATTTTATTTATATACATTGAGGGGATCTAAAATCCAGTAACAGTAGTGAATAAAAGATCTCCAAAAAACTGTATGACTGGTCAGTTGTGCATCGAAGAAAAGCCAAAATCCGGCAAGCTAACGTCAGTTAGCAGTGATCATACTGATGATAGCCGATAATTGGCACTACCAAACCTAATGTACTGGTTGCTGCTCCAAAGAAGTCACTGGCGTTTATACACGTTTCAAGACTCAGCTCAACAACGGAAGCGGCGGAGCTTGAAGATTATGTAAAACAAAGTATACCGGGTGTCACATGTGACAGCTTAGGTTCAAGAAGGCTTGATATCTCTTCTTCATTCAAGGTGACACTACCTTTCGAATCTTTGGATCAAGCAGTGAGTCCGTCTTTCTGGCCAGAAGGTGTGGCAATCAAAAAGTTTTTTGTGAAGAGCAGGCAGACAAAAATTACCTCCTGATAACACCGAAATCGTATTCAAACACTTCTGCAGTGGCATCCAAGCCAAAAAAATTGAATGAAGCAGCACATTCATTACAATTTGTAGTTATACACCAGATTGTTCAATCAATAGAAAACTCATGAAATAAACTAGTATTACTAGCACAGCAAACAGCTGCTGATTTGGTCATAATAGCAGAGCATTGGAAATCAGAAGAAGAGCTAATTGGTCATAATATCGAAAGATACAAGCTTGTTAGCAGGCTTTTGTCGAGATAGAGGTAGACATGGAGGTAGTGCTATTTACGTAAAAAAATTTGTATACCTATATTAAACGTACAGATATGAAAGCATTAAACGTTATAAATGTTATTTAATGCGCCGCTGTGCAGATATCTCATGGAAATTTCAAATTGACAATAGTATCTATCTATAGACTTGTATTAGTGATATGAATATTTCTTGACAAATTAAGAAAAATTCTACGAATAGGCTGCAGTGAGAAGAGGAAATTCATTATAACTGGTGATTTCAATGTCAATATTCTATCGGATAATAAATATGGCAGTGAATTACTTTCACTACAGCAACAGTTTAATGTGAAAGTGTCGAATTGGAGTCCTACTCGGTTGGATGCTTGTATTTACGAACTGTTCTGTTGTTGAGTATAATATTTCTGACCACCGGGCATTGAAATTTGTCACAGAACATGATTCATCTGAACCTCTTACTCAGAAAAAGTGACAAAAACCTTGAAATTTTTGTAGAAAAGTTGATAGACATTGACGGGGGAGATAAAAATACTATGTCGTGTGACGTTAAACAATTGTGGATTTGCTTTATGCATCGTTTTCAAAGCATCTTTGAAGAATGTTTTCCTAAAATACAGATGATATCAAGAAATAATGCAAAAATTTTCAAATTAAACTCCTTGACATTAAAATTTAAGAGGATCTTAGACTTCTTTCACAGTTGCTTCAACAGTCAACTCGGAATATAAGAGAATATATATTTCCGTAATGAAGCGTTATGATCAAGCTGTGCCAGATTCCATAAAGGAACATTTTTGAAAGTATGTGCACTCATGTCAGAATAAATCAAAGGCAGCATGGCGGGTAATTAACCTCCTAAGAAATAAAGTGATTAACCAGCCTGTCTAGTAAAATAATTGCACAGATCCAGGACAGCTAGTTGAACAGTTTAATGGTTTTTTTTATAAATGTAGCAACATCTATTTCGGGAAACGGAAATACTGTCAAACCTTGCTTGAAACAAAGAAAACAGAATGGATCTTTTTTTTGGTTTTGATAATCAGAAACAGAAGTCATATATGTGGTAAAATCAATGAAGATCAAGCCCTTCTATGGCTATGAAAGTCATAAAATCTGTGATTAACATAATATCTACTCCTTTGGTCCATATAATTCAAAGATCATTAAATGGAGAGAGTTTTTCCAGATCAGCTGAAAATAGCCACAGTAAAACCTTTTTATAAAAAAAGAGTATCGAGAAGAATTAAGAAATTACTGACCTATTAATTTACTTACGTGTTTTTTTTTTAATTTTTAAGAAGATTCTTATTAATCGCCTTCTGAGTTTCTTTGCAAAATTTTAGATAATATCCAGATGTCAATATGGTTTGGTTAAAGAAAGATCTCTCGGAAGCTTTTTCAGCTTGTGCAAGCTAGGAGTTCAGTTGTGTTCTAGGTAGGGTTTGTTATTGCGATCTTGCGCCACTTTAGGTCACAGCACTGTTAATTTTCGACCCAACACTGAAATGGTAGCCGACACTCGTCCAACTAGAAAATGTCTTTTCCTGAACAGAATTCGAACGCGGACCTTCCGGTCATGAGCCCAATGATCTGTCACTGAGAAGTACCTGCTGGCTTTTTCTTGATCTGTCTAAAGCCTTCGACTCTGTTATTTATTGGTGGAAAGGTTAAAAGATATTGGCATCAGAGACAATCAGCTGAGGCTGATAGAAAGTTATCTCAGTAAGAAAATACAAAGAGTGAAGATGACGATTAGAGGCACAACACGGTTGTCTAAAGATGCAGAGTTGAATAGAGGAGTACCTCAGGGTAGTGTGTTGGGGCCGTTACTCTTTGTGATATATATTAATTTCCTCTCCACAACGTGTTGTGTTGGGAACAGTAAGCCCATCATGTATGTGTACGATACAAATTTTGTAGTAAGGTCAGTGGATGTAGCCTCGGCATTGATTAATTCGGAAACAGTTTTGAGAACTGTTCGAGAGTGGTGTGCAGATAATGGGTTAATGACCAGCATAAAAAAGAGTCAATGTATAATTTTCACGACTGATAAGTCAAAAATATTACGCCCCAGAGAACTTTTTGGTGACAATGTTATATCTGCCAAATAGTCAGTAAAATTTTGTGGCATTATGGTGTATAGGCATCTAAAATGGAGAAATCATGTAGAATACCTTAGAAGGAGGCTTTAAAGGGTTATTTATATCCTTTTTGCGGTCAGAGAGCAAATACAGAATATTGAAGTTAATATATTACTCGAGCTTTCAATCAATCATGTCCTTTGGGATTATATTCTGGGGATAACGCAAAAATGGGCCTTGAGAACAATTGCAAAAATTCAGTACAGACAATCATGTAGGGGACTATTCAGGAAGTATTCTGTTCTTAGGGTGTATGTAATGTAGTGTATTCGCTGCTAATGTTCCTTAATTCCCAGTCTCATTATTTTGACGCACTAAAAAATGAGAACGCCACCTGGAGAATGTTCAAATATTTCTATCCAATACACTGCTCTACATTAAGAGAGAAGGGAACACAATACATGGCAGTATCGCTCTTCAGTTCTCTTTCCCGGCAGTTTCAACTAGCAGATGGCATTTGACACTATGGGCAAAAAGTATATAAATTTTTGTTAGATTACGAACCGTACTCGATTAATTAATTTAAACAATACTGTAAAGCAAATAGCAGTGTTTTCATTTGTTGAATTCTGATTGTTTTTTTCGACTTAACTTTATTTTAATCTGACTTTGTTATAATAGTTATGTAATTTGGATTTAATTTTTGAGTTCAATAAATTTATTATTATTATTATTATATGCTGCAGTCAGAAGGAAATTTATACATTGTTGGGAAATCAAATGTGTCGATGATCGCATATGCTAGTCCTTATTCATCTTTGAAAGTGTCAGTGTAAATTTCTTTGTCCTATTTTCCACTGTCGTGTTATTCAAAAAAGTTCATTACTATGGTGTTATTTGTTATTCATACCTATACAAAGAGGTGTTAATCGTCGGTTGATTTCTGGACCAGAAAGCATGTTCGTAGAAGGGCATTGGGGTTACTGACTGTAAATCAAACAATTCCGATTTCTCTTTAAATAGTTGGGATAATGAGAGTAAAGTCCTTGAGTGTATGATAGCCCACCTTGAAGATATCTTATAATGGTTGGTTTTGGATGCCAGACTTTGCAAGCATATCATATGAGGTTTTGTCTTCTGTGGATACAAAAAAGTAATTCTTGTTCTTCTACATGAAGACTTTGGATTGAGTTTGATCCAAATTCGCCAAGAATTTTATATATTTTATAGTTTAGTTACAGTGTTTAAAGATATTAAATTAGTAGTAGCACAGTCTAATTTGGGGCAGGTAACTGACCTGTATAGTTTCAGCAAGACTTCTTCCTCACAACTTTCTTAGAATATTTATGCTTTTTAAGCATTCTCTTTTCAGCTTTTTAATACAAGGGATCAAAGTTGATCCAAATTTACTCCAAGATATTTGAGATGGTCAACTACTTGTAAGGGTGAGTTGTTCATAGTTGAGACTGGCGTATGTGTTGTCTTCTGGTGAACGTATGATTTTTATCACACCAAAAAATTTGAAAACTTGCAATGTACAAATGGGAATGCAAAAATGATCCTTACGAAAAAACTTGAATGAAATTACTTAATGCCGACTTCTTTGATAGGATAGAAGCTCTACTGTCAGCGGATAAGAACCAAACAGAAATTGATATTTGATTGAATCAGTCTTTATTTGATGAAAATTCAAATTTAATAATATTAAATAAGGATATTCTGGTTTTCACAAATGTTATTGTTATTATAATACAACGAGCATTATATCAATATGTACCACCTACCTGAAGATGCTACTGTTTAAGCGAAACAATCGTTGTATTATAAAAACAATAAAATCAGTAAAAATCAGAATAACCTTACTTCATTTACTACTATTTAATTATAGAAATCAATAACGAATAAAACAAACTAAACCATGAAATACTAACCACATTTCTAATCGTACAGAAACACTGTAACGGAAACTTCAGATGAAAAGCTTTCACTAAGATGAAAGAACATTCTAAACATTTATCTGTGGATATTTCCTTTCAGCCTTATCAATCGGAATTTTCAATAAATTTCCTTTTATTCTGAGTGTGTATTTTAATTCATATATTCTGAAATTATTCAATATATCGGGTGTTTTTTTCAGAGTGATAGAACTTTCGATAGGGATAACTATGATTTGACAGAAGGTATAAGCTATGTTGTTTTGACATTTCTGTTCAGTAAGCATTGACAATTTTTCACTTCGTGAAATTTATGGTTTACATAATCGTCCATCAGAGCAGCTTATTCGTCGAACTATCGATAGATTGTGGACAACATTTTCTCTACTCGATGCAACAACAACAAAAAGACAAAGAACTGTACGTACAGAAGAAAATATCGCTGCTGTAAGTCATAATTTTAATGATGATCTAGATTTGTCTATTCGTCGACATTCACAACAAGTTGTATTCTGTGCACCCACCACATGGAAAATTTTGCGTAAAGATCTTGGACTACACCCATACAAGATCTAGCTGGTTCAAGAACTAAAGCCACTTGAGCATAATAAGCGTCGTTTGTTTGCTGATTGGGCCCTATAACAGCTTGAAGTTGCTCCACTGATCCACTTTTTATCGTAAAATTGTGTTTAGTGATGAAGCTCATTTCTGGTTGAACGGCTATGTAAATAAGCAGAATTGCCATATATGGAGTAAAAACAATCCTCAAGAAGTTCTGCAGGTTCCATTACATCCTGAAAAATGCACTGTATGGTGTGCTTTACACGCTGGAGGCTGTATGGTGCTCTTTACAGATCGATGATCAATGATTATTTGTTTCAAAATTTGAATGGTATCGACCCAGAAGTGTTTTGGTTTCCAACAAAATGGTGCTACACCTCATGCTGCTACCGTAACAATTGATTTATTGAAAGATTTGGCGATAACATTATTTCGAGAAATGGTCCAATTAATCGGCCTCCAAGATTATGCGATATAACTTCACTGGGTTATTTTCTTTAGGGTTATGTCAAGTCATTGGTTTATGCTGAGAAACCAAAAACAATAGACGCTTTGGAAGCCAACATAACTCGTGTTATTGATGAAATAAGGCCTGAATTACTCGAAAAAGTAGTCCAAAATTGGTCTGGTCAATTGCGGTTCATCAGAGCTAGTCGTGGTGGACATACGCCGGAAATTATTTTCAAAACATAAATGTCATAAAATTATCTTTCAAATAAAAAAAAATTTGGCTTCAATCTTAATTTGAATGTGTTTCATTTCAATTTGAAGTCTATCACTCTGAAAAAAACACTCGATACATATCCTAACAAATAATCAATATAAAAAATCATCTATGCCAAAAAAAATTTCAGGTATTTGTTTGTTAAAAAGTCATCAATACTCATGAATGAAATTCACTTGAATAATACATCATCTAAAGAAAACTGTATCCGTTAATTTTCACTTGAAAACAATGAAATAAACACAATATTCCGGTATATTTTCTGTGTAAAACTCGAAATTTTCAAGATACCAAAACATGCATCGTTTTAATTCAACGTCAAAAGTTGGAAACGCAGAATTTCCTCAATACAATATGAGCATAATAAAAAACCATATTTATTCCATCTAAGGATAAAGGACCTTTCCTTATCAAAGATGAGATTTTCAGCAGTTTTCGATTTGAAAAATTTTCACGTGTAAGTTCACATACCAGGATTTTGGGCATTCTACTTTGACCGTAAATGTCGAAAAATATTGGCGTCTATCAGCAAAAAATTTCACTTTATTTTGGAAAAAAACCACACCATGCATTCTTCCATGCATATGTGATAAAAACCTTCATGGTCACAGAAAATCCATTAAAATTAAATCAAGAATAACACTCTGTCAATTTGACAGACTGCAATATGAACCGATATAATATAAGATTATTTTATTCAGCATTCGTTAAAACAACACAATCAACTAAGTTGAAATACTCAACAACAGGGTACGAATCTACGCGAAAAAATATCCTTCTCACGAAAGACAGTACTGTCATTGTTCAAGGTATAACTGGAAAGCATGGTACATTTCACACCGAGCAGGCAATACAGTACGGTACAAAAATAGTTGGAGGGATAACTCCAAAGAAAGGTGGCCAAAAGCATCTTGGACTGCCAGTGTTCAATAACATGAAGGAGGCAAAAGGAGCTGTTAAGAAGATAGATTGCTCTGTGATTTTCGTACCACCTCCAACGGCGGCGAGAGCAATTTTAGAGGCTATGGAACATGAGATACCGTTGATAACCTGTATAACTGAGGGTATCCCTCAGCAGGATATGGTGCGAGTGAAGCATAAACTGGTGAGACAGAACAAATCTAGATTGATTGGACCGAACTGCCCCGGGATAATAGCTCCAGGCGCTTGTAAAATCGGAATTATGCCTGCATTTATTCATAATCCAGGAATTGTTGGCATTGTTTCAAGGTAAGAAATATTTTTTTATTGCCTTTGGTAGAATACAAGGATTATTATTAGATTAGAAATACAAGATGATCTTATAAAATAAAGGCGACATATTTTTAGAATTAAGTCAAATAGTACATATTTCAAATGAAAGTAAATTCTATTTCAACTTACAAGTTTAACTATTGGACTATACATCATACATAAATCTGCCCCTACAAAAAGTAATGAATCAAAGACTGGTTAAATCCGACACTGCTTAAGTGTCTATATCATAGAAATACTACTCTTCCTAGATTTCCAACTGCCCTACTAAGAACTTGATGCAGCGCCGCCTGTATTTGAAAGCAGAACCGTTAGTATAAGAAAAACAAATGTTAACTTCCCCTATTTTATTGATTTACACGACAATTGTTTCGTCATACCATGACTTCATCAGGTGAGTATTTAAACTGAGGTATACAATGCAAAACATGACCTTAAATACACAGCTCTGGTACAAAAAATAGAGTGGTGGAAAGAAATGGTTTACAATTAATGAAAAATATTAAGTCGGGGAGATCTTTTTGAATCTATTTGATCATTCAATAAATTTGTCTTTTATTATATCTATTGATCTCTAAAGTTTCTAACAGATTTAGGTTCTGACTTTTGTTTTCGATATGTAATATTTCATAGTTCATATTCAAATTATGGCCAGTCTCTAACAAATGGTTGGCATAAGTTGAATTCGGTTATTATTAATATAACATTTTTCATGTTCTCGTATCCTTGTTTGGAATGAACGGCCTGTCTGTCCCACATATACACATGGGCAATCACTACATGTTTACTTGTAAACTCCTGATTTTTTGTTTTTAGGAATGACGTCTTTATCATTTTTATTAAGCTGCCTAAATAATTAATGGTTTTAAAAGAGATGTTATATTTTTATTTTTTCTTTAAATATCTAGCAATCTTTTCAGATTTTTGGCCTATGTAAGTTAATGAAATGAATTTGGTTTCGTTTGAATTTTGAAATTTTCGATATACAAGTGATATTGCTTTCTTGTAATTTATTTTATCAAGTAAATTGTTAACAATTAAAGGATTTAATTTTTATTGAAAGCTATTTATTTAATGGTTTCATACTCTTCGTCAAAATTTTCTTATCTTCAATATAGATCAATACAAATTGAACCACCTAAAAAACTAAAGGTATCACACTATGCACACGATGTCAGCAATACTGTGTCAAATGCATAACACTACAATGTGCAAAAAGAACAGAAACACCCCAGCTAAATGTGCACTATGCGAATGTGCTCATCCAGCAAATTATAAGGGATGTGAATTTTATCACAAACTATTGAAATCAAACAACGCAAACAATAGATTAAATATTCATAATAGGACAAATACACAAATAAATCCTGCAATTATATCACAACTTCCACAACAACAAACTCGAACCAATAATGCTTCAGCTTCCAAGACAACTGGAGAGCATGCAGGTATGCAATTTCCATAACAGCAACAAACCAGAAGTTATGCAGACGCTACCAAGAACATAAATATCGAACCATCAACTGATATAAATAGTATAATGAATAGATTCTTAGATGATTTTAAAACCATGTTCCAACAGCTCATACAACAGAATAGTATGGTATTAAACATGCTAACCACAGTCATAAGTAAAATTCGCTAAGTTTATAAAAGTCGCAGAATGGAATTCCAATCGTCTTCTGCAACATAAAAATGGGGTTGAGTATTTTCTCCATCAGAACTCCATAGACATCCTTCTCACATTTCACTCATAGATCTTACTTCAATACAGCAAGTTATACCACATACTGTACAAATTATCCACATAATACTGCCCATACTGGTACTGCCATTTTAATCAAGAACACTATCAACCATATAGAACTACCAAAATATGAATATCACCATCTACAAGCAACAGTATTTAAAGTTCAAACTCTACCATTTGATTTAGTGGTTGCTGCAATCTATTGTCCACCTCGGCATAATATCAAGTAGGAAGATTTCAAGGCTCTCTTCCAAATTCTGGGATTTCAATTCATTGCAGGTGGTGATTATAACAGCAAGCACACCTTACACTCATTACAACTAAAGGACCTCATTCAGGAAAATAATTACTCCACAGTATCAATTGGAACCGCCACTTATTGGCCAGCAGATCCTAATAAAACACAAGACTTACTAGACTTTTTCATAACAAATGGTATTTCTTCTACCTATATGAATATTGTTCCAAGCTATGATCTATCATCAGATCACTTCCCTATCATAGCCACAATAAGTAGCGTTGTAATTCATAAAAAATCAATTCCTCGATTGCATAGTAGAAAAACAGACTGGAATGAATACAGAAGCTTAATCGAAGAACATATATGCCTGAATGTAAGTCTTAAAAGACCAAGTGAAATAGATGGATTATTGACATCATTTGTTCATCTTCTTAAATATTCTGTGGGAAAAGCCACGCCTACTTCTGAAAAAAAGTGTAAAACATATAATGTTCCAGAGACAATCAAAAGACTTCTAGCACAAAAGAGAAGAGTTAGAAAGAGATGGCATCGGACACACTCGCCTGCAGACAAGACCATCTTGAACAGATTAACAAATGAACTAAAATTTACGATGAAAGAACACAAAGAATGGTCATTCAACAACAATGTGTTAAGTTTAAATAGATATGATAATTCAGTATGGAAACCAATAAAAAACTCAAAAAAACCAAAAATCCATATACCACCTTTACGCAACATACCAGGATCAACTATTCTATGGGCAAGGACTGACAATGAAAAGGCTCAAACATTTGCAGAACACCTAGCTGAAGTATTCACGCCCAATGATGACATACACGATTACGAAGTTGAAAGAGAAATGTTAAATATTCCTTCTAATACGACTCCTATTAAAAGTATCACCATAAAAGAACTACAAAAAAAAAATAACACACGAAAAGCTGCCGGAATAGATAAGGTCACACCAAAAATGATCAAGGAACTGCCTAAGAAAGGAGTAGCAATGATGGCATATATATTCAATGCTATCCTGAGACAAAATTATTGGCCAGAACACCTAAAACCTGCAGAAATAATCCTCTTACTGAAACCCGGCAAGAATCCAAACGCTGTAACATCATATAGACCAATTAGCTTACTGCCAACTTTATCTAAGATCTTGGAGAAAATTTCCACACCAATTTGGATTCAGAACAAATCACTCCACCATACAGCAGACACACAGAATAAGTCATGAGATAAGCAAAGCCCTGGAACTCAAACAATACTGCACATCTGCTTTTTTGGATGTAAGCCAGGCCTTTGATAAAGTCTGGCATTCTGGACTATTGTATAAAATAAAGAAATGTCTGCCATTATACTGCTACAAGCTGATGAGATCTTATCTTACTGGAAGGAGATTCAGAGTACGGGTGAATGATAAAGTATCTGATTTTTATCCTATTCAGTCCGGTGTTCCCCAAGGAAGTGTTATGGGACCGTTTTTGTATACACTCTATACGGCAGATATGCCCACAAATGCGAATACGATAATGGGAACTTTTGCAGATGATGCTGCAATTCTTGCAAGCCATGAAGATCCCAAAGAGGCATCTAATAGATTGCAAATTCATCTTGATGAAATAAAAAAATGGCTGCATAAGTGGAAGATAAAAGTTCATGAACAAGTCAGTTCAAGTAAATTATACCCTTCGAAAAGACCAGTGTCCACCTCTCTTTATAAACAATATAAAAATACCAAATTTTCCACCTGCTAAATATTTGGCAGTGCATTTAGATAGCAGACTAACCTGTAAGGAGCATATTATTAAAAAAAGGAAGCAAATAGACCTTAGAACTAAAGAACTGAATTGGCTTATAGGTAGAAAATCGAAACTCTCATTAGAAAACAAGCTGCTGATATATAAAACGGTCATGAAGCCCATATGGACATACGGAATTGAACTTTGGGGATGTACAAGTAAGTCCAATGTAACTCTAGTCCAGAGAAGCCAATCGAAAATACTGAGATTGCTAACAAATACTCCATGGTATGTCAAATCAAACCCTGCATGAAGATTTGAAAATACCTTGTGTGAAGGTTATCATCAAGGAACAGAGCCAAAAACATCACACTAAGTTAGATGGTCATATAAACGACTTACTACAACCGTTGCTTCAACCTCAAGACATGAGAAGACTCAAAAGGACCTGGCTAGCTGATATGAAGTAGATTTAAAATGGTCTTTTCACTGGAAAAGACCATATCAAATCATTTGGGAGCTCAAAGCTCTGTAGGCTCATAGAATTGTTGTATCCTGATTGCTAATGAATAAATGATAAAAAAAAATCTGCATAGCGGTACCATTAAAGGAAATCTTTAAAATATGGGAGTTTTTGGATATTAGTTTCTACGTGATCCATGAATATTTCTGATAACAAGGGGCTTAATTGCTTCCCCATTGTTAGACTTTCTTCGTCTAGATAAAACGTGCCGTTGAACATAAAGTAATTTTGATCTAGGTAAACGTTTAGGGCGTCTAATATTTCTGTTTTCTTAAACGTTTGCCTAGATCAAAATTACTTAATATAACATAAAGTAATTTTGATCTAGGTAAACGTTTAGGGCGTCTAATATTTCTGTTTTCTTAAACGTTTGCCTAAATCAAAATTATTTTATGTTCCACGGCACGTTTTATCTAGACGAAGAAAGTCTAACAATGGAGAACCCATTAAGCCCCTTGTTATTAGAAATATTCATGGATCACGTAGAAACCAATATCCAAAAACTTCCATATTTTAAATATTTCGTTTATTGGTACCGCTATGTAGATGACATAATTTATTTATTTAATGGCACAAATAGACAGCTTTGTTCATTTTTGGAATCTATCAATAAATTATATCCAACAATTGAATTCACACAGGAAGATGAAGTAAATAATAGCATCAATTTCTTTGATTTAAAAATTACCAAAATTAATTATAGACATGACTTTTCCATATACAGAAAACCTACACATACAGATGGTACGATTATTATACTTCAAACCATCCGTATTCACAAAAATGCTTTATAGATTGGTTAACATATCCATGACGAAAGAAAATTTTGACAGATGAAGGGATTACTTAGAATTATATTTGTTTTTTGAAGATATAGTGCATGTTTTGAAAGATTTCTGAATTAACTTATTCGAATATTTAAATATATTAAATATTTCAAATAAATTTTATTCTTTGAGAAGTCCTTTAAGTGTGTTCATGTTTTTAAAAGGCAATTGGTGTTCTTAAAGGTAAGACCGGAAACAAAATTTTGTCTCCTTTAAATATTTATTTATTAATTTTAATGACTTTCCTATATCTGTTGGTTTATTTATTCCATTTGACATTATATATTGAGTTTTGATTACATACGTCCATTAAATGTAAGCGGTGCTTGTTTTAGACATTAATTTAATTCTAAAAGTTTTTGAATAAAAAATTTTTTGAAATCAAAATTGTAGAATATAAACATATTTTAATTTGTTTTGATATTCATATTTTGTTATATTTCTTCTATCAAGTAGAAGGCCTTTCTATTTTATTTCATATATAATATATAATTATATTTTGGCTTCAATAAATCTCATTATGGAATGTCAATGAATTGAAATAAGCCTTAAAAATAACTCACACTGTTCTTTGATTTTGTTAGAACATAGATCAAGCTTGAATTATAAAGTTGATCTGTGTTTCGAAACTTTCACTTAGTTACACGTGTGAGTTTGATATAGGTTAGTTTTTTGATTTTGATATTTGGAATATTATTCAGGACCGAAGAAGGTATTGCTTAGAATTATATTTGCTTTTTGAAGATATAGTGCATTGTTTGAGAGATTTCTGAATTAACTTATCCTAATATTTAAATATATTAAATATTTCAAATAAATTATATTCTTTGAGAAGTCCTTTAAGTGTGTTCATGTTTTTAAAAGGCAATTGGTGTTCTTAAAGGTAAGACCAGAAACAAAATTTTGTCTCCTTTAAATATTTATTTATTAATTTTAATGACTTTCGTATATCTGTTGGTTTATTTATTCCATTTGACATTATATATTGAGTTTCGATTATATACGTCTATTAAATGTAAGCGGTGCTTGTTTTAGACATTAATTTAATTCTAAAAGTTTTTTGAAATTAAAATTGTAGAAGATTTTAATTTGTTTTGATATTCAACTTTTAAACATGTAGTGATTGCCCATGTGTATATGTGGGACAGACAGGCCGTTCATTCCAAACAAGGATACGAGAACATGAAAAATGTTATATTAATAATAAACCGAATTCAACTTATGCCAACCATTTGTTAGAGACTGGCCATAATTTGAATATGAACTATGAAATATTACATATCGAAAACAAAAGTCAGAAACTAAATCTGTTAGAAACTTTAGAGATCAATAGATATAATAAAAGACAAATTTTATTGAATGATCAAATAGATTTAAAAAGATCCCCCCTACTTAATATTTTTCATTAATTGTAAACCATCTCTTTCCACCCCTCTATTTTTTGTACCAGAGCTGTGTATTTAAGGTCATGTTTTGCATTGTATACCTCAGTTTAAATACTCACCTGATGAAGTAATGGTATGACGAAACAATTGTCGTGTAAATCAATAAAATAGGGGAAGTATGTACAGACTCTCCTATTTGTAATGAAAGTTTCTATTTCTATCCGGTTGACATGGACGAAGTTATGACTGCATTGTGACGTTTGAAGAGTAAGAGTATAGTAAGTACTGGGCCAGATCTTGTTCCTGTAAAAATTCTTAAAATGTCATCAGAGATTCTATCTGAGCATCTGGCTCATCTTGTCAATGAATCTGTGTTCTGGAGTTTTTCCACATTGTCTTAAGCTTGCAAATATGATTCCGATTTATAAAAAGGAGATGATATCGACATGGCTAACTACGGACCTATTTCTCTGACTAGTATATTCTCGAAGATTGTTCGGTTGTTGACAGAATGATGAGATTTCTAGAAAAATTCGATTTAATTACTCATAGCATGGATTTAGAACTGGCCGGTCAACCCGGACAACTGTCATTGATTTTGTCCAGACGATACAGGATTCATTGGATGGTGGATTTCTGGTGGGTGGTCTGTTTTTTGATATGTCGCGGGCTTTTGATAGCATTGACCCTAGGTTTTTTAAAAATAAATTATATAAGTTGGGCTTCAAGGGCAACTTTCTCAGCTGGTTTGCAAGTTTTACAACAGATAGGAAAATTTTAGTTGAAAATGATAACTGTTTTTCCAATGAGTACGACTTAGACCTTGGTGTTCTACAGGGTTCTGTTCTGGGACTACTTTTATTATTCTTTTTATAAACGATCTACCTAGTCATTTGAAATTAGGGAAGGTCACAATTTTTGCTGATGATACGTCATTTCTAATAACAGCTTCAGAATTGAACGAACTGAAAAAACTATCTGGGCAACTCATTAATTGTTTCAATCAATGGTGTAGGGATAATTTTCCTGTACTAAACCAAAGCAAAACTGTTTGTATAAAATTCAAATTAAGGAAAACTACCCCCCTTACTCTGAACAACGGTATAACCACACTAGTACCATGCAACTCAACTAAGTTACTGGGTGTGTTTGTGGACAGCGGCTTGAGATGGGCTGAACATGTTGAATATATTAGTAAAAAACTTAGTTCCTCTTTCTATGCCATCAGCAGATTGAAACATTACTTACCTGTGAATGCTTTAATTGGAGTGTACTATAGCCTTGCATATAGTCGTATTGAGTACAATATTGAGACTTGGGGTGTTTCTGCAGAGTTCAACAGAATCTTTGTAGCTCAGAAACGTATATAATTCTGAAATTGTTTCCTTATTCTTCATTAACTTCTCTCGATGTAAGTTTCTATAACAAATTTTATTCAGTAAATACAAATCAATTTCAACTACAACATACCTATAAAAAAATCTATGATAAAGAGTCAATTCTGTGTTACATCCCCCCCATCCGGAACTGAAATATTCCTAGGAACGGAGAATTCTTCATCAATAGGAATATATGGACGCAGCTTACTTATATGGAAAATATTTGCCTCTTTTTTCTTGCGACCATATTCTATTTCAAAAATAGAATTACAAATTTTCTTCACTATCTATACACGTCCAATTCTGAGTTCTTTCAACTTTTTCCGGTTGATTTTATTACCATTTTCAACATACACAAGTCACCAACCTCAAAAACATGGTTTTTCCTGTTTTTATCAATTCTATACTTATTATTATGAGACCTCACTGAGTTATGAAAAGTAATTTTCATAGCTCATAACCAATTATAATCTTTTTTAAGAGTATAATTGGTTAAAACTTCTTTAGGAACAATTGAAGGCATTTTCCGATGTAAAAGGTACGAAGGTGAAAACTTTGTAACACTGTGTATCATATTATTGTATTCTTCACACAATCTTCTGTGATTTTCGACCATGCTTTTTTCTTCTTAGTTTCACTTATTCTACATCTCATACGATTCACTGAAATTTGGTTCAAACGTTCATTTGAACCATTTGAACGCTAAATTTATATTATTTCTTTTCAGGAAGTTTTTGAACTCATTATATAATCAATAATGAATCAATATGATTTTGTTCCAGAATTCTGAAAAGAAGTTCAATGAGTTCATTTACAGTCTGATGATTTTAAGTCGATATGATGGAATATCTCGTAAAATGATCTACCAGTAGAAGAATATATCGTTTTCTTGAATGATTGAATGATTTCCATCAAAACCACCAGTCCACAGTCGAGGTTATTTAATGTTACGCAGCATGATGACAACTGATCCTACTTTTAACTGTAAATTGTGAGGTGTAAGTCTAGACAATTCCAGTGAATTTAAAAACTCCGTGAAATAGTTGACTACGTCATCCTGGTTCATAATGGTGTCGACTGATTTGAAGGAAACCAACTGTCCTGGATGGAAATTCTGAATGGTCGCATAGAGATCCTCGACATCTTTATTTTTCGCCGCCAATATTGCTCGTTCACCCAGCCAATTATGGTTATTGAACTTTTGCGTTATATCTGCGAAAACACGATGTGACAGAAATCTGTGGGTAATGTGATGAATCAGGTCGAGGTGTCCACTGCAACTTTATTATTTCCAATGTCTAACAACTGCTTCGCAAACACATTTGCAGAACGTTGAAAGATCTTCGTGACAACCAAAATATTTTTGGTAGGGCCATGATTCTGTTGTCAGGTGATTTTCGTCAGACTCTTCCAAGTTATTCCCCGATCAACTGTCGCTGATGCATGATTGCATGCCGAAAATCATCGAATTTGTGGTAGTATGTAAAGACACTCCAATTAACAACTAACATGTGTGTATTTCTGCAAAACTTTGCCTCCAGCCCAACATAATCCAGTAGATTCAGCAATGTATTTTAACGCCTTACAATATTTAAAAATTATTTTCAGTTCCCCAATTGTTACCGATTTGTCGGCGAAATAATCAATTGCTGGATCATAGTGGATTGCAGCTCGTTCAAGAATCACAGGAGCACTGCGTCTGCGGATTCGCTCAATTTCATTACGTGGTGCTTGCTGTTGTTGTGTTTGATGTCCACGAACTCGTTGCATTCTAAGCCTATCTACTTCATTGTCACTCACTAAATAACGCAATTCTCACATAGCAATACGACTGTTTTCTTGATCTGTCTCTCTGGTCATCAGTGCGGTTAGCACGCGAGGTAGCTCTTCGCACAACGTTTTCTCCTCGGCATCGTAAGTTGTAATTAATCAAAATGAGAAAATTTCTCGCTCACTTAGCGCTAAAGTGTCAATGTCACAAAACATAAAAAAAGAGCACAATACTTGGAATGTCACTATCACAAAGGATCACCATAGTCAAGAAAGTTCTCGCGCACTCATAGATATCGTAATACATTTTTTCGTGTTCTGAAGTGCGACAGGATGGATTGATATATTAGTTGGTTGTCAAATCTAATGTCAAATATTATGGTTGCATTCAGAAAATTAATTTGTGACAAAACTTAATATTTATTAATCTAAAACAAAATAATCTGATAGATTAACAATTGAAATCAGATGAAATGAAAACAATAATTATTTAATTTACACTTTTATTGAGTAACTGATGACGGGTTTCGTTACATTGTAACTTCTTCTGATCATACAGACTAATGATTTCTAAACACACTGTCTTGCCTTTAAATACATTTATCAACATATTATCAAGTATTTGAACAAAACGGGGAGAATTTTTGAAATTACAAAACTATTACTTTATCATTTAAATGTAATTGATAACTTATTATAAGATGTTTCTTATCTCATCAATTACCAACTAAAGTAATTAAGATACCATTATACCCCACTTAACATATAAGCAAAATCACGAATGTTGAAATTCCCAGTATTATACTAATGCCCTATAAAATAATTAACATAAAATTACCAAGAAATCTGTTTAAGTAACCGATTTCTGAAGACCATCGGGAAAAAGGTAGGTTTGTTTCTTTCGGTCTGGACGGATAGTTTTCAATTTCTGAACTGTCTTCTTACCATCAACCGAACCTTCAGCTCGAATCCTCAAATGGACCAAAAGAAGGCATTCTGACATATTTTGACAAGTATTCTCGATTTATAATTCTGAAATTGTTTCCTTATTCTTCATTAACTTCTCTCGATGTAAGTTCCTATAATAAATTTTATACAGTAAATATAAATCAATTATAACTACAACATACCTTTAACAAAAATCGAGAATAAAAAGTCAATTTTTCTAGAAACAATTAATCTTTACGAAACAACAAAACTGTTAGTGAACTAACGAATCCTAATGCAGCTAACTAGACTGCGTTACACGTATTATAACGATGATTTTTGGATTAGATCTGAGTGATTCTTGTACGCCTATTTTCAGGAAGCATGAAATATTGAGCGCTCCTTGTATCTCTATTTATAAATGTCTTGTATTCACTAAAGAAAATGTGCAAAAATATGTCAAACTTTCTAGTTTTCATGACTATGATACTAGAAATAAGGAAATTCTGTCTGTACCAAGACATAGTACCAGTAGGTTTGAAACATAAATTACATATAGATGTATAATTCTTTATAACGAATTGCCTGAATGTGCAAAATCCTTGAGCACTAAGAAATTCTGTAAATCTGTGAAATCATTGTTTCTTGGTAAAACTTACTATAATGTTGACGAGTATTTCTTAGAGGGGTTTTAGTTTTAGCTCTGTAAATCATGTAAATATTCTCTTTTTTTGTATTATTGACATGTCCTATACATTGTAGAAATGTCTGACAGGATGAATAAAGATTATTATTATTATTATCATATAACCTGGAAAATCGAAATCTAGCCAGTGCTTTTCTAACTCAACCCCATCCAGGATCACATAAACAGATAAACAATCAGCAATCAACAGTGCATAAATCCTAAAACTCATTTCGACTCAAAAAAAAAATCGGTGTTTAAGAACAAACATATTACGATCTAAAATTCCTGAAGACAGGCAACGCATATCGCGACAACGAAACATCACTCCTTCCTTGTTCACGTTTCTGTTCGTCCAATAGGAATTGTCGCAACTTGAATTTGAACTTGTTTATATTAAAAGCTTTGAAATGATCAGGTATTGAATTGTTAACTTTGACAGCATTATAAATAAACGATCTTTTGAACATTGCAGTTTTATGTTGTGGTATAGTAAAACAGCACCGAGATCTCGTCTATTTGCCATGAGCTTCAGTACGTTTTAAGAAATTGTTTTTCAGCGAATGAGTTTTTAGAAATATATGAAAAAAATTCGAGAGATGGTGTCTTCACCCGATCTCCATAATTAGCCAGTTGCTTGCAGATATTAAATGTGATACATGATCAAATTTTCGCAATCTACACATGTCTCTGTTGCTCGCATTCTACACCCTCTGTAGTCTGTGTTTGTTTTCAACAGTTAAACACAGTCCATAAAGAAAATTGCAGTAATTAAAATGGGATAGAACAAGACTATCACACAACATTTTCTTCAATTAATAATCTGAGATATGTCTGTAACTATATATCAATTTGAGGGCGCAAAATCCCCTCCTTGTTATATTTTGCACATATTCATGAAATCGGAGACCCTCGTCCACAATCAAGCCCAGATTCTTCGCAGTCGTCACGAAAGGTACACTTAAACCGCCAACATCCAAGCTCAAAGAATTTTTCACCATATCCCTCTCACCTCTGCTAACAGAGCAAAACCGTTTTCAGAATTTAGACTCAAATTATGCTCGTGTGCTAAAATTTTAATTTTTTCATCAGTTGATCTTGAGCACTGCAGATTCCGTTTCTTGGTGTTTAAACGAGAAATAAAACTGAATACCGTCTTCATATGCAAGTGTGTAACAAAAGGAGGGAGGCGTTATGATAAAAATGGTGTAGACAATGAATAAAAGAGGGGACAAAATAGCGCCCTGATGAACTTCCGATCTCATCGGAATGCTACCAGGTACAGGGCTTGTCACGCATACTCTCTGTGATCTGCCGGTGAGAAAAGATTGCATAAGCTTTATAACAACCACGTCGAAACCAAAGAATGCTAACTTTGCGTCTAAAAACTCATGGTCCAACGTATAGAAGACCCTAGAAAAGTCCAATGAAACCAAAATACTAACGAGACCACCATCGAAAGCTCCAAGAATATGATGAATAACCTACGCCAAAGCCGTAGCCGTGCTGGAACTCCTTTTAAAACTCCATTGTCAACCGCAGATAATTTTATTATTGGTGAAATAAGCATAAATCTGACTAAAAATAACTTTTTCCAAGACCTTTGAGACTGTGGGCAGTATGCTCATTATTCTAAGATCAGAAATACCTGAAGGTTTATTGTTCTTTTTCCACGGTATTCCAATTGCAGTCTTCCAAAGTGTGGGTATGTCACTAGTTTCAATTGTAGAATTAATGACATGCATGATATTACAATCAATAAGGGTACTGCACATATTCAACTATATATATATATATATATATATATATATATATATATATATTTTTTTTTTTTCAAGTTAATCAAGTCTTTATAAAATTGTGCCCTGTCTTTACATTGATCAGTGACTGACTGGAGAAACGACGTGAAATATCTGTTAATGTCATCCGGGTTTGAGAAACTAGAGGGCAGATATAACGTTTAGATCCCGCAAAATTTTCCAAACTTTAGAAGGATTATCAAATTGAGAAACATAAACTATGTAATTTTTTGTGCTCTTATACAAGACAAAACATGGTTTCTTAAGAATTTATATTTGTTGAAGTCCGTCACAATTCTAGTTTTCTTATGTTTTTGCCAGTATTTATCTCTCAGCTTTCGTAAGTAATAGTACAGCTTATAACGTGGAATTCAAATTATAACGTAATGAATAGCGTCTCTGGCTGCAAGCTCGAGCCATTTCAACAGTTGAGTGAAAATAGCGCTCAATTTTTGAATTTTCTCACACTCACACCATGTGTGAGGGGTATTTTACGTGAGAAAAATATAAAAAAAATAATAATTTTCTCACATTTCCTAGATGATTATAACAACTAAAATGAAAGGAAAATACTTCAAAAGTTATTTTCTTGAATGAACTATCATTACTTGTTAGATTGATCTAATTTCTCAACTTTCAGCAGGTTCTTCTTCTCAGCATTCAACTGGATAAAGCTTATTCTGCTACAGTACGCTTTCGAACAATCGAGTAAAGTTAAGATGGTAAGGTCAATGTTTTTGTAGTAAGTTTTAACAATTTTCATACGTTCAGGAGTAGATAAACAATCCATAATGTCAAATGGCTAACTTTCAACCAAACATATAAGGCTTCGGATCATAGTTCGATATATGTCATTGAAACAGGCTGTGAAATTCGGACCCGTTAGAGTTCATTTCCACTAGTCATTAAAAATTGATGAAAATTTATGATACAAACCTTCCCTTTCGAGTGTCAGTACTCGAATTTTCTTCATCATAAGCATTAGACAGGAAGCAGATAATCTACACTTAGAAGACAACGTAGAAATAGGAACATGTAATAAATATACCTACCTGGGTGCTCAAATTGATCACACCGGCCGAACAGAAACTGAGATTGAGCAGAGAATATTGAAAGGTAGAGGGGTCATTGGATGTTTGAACTCAATATTGTGGGCCAAAAACATATCGCGGGA
Source organism: Megalocaria dilatata (assembly GCA_034642435.1). Taxonomy (NCBI): domain Eukaryota; kingdom Metazoa; phylum Arthropoda; class Insecta; order Coleoptera; family Coccinellidae; genus Megalocaria; species Megalocaria dilatata. The sequence goes on along the minus strand of CM067854.1, from coordinate 56,945,556 downwards.
GAAAAATCATCAGATATATAATTCCATCTTTGAGGGTATAGTGCTATACGGGTGTGAGACGTGGCAATTGACTAAGGGTGTGGAACGTCGACTTTTGGCCCTTGAGATGGATTTCTGGCGACGATCTGCAGGAAAATCCAGAATGGACAAAGTAAGGAATGATAGGATCAGAGATATCATGCAAGTCGAAAGAACAATCATTGATGAAATCCAGAGAAGACAACTGATTTGGTACGGGCACGTAGAAAGAATGTGCGACGAGCGTCTACCAAAGATGATTCTGAAATGGACACCACCAGAAAGAAGAAAGAGAGGAAGGCCCAAAAAAACATGGTTTGAGGGAATAGAAAAAGCTATGTCCGAACGAAATCTACATCCAGGGGACTGGCAAGATAGAAAGGCTTGGAGATTAGGAACCGGAAGGCGTAGGACGCTATAAACCTGGATATATATATATATATATATATATATATATATATATATATATATATATATATATATATATACATAAGCAGTTGACTCTAAAGATGTCAATTGAAATTTATGAACTCAAAATGATTTAATGTCTTCATGATTCTGAAACATATCAAAAAGCAAAACTTACTCGTCTAGATGTTCTAAATGTTCTATAGTAGAAGAACTTGAAAGTGTTTCTGCAACAGATTCTGAAGATGTCAATTGAATACTGAAATTGAAAGTCATAATTTCAAAAATAAACAGATTTCTCCATGATTCTGAAATATATAAAAATGCAAACCTTACTCTTCTGCATGTTCCCAGACTTGTACATTAGAAGATCGAAAAGCATTTTCTGCATATTGTAGAAGAATCAGAAAGTGTTTCCTAACATGAACTCTCAAGCTTGATAATTTGAAGAATCGATAACACACTATTTAACAAACTAAACTACTCATCTTGATGTAAATTCTAAACATGAAACAGGTACTGCGTTAGAAGACAAAGATCATCTTCTGCCTGCAGTTATTAAATCTTTTTAATTAAAATGTCCCGCACAAATTAAAGAGTAAGATTGAATCATGTTCTCGTCTATCTGTTATCGGATATTCCACTGAATTTACGAGATTCTCCACAAACAACAAACTTCTTACGTCTCATATTTAATTAAAGTTTTTTCGTAGACCAGGCTAGTACCTATTGCTATCTGTATTCACCCCTCCATAGATCCATAAGGACATATAATGGCTTATCTCATCTTTTAAATATAGATGTGTTTTCAGATACGTATGTAAGGTTTCGAACCATTCTGTTCGGTTATTCTGGTGCTCAAGGAGTTTGATGCGTGCTACTGGCTCGTTGAAGAAGTCGCCTTCAATCTGATTATACTGTTGTATTTGTATAATGCTCTGTTTTGATCATTTTTATCTTGTAATCTGATATTTTTTATATAATATTTGTAGTTTATATGTGAAATATGTGGATACTACTTTGGGTCCGCCCTGATAATATGAATAAATGAATGAATAAATAAATAAGATAATATCATTGCGCTTTGAAGGCATTACAATCTGACATGTCGAAACGCACGTTGCGGATACCCAGAACCTGCTCACACTTCCTTTATCTATGTTTATCATTATTATTTATAGTGAGCGGGCATCTGGCCACCCTACCACTGCGTCCGCGCAGACTATTGTGGTTCACCTCTGATTTATATTTCTCAGACGAGATCCAGTTTTTGGATAAAACCGATAATCTTGTTCGGAGGTTGTTTTTCAGATCGCAGTGGGCTATAATAGCCTGGCCAAAGACCTCGAATCTGATGCGACTCACCGCTGGGCACTCTGAGACGATGTGCATGGCTATTTCAGTGTCCTCAAGGCACAGCCCGCAGTCATCATCTTCAGCCAGAACGATTTTGTGACCTGTCATAAGTCCGACAAGTTTTCTGAGTTTAGCCTTTTTCAAACCTAGCGCTAGGTCTGCGATCTTTTGATTCGAAGTCGTTCCAAGGAACGCCTTCGAATGGCTCAGCCAGAAAGACTGTAGTCTTGGGTTCATTCTGATTGTATCGTCCGCTTAGCCACGTCATGTGGTATTCCCAGGAATGGTTCCGGGCCTACCAGAGGCAGCGTGGCTCCAGCAAACGCCAGCCGATCTGCCTCTTTGTTACCCAAATAATTTAAGTGACTCGGTATCCAAACAAGAGTGATTTTGTTATGCATACCGAACATGTTCAGAGCTGTGTAATGCAAGTACTGCTGATTTTCTGGCCTGGTAGGAGTACTGATGAGAGCTAAGGGCACCTTCGGTATATAAACCAATTTCCAGCTTGTAAAAATAACCCCCCAAGCCAGGCTCGTTCTAAATAATTTCAACAGATGCGGAATCAACACATCCAGGTCTTTTTGAAGTGGGGCAGGAAAGATCCCGTCTACCACCGGTGTTTTGAAAAGTTTCAAGTACCTTATTGTGCTTGTACAGTGACTATGTTTTTAGATATTCGCCAGTTGCTATGTTTACTACTGTTATGGTCTCTTGCAGTAAGTAATCTAGAAGTGACTCACCTCTTTGTTTGATGTACGTGCTGCCCCACATTGGATGGCGGGCATTGGCATCACATCCAATTATCAGCTGGATGTTTCCCTTCCTTCAGTGGCGGACTAATCCCACACGGCTGTTAGTGGTGGCCCTTCGGTAGCTCTGTCTCCAGGGAAGTACACACGGCAGACGATGAACTCCGTCGCATTCCTAACCCCCTGGCAGCGGACATGAATGGATGTCAGGTCCCCTGTGCAGAACTCTGAAAGAACGAAATAGTCTATATTTTTCCTTACAACTATACAGGATCTCAGCCTCTCACCTGAGACCCCGGTTATAATAGTTCCTGAAATTCCTCCGAGTCCACTTGCCTTACCCGAGGATGATATTCAGGGTTCCTGGATGAGTGCATATCTATCTACTCCTCTGTGAATCTCCTACTAACTGTGAACGATGCAGCCTTGGCATGTTTGTGGCCTGCATAAAGCGTGTATGGCCTCTTTTTGCAGGCCGACCCCGGTGTATCCTTTGGGGGTGATTTCTTGCCACCTTCCCCTTGGCCGCTGGCCGGCTTCTTAAGGATGGGTTTTCCGGCATTTATCGTCCGAAACTGGACACTTCCGAACCCAAAGAAGGGTTTGCAGTCCAGGTATTTCAGAGCTTTCATGGAAATGTCATTCATTGCCACTGTCCACACTTGGCCTGGCCCTGACAACTCGCTACGTACTTCAATCACGAGTCCTCTGTGTATGGTTCATTTCTCTTAGTCTATTAAGTATCTCCACATACTGAAATCTGTTTTCTAGGTCCTCATATACGGTGAAGAGCGAACAGATATTAAGTTTGGGAAGGTCCCCGCTCTTTACGAGCATAAGGTACGCTCCTTCTCATGGTTTGAGTGAGCCGGTCGTATTTCGAGCCACCTCAAACTCTCCTCGGTGATTTGGAGCAATTTAGGCCAATGTGAACAGCCATAGAATCTCACCTGTGGTCCTTCATCAGGTGTGTTTGCAACGGCTCTTAGAACCGCCCTCTGCAGTAACACCAGCTGATCCTCCAACACTGAGACGTAGGGGTAACCAGAGTACGGCAAGCTGACCCTGATCCTCCCCACCACTGCAATGTAGGAGGTCATAGGTCTTTTTGAAATCTTCCCTGGTGTACTACCCTCGGATCTGAGCTTTTTGCTACCGACCTCTGTTTCCGAGTTGTATTTATCCCCCCCTTCAACAGTCGACAGCTTGGACTCTTTACCCAGGATTATTTTCACGGTGGCGTCGTATGATGTACCGCTCTTGAGGAGGCTGTGAAGTCATCTTTCTTTCGACTCCCCCAGCCTCTCCTTCCTTTTTGGTTTTCTATCTGACACTTGGGATTCCGTCGTATCGGATTCTTGGTCCGAATGTACTGAGGTGGTTTGAGTGTCCACCACCATGAGCTCCTCAGTCTCCTGAGGAACAAGGGATTGTCCCCCCTTATCAGGGTTATATTCTTTTATCTGGGTATCCATGTATGATCCCATGAGTTGCAAGGGATATAAGATGTCCACCCCAGCAGAACCCCGCCGTGCTGGGGTAAGGCTAATGAAACGAAAGGGCGCCCGGTGTCCGGAGTTCGCCTATAAAAGACTGATCTACCTATCATGCAGACCTAGGCATAGGCTGTTCCACCTTTTCTTGGGGAAAATTTTTCTAGTGTTTTCCAAGCATTTGATCCGGACAATTAAGCCAAGATCCTCACCGAGGGGGTGTCTGCTAGATATGAAAACTGACAACGTCCGATCGGAGGTATGACAGTTGAGATATTCAACTGGCATTCTTTCCCCTGTGCAATATCCTTGGTCATGACGCTACAGCTGGTTAGGGGCGTAGATTGTCGCCGTTACCGTGTAACGTTGCCCAGGGTGCACTACTTGGAGGTCAATCTACCACATCCCCTATGTTTATTACTCTGAGGTCAAAATACCTCGAACACGAAGTGCTTGAACCGAACGACGAATGGTGTTTCGTGAGAGAACACTTCGACTCCTGTAAATGTTGAAGTGGTGACGGAATTCATTCTAAACTGTCGTGACAGAGTCGTCATCTCGGATGAAGTTTTCGTACGTGTATACGTGGTATTCCAACAACAACAGCTTCACGGCTGTGACTGATAAACAAATGCTAATATCCTATGAAGATATCAGCCTCACTCCAATCGGCCCTTCGTGCAGAAAGTACGGACCGTCTTAAAAACGTCCGTTTTCACTGTTTCATTCTGCTAACTCATATACGATTTTTTCAGATCCGGAACTCTCACCTATGAAGCTGTCAACCAAACATCTAAAGAAGGACTAGGTCAATCTTTGGTGGTTGGAATTGGTGGTGATCCCTTCAACGGTACAAACTTCATTGACTGCATCGACATTTTTCTGAAGGATAAGAAAACGAAAGCCATAATTATGATTGGTGAGATAGGTGGTGAGGAGGAGGAGAAGACTGCAGAATATTTATTTGAAAACAATGTTGGAGCAAATTTCAAACCAGTTGTCGCATTTATTGCTGGAAAAGCAGCTCCACCGGGGCGCAGAATGGGCCATGCTGGTGCTATCATTTCGGGAGGGAAAGGAAAAGCTTCTTCAAAAATAGAAGCACTCAGAAAAGCAAACGTTGTTATGTCAGATTCTCCAGCTACGATGGGTAAAATATTAAAGGAAGAAATGTTTCGTCTAAAATTGATAAAATAATGTTCTCTCGTTTCTTTCTACATACGTTTTCAGCATTTATACGTGAAATATTCTAGAATTTATCCACAGAGTTATTATAGCCCTTTCTAAAAGGCTTCGTTGCAGAGATTTTCTATAACAAATAAATAACTGACATTGTCATTAAGTTTTTTTGAAATTCAAACAATCCACCCAACTGCTTTCTTTTAGGGACGACCGTTTTTTGGCAGTGTTTTCAAAATTAAAACTTTTTCAACAGAATTTGAAAAATGAGCCATATTAACAAAAATCGCCTTTAGAACATGTTCAAAGGAATATATATAGAAACCCTTTAATTCGAATTTGATTTCGAGCAGTTTGAGTTGAGCTCTGGCGACGCCATACGCCCTCGACTAACAGCATTTATCAATATTAAATTCAATTACTCAGGGGCTACCTAAGGAGATTGCTGGTACGGGTATCGCCCAACCCGAATTACTCTAAGACCTAGTCGCGTGCCACCTTGTATATACCGCTCTGAACTACTCATCATAGATTACCAAGACTATATAGATGGGACACTCACTGGAAACAGTCTGAATCAAGTTTGTCGCCTTTTTGTAGCGACTGGTGCATGAAACAAATTCAACTAGAGAAAACTGTATTACCAACTCTCAAGAGCATTACCTCTGCTTTTAGAATACTGCATTATCGACGCTTGGCGCGAATATTAGAATCTTCTTTCAGTTTTTCCTAGGGCTAAAATCAAACAAATGTTCAGAAATTACTATATTTCACTACCAAAACATTGAAATGCTTACATTCACACAACTTTACAACAAATACATTTCAATTTTTCGGTAGTAAAACATAGTAATTTCTGAATACTTGTTTTAATTTTAGCCCTAGGAAAAACTGAAAGAAGATTCAAATATTCGTTTCAATCTTCAAACTCACTATTTGAATAACAGATACATGCTTGAACTATAATTATTCATTCATTATAAAAAATAGAAACTATTAAATAAAAAAAAGAGATGAAATTAACATATGTATTCACCATATTTATATTTAATTTTTTGTGGTACAACATAATAATTTCCAAAAACTCATTTCAATGTTCAAGCTCACTGTTTGAATAACATAAATATGTTTGAACTATTATTATTTATTGGTTATAAAAAATAAAAACTATTAAATAAAAAAGAGATAAAATTAACATATTTACAGCATTCCTAGGTGTTGAGACAAAAATTGAACCGTGAGAACATTCATTTATAAGATCTTCTTTAAGATTCAAAATGTCTTTCAGCTTGGACCTTAATCGTATCAATAAATTCCTTCTCTGGATTACTGAATAAAAAGATTGAATCATTTTTGGTTGCTATTTCATTCACTTGCTTCCACCACCAGAATAAAGAACACCTGACTAGTCAAGCATAATATTTGATCAAGATTATATGATGCACACTTCATAATTTGAAAATTTAAATTCTTCAAAATGATATTTTCAAGACATTTTGAGATTTTTCTTCTCTCACAAACTCTTGGAATTAAATGAAAGAGATAATTAAAACACTGATTAAACAAAAAGTAAGTATAGTGTCCCGGTTTCATCAAATTACCAAATTGATATTTCCTACACTCAATAAAATCTAGATCTTTTAACAACTCACTATGACCAAGTAAATTAATCCTACAGATTGCACAGTTTCTAATAGATAAATCATTTGATATAATCTTACAAATTAAAGACCTGAAGAAGTTCTTTTCCTATCAACATTTGTCACTGATCCAGAAACTGGACCATTTCAATATCTGTTACCTCAGGAAAATCACCTAGAGAAAAAAATGATATTATTAGATCATCCAGAGCATTTTGTTGGTGTGTTACATAGCATTGATTTATATTCTAAACTAACCCATTAAACATAAAAATAGTCTAGACTACATCGTAAATTAAAATGAACCAATCTGAAGAAATTATATTCCTCTTAATATTTGATCATCTGATAATTTGTGCCAATCTGTATAATTTCAATCCACCTCTCAAATAACTTGTGATCTCTCTTGGGAAAACGATGTCTAGGGCTGGTTAGATCTTGACACCCATGTGCACAACATTTCTTAGTATATCCCATTTTTAAGTACTGTATTGAACTCAATATTTGAAAATACACTAGTTTAGATACACTAAACTGTTTTGAACTTAACTCTCACAAAAATTAATCAAAAATAAATATGAAATGTACCCATAGATTTACAATAATATATGGATTGGACACTTCCTTACCCCCACCTAAAACTAAGTTTTTAGTTGATGCACCAGTCAATAGTTAGCGCTAATCATCAACTTATACTTTTTGATTTCGCCGCTAGGTACCGCTACCATCAGCCGTTATATTTCGAAAAGAAATGAGTTTGAAGATTGACACGAATATTTGAATCATCTTTCAGTTTTTCCTAGGGCTCAAATTAAAACAAATGTTCAGAAATTACTATGTTTTGCTACCAAAAAATTGAAATATATTTGTTGTAAAGTTGTGTGAATGTAAGCATTTCAAGGTTTAGTAGTAAAACAGTAATTTCTGAACACTTGTTTAATTTTAGCCCTAGGAAAAACAGAAAAAAATTCAAATATTCGCGCCAAGCGTCGATAATGCAGTATTCTAAAAGCAGAGGTAATGCAGTTCTCTTGAGAGTTGGCAATACAGTTTTCTCTAGTTGAATTTGTTTCATGCATCAGTCGCTACAAAAAAAGCGACAAACTTGATTCAGACTTTTTCCAGTGAGTGTCCCATCTATATGGTCTTGTTTATCTTTGGGTTGGGCCATAACAAAACGTAAACAAAACCTCCCCTTTTTTTCGAAATATATGACCATTATTACTACAACTATGGCTAACGGCTGATGGTAGCGGTACCTACCGGCGAAATCAAAAAGTATATGTTGATGGTTAGCGCTAACTATTGACTGGTGCATCAACTAAAAACTTAGTTTTAGGTGGGGGTAGGGAAGTGTCCATCTATATATTATTGTTAATCTATGGCCCCTAATTTTCTCACCACTGGGTACCAAAGGCACCTAGTGGAATATTTAGCCTTCTGTTTAGTAAGGGTACACAGTGACAGGACTTCGTCTCTATTCGTGGGAGCAATTATGGATTACTTAAAAATACACAAAACACCTAAGTAATAGAATATATAAATATTTTCAGTTTTTAGATAAGTGTACAATAATAATTATTTATGTACCAAGTAAGTTATATAGATCCTAACGCCCGGGGCGGAACATGCGGCCCTAGGGCCTTTGGCCCGAGGGATTTTATTATAATAGAAAATCGATTTTAAAATCAATTCATTGCTACTAGTTTTTTATTTTCATTTTTCTTTTCGTAGTTATCATTTGTAGATATATTGAAGTTTTGTTGAATATTGCTGTCATCATTATATATATAGTGAATGTCATTGCTGCTGTCTTTGTGTAGTCTTATAGATATAATGGAAATGAATACTAATTTACCCAAGAATATTATAGAAAATGCAGCCAAAGCTGCGAATAATTTATTAACTTTGAATATCAAAACAGATTTAATCTGCTAGTCTTCTACAATGTAAATTTTAAAAAAAATTTTTTAGAAACTTTAAGAATTAATTAATGTTTTATAATAAGCACTGCTCATATTTAATAGACGTATAAAATCAAAATTCACTATACAATATCAAATGGAATAAAAAAACCCAACAAAAATAAATTGTTAATTAAAATTAAAAACAAGTAGTACTGAATGTTTCGTTCCAAACATACGCACCTGAACTCGTCAGACAGGCGTGGTACGTATGTTTTGCCTGTAACAAACATTCGACAAAATATTCAGTTTCTGGTCTTATATTCATGAAAACTAAATCTTTTTTAAAAATACACAACATAAATTTAAGAACTTCTTCAAAACTAATTTATTTGAAATATTTACTATGTTTAAATATTCAAATAAGTTACTTCAAAAACTCTCAAAAACATGTAGCACATCCGCGAAAAGAATTAGAATTCAGATAAGGTCAGTTTAACTTTACATTTGAAAGATAAAATCAAAAAAAAATAAATAAACTTTTAATCTTACCAAACAACTTCTGGAAACTCTGTGAATGCAATTTAAACTAGGTAGGTACATCTAATGTCCAAGGTACTCTATGTTCTATGCTAAACACAGAAATCACACAAAGTTTGTAAGGCATTTTATGGCCTTCCTTAAACCACTGGAAACTGTATAATAAATTTCTTTATTGAAAAACCTAATATAATTATATATTATATATAAAATAAAATGATAAGAAGCGGTTGTCTTACTTGATAGAAAGATAATTACAAACTTTGAATATCAAAACAGATTTAATCTGTTAGTCTTCTACAATTTTAATTTCAAAAAAAAATTTTTTATTGGATAATTTATTACCGGAGAAATCCAGAATCTTATACGACAAGAATTATGAAGTATCTATTTAATGAATGAAAGTTGAAAAATAAAATTATTGCCTTAGATGTGACCGTGTTATTGGCGTACTTTCAAGAATTGGTATGTTATTTTATTTTTCATTTAGTTTATGTGTTGATGGATTTCTTATTTCAGTCCCAAAAATTTTCTCCTACACAATGTGGACGAAATATTCTATTTTGAAATCTACACTGATATATAATGAAAATATCAATATTCCGCATTTCTCCCGACTAATAGCGTTTTTAAAAATTAATTCTGAAAGATATATTCCGAAAAAATCCAAGGTTTTGACATCATATATAAGAATGTTATCAATTCTTATTTCTATAATCGAAGAAATAGACGATTATAGAACCTATATATATATATATATATATAGTTGCGAAAAAAAAAAAAAAATATATATATACATTCTGTCAAGAAAGTACCGGGAATTATCGATTTAAATCTGGCGGGGCAATGAGGCAGGTATGCCAAGCTTGAGCGGGATCTGTCAACTAGTGTGTTTGCAACAGCTGATTAAGTCAGTCGATGTCAGAGTGCGTGCCGATTTTTACTATGGGTGATTACGTTGATTGCAAAAGAATTTGTTTAAAGTTTTGTGTTGCAAATGAATTTTCGTGTGCCGATGCATTGAAAATGTTGCAAAAGGCCTTTGGTGATAATGCTCTATCGAAAACTCGTGCATATCAGTGGTACAGAGCCTTCAAGGACGGTCGTGAAGTGGACGCCCATCGACGGCTTCGATCGAAGATAACGTCGATAAAATTAAGGAAAGGGTGCTGGAAAACCGTCGTACCAGCTTGAGAGAGATAGCACATGATCTTAAGATATCCCACGAGTCCGCACGTACTATTTTGATTGATATTTTGGGCATGAGAAAGGTGGCCGCACGACTCGTACCGAAAGACCTGAATTTTCTTCAAAAACGTCATCGCGAACAGGTTGCTTCAGACATGCTGGATCGCTGTAATTCCGATTCTACATTCATGGAACGCATTATAACTGGTGATGAGACCTGGGTCTACGAGTACGATATGCAAACAAGCCAGCAATCATCGGAATGGGTGGCAAAAAATGAGCCGAAACCGAAAAAACCACGCCAAAGCCGCTCGAAAATGAAGGTGATGCTCATTGTTTTCTTCGATATCCGTGGCGTGGTGCACTACGAATTCGTTCCAGAGGGTCAGACGGTAAACAAGGAGTATTACCTAGGCGTTATGAAACGTTTGCGTGAGCGTATCCGTAAGAAGCGGCCAAATTTGTGGGCGAACAACTCATGGATTTTGCATGACGATAACGCGCCTTCTCACCGAGCTACGATTGTGACTGACTTTCTCGCCAAAAACTCAACAAACGTGCTTCAGCAACCACCGTATTCGCCGGATTTGGCTCCCTGCGACTTTTTCCTCTTCCCAAAACTAAAATTGCCCCTTTGTGGCACCCGTTTTGAGTCGATTGAAGCCATAAAACAAAATTCGGCGCGAGAGCTAAAGTCCATCCCGGAAAGCGCCTATAAAAAATGTTTCGATAATTGGAAGTGCCGTTGGCATAGATGTATTGGAGCAAATGGAGCCTATTTTGAAGGCGACCCAATAAATTTTGACGATTAAATGTAAAAATGTTGTTTTAATTGAAAATTCCCGGTACTTTCTTGACATAGTAGTATATATATATATATATATATATATATAACAATTTGAAAAGAAAGATTTCGGAATACCTGTTTATATATATATATATATATATATATATATATATATATATATATATATATATATAAACAGGTATTCCGAAATCTTTCTTTTCAAATTGTTCTACACTTCGTGAAGTCATCTCTTATCCTAGGCATCGTTTTCCTAACTACAAGTACTACTTAGCCAGAATCCAGAAATGGTTGGATATTTTGAAAAATTCAACTCTCAACGTAATGCAGCCAGAAGAAGTTTATCGAAAAAAATTGATGTCATCGTCGTTTCGATGCAAAATATACGTCCCCAGGAACCAAAAGGCTACATAATGATGCTGTACCAACTCTTTTCATCAATACTGAATCAAAATTAAGTTTCTATCTGATTCAGTTGAAATTGCGGCAAAAAAGTATATGGTGCAAGAAAAAAAGGATGGACAATGACAGAAACATTTTTTAGCATATTTTTCCCATTCCTCATTTATCAAATTTATTATTATATTTATTTATATTATTATCATCATAATTTTTATTTTATGTTATAAATTATTAGCATATTTATTTCATATCATCAACTTATGAATTTAAATGGGATAATCAATTAATAATGTTTGTACCAACTGTCGATTGTTTATGTACATTGTATACACATATTTATTTTTAAATTTTCATTGACGATCATGTAAATATTTTGATGGGTTATAATATTCATTTTGCTATTTATTAACATCTGAATGAATTACTATTATTATTGTTTATTATTATTTTTGTTCTCATTAATAGATTAAAAGTGTAGCGAACAACTTCTTTGCGCCTCGTCCAGAAACCTGCCTTGATCTGTCGCAGCTTGACCAGCATACCAATAGAGGACCCGGCCAGTCTAAAGATTCTTGGCTAACCGTCCCCGCCGAGTTCAAATAGAGCAAGGCACCGTTCCAAGCGGAACACATGGTCACCGGCGTCACAAGCAGAGCCTGCGCATGACGCCTGTCTGATGAGTTTCAGATGCGCAGACTCGGAAACGAAACGCCGTCCCCTGAACTAAGAGATGGAAGCTCCCTCGCAACACTGCATTTTCTCCGAGAGCTGCATTGGAGACCCCAACGTGATTAGGAGGGTTTGCTTCAAGAGCAAACCAACCCATACATTTGAGGGGCCCTAATTGCCCCCCATACATAATTCCGAGACAGCATTTCTCCTTTCGTTCCCTGCTGGAGATGGCACCGCGACCAGCCCAGCGGCAGACTGTCTCCTTGCTTGATTCCCAACGCCATATCCCGTGACCTTTATCGACGCTCAGTAGAAGGCGAGTGTGAGTGAACAACTTCTTCGCTCCTCGTCCAGAAACTTGCCTTTCTCTGTCGCAGCTTGACCGGTGTACCAATAGAGGACCCAACCACTCTAATGATTCGTGACTAACCGTCCCAGCCGAGTTCAAGTAGGGCAAGGCATAGCGTTTGACGATCACCGTTTCAAGCGGAACACATAGTCACCGGCGTAACAGGCAGAGCCTGTGCATCACGCCTGCCTGATGAGTTTCAGATGCGCAGACTCCTAACGAAACGCCGTCTCCCGAATCAAGAGATGAAAGCTCCCTCCCAACACCGCATTTTCACTCGAGAGCTTCATTGGTGACCCCGACATGATTGGGGGGGTTTGCTTTAAGAGCGAACCAACCCATTCATTGGGTCGCCCGAATTGCCCCCATCTATCATTCCGAGACGACCTTTCCTTTCGTGCCACAGATCCCCGCTGGAGATGGCATCGCGATCAGTCCAGCGGCAGACTGTCTCCTTGTCTGCTCCCAACGCCTTATTCCGTGATGTTATCGACGCTTACTGGAGGGGGAGTGTGTAGCGAACAACTGCTTCGCTCCTCATCCAGAAACCAGTCTAAAGATTCTTGACTAACCGTCTCCGCCGAGTTCAAATAAAGCAATGCACAGCGTTTGACGATCACACATGTATTCAAGCGGAACACATGGCCACCGGCGTCACAGGCAGAGCCTGCGCATCACGCCTGTCTGATGAGTTTCAGATGCGCAGACTCGGAAACGAAACGCCGTCCCCTGAACTGAGAGGTGAAGGCTCCCTCGCAACACCGTTTTCCTCCGAGAGCTTCAAAAGTATGTGTCATTATTACATATTTGAATAAAATATTTAAAAGTCACAAATATTTTTGAGTTTGAGACTGTTCTTATTTTAATGTTATGAATACAGAAATGTGAATAAGTTATTTTTATTTTTATTCTTTTTCTTAAAATACACTTCATACATGGTGAGAGTTTAAACCGGATTAAAAATTGAGTGAATAACTAATAAGGTACACAGGCGTCTCTGATTTGTAACACATACTTATTAGGGAAATCGGGCATCTACGGTATATAGTTTATCTATGATAATATACATCGTTTTTATTTTCAATTGTCCTGGAATATGTCAAAAAAAATTGTCAAAGATGAAGAGATCCATATCCTCTAAAGGATCATACGAGTCACAGAATCCCTCATGGGATTCCACCATTACGTCATTGTATTTACCCGCGTAATTTATGTGTCAAATACTCTGTAGCACTGTAACTTGCCACGTAGGCAATCGGTGAGAATAACAAAAAAAGAACAATGTCCTTATAGCATTCCCATTGTATTTTGAACCAGCCGAGAGGAAGGTTCATGGAAATAAACTTCCTGAGCAACTTAGTATCATACTCGAGATAATAGTAATTATAACAGTCCCCCTTGGTAACTCTTAGTAAGTAAACTTCTTTTGAATGCTTCTGATTAATTGCATGCTTTACATTTTTAATGTGAAATTAGTGATTGCACTTCATTGTTCTTTCAATCATCGCTTTTTATTCTTGTATTTTTGGTTCAGTGTTATTTAATGTGACCGGAATGTTTTAATTGAAATCCATCGCCTTTCTATATAACTAAAGCAGCAAGACCCTCACAAGTTATCTAGTTGTATTGTATACTTTCTCTCGGTGCCTGGTTGCTGTTTGCTATATTTGTAAATAGTGGTTCTTTATCTGCGTTATAATTGCTAATAGTGATTTTTATTATCTGTTACTAATTGCGGTGCTTGATATGTAACTTATTTTTCATGTACTCTTCTGTGATCCCCCGGTTACCTATTTCTTTGTTTGATCTTATTTAACGTTCATTAACACGCCTTGGTTATGGGGTACTATATCTATTTTATAATGTCCTAGTCAATTTATTACATATTTTCCATATGCACGTGCCCGCTTACTTTGGGAGATTGTATTCCTTTTGAACCAGTGGCGTTCTTTAGGGTAAATCGCTGAGTAGTCCTGGTAGAGGACGACATATTGTATAGAGACAGTAAATAGCTCCGGATATCCAACGCTACTGTGAGAATGTGTGAGTAATTGCTAGATCAATGTTCCGAGGTATTGTGATATCCCCAGGGATTAGTTTGCGTGACCCTTCAGGTAGTGTTCGGTTCGTTCTTCAGTAATATCTGAGCCTTCCCGGGCCTTGGCCACCCCGAGGAGGCCAGATACAGTCCATTTGATAGTAACTTTTCTGGTCGACTCGAATTATGTTAGGTCCCCTCTTCAAGTTACCCTTACCTTACTGTCCATTCAAACTTACCCCTTGTAACGGTTAGGCGCATGCTGGCTGTATCCTATCCCTTCTAACCCCTTCCGCTGTATAAGAATGATATCCGATTTGAGCGAGTTACCGTTCTAACGATATGTAGTAATAAGTCATTTAGACCCGGGGCGCTATTAGGTTCACTGTGGAGCTTTGCGAACCACTGCGTAGAGTAGATTTAACCGCAGGCTGATAAATGGGTTTTCATTCATTTAGGGTTGTTGCTCTTTAACATTACTAATAGAAATATATTATTCTAGCATTACTGTGTTTTGAATATTTGAACCTCCCGTCACTATTTTCTTGTCCTCGTTAGATGAAATTTGGGTTATCTACACAACGTAACGTCCTGTTCTCCCGCCACTAGATGATCACGATAAAAAAGGTTAGCGCTCTTCAGAGTACTCGTATAACCCGAGATCCTTTAGAGTACTCCGTAAAACCCCAAATCTTTTAGAGTACTTCTTAAAATTCCAGATCTCTCAGAGTACTCCGTATAACACAGGTTAGCTCAAAGAAAATATCAGATATTCTATAGGTTAATTAAAAATAAGTAAACAGGAAACATCAAAATTTCAGTCCACGCATGTGTTTAAGCCATAGATTTTTTTCCTTTATATGTCCTAGGCAACTCAGACCATCTAGTCCACTCAAATTTCTCAAAATTCGTTCAACTCATTCACACACACTTATATAAAATACTTGAGTAATCTACCTTAGTCCGGTTATTCATCGAATACTGTTCGGATTCAGGTAGTTCATATTTAGAGCTTATGACGGTTGACTGTTCATGATACCGTAGCTAATGACGGTTGACAGTTCGTTATACCGTGTATCATATGCACGGAGCCATGAGTGGACAGAGAGGGGAAGTTTACTTCCCCAACAAAAATATTATATAACAAAAATTTGTCATTATTTACCCCCAATAAGCCATAGTTATAATTACTATTTCTGTTTAAAGGAAAACTTGAAATCATAGATAAACAAGGCTATTAATTTAGTAATCTCTGCTTGAAATTTAATTGGTACTTCATAGATCCTGTCTATGTGGTACTCCATAATGGAATACCACTGCCACTCGAAGTTTAACTGTCAACTGGTGGATGGAGTCTCCATCCTCCAGTTGACAGTTAAACTTAAAGTGGCAGTCACAGACACCTATAAAGTGAGGTTTATTCTTCAAAGTAAAGTTTAACTGACGCTTGAAGTTTAAACGGAACCTATATAAATTAATATCATATATGACAATATAATAGATGATGAGCTATCCCGTACTTTACAGAGTACTCTAAAATATCCTGTGTTATACGGAGTACTCTAAGGTATCTTGGATTATACGGAGTACTTCAAAGAACGCAAATCTTTTTATCGTTATCATCTAGCAGCGGGCGAATAGGACGTTACGTTGTGCAGATAACCCAAGTTACACGTGAACGAGAACGAGAAAACAGTAACGGAAAGTTCAGAATGCAAGGATAAGTAAAAATACAATATTTGGTTTTTGAAGGCAGAGTCCCGCAGCTAACTCGATGTATATATAAGCGAGGTTATACTTAAGGACAAAAAAAGAGTCAGGGATAAAAACCTTGACCTCTCTTCAGCTTCCATACATTCTTCAACCCTGTTCTTCCCTTTATTCATAAAATTAAGGTTCCAGAGATCGACAACCTTTCTTATATCCTAAAACATAGTGTGCAAGCAAAGGTGATCTATTTCCATCTATTGAGTGAACACGCAGATAACACGGCAATAGGAACATTTAACAAAGATCTTCGAGGTAGTTTAAACATAATCCTTTCATCAGGAATTCCCCATTCACACACCTACCATCTAATTAGATTATTAAAATCTGGACGCATAATATCGTTGTTCAGAAATGTCTTGTTGCGGCATTCTGAAGACACAGAGGTTGTGGTGTCTGTTATTTAACTACCTTTTCATTATAATATTTATATCTAATAATATAGTTGTTCAGGAAGACCTTGTTGCGGAATTCTGAAGGCACAGAGGTTGTGGTGTCTGTTATTTAACTACCTATTCATTAAAATCATTATATCTAATAATATAGTTGTTCAGGAATGTCTTGTTGCGGCATTCTGAAGACACAGGGTTGTTGTGTCAATATCTAATTGTGAATCCACATTTCATTCAATCTAAATACTCTGAATTCTCAAACAAAGTACCATTGTTAACCACCTCTAGATTCCAATAAATGAAATGAAGATAAAGACGCCTATATGTGTGAAATATGTTGAATGGTCAATTCAGATTGAAGTAAACAGGTCGCCCCTAGCTGGAGTATCAATACAGTAAAATACACCAATGGATAAAGAATACATGATACAAATAAATGTTTGATTGTATCGGTCTCTACTTGTCGGAAATACATCTTGATGATTAAAGTAGAACAACTTAATTTCCGCTAATTTATTTAACAAAATTTGAATATCAAAACAGATTTAATTTGTTAGTCTTCTACAATTTTAATTTCAAAAAAATTTTTATTCAAAAAATTTTTAGAATTAAATTAATGTCTACAATAAGCACCGCTTATATTTAATAGACGTATATAATCAAAACTCAATATAAAATGTCAAATAGAATAAATAAACCAACAGATATAAAAAAGTCATTAAAATTAATAAATAAATATTTAAAGGAGACAAAATTTTTGTTTCTGATATTACCATTAAGAACACCAATTGCCTTTCAAAAACAGAAACGAAAATTTTGTCTCCTTTAAATATTTATTTATTAATTTTAATGACTTTTTTATATCTGTTGGTTTATTTATTCCATTTGACATTATATATTGAGATTTGATTATATACGTCTATTAAATATAAGCGGTGCTTATTGTAGACATCAATTTAATTCTAAAAGTTTTTTGAATAAAAATTTTTTTGAAATTAAAATTGTAGAAGACTAACAGATTAAATCTGTTTTGATATTCAAATTTTGTTGTACTATTTGTATTTCTTCTATCAGTAAAAAGCCTTTTTCTATTTTAATTTATTTAATTTCACAACAATTGTTTCGTCATGACAACATGACTTCGTCAGGTGAGTATGGTACTAACTACATATTTGATATTGAGTTCTTTAAATATTCAAAATGTACAGAAAAGAAAGTAGTGGGAATTTACAATAATTTGTTTTTTTATTATTACACAAAGTTTCAGAAAAGGTTAAGTAAGGGGGATTTACATGTGAGAGCAGTTTAGTCGACTCTACGTTGTGTCTCTCCTTCACTCTTAATGAACAATGTCGTTCTAATTCTAACGAAGAAGAACTGGACTCTCTGAAGCTGGCGTTCAGTCGCCGAAGATTACCACAACTCTTTTGAAGAGAACAGACGCTAAGGGTTGCCATTTTGCTTCATTGGAAATACCCCAGATGATACCCAATAGTCCCCCAAAATCAAAATTATTTGTTTATATTTAGCATAACTGAACTCTAATTATAAAAATAATCAATTGTCGATGATTATAAGAAAAAATTTTTTTCATTTCTTGAAAATCAATATTATATGAACTTAATCTAAAACAAAATCTTTAAAATTGAATGTTTAATCACTCTTTTTACAAAATACATGTATAAAATATATTTATATTGAAAATGATTTTTAGACTCCAAACAATAGTGTGGACAGTTCAGTGGGAGAGAATTGGGCTCGTGACCGGGAGGTCCGGGTTCGAATCCTGTTCAGGTGGAAAAGAAATTTTCTAGTTGGGCGAGTGTCTGCCACCATTTCACTGTTGGGTCAAAAATTAACAGTACTGTGACCTAAAGTGGCGCAAGATCGCAGTTACTCAACTGAACTCCTAACAAACTGAAAAATCTTCTGAGGGATCTTCACGGAAGATCTAGGAGTATCAGGATAATAATAATAAAAATTAAAATTATTGGTTAGTATCTAAAAAATGTCTAGGGTAGAATTATTTTCTATACTAGTTTGTTTCATATTTACAGTGAAATTATGTATCATGGCTTCGGTGAGCCTAAAGGCGGCACATCCGATTTTCATTAATAGAAAACGAACTCTCAATATTGCTTCTGCGCTTGAAATGGATTTCTCAACTTAATTTATAGACTCCAAAATTATTGTTTGTTGTTTCTGTCTGATTCTGGAGTCTATAAATTGAGTTGTCAGTGGTGCAGTAGCGTATATATAGGACAAATCGGGAGATCTATCGAGAAAAGATACAAAGAACGTCAATCGTCATTTAGGAACCGGAAAGATAACTCTAATTTTGAGAAACATCGTTTCGAAATGAATCATATCTTCCTAGAATTGGATAATTTTGAAATATTACACCTTGAAAAAGAAAAAACTAGGCATTCTGGAATCCATCAAAATATTTATTTAAACACAAAAAGCACGTTCCGACAATAAAACTATTAAATGAGCAGACGGGCCTATGGCACACTTCACTTTTCGAAGTGAAGCTCTCGAGTGACATGCGGACATGTGAGGGAGCTTCCACCTCTTGATTCGGGAGACGGCGTTTCGTTCGGAGTCTGCGCATCTGATACTCATCAGACAGGAATGATGCGCAGCTTTGCATGTGACACCAGTGACCATGTGTTCCGCTTGGGACGGTGGTCGTCAAACGCTATATGCCTTGCCCTATTTGAACTCGGCGGGGACGGTTAGTCACGAATCTTTAGACTGGTCGGGTCCTCTATTGGTACGCCGGTCAAGCTGCGACAGAGCAAGGCAGGTTTCTGGACGAGGAGCGAAGAAGTTGATCTGCGGAACGAAAAGAAAGGCTGTCTCGGAATTGTGGATAGGGGGCAATTAGGGCCACCAAATGAACGGGTTGGTTCGCTCTTAAAGCAAACTCTCCCAATCACGTCGGGGTCACCAATGAAGCTCTCTAGTGAAAAAGAGGTGTTGCAAGGGAGCTTCCACCTCTTAATTCGGGAGACGGTGTTTCCTTTGGAGTCTGCGCATCTGAAACTCATCAGACAGGCATGATGCGCAGCTCTGCCTGTGACGCCAGTGACCATGTGTTCCGCTTGGAATGGTGAGCGTCAAACGCTGTGTCACTTGCTCTATTTGAACTCGGCGGGGACGGTTAGTCATGAATCTTTCGACTGTTTGGGTCCTCTATTGATACACCGGTCAAGCTACGACAAAGCAAGGCAGGTTTCTGTACAAGGAGCGCGCCCCCCAGGCATTAGATCTTGACGTGATGGGGCTTGACTAGGACCCTAGTTTCGTCCCGGCGAAATGAAGGGTTAAGTCTTGGTGTCTAATATAATGCCATTTCGCGCCAGTCACTGGACCCGTATGGTGGAAGATCTCCGAATGGAGCCCTAGTTTTACTCAGGTGAAATGGGGGGCTGAGCCGGTTGATTAACTCAGTGACAAGGGAGTCTGTCGCAGCACAGGGCTTCTCTCTTAAAACTAGCGTACTCTACCCTATCGCAGTATGAATCTCCGGATTCTGTGTAATGGCCGAGTGCGTTATGTAGCATACTGCGTTACCTCGGGGGGGTGGTCTTGTCCACAGGTGTTACTTGTACCACCTGGCCACCCCATTGGTGTTGGACTCGAGGGGGCAGTGGTTGAAAGTCCCTCTGTTCGCAGAACCCCATTTTCGGGATATTCTCATGAAACGACTCGGGGTTTAACGGGACTTGACGGTTCGACCGGCCTGTCCTGTCCCCTGGATCTGTGCGTAACTATTTAGGGTTTGTGGATCTAGACGAAATGGCTCCGCCATTAGTGCTTGACGCCAGGATCAATCAAATGACCTCACATGGGTTCGGTGGGTCAGGACGTACAGTCCGCTAGACGGTGCTCCTACCAGGATCAATGTAGTCGTCAATCTTGAGTTTATCTTAGTTCATGGGACTGCGTTCGGGTGGATGGATAAGAATTCCCTCCAGCGGGTGAGTTGCGTCTCAAACCAACTCGGGTACTGACCTGCAGAGCCAGTAGGGGTTGGATAGTGCTTCGCTGCTACCAGTACGGTTCTGGCTTTCGAGTCGGGGCCCAAACTGGAAGCTGGTGGGTTCATCTCTTCGGAGGGGTTCTCGCCACGCGGGATGATATGGCGTAATCCTTATCACACTTTCTACCTCTAGGGGTGGGCTGTGGAGACTGCTTGGTAGTCACTTGGAAAAGAGGTCTCCCTCAAATAGCCAATAACTATTCTGGTAGAATTCACCTGTACAAGGAGCGAAGTTGTTCGCTACAGAAGTTTTGCCGAAGCCTTTAACGAATATATATAAAAGTTGGGATATCATTTGTTTTATTCAGTTTGAAAATATAGTAAACAATTCGAAATTGAAATCGCTGTATATTCAGTTGATAAAAAACGATAGAAAACATAGTATTTTCTTATTTTATTCCAACTAAATTCTAGATGTGCTGCCTTAAGAAAATATATAAGATATTTGAATTTTTTAAGTGTGGACAGCTCAGTGGGAGAGCATCGGGCTCGTGACCGGAAGGTCCGGGTTTGAATCCTGTGCAGTTGGAAAAGAAATTTTCTAGTTGGGCAAGTGTCTGCCACCATTTTACTGTTGGGTCAAAAATAAACAGTGCTGTGACCTAAAGTGGCGCAAGATCGCAGTTACAAAACCTACCCAGAACTAGAGCTGTGTCGATCACGGTTTTTTACCGTGCCTGTTAAGTGATATAAGTTGGAAGATGAGATCGATGTGAGAAATTATTTAATGAATGAAATATCTGACACTGACATTGTTATTCTAGAGATAAAATAACAAAGAGGAAGCCATAATTGAGCCACAATGTTAGTTATTTATCAAACATGAGTCAATAGCATTTTGAGAACATTTTATTATATTGTGCTACAGTATGAATATAAAATAGAACAATACTACGACATGAACTCTGCTGGCAGATTTTCTGTTAAACGCCACTAACTTTCTGTTAATATTAAGTACATTTCCCGTCGAATACCCGAAAAATATTGAAGGTATCGGATGATCAGTTCGCAGGTCATAGGAACACGGTGCAACACTGCAACTGATCTATATCAAATATGGGTGAATCTCAATCCTCAATCATTTGATATCGCTCGAACTCAATAATTTCATTTAACCTATTCAACAATCGGGAATCGTGATCGTGAAGCTCTTCTGACTGATATGAGTGCCATCTATAAAGAGAATAGTGCAATTGATGGTGGAGTTCTAAAATTACAGAAATCTATCAACATATCTCGAGTGAGAAAGACAGCCGTTTGTGTCAGCTGACGGTTGGAACTTCGAATCGAATACTAAAAATGATCGAAATGATGGAATCATTTCGAGATATGTGGCCCGATCATTCCCGTAGAGGTTATGATCAAATCAAAATGATTCAATCAATCGTGATCGACACAGCTCTATCCAGAGCACAACTGAGTTCCTTACTCGCACAAGCTGAAAAAGATTCTGAGGGATCTTCACAAAAGATCTAGGGGTATCAGGATAATAATCATAATAATAAGAAATGATAATAATAATATTTTTACCCCAAAAAAACCCCAGTGGAAAAACTTAAACCCCCAAAAAATACCCCATGGAATGTTGTCCCTCAAATTTTCCCAGAGTATCCAAAAATCCCCCAAATTTGGGGGAAAATACCCCAACTAGGCAATCCTGCAGACGCTTCCCTCTCAGGGTTATGTTTACATTTACACACGCGCGCAAGTCTACGAAGCGACCATAGACTCTTACTCCTGGCATCGACAGTAACAAGTAGGCATAAAATTCCCTAGGTGATTCTTCCCGCCTAATTTGCCTTTATAAAAATATGCGGATCTCTTCAGTGATCTGTGATAATTGAAGAAATATTAATATATGTAAATATCATAATTATCTCTTGTTCTAGTACACAGCAAAAAGTACGAAAGTTCTATGACATCGACGACGATTACAGTTTATGGGTATACTATGTTATGGGTCTTACTTCCTTTTAATTCTGTGTTTGTGACTACGATACACGTGACTGCTTGATAAATTTGTCTTCTCTGGCTTAATACATGTGCTTGTGTTTTGTGAAGCAAATGTAAATTATTAAAATTAAAAAATGTACCTCTCGAAGAAGAAAAATTTAAACATACATTGCTATAGGTACGTGTAATAATAACGAAGTTAAATAACAAACTTTCTTCTTTAATTTTTGGCTAAATAGTCGTGATGACTTTTTTTCCACCAAGATCTCTGAAAGCTGTGCTGAAAAATTTTGACTGAAGTTTATAGGTTTATTTCTAGTATCTTATTGTTAAAGAAATAGCTAATACAGTCTATTTTTTCAGATTGAAAACTTTGGCAACTTGGGCTCACACGACTTTCAAAATAGGTATAATGGATCGCTGAAATTTATGTAACACAGTTCAAGAAGCTCTGAACAGGTATTTATTTTATGTATCCAATCTAACTGTATTACGGATGTTATTGAAGTTCAATTTTGTTTTTTAAACAAAACTCTTAAGTAAGTTATCCTATTCTAAATCTCTAATTAATAAACAAAGGAAATAGAAAAACTGGTTCCAAATTTTTTATCTATCTTTAGATAGTATCAATGAGAAGAACTGATTAAAATTTTTTTGACGCTTACTCAGGAAATCTTAATCAACATTCAATTTGGAAGGAAAGAAAGGCTCATCCTCAGAGTAACATAAAGTTTGTTACTCTGAGGGCTCATTCAAAACATTTAAAATAAATCACTGTGGAAATGGTTTTTTTAATGTCATTGACTTGATATATGTTCAACTGATGACTCAACACTTTATCACAGCCCTTTCTCAAAGAAAAATTTCGCCAAATTTCTTGTCAAGTTAACATTACCGCCACTCCATATCCAAAGAAAATATGAAGTATGGATGAATCATCTTATGTGTACTTATAACAAGAATTTCCAGATATGCAATAAGTATTTGAGCTAGTACAAGCTGTATCTTATATTTTCAATCTTTCATGCAAGTGATTTTTTTGTTAAGTGATTGATTTGACTTCTGTCTCCATTGAAGAAGTTTTACATTTGAAAATATCAGATTTGAGCAATTTAATATTTCATGATGAATTTTTTCCACCAAGATCGCTGAAGGCTATGCTGAAAATTTTAACTGAATTTGATTACTTTATAACTGACACATAATTTTTATCAATGAATAAGCTCATAAGATTTATTTCAGGTTAATAATTATATCAAATTGGGATCACTGAGATATATATCTGAAAAAACTACAGAGGGCTAAAATGATGTGTTAGAATGTTTTATGTGTCTGTCACAGTTCTGAGGCAGTTTGAAGTGCTTATTAAACAGGTACTTATATTTTATTTATTGTATTTTGTCACCTTTATTTAACCATATCATTTTTAATTTTTTCGTGATGAGTTTTTTTCCACCAAGATCGCTGAAGGCTATGCTGAAAATTTTAACTGAATTTGATTTAAGTTTTAACTGATAAATAATGTTTATAAAAGAAAAAACTCATATAATTTTTATTTCAGGTTAATACTTATATCAAGATCTCAGAAATCAACGAGAAATTTATCTGTTTGATATATCTGCAAAAGGTTATGAGAGCTAAAATGATCTATTTAAATATTTGATATGCACTCACATAGCTGTTTGTGCTTAAACAGGTAGTTATATTTCATTTATTGTATTTTATTACCTTTATCATCCATATCATTTTGCAACTTTTCATGATGAGTTTTTTCCACCAAGATCGCTGAAGGCTATGCTGAAAATTTTACCTGAATTTAATTACATTATATTTTATAAATGTTTCATCATTTTTATCAACATGTAAGGTTATATAATTTTTGTTTCAGTTTAATAATTATCAACTTGGGATCAATGATAGATCGAGGGCTAAAATGATATATTTAAATATTCTATTTATGACAGTTCGGACGCAGCTTGGAGTGCTTAAACAGGTACTTATATTTCATTCAGTGTTTTTATCGTTTTATTATTGTTGAATTTTTCATGATGAGTTTTTCCACCAAGATCTCTGAAGGCTATGCTGTAAATTTTAACTGAATTGAATTACTTTATAACTTATACATAATTTTTATCAAAGAACAAGCTCACATAATTTTTATTTCAGGTTAATAATCATGGCAACACTGTGATATAATGTTTGGTATGTCTGTAAATGTTCTGAAGGCAAAGATAATCTATTTAAATGTTAGATATGTCTGACAGAGCTACCATTGCTTAAACAGGTAACTATATTTCATTAATTATATTACTTTCCTTTAACCTTATAAATTAATTTTTCGTTAGTTTTCTTCCACCAAAATCTTTGAAAGCTATGCTGAAAGTTTGAAGTGAATTTTATTACTTTATACCTGATATCAAACAAGCTGATATAATTTGGTACATCTGACAAAGAAAGTTGTATCAAGCTGTACAAATGTAATAATGCTGGTATTTATTCCGTTTCATATATTTTATTTTACTAAAATCATGTTCTTGTTCAATTTTTCATGATGATTTTTTTTCCACCAAGATCGCTGATGGCTATGCTGAAAATCTTAACTGAAATTAACCTTTTTTTTTTCTGGTATGTTATATGTGAAGGGCAAAACTAATAATTATTTCTTACAGGGACCTTAGAAGCAGTACATACAGTCTACACAAAAAGCAAGGGAGTTTGATGAAATTAAAAAACTATTTTATTTTCATTATGTTGAAAAAATATAAGTTTGTTTCTATACTGAATTCAAGAGAAAATTAAAATCTGTAATCCATAAAGTTTTTTCTTATTGACCAAAACATTTATTATAACATCATCTACCAAACCAAATTTGGTATGATTATATAGGAGAAAATT
Source organism: Megalocaria dilatata (assembly GCA_034642435.1). NCBI lineage: Eukaryota > Metazoa > Arthropoda > Insecta > Coleoptera > Coccinellidae > Megalocaria > Megalocaria dilatata. The sequence goes on along the minus strand of CM067854.1, from coordinate 56,919,757 downwards.
GTTGCCCACTGTATTAAAGTTGATCATAAATTGAACTGTACATATTTTGAATAATCTATGTAGACAGAAAATATTTCAATCAATAAGTTCATCAAAATGAGGATTGAGTTAAGTGTTGACCTTGATTGGTCTTTACTTGTTGGAACTACATCTTTATGATTAAAAGTATTTGTGTTTTGCCATATCTAGGGAAATCCATTACTTTTAGCATTGCCAAATAATGATACTCTGAACTGTTTCAGCCGTTTATATTTGGTAGTTGTAAGGATCTGAACTGATAACACCTGGTTTTTAACATATATTTTTACAGTCTCACAGTCAGTTTAACAATCGAATAGAACAGTAGGGAAGTTTGTATCGCTAATAACTATAACTAACTTAGTAATAAATATACTGTTAATAGCTTGAACGTTGACCTATCTGCTCTTTGTCTAAAACAGAACTGAACGTACCACTACCAACAGTTACAACAACTTGTTCAGTTCCCTCTGCGCATGGGGTGCACAGTTGTCCGATCGCGAGGTTGCCACAATGACGAAGCCTGCTGCCACTCTGGGCAAGTCTTGCTTACGTTAACAGTAGTTGATCAAAATTAAAACAAGCTTGTAGAAATTACTATGTTTGACTACCAATAAATTTATATTTTACACATTTAATTGTTATTAAATGTGTGAAATATCAATTTATTGGTAGTTAAACATAGTAATTTTTAAAACTTGTTTTAATAATGATATTATATTTATATTAGGAGTACAAATAAGTTTCCGCCGTTTTTTAACACAAATTAAATATTTATTATAGAAGAACGGTAATATAGTGACTTCTAATGTTAGAGCAAGTTCTTTTTGTGTTTGAGATGAATCTTCCTCCAATTCTGCTTCCTCGTAAATTTTGGCCTTCCACTGCGATCTTTGTCTTCTACGTCGAAATCACCGTTTTTAAACTTTTGAAACCACTCTCGACACGTTCTCTCGCTCAAAGCACCCTCACCATATGCTTCTACGAGCAATTGATGCGCCTCAGCAGCAGATTTCTTTAAATTAAAGAAGTAAACCAATATTTCCCGCAAATGACGCTTACTTGGCTCAAAGTTTGACATTTTCAACTAATAAAAATTATATTTTACCAATATAAAATCAATGATATTAATAGGTTATGTTGTTCTTGAATGTCCAAACTATTTTTTAAGCCGATTATCATCTGCGAAAGCTAACCGAAACTCCGTGCCGCGCCATCTACGAAAACTTATTTGTACTCCTAATATGTTACTAGGTGATTTATACCTGAGAGAGAAGTGGACTGTTACCCTTCATGTTCGATATTTGTCTGCAAAAGATTCTTGTTCAGAACATTTTAATAAATCTGATACTCTCTGTTTCTGAGCATCTACAATATAAGACTGAAGAAGGCTGCTGTTGCCTCTTGTAGGCCCTACTCGCTCTCATAGTATGTGGTTTGATGTTTGCCTCTTGAAACTATGCTAAAATGTAATTAAAGGTAACCTAATCTAAGCATTATTTTAAATGTTTTCAAGTGACGGTTTGATGAAATAAAATTCTGCAGCTCTTGTACTTTATTTGAACAACTGAAGTAGCCGTGAAATCAAGATTCTCATCGATTCTTATGAACATATCAGGAAATTTTTGAGGGAAACTGGAGGAGCTCATTTGATTATTATTTATTTGATGAACCTCCAGAGTTACTCTATAATAAGTGCCGACAGCTGAGTGGGTAGAGCGCTAGACTAGGAACCGAAAGACACGAGTTCAGGACCCGTCAGGTTAGAAGAGAAATGTTTTAGTCAGACAGTTTCGACCACCATTTCACTGTTGGATCAAAAAATAAACAATGCTGTACCTAAGGTGGCGTAAAAACACAACAAAGCCTAACCAGAACACAGCTGAACTGATTACTCGTACAACCTATATAAAACTTTTAAGAGATCTTCACAAAACTTCTAGGAGTATCAGGATAATATCATTATCAATCATAATATAATGGCAATCATCAAATTATTCTTCTCCAAATATTTCGTATTTACTAAATAATGTTATTCAGTAAATAAATTCAGTATTTTCATTGTTTTGTCATTTAAATATTATATAATAAGTTAATGTAATTTTTTTACAATAAATGTATCTAAATACGATCAAATTTTCTAACATGTTATTTATAGCCTATCCTATTAACAAAATACAATGTGATCCCATAATTTGTAATAATATAATATTTTCTTTATCTGAGTTAAGAATTGAATATTTTCAATTTCAACCGATAATTGTTCTTCAGTGGAATGAGTAGAATATTTAGAGATTTTTTCTATTCAGTATTAATTGCCATCTATATTATAGATGAAACAACAATTATATTTTACAAACAATGAGAAATATATGATAACAATATTTTTGGACTGATTTGACCGACGCTTGGTAGAAATTGTACATAATTGAGATTATAAATGAAACAAATGTTTTTATTTCAAATATATTTTATTGTTACTCAAGTAAGTTCCGTCCACGGTGGGTTTCAACAAAAATAATTCAATAAAAAATTCAAACACAAACCCTAATTCTATTTCTGCGCGCTTGTTCCAAACGTCTGCAATTTTCAAATTTTGGAAAGTGGTCTCACACGACTAAATTGATGAAGACTCCTAGGTCAAAAGTAATTCTTTTTCGGTCCGGCCAGTCCGTCGGTAAACATTCTAACTTTTAAACAGAAAGAGCTTAGAGACTGGAAATTTCAATGTAGGTTTTAGGTCTAAATATTATATCTCGACTGAATTCTAATTGGCCGAATTCGTCCAATGAATGCGGAAAAATTCTCATTTGAATATTTTAATTTTTCCCAATATTTTAAAAACTACGAATCCGATCGATCTGAAATTTGATATTCAGAAGTAGAATAATGAAGAGCGCCCACGGGAAAAATTCCGTGAGGATTGCATAATTCGAAGATTTAAAAGATATATCTTGTAAGCGGAATAGAGTTGAGAGCCGCGGAACCACAGCAACAGTCCTATCTCCGAAGAAAACATATTTTTTAAACTTTCGAACGGAAAGACCTAGAGACTCAAAATTTCAGGGCAGGTTTGGGGCCTTAAACCTAAGTTCGTTAATGGACAAAATACGAGCAATGATTCTGCAGTTATTCACATATGAAAGTTTTTCATATTTTTGTCAATAGTTTCGAAACCACTGATCCGATGAAAATAAGAAAAAAATATCCAGTTATCCTCATTTGAAATTTAATTTTATAAATATTTTCTAAAGTACAAATCCGATCGAGTTCAAATTTAGTATTTAGATGTAGAAATAATCACAGAAAGATTCCTGCATAATTTCCTGAAGATAAATTACGAGAATTTTTATGACTTTCAAATATTTAAAAATGGACACTGAACTGTTTTAGCCGTTACTATTTGGTACTTGATCATAATTAAAACAAGTTGAAGAAATTACTATGTTTTACTACCAATAAATTGATATTTTATTTACATTCAATTGTGACTCAAGTCACAATTAAATGTGTAAAATATCAATTTATTGGTAGTAAAACATAGTAACAGTACTTATTTTGATACAATTTATAAAAAACTGGATATCGCAGATTTACATTCAAAACGTCGTAAGGAAGTAGAAATGGCAGATAAAACACAACAATTGAGACAATTTTTTTTTTAATTCTAGACAATATAGGGACTCAAATAGAGGTTAGGTTTTGCGACATTTAAAAACTACATTTCTTCAATCTGTTAAATAATTCAAAATTCTCCATTTATGAAAGAGAATTTACTCATGAGCTTTTGAAAGACTTGATAACACAATATAATATTTTTGATATAAATCAACTAAAAAGTGAATTAACTGTTTGATATAATAGAAAATTGCACAATTCCTTATGAAAATACAGAATAATAGCTGCAATTAATTCACCAGAACCTCTACAGATTTTAATCTAAATTAGTCTCATGAAAACATTTAGAATTAAATTTTAAAACATGTCCTGAATACACTGTATACTTCTTCGTAGTAATTTTCAATAAATATTCCTTATGAAATGTTAACCTATTTTTTTCACGATCCTGACTTAAAATTTTGTATACCAGAACTCTTTAAATTATTGTTTTTTTTTTTTTTTCCTTCTCTAATACTGCCAGAAAGGTCACAGCTGCCTCCTGTAAACCCAGACAGCACTAATAAACTCAGCATCCACTGCTATGTGCTCAAATTCAATCACTCTGATCCAATTGGCAGCTTGGCTCCCGGAGACAGCAGGAGTCTGAGACGCAGCTCATACCAAACCACCGCTGAGGAAATTTAATTATAAGTACATTGAACTTTTTCAATAAAACATGGTAAGTAACGTGCAGGAGCATGGTCAGGTGCTCACAGCAGCAAAAGAGCGGAAGGTTATTTTACACATGGTTCAATAGGGTGGGGGGGGGGGGGAAGGTGCAGGGTAACATGCTAAGTCAACAATTGCGCCCACAGGGGACACCTAGAGTTTCAGCTGTGAAGCAGCCAAGAAGTTGAAAGTCAACTGAAGGACCTTCTGAGAGGAACTGAATATAAAATCATGCACTGTAAGAGGTGCTGATAAAAGAAACTCACTCAACTCACGGTAGAATTTGTTGCAGTTATACAGGTTGTTGGGACATTCGAAAAATACATGTGTTATAGAACCAAGTTGGCCACATTGACAGTCAGGACTCTGTAAAACTGCAAGTCTGTGGAGATGTTCAGGCACACTGCAGTGACCCGAGCGCAGTCTGCTCATAGTTGAGATCATCCTTCTAGGCACCGTCCTCTGATTTATCAACCAGTAGGGCTCGCTTCGGCTTTCCTCCTGCACAAAATGGGTATATAATTTGCCCTTGGATTGTCCAATTGTTTTCCATTCATCGTTCCATCTGGCACTCAGCTCTCTCCGTAGAACAGGCCACAAAAGACGAGGATCGCCCTTGTAAGCCTTTGCGCGATCTAGCATTCTTCCCTCATTGGCCAGCTTGTCGGCCATGTCGTTTGCTCTAATGCCGGAATGGCTAGGGATCCACATCAGTTTCAAATTCAGGTGTCCAGCTCTATGAAGCATTTCCTTAACATGAACTGCCAGGACATCAAGTCCGGCTTCATTCCTCCAATGACTCAGCTTCTGAAGTGCGCTCAGTGAATCCGTGACAATGAGAACATTATTAGCATTTTTGGAGAGGACGTAATATATTGCATATCCAATCGCCGCCATCTCTGACATGCAGATACTCCAATGGTCGGGTAGACGTCTCTTGAAGGAAATATCAAAGTCTTCGGAAAACACTCCGAAGCCCACTGTTCTACTCCCCACATCAACGGATGCATCGGTAAATATAGTCCTATGGCCTTCATATTTTTCCGCACAGATAGATAAAAAACTCTTACCATTATCCGCAGCCCCCTTACGAAGCCCTGAGTGCACTATGCTCGGTCTGTCCGCATGTACAGTCGACGGGATCATAAAACAGGGGAGAACGCTATCCCCCCAGACGTGCGTGGCCAGTGGTCTAACCATTGTATACGCTGTCAGTATTGCAGGGTTAACTCTTCTCTGCCAGAATCTATCAAGGTCGGCCACCTCCTGGGTAACTTTAATTATGGGATTAAGTTTTATTCTACAGGCTTTAGTCAGAAACTTACCAGCAAGCCATACTCGTCTTGACGAAAGAGAAACCTCCCCTCCCTCATTAAGCAAAACATTGGTCGGAGTCGACTTCATAAGTCCCATTGCCACCCGCAGGGCTGAGTACTGTACACGATCCAATCTCTGAAGCAGCGCCCTGGAACATCTACCAACCAGCATTGTGCCATATTCCAAATGTGGTCTGACTAGTGCTTTGTATACAGTCAAGAGGTTGGAAGGGTGTGATCCCCACCATATCCCACAAAGGGCCTTCATAATATTGACACCACACAATGCTCTGCCACACACAGACTCCACATGTTCGCGCCACAACAGCTTTGAGTCGAATATAACTCCCAGATATTTTACCTTGTTCACCCAGGGCACCTGTTTACCAGCTATGGACAGTGTTGGAAGGCAGGGAGGGATCCTGCGCTTTCCCACAACCATCGCCACCGTCTTTTCCACCGCCACAGTCAGATATCTTTCCTGCAAGTGCGTGTTAAGGAGCTCCATGGCCTGATTGGCCTTCTCCGTCAAATCAAAAAGATCGCCTCCCGATATCCTCAGATACAAATCATCCGCGTACTGCCCAATCTCAACATCCACTGGTAGGACCTCCGCTATCCTTGTCGTGTATATGTTAAATAATATGGGGCTTAATTTCGATCCCTGTCCCACTCCAGACTGTGGAATCCAAGGTCCAAGAAGCTCTGAGGATTCTCCACTCTTCGCAAATAGTCGACGACTCCTATTCAGGGCAAGTATAAGTTCACTAATCTGATCGGGTACTCCAAGGGAGGCTAGGTCATTGCCAAGAACATCATAATTAACGCAATCAAAGGCACTTTTGATGTCTACAAATATAATCACTGAGTAATTCTTGAGGGCTATCTCCCTGTAGAGCGACAAAGTGAGAACTGTCAGGCAGTCCTGCACTGACCTACCTCTACGGAATCCATATAGTAACTTCGATGGAGGAAGTTTCAACTCAAATAACGGTTCCAGCCGATCCTTTATCAGGGACTCCAAAATTTTTATCCCACATGGAATGAGGGAAATAGGGCGGTAGCTTGTGACTTGGTAGGGGGTTTTTCCCTTCTTCTGTATGGGCAATACCAGTACATCATTCTGTTCTCTAGTCAGCGAGGGATCCATAAGCATGTTATTGTATATCGATAACAACCTGTTGACTGCTGAGTCCGGGAGATATCTGTAGAAGGAGTATGTTAGAGAGTCCAACCCAGGGGCTGTGTCCTTTTTATGTCTAAGGTTTGCTTTCAGTTCGTCCATGGTAAAGGGCTCCGCCATTATTCCCGAGCAGGAGTGAACATTCACCGAGGGAACCTGAGCAGGCGTCAATCTGTCCAAGATCTCACATACTACCTGAGACGGTGGCAAGTAACCGGTACTGGTGGAGGGGTTGCCATTAAAGCGTTTTATGGTTTTCCAAACATTAGGATTGGAAGCGACATCAATGTTCTCACAGAAATCTCGGAATGACCTCTTCTTTGTAGTCCTTATCTGCCTTCTTGCTAGAGCTCCCCGTCTTCTTGTCTCCAAATAGTTCTCCCAAGTAGGGGACAGCCTAAATTCCCTGAAAGCTGAGCGGCGATCTTCAACGAGTTTGGTAAGCTCCTCGTCCCACCATGGAAGGCGAAACTTAGGATCCCCAGATTTAGTCCTCTCAGGAAAGGTCCTCTTGGCTGCTTCGACCAGCACGGCGTTGAAACCTCTTAAGTCAGTGGGCTCCGTACAATCCATTATACCCGCAACATTCACCATATAGTCCTCCCATTTACCTTTAGAAACATCAAACAATTTAGTGGAGGAATAACGCTTATAAGATACTATGTCCAAAGAACAGTCATTTACGTCAATCAAGATAGGGAGGTGATCACTGGAACCAGGATCCGGTAGAACTTCCCAGGAAGTAGCCAATGATAAATTGGGCGAGCAGAAGGACAAGTCAGGAGCGCTGAGATGTTGAGAGGGTGGGGTTATTCTTGTGGGCGCGCCATCATTCAACAGAATCATATCAGCCTGTTCCAGAAAACTCTGAATCAGGCCTCCATTGTGATTAAGTGTTCCAGAGCCCCACATGGGATTCTGCGCATTGAAGTCTCCAAGCAACAAGGTATTGGTCGGGTACAGCGCAGCCAGGTCTCTCAGCATGTTATCATCCAGACAAAGATCAGGCGGGTTGTATACGCTAATCAGGTTTAGCTGACCTATCGTAATTAGAGACAACTGGAATCTCGGTGAAGTTGATGTCACGTTCACAGAACCAATCTTTGCGGACAGATCAAGCCTGACCAAGTAGGCCAGTCCTCCGTAACCATCCGGTCTATCCTCGCGAAACACGCTGTAACCCCTTACAGCAAATGACCTATCAGACCTCAAAAAGGTCTCTGAGAGAGCTACAACGTCGGGCTTATGCAGATCTATTAATATCAGCAAGTCGGAATAGTTAGTGGCAACGGAACGGATATTCCACTGCAAAATACGCACCATAGAGTAAAGATAAAATGCAAACCAGAACAACAGAAAAAAAACAAATAAACAACAATGAAGATACTATGATAAGCTTAATAATATTAGTATAACTATATATCACAAATTTATAATTTAATTTACTTATATAGACTTTCCTCACCTATATTAGGTAGAGGAGTGGAGGATAATTTATTTTTGCGATTATGATAAGTATGTTGACTATGTGAGCCTGTAATATCCATCTGTTCATACACTATTTCATTTACTGAAAATGAGTCACCATCGTAACTTTCCTCCCCAACAATGCCACCGGTGGAGGGTGCACCCAGGGAATACTGAGAACTTGAAGGAGAAGGTGTAGGCGAATTAATGTCGGAAGGGGGTGGGTTGATATGACCAGAAGTACCGGGACGATAGTCGAATAGAGCTTTTTTATGGGCTTCTCTATCATATCCGGGCATGAATCTTTTCCTTGGGGAATGTGATACTGAGGGAGGCGATCGGTTTCTGTTCCGGGCAGCCATGTTTAAGCTGTTCAAAGAGGTCATGGTATTTTTAGGTGCAGTGTTTGTAGAAGCCACTGTTGGATTATAGATAGGTTCTTGAGATAGAATATGAGCATAAGAATGTCTTTTCTGAAATTTGTCCATTTGTGGGAGAGGTTCATCCTTAGATGACCTCTGGGAGGAGAGCTGAGGGAACTCGTTTGGGCTAACATTTATTCTAGAAGGTTTATTAGACAGGATTCTATTGGCTTCATAGTAGGAATAATTGTGATAAGCCATCATTTCTCGTATCCTCCTCTGACGTTCATATTCAGGACAGGTACGATCCACAGATCTATGTTCCCCAGCACAATGCACACAGCATTCCACGGAGGAGGCACATTCAGCCTTGTCATGACTGTTATCACCACATCTCTGACATCTCTTCTTACCATTACACAACTTGATAGTATGACCGTATCTTAGGCAATGAAAGCATTGAATGACTGGTGATATGTACTGAGTTACTTCCAGATATGTGTGGAACAAGGAGATATAAGAAGGAAGGGTCCTTCCCTGGAAGGTGAGTACACAAGCTTTGGTATCCCTAAATACAACTTCTCCACCGGAGGCATCTCTTCTTTTAAGACGTTTAAATTTAAGAATCTTAGCAGGGGAAGACGAGTAAGTTAGGACATCATCCTCAGTAATGTCAAAATCCACATCAGACACCACTCCCATGATAGTTACCATGGCAGCCGGAATGAAGATTTCATATTCTTCTTTATCAAAACTATTATCGGAAACGAATGAATTCGCCTCCTCCCCAGTAGCAAAATCAACTCCAACACGCTTTCTACCCTTTCTAGAAATTTTGTTAATTTTCAAAGAGAATTGCTTATCATTAAAAAACATTTTACCGATAGATAGAGGATTCAAATTACCAATATTCTGGTTTTTACTGTTAATAATAACAGTAAAAGGACCACGATCTTTTAAAGAATAAAGATAAGAAACACGTTCAGGTGTTTTGCTAAGTTTTTTCTGTATGTCATTTTCAACCGCCATTATTTCTTCCAATAGTTCTTTATCATTATTAAGATTTGCCTGTGTACGTAAGACAGAAAGTTCATTATTTAATAATACATTATCAGCCTTAGAATTTGTTTCTCGCATTAAAGCTTTTTGAGAATGAGGAGTTAATTTATCAAAAACCCGGGCACATGGGCCCGGGCTTGTGTTTGCCATCTTAACCTCTCAGAATGATCTTTTAGTCGAGTAGCAGAAAGAAATATAAGGAAAAAAGCAAATAAGTAAACCAATGGTTGACTTCAGTAAGGAAGGGTAACTCACCACACTTTACCAATGATAAGGAATGGTAAGGAAAAAATTACACCACAAATCGTAAGGAGAAACACAAGTATTGCTCAATGCTCCTATTTATTTACTTTTAAATTATTATGTCTTGTTGTTGTTTTGCCAGTGACAACTGCATCTATACACAAAGAAATTCCTAAATTAACCTGTGGTAAAACCATAGAAATAAAGAGTGGCCTAAAGTGGCGCAAGATCGCAGTAAACAAAGCCTACCCAGAACACAACTGAACTTCTAACTCGCACAAGCTGAAAAAGCTTCTGAGGGATCTTCACAGAAGATCTAGCAGTATCAGGATAATAATCATAATAAAAAACATACGATCAAATTCGTTATAAGCTCCTAAAAATGGATCACAAGATAAAAGCGAATAAATTTATCTCAGCTAAAAACCTTGAGATATGTGGATAAAATTTCTTTCATAATTCATAACTGAGAGAAATCTTTATTTACTTCGATGGCCCACTAAGACGGGAAAAAAAAAGATGAACCATAAAGCGACTACCCCGCATGCTTATATTCTATGAACGCGTTGCCATCAGTCTTTCGTTTATCAAGTGCTAAAGTTGCTACTTCGGGTAAGTTGTTTGGAGATATTATATTCGTTTACTATAAATTTCTTTTAATCGGTAAGTTTATTCAGTGATATTATTGAACTGTCGTTTCTGAATTTAATAATTTCCAGAACTCATACTCTGTTAATTTTTTTTCTGACTGAACACGTGTTTTAATAATTTTAACATTTGTACTAATTAAAATTTCTTCTTACAGGCAAAATGTCGTCCCACTTAGTTTGGAGTGTTATCCGAAACAACAATGCATTTTTGTTGAAAAAAAGGAACATCAGCAAACCTTTCAGCACTGTAAGTATTTCTAACCTAAATTCAGTCACTTTATTGACTAAATTTTTCATGATGATTTTTTCCCACCAAGATCGCTGAAGGCCATGCTGAAAATTATAACTGAAGTATAATTATATATACATATTACGATATTTGTTATAGCATCAGGCTAATGATTTATCTTTTTGTTATTACAGGAGCCAAACAACCTTACAAACTTGAGTTCATTCCGTTACAATGGTATTGTACATAAAAAAACAATTGGAATTGTTGATGGACCAGACAAGAAAGGTTTCACCATTGTCTGTAAGAAACCCAAGAAACAGGTAGATTCTTTGTTTATCTTATTCAGTTCACCTGATATACACGTTTATTCTCATCCTAAGCTTCAACTGAAGGTTTTTTTAATATAAATTATTGTATCTAATGACTACATTGATATGAAAATCTTCAGAATATCAAATTTTGTATTCCCTGAAAAATAACTTGATCACCCTTCAATAGTCAATAATGGTTGTTAAAAATGTATTCTCTCAATAGTTACACATTTTTACAATAATAATTTCCATTTAACGGTAAATGTCATTTGTAGTTTGCCATGTTTTACAATTTCTATTTGTAACAGCCATTTTTTGAAACTTTCAATTAATTTTATAGTGAAAACCAAATCAGCATTCATCGTTTGATGAATCTATCAATGTTTTAAACTCTTCATTTTTTCTTTTTCAGAATAAACCAAGAGAAGGCACAATGAAGACAACATTCAAATCAGGACCAAGAAGGTCGCTCTTCAAACTCAAGCGTCTCTTGAAGAAAGATAAATATAGGACAGATTTGACCAAGGTAGCATTACGTAGAGCTAGTGCTGTCTTGAGATCACAGAAACCTAGGCGTGGCAAGCAACCTAAAAAAACCCAAGCATAATTTTTGTGTTGAATAAAAGTGATATAATAAAACTAGTTTTTACTTTTTCCTATATAACTTCAAGAAATATGTGACCCAAGTAATATTTTCACGACTATAAAACATCTGCCTTATGTTTCTGATGAATTTTGTAACAATCAATATTTGCAGTGAATATATATTTCAGATTTCAACAAGAAAACTTTTGAAAATTAATCATAGAACATGAAAACACATGTTTTAAGAAACTACTCAAAACTTGTTTTATCCATGATCACATACAAAATAACTGTTGAAATGGTTTAATATTTATTTATCAGTCAATGAGAAGTCTTACTTAGGTAATCTTCTTAGTCATCATTTTATCAATGATGAAATAAATACTACTGATGCAATAATTAAGGAATAACTTGTCTCTTCTCACTATTCCGTTGAGGGTGACATGAATTTTGTCTCGTTACTACATTTTCGACATTGTATAAGCTGTGTTTCAAACAATTTTACATAATGGGGGAAGGCTTTAATTGTGTACAAATTCAGTGTCCACATTTTCTTTCAATAGTTTTACTATTGGGTTGTAATTTTTTTGGATCTATTTATTCCAGAATATCTAGTTTCTTGTCTTTCGAATTCAGGTGTAGTATTTCAAGATTACCCATACTGGGTAAACAACTTGTTTTGAGGAAATTTTTTGCTAAATTAAATATATCTGATATTTGAACGATGACTGATCTTTAAACTTTTTTGTGAAAGTTCTCCCACTTTGCCCTACATAAACAACTTGATTTAATGAACTCTTGAATAATTTTGTGAAATAGTACAAAGTAAATACAAACTTGAGTTAGAAGAAATTGAATTTTATTTACTATATATTTTGTACTGGGTTTTTCACTCTAATTTGACCCCCCTTTTAACTTTGTTACAAATGAATGTACAAAAAAATTTATTCACAAAAGTTGTACGAAATCAATTTTTCAAAATAATTCACAAATATTTGATTTGTGACAAGATATTGAGTGCAACTTCATTTTTCCAAATGGATCACTGTATATTTTCTTATTTTTGGCTAGCTCTTTCTCTCCTGATTACGAATATATATGCATGCATTGGTCTGTCTCCTATTTTAAAACTACAGTCTCAAATTCAAAGAACCACCTGACAGGCTTGGTAATCGGTTGACAAGTAGTAGGCTGTGATAAATCAACAAACGATATGGGTAACAATATGACACATGTTCAAAGGACATTAGTCATCATTCAAGTTGCAGAAATATATCTCTAATGTAGCGAAACATTTTTTCAAAATCAGTCATTGTCTTCTCAGTATCAGATAGTCTTGAAAGACTACAGCTGAAAATAGTGATTAAAATTCATTTTCTACTAACTTCAGTTTGTTGAAATTGAATTTGATTCACTATCTTTTGAAAATGCGTTTCCATCAAGTAAAGACCGAATACATCAAATAATAATAACAGGCATTATATGATGGAGTATGCGGTTGGCTCTAGGTGAAACATTATAATAATTTCATTCAAAATAATTCACACAGTTTTATGTTTCACTATTTATTCAGAATCCTAACACGTGTTTCGATCTTTCCACCATATTCAAAGGAGTACAAAAAGGAACTAAACTTAAAATCGAAAAAGGTTCTTTTATTAAACTTAGGACATCTGTGTATTTCTACGGCACATGGTAATAACAGTATCGAAATTAGGAGTTTTGCCGAATTTAACAAATTCCAAAATCTCTCATCATAATCCAAAAGACAAAATCAACTTAAATCTTTCAGTTAAAACTAAAAGCGCTCCTGTTATTATCCTGTGTACGGACTGCACTATATATTGGATATTGGTAACCCACACTTGTGCAAGATGTTAACACATTTTAAACAACTAACAAGCGCAAACTCCGAACACGAGTCTTAAAATACAGGATGAAAGAAAAATTATTGGAACAAAATAAATTCCCAGTTCCCTGTTGAATTGCTGCAAATTTTGACTTGGTATATTCGATATATTTCAGACTTTGTCAAGTGAGATTGTATAGACTATACAAATTTTCACAGTCATAAATGAAATCTTAAACTCAAATATTTGAAGTTGGTGTTCAAAATATTTAATAAATATATTAATACATTTTAATATTTATCACAATAAGTGGACGGATAAGGTGAAGTGCAGTCATTAAAATTATATACTTAAATCTATGACAAAAAGTCATCAGAATCATTTGAGATCATATGCTCAGGTGCTGCTCTACAATACGGACAATAACCCTTTTGCAGAATTTGTAACTCGTAGTCATCTATGTGGAATGTCTGAAAAATTGAATCAATTATATTTTTGAAGCATTCATAATCTTTCAACTCACCTTGAAACAAGAATAACACATTGTAATTTGAAGATCTGGCAACAAGTTTCGGAAATATTGATATTTGAGAGGGGAGCCCCATTTTGATATTAAAACACTAGAGGTATCCATAGAAAGAAGCCCTTTTCTACCTATGGCAATAGGTACAAATTCTCCATTTTCCCTCTTAAATGATAAAATAAATAGTTAACGAAGTAATAGTATATATAGTGAGGTAGTAATGTTTTTCATCAGATTTATGAGGACATTTTCAGAACTACTTGATGTAACAATAGCATGCATGTAACAAATAATATTTTATATTCATTTTGTTTCATAATCAATTTTGATACTAAATCATCATAAAACAATAAAGCTTTTTATGCCTCTATTGCTCTTTAATCTTAAATATTTCACAATTAAAAATGGAAAAATGATGAGATAAAGACAAATTACATGAAATGTAGTACCAATGCTCAGACATGATGATGTTACATGTTACTTTCTCGTGGATGAAAGCAGATAATTCCAGAAGAGAGGAAGGGACTTAATATAACAAAACCACAAAATAGCCCAATGTTTAAACTGCCATTATTTGGCACTAAATTTAAATAATTTTTTCTCTCTAACTATGGATATTTGTTTTATTCTTCCAGTATTATTATGATAAATATTATTCTAAGTTGGTGATAAAGGGTTGAGGTATAAACCTATAATCTTAATAGAAAATCTCATTAGTAAGCAAAATCAGGACTTCTTCACGCGTCATGTTTATTGGTTGAAGGTGAATTTATTATCATATAAATCACCAGGGAGCTAAATCTAAACACTGAATACGTTTGGCATCACAGTACTCACTGCCATAACACTCACAAGGTAGTTCCAGTCTGTGGCCAAACAAATTATTTGAATTAAGTTTGTATAAACTGGACAGATTAGAACCAAGAAAACCATGAAATTCACGGAAGATTTTAGGATCATTGAGAAAACGAGGATCATAAAATGATGGGAGGTTTATAATTTGCAAGTGATTTTCATTTGACTGTGTGCTGCTCATAAAAGGTCACTGGAAACAGCCAGTCCTAAATCTACATCCAAAGTGCCCTAAACCAACAAGAATTTTTCCAATAGATATTTGAAGACAAATTATTTTGGGCTTTGAAGAACCAGAGTTCATTTCATCGACTGCTGCTTTGTTTCATCCATATAGACTAATACCTTATATTTGCACTTAATCACTTGTTGATAGCGCAGATTCGGACTGAGAAAATTATATTCTTTATCCCACATCTTGTGAAACACCCTGTACATCGAATTTTCGAAAAGTGAAATTCTCCTCGGAATCTACAATGAATACTCTTTCAAACAAGCTCATTTGAAATAATGGCACACTTTGCATCAATATTTTATGAGCTATTGAATATCTGGAATGTACGATTCATAGTAAACGGGGACCTATGTTTCTCCGAATAATGCGTTAATTCATATTGAATGAATTTAATTTCTCAGTATCATGACTTAAGGCAGCATTTCTAAACTGTGGGGGCGCCCCCTAAGTTGGTGCGAGCATACCGAACGGAAAAATTTTAGATATTAAAAAAAATTAATAACTGACTGAAATCAGTTACAACGATACAAAACGAAATACTTTTCGGCATCTTATTTATACTTTCGCAAATAAACTCTTTTATACCCCTTCCTCCATCAGTTTTTGTTTGTGATTTGTTCTCGAAAATTACCCTATTTCTTTTTGACACCTGCTAGCTCTTATGTTGAATGTTCTGCAGCTTGCATTAGCCTTTCTTTCTGGCCCACTATTTATCTTCTCACATGCTGCTTGAATCGATCTGAAGCTTAAGATATCATTTATTTTCAATCATTATCCTGATACTCCTGGATCTTCTGTGAAGATCCCTCAGAAGCTTTCTCAGCTTGTGCGAGTTGGGAGTTCAGTTGTGTTCTGTGTAGGCTGTGCCATCTTGAGCCACTTTAGGTCAAAGCACTGTTAATTTTTGACTCAACAGTGAAATGGTGGCAGACACCCGTCCAACTGAAAAATTTCTTTTCCACCTGAACAGGATTCGAACCCGGACCTCCCGGTCACGAGTCCGATGCTCTCCCGCTATATTTATTTTCAATGCTATGTGAAAGATATTCTTCTGCATGTGTTCAACCGATGAAGACGTTTTTATCGTTATCACCGTATTAAAGAGTGTTGTAAGACAGTAATCAGCCACCAACTCCAGGAATAAAAACCGGGATTTATCGAGCTATTGCTAAACAATCGCTAATCCCGCTAATAGAGGTATTTCTCGAAATATATTCAATTTCCATTTCATCACAATAAACAGAAATCAGAAAACTGAAACGAAAACGTTATCTATTTTCAGTTCAGATGACACATGGAGGAGATAAACGATGATAGCATCGAAGAAAACATGAGTTCCACGTCAGATAGAAGAAACAGCAATTTGATAACATAAAATCAGAATTCTATACAGGACGTCTATATGAAAGACACAACACAGGATATTCCTTCAACCAGTCACCAAATAACCAATAAAGAGCAAAACGTCAAAATAGATAATGCAAATGTAGATACACATTGTTGCAGGATGTCATCGACAAGTAATAAAGAATTTTTAGGTTTCCAGGGAAATGAACCAGTGAATAATTCATGGCAGGCAGTTAGGGCCAAAACAACAAAAAGAAGGAATAAAATAAAATTGAGAAGTCCTTAAGGTGTGTTCATGTTTTTAAAAGGCAATTGGTGTTCTTAAAGGTAAGACCAGAAACAAAATTTTGTCTCCTTTAAATATTTATTTATTAATTTTAATGACTTTCGGATATCTGTTGGTTTATTTATTCCATTTGACATTATATATTGAGTTTTGATTATATACGTCTATTAAATGTAAGCGGTGCTTATTTTAGACATTAATTTAATTCTAAAAGTTTTTTGAATAAAAAAAAAAATTTTTTTTAAATTAAAATTGTAGAAGACAAACATATTTTAATTTGTTTTGATATTCAAAAAGAAGGAAAATCAGTTGCAATACCACTTCCAATAACCGTCAACAATAGATTCAACGTGTTGAGTGAGAAAAATGAAAAAACAAACACAACCAATAAAAACAATGATGATAATAATATACCGAAACCTCCACCAATATTTGTTTATAGTGTTACAAATTATGGAGAAATGGTGAAACAACTACGAACTGTAGTAGAAGATGGAAAGTACATCACAAAATGTCTAGCAGATGACACAATAAAAATGAATTATGAGCTACCAGACACCTACAGGAAGCTAATTAGATACATGAGGGACAAAAATGTTATACATCACACATATCAATCTAAGGGAGAACGTGCGTATAGAGTAGTTGTTAAGCGTTTTCATCGCACCACTGATACTGAAGAAATTAAGCAAGAATTAGCCAAAAGGAGACATCAAGTCAGAAATATCCTTAATTGTAGGAACAGGGTAACCAAAGAGCCTTTAATAATGTTTTTCATTGATTTAGAGCCAGCCAACAATAATAAAGATATCTACAAAATTCAACATTTTCAATATAGATCAATACAAATTAAACCACCTAAAAAAACTAAAGGTATCACGCAATGCACACGATGTCAGCAATATGGACACTCAAAGTCATATTGTAACAGACCATATGTGTGTGTCAAATGCGGAGGGGAGCATAACACTACAATGTGCAAAAAGAACAGAGACACCCCAGCTAAATGTGCACTATGCGAAGGTGCTCATCCAGCAAATTATAAAGGATGTGAATTTTATCACAAACTATTGAAGTCAAACAACGCAAACAATAGATTGAACATTCATAATAGAACAAATACACAAATAAATCCTGAAATTATATCACAACTTCCACAACAACAAACTCGAACCAATAATGCTTCAGCTTCCAAGACAACTGTAGAGCATGTAAGTATGCAATTTCCACAAAAGCAACAAACCAGAAGTTATGCAGACGCTACCAAGAACATAAATATCGAACCATCAACTGATATAAATAGTATTATGAATAGATTCTTAGATGAGTTTAAAACCATGTTCCAACAGCTAATACAACAGAATAGTATGGTATTAAACATGCCAACCACAGTCATAAGTAAAATTAGCTAAGTTTATAAAAGTCGCAGAATGGAATTCCAATGGTCTTCTGCAACATATAAATGAGGTTGAGTATTTTCTCCACCAGAACTCCATAGACATCCTTCTTATAAGTGAAACACATTGCACCCATAGATCCTACTTCAATATAGCAAGTTATACCACATACTGTACAAATCGTCCAGATAATACTGCCCATGCTGGTACTGCCATTTTAATCAAGAACACTATCAACCATATAGAACTACCAAAATATGAATATCACCATCTACAAGCAACAGTATTTAAAGTTCAAACTCTACCATTTGATTTAGTGGTTGCTGCAATCTATTGTCCACCTCGGCATAATATCAAGTAGAAAGATTTCAAGGCTTTCTTCCAAATTCTGGGATTTCAATTCATTGCAGGTGGTGATTATAACAGCAAGCACACCTTACACTCATTACAACTAAGGGTAGAGAATTAGCGGACCTCATTCAGGAAAATAATTACTCCACAGTATCAACTGGAACCGCTACTTATTGGCCAACAGATCCTACTAAAACACCAGACTTACTAGACTTTTTAATAACAAATGGTATTTCTTCTACCTATATGAATATTGTTCCGAGCTATGATCTATCTTCAGATCACTCCCCTATCATAGCCACAGTAAGTAGCTTTGTAATTCATAAAAAACCAATTCCTCGATTGCACAGTAGAAAAACAGATTGGAATGAATATAGAAGTTTAATCGAACAACATATATGCCTGGATGTAAGTATTAAAAGACCAAGTGAAATAGATGGATTATTGACTTCACTTGTTCATCTTCTTAAATATTCTGTGGAAAAAGCCACGCCTACTTCTGAAGAAAAGTGCAAAACATATAATGTTCCAGAGGAAATCAAAAGACTTCTAGCACAGAAGGGAAGAGCTAGAAAGAAATGGCATCAAACACAGTCACCTACAGACAAGACCATCTTGAACAGATTAACAAATGAACTAAAATTTAAGATGAAAGAACACAAAGAATTGTCATTCAACAACTATGTGTCAAGTTTAAATAGATATGATAATTCAATAAAAAACTAAAAAAAAAAAAAAAAAATCCTCTAATACGACTCCTATTAAAAGTATCACCATAAAAGAAGTACAAAAAGAAATAAAATACCTGAACACACGAAAAGCTGCCGGAATAGATAAGGTCACACCAAAAATGATCAAGGAACTGCCTAAGAAAGGAGTAGCAATGATGGCATAAATATTCAATGCTATCCTGAGACAAAATTATTGGCCAGAACACCTAAAAACTGCAGAAATAATCCTCATACTGAAACCCAGCAAGGATCCAAATGCTGTAACATAATTTAGACCAATTAGCTTACTGCCAACTTTATCTAAGATCTTGGAGAAAATTTTACTATTGAGAATAAAGTCAGATCCCAACACCCAAGAATGGATTCCTCCACACCAATTTGGATTCAAAACAAATCACTCCACCATACAGCAGACACACAGAATAAGTCATGAGATATGCAAAACCCTGGAACTCGAACAATATTGCACATCTGCATTTTTGGATGTAAGCCAGGCATTCTGGACTATTGTATAAGATAAAGAAATGTCTGCCATTATACTGCTACAAGCTGATGAGATCTTATCTTACTGGAAGAAGATTCAGAGTACGGGTGAATGATAAAGTGTCTGATTTTTATCCTATTCAGTCCGGTGTTCCCCAAGGAAGTGTTATGGGACTGTTTTTGTATATACTGTATACGGCAGATATGCCCACAAATGCGAATACGATAATGGGAACTTTTGCAGATGATGCTGCAATTCTTGCAAGCCATGAAGATGCCAAAGAGGTATCTAATAGATTGCAAATTCATCTTGATGAAATAAAAAAATGGCTGCATAAGTGGAAGATAAAAGTTCATGAACAAGTCAGTTCAAGTAAATTATACCCTTCGAAGAGACTAGTGTCCACACCTCTTTATAAACAATAAAAAAATACCAAATTTCCCAACTGCTAAATATTTGGCAGTGCATTTAGATAGCAGATTAACCTGGAAGGACCATATTGTTAAAAAAAGGAAGCAAATAGACCTTAGAACTAAAGAACTGAATTGGCTTATAGGTAGAAAATCGAAACTTTCATTAGAAAACAAGCTGCTGATATATAAAACGGTCATAAGGCCCATATGGACATATGGAATTGAACTTTGGGAATGTACAAGTAAGTCCAATGTGTCTCTAGTCCAGAGAAGCCAATCGAAAATACTGAGATTACTAACAAATGCTCCATGGTATGTATCAAATCAAACCCTGCATGAAGATTTGAAAATACCTTATGTGAAGGATGTCATCAAGGAACAGAGCCAAAAACATCACATTAAGTTAGATGGTCATATAAACGACTTACTACAACCGTTGCTTCAACCTCAAGACATGAGAAGACTCAAAAGGAACTGGCCAGCTGATATGAAGTAGATTTAAAATGGTCTTTTCACTGGAGAAGACCATATCAAATTATTTGAGAGCTCAAAGCTCTGTAGACAGCAAATTAGCTCATAGAACTGTTGTATTCTGATTGCTAATGAATAAATGATAAAAATGTGAAAGATCACAGAAGAAATTCGTTTACTCTGAATTCAACCCATTTCAAAATCTAAGTGGCTCATGCTAAGAATTTTGGCATTTCAAACCATTGTCAGATAATTATTGAAATAGAAAGATACACAAGTGGTAGATTGTTGTGTTTGCATAAAATTTTCATTAACAGAATTATCGAAATGCCGTCATTTACGAATACTGAGTATACTGATATGTTGTTAGTTTATGGATTTTGTAAGTGCTATATCTGGATCGTCGAATTCCTAACCACCAAACATTCGAACATGTTAATCGCTCACTTCATGAAACTGGACACTTTCCGTCGATAAGTAAACGAGAAAAAGCAAGTTCGATGGTAAACCACGAAGAGATAATAGAAGCTGTCCAAGAAAATCCCTCAACCAGTACTCGGCGTCTTGGTTCAGTTTTAGGTTTGCCACATTGTCAGGTCTGGCGAGCTCTGCACCGTGAAAAGTGGCATCCATTTAATTTACAATCCGTCCAAACCTTGGAGCCAGGCGATGAACTACCGAGGATGCGATTTTGAAGATGGGTTTTGCGGAATCAGCGAGCTATGTTCAGAACGCATTTTACTGATGAAGCGACCTTCACAAAAGATCGCATTTTGAATGTTCGCAATGCACATATTTGGTCCATAGAAAATCCGAAAGTGACTAGGAAACGCAATTCACAATTCAGTCAATATTTGATGTGGAATTTACAATAATCGCCTAATTGGACCATATATTCCTCCACAGGCTGAATGGAGTGACATATCTACAATTTTTAATCGAGCATTTGCCAGGGCTTTTGAATGATGGAAGCAATATTCCAAGAGAAATGTACTTCCAACATAATGGAGCTCCGGCACATTTTACCCGTGAAATTGTAGCACATTTGAATGAAGTTTATCCTGATCATTGGTTTGGTAGAGGGGGACCTCATGACTGGCCTGCAAGATCCCCAGATCTTACATGCTTGGATTATTTTCTCTGGGGGCACTTAAAAATGAAGTTTACACTGAAGAAATCATAGATAGGGAGCATCTGATTAATCGTATTCAAGCTGCATGTGAAGCAATACGAAATCGACCGGAAATTTTGAAGAAAGCTGTAGCTCATTTGATCACAAGAGCTAGAAAATGTTTAGAAGAGAGAGCGAAAACAAGTTATAATTTTTTCTGTTATTTATTGTCAATTCTTTTCAGTTCCACACATGTTTATAAGATACATTTGATATTTTTATTATTAAGTCCATTTTATAATAGTCCAATTAAGTGTTCAATGTTAATTCGAGTTTTCGGTTACATTTAGTTTGGCAAAAAATATTTGATGTTGCCCCTACATTCAATTATTGGATGGAATAAGATGCAATACAATACCTAAGTCATGTTACTGAAAATTTTAATCGATTCAATATGAATAGACGTATTATTCGGAGAATCACAAGTCCATGTTTACTATAGATTGAAAATTCCTAATATTCAATGGTTCATAAAATGATGATGCGAAGTGTGCCATTGATCCTAATAGGCTTGTTTGAAAGAGTATTTATTGTAGATTCTGAAGAGAATTTCTCTTTTTGAAAATTGGATGTACAGGGTGTTTTACAAGATGTGGGATAAAGAATGTAATTTTCTCAATCCGGACATGTGCTATCGATAAGTTATTATGGGCAAATATTTGAAAATTGGCCTATACTCATTCCCTTAAATTTTCATGAAGATCCATGCAGGCGTACCAGAGGTATTCCGATTGAAAATTTTGGATAAAATACATAAAACATCCTGTATCTCTTAAACTAATATAGTTAGGAAATATTTCGAGCACTAATTCAGACTCACCAAAATGTCCTGCATCTGCCGTGAATGCCTGTACAATGATTCGTGAAAAACTTTATATATTAAAAATCAAGATATGTAAACATGTTTGCAACGAATTGAAATATAGTTATTTGTCTTTCTCTTTTAAAT
Source organism: Megalocaria dilatata (assembly GCA_034642435.1). Lineage (NCBI taxonomy): Eukaryota > Metazoa > Arthropoda > Insecta > Coleoptera > Coccinellidae > Megalocaria > Megalocaria dilatata. The sequence continues at coordinate 56,896,942 of CM067854.1, read as the reverse complement.
AAAAAATTCGTGGTTTCAACTTAAAATAGTTAAAAATGATGAAAAAATTAACAATACATCATATAAGATATACAAGAGTATATTTTTAATTGAGGTTTTTAATTTATTTTGACCCGTTTTAGTGAGGCAGTGACTAGATATCGTTAAGAAACTTAGGGTGCATGGGCGTTTATATTCCTTGTATGAAACAAATATAATCAAGTATAATCTGATCCGAGAGATAGTCATAAAAAGAAGACTAAAATGCAATTCTATGTACGAAGAAGCATTATATACCGTTCTGTAAAATGAATATTTAACGCATCACAGTAAATTTATCCAGTTCTGAACTAGCGAAAATTTTCAACATAACATTCGTCAGAATTCCCGAAGAAGTATTTAACAATTAAAATGTCTAATTCTACACAAAGCGAACTTGAGTGCTACAGAGAAAAGAACTCTAATGCTGTAAATTACATATTGCACTACACACCAATAGAAAATGCAAGACAATTAAGAAAATACGTCATTGACTTTCGAGCTGAATACTCAGAGTAATTGAAAATGTGGAAAAGGCAAGAATGATATTCATTGGTTTTCCGATTATTGGCTTTTGATCGCGAAAACGCCAGAAAACTTGACCTACAAAAAGAGACAACATGTAACAAAGATGGAGTTAAATTAAAGATTATGGAGGAATGTAACAAGTTAAAACAATGCGAAACATACAAGGAATTCCAAAAAAGATTTCATTATCTTGAAGCTAAAGTTTCTCACATTAGAAATTTAATTCATGTATCTGAGATTCGACATGGTATATTATTGTAGAGATCCAAGGATTTTACTATATAATTATTCTTTTTTATATCTAACTGAATATTATCAATTACGTAGATGTTTATATAATAAATAACTGTATATAATTTTATAGAGATTTTACAAAATGTTTAATAAATATTAATATATAATTTTTTCTTTTTTTCGGATTCAATACATTTTTATTTGAATGGTGAGAAAACTATTTTTTTACCACCTAACCTAATCTAGGCTAACCTTACTTTATATAACCTAACCTAAACTAACCGTACCAAACCTAACCACAAAATATGTTAATTAATACAATCTGAGGTACATACATGAGATATATGTGTGTAGTTACTTTTGAACAATCGCTCGTTGTTTGTTTGTTTTCTGTTTTAAACAAATACATAAAATTTCTTTTTAATATTAACTGTATGAAAATGTATGAGATGTCAACTTGAGCACAAAACATTTTTCTGAATTTCCTTGGAAAATACCATGTGTAGGAGTATGAAACTGGAATTTCCCTACAGATGGTGCCATCAGTTTAGATAAGATCGCTTCTGCATCTATTCCTAATAGCTGACGACAATTTTCATAACAACACAAGTTCCATATACCGATATACTTTTGTATTGGTTTTGCATGAAGGCAGCTACAGAATCGAAAAATCACTTGTGAAATGCATAAATAGAAATGGAGATTATTTTGAATGGAATATTTTTTATCATTCTCAAGCAACAGATGTGTAATTTTCATAAAAAAATTCCGGTTTCATACTTCTACACCTGGTATGCTCATAGTTACCTCATAATTCACAATTCTCGAGGTGAATGGATCATCTTCATCCTCTTTAACTTCAAACTGTAGAGTTTGTATGTCATTTTCTATAATTTCTTTCTCTGTATCATTTTTTATTTTAGCTGGCGTTTCTATCAGTCTTATAGCTTCTGTATCACTTATTCCATCTTCCAATACGAACTCAACTAATGGTAATATCTCTGAAAAATATTCAATATTAAATATTATTATAGTAATTGGATTGAAAAAAGAAATTACTTTGTTTTCTATAATTTTTTATTAACTAAATATACAGTGACTCGACTTTCGTAGTGTTTACTGCATTTTCAAACTGAATAAAAAACAAATTATATTTCAAGCTTATTCGTTGAAGGCTTCGGCAAAACTTCGAAAAGTGGTGTGTGCCACAGGTCCGTCTGCTCATTTAATAGTTTTATTATCGGAATGTGCTTTTGTGTTTGAATATTTGGATGGACTAGGATGTCTAGTTTTTTCCTTTCGCTTCCAGGTACAATATTTCAAGATTTTCCAATTTTGAGAAGATATGATTGGTTTCGAAAAAATGTTTCGCAAAATTTGAGTTATTTTTCCGGTTCCTAAATGAAGATTGATGTTCTTTGTACCTTTTGTGGAAAGATCTCCTGGTTTGTCCTACATATACGCTGCTGCACTCTTGACACTTGAATTTATAGACTCCAGAATTATTCAGCCATTTGTTTTTGTCTTTTGCATTAAAAAAGAGGTTGGAAACTTCATGTTAGGGTGTGAAATCTGTTACTTTTTGAAAATATTTGAGCTATTTGTTGCTAGATTGGTCCACAATATGTCTGTTAATTTTGCAAAACATTTTTTCGAAACCAATCATATTTTTCCAGAAATGGACAATCTTGAAATATTGCACCTAGAAGCGAAAGGAAAAAAACTAGACATCCTGGAATTCATCCAAATATTTAGGCAAAAAAGCACGTTCCAAAAATAAAACTATCAAATGAGCGAACGGACCTATGGAACACCGCACTTTTCGAAGTTTTGCCAAAGTCTTAGACAGTCTGAAAGATTTCCAAAAAGTTTTGAATAAATTACTAATATTCTGTAATTGCCAATTGTTCTCTAAAGGCGAGATATTCTGCATAGCCTTTCTATTAATGTGTTAGTAGTCAACTAAGGCATTTAAACCGAAGGGCTTCAACTTCAATTGTTAGATAAATATTAATTTATCAGATTATAGAAATGCTTGGGTTTAAAAGAAGATATATACGATTTAGCTAGTGCTTGGAGGGAATAAAATAATGATTTCACAAGAACAGAAATTGAAGGCACTAATAATTTAAAACAGATTTACCATTTCAAATAAAAAGCATCTATTAATATTAGGAAGAAATGTATACAGATGAAAGGCATAATAAAAAGATCCTTGATGATCAATGATGAAAATTGTTTTCTCTAAACAATATGAAAGACAATAAAATAATTGATTTTTTATCTGCTGAATACCATATTTTCACACATATATTTAGTAATGATTTTTTACTTGCTGGTATTTTTTTTGTACCATTTATTATAATTTACAATCTATTTTTTACAAGTATTAAGTGAATGTGATGTGTTGTGAAGACATGTAGAAGTTTTCAAACATTATTGATACTTTTCAGATACTGAATTGTTTCAGCCGTTACTATTTGGTAGTTGATCATAATTAAAACAAATTGTAGAAATTAAATAGTAATTTCTACAATTTGTTTTAATTATTGATACTTCTTTACAGTACTTCAATTGAAGTCAGTTGGCCAAGTCCTCTGTTATCTTCTTATGCTGAACGGATTTTCTGCCAGCTGATCGATAATGCTGTTTTCATGTCCTTCCAGATTTTGATGGTATTTTCTTGAACCTTTTCTGATTTAATCACTAATGAAGGGGATCTTCAAATCATTATGGATTTTCAAATTAAAAACATATCAAGGTGCATTTTTTAATGAACGTAGTATTTTTGATTTAAATCGCTATAGAATTTGAATATTGGAAGTCTTAGCACATCCCCAGAATTGGATACCGTATGTACATATTGGTTTTATAATGGCTTTATAGATCAATACTTTATTTAGATTTTCTGCCTATTAGCCAATATATTTGTCTAATTTCTATATTTGTTTGTGTCTTTTTAGCTTGAATGTGTTGTTTCCAAGTGAATACCCAGATATTTTGCTTCTGTTTTAACTGGAATTTTTTATCATGTATTTTAATTTTTATAATTTATAAAAAACACCAATAAGGCCAATCCTCACTTATGCAGCGGAAAAAAGACCTGATACCTCGAGAACACGGCAAATACTAGAAACAACCAAGATGAAAATAGTTCGGAGAATAGCAGGAAAAACCTTGTGGGACAGAGAGAGGAGCGAAGACATCAGAAGAACATGTCAAATTGACAATATAAATGCGTGGGTTCTAGGAATGAAGATGCAGTGGAATGATCACATGGGCCGAATGAACCAAGACCGAATAGTTAGAATATCTAGAGATAAATCACCTCTAGGAAGAAGAAGTGTCGGAAGACCCAGAAAGAGATGTTGAGACAACTTGCCCAGATAATGATGAAAATGGTCAATTTTTGATGAGGAACAGGCAATATGCCTATTTGAAAGAAAGAAAAAGAAGAAGATGTATTTTAACTGGCGGACAAATATCTCTTTTGTTGATTAATGTAACTTGTACGGATTTTGTTTTGTTGCTGGTGAGCCGCCATTTTGGGTACCATTGTCCCTGTTCATTCAGATATTCCCGAATGTTTTTGGAACCTGTTGCTGTATTCTCATAGGATGTCAATGTCGTTATGTCGCCTGCAAAAGTGGCTAGAGTAGTATTCTGCTTTTCTGGAATGTTCTGGAAAGCAGTTGACCCAATATATTTTCCTGTGGAACTCCTGCTTTAGCTTCAAATGAAGTAGATAAAGCATCGCTATCTTTTACAGCAAAGTATCGATCAGATAGGTAGGATTTTAGAATCAGATAGTATTGTTGTGGAAAAAGTTTTTTCAATTTGAAGAGTAATCCAATATGCCAAGCTTTGTCAAAAGCTTGAGATGAGTCCAAAAATACAGCAGTGCAGTATTTTTTTTCTTAGAGGCTTGTTGAAATGGTGTTTATTACCCGATGTATTTGATGTGTTGCTGAATGATTTTCTCAAAATCCTAGTTGATGGTTTGGTAGAAGTTTGTGTAGATCGATATCTCTCTTCAATCTTTTGAATAGAAGTTTCTTAAACAGTTTTCCCAAAATTGGTAATAGGCTGATCGGCCTATAGGATCTTACATCGTGTTCAGGTTTGTTTGATGTCAGTATCATAATTATTTCTGCATATTTCCAGATGGTGGGAACATAAGACATACTTATCTTTTAGTTGTATATTGTATTGTTTAAATATTATAGATTTCTGTGGCAGTTTTTTCAAAATCCCTCCTATTATCAGATCAAAACCAGGTATTTTTTATTTTTCAGCAGCTTCTTGATCTCATAAAAAACTTCTTTGGGTTTGAAAGGTTTTATGGGAAGAGACACCTGACAAGCACTATCCATGAATAACTTAATATCAGTATCGTTATTGCCTGGGTAAGGATTATCTGGGGTGAGTACTTGTGACAAGTGTGTTGCAAATAAGTTTGATTTCTACTTATTAGATTTGGCCCATTCTCCATTTATTTCTTTGATCGAAGGTTTTCGTTGTACAGGTGTCTTTTGTATTTTTTTATAGCCTTCCAGATATTGTGACATTGTTGTCTATATTTTGAATGTGATGTTGTAAGATCTCTGCCATCTGCCTCTAGCTTGTTTTTTCGCAGTTCACGAATTTGTAAGAGTATTTTCTCCTCTGTACGATTGTCTTTTGGTTGTTATGGTGTGCTTTCCCAGGCTGTGTTCTGAATCATATCTGTTATATGCGTTGAAGCTGCGGCTTGTATTTATGATGATAACTTAATAAAAAATTAGGTGGTGAATTTACCATATTCCCAGAGCAGATGTCGCTGTACTCCGATTTTATTGCAAAATATCACTTACCAAATGTAACAAAGGAATGTACAAACTTTTGTCCACAGTTTGTACAAGAATTGCTCATCGCAGACAGTGAATTGTATGTCGAACATCTATAGCACATTGGTAGCAATTCTTCTGGATCATTGAAGGGTCTTGCCCTGACAGAAATTGTAGCTATCTCAACTTGCTCTTGGAATTTTTGTGGTATTCTCAGGTTTTGGATCTTGTCTAGCAGTTGTTTAGCTAACTTGTTAGCTCCAAGTTTTCGTGCCTGCTTTGAAAGACAATACAGAATGGAGCTAAATTTTTCAATAAGGAAAATAGTTATGGTAAATAAAACACTAACAGGTATACTGTTGTAGTAGGTTAAACAAATTTTCTTTGATTAACCAAAATAAAATGAAATAGATTTTTTCCACAATTTATTATTAACGACAATTGTTTCGCTAACACTGCGGCTTTGTCAAGTTTACATCCTATTTCCGAAAATTGTCAGTTAATTGTATCCTCACTTTTTTTAAGTTTTTAACTATATAAGAAGTGTTGTGTAATGTATAGAGTTAGTTCAAGATGTAAACTTGACAAAGCCACGGTATTGGCGAAACAATTATCATTAATAATAAATTGTGGAAATAATGTATTAATGTTGTCTTGAAACAAGTATTAAGTAACTTATCGAGTATCTTGTTATTCATACATTCATTTATCATAATGTGTTTACATTTATGTTTATATGAATAAACTTTATTATTATTATAATCGATTTAATTTTATCTGATTAAAATGAATCCCCATTCAATTAAAAAAAAATTTCTTTGAGTCTTGTGGAAAATGTACATATTTCAAATGGAAATTATAAACAGAATAAGTTACATTTCTTTTCTCGTATTCATTATTCAAATTTGACATGAGCTGTTTTCGATATTTTGTGAATATCTATTAAACTTATATTACACTTATTATATGAATTGAAAGAACTTGTTTTGTATGATTTCCATTTGCAATATGTTTAGAATAGAATATTTCTTAATTGTAAACTGTAGTTTCACTCATATAATATAAAATATAAAGAAGTTTTTATAAATAACTAGCTGACCCGGCAGACTTATTATTATTATTTTCGACACATCATGTTGCTTACTTACAAAACAGAGTTTTTCTGAAATACTGGCTATTTATAAGGTTTAAATTTGATTTTGACAGACACACACTGCTATGATACAGTCTGTTTATCAATTCAGAGCTTTCTCATAAAGTATATATTTTGTTTTGTTTTGTGGTGCGTAAATAATCAAAGAAGACGGTTTTCCGACGCGCGAACACGCGACGTATAATTGTCCATGCGCGAAACGGAAATATCCAAGTTGATTCCGCAAACTTCTAACGACTGTCCTTGCGATTTATTTATGGTCATCGCAAAGGCCAGAGTACTGGAAATTGTAAGCGTTTAAAATCGAATCCGTTGGAATCATCGGTATCCGCGGGATGAAGACATCCTCTCCTTTGTATTTTCCTTTTATGATTGTTGCCTCAATGACGTTATTCATCATCTATTTCACAGCCAGTCTTGTTCCATTGCACAGTCGAGGTTGATTAATGTTACGCAGCATGATGACAACTGATCCTACTTTTAACTGCAAATTGTGAGGTGGTAATCCAGACAATTCCAGTGAATTTAAAAACTATGTGGGATAGTTGACTACGTCATCCTGTTTCATAACGGTGTCGACTGATTTGAAGGAAACCAACTGTCTTGGAAAAAAATTCTGAATGGTCGCATTGAGATCCTCGACATCTTTAATTTTCGCCGCCAATATTGCTGGTTCACCTAGCAAAATATAGTTGTTGAACTTTTGCGCTATATCTAGCAAAACACGCTGAATAAGCTCCTCTTTTAAGTCTGTGATGTGACAGTAATCTGTGGGTAACGTGATGAATCCGGTCAAGGTGTCCACTGCAACTTTATTAATTCCATTGTCTAACAACTGCTTCGCAAACACATTTGCAGTTTCATCTTGTTGCAGAAATACTCCCATGTTAGTTGTTAATTGGAGTGTTTTTACATACTGCCACAAATTCGACCACGAACATTCACCAACAACAACCGCAAATAATAACATTCATCGTTATTTGGATGTACTGTGTAGATGCGACCCAGAGCGTCTGAACAAATACATTTGGATGTCCTTCAACTGGTGTACCTTGTTTTCGACGCTGAAACGATTTCGATGATGCATTCCATGTGTAATAGCGTGGCATGTCAGCATACAGTAAAGTGCGAGCAAAATCATCAGTTTGACAGACTGTGAAGAAACTTGTTAATGTTGTCGATGGTGGACGTGCCACTCTCTCTGCCGTATTCGATTCATTAAAATAAACTCGTTGACCATTTTCTAAATGGACTGCCAAATGGACTACTGTAGGGTGTCTTTCATGGACCGAAAATGAAAAGATACACCAAATTGCTTCGTTGCTGCTTACAAAGCGACCCATCTGGTATTGTGACATTTCATCATTTGCATTGGTTACAGCGAAGACAGCCATATCGCCACCTTTGTTAACATATTTACACATGTACTTGATCGACTTCACAGAGTTACAATATTCCACATTGATGTGAGTCTCAAAAGCTTTGGACAATATTGGCAAGTATGGCACAATCCAACGATATTGAATGGAATCAGTCCTTACTTGGTGAAAATCCATATTAAATAATATTTAAATAAGGTTATTCTGATTTTCACAAATTTTTTATTGTTATGTTTACAACATTATTCAAAATGTAAACCTGCCTGATGATGCTACTGTGACAGCGAAACGATTGTTGTAAAAATAACAATAAAAAATTTGTGAAAATCAGAATAACCTTATTTAAATATTATACAATCCAACGATTGTCTACTTCAAGATTTTGTCCTCTTACCTTCACAACTACTGATCGCCGACGATACAATGGGTATCCATCATTTCCTGTTATGGTTTCAGCAAGCAGGTCTCTTGGGTATCGCTTGGAACACTTGCCGTCGACCATACAGGGTGAATTGTAGTTGAAAAGTTCGCAAGGTCCATGTATCATGTGTTTGGTAAAGACTGCATGCAATTTTGGGTCAACTGTTTCATCTGGAATTTCAGCTGAAATTATGAAATCCATCTCATCTAGCCTTATTTTGTCCACTAACCAGACTAAAATGTGCGCCTGTGGCAATCCACGCTTTTGCCATTCTACAGAGTAAATCCAACAACGGACTCGGTCATACACACAATGCTTTATTAAGAAATTCATGAGAGATTTTAATTTTTGTTCAAAAACTCTGGCATTTATGTCATGTCTATCAATTGGTGTTTGGCTAAGTAGCAATTCCCTCTCGATTTCGGACCATTTTGGGTTACATGTGAATGTAACAAATAAGTCTGGGCGGCCATAATGCTTAACATATGACATAGCATCCTGAGTATATTTATGCATGTGGCGTGGGCTTCCTATATAATCGGCATTTATAGCATCGCGGAGATGAATGTATTCCTGTGATTGTAGTTGTCGTTGGTTCAAACGGATGTATGTCAATCGTTCAGTCTCAATTTTGACATACATGTCAACTGCAAACTGATGAAAAAGTCTTTGACACATCAAAATATGATTTACTTCACCTTGACGGATCATGAGTCTGTATGAATAGAAATTCATAGCACTAACTTTTTTGTTGATTTCAGCACTTACAATCAAAAATGATAAATGTTTAATTTGTTACTTAGATGAATTGAATTTAAAAATATTATTTAATTTTGTTCAATTTATTCACCTGTTACTTGATTTATCATTTTGATATTAAAATGGTATCCATCTTCCCTCTGCCAGAAGATCAAAGGATATTGTAATGCATCATAACTCCTGTGTGTTTCAGATACACGTTTTAAATCACTATTCCGACGATGAAGCACAATATCTCTAGATTGTAAATTTTCTCTCACAATGACAACAGCCACTTCGTCAATGGTAGGTGAATTAAACCTCCTTCTGTGTTCACCGGCAGGTGTTTCGTCACCTCGAATGATAATATTATGGCTATCAGATGGCATCCGATCCAATGCTATTTTGAACATGTACTAAATTGTTATTCTGATAAAGAAACATTTGTAATTCTTGGACAATGGTTCTCTTCACTGTTGGATTGTGAGCACAACGATTATCAACTTCCGCATCTGAATTACCCATAAAATAAATTTGTAAAAATTGATAATCTGCATCAGCTAGTGGTAACAGTGCCCCCAGTAAGTGATAAATTTGTCCTTGTATCTGTAATTTTTAAAACTTTGTCCATTAATACTTGAATATTATAAAGAAATATTCTGGTATAATATCTTGAAAGTGGGCATGAAATTGTCCTGTATAATATGTGTAGCGACAAATGATGTCATCTGGAAACAGCTGTTATATTTCTGAATGTTGGCCAAGAAGTGCTTAGAATCATTTCCATTCCCAGAAACTAAAGATCATAAAGGATCTGGTGGTGGAACCAATTGTGGCAATTTTACTTTGCCTCCAGCACAACATAATCCAGTAGATTCACCAGTGTATTGTAATGCCTTACAATATTTACAAATTATTTTCATTTCCCCAATTGTTACCGATTTGTCGGCACAATAATCAATTGCCGGATCATAGTGGAATGCAGCTCGATCAAGAATCACAGGAGCACTGCGATTCGCTCAATTTCATTATGTCGTGCTTGCTGTTGTTGTGTTTGATGTGCACGAACTCGTTGCATTCTAAGCCTATCTACTTCATTGTCACTCACCAAATAACGCAATTCTGACATGGCAATACGACTATTTTTTTGATCTGTCTCTCTCTGATCATCAGTCCAGTTAGCACGCGAGGTAGCTCTTCGCACATTTGATTGACTGCGACGACCTAAGTCAGGTCGTCTTCTCCTCGGCATCGTAAATTGTAATTAATCAAAGTGAGAAAATTTCTCACTCACTTAGCAATACAGTGTCACTAACACGAAATATAAAAAAAAGAGCACAATGCTTGGAATGTCACTATCACAAAGGACCACCAAAGTGAAGAAAGTTCTCGCGCACTCATAGATATCATAACACAATATCGTAATACTTTTTTCCGTGTTCTGAAGTGCGACAGGATGGATTGATATATTAGTTGGTTGTCAAATCTAATTTCAAATATTATGGTTGCGTTCATAAATTAAATTTGTGACACAACTTAATATTTATTAATATAAAACAAAATAATCTGATAGATTAACAACTGAAGTTAGCTAAAATTAAGTTTCACGAAGCCCACCAAATTGAAAATCAGTACTACTAATGATCTATTACATTTTGTGACTATTCAATTTGGTCGCATTCGCGATATTATCATCGGAACGCAACATTAGATCCTCCAACGCGTACGCGAAGACTATTTGAACTTTGTGCAGCAGTAATAAATTGCAAATTGACTCTTTGAAGTTAGGAACACACTTACATTTCTTAGACAACAGTGAGTGATTATAATTTAATATGAACTTTATTGAATAGCAATAAAGTTCAAATTGACTCTACATTTTATTTAGAAAACGTTTGTATGGGAAACAGAAAAGGGCTGTTTTCAGGGTTTTCCTGGCAATTATTCGACCTCCACGATTATTTCAAGACCAAGATAAGATAAATCCGTTCAGCCGTTCTCTAGTTTTAGCGAGACTAACGAACAGCAATTGATTTGTATATATAGATTGATTTATTACCAAAAAATTCAAAGCTTACACATTTTTTGTGATTGCAGTTTCGTGGTATTTGCCCATATTCAGCTAACTGAAACAACTAAAAACTAGGTACATGGTATCTAAGCAAGTTCAAGGTTCCAGGTACAAAAGAGTGATAACAAGAATGCGAATGTTATGAAATGTTGGCACAGTAAATAAGAGTGGTCAACAGATGTTATTTAAATATAGAGTGGAACAGAGCACCTTATTTTGAAATTCAATAAAAGAAAAAGTAATATGGATGTAAATTTATTTTTTTGAGCAAAATTAAGTACCAAAAGTGAAGTTTATGTTTATGTAGATTAAACTCTTTCCAGCATATTGACGGATGTTAACTACAGCCAAAATTCTCAAGATGATTCAGGATCCTAGGCTAATCATTGTAAACAACTGATTTTGCATAGCCTCATAGAAAATAATTATAGAAGGCTAAAGCAGTGACTGTGCTGGCCAATGCAGATTACCTCTCAAGGAGATGAGGCGTCCTGGGACTCAAAACAGTCATTGACACACAAGATGTGTGTAGTGGGGTATCATCTTATTTCTTTATTTATAGGAACAATTATGAGGTTATGAAGGTTCCAATAGAGCATTTTCTGGTTGTTTTCAGATTTAAAAGGATAGGAGTGAGCCTCACCACTGAAGAAAATAAGAATGTTGTCAGGCATTGCAAGAAGCGCTCCACATGTATTTTCTTGAGCAACAAATGAATCAAATTTATACACTAAAGCTAATTTGTAATTTTTCACGAAGGATTCGCCTCACAGAAAACCCAATAGCAGCAGCATGTTTTTGAATAGTAGGGAATTGCAAAACAGACTGCTTTGCCAAGTCGATGTTTTGCAGCGTATTTACTGTTCTTACAAATCCAGGTTTTTTGTTTTTCGCATCACCTGTTTCCCTGAAGTTGTTCACCCATGAAATAATCGACTGCCGACCAAGAAAACAGCCACGGGGCGCAATATCGAAATGGACACAGAATGCATGTTGATTGGCAATGATTTGCGCCTCGACAGCGAACGCGCGTTATACATTTGTCCACTCTATGAAGCTAAGTGAAATAAGTGGGATAAAACTTTAAGAATCACTCTTTCGACTATGTTTACCCCTGCCCTTCTCTGCGCAACCGTGTATATTAAATATTTTAGATTTACACACATTCATATGGTCATTCAATAAATTTAGCTTATTTTTATTATGGACTAATTTGAGAATTTCAACAAACTCCAAAGAGTTGAACTTCCTACCTTTTGATTCTATGTGAAAGATTTTTCAACTGCCTATTGTAAGAAAAAGGTGATTATTTTCTAGGCAATGTGTTGTATCTTAACACTTGATTCTTTTTATTACTGTTTTGTATCTGCTACCTTGAACCTGCTTAAATACTCTGTACCTTTTGTTAATTTTGCAGTTGTCTGAAGGTGGGGTAATACCTCGAAACTGCAGTCTCAAAAAATACACAGAGCTTTATTATTTTATACTGAAAGCATACCAATTGGGTTTGAGTGGAAGAACAGAGGAATCACACCCATCTGAACTCCGCGCTGAGAGTGTTATAATTATAAACTGTAATATGTTAAATTTATTTCATTGTTCAATAAAGGCCTATTATTAATTTATTTATGTTTATATGTATGAGATTTGCTATTAATGTATTTGGAATAATAAAAAATATAACAGTTTTATTGGTTTTCAAAATATTTTCCATAATGATCGATATATTTTTGCACTAGACATTGGTATTTTTTGCATTTCACATGGTGTTTCGCAATATAATTCTTGCCATTTCTAGATACACAAATAACAACCTCTCGTGCTGATTTTTTTGCAGAAGCTCCATATTTTTCTTCAATATTTGCTAACTGCTAATAGTAAAATAATAACAATATCAGGTAAGCAAAAGACATCCATCCTTTATATACCATAATTTCATTGATAAATCAGGAGAATTAATGACAATAGTACACAATTTTTGTACCCAATTTCATGTATTTACTTCAATAGTTGCATAGAACTGCAAAGTCTATGGCAAAAAGACTGATTTTTTATTTTACACTGCCGAGGATAAAATTAGGGTTACCCTTTTATTTTAGAAATCTTTTTTTTTTGGTAGTAACATAATATACTATATTAACTATAGGCAATGATTTTATTGTGATTGCTTGAATTAAAAAATCTGTTCTTGTTTCGATAAGTGTAATGTTTGGCAAAAAAAGGGTCTCACCTAAATTTTTCAAACCATTATCAGCATATCATTAATAAGGAGTGTGAGCTATAGTAATAGACAGTTCTACAAATCCAGAAAGTGTAACTTACATCTGTATACAAATTCTATACTCAAACAAACCCGATAAAGTTTTGTTGATTACTGGGGCATAATTGCAGACATGCGCACGTTTCGAACTTGTTGGTTCTCGTCAGTGCAATCTGTCAACTACCTATATTTGACAATCCAACCAAACATTACACGATGACCTTTCAGTTCCATACATTCAAGTTGTAATCAAACGCAGAATCCAACATCATCATATAAAATTAGAGGGACATCCAAATAACCTGTTAATACCGTTGTTGACAAACAATGAACCAAAAAGAACTCCAAAGACGGAGGCCAGCTGATCTACTCTGAAAACTGCTGCTAAATAAACAGAGAAAAAGACAAAAAAGGAACGGAACATTATTCTGCAGTATACGATTTAAAGCCTCGTCATTTGCAAGCTGTTATCACTGATAGAGGAGGGACTAATTGCTACTGAAGTTCTTAAATTTTTATTTAATTTCACCTAAGAGCATATCCAATTGAATTTTTAGTTTTCACCATTTTCAATAAACTTTGAACAAAACAAAAACTTTTTTTTATTTCAGCAATCACGACCAAAAATCGTATAAAGTGGATATAGTTTACCAACATTAAAATTCAAAGGATCCTAAAAAAAAATTTTAAAATAAAATAACGGGATGGTCCTAATTGCACGCTTGGTAGTGTATTTTTTTAAAATCTATATGGTAATAAACTGAAAGCATGTTAACTGTAAAAAGTTGGGTTGAAATTTTGTTTTTGTTCACTCACAAAGGTCTATTATTTGAAAAAATAATAAATCAAAACCACATCAAAGGATACAATTGCGAAACTCCCTTTGGCTTGTTTTCAGAAATTTCGCTCATCAGAAATCTTGCAATATTAAACAAGGCTTCAGGAAGAAAAGAAGTGAATGGTTCTTCCAAATATCGGTGGAGAGAATGATATGCATAGTAAATTTCAGCAAGCCGTTCGTTCTCCCTAAATTTTTTAAGGTAAGATTCTTCATTTTCTTGACTGAAATCCATACAATGAAATAAACATATTTTAGAATTGAATGCTGTTTACCTATCTTTAGCCAGATTCAGACATTGCCTTGAGAGTATCCAGTAATAATATCCTGCATCATTGAATCTACACTCCGATACAGCATTCTCTGTGAGTTGATTTAGGACTTTGAATGCTTCATCTGGTTTACCTGCTTTGTAGAATGCTGCAAAAATAGTACAATTAAATCTATGAGAACGCAGTATCAATATATTAAATAAGTAAAGGAAATCTTCCAATACCAAAGATTATGTGGAGAATCACTCTATATGTTACTGATTAAATTTTAATACTAACACGAAGCAAAAGCCTTTCAAAAGTAGAGGGTCATCATAATTAACAGTTACAATTAATAATATCAGCTATTTTGATCATATCAATTGCTCTCAAGTAGTTCCTTATGATGCTGTTAAATACACTGATGGAATTTCAATTAATTGGCAAACAAATTATGATGTATGGAATGAGATTTGTGTACATAAATTATCCAATAACGACGCCAGTAATAATATCGGTACATTCCTTCCTACCTTCATGTATGTGTAACATTTGAACTGACGACTTTGGTATCTATTGACAATATCGGCCCCCGGGCCTGATGTGAATAGTATAATAAGTATAACAATTCTTGGGCCAATGAAATGGTCACATGCGAAAATATTGATTACTAAATAATAATAATGAATGTTACAATTGGTACAGGGTATTTAAAAACATGAGAAAACGTGGAAATGCATTCATCCCTTTGGACTACAAAGAGTGATATTATCGAAAGTAATTGTGAATAAGATTTATGGGTTAACTAAATATGGGGACTGAAGTTTTAATAAGTCAGTCTTTCTTCAGTGGAAACTAACAGGAATTTTGGATAGAACCATTCGGATAGTTGCTGATTGAGAAGCAGGAAACGAAAGTATTTTACAATTCAGTTCCCATTGAAGATAACAGTCTTACACTAAATCTCTGCAACTATGAAGAGTCAGGATCTTTCAATTTATTTTATACTTGTTTTAAGAGATCACATGTTTTTTTTTTGTTGTTTTTTCAAAACTGGTCTTGTCCATATAACTTAAATATCGAGTTTTGGCATACCTTTGAATAGCGCACTGAATATGGATGCCCATTCAAGGAGTATAGCTTCTTGAATTGAAAAAAAAATACATTCTTCAGAGAGTGTTTTCAGTATATAGTGCAATACAATATTCCCAATTTTCTGTTGGCAAATCAATTTTAAAATTGGTGTATCAAAATAATCAGTCACTCCCTTAAAGGTGGCATAATTTTCAGTAACATTAGAAATCAATATTATCCTTATTATTTTAAATTATAGTCCCATATTTCTACCCCATATGTGAAATCCTTTTTGTCCGCTTATTCTATGGAGTGCTTATCGTTTTGCCCAAATTTCTTCAATGTTGAGCCGGAAATGGTCTTAAATGATTAATTAGGTTGGATTCATTGCTGAAAGCTGAAGAATTCAGGGTCAAAAGTAATTCTGTCTGGCCTGCAGGTCCATAACACTCTAACTTATGAATGGAAACAGCTAGATAAGTTCATTAATGGGCAAAAGCAGACTAATGGTTCCGCAGTTTGACATTTTGTTTTATTTCTCCCAATATTTTGGAAACTACAGATCCGATCGATCTGAAATTTGTAAATAGAACGCTCTATATCAACAAGCTCCTAACTTCATGTCATTGCTTTTCAGTATTTTTGTAAGATACATGTATCACAACTTTCGGAAACTATCTGTCAAATTTTTGACATATTCTGTGTGTTCCAAAATAAACAAGCCTTTTTTGAAAATTGACATAATATAATACCATGCTCACCTGACGAAGTCATGTTGTCATGACAAAATAATTGTTGTGAAATTAAATAAATTAGCGGAAATTAAGTTGTTTTACTTTTAATCATCATTAATATAAAACCAGTCTAACACACTAAATACCTAGGAATCACAGTGAATAATGAGACAAACTTTAAAATACATTTCTATAATGAAAAAAGAAAAATAATTGCAGATCAAAGCACTTGTGATCCCTCACCTACAGAAACCAAGGCATAAACCACCAGAATCTACGAAACTATATTGTTATTATCCTGATACTCCTAGATCTTCTGTGAAGATCCCTCAGAAGCTTTTTCAGCTTGTGCGAGTTAAGAGTTCAGTTGTGTTCTGGGTAGGCTTTGTTACTGCGATCTTGCGCCACGTTAGGTCGCAGCACTGTTAATTTTTGACCCAACAGTGAAATGGTGGCAGACACCGGTCCAACTAGAAAATTTCTTTTCCACCTGAACAGGATTCGAACCCGGATCTCCTCGTCACGAGTCTGATGCTCTCCCGCTGAGCTATCCACACTCATATGCAGATCTATATTAGAAAATGGAAATATAATCTTCAATAACTGTAGAAGACCCACTCTTAACAATATCGAAGTAACAGAAAAGAAGCAGTTTGAGAACTTTGAGTAAAATTGCCGGCCAGGAAATCCACTCCATAACCCACCAAATGAACTTCTTTATGCAAAAATAAAGATAGACCCCATTCTGAGTAGACTTCAAACCTTAGGAAAGAAATTTGTGAGCAGATCACCTAATCTTCAAATCCTCTAGCCTTTTGTTCTACAAGATCCGAACTACAGACAAAACAAAAGAAAATACCTAATCAAACCCCTAATAAATGCAATAAGGAACCTTTCCAATAGTGTCGATAGATAACACTTTAAACTTCACACTTTGATTTAGTTTTCTTCAATAATTCTGTACACTTCTTGGCAATCGACGAATCCCATCCCGAAAAAGGTCGGCTCTTTGTCCGCTATACCCAGCCCATATTGCATCGATATCAAGAGATGGTAATCGGAAGGAGTAATGTGCTAGAGCACTAAATGTCTTTTCTCTCTCTTTCTGGGCACAAGAACTCAATTTTTAACAAAATCTACTTTATTCAGATTTGTATATGTGAGATTAAAGTGACTCTTATGGTTAAGGAGTATTCTGAATGAATTTCAAGTTGTCTAGAGATATTGAGAATGTCTGCAAGTTGAAAAACCTAGATCATTTCAACTATGACTATCAAATCTCCAAAAATGCATAGTTTATTCATATTATTATCTAATATTATTATTTTATGGTGAGCGGGCGTCTGTCCACCCTACCACTGCGCCCGCACGGAATATTGTGGTTCACCCCTAATTTATATCTCCCCCACGAGATCCAGTTTTTGGATAAAACAGATAATCTTGTTCAGGGGTAATTTTTTCAGTTTGCAGTGGGCTATAAAAGCCTGACCAAAGACCTCGAATCTGATGCGACTCACCGCTGGGCACTCTGAGACCATGTGCATGGCTGTTTCAGCATCCTCAAGACACAGCCTCCATACATCGTCTTCAGCCAGACCGATTTTGTGCAAATGCGCTTTCAGTCTGCAGTGACCTGTCACAATTCCGACAAGTGTTCGGCCCTATCCAGAGCTAACGCTAGGTCCGCCATCTTTTTGTTCGAAGCTGTTCTAAGAATGTTTCAGGCTAGAATGGCTCCACCAGAAAGACTCTAGTCTTGAGTTCATTCTGCCTGTTATCGCCCGCTTAGCCACGTCATGTGGTATTCCCAGGAATGGTTCCGTTCTACCAGAGGCAGCGCAGCTCCAGCAAACGCCAGCCGATCTGCCTCCTCGTTAGCCAAATAGTTTGAGTGGCTCTGTATCCAAACAAGAGTGATTCTGTTATACATACCAAGCCCTATTTTATTCATAACACTTGCAATTAATAGACAAAACATCTGGTATGTTGGTTTTCACAACAAAACCGCGAAAAACACAATTTCGATTGTGCAATGAACCCTAATTTTTTTTTTGTTGTCTCGGTGTTTACTTGACGGAAATTCATCTTCAATATAAGAAAAACAAATGTTAACTTCCGCTATTTTATTGATTTACACGACAATTGTTTCGTCATACCATGACTTCATCAGGTGAGTATTTAAACTGAGGTATACAATGCAAAACATGACCTTAAATACACAGCTCTGGTACAAAAAATAGAGGGGTGGAAAGAGATGGTATATAATTAATAAAAAATATTAAGTAGGGGGGATCTATTTAAATCTATTTGATCATTCAATAAAATCTGTCTTTTATTATATCTATTGATCTCTAAAGTTTCTAACAGATTTAGTTTCTGACTTTTGTTTTCAATATGTAATATTTCATAGTTCATATTAAAATTATAGCCAGTCTCTAACAAATGGTTGGCATAAGTTGAATTCGGTTTATTATTAATGTAACATTTTTCATGTTCTCGTATCCTTGTTTGGAATGAACGGCCTGTCTGTCCCACATACACATGGGCAATCACTACATGTTAACTTGTAAACTCCTGATTTTTTGTTTTTAGGAATGACGTCTTTATTATTTTTTATTAAGCTGCCTAAAGAATTAATAGTTTTAAAAGAGATGTTATATTTTTCTTTTTTCTTTAAATATCTAGCAATCTTTTCAGATTTTTGGCCTATGTAAGTTAATGACCAAAAATCTGAAAAGATTGCTAGATATTTAAGGAAAAAAGAAAAATACAACATCTCTTTTAAAACTATTAATTCTTTAGGCAGCTTAATAAAAAATTATAAAGACGTCATTCCTAAAAACAAAAAATCGGGAGTTTACAAGTTAACATGTAGTGATTGCTCATGTATATATGTGGGAGAGACAGGCAGTTCATTCCAAACAAGGATACGAGAACATGAAAAATGTTACATTAATAATAAACCGAATTCAACTTATGCCAATCATTTGTTGGCTATAATTTTAATATGCACTATGAAATATTACATATTGAAAACAAAAGTCAGAAACTAAATATGTTAGAAACTTTAGAGATCAATAGATATAATAAAAGACAAATTTTATTGAATGATCAAATAGATTTAAATAGATCCCCCCTACTTAATATTTTTCATTAATTGTATACCATCTCTTTCCACCCCTCTATTTTTTGTACCAGAGCTGTGTATTTAAAGTCATGTTTTGCATTGTATACCTCAGTTTAAATACTCACCTGATGAAGTCATGGTATGACGAAACAATTGTCGTGTAAATCAATAAAATAGCGGAAGTTAACATTTGTTTTTCTTATATTTAACCCTAATTTGGTTATTTCAAGATGTCGGCATGATTTTGCTTACCGCCAATGAAATTTGTTTCGATCTGTCAAATTTGTTAACATATGTGAGTGTGGATAGCTCAGCGGGAGAGCATCAGTCTCGTGACCAGGAGGTCCGGCTTCGAATCCTGTTCAGGTGGAAAAGAAACTTTCTAGTTGGACCGATGTCTGCCACCATTTCACTGTTGGGTCAAAAATTAACAGTGCTGTGACCTAAAGTGGCGCAAGATCGCAGTAACAAAGCCTACACAGAACACAGCTGAACTCCTAACTCGCACAAGCTGAAAAAGCTTTTGAGGGATCTTCACAGAAGATTTAGGAGTATCAGGACAATAATAATAATAATAATATAATAATGTTAGGAACAATAACTGTCTACTGAAAATGATGTATGCTAACTATACCTATGTTTATTACTCTGAGGGGTCGATCAATAAAATGAAAAAAAAAAAAAAATTAATGCATCTTTTACTGCCTAGAATTTTCTGCACATAGAGTACCTAAATCTTAATTCTTATAGTATTGTTCTGGTGGATGAAATGATTGAAAATATTCCAGCACATTAATTTCAAAGATTTCATTTGCTATTGGTTTTGCCTTTGAATGGATTTTGAAAATTTGCCATTGTCAAAAAAAAATTCCTTATAGGACTATGTTTATTTTTTGTCCTTGTTGCTAAGTAGAGATTTTTCAGATGGAATGTTCCAACTTTGTAGAAACCAAGAAACCTACTTGGTTCCCAATTACAGTACTGAAAGAACTGAATATAATTATTATCAAATAGTTTACAAAGAGAAGAAAAGGTATAAGGCACTCTGATAAAATTGAATTAAAATTTTATGGTCTATCAAGTGGCTTCATATGATACAAACTATTGAAAAAAAACGAATTGTTAGTTATTTTGTTCCTAGACAATTAAAAAAGGCATAGTATTCAATCAGAGCAAGGTATATAGAATCCAGCTGTTGTACATCGAAAACAGTCTGGAGTTACTGCATGGCTCTAAACAGCCTTGGTATGTATAACAGAATCACTTTTGGTTGCAGCTACTCAAACTATTTGGGTAACGAAGAGGCAGATCAGCTAGTGTTTGCTGGAGCCATGCTGCCTCTGGTAGGCCCAGAACCATTCCTGGGAATACCACATGACGTGGCTAAGCGGACAATAACAGACTGAATGAACTCTAGACTAGAGTCTTTCTGGCTGAGCCATGCAGGCCTGAAATATTCGAACCAAAAGATGGCAGACCTAACGCTAGGTCTGGACAAAACTAAACTCAGAATACTTGTCGGGATTATGACAGGTCACTGCAGGCTGAAAGCGCATTTGCACAAAATCGGTCTGATTGATAATGATGAATGCAGGCTATGTCTTGAGACCACTGAAACAGCCATGCACATCTCTCAGAGTGCCCAGCGGTGATCAGATTCGAGGTTTTTGGCCAGGCTATTATAGCCCCCTGCAAACTGGAAAAAATATCCCCGAATGAGAATATCGGTTTTATCCAAAAACTGGATCTCACCGGGGAAATATAAATTAGGACTGGACCACAATACTCCGCGCGGACGCAGTGGTAGGGTGGACAGACGCCCGCTCACTATAAATAATAATAATAATAATAAGGTATGTGATTGGCAATTTTATTAGGATTCTTCAATTGTGGTCTACTGAATACCATAAAAAAATTTATTATTATTTGTTTGAAGTGCCGCCTTATTGAAAATATTTTCTTTGAGAATTTGACAAATACTAATTCTTTCAATATTAAGAATTAACAGAAACATGGGTTACAATAATTAATAAGCAGATTACCTTAAATAACATAAAAACATAATATAATATTTAAATAACCACGCAATTTTGAATTCTGAAATCAGCCATTATGTAAAAAAAATAAATACCTCTTTGGGCTTTCACGAATTCATCATTTTCTGCTAGCCAGTGTGCATATGGTACATAAACAAGAGCTTTATAATTCGGTTGAGTTTCCACAAGTTTGAAAGCTTCAGGCCATTCTTTGGCTTCTACGTGAATGGATAAAACGGAAGATGTATCTCCTAGACGTCTATAAACTTCAGCTGCTGCGGTAGATTGCTTGAGATTCTTCAAATGTTGAGCTATTGATATCAATCGAGGTCTTTCAGCCTTATCTAATTTTCTGGCCAGCTCAATAAGCCTGAAATAAGAGATTTATTGAATTTGTTGGGTTATGAATTGATACAAAATGTATGAGGCTCAGATGGCCATGGCAAGGCATACAAGTTCTTTAAAAATGATAACTCTCTTTAAAATATGAGTATAGTTTCTAAGGAAGGAACACGACAAATTTGACAAAAAATAATTTTATTTTGTTACATGTAGCTTTATCCAAAACACTCTTCAGAGCAACAAACAATAGATTTTGAAAAGCTGATCAGGTTGAAAAATAAAATAAATCCATGTAACATGATTTTTTTCCTAGCAAGCCCAAATACTCATAATAAAAAGATACTCACTGTTCTATCCAACCTTTCTCAGCAAATATTTCAATAGCTGATTGTGTATCTCCAATAGACAGATACATCTCTGCGGCAGCTTTGTGTTCATTGATATTTTTAGCCCAGTCCGCTTTCTGTCGTACAAGAGTAGTGTTATCATTGGATCCTAAATATTCCTGAAATAGAAAACCTTATAATACAAATGAAGATATTTAGTAGGTATAACTAAAAGAGCCAAGAACTATACATTAAAATTTCTTGAAAAAACAATAAATGACATTTTCGGTGCAAATTTGAATATTCATAGAAGAATATAAATCAACCAAAAGATCACTCTATGTTATTTGTAGACTTAAGAAAGACTTTTGACATGATTTATCATAATTTGTTTACAAAGAAAATTAAATTTGGGAACAAGGGGTAAGGTATACATATATGATTAGAAACTTTCTGAAATATAAAGGAATTCCAACTGAAATAAGGTCTGTAAAAAGCTCGGAGGGAAATGTATCAAAGGGCGTACTAATTGAAAAGAATTGAACCAATGGTTTCTTTATCTATACACTTAGATGTCTTATACTATATGTTAGCTGATGACAGACATGTAGCGAGGGGGGAGGGGGCGGTGGCTTTGCCCTAGACAAACTTAAGAAGTCTCATTGCCTCTTCCTTCAACAGTGACTGAAGGGTTGTCATCAAGTTGTTGGTTTACTAAGTACTCGACTTCTGTTGATGAAAACTCTTCAGTTACTGTTGATATGAAGGAAGAGGCAATGAGACTTCTTAAGATTTGTCTAGGGCAAAGCTATTTTAAGTTCAATGATAAAATCTATAAACAATCAGATGGTCTATCAATGGGTTCCCTTTAATCAAATTTATTCAGTGAAATATTCATGACAGCTTTAGAAAAGAAAATATTTTCTCCTGGGAATGTTACTTTGACTGGTTTTGTACAGTACTGGAGGCGATATGTGGATGATATTTTTAGTATATGGACTAGTTAAACCTCAGAATTACAATCATTTTTAGAATTATTAAATTACTTTTATAGCTCCATTCAGTTCTCTTTGGAAGTGGAGGACGACAATAAGTGTTTGAATTTCATTCAAATAATTAGAATAAATGAACATCTTGAGTTTGATATATATTGGAAGCCCACTTTCTCTGATATTTTAATTCCGAATAGTAGCTCACATCCCTATAAGATCGGGATGTCAGCATTTCATACCCTAATCCACAGATTGATTTCAATTCCACTGTCAGAAATTAACTTTGAAAAGAAAATTCGAATCCTAAAATTATTAGCAAAGAACAATGGCTACTTTCCTGACATAGTTGACAGATTAATATTCAAAGACCAACAGAATAGATTGTTCACTTTGGTATATACATCTCAACTCGAAAATCAATTGAAGAAATTTGTATACATCAAGTACATACCATCTCTTAATGATAAACTTTGTAAAAGAATCAGACAAATTGATGTTATATGTACCAATAAGAAAACTTTGAGGTCAATGTCAGCTGAGTGGTGTCTATAAGCTATTTTGTGACGAATGTCCTGCGTTTTATAAAGGTCAGACGGGTCGATTTCTCGGAGTTAGAATTGAAGAACATAAAAGATTGATTCTTCAAAATAAATCAACAACTGGCTTCTCCAATAATTGTATCACATCCAACCATTTTATAGATTTTAATAAAACACAAATTTTACACAAAGGTGACCTAACCTAACCTAACCTAACCGTTTGGACCTCTTGGAGTTCCTGGAGATATTCTCGGCATATCGACAAAATCTCTCAATTGTGAATATTCAATTAGATTTCCGCCTGTCGCCGGTTTTAACATATGTTATTCAATAATATATGTATGTATACTTGTGTGACGTATGTATTTTATATTCAGTTTTGAAAATGGGATAAAACCCGAAACATACATGTCAACTAATATAATTTTTATAAATTGTGGAACGTATAGTCAAGTTTTTATTTCCTCCTTTTATTAAATTTTAAATTATATTTCACCAAGTGATTAGCGAGGAATCAATTTCGATTATAAAAAAATGGTCGGGCAATGAAAATTAATGTACAAGATTGAACACAGAATCTACTCAAATTTTACAATGCATCCAAAAAAAGGTTGAATATACACAACTACCGAAGAAGAATTAATAATAACTGTTTGGACAATATACGAAAATATAGAACTGAAAAAATAACTGATATACTAAGCTTTCACAGTTCCTCTCAAAATGTTCAGAAAAAAATGATCAATTTCAGTTAGCGTCATTGTGTAAGGTTAAATTTTGGTTTGAGTTTATAGGTGTGAGAAAATGAACCAACAATAACAGTTAGAAACGCTTTTGGATGGATTTTTGGAAGCTGAGTAGAGTTGAAGTTATTGGAAGTCTGGCGGTCCAATCATATTGTCGTTGACAGATTTTTTCAGCGCCTATCTTGCATAAAAGATAGTTCTTGAAATTTGTTCCTTTTATTAGAGTACCCAGGTGGAAATCATAGTTCTGAATATGTATTATTGAGCCTATTTATTCATGTGGAAGTTTTGAGTTGGTTAAAACTGGGGAAAATTAATGAAGACCCGTTGTAAAGGATGATTAGTAATTAGATTAGGCTAGGAGTTTTAGTGTCCCTGGTTTTGGAGGTTGGTTACACTATGAAATCGTCTCTTTGAACTGTTCAAAATGTGAACTTGAAGAACTCACAGTGTTGGCAAAATAATTGTTGTTAATCATCAATGAGGAGTATGATTTTTAGTACAGATCAGCCTAATTAATTTATTTTAATTGTTGCTAATTAATAAATTGTGGAAATATTCTTTATTATTTTATTTAATTGAAATTAATTTCCATCAAGGAGCGATTCAATTGACTTTTTAAATTATTGGGGTTAATTGTGCTAATTAATGCCTGTTTTTAACTGAATTACATTAAATATTAGGAAATAATACTATATTGTTCATTTATCGGTTATTCTTGGCGTTGATGGTCATCAGTTTACTTACATTACCTGTATATCTGACCCCACTGTTGATGTACTAATTCTAGAATTATTTTAAGTAGGATTCTTATACAGGGCGCTCCAACGAAAATTTGACCCCCGCCCCAGAAACGAATAACTTTCGAAGATTAAAAAAAAGGAGGTAAACTTCTGTTTTGAGGGGGACAAATTTCCATCATAAGTTTGTCCCGAAAAAAACCACCCCATGAAGGTGGGAAAGAGATGTCGATTGTTGGTTGGTTTGAAAGTTATTAACGTCCTGTACACAACCCAGTTAAAATTTTCAAAATTGACGAAATTATGTAATATTGGACTTATCGTCAAAAGGTGATTTTGAAGAGACAGTTGAACTACCCAAACTCAAGAACCTAAGAGTTTTGAAGAATCCAGAAATAATTTTCAAGTTCTGTATTAGGGAGAAATAATTCCTATCACGACATTGTTCTGCAAAAAACACCTAAGGATGACAACAACCCCAAAATTTTTTGAATAAGGGGAGATGTTGGATGTGGTTTAGTTGAGAAGTTTTTTCTGTTCTCTTAACATCGCAGTTGAAATTTTCAAATTTGTTTATTTAATTGCAGAACAATTTGAGTTTTTGAATGATATTTTAAAAACATTCGATTTTCTTATCGTTCATGATGGGAAAATGCGTGAAACGCATGAAATTCATTACAATGTATACTATTTTTTTTGAAAATTCTTTCACAAATGTGTTTCAGTCTTCAATCATTACTTACAGATCTGGTGTACTTGAATGTATTGGGTTTTTGCATAGACCTATTAGGATAAATCTATGGGGTTTTGTTTGAGTTTCCCTTCTGATAATTATCAATATCAAATTGCTTAAAAAAAATCACCAAATTTAAAAATTTCAACTAGAATGTTTAGATGACAAAAAACCTTTTTAACAAAAACACATTCGCCATCTCTTTCATACTCAAAACAAAATTGGGGGTAGTTGCCACCCTCTCAAATAAAGTTTTTTATTATTATTATACGAAGTATTTCTCCCTTATACAGAACTTGAAAATTATTTTTGGATTCTTCAAAACTGTTAGGTTCTTGAGTTTGGGCGGTTCAACTGTCTGTTCAACATCACCTTTTCAATATTACATTATTTCGTGAATAGTGAACCGATTTTGAAAATTTTAATTGGGTTGTGCTCAGAACAAACTAACCATCTCTTCCCTATTCAAAAAATGTTGGCGATTGATGCCACCTTTATGGGGAAGGTTTTTCCGAAACAAACTCATGATAGAAGTCATGAGTTTGTGAGAGGGAACTCAAATCAAAAGTTGACCTATTTTTTTAAAATCTTCGGAATTCTTCGTTTCTGACTTCTGGGAGGGTCAAATTTTTGTTGAGACACCCTGTATAAAGTAGATTATTTTTAGTGGTTTGTTTTGTTTTTCCCTTCTAATATCTGTTGACCGTACAAGAACTGTGCCGCTGAAATCATAGTTGGTTCCCTTTCCCCATTGATAACACTTCAGTCCCTGATACCTATCTATATTACCCCCTTCACTTTTATTTCAGAAGGGGTAGCGCTCCTGAAACACTTTTGAACTCGTCTGTGATATAGATCAAATAAGATTAGTTTTAAGCAAACACCCAGGCAGGTGGTAATTTGAATGATACAAATAGAATTTACTTATCTTTGTTTAAAGCAGATATCAGATATTTGCTCAAAAGTATTACCTGGTTCTTGATTTAAAAGCAATGGAATTTAATTATTGATGAATGAAAGAACTATACCATATCATACTTTTAACGACTTTTTCAAAATAAAGTATTTATTTGGATGGAAAACCAATAAGGATCTTTTTATAATTTTCCCCAATTAAAATTTCTCCCTTACTTCATTATGACAAATATGCAGATAAAATATGTTTGGTGAAAGAAAATATATCCGATTTGACAGAGAAAAATTATAATTTTTGCAATTTGAAATGATGACCCAGAAAGATATTATTCTGAACCTTACCTGTGCTAAATCAAACATTCTTAAATCAGTATACATTGTCAGTGCTTTGTGTTCCTGGTTAGCTTTCTGATACATTCTAGCTGCTTCCTTGAGTTTTCCTTGATGTGCAAAAACGTCACCTATTAAGGCTTCTCTGTTTGTCTCCCCTCTCTTTTGTTTTTCCTGAAATAATTCATCTTATGATCTTTTCTGGATTTTTTTCTTTGAAACCCATTTTTTGAAATAATTTAAGTTATTCTAAAAAGTTGCCACAAGTGGAATTTAATTTAAGATATTTAACCAATAGTAGAATCCAATAACCCCCTTCCTTCCTTCAAGTTCTTTCACTTTAAAGATACTCCCTTGCACTTACTCGTACAGAGGGAGGCGGAACGGACCACATACAAACTATATCAACTGGCGATCGACAGGCCAGAGGCAATAGTGATGGGAGACTCAGGGTGACCAAAGAATCTCTGAACATTTTATTTGTCGACTTAGAACCAGCAGAAAATAATAAAGATGTCTACAAATTACAATATCTTCAAAATAGGTCAATCCAAACCGAACCACCCAGAAGAGCAAAAGGAATCAGGAATAACTCCAGAACCTGTATTGTAACAGACGTTATGTTTGTGTCAAATGTGGAGGCGAACATAATGCACTTAGCTGTAAAAAGAGCAAAGAAACACCAGCAAAATGTGCTCTATGTGAGGGTGTCCATTCTGCTAACTACAAAGGATGCGAATTTTATCACAAACTCCTAAAATCAAATAATACAAACAATAGGTTGAACATCATAATCCTAATACAAATATCAGTTCAACAGTTCATTTTTCAAATGGAGTACAATATGTACAATATCCACAAAAAACCATAACAACGCATCCCACAAGTGTCCAAAATCCACCTCGCCAGCAGCAACAAACCAGACTCTATGCAAATGTAGTGAAGAACACACCTAACGAAGAGACAAATAACATCACCAACATAATGAGTTCATTTTTGGAGGAGTTCAAAACAATGTTTCAACAGCTGATGAACCAAAATACATGGTATTAAACATGTTCTCCACACTAATTACAAAAATTCAGTAATTTCACAAGAATAGCTGAATGGAACACCATAGATATCCTCCTGATAAGTGAAACCCATTTTACACAGAAATCACACATTAACATACCAAATTACATCACATATTGCACAAACCACCGAGATTAAAGAGCTCATACTGGCACTGCTGTTATCATCAAGAATACCATAAACTATGTGGAGATGGCAAAATACGAAGGGGATTACTAGCAAGCTACAGTGATAAAAATAAAAACTCTGCCCTATGATCTCACTGCTGCTGCAGTATATTGTCAACCAAGGCATAATATCAAAACAGAAAATATCAAAAATTACTTACAAACTCTAGGGCCTTAATTTATTGCTGGAGGTGACTACAACAGCAAGCACACTATGTTCGGATCAAGGCTCACAACAACAAAAGGCAAAGAACTAGCAGAGCTGATACAAAAATTCAACTACTCTTTCTTATCAACAGAAAGACTTACCTATTTTCCAACAGACCCTAATAAAACTCCTGATCTGTTGGACTTCCTCATAACAAATGGTGTATCTACCTTCTATATGGATATTGTCCCAAGCTATGATCTATACTCCGACCACTCTCCTATCATAGCAGTAATGAGTAGTTTTGTAATACACAAAAAACCTACTCCTGAGTTGCATAATCAAAAGACAAACTAGAATGGATACAAATGAAGAGAATGAAATACTAGAAGACCCAAGAGAGGGAGAGCAAACACAATATTCCAGAAAGTATAAAGAAACTTTTAGCACAAAAAAGAAAAGATAGAATAAAATGGCAGCGGACACATTCTCCAGAACATAAAACTACCTTGAATAGGATAAGGAAAGAACTGAAATTCAAAATTAAAGAAACAAGACAAAAATCATTCAATGAGTATGTCTCTAATCTGAATAGATATGAAAATCCAGTGTGGGAACTCATAAAAAATTTGAAAACACCAAATAAACATATACCACGGTATATCAACGATGAAATGGGTAAGAAACAACCAAAAAAAGGCACAAACATTTGCTGAACATTTGACTAAAGTATTCAGCCTAAATGATGATATAATTGATAACGACCTGGGACGACAGCTGTTGGAAATTCCTGCAAGTACCACACCTATACCGAAAATCACTATGAAGCAAGTGCAATATGAAATAAAATACCTGAATATCAGAAAAGCTGCAGGAAATGATAAAATAACACCGAACATGATCAAGGAATTTCCAAATAAAGGACTGTTGGTAATTACTTACATATTCAATGCTATCCTAAAACTGAACTACTGGCCAGAACAACTGAAAGCAGCCGAAATTACGAAATTATACTTGTTTCTAAACCAGGTAAAGATGTAAACACCATCACATCCTATTGTCCAATTAGCTTGCTCCCAGTTCTATAAAAAATCTCAGAAAGACTGGTGCTTCAAAGAATAAACTCCGACCCAAATACAGAGTGGATACCAGATCATCAGTTTGGATTCCGATCAAACCACTCCTCAATACAGCAAATGCATAGAATTAACCATGAAATAAGTAAAGCACTTGAACACAGGCAATACTGTACATCAGCATTCTTGGGCGTGAGTCAGGCTTTTGATGAAGTCTGGCATCATGGTTTGCTCTATAAAATCAAAACATATCAGAGTGACAGTTGGTAGTGAGGAAACGAACTACTTCCCAATACAATCAGGAGTTCCTCAGGGAAGTGTCATTGGACCACTGTATGTGCTGTAGATTGCTGATCTGCCTACAAGTCCACATACCATATTGGGAACTTTCGCAGATGATACAGACATTCTAGCTATTGACGAAGATCCACAAAATGCAACCTATAAATTATAGAAACATTTGAACGAAATCAAAAAATGGCTCTACAAATGGAAAATCCAAATAAATGAGTCCAAATCTGTGCGAGTGAATTTCACCTTATGGGGAGGCCAGTGTCCGCCAGTATATATGAATAATGTACAAATACCAGTGGTCTCAAGTACAAAATACTTGGGCATGCATTTAGATAGCATACATACATGGAAGAAACACATAATTAAGAAAAGGAAGCAAATAGACTTAAAACACGAGAACTAAATTGGCTTATAGGTAGGAAATCTAAATTGGCATTGGAAAACAAGATATTCATCTAGAAAACAGTGATTAAGCTTATATGGGTATATGATATCGAGCTCTTGGGATGTACAAGCAAATCAAATATATCAATAATTCAGAGAAGCCAACCAAAAATACTTTGAATGATTGCAAATGTTCCATGGTACGTCACTAATCAAACCCTACATGAAGATTTACGAATCCCTTACGTAAAGGATATCATTAAAGAGAAGAGTGAGAAACATACCAACCATCTATTGCATCCATCAGTACTGCCCCAATATAAAAGACTAAGAAGAAAATGACCAGCTGTCTTGAGATGGTTGAGGCTTTTTCACTGGAAAAGGCCTCATAATGTCATGTGAGAGCCTCAAGCTCCATAGTTAGCTAATTAGCTTATAGAATGTGTGTATTTTGATTGCTAATAAATGAATTATAATAAAAAAAATTAAACATGAAGTATCTTTAGACACTAGCTATCTTAATTTATTTTTGTACAGAAATAACTCAAAAATATGAAATAAAATAATAAGAAACGGTTTTTTACTTGATAGAAGGATTATTACAAAATTTGAATATCAAGACAGATTCAATCTGTTAGTCTTCTACAATTTTAATTTCAAAAAATTTATTCAAGAAACTTTAAAAATTAAATTAATGTCTTTATAAGCACTGCCAATATTTAATAGACGTATAAAATCGAAACTCATTATACAATATCAAATGAAATTGGGAAAAACCCAACGAATATAAATTGTCAATTAAAATTAATGAATAATAATTTTTTGTTTCGTTCCAGGCATGCGTACTGAACTCTTCAGACAAACGTACGAGCCCAAATGCGGTCTCTAGAGACTGCATTTGGTAAGTCTATTTATTGTTAATTGATTTTATTATTTTTTTACATGTAAATTTGAACTGGTCTTATCTGAATTCTAATTATTTTTGAGGATTTTTGCTACATGTTTTGAGAGCTTTTGAAGTAATTTATTTGAATATATTAAATATTTCGAATAAATTGGTTTTTGAGAAGTTCTTAAAATTATGTTGTATATTTTTGAGAAAGATTTAGTTTTCATAAATATAAGATCAGAAAATAATACATTTTGTAACAAACAGGGATCGTACGTTTGTCTGAAGAGTTCAGTACGCTTGCCTGGAACGAAACAAAAAATATTTATTCATGAATTTTAATTGACAATTTATATTCGTTGGGTTTTTCTTTATTCCATTTGATATTGTATAATGAATTTCGATTTTATACGTCTATTAAATATGAGCAGAGCTTATAAAGACATGATTTAAATTCTTAAAGTTTCTCAAATAAATTTTTTGAAATTAAAATTGTAGAAGACTAACAGATTAAATCTGTTTTGAAATTCAAATTTTTCAAAAATATGATCTTCTGTAAACAAAAGTAGGAAAATGAAAGAACCAACTCACTCTAAGTTCTTCTATAAGTTCTAGACATGGAAAATCTTGCAGCTTGATGAATGCATATCTAGCTACTTCAAATTCCAAATTTTCTAATGCTGCATGTGCCAGTTCTTCCCAATCACCATCAGTGACACCTAGAAATATTGAGATTGGAGATTGAGAAAAAGATGTAGAAATAATATATCTGATTATTTCACTGATATTTCGATATATAAACAAAAGTCCAATCAACGCAAAGGAGATTAAAATTATACCAAAACAACAGTGTTTTTCCGCGTTTAAACTGGACATATTTCAATCAACAATAAGCAAATAAATATGCAAAATATATACAATTAAATATGTCATCAGAAATTGATTAATTAAAACAAATCTAGTAATATATTTAATAGAATAATTATAAAATTTGGCATCACAAATACAAAACAAAACACTTGACACTGTTAAGTGACTGGAAAACTAAAGCTAAATATTACCAGACTGAAGAACCGGAGAATATTCCTCCTTAGATGCAAGAATATGGACGTTTTTCCCGTCTTCCTTAACTTTAGTCTTTTTAGTGTTAGACCGACAGACTTGTCAAATGACCGGAAAATTTTGATTTGTTGCTGATAAAATAAAATAGAAAGGCCTTTTACTTGATAGAAGAAATATAACAAAATTTGAATATTAAAACAAATTGAAATATGTTTATCTTCTACAATTTTAATTTCAAAAAAATTTTTATTCAAAAAACTTTTTTTGATTTTGATATTTGGAATATTAAATGAGGACTGAAGACGGGATTGTCTAGAATTATATTTGTTTTTTGAAGATATAAGGCACATTTTTTAGAGATTTTTGAAATAACTTATTCGAATATTAAATATTTCAAATAAATTATATTCTTTGAGAAGTCCTTTAAGTGTGTTCATGTTTTTAAAAGGCAATTGATGTTCTTAAAGGTAAGACCAGAAACAAAATTTTGTCTCCTTTAAATATTTATTTATTAATTTTAATTACTTTCGTATATCTGTTGGGTTATTTATTCCATTTGACATTATATATTGAGTTTTGATTATATACGTCTATTAAATGTAAGCGGTGCTTGTTGTAGACATAAATTTAATTCTTAAAGTTTTTTGAATAAAAATTTTTTTGAAATTAAAATTGTAGAAGATAAACATATTTCAATTTGTTTTAATATTCAAATTTTGTTGCTGATAAAATTGAAAATGTCCTCAAGAGGACGAAACGTCTTTTTAATATAAATGGTACTTTTCTGTTTTTGTTTATGGAATCCAATATCCCAAGAAACTCCAACATTATTATATTATAGATAACAGGATTCAAGAAAATTTAAGTTGAATATTCCAGCTAGGTTGAAAAAAGCTGACAACATGACATCTTTTTACAACAAAATCAAAGAACAATATGGAGTTCCCACTGTAAGTTGCTTCAAGGAGATATCAAAACTAAAGCTAAAAATTACCAGACAGAAGAAGATGCAAAGATATGGACGTTCTTCCCGTCTTCCTTAACTTTAGTCTTTTTAATGTTAGACCGACAGACTTGTCAAGTGACTGGAAAGTTTTAAAGTTTTAATTTGTAGAATTTTCTGGGAATTTAATTGGTTTATTTCAAGTGATTCTAAGAATGTCAATCCCTTTACTCTTGATATAGATAATTGCATATTCGTTATTGAAATTATGTTCAAATTCTATTAAATGCTTCAAATTGGAAGGAAGATAAGTCAGGTGATATTTAGACCAGTCCAGATGTTATAGCACTGACATACGGTCAGAAGCTGTAGCGTGTTTTTTCATATCACCCACGATGCTCACAAAATTTTGCATTAACTTTTTGTCTAATACTCCTAATGACCAACAAAGCTCAAATGATCGACTATCTATGAAAATGCTACAGCCCTTCTTCCCATAGAGAAACAATTCTGTCGAAAGCAGACAACTCATTTTATAGTGCCCACATCAATTCCCATTTAATACTGGACAATATGAATTAAACAATATCGATAACTTTTTGAGATTGTCTGTTTCCAATATTTTTAGTTTTAAACAGGTCATTTGAAAGTCAGTTTAATACGTATTTTATACTGACAATTGTAATTAAAATCGTACTGACATTGAGCAATCTCTCGCAGGAATTTGGACAAAATAAACAATCAATTTATGATTTTGCCAACATTTCGGAACAAATTGTTCCTTTCTCAAGGCTAGAAAAAATATTTATTAATTATAAACAAAACATGTATATATTATTACCTCATCATAAAATGAACAAAGCATGTAATGAAAATGATAAGACAGAACAGAGTTGGAAATAAACAGATAGTCTTAATGCGTGACAGTCAATGGAATAAAACAATGAAATGGTGTCGGAGAGCATCTACTGAATTACATGCGCCGTATTGAAAACGATGTTCCGTTGACACATATTCGATCTCAGTTTACTTAATTCTTCTTAACCAACAAATATACAGTTGAACCCATGTAGAGGAGAAACATCAATCTGGTCACAAACATGAAACAAACGTGCAGATCAATCTAGAATTCATAGAAGATACAAAAATTCAGCTCACCAGCAACATACTCAAATACTTCTAACATAATTAATTCGGGAAAAACTGGACTGCTAGGGGATCCCGTAGCTGCTCCATCTAAATGTTCATAAAATCTGTTTTTGAATGTAAAGTAGCTACTGTCAAATATAACTTCAATTAATCTGATGAAACTGTTTTTATCTAACTCAGTAAAGTAACTTATACAACGCCATTTTTTAGTAATGACTTGAACAACTAATGATCTTGGGATTTTTGTAAACAAGGACACAACATCGAGAGACACTAGCCTATAATTTGAAGGAATATGAATGTTTTTTAGTTCACTTTAAACTTCGAAGAAGAAAGTACATTGCTTAAAATATTGTGTAAAAAAGAATTGATGTTATTACCAGGTGAGTCTATGCAACTTACTATGGGTCTCAAACTGCCAACTTATTTGTGAGTTTTCCTCGAACAGTATGATTTTGGAGGAGTACTGTTATGTCTGATAAGTTCTTTATATTGCATTCCTGTTATCATTTGGTACTGATATTATTCTACCTACTCTAACATTCACTGTACTGTATTAATTGTTTTCAATTACTGCCACATTTTTGCACGCTTGTTCCAGGGAACAACGTTTTGCCTTAAGTCGATTTGTGAGTTGAAAATGATCTTAACCCTTGTTAAGGTTGAACTCACTAATGAAGAATCGTGAAACTTTCATGAGGGGTTCAGAGTATCACGGCTAAGTTCGTTAATCGGCAAAATCGGTTAAACAGTTTCGCAGTTATTCACGTTTGAAAATTTTTCATATTTTTCTCAATATATTCGAAACTACAGATTTAATTGATATGAAATTCGGTATGTGGAGGTAGAATAATAACGCGCATGTTTGTGCAAACTTTCTTGAGCATTTCTATAATTGGAAATTAAAAAAAAAATTGTGAGAGGATCAGTATTGAGCGCTACCTTAAACACTATAATTTAAGAGATAAAGACTTGAAACTTTTGGGGTAGGTTTGGGTCTAAGTTTCTCAGTTGAATTCGTTATTTCACAAAATCCGTCCAATGGTTTCGCAGTTATATATATTGAATTTTTTTTTAACAATATTTTCCAAACTACAAATTCGATTAACCTGAAATTTGGGTTTTAAAAGTAGAATGATAACAAACATGTTCCTGCAAACTTTCATGAGGATCGTAGGATTAGAAGATTCAAAAGAAAGAACAGAGCAGTATTGAACGCTACCCAAACCATAGCAACAGTCCTATGATCGAGTTTAAATTCACCATTTAGACGTGAATTTACGATATAAAGGCTTATGTGAAATTTCTTGAAGATCGTATAATTGGAAGATGAGAATTTTTTTTTTTCAATCAAGCAGAGTTAAGTTCTCCTGAAACCATATCAACAATTCTAAGATTAGCATTTAGATGAAAAATAAAGATAACAAGGCTAATGCAAAATTTCGTGAGAGTCCTGGGTGATAGGAACAAGCAAGCAAAAGCTCCTGCTTCATTCACATCAGTGCTTTTCACTATTTTTGTAATAGAAAAAAAAGGAGGTGATAATATAGTCATTGAAAAGCAGTAGTTTGAGAACTTTGAGTAAAATACGTCATCCAGGAAATCCATTTCATAACCCACCAAAGGAACTTCTCTATGAAAAAAATTGAGATAGACTTGATTCCAAGTAGACCTTAAACCATAGGAAAGAAATTATGCACCTTTTTGGATGGAAAATATACAATTAAATATGTCTTCATTTATTTTTACAATAATGATGCCATAATATAAATAATTTCTAACATGATTTGAAAAATGGTCATTTGAATTTTTCGATATAACGTATAACAAAAAATATGAAGTATCTTAAGTTGATATTATTAAATGCAAATTATTTATCTAATATTGAGCCTGTAAGTTCAGGATCAATTATGTCTCATTTTTGTGTGAAATTGCACAAAAAAAGAAATGGGTACATTATCTAATATTAAGCCTGCAAGTTCAGGATCGATTATGTCTTATTATTGTGTGAAATTACACAAAAAAAGTAATGGGTACATTGTGTTAGTCCAAGCAAATTTAATGAAATGAAATATCAATTCTTACCCAAACAAGCGATCTGGTAGGCTTCTCTATACTTTTTCTTATCAATATATTGATACATCGGTGCACTCAATGGCAACTGAATTGTAGTCATTGTTTGACCATTTAGACAAAAAGCTTTAGATCCTGACAGTCCAACCACAAATCCTGAAAATGTGAGTTTTTGTTGATACAATCTAACAACAATAAAAACAGTTTGTGAATTCTATATGACACTAGGAATTCCTGCCAGGAACAATATAAAGCAAAAATCTTTCCTCTAATGTTTTGGTTTGGCTTATTGAACCATACATCACTTAGAATATCAAATAAATATTTATTATACTCTCCTCAGCATGAATGACTTGACGATGGCCTTCTAAATAAAGGTTCTCTCATTAAAAATTATATGATTTAAATTTTAAATAAAATACTTGATTCTTGATTTATTCTGAAGCTTGGACAATGCAATTATGTTCAGAATAAGATATCGTTTAAATGTCTACCACGGCTTGATACTGACGCACCTGATCACTCCAATTTTTGATCACTCTGTGCAATAATTTCGGCTGTATTTCACCAATAACTTGACGAATATTCGCTTCCAAGTGAACCAAAGTCTTTGGCTGGTTGGCATAGACTTATGATTTCATATAGCCCCAAAGAAAATAATCCAGAGCTGTCAAATCACATGACCTTGGAGGCCAATTCACAAATCCTCGTCCTGAAATGATCCTATTGTCAAACTTTTTCCCCAGCAAAGCCAGCATAGCATCAGCTATATAGCGCCATCTTGTTCGAACTTCCTTCAATATCGATGGTCTCAAGTACAGCGGAGGCCATTTCAATTATGACTGTGTAAACCGTACCACATAGTGAGTCTTTAGCAGAAGAATTTCATATAATACTTCTGGGTTGTCCTTGCAGCAAAAACCGCAATTTGGCATTCAAACAAAAATGTGCCTCGGCTGTGATGATTGTGATGTGCTCAAGAGCCCAGTCAGCAAACTCTCGACGCAATCTGTGATTTACCTTTAGGTCTCGAGTCAATACGATTTTATAAAGATGCAACCCCAGATCCTTACATAATATTCTCCAAGTTGACATCTGAGACACCTGGATCAGTTAGATCTTGTATAGGTGTAGGCCCAAGTTCCAATGTACCATTCTCCAAGTTGAGATTGTCGTCAAATCGAACAAATTTAGCTCATCGATAACACTGGCCGCTACCGCTGAAATGCCCTCCTCACTTCGCAGGTTTCGTCGTGGCTGGTGGCTTATTATCTTGTAAAATTAACTCACGTTCAAACTTTTTCACAGTGCGGTGTATCATCTGCTCAGAGTACCGTTGACCGCAACCCAATTCTTGAGTAAATGTTGCATATTCACAACTGAGCTACTACTTTGGCAATAAATTTATTACTTCCAACCGATCAAGAATAGTTAAACACTGTATCATGAAACTGTACACTATACTAAATATAATATTACCTGCAAATAAGAAAAAATTTTGGAGAAACCGAGAAATCTCTATTTTAAAAATTATCATCCATGTTGAAAGACCCTTTATATCAAGACCATCATTCAATTCCATAGGAGAGGTAGTTTATAGAGAAATTACCACTTTACGACACCTGTCAGGGAGTTGAAAATTGCCTTCGATTAAACAATTGGTTAAATATGCTATTGCATGATGTTAAAAGCTTTTAATCTAATAAATTTATCAAATATCATGATTGAAAAATTGCTTTTTCAGGTAAATTGAAATTAATAAAATTTTAATCTGCAAAAGTGGAAATATAAATCTCGATCTGCACTTCTGTATTCTTTCTAATATGTTATTAATTTTCTACCGTTAGAGTGAACTCATTTAACTGAAATGCCTCATTATTAACAGTATTCAAATTTTATATCGAATTTCAGGAATTTCTGTCAAATGGTTTCCAAGAAAAGTTCAGAGATGGAAGGATTTTAATCAGATTTTCGAATTCTATATACTTCAAAACGTGATCTCTGAAGTTTTCTGAAGAGGAGGTTGAATTTATAACACAAAGGTTATTATTTTAGAATATAATAAACCAAAAAGATTCTATAAAAGTACATCCAACTTAATATATGATATATACCTGCCAATTTCTGCTTAAATGGACTAAACTCAGAAACTTTGATGGCAAGAGTATTATTTCCACTGAAAGCAAGCATATCCTCATACTGAATATTGAATGCAATACTATTAACATTGGGCTCCTGAAAATATTCTCAAGTTGTAACATTTGAAGAAAAAATACTTCAATAACATATCACCTGATACAGTAGAGACCCATCCATTGCACTGAAAACTTGACAAAGCCCAGAATCATCTACTACTGCCAATATCTCCCTGCTCCAGCTTAAATCAAGGCAACGAACTGGATTATTTATTTTTACTTTAAGAAGAGGATGGAGATTGTCCAAGTGTACTTCCCATACCTGCAAATGGCGCATTGTAGACAAATTGCTTGGAATGGTCAGCGCTATTCAACTATAAAAATTCATCAAAGCACCGATTTTGCCTTAGAGGGTTATGATGGTGGGTAGATGTTGAAATGGAATAAACCAATTTGTGTGTGAGACATTAACGATTTTTTTTATATGGGTATGCCATTATGTATGGAATATAACAACATTCAAATATCCACCGCGACTTGTCATGGGTACATGAATCCGAATGATCTATTTTGCGATTACTCTGCCACATAGACGGCTGAATTTGTTAAGGGCATCGGTTATGTACATATTGGCAATGAGCTGCGACTTCAGAACACCCCACAAGACAAAGTCTAGCTTGTCAAAGCGCAAAATCTTGGTAGCCAATTCACGTCACTTCTGAAAGAGGTAAGCGTACCTTCAAATAGTTCATGCAGGATGTTAATCGTGGCGTCTGCTGTGTGCTATGCAGTGTCGTCCTGCTGGAACCACATGTTGTCTGCGTCCATATTGTTCAATTTGGGCCAAAAGAAATTGGTTATCATCTTTCTGTAGCGCTCGTCGTTGACGGTGATGGCATCACCTACGTCGTTTTCAAAAAGGTACGGACCAATGATGTCATCGGCACAAAATCCGTATCAGACAGTAACTTTTTATAGATGCATAACCACCTGGTGAACCTTGTGTGGGTTAGTGTAGTCCGAAATATGGAAATTGTTTGTTAACATAGATATTCATCTAGAAATGCGCCTCGTCTGATGGGATTTTTCCGCTAAAATTGAAGTCTTCTTCTAAATTTTCTGATGCCTAATCAACAAATAAATAATGATATCTATAGTCATTAGCTTTGAGCTCCTTGGTCAGTTAGCTGTTGTACGTGTGTCGGCCCAAGTCCCAATGCAATATCGACGCTTAAGAAACAATAACTCATATCTCCATTTTTAATGAAAATGTGATAATTACATAAAAAGGGTGTACACTCGTATATCTAATAGTATTGAATAGCTCATATGCTCAAGATTAATATCAACTATAGAAATTGACCCCAAAAAATACCTTGTACATCCAATAATTACGAAATAGCTCGTATCTCCATAGCTATGTGAACTTTGAGTCTGATCTATCACTTGAAAATTGGAGCAGTCAGAAGACAAGTTTGCAAAAAAACTTTTCTGAACACATTCAGCTTATGTGAATAGTCGGTGAGAAATTGGGCGATGGATAAAAAAGATTATGCTGGAATTCACATGAGCAAAGAAAATAAGAATGAAGAGAGGAGGTAAATAATAAGAAAAACCAAGAAGAAAGAACAGAAAGAGATTCTTATAACTTATTTAGGAACCATACCCAAACTGCCATCTCACTATTACAGAAAACAAATGGATAAACTTTATTTAGAACCTTTCTTCACAAGTATGACACAATTTTTCAATCATTATGTTGACTATTGTAATGAAATATTTTGAACGTGGGCATAACCAGATGGAATGTGACTCCATACATGCAGTCATTGAAAACAAGTTGAAGAACAGAGCAATTCTTCTTCCTTTGGATTACATTGCTGTAACGATGGAAGCACGACAAAACCCACGACCTTATGAAGTTAAATACTTCTCATTCGATTTCTTTTCAGATTATACAATTGATAAATTGTGCTCATCAGTTAGGCCCGGTTCACTCAACGTTACAGAAATAAGATGTGTCAAGTATTTGCCAGAAGGCAAAATCATATACAAGTGTAACTTTTCCGAAGACTATAGAAAATTAATTGCCACAACGAATACAAAATTTTGAGAAAAATCCTGAATATGCGCCACCAAAATTAGACAAGGACCGAATAAAGATAAAAAGCACCAAATGGCAACAACTGAAAGAGGTCTTATGCACAGAATGTTATCATTTTTATGATAATCTTCCGCATCATTAATTCCATAATCACATTTTTATTCCAATGTGAAATTGTTTTACCCAATTTAAGTTTTGTTATTTACATTTCATTTTTTAATCTTTTGAATAAAAACCTTCAGTTTGTGAATTTAATCTATGATATAAAAGAAATACAATACAAAAATATCATATTTTTTTAAATATAGTAATTCCTCTTATCTCCCTATTAGAAGTTATATCGAAATATAATACCACGTGTCTCCATTTCAGAAAAGGAAATGTAAAGAAAAATCGATATTTCATCAATAAGGTACTTCCGTAGTAAAAAAATAACATGAATTGAAAAAAAAAGTATATACGTTCAAATTGTATCGAGGTGTAGTGAGTTTTTTTCACATCCTGTAAAATTGCCATTTCGGAGATAAGAGGTAGTGTTCCTTTAGCGTCGATATTCGCCAAGTTGAAGTCTGTGAAACACCAAATTCTTGTACCAGGTGTAGAAGTATGGAACTGGCATTTGTTTGTAAAAATTACATGCCTGTTGTTTGAAAATGATAAAAATTATTTTATTCAAAATAATCACAATTGCTATTTATACGTTTTTTCCACCTCTCCGGCACTTTATGATTGCCATACCAAAATAACATTTCTTCTTTTGAAGGGAACCAGTTATCGAACCATTTTCGTACGTTTTCACTAATTGAAGCGTTGTTCAGCGAGGAGCGTGTCCCAGTTATGCAAATAGATGATAATCGGATGGAGCCAACTGCACGCTTCCTTCGTTTTCCTGACCCATTTTACTGTGTATGATGGAGCATTATCAAGGAGCAAAATTACTTTGTGTTGCCTTTTTCCATATTCAATTACTTACTGTCGAGCAGCATTTCGCAAATGATTTTCTTGCTGCCTTTCATTCACTTAATGCGGATCCTATTTTCTCACTTTCTTAATCTTTCCTATACCTTTTAAACAGATGGAGACGGTTTTCTGCATCACATTCAGTTGATCAGTGTTCTCGTTGAGTTTGAATATCGTCTTCATACAATAAGGCTTGTAATTCGATGTCTGCGAACTTTTCCGGTGATTTTTCACGCTCTTCGTTTCCAACATCAAAATCACCATTGTTGAATTTTTTGAATCACTCGAAACATTGTATGTTGCTAAGAGCAAGTTCACTGTAATCTTGACAAGCATTTGATGGGATTCATCAGCAGTTTTCTTCAAATGATAACTCTTGTGGTAAAATAGATTGTTTTTGATAACTTATACATGATACAGAATAAGAAATCACTTGTAAGATAAGGAAGATATTTTAAAATGAATCAATTGTCTACCGCATTCAGCCAAAATGCATATGATACCTATTTATTGTCTGATTATTTATGTTGGGTTGTTATGTTTGAGTGAATTTTCGCGAGTTTGAGCTAATCAAACTAAAATTCAAGTCGATCATATAAAAAGAATTTGGTTGAATCAATCAACCAAGTTCCCTAATTATTCCGCTAAACTTTCTCAAGATACAAAAATGCATTAAAGTTTGCAACACCTACAAATCAGTTCATTTGTGCTCGACTGGAATTAAATACTCCTTCAGTGAAAATAAATAATTGGTATCGATTATTCCTACATCATTTTTATCTTTATTAGTCACATTAACCTAGTATTTGATGCTCTAGGTATTGCTGGAATAGAAGAATATACATATAAATTAGCGGAAATTCAGTTGTTATACTTTTAATCATCAATATAGAATCAATCAAGAATTGCTCAATTAAAAGGTCCACCTAAAGGGATTCACAAACTTCTTTTGGGCTCTAAGTTGGCACAATATTTTTATACTAATGTGGAGTTTAAGCATCATCTGTCATTTAGGTTATTTACAGAGTTCCATTTTGCCAGTTCATCATTAAACTGAGACAGTTTGATATTCTTGATTCTACTTATTTTACAATGAATCTAGGTTCAGTAAAATTATTGTCTATATTCGAGACATTTTTACCGCACAGGTGATTAATTACTCATTGACTGAATCTGTGTTGTGTAGAATGGTTTTTGTGAACGAACAATTTCAGGTAGGCATCACGGCATCTTGTCGCCCTTCTTCAATCAACCTGTTTATGTTAAAGATGTTCATGAACATATGAAAACATTGTAAAATCATCCGCTTGGGATTTTTTGGGCGCCATTAATTTCAATCTACACAATAATATATCATTAGATATTGCTAATTATATAAACATGTTGAATGAGCATGGTTTCATTTCTTATATTAATGAGGTGACAAGGGATACTGAAATTAGCAAAAGTGTGATAGATTATCTTTTCATTTGAGTGAGTGACAATATCGCTTTAAGAGCTGAGGGCGTACATCTTATGACGAAAAAATTTGGGACAGATAAAAGAAGATTACAAACATGTTGCACCACTATTTAAAACATGAGAACTGGGGAGGAGTAGTAGGATCAGATGATGTTCAATTGGATTATGGGGTTTTCATTGATAAAATTCAACAATTTATACAGCACTGTACCATAGAAAAGATGTGTCTATCCAGCGTAGTAACCGTTTGAAAAAAACTAAACAATAAATTTTCAGTGAACATAAAGGATCAGTATTGTCGATTTAGAAATATACTGAATAAATTGTTAAAAATTACGAAAGATTTATACTATATAATGCAAATAGAGAATGCAATAAGAAAATTCGGACAAACTATTAATTACCACAAAAAATTCGGAAAACTGATAGGAGCAGTTTGGAAGCTATCAGGATGATGGCTGGGGGATGACAGTAGAGTTACAGATAAAAAGGAGAAAGTAGGTTTAATTAATACATTTTTCACTACCTAGGTCCAAAAATGGCTGAAAAAAATTAATCCATTTGGATATAATGAAATTAAAAGGTTATTGAGCAACCTAGCAGTCCAGGAGTCAATTTTTCTCAGACCAGTAACAGAAAATGAAATAATAGTGGAGATGGGAGGCCTGAAGAAAGGTGCAGCGATCGGACCAGATGCTTTATCAGTTAAATTATTGAAAGCTTTTCACATATATATTGCTAAACCTATTCATCATCTGATAAATTTATTATTTTCATCTGGTACATCATTCCGGTTTTCAAAACTGGGAGTAACGTAGACCCATCAAACTACAGGCCAATCTCACTTATCAATAATTTAGCAAAGATTTTTGAAGAATGTCTTGAAGAGAGGCTTCTCTAGTTCTTTGAGCATCACAGAGTGATATCAGATAGGCAATTTGGTTTTAGAAAGGTTGTTAATACTGAAGAAGCAGTTTTGAGTCTTGAACAAGAACTTGTAAATAATTTAGATGACTCAAAAAAATCCATGACAATGTTCTTAGATTTATCTAAAGCTTTCGACACTGTATCACATAACATCTTATTAACTAACCTGAACAATGCAGGAATTAAGGGTACTGCTCATTAAATTTTGAAAAATTATCTGATAAACAAGACCCAGAGAGTTACTAGGGTTGGGGGTTGTGTTAGCGACTCATCAACAGTATCTGTAGGAGTGCCACAGGCTAGAGTACTTGGCCCATTGCTATTTTTAATTTACATTAATGAACTTCGAACTAAAAAACTTTTCTGGTAGAATCATCTCATATGCCGACGATACTGCAGTAGTTTTTGTGGGCGATTCATGGGATGTTCTTTATGGAACTACAGAGAGGTGTTTAAAAGATATTTACAAATGGTTAAATTACAACTTATTGACCTTGAATTTCGTGAAGAACAAGTTTATCACAATTATTTGGGGATTGTTATTGATAAATAAATGAGATGGGATGCGCAGATCTCGTTACTGACAAAAAAAATTGGACAGCTGATGCATACGTTTCATCTTCAGAGGGATAAACTGAGTAACAAAAAAATATATTTATGGTCTATAATTCCCTGGCAGAATTTATTCTCAGGTAGTGAGGACTAATTGATAATACATGTAAATGTC
Organism: Megalocaria dilatata; assembly: GCA_034642435.1. Classification (NCBI taxonomy): domain Eukaryota; kingdom Metazoa; phylum Arthropoda; class Insecta; order Coleoptera; family Coccinellidae; genus Megalocaria; species Megalocaria dilatata. Next base: position 56,852,018 of record CM067854.1, on the reverse strand, counting down.
TAAAAACATCGCAAAATAGTCTGATAAAAATAATGCTGAGAAGGGACAGACTTTATCCAACTCACAAACCATATTGTGATACTAAATTAATGAATTTAAGAACACTTTACATTTACCGATCGCTCTTACATATCTTCTCCAGATGTCATCCTTTTCGTCAAAAAAGTACAGATCAGTTGACAAGTCACTTGAAATTCCATCAAACAAAAAGAGTTTTTACCAGCGGTTCATTTTCTATGTAGGGCCTAACCTATACAATATGCTTCCACTTCATATTAGAAAAAAGGACTCACCTTTGCAATATAAAATTTGCTTCCTTTTGGTTTGTTTTTTATATATTTTCAATTTTTGATTTTTTGTGCCGCTGGTCTTTCTCATCTTGTGACATTCTTTATTGTGAAGTGTGTGGAGCTCTGAGCCGATAATTTTTTTTTGTATTTGTGTTTGATACCTCATAGAGGCGAGTGCAACATAACACAAGCACTCTGTGCTTAATGTGCTTTCACTTATTGGGGTGGTGTTTATATTTATATCTGTATTTATAAATAATATGTAGGCATATGTAGTTGAAATAAAATGAATTGAATTGAATCTTAAGTGTATCTTGCAATGTTTTCAATGGAGAGAAATATGAAACAAAGAATTTGCCTTAAATTTTGCATTGCAAACAGAAATTCATGTGCGAAAGAATTGGAAATGTTACAGAAGATTTATGGTGAATCGACTTTTTCAAAAACACATGCATATGAGTACAAAAAAGGGACATCAATTTTGATCGAAACTGAAGGTGATGTTAACAGTTTCTTTTGCAATACTTGCTCGAAGGTGGGATAATAAATGAAGAATATTATCTTAGTGTTATGCGATGTTTGAGAGTGTAAATTCGTAGAAAAAGACAAAGTTTAAAAAAAACTCGTGGATTTTGCACATGATAATGCACCATTTCACAACGCTATCATTGTAAACGAATTTCTGACCAAAAACTCAATAAATATTATCGAACAACCATCATATTACCTTGATGTGACTCTGATCTATTTTTTTCCCTTTTTGAAATTCAAATTACCTCTTCGAGGCACCAACTTTTTGTCGATACAAGACATTAAAGAGAATTCGCAAAGTATAGTAAAACCAATTCCTGAAAATGCATTTGACAAATATTTTAATGATTACGTAAATTATTTCAGAAGGATGAATATTACATAATTTGTGTTTTGACCAATTTCCAGTATTTTTTTTGACATTGTGGTATATATCTATAATGAATATTCCTTGCAGTTTTTGAACATTGAGCAAATGGGATATTTTTATTTTAATTTTTTTATAAAATTATTGGGAAAAATGTTGTATAATTTGTTACATAGTTTGATAGAGAACTACAGCAGGAAGATTTCTGAGGAAGCTAAGCCTTCCCTTGTCATTGCGTGTATGGATAAAAATATTCTGAATAGCTTAAACAATTCATAATGATCTGATACTATCTGTTTTGAAATACAAATAATATTTTTAATGAATTTGATCAGTTTTTTTTACATACTTGACCATTTTTCAGTCCTAGAATTAGACCTTCTTTTCCTGGAGGCCCACCTGTGACCTTAATATATCTAATAAAACTAGTAAAATTCCATTCCTTATCTCTGGATCCATTAAATGTCATACTTTGTAATTTCATATCCTGACATATAACCAAATGTTCAGAACATACAACCAAAAGGCTGCAGTCTATCCTTTGCATTATCTTTTCTTTTGCTCTATAATGCATATCATTCGTATCATTTGAAAATAATTCATATATGACAATTCTCTCTGGCAGTTGAACCTGTAAGAAAATATGTAAGATTAGGAGGGTAGTCCTAGAAGAACCTAACCTAACGAATAAAGCGCAAAAATTTCTAGAAAATATATTCATTTCTTATATAATTTCCTTTAAAAGAAGCACACTCCTACCATTATTCAATAGATTTGATGGTGAGGTCAGTTCATCTAAATTTGCACCATATTGCTGGGCATAAAATTAGGATCATCCTGTAATATCCATTTATAGAAATCTTTGTTTCTCAGAATTTTTGCAGTTGTAGTAATATGGTGTAGTAAATTTATGCGATGATTTTATTGTGATTGCTTGAGTAAAAAGGTTTTTTTTGTTTTGTGCAAAGGTTATCGAAAATGATGAAAAACTAAAAATTGTACACATTGTTTTTGAGTCAAACAAAAAAAAATTAGGAACTTCAGTAGACAATATTCCCTCCTCTAACAGACATCACAGATTGCAAATAATGAGGCATGCTTTGGATCACATACTGTGGAATATTATCTCATACCTGCAACAGTACGTCGCAAAGCTCTCTAGAATGTCTGAGAGCTGGGACATGTCTCCCCATCTCATCCAAAACATGTTCCATCGAATTTAAATTTGGACTACTAAGCAGGTCAAACAAATATTGTGATTTGAACCTCCTCAAGGTAAGCAGTAACTATCTGAGCAAAGTGGGAACATACATTATCATGCTTAAAGATTGCATCTTCTCCAAGGATAACCATGAATGGTATGACATAGTTCTAGAACCTCTGTCAGATACCTATAGTAGTCAAAGTCACATTTTGGATAAAGACTAACTCCGTGCAAGCTTCAAAAGATATGCCTTCCCACAACATAACTGAGCCTCCACCAAATGGAAATAGCTTGGCATTATACACTTGAACATATCTCTTACCTTGTCATTGCCATACTCTTACATCTGAGCTCATAAGAGAAAATCGCGATTCATCCAAGCCAAGTGTTCTTGTATAAAATTCAAGCTTGCAATCTGATGTTAAGTGAAAGCGGCGGTATAGTAGCATAATTCGAGAAGATAATCCAACAGCATGAAGTCACCTCCTAACTGTTCACTTACTTATGTTTACATTTCTCATTTCTTCATTGCAAATGATATAGAAAGGAAACTATAGTGACCATTGGGTTTCTCAAATCACTGGAAACGACAAAGCAGTTTATCTAGCTGTTGTAGTCCTTCCTCATTTTTAATCAGGTCTTCCAGTGAGTAGACTAGTCTCTTCTTTACCTTGAAATACTCTTTGCACACTGGAGACTTATACCAAAATTTCTCGCAGTTTCGCTCTGGCCGCCGTCATTTTCTATAGCCCCCACAATTTGTACCGCTACAATAGTATTTATAGCCATTTCAACACTTACAGTAGCAATACAACTCAATCAAACAATTTGTAATAGACAGATAAAACTACTGAATTAAAACATATGCTGATAGTTTAGGTTTTTAGGAATTTAAGTGGGAGACCCCTTTTCATGAAACACTTATCGAAACAACACCTTTTTTTATTCAAGCAATCACTATAAAATCATCATAGACAGATAGTTAAGTATGTCACAATTGAAAAAAATAAAAGATTTCTAAAATAAAAGCAAATTAAGACCCTAGTTTTATGCTCAGCAGTACATTTCTTTGTGATTTACTATTTTCTGAAATAATAAAGCATTTTATTATTATATCAAACCTCTTCACCAGGATAGTGTTTTCATGTTAAAAAACAGAAAAATAGTCAAAATTCACTGAAATGTGTTTTTGCAGGGAGTTTTACTTCATTACTTCAATATGAAGAAAAAGGCTGCCGAAAGTCATCGTATTTTAGTGGATGTCATACTGAACAAACATGTCAGAAGTGGTTTGCCCAATTTAAAAGTGGCAATTTTGATTTGGAAGATGAAGAACAACCCGTGGCGCCACCAAAGATAAAGGATGAAGAACTAGAGGCAAGGTTTGATGAAGAACTAACACAAATGCAAGAGGAACTCGCAAAAATACTTGGAGTCACTCAACCAACCATTTGCCATCATTTAAAAGCAATGGGGATGATCTGAAAGGTAGGAAATTGCCCCAGCGGCAAAAAAGAAAGGGGTTATGTATCAAATTATGACTGGTGGTGAAAAGTGGGTCCATTACAGTAATCCAAAACGTCAGAAAAGGTATGGATGCCTCATCATTAACTGTCAAGCCGAATATTCATGGAGTGAAGATCATACTGTGTATTTAATGGGACCAGCTGGGTGTGGTGTATTATGAGCTATTACAATCGAACAAAAGGAACACAAGGGTGATCTACCGACGACAATTGATGCGTTTGAGCCGAGCATTGCGGGAAAAACGGTCGCAATACGCCGACAGACACGACAAAGTGGTTGATAATGCGATACAATGCAATGGCCTCATGTTGCGCCGTCAGTTAATATCTACCTAAAAACGCTCAAATAGGAAGTCCAATCCCTCCCGCCGTACAGCCCAGACATTGCTCTTTCCGATTACCATCTCTTCCGATCGATGTAACATGGCCTGGCTGATCATGATCTCCAATTACGATGGAATCAAAAAATGGATCGATGCATGGATAGCTGACCTTTTTTGCGGTGGGATTTGTCGATTGTCGAAAGATGGGAAAAAGTATTGGCTAGCGACGAACAATACTTTAAACTTTGAATGTATAACTAGTTTTTCACAATTAAGATTCAATTTTCAACAAAAACCACACAAACTTATTTATACTCCTAGTACATAAACAGAAAATGTCTGCAAAATGCTTGGATATTGATTATTAAGTCATGTATAAGTAGCTCTTGACTGCTGAAAGTAACACCTGCAAACTAATTAAGAAATACTAATAAATAAATTCATTAAATCAACCATATATAAAAGGTCTTTCAATGAGAACGCCCCATTTTTAAAATGATATTACTCACGCATGGAAGCCATTGTTTATTTGTGACATTGACAGTTGTATTTGTCAATGTCTACCATGGAAAGGTACATACTCCAACGTTTACAAATAATCCAAATTTATTATGAGAAATCAGGATCTGTTACTCTAACTTTATGTGCTTTAACTCCAATTTTTGGTCGTTATAATCGTTCAGATAAAAAAACAGTGGTATAGTGAAGAAGTTTGAAACAAATTTTACACTTCATGACGTTACAGTACTAGTGAGACAAGGAAATGCAAGAAGTAAAGAGAATATTGCTGCCGTACTTAAAAGTGTTTGTGAAAACCGAAATGATTGATTTCTCGATGTTCACAAGAACTAAGCATCTCCCAGACGTCTTTGTGGCGAATTTTACCTTGGTTTACATCCATATAAAAGTGTTTTAACTCAAGAACTCAAACCAACAGATCATTTAAAGCGTCGTGTATTCAGTAATTGGTGCTTAGAAAAAATTGGAAGAAATAGACCGATAAATTATCTGCCTCGTTCCTGCGATTTAACTCCATTGGACTTCTTTCTTTGGGGTTACTTTAAGGCACTGGTTTACAGTAATCATCCAGCAAATTTAGACGATTTACAGATCAATATTGAACAAGTAATTGCTAACATAAGACCTGATTTGTGTGAGAGAGTCATGGAATATTGGGTTCAACGATTTCATTTCTGCCAGCGTTTCCATGGTGGACATTTAAATGATGTTTTGTTTCATAACTGATGGTATCCATTGCACTTTATAATGAAATAAAAATTTTAACAATTTTCAAATAAATAATGTTTTATTCACAAAACAAAATGGGGCGCTGTTAATGAAAGACTCTTTATTACCATATTATCATACTTACAGCTAATCTATGCTTGTAAATTGCAATTTTCTTTATTAAGTCTCTGCATTTTATTCGGACTTTTTGTTCTGTGATGAGATGTTGTATGATGATATCGGTCATGTTTTCTCTGAAGGCATATCTTTCTTTGAACAAACCATGTACGGTATTAAAAACCAGCTGATAATATGCCAGAGTCCCATCTTCACATCCAATAGCCTACAAAAGAAATATAGCAAGAAGTTTCATTTTGAATAGTCCGCTATCTGAGCAGCTGTCACTTTTGAAGCTGTCATCTTTTGACGTATGACAATTAAAAACTACGCCATTACAAAAATGTAACACGCTTCAAAAACCCAATTAAATTGTTAAAATTCACTACAAAAACGGTGAAAATTTTGCATTCACAGTTCGCAAAACCAAAGCACTTTTGAGTTATTGTGAAGCACCTTCTCGGCCGGCAGTAGTAAAACTGGTGAAAAAGTTTCAGCTATTGGCACAAGTAAGTAATGTGAAGAATCAAAACTGTGTGCGTCGCTCAAGAACAACTGAGAATATTGCTGCTGTAGCCTGTAGTGTTGACGAAAACCCACAACACAAGAACTCAATCACTATCAACGTCGTACCTTCGCTGATTGAGTCCTTGAAATGCATCAAAATGATTTACATCGAAAAATCGTCAGTGATGAGGCCCATAAGCAGAATTGTCACGTGTCACTGTTTGGTAAGGTTTTTGGATCTTACTTATTTGAAAATGAGGCTGGTGCAACTGAACGGTTAATGGATTGCGCTGCAGAGCTATGATTAATGATTTTTTATGGCTGGGATAGTAAGATATTGATGTGGACGACGTTTATTTTCAACAAGACGGCGATACGTGTCACACAAGCAATGAAACAATTGCAATTTTGTAAGAAAACATTCCTGGCCGTTTTATTTCTCGAAGAGGTGATCACAATTGGCCACCGAGATCTTGTGATTTAACACCTTTAGACTTTTTTCTATGCCAATGCTCCAAGTAAGGTCTATGCCAATACTCCACAATCGATTCAAGACCTTAAATATCGAGGACACACAGCCGCAAATCATGGAAAATTTCATGCAAAGAATATGGCGCTGCAACCGTAGCCATAGAGGTATTTTGTTTCGTCAATTATATTTTGACTTCATCAGGTGAGTATGGTAACTAACTACTTTTACAAAATCGGTCTCCCTAAATACAAATTTGAGCAAAAAGAAATGTGATAACATGAAAGTTTGTTTTGAAAATTTTCAGAATTTATTTATTCAAAAAGGTTCAATAACGGGAATCGGTTTAAAACTATCTGGTTGTGAAAAAAATGTGTTTTTTATATTACCGGTTTATTTCTAGTGCTTCTAAAAGGTCCAGTATATTGCATTCGTTCTCTATATGGAGAATGTCCAATCAATACTGAACTCAATTGACCAAATAGAAGCAGGATTAGCACAAAAACCAAATTGTAAAATAATCTGTCTAACAAAACATTGGCAAACTCAAGATAATTTGAAAACGATTGCCATAAGGGGTTTCAAACTGGTGACAGCCTTTTGTAGGTCCAATGATATGGAGGCGCAGCTATCTACGTTGAGAATAAAATGAAAACAAACCAAAGGAAGAAATATCACAAACAGTCAGTTGAAGAAAGTTTTGAATGTGCAGTAGTTGAATGTCTAGTAAATTCTACATAAATGCTAGTCATAATAAAATACAGACCCCAGAGTGGCAATTTAGAAGAATTTCTTGATAAAATGGAAGAACTTATCGATAAATGCCCACGCAACCTCGTGCCAACACACAAGGATGCGAGGTTGCGTGGGCATTTATCGATAACTTTCCTTCAAAGTGAAATAACCGAATATGTAGTAAACCGCATATGGTTCATCAAGCATTTAAACAATGCCATTGAGCATTAGTCAGAATAAATAGAAGAACTACTAATGAATATAATCGAGAAAAATAAACAAATCATAATAGCAGGAGATTTCAATATAAAGATGAAGGATGAAAACCCCACGAGAGGTCCTTCAACTTGGCCCAAACCATTTTTGATTACACTAGAATAACCAATCGTTCAAGTTCGTTTATTGACAATACATTCACGAACTTGGTTGAATGGAAGGTGCAAAAAGTTACCTTACATAATAAAGTGCCCACAAAACCAAATATGTTACACAGTAGGTCCTTTAAAGCCAAAGAGAAGTTCATACAAAAATCACAACAAGATTGATCAATCATCTTTACTGACGCTCTGAATGTGGGTATTAATGAAAAATGGCAGGGATTTCATTCAATATATAATACAATGGTATTCTCTGAATGTTTTCCTGTAAGGCATTTTAGTGAAAGAAAATGTGAGAAAATACCTCAAAATCTTGAAGTACGGGAGTGTAAATCAAAACTTGTCATACTACTAGTAATGAGTACAGTAAATTCAACTTACAAGAAAGTTTACACGAAAACCAAAAAAGAATATGACCCGTTACTCATAAAAAACATGATGATGTGGAAAATATACAATGAAATAAGAAGAAAACCAAGTAACGAAGATGAATGCGAGATTGAAGGAAAGCCTGAGGAAGTTGCTGCAAGGTTTAACCATATATTTAACAATATAACAGCAATTAGCTGGATAGATAATGTTAAAGAACAAGTCGGATTAAAGTCAAACAATAAATCCACTACTCCAGAGGAAATTCTTGAAACAGGAAAAAAAAATTAAAAATAAATGTTCAAGTGGTGAAGATGAAATCCCAACCAACATCTTGAAATTATCCCTGCCTGTGATGAATAACATCATGTCACACTTGATAAACATATCGTTCAAGCAAGGCATATTCCCAGAACAACTGAAGACAGCAGTAGTCAGACCACTGTTAAAAAAAGGAAATCAAAAGGAGCTAAGAAACTATAGGCCCATCAGATTATTATCAAGTTTTACAAAGATCTTCAAGCTAGCAATGGCCACCAGAATTGTCAGCATTCTTAATAATTCTGGATTCTTTGCAAATACTCAGCATGGATGTCTGAAGGGCAGATCAGTCCAGATAGCGATTTTTGATTTCACTAAACCAATATTGGAATTGATAGAAGGTAACAAGTTGGCAGTTACAATGTTTTTAGACCTATTAAATGTATACGATTCAGCTGACCGAAAAATCTTGGAAAATTGTGGAATCCGCGGACCAGCATTAAAATGGGCTGAGTCATATCTAAGCCTCAGAAAGCAGATAGTGGAGGTAAAGAAAAGAGCAAAGACAGTCACTTCAGAGGATTTAATTGATGAAGGTGTTATCCAGGGAAGCATTTTATGGTGTCTCTGGTTTCCAGTGTTCCTAAATAATCTGGAGAACATTACTGGTAGCGAAGATAAATGGATGGTCAACTTTGTAGATGACACTAATCTATTGGTAGCAGCTGAAGATGCAGATAGCTTAGTGAAAGCAGGAAAAGATCTTTTCACGAGAGCAAAAATTTGGTTTGATTCAAACAAGCTATTATTGAATATAGGAAAAACAAGCCTCTTAATTTTTAGCATCAATAGAAGCAACTAAATGAAACCACAAAATATAAACCTGGGTGAGAACAACATTGAGATACGTGAAAACACAAAGTTTCTGGGTGTTTATGTAGATTCCTTTCTTAACTTTAAAAAGCATGTTGAGTGCCTCAGTGGAAAATGCAATAAGATCATATCTGCAATGAGAAATTCAAGAAAATATCTTACCGACAAGCCACTTAAAGCAGTATACCACTCAAACTTTGAGTCTGTAATAATATTCTATGGAAAAAGGGAGAACTTGAAAGAGATGTTCAAAATACAGAAAAGGGATATAAGAACAATATACAACATTAAGTTTAGAGAATCCTGCAGAGGGCTGTATAAGGAAAAAAGGATCATGACAGTATATGGCTTGTATCTGTTTGAATGTTTAATATCCCTTCACAAAAACAGAGAAAATTTCACCAGACATGAAAAATGTGATAATTACAATACAAAATCTTTGAATCTGAATTTTCCAGTGCATAGGTTGACAATACGTGAGAGGCATCTGTGATACTTTGCTATAAGAGCATTCAACAGGCTACCAAATGAAATTAAAATAATAAGTGGTTTCGAGCACTTTAAGGTAAAGGTTCGGTCCATATATATATATAGCACTGTTCTGCAAAAAAATTCCATAGACTGTATGGCTATATATATATATGATATAAATATATATATATATATATTTTTTTAGCTTGTGTGAGTTAGGAGTTCAGTTGTGTTATGGGTAGGCTTTGTTTCTGTAATCTTACGCCATAAATTCATTTATTGTCTCTGGAACCGACATTGCTTATAGATTAACATTGAATTTCCTATGTTTCTGACTGTCTTTTCTATACCTGTATGGATTGATAAACTTACCCATGTCACAGAAGAATTTATAGATAGTTAAATTTAATGAAACAAATTGCAGTAAATAATGAGTATAACCCATCAATTACCGACAAACTATTAAATAAAATCCAACAAAAACGATCCATTTCATTAGTTTACCCACAAATTAGAATTAAAGATTAGAACTATATTTGCTTACCGTATAAAGGACGAAAATCTGAATTGATGGCTAGAATTTAAAGAAAAATCGAAATCTCAATATTTCATATAAAACCATAAATTCTTTAGGTAAATCGATAAAAGAATAATAAAGATATCGTCAATAAGAATAAGAGATCGGGAGTATATAGGTTAACCTTCGGTACATGTCCATGTGTTTATATTGGCCAAACAGGCAGAGCTTTCGTAAATAGGATGAAAAAAATAACCCCCTAAATTGGGGGGTTATATACTGGATCCGCCCTTGCTATCATGTAGCACCCCTGATAATTGGTACATGCCAATGCTAAAGAAAATAAAAGATTTCCCATAAATAATTTTCAAGATCCATTTTTAGACAGTGCTCATTTTTTTATGTGGTACATATATGTTCCAATCCAACTCAATATATCGTATTCTATTTAGAACTGCATCACAGAAAAGTAGAGTATTTGCAGGTAAGATAAACCATTATTTACAACAATGTTTCTTTCTTAAATTTGTTTGTCCCATTTAAGAATTTGATCTACCTAAGTATTTTTTGGTGGGCAATACTGTCTAAAATTTTTTCCTAAATATTGATTGCAACCTGACAATTATCTGTCCCTGTTTCAAAAGCCTTTGGACTACCCCAACATAGACAGGACAGACTTAAATTAATTATATCAATGGAAACTTCAACTGAGTATGATAATACTATCACATGACTGAAACTAGATTCTTTATCAGGTTATTAAATTGATGAATATTTCTATAAAATTTTTACGCAATTTTTATTCGACTGATTTTGGGTATAATGGTTCATTTTAATGAATTCAACACCTTGTTTTAACATTCAAGGGTTGTACAGTTTACTGATTTAACTTTAATTTTGTTATTAGACACTAGAGGCCAAATAAGATTCGCTTTTATAAGTACTTACAACATAATTTCCAGAAGGATGTGGTACTCCACTCCAAACCCAAGAAGTCTGCTGATCCCCAATCATCCCTAACTTGATGCCATCCTTAGTATATAAATTACTAGCTTTATTCAAACCACTAACAAGTATATATTCCCCATGTGAAAAATAGCAGACTTTAAGTGCTTCAAATCCTAAATTCCTCTCTTTTCCAATTAGTTTACCACCTAATGTATAAAGAGCAAAGTTTTTATTCCAATCAGTTATACATAGTGTGTCCAAACCATCAGTTGATGGACTCCACGATAGGGACCATATTGATGCACCATTTGGTCTTTCAATTTTACACTTTTCTTCGCCCATCTGAAATGAAGCAGCAATATGAATGAAGAATTGAGCTGAAGTTAAAAGTTACCTTATTTCTTATTGATACCACTCCATTCATAAGCCCTAAGGCTAAATATTGTCCATCGTTTGTCCAAGAACATGCATTGATTCTTGAATAAATTTTATGTTTTTGAACTGCTTTCTGCTCACTGCTCCAAAATGCAAAATCACTGAGAGTGCAAGAAGCTAACTGATGTGAAAGTGGATTGAAAGCCAAACATTGTACTGAATCGTTGTGACTGTATTTTAATAAACCTTCAAGTTTCTTTGACCATATAATAACCGTTTTGTCAGCACTTCCTGAAGCAAACTTAGAGCCATCCTTAGCATAACTAAGACAATGTACTTTGTCCTTATGTCCTTTTAGTGTTTGAATTAAGTTTCCATCAGATGTATCGTACACCAGAACATGATCTCCACCAGCTACTATTAGTTGACTCCCATCGGGATTGAAACAAATATCGAAAATACTGAAAATTACATTTCTTTAAAAAATAATAAATCCAAAGATGATATAATTGAATAGGTAATATTTGAAGGTTCACCATTGTGTTCTTTTTTCACGATCATGTACTTTGTCAACCCATTTAGGGATGGACCTCATTGTGGATTATAATATATTAGGGATGGTATTAATATCTTAAATGGAAAACCCCCATATCAAAACTCAAAACAAGCATCTTCCTTTTAGTTTAAGGTTAGCACATTTCAAATACAAACAAAACAAACAATCTAAACAACATCACAAATTTCAGTTCCATGTACAAATTTTTATTAACTTTAACTTCTTCAAAATTTCGAATATTGAATAATATTTATTACACAATTATATGACTATTTACGGAATTATATAATTTTCTGATAATTTATTAAATGGGAAATTACTGTTCATGTTTGATGAATTTTAAAATCATACTCATTATTCAGTGAATTCTCCAGTTCTATGGTTAGGTGTAGGTGTGTTTCAGAGGTTGACAAATTCGTTAAAAAATTTCGCTAATTGTTTGTTTTTTCATCAATTTTTAAGGATAATGATTCATAAATTTAGTTAATATTGCTGAAGTTGAAGTATTTAACCTGTTATCATGTCTCTAAGTTCAAGTGTAGCAAATTTATCAGCAGATACTCCCGTAAGTACATATAAGTTTTATCTCAGCTGAGATAACATTCGTTGAAAAATTATGCTGTCTTAATGCATGTCGAAAAAATTGTGTTTTTGTATGGCAGAAGGTGAATAATAATTTCTTATTTACTTGTTATTTGCTTCATCTCTGAAAATACAGACCTACGATGGCTCAACAAATATGTGTCTGGAGTTAGCCTTAGAAGGGGAGCGCCTTTGTAAAGCTGGAGATTGTCGTGCTGGAGTAGCTTTCTTTCAAGCAGCCATTCAAGCTGGCACTGATGATCTGAGAACTTTAAGTGCCATTTACAGTCAACTCGGAAATGCATATTTCTACCTAGGTGACTATGGGAAGGCGATGCAGTACCATAAACATGATTTAACTCTTGCAAGGTAAAAAAAAATAGTATTCACGCCACTTTTTCAATTTTTAATGCCTTTTCTACTTCTTGTAATAGTGGCATATTTGTGTATGTATGTCTCTAGGGCACAAAGAGGCTCAACTCCCTTTGTAGAACAAGAATCTTTTTTGTAGAATAGAAGAATATAAGCAGAAAGAAGAAACTGACAAAGAAACACTCTGGTAGAATCCTACAGGATTAGAACACTATAAAGATTAGGTTTAGCAAAAATAACTAATGCAAAAGATTCTGAGAGCAGGAGGAACAACTTCTGAACAATTTGTAGTAAAACACTATCCTATTGGAAACCAATGAGAAAATACTTGAGCAATGAAATCATAATAATGCTATTCTGACTCATTACATATAGTTACTTTAGAATAATATAACCAACAGACTTGATATTTATACAATAATTTTTAAGCATAAATGGATAATGAAGATTGCGAATCTGTAAAATTCTACGATTAGAAATTTTATTTACCCAAATATACAATAGAATCAGCAAAGTCTAAATATGTTAAATCTAATCAAGTCGTGCTTTTAGTGTGTATACAAAAGTTCAAGAGAATAATAATACTCAAAAAAATAGTTCACTTATACCTGTAAAAGTTTAGCTTAAAACATCTGTATGCTTAATTAAGAGAGATTATTGTAAGTTCAGGGGAAATCCGCATGATTTTTTATGGCATTCTTATTGCTGTTACCAAATTCTATCATTTGCAACTTTAGAAGTTAAATAGAAATTAATTAATTTTTTGGTAGTGAAGATTTCTTGTTAACACCAAATCTACTGATATAAAGGATAGAGCAGTGAAGACAGACGTCCTTCAAAAATTCATAAAATTTATAGCTACAACTATCCAATAGAACATCACATAGAGAAGAAAGCATACTCCTGAAATTTGCAGATGACACTGATCAGCCATGGTAGGACTATAAAGAAATGTATGGAAAGGCTGCAAAAATTAACAGACAGCACTGTAGCATGGATGAGACGCTAGCGAACACAATCAAACCTAATGAAGTCCAAGTTCATCATATTCCACCACACCATAGGGAACAACTCTTCAAGTATCAAAATTGACAATGAAGCAATCAGATCAACCACTAAGTGCAAATATCAGGGAATACTGATAGATAACAAACTGACTTCCAAGCATCACATAAGAACCCAGGAAAAAGCAGCCATCACACAAGCCGGACACTTTCAGATCCCTCACATTCAGAAATCTAGGCATCAACACCAAAACATCCACTATTATTTACAAAATGATCTGCAGACCACTGCTAGAGTATGGCCACATAATATTCTCAAATGCAACAAAAATTGCACTAAACAATCTAGAAAAAGAGGAAAGAACTTGCCTTGGAAAAATAATAAAGTTGAGACACCAGAATAATCCTCTGCACAATCCTTCCTACATCATGCTATTTGACACAACGGAAGTGGAGCCAATACTAACCAGACTGCATAGGCTAAGCATGAAATTCATTGGGAACCAAAACAATAGGAACATCATGGAACCGCTAATACATCATTACAATAGAGAAATAGAATAGAATAGTCTTTATTTTAAATAGAGAAGATACATAACTCGAAATGGAACATGCTATACGACACAACAGAAGTGGAGCCAGTGCTAACCAGACTGCATACGCTAAGTATCAAATTCATTGGGACTCTCACTATTTGAACATTTAATGTCCATAAAAATAACATCTATGTAGCAACTACTACATTTTATATATTACAAATTAGAATGTATATTACTGGCTGGAAGACTTCAGTCGTTAGCCATTTGATTTGAGAAATTAATAGTTTTCTTCTCTCTCTGTCTCTCTCATAAGTTTGAGAAATGTGATTGTGTTCAGAAATGCAGAAAGTGCAAGAATATTGATAAAACACCATAATCAATAAGTGAAGTTCGACTGAATAGAGAAATTGATGTGTGTGCCCCTGTTGAAGCCAGCGAACTTTGTTCGAGCCGCCACATTGAGGATCAAATTGATATGTTTTTGTATTTAAATTGAATTTCTTGTACAGAAGCGCTAAAAATGTTAAATATGGTGAATAAGTGGTACATTCCATTCAGAAGCGGTCGAGATGTGGTGAAAATTTGCCTTGTTCTGTCCGACCATTAACATCTCCAACTGAACTCAACATTGCTAAAAAAAGGGTAATGATGATTGAAAATTGTCATTTAAGTTTGACAGATATAACAGCTGAAATTCCTGTGTCTCCCGAATCAATTTGTATCATTTTAAACGATTTCTGGACAAAAACTCAACAAGTCTTACCACATATACACCGGCCAACCTTTCCCCTTTCCACAATTCAAATTACCACTTCAAGGCACCCGTTTTCAGTCGATATAAAATATAAGGGATAATTTGGGAAGACTACTGAAGTTGCCCGAAAATGCATTTAGAAAATGTTTTTGTGATTGAATTATTTATTGGCATGAGTGAAATATTTTGGAGGGGGCCTACTTTGAAAAAAATACAATAAATTTGGAAGTATAAAAATATTTTGTTTCATGGACCGATTCTGGTTACTTTGACTCTTTAGTACATTAGAAAGCAAAATTAAATTTTCAATTGGTTATAATAATATTGTTAATTCATATATAAACAGTTAAGTAACCATATAAATAATACAGGATGATTGGAAATTCGACGTAATCCTTCAAAGGGGTTATTAAAGGTCATTTGCAACAAATTAAGTGCAGTTGACCAGGGGTCAAAAATGGATGGTTACTGAGCTATGACAGTTTTTCAACTTTTTACTTTGAACATTCAGTGTACAAATGTTATCAACTTTTTCATGTGATTGAAAAAAAAATTATATAAAAATAGTAGTTTACGAAATATAACAATAAGCATAATAAGACTACATAAGTTAAATAAATATTAGGAAATCCACAGAAGCAACAAATTTTGCTTCTACATATCAACTTTAAGGATTCAGTATTTGGGTTTTTGAAAAACGTATAAACCAGCTTTCCTGATTTTCTTGCGCATTATTCCGTAGAGGTGGAATAGATTTAAGTATAGAAGATTTAGATAAAAAAAATAGTGCAAATTGGAATATTTGGGAAATAATAAACTAGTGTGTATAATTTGATGTATTTTAATTTCATTCCATCTATTTCTAGTTCACAACAATTTAATTGATAAATAAAGAAGTATTGCAGACATAATAGCAATGGTTATACAAATATTACATTGCAGACATCGGTTTGAATTTATTTCATTCCAGATATTTCCTAAATTCCTGATACATAATAAGAGTGGATCTTTTGTTACAGGAACAGGCGATTTCCATAAAGATTGAATCATTATTTCGACTAATTTTCATTAGTCTAATTCATGACATGAAACAATTTGAAGCTTTAACAAAATAAGTGTCATATGAATGACTAATCTCTTTCAAATAATCACAGAAGTAAAATAAAAGTGTGCTGGGAGGAGTGGGACAAACACAAAGTAAGGTCATCTAGATGAATTTATATTGAGAGATTTAATCATCTGAGGACCTTTGTTTTGGATATACAGGTGATTTTCGGATATTTAGTGAAATTTTAAAATCTTGAACCAATGAACTGACAGTTCAATGTTTGCAGTTATATCACCATTTTTGACCCCTTTTATTTAACATTTTGAAATAAGATTTTGATTTACATGACAATTGTGTATTAAAACTCTTTTAATACTCACCGGATGAAGTAATGGTATGACGAAACAATTGTCGTGTAAATCAATAAAATAGTGTTTTTCTTATATTGAAGCTGAATTTCCGTCAAGTAAAGACCGAGACAATAAAAAAATTTGAAATAAGAAAATCAGGATCGGAGTAGGATAATTTGGACCATTTCCAATCTTTGTTAATATAATTCAGTTTGTATAATCGACATTGAAACTTCCTCTATCTTCACGAGCATAGAAAAAATCCAAAAAAAAATGCTATAAAAGAATTACTTTTCAACTTGGTAGATTAATATTCAACCCTATATGACAATAATGTACCAATTCTTATATCCTATAGCTATTCAGACAGAAAATTTAATGATAAAAAATTTATATTACTTGCCTTTAACCTTCTAGATATCATTATTTTTATTCAGGTTTGTTCATTAATGAGAAAATACAATTTTTGACAAATTATTGATTTTTATCAGTTTGTGAAATTTTTTTGACATTTCAATACTCTCTAAACAGAGGACAAGTTATTATCAATTATCAATAAGGAGTAATACCAACATTCTTTCAAATTGAGCAGAATTGGCATGTCATTGTCCTTCAGGGTGAAATATTAATCTAGGTATTTAAAACAATGGAGTGAAAATTTTGTTTTTCCACAACAAAATTTATTATTCATCCTGTATAATAGTGCCAAGCAATTCTATTGGATTTTTTGTAGAGGATATGTATATTGTTATTTAAATATTTTAATATTAGCCTTCTACATATTTAATAGCTTTAAATAAATTAAAATAATGTCATATAAGTACCACTTATATCAAATATGCCATGTATATTTTAGAAATAAAAAAAATTTATATTATACTGCCAGAAAGACGCAAGTCGTTAGTCATCTGCAAGAGCAATAAATATCTTTTTTCCCTCTTTATCCTACTCTAGTCCTGAATTTTAATTTTAAGATGTGTTAAATGAAATCGGTGAAATTTGTCAATTGTTTCAAGATTTATTGAACTTTGAAATGTAACTAAATGTCCTAAAATCACCCTATATATACAAACCTAGGCCCTAAGGTGATTAAAATCTCCAGAAGATATAAGTCCACTTAGACATGACCTCAGTTTACAGTTTACGATGTCGCATTTCTCCAGGGATACCTTGTATATATATATATATATATATATATATATATATACAAGAATCCTAAGAATCGATAAATAAAAGTCCTAAACTTTTGTATAAAATAATCTTAAAACAAACAAAACGAATCCGTATTTAATAAAAAAGCATTTTTTGAATGAAGCATGAACTTTTATTATTATTTTCGACACATCATGTTGCTTACTTACAAAACAGAGTTTTTCTGAAATACTGGCTATTTATAAGGTTTAAATTTGATATTGACGGACACACACTGCTAGGATACAGTCTGTTAATGAATTTAATGCTTTCTCATAAACTATATTTTTTTGTTTTGTTTGGTGGTGCGTAAATAATCAAAGAATATTGATTATTTACGCATATATATATATATATATATATATATATATATATATATATATAAAAAATATATGCTTTTTTTCTCACCTTTTAAACCTTCCCTAGACCTCCACGATCATTTCAAGACCAAGATAAGATAAATCCGTTCAGCCGTTCTTGAGTTTTAGCCAGACTAACGAACATCAATTGATTTTATATATAGATAGATTATCAAGTATTTGAACAAAACGGGGAGAATTTTTGAAATTAATAATTAATAGATAATAAATATATATATATATATATATATATATATATATACATATATATACATATATATACATATATATATATATATATATATATATATATATATATATATATATATATATATATACATATATATATACATATATATATAAAAACATACATATATATCGCGGGGGTCTTACAGTTACTGCCGCTTCCCGCATCTCATACGCCATAGCACTCTATCAAGCCAGTCGTTTTCCCCCAAGTATCTCCTCATCATGACATCCTCTATCCCTTTTTCCATGATTGTGCTGGTCTTATTTGATGGTTGATAGTCGTTTGCTATTCGTGGTAATCTTTCCTGTCCCATTCGCATGACATGTCCGTACCAGATTAGTTGTCGTTGTTCTATTCTGTCTATTATTATGTCGTTTACCTTTGTTCAATGTTTGATTGTCTAATTTGGTATACATTCTGTCAAGAAAGTACCGGGAATTATCGATTTAAATCTGGCGGGGCAATGAGGCAGCTAAAAATTTTTTTTCCTAGGTTGGTACCACTGTCCTTAATTACTATGCCAAGCTTGAGCGGGATCTGTCAACTAGTGTGTTTGCAACAGCTGATTAAGTCAGTCGATGTCAGAGTGCGTGCCGATTTTTACTATGGGTGATTACGTTGAGCAAAGAATTTGTTTAAAGTTTTGTGTTGCAAATGAATTTTCGTGTGCCGATGCATTGAAAATGTTGCAAAAGGCCTTTGGTGATAATGCTCCATCGAAAACTCGTGCATATCAGTGGTACAGAGCCTTCAAGGACGGTCGTGAAGTGGTCGCCCATCGACGGCTTCGATCGAAGATAACGTCGATAAAATTAAGGAAAGGGTGCTGGAAAACCGTCGTACCAGCTTGAGAGAGATAGCCACATGATCTTAAGATATCCCACGAGTCCGCACGTACGATTTTGATTGATATTTTGGGCATGAGAAAGGTGGCCGCACGACTCGTACCGAAAGACCTGAATTTTCTTCAAAAACGTCATCGCGAACAGGTTGCTTCAGACATGCTGGATCGCTGTAATTCCGATTCTACATTCATGGAACGCATTATAACTGGTGATGAGACCTGGGTCTACGAGTACGATATGCAAACAAGCCAGCAATCATCGGAATGGGTGGCAAAAAATGAGCCGAAACCGAAAAAACCACGCCAAAGCCGCTCGAAAATGAAGGTGATGCTCATTGTTTTCTTCGATATCCGTGGCGTGGTGCACTACGAATTCGTTCCAGAGGGTCAGACGGTAAACAAGGAGTATTACCTAGGCGTTATGAAACGTTTGCGTGAGCGTATCCGTAAGAAGCGGCCAAATTTGTGGGCGAACAACTCATGGATTTTGTATGACGATAACGCGCCTTCTCACCGAGCTACGATTGTGACTGACTTTCTCGCCAAAAACTCAACAAACGTGCTTCAGCAACCACCGTATTCGCCGGATTTGGCTCCCTGCGACTTTTTCCTCTTCCCAAAACTAAAATTGCCCCTTCGTGGCACCCGTTTTGAGTCGATTGAAGCCATAAAACAAAATTCGGCGCGAGAGCTAAAGTCCATCCCGGAAAGCGCCTATAAAAAATGTTTCGATAATTGGAAGTGCCGTTGGCATAGATGTATTGGAGCAAATGAAGCCTATTTTGAAGGCGACCCAATAAATTTTGACGATTAAATGTAAAAATGTTGTTTTAATTGAAAATTCCCGGTACTTTCTTGACAGAGTAGTATGTTCTAGTCTTGAAATTCGGCATGATTGTCTTAAAAAGTCCATTTCGGCGGTTTCTAACTTTTGTTTTTCGTTAGTCTCCATGTTTCCGCTTCGTAAGTTGTTATCGGTTCCACTGTACAATTATATAGTCGCTTTTTTGTTTCTAATCTAATTTTTTTTAAATTTAAATGAGACTCCCTAGGTATTAGAATTTTTCTACGTTCTTTATTATTTGGTCTTGGATTTTCATGTCTACTTCCGGTGCTACGACGCAAAGATATTCAGTCTTATCCATATTCTCTTTTAATCCCCACTTTGCCATTTCCTTCACCAATTCCTCCATTATATTAGTAGAATCATCTCTATAATTTGCAATTATCAGCTGGTCGTCTGTAAAGAGCACCGTATAAAAATCTCTCCCATTTCTATTCCTTGTAGATATTTCTAATACAAAAAACATTGATATTCTTACAATAGTCTAACATCAAAATTCAAGCTTATCAGAGTCGAGTTTTTGAATAGACAGGAGTGTGACATTGAGTCGTATCAGACATTGTGTCCTCTTAAGTAAAATTTATTGGAATTAATCGATATTTTTCAATATATTGTTCTGTCACTTTTACATTAAAATAACGATGAATGGCATCATTATTTGATATATAAATGAAAAGGTAAAATGGCTAATTGACAGGTAAATAACAAAATAAAATTGTAACTTAATAATGTTTGATAATGAGACTATTCTTGAATTATTTATCTCTGAAGAATATTGCTTTTGATATTATCTTGATACTCCTGGATCTCCTGTAAGATCCTCAGAAGCTTTAGTGTACCTTGTTGCAAGTTAGATCAGTTGTGTTACATCGTTGTATGCCAAAGAAACTGTCAATTACATGCATCCTAGAGATTTATGAAGGGATATATGACAATTGACATAACTCAAGAAGAGATCTTAAATCTTGTTGCCATAGAGACAGTGCACAAATTGCCTTACTGTTTCTATTGTTAACTTTTTATGTTTCTAGGACAATGGGTGATAAACTTGGAGAAGCTAAATCGTCTGGCAATCTTGGAAATACTCTAAAGGTGATGGGTCGTTTCGATGAAGCTGTCATATGTTGCAAGCGTCATCTGGAACTATCTAGAGAACTAAATGATAAACTTAGTGAAGGAAGAGCTCTGTATAATCTGGGGAATGTTTACCATGCTAAGGGAAAACATATTGGTAGAGTTGGCCAGAAGGATCCAGGGGAATTTTCTGAAGATGTGAAGTCTTGTCTTCATCAAGCTGTTGAATATTATGAGTGAGTATATTTTTACATTAATTATAAAAAAGTTATTTATGTTCTTTGAGTTTCATAAGATTTTCAAAGTTTATTCAAATAATTTTATAAGGATATTCAATAAATGCCAAAGATTCAATGGTTCTTGACGAATCAATTGATAGCACTTAAAGTCAAAGAGGAGAAAAACTTTAGGAATATAGTTCAAGAATCAGGCATTTGAAATGAACCAATATCCCCAAAAATCATCCAAGAAAATATTTTAAAGTAAAGTAGAGACTCCATAATCTAGATCAAATAAAGATGGCGCCAATCCGGACTAATAAAAAAACCTGAATATTGCATCTTGCTTTTTTATACAGATACATTAGTAAAACGGTCAAAAAATTTCATTTTCAAAATCTCAAAAAAAAAAATAAGAATATACAATATAGGTTAAAATAACTATATATAAAATATAGATGAACCTTCTCATATACATGTGTATGTACATTATTAAAAATTTTACTTTTTTAAGTATATACAGGTAACGAAAATTATTTTCGGAATATGGGATTCGCTATGCATTTACAAGAGGAGCTATCAAGCCAGTCGCCCAGCACAAGAATAACTTCATTCTATGTTATAATGGTGACTAATATTCAACTGAATGGCTGTTTGAATCTTCCCCCACCCTTTCGCACTGCCTTGCATTCGGCTGCAAGCTTAACTCTGACTCTACATCGTCAGTAAGAAAATGTTAGATTGAGTGTCTTACAGGTTGAGAGGCTGTTTACGACATTTTTCAGCATGTGAAAAATTTATTTGTTGCAATAAATGCAACAAATGATTTCTCTTCTGAAAATAATTGTTTCAAGTTTTTTCCCATAACGACCTTGAAACTAAAATAAATTCTACGAACATAAAATAAATTCTAATGAAATAAAATAAATTCCACAGACATAAAATAAATTCTACAAATCATGAGAAAACCACTGACTTCGGAACAGAAGCTCACAAATTCAATGTATTAAGGGTTCAAATAATCCACCTTGTTGAGCTAAACAGTAGTCAAATCTATTACACAGAGAGAATCTCATATCTCTGAGTAGATTTGGCTCAATATTGCCACTAAGTTGAATAATTTTCAACCTAAATTCATCACATTTGAAGCTCTGCCAGTCAATGTCCATAGATAGTGCTTTCAAATATCCCCAAAGAAAAAAATCATTTGGGGATAAATCTGATGATCTGGGGGGCTCCAAAATTGTACCATTCGTAGATATTGCTCAATCAGGAAACGTGTTTTGGAGAAACTGTGTCTCTTCTCGTGAGATGACTTGGGCAACCATTTTGTTGAAATCAAATGTCCTCAAAATTGATAGGAAGTTGAGGAACTATCGGAATAATTCGAGTTTGTAAAAGCTCTAAATATTTAGCAGCATTTATGTTTCCATCAATAAAAAACGGGCCAATGATGAAATCTCCCAAAATGCCTGTCCAAACATTGAGTTTTTTAGGATACTGAGTTTTGATGGAAATACTCCGGGACCAATATCATACAAAGGATGGATTATGTTTCTTTTTCAAATAAAGTGATGTATCATCAGTGAAAAGTACATTTTTAAAGAAAGAACAATTTTCTTGATTGTTTCGGTCTTTACTTAACGGAAATTCATCGTATATAATTTAAAGTAAAACACTTTATTTCTGCTAATATTTGTTGTTAATCCATGAGCTGAAATTACCCAGAAATATATATCTTCCTTTCATCAAACATTTTCAAGGATAATAACAGAGCAAACACCAATCTTTAAGAAAAAATACTACAGTCAAACATTAACACCCTATATTTTAAAATAAGTATGCCTAAAAAAACAAATATACCGAGAGTACAACATTAATCAAGACCAATGTCTGAAAAAAAAGTTCAATGAACTAAATAAATGAATTAATTTTCAAATATAGATCTTACAACTACTTGGAAGCTTGTAAAAAGGTAGAAAGCAATAAAGGCAGAACATACTGGAGAAATATTAAGAAACTTTCAAACTCACAAACTAACTAATCCTTTTCAAATCCAAGGAAAAACTCTGAATACTGACAGAGATATCTCTGATGCTTTCGCTGAACGTTATAAGAAGCTGTTTGAGAAGTCGACCAACAAGGAGTATGATGCAGACCACAAAAAGAAGGCAGAGAACTGGCATGAAAAAGGAATCTCACAAATAAGACTGGAAGAAAATATTGCAACCATTACAGAGGAAGAGTATTATAGAGCACTACATTATGGACAGAACACCTCCTCTGGCTATAATAACATCCCCAGAAAATTACTGAGACTCGTTAATTCACCAGCATATAATAAAAATATATAATTTCTGTTTTATAAGCTTTTATTTCCCTAAAGAATGGAAGAAGGGAATAATCATCACTATTCTGAAAGCTAAAACAGACCACAGTAAGTTGGTAAATTACAGACCTATCACCCTGCTTCCTGTACTAGGTAAAAACTTTGAAAAAATTTTGGCAGAAAGGATCAACGCCAAACTAGGAAAATCTATCCCTAAATATCAATTTGGATTCAAAAGTAAAACCTCTACCGTTCACCCCCCTACTATACTAACCACAAATATACAGTGCAATAAGAAAATAGGAAATAAAATGGCAGCCCTGTTTATGGATATTCAAAATTTGTTTGACAGTGTCTGACATGCTGTTATGATTTATGAATTATTCCAACTGAAATGCCCCATTTACTTGCTCAAGATAATTGATCAATTTCTATCTAATAGTACCTGCCAAGTACGAGTGAAAAACCAACTCTCAAATCCATTCATACAGCTGCAAGGTTCACCACTCTCTCCAATATTATACAACATATATAGCTACAACTACCCAATAGAACATCACATAGAGAAGGAAGCATACTCCCTGCAATTTGCGGGTGATACACCATTGATCAGCCAGAAAACTATTCACACTTCAGATCACTCACATTCAGAAACCTAGGCATCAACACCAAAACATCCACTGTTATTTACAAAATGTTTTGCAGATTTGCTCGATCACTGCTGGACTATGGCCACATAATATTCGCAAATGCAACAAAAACTGCACTAAACAACCTAGAAAACGCAGAAATAACTTGCCCTAAAAAAATAACGCAGTTGAGACACCCAAACAATCCTCTACACAATCCTTCTAACATCATGCTATACGACACAACAGAAGTGGAGCCAATACTAACCAGACTGCATAGGCTAAGTATGAAATTCATTGGGAACCAGAACAACAGAACCGCTAATACATCATTACTACCAGCACTCCCACTACTTCAACATCTGATGTCCCTAAAATCACATCTGTGTATCACTACTACATTTTATATATTACAAATTAGAATGTATATTACTGGCTGGAAGACTTCGGTCGTTAGCTCTCTCTCTATTGTTTACACAACAATTGTTTCGTCAATTACATTTTGACTTCATCATGAGTTATTATACTCACCCGACGAAGTCAAAATGTAATTAACGAAATAATTCTTGTGTAAACAATAAATATTAGCAGGATTATAAATCATATATTTTCATTGTCTTTCCATCATCGTTTCACAAAATTCCATCCGCTTGATATGGTCCTGAGAAAAAATTTCTCCTGTAGTTTGTATTTTATAGCAACAATATTTATTCCTTTTCAAAATATTCTGAACAGTCCTGTCAGTCATATCAATTTGATCCCCAATTTGTCGGCTTGAAAAAGTTGTGATCCAGCGGCTTGACTTCTTGTGTTAACTGAACTTTAAAAGCCTTAAGGCCTAAGTCTTTATGCAAAATACGGTGTAATGTCGTTTATGGAATGCCTAATTCTAAAGATCAAAGAGGAAACAAACCTGTGTTTTCGTCAACACTACGGGCTACAGCAGCAATATTCTCAGTTGTTCTTGAGCGACACACATAGTTTCGATTCTTCATATTACTAGCTTGTCCCAACAGCTCAAATTTTTCCACCAGTTTAACTAAAGCTGGCCAAGAAGGTGCTTCACAACTACTAAAAAGTGTTTTACTTTTGCGAACTGTGATTACATTTTCAGCATTTTTGTAGTGTATCGTTTCATTTTTAGTAATGGCGTAGTTTTTACTTGTCAAATGTGTCAAGAGATGACAGCTTCAAAAGTGCTGCCCAGTTATTCAAAATGAAACCTTGTAGTGGAAAACTCTTTATATATTTGAATTTATTGCCTCCTTTCTGACAAAAAAATATTTGTATATGTTTGATGGTTGAGTATTGGTATGAAAAAAAATAAAATACTGATATGAAAATTTAAGGGCCTCAACCACCATTTTGGAAGCAAATCGATTAATGTACATGTAATGGGTGCACTAACTTTATAGTTTTCATTACTGAAACAATAACTACCTTAAGATTTTGTAATAAGGTTATAAAACTTTTAACATTTACTGGTGCAATAGAAAAAATATTTGTTTTAGTTGATGATAATGCTTGTTTGACCCTATGAAAATTGTACCAATACTATATCAATGATTTAAGAATGTCTCTGACGAACACAGAAATAACATTAAGATGACTCAGTAGTGTTACTACACAGCATTAAATTATAAACCCAGAATTGAAACAGTTTTTTCATTATGATTTTGTATGAATTTCTAAATTCATTTTTATTATTCATACATTTTAATAATCTTACAATATCCACTTCAGTTCTTCAGCATGATACTATAGAATTCCCCTAAAATTAGGTTTGTTTTCTTATCCAATATTAATGAGTAAGAGTGTCAAAAATTATTGAAATAAGGTATTAATTATATGGTGTTTTTGTTTGCCCATTTGACAGTTGGTATAAGTTTCCCGATTATGCTAAAATCAGTTATTTGTGTTAACATTATTTGATCAATAACAAATTGATAACAATAGGCATGTAATAAAGTTTATCTGAGGTATTTATGGCCGCATTAGAGTACTAATCCGGTTATATTGGCAATAACATGCATAGGAGAATTAACTTTTGCTTATGCTACAAATATAAACAGTTCAGATCCTTTCTTATCAATAACATCATTTATGATACATATAAGGCTGGATGAAGAACATCCAATCAGTTGTGCTTTGAAAGTAAAGTGACAAGATTATCCAGTAAAGACTCTTCTAGAAATAGTCTCTCAGCTTTGAATAATGGTAAATTCAGTTTATTTGAAACTAATTCTATCTAACAATTTATTTTGTAAACATTACTATAAAAACCAAGTTAAATAAATACTCCTATACAGGATGTTTTTGAAGGCAAATCATTTTATTAACAAGTTATGTTAACTATAAAGGTTGTTAAATAAAAAATTCACAAACCACCAAATTGAGGATTTTGTGAGATTTTTATTTATATCTGGATGTTTTTATTAGTCAAACACGAATGTCATAAAAATTACTCTCCCAGTTATAAATGTAAATGTGGTTACTTCTTTAACAAGAAAAGATTTCTTAATATATTCATGGTTCTAGAGTGATTTAATTTTTTTGATAACTACTATAAACTTTAGGTTATTATGCTATGCCAATATTTGCGGCAATATGAATAAAATTCAGCTTCTTAAACTATATGAGAAATTTAAAAAAAAATCTTTATGTAGAAGATATTGAATTTGAGTTTGATCAGTACTATAAAAGCAATTGAGTCAGGTCAGGAACAAATATTGATGTTAATGTTGAGGGAAAAGCACTTTATAATTTTGTTACTACTTATCTGTTTAAATCTAACATGCAATTTCAATATATTTAAAGGAAATTAGTTGACCACTGCACTTTACAGTGCCTACATTTTATATCTCTTGTATTCTTGTTATCATTCTTTATACCTGATCCTGCTTAAATACTTTTTAAATATTGTTTAGTTTTCAGTTGTTTAAAGATGAGGTAATACCTCGAAACTGCAGTCAGAAAAATGTAATATCCTTTGAATTTTATTGTGTTATGAGTAAAAATAGTTTGAGTGGTTTTGATAACCTATGTACTGTAATGTAACCGTGTACAGTAAATATTCTAGAATATTTAACTATACAGTCTTATAGAGTTTGTTTTTGTAGATCTGAATAAACTATCTTATTATTATTATTATATGTCTACTAGTTTATTATTCCCTTGTTTCATCTGGCAACACCTTCATTTTGAAGTGTCATCATTAGGCTCTCTTTTCAGTATCTTTCATTGAATGACAACCTTCAAGTTCTTGGGTTCAAATCCCATCTTAAGAAAAAAATGGTCATGGCTACTGTTTTCATCTTTAGGATAAAAAATTATTACTATTATACAATGGTATAAGATAACCTAACCACCACTAGCACATTATTAAAGTATCTTCCTAGCGAATTTTTAGGAAGACCTATGATCCTGATAATGATGTTGCTGATATATAGATGGTTTTTAGGGACAACTTAAAATTAATGCGTGAATTGGAGGACGTAGCTGCGCAAGGAAGAGCCTGTGGAAATTTAGGAAACACTTTCTATCTTCTGGGTGATTTTGCCCAAGCCATCTTGTACCATAAGGAGAGGCTATCGATAGCTAGACAATTTGGTGATAAAGCTGCAGAACGGAGAGCACACAGCAATCTTGGCAACTCTCATATTTTTATGGGACAATTTGAAGAGGCTGCTCATCATTATAAGTGAGTAAGACTTGCATTGTACAATTTATAATTGCATTTGACAATCTTAGTGATTCATGATTTCAGGTACAATTCTTTGCTTGATGTACCAGGAAATGATGAAGTCTTTTTAGGTTCAATTTCGATAATTTTTTATTTATAAAAAAAAGATTAGGATATTATTCCAAATAATTATATACTTAATAAAAGTAACTTTGGTAAGAATTAAGTCTTGAATGAATAATTTCAAGTCACGAACGATATTAAAATTATATTTCGGTTAATTTCCACCCCCGCAGAGCCCTATTACTAATAATTTTAAATTTATCTATTCTGGTAAGATTGTAATATTTTCAAACTCAATAAAAGATGTTACTACTCCACGTCCAGCTTTATTCGATAGATGATTCATATAATGATAATTAATTAGTCAGCGAAAATAAATATTTGATCATATCAGTGACACCAAAAGAAATAAAAAGTCATGTAAATGGTGACACACATTCACAGCGCATGTGGAATCAGGGCACACAGATTTTATAATTCCCACTACACTATGAAACAAAAAAAATAGATAATGTATTTTTTGTATTTACTGTAGCAAAAAATATTTGAAATTTGCCTATGTTTGATGCACAACAACCTACTAATAATTAGATCTATTTCTTTTTCTTACAAGATTTTTCATCTGCTGGCCACTTTGTTATCTTTTGCACTGAACGAGTATCTGATCTAATGCGTTAACAATTACTCTTTTTTCAGACGAACTTTAGCATTGGCGCAAGAATTGGGAGATAACGCCGTAGAAGCACAAGCCTGTTACAGCTTAGGAAATACTTACACCCTACTCAGGGATTACGAAACTGCCATCGAATATCACTTAAGACATTTATTGATTGCACAAAAATTGTATGATCTTGTTGGTGAAGCAAGAGCTTGTTGGTCTCTTGGAAATGCGAATGCTTCTTTAGGAAACCACGAAAAAGCTCTTCATTTTGCATCTAAACATCTGGAAATAAGTAAGGAGGTAAGATTATTAGATTTTTAACATGAGTAATGCTAGAATTGATTTATACAGCAGATTTAAAAATTGTTGAACAATACAAACTGTGAAAACTACAGAATTTCAATGTACGAGGGGCGTTCAATGTATTCTCGGTATCGGTGGGGATTTGCTAATAATGTGTATAAATATAAAATTTCACTAATTTACTATCATTAGTTTTCTAGATATCCTCAGTAAAAGACGACCAGAATGACTGACGCCACAATGATGAAGAAATCCGAGCAAAGCACCGTTATAAAGTTCTTCACTAAGCAGGCAAAAAGTCAAAAAATTATTCATGAAGATATGGTTGCTGTTTACCAAGAATGTGTCCCGCCGTTATCCACTGTTCAAAAGTGGTCAAGTGTATTCAAAAGAGGCAGAGAAAGCATTGAAGACGATCCTCGCTCGGGCAGGCCCGTTAGCGGCACCACTGAAGAAAATGTGAAAAAAGTGAAATTGCTGGTACTTGAAGATGCTAGAATAAAAATAAAATATGTTGGGAGAGATGACAAACCTATCCGTGGGTACCATACATGCTATTCTTCATGACCATCTTAACCTCTCAAAGGTCAGAGCAAGATGGGTACCGAGAATGTTCATCGCATCTTAGAAGTAAGTGCTTTAAGGAGTATTTAGAGCTCTGTGGAGAAGACCCATGGGCTATTTTCAACCAACTGGTTACTTGGGAGGAGACGTTGGTTCATCACTATGACCCTGAGAGTAAACAAGAGTCTATGCAGTGGTTTGAAAAGGGTGCAAAAAGTTTAAAGTCACCCCATCCGCTGGAAAATATTGTTATGGTCTTTTGAGATTCTTTAGGTATTTTATATTGATTAAATACACTAAAAAGGGTGAAAACATCATAGCAGCATCATACACTACCACTTTAAATTAAAGGAAAACTCACAGCGGGATTGGCTCCCAGTGACTACTACTTATTCCTAAATGTAAAAAATATCTTCTTGAAAAGCGATTTTCCGACGATGAATAACTGAAGATAGCAATTAATACCTATATTGAGGAGTAGCCGGAAGAATATTTTTTATAAGGTTTAGAGAAGCTTATTTCTCAATCTAACAAATGTATTGAAGTTCTAGGGGACTACATTGAAAAATAGAATTTCTGCAAAATTTTCTGAGTTTTCTTTCATGCCTATACCGAGAATAGATTGAACGCCTCTCGTAGATGTTTGTTCTGCATTCTCAAATGATGCAAAACTGCTTGGAGAAGTAATTTTGCATTTTCAACTCCTTTTTCTCACCATAAAAATAATTGTTCAACACATATCATCAAATCGAGCTCTCAATTTTACGTGTTAAAAATTCCAAATAAAAAAAAAACAAAATTTTCACTCACTTGAGTTATCAAATTCACCAATATCATTTAGCAACCAAGGTAAATGAAGTTTTGGTAGCCCAAATGGTTGTTCAGAAATTTTTATATTTGTGTCATGGTTTCAAGATGACTGTAGAAATACCTGAGTTGAAGTTGGAGGATGCGTTTGGTACTTTTATTTTTAAAATTTCCAATCTCTTGTATGCCTATGAAATTTAATCTTGTGTTGATGTTTGTGGTGTAGAGTCTTGATTGATTTGAAGGGTTGGGATTGGTTGATCATGATCAGGAGACCTTCAGTAGCCAGTTTGTTATTTTCAGAAGTTTCATTTCTTGAATTTTCTGAGTGTTAAAAAATAGATCAGCTTTTCTAGTTAGTTGAAACTATTGTTCTCATATCGCAATCTGCAGATTATGCAGCAACTTTTTTCCCATCACGTTAACCCAGATGGGAAATTCAGTTCCCTATATGTCATCCCTGGAATTTGTTACCTGTTCATATGGAGGTTTATTTTGCTTAGACTTTGTGAAAGTATTCAATTTCTGCTGTAAAAGATTAGAAATTGTAAAAATAAATGTATCAAGTGCATCCACCAACTCAAATCAGAACATTCCCACAGTCATTTTGAAACCATGACATTTGAATATACCATTTTTAAGAGCAATCATTCAAAATTATTTTTTCTAGGTTTTGAGATAATTTGTGAACCATATGTCATTAAATGCTTTTTTAATAGAAAAAAGCAGGTTTATTTTTTCCCATTGATGGGTCTGTGAAATGAATGAAAATGTTGTCAAGTATTAAATATCTATTTTTTCAGCTTGATGATCCTGTGGGCGAAGCGACAGCCAAACTGAATATAGCTGACCTTAAGAAAATATTGAATATTCCAGAGGCAGCACAAGAGCCGGCTAGCAGCTCTTGTCCAACAACTTCTAGTTCTTCCAGCAGTTCACTGAAAGATGCCCAGAATAACAATTCTACACAGAGGGTGAAACAACTAAGGGTGAGACGTGATAGCATGGAACAGCTTAGCCTTATCAAGGTAGCATGCTTTTTATTCTTCTGTTTTCATAAGGAAAACCTAATTTTGAACCTCTCATTTATTCTTTTTAGTCATAAGCCCTCAGCCTTTTTTTAGCTTTTGGTTGAGAATGCATCTAAAATTACAGTACAAACATTAATCATCTAATTTCTTTGAGCTTCTATGATTTTATTATTATGATGTTTCCAAACAAAAGTTGTTTTTTCCTATAAACCGTTTATCATAAATTTAAGAAAGAATATCCTAAGTATGCAAGATGTTTATTGAATATATTTGAACTATTCTAAAAGTATTTTTTCCTTTAATGATTTTGAAAGGCCATTTTAATTTAGAGATAAATGATGAAAAAAAATCGATTATATTTCTTCACTAAGAATATTTAAGAACTTTTCTCCTTTGAGAAGTATCAAATGGAATGGCCATTAAAGGTCTTAATTTAAAACATTGAGAGAAAATCTTTTTTGTAATATGTTCTTTGTACAGCATAAAGGTTTTCTAAGATTAAGGTCGGTCTTTTTTAAAAGGAGGTAGAACTTTTCAAAATAAACCATAAAAAAATGGGGGAAAATGGGAAGTAAAAACCTTTTACTCCCTTGTTCAGAAGTTCTCGTTACCCCGTTTTAAGTCTAACTCTTTTTGTTTGAAAGTTAGAGTGTTTATAGATGGACCAGATGCTGAACAATATCACTTTTGAGCTTGGATTCTTCATCAATGAGTCCAATCTGGTAGTTTGAGACCATTTCCTACTCAAAATTCGAAAATTACAGACATTTGGCAAAATGGTAGCACACTGTTCCCTAGAACAAAAAGAAGAAAAAGGCTGCCGAAAGTTTTTGTATTTTACTGGATGTTTGTGGTGACCATTCTCTAGCTGAATGAACGTGTTAGAAGTGGTTTGCCCAGTTTAAAAGTAGCAATTTTGATTTGGAAGATGAGCAAGAGGAACTCGCAAAAACACTTGGAGTCACTCAACCAGCCATTTGCCATCGTTTAAAAGCAATGGGAATGATCTGAAAGGTAGGAAATTGAATGCCGTATAAACTGAAGCCAAGAGATGTGGAACGCCAATTTTTCACGTATGAACAACTGCTCCAAAAAAGGAAGAGGTTCTCACTTGAGAGTGAATCAACTGATCTGAACTCAAATAAGTATGAGTATGATGTAGCTTGAATAAGTGCTGTGTTGACGAAATACTTCACAAAATTTAAAAAACAATTGTAAATCATATACAGGCTGTCCCAGAAATCAACGTCAAGGCGGAACTGGGTGACAAAGCAAGTCGTACTGGTTATCAGAAAAATATAAAGAAAAATCTATGTGGCGTGCTGTCAAAATGATAGGAATTTAAAAAAAATTCTAAAAATCCTACACCCTGTGACGATCTTTTTAGTCCTGTTGCCACAAATCTTCACTTTTTCCAAATATTTTTTTTGTTATGTAACCCTGAATAATGCTTCTCTAAACTGTTATCAAAATTTCAAAACCAGCTGCTCCAGCTTGGATGAAAAGGAGACATTTTTTCCAAAAAAATTTTGCCCGAATTCATGAAAATAGTTTCACCGGATAGTTAAATATTTGGTGATTCTGTGAAGTGACACAAACAACTGAAAATCTCCCGCAAATCGGGAGTTTTTTCCGAAGTCAATTTCATTTCATATATTGAGAAGAAATTAAAATCCGGAAAATATATCAAAAAAATATAATTAGACCAGATGAAATACAAGAGATAAACGCTAAGGGAGTTGAAGTAAACATGAGTTCAACACCAGGTTTCAATATCAGAAATCTGATAAGTAATCAGCACACTATACAAATGAAAGACACTATACAAGCAAGGCAGGTTTCTGGACGAGGAGCGAAGAAGTTGTCCGCTACACACTCCCCCCCCAGTGAGCGTCGATAAGGTCACGAAATAGGGCGTTGGGAGCAGGCAAGGAGACAGTACGCCGCTGGTCTGGTCGCGGTGCCATCTCCAGCGGTGATCTGTGGAACAAAAGGAAAAGGCCATCTCGGAATGCTGGGTAGGGGGCAATTAGGGCCACCTAATGAATGGTTTGGTACGCTCTTAAAACAAACCTCCCCAATCACGTCGTGGGATGTTGCTAGGGAGCTTCCACCTCTTAGTTCGGGAGACCGCGTTTCGTTTCCGAGCATGCGCATCTGAAACTCGTCAGACAGGCGTGATGCGCAGACTCTGCCTGTGACTCCGGTGACCCTGCGTCCGCTTGGAACGCTGATCGTCAAACCTTGCTCTATCTGAACCTGGCGGGGACGGTTAGTCACGAATCTTTTGACTGGTCGGGTCCTCTATTGGTACGTCGGTCAAGCTGCGACAGAGCAAGGAAGGTTTCTGGACAAGGAGCGAAGAAGTTGTTCGCTACAAAATATTTGGTGATCCTGTAAAGTGAAAAAAACCCGAAGTCGATTCCATTTCATATATTGAGAGGGAATTTAAATCCGGAAAAAACATAAAAAAAACTGTTATCATAATTAGACCAGATGACATATGAAAGAGATAAACGCTAAGGGAGTTGAAGTAAACATAAGTTCAACACCAGGTTTCAATATCAGAGATCTGATAAGCAATCAGCAAACTATACAGGATGCCCAAATGAAAGACACTATACAAGAAATAGTCTCAACTTCAAACAATAACTACTGTATCATCTACTAGCGATGAAGAATTTTTAGGATTCCCTGCAAATGAGCACGCAAATAATTCAGGGCAGGCAGTAAGGACCAAAAGTACAAAAAAGAGAAAACTTAGTTTGAATAACTCTGTTCCAATAACAATAAACAACAGATATAACGTGTTGGGAAAAACAAATGAAAGAAAGACAGATGCAATTGCTGAAAACATGGATAATACCAATAAAATACCCAAACCTCCACCTATATTCGTGTATGGTGTGATTAATTATGGAGAAATGGAGAAGAAACTGGGAAGTATAGCAGAAGATGGAAAATACATTACAAAATGCCTAGCAGACAATACAATAAAAATCAATTGTGATTTGCCAGAAACTTATACAAAACTTATAAGATATATAAAAGATAACAATGTGATACATCATACATATCAGCCCAAAGAAGACCGTGCATACAGAGTTGTGATCAAGCATCTTCATCACACTATCGATGCTGAAGGGGTAACACGAGAATTGGCCAAAAAAGGACATCAAGTTAGGAATATCCTTAATTGTAGAGAGAGGGTTTCAAAGGAACCCCTAAATATGTTTTTCGTTGACTTAGAACCAGCCAGCAACAATAAAGATATCTATAAGGTCCAATATCTACAGAATAGATCAATACAAATAGAATCCTCTAGAAAAATCACAGGAATTACACAATGTACATGATGTCAGCAATATGGACATTCCAAAACACATTGTAATAGACCATATGTTTATAATGTTTGATTGTATCGGTCTCTACTTGTCGGAAATACATCTCGATGATTAAAGTAAAACAACTTAATTTCCGCTAATTTATTTAATTTCACAACAAATGCAGAGAGTCTCACAACACTACAACCTGCAAAATAAATAGAGACACCCCAGCTAAATGTGCATTAGGCAAAGGAGCCCCCCCCACCCAACTATAGAGGATGCGAATTCTATTATAGCCTCATGAAGAAAAATAATGCAAATAATAGACTGGCTATAGGAAACAATAAACATACACAAATGACATGAATATCATTATGAACAGATTTTTAGAAGAATTTAAAACCATGTTTCAACAATTGATTCAACAAAATAGCATGATACTAAACATGCTCAGTACTGTCATTAGCAAAATTCACTAAATTCCTAAAAGTAGCTCAGTGGAACGCCAATGGCCTTCTATAGCACAAAAATGAAATCGAATATTTCCTACATCAGAACTCCATAGATATTCTCCTTATAAGTGAAACACATTTTACCCAAAAATATTACTACTTTATACTATAATATGGCAAATTACACCACTTATTGTACAAATCACCCCGGACAATACTGCACATGCTGGTACTGCAATAATAATCAAGAACACCATCCACCACACAGAACTGCCAAAATACGAATATGATCATTTACAAGCCACTATTATAAAAGTTCAAACACTCCCATATGATCCGATTGTCGAATTCTCAGTAGACATTAAGAAAGAAATTTGTGAGCAGACCACACCACCTCCAAATCCTCTAGCCCCTTGTTCTGTAAGATCTGAACCAAGAACAAAACAAAAGAAAATACCCAATCTAAATTTTTTTCAATAATTTTGTACACGTTTTCAAGAAAAAAACTATGTATAAAAAAATGTATTTCAAACTGGCAAAAAGGCGCAAGTCATTAGCCATTTGCTATAGCGATAAATATATTTTCTTTTCTCTCTGCTACAACTATAAGCCCATTTTTATTATTAATGATACTGATACACAGATCTTCTGTGAAGATCCCTCAGAAGCTTATTCGGCTTGTGCGAGTTAGGAGTTCAGTTGTGTTCTGGGTAAGCTTTGTTACTGCGATCTTGCGCCTCTTTAGGTCACAGCACTGTTAATTTTTGACCCAGCAGTGAAATGATGGCAGACATCCGTCCAACTAGAAATTTTTTTTTCCACCTGAACAGGATTTGAACCCGGGCCTTCCGGTCACGAGCCCAATGCTCTACCACTGAGCTATCCACACTCATTTAAATTATAAAATCTCAGAATTGCTGGATGTGTATCATCTGTGAATTTATATTATTGTGAAACTCTGAACTGAATCATATTGATTGATTCTACTACCTATAAAAATGACTTAGAATTTACGAATAAGAATTTAATAAATGAATTTTGTACCCAAAAATTGATTTTCTATAATTTTCAATGTTTTATTGCTTTTATTTTTTGATAATGGTATAGATCAAATTGCCTTACAATCTTTAGGACTTTATTTGAACAATCGCCTCCCTTTTTTAAAAGATTCCAAGAAAATCTGACAAACAAATAAAAAACGATTGATAAATGAACTGGATTTCACAAAATGTGCAGCAATCAAGGACTGTGTGCTGATCTCGCTAGATCCATAATAATAGTCCAAACTTTATTGGTTCAATATTGAGGTTTTCCTTGCAAATTTCCATGATTGCATCAATATTTATTTCAGCAAGTATTTAAAAATATTTTCATTTTTGATTTCTGCATGGTCAATGTGTTTTAAATAGATTGATTTGTTTGAAAGCTAATACCTACAAATCCAAAGTTATAATAAATGAATGAGTAATTATGTTATGTGTTCTGATCGTCAATAAGTTCTTGCATTCTTTTGCTGAAAATTAACCATAACTAATGTTGAATTGTAAAAGAATTATGTGATATACATAAATTTTTTTTGCTTTTAGTGTCTCACTATTGAAGATTGTAATAAATATTAAAGCATGTGATTCATTAGGAACAATTTTTTGAAAAAAATTTAAAAAATGGCATAATGATGAACTGCAAATTGGCACAGATGGTATTGTTGTTAATCAACCAATAAATATGAATGCAAATGGTTAATGTTTGTCATTAGTCTAGGAACAAGTTGGTAGTACCGATTTTGTGAGTAAGAGGAAAAAACTGATTCCAACAGACAAATTTTTGCCACCCCTATTGAGAAATTAATAATTTTAAAGATAAATTAGATTCTACGACGGTGAGTCAAATATAAACCGGATTTTTTTTTACCGGTCGCTGCGTGATACGGGTGGTGCTATGCTATGTGGGAAGGGATCGTGTAGGGGTGGAGAGGACAACGCATTACCGTTGATTTGGCGTCAGTAGTATCATATCTGAGAAAGAGGTACCTATGTCTGTTGATCAACGCATTATTATAAAATTGTTATCGTGAAAAGGTGTAAAACCTTCCGAAATTTTGCTTCTAATTTTTCGCTAAGAAATCGCTTTCAAGAAAAAAATTTGTAGTGGCCGTGCAGTAGTAGGAAATGGGAGTCATACCTGCCGACACGAATATTCGTATGATCCGTGAACTGATTGAAGCTGACTGGCGACTTACAGTACACGAAATGGTTGCAGAAGTAGAAATCTCTTATTAGAGTACTGAATCAATCATTTCTAATGAGTTTTGTTCTAGAAAAATCGGCAAGAACTACAAAGCGCATTGTTTTGCTGTATGTGAAAGGCTCCTAACGCAATATCGAGAAGAGGGTGATGATTTCTTAAATAACATTGTCACCTGTGATAAGACGTGTGTGCATCATTACACTACAGAATTTAAACAAACAAGCATGGAGTGGAGACAACTTGAAGAAGCTCTACCTCGAAAACAAAAACCCATCTGTCTGCGGGAAAAGTTCATGCAGCTGTTTTTTAGGATAGCAAGGGTATAGTGCATGTGTATTATTGCAGGTTCCTTACTGAGATGAAGCTGGCTTATCGATTTCCTTCACACACAACGTAAGATCAATGCTACTACATATTATTACAAGCTCCTTGATGAGATGACCAAGGAGTTGAATTATTCGTGAGCAGTTGGCTAAAAACTTGACCGATTACATTCCTTGATAATGGTATCAAAAAACTTCCTATTCATTGGAAAAAATATATTGATAGAAACGGAGATTATGTAGAAGAATAAAATATATAAATTTTTTATAATAATATCTTTTTTTTTTACCAAAGTCAGGTATATATTTGATTCACCCTCGTATTATAAATTAATCTGAAAAATATCTGAAAAAATATATCTATATTTTTAAACATTTTTAAGCAAATGATTTATATCGGGTAATAAAACAATAAACAATATTAACATAATATATTTGTCGACAGTTGACTCCTGACGGAAAGGATAAAAATGGCATAGTCAGTAAGGTACAGAAGGCGGTAGCGCCAGCGAAGCACGAAGATGACGATTCCTTCTTCGATCTACTGTCGAAATTTCAATCGAAGAGGATGGATGACCAACGATGCACCCTCACCGTGGACAACAAGGAGAACACCAACAAGGTTGCAAATGCGAATCGAAGTCAACAGACCAGCAGGAATGATGGCCCTGACGACTTAATTGACATGATAGCTGGGATGCAGAGTAAGAGAATGGACGAGCAGAGAGTAGAATTGCCACATTTGCCAGGTAACTTGATCTTGTTATTTTGGTGAACCAATTTGTGTACATCATTTTCAATATGGAGAGTGGTATTGTTGTATTCAATCAATTTAAAAAATGTTCAAAGTTGAGTTGTGTTTTATATATATTATTTACAATCCAGGTTCATATTATAAATACTAATTTCAGATACAGTAGAATCCTTCTAATCCGGCACTATTAAAAACCGGAGGGTGCCAGATTATTGGATTGTTCTGATTATTGTATTATATAAAAAAATTCATAGTAAGTAAAATGAAGCAATTCACAAAGATAATATAGTATGTAATAATGAATTATTAATAACATTTTTTTATAACAGTAACATATGAGCCGTACACATCGATTAACTCCATGAGACAAAAATTTGAGAAATGAAATAATATATATGTTGTTTTTTAAAATTCCTGTTTTAATATAAATTCATGTAGAATGCATAAATACAGATATAGTTTCCATATAACAGTATATAAAATTAATAAAAAAAACCCAAAAAATAATTGTTAGTTATGTTAAGGTTTTTATATGACTGGCGAAGTTAATCGATGTGTACACTCAACGGCTCATATCTCACAAATATTTAATTACATAGATGTAGAAATCGCTCTTCGATGGTAAATAAAAATCGAAGTGCACTAAGTATCTAATATTTCTTGGTTAGGGGTTGCAAGATTACTAGTCCGAATGGCTTACGACCTGTGCGAAAGATCCTACAGGCGTCAGACAGTCGACTGATATGAGTTTGCTGTCATGTTCGTCACTCATAAATTTTAACATCTGTACTTTGTTTAAATTTCCAAAGACGCATAGCTGGTACCCTCTTGGGGAGAAACCGTGTTCAACAGTCATATAAATCTCAAACATGTGTTTATTGTCTAAGTTCGGATGAAGAGTGAGTACTCACCATCATTGAAATGAAGATTGGAACCGGCCAATCCGTGGTAATTAGGGTAGTTCTAAGGTTTTAGAGAAAGGGCGTAAGTCCACTTAAGAGTTGCGAAAGGGTGGAGTTTTCAAACCCTGTGGGAAGGGTAGTTCTTCGAGTACCAGACGAGAGAAAATGGGAGTACGAAGGTATATCCCAGTGGGGACAGTTCGAGGGAGTTCCAAGATAGATCCCAGCAGAGACAGTTCGAGAGTTCTATTTTAAAGACGAAGACGAAAGACGGTACTCAAACATTCTAGGTGAAGTGCAAAGTAGTAAAGTTCCGAAAGTACAGTAGTTGCACCGCTAATTGTAATTTGAAGTGAAGACGTTTGGCTAATTGTGTATATATCTGTAATTATTATCTTTGTACATAATACGTTACGTGTTTTATTGGGTAAAAGACGAAATGCTAGGTATGATAATCAATCAATTCCTAGACGATTGATAGAAAAAACCTACATAGATTTAAAATAAACCTTGATTAAGGTCTGTTTTGGCACTGCCTGTAGTGTTTGTTTGAAAACCTTTCTCTCAAGTTTCAAAGAATTATAATATATTTAGCAGCAGATACTCTGTTCTCTTCAGCCCCTATCATGTAGGTATTGAAACAATTAAATGTTGTATCTGGTTTTACTTTTACAGTTTTAGTAGTTGGAGGCTCCAATATTTCTACAAGGCTTTCTTCTTGTACTGTTTCACACATTTCTTTATCTGTCTAAATTGCTGTTTCTTCGGTCCCTTCAAACCAAAAATTTATATATATTATATATACATATTCTTCGCTTATCTCAAATCCTCTTTCTGATAAATTTTG
This sequence comes from Megalocaria dilatata, assembly GCA_034642435.1. NCBI lineage: Eukaryota > Metazoa > Arthropoda > Insecta > Coleoptera > Coccinellidae > Megalocaria > Megalocaria dilatata. Next base: position 56,811,626 of record CM067854.1, on the reverse strand, counting down.
CAACCACTCCGCAATAAGTAGATTATCTTCATGGTACCATTCTTCTGTTTCCTGTGATACAGCATTCATTGTAGGCCATAACCTTTTCCTTGATGATTGAATTAAGTCAGGTGAAACAGAGTTCAATGTGTGAGCTAGGGAGAATACAACATCCTTTAAATTCAATTCTTTAAGACTCTGCGTTATACCACTATCCTCAGAAATAATATGGATTAGCAATTTATTTTTATACAAGGACTTTACTTTGTGGAAAACATTTTGATTCATGGGCTGCAATAAAATTGTACAGTTTGATGGTAGGAAGATAGTTTTGATATTCCTATCACTTGATCTAAGCTCTTGTTCATTTGGGTTGCCTGTAACATTGTCAAGCATGAGTAAAGCTTTTATGGGCAAGTGGGATCTTTTCATAAACTTCTTCACCTTTAGGACAAAGTCTTTTGAAACCATTCACTGTATACCTCTCTTGTGACCCAATTTTTTAATTGGTTCTTGCAACAGACTGGCAGACAAATCTTTTTGAAAGCTCTGGGATTTTTAGCTTTACCAATTACTAAGACATCGATCGAATTTGTGTGTTCCAGTAATATTTGAACAAGACATAAATATGATTCTATCTTTACTCACTTTACGACCTGGTGTGCTCGCTTCTGTAGAGTACACAAATGTTTTATTGGGTAACAGTCTCCAGAAAAGTTCACTCTCATCTGCATTATAGATTTGGTCAGGAACAAGATCCAGTTTCTCTACTTTGTCTTTGAAATGCTGAATAAATTGGTTGTTGCACTTGCAGGTTCATCGCTTGACAGTTTTTCACCCAATATGGTTAACAGATGAATACCAAATCACTTCTTAAATTTACCTAGCCACCCATCACTAGCACGAATATCTTTTTGATGATATTTTTATTAAATTCTATTGCTTTTGCTTTCAGAATTTCTCCATATACAGAAGTGTGATTAGAACGTTGTTGCATGAACTACATGTAGAGAGCGTTTTCCATCTTTGGACAATCACCAACTCTTAATATTTTGCGCTTTCCTGGTCCAGATTCCATCATCTTCACATAGTCCACTACCTTTTGCTTATTTCTCTTGAGATCGTGTACAGTGGCATGCACAATTCCATATTCTTTTGCCAATTTGCACATGTTTTCTCCACGATCTGACTTCTTTAAAATGTTCATTTTATCTTTCAGTGCTAATGTCTTGTGTTTCCGTTTACTTGACATTTTTAATTAAACTATTCTCACTTGAAAATAGCAGGTAAATATATGAGCATGTGCATGTGATAACTTTTGAGGTTAGACTGCTCAACAGCGACAGAGTAAATACGCTACCCTGGTGCAACACCAGGTGGTGTTGGGCGGCGGGTGCCGGATTATTGGAAGTATCGGTCTATTAAAGTGCTGAATTAGTGCGATTCTACTGTATCTTCCAAATTGTTTTGATAAATTAAGTTGAAGATAAGAAATATAATATCAGGGTGAGATCATTTGGTGTTTAGCTGTTGTGTAGAGAAAGTGTTTAAAAATCGTTATAAAAAATTGGTTGAGTCGATGGATTGGTCCTTCATCACTCGGAAAAATATACCTACAAAAAAATCTAGACAGTGCCTCGGAATATTGGAGGGATTAAATAGGAGACGGAAAAATGCTAGGAAAAGGAATATGATTTATGGTACATGGAATGTTCAAGAATGTTGAGCAAAGATGTCAGAAATAATATCAGAAATTGATAAGCTACAAATGGACATGATATCACTAACCGAAACACGATGTAAAGGAAATGGATCAGAGCTTATTGCAGGTTACATTCTCTTATTCAATGTAGTATCAAAGGATCAACAGGCAAAGTGGTGTGTTTCATTTATTGTCAACAAAAAGTTAAAGAGGAATATTACTGATTGAACCCATTACCGAAAACATAATAAAAATGAATTTAGATATCTATCGCAGAAGAATCACATAACTTGGAGTATAACCATTGTCTGATGATGAACCCATAGCAGCAAAAGATTAATTCTTTGAAAAACTTGATAAAGTATTGTCCAGTATTGGGAATACAAGAGAAATAATAATTTTAGGCAATTTCAACAGCCGAATTGTTAAGAAACTCAATGACAGTGTCGTCGGACCATATGGTGAAGAACCTGTAAATGATAATAGGAAACCATTAACAGACCTTTGCACTCACAAGGAATTAAAAATAACGAATGGTTTTTTTAAACATAAAGGGATTCATAAATATACTTGGGAACAGAAAACTAGAAACTTCAAATCTATAATAGATTTTGTGATTGTGAAGAAGTCAGCAAACTTACAATTACACGATGTTAGAGTCCAAAAAGAAGCCATTTGTGAAACTGACCATTATTTGGTTCGAGCAAAATACAAATTGGACAGACTTATCAATAGAAAACATTCACAAAGCAGCACAGGAAGCCTTGGGCACTGAAAAAAGACAGGAAAAAAACACTTATCTGTGATGGACAGATGAGATCACAGAACTCGTGAACACAAAAAAAAGTTATATTTGAAGTGGTTAAACACAGAATCAACAGAAGATGATGAGGCATATAAAAGAGCGAAGAAAGAAACACGAAACAGGATTAATCACCAGAAAAATGAGACCTGGGTTAAAAAATGCCAGGAAATAGATTGTATTGGCGGCAGACTTTGTGATGGATGTTCTTGGATCGGTGGTGCTTCCATACAGAAATTTTGTTTGGCCAGATATTTGTGCTGTACACATAGCAGGAATCACGAGAAAGTTCCCCGGAATCCACTAGAACATGCGTGAAATATACTTTAGAGACGTGTTCTTTATGACCAAAACCGCGACCAGATTTTTTAAATACCTCAGCAATCCTGGAACGACGTCTGTAATTGACGTTGCAGACACCATATGCCATATTAATATCTGCAACGTCTGTAATTGACGTTGCAGACACCATATGCCATATTAATATATGTATTTTATGATTTTTGAATAGATTTTATTATCTGAAATACATTACATAATTTGACATATGAAGGATCTCATGTGCGCTTGTTCTAGGGAACTGTGTGCTTTCATATAGAAATGTCTAGTTTTCTTATTTTGAGGCGAAAATTATCTTAAATGACTAGGTTTGACTCACTGATTAAGAATCTTAGGTCAAAAGTTATTCTGTCCAGCCAATCTCCCTTCATAAACACAGTAGGTTTAGAGCCTAAACCGTTGGGCTAAATTTGTTAATGGGACAAATCAGTCTATTGGTTTCGAAATAATTCTTTTTTAATTTTTTCCTATTTTTCTTACTATTTTCGAAACTATGGTGCTGATCGATATGAAATTTAGTATTTAGAAGTAGAATAATAACACGCATGTTTGTGCAAAATTTCGTGAGGATCATACAATACAAAATATTTTGTGGGCAGAGCTGCGTTCAGCACTACCAGAACTATAGCAACAATTCTTGAATCAAGTTTAAATTTGGCATTCAGATGTGAAATAATGACAAGATTTTGTGAGAAAGCTTCTAAAAGCTGGTAAAGGATCTCGGAGGCATAATTATCTATCGATGGTCATATCTGGGTAATGTCCACTGTATTCCGGCAAAAGGACCGGAGGCATAGAGTTAAGCTCTACCGGCAAATCCTACTCTCACGTCTTCGAAGGTAGCTCGCCGCGTAGTAGGGTACAGATCGTGCAACTCATGTACCTGATAGAGGTAACGAGAGAGTGAGAAAGGCGAGTTTTCGGCGCCTGAAAATTGGTACATATCGACTTAGGGAGCACACCCCACCAGAAAAGCCTGGTCCTCCAAGGATGAGGGTTTGAGCGTTAGGCCAACAACCCAACATCAGTAAAATTGATAATGGTGCTACTTTTTCATTCGACAAGCCTCGGAATAAGACTGGAAGTATACGGCGACGATTGGAGAGACGGACTATGAGGATGATACAGGGATGAAATAATACAGGGAATATCGAATAAGATGCATGAGATTTTGTTGGCCTTCGATGAGAATAATACAGACCTTGCTGTGCTAATGGAAACCAAAAGAAAGGGTAAGGGCAATGAGGACCTAGACAACTACATACACCTATGGTCAGGCATAATTTCAGAGACCTGGAGTCTCTATCCTCCTTAATAAACGCCACAAGAAATATATTAAGACATATGAAAACAAATCAGAAAGAATCGTGACCTTGACACTTTCTATATATGGTCACGGTACTACAGTGATAGCAGTGTATGCATCCATATATGATTCTACACAACAGCTTAAAGATAATTTATATGGGGTGGTTTAGCAGAAATAATGAATGCGCTTCCTCATCACCAGGAGATTATTATTGCTGGTTATCTAAACTCAAGAGTTGGATCAAAGTTCGAACATGAAGTGGTTGGACAGTTTGGAGAAATATGCGTTGACAACTCCAAATAAATGCTCATGGACTTCTGTACTCAAAATTCTTTGAAAATCCTGAATGGTTTTTTCGAACATAAAATAATTCATAGATACACATGGGAGAGGCCATCTCTTTTGCCATTTATGGCAAAATATTAAACTCTAAACTCAACGAGAATATGAATGATAAAATAAGTGAAGAGCAATCTGGATTTATGGCGGGACAATCATATGTGGATAACCTTTTTGTCCTGCAACAACTGGCAGAAAAAAAATATCGACAGAAGAAGAGTTGCATATGGTCTTTATATATTTGGAGAAAGTATATGATACTATCCCCTGGCAGCAACCTTGTGAAGCATTAAGCATTAAAGGTTAATAAACAAATGCTGTTGATTATTCAAGAACTGTACGAAGATAATACTACATATATTAAAATTGGTAAATATTCATCAAAACCAATTTATACATCAAAAGAGCTGAGGCAGGGATGTAGCTTGTCAGCTCTACTGTTTAACACTTATGTCGAGGTGGTGCTGAGCGGATGGAAAAGTTGTTGAGAGATGGGTATACCTGTGGGGGATCATAAGATATTCATCTTGAGCTTTGCAGATGATCAGGTCATCTTCGCACAGGATTCATTTGATATTGAATATATGATGAGAAAATTATACACGGAATACAAACAGTGAGGCCTGAGTGTAAGTCTAAAAAGACTGAATACCTGAAAGTAAACAGCAAAGCAAATTTTGAGGTACTCATCGATGAAGATACAACGATAAAACAAGTTGAGAAATTTAAATATTTGGGTGCGATTGTTGAAAGAAATGGCATTGGTGGAGTCGAAATAAAGCAGAGCATACAGGAGGCTAGAAAGATTATTGGCTGCCTTAACTCTTTGTGGTGGGATAGGGGTATCTCTAATCATACGAAGAAACGTATAGGAAAAACGATGGTAGAGTTAACTCTGTGTTATGGCAGTGAAATATGGACCCTCAACGTGGACCTAAGACGCATTAGACAGTGTAGTCGATATGAGACAAAGTGCAAGGCTACGACATGTGACGAATGAAAGAATTAGAGAGCAGTTACGTGTCAGAGAAACAGTAATGGACCGAATCGAGATTAGAAGTCTAAGATGGTTTGGACACTGGATGAGAATGCCTGAATATCGGTGGCCTAGGTGGATATTTCAAGGGGTCCTGCCAGGACAGAGGAAGGGAGGAAGTCCGAGACGCTCTTGGGATGAGGGAATTCGCCAATCTATGGAGCAGAGACTGCTAAATGTGGAACTGGCAGAGGATCGAGAGGCTTGGAGAAGAGGAGTGGGTAGACGGCACTACGCTGTATCTTATTAATATGAACATTGTATCATATTGTTAAATCTAGAATATATATGGTGAGGATCGTAGGTGATACGAACATGTGCGCAGAAAGCTCTTAACTGTACATCAGTGCTATTCTCTAATTTTTTAATTTGTACTTGTTCCGATTGGAGGTTGGGCTTATTTTTAGAGTTCTTTCGTTTTCCTTCAATTTGCAAATACCTGCAATATCCCCATATTTTGAGCATTTGTAATAAAGTAATTAAACTGCAATGAAAACATAATAAATGCGTATACCACAGATAGTAACTATTAAAAAAATTCTTTGGATCATAGGAATATATTCTTCATATCTGCATACTGAGTGTTCCTAAATTGAAGGTACAAACGAAGAGGCGAGATTCCTTGCATAATTTTAAGAAAAAAATTCCCATAGATATGGGACCTCAAACGTTTCGTATTGGAGATATATTGAAGTGTGAATTTTTTTCAAGTTTTTTTTTTCATATTATCTGCATTTCACAACACATTCAAGTGAAATTTGGATTAGATATTACAATTTAGAACCATGTGACATGCCAATTTTGATTGCAAATCTACAAGGTGATATTTTTTCTGGAACACTGTCCATTTGTCACATTTTTTTTGGTGAGCCACTGTTTGTTTGAAAAATTGTAAAAAGAAGCTTTGTTGTCATACTAAACTTTATGGTCACTTGTAGTTCTGTTGTGTCTGCTACCGATTTCGAGAAAAATTTTTGAACGATTCTCTCGAAATCCTCAGAAAAATTGTCATAAAAATTCAGTTAGTACGCTGTGGTGAATAAATTCATTGTTAGTTTTGACACATCAAATTAAGCTCCTGTGTTTTGAAAAGTAAAGGTTATTATCAAAACATGCCGAATTTCACGAATTCCGAAAGGGCTGACATGCATGTCATATATGGTCTTGCAAATGGAAATTCAAGAGAAGTTAAACAAGAAATTGTAGAAACTCATTTTTAAGAGCAATTTTCATTAAATGTGGGGTGATAATATTGGCTATTAATTGATTGGTTCTTTCTTCTTGCCAGGTCGACTTACTGCACAATCATACAGACATTTTTTAGGAAACGATTTCTCCTTGTTATTGGATGATTTGACTCTTATGCTACGACGTGAAATGTGTTTCATGCACGACGGTGCTTCCGCCCATTTTTCAATTTTGGCTATGGAATATATGAACGAAAATGATGAAAACAGGTGGATTGGACGGGATGGACATCAGTCATGGCCCGCCAGATCTCCAGACTAAATAGTTTAAATTTTTTTATTGGACCATCTGAAATTCCTCGTGTATTTAACGCCGTAGACGAACTGAGAAATCGTATAATAGGCGAGTTGGGAATAATCCGGGAAAGAATTCGATTGTCTATGAGAAGAAGAATAGAAGCATAAGGGTTGGGGAGGACATTTTCAACAATTGCTGTAGTCCAGTTCCTTTGTTGTTATTTAGTTTTTTTGTTATTATTAATTTTTGAGTTTTACATTTCTTGTAGTAATATATTTTTTGTGATGATTATACGAGTTTACCGAATCTACAGATCGAGAAAATAATCATAAAAACTAATAATGAATTTATTCAGCGCAGTTTACTAACTGGAATTTTCTGAGGATTTCGAGAGAATCGTTCAAAATTGGTGCAGATACGACAAAACTACAAGAGACCATAAAGTTTAGTATAACAACAAAACTTCTTTTTGCAATTTTTCAAACTAACAGTGGCTCACCAGAAAAAAGTTCTGGAGTTAAACAGGGAGCAGTGTTCCAGAAAACTATCACCCTGTAGATATGAAATCGAAATTTATGTCACATAGTATATATGTAGACTATAAATTGTAATATCTCTGCCAAATTTCAGTTGAATATCTTATGAAATGCAGATTCTTTGAGAAAAAATTCAAACATTAACACCCAGTATCTCGAAACGTCTGTGGTCCCATGATTATGGGACTTTTTTTATTAAAATTATTCAAGGAATCTCTCCTCTTCGTTTATACCTCCAATTTAGGAACATCCTGTATGTAGGAAATATTAATTTTAAGTGTTACTCAATAATAAAAGGACAGATTCATTAGGAAACTTTGAGTAAGAATGTAATATATATTCCTTAATATAAAATTTTGACTTAATTCTGTAAATTGAGACAAAAATGTATAGAGTGTGATTCGGGTTGCCCTAGGGATGCTCTGACTCCACTTATCTGGAATGCCCTGTATGTCTAAAATATCTAAAGTAAAAAAGGCTCCAAAAGTTGCTACGAGTTTTTGTAGGGAATTCTTTATTGATTTATTTTCATTATTGGCCAAAGAAAACATGTGCATTTGATAGACAAGGAAAGTGAAATTACAAGGAAAACAGCTTTCATTGTTGACATGGTGAAAACAACAAAAATTTACCACAAAAATTGTAAGGCTTCCCAGTTTCCCTTGCCAAAAAATGTATGTGATTTGTTGATATTTGTAGAAGGCTATCATTACCCTACCATAATACTGAACTAACTTTTTGATTGTGCAAATTTTCATTCCATTTCTCAAGGTTACGTGCTTCTTCTCTATTCAATACATGTTCCAGGTCTTCAGGCCAGCTCTCTCCAAAGATTGGCTGAATCAAGAAATAATAGCATACCTGATGATAGGTTTCTAGATCAACTGGTGAGATGTCAAGCTAGTCGTCTGGAAGATCAACGCTCCCAACTGCCTGTTTTGGCTGTAGACAATGAGGAAAATGAAAATCCAGTACCCCGTCCACAAAAAAGTGGTGCTACCGTCCCAGATGAAGACTTTTTCTCATTGATAATGAGAGTCCAAGGTGGAAGAATGGATGACCAGAGAGCTGCTGTTCCACAAGTGAATCCGAGGTAGGTAGACATTGAAGAATTTGCAAAGGAAACAAGACATTACAGTTCCACTCATTCTTCTATTTGAATTCTTCTGCATGTGTTCAACCGATGAAGACGTGTTTATCGTTATCGCCGTGTCAAAGAGTGTTCTAAGACAGTAATCAGCCACCGACTCCAGGAATAAAAACCCGGATTGATCGAGCTATTGCTAAACAATCGCTAATCGAGGTATTTCTCGAAATTTATTAAATTTCCATTTCATCACAATAATTAGAAATCAGAAAACTGAAACGAAAACGTTATCTATATTCAGTCCAGATGACACATGGAGGAGATAAACGATGATAGCATCGAAGAAAACATGAGTTCCACCTCAGATAAAAGAAACAGCAATTTGATAACATCACATCAGAATGCTATACAGGACGCCTATATGAAAGACACAACACAGGATATTCCTTCAACCAGTCACCCAATAACCAATAAAGAGCAAAACATCAAAATAGATAATGCAAATGTAGATACACATTTTTACAGGATGTCATCGACAAGTGATGAAGAATTTTTAGGTTTCCCGGGAAATGAACCAGTGAATAATTCATGGCAGGCAGTTAGGGCCAAAACAACAAAAAGAAGGAAAATCAGTTGCAATACCCCTATTCCAATAACCGTCAACAATAGATTCAACGTGTTGAGTGAGAAAAATGAAAAAACAAATACAACCAGTAAAAACAATGATGATAATAATATACCGAAACCGCCACCAATATTTGTTTATGGTGTTACAAATTATGGAGAAACGGTGAAACAACTACGAACTGTAGTAGAAGATGGAAAGTACATCACAAAATGTCTAGCAGATGACACAATAAAAATAAATTGCGAGCTACCAGACACCTACAGGAAGCTAATTAGATACATGAGAGACAAAAATGTTATACATCACACATATCAACCTAAGGAAGAACGTGCATATAGAGTAGTAGTTAAGCGTCTTCATCGCACCACTGATGCTGAAGAAATTAAGAATGAATTAGCCAAAAAGGGACATCAAGTCAGAAATATCCTTAATTGTAGGAATAGGGTAACCAAAGAGCCTTTAAATATGTTTTTCATTGATTTAGAGCCAGCCAGCAATAATAAAGATATCTACAAAATTCAACATCTTCAATATAGATCAATACAAATTGAACCACCTAAAAAAACTAAAGGTATCACACAATGCACACGATGTCAGCAATACGGACACTCAAAGTCATATTGTAACAGACCATATGTGTGTGTCAAATGCGGAGGGGAGCATAACACTACAATGTGCAAAAAGAACAGAGACACCCCAGCTAAATGTGCACTATGCGAAGGTGCTCATCCAGCAAATTATAATGGATGTGAATTTTATCACAAACTATTGAAATCAAACAACGCAAACAATAGATTAAACATTCATAATAGGACAAATACACAAATAAATCCTGCAATTATATCACAACTTCCACAACAACAAACTCTAACCAATAATGCTTCAGCTTCCAAGACAACTGGAGAGCATGCAGGTATGCAATTTCCGCAACAGCAACAAACCAGAAGTTATGCAGACGCTACCAAGAACATAAATATCGAACCATCAACTGATATAAATAGTATTATGAATAGATTCTTAGATGAGTTTAAAACCATGTTCCAACAGCTCATACAACAGAATAGTATGATATTAAACATGCTAACCACAGTCATAAGTAAAATTCGCTAAGTTTATAAAAGTCGCAGAATGGAATTCCAATGGTCTTCTGCAACATAAAAATGAGGTTGAGTATTTTCTCCATCAGAACTCCATAGACGTCCTTCTCACAAGTGAAACACATTTCACCCATAGATCCTACTTCAATATAGCAAGTTATACCACATACTGTACAAATCATCCAGATAATACTGCCCATGCTGGTACTGCCATTTTAATCAAGAACACTATCAACCATATAGAACTACCAAAATATCAATGTGACCATCTGCAGGCAACAGTGTTAAAAGTTCAAACTCTACCATTTGATTTAGTTGTTGCTGCAGTCTATTGTCCACCTCGGCATAATATCAAGAAGGAAGATTTCAAGGCTTTCTTCCAAATTCTGGGATCTAAATTCATTGCAGGTGGTGATTATAACAGCAAGCACACCTTATTTGGTTCACGACTCATTACAACTAAGGGTAGAGAACTAGCGGACCTCATTCAGGAAAATAATTACTCCACACTATCAACTGAAACCGCTACTTATTGGCCAACAGATCCTAATAAAACACCAGACTTACTAGACTTTTTCATAACAAATGGTATTTCTTCTACCTATATGAATATTGTTCCAAGCTATGATCTATCATCAGATCACTCCCCTATCATAGCCACAATAAGTAGCGTTGTAATTCATAAAAAATCAATTCCTCCTCGATTGCATAGTAGAAAAACAGACTGGAATGAATACAGAAGTTTAATCGAAGAACATATATGCCTGAACGTAAGTCTTAAAAGACCAAGTGAAATAGATGGAGTATTGACATCATTTGTTCATCTTCTTAAATATTCTGTGGGAAAAGCCACGCCTACTTCTGAAGAAAAGTGTAAAACATATAATGTTCCAGAGGAAATCAAAAGACTTCTAGCACAGAAGAGAAGAGTTAGAAAGAGATGGCATCGGACACACTCGCCTGCAGACAAGACCATCTTGAACAGATTAACAAATGAACTAAAATTTAAGATGAAAGAACACAAAGAATTGTCATTCAACAACTATGTGTTAAGTTTAAATAGATATGATAATTCAGTGTGGAAACCAATAAAAAACTCAAAAAAACCAAAAATCCATATACCACCTTTACGCAACATACCAGGATCAACTATTCAATGGGCAAGGACTGACAATGAAAAGGCTCAAACATTTGCAGAACACCTGGCTGAATGATGACATACACGATTGCGAGGTTGAAAGAGAAATGTTAAATATTCCTTCTAATACGACTCCTATTAAAAGTATCACCATAAAAGAACTACAAAAAGAAATAAAATACCTGAACACACGAAAAGCTGCCGGAATAGATGAGATCACACCAAAAATGATCAAGGAACTGCCTAAGAAAGGAATAACAATGATGGCATATATATTCAATGCTATCCTGAGACAAAATTATTGGCCAGAACACCTAAAAACTGCAGAAATAATCCTCATACTGAAACCCGGCAAGAATCCAAACGCTGTAACATCATATAGACCAATTAGCTTACTGCCAACTTTATCTAAGATCTTGGAGAAAATTTTGCTATTGAGAATAAAGTCGGATCCCAACACCCAAGAATGGATTCCTCCACACCAATTTAGATTTAGAACAAATCACTCCACCATACAGCAGACACACAGAATAAGTCATGAGATAAGCAAAGCCCTGGAACTCAAACAATACTGCACATCTGCTTTTTTGGATGTAAGCCAGGCCTTTGATAAAGTCTGGCATTCTGGACTATTGTATAAGATAAAGAAATGTCTGCCATTATACTGCTACAAGTTGATGAGATCTTATCTTACTGGAAGGAGATTCAGAGTACGGGTGAATGATAAAGTGTCTGATTTTTATCCTATTCAGTCCGGTGTTCCCCAAGGAAGTGTTATGGGACCGTTTTTGTATACACTGTATACGGCGGATATGCCCACAAATGCGAATACGATAATGGGAACTTTTGCAGATGATGCTGCAATTCTTGCAAGCCATGAAGATCCCAAAGAGGCATCTAATAGATTGCAAATTCATCTTGATGAAATAAAAGAATGGCTGCATAAGTGGAAGATAAAAGTTAATGAAACCAAGTCAGTTCAAATAAATTATACTCTTCGAAGAGACCAGTGTCCACCCATCTTTATAAACAATATAAAGATACCAAATTCCCCAACTGTTAAATATTTGGGAGTGCATTTAGATAGCAGACTAACCTGGAAGGAGCATATTATTAAAAAAAGGAAGCAAATAGACCTTAGAACTAAAGAACTGAATTGGCTTATAGGTAGAAAATCGAAACTCTCATTAGAAAACAAGCTACTGATATATAAAATGGTCATAAAGCCCATATGGACATACGGAATTGAACTTTGGGGATGTACAAGTAAGTCCAATGTAACTCTAGTCCAGAGATGCCAATCGAAAATACTGAGATTGCTAACAAATGCTCCATGGTATGTTTCAAATCAAACCCTGCATGAAGATCTGAAAATACCTTATGTGAAGGATGTCATCAAGGAACAGAGCCAAAAACATCACACCAAGTTAGATGGTCATATAAACGACTTACTACAACCGTTGCTTCAACCTCAAGACATGAGAAGACTCAAAAGGACCTGGCCAGCTGATATGAAGTAGATTTAAAATGGTCTTTTCACTGGAGAAGACCATATCAAATCATTTGAGAGCTCAAAGCTCTGTAGACAGCAAATTAGCTCATAGAATTGTTGTATTCTGATTGCTAATGAATAAATGATAATAAAAAAAAAAAATTCTTCTATTTCAAATACTGTTTTAAATATTTGTCCAATTTTACATCCCATGGCCATTTGCAAGTACCAATAAATAATAGTTATTATTTTTACCCATTTCCTTTTTCGTATTTACAAGAATTTCAACCCTACTGAGAAACAGTACAAATATTAAATGAATTCGTAGTAGTAATCAGCTCCTTAATAAAAGATGAAGTTGGAGCTCACAGTGATGATGACAAGTTATAGAATAAGCAACAAAACTATTTGTAGCTAAAGGTTTCATCTAAACTTTCAGTCCTAATCAGGCTAAAAAGGAGATAAAAGTTATGCACTGAGGCAATACAGAAATATCACACAATTCAAGGTGACTTAGCCTAAAATAAACATTGTAAAAAGCCAGTTGTATAAATAAAATAAATAGAGGTTTATACTTGATAGAAGGTATATAAAATTATTTAAATATTTTAATATTAGCCTTCTAAATATTAAATTTCAAAAAGTTATATTTAATAATTATAACTTCAGGAATTAAATTAAATTAATGTCATATAAGTACCACTAATATCAAACGACATATAAAATAAACATTTATTATAAGACATCCAAATGATATAACAAAATCCGATAAATAAAAATTGTTAACCAAAATTCTATAACTATATAATATAAGAGCGAAAATAAATAAATTTAAAAATAAAATTTACTGTTATCATTTCCACATAAAAACAAACAAATATAATGTGAAATAGGTACAAATAAATGGAAAGAAAAAAAAAGAAAATAGTCGGTCAGAACAAGCAAAAACTTCAAACGATTATGAACTGAATACCTATCATGTCAAATATTCTTTTTACGAATTTAATAATGAACAGTACATAATATTGAGATGATGTGTGTCAGGATCGATTCTCACTGTTGATGCCTATAAACTTCATTTCACCATGGTTTGGTTTATTCTAAACTTTTTCACAATGGTAGATTTTCAGCTCATCGAAATCAAAATTATGCTGCATTGGGAAATGATATTCAGATAGGGCCATCTGTTCGAATTAAATTCTGTGAAAAGTAATCAAATTTGTGCTGTCCAATTCTACTTTTGCGAAGTTGTCTAGTCTGTTTAATATAACATTCATTGCAGTCTTTACATGTTACTTTGTACACCAGATTTGAATTGTCACATACTTTTCTCTTATCTTTAAGTTTAAAGAAAATAGAGCTAATGGTTTTAACGTTATATAATACAAATCTAATAGATTTGATATGAGCCTTAAAGATGTTAATTGTGTGAGACAAGCCAAGAAAAATGGTAAACTACACAGGTATGGAAAAGATAGTAGGAAACATAAAAAATTCAATGTTAATCTAGAATGTCCAGTGGAGCAGTGGAAGAATCAAAACCTCAGCGCGATGCAATGACGAATAAACGACTGTTCTCTCTCAATGGCAGTGGGGGGATGCTTCGATCGAAACGAGGCTCTGCACTGCTTTCAGTTCAGCAATCAGAATCATTCTCACTTCAAACGTGGGATTTATTAGACCATATCGGTTGAAAATAAATACAAAACAATCTTATTCCATTGTATGTGAGGAATTTATTTGCCACGATAAATGACACAAATAATTTCCTCTGTGAAAATGATTACTCAGGTTCTTTATCGCCATAATTGGTTTGAAAATATAATGAATTCTACGAAAATAAGAAATTTGAAAACAAAAAAAAATTCTAAAAAATGCGTAATCGAAGGTCGGCGAATTTAAATTAAATGTTCAAATAATCCACCTTCATGAGCCAAACAGTAGCCAAATCTATTATAGAGAGATAATCTCATACCTGTGAGCAGATTCGGCTTAATTGCTATTTTGGCCCAAAATTGTATTATTTTGAACTTTAATTCATTAATATTTGTCACTCTATCAATTTCATGCCCTCAAGCCAAATTTTTCAGATATCCTCAAAGAAAAAAATCATTGGGAGATAAATCTGGTGATCTGGGGGGCCTTTTGATCATGCCATTTGTAGAAATGACATGGTCCGAAAAAGTTGTCCTGAGATATTGTGTGACTGCTTGTGCGTTGTGACTTAAATAACCATCCTGTTGAAACCAGATATCATCGAAATTGATTGGAAGTTGTCGAATGGTCGGAATAATTTGGTTCTATAGCAGCTCCAGATATTTTGCAACGTTAAGGTTACCATCAATAAATAACGGCCCTAGCATGTAATTCCCCAGAATCCCAGTCCAAACATTAAGTTTTTGGGAATACTGGGTATGCACAGGAATATTCAGATGCTTATTCTTCCTAGACCAATATCTTAGTACTGATGGGTTATGTGTTCTATTCAAGGAAAACGATGACTCATTAGTGAATAAGGAATAAGGAAAGCACTATTTTCATTTACTTTTCAATCACAGTTTCGCAAAATTCTTCTGGAAAAATTTCTTGGTTTGTTTGAACCTTATAACATCATTATAACCATTCTATTTCAAAATATTCCCAACACTTCTATCGCTCATATTGACTTGTTCAGCAATTTGTTTACTCGAACAAGGTGCACTGGTTTCAACAGCAGCCTACACATTTCCTTTTTTCAGACAATTTTCACTAATGGTTTTTCGTAGTTCAATCTTGCAATGCCTGCATGTTCATAAAAACCCACATTTCTCGACTGTTTTAATTATTTTAGAAATAGTTGATGCAGTGAGGCAGTTTCCACAAGCATCAAGTCCAAGTGTCCAATTAAAAAACATGTACTCATGAGTTACGTCCTCTCTTGATATAGCAGATAAGAACATAACGAAAAATGAATATTGTCAGAATTTTAATATGCTGATTAAACAACAAGTTGATCAGTACAGCAAAAATATCCAAAAAATGATACAGCAATACAGAGAGTTAGAAGCAGTAACAATATTAACCGAACCAAAAGTAAAACCCTCTATCATGAGATTAAAAAATTTCCAAATATAAACCACAATTTTGGATACTACAATTTGAGGAGAATGGAAAATGATATGTGACATATCCTCAAGATCTACAAAGTTATGCCCTTCAATATGGAAGACAGGATGTATAATAACAATTCCTAAACCATATTTGGACCACAATTACCCAAAAATTACAGACCTATTATCCTGTTAAGTGTGCAAAAATAGTACCCAGTTTTCAATTCGTATTCAGAAAGAAAATATCAACTACACATCATCTGGCTATCTTGGTATGGATCACACAAAATGCTAAATTGAAAAATTATAAAAACAGCCACTACCAGTCTTGACATAATAAGATATTTTACAGCATTTAGCATAGGGATTTCATTTACAAATTTTACTTAGAAAAATTACCTTTTCACCACTTACACCTCATAAAAATTAACCTGAATGATAGAAGAAGACTAGTAGTCAAAATTAATAATAAATAATTTCTCCCAAGTCAGAACCCTCACAAGGACCAACCCTTTTTCCTACAAACCGCAATACACACTTCAATTCACAGATGATACATTCCTTATATTTCACAGAAAATAACAACCAGTTTGCTTGAATGGATTGTACAGCATGATGAATAAATAGGAAATGTGATTCGGTAAATGGAGATTGAAACATAACCCATGAAAGTCATAATATATAATTTTCCAAAGTTCGTCCAAATTCGCCTACCATAAATATAAAAGAAGTTACCAAAATGTCAACAGCTGTAATAATGTAGCTTGTAGTATGAACTAATAACAAAATGAAGTTAATAAATACACACTATCATTCAAAAAAAGGACTATTGCAAGGGCAATAAAGTTCAACAATGAGAAAAAATAAATTAGCACAAAAAACGCAGTTAGAATCTACAAGACAATATACAGATCTATGCTGAAATATGCACATTCCATCTTCATAAATTGTAGACAACCAACTTCAGAACTTCAATATTGCTTATAAGCCATTAATTTCAGTTATCATTTGGTTCATCTAAAAAAGATTTTTATTGAATATTGATAACTGACCACTTTGGTCACGACGTCTGGTGGCTAAAAAAAGTACTAGTTTTAGTGTGCACTTTAATATAGAATCGTGTGTAATAATTTCAGTATAAAATAAAAAATTCAATACGAAATTTTTAATCACGATGAAAGTTATTAAATTAACGCCTCGTAAAAAAAATAAAAGTCGAGTTTATTGTGCTGTGAATGGTTGTGGTAGTAAATCACATGAAAATTTAGAAATAAGTTTTCATGCTATACCCAAACCAGGTAGCAGTTTTGTTTATATCGAAAATTTATTTGGAACAAAAGAAAAAATAGATAGGTTTAAAGCTTGGCAACAGGCTTTAAAATTAAAAAATATAAACCCTCACATGAGAGTATGTTCGTTAACCTTAAATGAAGGATAATGAATATGCCAGTTACAAATAGAATTATTATTTTTTAATCATTTTTACAGGTATAATTTCCAAAAAGATGACTTTAAAAAAAAACAAGCATTCCTTCGTGCAATTTAATGGATCGCAAAGTATCAAAAGATGTTGAAAAAAATAAAGAGGCACGGCATCATCGTCAAGTTAATCGATAATTAATATCAATAATAATTTATTATTATTGTTGTGTAAAAAAAGGTTTATGAAATCATAATAAATTCTTGACTGCAAAATGACATTTAAGGTTAGAAAGTTACGTACCGATAGCAATATAACCACATGCTTACATTTTTCGCCCAGTCCAGCTTTACATGAGCATTTCACTGATAAAATCTTTCCTTTTGAAACAGACCCATGAATTTCATGGGGTTTTTCTTTTATGTGGGAGCTTTGTAAACATAGCGCCGTGAAACTTACATCACCGCTTGTACTTTCACTGCTTTTACCGTATTTAATTAAATGGCCAGCATCTAGAATTTTTTCTGCACTTACAACATTTTTTTGAGCTGGATTTGAACCAACCCAATCAAAAATTTCTTTTAAAGAAAACATAAATAAACTTAAAAATCAAAATAAACTCTTTGGTTGCACACAATACGTAGCCATGTTTTTTAAGCCACGCCTTCTGGTCAGTTCTCAATACAATGGTAGATATATTATTGTGATTAAATGGATAAGATTTTTTTCCTAGACAAAGAATTATTATTAATATGATTTATTGCAAAGGTTTTTCAGAATTTTCTGATTTTTAATTTGTTTAATTCAACCTTTATGAAGAAAGACTCAAAAATTTCATGAATATTATGGAATTTATAAAAATTTTTGTAATTAACAGATATAATTTATTTTTATTCTAGAATACCAAACGGCAATGTACCCCATACACCTGTTGGAACTGAATTGAACCCCAATGCGCCAAATAGGAAGAAGAAATAAATATCTGTGTATATTTAGAAAAAAGTCCATTTACAAAACTGCTCTCTATTTCGATGTCCAATGAATGATAAATACGTGAATGAAAAGCAGTTTCTGAATTTATGAAGATATATAGATTGTAGTATTCTGACGAAATCAAAATTTAATGTTAAAAAAACATTTGAAAATTTTTAAGCATGATTTCAAATATTCAAAAAGGACTGAACACGGATATGGATATTTTTCTTCTATCTTTATGAGTAATAATTTTGAGGTAAGAGTATATATTATAGATTCTCTATTATATTATTGTAATGAGGCTGAATATTCTATTGAAATAAAATATTTTTTATTCATTTTGACGATGTTCATACTGAATGTTGAGTTTGGAAGGAGAAGAAACTATATTATTGTATATATTATACCTTCAGATTTTTTATTACTTGAGGAATGTACGATGTATTAGCACAATTTGACATATAATATGCAAGAATCGATCAATAAGTTTTTGAATTTTTTTTATATTTTGACATTATTACCATTTATGTCAGTATACCGAGCCAAACATTTATTTTGATGTAATGCTCCAAAAAAATATAATTTCTTTTTTTTTATTTTCAAAATATGCTTTTTCCTTATTCACTACTTACTACTGAGTACAAAATTGGCAAGTAAAAAGATGATTTTTGAACTACTGCTCAGTTCAATCTTTATATTGTGAATACTTTTATAACATAAACATGGATAGTTAATTCAAAAATAGGTCTCTGAAATATGTTCAGTTTCTGCTCTGATACAAATAAGGTATTAATTCGATAAAATGTAGTTTAAGTCTGGCTTGTTCAATAGCCAGGAAAGAAATTTTCTTGTATGTACGACATATCTCATAAAGTGTGCGAAAAATATCATCTCCCTGAACATGTCTTTCGCAATTTTGAGAAAGTTACATAATGATAATGATGTAGTGCTGAGACTGTTTTATAGTCTCAGGATCATACTCTTTTTGCTAAGAGTAGAACTATTTCCTTCAAATTACAAAGATTCTTTGCTGCCACAGTTTTTACCTTTGTGGAGAAGATTCAATTGGAAAAAAACTAATATTTTTGACTGTGGCTAGAACTGATATGAATCCTGCCAGAGTGGCGATGACTTGAGGAAAAAACTTCTGGGAATCATGTGGCCATTTTGAATAATTATTATCTTAGTAACTACATCTACTGCGCCACTCGGCAGCTTCTCATTAAGAATAGGTGAACAATCATGTTTTAAGTTCATCAGAGAATCTCATCAAACTCTGTTTTTATTTCTCTCATATTTTTTCATCCATAAATAAAAACTGAATTATATGATTTTTCCATTTCATCTATAATAAAAACTAGTCTATGAATCTGTAATTTGTCTTTAAACTTATTGATCGATCCTTCAAACAAGTATCTGCCATTATTCTTAAATGCTCCTTTCCCTTGTTAAGGAAAAAAATTGCTATTTATTTAGGTTGAAAGACAATTGTATACATAGGATAATAAATTGTTGATCCGAAATGATTTTAAACATGACTAAAAAACTTTGAAAGATGGATGTACTAAATCAAAAATTGTCTTTTATGCAAGGCAAAAAAATAAATAAAATTTGTCCAACACAACAATGAATGAATTGAGGTTACAAAAAGTGTATGAAAAGCTTCAATTTGAAAGCATTTAGCTTTATAATTTGATCATCATTAATAATGTCCTGAGTTTTGACAAATCTTCTGTAAGTACTATTTTGACTTGAGTGTCAAAATATACAGCAATCCTTTTTGGTTGAATTAACTTTTCAAACACTTCTATCCTTCACTTTATTTTTAATTGTTTATCAAATTGGTGCCCAATTTTTTGCTCATTATCTCAGCAATAATTTATGATTGCATACAAACATTTTTTTAATATTATAAATATTAAATATATGTTAAATTATAAAATGTGCTTTAAAAAGTGTTTTTGATTGAGTGAAAAATATATTTTACATTTTAAGGTAAAAGATATGCTGAATATGAGGTATTAACAAATAGATCAGTTCTATTTATGACATAGTATTATTATATAGGGTGTTTCCCAATTGGTTCAGCTTACTTTGAGGAAATTTTAGAGATTAATTGCCGTCTTGTTCCAAATATTAAATTTAAGTCACAATCTAGAATAGGCAAGAACAATTGAATTTCTGTAGCCAACTAAGCGTAAAATTACCTATTGAATACATATTCTAATTAACATCTTTGAGTAAAGAGTGTGTAGAAAAACGCGATTAGAAACAAAAAAAGAATTTTTATTGTTTGCAACTGGAAAAATTGTGAAAAGCAAGATAATATTTTTATCCAGTTTATAGTGTTATAAACTTTAAAATTATATTTCTTAACCTTCATACACTTACAGACACAATGAATTGCCCACCAGGTTTTTTACAATTTTGGTATATTTCATTCAGTAATGATGAATTGAATATAAGGTATATCGTGAATACTGTTTAACACAATTAGAAGAACCCTTTTAAGTTTTCATTTATTTACTCAAAATTTTTCCTGTAAGTGGTGAACTTTTGATTCTTTATAAAATTTGATTTAATTCATGTTTTTAATTTTTTTTTAATAATTTAATATTATTTGAATGTCTCATAATGTGTAATATCACATCGAGCTCTAATGACTTTAATTAACATATAGTAATTTTTAAATCCAACTGGGGGATATTGTGCCATTCCCTTTCCATAGCTGTGCTTCTTTAAGGATCTCTATAGTCTCAACTTTTGAGATTGTCCCATATGTATTTTATAGGATTGAGATTAGGAATGTGCGCTGGCCAAGTTAGAATTCTGATCTGATCAACATAATTGGTAGCTATACTGAAAACACGGCAACATGCGTTGTCATGCATTCACATAAAATTTTTGACAATAAATGGAAAAAAACTGGCATATGTTCTTGAAGAACTTTTTCTACGTATCTTTGCCCAGTCAAACTTCCTCTATTAAAGAGGCATCAGTGAAAGCCTAGTAACTGATACCCCCCAATACCATTATCTTTCATTACAGCCCATGGTCTCGACTATGGCATATGAAACCAATCTTTCATTAAAACGTCAGTACACATACCATCCTGACCTCTTGAGATTATTCTCTCTTGTATTTGAAAACAAAACCATTTTTTCACTGATTCATTGTCTAATTAGCATATTGACTGGCAAAACGATGTCTATCTGTCTGATACTGTGCAAGAAGGGTGCTCGAGCTAGGAGATATGCTCTTAGATTACTTTCTGCCAGTTTTTTTTCTTATCGTATGTTCTCCGATATTAACATTTCTCACTTCTAAAAGGCGATTATGAGCTTCAGTAGCTGTACAGTCTTGACATGTTCATCTCATGTAAGAACCAGTCTTGTAACATTTGATGGTATCGCTAACAGTGATTAGAGGTACACCAAGTTTCTAACTAATCTGACATAAGCTTTACAGTATCAGCTAAAGGGACAGTTCTAGCTGCTCCACTTGCGTCTAATGACATTCTTTCTCACAAATGAGCATCACATACTCTAATTTGATACTATTGAATGTCCACCCACAAAGAAAAGTAGAATTAGATCAGAGTAATAAAATTACTCGAGACTGCATTTTATACATTAATAATTGAACGAACATGTCCAGAGAGTATTAAATATATATTCAAAATACACATGTTATCTAGAGACTCATCGTGATATGCCCAACTCAAAGAAAACAAGGATTGTCGTGAAATATATGGGTGGGCTCTTAATTGTGCTATAATAATAAACACACTTTAACATAATGTTTTAATGTGTATTCATTTTTATGGAACAATTGATTAATACACAAAGTTGTAAATATCAAAATGACCATTTTTTTATTATTTCCTTATTTTGAAAAGTAACTCTTAATGTGAACTTAGTAATTTAGTTTTATCAATTTGCTCTTAAATCAAATAAGAAACCCACTGTAATGGTAGATGATTACAACAAATTTTTATCTTTCTTCTGTTAAAACAAGTACATTTTTGAATTGTCATCCATTATAAACAGTGTTCCGGCATTTTTAAATAAAGATACTCATTATAATGTTAGATGATTGAACAGATTTTAATCTTTTTTGTGAATTAAAATGCTCAGAAGGCCTTACTTGCGACATGATTTCTCAACTAATGCTCTAATTCAAGTAAATTGGGAACTTTTCCCGCAATTAATTCCAGCAATTCTGCCTATTATTTTTTCGGTTATATTGATTCAAATGACATAAAATATTACTTTTACTGACTTCAACCACAGAATTCCGTTCAAGTAGTAATTGGACTTCTTTGTAGATATATACTGATCTACTAGGAAAATTCCTATAAGCTATACGACAGTGCTTTATTTATGAGCTACACAGTCAGATATGTATTTGAAACCGTCAACTTTCTTTAGTCTCCCTTACAAAAACTCGAACAATTTACGTTCCTCAGACTTTTCCTAGGACATGAATGCTCACAGATTATCTGTAAATAAAATCTTTGAAAAACTGAGGATTTTTGTTAAGTTGGGAGAACAGATTACACTATGCACACATTCAACTAAATTTCGTGTTGAAAGTACATAATTAAGAAAGAGTGCTTCTGTGTCTTTCTCAGGGCAGTTGGTATTTGGGCTTTTAAGCATTCACAAATTCTGTTTAAATGATTACTACTATACCAATGATTAATAATTCAAAGAAAATATTTAGAATATGCCTTTAACAGGATATATTATTCTCTTTTGCCTATTGATAGAGAATTCTATGGACCAAGTTCATAATTCGCTGATTATATACAAATATTGGGTGAAATAGTCTGTTATTTTGTGATAGTTCTTTCCAAAATGGAATATGTAAGAAATTACTTCGTTTTCTGTCACTATTTTATTGTTTATGGTACAGTAACCCGAGTTTTGTAGTGTTGCTATATTTTCAAACTGGAGTATAACAAACTGTTTCATATATATATATATATATATATATATATATATATATATATATATATATATATATATATATGAAACAGTTTGTTATACTCCAGTTTGAAAATATAGCAACACTACAAAACTCGGGTTACTATATATATATATATATATATATATATATTGTAAAGTCAGGAATCCCACAAGTTTCACAAAATTAGAGTTATCTTTTGGATACTTAAATGTTCTTTGATGTTTGTCCTACATATATGCAACCGCACTCATGACAACCTAATTTAACCCCTGAATTATTAAACAGGTTGTTTTTGTCTTTGATATTAAAAACTAGATTATAAATTTCATGAGGGTGCTAAAGCTATTTTAATGTTAGTTGTTGAAATTATTTCAGCCATCTTTTTTGAAATTGGTCCAAAATATGCTAGTTTGACAAATGTTTTGTTATTTTCTATTCTAGAAGTAGAGTATATTTTTTTCAAAATAACTTGCTTTTTCTTTTTGTTTATCAGGGAATTTATAATTTTTGTTTCAAAAGGAATCTTTCTACTTATTTAAATAAAATAATATAGATCATTTCCACAATTAGACATAGATGAAGCGTGATATGAAACAACAGTACCACCAGAGAGATATCAATAAACATATGTAAATAAGGAAATAAATTGTCGAATTAATCTATATCATTTTACTTGATTAAAATGAATTTCCATCAAGTAAGGACCGATTCAATTAAATTTTTGTTTCTACTTATTTGTTTGAAGCAAAGTATGATCTAGCTAGAAACAATCCTTTTGAAATAAAAATTATAAATTCTCTCATAAATAAAAAGAAAATGCAACTTATCCCACTTCCAAAACAGATAACAAAAAAAAATTATTTAAACTATAACTGATTTAGGACCAATTTTACAAAAGATAGCTCCAATAATTTCAACAACTCGTAACATTGAAATAGCTTTCACACTCTCATAAAAAATTTATAATCTATTTTATAATTCTAAAGACCAAAAAACCAGCAACAGCAGGAGTTTATGAATTAAGTTGTCATAGTGCAGTTCTCTATAGGTAGGGTTTTCCCAGAATATATGTAGAATTTTCCCAGAATTAGGTAATCTTGAAATACTATATCTGGAACAGAAAGGCAAGAAACTAGACATCTTCGAATTAACAGAGATATAAAAGAAAGCAATTTCTCATTTATTCTATTGATAATATGCAAAATGGCCCTTATCTATGTAATGTTCACAAATTTATGATCAAGGTATCAGGTTTTTCTATAGATAATGAACCCAACATAAACCACCTGAAGTTATGCTCAAAATGGAAAACAGCCAGTGTAATAATTGATGAATTTGTTGAAATGATGTTCTTATCAGCTAAATATTAAAAAAATGTACTCGAACATGCATGAACAAGGTTCTGATTAAAAATATATTTCTATGAATAAGTTATGATATTGCTAAGATAAATTTGACTGTCAAAGAGTCTTGAAATTTATATACTTTTTGCCGAATCTTCTTTCACTACTTTACACCAAAACTTTCATACATTCCTACTGGATACAATGGAACGATGCAGGGGTATTTTATATATTTATTCATATACATATTTTGTCAGCTAGTCAGAAATATAGGTAGCTATACAGTCATCCTTATGTCTTTTCCCTTTTCTGCAGTGCTTCAAATGATTATACATACATTGACATATTTCAAGATGTTATCTATAGATGATAAGAAGGTGTGATTTGCTTTCCTAGGGACATAGATGTAGGGATACATGTTATATAGTATAAACTGTGTTTTAGTTACCTATATTTTGAAAACAACTGACGAAATCTTTATGAGCAAAATTTAATGTGTCTAATGTCACATCTTGTTTGAAAAACTGATATATTTTAGATTAATCTATAGTTTAACTGTACCTTATTCTATGTATATAAATATCACATTTTTGTATTGGCAATTAATACTAATTATAAGTCAATCAGAATTTTGTATTTTATTTATACTGATTATTATTATTGTTTCCTTAGTTTGGAATTTTATAATGTATTGTATGATTTTCATAATCTTTTGTATTTACCTGATGTGTTTGAACTGTGCCAAAATGATTTTTATATGTATTGCTTGAAAGCAATAAAATGAAGTTTATATACATATGGTTTCCTGAAGGAATTAGAATGTACAAAATTAAAAAATATATATGAATGGGAAAACTTAAAAAATATGCAATGTTGTAATTTTATTCCATCCTTTGTTTTATCCTTGTTCTCTTGAACTGGCCAATGAGTATTTATTCGAATTTTTTTATAATGGTATATTACTTTTTGGGCGCTTGTTCAATGTCTCTAGTTTTCGAACCGAAAGTAGTCTCAAAGGACTAGGTTAGACACACTGACGCATAGAAACATTAACGTTTTATCAAACTCTAACACCACCTAATGCACGCAAATATGAAGGATTCTCCAATAAGATATTTTATTTTGAATAGCTCGCTATCTGAGCAGCTGTCATCTTTTGACATTTGACAAGTAAAATCTCGCCATTACTAAAAATGGAACGATCACGCTTCAACAACGCATTGAAATTGTTAAAATTCACTACAAAAATGTTGAAAATTTGGCAGTCGCAGTTTGCAGAACTAAAGCACTTTTGGGTCGTCGTGAAGTACCTTCTCGGCCGGCAATAGTGAAACTGGTGGAAAAATTTGAATGTAGGGACAAGTTAGTGATGTGAAGAATCGAAATCGTGTGTCACTCAAGAATAATTGAGAATATTGCTGCTGTAGCCCATAGTGTTGATGAAAACCCAGGTTTATCTGAAGCTCTCGAATGAATGCGGTGTTGCGAGGGAGCTTCCACCTCTTAGTTAGGGAGACGGCGTTTCGTTTCCGAGCATGCGCATCTGAAACTCGTCAGACAGGTGTGATGCGCAGGCTCTGCCAGTGATGCTGCTCACTGGCGTCCGCTTGGAACGCTGATCTTCAAACGCAGTGCCTTGCTCTATTTGAACCTGGCGGGGACGGTTAGTCACGATTCTTATGACTGGTCGGGCCCTCTATCGGTACGCCGGTCAAACTACGACAGAGCAAGGCAGGTTTCTGGACGAGGAGCGAAGAAGTTGTTCGCTACATATCGATTCCTCGTCGATATTTGGAATTAGGCATTCCACAAACGACCTTTCAACGTATTTTGCATAAAGACTTAGGTCTTAAGGTTTTTAAAGTTCAGTTAACACAAGAATTCAAGCCGGTCGATAACCAGCAAAGTCGTATCTTCGCTGATTGGGTCCTTGAAATGCTTCAAAATGATCCGGATTTTCATCGAAATTTTCAATGATGAGGCCCATTTTCACATCGGAGGCTACGTTGTCAAATTATCACATTTGGGACTCGGAAAATCCAAGAATGATCGTTGAAAATTCTCTCCATTCTCGACGTGTCACTGTTTTGGTGCGGTTTTTGGTCTGGCGGTGTGATTGGACCTTACTTATTCGAAAATGAAGCTGATGCAACTATTACGGTGAATGGATTGCGCTACCGAGCTATGATTAATGATTTTTTATGACCGGAATTGGAAGATATTGATGTGGACAACCTTTATTCAATCGTAATTTTGCAAAAAAATGTTTCCTGGCCGTGTTATTTCTCGAAGAAGTGACCATGGGGTCAGGTCGGACGTAGCAAGAATCGATCCCGCCACCAACCATCAACCCCGAGCGGCAACCTTGGCTCGTGCGGCAACAGACGAGTACATCTGAAGCCTAGTAAAGTCACATTGGATTGAGCCTTTCGACGCTTAGAAACTCAAAAAGGTATCGTTGCCACCCTTGACTAGACAGGATACGGCCTTAGAGGTGTTCAGGCATAATCCCACGGATGGTATCTTCGCACCACCGCCCGCCCGAGCGAGTGCGTGAACCAAATATCCGAACCTGGGGTTCCTCTCGTACTGAGCAGGATTACTATCGCAACGACGAGTCATCAGTAGGGTAAAACTAACCTGCCTCACGACGGTCTAAACCCAGCTCACGTTCTCTATTGACGCTTGGCGAATTCTGCTTCGCAATGATAGGAAGAGCCGACATCGAAGGATCAAAAAACGACGTGAACGCTTGGCCGCCACAAGCCAGTTATCCTTGTGGTAACTTTTTTGACATCTCTTGTTGAAAACTCTTCAAGCCAAAAGGATCGATATCTGGTTTCAACAGGGTAGTTGTTCAAGTCACAACGTACAAGCAGTCACACAATATCTCAGAACCACTTTTTCGGATCGTGTCATTTCTACAAATGGAACGATCAAATGACCACCAAGATCACCGAATTTATCTCATTATTTTTTATTTGGGCATATCTGAAAAACTCGATTTATGGACATAAGATCGATAGAGCTATAAATCTTGTTGAATTAAAGTTAAAACTTTAATTCTAAAGTTGGACTAAAAGTCCAATTTTGTGCCAAAAAACCCACTATGCCTAATCTGCTTAGAGATATGAAATTATTATATCTCTTTATAATAGATTTGGCTTTTGTGCGGCACAAAAGGGTGGACTATTTGAACACTTAATTTAAATTTGTTGAATTTTTTTTAGAATTCGTTTTCATTTTCCCTTTGATTTTTAATTTTTTTTTTAAAATTTTATTCTATTTTTATATCAAACCAGTTATGGTAATAAAATAACCTAAAAGTACTTATTTTCGGAGATGAAATTATCTACATCATTCATTTATTGTTTGTTTTATTTTTTATTTATATTATCCTGATACTCCTCTTCCTTCTGTGAAGAATCTCAGAAGCTTTTTCAGCTTGTGCGAGTTAGAAGTTCAGTTGTGTTCTTGGTAGGCTTTGTTACTGCGATCTTACGCCACTTTAGTTCACAGCACTTTTAATTTTCGGCCCAAGAGTGAAATGATGACCGAAACCCGTCCAACTAGAAAATTTCTTTCTCACCTGAGCAGGACTTGAACCCGCGACCTTTCGGTTACCCTTATGTTTCCGTTAGAACCAACATATCCGGAAAAAATTTCTGCGACTGAAGCCATGCAGGAAATGATCTATATTCCTACCTTAACTGTGAATGTTTTGATTTACTATTGTGTCCTTGTTTTTCAAACTTATACACTGAGGACAAAGCACCGAAACTGGGACACGATCTACAATCTATTATGCTATGATGTATATCCAAAGGTGAAGTATTCATCATTTACGAGATAAGTAAAAGCTCAATTCGAACGTATTCACAGGGCTATCAGAATATTATAGCTTGCTGAGATCCTCCAAACTACGCGAAGCAAAATCTAGCCGCCAGTCTCCTTTTTGACATATCCAAACGTAATTATTACACAGTCTTCTAACCTTCTTCTTGGC
Organism: Megalocaria dilatata; assembly: GCA_034642435.1. NCBI lineage: Eukaryota > Metazoa > Arthropoda > Insecta > Coleoptera > Coccinellidae > Megalocaria > Megalocaria dilatata. Next base: position 56,782,853 of record CM067854.1, on the reverse strand, counting down.
CATTATAAACAGATAACGACACAAGGCAAAGAGGTTCTCATTATCGTAAACCCTTGTAGATGTCCAGGAATTTAATAAATCCGCTGTACTAAGGTTTTCTCCCCCCCTGTCTCTGTACCTTGTCGTGGTGGGGGAGCTTGTCATAACGAGTGTCCTAGTTTCATTTATGGGATGGAGGATATGGTTATGATGCCTAAAGCAGAGACTCGCAATCCTAATTTCCTTTCTTCGTTTCTTTCTTGCATAATACCTTTCCATCATGTTGTCCCAATCCTACCTTTTCCTATCGCAGGACTTGGAATCGTACGGGGAAGCTGGCTCTGATTGACGACCAGAATCTGCGACCCTGCGATCGATTAGAGTTCTGTTTTTTCTTTCATTGGCGAAGGCGATCCCCGCTAGTCCTTAGCGTGGGTTTCCAACCTTCGTCCTCTTAGCCCGCTGAAGGATCTTAAATGGTTTCTGAATGAAAAAGGGAGACTACGACGTTTCGAACAAGCTGGGGGGTTTGGGAGATTCGCTCTGCTCGCCCCCAAATTTGGCTCCGTTTTTAGTTCCTGAAGCTCCTGCTGCGGGGTCCTGATTGGTCCGTTGGAGGACAAAGGGAGACTGCGACGTTTTGAACAAGTGTGGGACCTTGGGATATTCGCTGCGCTCTTCCCTAACTCCGGCCCCATTCGTGGATCCTAAAGCTTAACTTTTTCCGCTGCGGGTTCGGAAGTGGTCCGCTGGAGAAAAAGGGAGACTACGACGTTTCGACAAGGTTTGAGGGTCCTTTAAGATACGCTCTGCTCTCCCCCAAACTCTAGCGCCCTTTTGATCCTAAGGCCCAGTTCTATGATGCTTCGGAACCTCGCTTTTGGCGGCGAACAGCAAAGCGACCCTGTGGCGCGTGGGGTCCATGCTGACAGGCCGTTATCTGTGTTGATTCGTTGCTTCAGTCTTTCATAATCCATAGGCACTCTGCCCAAATGATTGAGTGGTGGGATCGCTACGGCGATCCTCTTTGGTGTGGGAGAGGTGACTTGTGGGGGTCCCTCACCTAATTGTGCTGGCGCGGAGTGTTCTATAATCCTTTCTCCAAAAATTCCTTTCTTTCTCTTTCAGCTTTCGGGGGTCTGCTGGAGTGTCAAAACTTGAGCAGAAACCCGGGACAACAATGATGACAATGGTACATTAATGTTATTAGAGAGCTCTGCTCATATTTTAACTTGTACAATTCTGAGTATGTACTAAGGTTTTCCCTGTTTCGCGCAGCCACTACTAAATTATCACGTGTTCCTCCGAGCTCAATACAGCCATATTTTATCTGGATTGCTTCCTTATCTCCGGACCAACTACGGGAGCTTAACCTTAGCGGGTACCTCCAGTTAATCAGCTACAATTCTGACCACCTCGATGATGTTTTCATTCCTTGATGCCGGCGCACCGTGTATTTTAACGTTTCATTTACTTACCTCCATCTCCAGGAAGTCTTCATGTTGCTGCACAGCATTAACGCTGTTCCTAGATGATTATTTTCTCTCTGAAGTTCCTCAACAATGCATTCATTTCCTTATAATTGTGGCGTGTCCGCTCCTTGCCAAGAGTTCCGCTTTGGTCTGCTATAGATTCCTGGCGTATCACATAGAGGACGCTACTGCTTTCCGATTGTTAATTCACCGTCCTCGCCGGCTTCAAGTAGAGCAGAGCACTAGCGTTTTGACAACCGACGTTCCAAAGTGGAATAAAGTCAAAGGCGTCAATGGCAGACTTGCGCCCCATCGCCAATCTGAAGAGTTGAGGGGCTGCAAGTAGAAACGAAACGCTAACCTACCAAAATTAAGAGGTTAGAAGCTCCCTCATTACACCGTACCCTAAAGAGCTTCATTGATGACCCCGACGTATTCTAAACACGCAACGATCTCATTCATTAGTGACCCGACCATCTCATCCAATTTTTCAGAGGTCCTTTTCGTCCCACAGTATCCCTCACTTGAGATGGCACCGCGTCCAGCTCAGCAGCAGATTGTTTCCTGCAAAATCCCAACGCTTTATGTCGTGACCCTACCGACGTTCGCTGGGGAGGGAGTGTGTGGAGTTCCCGCTTTTTGCCCAGAGTTCCGCTTTGCTCTGCTACAGCTTTCCGGCGTATTTCATAGAGACGCTACCGCTTCACAATTGTTAGTTCACCTTCCTCGCCGGCTTCAAGTACAGCAGAGCGCGAGCGTTCTGACAACCGACGTTCTAACGAAGAACAAGGTCACAGGCGTTATTGGCAGACTTGCACGCCATCGTCAATCTGAAGAATTCAGGGGTGGAACAAAACTTATACTTCCCTAAATAAAGAGATTAGAAGCTCCCTCCTAACACCGAACCCCAAAGACCTTCAGAATATTCATCAAATTTGGAACTTAGAAAGTCAAGGGAATGACGAAATTCCAATATCGATCGCTCGACCAAGTACAGCTTGTCTATTTTGGTGTTTATTTGCTGCAATTTGGGCAGCAAATTCTCCACTAGTTTTCATACCAAAAGGAGTAAAAGTTTATGGTCCAATCTATAGACAGTGAAAGTTGGAATATTACTTGTAGCCTTGAGCAAGTAAACAACTCAAATTAAATGTAAGAATGCTTTGTGTTCCAGCAGAACTCTGCACTAGCTCAAAAAGTGCAACATATTGTCCAATGGTTTCAAAACAATATATAATAGCGTTCATTTCGCCAAGAAAATGGCCTCCATATTCTCCAGACTTAAACCCATGGGATTTCTGCATTAGGGGTTTTTAGGAAGTGAAAAAATACGATTCAGTGGGTGGGTCAAGCGAGAATGGGCCAAAATCCCACCAGGGAGCAAAATCCCAATAATGCGATGATTTCTTTGAGAAATTGAGAAAAATAAATTTTTTCAAAATCCCACCGGGTGTCATACGGGTATCATGCGATGATATCTTTGAGAGAATGAAGACAATAAATTCTTTTAAAAGTGGTTACATTGGAAACTAAGGATGATTTTGAAAATCGTCTGAATTTCTGCAACTGGGCAAGTTCATCATTTTTAATTCAGTTTTATTCAGTGATGAAGCGACTTTCCACAATTCTGGTTTTGTCGATAGACATATTTTCCATTATTATTCAATAGAAAATCCGAGAATAATAAGAGAAGTTGATAATCAACCCAAGTAGTCATTAAATGTTTGGGGAGGAGTTATCGACAATCATATGATAGGTCCTCATTTTTTCGGTGTTGCTTATTTGGTTTTCCTTTAGAACATTCTGCCTGGACTATTAGCATTGCTACCTTCGCAAATAAGGAACGGAATGTAGTTGCAGCATGATGGAACACCCACTCATTATTCTCGTCCTGTGAGGGAATTTTTTGATAACGTTTCCCAATAGATGGATTGTTAGGGTCGGACCGATAAGATGGCCTGCTAGATCACCAGATCTCAAAAAATTAAATTTTTTTCTGTGGGGATACATAAGGGAAATCGTATACGATGATGCTCCAACCACAGCTCTCAATATGCGGGAGAGAATAGTTAATACTTTTCGAAGCATTAATCCAGCCATGCTAACGAGGGTTAGTAGATCGTTTCAGGATCGGATTGCTTTATGTTCGAGAGAAGGCGGACGATACTTCGAACATCTCATCAAGCCTTAAAATTTGTTCAATCATTTTCTTCGTTTTTTTTTTGCTCAATAAACATCATTTAGTGGTATCAGTTTTCTGAAGATTTGGATACCCCGCTCATTACAGGTGGGTATCTCATTCCACCTTAAGATATTTGAACGACACGTGAAGTATTCAAATCGGTGATTTTTGTTAACACTTTCTTACTTCCTCTGTATAACGATTGAAGTCCAGTTCTCAAACGAAGTTCTCAAGTTGTCTGATTCGGCTGCACTGAAAGCCCAAGCCACCATTGAGGATTTATGACAGGCGGGACCAGGGCTAAAATAAATTTGCCAAACTATTTTCAGAAGCTATCAAGCTTTTCAATATTTAGTTTTGCAAAAAAGAACCGAATGTTAAGATCGATAAATATCCGAGCAAAATTCTACCCATTTTGCAATGAATTTCGGACAGCTTGTATATTGGAGTGAATAATTTTTACTACAGGGTTCATCATTTTGACTATCTTAACGCCCGTTAGTAATCCGTTCAATATTCAAATGATATTGTCAGTTATTCCAGTGTCCTGTAGGCGTTTTCATGCCGACAGGAGTGAAAATAATCCCAAGGTTGCTCTTGAAAAAATGTGAAGCCTTCAATTCTCTCTCAAATTCATCATAATTGGCAACAATAATGGAAATTTTGTGTATGGTTTATGGATTAATCCTTTTGTTATGATGTCTCTATGAATCCTTCAGAAACCAAGAATTCGTATCACATTCGTGTAACGTCTTGTTTTTGCAACCGTTTTAGGTCTTTTAGCGGAGATCTGTACCTTTAAAAAATAGTTCTAATATTTTGCGTTTCAATAGAGATGCTGGAGGTTAATGAAAATACATGAAAATATACAGGCAATCCATTTAAAAATATCACCCGTTTGTTGAATATCATTTTTGGGAACACCCTGTATATTGGGAAATAATTTCTTGAGATGTAGAAATAGAAATACAAGAAATCTGTTTTCGAACGAAATTTCTAAGATGTCTGGTTCGTGCAGCATTCCTGCATTATTGCAGGAGCCTGTACATATAGACAACGAAAACTTAACACCTCGATTTTCCGACTTAAAAATGACAATATGGAAAATCGCTCGGACCCATCAATTTTTGATTCGAGGCGGAACAACTTCTCCGCTTTTTTTATCCCCGCGACTTCAACCCCCTAACGGGGTGAGTACAATCCCTTGATTTTGAATAGGGATGTTGCGATAACTAATTTTGAAGATCGTATCGAGTACTATCTGACCCCAAAATTTCGATTCGAAATATCCATGGATAATGAAATAACAGCGAAAATAGTGAAAGAGGCAATATGGAATTTATCTCGAGAATTTTATTCGTATCCGACACATTTCAAAGGTATTTAGTAGTTATTATATGTTAATATTTTGTCCAAAAAAGTATTAATTTCTTGTCCAAAAAAGTATTAATTTCTTGTCCAAAAAAGTAGACGGACCATGTTTTTGATTTACCTTAGTCTATCGTGAAATTTTAAGAACGTTATAAGTGTGTCAAAGCGATTGTAAATTTGAAGTAGAATTAAAATGGTGTATTCCGTATAAGGGCGGATACAGCGTTCAATTCAGGGGGGTTCAAAATCAAATAAAGGAGATTTTTAGCAGACTACCTGACCACCATGACCCTTTACATCTTACATTACACCTTGCATTAGCCTATTTGTCGTTATTTTAAATCTTTATGCTAAATTTAAACCTCATCGTAGAACTATTGCAATGTTTTCGGTAGTACTTAACGATGGCCCATAATGTATATTTTTTTATCAGCACGAAGTTTTGCATTTACACCTAAGTGGAAAATTTAAACTCGATCGTAGGACTGTTGCAATCAACATTGCTCCACTAACAAAATATTTTTGTTTGTTTAACTCTCCTAACTTTACGATCTTCACGAAATTTTGCCTGAAAGTGCGCTTAATCAGTTTGTCTTCAAAGGAACTTCACAGGGATGGATTTTCAGTTTGGAAAATATTGTGACAAACAATAGAAAATTTCAAATGTGAATATTTAGCCGCCAAACCTACCTCGAAAGTTTCAAGTTTCTATATCTCTCCGTTCTAAAGTTATAGGTGGTCCTCAACGCCGATCTGCCCACGAAATTTTTTTTTGGAACTTCTAATTCTACATTCCTCATGAAATTTCGCAGGAACATCGCGCTATTATTCTACTCCTGAATTCTGAAATATTGAACAAACTCAAATTGAATAAGTGCGAAACTATTAGACCGATTTTTTGCCCATTAACGAACTCAAGCGAGATATTTACACCTTAAACCTTTCTTGAATGTTTAAAGGCACTAGCTCTTTCCGTTAGAAAGTTAGCATGTGTATGGACGGAACTTAATTACTTTTATCTTTGGATTTTTCCTTAGTAAATCCAACCTAGTCGTATAAAATAAAATAGAAAGGCTTTTTACTTGATAGAAGAAATATAACAAAATTTGAATATTAAAACAAATTCAAATATGTTTATCTTGTACAATTTTAATTTCAAAGAAATTTTTTATTAAAAAAACTTTTAGAATTAAAGTAATGTCTAAAACAAGCACCGCTTACATTTAATAGATGTATATAATCAAAACTCAATATATAATGTCAAATGGAATAAATAAACCAACAGATATACGAAAGTCATTAAAATTAATAAATAAATATTTAAAGGAGACAAATTTTTGTTTTTGGTCTTACCTTTAAGAACACCAATTGCCTTGACTGAAGACGGAATTGCTTAGAATTATATTTGTTTTTTGAAGATATAGTGCATTTTTTAGAGATTTCTGAATTAACTTATTGGAATATTTAATTATTTTGAATATTTCAAATAAATTATATTCTTTGAGAAGTCCTTTAAGTGTGTTCATGTTTTTAAAAGGCAATTGGTGTTCTTAAAGGTAAGATCAGAAACAAAATTTTGTCTCCTTTAAATATTTATTCATTAATTTTAATGACTTTCGTATATCTGTTGGTTTATTCATTCCATTTGACATTATATATTGAGTTTTGATTATATACGTCTATTAAATGTAAGCGGTGCTTGTTTCAGACATTAATTTAATTCTAAAAGTTTTTTGAATAGAAAATTTTTTTGGAATTAAAATTGTAGAAGATAAACATATTTCAATTTGTTTTAATATTCAAATCTAGTCGTATAAGATGTTTCGGTTCAAAATTCGAAAATAACAGACATTTGGACGAAACGATAATACGCTGTTGCCTGGAATATACTTTAGAAATTTGAGATAAGAATCAAATATAGAACAGAACAATTAACACAAACTTTTTTTAAAATAGCTGCCAATCGAAATCAAATCTTCGATTTCTATCATTTAACATTTCTCGTTTGTGATTTGTATTCAGTTTATATTTGAATCGTATTCATGTAAACTAGAGTATTTAGTAGTCTATTTTTTTAAATAATGGATAACTGATTGTTTTTCGATTACTCATGTTAATTGGTTCCGCAATTTTAAATCTTCATGATACGAGTACATTTCCCGTCACTACAGTGCCTAATTCAATATTTATTTACATCTGCATGTACCGAAAATTCATGCATAATTACAGAATTATACGATAAACTTGTATTAAATTTGAAATGCCGCATATAAAGAATTTTATGAAAGTTTTTTGTTAGTTTTGTTAGTTAGTTCATATGAAATAAACAATTCAAAGATATGTTTTCGTCAGACATCTTTGAGATTTAATTGCGGTCATCTGTTTGGTGAAGTAAAAAGTGCAAAAAATCTCATATTCTTTACACCTTTAATATTTATTTTCATCTACGAATTATATTGGAAGTTGTTCGTGAAATATGTCGAAAATATTTACAAGGGTGAAAAAACTTCGTATCGGCTGCAGAAAGTCTCTCAGTTGGGTAAGATTTGCTTGCAATTTCAAACTTAACATAATCTCATATCTACATCATTCGTGAAGTTCACTTAGTTTATTCATTGATATTGATTTTATTCTTGATATTTATTGTTTTGATACTCCAAGATCTTCTGTGAAGTTACCTCAAATGCTTTATATAGCTTGTGCTAGTTAGGAGTTTTGGTGTGACTTTGATACTGTGTCCTTACGCCACTTTAGGCGTAGCACTGTTAATTTTCGACTCAACAGTGAAATGGTGGTGGAAACCGTCCAACTAAGAAATTTCTCCTTAGTCCAAGCAAGGCCGGATCTCGGATTTTAGTTCGGTGCTTATGATGAATTGAATCATTATACAGGGTTCTGCAATAGTGCGTTATTTTTCCATAGGTGCCGAACCAGACATTTTAGAAATTTCGTTCGGAAGCAGGCTCCTTGTACTTCCATGTCTGCAGCTCGGGATTCCCAAAAAAATCATTTAACAAATAGATGATTTTTAAATGCATTACATCGTATATTTTTATATATTTTCGATGGCCTTCAATATCTCTATCATGACGCAAAATGTTAGAAATATTTTTTCAGGGGTACAGATCTTATTCAGAGAAAACTGCAAAAAGTTCGCTTAAAATCCTCTACTGATTGCTTCTGGCAAAACACGAATTTGAGGAGAATTTTTTTTAACTGAAAGATGTGCCTAGTCTCGTAAATGATCAACTTGGCATTTACAGACTGCCCGTTATTAATGGCCAAATATGAAGAACTTCAATTTGTTGCTTATAGATTTTTTAAAAGATATCATCCTATATTTTTTTCATGATAATTAAAGTACGGAAATGAATGTTTCATATTTTCTCAGAAGTGACCTTGGGGCTATTTCCACTCCTGCATTTAGCAGACACGAAAAATAACATCATAACAGAAAATTTTATTTGAATAATAAACATGATTACAAACGGATATTAAAAATATTTGAAACAATGAAACCTGCAATAGAAATCAATGCAGGTAGTATTTCGTACACATTTCTTCATTTTGATTATCGTCGAGATATTCAAAGTGTCGTCCGCTCGAACACGAAGTAATCCGATCCTGGAATGGCCTACTAATCTTGGTCAGCATGACTGGAGTAAGGCTCCGAAAAGTATTTATTATTCTCCCCCGCATAGTGGAACTTCATCATACACAATTCCCTATATATGAATCCATCTATTTGAAAACCAATGATCCAAAAATCTCTCACAGAACGAGAATAATGAGCGAGTGCTCCATCATGCTGAAACCACATTTCGTTTCTTATTTGCGTAGATAACACTGCTTATCCAAGAATAATGTTCTGAAGGAAATTCAAACATGCAGCGCCGTCGAGATTTTCTTCGAAAAAATGAGGACCTATCACATGATTGCCGATAACTGCTCCCCAGACCTTTAATGATCACTTGTGTTGATGGTCGACTTCCCTTATCAATCTTGAATTTTCAAAAGACTGAAAATTGTGCCTACTGACAAAACCAGAATTGTGAATATTCAGCTTCATCGCAGACTAAAACAAAACCGAAAAGTGTACGGTTCTATTCAATTTGAAAACTTACCCAGTTACAAAAATTCAGACGGTTTCAATATCATTATCTGCAAGCACCTGTTGCATCTGAATGTGGTTTGTGTGTTTTTTGAGGATTCTTTGAACTTAATGCTCACTCATATCGCAGACTACACTCAGCTTCCTTTGGCTTGTGTGTAGATCGTCTGTTATATGCAGTAAAATCTCAAGCTCAAAGTCCTCTTTAGTGACCGATTGTATCCTTTCTTCCTTTTTGTTTTGAGTTTAAACTCGATTCTTTTGGATGTCTTCTGATATAACTCAAGTATTGGTTGAATATGAATGTGATCAATATGTGATGCTTATTCGAAAAACCATGACCATTTTTATGTTGATGCTCAGGGATTATGATTTTCGGAAGGTTCTGGTTTTGAAATTAGCTAAATAAAAGTGTAGTTTTAACTCTAATTGAGGTGAAAACACTATCTTGTTTGTGGAATAGTTCTTCTTTGAGCCTTTTCACTGTTGTTCACTTTCACCGAATTCACTTTTATTGGTTTCACTGTTGAGTACACTTTTCACAAATTACTATCTAATTACAAATAACGTAGATTATACATTTACTTCCAGGCCTCTAGTGGGTTACTAATTGGAAGGTTAAAGTGACATGTGAATATAAAATAATTCGAGAATAGAGAGCGATGTGTTATGACTTAAGAAAACGTAAAACTAGGAAGCGGTTTATTATATGCTTTTTGGGCAAGCGACAAAAATGCGACTTTTGGAGAATGTGTTTTCAACGGTGCTTTTTCGGTGACTCAAATAAAAGAACTGTGAGATTATAACTTGAGAGACAAAGAGAAATGTGATTAGAAACTACTTCTAGAGAATGTATGTGAGATCAGAACTTAATGTTCAAAGAGTAGAGAATTTTGCGTGACTGTTTGGTCGAAGCACGAATAGGGAGCCAACGAGCTACTTCGAGGGCCCTCTATTCGTCTTCAACTAAACCTTTTAGCTAACTGGCAAAATGAGAGACTCTCTTTGGGCTCGAAATTTTTCTTATTACATTAAAAAGTCGTCCTATCCATCTTCTGGGAAATGATTGATCTGAATGTTCCCTAACAGCAAGTGTATATGGTGAGGCGTTCTATCTTGCATAAACCAAATATTCATCCACTGATTTAAAGGTACCACGTCTAAAAAATCCATACGACATCAATAAATCCCCAACTAAAAATATTTTTCGAAAATCGGCATGATATTTCAGTATTTTCTAATAATTCATCACGAGTTGAAGTTTTGGCTAAAGTTGTAACAAAAATTACTCATGGGGCTTCCACTCGTTGGAATTTCCATATACGAACTGAATATACATACAATTTTTGAAAATAGAAATTCTTCAACAAATGCATGGAGGAAATAGAATCAAATGTTGCAAACAGAAACGTATTGCATCCGGAATAAGACGAATACTCAGAATCCAATTTCTGTTTTCTAGTTGAACTTCAACTCAGAAAAATTAGCCCACTTGATCACAGCATGCTATGAATCGTTTTGAAGTATTAGAACTTCCATTGATAATGTTATTGATGAGGCAAATACACTTCTTTATGACGAAGATCCTGAACCTCCATTACCAGAAAAAAAAAGACGCTTTTTAGATTCCCAAGATTCGGGATTAAATAAAGAACGTTTATATACTGAATTATCAGTAATCTAGTCAAGAAGTGTCTATACATGAGTCTAAAAAGAAATGTCCCTTTCTTAAAATTCATTGTGCGAAATAATTTAGAGGAGACATTTTATGAAACAAAAAAATTATTACAAATTATTGCGACTACACCAATGACAACATCTGACTCTGAGAGGTATTTTTCGACACTAAAAAGACTGAAAACTGTTTTAAGAAATTTTATGCGTGAAGATAAGTTAAACTCTCTCTATGCTGCTAGAAAAAAAAATGATAAATGGAATACAAAATTTCAATGAAAAAGTTATTGGTAAGTTTGCATTCTAGAAATACCGATTAATTGAAATAATTTATAGAAAATGAAAGTGATTGTTTTTTCTCTCAAATATGGAGCAAGTAAATTTACTAGCGAATTTTTTAATTTTTGTTCTTTTTTTTCAGATATAATTCGTTCCATTTAATCCAAAACAATGCTACAAAACCTTTATTACAACTAATCTTCAGCAGTCAGCTTCTCAATTATGAAGATTATGAAAAAAATAGAAAACACTGTTCTTCATTATTTTGAAAGGGTTGAATTGGTACCCTATACTCAATATTTGATTACTTTGAATATTCTCTCTATTATACTGAGTCGATACATTTTGAATTGGATGCAGAACACACTTCTTTTACCCACGAGGCGCCACTGTCTATGGATTACATATATGAGTGATATTTATTTTATATATGTATTTTGTTTGCAATTCCACTACGACGAGATTTTTTGCCTCCGTCATCGAATAAAAGGAAAACTTGGGAGATGGAACGAATAAAAAAGGCTATTGTAGCAATAAGGACAAAAGCTAGGGGTTATAGAAAGGACGCAAAAATTTTTTGTGTGTCTAGATCAATAATGAAATGATTAGTGAGGGACTCTTCCACTTATATTGGAAAAAATTTATAGAATATATTGTTCTGATGAAGTGCAGATACTACGGACTTACTAGGATGGATATTAAAAAAGATTCTATCGATTACCTAGAAAAAAGTATTTAAATTCAATTCAGAACTGAAGAAAGCTTGGTTCGATCACTTTTTAAGGCATTATGAACCTCGTATGTTCGACTTCAGGGCCTTGATTATGAAGTAGTCAAATAACTCATTTTGGAGGCTGAAATATCATGTTCAGCCATATTCTGGGCTTCAGCAGCAATGTTTTCAGGAGTGCTCACCGGACGAGAACGTGAATGGATTGTTTTATCAAATAACAATCCAGTTTCACGAACTTGCTTCACAAATTGATCCACAAATTGCCGTGAGGGCATTTCATTCCTATTGAATTTTCCACGTAACAGTTCGGATAGAAGATTCACCAGTTGGGAAATAAGATTTCAATATTTCCTTGTTCACAGCTTAAAACGATTGATTTCATTAATACCAAATATTAAACTAACTTTCTGTCAAAACACGAATGACGGAAATGTTGGCAGACCCAAAATAACAACAACTTAAAAATGCAAATGCTAGATGGCTTACTCTTTATATGTTCTTGATGAATTTGTGGCAGTTTCATTTATTCCGAAGGATGCGTGTGTTGGCAAATAGATAAGAAACCTTACGATGTTTATATTAGTTTTATCAATCTAGTATCTTTTACAAGAGGTCTAAAATATAGTTGTCACATTACCATCTTTTTCCATATTATTAATCCAAATTTATTGTATCGGCTGCAAAGTAAGTCCCTTCCGATATCTTCATTCTTTTGCCCACGTCTTTTGTCATCTTCAGTTAGGAAATTATCTTTTATGTCATTTATCTGAGTGCCGATAAATCAATGGGTAGAGCGCAGAACTAGGAACAGAAAATTCTCGAGTTTTTGGTCAGAACTTCGTTCAAAATAATAGCTTTCTGTCTTTGTACTTTTGGCGGCAGTTTTTTATTATTTAAAATGGTATAAATTGATTCGCGGGACACAGAAATTTCATCCACCACCTCTCTTAGACTTGAAGGACGATTTCAAGTTAGCATTTTCCGTCAACGATGTGAAGTTAGACGTTAATGGTCAGTCAAAGGGATAATCTTTTACATGGGAATGCGATCCACCGTAAGCTCTACGTAATATTTTCAAATGAAAATGAAATTCCATTTGAAGTTCAAAGTTTGAATTTTTCGATATTTCATCCATTATAAAAAAACACACTTGAGATAATGAAAACACTTTAAATAAACTAATAAAGCATCGAAGAAATTCTAACTTTGAATTTCAAATGGAATTTCATTTTCATTTGAAAATATTACGTAGAGCTTAGGGTGGATCGCATTCACATGTGAAAGATTCTCGCTTTGACTGAACTTTACATCGCTGAAGGAAAACGCTAACTAAGTGTCATTTAGTTTGTTTAAAGTGTTTTCATTATCTCAAATGTGTTTTGCGATTTTTATAATGGATGAAATATCGAAGAAAGTTTAACTGGTCTAAGCTGGCACCGTTTTCTATAAGTATAGAAGACTCTAAAAAAGTCTTTTAAATGAGCACTTTCGGGTATTTTCTCGAAAATATGAAAACATATATTGGTTTACGTATAGTTGAAAAAAGGGACTTTGAGCACTTTTTTCAATTTTTCGGAAATTATTGAAATTTCTATTTTATTTTATATATAATATATAAATATATCGGTCAATACTTTCTTCCGATAATTTTATTTTTTCCAATAAAAGGTGAGAAAGCTTGCACGGCTATAGACGTACTGAAATTATATGTCTCTCCACTCATTTCCGATTCAACAACTTCAGGGGACGCTAAGAGGATGAAGTTGATGGAGAGTGAAATCCTCATCGAAACCCGCCTCCTTCTAAACAAAATATGATTCCGGATGACTTTGGGAAAATCATTTATTCTTAAGAAACAGTAGTTTTAGTTGACACACCTTGTGTTTTTTAGAGTGATAGAACTTTCGATAGGGATAACTGTGAGTTGACAGAAGGTAGAAGCCATGTTGTTTTGACATTTCAGTTCAGTAAGCATTGACAAATTATCATGGAAAGACTCATGCCGCAACAATGTTTACAAAATGTTGAAATTTATTTTCAAAATTAGTGTTATATTCGCCAAACTTATAGAGCACTTCGTGAAATTTATGGTTCACATAATCGTCCATCAGAGCAGCTTATTCGTCGAACTAGCGATAGCTTTCGAACAACATTTTCTCTACTCGATGCAACAACAACAAGACAAAGAACTGTACGTACAGAAGAAAATATCGCTGCTGTAAGTCATAGTGTTAATGATGATCCAGATTTGTCTATTCGTCGACGTTCACAACAAGTTGGACTCTGTGCATCCACCACATGGAAAATTTTGCGTAAAGATCTTGATGTACACCCATACAAGATCCAACTGGTTCAAGAACTAAAGCCACTTGACCATAATAAGCGTCGTTTGTTTGCTGATTGAGCCCTAGAACAGCTTGAAGTTGATCCACTTTTTTATTATAAAATTGTGTTTAGTGATGAAGCTCATTTCTGGTTGAACGGATATGTAAACAAGCAAAATTGCCGTATATGGAGTGAAAACAATCCTCAAGAAGTTCTGCAGGTTTCATTGCATCCTCAAAAATATACTGTATGGTAATAGATAAATATAAGCAGTGTTTATAGACATTAATTTAATTCTTAAAGTTTCTTGAATAAATGTTTTGAAATCAAAATTGTAGAAGACTAACAGATTAAATCTGTTTTGATATTCAAATTTAGCACTATCTGTTCAATTTGTCTAATTCTTCTGACTGAATTCTTAGATTAAAAGAAAATTACTAATATCTTTCAATATAATTATAATAATGCTAAATTCTGAGACCAATTCGAGCCTCGCACCACGATCTTTTCTCAACGATCTTACTAGTTCTTACGGCGTGTCAAGACTCTCCGACAAACTATGTTTTGTCCCTTTTAATACCTCGTACGAGTCGGTTTTCTCCTTCCAAATGTTTAGTTTGTTCACCCGCTCAAAATTCCTACTTAGCAATTTTCGAAAACTTCAGCTCTTGTCGAGCCACAAGCTCGACGTCAACGTTTTTCACTCAAACTTTCCGTTCATTAACTCATCTGAAGAAAAATATTCACGTTTTGCACAATCAGGTCTTATAAATTTTTTAATTTGTAATATTTTATTACAATATATAGGCCAGAGTAAAAGAATTTCCTTTCATGAAGCCATTCTTGCATGCATCGAAAGTGAATTCCTAAGGTTAACATTAACTGGTCTGGAGATAAGAATAAACAAATTAATTCAGGGCATCTAACCTCGATTTGAATTTGCTGTTGCTACTGGATTAACCTCTGCATCATTGAATGAATTCTATATCTTGTTGGATTATGGATTACCATAATTTGAGACTATTTCCGTCTTTAAAGTGTTATCAAAATACAGACGTAAAGAAGAGGTGTTATCTTTTTAATGCGAGCGAGTTAACATTTCTAATCTGAATCATAACCAGTTAATCTTAGATTACACGTAAAATTCCTTAAAAGTGTATTCAGTTTGCTATTTTTCTGTATGATTCTAAATCAAAAATAATAAAATGAGAAAAATATTCACCTGCAGTTGACATCAGATGCCAAGGACAAAAAAGATCCTGTCAGTAAGAACAAGAAGAAAGCATCATCCTCAAAACTCGAAGACTGCGATTCCGTAAAGTTCCATTCGAAAAGTATGGTAGACTCACGATGCACTCTCGTTGTAGACAAGAAAGAGAATACCAACAAGGCAACCAGTACGTGTCACCAAGCCAGCAAGGACGACGAATCAAATGACTTGATCGATATGATAGCAAAGACGCAGAGTAAGAGAATGAATGAACAAAGAGTAGAATTATCACACTTACCAAGTAAGTTGATTTCCTTATATCACTTTATCGAACACATTAGGATATATTATAATATTATGAGACATAAGGCAGATCAGTGCTCTTCGACCAGGTGATCTATTTTATCAATTTTTCTTGAACTAGCTGAGGCATAGCAAGTATTCCATCATAAGAGCTTCTTATTTGCCTTTACATAGTTATCATCCGTCATTTTTACTGATCCTCATCTAACTAAGAGCTTTCTAAGGCAATAATGTCTTGCAAGGAAGCCGTTGATAATATATTTTTGCTGAATTTTGTGATACGTGTATTTTTCTAAGCCACACCATCCTTTTCAATTTAGTATTTTGAATCCTAGTTTCTTCCGATTCCAGGAATTATAGCAAAACACAGATTAAGTAGACCCTATTATTCTTTGAGTTTATTGATATTACGCAGACATTCCATTGAAATCTTGGAACTATGGGGGTTAGAACTAACTACTTTAGTGGCAAGTACCTAAGCTATCATCTTATACGAATTTGTAATGCTAAGGTTGGCGAAAAAAATCCATTATTTTTACGCGAACTTAAAGACTTCATTTAACATTTTCGGATTGTCCAATTTGGATCGAATTGGCACCGTTTTGTTATATAATTTGTTGCCATTTTAAAGGTGGCTTCATAATGTCTCTCTCATAGAGGTCTTGGTTCTTATTGGCGAAAAACTCTAGTAATCGATTGTCACAATCTTGTCTTTATGCCAATTTCTTATTACTTAGGAAGTTTTGCGATTTGATACTGGTGAGTCACTACAGCCGTGTGTGTCCTGGCGTTGCCCAGATGGAGCACAACACCTCTTCTATTAGTCAATTCTGGCCGCTTCTGGTTAATCGCTAGTTTCAAACGGTTCAGTTGTTGACACTAGAAATAAAAATGTAGGGTCTGGTTTTATAGAAGAAACTCATAATAAATAATTCCTTTCCAGTCCCACCAATAGCACAGTAGAACCTTCCTGACCGTAAGTTCTGGTTTGGCCACCGTTTGATCTGCATCATCGCGCTTTGATTACGATAGTTTTCGCACAGTATTGTCCTTTGTGATAAATTTCGCATCCCCAGCTCCATCCGTTTAAGAAATGAGACGATTTCAGTCCGTTTGGCCAAGGCTTCGCAGATGGAAATTCGATCCATCATGTTTTTTGGTGTTAATAAGTGTGGCACCCAAATATCAAGCTTCTTTTTAAATCCAGCTTTGCGCAAATGATATGAGACTGTTTTGTGATCTTTAGTTCCTGGGCGATGCTACGATTACTAACATGCCGGTTAACTTCGATTATTTCTGTAAATTTATCGACATTTTCGATGACAAGCCTGCCTGTACATTTTTAACATAAAAAATATCAGAACGGAATCGATGAAACCAAAATTGCAAGTTATTAACTGTTGTAGTATCATCATAGACACCATTCACAATTTTAGCCGCCTGGATTGCATTTTCGCTTTTATCAAAGAAAAACTGTAAAATGTACCAAATTTTTTTTTGTTGACTTCCATTTTTAACATCCTGTAACTCACAACTGAATGGACCAAACAAAAAAAACAGCAAAATAATTTTTTAAGTGTGAAATATTACCTTGACAACGAGCATAAATCTCAAATTGTTTGATCGATACTTAAAGAGATATCGATCACTATAGTCATCTATCGAAAAAATAATAGATGTCTTTTCCCCAACCTTTTATGACTCCATTTTTTCGTCCCTGAATATTTTATAGTATCCAGAGCTTTTATATGATTAATTGCAGAATTGTTATTTTTTAAGTGCCTAAACCCATGTTCTTCACTGGGTTTAATCGAGGTCAGTCTTAGAGGATAATATGTGCCTCATTGTGAATTTCTGAGTTGGAGGAACCACGTTGACTCAGTATTTTCGGAGTTTAGTGCATTTTTCGCCATTAGAAGTCTCAAGCAAGTCCTGCCGGAAGAATATCTGATTTGCGTCTATTATTCCTTGGCCTACTCTCACATAAGCTACAACGTTGTGTTATGGGGAGGATCTTCCTCGAGTTATCATACATTCATCGTACAGAAAAAAAACATTCTACTTATTTTCAAACTTTCACCAGTGGAGTCCTGGGTCTACAGGACAGTGGAGTCCTGTAGACTCTTCTTTATTTCCAACAGATTGTTAAGTTTTCCCTGCGTTTTTATGCTGAATTGTTTATTGTATATCAAAAAAGAAATCTGGAAGTTACTGAGGAAATGCTCCGATTACCGTGATTGCAATATAAGGCATAAAGATATTCAATAAAATAAATGGAGGCTTATGAATGATAGAAGGTATATAAAATTATATAAATATTTACAGCCTTCTTCATATTTAATTTCAAAAAATTATGTTTAATATTATAACTTTAGGAATTAAATTAATGTCATATAAGTACCACTTATATCAAACGACATATAAAATAAACATTCATTATAAAACATCCAAATGATATAACAAAATCCAATAAATATAAATTGCCAACAAAAATATTATAAATTAAATATTTTGAGTAGACAAAATTTTGTTTCTGCTCATCACTCTTATGAAATTAAATATCTTTCAAAAATGTTTAACATAATCTTAAGATTTTCATCATAAAAGTATCTTACTTAGAATATTCAATATTATTGGATATCTAACGGAGTTACTTTTTAGAAAATCTCAAGATATGTGGAAACATTACTAAAAAACAAGTTTTAAGAGAGACTTTGCTTTGTCAGTACTCAATCGTATTCAATAAAATTTAACATCAATCAACAAAAGTATTTACTTACCCTTCAATTCAGAAAGCTTATTGGTAAATGAATACTGAACATTTAAATGGAGTCTAATATGGCTCGAAATAAATAAGTCTGTGGTTTACCATTGATCTTAAAGATTGAAAGGCAATTTAACTGCCTCTGTTATAGCACAAGGATCATCTGTATAAAGAATGTTAAGGAACCCAAATAATTATATTTTATGAATAAAATAAAATGAATGGAGGTTTATGCTTGATAAAAGGTATATAAAATTATTTAAATATTTACAGATGTATTCTGTTAGCCTTCTACATATTCAATGTCAAAAAATTATATTTAATATAATAACTGTTATAATATATAATTGAATACGACTGAGTACTCTTAAAACTTGTTTTTTAGTAATGTTTTTACATATCTTGAGATTTTCCGAAAAGTAACTTAGTTAGATATCCGATAATATTGAATATTCTAAGTAAGATGGTTTTATGATGAAATTCTTAAGATTATGTTAAACATTTTTGAAAGATATTTGTTTTCATAAGAGGGATGAGTAGAAACAAAATTTTGTCTACTCAAAATATTTAATTTATAAGATTTTTGTTAACAATTTATTGGATTTTGTTATATCATTTGGATGTCTTATAATGAATGTTTATTTTATATGTCGTTTGATATAAGTGGTACTTATATGACATTAATTTAATTCCTGAAGTTATAATATTAAATATAATTTTTTGAAATTAAATATGTAGAAGGATAACAAAGTGAATATTTAAATAATAAAAATATTCTCTGTATTCCAAAACATCGAATAACTAAATTTCAGCACTCGCCAACGTACTATGCTATTGAATTGTTCGATCATCTTCTGGAAGATTGAAAGTTTTGGAGTACAGAAAATTTTAGAAAGATATCAAGGAATTGTTATTGATAAATTGTTTTTATAGTGTTGTCCAATACTTGAATTGTTATTTTGTTTGAGGAATCTAAATCTTTTTCTATTATTGTTAATATATATATTTTTTTGACGTTTTCTATACAGTGTATTCTGTCTTAAAGCAAGAAGAAATAATTTTATTATTATTACCTTACGTCTCTTCAGGTCTCTATACTGCCGTAACCTACAAATATTGCTATTGGTGTTAAGTTTACTACAAGATGCGATCGATATGATTGGAAACCGAGAGCTTCTGTGGTAACTACTAATGTGTATTAAGATACAAATATTTGTTTCTTGTTGCTGAAAGTTAAGAATGCCTCATTTGTTTTTCACAACCGAATTCTTCTTCATCGAAATTTCTGGTCTTCCTAGGTACTAGACGTTGACTAGGAGTCGACTGGTTTCGGACAAGAATATTTGTAATTTTTTTTATGAAAAACAGAGTATTGATACTACCTACCGTCAAAGTGGCATAATTTTTTTCTTAGCAGATTTAAGGCAAAATTACATCCCCAAAAAAAAATGATCAAAAGCGAAGCCATTATTAGTTGACTAATGTTCAGATTCATGTTCGTTCTGAAAACTTTTCTTAGTACTGTGAATTCTTTAGTTAATTGGTGTATTACCGAGAAATTTGTTTCTATATTGTTATTAAAGCAATAAATTCCGCAGATCTGCCAGCCGGCCCTCTCCAAAATTCGAACGAGTTAAAAAATAACAATGCACCCGACGATACATTTTTGGACCAACTAGTGAGATGTCAAGCCAGTCGTTTGGATGATCAACGCTCCCAACTACTCATTTCAGCTGTAGAAAATGAGGAAAACAAAAATTCGGAAACTCGCTCACAAATGATTTGTGCTACCGCCCCAGATGAAGATTTTTTCTCGTTGGTAATGAGAGTTCAAGGTAGAGGAATAGACAATCAACGAGCTACTTTTCCGCAAGTCGATCAGAAGGACAAAAAAATTAATGGAGATACCTAGGCAATCGTCGATTTTACTCTAAACGATTATTCTAGTTGAAATACTGGGAACTATTAAAAGATTAGGCATAATTTTTCTTTCTTAAATGTAGATGGCAGTTATGTAGTATATGTATTATATGTAAACAAGTGAAGTACTTAATGAAATTGTTACACAAATGCTGCTTTCTCACAGGAAAAAATATATATATATATATCTTTCGAAGAATATAATGTCGATGAATTTTGGATTATTCGGATGATTTGTTATACCTGGAGAAATTACTGGTGCCTTAGATTTTGGTTTTTGGAGAATATTGGACTGATTCGGCCCATTATTGAAATTACCGAAACATTTAGGCCTCAAACTCACCTCGAAATTGTTGAGTTTCCAGCTCTTCCTGCTCAAAAATTAGAATATCAACGGACGAGTCGGCCGAACCGGCCAGACAGAATTACTTTTGCATTTGTTTGCCTAGTTTGAGGCTATTTTCGGTTCAAAATTAGAAAATTACATTTAGCTAAAACGAAGACACGCGTTCTCTAGAACAAGCCCGTAAAAATCATAATATATTAGTTTATTTATTTTCATTTTCATGTTTAATTTCACCTATAAACGGTTGTGAGGAACAACACAGCCAGTTCGTCACTGGTATGAATTTCAAGACGAAAGAGCTCATTTATGAGAATGGCACCATTTCTTCAATTCTCCTCGCCAAATTTGAGTGACATTTTTAAACCTTCAATAAGCCTTATACAGTGTAGAAACCACTTATGGAATAAAATTCTTTGTGTCCTTATGTAAGGAAATTATAAAAAGCACTGAAACACGTCAACTTTTAAATTCAGTGGTCCACCTATTAAAAATAAATTTAAGTATACAGGGTAATTCTCGCAAGTTCAGTGCAGTCTGTTCTCTTTATTTTAAATATTTTTATATTTTTTTAAAAGCTCTTTAACAACCTGATTTGAACTAATTCATGTTCTATTATGTATAATGAGAATGTGAAATAATGAAATTAACAATTTATCACGCATTAAATAATGGTATTTTTAAATAACCTAAATACAGACTTATGAAATGTCTGAACTAACTATCAATTAAGTTGGGAAAATCTCTAAAATCAATTCTCGTTACGCTCATGGTTTTGTTAACATTTGTTGTTATGAATACCAGATTTTATAACAGAGTATCACTCTGTGACTAAAAGGTAAAACATAAATTCATCTTTTATGATTACAAAAAGTGGGGTAACAAAAAACAATGAACCAATTTGGCATAATAATTTATCGTTTATCCATCCTACTACCAATGGGTTTTCTTGTTTTATTGTCACTTAGAGTATTTACTTCATATATTCAATATTGGGTTCCACTTTTCACTAACTCTCACAAAAAATTTCTACAAGTTTTTTACGCTTTGTTATTCCTGCAAAATTTTATTTTCACTTGAAACATTCCGTCGAAATTCAAGAAGTTGTTTCCCAAGCATGATCCTTCTGACGAAATTCTATTTTCAATTCAATTTTCATTGAAACTCATAGAAATTGTTCTTTATGTTCGTTTCCATTTATTTGTTTCACCTGTCACTCACTGTAGCGAAAATTGTCCAAGTTTTTCACGCTGAATTCATCCAAAAATCCAACATTTTTAAGAAATGTTCTGCTTTTCACCAACACTTAAAAACTGTCAAATTTCACTCAGAATTTTTCAGATGAGGGTGCATTTTCACCCGACTTTCCACTTTTTAGTAACACTCACGGAAAATGTTCCCAAGTTCTTCACGCTCGATTCTTCAGGTCCCATTTCACTAAATTTTCCACTTTTGTTTAACACTCGACAATATTTCATACAATTTTCAGGCTCGATTCATCGATAGAACACTAACGCCAACATTGTCCATACATTTCTAACGGTCGATATTTCCGATTTTCATTTTCACTTCATTTTTCATTTAAACAACTCCATTGGAACACTATGTTTACTTGATATTCTGGAAATATCGTTTGACTTCTCAACTAAATTGAGAAAATTATGTATAAAATAAAATAGAAAGGCCTTTTACTTGATAGAAGAAATATAACAAAATTTGAATATTAAAACAAATTGAAATATGTTTATCTTCTACAATTTTAATTTCAAAAAAATTTTTTATTCAAAAAACTTTTAGAATTAAATTTTGTCTATTAAATGTAAGCGGTGCTTGTTTTAGACATTAATTCAATTCTAAAAGTTTTTTGAATAAAAAATTTTTTTGAAATTAAAATTGTAGAAGATAAACATATTTCAATTTGTTTTAATATTCAAATTTTAATTATGTATAAGTTTGCAGTGTTATATTTTCTTAATTAAAGTCGATTTTCACTGGGACTTCCAGAAATTCAATGTTTATAACAATTAAGAGGTTGTAAGCTTAGGTGATGAACTAATAGATCTTTTATGCATTGAAACAATTAAGAGTTTATAAGTTCAATTGATAGACTATTATAAATTTTATTAATTAAAACACTTTGGAGTTCAAAATTTAGATAATAGATTGTTGGATCTTTGATGTTTACAAATATTTCAATAATAAAATTACATCATTTCCCCAACTTCGTAAGTTTTGTGAAGAATAAATATTTCGAGGCTTATTTCATACAAGGGTTGCTGTGCGGTTTTTGTATGTTTGTGAGCTTGGAATTTTCTAGGATTCAGGCATATATACAGTTGTACAATTTCGCCAAACCAATTTCAACATCTAATCATTACCGTGACACCACAATTTGAAGAAAGGTGTACATTAACGTGATGGTGCTACTTGATACTTGAACTCCCAGTTTCAAATTTATGAGGTTTGCTGTGCGTTCGAGGCAATTTAGAAGTAGGAAACAAATATTTCTATCCTATAATTGGTATAAGATGATGTTATAAGATGAACTAAGTGCTTATAACATATGAAAAAGTCTTAATACATGAAATAAATATTTCTGTTACATAAATCCTGAAATATATGGCAGAACTTGGTTTACCATACAATGAATGACAGATACGTGAAAGGCCAGAACTTAATAGAAGGAAAAGAGAATTAATGTCCTAAGGTAAGAAGTTTTCATACTTCAGACCGAAAAATACTGGATTTCATGGTCATTCCTATTGTTCGCTCCCTTTTCTTCCAACTAAAATTGGGAAGAAAGAAGAATACTGTAAAATTTTAGATGTTCAATGATGAAGTTTTAGGAATATATTGAATCATTAAGATATTAAATGGCAAAATTTGAATATCAAAACAAATTTAATCTGAAAAATGAAGACAAGATCTCGATTTAGGTAAAATCAAATGGAGACATCTACTTATTGAAGATGTAAATTAGATGCTAGATCTAAATGGAGATTTAGATAAAATTGAATGGAGATGCCAACTCATTACTGAGGTATTCATTTATTTATTATTTATTTATTGGAACAACTGGGATACAACGGGAAGAAACTCATAAATGTTATCCACAAATACATTGAAAAAATACAACTTCGATATAAGCACTACAATTGAACTAAAATCGAAACTCTATCGACAATCTCATACCATAAAAAGTCATATGATAATAAAAATAAAAGAAATCGTCTTTATATGAACACAATATAATTTCAATAAATAGAAATAATTTTTTTTCCTTTTTAATAATAACTAATATGAACAAAGATTACCAAAAAATTCATTCTTCAAAACACGCTTCGCCACCGCTGGACCCACGGCAAAAATGTCCAAAACGCCCGAACAATTATTAGCGTGTCTCATGACTCTAGCCAATGGAGAATTCAAGGAGCAATTCGTTCGCTTGAACGGAATATGAAATATTTCAGTATTTCTTGTTGGAACGTTAATTTTTATCTTAGACAACAATTCAGGATACTGGATAAAACCCTGCAAGATTTTTAGCGGAAACAGAACATCCGAGGCAACTATCCTTCGCTACACAGACATCACAGAAAATCTACCTCTAGCAAGTGCATAGTCGTGATTATAATCAAAGAAAAATCTCGAACACATTTGTCACTAAAATCTATTTTGTATCGATGAGATGAGCTTGGGCGCTACAAAGGCATAATATAATGGTAAAATATTTCTGGTATTTTTGAAATATTGTGTCCGTCTCATTACGAAACCCAACATGCGCGACGCAGCCGCCGATAGAGAGTCAACATGCTGACCCATAGAAAGCTTGGAATCCAAAATTATGTCAAGGTTCTTTACTTGCTCTGATGTTGATAGACACTTATTATCTAAGTAGTAAGTGAAGTTAATAGGGATTTTTCTGCGGGTAAACGTTACATGCGAACATTTCACAGTATTCAAGAACAGGCCATTGCCGCGGCAGAATTCAGAAAATCTGCGCAAGTCGGATTGTAGCAACTGACAATCTTCCAGCGTATCAACACGGATGTATACCTTAAGGTCATCAGCAAACAACAAGTACCTTGCAAATTTGAAGCACTTTTTGATTGGGTTTATATAAATCAAAAATAAAAGAGGTCCCAAGTGAGATCCCTGCGGGACACCAGACACCAGACAGGCGAACTTGGCCGACCTGAAACCATGAACCGACACAAACTGGGATCGATTCTTGAGATATGACCCAAACCAGCGCAGTAGATCACCCTTCACTTCAACCTCAGATAGTCTATTCAGTTGTGAATTATGGCTTGTTTTATCGAATGCCTTACATAGGTCAGTGTAGACCGCATCCACCTGCGACTGCGCGTCAAGTGCATCATGTATATACTCTGTGAACACTGATAAATTAGTCTCCACAGATCTTCCACGAAAAAAACCGTGCTGTTCCGGTATTAAAGTTTGGGCTACAAGAGACAAAAGATACTTATGCACAAGTTTTTCGAACAATTTAGACATCAAGGATACTTTACTTATAGGCCTGTTATTTTTTATATCCGACTTTTGACCGTTTTTGAAGATTGGTACAACTGAAGCTTCCTTCCATAAGGATGGAATGGTGCCCTCTGACAGAGATCGATTGAATATGATATAAAGAGGCTCAACTAGGGTCGAGGCAGATCTCACCAAAAAAATTGCGGGTATACGATCGGGACCATTACCGTTCTTTAATTTCAAGCTATGAAGACATTCCAGTATCTCGCTCCTAGACAAGTGAATAGAGCTGAGTACACTGACACCGACACCACTGAGTGAACCATGATTAATTGAAAATCTTTCTGGTTCAAATACAGTCTTAAAATGTGTAGTAAAAAGCGGGCAAATTTCACCCCCACCAACCGTAGTCTGATCGTCCAAATGCATCTCTAATGGCAGACGATGCGCTGTTTTTTTGTCCAATGACACGAATTTCCAGAACGATTTAGGGTTCGATCGCATGCCTTCTTCAAAAGATCTAATAAATGATCTGTAATCACATTCAATAAGCATTTTGGATCGAACCCTTAGTTCCCTAAATAAGTTGTAATCATTAGGATTTTTAAACACTTTCCACTTTTTATGATATCTATTTTTCTTTGAAATGAAGTGTACTGTTTTCTTAGAATAATAAAATCGAAACTGTATGCACCCATTAAATATGTAAATTAGATGTAAAGTTAATATAGGTAGAGATTTAAATCTTATAATTATATAAGAGACATCAACGTTATAAACGATGTACTCATATACTCACTAAATAAAATAGAATAGAAATGTTCTAAATATGAAAATTAGATGTTAGGTGATTCTCAATGAGTATTAAGATACAATAAAATCGAGGCATCAACTTTATAGAAGATGTACTCACTCAACATGCAAATTAGATGATTAATGAATCTAGGGATTTAACTATAATCAAATGGAGACATTAACATTATAGCGAATGTACTCATTAAAGATGACCATCAGATGTTTGATGAATCTAGATGGAGAATGCTTGAAAGAGCAGTATACTTAATTTACTATATAGAAATTCTTAAGAAGGTGGTTTAAAAAGAATGGCTGAGGAGAGTAACTAAATGACTTCTTCGATAGGTTTGAATCTGCCCTCAGAGAAACCGAACTCTCGTGACAGATTCCAATATCATTGATTATGTAGTAAATTATCAAATGATTTTGAGTAATTTTACGAAGTAAGACGATAAAACAGTCTGTAAATGACTTTTTCAATAGATTTGAATCTAACCTTAGAGAATACAAAACCTGTGTTTTGTGACAGACTCTAGTAGTGATCACATTATAAAGTAAACGATAAAATGATTTTGAGTAATTCAAAGAAGTTGGATGGCAGAGCAGTCAGTAAATGATTTCTGCATTCGGTTTGTGTCTTCAGTCTTCACCTGCAAAACTATTTTCTTAGTTTTGTGACAAACTCTTGCAAAACAGATATTATATACAGATCCAATTAAGAATAAGAGTTCACAGTTGTTGTGAATGTAATCACTGCTTAAGATGTGCCTGAAAATCTGTCATTCCTTTGTAAGTTAAGCAGGTTTAGAACTTGAAATTTATTTCGATGTTTTTGAGACAGAAAAATTTTTTTAGAGGGAGAGTAAGATAATCCGAACTGGATTATAAACTTCAAAGTTCAAGCCGAATAAGATTCAGTTTAACAATGAAGTGGGATATTATCGATATTGTTGCAAAACATTAATGATGAGGATGTGATGCCTGTACAATCCCAGAAATCTAATACAGATGGAGAATTATAAAAGTGGGAAGAAGCAACTGAAAAGTATGAAACATAACAACATGACAATACATATCCTTCAAGTTTTTCCACTGAAAGTTGTTGGAAACTGCTTTGAAAATGTCATAAACACTCGCGAAAATCGTTTTCCACGTGAGACCGAACACATTTGAATGTAAAACCACGGTAATCACAATCATTTATCACTTGGCTTCACGTCACCATTCGAAATCAAACTAGAACTGATACTTCCTTAAACGAATGACCAGTCCCTGAATCAACCCTGATGCACACTGTTATGTAACTGAGCCAATATTGTAGCAACATATACGGGGTGAATCCGAAAGTATATCGGTAGGTTTAATTAGAATTTCTACTTCAAATCTAAAGAAACATTATTTCGAGTTTATTTCCTCATGAATCCCGAGAATAGGAAAAAACTATGGATTAATAAAATATAACATGTCAAAGTTCGACAACTGTAATTATATGAGTTCAACTTACATGAAATTGTAGGAGGGGTGTTCAATGAATGTTATTATTAGATTTATCCCATTCAATATATTATTTTTTGTATTAATCACTTTTAGAGAAAAATGAAACTATACCACAACTTTCAAAGTATCATTATATTGTCAAAAAATAAACTTCTCATTCATTTTCCTAGTTTGTGTTTTAAATTCCTTATAATTAAAAGATCTAATAAGAAAAACGTTTCTTATCTGTCATAAATAATATATAATATTATATATTTATTTACTTTGTATGTATACAATTTAATTATTCTTTTGCTAGCTCATCCCTGAGCACATTATAGTGTCTATATTTCTAAGAATTTTTAGCTGAAACTAGAACAATTACAATTTACATACAAAAGAAATAATTCGGGGTCACATCCAATTTTGTCCATCCAGTTCGTCATTCGTTAGCACACCAACTTTCGGAAGAATAGAATTGAAATTTGCAGGGCAGGCTTCAAGCCTAAACAGCTGAATAAGACAAATCTGCCAACGACATTCGAAAATATGTCCTCTGAAAATTAAATTTTTTGCGCGCTTGTTCTAGGTAACAGCGTTCTATTATTTTCCTAAATATATGAAATTTGCACCGAAAATGTTGTCAAACGACTACTGCCACTCACTCATGAAGAATTCGAGATCAAAAGTAATTCTGTCCGGCCGTTCGTAAACAATCTAACTTCCGAACGGAAGGAATTATTTCAGGGTTCACCCCTTTCAGGGTGATAAATGATGTATCATCGGCAAATATCACAATCTTTATATTCAACACATAAAGGAAATGAACAAGCATATAGTCTGGTAAGTCATTAATAAATATAATAAATAAAAGGGGTCCAAGTACCGAGCCTGTAGGAACACCCATCTCAACCGGATACTTGGCCGACCTGTGCCGACCGACTCGCACTATTAATGAACGATTTGCTATAAAACTCTTCATCCATTTCAGGAAGACCCATCTGAAACCTAAACTGAACAATTTATCCAGAATGAAGCCGAAGTTCAAGCAATCAAATGCCCGAGACTGGTAAAAAAAAAATCCCGCCACGTGAATACCATAATCCAAACAGTAATACACAAAGCTCACCATGCCGCAGACTCTGCCGACCTACTCATACGAAAGCCGTGCCGACAGGTTGTGACAAACGAATATTTGTCCAAGTACTTAGACATCCTGTCATAGACTAGTAGACTAGTTTTTCTATAACTTTGGATAGAGAACTTAACAAAGAGATAGGGCGATAATTATTGATGTCTTCTGTAAAATCCTTCTTGTGGATAGGAATAACCACAGCCGTTTTGAGAAGAGAAGGAAACTTCCCTGAAATGACTGAGAAGTTGATGAGATATGCAAGGTGCCTGGAGATGCAAAGTGCTAAAATCTTCAAAATCTTAATTGGTATCATATCAAGTCCACTACTGTTTTTATTTTTCAAATTTTTTATAACCGACTCAACTTCCTCAGCCTCGACTGCAAAGAAAAAGAAATTGCTCTCAGTCAGAGATCGAGTTGTACATGAGCTGGATCGATTCAGGCCAAAATGTTTCCCAATGCTTGTCACGCCTATCGAAGAGAAATATCTACCAAATTCCTCAGCCACCTCTGATTGACTGGAAATCGTTCGTCCGTGAACCGTCAACACGATACTCCCAGTAGATGTAGTGGAACCTGTTTCATTCCTTACTATGTTTCATATAGTTTTATTTTTATTATTTGAGCAATCTAGTAGATTCTTGTGATAATTTAATTTAGTTGAATTCAGTAGGGCTTTATATTCTTTTTTAGCAGATAAATAAAAGCTTCTACTTTCCTCCGATTTCAAGCTCCGCAACAGCTAATGTAGCCCCTTGAGGTCATTGCTAGCTTGTTTGACCTCATCAGAAATCCAATCAGTCCTATGATGCATCGAACAACGTTTTCGTCTGGCCGGGCAAGCAGAGTCGATTAGAGACTCCAAGATATTGTAGAAGACCTCAAAATTATGTTCCATATCCGCATCGCGATAAATGGCGTCAAAGCAAGCAGAAGCGGACAAGAAGGACAGGTTCTGTAAATTCCCTTCAGATAGACAACGAAATGAACGATAAATAGTTTTTTCAACAACTTCTAGAGCAGAAAAATCACAGGTGAGATTAATCATTCTGTGATCTCCGATATGAGTATCAACCACTTTGACAGACAAACCATCACAGCAAACATTAGTCAGAATATAATCCAACTTTGAGGAAGTAGTTATACCGTGTCTACTCGTGAAACTCCAGTAGAACCTGTAGATATTATACTCAGACCAAATTCCAGCAGTAAATAATCCAAACAGCTATGGAAATCAAAATAATTGACATTTAAATCACCGCAGACAAAAACACATCCTGATCCCGTGAGACAATAATCTAAAACTTGAGACATCGTGTTCTAAACTACCGTGGGGAGGCCTGTACACACTCACAATGTAAATACAATTAGTCATATGTTTTAGTTTTATAGCAAAAAAATTGACATTCGGTTTCCAATGAAAATTTGTTAATATAAGAAATAGACTGAAATTTATAGTCTGATCTAATATATATGGCTGTTCCTCCATGCAGTCTGTTGGGGCGACAGTATGAAGCACCTATTGTATAACCTTGTAAGTTCATAAACGATATTTCATCAGTGTGTTCAGCGACACTTAGGATGTCTGGATTTTCGACAGTAACAAAAACTTCGAGACCATTAATTTTATTAGAAATATCTTAAGATTTGAAAATCAAAACAGATTCAATCTGTTGTCTTCTACAATTTTAATTTCAAAAAATTCTTTGAAGAAACTTTAAGAATTAAATTAATGTCTTTATAAGCACTGCTCATATTCAATAGACGTCAAAATTCATCATACAATATCAAACGGAATTAAGAAAAACCAACCAATATAAACTGTCAATTAAAATTAAAATATAAATAAGCAAACATTTTTTGTTTCGTTCCAGGCATGCGTAATGAACTCTTCAGACAAACTTACGAAGCCCTGTTTGTTACAATGCACTGTTTTCCGATCCCATATAATTTAATTCTTAAAGTTTCTTCAAAGAATTTTTTGAAATTAAAATTGTAGAAGACAACAGATTAAATCTGTTTTGATTTTCAAATTTTGTAATAATCCTTCTATCAAGTAAAAAACCGTTCCTTCTTATTTTATTTTAAATATCTTAAGCATTCAGTTGAACAATTTTAAGAAGACGGAAAACTGTGATGTTGATCTGATCCTATCCTCTATTGAGGGGAGCTGGGGTGGAGACGCTTCATAAAAAACTTGTTCACTGCTATGCCCTCAGGCCAAAAGTCAGGACTCAAGACCTTTTCCAAAAAAATTGTGGGCATAGTAATCTTGAATGATGGTTTCTTTGATGTTAATTTCTCACATGTCACATTAGGTATGTTTCCTTCGAAAAAAACTTGCAGTTGATCAGTAGTTGTTTCAGGGCTGATTCGTGAAATATGTGTATGTGACAGTTGTATTTAAGGGACAGCTTGTAGATTATTTATTTTTGAGGTTCCTACAATCGGTTTTTGCCTCTTACCAGGTTGACCAGTATTTTTTAAAGTTAAGGGTACTCGTAATTTTTCAGTATCTGAAGATTTTTGTTTGATCTTATTTCGTCTTTTCGAAGAAACAACAGTCCATTTTGACGAATTATCCTTCAACTCTTGTAGTAATTTCCCGTTATTAAAATTGGTCATTTCATCATTTCCATGCGATTTTTTCAGCTGTGATGATTCAGCGGCGGAATCTCGACAGGTTGGAATGTCGGCGCTATCAGTTGACTTAAAAAAAAAACTCAGCGGAACTCTTCCGATCTGGAATTTCGATGATATCAGCGTCAGCTGTTATTGTGTTAGATTTTGTACACATCTTGAGGATATTGATTTCTTTAGTAAGATCGCTGATTTGTTTATTTTGCGATGATATCAGTGTTTTCAAATTGTTGATTTCTTCAATAAATACAGAGGATATTTCTCTCACGATTTCATTCTTTATGTGGAGTAAATCATTCCTTGTGATACTGACCTCATTAGAAGGAAATTCAATGGTATCGTCTTCATCAGTATGTTGACAATCATCACAAAACCATTTAACTGATGCATCTGCACGTATTTTATTATTTTCCAAAGTTAATTGCACACACATTATATGATGAACTATTTTCACACTTTTTACAGTCAATAGAATCATCGTATCTATCAACTTTATTATTACACTTGGAACAACTAATACCACGTCCGCGCGATATTATGTCTAAGCAACATATTATTGCGAAAACATACCCAGGAGCCGACATTTCATCAGACCACACTCTTATCTGTGCTAAGTTCCAAATTTTGAAGAAGGCTGTTAATAACGAAAGGTGGGATAGGAGTGGAACGGACAAGAAGAAACACGTGCAAAAATATTTGAAAAAATATCCCAAGAAGTTCACGAAATAATAAATTCTGCGATTGATGTAGGATCGTTTCTGGCTACTTAATAGATAAAAAATAAATCCTGAATGATAGACGAGATTTTTAAACTGATGAATAGAAGAAGGACCGTACAGAATAACAAGAATGATTATCAGCAAATTCAAAAGATAATTAAAAAGAAAATAAAAGAGGCCAAGTAAAAATGGATAGCGGGTCAGTGAAAAGAAATTGAAGAACCAGAAAAAAATATGATTATTTCAATATGCATAAAAGGATGGGAGAAATGACGAAGGGAGCGAATATTAGGGAAAATATATAGGGTTTGGAAAGAGTACATAACAGGACTATTCGATGACTCAAGACGATCAATCAACCCACTCATTTACAGTATTGAGAATTTTCTCCAATTACTATGAAAGAAGTCAAACGAACCATAAAAAAATCTGAAAAATAGAAAATCTCCAGGTCCCGACAACATCAGAGGGGACTTCTTAAAACTAATCAAAGAAGAAGAAGATATAAAATGGCTCACGAATATTTTCAATGAGATTTATTCCTTTGGAGTAATACCATATGCATGGCTCAAAGCCACTTTCGTAACTCTTCCAAAGAAGTCAAATGCAAAAAGTTGTGAAGAATTCCGCACTATAAATCTTGTCAGTCATGCTCTCAATCTTTTCCTGAAAATAATGCACGGAAGAATATATGAAACTTGTGAAGACCAAATAGGACACGCTCAATCGGCTTCCGAAATGCCATGGGCTCCCGAGAAATACTGTTCAGTATACAGGTTTCAATTCAACGTGCAAGAGACGTTAACCACGAGGTTTTTGCCTGCTTCGTTGATTACCTGAAGGCGTTCGATCAATGAAATGATGAATGTTTTGGACACGGCCGGGTTGGAAGGACAGGATTTGAGAATTATTGCCAATCTCTATTGAAGGTAAATCTCATCTGTTAAAATAGAAAATGAGGAGTCTGATGAGGATTTACTTAGGAGAGGAGTTCGACAGGGCTGCCTGTTATCCCCACTGATTATCAATATCTACTCAGAATACATCTTTAAGAAAGCTATTGAGGAGGGCGGTGATGGCATTGTTGTAAACGATGAAATAATTAACAACATTAGACGACCCCATTATTATGGCGAGAGAGATATATGGGCTGATATCACTCCACTGAGGTGATGTGCGGAATCGAGAGAGCGCGAAGTACCTTCCAAAAGATGAAAAAACTTTTTATGAGCAACTTAGATATAAATACCAATCAGACAATTGAGATGCTATGTCTTCCTAGTACTTTTGTATAGTGTCGAAGAATGGACATTAACGGAGGTGTCCTTTAAGAAATTTGAGGTATTTGAAATGTGGTTGTATAGTCGTATTCTGAAGTTTTCATGGTTAGACCACATCTCCAACGAAGAAGTTCTCAGGAGATTCAACAAGGAGAAAGAAATTTTGTACCAAGTGGAAAAACGGAAACTTGAATACCTTGGTCATATTATGAGAGATCCAGAGAGGTATCGACCTTTACAATTTATACTCAAAGAAAAAAGAAGCATTGGACGACAAAGAATATCCTAGTTGAAGAATTTACGAGTTTGGTTCAACTCAACCACAGGGCTATTTCTGGCATCAGTTGATAAGATCCGTGTCACCATCATGTTAGCCAACATCCATAGTGTGTAGGTACCAAGGGAAGAATACTCCTTATTAATGATAATAAGGTACAGATCAGCCGAATGAACATACTGAAATAAAAGTATGCAACTTATGAGAATCATGGCGTGACAAGATCTTAGATTAGCATGAGAAAATGCAGTATGAACTGCTTTTTCTACCTTTCCTACATTCCTAGACAACTTCTAAATTCTCACATACTGACCAAAAACCAAGAAATAGTTCGAAAAAAACTGATAAACTGAAATCCCTATTTCTCCGTATACGGATGGGAGTATATTTCGTCCCCTAAACAAACCCGGACAGGTTGTGCGGTTCATTCCGAGCGTCGGAATGAGCGAGATCAATCTTGTTAATAAGATACGCTGTGAAAGTAATTGGACCTGATCGGGGAAACTGTAAGTAAGCGTTTCGAAATTGTGGACAATTTGTTAACTGTCTCCTTCGCTAAAGATGCATTACCCTTCGTGGAGAACTATATTACCATCCCGATTATCCTGCTTTGGATGAACGGAAAGCACAAAAAATGAGAAACGTGTAAGTGTTATGTTTCTAATTACTATTGATCTGAGTGTAGAATTATGGAAACTTTGACTAACCAATGGAAAGTAAAGGAATTTTTTCAATAAGAGGTTTTATTTTGAATAGCGCCCTATCCGGACAGCTGTCACTTTTGAAGTTGTCATCTTCTGATATTCAACAAATAAAAACTACGTCATTACTAAAAATCGAACGATACATGATTAAACAACGCATTGAAATTATTAAAATCCACTACAAATATGGTGAAAAATTTTCAGTCACAGTTGGAAAACTAAAGCACTTTTGGGTCGTCGTCTTCTCGGCCGGCAATAGTGAAACTGGTAAAAAAATTTGAGCTGTTGGGTTATTCAGAGATGTGAAGAATCGAAACCGTGTGCGTCACTCAAGAACAACTGAGAATATTGCTGCTCTAGCCCGTAGTGTTGACGAAAACCCAGGTTTGTCGATTCCTAGTCGATCTTTGGAAATAGGCATTCTACAAACGACATTACACCGTATTTGGCATAATACTTAGATCTTAAGGCTTTTAAAGTTCGGTTTACACCAGAATTCAAGCGGTCGATCACTAGCAATGTCGTTAATGATATTTTGTGTCCGGAATTGGAATATATCGATATGGACGACTTTTATTTTCAGTAAGTTACGTGCCACACAAGGAACGGAACAATCGCAATTCTGCAAGAAAGGTTTCCTGGACTTAATTATCGAAGAGAAAATCACAATTGGCCACCGAGATCCGGGAGGGTGTAGCCTCTGGTGAAGTAGTCGTATGACCTGGCCACCCAATTTGTGTTTGACTCGATGGGGCAGCAGTTGATAGTCCGCATGCTGAACTAGGAGGGTATTCCTTCTATTTGTTCGCAGCAACTCATCTTCAGGATACCTCGAGAAATGCTTCAGGGTTTAGTATCCCTGAATTATCCTGAATCAGGATCGATTTCGAGACGTTTCTGGGGTTTATGGAACTCAACGATATGGCTAGACCGTTGGTGCTTGAAGCCAGAATCTGTTGAAAGACTTCACAAGGGCTCGTGGGTCTCGACGTACAGGCCGGATTGACAGTGCTCGTACCAGGAACAATTGAGGCCTAAATCTTGAGACTATCTTGGTTAGTAGGGTGGTTGGAATAAAAGCGTTCGGGTGGTTGGAATAAAAGCCCCTCCGACGGGCGAGTTGCGTCCCAAACAACTCGGATACTGACCATGTAGAGCCAGTAGAGGTTGGATAGTGCTTCGCTGCTACCAGTTACGGTGTAGGTTTTGGGACTGAAGCCGAAACAAGAACCTGGTGGGTTCAACTCTTCCGGGTGGTTCTCACCATGTGCGATGATAAGGCGTAACCCTTATCACACTTTCTGCTTCTTGGGGTAGATTGAGGAGACTGCTGAGTAGTCAACTGGTGAAAGAGCTATGCTTACATGCCAGTAACCTAACCAGTAGAATTAACGATGGCTACCGAGATCGGGGTGGGTGTTGCATCATAGGCCGCTCACCCATAGAACTGGCGTGGTTCAACCCGATTGCAAATTATCTCTTCAAGAGGGCGAATGCATCAGAATTAGATCTGAACCAGCTTTAAGGGGAGGGATACTATGACGTGTTAGTCTCCTAGAATTCGTGAATTTTGCCATCGGCAACTTGGTGACCGTAAACCTTCAATGGCTCTTTTGGAAACAAGGCTACCATGGGTAGGTGGTTTGGTCCGCAGAGGTGCTTCTGGCAACCCCAGTTGATGTTGGCGCCAGTGGTTGAAAGCTTGCATGCTAGGCTAGAAGGGCACGATGCAAAGAAGCCCCTTCGGCCTATGAGTTGCATGCAAACAACTCGGGCACATAGCTAGTAGAGGTTGCATAGAGCTTCGAACCTACCAGTCTTGAAGCACTGAAAGCAAAGAGGGACTAATGTTTCGTTTTGCGTGCTGATTAGGCGTATCCTAATACCGCGCCCATAGGGGCAGTGACCATAAGCCCAACAGGCAGGTAGGCCACTTTAATCTACACTGTGCAACAGGTTACCTAGATCCCGGATGGGCGTTGCAACAAAGGGCGCTCATCCATAAAACTGACAGGATTGCAGGAACTCTGTCCATAAGGGCGAATACGTCAGAATTATATCTGTGCTAGTTTTAAGGAAAGGGATACTATGACGTGCTAGTTTCCTTGAGTTCGTGGATTCTGGCATCGAGTTGAACTTCTTGGCGTTAGCCTTCAATGGCACCATGGGAGGGTGGATCGGCCCGCAAGAGTATTCGTACTCCTGGCCACCCAATTTGGTGTTGGACTCGTGGGGGCAATAGTTGAAAACCTGCGTGCTAGGCTAAAAGGGTACTCTGCTGTTAAGGGCCATAGTTCTTGTATCTGGGGTCTCGACCACACATTGGGCTGGGCTTGAACTCGGATCAACTAGGATGTCTCCATTCGGCGAGTCTTAGCCTTGAGCGGTCGAATTGACGGTGGAGGCAAGAAGCCCCTTCGGCGTGTGAGTTGCGTCCCAAACAGCTGGGGCACTGACAATGGATAGCCAGTAGACAGTAGAAAAAGGATAGTGCTTCAAAGCTACTAGTCTTTACTGGAAGCAAAGGGGGACTTAAGTTTCGTTTCACGTGCTGATTGGCTGTATCTCAACCTCGCGCCCATGGGGGCAGTGACCATAGGCTCAGCGGACAGGTAGACCACTATAATTATGCCGAAAACTGGCCAGCGAGATCTTGTGATCTAACACTTTCAGACTTTTTTCTTTGGGGCCACGTGAAAGATAGGTCTATGCCAATTCTCTATAACCGATTCAAGACCTTAAAGATATAATTCGTGAAATTGTCCAGGACATACAGCCGCAAATGTGCGAATTGGTCATCGAAAATGTCATGAAAAGGATATGGTACTGCAATCGTTACTGCTACGGCCATTTGGATTATATCATTCTTCCACTGTTAATGGCAAACCTTCCTCCTTACAATGAAATGAACACTCATTGATTTCTCCTAAAATGTTTTCGTTTTTTGTCAATACAAAAGTAAAACGTCTTATTGGAAAACCCTTTATATAGGGGAAAAGAGAAACAAAAGATAATTTTGCTTATAGTCAACAAATTTTAAGAGATCTATCAAATATGAAGCGTTACCATCTTTCTATTGACAGCACAGATGATAGATATGAAAAAGGAGTTATCGCCTAGCTTGCTGCCTGTGTATAATAAATTCCTATTAATCTATATTAATATAAGAAAAACAAATATTAACTTCCGCTTTTCACAATTGATTTTTCACAATTGTTCCATCATACAATGACTTCAACAGGTGAGTATTTGTTTTTGTAATATTTGTTTTTCTTATATTGAAGATGAATTTCCGTCAAATAAAGACCGAGACAATCACAAATGTAATCTATATCAATGAAGAGCTCAGAGGTGTTCTATGGGCATCATTCTTTCTGAAATGAAAAAGTGAAGCGGTAATATAGATCTCAGGGTGTGAGGAGTTGTCGAATGATTTTACGAGATAAGGAATGGCAAGGTTGGTAGATACTGTAAGGAGAAAATAAGAAAAGAAGCAACTATTTAAGAAAATCTTCTTCACACAAATATCTTCCTTCGAAATAAAATAACTTTGGAGCCAGATATACAGCTTACTGAATAACTATATTGAATAAAACTCTAAAAATGTTCATTACAGATATCTCAGCTGAGCTGAAACAGCTCAACTAATCGTAGTCCTTCGAATCAGATCTGAAATGAATTATACATATGTTCCTATAATGCATATAAACCTATATCTAGTATTGCTTTAAGAAATATCAGTAAAATAGCACACTAAGAGAAAATAGATAGTTGAGTACAATTATCAGTTACTCAATGCCTTGATAATTTCCTCAGTTCGACGCCATTGTCCTAAAAAAAATATTTCCACTGCACGAGCTCTCCACAATTGGGGCTCTCTCATGTCAGAGATTTCAACTTCCAAAACCCAAGACAATAGATCTCTAACAAATATTCTTCTAACCTATTCTGCATCGGCAAACCAGGTCTTCAACTCAAATTTTCCACATGAATAGGTATGTTCAATCCTCTAATCTTCCAGACACCTCGAAATTCATATAAAGGAGACTAAGATTTTCATTCGGGATAGCACGCCAAGACCGATATCTAGAATAGACATCTCTAATAAGGGGAACAAATTTCAAGAACCAACTCACGTGTAAGAAAGGCGCTGAAAAATCCGATGAAATGGAGACTGGTTCACTACACCTCCTAAAATTTCAACACGACTCAGCTCTCCAAAAATCTGTTGCAAGACGAAATCAAAATGAATATTCCGATCTATTTCCTTAACCCAGAAAAATCTGAAATTGAACCTCATAGGTTTCCATCGAAATTCATAATGGCCATCGGAAATTCCAGAAAGTCCCGTGATCACGAATAACCAACGAATCAATACGGGGCATATTCAAAGGCATTTTGAGACTGTGATATAGTTTATATTCAAATGTAATTCAGATGGGTCTTATTTGTTGCAGGTTTTACATAAAATCAAAATAATAAGAAAGCATGAAATATCTATCATCTTCACAAAATTAACGTGTTGCATTTTTAATGAGCAGTATGACCCATTGTAATTATATTGTATTAATTTATTTGAATAATGCATTATTTGCCGTTGTACTTAATAACATAAGAAATGTTACCTAATTTCTTGAAAATGATTTTTTGATAGACTTACCCATAAATAGAATGCAGAAATAACAGCAATAATTTTATTAACACGTAATTTAAAAAAAAAGGTATTGTTTTTGGCGAGTTCATAGCTGAATACACGTGTAAAACATCGATAAAATGAGATGGTCTGCGCGTGGCACCTCGTTTTAAGCAACTTGAACTTCGTGGGTTAACTGTGGCAGAATCTATGGTGCAAAGTAGGTCTCCCCCTTTGATTGATTGGAGTTAAATCCATAAACGGGCCAAAATTTTAACGTCTGCTTCTTGGAGAAAGTCAACAGTTTGACGGGCAATATGAGAACGTT
Organism: Megalocaria dilatata; assembly: GCA_034642435.1. NCBI lineage: Eukaryota > Metazoa > Arthropoda > Insecta > Coleoptera > Coccinellidae > Megalocaria > Megalocaria dilatata. The sequence goes on along the minus strand of CM067854.1, from coordinate 56,743,706 downwards.
CGATGTCTTGCCGAAAAATAGGATAGTAAAGTGGTTTGTAAGACATCATTTACATTATATAAGGTGGAGTTGTCATACTACCTCGAATAAAGAGAAGTGGTGATGTCAACCCTAGGCAAATAGGCAAAGGCCGCCAAACCATTATTATTATTTATGGTGAGCGGGCGTCTGTCCACCCTACCACTGCGTCCGCACGGACTATTGTGGTTCACCCCTAATTTATATCTCCCCGACGAGATCCAGTTTTTTGATAAAACCGATAATCTTGTTCAGGGGTAATTTTTTCAGTTCGCTGTGGGCTTTAAAAGCCTGGCCAAAAACCTCGAATCTGATGCGACTCACCGCTGGGCACTCTGAGACGATGTGCATGGCTGTTTCAGTGTCCTCAAGACACAGCCTGCATTCATTGTCTTCAGCCAGACCGATTTTGTGCAAATGCGCTTTCAGTCTGCAGTGACCTGCATAATTCCGACAGGTGTTCTTAGTTTGGCCCTATCCAGACCTAGCGCTAGGTTCGCCATCTTTTTGTTCGAACCTGTTCCAAGGAACAACTTCGAGTGTTTCAGACCAGAATGGCTCCGCCAGAAAGACTCTAGCCTTGAGTTCATTCTGCCTGTTATCGCCTTGTTAGCCACGTCATGCGGTATTCCCAGGAATGGTTCCGGTCCTACCAGAGGCAGCGCAGCTCCAGCAAATGCCAGCCGATCCGCCTCCTCGTTACCCAAATAGTTTGAGTGGCTTGGTATCCAAACCAGAGTGACTCCGTTATACATACCGAGCCTGTTTAAAGCCGTGCGGCAACTCCAGACTGTTTTGGATGTAAAACAGCTGGATTCCAGAGCTTTTAGTACTGACTGACTGTCAGTAAATATTTTGATTTTACCGTGGTGGATTTGCCGTTTTATCAGCAGTTCCGCCGCGGTCTCAATGGCAAATATTTCTGCCTGGAATATGGTTGCTTTTTGACCGAGACTCAATGAGATGTTAATTCTCGGTTTACTCCCATAGACTCCCGCTCCTGTTCTGTTCGTCGTTCGCGAGCCGTCTGTGAACAAGCCAAGGTCGGTTCTCAGTAGAACCTCAGCATGCTGGGTCCATTCGTCCCGGCTGGGGACGATTACATTGAATTTCCGTTCCTGGCTCGTGATTTTTGACATTAGATCCGAGGGCATCGATAGGATACTGTTCGTTAAAAGCTCGTCCAGTCTTGAGCCTACCATCACTATTGCCTCTGGCCTGTCAATCGCCAGTTGATATAGTTTGTATGTGGTCCGTTCCGCCTCCCTCTGCACGAGTAGGTGCAGGGGTGGTAGATTTAGTAGGACCTCCATGGCTGCCGTGGGTGTGGTGCGAAACGCACCTGTAATTGCAATGCAAGCCTGTCTCTGGAGTCGGATGAGGTTTTGTTCGCCAACCGTTTGTTGGCCTTTCTTCCACCACGCTACAGCGCCATACACTATCCATGGTCTAATTACCATAGTGTATAGCCAGTACATCTGCCTGGGCTTTAGGCCCCAGGTTTCACCACAGATCCGCCTGCAGGTCCAGAAACCCATTCTGGCTTTATGACACACTTTATCCAGGCGTGCATTTCAGGTGAGGGTCTTGTTCAGGACTATTCCCAGGTATTTTGCCTCAAATGAGAATTGTATTATTTCACCTCGGATAGTCGGCGGTTCTAAACCATTCAACTTCCGTTTTTTAGTGAATGGTACTATAACTACCTTTTGCGGGTTAAGAGACATGTCTTCTCTTATACACCATTTGTCAATAGTGTTCAGTATCTCTTGAAGGACGGCCGATATCGTCACCTCCGATTTACCTTTCACTATGATTGCCAGGTCATCAGAAAATGCTTGAACGTCGACTCCCCACAGCGAGATGATCGCTAGCTTGTCATCAACGAGAAGGGTCCACAGTAAGGGTGAGAGAATACCTTCCTGCGGACAGCCCTTTGCAGCCTTGAACTCGAAGACCTAATCCTGGTATGAGGTCGTTATTGTTCTGCCGCATAGCATTGCCTGTATCCATCTACAGATTAGTGGGTCGATTCCTCTCGCAGCGATAGCCTCAGCGAGAGAAGCCGGCAGCGTATTGTTAAAAGCACCTTCAATGTCCAGAAACGCTGTTAGTGCTATTTCAATTTCCGACCAGATTATGCAATGCAAGTTCTGCCGACTTGCCAGCCTGGTAGGCGTATTGATGAGGGCTAGGGGGACTGTCAATTAGCATCTTCCCCTGATATGGACATCAATCACCTTTTCCAGACTTTTCAGCAGGAACGATTGCAAGCTTATTGGTCTGAACGAAGAGGGTTCCGATTTTGTTCGTCCCACCTTTGGTATATATACCACTTTAGTTAGTGTCCAGCTTGTAGGGATAACCCCCGAAGCCAGACTTGTTCTAAATAATTTTAGCAGGTACGGAATCAACACATCCATGCCCTTTTGAAGAAGGGCTGGAAAGATTCCGTCTACCCCCGGTGTTTTGAAAGGTTTGAAAGACCTTATTGCGCCTCTGACCGCTTGTGTAGTGACTATATCCATTACCAAACCATTACTCCAATCTGTATACATGCTTCTCAACAGCACACTCAACATCACGTCACTCTTCACGGTGGCGTCTTACTTTTCTGCAGACATCGCGTAAAATTAGATTCAATATCAATGCGTCAATTAAGTCATTATGTTATTCCGCCCCCAATGCAGCCTTCTCTGCACGAGTTCCATTTTTGACTATAGTGAACTAATCATGGACTGAATCAAAAGAGAATCTTTCGAATGTGAACATATTAATAGGTTTATCTCCTTCATTAAACCATAATTCAGCGATTTGACTCGTAGTAGCAAAACGGTCCCGTGGAACTTGTTGTCTGAAGATCTTATTTTGAGGTTTTGTGTGATGTGTCTCGGTTAACCATTCGGTTCTCTTTGTCTTTCTCTCTCTCTTCTCTTTCTCTGAAACATCTTTTAATTAATTATATTCATTAATTATATGAGAAAATTCATCAAATAATATCAAAAAATTCATAAACTCATTACAAAGGTAAATGAATGAGGAATTCTGTTATGATATTTGTCATAAATAATATGGTCCTTGTCAATTAGACCGACAGAAGAAAAGTGGCAAAGCCGCCTGCTTTCTTTCAAATAGTGGTCAATTATGCGAGACCAATATGCACTACCTATCTTCATACCTAGTACCTCTGTTGATATGTATCATAGACATTCTGGGCTATGTCAAATACTATATCAAATGTATCTGTGCTCAAATAACAGTAATAGTGTCTTTCATAGATACTTTGGTGTATGTTAAGAGATGGTAGTCTCTCTCAATGAATAATCACTTTTGTTAAGCTTATCCGAAGTCCATATCTCTAGATATATGGTTGAATTCTAGATATGCGGTTAAATGAAATCTATGCTGGTCTTTATTTAAGGGCCTAATAGAAAAGAAGTGATTATTGGCAGTGAATTCGCCGTGCGAATTTCAGAGAGTGGTCAATTTAGTTAAGCTAATGCGAAGTGCCAAATTCTAGATTAGTGGCTGAGAATAATGGTCTACATCTACGAAATCTACTGAACAAAGGCATATATAGGCAGCAAAGCTGCTTTATCTTTCTTTTGAGAGTGGTCATTTAAATCAAGTTAATGTGCAGTGCATGTTTCCATATCCAGGGTGGAATCACAGATTTGTGGTTGAATATGGTAATTTATGTTACTACTTCAGTGTAACTAAAGTATTTTATAACGCTGATGCGCAATCCCCATCTCTATCTATGATCTGCATTAAATAGTAACCGTTAAAGATAGCAAATCGCTACTTTCAGATTCAGTGCTAGTTTGATGAAGTATTTGCTGAAAAATTGTTGTTGTCTCCCGAGATGGCTGTTAACGGGGGCAATTTCAGAGACGGAGAAGAAACCGGTGGATATCGGGGCTGTTTGTCGGAAATGAGAAGAAAATTGCTGTAATACCGGCCCGGAAAACAATTACATATCAATTCCGGGTTCTCTTCGGTGCAATAAAAGAATGGAGCGATCCGTTTGCCGCAAGGAGCTATAAAAAACCGTGAATGTATTTTGGGTAATTGCGCTACATAAGTCGAATTTATTATTCTTAGTTCTCCTGCAAGTTGTCGGGATGGCGCTGGCGTGTTAGAGGCCCCTCGGGTAAACGTTCGTTCGCTGGCTACGTGAACGTGAGTTTCGAGGGAGACGGTGAGACATGATTCTTACCTAAGAACAGGACCGGCACTTGGGTGAACAGTTGAGAAGGAAGCAATCACAATAAGTTTTGTCTAAATAGAATAATTCCCAGCACATAAGAAAGTTTTTTATGAAGATACGTTTTGATTAAATTTAAGAAACAAAAAAGTCTTCCTAGAAATGGCGAAGTGGAGGGAATTTCCGAAAAATGTTCATTTGTGGGGAACGTACGTGATTTCGTTGTCCATAATACGGATCTTGCCTCTTCACCTGATGATAGATAGCCCACTGAGCCACCCTCATATCTAGTGCAGGATCGAGCTATGAGAGAACTAAACAACGGAGTTCCTGATCGCCACTGATCAAGTACATCTAATCTACAAACATCTCCACAAACTATAAAAACATTTAGTTTGAAAAAATAGGCTGGAAAAATTAAATGACATGATTTCACAGGGACAGGAGCTGGAATATACAGTCCCCGAACGAAATACTAAGAAAATTTGAATATTAAAACAAATTGAAATATGTTTATCTTCTACAATTTTAATTTCAAAAAAATTTTTCATTCAAAAAACTTTTAGAATTAAATTAATGTCTAAAACAAGCACCGCTTACATTTAATAGACGTATATAATCAAAACTCAATATATAATGTCAAATGGAATAAATAAACCAACAGATATACGAAAGTCATTAAAATTAATAAATAAATATTTAAAGGAGACAAAATTTTGTTTTTGGTCTTACCTTTAAGAACACCAATTGCCTTTTAAAAACATGAACACACTTAAAGGACTTCTCAAAGAATATAATTTATTTGAAATATTTAATATATTTAAATATTCGAATAAGTTAATTCAGAAATCTCTAAAAACATGCACTATATCTTCAAAAAACAAATATAATTCTTAGCAATTCCTTCTTCAGTCCTCAATAATATTCCAAATATCAAAATCAAAAAACTAACCTATATCCAAACCATCACACGTGTAAAAGGACTAATGCTTCGAAACACAGATCAACTTTATAATTCAAGATTGATCTATGTTCTAACAAAATCAAAGAACAGTGTGAGTTATTTTTAAGGCTTATTTAAATTTATTGACATTCCATAATGAGATTTATTGAAGCCAAAATATAATTATATATTATATATAAAATAAAATAGAAAGGCCTTTTACTTGATATAAGAAATATAACAAAATCTGAATATTATATTATATTTCAATTTGTTTTAATATTCAAATTTTGTTATATTTCTTCTATTAAGTAAAAGGCCTTTCTATTTTATTTTGAAATACTAAGAGTCGATTGATTCCTATAATGACCTTCCATTTCGAAAATATGTAAAGAGGATACTGGAGATCCGATTAGCGATTCAATTTGACCAGTAAGCTATCACACAAGCACTGTGTGTTAACCTTTCTGTTCGGTCACATTTAGAGACGACCCTGTCTCTTCAAGACATAATTCATTATTTTCTTGTGGGTCGAGCGATACGTGAATCTTTTCATGTTGAAATTTTCAACCTAGCAGTTTCTTGAGCTGTGTCAATCGAACTTTAAAGTTTATTGCATCTGGACATACATATTCAAATGGGTATATGGTCCTAAGAAAACATGGAAAGTTTTTAAAGGTTTTGATATATTCATTGCCTATGAATTCCACGACACGGCATTCCGAATTATAAACTGTTTCATTCTAATCTTATCTGCTACTATTCATCTCATAATTTTTTCTTTAATCAATGAAAAAGTTCATTTTATTCATCCACACAAATAGGCTTTACTACTAATTTCGTTAATTTTTCTCTTTTTGTTACAAGGGATGCATTGCGACACCTTTAACCTCCAGTTTTTGAATATACTGTAAACTGATTACTCCACTAGTAGTCATTCTCGTCGCTTGTGGCCTTTCGGTCCAAGATATATCGCATTAATACTTCAGTCATAATCAACCCTTGTCGCGTATTATCTTTTTGATAATCATTCCAGTCGCTTGTGTCTCCGTACAAGATTATTGCGATTAATATGAACGTAGAGTAATCTACATAGTCCTTACTTAAGTTTGGTATCATGAGTAGTGATATAAAAATATTAAAAAAATGTAAATGAGACAGTAATTTATTTCCACAAAAATGTTTGTACTACTACAACAATTGTTTCACCACGATGTGGCTTCTTCAGGTATTAGGTATTAGGTAATACCTGAAGAAGCCACATCGTGGTGAAACAATTGTTGTAGTAGTACAAACATTTTTGTGGAAATAAATTACTGTCTCATTTACATTTTTTTAATTGAAATGAGTTTCCACCAAGTAAAGACCGAATCTATCAAATATATATAAAAATATGATTGTGGTTGCAATAAGCGTTCGAGTTTTATCTGAATTCCTCATCGTCTTCGTTGGTTCAAGTTATTAAATAAACAAAGCTGGTTCATCATCGAGATAACTATAGTCCGTCTTAGAAAGTATCCGGAATTTATTATTTTTTATAATTTTTATATACTTCTTTTTTGTAACATTCTAAGACGAAAGTAATGTATAGAATAGGTTGTGCAGATAGTGGGCTATGGCCAAAGTTGCATGTCACCCCTATTTTTCAAATATTGTTGATTGTCAACAGGTATACATTTTATGAAATAATGTCACAACTAGAAAAAAGAAAACTGGTGGAATATTTGTATACAAAAGGTTTTCGAAACGTGAAAAAATTGGTGCAATTGACTGAATTGGGAAAAAGTGCTGATATGAGACAATAAAGAGGATACAAAATGGCATGGATATGAGGCATAGACCAGTTTCAGGAAGACCGCGTAAGATTAAAGGAAACAATTTAAACGCTTTATTGGCTTTAGGGCGACACAATCTGCATCTGGAGTTTCGCAAATTGGCTAACAGATTTGGAAATCAACGAAATATAAAAATATGTACAGAAACAGTCGGTATGTCACTGAAAAGACAAGGATACATATCAAGGAAACCAAAAAAAATCCCTATAATGATACCTTTACAAAAGGAACGAAGTATAGAATTTTGCCAACGTTTTCAAGAAGATAATTTTATTAATGTCTCTATATCTGATGAAAGTGGTTTCCAACTTGACGGAAATCACTTGAAAATCCTATCAAACAACCTGCTACCTTTCAAATTTCCCACAGTTTCCCAGCAATATCTCAGCGTGGTGCTACACCTTTTTTGTGAAGTTGATGGTACCATTGATAGTGAAAAGTATTGTGGCATTCTAAACGATTTTCTCCTTGAAATGGCGCATGCTTTATATCCAAAATGGTGGCGTTTTCAGCAAGATAATGCAAGATGCCATACTTCGACCTATACTCAAGCTTGGATGCAAGAACACCACGTGACAATCATTTCATGGCCAGCAGCTTCACCAGATCTAGTCCCATCGAAAACATATTATATTTATGTCGATTAATTTTCTTTTATTTCATTTCTTGACTTGAATGAAATCTACACCGTTTTTTGACAATTTGACAATTTGGAGATAGATGGCACATGTTTCATTTCGAAAAATATATTTTCTTAAAGTACAGTAGATGCGAATTGAAAAAATGCGTACCAGTCAGTACAGAGATTAACACGCTGCTGTAGGGAGATTATCACGCTTTTATGATTAATTTTGCTTCTGATTTTCTGACTTTTATTACATGAATATTTTTGTTAATTTTTTGTAATTTTGCGATTTACTATTAACGCATCCGTGTAACAGTGAATAAGAATTTTGCAAACTTCGATATCAAGAAGTTAATGTATCTAGCGGCGCGAGAAATTGTTTTTAGCTTCCTAGATTTTCAAACATGCTCTCAAATATTCTGGATCAAGTCGTAACTTTCTGGCCAGCAAAGAAGGCGATTTGCCGAAGAAAAATCCAAAATCATTACCATACAGGTGGACAATAAAGTAGAAACATGTCAAAACAAATAAATATAAAAATCAGAAGAACAGGATCATTCATATTCTAAGACAGAAGTCTTTAAATACTGCAGAAGAGTATGGTTCACAATTCAATATAAACAAAAAAATAGTAATCTGATATGTCCCGAGTATCTTTCGGTAGGAGATTATACAATTTAATACCCATATAAAGTGTGCTTTTTTCAGTATAGGAATATTTATGGATCGGAAAAAAGTATTCTTGTATTCTTGAACTCTTCTGGTGAAATTGTTATTTTTATAACTCTCAAAGTAATAATGATGTTTTCGCAAAAATAGCAAAACTCTGTAGTAATAAAGACCATCAAGAGTTAAAATATTGTTAGCCTCAAAGTAGTTCCTACAAGATGACCTAAATTTCAAATTGAACATAGTCCTGATTGCTAATTTTTGTGTCACAAAAATATGTTGTACTGATGAACTGCAACCCCAAAATACAATACCGTAAGATAGAAGTTACTGAAAATGTGCAAAATAGATGGTTTTCATTCTGGTTATATATTTATTCTTGAGGATTCACCAAGCGAGAGTAAGTTTTCACAGATTTTCCTTGCTTTCAGTTGCTTCTCAATTTCATTTGAGTTTCCGAATTATCTAGGTGAAATCTGTCGATATCTATCACCTTTACATTGTTACAAGGTGTTTCTCAAAAATTTCCAGTTTCACAATATTGTTGTAACTTTTCTTCTGTTGACAATAAACGAAGAGTTTTGACCATTTTCGTTCAAGCACATGCGGCACCTTTTCTGAATATTTTTTGCTAAATTGATAAGTTCAATGGAAGTAAGAGAAGCGAAACCATGAAATACCGCCATTTTCAGTTCTTCTCTAGAAATGATCGGGCTTTTTATAGATTATATCTTTTAATCTTTCCCAAAGGTAAAAGTCTATAGGCGTTAGGTCAGGAGACCAAGCCGACAACCGGTTAGGACCTTGGTTGGCAATCCAATTGTTGCCAAAATTTGCTATTAAAAAATTCCTGATGATGCTAGTGTTGTGTGGAGGAGCACCATCTTGTTGGAAGTAAATATTCCGGAGTTGAGAAACCGGCATTTCTCCAACAATTGGTTCTATTTGTTGCCTTAAGATCTGTAGATAATTCTGTGATGTAATCTATAATTCTCCCCTATGAATGCCTGACCATATACTAAATCCGAATCTTCCTTGATTTCTCTGCTCCATAACTGAATGGGTATTTTGTTGTGCCCAAGTATAGGAGTTGTAGCGGTTAAAAATACCGTTACTACACACATGTTTCATCTGTCCAAGAACCATTGACAAAACTTTACGGCGTTCGAAATTTTCAGTCATGAGGTGATGAACTCTTTTGGCTCTATAAGGTTGAATTTATGTTTTTTCAGAATCCTTCTGACCTTAGTTATTAGTGCTTATGTAAATTCTTCTATAATACGAGTTGATGTTCTAGGATTGATTTCAACAGCTCTTAAAACGACAATTTCTTTTAAATCTGTATTCCTTAAGATATCTCTTAGGTCTTTTTTTTTTTCAAATTGACCTTCATTTATTATATTGTGATGTAATAGTGCAGAAATATCTTTGAACGGTTGTCCTCTTCATGGATATTTCTCACGATACGAATCACCTGCTGCCTCTGCATTTTTTCCGGTTTGTATAACACAGACTAACATGTCCACTTCTCATAATTTTTGTATTTCATTGCAGAAAGTTGAACAGAAGTTGCGAACTAAACAGAACTTTTACAGTTTCAATAAACGTTTGACAGCTAACATTTCTATGGCTTCATAGAAAGCGCATCCTTCAAAGCCTAGTCGAAAAAGAAAAATAAGAATTCTAAACAACAATGTGTTTGTTCACCTCACAATAATCCAAATATTCGCGACATTATATGGTTCACACTTAATTACAAACTGAAACAACTTCCTCAAAAAATTCTTTCAACACCTTAACTATAAAATTGTACAGGTAAGGAATTAAACAATGACACAATGATACACATATACCTTGCATTATTTTGTGTCAAAGTTAAATTATCTATTGGGTATATATATATATATATATATGATGATGGGGTGATGATGGGATAGTTCTTTTCCCGAAACTCGAGTCACAAGAAAATGTGTAATATATATTTTTATTGGTAGTAAAACATAGTAATTTCAACAATTTGTTTTAATTTTAATTGTTTACATCTTATTCCGCAGTTTTCCAATTTTTTAATAGTTTCTCATGATTGACACAATCGAAGGCCTTCGACAAATCTAAAAAGAGACCAACAGGAATTTTTCCATTCTCTATTGCATTCAGGACAGTATTTGTGAGTTCATAAATTGCAGTTGTCGTATTTTCAATATTGATAAGTCCATGTTGACAGGTGGAGAATACTTGATGTTTTTTAAAAAAGCTGATTAAACGCATCACAAAAATTTTCTCAAATATTTTCGAGAAAGTTGTCAACAAATTTATTGGCCTATAGTTTGAGATGTCATCAATATTACCCGATTGAAACAAGGGCGTTACCATTGAGACTTTCAAACCATTAGGGAAAATTCCAGCAACAAAGTCTCGATACACTATGTACCTCAGTGGTTCTTCAATCAAATGTTATGATGGCACTAAGTATTTCATTATAACCGGATTAAAAGGAATTCTTTAATTGTTTAACTGATTCAAAATTTCAGTTTTTTCTATTTCAAACACAAAAAAGGATTTATCTGAGCGTCTAATCATAGTTGTTGATTGTTTTGTCGATGTTTGGGTGTTAATATTCGCAGCAATATTAATAAAATGGTTGTTAAAATTGTTTACTGTTTCCTTTGGGTTACCAATTGGTACAATTTGCTGAGAAGTTACATTCTTTCCAGTTAAGGACTTTATCAAAGAGGAAGTTGCTTTCTTTTTACTATTTGAATTACAAATTTTTTCACCAACATAGGCTTGCTTCAAATGTATCCACCTTTTATCATATATATTTTTCATCAACATATATTAGTATAAATATTCGCGTTTGAATTGTGATATCACATGCAATATATCAAGTTTCGGCCTAAGATCAAGCAATAGGAGGGGTCCTTATAAAATATAGACATTAATTTTTTTCAATTGACATCCAACATCAGTTTTTACCGCTACAAAAGGGAAGGAACCATGAAACATTACTTTAAACTCGTCGAAAAAGAAATTCCACATAACATCCACATCACCATCATCAAAATCGTATAAAGGAGACCTGTTGAAAACTGACAATTTTTCCATGAAAACTGATCGATTTTTCTTGCTAAAATTTCTTATTATTTTCTTAGTAGGAGTTAAATGAAACTTACTGGAAATCTCAAGGGAAAATATCTGTCCTAAGTGATGCGATAGATGAAGGCTGAACTACTTGAACTGAACCTCCTTCTATATTGGTACAAACATTATATATACATGTAGCAGAGTGATAAGTTATTCTTGTCGGCTCCCTCATCAGAATATTTATATTGAAACTTTCCATAATTGTCAATAATAGTTACAATTTTTATCATTTTCCTTTAGTAAATCGATATTGAAATCCCCTACAATAACAATTTCTCGATTACCTATAATCTGAAGAATCTTAATTAATTTTTCAAAAAACCGTTTAATATCAGCAGTAGGAGGTGTATATGGTCTATAGATACATAAAATAAATAATTTCAAATCATTCCTCAAACAACATTCAATTGCACAGCACTCATCCAAGAGATAAAATTTAAAAATTCAATATGTCGAACATACCCTCAGAAAAGTATCAAGTAAGCTATATTTTTGGAATGGTAATTTCAAGCTCTATCGAAATATGTAGAAATATACAGGCTGTTCCATTAAACAAATATTTTCATAGTCTCATGAAATATCAGTTTGCGGAAAATTCAATTAATGTCATTGAATTCTACGTAAGCAGATGCTACAAAAATGTTACAGATATAGAAAATTTTCAGCAGAAGAAAAGTAGCAACATTTTTGAGAAACACCTTGTAACAATATAACGGTGATAGATATGCGACATGCGGTTTTCACCAATGACTTTTTCATGAAAATTGGACCTCATTGGACGATTCTGTTAATTTTATAATCTATAATTGATAAAAAGCTTTCGGGTAGTTCAATTACCTGGTAGGTCGAATAAACCGGCATGGCATTTGCAGCGAGAGGTCGTGTCTAATTGTTGTTTGTGGTCGGAGTTCAAGTACAATTAGTGCTTTTATTATTAGTATAGGAATATTCAGATTCCTGTTTTTGCTATACACCTAAATTTTGAATTTGGTGAGTGATTACGGAAGGAAGCGGCCGTAAAGAATTACTTTTGACCTAGGATTCTTCATCAATAGGACAAACCTAGTTATTTGAGACCATTTCAGTCTGTTAATTTTATATTATAATTATAAACATTTGGACAAAACAATTGCATGTTTCATAGAACAAGCGCGCAAAAACTAAACAACAAAAAAATTACTCAGGCATTAATGAGTCAATCCTATCGGTTAATGTTGAGATATGGTGGAAAGAAAAGTTTCCTAAAACGATTCCGGAAACAGAACACCTGATTCAAATAGTTTTTAAAGAATGGAAAGACTTCCATTAGGAAGGAATCGACAGATCATGGAAAGCATACCCTGACGAATTCGTGCTAGCAAGAGACAACAGGTGGGGATATGAATTATTCATACCCCTAACAAATTAGAAATTAGATTTTAAAATTTTTTGAGAATAACCTTCATGAGATAAGACATCTCACTTTGATTTTGATATTATATGAGAAATCTTTTTCATTTTGTCAATTTTATTGAAATAACAGTTCTTAAATAAACGAATAAATAAAATGAGGTAAATGTTGTTATCTAACGACATTTTTGATATAAATTAGCCATTTGTGTATTAAGAGCGCAAATTGGTATATAAAATAGAAAAAGGCTTTTCACTTGATAGAAGAAATATAACAAAATTTGAATATCAAACAGATTTAATCTGTTAGTCTTCTACAATTTTAATTTCGAAAAAATTTTTATTCAAAAAACTTTTTTGAAATTAAAATTGTAGAAGACTAACAGATTTAATCATTAGTCTTCTACAATTTTAATTTCGGAAAAATTTTTATTCAAAAAACTTTTTTGAAATTAAAATTGTAGAAGACTAACAGATTAAATCTGTTTTGATATTCAAATTTTGTGATATTTCTTCTATCAAGTAAAAAGCCTTTTTTAATTTTATTTTATATATAATATATAATTATATTTAGGCTTTAATAAATCTCATTATGGAATGTCAATGATTTAAATATAACCTTACAAATACCTTACACTTTTCTGTATTTTGTTAGAACATAGACCATCTTGAATTTTAAAGTTAGTCTGTTTGAAGCAATCATCCTGTAAACACGTGGGGGATGAGATATAGTGATAGTTATTCGATTTTGATATTAGAAATATTATTTTGGACCGATGAAGAGATTACTTAGAATTATATTTGTTTTTTGAAGATATAGTGTATATTTTGAGAGATTTCTGAATTAACTTATTCGAATATTCAAATATATTAAATATTTCAAATAAATTATATTTTTTGAGAAGTCCTTAAGTTGTGTTCATGTTTTTAAAAGGCAATTGGTGTTCTTAAAGGTAAGATCAGAAACAAAATTTTGTCTCCTTTAAATATTAATTTATTAATTTGACTTTTTTATATCTGTTGGTTTATTTATTCCATTTGACATTGATTATTGTAGACATTAATTTAATTCTAAAAGTTTTTTGAATAAAAATTTTTTTGAAATTAAAATTGTAGAAGACTAACAGATTAACTCTGTTTTGATATTCAAATTGGTATATTGTCGATTAAAGAGACAGTTGCCGCGTGACGAAGGATCGCGGCCATCTTTTGAAATCGACAAAGAATTTGCGCTCGAATTACTCACAAGATTTTTTTTACAATGGAGCAGTTCACATATTTACCAAAATGTATTTAATTTTAGATGAATAAAAATTAAAAAAAACAGTTTTCACTCAAATGAAAAATGTAATTTAATCGTTGTCACTGGATACTCTGAGCAATGCATATTTGATTTACAGTTAATAATTGGGAGAGCAAGGGTTTTTTGCAATTTAGTGGCTTATGGGCGACAAAGTGACATTCCTCGAAAAAGATGACGTTTGCGTTGTCAAATACCAGCGCAAATGCCTACTTTGGATATCGATTATAGAAAAAATCATTTTTTGTGGAATAGTGGATGATTACATATCAATTTGATTTGTAGAAGCTGCAAAATCATTATATTTGTTTTATCTCTCTTCACTACCGGCAGTGGAAAGCTTATTTCTATGGTAAGTCATTTTGTTCGTTTATATTGAAGTTAAATAATCGACAGTATCCAACTTTGTCGGTAATGATTTGACAGAAATTAACCAGTTAGACTGAGTGATCCCTGATAAGCAGTCGGTATGACTTTGTGGTTCCTGTTAACCAACCAATCAACTTTTTCGTCGCAGTATCCCATTCTACTCCTGTTAACGTCCCTCCGCTCCAGTTCTGCATTAAGTCAGAGCAAACATTGGCCGATGAGAATCAACCGAAACGTTGAAATTTTTCGATGGAGCTTTTTAATAGAACCTCCAGCTGTAACAGACTGGCAACGGCACAGTAGCCTTGGGCCCGCCACATGAGAAGTGCTTGATTAAGATTAGTTAGCCTCCGGCACTATTTGTCATTAGCTGAGTTAACTCACGGTTAATGTTTGCCAATCACAGATGCGGCTTGTGCAAACCGACGCGGGCGCAGACGATGGTACGGATGTAGAAAGCTTTCGATATGCCGACGGGGATGGCTAATTGGAAAAATGCCGATCTATTGGCGTTTGATTAGTTTGCTTTAATTGTGTACGAGGTTGGGTCATAAAATTTAATCTTCCGTGGGCAATGTGACAGGTCTATCAGCAAGACTGATCCACCTTCGAGGTAGATCGTATTAAAGTTAGATCAGAAAACCGTTTGACTAGAAAGAGTAATTCCCAAGAAGGTTTATGAAAAATTTGGTCCAGTACCGAATGGTAACGACTAGAGGACTAATCGGAGATCAGTATTACTCCTTCTTTCAATGCCGGTTTCTGGATTATTATCGACTGTATTGGACAATATATCGTTTCATTCTGATAACCTTTGTTTTCATTTTGTGCTCTTATTTTTACTCTTTGATAGCTTCTATTTATTCTCACATATATTATGAAACTTTTCCAGTTAAAATTAGTTTTTTCGAAATTACTGTGTATTATTGAGATGTTCGCATATTTCTTCAGAGAACTGAAATTCTTAAAAAAGGCAAAAAATTTTTATTAACGCTTAGATTAAAAAAACGATAACATGAATTAATCTATTATAAAAGGTGAGCACAGTTGGATGAAGTGGTCAACTGATGGTATTTGAATGTATTGAATATTTTAGATTTACATTGATTATTCCGATTATTTTTATTCAGAACTAATTTGATGACTTCAAATAAATGGTCTTCCTGTTTTTTTATACATTATCTACTGTAGTAATAGGGTGAACATTTTCCATGAACTAGGTTGCAAAGGATAGAAACTTGCTCGTTTTTTGTGAGATTTATTTAATGAATTTTTTTATCCTGACAGGCCGTGGTCGAACAAAATTAGTGAAAAGTGAAGCTTTTGGTTGCTCGTTCAATCATGTTTCCTGAAAATTTCAATTCTTTGAATTAATTTTCACAGAAGTCTGTCTTCTCTCATCGGAATATATATATATATATATATATATATATATATATATATATAACCTGATGTTGTATACTTAATTGTAACATGATAAACCCAAATTTACCTCTCAATTGTTTAGTGTTAAGTTCTTTGCACGTACATTCTGTCAAGAAAGTACCGGGAATTATCGATTTAAATCTGGCGGGGCAATGAGGCAGGTAAAAATTTTTTTTCCTAGGTTGGTACCACTGTCCTTAATTACTATGCCAAGCTTGAGCGGGATCTGTCAACTAGTGTGTTTGCAACAGCTGATTAAGTCAGTCGATGTCAGAGTGCGTGCCGATTTTTACTATGGGTGATTACGTTGATCAAAGAATTTGTTTAAAGTTTTGTGTTGCAAATGAATTTTCGTGTGCCGATGCATTGAAAATGTTGCAAAAGGCCTTTGGTGATAATGCTCTATCGAAAACTCGTGCATATCAGTGGTACAGAGCCTTCAAGGACGGTCGTGAAGTGGTCGCCCATCGACGGCTTCGATCGAAGATAACGTCGATAAAATTAAGGAAAGGGTGCTGGAAAACCGTCGTACCAGCTTGAGATTAAGATATCCCACGAGTCCACACGTACGATTTTGATTGATATTTTAGGCATGAGAAAGGTGGCCGCACGACTCGTACCGAAAGACCTGAATTTTCTTCAAAAACGTCATCGCGAACAGGTTGCTTCAGACATGCTGGATCGCTATAATTCCGATTCTACATTCATGGAACGCATTATAACTGGTGATGAGACCTGGGTCTACGAGTACGATATGCAAACAAGCCAGCAATCATCGGAATGGGTGGCAAAAAATGAGCCGAAACCGAAAAAACCACGCCAAAGCCGCTCGAAAATGAAGGTGATGCTCATTGTTTTCTTCGATATCCGTGGCGTGGTGCACTACGAATTCGTTCCAGAGGGTCAGACGGTAAACAAGGAGTATTACCTAGGCGTTATGAAACGTTTGCGTGAGCGTATCCGTAAGAAGCGGCCAAATTTGTGGGCGAACAACTCATGGATTTTGCATGATGATAACGCGCCTCCTCACCGAGCTTCGATTGTGACTGACTTTCTCGCCAAAAACTCAACAAACGTGCTTCAGCAACCACCGTATTCGCCGGATTTGGCTCCCTGCGACTTTTTCCTCTTCCCAAAACTAAAATTGCCCCTTCGTGGCACCCGTTTTGAGTCGATGGAAGCCATAAAACAAAATTCGGCGTGAGAGCTAAAGTCCATCCCGGAAAGCGCCTATAAAAAATGTTTTGATAATTGGAAGTGCCGTTGGCATAGATGTATTGGAGCAAATGGAGCCTATTTTGAAGGCGACCCAATAAATTTTGACGATTAAATGTACAAATGTTGTTTTAATTGAAAATTCCCGGTACTTTCTTGACAGAGTAGTATACATATATATATATATATATATATATATATATATATATAAGTGAAATATGATAATTTCTAATAATACTTACTAATAATAAATCATAAGTAACATCTACATTATATATATATATATATATATATATATATATATATATATATATATATATATATATATATATATATATATATATATAATGTAAATGTTACTTATGATTTATTATTAGTAAGTATTATTAGAAATTATCATATTTAACTTTTCAATAATTTGTTAGGTTTGGATAATTTTTAGATCACCCCTATATATATATATATATATATATATAGTGAATTGTTCATGTTTCTAGCTAACTTTTTATTATAAGTCTTTGTTATTGAAATTTTAAATTTGAAATTTCATTCATTTTGACTCACTTTTTATAGGGAGGATTCTATTTGAATTTAAGTTATTGAATTTTAAAAATTTATTTTGTATGCAAAGAGAATTTATAATCTGTGAACTAATAAAATTAGTCATATTCTAGGGTCCTACACTAACTAACCTTAATTCTTCTTCATAATCCTAATCTAAACCAAAATATAATTTCCGAAATTTGACTTGAAAGATTACAAGATTTAATTGGTTCTACCTTAAGTCAGTGTTTCTTCAGTTTCAATGTTCCTTTTTAATTGTCCTTGATCTCTTTCAAGAAAACTGCTTTGGTTTAATGACGAATGATACTTCTGAAAAGTTCCAAGCTCACAGCCAACTTAGTTGATATTCTTCTAATGTTCTAATTTTTGATTATTTGATACTTGCTGATTTTATGAATATTTCCATTAAAAATACTTAGGTAACGTATTTCTTGATCACATTTCCATTCACAATAACAATGTTAATTTTTTTAGGTTTTGGAACTGGAGTTTTGAAGAGTTATTCATTCAGAGCGACGTGTATGGGATCTGAAGCATTTTCATACTGATTTGAATTTTCGGCTTCCTTGCCTTTTATAGTTTTCTCGAAAAGTTGAATTGTCAAGTTTACTAGTATCTGTCAGAATTATTGAAAAAATTATATTTTCACTGACTATATAAAAATTACACCATTTCGTGGCTTGAAAGTATTCTAAAAAATCAGCCTGAATTTTCATGAACATTTTGATATTAGTTTCATGTTGAACAGAACATTGAAAGTCTTGCTTTTCATCCGTAAAGTATTTCAAGTGTCAAAATTTTACATAATTTAACTTCTAATGGTTCTAACTTATGAATAACTTAAAATTACCTATGAATTTGATTACATTATTTTAACTCATACTATTACAACTTTATCAATGAATTCATAAGTATTATTTAAACTGTTTGCATTCTCTGTTCTTTTAATTGGAGATTTTTTTTTTGTGCATTGATTTTTATCCTTTTGTAACCTCATATGTGATTGTGTTAGGATCATGTCTGTTTCTTTCAATCTCACATACTTCCTTCCTATATTTCTGCCCCTATTTTTGATATAATTTTCCCATTTTTGCCTGTTTTTTCCCTTTACTTTTGTATATTGTTTTCATATTTTGTTTTTGCTCTTGTATGGCAATGCCTGTTTGATTCTTTTCTTTTCATCAAATGCAAGAAAGATTTCTTCTTACTTGTATTCAGTTTGATTTCAATAAATTTTGTCCCCACACTTGCCATTAAGTTTTCGTTATTTTCCCTTTTATTTATTTGTAGTAATTCCATTGGGTTTGGTATACATTAGTAAATTAGATTTGCTCTTAATTTTCTCATATCAATATCATTCAATTTTTTTTATTCTTGTAATATTATCTTAAATCATCATTTTGTCACTGTTTTTCATTGTAAATTTCTTATTTTTATCTCGATAATATTTGAAGTCATTTCGTTCTTCAAATCATCATTGTGCAATATTTATTGTCCAATAATAATTTCATATTCATTATTTGTTTTATTTATAATCATATCATCAGTAGTCATTCGTATTTTATTTCCATTAGCATTAGTTTTGTTCATTTGTTTATCAATTTCTATTTCAGATTCCTCTCTAGTATTATTAGTCACCATTGTTATTTCATATTCATTTCACTTTATAGCATTATTATTCATCATCTTTATATATACCTACATATAGTCAGTCTCATATGTATATGTATATATATATATACATATGAGACTATATATATATATAATATTTATATATATATATATATTATATCCATTATTTCACTCTTTGTTAAAATCAAAAAATCGAATATCATAGTTGAATTTGAATTCAACCTACACTACCTCTTCAGGTGGATCTAGAATCCAAACCAAGATTATTAAAGAAAATTTTTCACTTACCGAACTGAACCAATTTGCGAAACAATCACTTTGTCTATTCATGTGCTTACTTTAACTTTTAATTTTCTAACTAAATCTTAGGACCACGGAAGCCCACCAGAAATTATTTCCTTCCCGAAACATATTAAATCATATAAATAAAAATATTTCCTGACTTTTTCGGACGTTCTTAAAAAATAATGATTTAAAATCAATAGTTATCACAGTGGAATAATTGAAAACATTATGAATATTACGTTCATCCTTTCGAAAATTGAACTCGTATAGAGTTCTGAAGATCTGGGTGTTAAAAAACAACGCTTCAATATTTTAGGACCTAATTTTAGACCTCAAAATAAGTGAAAAGTTTCATATAAACATGCGTCCGTAAATGAGCCGATTTGGAGATATCAGCGATTTTCGGTTTTCAAAATATTTACTAATAGCGCAATCAAATACGGTAAATTCCAGAAGATATTCAATTTATTTTTAACTTCTAGTATTTTACAGAAGATGTTCCATATGACCACCGTTCATTTCAATGCAGGAAGTATACCGTCGCATGAAGGAATTACGTACTCTTTCGAAAAGACCTGGTTGCGTTCGGATCGTTTGACAGGATAGTTCGATCCAATGTTGCAACCCTTCGATGTTATTCACTGACATTGCATACACTAAACTTTTCAAATAACCCCAAATACAAAAGTCCAATGGATTCAAATCGGGAGATCTAGCGGGCTATGGCACTGAGCCTCCTCGTCCTATCCATCTTCTGGGAAATGTTTGATCTAAATTTTCCTAACAGTAAGTGTATATGGTGGGGGCGCTTCATCTTGCATAAACCATATATTCTTTCACTGATTTGAAGATACCACGTCTAGAAAATCGGGCAAGGTATTTTGAAGAAAGTTGAGGTATGCGGCTCCTGTTGAATTCCGTGGTAAAACTACTGGTACAAACAAACGATCTCCTAGAATACCTAGCCAGATATTTATACTGAAACGCTGTTGATGCCTTGATTCTTGAATGGCGTGTGGATTTTCATCCGCCCAAATATGGCTATTATGATAGTTAAAAATCCCATTTTTGATAAAGCCGGCTTCATCAGTGATCTTTTTTAAAACCCATTGACAGAATGTTCTTCTGACTTGATGATTAGGAGGATTAAGAGTTTGCACGCGTTGAATATGGAATGGATAGAGAAGTTGTTGATGCATGGTTCTCTAGACAAGGGGACCACTTATTCCTACTTCCGCTGAAATTCTTCTTACACTTGCACCGGGATTTTCAGTCACAATATTTAAAATTTGCTCTTCAACTTCTGGAGTACTTACATATCTTCGACGTCCAGTATCACGAGCGTTTTTTTTTGGGGGAACTATAATAGTTTCCCTCGATCGTCTAAAAACTTGATTGAACGTCATATGAGAAGGAAGTTGATGATCGGGAAAAGCCTCTGCATAAAGGCGACGTGCTTCAGGACCACTTCCATTGACATGGCCATACATGAAAACTATATCACTAATTTCAATATTAGAATAAGGCATTGCAATTCAGAAATAATAACCTTTTTTTTTAACAAAGTGAAAGAAAGTTAACAACTCGAATCGGATGCCAAATACTCAATAAAAGCACGTAAATGTCATATGAAAACCAAATGTTTGACGCCAGCTGTGATTTTATTTAATGAACCGACTGAAAAACATTTTAATTGTGGTAATAGAGAGTTCTAGAAATCGAGGCAGTGTAACATAGATCTGTATAACAATTCTATACTCAAACAAACTCGACAAGGTTTTGTAGATCACAGAGGCAAATTGCAGGCATGCGCACGTTCCAAACTGATTGGTTTTCGTCAGCGCAACGTATGCTAGTGACTCCAAATCTGTCAAGTATCTATATTCGTTATACACAGAGAGATATTAATAATACACTAGCACCATCTAGAGTATGCAAAATACATACACAGAGATTCTTAGATATTAATAATACACTAACGCCATCTAGAGTATGCAAAATACATACAAGATTTACCTATTGCGAGTTAATTCAAGTAAAGAAATGTATTCTCGATATTTTCACGTTACCCACGCAGAATCGAGAATACATTTCTTCACTTGAATTAACTGGAAATAGGTATGTCTTGTATGTATTTTGCATACTCTAGATATCTTAGAGTAACATAAAAAGAGGTTAATTCTTGATAGAAGGTATATAAAATTATTTAAATATTTTAAAAATTTTTAAAAAAATTTTAAAAATTAGCCTTCTACATATTTGATTCCAAAAGATTATATTTAATGATTATAACTTCTGAAAATAAATTAAAATAATGTCGTATAAGTACCATTTATATCATGACATATAAAATAAACATTCATTATAAGACATCCGAATGGTATAACAAAATCCAATAAATAAAAATTATTAACCAAAATCCTATAAATTAAACATTTTGAATAGATAAAATTTTGTTTCTGCTGATCAATCTTATGAAAACCAATATCTTTCAAGAATATCCAACATAATCTTGAGAATTTCATCATAAAACTATCTTACTTAGACTATTCAATATTATTGGATATCTAACCAAGGTACTTTATATAAAAACTCAAGATATGTAAAACATTACTGAAAAACAAGTTTTAAGATCAACTTTGCTTTATCAGTATTCAAATATTCATATTCAATAAATATAACATCAATTAACAACAAATATTCACTCACCCTTCATTCCTCTAGAAAAAGTTCTACCGAAATGAAACCTTTAAATGTGGTCTTCACTACACACAAAAATATATCTGTGGTTTACCCTTGATCTAGAAGATTGAAAGACAATTTAACGGCCTCTGCTATAGCACAAGGACTATCTGTATAAAGAATGTTGAGGAAACCAAATAATTATATATTATGAATAAAATAACATAAAAAGAGGTTAATTCTTGATGGAAGGTATATAAAATTATTTGAATTTTTTAAAATATATATATATATATATATATATATTCATTAAATTATATATAATCATTAAATATTTAAATATATATATATATATATATATATATTCATTAAATTATATATAATCATTAAATATTTAAATATATATATATATATATATATATATTCATTAAATTATATATAATCATTAAATATAATCTTTTGGAATTAAATATGTAGAAGGCTAATTTTTAAAATTTTTCAAAAAGTTTTTGAAATATTTAAATAATATCTTAGACTCTCTGTATATGTATTTTGCATACTCTTGATGGCGCTAGCGGATTATTAATATCTTGGAGTCTCTGTGTATAGCCAATATAGATACTTGACAGATTTAGAGTCACTAGCATACATTGCACTGACGAAAACAAATCAGTTTGAAACGCGCCATGTCTGCAATTTACCTCTGTGATCTACAAAACCTTGTAGAGTTTGTTTTTGTATAGAATTGTTACACAGATGTATGTTACACTGTCTCGATTTCTAGAACTTTCTATTATCATAGCTCTTACTCCTTATTGATGATTTTAATAATTATAAGTTCAGTTATAAGTTATAATGATATCGTATTTGGTTACGCTACTAGTTAATTTGAAAACCGAAAACCGCTTATATCTCCAAAACGGCTCATTTGCGGTTCATATGAAATTTTTTATAATACTTATTTTGAGGTCTTCAGTCGGCTCCCAAAGTATTGAAACTCTGTTTTTCAATACCCGGTATAATAAAAATGTGATAAGTTTTTTTATTTTAATTCAAAATCTTCGCAGCCAGAGCTGAGTAGATTCTGAGCAGCTAGCTGAAAATTTACACAATCTCGCACTCCAGATATACAATATTATTTCAATCGAGTCAAGTTGAGTTTCAACTTACGCCCGAAAGGAAATGAGCTTTGATACCCTTCAAATTATTTTATGAGCCAAGGTGATATAAACCCCCATGGACTTGTTCAAGATTCGAAACGCATATTTCGCAGTCAACGCTGTTTATTTGACGCATTCTATGCATTATTGAAAATTGCCTGCAAAGAAATTCGTCCTCCAATATCTCTCAGGACGATCGGTTACTAAAATATGATAACGCAAAGGCTCCGAGAGAGGTCGCTTCGGGATCACGAAGATGTGGATAGATCACAGATTTGAAAGGCGACGAGCGAAACATCTGATGTACGAGTTGCCGAATATGAGTTATAGGCCTCCTGGTGCCAGGACTGCTCGGGCTGAGGCCATAAAATATGCACTCTGAACCATCCATGTATGTATATGTGCGTCTTCATCCCCTTGCGACGACTATAGATCACGACGGGAATATCGAGATCTGCCTTTTATGTTTATTTGCGAATTTACATGCAGGTATCGATAGAGATTCAGATTATGACGTATCGAGTTCCGAGTATAGAACACTTTCCATAAGGAATTCAATGATATCAACTACAGTTTTCCAGACCTGAATCTACTCTCCTATACTAGCTTTTAAGCGGGCTCTGGCTGGGCTGTCATTAGTCAGTGTATTTTACTTAATGAAAAAATTTAATTCTATCATTTCATTAATTATGTATTCGATATTTGACTTCTTTTCGTACCCGCAGATTTTTTACGAAGATTCTCCTCAGAAGCTTAGTAGCTTGTGTGCGTTACGTTTTGCTACTGTATCCTTAGATAGTGTTGATAATTAATCCTCAACCCAAGATTTATCTTATTACGAGCTTAGTGTTCAAACTACTACACATACAATTCTCAAAATATGCACTAGAATGTATTTAATGATCACAACTGCAAAAATATTTCACATCATGCTGAAGGTACATGTTTCTTATTATGAATTGCTTCACAAAAGAGAAAGAAATACACAAATTCGAGTTGTTCTTGAAAGTTGTCGATGTTTAATCATCTAGTGTTCATGTATGATAAAGAAATGTTTTGTATTTTATGTGAGTGCCAAACCCTTTAACAATTTATCAATTATGAATAAAATTTCATTCCTTAGTTAAATTTTAGTTACAAAACTCCGAAACCAATATTGATTACGATGTATGACTTCCCCGAGCATTAATTATCGCCATAAAAAGCCTCCGAATATTGTCGATTAGTTTGTGGAAGTGACCTTTATGGATTTCTACCAAATCTGCGGTGAAAGCTGCCTGAGCTCTTGGAGTGTGTATTGTGGTGGTTCATACAAATCAAACGCTGGATTTACTTTGTTCTTGTGAGATACCATGATATTCTATGGCATCATCGACAGTTCTGGCAACATAAAGGCGGTCATTATCGCCTAAAAAATGAAAATTTGCCCTTTGAAAGAAATAAAACATTTTTGATTATTTCGTTTATGTTTATCTGTCCATTTATGTTCTAATCAAGCATCATGAGCTTTCTGTACGTCCATTTAAACAAATGCCATTCCAAAGAGCAACTGCACCTGATCTGAGTGAATGAATATCGTCTTCTTGTGGAAGAGTTCATACTCGAACACCTCGATTATCCAAAAACAGTCCACATCTTGATTAATCTAGAAATAAGACGGCCCTTCATTCTTCATTCTAATTCATAAGGTTTATTGCCCATGCCCACAGAACACGTATTTGAGCTTGTGTGAGTGGAACTAATTTCAACCCATGAACCTCACGAACATGGACTAACCTCATGAAGTCTTCGACACACTGCTCCAATTGAAACCGCAACACCAGAGGCATGCTGAAACAACTCTTGTCCGATCTGACAAATGTTCAACAGTTCTCTACGGTAGACACTGTCGAAAACCGTTTCTTAATGGCGATAGATGAGCCTCGAAATCACGCTATAACTAACATGAAAGAAGTCTGCAACTTCTCTCTGAAGAAATCCTCACTCGATCAAACCAACATCCTTCTTGGATATTTTTTAACCGAATTTATGTATAGCTTTTATGAAGAAACTTAAACTTAATCCTGAAACCCGATTGGATGACAGAAACCTATAACTTTAACTGATCTCAACTTATCAAAACAAAAAAGAGTATTTAAACCTGAAGCAAAAAACTCAGATAAGAAAAAGAACATTCAGTTTATCATATATCAACATTTGGTGAACAACATCATTGAAACATAATCAGCAGACATGTACATGATTCGAAGCTGATTGGCTTCAATCATCAGTGCGCTGTAATGTCCAACGAATACAAGTCAACAATGCACCTTGCATGGGAACATCAAACACTAGCGCCATTTAGTGCACGCAAATATACATACACAACATACCCCAGCAGGCTAATTTCAGTAAATAACTGTTTTCCCGATTTCTTTTAACGTTACAAACGCAGAAAATCTTCCTCATGCTCGAGTCCTATCTAATTAAGCCTTGATATCCATACTAGCATTTTTATTCAAATGGATTTATTTGGCTGATAATATGTTCCAAATATAATTTTTAAGAAGTATAAGCTTATGTCTTAGCGATTAACAAATATCCTGATATGGGATGAAGTTATTCAACATTGGGATACTAAAATATGACACTTCATTACAGCATGTGTGGTACCATATCGTAAGCCTTCTTATAATCTATGAATCCTGTTGCTTGATTCCGTTGTTTCCGAATGGCTTACGGCCAGTTTCATAAACAATATCAAAAGGCTCCTTTATGATAAAGTCCCTTTATGAAAAAGGATCCTTTAAATGGTACCATCAATAAGCAATAAGCACCGCTTATATTTAATAGACGTATATAATAAAAACTCAATATACAATGTCAAATGGAATAAATAAACCAACAAATATAAAAAGGGAATTAAAATTAATAAAAAAATATTTGAAGGAGACAAAATTTTGTTTCTGATCTTATCATAATGAACACCAATTCTTTTTCAAAAACATAAAGCACAACTTAAGGACTTCTCAAAAATATAATTTATTTGAAATATTTAATATATTTAAATATTCAAATAAGTTAACTCAAAAATCTCTCAAAACATGCACTATATCCTCAACAAACAATTAGAATTCCGATAATCTCTTCGTCGGCCCTAGATAATATTTAAAATATCAAAATCAACTAACAATCAGTATATCATACCTTAAAGTGTACCGGTACTTGCTCAAACAGACTAACTTTAAAAATCCAGGTAGTCAATATTCGTCACAAAATCACAAAAAACTGTAAGGTATTATAAGGTATAATTGGTGTTCATAATGATAAGATCTGAAACAAAATTTTGTCTCCTTCAAATATTTATTTATTAATTTTAAATGACTTTTTTATATTCGTTGGCTTATTTATTCCATTTGACATTGTATATTGAGTTTTGATTATATACGTCTATTAAATATAAGCGGTGCTTATTGTAGACATTAATTTAATTCTAAAAGTTTTTTGAATAAAAATTTTTTTGAAATTAAAATTGTAGAAGACTAACAGATTATATCTGTTTTGATATTCAAATTTTTTTATATTTCTTCTATCAACTAGAAAGCCTTTTTCTATTTTATTTTATACATAATATGTAATTATATTTAGGCTTGAATAAATCTCATTATGGAATGTCAATGGTTTAAAGATAACCGTATAATACCTTACAGTTTTCTGTGATTTTGTAATGGACATAGACTATCTGGATTTTTAAAGTTAGTCAGTTTTAAAGAAGCTCCAGTTACACACTAAGGTAAGATATACTGATTGTTAGTTGATTTTGATACTTTAAATATTATCTAGGACCAATGAAGAGATTATCCCAATCCTAATTGTTTCTTGAAGATATAGTGCATGTTTTGAGAGATTTTTGAATTAACTTAATTGAATATTTAAATATATTAAATATTTCAAATAAATTATATTTTTTGAGAAATCTCTAAGTTGTGTTTTATGTTTTTGAAAAGGAATTGGTTTCATCAACAGATTAAATCTGTTTTGATATTCAAATTTTGTTATATTTCTTCTATCAAGTAAAAAGCCCTTTTCTATTTTATTTTATACATATGGAAGTACCTGGAAATGAGAGAGCTGACTTCTTAACGAAAACGGCACCGAAAGAGTCAAAACAATTGGAGCATTATTGAGCCCCGGAAGATGTGAGATCATATTACAAGTCCAAGACACTCAAACTATGGCAAACCCGCTGGTCTCAACAAAAATCAAAGCTCCACGAATGTGAAAAAACGACCAATCGATCCCCAATAATACTACTCAATCGTAAGGAGCAATTTAGTTTAAGAAGACTACGCATGGGCCACACAGCCATAATTCACAAACACCACTTAGAAAGAACTGAACTTCCAATAGGTACCACGTGCAACCTCAGACTTACCGTGAAACATATACTTATGTGCCACAGATTCGAAGAGGAAAGAAGAGTTGCAGCATTGAGTGATAATCTAGAAGATGTTCTAGATGTGGATCCGACTAGCGCAAGGCGATTGTTCCATTATCTGAGTGCTATAAATAAAGTAAATGATATTTGAAATCAATAAATTTTTGATATTGTTATAGTACGAGGTGTAAATGACCTAGAAGTTGGAATACCTCAAATGCATGGCATTGTTTTTATATCAAATTAAAAAAAAACTTGTATGATCTTCCCTTGAAGTTTGGCCCCTTCATATATGAAAATTATCTCTATCTGCGTTCACCAATTTGTACAGAAATTCATAGGAAACTTTAGACCCTAGAAATTCAACGACACCTAATGGTGCAGTCCCAATTTCAATCCAGACACTTCCAGAGTGACTTACGTTGTATTCAAAACACCTAGACCGCAATGCATAATTCCTTATGCACACCTCGTCCCGATACTCGATCGACGGCGGCAGTCAAATGCCCGTCCTTCGAGGTGACGATGAGTGCCCTGCACGTTCCGAACTCTCCCGTGGTTTAATAATCAGACCGACCGCCTCTGGGGGCCGCGTCCGACATATTCGGCCGGCCGAATGGCACAACGGTAACGTCCAGGTGTCAAGTCTTCGTTTGCAGGAGCTGAAGGCCTGAATAAAACAGGAGCCGTTTGCCGTGTTAAAAGCTATGCGGTTCAATTATTAACTAGTAGCCGGCTGCTTGACCCGATCTCACTCTGGAACATCCTCTCAAATATTTAATTGTTCCGCCACTCTGAAACCTGTGATTTGTTATGTCAAACGTTTATTTACTATTTTCGAGTAAGTGGCGTCAGGAGATGCGGACCCGGACGCCTCTTGGAACTTTCTTGCAAGGCCACTTACCAGAGTTCTTCGCTTTGTTTAGATGCTTTGTGTTCTCGGTTAACGAGGAAAGTTTTTCGACTAAACTTGAAGAGACAGATCTATTGTTTCGTCGCAAGTGCTAATTCGAGCAAATGAACTGATTTCAGTGTCTCATTTAGTTTCAGTGCGTACCAAGCGCTTTGATTTTGTCTCAATGTCGAAACTGATGTCAAAGACTATAAAGTCATGCTGATGAAACTTGGTGCTCAAATTTAATTCTGTTTGTCTGCGTGGCCATTTGTAAATACACATTTCATTAATAAGGAGTGTGAGTTATGGTAATAGTTCTAGAAATCGAGACAGTGTAACATACATTTGTATAACAATTAAATATTTAAACAAATTCTTGAGCATGGGGAAACCCTTTTCTGCGTTAGTAACGTGAAAATATCGAGAATACATCTCTTTACTTGAACTCAATCGCAAAGGTATGTCTTGTATATATTTTGAAAACTCTAGATGGCGCTAGTGTATTTTTAATACTTTAGGGTCTCTGTGTATAGCGAATATAGATACTTGACAGATTTGGAGTCACTATCATACATTGCACTGACGAAAATCAATCAGTTTGAAACGTGCGCATGTCTGCAATTTGCCTCTGTGATCAACAAAACCTTGTCGAGTTTGTTTGGATATAGAATTGTTATACAGATGTATCTTACACTGTCTCGATTTCTAGAACTTTCTACTACCATAGCTTATACTCCTCATTAATGATTTTTGGTGCAGATCAGCCGAATTAACTCATTTGAACATACATTTCAAATGAAAGCATAAACGTGAATCATCTCAAGAATTGAACATAATTGTAGATGAAAGTAAATAAGAAATTACTTAGTTTTCTATCACTTTTTATAAATGAATATACATTGAGTCGAGTTTCGTTCATTTTTTAACTGCATAAAACAAATTGTACCTAATCTTTTATATATATATTCGTTGAATGCTTCGACTTGTGCGAAACTTCGAGAAGTAGGGTGTGCCAAAGGTCCATCCGCTCATTTGATAATTTCATTGTTGAAACGTGCTTCTGCTTAAATATATCGATGGATTCCAGGATGTCTAGTTTTTTTTCCTTTCGCTTCCATGTGCAATATTTCAAAATTATCCAATTCTGGAAAGATATGATTGGTTTCGAAAAAACGTTTCACAAAATTAAAGTTATCTTTCTTGTTCCTAAATGAAGATTGATGTTCTTTGAACCTATTTTGGAATTATTTTCCGCTTTGTCCCATATATACGCCACTGTACTTCCGACAACATAATTTATAGACTTATTATATAATATTATAGAATTATTCAGCCGGTTGGTTTTGATTTTTGCATTAAAGAAAAGGTTAAAAATTTCATGTGAAGGTGTGACAGATGTTTTTTAATAGATTTTTTGAATATTTGAGTTATTTTTTGGAGGATTGGTCCAAAATATATTAATTTTACAAATTCTTTGTCACTATTTTCTGTTTTGGAACTGGGTTGAATAAGTTGTTTTTCTTTTTTGTTTGTAGGGGAATTTATGGTTTTTGTTTCGAATTGATTGTTCCTAGCTATTTATTTTATTGTATTCAGTTCCCTTTTCAACTTAATATTATTTAAGGGAATTTGAAATGCTCCAAGTATCATTGATTTGAAAGTATGTTGTTTATGAGCTTTCGGATACTTTGGAAAGTTGGTTGTGTGTGTCTGAATATATCCAAGAAAAGTCTATCTTTCTGATTGTAAAATTTAATATCGTGTTGAAAGTACTACTCGCTGAAATCCTTGTGTTCTTTCACGAAAGAAATATTCTTAAATCCATATATGCAAAGTACTACTCTGTCAAGAAAGTACCGGGAATTTTCAACATTGTAAAACAACATTTTTACATTTAATCGTCAAAATTTATTGGGTCGCCTTCAAAATAGGCTCCATTTGCTCCAATACATCTATGCCAACGGCACTTCCAATTATCGAAACATTTTTTATAGGCGCTTTCCGGGATGGACTTTAGCTCTCGCGGTGAATTTTGTTTTATGGCTTCAATCGACTCAAAACGGGTGCCACGAAGGGGCAATTTTAGTTTTGGGAAGAGGAAAAAGTCGCAGGGAGCCAAATCCGGCGAATACGGTGGTTGCTGAAGCACGTTTGTTGAGTTTTTGGCGAGAAAGTCAGTCACAATCGTAGCTCGGTGAGAAGGCGCGTTATCATCATGCAAAATCCATGAGTTGTTCGCCCACAAATTTGGCCGCTTCTTACGGATACGCTCACGCAAACGTTTCATAACGCCTAGGTAATACTCCTTGTTTACCGTCTGACCCTCTGGAACGAATTCGTAGTGCACCACGCCACGGATATCGAAGAAAACAATGAGCATCACCTTCATTTTCGAGCGGCTTTGGCGTGGTTTTTTCGGTTTCGGCTCATTTTTTACCACCCATTCCGATGATTGCTGGCTTGTTTGCATATCGTACTCGTAGACCCAGGTCTCATCACCAGTTATAATGCGTTCCATGAATGTAGAATCGGAATTACAGCGATCCAGCATGTCTGAAGCAACCTGTTCGCGATGACGTTTTTGAAGAAAATTCAGGTCTTTCGGTACGAGTCGTGCGGCCACCTTTCTCATGCCCAAAATATCAATCAAAATCGTACGTGCAGACTCGTGGGATATCTTAAGATCATGTGCTATCTCTCTCAAGCTGGTACGACGGTTTTCCAGCACCCTTTCATTAATTTTATCGACGTTATCTTCGATCGAAGCCGTCGATGGGCGACCACTTCACGACCGTCCTTGATGGCTCTGTACCACTGATATGCACGAGTTTTCGTTAGAACATTATCACCAAAGGCCTTTTGCAACATTTTCAATGCATCGGCACACGAAAATTCATTTCCAACACAAAACTTTAAACAAATTCTTTGCTCAACGTAATCACCCATAGTAAAATTCGGCACGCACTCTGACATCGACTGACTTAATCAGCTGTTGCAAACACACTAGTTGACAGATTCCGCTCAAGCTTGGCAAAGTAATTAAGGACAGTGGTACCAACCTAGGAAAAAAAAATTTACCTGCCTCATTGCCCCGCCAGATTTAAATCGATAATTCCCGGTACTTTCTTGACAGAATATATTATTTTTTGGTACAGATATGTGAACGATATATTGGCTTGCTTCTGTGGAACACATTCAGAAATTTAGAAAATTAATACTAGAATATCTTAATGATTAGTACCATAAGGTCAAATCAAATACCGAACCACAATGTGATAATAAAATTAATTTTCTGCTCATTACTTCAATTAAGAATGATGATGAAATTTCCCTTGGAATATTCAGAAAACCCACAACGACAGATACAACCATACCCAACATTTCAGACCATCGAACACTCATAAATTCGCTGGTTACACATCTATAATATAAGGTTGTTCGGAAAGTAATTTCGTTTTTCCCGACAGATGATTTAATTGTATTTTTTCGAACCCAACTTCACTCTTAAGCGGCATGATCATTATATGTTTTGAGAGCTGATATAGCAAGACTTGTGTGTGAAGAAGTCCAATTAATTCTACGCAGTAGTTTTTGATTGGTGCCCTTTTAAATATGGAGAGCTATAAGCAGCATTTTCTTCATATTTTCCTTTATTACTATAGAAAAGTTAAAAATGTTGTTCAAGCCAGAAATAAATTAACCGATGTGTATGAAAAAGATGTATTGATAGCACACCAGTGCTGGTTTTCAAAATTTTGATCCGGCAATTTTGATGTCGAAGATACACCACGTTCCGAAAGGCTGTTTGAAGCTGATAAACACATGATAAAGGCATAAGTTGATGAAAATCGGCAAACAACAACACTTGAGATCGGTGAGAGATAAAATTATCGAATTCAATCCTTTATGACCACTTGAAAGGCCTGGATTTAACATTGAAGCTCGATATACGGGTTCCCCATGTTCTCACGCAGAGAACTTTGTCGCGTTGACGTCTGTGAAAATAGGTTGTATATAACAATATCGAACGCAAGAGATCATGGAGCAAAAACAAGATGAACCAGCTCAAAGCATTTCGAAAGCTAATATCCATCAAAAAAAGTGATGCTGCCCGTTTGGTGGGATTTTAAAAGAATCTTTTGTTTTTTGAGCTTTTGCTGGATAACAATTAATTCGGATGTCTACTGTCATCAGCTGGACAAACTGAATGATGCACTTCAACAGAAAAGACCAGAATTAATCATCAGAAAAGGTGTGGTATTCCATCACGATAATGCGAGACCTCATACAAGTTAAGTCACTCGCCAAAAGCTTTTACAGCTTGAGTGGGATACACTGCTACACCCACCATTTTCTCCAGATCTGGCGCCTTTGGAATATTATTTGTTTGGGTCCTTGCAAAATTGTTTGGACCGTAAAACCTTTACTTCGAATGAAAAGGTCTTCAACTGGATCAGTTTTTTGCCAGTAAAGACCAAAAATGTTATGAATCATGCTACTACCATAAAGATAGCAAAAGGTGTTGAACCAGAATAGGCAATGCTGTAATTCAATTAAATATTTATTCATTATTCGAAAATTGTCTTTCATTTTTACAAAAAAACGAAATTACTTTCCGAATAACCCAATACAATAAATCTGTACGCATTCACTTTACAATCAAGGTACCGCCGTATGAATGTTGAGTGGAGAGAGGTGTAAAGTACAGAACACCTGTTCTATATAATTTTCTTATTCATATTTCATAACCCAAAGAAAAATGGCAAGTATTAATAGCGATGGACGAGCACAGTTTAGTCTTCGTTCTTGCATATTTACTTGCATCTCATAAAAATGGATAAAAGGTAAGCTTAACAGTTTCAGTTTCATATTTTTGGAAAAACATTCTTCCAACATTGATTAATACAGTTTATACGATGATAGGACAGACTGGTCAAATTAATTTTCTGTATAAGTTACCCGAGATAATATTGCTTCAATCCCAAGAAATACAAAATATGATTCATAGATGCATAATATTTGCTTGAAAGACGAAATCGAAAGTTGATTCAGAGAGCCTCTTAACAGTTGGGTGATTGATATAAAGTGACAATAAATGAATGAGAAACGAAACAAATAATTTCGGATAAAAAATAACCATGATATTTACGTTTAGATATTTGTGGATCTACTTGTTCCAAGTGTTTTGAAATTTCTGGCAAGAGATCATAGAGCAAAACAGATGAAGGCTCAATGCATTTCTAAAGTCAATATCATTCAAAAAAAGGTGAAGCTGTCTGTTTGGATTTTAAAGAAATCGTTTTTTTGAGTTTTTACCGGATAACACAACAATTAATTCGGAAGTCTACTGTTATCAGCTGGGCAAACTGAATGATGTATTTCAACAGAAAAGGCCAGAATTAATCAGCAGAAAAGGTGTAGTGCTCCACCAAGATAATGTTAGACCCCATTCAAGTTTAGTCACTCGCCAAAAGCTTGAATGGGATACCCTGCCACACCCACCATTTTCTCCAGATCAGGCGCCTTTGGATTATTATTTGTTCCGGCCATTGCAAGAGTTTTTGGACGGTAAAACCTCATTTTAACTGAAGAGGTCAAAAATAACTTGGATCAGTTTTTTGCCAGCAAAGACCAAAAATGTTTTGAGCGTGGAGGCATGCTACTACCAGAAAGATGGCATAATGTTTCTTTTTCATTTTCCAAAAAACAAAACGAAATTACTTTCCGAACAATCAAATATATTTGTTTTTTATTAGGGACAGCTTAGAAAATGTGCCTGTTAAATGTGAAGCTAAAAATAATCTTCGAACGATATATACATTTGAAAGTACTTCTATCCTTATCCTACCTATTTGATCTTCAACATTTGTGAACAACTCGTGTTATTATAAGTTCTAGAAGTTTGAAATATTATTTCAATTGAAATACTCCGCTGATAATTCCCTCCACAAGATCTTTATTATAATACTCTAAGAGCCTTTTGAAACTGTCCCTATCAAGGTCTTGCGAGCGATCCCGTATATCGAATATACATTTGAATTTGACAAATATACCTCGATAGACAGTCTAGTTACTACTTCAAACCTAAATTTATCTTTTACGAAAAATTTTGGCCTTTAAATTCCCTATCCACGAGCAATTTTTTTCTTATGCATTCTGTTCTATCTGTGATTCAGTTATTGTTCGAATTTTCCATAAAAATAACTTTGAAGAGTCCAATAAATAGTATTCATCTTGTAGATCCAAATTAGAGGTTTGAAGTTTGGAAGAAACCTTATCAAAGCGTTCTAGAATTGTTTCCCAGATAACTGTAAGCAGAGCGTATTCTAATTTGATAACCTTTTTGTATGAGGTTTAACCTCATTTCTACAATCTTTTTTTTTCTGTTTCATCCAAATAAATGTGCTTCAAAACCTTTAAAATATTATTATACCCGAAATTCAGTGCTTTAACTGCTCGATAATTAACACACCGTCTTGTAACATTCAAATATTTCAAGATTTAATTTGGCAATATTTGATATTACATTCAATATATGCAGCGATGCAGAGAAAAAACATACAAATACTGCAGGATACCGAAATAATCTACAACTTCAGGAATCAACTTAACAGCTTTCAATGCCACAAGGTTCAGTGAATGTGCCGAACAAAGTATGAAATTTGCGAATCTATTGATAGAACACTCCACTATATCCGCCAACCATAGTGGCTGCGTTGTCATAAGAATGTCCCTCGGCTATTATCTAAGAGAAAGCCAGTTTGACTCAAGGAAGAAGATATTTATTCGAACAAATATTCTGAGGAATGTCTCTCAATTGGAAGGAATGTCAAAAATCTTTTATAAGGTAATCCTTGATAGCATTATCTCAAAACTACAGCTAGTTGATCAATGTGTGTCGAGTCTGGTGTAGAATCAACAATTGTAGAAAAATACCGAACATTCTCTTTATGTATTTGATTAATAATTGTTCTCAATACTTGCTTTCCCATTATGACAACTATTTCTTCATAAGTAGCTTCAGATAAATATGAAAGCAATTTTTTATTCAGCTTTGCATTTTCTCAAATGCTCTTGAAGAAACGGATCCAATTCTGAAATTAACTCGATAATTCCAATGAAATTGCTATTGATACGAAAATTTCAAAACTGCTACTATCCTTTGCATTACTTCATAAAAGTAGGCTATTTCTTGTTGTTGATGCTCGATTTGTTCGTTAATAGTGTTCTTATTTTTCTTCCTAGCGAACCATGTTAACATCGACTGTTCGTGGTTTTTATTTTCATGGTGCATATCCAATTATAGTGTTATATTTTACCAATCGTTTACTTCGGTTTTAAACTTTAATTCTACTGAGGAGAACAATTTACAAGCAAAGAAATATGCCATTCTACTACTTTTGTCCGTTTTTGAGGGTCTCAACGAAAAAGTAATTATTGAAACATCTTTTTTGCTTCCCGATTACTTTTTCGGATTGAGGATAACTGTTATTATGGTTAAAAATTTACAAATATGAGAAATCTTTATGGAGACACATTCTTAATTGTATCATTTTCATTAATGACAATAGATTTCAGGTAAAATGTTTAATCCTGATACTTATCCAAAATGTTATCGAATTCAAATTCTGTAATTACTTCGTTGCTATATTCCGAATTTTTGGAATTAATGGAACCTCCTCCTCAGTGTCAGTGGTAGAATGGTTTATACCATCCATAGTTTCTTCTCTCACAGTCACATTAGGGAAGCTCATAGATTCGATATTTCGTTTCTGTCCAGATCGTTGTGAAGAAAAGGGTCTTTCTGTGGGAACGCCCTATTTTTGAATTGACACACTCACGCATGACAGCCATTGTTTATTAGTGACATTGACAGTTGTATTTGTCAATGTCTACCATTTGATTATGGAAAGGTACACACTCCAACAACGTTTACAAATAATCCAAATTTATTATGAAAAATCGCGATCATGATGTTACAGTGCCAATGAGATAAAGAAATGCAAAAAGTGAAGAGAATAATGCTGCCGTACGTGAAAGTTTTCGTGAAGACCAAAATTTATCGATTTTTCGACGTTCGCAAGAACTAGGCGTTTTACGTAAAGACCTTGGTTTACATCCATAAAAGAGTCTTGTATTCAGTAATTGGTGCTTAGAGAAAATGATGCAGAAAACCATTCTCAGCGATGAGGCTCATTCCTGGTTAAACGGTTGTGTTAACAAGCAGAAATGCCGTATCTGGAGTGGTGATAAACCTGAACAATGTCAAGAACTGCCATTACATTCTGACAAACTTACTGTTTGGTGCGGATTTTAGGCTGGAGGAGTCATTGGACCTTATTTTTTTCTCAACGAAGCTCATGAGGCGGTAACTGTGGATAGAAATCGTTATCGTTTAATGTTGACCGATTTTTTATGGCCTAAATTGGTTCGTCTTGATTTGCAGAACATGTGGTGTCGACAGGACAGTGCCACTTGTCAAAATAAGATAAGGTGATTCGATTATTTCAAGAAATGGACCGATAAATTATCCGACACTTTCCTGCGATTTAACTCCATTGGTCTTCTTTCTTTGGGGTTACGTTAAGTCATTAGTTTACAGCAATCATCCAGCAAATTTAAACAATTCAAAGATCAATATTGAACGAGTAACGGCTAACTTACGATCTGATTTATGTGAGAGAATCATGGAAAATTGCGTTCAACGACCAGCGTTTCCGTGGTGAACATTTGAATGATGTTTTATTCTATAACTAATGGTATCCATTGTACTTTATAATTAAATAAAAATTTCAATAATTTTCAAATAAATAATGAACACTGAACAAAATGGGGCGCTGTTAATGAAAGGCCCTTTACTAGGTTCACATATTTCGTCGAAATTTTGTATAGTTTGAGAACGTATATTGTTTTATTTTTAATGGGTCCTTTAGATTTAATTGGTGCAAAAAACTCTGTTAGTTTTGGATGCTTAGCTTTGTTGTGCTCCTTAATTTCCCTAAACTTTCGTTTTTTGTAACTGCTCAGATGACGTCTGTTAGACATGATGACGCATCCATATTACATATGCATCTGTAAATATATAAAAATGGTAATTTTGATTATATATTTCATAAAGGAAAAAATACAGTAGGTCATTTACATCATAGAACCGAAATATTTTTCTAATAGTAAATGAGCCTATTGGGGGATAACGAGAAATTTCAAAAAACTTGGAACAAGTAGATCCATTAATATCTAAACTTAAATATCATGGTTATTTTTTATCCGAAATTATTTGTTTCGTTTCTCATTCATTTATTCTCACTTTATATCAATCACCCAACTGTTGAATCAAGTAAATCAACTTTCGATTTCGTCTTTCAAGCAAATATTATGAATCTATGAAACATATTTTGTATTTTTTGGGATTGGAACAATATTATCTCGGGTAACTTATACAGAAAATTAATTTGACCAGTCTGTCCTATCATCGTACAAATTGTATTAATCAATGTTGGAAGAATGTTATTCCAAAAATATGAAACTGAAACTGTTAAGCTTACCTTTTATCCATTTTTATGTGATGCAAGTAAATATGCAAGAACGAAGACTAAACTGTACTCGTCTATCGCTATCAACACTTGCCATCTTTCTTTGGGTTATGAAATATGAACACGAAAATTATATAGAACAGGTGTTCTGTACTTTAAACCTCTCTCCACTCAACATTCATACGGCGGTACCTTGATTTTAAAGTGAATGCGTACAGATTTATTGTATTGGGTTGTTCGGAAAGTAATTTCGTTTTTTTGGGAAAATGAAAGACAATTTTCGAATAATGAATTACAGAAGAGGCTATTTTGGTTCAATACCTTTTGCCATCTTTATGGTAGTAGCATGATTCCACGCCGAAAACTTTTTTGTTTTTGCTTGCAAAAAACTGATTCAGGTATGGACCACTTCATTTGAAGTGAAGATTTTACCGTCGAAAAAGTTTTGCAATGACAGGAACAAATAATAATCCGAAGGCCCCAGATCTGGAGAAAATGGTGGTTGTGGCAGTGTATCCCATTCAAGCTGTAAAAGCTTTTGGCGAGTGACTTAACTAGTATGAGGTCTCGCATTATCTTGATGGAATACCACACCTTTTCTGATGATTAATTCTGGTCTTTTCTGTTGAAGTGCATCATTCAGTTTGTCCAGCTGATGACAGTAGACATCCGAATTAATTGTTATCCAGCAAAAGCTCAAAAAACAAACGATTCTTTTAAAATCCCACCAAACAGACAGCATCCCTTTTTTGATGGATATTGGCTTTCGAAATGCTTTGAGCTGGTTCATCTTGTTTGCTCCATGATCTCTTGCGTTTGATATTGTTATATACAACCTATTTTTCTTCCCCTGTAATGATGCTCTTCAAAAATGGATCATTTTCATGACGTTTGAGAAGCGAATCACAGACGTCAACGCGACAAATTTCTCTGCGTGAGAACATGGGGAACCCATATATCGACCTTCCAGGTTAAACCCAGGCCTTTCAAGTGGCCATAAAGAGTTGAATTCGATAAATTTAACCTTTCACCGATCTCACGTGTTGTTATTCGCCGATTTGCATCAACTAATGCCTTCATCATGTCTTTATCAGATTCAAACAGCCCTCCGGATTGTGGTGCATCTTCGACATCAAAATTGCCGGATCGAAATTTTGCAAACCAGTTCTGGCACTGGCCAACTGTCAACACATCTTCTCCATACTCATCGGTTAATATTTTTTTGACTAAAACAGCATTGTTACCTCTTCTAAGTATAATATGACGAAAATGCTGTTTATTGCTCTCCAAAAACTACTGCGTAGAATTCATTGAACTTTTTCACAACAAGTCTTGCTATTTCAGCTCTCAAAACATATAATTATTATTCCGCCTAAGTGTGAAGTTGGGTTCGAAAAAATACAATTAAATCTCCTCTTTCGGGAAAAAACGAAATGACTTTGCGAACAACCTTATGTTATGACGAATTCGTAAACATTGGGAATCTCGAATCTGTAGCTTCTTTGGTAAAATTTATGGCTGCCAGACGGCTCCTAATTAGGGTAAAAAATGTATGCGGAAACTCTGATGGTAATTTTTGCTACACACAGTTGTATTTTGATCTAGGTCTTCTGTTTGTCGTTCAATTGCGTTTAGCGTGACTGTGACAATTTGCATGTTAACGCAGCTTATAAAATATAACAGTCTATGGAGGCAAAGAGAAAATTTTTTATTCTTCCTTAGAGGCCAAATTTTTATTCTGAAAAATATTGTCAGAATCGGTTCGGGAGCTCCTGTGAGGCCCTACGTTTAAGCGTACTAAGAGTACCGGTTAATCCGCCACTGTACAGGATTTAGTTGAATA
Source organism: Megalocaria dilatata (assembly GCA_034642435.1). Lineage (NCBI taxonomy): Eukaryota > Metazoa > Arthropoda > Insecta > Coleoptera > Coccinellidae > Megalocaria > Megalocaria dilatata. Next base: position 56,703,556 of record CM067854.1, on the reverse strand, counting down.
TTTCCAAATGAGAATTCAGGACTCCAATAAGTAACAATAATAAATAAATAAACCATTTATTGGTCTCTTGAGACAAGTCAAAAAAGGGTAATACAAATAAAGTTTAGCATCAAATACATGATTTAAGAATTCATTAATAGAATAATAACACTTATTCAATAATAAAGATTTAATATTTCCCTTGAATTCTCTGAGTTCCAGAGATCGTATATGTGAGTGCAAATGATAAATAGTTTTATGCCTTGATATGTGGGCGACATTACGAATCTTTTCGATTTATGGTTGAGTATAAACAATACTCCCCCACTTTTTGTATGGTAGATAATTTTGAGATGTTATTTCCTACCTCCTTAATATATATTAGGGAAAAATTCTGAAAAGAATGAAAATACAAGATAATGTGAGAATACTATTTTTTGAAAAAACTGGTCTACAGAACGACCTTAGACTTTATATCATACAAACATCATGCGCAGGATACGTTTTTGGATAATAAAAACCCTGCCAACTCCTGATGAGTTTCCTCAACGAAAGATATATTATATGACAGATAGCTATACACTAAGCTGTAATAAATATTAATCAGTGATGTAATAGGTAGCACATGTCTTACTCTATTTAAAGCATTAAATGAACTGTTTAATTTGCTACAGACCGAATCAGTATGGTTAAACCATCTCAAATTTTTACCAAATAAATTCCTAGAAATTTTGTACAATCTTTCGATGTGGTAACAGTATCTAAGTAGTTAAGAACAAGTTTCCTTGTAGATTTACCTATTGAAAAAGGAATACATTCTGTCTTTTCGATGATAATCACAAGATTATTTGTATGGCACCATTTCACGAAACAATCTAGTAAAAAACTACAGAAAATTTGAGGCTCTTCCAAAGAAGGGGCTTTAATAGCAAACGACGTGTCACCAGCAAACAAAATTATGAGGCACATTTTCGAGAATGATGTTATACCAATTTGCGAGCAATATCTGAATTGTTTATTTTAAACATCATCAGGAAGGTCATTTATGAACAGTAGGAACAATAGAGGGCCAAGAACGGATCCCTGTGGTACCCCTGGTTTCATCACTCAGATGATAAAGTTTCCCCGATTTAACATTTGCTGGTCTATTCTCCAGATAACTATTCTAGAAATATGCCTCTGAAACCTAGGTTATAACATTTTTCAATAATTAATTTGAAAGAGAGACTATCAACAAAGTACCCGTTATCAAGAGATTCATATATATATTCAGTGAATTGAATAGCTGCAGTTTGGGTTGAACGCCCAGTTCTGAAGCCGTGCTGCGAAATATTCAAAATTTTATATTTGCCAATAAATTGAATCATTCTGTTGAGAACTATCTTTTGGAAAACATTTGAGAACGAGTTCAATAGAGAAATCGGCCTGTAATTGGTAATATCGTAAATTTTCATTATTTTAAAATTGAAATCACCGTAGCTTTCTTTAACGAAGTAGGAAATTTACGCTGGGTTATGATAGTTTCACACAGTGTGCAAAATGTTAGAGCTTAATACTGGATGTTTGGCATTCAGGTATAGGTCAGAACTTCTATCATATTTTATCTAGCTATCGTACTGTAATATCGAAATAAGCCTACATTTTTTGTTGGAAAAATACTATTCCTCCATTAGCATATTCGGGAACTATAAAGTTAAAAAAAAGTTTGATAAAAGCGTGTACACCTGTTTCCTCTGAATTGAAATCAGTCAGCTATTCTTACCGGATGAATATTTCAGGGCTTTCTACAAAGAATCCTGCGTTTTGTCGTAAAAGAACCATAGTGGTCCGTTGGGAAACGGCACCGAGCTATATTTCGGGCTCCGAAGTGCCACAACATCAAAGGGTCGCTGCTCGTATATTTATTTTATTGTCATACATTTGTTGCTCCAAGATTGCCACGGGGGTGTATGGTCTACGTATATGAGGGTGAGATCACCCCACGTTCCGTATCATGATCAAATTTATGGTAAACTTCCGTTATATCATATTCTCACGAATTTTTGTTTGAATGAAGTATCATACAAAAAAACTTCATTAGCTGAAATAATTATCAAAAATATCAAACAGATAAATCAGAAAGGCAAATTTTAGACATTATCTAAAACTACGAAATCACACGATTAAAGCCTTTCTGTATAAATGTTATAAAAATCAACAAATTATTTTGATGATAGTTTTAGTAGACCATTTAAATAAGTGTTGAATATTTCACATATTTTTAAGTCTTATTCCATTATTCCTAGCAAGATCTCAAAAATAAACAATTGTTGTTTAATCAATTATCAAGTTCTTCTATTTTCTATTTTCATGGGATCATCTTGAAAATGATAATTAATGATAAGAGCAAACAACATCTCTAAAAGAGTTAATTGAAGTAAAAATATCCAAATATCTGACGGGTGTCGAGGTATTCTGATAAAAGATTATTAGAATAGGGATAGCCTTACATACATCTGTAAAACAGATCAAATCGATCCGAATAAGTATAGTGGATTGTCGGGTCACAAGCAGTAGACACATTTTTCGAATATTGTTAGATTCATTATATAATAATAATAAGTTTATTTGATGAATGAATAGATTACATCACTGAGGTACATAATAGGGCATTATATCCTGTACGTGGCATTAAACACAGTATAATATTCTGAAAAACCAGTTCTATAAAGAGAAAACAAAATAAAGGTGGATTCTCATATACAAAATATATGAAACATGTCAGAAACCAAAGAACTCCAAAACAATAACCTAGGAAAAGATCTCCATTTCCATCTTCTCGTCTCGAATCGAGCAAGTGTTTGTCTTCAAATCGGGTAAGCTTAGGTCATAATCGGGTAATCGGGCAGTACGTGTCTCAAATCAGGTAAGTATACGATTGTTTTTATTAAAATTTTTGTTGTTTACTCGAAATCCATATATTGTGTCTTCATTCAAGATAATGGGATAGTGATGTTCTCAACTGTGATTCGTCAAATTATTAATAACCAGTCTTGTGTCACTATTCAGCCAGGATTTAATATTTTTTGAACGTTTTTAAATTTTTGATATTTTTCAGATGTTCAGAATAAAGTTTAAAATTTTTGCTGCAAAATAAGTGTAACAATTTTGTGACATCTGGGTAATTGGTAAGTAGTACCTTCTCCTCCGATTGCATATTCATTTGTAATGTATCAACACGTATTTTCCTCGAAGCGAAGTTTAAAAGAATTTTCCCAGCATATAATCGTCTCACATCTTGCACATTTGCTACTTCAAATAGCTGTTGACTCGAAAAATCACGTTTCTTTTGATGAATTATTTTAAGGACCATTTATGTTGGTTTGATGAGCACCACCCCATCCAACTATACCATAGCCGATCTGTGATTCCAACAAGGCTTGGTAGAATATTGTCAAATATGTTGTTGTGTTTAGATGACTACATAAGTATCTGAATTTGAAAAGCAAGGTTCCTATTTTGTTTACAAGATTTTTTATGTGCTTATCCCATTTTAACGGCTGGTCAATCGTAATTCCCAAATATCTCTTGTTTCTGCTATCGATGTCTAATTGACTATTAGGTTTCCTAAATTTGGTAGATTAGGAGTGTACGAACTGAAAGCCATATATTTTGTCTTATTCAGATTCGGGGTGAGTTAATTATTTTTCAGCCATTTTTTGATTTTTGAAAATTTTATTGGCACCTTTTCCTTCAAACTTTCCCAAGAATTTCCTCCTTATTGAATTACCAAATCGTCGGAATGAACTATCACAAAGTAATGGACTATTCCATCCAATACCATATCGTCAACAAAACAAATGACGTCTTCTGTTTCTTCCATTTTTAGCAGACTGTTTATGAAAATAAGAAACAGAATCGGTCCAAGCACGGTACCCTGGGGTACTGCATATGTAATAAAGCGCTCTGAGCTTCTGGATTCTCCGATCTCCACAACCTGTATCCTTTTAGATAAATAGCTCTTCAGTAATTTATACATGGGTCCTCTCAATCCTTAATTTTTTTACTTTTTCAATAAACGAATATGACACACCGTATCAAATGACTTACATAAATCTTCAAATATACAGAGGAAAGGAATTTTTTATCTAAACCCTCATATAATCTTCCTGTCAGTTCTCTAATTGCATCCTCTGTTGATTTACCTTCAATAAATCCATATTACTTTTTCGTCGATGATGTGATATTTTTTCAGGTAATCAACTATACATTTTTTCATAGCCTTTTCAATTATTTTTGCGAAGTTCTAAATCAGAGAGATAGGTCTATAGTTCAGATTTCATGGAATCGTGGCCTGCTGAAGTTCCGGATTTGAGCTGCCCTATGATTTCCTGTATTTCTGAAGAGTCCATAGTAGAAAGAAATATATTGGCTAATATCAACATCTTTATATTTTCGTGAACAGTCCATTTTATCGGCATAAGTTTTTCATATACTAAAGTAGCGTTAATTTAATATATTTGCTATTTCCTGCTCATCTTCAAACTGTATTCCTTCATTCCTTCATCGCCTTATATTCGTTTGTGTTGGTGCATTCCCGCAAATATTTTTCATGCATTTCCATACGGTTTTTGACTCGCATTGACTAGTATTGAGCATTTTCTGGATATAACTTTTCTTTGAAAAATTTATTAATATTTGAATTTGATTTCTATAATCAGTATACTCAGCTTTTAAAATTTCGTTATTGGGATTTTTTTTAACTGCAGTTAAAGGTTATTTTTTTCTATTGATTGCTTTTAGTAGAGAAGGAGTAATCCCTTTCTTACGAATAATGAATTGAAATAAAACACATTTGAATTAGGATTGAAGCCAAATTTTTTTTTTAATGAAAGATAATTTTATGACATTTATGTTTTGAAAATAATTTCCGGTATATGTCCACCACGACTAGCTCTGAGGAACTGCATTCGACTAGACCAATCTTGGACCTCTTTTTCGAGTAATTCAGGCCTTATTTCATCAATAACACGAGTTATGTTGGCTTCCAAAGCGTCTATTCTTTCTGGTTTAAAGCATAAAGCAATGACTTGACGTTACCCCAAAGAAAATAATCCAGTGAAGTTATGTCGCATGATCTTGGAGGCCAATTAATTGGACCATTTCTCAAAATACTGTTACCGCCAAATTTTTCTTTCAATAAATCAATTGTTACGGTAGCAGCATGAGGTGTAGCACCATCTTGTTGGAACCAAAACACTTCTAGGTCGATACCATTTAACTTCAAGCTGTTCTAGGGCCCAATCAGCAAACAAACGACGCTTATTATGGTCAAGTGGCTTTAGTTCTTGAACCGGTTGGATCTTGTATGGGTGTAGACCAAGATCTTTACGCAAAATTTTCCATGTGGTGAATGCACAGAGTCCAACTTGTTGTGAACGTCGACGAATAGACAAATCTGGATCATCATTAACACTACGACTAACAGCAGCGATATTTTCTTCTGTACGTACAGTTCTTTGTCTTGTTGTTGTTGTTGCATCGAGTAGAGAAAATGTTGTCCGAAATCTATCGATAGTTCGACGAATAAGCTGCTCTGATGGACGATTATGTAAACCATAAATTTCACGAAGTGCTCTTTGAGTTAAGCGAATAGGACTCTGATTTTGAAATTAAATTTCAACAATTTGTAAACGTTGTTGCGGCGTGAGTCTTTACATGATAATTTGTCAATGCTTACTGAACAGAAATGTCAAAACAACATGGCTTCTACCTTGTGTCAAATCACAGTTATCCCTATCGAAAGTTCTATCACTCTGAAAAAAAAACAGCAGATATATTCACCCTGCATAAAAATGGCAGAGATTTTACAAAACACTTGCGCCACCTATGCACGTGAATATATAATATAATAAATAATATACGAGGGGCGTTCAATATAGTCTCGGTATCGAGGTGATTTGCTAATAATGTGAGTAATATAATTCTCTCATTTACTAATGACACTCTCTGAGGGTATGAATATTATAATTTCACTTATTTACGATCATAAGTTTTCTAGGTATCCTTAGTGAAATACGACCAGAATGAGCGACGCCACAATGATGAGGAGAATCGAGCATCGCGCCGTTATAAAATTCATCAGTAAGCAGGGAAAAAGTGAAAAAATCATTCATGAAGAGATGGTTGCTTTTTACCAAGACTGTGCCCCGTCGTTACCCATCGTTCAAAAGTGGTCAGGTGAATTCAACAGAGACACAGAAAGCATTGAAGACGACCCTCACTCGGGCGGGCCCGTTAGCGGCACCACCGAAGAAAATGTGAAAAAAGTGGAAAAGCTGTTACTTGAAGATGCCAAAATAAAAATCAAGATGTTAGACTATCCGTGGGTACCATACATGCTATCCTTCATTTTGAGGAGAAGCCGGAAGAAGATTTTTTACAAGTTTAGAGAAGCTTACCCACGATCTAAAAATGTATTGAAGTTCTAGAGGACTACATTGAAAAATAGAATTTAAAATGGCAGCTTGAATAAGTATTTTACCTATTTTACCACTTCACTCTGCAATATTTGAAATCGATCGATATAAAATTTGGTCAAATTATTCCAAATTTCAAGTATTTAATTTAACACAATATTAATGTGAGAATTTTAGAAAATACGTTGGTCCTTTGTCGTTAGATGGTCCTGCCAATGATTTATTGAACTAAAAACTCTGCTGACCTCATATATAACAGCATTCACCTGATCGTCTTACCTCAACCTATCTAATTATTAGATATATTAATCTGCGTTTCATCTTGGTGACTATAAATTTGGGATGTCGGCTAATATCATGGCGATATAGATCTTATTAACTGGTGCCCAAAATAACCCTTTGGTTGTTGAGTGGAACCAAACTGGCAAATTCTTCAACCACGAAATTTTTTGTAATCCAATGGTTCTTTTCCCTTGAAATTTTCCCTAGAGTATAAGTTATAGAAGCCGGTACCTATTCGGATTTCTCATAACAATACACCAAGATATTCTGTTGTTTTACCTGGTATAAGATCTTCTTCTCCTTGTTGAATCTCCTAAGAACTTCTTCGTTAGTGATGTGGTCTACCCATGAGATTTTCAGAATAAGACAGTACAACCACATTTCCAACACCTCCAATTTCTTACAGGACGTTTCTGTAAATGTACATGCTTCAACATCATACAAAATCACCGGAAAGGTATAGCAACTCAATAAGTTGTCAAAACTAAGTAGTTACTTCTGAAAAGTTTTTTCATTTTGAGAAATGCAGTTCGGGCTTTCTCGATTTTACACTTCATTTGAATGGAGTGATCCCATTCTTCATTGATGTTAGTTTCCAAATACGTATAACTGGTGTGTCGTTGTATGATGTAATCATGAATTTTGTTTTTTTCATGTTTAGATGTAATCCATATTTTTCACCCACTTGTAATATCTTGTCTACCAACCTCTGCAGCTCATCTATATCACTCAACATAATAATGATGTCATCTGCATATTTTATCTTGATTATTATTTCACCATTCACAACAATACCGTCAACACTTCAACGGCTTTCGTAAAGATGTGTTCTAAGTAGATATGATAATAACAATGGGTATAATACGCAACCATGTCGGACTCCTCTCCTTATCAAAATTCCCTCAGACTTCACAAAAACACACAAAAACTAACTTGGTAACACGTGTCTAGGCACATTACCTACTGTAACATGGAAATTGAACAAAAATTTTCTAGTGAACAAAATAGACTACTTTATTTTTCATTGCTAGCAAGAAAATAATACATGAGATCATAGATCAGTCATATATAACATAATGACTTTAAGGTTTCGAAAATGGTCTCAACTCTAACTAACTTTATTATATCATGAGTTCAATTTAATATCTAAGACCTCCATCAGTTTATTGTGCTGTACTTGATCTACTCCTTCAAGTAGCCAACGAAACATGCAAAGGCATTATGATTAATGTCTCTGGTACGTTGAATTAAAACTTGTGTACTGAACTGCGCTTCTCGAGACCCTAAGGTATTTTAAAAGCCTAATTGAGACTGTCCTAATTGATTTTTACAAGTTTTACCTATCATCAATAATCGATCCCAAATATTTGTATTTACTAAGAGATTCTACCGGATTGTTGATTTAGAGTGGAATATTTCTAGATTTTTTGGTATTTTTGAGAGAACATTTCTCTTCTCTAATAATGAATTTGTTGTTACATAACCATCTATGGAAAACGAGTACTGAACGATTGATCAGTTTTTGGAATTTATTTAAATCTTTACGTTAGAACACAAGCACCGTGTCATCAGCCAACATGTGGTAAATTCCTGATATATCCACACTAGCATACATACAAGTATTGGTATGCTATTCCTATTACACTCAGTTTAAATAGAATATATCATAAATTCTAATGGATTTTATATTTTAATTCAAATCTAAAAACAATTAGTTACAATTTGTTTTTCTCAAATTTTAAATGTGGTAAACACTACGAAACTCGAGTCACATTATAGTTAATTAATAAAAATTTATAGAAAACAAAGCAATTTCTTATTTCATTCCATTTTATCATCAGATTCTGCAACAAGAACTCTAGATACTCAATGATTTTTGTTAATAGCCTTCATTAGTAATTTATTATAATCATTATAATTTTAAGAGTAATGAAAAATTGTTTTCAACAGAAAACATATGTTAAAGGTAGACGAACCATAGAAATACCACCTTACCAATACCTACAAATACCGAACCCACAACAAAAACCAAAAATTCCTGATAATTCTATTTATGTCTTCCAGATCGTGATAGAGTAATCCTTCGGGGAAATACCGCTAAGTGACAGGGCAATGCTTGCCGCACGTCCCTCCCACCAGGGAGTGATACTAGCCACGTGACAACAAGCCACCGGCTAATTTGCCGAATCAGTGACGTCACTAATTATTTCCCTATCTCAATTAGCAATATTCATCAGGGAAATCGCGAAAATCCATTTTCCCAGATGAGAAACTTTCAGGTCTAAGCGTGTCGCAAAACGTTTGGCGTTTTCCCGAGTGAAAAGTTTAATGTTTTGATTCGTTTAATTGGAAAGGGTTCGTTGGTATGAAGTACGCTTGGAATGATTGACAGTTTGAAGGAAGGATGATGGAGATTTTCCAAAATTAAATTTAGAGTTTCGTTAATCTTTCCTGACGGGAAAAAAACTTCGAGGAAGGTTATACCAGATTGGAAAAAAAGTATATTGGTTTTTTGTAGGTTCGATGAATTTTTTTACCGATTTTTGATTATTTTTCAGAGTCAGATATACCCGAATTATAGGAAAACATCAAACAAAAAAAATCTGAAAAGCACTGACATGAAGTCAGTAACTTTTGCGCGCTTGTTCATATCACCTTCGACCCTCACAAAATTTTATTAGCCTTCTTCAGTTGCAGTTTCGGTTTAAGTGCAAAGCACTTAAACTTTGAGCTTTGCTCATAAAATAATTTTATTTTGGTCTTCTTGTCATACGATCTTCACGAAAGTTTGCTTTAGCCCTTTTGTCGTTTAAATGGTATTTGGGACTGTTGTACCTAAATGATTTAATGGGCTGTTGCAATTCTTTCTTCAACTCTCAACGTTGCTCTTTTCACAAAATTTCTGTATTTGTTTTGTATCTTTTAATCATACAATTCTCATGAAATTTTGAAAAGGTTCTTCTAAAACTCAAAGTTCAGATCAATCGGATTCATAATTTGGAAAATATCAATAAAAATAAGCAATGAACATTTCAAATATGAATAACTGCGAAATGATCAAACTTATTTTGCGTAATAGCGAATTAAACTGAGATATTTAGGCAGAAAATCCGAAAGTTTCAAGTTTTTATGTCTTTCCGTCAGAAAGTTATACTATTTAAAGTACCGCTCGCCGCTGATCCGCTCACAAAAAAAATATATATTTTTTCAACTTCTAATAATACGATCCTCATGAAATTTTGTAATCGATTTTGCACATTAACAAAATCAGACGACCTGCTTACGGCCAGTTTCATAAATAAGATCAGAAGGCTCCTTCATGATAAAGTCCTTTAAATGGGATCAATGCATATCAGTTTCATAAACGCACATCTACCCTCCTTTACTTAAAGCGTCGATTATATGTTTCCGAATGTTGGCTATCCTGAGAACTAGTGATTTTTTACGAATACAGTTGGTGATATTCTGTAAAAGTGTGAGTTATACGTCGGAACTTGAAAGAAAAAGAAAAGAAGAATAAATCAGTCTCTGCATAAAAAATATTTTGTGAAGCACATCTTCCTAATGAAGTTTTTAAATTTTTAGACAAATAGTGACTTAGGATGCTCATATTTGGAGGAATCAGTGCCAGTAACCCCTGTTAAGGTATGTTGGATACTTTTTCATTTTCATCTTAATTGAACTAATATTACACATGTTGTAAAAAACGAAACGTAAGTGATCAACGGTCAATATATACACCATTATAAGAGAAACAAATATCAACTTCCGCTTTTTATTGATTTACACGACAAATGTTTCGTCATACCATGACTTCATCAGATGAGTATTGAAACTAAGGTATACAATGCAAAACATGATCTTAAATATACAGCTCTGGTACAAAAAATAGAGGGGTGGCAAGAGGTGGTTTACAATCAATGAAAAAAGTTAAGTAGGGGGAATCTGTTTAAATCCATTTGATCATTCAATGAAATTTTTCTTTTATTATATCTAGTGATCTCTAAAGTTCCTAACAGATTTAGTTTATGACTTTTGTTTTCGATATGTAATATTTCATGGTTCGTATTAAAGTTCTGACCAGTCTCTAACAAATGGTTGGCATAAGTTGAATTTGATTTATTATTAATACAACATTTTTCATGTTCTCGTCTTATGAAAATTATATGAAATCTTGTCATGTTGAAGTTACAATTTGAATATGAAGAACAGTTTCACAAGCGACAAAAAACTTTATTTTCAATTATCATACAAAAATAAATTATAAAGTAGCAGAATGTTCATTAATAATCAACTGTCTCATTTGACGAGCTGCAACAAATTAAATACATACCTTAAGTAAAATCATATGAGAATTATATGAAATCTTGTTATGTCCAAATTTACCACTCCCAAATTGTCTCTTTAAGACACTGTTATTAAAGATAGTTTGATCATGTGTTGATCCAGGTCATCTAGCTACAATATTTCTGATTCTCAAGTGTGAATCACACACGGTTTGACGTTAAGGGCAAAATAATGTTTTCAACAACGAAAGATCTCTGCATCATCACCACCCGGAGAAGTGATTTTGATAATGTGCAATCTATAGCACCAATGACACGTGGAAAACTAGTAATTGCATAAAACTTTTCTGCTGCTTGCATTTCATGATCACCTTCACACATCTTTATATATTGTGGACACAGGAATGCGATTGCAAAAAAACTCTTCGAATAATTCTAGAAGCAGAAGGTTTAGAAATTCCCATGAACTCTCCGGCTGTTTGTTATCAGCATATTTCCAGTTCCATAGAATCTCAATGTCAGAAGTAGTTGGTTTATCGGTTCAATAGGGCTGCCTCTGAAAATTGTCACTTCAATGATTTGGTATACAGAAAATTATATCAACAAAATGATAAATTGAAATTTGTTAACCTGTTAGGTGGGAGCTACAATTGATTTGCAATTGTTTGAAGAAAAAATAAAATTTTTGGTCTTCTCACAATTATTTCTTCATCATCTGATGAAGAACTAGAGCTTGAATCAGAATTCAACATTTGATGCAACAAATTTCACAGTACGCTAAAATCCAACAAGATGGCAAATATGACATAGAAAGGTTATGTCCACTGTTTTTGTAGAGCACCTGCGCAGTATCGAGCTTCTCGTAAAAGTATCCTTTTCTAGCCGTAAAGGATCGATTTTCTCACTTCAAGATAAAAGACGCTTTTAAGTTTCCTTTAGCATTAAAATTTGCTTATCAAACACGTTTTATCATTAAAGGAGACTTTTTTGGAAAAAGATTGCTTTAATTTCGTTTATGAAACTGGCCGTTAGACTCTTAATCTTCTCTGAAAGTTTTAACACACACAGGTCGTAAAAACTTCAAGGGAACGTTTGCCCCTAAGGGTCTTTGGTCAAAATACCGTATTTCGACACTCCCATTGTGTTTTAAAGTACCAGATATTGCAGCGGAATTAGGAAATTTTTGTTATATAATATTCAAGATGATTTGCTTTCGAAACAAAATAAAATTGAATATTAGCTCTGACCTTATCTACGGATATAGAAAATCACTTTTAAACCCGTAGAAATTTGGACATTTCGTTCGACGCTATCACGTTTATTATTGTTAATATAATCCAGTTGATTGCCAAAATATTGGCAAATTTATTAAATTTGTTTTTAGTGTATGGTTTATATACAGGGAACCAAGAATTATAGTTCGTTGTGATCATGGTGTACTACGAGTGTTTTAATTTAATTCCTCACAATCTTCGTTGGTTTATCTTATTGGAAAAACAAAGCTAGTTTATTATCGAGATAACTACATATAAGTGTCCTTGAAGTAAAACTCTTTGCTTAACTACGTCAAAATACAGTCCACTTAAACCCATCGAAATAAATCGACGAGATTAATTAATTTGCATTTGCCTGTTATTTCAAAATACTCAAATTAATAGGCAAAATACTGAGGTAAACAAACCGTAAATCATTTGTGGTATTTTGAATTGTTACAAACAGATATCTCTAATTTGCACAGGTTTAAAGCGTACTTTATCCTTGAGGTAATCTCAGAGTGAAGCTCTGAAGTCAATCAGGTGTTATGAGGGAGCTTCAACCTCGTAATTCGTGAAGCGGCGTTTTATTCCGACTTGCATCACATGAAAGCATAGGTGAGGCAATGGGTCGCAAGTCTGCCCATGAAGCCAGTGACCTTGTTCCAAGTTGAAATGTCTGTCGTCGAATGCTTGTACTCTGCCCTACTTGGACCCGTCGAGGACGGATGAATTAGATATTGTCTGATACCAGTCGCTTCCCTTATATGCTACAGTGGAAAGCTGCTCCAGAGCAGAGTAGAATTCTGCAGAAGGAGTAGGCACTGCCTTGCTCTGTCGTAGTTTGACTGGCGTACCAATAGAGGACCCGATCAGTCAACAAATTTGTGATTAACAGTCCCCGCCATGTTCAAATAGAGCAAGGCACCGCGTTTGACGATCAGCGTTCCAAGCGGACGCATGGTCACCGGCGTCACAGGCAGAGCCTGCGCATCACGCCAGTCTGACGAGTTTCAGATTCGCATGCTCGCAAACGAAACGCCGTCTCCCTAACTGAGAGGTCGAAGCTCCCTCGCAACACCGCATTCCATTCGAGAGCTTCGTAGGAACCATAAACAAAATAAATAACTGGAAATAAATAGCACACTATACTTCTCTTCTTTGTTCTGCTTTTTTATTGTCCCATTTCAAAGCGAAAATACAATTTTGGTTTATTAGTCTTATTACGCCATTAAAAGATTTACTGATCATTGAAGTATTACTTGGAAATTTTTGGACAATTCTGTGTCGCAAAATAATTGAGCGTGTAAAGAGGGTAAATTTTTTTTTGATAAAATGTGTAGGTATACACATATATTCTATCCATCTGATAACAGCTTTCACTTAAAATAAATCGCGAAAAAATATATATTTTACCTTGACTTACCTGAAGAATTAAAAAAAAATACTCTGTGTATTATTAATATTCATCACGGATCTGATCTTAAAGACCATTCTCAAGTACATGAATGAAATTAAATAATCCATGAATTTATTACAACAAAAATTTAATAGAAAAAAAGGAAAAACTAATCATAATAATACATTAGGTCACTGCCTGATTATACGGTATACATTTTCTGTCTTATCGATGGCTTATAAGTGCCAAATATGCTGAATGCTAATAAACCGAAAGGTGTATTACAGCTATACAGGATAGAGATTCAGACAAGTAGGACAACGAACTACCGAGAATATTTTCAGAAAGAACAAGATGTGGATGATGCTGGTTTTGTGAAAACACGTCAAAAACAAAAAAAGATCTTATCTGTAGTGTAACAGCTAACACAAAATATTCACATAGTCACAACCTAACTACAGGAATATTATACCAAGAGCTTGCGAAACAAAGTGAATTCAAGAATATTGTACCAAGAGCTTGCAAAACAAAGTGAATTTGAGAAAGAAACAACACCATAATACAGATATGCACCGAAAACGAAAAATGAAAAACACCTGGTGTGCTGGGATATTCCTATAATTACAAACAGATTAGGCCCTAAACAGACCAGATATCACATTCGGAAATAGAAATGAGAAAGAAGCATTTCTTATAGATATTCCCACTTTATATAAGATAACTACTACTTGTCTACCCCAATTCCAAGGTCAATATTTAGGAATTTCAGTATATGTGAATATTCTTTGTAGAGGAAGTGTGACAAAAGATAATAATAATTATGATAATTCATTTGAATCAACAAAAAAATTCAAATAACTCAATAACAATCACCAAAGTAGAAGAAAGATCCAATTCTAAAAAATACAAGTGTGTTCAGCGAAACAGACATTGAATAAACCTTCAAAATAACTTCATGCCCAATAAATCAGCACTTTTGCCGGGTGCCCGTCTCAGTATGTTATTCCGAGGTGTTAGGTTGAAATCACAAGTTTTTTTCACCATAATTCGTGATACAAGTATTTCAACTCTAGAAAGTAAGAAAGTTGGATTCGATTATTACTCTGGGAACATTATCAGTATGTGTGCCATTATGATATGTACCAGAAATTCTTGTTGGACGCCGCTTTTAGTTGAATTTTTGTCTGAATGATCTGACTTTATCTGGTCCTGTAATAGATTGAGCCAGATAAGTATTTTACTCTGCAGAGATCTCACTCATGACCAAATCTCTCAGTCGACCGAATCCAGATACTAATTATCTCCTATAGTTTACCACCTTGATCTATAATGATTTTTCAAGCAGGTATTGCGTTTTATATTCGATGTGAACCAGACTGCAAATCTTCATCAAATGAATACTAACCTGCACTGATGGATAAATCATTTTCAGAACATTTTCTCCTATAATTTCGAACAGTCGTTTATGGAAATATTATACAGCATGATCCACACTAACAAAAGTTTTGAAAATACTTGAATCGAAAAAACTTAATGATGAACATAGCGAAGGAAAATCTACTGGCTCTATTAATATTATATAATTTTTATGTATCAGAAAATTCACCTGGCGCTTGAAAGACTTTGAGCCACAACTATTACCAAAGCGCGATGATACGTATCCTCAGGAACAAAAGGGTAATCAGAATAGGTCACTTCTGTATCATATTTCGCGAGAAAGAATTAAGCAGCTTGTTAATTAATAATCATTTATAAGGAGTACGAGCTATGTTGATAGAAAGTTCTAGAAATCGAGAGAGTGTAACATACATCTGTATAACAATTCTATACTCAAACAAACTCAACAGGGTTTTGTTGATCACAGAGGAAAATTGCAAACATGCGCACGTTTCATACTGATTGGTTTTCTTCAGCATGCTAGTGACTCCAAATCTGTCAAGTATCCTAATTCGCTATACACAGAGACACTAAGGTATTAATAATACACCAGCGCCATCTAGAGTATGCAAAACAAACACAAGACATACCTTCGCGATTTAACTCAAAAACAAAGAAATGCGTTGTCGATATTTTCACGTTACTAACGCAGAAAAACTTCCCTCGTACTCAAATCAGACCATAATTTGCCATAATGCTCATAATTAGCATATTCATATTCAAATAAATTAATTCGGCTGATCTGTACCCATCAGTCAGGAACGAGCGCATGTCTGCAATTTGCCTCCGTGATCAACAAAACCTTGTTGAGTTTGTTTGTGTATAGAATTGTTTTAGAGACGTATGTTACACTGTCTCGATTTCTTTCTATTACCATAGCTAATACGCCTTATTGATAATTTTTGGTACATATCAGCCGAATTAATTTATTTGAATAAGCAGCTTGTGATATTCATTGAATATGATGTAAGACTGGAGCAACTTCAAAAGATCAGAAAAAATCCGGACCAGTAATGATTTAGGGGCAACAGAAGCTTGCGTTGAATTGGAATAATTGAAATCACCAACAAAAACAAGATAATTTCATTGACAAAATTCAGCTCCAGCGCAGATGTAAAAGTTTCAAGCTGAAAAACAGTATATCAGGAGGAATGTAAATTGCATAAATGATAAATGGAAAAGGCTAAACAATGCAAATCTGTCAAGAAGACACAGTTCAAAACTGGGAAGCTAATGGTACCAGAAAATACAACAAGCAACCCACTTTCACGAGATATATTAACACCAATAAATTGTCTATCACATCACACCAAACTACACTCTGGTGGTATGATCTTGCCATCATGAAATGAATCGGCAAACCAGTTATCATTTATACAAACTATATCACGAGTATATTCACACGCTGATTTGAAAAATGACAACAACTTTGTATCTCATAGAATAATCCATTTCGAATTTTTCGGGTTAGGTTAGAACCCCTTCAGCTAAGCGTCGATCCATTTCAGATTTCACATCAGATTTTAAAAACGCCATCTGTTGAGGCCTTCTATCCAGAGTACTGGATCTCATTTGTTTTAACTTGCGTAGAATGACAGGAACCATCTCAGGATAAAACAAACGTAGTTGTTCAAATTTACTTTGAATAAAGAATTTTTAATTCACTTTGCAGGTACGTAACAATTACGTCCCCAGAGTTCAACAATTTAGGCCTTTCAAAAATGAATCATTCAATTCCTAGAAACCTAAACGGGCCTAAACACCAATTAAGAAACGAAGATATTTCTCCCTTAGATTATTCCTAAAAACCGATTGGAACCGTTTTAGCCGTTTCAAGAGGATTGTCGTATCGGAATTACCTGGGCTACCCTTTTGGACTCAAACCCACTCTCTCATTCGAAAGTTAGCAAAAAGGCACCAGTTAAACACATCCCCTGCGCCAGACAGGTCACGCGATACTCACCCTGTATAAAAAGTCAGTTAAGAAGGTTCAGTTGAAGACAAGTTCTGATCCCACGCACATTACCTTGAAGTAAGCTCTCTTAACTCGTAAAACATTTTTATCTCTACGCTCGAATTATATTATTTTCGTATTTTTCACTTTAAACTTCCAAGGATCTCTCTCTCTCTCTCTCTCTCTCTCTCTCTCTCTCTCTCTCGGTTACTCATAATGCACTAAAGGCCTGGAAGTGAATGTATTATTTACATTATTCATTTGTAATTAGATATTAAGTTGTGAGAAGTGAATTCAAAAGTGAAACCATTGAAATTGAAGTCTGTTATGTGAACAAAAATAAAAAAAAATCAAGGAAGAACTGTTTCAGGATCAAGATAGTGTATCCACCTCAATCTGGGTCAACAACTCAAAATTGTGCACTTGTATTATATGTACTTCTGCTGACAATTCTCTACATGGTCCCTACGAGCTGGATTACATTCCACATCTGGTCATGTAACAACTCCCTCAATTTGGGTAAAATAATTCAACTCTCTGAACGTGTATTATATGTATTTTAGGCTGTGAATAAAGCATTAAAGTCTAATATACATCCCTCTTTCACCCCCATTTGAAGTATGCTTAACCAAGAATTTGCATACTAATTGGTTGACGTTTAATCAATTACTTTCGAAGAATTCAAAAAGATATCTCTACATACCAAGTAATTCTTTACAGTAGTTTCAAAGTTGGTGCTGGTAGGATCAAATAAAAAAACTAAAAATAAAACTACAACACAAAAGCTCCTGACTTCAGTACAGAGCCTTTCACCTTTATTCTGAATTGCGTTACTTTCGTCATTTATTCCAATAATTTTAGGGGATTTCCACCAGTTTGCACAAGGAAATATGGTAAATAAAACTGAGATATAGGGTGCTAGGAAAAAACATATTCTCAAAGGGGGCGACGAGCAGAAAAAAGTTGAGAAACCATGATCTAGATTGATAGTAGATAATAGAGGAAAAATAATAATTTATATTAGATTAAATTTTTTCAAGCAGTGCTTTTATTATTGAAACAAATTGTAGAAATTACTATGTTTTACTACCAAAAAATATATATTACACATTTTCTTGTGACTCGAGTTTCGGGAAATGAACTATCTCATCATCAGACAACTGAAGACCTAACAGTGGTACAGTGGTATTTAAACAAAAGTGATAAATATTTTGAATATTTCAACAGATTCTCGGTAACACCTAATAGTG
This sequence comes from Megalocaria dilatata, assembly GCA_034642435.1. Lineage (NCBI taxonomy): Eukaryota > Metazoa > Arthropoda > Insecta > Coleoptera > Coccinellidae > Megalocaria > Megalocaria dilatata. The sequence continues at coordinate 56,685,258 of CM067854.1, read as the reverse complement.
GTACAGAGGTTTACAATCGGAACGTGATAAAAAACCGGGTTAAAAAAGAGGGACCATCTAACAGATATCGGAATGTCGGCTATCGACAAAGAAGGTTGTTAAACAGATGGTACCCATTTAAATATATCAAATAATCATTCATTATTTTTACATTATTTTGTTGTATATCTCAAATATTTGGATTTACAAAGCTCCATACAGTCATTCATTATTTTTTACATTATTTTTATTGTGAACAAATTTGAAAATTTCAATAATCAAGTTTCTTTTCTTTTGAATCTACATGTAAAATTTTCTTAAGATTTTCTTTTGTCGAAAGGAATTACTGTTTTCTAAAGAATGAGTGGCAAAATTTGAATTTTTGTTTACTTTTCATTAAATTCATTTTATGTTCGTTGAAAAAGGTTTTAAACAGATGTTACTTTTTGAATATCTCAAATATTTTCGATTTACATAGCTCCGTACAGTCATTCATTATTACACAATAACAATAATCTAAAAATAATGAATGACTGTACGGAGCTATGTAAATCGAAAAGATTTGAGATATTTGAAAAGTAACATCTGTTTAAAACCTTTCTGATGAAGATCTTATTCAGGTTAAAATTGTTTTTTGAGGATGTACTACATGTTTTGACAGATTTTTGAAGTAACTTATTTAAATATATTGAATATTTAAAATAAATTAATAAATTACTTTTGGAGAAGTTCTTAAAATTATGTTTTGCGTTTTTGAAGAAAGATTTGGTTTTAATATATATAAGATCGGAAACAAAATTGTGTCTCCCTCCAGTATTTCTTCAGTGATTTTAATTGATGATTCATATTTCGTTCGGTTTTTTTATTCCATTTGATATTATATAACAGTGCTTATAAGACTTTAATTTAAATCATAAAGTTTTTGAATAGAATGTTTTGAAATTAAAATTTTTAGAAGGCTAACATCAAGTAAAAAATCTCTTTTTATTATTTTGAAAAATTATCGAGTCAATGTTAGAATATGATCCGTTTCTTCAAGAATATTTGAAAAAATGCTAATCTGAATCAAAAATTCAGTTCCCTATTTGTCTAAAACTACATATGAAAAAATAATTAGCATAAAGGGAAAGCAAGTATTGAGAAAAATTATCAATCAAATAAATGAAAACAAAGTTCGGTATTTTTTCATAATTAATGATACTACACCGGACTGGGCACACATTAATCAACTAGCTATAGTCTTGAGCTACTACTATTCCACAGAATATTTGTTCGAACAAATAAATATCTTTTTTTTGAGTCAAACTTGTCTTCCCTTAGAAAATATTAGAGGACAATCTGACGACAACGCAGTTAATATGATTGGTCGATATAGTGGAGTGCAAGCTCAGTTTAAGTCTATCAGCAGATTCGCAAATTTCATACCTTGTGTTCAAATTTACTTTCAACAAATAATTTTTGATTTACTTTTCAGGTACGTCCCCAGAGTTCAACAATTTAGGCCTTTCAAATATGATTGATTTAATTCCTATAAACCTAAACAGGCCTAAACACCAATTAAGAAACGAATATATTTCTCCCTTAAATTATTCATAGAAAACATTAGAACCGTTTTAGCCGTTTCAAGACTATGGTCGTATTGGAATTACCTGGGCCACCTTTTCGGACCCAAACCCACTCTCTCATTCGCCAGTTAGCAAAAACGCAACAGTCGAACACATCCCCTGCCCCAGACAGGCCCCTACTCACCCTGTATAAAAAGTTAGTTAAGAAAGTTCAGTTGAAGACAAGTTCTGATCCCACGCACATTCCCTTGAAGTAAGCTGTCGTTACTTGTGAAACATTTTTATCTCTACGCTCGAATTATTTTATATTCGCATTTTTCACTTTAAACTTCCAAGGAACTCTCTCTCTCTCTCTCTCAGTTACTCATAACGCACTAAAGGCCTGGAAGTGAATGTATTATCTACATTATTCATTTGTAATTAGATATTAAGTTGTGAAAAGTGAACTCGAATGTGAAACCAATAAATGTGAAGTCTGTGTCGTGAACAACAATAGAAAAACTCAAGAAAGAACTGTTCCAGGATCAAGATAGTGTATCCACCTCAATCTGGGTCAACAACTCAAAATTGTACACTTGTATTATATGTACTTCTGCTGACAATTCTCTACATGGTCCCTACGAGCTGGATTACATTCCACATCTGGTCACGAAACAACTCCCTCAATTTGGGTAAAATAATTCAACTCTCTGAACTTGTATTATATGTATTTTAGGCTGTGAATAAAGCATTTAAGTCTAATATACATCCCTCTTTCACCCCATTTGAAGTATGCTCAACCAAGAATTTGCATACTAATTGGTTAACGTTTAATCAATTACTTTCGAAGAATTCAAAAAGGTATCCCTACATACCAAGAAATTCTTTACAATAGTTTCAAAGTTGGTGCTGGTAGGATCAAATTCTTCAAGTCCTATAGGCCTCAAATCCTGCTCAGAAACATTCCGCTCCTCAAATAGATACCTGATCAGATACACGTCATGTCGCATCTGATCAGAATGCATGGGCTCACATCTCATTTTTAAGCTTATTAGCCCACTGCAAGAACATAGGATATAGATGAAGGGCTCGCTGTCAATCAAGATAGCAGTATTTTACTCATCTGCAAAATCGAAGATAAACAAACAGGACAAAATATTCAGTTTTCATTTAAGAAATTTTCATTCAAGAAATTTATATTGTCGCACTCAGATATCAAATGCTCTATGTAATACTTGCCAAAAATTTCTCTTCCGGAGATATCGGAAAGACCAATCTCGCAGCAAATTAATAGAAGTATATGAGATATTTTAATAACTCTCTTTACGGGTTGAGTTGACTTATTTATAAAACAGAATAAACACAGTTAAAACAGTAACAATAAGAAAAAAATAATAATAACACTAACATGAGTAAAGTTTAATTATATACATATTTAATTACTTCAGTTCGAAAACTCGAACAGTTGTGTTTCAATAATCAAAATAATAAATGGAACAATATCTATGTATGACAGGTACTCTAAAACCAGTGAGTTATACATATTTTTTCATAAAAATACATTTGGTGTTTTTATAAATCTAAATATAAGTTTCTTCTGCATTTTCAGAATTTTTTGAGGCTAATAATAACACAGAAAGACAATAAACAGGCATTATCTCAAAATAGTAATACATCCAAGTTGAGCGTGAGAAGACAGATAACAATTTGAGTATTCAAAAATTTTTGAGAATTGAGTACCAACTTACTGTAAATGTTCAAGAACACAAACATTTTCGAATATAAGTCGTTAGATTAAACTGGAAATTTGTAAATGAGTATAAGGTGTTGATGAAATCAGCAGATCAGGAAGATAGAGATTTTAGCATAAGAGAAAATTAAATTTTCTGGAAACTTCAAGACTCGCAGCTCATAGATCATAAAACATATGTGAATAGTATGGATATTTATTGAAATATTCAAACACAAATGGAATCAAACTTATTATCATAATTACATACCTGCGCCTTTTATTCAACTATTAATTTACTACTCTGTCAAGAAAGTACCGGGAATTTTCAATCAAAACAACATTTTTACATTTAATCGTCAAAATTTATTGGGTCGCCTTCAAAATAGGCTCCATTTTTCCAATACATCTATGCCAACGCCACTTCCAATTATCGAAACATTTTTTATAGGCGCTTTCCGGGATGGACTTTAGCTCTCGCGCCGAATTTTGTTTTATGGCTTCAATCGATTCAAAACGGGTGCCACGCCTTCGTGGCACCCGTTTTGAACTAAAATTGCCCCTTGGCAATTTTAGTTTTGGAAAGAGGAAAGAGTCGCAGGGAGCCAAATCCGGCGAATACGGTGGTTGCTGAAGCACGTTTGTTGAGTTTTTGGCGAGAAAGTCAGTCACAATCGTAGCTCGGTGAGAAGGCGCGTTATCGTCATGCAAAATCCATGAGTTGTTCGCCCACAAATTTGGCCGCTTCTTACGGATACGCTCACGCAAACGTTTCATAACGCCTAGGTTATACTCCTTGTTTACCGTCTGACCCTCTGGAACGAATTCGTAGTGCACCGCGCCACGGATATCGAAGAAAACAATGAGCATCACGTTCATTTTCGAGCGGGTTTGGCGTGGTTTTTTCGGTGTCGGCTCATTTTTTGCCACCTTTCCGATGATTGCTGGCTTGTTTGCATATCGTACTCGTAGACCCAGGTCTAATCACCAGTTATCATGCGTTCCATGAATGTAGAATCGAAATTACAGCGATCCAGCATGTCTCAAGCAACCTGTTCGCGATGACGTTTTTGAAGAAAATTCAGGTCTCTCGGTACGATTCGTGCGGCCACCTTTCTCATGCCCAAAATATCAATCAAAATCGTACGTGCGGACTCGTGGAATATCTTAAGATCATGTGCTATCTCTCTCAAGCTGGTACGACGGTTTTTCAGCACCCTTTCCTTAATTTTATCGACGTTATCCTCGATCGAAGCCGTCGATGGGCGACCACTTCACGACCGTCCTTGAAGGCTCTGTACCACTGATATGCACGAGTTTTCGATAGAGCATTATCACTAAAGGCCTTTTGCAACATTTTCAATGCATCGGCACACGAAAATTCATTTGCAACACAAAACTTTAAACAAATTCTTTGCTCAACGTAATCACCCATAGTAAAAATCGGCACGCACTCTGACATGGACTGACTTAATCAGCTGTTGCAAACACACTAGTTGACAGATCCCGCTCAAGCTTGGCAAAGTAATTAAGAACAGTGGTACCAACCCAGGAAAAAAAAATTTTACCTGCCTGATTGCCCCGCCCGATTTAAATCGATAATTCCCGGTACTTTCTTGACAGAATGTACGTGCAAAGAACTTAACACTAAACAATTGAGATGTAAATTTGGGTTTATCATGTTACAATTTAATATACAACAGCAGTTTCTTGTGCAAATGTGAAATATTTCTCCAGCACTCAATACCTTCATAATTTCACAGACTCATTTACAGACAAATTTTGCACTTTTCAGTACAATGTTTTGAAATTTTGAGAAAATAAACAAAGTCAATTATGCATAATTGAGTTCAAGTTTCGTGGTTTTCGTATGAAAGATATCTTTTATACGAAGAATTCTTCAAGCAATTTCTATTTCGTAAAAAAGTAATCAACTAAAAATATAATGGGAGCATGATGATTATATATGTGTCAGCCATCATAAAAGTGAGTATACGTTTAATGTCGGATTTTAAAAAGTGTACAAATTGCGAAGTGTGTCTCAACGATATACATGCACGTGGCACTTTGCAGGTTGAGTGCAATGTGAATCCATGTATTCAGTAGCGTAGGATATAGAGGGTATCATAAACAACAATATACACAACGCAGATTGCTCATTCATATGTGAGTTAGTAGTCAAGCAACGGTTCTACTCAAATATTAATCATTATGTTTTAACAGACAAAATATATATTTTTGACCCGCCCTCAAACACATTATTTAAATTATCGCATCTTTGTCTTTGTCTCTTCTCATTTTTGTCAAATTTGGCGCGACTAATTAAAATTCGATGTAATATTTCTGAAAAGTGTATCCTTCCCTTTAATTTACTTTTCTTTATCGGTTATGACTTCCTTTCCACACGTTCCTCTGATAATAAACATTTTTTTATAATAAAACAATCTTCATCATAGTGTTTTGTTTCCACCATAGATAATCGAATATACTGCATACTTAAGATAGCGGATAAATTCGATGAAAATTATACTGAGAGTTCGAGAATGTTTCTCGAATATATATACTGAGAGTTCGAGAATGTTTCTCGAATATTTCTATTCAAATGCAGGGTACTTTTATGTGAAAATGATTTGTCTTTCAGACTTTCTCTGGAAAAAGATGTGATAACAAAACGATAGGATTTTTAATATCAATATAAATTTCTTTATTAAATAATATTTAAATAAGGTTATTCTGATTTTCACAAATTTTTATTGTTATGTTCACAACAATTGTTTCGCTATCACAGTAGCATCATCAGGCAAGATCACATTTTGAATAACTGCCTAATGCTACTGTGATAGCGAAACAATTGTTGTGAGTAGAACAATAAAAATTTGTGAAAATCAGAATAACCTTATTTAAATATTATTTAATATGGATTTTCACCAAGTAAGGACTGATACAATTCAAAATTTCTTTATTGTTGAATTAAGAAAAGCATAGTTTGGATCCGAGTTTCTGATTTGTTTGTATATTATTTTTTCTTATGTTTGACCGCCCGGAGAAAGGGAACCCTATGTCCCGAACTGTAATTTGTGTCCTATTCACTATCGTCTTGAACTGTAAAAGAAACGCATCAGCTAGAAGCGTGTTCCAGAATTGACCAGTTCGGTGGAAACTTCTGTTCTCGAAGTTGTTAATTCAACTGCATGGGATATTGCGCAGCTCTACCTAATGCCGCGTGCAAATCTGGCAACAGCTGTCAACCTTGTCATTTACGTAGACTATCGACCATGATAATACAACAATATGGAGAAAACTCCTCAGACCTGAAAAGAGTATTTTACAACGGAGCTACGTCTATTTAGTTCCCAAAATATGTAATAATAATACCCCCTGAAATAAGACAATTGTATTTCCTCAAAAAGGTCAAAAATGATTTAAAAAACGCGTACTCTATCTGCTTTAATTGATGTTCACCAGTGTGTTGATATAAAAAATACATAATACCTTTAAACAAATATTATTACCTACAATGCACGATTATTGCTTTTTAAGGGTGTATGTGTTTGTGTGTCTTAGTATATGGTAGAATTTATTGTATCTTTGAAAACAATCAGTACAATGTTTTTGTTTTTGAAAACTGCAGTATGTAAACTGATTTTGAATAGCTGAAAAAGACACATTAAAGAGTTTCCTTTTGTGATAAACCTTCCTATTTATTCCATATTTGTGTTTATGTACTTTTAAATTATTAAAGTGGATTATTATGTATGTGTTTGATGAATAAATGTTATTATTCTTGTTATTTGAGAGTGATGATATGCAATCCACTTATTGAATTTTTATATCTTATTAATTGTTTATTAAGCCCCACGTTGGAAGCTTATTTATTATCATATAATAATAATATACTTCATTTTCAAGAAAGTAGAATATATAATACAATGATAAATTTAAAATTTAATAGTTTTACAAACAACATAACTATCAATGTATAATTCACGGGTCTCCTACTAGAAATAAAGTGAAAAAGTCAGGAACTATCTGTGCCTAAAATTATCTTGAAAAAGACAAAGTGGTCGCCTTCATCAGCACCTTTCAAACATTATACAAACGAAAGAAATTAAATCTAGTTTGCAAGTATTCCCAGAAGTTCATCTCTCAACCAGACGATTGATCTCATATCTATCTAGTGAAGTCAAAAATTACTTCAATCTTCTCCTGAATACACCCAAACTACCAGAGAGTCCAATATCGTACGGCAAGTAGATGAAGAAACGTGGCACCATATAAGAATATCCTTGACCTATTGAATTCGACGCATAATGCGTTTCGAAATAGTTGTTCACCCTTCTTGTGTCATAATTATTTATTCTCACTCGAATGTTAGATCTATGTTTGAACTCAGAGCAACAGACTCTCAAAAAATGAATTTGACTTATGTCAAGAAGCCAAGACTCCAAGAAAAGCAGATCAGAAAGATAAAGCCTAGGTTTATTCAATCTATTTCATAAAAAGGGCTTTTCGAAATAAGAATATGTTTTTTCACAAGCGACCCTTAGGCTGCTATTCCATAAGAAATGCTAGACTCCACCAATGAATTATAGACCATCTTTAATTCCCCCCGAGAAAATCCTGCAAGTATTTGAGCCTATGCAGCAGACTCGTCAATGTATATTTCATGATTTTTTTAATGAATTGATTAATTTGCATTAACAAGGCGGTGGACGCCAACTTATTTTGAAATATACTTATAAATTTTGTTGGTTTCAAACTTTTACGCTCAACCTTGTATATAGCGGTTTTATCTTGGGCTGCCGTCTATGTTCGAGTGTATTTTAAATTTTGTAATTTGAAATTTTTTAAATTTTATTACATTTGATTCAATTTATTTTCCGAAAACTATATTGAAAAAAAGTAATTTGATATTCAAAATCTGTGAACAAACTTACCTACTTCTTTTATATCGGGTGTTTTTTTTAGAGTGATAGAACTTTCGATAGGGATAACTGTGATTTGACAGAGGGTAGAAGCCATGTTGTTTTAACATTTCTGTTCAGTAAGCATTGACAAATTATCATGGAAAGACTCACGCCGTAACAACGTTTACAAATTGTTGAAATTTATTTTCAAAATCAGTGTTCTATTCGCCAAACTTATAGAGCACTTCGTGGAATTTATGGTTTACATAATCATCCATCAGAGCAGCTTATTCGTCGTACTAGATAGATTTCGGACAACATTGTCTTTACTCGATGCAACAACAACAACAAGACAAAGAACTGTACGTATCGAAGAAAATATCGTTGCTGTAAGTCATAGTGTTAAGGATATCCATATTTGTCTATTCGTTGACGTTCACAAGTTGGACTCTGTGCATCCACCACATGGAAAATTTTGCGTAAAGATCTTGATGTACACCCATACAAGATCCAACTGGTTCAACAACTAAAGCCATTTGACCAAAATAAGCGTCGTTTGTTTGCTGATTGAGCCCTAGAACAGCTTGAAGTTGATCCACTTTTTTATTATAAAATTGTGTTTAGTGATGAAGCTCATTTCTGGTTGAACGGCTATGTAAACAAGCAAAATTGCCGTATATGGAACTTCCTCAAGAAGTTTTACAGGTTCCATTGCATCCTGAAAAATTCACTGTATGGTGCTTTACACGCTGGAGGCATCATCTGTCGATATTTCTTGAAAAACGATGCTGGAGCTAATGTTACAGTGAATGGTGCTCGTTACAGATCGATGATCAATGATTATTTGTTTTAAAATTTGAATGGTATCGACCCAGAAGTGTTTTGGTTTCAACAAGATGGTACTGCACCTCGTGATGCTGCCGTAATAATTGGTTTATTGAAAGAAAGATTTGGCGATAACATTATTTCGAGAAATGGTCCAATTAATTGGCCTCCAAGACATGCGACATAACCCCACTGGATTATTTTCTTTGAGGTTATGTTAAGTCATTGATTTATGCTGATAAGCCAGAAATAATAGACGCTTTGGAAGCCAACATAACTCATGTTATTGATGAAATAAGGCCTGAATTACTAGACAGAGTGGTCCAAAATTGGTCTGGTCGAATGCGATTCCTCAGAGCTATACGTGGTGGACATATGCCGAAAATTATTCTCAAAACATAAATGTCAGAAAACTGTCTTTCAAATGAAAATAAATTTGGCTTCAATCTCAATTTAAATGTGTTTTATTTCAATTTAAAATTCTATCATTCTAAAAAAACACCCGATTCTCAAAATAATTCACACAGTTTTTATGTTTCACAATTTATTCAGAATCCTGACACGTGTTTCGGTCTTTCGACCATCTTCAGAGGAGTACAAAAAAGAACTACTGTGAAGATGGTCGAAAGACCGAAACACGTGTCAGGAATCTGAATAAATTGTGCAGCATAAAAACTGTGTGAATTATTTTAAATAAAATTGTTATAGTGTTTCACCTAGTGCCAACCGCATACTCCATTCATGTTATTAACCTTCTTCTATGTTCTTTTATCTAAACGTGTATTCTAATAGAAATTATTATAAATGTACAACTTAATTAACTTTTAATTGTCTCCGTATTCTGTTCATTATACATCTTGTACATTTAAGTATTCAAAATTACAGACGGTAGACACTTTTCTTCCTCAAACTCATTGAATTTTGTTATTTTTGGCAGAATTATATTGCTTTAATCGATTTCATGTGATTAAGATTGTATTTTGTCAATATTTCTACTAAAAGTAAGGTACCTTTTTTGTTAATAACAAAGTTTCAAATTTTTCCTTGATAGTTTCAGAATAGGTATTAAATTCGAATCTTTGATTTCTTAAGACTTTGGTTTTTTTTAACATTGACTTAGGAAAAAGTGAATGCTTCTTTTCAGTTCTGTTTGAATGTCGTAAGTATATTTTGACTAACCTAGAAAGGGTTTTCAATGGACTAGTCTACGGACGGGTTTTTTCTTCAAAATGTTGGCTTGTAAGTGTTTTCATGTGTTAAATTATAGATACTCCTATCAGAATTGATCTTAGTTGAATCATTTGAATCTAATTACCCCCTAACTAGTCAGCTTATACGCAATGGTTCGACGTTTATTGATATTTTAGTGATCTATGTAGCATTAGGTTATTATATAATTTGTAATTATATAAAATCCATGACAGTATGAACTATAGATATAATTATTAAAAAGCTGATCTCGGTGGCATTGAGAGCACAGATGCGAAGTATTGTGCTGGGGATTGTGGGTTTGAGTACAGCTGAGTCCATGGGTGTATTTGTTTACGTCAGGTGGTATGGCTAATGACCATAGCAAACGATACCAAAAATCTTAACAGAAAAAAAGAATAGGGAAACTCATTTCAATGAATTTTGAATATCCCAATAATAATCGATTAGATTGAGCTGAAAATCTTTTATATTATCACCATAGGATTCTAGCTTGTTAATAATATTTTTCCTTTATTTGTTTTGATTCTCTATACAGTGCAGGAATCACATACACTGAAACCACTTAAGGAATAATATTTTTTGTGTCCTAATGTTAGAAAATTCTAAAAAATATTGGAACACATCCATTTTCAAATTCAATGGTATGCTTTTCAGGCATAAATTTAAATATACAGGATGATTCGAGCAAATCCAGCACAGTCCGTCCTGTTTATTTTAAATGGAACACCCTGAATATTTTTATGATTTTTTAAGCTCCTTAACAATGTAATTTCAACTGATGCATGGTCTGTTATGTATAATATGGAGTGAAATAATGAAATCAATAATTAAATAGTTAACCTTAATACAGACTTATGAAATTTCTAACTAAACTATCAATTGAGTTGTGAAAATTTTCAAAATCAATTGTCGATACGCTCATGAATCTTGTTTTTTTTTAACATTTCTTGTCATAAATACCTTAAAAATTATCTACATATGCCGATAAATAAAAAAAATCTGCAAATAATGTGGATTGTTATCAAATAAAATAGAAAGGCTTTTTAATTGATAGAAGAAATATAAAAAAATTTGAATATTAAAACAAATTCATATATGTTTATCTTCTACAATTTTAATTTCAAAAAAATGTTTATTCAAAAAACGTTAAGAATTAAATTAATGTCTAAAACAAGCACCGCTTACATTATATACGTCTATTAAATGTAAGCGGTGCTTGTTTTAGACATTAATTTAATTCTAAAAGTTTTTTGAATAAAAAATTTTTTTGAAATTAAAATTGTAGAAGATAAACATATATCAATTTGTTTTAATATTCAAATTTTGGATTGTTATCAGTCTAATGTTGAGATTTATATTGAAATAGTAAATTCCTAACTGAAAACGTATTTCTTGTAGAAGTAATAATGAAATATTTATCTGAGACTCACCGAATTGATATTTTAATAATGATCAGTTACGGGGATAATTGCAGAAGTTAAGTTAGAATGGCAAATTTATTTAATCAGAGGTATCCTCAGTTGCCTAATATTTTACATGTTACTGTGTCTGAAATTCATGGACAATTCAGGGAACTTGGACATGTCAAACCATTAAAAATAAAACCGCAAGTAGTTGAAGATACTGTGAAATTGGATATTTGGTTAAGTTGTCGCAAAGGATCCTACAACATGTACACGCCAAATTGCCCGTGAAAATAATGTGTGTCATAAAACTGTCATAAGGTGTCTCCACAAAGAAAAACTTCATTCATATAAAATGACTGTTGTGCAGGAGCAAATAGAAGACGATCCAGAAGACGATGAATCAACTGAACAGAAATAGTTATTGCTACAATGCTTTTTCTGACAAATCAACATTTACATTGAACGGAGCGGTTAACAGACAAAATTGTAGATATTGGTCAGCGGAGAATTCTTATTGGATGCGTGAGACACATTTGCAGTAACCTTCAGAAGGTGAACGTTTGGCAGGTATCATAGGTGACCATATTATTGGTGCTATGTTTATATATGGGACTTTGACAGCTGAAAAATATTTGAGTTGGATTAGAGACGAAGTTGTTCCTGCGTTAGTCAACTCTTTTCCTTATGCAATAGATCTAAGCCTACCGAATGAAAATGTCTGGTTCCAGCAGGATAGAGCCCTACCCCACTATGATTCAATGGCCAGAACTTTAAACGCAATCTTCTCCAATAAATGGATTGGTCGAAGACGTACTATTGAGTGGCCAGCTAGATCGCCAGATCTTAAGCCGTTGGATTTTTTGTGGGGTTATCTCAGGAACAAAGTTTATGCAACACAGCCGACGAGCATCGCAGACCTCAAAGAAATGATAGCTACAAAAATGCGGAATATTTCAACTCAAACTCCAAACAAAGCTAGGAACGAGTTTTATAGTAGACTGTTTTTGCCAAGAACGAGGCGGAAAACATTTTGGGCATCTATGTTGATGTATTAAAATTAATTACATCATGTAATTTAATTTTTCAGTTTCTTGAAACTAATTACAAATACTTTCGAAATTTCATTCGGTATGATTCATAATAGACTATACATGATATAGATCGTTGAAATCATGTTATTAAGGAGATTTGAAAAATATAAAAATGTGCAGGGTGTTCCATTCAGAATAAAGAGGAGGGACTATTCTGGACTTGCTCGAATCAGCCTGTATATTTAAATTTATGTTTAAAAAGCGCACTTTTGAATTTAAAAGTTGACGTGTCCCAGTGTTGTTTATAATTTCCTAATATAATAACAATAGCACACAAATTATTTTGTTCCATAAATTGTTTCCACACTATATTGCATTAATCCACTGGAAGCTTGCTGTATGCTCTAATATTTCGACGCCACTGCTTTCCAAATAGGCACCGACTATTGCTGAAGTTCTGCCACGTTCACTCGAGTGGGGCATTAATTTTATCAAATGATTACATCCGAAACAATTACATACTTCAAACCTAACCACCGATCTTTCCGTGGGGTTCTGGTCACGTGGCATGTCACGTGCCTTGACATGTAGAACAATCGAATGTAGTCTTTTTGTGTAGCTCTTGCTTATGATCGATTTTACGTTGCTTGCTTGTAACGTTTCAATGAGTTTTTTATAGTGTGCTAGTCAGTTATCATAGTTGAAATGAACACAATTTTCAACATTTGACTTCGAAAAATAATGAAAAAATTGAGGAATTAAGTATACAAAAATGATGATGTGACATTTTACAACAATATTATGAATTTGTGAAAGAATATAACTAATTCTGAGCTAAAAAAAATATCAATGTAAGGATCAAACAGAAGTTTATCGGAATAATAAGAAATTAGTTTATGACGGTTTCAGTTTATTCAGTAAGAACAGCCAATTCGCTGCTTCATTTGAAAAGATCTTCTCTAGACAGAATTTCAGTCTTTTTTGTATTATATGTTTTCTTATCCTTGCTTGAAATATTTACCTCATTTATGGAGAAAAGTGATGCTAATTTTTCTATTTTTTCCTTTGAACTGTTTGCTATACTAGTGAATAAATAAATATAACCGAACTCGAAAAAAATGTTCCGGCTATGATCTAAGCAGTGATGAAATAAAATGAGCATAAATGAATCAATTGGATTGGCGGATATTTATTACGAATATGATAAGGAATATGAGAATGTTAAAAAGGTAGTTTTTCGAATCTAAACAGTGTTAACATCTGTGTTTCAGTTCTAAACTTAAATAAAGCCGAATAGGTTTTGTTGATCGTCAGGCATAAGCATCAAACATTCATATTTCATAGTTCTTTGGCTATTTACCAGTGCTTTTCTCTAATTCCAATGAATTCAGAACAGCCACTCACCTTTATTCGCCCTGCATAGCGGTCTAACTGTTTTGCCAAACAACCTGTGCGCGAATACATATACGTAGCATGCAACCTCAGGCCAAGTCAAGAATCGAACTGTATTTCTAATTACATCTAGGGTTACAGAAGAAGAAATATTCTACATGCTCAAGTAATATCCACTTATGACACTATGCGTATAATTAGCATTGCTCTCCAAATGAATTCATTGAATCGGTGGAAATTTATTACCATTGTGGCAGGGGATTGTATGCTGCGTATGTGTTTTCTCGTGCATTAGATGGCACTGCTGTTTGGCAAAACAATAGAGTCTCTATGCAGGGCGAGTTAAAGTACGTGGCTGTGTTGCGTTCGTTTGTATTAGAACAATGCATTGATGAATAGCCAAAAAGATATAAAATATGCATGTCTGCTGCTTATGCCCGACGATTAGCAAAACCTATTCGGGTTTATTCAAGTTAAGAAGTGTAACACAGATGTATGTTGCACTATCCCGATTCGATAAACTTCCTATTTACTATTCTCATGTTCATAATAAATATCCCCTGATTATGGCGAAAAAGAACCTAAGTACTCATTTGCACAGAGGAAATTATTTGTGTCATTAATCGTGGCAAATGAATTCCTTGCATACAATGGAATAAGACTGTCGTATTAATTTTCAACCGATATGGTCCAACGCATTTCATGTTTGAAGTGAGAATAACAGCAGACACTGTCATTGAGAGAGAACAGTCGTTTATTCGTCATCGCATCGCGCTAACGTTTTGATTCTTCTACTGCTTCACTGGGCCCTGGTCGTCGTCTTTATTAACACTGATTTTTGTATCTTTCCGACTTTCTTTTCCATACCTGTAAACACCGCAATTCGTGGATGAGGTCATCATGGCGAGCCATAAAGCAGACCTTGAAGCAGGAAAACTGAGGGAGGAATGTAAACTATGGGGAACTCAACTTTGGAAAATAAAATACTCACCGATTGGTGCAGAATTAGACATGCAGCTGGAAAATGAGGAAATAGAATCCTGTGATAAATATACTTACTAATGTGTAATATTTGATACGACCGGGAAAGATGATAAGGAAATTGAAAAGTGCATAAGACAAGCAGGAAGAATATTTGATTGCCTGAAAGGTATATTTTGGAGTACAGAAATAGAAAAGAAACGTAAGATCCAAATATATGAAACAATGGTGAAAAGCAGTCTACTTTACGGTGCGGAAACGTAGAGAATAACAGAGGCCAACCAAAGAAAAACTAAAAGTGGTAGAAATGGACGCCTTCAAACCCAGTTTTGGTCTCACAAAGAGACTGGGTACGAAACGAGGAAATCAGACAGCCCTAAGGTATGGAAGGATCTTTAACGACATATGCTTAACAGAAATAGCTTATTTGGTACGGACATGTTCGAAAAATCAATGATGACAGGATTCCCAAGAGAGTGATGCAATGGATACCTCAAAATCGCAGAAAAAGAGGAAGACCTGAACAGGTTTTACAACAGGAGTTACAACTACTAACTGAATACCCGATATTCTCCAACAGGGTGGAAAAAGAAAATTATTATAACTATCTTCGAAAACGGAACAAAGTATAACCAAGTGGTCTAGCCATCGGCTCACCACCATTTTACCAATTTTAGGAAAAAATCGTGAAAATTTGCCTCGAAAATTCAATTTGACACAACATCCCTCTTTCACAGTTTGGATTCAAGAAAAATTATTCAACCATTCACTCATTAATAGTCCAATATCGAATGTACAAACCACAATGAAAAAATGACACAAGGCAACAGGCTATTCATGAAAATCAATAGAGCATTTGAAAGCACGAAGCTCTTCTACTACAGCAATTGGACACTCCAGTTCATCTACAAAATATTATAGGAAACTCCTGAAGAGACAGAAACATGAAGGTTAAAATCAACAAGCATTCCTTCGCATCATTTTCTCCCCAACAAGTTGTACCACAAGGCGCTCCATTGTCACCACTTCTATACAATATTTACGTACAAGATATCTACAAAGTGACCGAAAAACTGAAAAGTTATATCCTTCAATACGCTGATGACACAGCGCTCATAACACACAGCAAGAATATGAAAGATACACTGGAAAAACTACGAAATCTATGTAAAAAAATCATGACATGGCTGATAAAATAGAGAATTCTAACAAACCCTAAAATCTAATTTAATAATATTTGGCCATAAAACATAAGACAATTCACCAACCATCAGAATACTGCTTCATAATATAAAACTAGTCCAACCCGCTAAATACAGTGCATAACAAGACCAATTTCAAAATACATTTCTGTAATAAAAGAGAGAAATAATTGCTAAAACAAAATTTCTATCCCTCACCTACAAAAACCGCAGAATAAACCACACAACAGCTTCAAGAATATACCAAACTAAGCTGAAAAAGAATCTGAGGAATCTGCACAGAATATCTAGGAGTATCATAATAATAATATGCAGACTGATACTAAAATATAGACATCTAATATACTACTCTGTCAAGAAAGTACCGGGAATTTTCAATTAAAACAACATTTTTACATTTAATCGTCAAAATTTATTGGGTCGCCTTCAAAATAGGCTCCATTTGCTCCAATACATCTATGCCAACGGCACTTCCAATTATCGAAACATTTTTTATAGGCGCTTTACGGGATGGACTTTAGCTCTCGCGCCGAATTTTGTTTTATGGCTTCAATCGACTCAAAACGGGTGCCACGAAGGGACAATTTTAGTTTTGGGAAGAGGAAAAAGTCGCAGGGAGCCAAATCCGGCGAATACGGTGGTTGCTGAAGCACGTTTGTTGAGTTTTTGGCGAGAAAGTCAGTCACAATCGTAGCTCGGTGAGAAGGCGCGTTATCGTCATGCAAAATCCATGAGTTGTTCGCTCACAAATTTGGCCGCTTCTTACGGATACGCTCACGCAAACGTTTCATAACGCCTAGGTAATACTCCTTGTTTACCGTCTGACCCTCTGGAACGAATTCGTAGTGCACCACGCCACGGATATCGAAGAAAACAATGAGCATCACCTTCATTTTCGAGCGGCTTTGGCGTGGTTTTTTCGGTTTCGGCCCAATTTTTACCACCCATTCCGATGATTGCTGGCTTGTTTGCATATCGTACTCGTAGACCCAGGTCTCATCACCAGTTATAATGCGTTCCATGATTGTAGAATCGGAATTACAGCGATCCAGCATGTCTGAAGCAACCTGTTCGCGATGACGTTTTTGAAGAAAATTCAGGTCTTTCGGTACGAGTCGTGCGGCCACCTTTCTCATGCCCAAAATATCAATCAAAATCGTACGTGCGGACTCGTGGGATATCTTAAGATCATGTGCTATCTCTCTCAAGCTGGTACGACGGTTTTCCAGCACCCTTTCCTTAATTTTATCGACGTTATCTTCGATCGAAGCCGTCGATGGGCGACCACTTCACGACCGTCCTTAAAGGCTCTGTACCACTGATATGCACGAGTTTTCGATAGAGCATTATCACCAAAGGCCTTTTGCAACATTTTCAATGCATCGGCACTCGAAAATTCATTTGCAACACAAAACTTTAAACAAATTCTTTGCTCAACGTAATCACCCATAGTAAAAATCGGCACGCACTCTGACATCGACTGACTTAATCAGCTGTTGCAAACACACTAGTTGACAGATCCCGCTCAAGCTTGGCATAGTAATTAAGGACAGTGGTACCAACCTAGGAAAAAAAATTTTTACCTGCCTCATTGCCCCGCCAGATTTAAATCGATAATTCTCGGTACTTTCTTGACAGAATGTATATTACTGTAAACTCGAGAAAGTTGGAGAAACTTTGGCCATCTATAGGAGGCAGTAATATACCGAGCAGTGTCGTGCCAAATAGCGCAGTAGACACAAATTCTGTGTTAATAATTCAACTTTGTGAATATGTCTGCTGTATAGCGGAAAATAAATTAGTATAGTGACAATGAGACAATTGTAGTATAGTGACAATTAGACAATTCAATTAACTTAAAACGTAACAATTGGTGTCAGGTGTGCGGTTTTTATTTTTACCTGCCTCATTGCCCCGCCAGATTTAAATCGATAATTCCCGGTACTTTCTTGACAGAATGTAAAACAGCTATAGAAGACCCAGCCTTTATAATATAGAAGTAACAGAACGCAGTAATTTGAGGACTTTGAGTAAGGTACGCCATGAAATCCATTCCATAACCCATGGATGTAATGGAGGCGATAATTAACATAGATTAACATAGATTAACATAGATTATCTTGGATATTAGATGTACCTACCTAGTTCAATAGCACCCAAATTGCAGAAATTGTTTGGTAAGATTACAAGTTTATTTATTTTTAATTGAATTTATATTGTAAATGTAAAGTTGAACTGACCTTATCTGAATTTTTAATTGTTTTTGAGGATGTGCTACATGATTTAGAGAGTTTTTGAAGTAACTTATTTAAATATTCAAACATATTAAATATTTCAAATAAATTAGTTTTGGAGAAGTTCTCAAGATTATGTTGTGTATTTTTGAAAAAGATTTAGTTTTCATAAATATAAGACCAGAAACTGAACATGTTTTCAAATGTTTGTCAAGGAAACAAAACATACGTACCACGTGCCTTTTTGATGAGTTCAGGTGCGTATGTTTGGAACGAAACTTTCGATATTACTTTTTTTTTAATTTCAATTAATAATTTATTTTATGGGTTTTTTTATTTCCTTTGATATTGTATAATGAATTTTGATTTTTATTCGTCTATTGAATATAAGCAGTGCTTATTTAAGACAATTTAATTCTAAAAGTTTTTTTAAAAAGTTTTTTTGAAATTAAAATTGTAGGAGACTAACAGATTAAATCTGTTTTGGTATTCAAAATTCAAAAAATTAACATCGTCGACTTCACACTCTCATTTTTTTTTCCAATAATTATATACACTTTCTTCTCAAGATAATACTATTTATATAAAAAATGTATTTTATACTGGCAGAAAGACAGAAGTCGTTAGGCATTTGTTAGAGCAATTAATATCTTTTTTAATTCTCTCTAATAATTTTCCTTGTTATTTTTACCAAAATATATAAAATTTTTAAGAAATTATGTTTCGATAATTTTATACATTGTTATACACGTAAAACTAAATTACATTTGATTTGTGCTTCTACGAAAGATGCCTGGATTGAAATAATCAGTGAAAACTCAAACAGTTTCTGGACTTGTGACAATGATGCTGGTAAAGAAAAATGAGTGTCTCAATTTAGAGAATTATCCTTCAAGATTTTTTTCTCCCTGTTAAATCTCCTGAGAACTGCTCCATTGGTGATGTGGTCTACCCATAAGATCTTCAGAATACACCGGTACAACCATATTTCAAATACCTCCAATTTCTCACAGAACGCCTCTGTTAATGTCCATGCTCCGACATCATACAAAAGCTCTGGGAAGACATAGCATCTCAATAGTCTGATCTTGGTCTTTATAGCTAAGTTGCTCATAAAAAGTTTTTTCATCTTGATGAAGGCACTTCGGGTTCTCTCGATTCGACAGTTCACTCCAATCTTCATTGGTGTTTGTTCCCAAGTACGTATAATTGGTGACTTTGTATATACTTGTTGCGGATCTTCAACCAAGCGGTTGGTTGTTTATATTTTGATATAATAATGAGTTCCTTTTTTTTCACGTTTATCTGTAATCAATATCTTTCACTCACTTTTACTATTTTGCACATCAACCTCTGCAGCCCATGTACAGGACTCGCCATAATAACGGTGTCGTCTGCATATCTAATGTTGTTAATCATTAATCAAGAGCTTCCCCAAAGATGTATTCTGAGTACATATCAAATAACAGTGGAGAAAACAAGCATCCCTGTCGAACTCCTCCCCTAATCGAAACCTCATCAGACTCCTCATTTTATATATTAACAGGTGAGGTTTGCCTCTAATAGAGATTGGCAATGATTCTCAAGTCCTGTCCTTCCAACCTGGCCGTTTACAAAACCTTCATCATTCTATTGTGCTGCACTTGGTCGAACGCCTTCAGGTAATCAACGAAGCAGGCTTAGACATCGTGGTTAACGTCTCTTGCACGTTGAATTAAAACCTGTATTCTGAACAGTGTCTCTCGAGTGCTATGGCATTTCGAAAGCCGAATTGAGTGTGCCCTATTCGATCTTCACAAGTTTCATATATTCTTCCGTGAATGATTGTCAGGAAAAGCTTGAGAGCAAGACTGATAGTGCGGAATTCTTCACAACTTTTTGCATTCGACTTCTTGGAAGAGTTACGAAAGTGGCTTTGAGCCATGCATCTGGTTTTACTCCAGAGGAATAAATCTCATTGAAAAGATTCGTGAGTAATTTTATATCTTCTTCTTCTTTGATTAGTTTTCAGAAGTCCCGTCTAATGTTGTCGGGACCTAGAGCTTTTCTATTTTTCAGGTTCCTTATGGTTCGTTTGACTTCTTCCATAGTATTTAGAAGAAAGTTCTCAATACTGTAAATGGGTGGGTTGATTGATCGACTTGGGTTATGTAATCTCTCAAAACTTTTATTTTTCCAGAACGATCATTTTCATCTTGTATTTTTCCGCTGATATTCGCTCTCTTCATTCCTGTCATTCCTCTTATCCTTATATGCATATTCAAAGAATCATATTTCTTTCTAGTTCTTCAATTTCTTCGCACTGACCCGCTATTCATTTATTCTTGGCCTCTTTTATTTTCTCTTTAATTATCTTTTGAATTTTCTGATAATCATTCTTGTTATTCTGTTCTATTCATCATTTCCAAAATCTCGTC
Source organism: Megalocaria dilatata (assembly GCA_034642435.1). Classification (NCBI taxonomy): domain Eukaryota; kingdom Metazoa; phylum Arthropoda; class Insecta; order Coleoptera; family Coccinellidae; genus Megalocaria; species Megalocaria dilatata. Next base: position 56,664,399 of record CM067854.1, on the reverse strand, counting down.
TGTCATCCAGGATTTATTTTTGATCTTTTTAGTAGCCAGAAACTCATTGCCGATCCTTTTAGCCCCTCAGATAACCTCGATAGAAACGATCCCACATCATTCGCAGAATTTATTAACTCGTAAACTTCTTGCGATATTTTTTCAATTTTTTTTCCTTGTCAGATTCCACTCATATTCACCTTTCGTTTTTAATTTCTTTAACTTTTTGAATCTGAGTTTAAACTTAGCACAGAGAAGAAAGTGGTCGGATGAAATGTCGGTTCTTGGATATGTTTTCGTAATAATGCAACTGTTACGGTTTTTTTATTTATTACATGCCCGTCCTCATCTTGAGATGAAATGCATGTATATATAGTCTTCTTTCTGGTTATTCAAACATCGTGTTCAAGATAGAAAATTCTTATTTCATAACGAAATTCTTAAGCCTTTCTCCACGCTCATTTCTCGTCCCCAGTCCGAATCGCCGATCAATTCTGAGCTTTCACCTTTACCAATTTTGCCATTGAAATCACCCATTATGATAGATGAATTCAAAACTAAAATTTATTCATATTTTCAAGATGAATTTCCGTCAAGTAAAGACCGAAACAATCATAGATAAAATAAATATTCATCGATATAAGACTTTCTTACTGATATTTTACTATAAGCCGCAATTAGTAACTTGAAAAACATATTCAAAATGTTTGATGATATTTGTAATATGATAAGAGATTTCAAACTGTAAATATTCCAGTTTCGGCTTAATCTCAGGAAACGAAATATATCACCCACGTATAACCCCATGGCAGGCCTAGTAGGGCCCAGGAAATGGAAGCATTTTTCAGACTGAATCCTAATTGAAGATCCTGTGTTTATTTATTGGCGCGCTGAAGCGGATCTTGGGGTATATGTAATCTAATATAGACCGTATAAATCCACATTTGAGTTGACAGAAGCGGAGACCATGCGGAAACCTCCTTTGGCAATTGCCATTTTCTCACCGTAGATGGGATTGCTTTGATTGGAATGAGGTTGAAAACAGGAGAAAATAATGGAGGTTAAGCGGTGGGATTTGAACAACTATTGGGATACAATAAAAATTCAGAAATTTGGCTCATTTTGGTTTTTATATTATGCGTAGGAAAAATATAACTTTGCTATTGAATAGTGCAAGAACATCCTGAAATTTCTAAAGCAAAAATTTTTAAGCACTTGGAATCTCATTATCGATTCCAGAAAGACAGAGAGAGATGGCATCGATGCGCTTCTGAAGCACAGTTAACAAGTGAACTTAATAAGTAGAAGAAAGATGAAACTATCGAATATATAGTCAATAAAAAGGTACAAAATAATATATAAGCGATTAGTGCTGTGAGTGCAGCACTTGATTTGGAAAATATCGAGATTTTCGAAGAATCGTAAGAGAAAGATAAATATAACAACACATTATGTGAAATCTTGAGATCAACCTGGATAAGCATATCAACTCAAAGGAAAAGAGAACAGAAGAACAAGAGTTTGTTGATAAGTATCCTCAAGAATGAAAATACCCATAAAGTTTCTCATGGATCAAAATTGTCAAAATGCGCGATTAACAATTACAAAATAGATGAAAATTCTCAGAATTTGTAGACAATAATCAATTCAGAGGACAGCGTTGGCAATCGTAGTGGATTAAAATATACCACATCCATTACTGGAACTACGATTGTCAGTCGGACAATTAGCAGAGAAGAAAGATGGAGGTGATTTCAATAAAACATTATATTCGTAACGTTACCGGTAAATAAAGTATTTGAAATTCCTGGATTTCGGCTTCTAAGTAGTCCATGAATATTTCGGAAAATATTGAACTTAATAGATTTTCCATAGTGAGGTTTTTGTCATCGAAACGTGTCATTGAACATATAATAATTATGTTCTAGGAAAAGGTTCAACATATCCATAACCTCTTATTTTAATATTTTAGCGGTCTTTTTCAAATTAATAAAACGAGACATTATAGATATTTTGAAGGTTTGCCTGGAACACACTGAAACAATCTAATATAGAGTCTAGAAAGTCAAATACAAATTTACAACAGAAAGGCTCATTATTGTTGGAAGGAATTACTTGGTATGTAGAGACACCTTTTTGAATTTTTCTGTGTAATCGATTAACTTCAATTAATTAGTATGCAAATTCTAGAATAAGCACATAATTCTAAGGGATTAAGAGAGATGTATTAGACTTTAATAGTTTATTTACAGCCTAAATACATATAATACAAGCGTAGAAGTTCGAGTTGTTTCATTCAAGATTGAGGAAATTGTTTCAGTGTAGTTTTAACCGTTATTGGGGTGAAAACACTATCTTGCTCGTAGAGAAGCAGATAGATCGATGAGCTTTTTCACCGTTCACCGTTGTTCACTTCCACTGGGTTCAATTTACACATGAACTACTTTATTCACAAGTAAATAATGTAGATAATACGATTACACATTTAGAGGGAGATAGTGTGTGATTAAAACACTTACTTATTCAAAGAGCGGCGAGAGAGAGAGAGCAAGAGAAAGAGTGTTTGTGAATAGAACTTAATTTTTCGAGGAGTAGAGAATGCTGCGTGACCGTTTGGTAGAAGCAAAACGAGAAAGTTTGTCAATGTTTCTAGGCCGATGCTAAAGAAGTACTGTTCGATGCTTAGCGCGGGTAGGTAGAATTCTTCCCTAAATTTCGAAACGGTGTTGGTCTGAATGTGATTTTGGGTCTGGTTTTAAGGATTCTAGGAAAATTATGAAGAAAAAACATTTTCCATCTTAGGCTGGCGTGTAGGCCAAATACTATACTTTGTTCAATTTCGAAGAAATCCAACAATTGTATAGAACTTTTTAGATACTGAATTGTTTCAGCCGTTACTATTTCGTAGTTGATCATAATTGAAACAAATTGTAAAGATTACTATGTTTTACTACCAATAAAAATATATTTTACACATTTTCTCGTGACTCGAGTTTCGGGAAATGAACTATCCCATCATCAGACAACTGAAGACCTAACAGTGGTACAGAGGTATTTAAACAAAAGTGATAAATATTTTGGATATTTCAATAGATAACACCTAAAAGGCGTACAGAGGTTTACAAGCGGAACGTGATAAAAACCCGGTTAAAAAATGGGGGCCTTCTAACAGATATCGGAATGTCGGCAATCGACAAAGAAGGTTATTAAACAGATGGTACCCAAATATCTCAAATAATTTTTGTGGTTATATAGCTCCGTACAGTTATTCATTATTTTTACGTTATTTTGTTGTACATCTTAAATATTTGAATTTACATAGCTCCATAGAGTCATTCATTATTTTTTACATTATTTTTATTGTGAACGAATTTGAAAATTTTAATAATCAAGTTTCTTTTCATTTGAATCTACATGTAAAATTCTCTTAAGATTTTATTTTGTCGAAAGGAATTACTAATTTCTAAAGAATGAGTGGCAAAAGTAGAATTTTTGTTTACTTTTCATTAAATTAATTTTATGTTCGTTGAAAAAGGTTTTAAACAGTTGTTACATTTTGAATATCTCAAATATTTTCGATTTACATAGCTCCGTACAGTCATTCATTATTCTTACATTATTGTTATTGTGAACTAATTTGAATATTTCAACAGATTCTAGATAATCGAGTTTCTTCCCTTTTGATTCTACATGTGAAATTTTAAGATTATCTATTGTGGGAAAGGAATGACCGTTTTCTAGACAATGAGTGGCAAAAGTAGAATTCTGTTTATTTTTTATGAAACTCATTTTATGTTCGTTCAACCTCGTCTTGAAGGAACGTCCTGTGTGTCCTATATATTTATTACTGCACGTAGAACAAGATAACTCATAAACTCCTGATTTGTGTATGTTTGGAGTAGAGTCCTTTGCGTTAAAAAATACCGATGATAACTTGTTTTGCGTTTTGATGGCAATATTGACATCTGATTTTGAAAAACTATTGGCCACTTTTTGACTTATGCTACCAAAGTACGATAGAGAAATGAATTTTTTATTTTCTTCAGTTTTTATGATAAGATAACTTTGGCTCATAGCTATTTTAGATAGTTTCTGTCGAATTAGATTATCTATTATATTGGGGTTGAAACCGTTGTTCGCGGCTATTGATTTTATAATTTGGACTTCAGCTTCGCGGTCATTTTTTGATAAGGGTAATGCGAAGGCTCTATGGATCATCGATTGATACGCTGATATTTTTTGTGAAAATGGGTGATTGGAATCAATAGGAATACATATATCAGTGGAAGTAGGTTTTCTGAACACGTTGAATTCTATTTTTCTATTTGAGTGTGATATCGAGAGGTCTAAAAATGTAATACTCTTCTTCGATTCTTTTTCTAATTTGAATTTAATTTTTGGGTGAATATTATTCAAGAAATTCAAAAATTGACTCAGTTGTCTGGATGTTCCGGAGATACACGTGAGAATATCGTCTACGTATCTATACCAGAAATGAATATTTACAGGTAGTTTCGAATTGAAGATTTTATTTTCTATTTCTGACATGAATATGTCAGCAAGGAGTGGACTCAGTGGTGAGCCCATAGCTAGGCCGTTTAATTGTTCGTATATTTTATTATTAAATTGAAAATAGTTTTTGTGCAGGCATTGTTCTAAAAGGGCAATGAAAACACCGTGTATCCCGGGATTTACATGTGATTTTTCAAGAATCTCTGAAGCTAAATGAATGCTATAATTTCTCGGTACATTTGGAAACATATTATCCACATCCAGGCATACTAGGTAGGAATTATTTGCTATAGAAAACTTTTTTAACTTCGTTGTTAATTCTATGGAATTTTTATTGTGTATTTCGGAGTGAAATTAGGCTTTTTAAACATTTCATTTAATTTTTTCTCTATTTTATAGGTAGGGCTGCTAATAAAGGAAACGACTGGTCGAATTGGTGAATCTTCTTTGTGAGTTTTTATTAGACCGTAGAGTTTTGTCCTAGCCCACCAAAACTCTATTAAAATTTTCAAATTCCTTCACAATAAAAATAATTTAAAAAATAATGAATGACTCTTGTCTGTTGTAAATCCAAATATTTGAGATGTACAACAAAATAACGAATAACTGTACGGAGCTATGTAACCCCAAAAAATTATTTGAGATATTTGGGTACCATCTGTTTAATAACCTTCTTTGTCGATTGCCGACATTCCGATATCTGTTAGAAGGCCCCCATTTTTTAACCGGGTTTTTATCACGTTCCGCTTGTAAACCTCTGTACGCCTTTTAGGTGTTATCTATTGAAATATCCAAAATATTTATCACTTTTGTTTAAATACCTCTGTACCACTGTTAGGTCTTCAGTTGTCTGATGATGGGATAGTTCATTTCCCGAAACTCGAGTCACAAGAAAATGTGTAAAATATATTTTTATTGGTAGTAAAGCATAGTAATTTCTACAATTTGTTTTAATTTTATAGAACTTAGTAAGCACGAGGTTTATTGATTGTGACAAGATCAAATAGGGAAGCGCGTGCATTAGAAGGAATAAGAGGGATGTTTATTGAAAAAGACTCAGAATTTTCGAGCATATATTTAGGAAAAATCTAGGGATTATACACATCCCTAACTAGTGCAGTGGAGGTATTTTCGGAACAAATGTTGAAAGTTTCTCTTTATGTGATGGTAAAATTTCATGGAAAGAGAATAATGGTTACACAGGATTGTAATATAAATTTTCTGCTGAATGAAGGTATAGATATATTTTATTGATTGTTTTCATTTAGCATCCAAATAACTTCCAACTGAGGAGAACATGGGTTAGAATTACAGATTCGTTTTCTGGCAAAAGTAATATCTATTTACTAAAGGGAGAAATAAAAAAGACCTTATTGAATTCTTTGTGAAACATTTTTTCGTAACGGATTTGTTATTCCTAAATATCCAATAATGTTTTCAAGCCATTTTATTCAATTTAATTCTGAAAAGTTTTCAAGAGATTTTGTAATGAATCTTATTATCCTTATAAAGGATGTTTCAATAAGAGCGCAAGATTTGAATTGTGCGCCATGTGTGACAGTCATAATATCACATGATTATGACGTGAAAGGCCGAAAGTTGACAGATGGGAGTTAGTAAACATGGAGAATTGTACGGTAGAACAACGCGTCCTGATAGTCAAAAATTATTATCAAAATGGTGAAAGTTTAATTGCCACTATTCGTAAAGTGCGTCCAAATTTCGGTCGAAATAATGTGCCTTATTCATATACTGTGCCTTAATACATATATATATATATATATATATATATATATATATATATAATATATATAATATAATGTGCCTTATTCATATACTGTGAAAAAATTCGAAAGTACTGGTTCGGTTAGTGATGTGAAACATACGATACGAGCTCGTAGAGGTCGTTCAGAACAAACCATCGCGGCAGTTCGCGAGAGGGCGACAGAAAGGCCAGAGACGTCAATTCGCCATCGGGCACAAGAATTGGACATTTCAACAGGAACTCTTCAACGAAGTCTCACTAAATATTTACAGCTGCATGCCTACAAAATCCAACTGACTCAGTAACTTCTGCCGGTAGATCATGAGTTTGCTCCCGTTCGTGTCATTTCCCGATTGGGTGACCAGAATTGGCCTCCACGTTCTTGCGACTTAACCCCTTTATATTTCTGGCTGTGGGATTATCTGAAGTCACAGGTTTATGCCAATAAGCCTACAATCACCGAAGCATTGAAAGCCGAAATTAGACGCTGTAGCAATGAAATACCACCACATATATTCAATTACAGAATTGAAAATTTCATCTAAAGGGTACGCTTATGCCAATAAAGCAGTGGCGGCTATTTACAAAATATATTGTTTCATATATAATTCCCAAAGGTATATTTTCTAAATCAATAAATAGTGCGCGCTTATTGAAACATCCTTTATGCACATAACAACCAAATTTTATTACGACAGGATCACTTGTTTCGGAACCATTGGAAAAAAAAAAGTTTGAAATGTGAATAGCTGCTGAACCACTTGACCAATTTTATCTATTAACAAACTTAACCAAGATATTTAAACCTAAAACCTACCACTAGAGTGTTTAGGTACTGACCGGATCGGACCGATCGAACAGATTTACTTTCGCTATCAGATTCTTCATTTGATTTTTTAAGATTATTTCCGGCTCAAAATCCGAAAATAATAGATGTTAGGGAAGGAAGATAGTACTTTGTTTCCCAAAATGAGTGCGCAAAACTATGGGGTATATTGTATATTTCACAATTTATTTAACAATGATATGTTTCGGTTTCTGGAATAAATTAAAAATATATAGTGGGTTTGTATTAGGTTCTAAGAAACGATAGTAGATCAAAATTTTAAAATTTCGGGGGTATCCAAAAAATTTTCAATATTGTCTTATTTTTTTCTTCATTAAAAACGAATATCAAAATAACACATACACATTGACACTTTTTTCCGCCTTCTCCAGCGGTAGCAAAATTTCTTGATCCGACATTTCGTCTTCAAGAGCTTTCATCAGCTTCTGTTTTTTAATACAGCCATGTTGTTTCCATAGCAGAATCTAAAGTCTTCAAATGAATTTCGTAAATGGATACAATTATTCATTCAAAAAAATTGAAAAAATCATTATTAATAATTCAGACAACTGCTATGCTTAAATAATTATGTAATGGGTAATGAACACAGTAGGCTTTGAAAAACAAAAATACCGTTGTAGACAAATTAGACAGTCGTCACGTAGGTGATCTTCTTATTAGTAATATTCATGATCACAAATGACAATATTGCCAACCCTTAGTAAGCAAAGAAATTGGGATAAATCGTAAGCTTTAAAATAGTAATCGCTGTTAACAATCCTTATTGCATGTACTCGCTTCGGCGACATATACTAAAATTGGAATGATACAGGGAAGATTAGCATGGCCCCTGCGTAAGGACGTTACGCAAAATCGTGAAGCGTTCCATATTTTTAAACCTTCCTAAAAAGCTCAACGTTATACAGAACACCGCACTTCGACTAGCATTAGGTGCACATATTACCAGTCCTACAAATAGTCTATGCAAAGAAACAGACGAACTGCTCTTAGCATTACGCCAACAAATGCTGCAGCTGACATACCCTGCAAGAATTTGTGGAGACACCCAAAACCCAAGCCAAAATCTGATAATCAACCAGAAATACAAGCGCTTATATCAAAACAATGGAAACTTCAAACCCCCGTTATATTACTTAGTGAACAACTCATTGACCTCCCCCCTCCCCTCTACAATTATTTATAGAGAACCTACTCACCCACCCTGGATCAATAGGAAACAGAAACTCTGCGTCAACCTGCATCTTACAAAGTACATTAAAAGTGAAATTCCAAGAGAAATTTCACAACAACATTTCATGGAGATGATTTCTTAATATAAAAACTGCCAAATAATATACACGGACGCAGCTAAGTCATCGGAAGGAGTCGGATGCGCTTATCTTTCCAACACAACATGTCAAATGTATAAACTACCAGAATATTGTACCATCTTCACTGCCGAACTTATAGCAATACAAAAAGCTATTGAATATGCAGTCAATCAAAGCTTTCAAAACTCACTTATTTGCTCCGATTCTTTGAGCTAAATACAGGCTATTATGAATATGTATTCCAAAAATCCAATCGTCGAAAACATCTCAGACTTAATGAACCAAACCAAGCAACGCCAAAAATAACACTGATATGGATACCCCCTCATTCAGGAATCGAAGGTAACGAAAGAGTAGACACATATGCAAAGACAGCAATATCTGAGGGACAACTTGAAGAAATCATTACTACCTACTACCTTAGCACTAAAGCACCAAAGAAGATCGAAACTCTCCTACATTGACTACTCTACCTCCAAATCCTATCCTATCAAGATGAAAAGAAATGAACTTGTGACACTGAGAAGACTTTGAATTTGCCATACACGATTCACACACTCATACTTATTGAAGAAAGAACCCCCACCACAGTAAAGCATATACTAACGGATTGCTTGCTATATGAAAACCAAAGGAAATCCAATGCAGTTAGCTCCAAAATGAATGATGCCCTAAACATCTGCAGACCAGAAGCTTTCAACACAATATTATTTCTCAGAGCAATTGGAGTCAAGATATAGCAGAACAATTTGAGTCATCATCTAATTTTGTCATAATTTAACTAAAATTGTAAGTAAAATGTGAAATTATATTATATACAATTGGAGTCAAGATATAGCAGAACAATTTGAGTCATCATCTAATTTAGTCATAATATAACTAACTTTGTAAGTAAAATGTAAAATTATATTGTACCAAAACCGCTTATCACCCAGGTGTCGAAGCGGAATATTATAATAATAAAAAAAAATCCTCATTGCACGTTTGTTTCACGTTTTTATGTATAATGGAGAGCAAGAAGAAATCGAACAGATATTGCTCAGTTTCACAGTTACGAAAACAAACAAAAATATTCGTTATAGTGCGAATAGCGAAAATTGCATGTGTTATTTTCTTGAGGAATAAGGAGATACCATCTGCATTTTTGACTGTCAAATTGACAATGGAATTGACAGATATCAAATTTTCATTGACACATTATGTTGATCTGAATCAAAATTTGAGTTCACCGGTAAAATGTTCGAACCAGTAGAAGTTTGTTTTAATTCAGAGAATGAAATGAAACAGTGGTCTATCAGTGAAGAAACTCAGGCTCTCATAGTTGCTGGTCTTTGTTGTATTGGAGGTTGGGTCATACTTTCTTGGTTTCTTCAGGTAACGGTGAAATAATCTAATAATCTTCTTCTCTTCACTCGTTTCACCTCATATATCCATCTTTCCATGTTGTTTTGGCTTATTTCTCTTTCCTTTGATTTATACTTCACTCCAATGTCTGAAGCTTCTCCCTCAACATCTGTAAAATAAATTTATCTCATTTTTCAAAATTGGCCCTTCAAGAAAATGACTTTCACATTTATCTTTTTCTAACAATTTCTCTACTTGCTAAATCGAATACATGTCAGTGATATTTCTCTCTCAGCGATTCATACACTTTGTGCCATTTATGATTCTAATTATAACAGGAAGCTTTAAAGAGAGTCTTCAGATGTCTAAATTGAACCAATTTCATATTGGTAGATTCATAGAAATAGCAAAAAATCGATGATACTGTTTATGATCCTGACTTGATAAGACACATTGACTAAAAATAATTTTGGAAAGAAATTTTTCATAATATTTTGAGGCAATCTCAAACAGTTATTCGTATTGAAAGAAGAGGCAACTCAATAAGGTTAACCAAAGATTCCGGAAAATTCTATTGACTTGGTCCATAATTCATAGAAATTATTCATAGTTGAAATTATTGATGATTTTTATTTCAACGTTATTTCGATGATTATGATGCATGTTTCGCTGGCCTTCATCAGAGTAAAAGATAAACAGTTTTTGATATTTGAATTTATAGGTCTCGCAAAAGAAGAGAAGTATAAATATTCCATCAAATAATAAATTGAATAAAAAAATAATAATAGTTCATAAAGTTACTGAATTGTTTCAGCCGTTAATATTTGGTAGTTGATCATAATTAAAACAAATTGTAGAAATTACTGTTTTACTACCAAAAAATATACATTACACATTCATGTAAATCGAAAATATTTGAGATATTTAAAAAGTAACATCTGTTTAAAACCTTTTTCAACGAACATAAAATGAATTAATGAAAAGTAAACAAAAATTCAACTTTTGCCACTCATTCTTTAGAAAACAGTAATTACTTTCGACAAAAGAAAATCTTAAGAAAATTTTAGATGTAGATTCAAAAAAAAAACTTGATTATTGAAATTTTCAAATTCGTTCAAAATAAAAATAATGTATAATAAAAAATAATGAATGACTGTATGGAGCTTTGTAAATCCAAATATTTGAGATATACAACAAAATAATGTAAAAATAATGAATGACTGTACGGAGCTATGTAACCCCAAAAATTATTTGAGATATTTAAATGGGTACCATCTGTTTAACAACCTTCTTTGTCGATTGGCGACATTCCGATATCTGTTAGAAGGTCCCTCTTTTTTAACCCGGTTTTTTATCACGTTCCGATTGTAAACCTCTGTACCACTATTAGGTGTTACCGAGAATCTGTTGAAATATTCAAAATATTTATCACTTTTGTTTAAATACCACTGTACCACTGTTAGGTCTTCAGTTGTCTGATGATGGGATAGTTCATTTCCCGAAACTCGAGTCACAAGAAAATGTGTAATATATATTTTTTGGTAGTAAAACATAGTAATTTCTACAATTTGTTTTAATTTAGTTCATAAAGTATTAATTCTATTCAGAATCAAATTCAAACTAACCCCATAAAAATTTGAAATGATCAAACAGTTATTTTTAACAGTGTAACTTTCTTTTCTCTTCAAGTTGTATATGCAACATTTATATTTGAATAGCAAAATATTATCAGAAGAAAGTCAATTTATAGGTTATTCACAAAGTAGTTCGAGTTAACTATTTCATTTAGTTCTTGATTTACATGAAGGATTCTGAATTCTAATCAGAGTCAGATTAAAAGACAAATTTTGAATCAAATTAAGAAACGTCTTAGCTATGTCTGAAATATTAATTTTATTCCCGATATTCATATATTACATTTTTCCTGAAGAATATTATTTTAAAAAATTATAGTACCTACTCTTTGCAGATCAGCTCATTCACATTTACCTATATCGCCCCTCTTATCTTTTTGTGATAGGAAAAATACTTATTTGCAGTGATCTATTATATAATGTCACTAAATCGATAATATCATAATCCATTTGATTTTTTGTTTCAGAACTTCTTCAAGTTAATAAAAAAATACGGAAAGTTCGGATTTGAACCTAAACCTCGTAATAGCTGTCCTTTATAATACACTAATAATCTCTGACGCTTTTCATTTGAGGTAATGTATTTTTCTTGTTTAGGTCCTCTTATAAATGTACTTTCCAGAAAGCTGATAAGGAAGCGATAAAGAAAAATAAAATTTAAAATTGAATATAGTTAAAAGTCACAAAATGATTTGATTTATCATCTCAATTCCTCACATAGAAAGCGTCTGATGAGAAATTTTATATATAATATTAGGAGTACAAATAAGTTTCCGCCGTTTTTTAACACAAATTAAATATTTATTATAGAAGAACGGTGTGAGACTGCTTGCTGAGTGACTACTAATGTTAGAGCAAGTTCTTTTTGTGTTTGAGATGAATCTTCCCCCAATAATTCCTCCAATTCTGCATCCTCGTAAATTTTTGGCCTTCCACTGCGATCTTTGTCTTCTACGTCGAAATCACCGTTTTTAAACTTTTGAAACCACTTTCGACACGTTCTCTCACTCAAAGCACACAAAGAAGTAAACTAATATTTCCCGCAAATGACGCTTACTTGGCTCAAATTTTGACATTTTCAACTTATGAAAATTATATTTTACCAATATAAAATCAATGATATTAATAGGTTATGTTGTTCTTGTCCAAACTATTTTTTAAGCCGGTTATCATCTGCGAAAGCTAACCGAAACTCCGTGCCGCGCCATCTACAATAAAACGGCGGAAACTTATTTGTACTCCTAATATAACTGCTCAAGTTTGAACTACAATTATTATCATTTCATTTATTCGAGGCAATTCATACATTTGAATGAATTTGAATGAATATCTTCCTCTTTTATCAATATAATGAAATTAATAATTCTTTTTCAGCTTTTCCTGTATGTGTTGTGGCCTGTTATAGCTCTCAATATGACAATGTTTCTGTTTCCATCCTTCAAGAAAATTATAACCGAAGATTATTTTCACAATTATGTAGAAATTATCAAATCTTATATGGAAAAGTATGCAGAAGGGGATTTCTGTTATTGCTACTGAATTACATTTATATGTGAAATTAATTGATTAAATTATGCAGTATCAACATATATTTTGTATGAATATAAGTCAAGAAATTTTTGTGAATCGAACAGAGAATTATGACTTCATTCCAGTTTGTCTAAATGCAATCTATTTGTAAGAATAATTGTATAAGTTAACAAACGACATATTCATAATACAAAAGTAAAAATTTTCATATCATCATTCATAAGATTATTCCAAAATAATTTTCGATTGAGTAAAGATCGATTGAATAAAATCTGCAGAGTTTATTGAATGGAGGTTAGTTGCTCCTCCTGCAAATGGTGTTTATTCGCTCCTTGTTCTAACTTCAGTTTTGGTAACTGATATAATTGACCACTCAAAATTAAGTTCAGTTAAGATAAGTCATAATCGATCGTTGAAATAATACTAATGACAATATCATTCTTCCAAATTGAAAAATTTCAGATTAATCGTTCGTATTTTAGGAAATATTGGGAAAAATAGTAAAAAATTTCAAATGTAGAGAACCTTTCGACTGATTCTGTTCATTAACGAATGTAGCTGAGATACTGAGGTCTCATATATACTCTGAAAGTTTCAATTTTCTAGGTTTTTCCGTTCGAAATTAAGCTTGTTCACGGACGGATCGACCAGCCGGACATAATTATCTTTGACCTAGTATTTCCATGAGTGATTCCAACCTAGTCGTTTAAGACTATTTTAGGCTTAAATTTTCATAATTACATACATTTGGGTGAAACAGCAGCACACTGTTCCCTAGAACAAATGAACAAAAGTAATTAATTTTCTCTAACTGAAATTTTTGCTGTATTTTTATTTTTATTTATTTATTGATCCCAGAGATACAGACAGACAGTAGTCCACTATAGTATTCACATCGGGTTCGTGTTCTGTGTGGGCTTTGTTACTGTTTTCTTACGCCACTTTAGGAACACGTGAATTATACCAGTATTGGCATGTGAGCGTAGCTCTTTAACCAAGTGACTAGTTAGCAGTCTCCACAGTCTGTCCCAAGTGAGAGTTAGGCTTTATCACCGTAGCTTCCAGTTTGGGCCTCAGTTTACTGGCTCTGCATGGTCAGTACCCGAGTTGTTCGGAACGCAACTCACACGCCGGAAGGGCTTCCTATTCCTCCACCCGAATGCAGTCACATGAATTAAGATAATCTCAAGATTGATGCCTCATTTGATTCTGGTGCGAGCACCGTCAATTCGGCCTGTACGTCAAGACCCACGAACCCATGTGAAATTGATCTCGGCGGCAAGTACCCACGGACTGGCCGTTTCGTCGAGATTCACAAACCCTGAAACGTCACAGAATAGATCCAGTTCAGGACGATTCCGGTCGAAACGTCAAGTCTCGCTAAACCCGGAGTCATATCATAGTTAAGATTCACAAACCCTGAAACGTCACACAATAGATACAGTTTCAGGACGTGGCCGGTCGAACCGTCAAGTCCCGCTAAACCCTGAGACATTTCATGAGAATATCCCGAACATGAGTGTCTGCGAACAGATAAACGAATACCTCCCTAGTCTAGCATGGGGAGCTACTTGACGAGTTGGAGACGCAACTCACACGCCAGGGGGATCAGAACCCCGCCAGCCCAGCATACGGGCTTTCAACCACCGCCCCCACGAAACCTATCCTCTAATAGGGCGGACAGGATTGCTCCTGCTTGCTATTGCCCTCCCGTGGTGGCAATCATCGCATCATTGCTACGGAAATGTATTCCCAAGCAATTAAGGATCTTGGAATCCAGGCGTTGCTGAGGCCAGCACATCAGGTAATGCGGGTCTGCTAATACCCGTCGGTTCTTCTGGAGTTGATATCCACCAGAGGGGGTCAGATAGTTCCAGTCACATCAGGCACTGCACCCAACTAAGTATCTACCCCCAGTAAACCAGTCCATCACACGAACAGCACCCGTTCTTAGGCCTGGCATCGACTAATTCATGGACCTGTAGCACTAGTGATTACCCAGATCTAGATGGGCTGCTCATTTATTTGCGGACTTGCTGTTAGGGCTCCTCCCCAGGGAAAGCGACACCCAGCCAGGCCAGAGTCCATCCAGCACGCAATCAGAAAGATTCTCTTTCCGTTTTATAAACAGAAGATCACCGCCTTGCATTGACCCCAAATCCCATCAGGGGATTCAGGGGCATTCTTAGTGTTTACCGAACCTGTTCCGGTAATTTTGAGACTTTTCTTCTCTTCACATCATTCCATTTCATTTTCACATGCGGAGATCTTAATGTTGATCTCTTGAAAATTAACTGTAATAATCGTACATTGTTTATCGAGATGCTAGAACGTCACGGTTTGAGTATGACATCTAAGGATCCCACCAGGATATTCACTAATAATATTGGCCATACGATTATTTCGAAAGTTGACTATATGCTTACTAACGCAAACTTATCGGATGGCTATATGTAGGTTTATGAGGTAAGTGACCATCAGGCTATTTTTCTAGAATTTCATGCTAATTTATATCTTAATACCAAACAACAATATGAAATGATCTGAAGTTTGAGTCAGAATAATCTGGATAATTTTGTTTTTAAAATTTCACATTATTTCCAGAATATATGTGAATATACGAATGTTGAAAGCTTTGAAGCATTTATTCAGATATAATACGAAACGTATTTGAATCTTGTTGTCCTCTCATGAAATTCACCTGTTACCCTCATCGAAGAAAAACTTGTTCAGAAATTGTTGTAGCTGAACGTAATTTGAGGCGTCTTCACTGGGTACAATCTAACTTAAAAAGTCAGTCAACTTAGGAAATGTACAAAAAATCTAAACTCTACTATTATTCGCTCATTCGAAATACAAAATTAAAATTTTATGGTAACCTTCACCTAAAAATATAAATGAAACGGTATGGACTGTAGTGAATGCTCTGACTGCCGGAAGAGTGGAAAGCATGAACCCATTGAACTTGTAGATGAGGTTTCATTTTGAAGGGACAGTGAATTGGCTGAAACCTTCGCCGATTATTTCTCCACAACCTCACTAAATCTTTATTATAGAGGCTCTTTATCTTGCTCGTGTACTTCATATGGTGTGTTAAATACTAATTTTTCCTTTTATCCTGTTACAGAGAATGGAGCAATGGGGAGTATAAAACTACTCAGAAATAATAAGAGCACTGGAACTGATTTCATCTCTTCAAAAATTTTAAAGTTAATAGGTGCCAAATTTGCTGAGCCTCTCGCGCAATGTATGAACTTATCTATTAGGTTGGGTATGTTTCCTGCTATTCTCAAAAAGGCTGTAGTTGCTCCTATATATAAAAAAGATGGTGTACATAACATAATCAATTATAGACCCATTTCTATTCTAAGTACCTTCCCTAAAATGTTAGAGAGAATTGTTTTCAATGTAATGAAAACCTACCTTGACAAGTTTATGATTCTGGAATCTGTGCAGCATGGCTTGAGATCAAGTCGCTCGACTCAAACGGCAGCCCTTAGTTTCGTAGAGTTCGTATTGTCTCGATAATGGCAAATATATATGGTTGCTTAGTTATCTGGAACGTAGTTCTATTACCGTCAAGGTTCAGAGCTCTTTCTCTGCTGAACGCAATATAGATTTGGGAGTGCCTTAGGGTTCGGTTCTGGCACCACTTCTTTTTTTACTTTTCATCAATGATCTCTCCATAAATTTTCGGATGATACCCATCAATTTTAGAACTGATCTGGGCTTTCAATCTCTGGCAGCGAAATGTAAAATGGTTCTGTTTGCCGATGACACCTCAGTGGTGGTTGCGGCCAGTACCTTCGATGAACTTCAGATGCGTTGTGTACTTCTGGTGCAAAGCTTTCTAAAGTGGTGTCATATAAACAGTTTAATGCTGACTGTTGATAAGACTTTTGCATCCACTTTTTAATTGGGAATAATGATTGCAAACGGATCATTCGCCATTTGAATATCGTTACCACATCCATAGATAGTGTGCTAGATTTCTTGGCATTCACATTGATAAGAGTTTGAAATGCAATGCACATACTGATGTTTTGTGCAGAAAATTAAATTCGTCTTATTATGCTATCAAAAGAGTGAAACATTCACTTTCCATGAAATCCCTCATAAGTGAATTTTGCGAATGATGTTCAACATATCTCCTCGATCTTCATGTAGACCATTATTTTTAGAACATGCTTTCCTTACAATAGCATCCATTTTAATGTTGAGATGTTTAATTTATGTTGAAGAGAATGAACACGATATACAGAAATTATCCAGTTTTCATGCTTATAAAACCATTGTAGGGGATTAAACCAAATTTCAATTTCTTGTTGTTAACTATAGATCTTTTTTAGTGGACTGTATTTATTTAAAGGGCGAAATTTGGACTAAACCTCCACACAATAAATAAGTATCAAATACCCGAGACTTGAGAGAAAATGCTGGGGATGGAAAATAAGTGAAACAAGTAAAGAAAGATGTGAAGGAAAGGGACTCACCTGGTTTCACTGTCTTCTGGGTTTTACACCACATGGGCAATGGTGATATTTGAGAATTCGCCAACTGAATTGTCTTCTTCTAGTTAAAACTAACACTTAACTTAAACCTAAATGCTAAAGTTTCTTGTACAGAACTTGAAAGTCTTTTGTGGATTTGCGATAAATATCGTGTGAATTTTCCGCGTGAGAAAGCGATGAGCCGTTAAAATTGTGTGTTCTTCTCGAGATGCGAAGACCAAGTGTGGTAAGAAGGTGGAGGGGTGAGGAAAAGAAGGAATCCGGAAGAGATGGAAATATTGCCGCAAATCCTCTCAAGTCCTTATCTCGAAATTCGAAATCAAACAACCATAAATGAGGTAATATTAAACATTCCAATACATACAGCATCTAGATGTGAAACGTTCCCAATGTATCAGAGTATTGTTTTATATAATCGTCTACCACAGAGTGTTAGGTCTTTTAGTACTAGGAACTAAAAAAAAATTATTGAATCTCGGAGTTTCTTCTTATTCTTATTATCGTTGTTTTTTTTTACTCCTTTTTGAGGGGTCATTCAGATGAGTCAAGGATCTAACAATGGATCAAATGAATTCATCTGGTAGTTCATCCTATCACGGACCGCACAATGCTTGTTGTCTGCAAAATGGCAGCCTTTTGCATCTGCACGTAAGTATTTTCGGGTATTTCTATTCTCGATGAACTACATTTCAATGTTTTAGGGATAATATCGACGCTGGAAATGACCACTGTTACGATATTCACTTCATCCATGTCCCAAATCTGCCGAACTTCTTGGGCCAGTATTTCGTACTTGAGAATTTTCTCCTTATACTTAGGAATCGCCACATGGACGAGGTAAGTTTTTCTTTGTGATTATTTATAATTGTTATGTCAGGTTTGTTGTTGTTGTTGTATTGCACGGTCCTGTTAGTTAAAATACTCTTATCCCAGTAAATCTTAAACCTTGAATTTTCCCCAAAAGGATTGTATTTGAACAAATAATAAAGCATCCTATTGTGTTTTATGTTACATGTCTTTAAAAGCTCTAAATAGACGATTATCGCAACGATCATGCCTTTCGATATATTTGGTTTTTGCCAAACTGCTGCATCCCGATGTTATATGGTCAATGTTCTCCGTTTTTTCTCCACACATTCTGTATATCCTCCTTCAAAATATATTTCTTATAGTTTCTCGTTCTGACAACTTTTTATTATTATTATTATAATTATCTTAAGTAGGCTTGCCTTTTTTCCTCTACATCATTGTCCCACCAGTAATATAATTGCTCCATCTGGCAAGGAGATAGCATCTAATGTTGTCGCGCTCTATCAAAAAGTTAATCTATCGTGAAAATACGCAATATTAAATATTAATTTCTTGATCAGTCTGCAGTTACTACAGTTCTACAAATTAACTGCTACGAATACATTTATTTTTCAGTTTCAAAATTAAAATTTGTGGAAAGTGTACAAATTCTGTAAATGGTATCTCCCCAGGCCCCCAATGTGGCGGTGCATGCAGGCAGATATATCTGTAATAAACAATCTTTCCGCAGTAAGTGGCACTGCGTTAAATGCCGATCTTTGGGAAATGTAAGTACACCGATCGAATCGATGGCGAAGACATTGGCGTAGATTGCGGCGATGCAGAAGTTATAAACAAACAAGGGTGATTGCGGCTTTGAGTAGGAATTTATATGAGCTCCGAATCGCATTAGAATTTTTTCAGGTAAGATTACTGATTTCGAGCGGAAGTTGTCGATACTGGCTGAAGCAGTTAAGTTCATTAATCAATTGAAAGTGGAAAATGAGTCCATTAAAAATGAAATTTTCAATCTCAAACAAAGATTGAATAATCTGAAACATCATTCAAGGGAAAATGACATCGAAATAATGGACGTTCCAGAGAAAAACAATGAAAACTTGATAGAAATAATGAACAATATTGGTTCGTCGAAGTTGCCGAATAAATCCAAGAATATAATTGTTGAGTTCAGATCAAAAATCGACAAACAAAACTTTCTGTCAGCTTTCAGACTGAAACATACTGAATATGGTGGCAGACAGGGCTTCAAGATAGGGTTAATGTTTCCCAAAAGTGTTATATAAATGAACACCTCACAACAAATAATAAAATACTTCATAAGAATACTAGAATGGCTGCTCGTGATAACAATTTCAAGTATGTGTGGATTCAAAAATCCTTGCACGGAAGGATGACAATTCCAAAATTTTACATGTATTCAGCGAATCCGTTTAAAAAATGATAATAATGAAAAAAAAATTAAAAATTGAAAAATAATAAAAACCGAACTTTAATGACCTTGCATGTTGCATATAAAAAAGTTCGCGGTTTGCAATCCAAACTGTGTAATTTCAGAGAAAACATTGAATCAGTTCAACACGGTATTGTTTTCATAACAGAATCATGGCTGAAGGATACTGTAGATGATTATGAGTTGGTTGACAGTGACTTCAATTCAGTTTTTCGAAGAGATCGCGGATCCATCACAACAGCAGGTGGCGGAGTTCTTGTTGCTGTTGAAAATTGGCTTAAACCTGAACCTCTGGCCAACTTCAACAGTGAGCTCGAAGAACTGTGGCTTGTTAATTAATGGTTATTTAATGGTGTATAGATGTTTTGTGCTGCGTTTATCTTCCTCCGGGCGAAGATTCTTTATCGGCACCATTGGTTTCCAAACTTCAGTCAAATAAATTTGCTATTAGTGTTGAAGTCATATTATTGTGCGGCGATTTCTACTACTCCCCTTTCAATTGGGTGAGTCAAAATGGCGACAATACTCTGTTGCCCAGAAATGTTGCTAATATATATAGTTCTTTTAGAATTATTGACACACTTTGTTTCATGGAACTGTTCCAGTTTAGCAATATTGCTAATAAAAGTGGAAAAATACTAGAACTTGTACTGTTCACGAATATCGGTATCGAACACTTGATGAGACATAAATCCCCATTTGCTATAGAGGACGAACATCATCCCGTCTTAGAGTATTTGCTTGCTGTTGGTGTTACACAATATTGAAGAAATTAAATCAGGTTTTTTTAGGTTTAACTTCAAGAAATCCAATTATGGAAAATAAGTGATAAGTTGGCGACAGAAGACTGGGATGTTGTCCTCAAGGATGATGATGTTAACCTGAAGATGGTTAAATTTTATGAAAACGTAGAGGGTATCATGATAGAAATTATTCCTAAAATAAAATTAAACAATGAATTTTCTGTATGTTTCTCCATGGAAACGGTACGATTAATGAGAAAAAAAATAAAACTCAGAAAAAACGGAAAAAGCATTATAATTCTAATGATTTATGCACTTTTAAAAATTTACGTTCTCTCTGTAAAAGACTCATATCCTCTCATCGTTCGAAATATTTAGAAAGAATTGAACTCGATCTAGCCACTCATTATAAATACTTTTTCCGATATGTTTCACATAAGAAAAAATATTAATGCCTCCCTGCGGAGATGACACTTGGTCAGGAGAAGGGTAATACCTCGGAAGAGATATCGGGGCTTTTTGCAGGGCTTTTTTGAAAGGTCTATGAACTTGGAGGTCAATATTATCCGGATGTCAATAATATCCAAAACTTGTACAGAAGTAGCTAATTACAGGGTAAAACCTTTGAATTGGAGGAGGTATTGGCTGCCTTGAGTTCAATTGATTGCTCGAAGGGTGCTGGACTGTATTCCAGAAGAATTGGGAGCCTTGGTTAGTCTAACCTCTTCTTCGCAGTTTCAAATTTGCACTGGCCACTTCAACGTTCCCAAAAAAGTGGAAAATATCTTCGATTACCTCAATGTATAAAAGATGTCCGTCCAACAATTTTGAAAATTAAATGCCAATCAGCATAATGTTCGCCATTCCGCAAATGTTTGAATCTTTGATTCACAACTATATTTTCAATCATGTTGAGAACATCCTAGGAGGAATAACTCTTAAAAGAAATAGCATAAGCTTTACGGAATATCTTCAAACACATATGGACTAACAAACTCAAGTTAATATAATTTACACGAATTTCAAAAAGGTGTTCGATAAAATAAATCATAAAATATTGCTTCGGAAACTCGCTGAGGTAGGCATATGCGGTGACTTGTTGAGATGGACATCCTCTTAAATACGTAGAAGATCTCAATTTGTCTCAGTTAATGGTGGTCGATCCTTCACGTTTTTTAACATTTCAGGCGTTCCCCAAGGTTCGCATCTCGGGCTACTTCTCTTTTCTATTTATTTGAATGACATTGGAACCTGTTTTAGATATTAGATATTTTAGGCTGTCGATCCCAAGTTTTTTAGAGCAGTTAATAGCTTGGAGGATTGCCATCTGATTCACGAAGGCCTCGATAGATTAAAAAATTATTGCATAGAAAACAGCCTATATTTTAATTTTGATAAATGCCAAATTATAGCTTTCTGTTGGAATGACCATATTGTTGAACATAAATATATTGTGGCTGGACTCCCATTTCTTCAGGTGAACAGCATTTCCGACCTAGAAGTTGTTTTTGATAAAAACTTATCTTTGATCAGCTTATCGATAAGATTATTGGATATGTGAATAAATTACTTGGATGGGTTCTTCGCCACTGCAGATTCTTTCAACATAGCAAAACTTACCTGGCTTTGTATTTTCCTTTTGTTTAGAGTCGTTTGAATTTTACGTAAATAATCTGGAATCCACACTACAACTATTAACTATCTACTAACTTTCTACTTTTAAAAGAGCCAAACTTCAAGGGGAGATCATCCAAGTTATTTGCAACAAAAAATGACATATAAAACATGGTCGAAATTTTGATGGTTATTCTTCAATTAAACATTTCTTGATTTCTTGAAACGTTTTTTGAATAAAAAAATTCTTTTGGAAATTAAAATTGTAGAAGATAAACATATTTCAATTTGTTTTGATATTCAAATTTTGTTATATTTCTTCTATCAAGTAAAAAGCCTTTCTATTTTATTTTATATATAATATATAATTATATTTTGGCTTCAATAAATCTCATTATAGGGTGTCAATGAATTTAGGTAAACCTTAAAATAACTCACTTTGTTCTTTGATTTTGTTAGAACATAGATCAATCTTGAATATATAGTTGATCTGTAGTTCGAAGCTTAAGTCTTTTAACACGTGAGTGATGTAGGTTATGTTATTGATTTTGATATTTGGATTATTAAAAAAGGGCTGATGAAGGGATTATCTAGAATTATATTTGTTTTTTGAAGATATAGTGCACATTTTTTTGGAGATTTTTGAAATAATTTGTTCGAATATTTAAATGTATTAAATATTTCAAATAAATTATATTCTTTGGGAAGTCCTTCAAGTGTGTTCATGTTTTTATAAGGCAAGTAGTATTTCTTAAGATAAAACCAGAAACAAAATTTTGTCTCCTTTAAATATTTATTTATTAATTTTAATTACTTTCGTATATCTATTGGGTTATTTATTTCATTTGACATTGTATATTGAGTTTTGATTATATACGTCTATTAAATGTAAGCGGTGCTTGTTTTAGACATTAATTTAATTCTAAAAGTTTTTTGAATAAAAAAATTCTTTTGGAAATTAAAATTGTAGAAGATAAACATATTTAAATTTGTTTTGATATTCAAATTTTGTTATATTTTTTCTATCAAGTAAAAAGCCTTTCTATTTTATTTTATATATAATATATAATTATATTTTGGCTTCAATAAATCTCATTATAGGGTGTCAATGAATTTAGGTAAACCTTAAAATAACTCACTTTGTTCTTTGATTTTGTTAGAACATAGATCAATCTTGAATATATAGTTGATCTGTAGTTCGAAGCTTAAGTCTTTTAACACGTGAGTGATGTAGGTTATGTTATTGATTTTGATATTTGGATTATTAAAAAAGGGCTGATGAAGGGATTATCTAGAATTATATTTGTTTTTTGAAGATATAGTGCACATTTTTTTTGGAGATTTTTGAAATAATTTGTTCGAATATTTAAATGTATTAAATATTTCAAATAAATTATATTCTTTGGGAAGTCCTTCAAGTGTGTTCATGTTTTTATAAGGCAAGTAGTATTTCTTAAGATAAAACCAGAAACAAAATTTTGTCCCTTTAAATATTTATTTATTAATTTTAATTACTTTCGTATATCTATTGGGTTATTTATTTCATTTGACATTGTATATTGAGTTTTGATTATATACGTCTATTAAATGTAAGCGGTGCTTGTTTTAGACATTAATTTAATTCTAAAAGTTTTTTGAATAAAAAAATTCCTTTGGAAATTAAAATTGTAGAAGATAAACATATTTCAATTTGTTTTGATATTAAAATTTAAAAAAAAAAATTTCTTGATTTTACGAAATATTTCAAGTTTTTCCATAAAATCAATTATACTTCCATAAAATCAGTCATTCTTGTTGCCCCATTAAATTTGACCACATATCTGGAAACGGCATTAAATTTTCTACAAGATAAGGAGTTTTGTGTGAAAAAAAAAGGATATGAATATCACGATTCTGAAGTGAACAGAAGCAGTCATATTTGTCCAATGGTTTATCGATAAAAAATATCATTTATCGACATGTTTTCTTTTCAGAAAAAAAGTACCTCATTAAGTGTGCTTTCTAATGACGTATCAACAACTTTTGTGCTAGCTGCTTGTTCTCTGCCATAATATCATGGCTAAGAAAATAACAACGAAAACTTGAAATATTCCAAACTTAAATTTGCTCTACCTTGAAGTTCTTCATGATTTAATATTAAAGTAATTCTTATGGAAATGATGAATTTCTCGGTCGAATCGAAATAATTCAAACGAATAAAATAAATTTCAATAATACAGATTTTATGAAAAAATGTTAAGAAAACAGACTATCGCTTTGTTCAATACATTTCACACATAGTTTCCGCAATGAATCTACAAAAATCACTGGTCCGAAAAGTTCACATCTCATGACTCCCAACCACACGTTGACCCTTAACTTATATTGGAAACGAGAAACAATAGTCACATGTGGGTTTTCTCTTTTCCATACATGGCTATTTCGCAAATTTATCATACCCGATTTCATGAAAGTGGCCTCATCAGTTCATAATATCCTATTGCCCCCCTCCCCCACTCTCCTAACTCATTCAGGTACCACATACAAAATGTTAGTCTCGTCTCAGCATCTACAGTTATTAGATCCTGCACCTTTTTCAAATGATACGGATGTTATTTTTTTTGAGCAAACAAAAATTCTTATTGAGGTCGTGGTAAGGAGACGAATATCACGATTCTGAAGTGAACAAAATCAGTCATAGTTTTCCAATACCGAATTAGGTATTTATTGCTGAAAAGAAACATGTCCCTAATTTATAATTTTTCATCGAAGTTCCCGATATGAAACTTCAAAATGATAATACTTTTTATATCCCTTTCCGGAGAACAAAGAGTGCACAGAATGCTTCTATTTATAGAATGATTAATACCTACAATAATCACTGCACTGATTTGGATCATTTCAATGTATCATAGGCCCAGTTAAAACGCTATCTTGGGATTAATTTCTCATTTGTGCCTGTATGTTGCTATTTTATATGTGTATATTTTGTTTTCAAATATTCATATCATTTGCATTGTGATTCTGTTGTAGACTAATGATATATTCGTTTTAGAATACTGCATTCTGAGCTTGTCCCGTTGTATTCCAAACCGAGTTTAAAAGTATAATAATTAGGTTTCCATTTGTCTTCGTCCGTTTTCGTTGACTACATCCGCTCCGAAACGGGTGATCAATTGATCTCTTGCTTTTTGGCTGTTTAAATCTTCGGCAATGATAAGTTCTTGTGAGCTCGGAATATTGTCTATGACTTCTTGTAAATCCTGTTCAAATTGTTGTTGCAACGAGACTGAAGCGTTCTCATTTGGGACATATGTATCAGGATAATAATAATATAATACGATGATTTGAAAATCAAAACAGATTTAATCTGTTGTCTTCTACAATTTTAATTTCAAAAAATTCTTTGAAGAAACTTTAAGAATTAAATTAATGTCTTTATAAGCACTGCTCATATTTAATAGACGTCAAAATTCATCATACAATATCAAACGGAATTAAGAAAAACCAACGAATATAAACTGTCAATTAAAATTAAAATATAAATAAGCAAACATTTTTTGTTTCGTTCCAGGCATGCGTAATGAACTCTTCAGACAAACTTACGAAGCCCTGTTTGTCACAAAATGCATTGTTTTCCGATCCCATATGAATGAAAAATAACCCTTTTTCAAAAATATAAAACATAATTTCAAGAACTTCTCAAAAACTAATTTATTTGAAATATTCAATATATTTAAATAAATTACTTCAAAAAATCTCAAAACATGTAGCACATTCTCAAGAAATCATTAAAGTTACGATAAGATCAGTTCAACATTACATATAAAAAATAATAAAATCAATTAAACAATGTATAGACTTACTCAGTGAATCTTAGGAATACACGGTCCTCAATAGAAATAAAAGTAAACACCTTTATAAATCCAAGGTACTTATGTTCCACGTTCACAGAAAATCATACAAAGCTTATAAGGCACTTGGCCTCAGTTAAAACCGTTCAACACTGTATAATGAATTTCTTTATTTGAAAAATCTAATATCTTTATATAAATAAAGAAATTCATTATACAGTGTTGAACGGTTTTAACTGAGGACAAGTGCCTTATAAGCTTTGTATGATTTTCTGTGAACGTGGAACATAAGTACCTTGGATTTATAAAGGTGTTTACTTTTATTTCTATTGAGGACCGTGTATTCCTAAGATTCACTGAGTAAGTCTATACATTCTTTAATTGATTTTATTATTTTTTATATGTAATGTTGAACTGATCTTATCGTAACTTTAATTATTTCTTGAGAATGTGCTACATGTTTTGAGATTTTTTGAAGTAATTTATTTAAATATATTGAATATTTCAAATAAATTAGTTTTTGAGAAGTTCTTGAAATTATGTTTTATATTTTTGAGAAGGGGTTATTTTTCATTCATATGGGATCGGAAAACAATGCATTTTGTAACAAACAGGGCTTCGTGAGTTTGTCTGAAGAGTTCATTACGCATGCCTGGAACGAAACAAAAAATGTTTGCTTATTTATATTTTAATTTTAATTGACAGTTTATATTCGTTGGTTTTTCTTAATTCCGTTTGATATTGTATGATGAATTTTGACGTCTATTAAATATGAGCAGTGCTTATAAAGACATTAATTTAATTCTTAAAGTTTCTTCAAAGAATTTTTTGAAATTAAAATTGTAGAAGACAACAGATTAAATCTGTTTTGATTTTCAAATTTTGTAATAATCCTTCTATCAAGTAAAAAACCGTTCCTTCTTATTTTATTTAATACGATGATATTTATTGTGTGGCTTATTTTAATGGTCACCTTATAATTCTTCCTGCCACTTGCTCCCAGGATTTTTTGTATTTTCGGAGCTTTCTCTTAATCCATATAGATATTCCAGCATTTGCTTTGTCTTTTTTTTGGTACCCCTGAAAAGAGGTTGATATATTCTTTTTGTGCAACGCTTGCTTTGCTCTTTTTCTTAGTTTCCGATATAATCAAAATGTCTATATTCTTTTCGAATATATGTGATTCAACTTCCTGGGCGATAAATTGTTAATAATGTTACCAAATTCTAAGACCAAAAGATCAAAAAAATCTTTTATAGTAACAGTATATTTGCATTTCCAGGCAATGTTGGAACAACATGAAGCATGGAAGTCTTCGGCGGTCGCGGAGGACTAAATCGGAGATCGGTAGCCAGGTCGAATATCGGCAGTTAAATATTTTCAGGCGTTTCTGGAGAGTCCATAATAGATAATGTTATTGTTTTTTCAATTATAGAGGGGGAAGTAGAGAAAGGTCAACCATATTGAATTATTGTTAA
This sequence comes from Megalocaria dilatata, assembly GCA_034642435.1. Lineage (NCBI taxonomy): Eukaryota > Metazoa > Arthropoda > Insecta > Coleoptera > Coccinellidae > Megalocaria > Megalocaria dilatata. The sequence goes on along the minus strand of CM067854.1, from coordinate 56,637,039 downwards.
TAATTCACCAGCTAATAAGTAAAAATTAACTCTTGTCGTTTGTCGTTATATCATAATAAAACCTGTTTTATGTGAGTTTTTCTCTAAAACGTAATCATTTTGTGTTTACCTGATATATCGGGTGTTTCAGGGCAGATGCAGGACATTTTGGTGAGACCGAATCAGTGCTCGAAATATGTCCTAACTATATTCGTTTAAGACATACAGGATGTTTTATGTATTTCATTAAAACCTTTCAATCGGCATACCAGTATAGGCCAATACCAAATATTTGCCCATAGTAACTTATCGGTAGCATAGGTCCGGACTGAGAAAATCACATTCTTCATCCCACATCTTGTAAAATACCCTGTAATCCAATTTTCAAAAAGCGAAATTCTCTTTAGAGTCTACAATGAATACTCTTTCAAACAAGCCTATGGCACACTCTGCACCATCATTTCATGAACCACTGAATATAAGGAATTTTCAATTTATAGTAAACACGGACCTGTGATTCTCCGAATAATCGTCTATTTATATTGAATCGATTGAAATTCTCAGTAACATGCTCAAGTATTGTGCTGCATCTTATTCCAAACAATACATGCAGGGGCAACATCAAATATATTTTGCGAAACTAAATTTATCCGAAAACTCGAATTAACATTGAACATTTGATTTGGACTATTATAAAATGAACTTAATAATGAAAATATAAAATGTATCTTATAAACATGTGTGAAACTGAAAGAAAATTGACAATAAATAAGAGAAAAAATTATAACTTGTTTTCGAAAATACCTCCTCTCTCTTCTAAACATTTTCTAGCTCTTGTGATCAAATGAGCTACAGCTTTCTTCAAAATTTCCGGTCGATCTCGTATTGCTTCACATGCAGCTTGAATACGATTAATGAGATGCTCCCTGTCTATGATTTCTTTAGAGTAATTTAAATTTTTTAAGTGCCCCCAGTGAAAATAATCCAAGCATGTAAGATCTGGGGATCTTTCATCATTCTCTACCAAATCAATGATCCGGATAAACTTCAATCAAATGCGCTACAATTTCACGGGTAAAATGTGCCGGAGCTCCATCCTGTTGGAAGTATATTCCTCTTGGAATATTGCTTCCATCATTCAAGAGCCCTGGAAAATGCTCGATTAAAAATTGTGTATATGTCACTCCATTCAGCCTGTGTAGAAGAATATATGGTCTAATTAGGCAATTATAGTAAATTCCACACCAAATATTGACTGAATTGTGAATGGCGTTTCCTAGTTACTTTCGAATTTACTCTGGACCAAATATGTGCATTGCGAACATTCAAAATGCGATCTTTTGTGAAGATCGCTTCATCAGTAAAAAGCGTTCTGAAGATAGCTCGCTGGTTCCGCAAAAGCCATCTGCAAAATCGCATCCTCGGTAGTTCACCGCCTGGCTCCAAGGTTTGGGCGGATTGTAAATGAAATGGATGCCACTGTTCACGGTGGAGAACTTGCCAGGCCTGACAATATGGCAAACCTAAAATTGAACCGAGACGCCGAGTGCTGGTCGAGGGATTTTTTTGGACAGCTTTTATTATCTTTTCATGGTTTATCATCGAGCTGTCTATTTCTAGTTTACTTTCTGACGGAAAGTGTCCAGTTTCACGAAGTAAAAGATTAAAATGTTCGAATGTTTGGTGGTTAGGAATTCGACGATCCTGATGTAGCCTTCGATATTCCCTAGCAGCTTCACGACCATTGTACTTACAAAATCCATAAACTCATAACATATCGTATACTCAGTATTCGTAAATGACGGCATTTCGAAAATTCTCTTAATGAAAATTTTATGAAAACACAACAATTTACCACTTGCGTGTTTTTCTATTTCAATAACCCGACAATGGTTTGAAATGTCAAAATTCTTAGCATGAGCCACTTGGATTTTGAAATGGGCTGAATTCAGAGTGAACGAGTTTCTTCTGTGATCTTTCACATAGCATTGAAAATAAATGATATCTTAAGCTTCAGATTGATTCAAGCAGCATGTGAGAAAATAAATACTGGACCAGAAAGAAAGGCTAACGAAAGCTGCAGAACATTCAATACAAGAGCTAGCATGTGTCAAAAAGAAATAGGGAAATTTTCGAGAACAAATCACATACGAAAATTGATAAGGGAGGCGGTATAAATGAATTTATATGCATAAATAAGATGTCGAAAAGTATTTCGTTTTGTATGCGTGTGTCTATGAATCGAAAATTCCAGATATTCTATAGCTCATAAAATGATGCGAGGTGTGCCATTATTTCAAATGAGCTTATTCGAAAGTAGTATTCATAGCAGATTCTGAGCAGAATTTTACTTTTCGAAAATTCGATGTACAGTTGTTTCACAAGATGTGGGATAAAGAATATAATTTTTCCAGTCCGGACCTGCACTATCGACAAGTGATTAGGTGCAAATATTAGGCATTGGCCTATACTCATTCTCTCAAATTTTCATGAAGATCCATGCAGGCATTCAAGAGTTATGCCGATTGAAAGCTTTTGATAAAATACATGAAACATCCTGTATCTCTTAAACTAATATAGTTAGGACATATTTCGAGCACTGATTCAGACTCACCAAAATGTCCTGCATCTGCCCTGAAAGCCTGTATAATCATTCGTGAAACACTGTAAATGTCAAATTTATTGACCAGTTTGATTTTAATTACTACTTGGAAGGTTTAATTGAAGTACCATTGAAGATGTTATCTGAATATATAGGAATTATGAGCTATGATAAAATAAATCAGGTCAGTGTATCTGAGTAATAGTTCACAATTCAAATGCAACAGAATAGATTACGTTGATACCCGGGAAAATAAATAGCACATATGATCATTTTGCGAAGCTATTTGGCTTCATCATCAGTGCCAGTATTTGGTGGGATATGCTATGTATGCATATTTGTGTGCTTTAGGTGGTGCTAGTGATGAAACTTCAACATTCTTATGCGGAACTAAGATGGGTTATTAACTGCGTCGTATTCATTGGGCATTAGAGTTGGTGTTGAAGATAAAGCCAAAAAACCTCGAAACATGATTATGTCTGTTGCTTATGTCCATGCGATCAAGAAAACCTATTTGGATGTATTTGAGTAATGAATTGATACAAAAATGCAAGTTGCATTGCCGCTTGTCAAAGAACTTTCTATAACCAAAGCTCATAATTCCTATTTATCTGGATTATTGCAATACAGAAAAAGTCAATTATCATAAGAAAGTCGTTGATCATGTCATTTTTGTGTTCCTGCCTGAATCCCAAATTGTCAAACTGGTAGCGAAAATCTTGATCATATTTCATACTATGAATTCTTACTTTGCAATACAATTAATCACAATATAATATATCCATTATATATCTATTCAGTTTTGCACAAAATCTAGATCGTTCTTTTGTATCGATTGTTCTCCTGGAATCTTCTTCGCCAGGGTGATATGGTATTTGTCCTTTCCGATATGTTGCCCACTCTGTCAATAATTCGGCTATCTTGATGAATTAATGACAGGAAAAAAGTCTAAGGAAAAATTGTTCGGCAAAAAAGAAAGGATCAAATAAAAATATGTCCGGTGAAAGTATGTCAGGTAGGTGAAACTAAAAAAAATTAATATAATCAGATGATGCATTAATTCATTTCACTCCTGATGTTTCCAAATATACTACTCTGTCAAGAAAGTACCGGTAATTTTCAATTAAAACAACATTTTTACATTTAATCGTCAAAATTTATTGGGTCGCCTTCAAAATAGGCTCCATTTGCTCCAATACATCTATGCCAACGGCACTTCCAATTATCGAAACATTTTTTATAGGCGCTTTCCGGGATGGACTTTAGCTCTCGCGCCGAATTTTATTTTATGGCTTCAATCGACTCAAAACGGGTGCCACGAAGGGGCAATTTTAGTTTTGGGAAGAGGAAAAAGTCGTAGGGAGCCAAATCCAGCGAATACGGTGGTTGCTGAAGCACGTTTGTTGAGTTTTTGGCGAGACAGTCAGTCACAATCGTAGCTCGGTGAGAAGGCGCGTTATCGTCATGCAAAATCCATGAGTTGTTCGCCCACAAATTTGGCCGCTTCTTACGGATACGCTCACGCAAACGTTTCATAACGCCTAGGTAATACTCCTTGTTTACCGTCTGACCCTCTGGAACGAATTCGTAGTGCACCACGCCACGGATATCGAAGAAAACAATGAGCATCACCTTCATTTTCGAGCGGCTTTGGCGTGGTTTTTTTGGTTTCGGCTCATTTTTTGCCACCCATTCCGATGATTGCTGGCTTGTTTGCATATCGTACTCGTAGACCCAGGTCTCATCACCAGTTATAATGCGTTCCATGAATGTAGAATCGGAATTACAGCGATCCAGCATGTCTGAAGCAACCTGTTCGCGATGAAGTTTTTGAAGAAAATTCAGGTCTTTCGGTACGAGTCGTGCGGCCACCTTTCTCATGCCCAAAATATCAATCAAAATCGTACGTGCGGACTGGTGGGATATCTTAAGATCATGTGCTATCTCTCTCAAGCTGGTACGACGGTTTTCCAGCACCCTTTTCCTAATTTTATCGACGTTATCTTCGATCGAAGCCGTCGATGGGCGACCACTTCACGACCGTCCTTGAAGACTCTGTACCACTGATATGCACGAGTTTTCGATAGAGCATTATCATCAAAGGCCTTTTGCAACATTTTCAATGCATCGGCACACGAAAATTCATTTGCAACACAAAACTTTAAACAAATTCTTTGCTCAACGTAATCACCCATAGTAAAAATCGGCACGCACTCTGACATCGACCGACTTAATCAGCTGTTGCAAACACACTAGTTGACAGCTCCCGCTCAAGCTTGGCATAGTAATTAAGGACAGTGATACCAACCTAGGAAAAAAAAATTTTACTTGCCTCATTGCCCCGCCAGATTTAAATCGATAATTCCCGGTACTTTCCTGACAGAATGTATATTAATATGTACATTAAATAATAAAATGACAGAAAAATATCTATGAAATAAGAACACTTAATTCAATAATATGTATCAAGACAGAAAACAACAAATTCAACTTAATGTCACGAAGCTGAAAATGACAAATGCTCAAATCATTATAATGTGTTCGAAAAATAATAGTATTCAATATTGTAGCTGTTAAAGTGAATAGTATCTATTAGCTGAAATATATATAAAATTTACCGCTTAATTATTGAACGTTTTTGCAGAAACTACACGTACATAACTTGAATATTTCATAATGGTCATAAATTAACACTTCAATCAATCAAAATTATACTAGTGATATTCATCGTTCAAATAATCACAAGAAAAAATGGTGAAAAGCACTGACGTGAAGTCAAGTTATAAGGTTATATGGTAGATATATTTGAAGGTTTCAAACGTATAATTTTGAAGATTCAAAAACTGAAGAAATTCTCAAGATTTATCTTCATGAAATCCATGAGCTTTTCATGTCGTTATTTCATATCCAAATAATCGATTTGAAATTGATTGGATCTCTACTCTCAAAAATATTTAAAAAATAAAATTTCGAATAAGAATTATTCCGGAAATATTGGACCGATTTGGTCATTAATGAACGTAACCGAAATATGTCGGTCTAGGACCACCCTGTAATTTCAAGTATCGAAATTATTGCATTATAATGTTAGAGTGTTTACGGAGAATATAACCAGGAAGACATGCTTGGGATTTTGGATTCTTCATTCGAGAGTGCTGTGAAAAGATTCTATATTGAAGAGTCGATTACGCAAATTAATGGAACATTAATATTTCCGTTCACAGAGTTATCTTCGAAAAGTCTTAATTTATAGAATTCAATTAAATGAAAAGCATCAAACTTTAAAATTCGGATAAAGGAGAATTGCCACAAATCCATCACCTTTATTCCCACTAATTCTTTCCTGAAATAATCAGTAGTTATTTTAATTTCAACCATAAAATTTATCAACAATTAGATGGCCTCTCTAGGGGCTCTCCCTTAGCACCACTTTTGAAAGAAATTTTCATGACCTTTCTTGAAAATGAAAATCTTGTGAGCATCATATGATTATAAGGTTGAAAGTTAAAAAATTGTTTTGTAAGCAGAGCAGCGTCAAGTGCTACCGAAATATTGGCAACAGTCCTACGATTGAGTTTAAATTTAGCATTTTCATATTTAATAATGTTTTATTAACCACAAAAAGGCTAATGCAAAATTTCGTGAGAATGGTGGGTGATATAAACAAGCACGCAAAAGATCCTAACTTGACATCAATGCTTCTCAATTTTTTTGCCTGTTAAATAAAACTATGAAGAAGACTGCCACAATTCATTTATTAACATTAAAATAAATTAGTCCGGCTGATCTGTACCAAAAATAATTAATAAGAAGTATGAGCTATCGTGATAGAAAGTTCTAGAAATCGAGACAGTGTAACATACATCTGTATAACAATTCTATACTCAAATAAACTCAACAAGGTTTTGTAGATCACAGAGGCAAATTGCAGACATGCGCACATTTCAAACTGATTGGGTTTCGTCAGTACAATGTATGCTAGTGACTCCAAATCTGTCAAGTATCTATATTCGCTATACACAGAGACTCCAAAATATTAATAATACACTAGCGCCATCTAGAGTATGTAAAATACATACAAGACATATCTTTGCGAGTTAATTCGAGTAAAGAAATATATTCTCGATATTTTCACGTTACAAACGCAGAATAAACTTTCCTCATGTTCAAATCTTCTATGAGCTTCTGTGAAGCATTTGCGGATCTACTTTCAACTTGGTAGAAATATCATACTAGTGGGTGTTATTTACAGATCTCCCTCATCCTTTCCGTCCCTTTTTAGCGAATGTTATGACACTATTATGCCTCTTTACCTCAGTACAATATCCAAATATGTCCATACAGGTCATTCAGAACGTTGACCAGCTGGCTGATGTAGAGTTGAGCCTAGTTGCAGTACCTTGGGTCTAGTAATGATTGCCAACCTTTATTGCGGAGACGGCACCTAAAGAAGATGGTTTGAGTCAATTAATTAGCGAACCAACGCATGTCAACGCAGCTAGTGAGTCTTTCATTAATTCAATTTTCACTAATAATTTTAATCTTTATTGAGTTGTCGATTTCTGGAAAATGGTTTAGAATTAAAGTGACTCTTCCATCCTCGGGTATATGGTCACTGTCTCCTTGGACGCAGAATTTGGATACACCAAACGAAGTTGCCTTTTTTGCTTCCAGTAAAGACTGGTAGCTCCGAAGTACTAGTCTACCTCTACTAGCTCTGCAGTGTCAGTGACTGAGTTGGGTGGGACGCAACTAACACGCCGAGGCTCTTATCAAGTAGCAAGTGGCGGCTCGAAGCTCTGAAACCGCCGTAGTCACTCCTAGTCGATCCAGTTCCAGGCCTAACGTCTAACGTATGGTCAAGACCCTCAAACCTCCAAGAGATGTTTCAGACCATCCAGGTCCAAAATTCACGAACCCCGATGAATGGAATACACTTTTAGCCTAGCATGCATGCTTTCACCACTGTCGCCACGAGTCCAACCTCAATTGGGTGGCCAAGAATCCAAGTACCGCTGTGGGCTTCCACCTTCCATTGTAGCCTTATATACAAAAGGAGCCTTTAAAGAATTTTACTCGGTGCCAAAAACCATGCATTCGAGGAATATGACACGTCAGTGTATCCTCTTGAAGCTAGAACAGATCTAATACTGACGTATTGGCTCTTATGAAGAAAACACCTGCAATCGAATGGAACTACGCCAGTTTTATGGATGAGTTGCCCACCGCATCAGTTAGCACAATGTACGGCAACCTTTGCAGTACCTTCTCTTTCTTCACGTACAATTCAATATACGGATTTCAAGAATCTAAATCCCAAGGACTTTGCTATTAACCTTCGTGAAGCGTCCTGGGATGAGATCCTTTATATGGGTCACATTAACGGTCAGTCTAACTTGTTCAAAGACCTTATTTTAGCCCTGTTGGACAAACCTGCTCGACTGAAAACATCAAAAATAAGTAAGAAGTATATCCCTTGATTAACCATTAATGTTGGTCATATGATGAAAATGAGAAACGTTGCTCTGAGTAAATGTAAGAGTACAAAAGACCCAGTGGACATAGTGCCCTACAAACGATTGAGAAACATAGTTACCAGTGCGATGCGAACAGAGAAGTCTGCGTGCTCAAGTCGTGTGTTGAGAGATTGTAATTGCGACTCTCTGTGGAAGGCAATTGAGAGCGCACTGTCACGTTTAATAACCACTGAACCTGATACTAAGACCGGACATTTTGAGAGTTTTATCCCATAAATGATCTACCTTCCATGTATAAGCCTTTGGAGAAGGTCATAGTTACCTTAATAAATGATTTTATCTTGAAAAATAACATTATATCGTTCAAGCAGTCTGGGTTCCGTAGGGGCCTTAGTACAGCGACTCTACTACTGGGTGTATTCCATGAGATTTTTCGATTTGTCGATTGTAATATAATTACTGCGCTTGTTCTCTTGGATTTTAGAAAAGCATTGGACACTGGATCACCACTTATTGTGCACAAAACTGAAAAATTTTATTTCGCTAGGACAGAGGTGGAGTTTTTCAGGTTGTATTTTGATCAGCATTCTCGACACTCAGCTCATGATCTCGAATAATTTGACTCCGTTTTTGTAACTTCAGAGGAGCTGCAGGGATCTGTGGTTGAACTGCTTCTCTATAGTGCGAATATGTTCTGTATTTTATATAATAATCAAATTTTATGATCTCTGATGTATTGTTCTTTGACAATTTTGTTATTTGGGATTTTGAATGATGACTCAATTTCATGCATACACCGTATGTTCAATTTGTTGACACAATTAGCCTCAACATTTAATTCTGGGCGAGTCTCTAGTATGTTGAATATTCCGTAATATTTTGTCATATATTTTTAGCTATGAAGAAGTCTAAATATATAGACGAAACGTAGCATTATTAAAGTGTTGTGATTCTGAAAAGGCTGCCCTAACTTCATTATCATTTATTTGAATATCAATAACTTCACATTTATGCAAGTTATGAAGATTCATTGTACTATTTTGAAATCTGCATCAAAAGTGCATATTTTATTTAAGTTGGCCACTCAGGCTTTCTCATCTTTTTTCCACCCTGAACGATTGAATTTTCACATAATGAAACATTTATCACATTTTATGATGAAATTCAAAGTTGGATATTTTTTCCAAAAAAAAGATAACAGTTATTCATACAGTTTTCTACATACACACATCGTCAATATTCTTGGCCCCCCTTGGTTTCTCAAGAAATAAACAGTCTTTGTTCTCGAAATGAGATGAATATTTTCCTCTATTTCAACTGCAATATATTTGATAGAAAATGATGAGACAACATAGGAAAAATGAGAAAATATCTAAATTTATCGATTATTTATTTTTGATTAATTATAGTTATTCCACAACTAAATCCAAATTCAATAGTCCGTATTACCACATCTTCTTTCAATCAACTGTCCAATACGCCTAGTCATCCCACGAATCACGTCATTGATTAAATTTTCAGGTATATCATTCCATTCTTCCTGAAGGGCTAAACACAATTCCTGAAAAGTGGAGACGATGTGTGTATCTATTGGTATTTCAATGAAAAATATTTTATCGTGAAGAAACTGATGAATTTCATTCATTTGAATAAAATAGGCTTTTTACTTGATAGAAGAAATATAACAAAATTTGAATATCAAAACAGATTAAATCTGTTCTACAATTTTAATTTCAAAAAAATTTTATTCAAAAAACATTTAGAATTAAATTAATGCCTAAAATAAGCACCGCTTACGTTTAATAGACGTGTATAATCAAAACTCAATATATAGTGTCAAATGGAATAAATAAACCAACAGATATAAGAAAGTCATTGAAATTGATAAATAAATATTTAAAGGAGACAAAATTTTGTTTCTGATCTTACCTTTAAGAACACCAATTGCCTTTTGAAAACATGAACACAACTTAAGGACTTCTCAAAAAATATAATTTATTCGAAATATTCATTCCATTTGACATTATATATTGAGTTTTGATTATATACGTCCATTAAACGTGAGCGGTGCTTATTTTGGACATTAATTTAATTCTAAAAGTTTTTTGAATAAAATTTTTCTGAAATTAAAATTGTAGAAGACTAACAGATTCAATCTGTTTTGATATTCATATTTTGTTATATTTCTTCTATCAAGTAGAAAGCCTTTTTCTATTTTATTTTATATATAATATATGATTATATTTTGGCTTCAATAAATCTCATTATGAAATGTCAATGAATTTAAATATAACCTTAAAAATAACTTACACTGTTCTGTGATTTTGTTAGAACATAGACCAATCTTGAATTTTAAAGTTAGTCTGTTTGAAGCATCCATTCTTAACACGTGTAAGTTGTGATATAGTTGTAGTTATTTGATTTTGATATTCGGAATATTATCTAGGACCAAAGAAGAGATTACCTAGAATTATACTTGTTTTTTGAAGACATAGTGCATGTTTTAAGAGATTTCTGAATTAACTTTTCGAATATTTAAATATATTGAATATTTCAAATAAATTATACTCTTTGAGAAGTCCTTAAGTTGTGTTCATGTTTTTAAAAGGCAATTGGTGTTCTTAAAGGTAAGATCAGAAACAAAATTTTGTCACCTTTAAATATTTATTTATTAATTTTAATGACTTTCTTATATCTGTTTGTTTATTTATTCCATTTGACATTATATATTGAGTTTTAATTATATACGTCTATTAGACGTAAGCGGTGCTTATTTTAGACATTAATTTCATTCTAAAAGCTTTTTGAATAAAATTTTTTTGAAATTAAAATTGTAGAAGACTAACAGATTTAATCTGTTTTGATATTCAAATTTTGATTTATTTGTTAACGTGTTACACACAAAAAGCAACGTGCTGTAGCACAAATCATCAATTTGAAAAAAAGGTATTTCTACCGGTGATAGATTTTCTTGTATTTTGTCAGCTCTATAGCTCTTCGATACAGTATTTTAGGATGATTCATTCATTCTGGGACACCTGTATTCCGCTTCAAACCTTAAAAGCTTGTTATCGATTGGTTAATATTTTCATTTTGTGTTTTATTCACACTAGTATAATATAATTATGTTAAATATAAGTTTAAGTAGGGAAAGAACAGCTAAACTTCGCATTATGCGATATCTGCCAGCAAAATATTGCTTTCAATAAAGTTCTCATTGATAATAATAATAATTTATAGCCATCAATATTTACATGGTTCGTTAGATTAACAATTTCAAGCAATATTAAAACTCAAAAATTCTTGTATAGAATGAAAGGCATTTGAAATCAGTGAATTATTTATTCTCTTAATGAAAAATCGTTCGGGTAAACCTGTTATTTTTAGTGGTAACTTGTTGTACATTTTAATTTCCCAATAGGGGGAAAAGTTCTGGGTATTCTTCTTTCAACGGTGTAATAAGATCGTTTTTGTGCCTTGTATTGAACGTGTGATATGTTCCATTCCGCATAATGCTGGATCTTTTCAGATGCGTATATCTCAAGCATTCCTTGATATAATGTAATGGAACCATAATTTTCAAATACTCGCCTAAAGGAGTCTGCATTCTTCATTCCATATATGATACAAATAGCTCTCTTCTGCAGAATGAAGACCGTAAGCATCAGATGCATTACCCCATTGAAGTAAGTACCACTTTTCTTTAGTTTTCTCAGCAAATATAGATTCTGATACTTTCTCACAGATGTAATCAATATGCTAGGCTCAATTCAGGCTATTGTCTATGATGATTCCTAAAAATTTGACACTCTTCTTACTTTGTCTACTTCCAAATCTCAGTTTTATTGCTTTATCCGAATTCAGCTTAGGCGAGTTCATCATCTCTCAGCTTCCCTCGTAGCACGTTCGATTTTATTTAAAGAGTCACATGATTACTTTGAACTTACTATTATAGAAGTATCATCACAATAGATGTAACACTGCTGCTGCAACTCTGAAAGCTTGTATCATTAACGTATATTAGAAGAGAATAGGTCCCTGTACCGGCTCCTGAGTACACCACAATCAATTTTTTCCATTAGACATTAAACTAGCCCAATGAACACTTTGATATCTGCTATCCAAATAAGACTGTAACATTTTGAGTACAGTCCCTCTGAAACCACACAATTTCAGTTTCTCAGCCAATATTTTATGTGATACCACATCAAAAGCTTTGCTCAAGTCTAAATTCAGCATCTCAAGAAACTCATCATTATCAGTGGCTTCCATAATTTTGTTAATTGCTCCAATCAGTTGTACTTCGACCTTTTCTATATCCGTGCTGACATTTATCCAATGAATTCTTTTCCTCCATTCATTTCAGCATTCTGTCTTTTATGGCTTTCTCAAAAATTTTTGATATGTAAGGTAGAATTTCAATTGGTCTGTAGTTGGTAAATTCATTTTCATCTCCATTTGCTTTCTAGATGGTAATAACTTTCGCGGTTTTCAACTCATTCGGAAAAAAGCCTTCCTGGAAGCATTTATTAATTAGCGTTGAAATTGGATAACTCAAAATTTTCAAAATTTTGGGTTTAATATTAAAAACAACTGACGAGTCTTTTGATTTCGAAGATAATATTATCCTTTTGGCTATATTTACATACACTCGAAAAGAAAACAAGAATTTTCACAATTTGAACACAAGTTTTCCTGTGATTTGTGGCTTTGAGATTTTGTTACTAATTCTTCTCCAGTATTTTCGCCAATACTTGCAGAATAGTTATTTAGTATATTTGGGGTTGGATTCCGTAGTCATATTGTCCTTTGTTCTTCTGGAATTTTGATTTCTTATCACCTTCCATAACGCTTTCTGCTTATTTTCGCTATTCGCAGGTATTCTTCATTCTTCTCTTTTATAGTTTTATTTATTCGTTTGGTATATTCTTTCTTATAAGACTTGTAAGCTGATTAGGATATTATTAAATATTAGTATTAAATACCCAAACTCATTCAACAGTTTCTCAGTATCCCAAAATGCTTCATACAGCACCCATTAATTAATTCCAGAAATAAGTAACGCATGCAATCTGTTAAAACGGGGGTTAGTCTCTCCTTCTCCCAACCCTAGTGCACGCTTGCCCCATCACGCCGGCATTCATAACCCTTTTCATAACAATTCGGGAAAAATCTATACCCCATCAAAATGTCACTAATTCGAACGAGGCGAATGCGGCTCGAATATGACGGTTAGGGGCGGAGACGGCCGTCGTCCCGACGCCGGCGTCGGCGCACACCCTCCAACCCCCACAGAGTGGCGCTCCGGCTTCAATGGCATCCGCCAGTCCGTAACATAATACTCGAATCCGCACACCCCGAGCGAACGCATGACCTGCCAAAATTCATAATTTCGTCCCCTGTAATTCTAAGGCGAGAAGAACGTTTCGACCACCAATAGGTCATCTTCAGGTGCGCGAACGGTTCAGCAGTGATTATGTGATTTGTCGATGGTTTTTAGGATGAGGAATTATTTTTAGTGATCCGAACTGTTTTGTGATGTATTCTCCGGATAAAATGATGGGTCCTAAGGGGCCTACTGGACTTCACGGGCCGATAACGTCGTCCGGTACTTGTTTCGCTGGTAGATATTCACCGACGTACAGGAGTCCTGATATGACTAGGCGGTGTATGCCAAATCCGACGGTAAGCTGGAGATGATTTAATATTTATGATGTTTACACGGTGCTTTAGAGGGGTTTAGGTTGTAAATCCTGAGCGGGGGACTCATTTAAGCGATCGTGGTGCCAACAGCTAAAGCAATGGCAAATGAAAAAGTAGAATATTCTGTAACCTTCACTTGTGTTGATATTTAACATGAATGCAATGTCTTAGAAAATTTATTTCTCCTCATGACAAACTGGGATGCAATCTTTATATAAGAAACTGAAACTGAAAACATCAGAGAAACATGCAAATGCTATAAATATAATCTAAATATGAAAATAAGTGTGTTTCATTTTTCTTGAAACTCAACTAATCAACATTATTGAACAAACTCCTGGATTCACCAAGCATAATACTGGAATACTGCGAACACGTGAATTTAGAATAAATTTGGTCACAAATATAATATATCTCCTTTATTTCATAAACACCATGGCTGATAAATACAGTGCTAACTGAAGTATCTATAGTAAAGAAGAGGAAATTCTTTCCATATATCTTGAGGATGCAAGAAAAATATTTAACAATTCAATCTCCATGTGAAAATGTATGGACAAAATATTTTAAATCACGAAATATTCATGTTATAGAGGCGACTTTCAAAAGGAACTCTTTGAGTTGGTTCCCAGAAAGGAAAATTAAGAGAAATATAGATATCTGAAGAGCTAGAAAACTGAAATAACGATATTTTTATTATTTTTTCCAACAAAAAACGATGAAATATGTGAACTTCTTTACTTGAAATAATTTTACTCCTTTAGAAGAAATAAACTTTCAGTTTCATACAGTGACAATCCTTTCAAACACTTATGCAAAATTCGGTGTCTATATTTTCAACAAAATAAAATTTAAATATTGAAGGAAATTATCTTCATCTACTTTACCGAGGTGTTCCTAAAACTACTTTTAATTGTGTAATTTATCTATCTACTCAGTAACGGATTTGCATAACAACTGGAAGATAAACTTTTCTTCAAGTTATGATTTTTACACAGTATTTTATGATTATTAATTTGGTTGTATTAATGCAGGGAGCTAACATAGAACACTAAATAATATCTACTTTTGTATAATTAGTAGCATTATTTAAATACTATGGCAATTACAAGATGAAATAGCAGGATCGATGGCAACAATGATACTTGAAAATGCATATAACTTATGTCAAATCGAAGAAATGGGTTTCAGATGTTTTTACATCTATATGGTGAAATATATTGTTTCATTGACTGAAGAAGAGTGTTGTTAATAACTTGACATTTTCGATTGATTAAACTTCGCTATGCTTCCATGAAATGCCGACGGAAAACGAAGGAAATTGGAAAATAACATTTTCCATTTTCATCCTCATTGTGTGAGAGCAGGTAGTAACATCCGAACGAAATCTTTTTGTTAGTTTGAGAAATTCTGTTTATCGTTTATACTTTTCTATTAATTTAAAATCAAGGATGAAAATTCTATATATTTCTTTAATTTTGCGTTTTGAATTCCTTGAAATTAAGTTACATTTTGAACTATAATATTTATTTTTCTGGATTATGTTGTCGGGAAACATTTGCTTGATTTTTAAGAGCGATATAGTTAGCCGACCAAAACTTTCATGTAATTTGAAAAAATTGATCGATAACGTGAATATATTTATTTTATCCCCGCCGTAAGACTTTGTTTCATTAAACTGTTTTGGTAGTTGATTATAATTGAAACAAATTACTAGAAAATTCGAAATTTTTCACATAGTTTTCGTGATTATAGTTTTAAGATATTTATTTATCCCATCTTCAGATGAACTTCATCTGAAGGTGGGGGATGAATAAAACGTTTAAATTGCAGTCACCAAAAATGTGTAACAAACATTTTTTTGGTAAAACATTGTTATTTTAAGAACTTGTTTGAATTATATTTCGGTGGGCTACCAATCACGTTAATATCTTGATGAGATTTCAGTTTCAAATAAAGCTATATTAAAAAGCTATAGGATATATACAAACACATTTTAATTCATCAACATTACAGTTTCTATATTATACGGTTTGTATTTTATCTGTACATTTGCCATTAAGCTAAAACTAATCGTGGTAATATTACACAAAACATTCAGAGTGGTTGCAAAGTACAGATTATTATTATTCGAGTATTAACTCGGCTTTTTTATATTTGTCCAGAAAAAATATTTCACTATGTTCTAACACATAAAGATAAATACTCTAGGAACGTCTACAAGTTGTGAAGAAATATATTATAAGTTTTTCAGGGAAGCTCATTCTTAGATTGAGTATAACGAATTTATGCCACCGTTAATTATCGAAATATTTTAAATCGGTTTGTTGTCACATTTGGATCTGTATATCTGAAAAACTTGATTACAAAAAGTGCATTTATTTTTCAACTGAAAATATTGTTGGAATTAATATAAATCATTCTGGAATTTCCATATGGGACTATTATTATGAATATTGTTCTATGTAACAAATTGGCGAAGGAGCGGGTTTTTTACATTTCCGGGTGAGTTAATGATTGGAGTTTTGGAATATTCCATTCGATTATCTCAATAATAAATTGGAATTAATAATTTTGTGTACACATATATAAGCAT
The DNA here is from genome assembly GCA_034642435.1 of Megalocaria dilatata. NCBI lineage: Eukaryota > Metazoa > Arthropoda > Insecta > Coleoptera > Coccinellidae > Megalocaria > Megalocaria dilatata. The sequence goes on along the minus strand of CM067854.1, from coordinate 56,620,682 downwards.
TTCAATGCATGAATAAAAAACAATAGCATAGTCGATTTACTTCAAGAAAAATGTGGTTCCTATGGAGATTTAAATATTTTTTAGTTTTCAGTTTATATCTTATGAAATGAATTATTTTATATTATAAGATCATTAATCAATGAAATCATTTATTAATAAAATGGTAGGTTGCTCTAAAATAACAAAAGATAGAAATACTGGAAATTTACTGCAGTCGTCGAATAGAATTCATAATTAACAAATCTGTTGAAAAAGAAGTTGATGTAAGGAAATTTCGGAATATTTTTGTTATCTTCAGGAAGTGCTTAATTGAAAATAACATAACAGTATATATGCTTTATAAATTATAATATGTCCTTGACTTATTTGAAGTTTAACCAAATTTATTGAACAATGTACAATTAATTCACTTCTGTGTTTTTTATATAATCGAAGCTTTATTGTGAAAAAGTTTAATTCAAAACATTATTTCTAGATAGTTACTTTCTCTCAACTTTTGACACTCTACAGATCGCGCGGTAAATTAACTGGCTCTGCTTTGAAACAATCTACGAATATTTCCAATTTTTTTACTCAAAATGGCGAAGGAGCGGGTCCTCATATTTCGGTAGGAGTTCAGTATTGAAGTTTTGGAATATTCCATTCGATTATCTCAATAATAAGTTGGAATTAATAATAAATTTGTGTACACATATATAAGCATTTTAATGCATAAAGAAAAAACAATAGCATAGTCGATTTACTTCAAGAAAAATATGGTTCCTATAGAGATTTAAATATTTTTTAGTTTTCAGTTTGTATCTTATGAAATGAATTATTTTATATTATAAGATCATTCATCAATAAAATCATTTATTAATAAAATGGTAGGTTGCTCTGAAATAAAAAAAGATAGAAATACTGGAAATTCACTGCAGTTGTCGAATAGAATTCATAATTAATAAATCTGTTGAAAAAGAAGTTGATGTGAAGAAATTTCCGAATATTTTTGTTATCTTCAGAAAGTCCTTAATTGAAAATAACATAACAGTATAAATGATTTATAAATTATAATATGCCCTTGACTTATTTGAAGTTTAACCAAATTTATTGAACAATGTACAATTAATTCACTTCTGTGTTTTTCATATAATCAAAGCTTCATGTGAAAAAGTGTCATTCAAAACATTGTTTGTAGATAGGCACTTTCTTTCAATTTTCGACACTTTACAGATCGCGCGGTAAATGAACTGGCCATGCTTTGAAACAATCTACGAATATTTCCAATTTTTTTACTCAAATTGGCGAAGGAGCGGGTCCTTATATTTCGGTAGGATTTCAGCATTGAAGTCTCAGAATATTCCATTTGATATTTTTATTATCTTCAGAAAGTGCTTAATTGAAAATAACATAACAGTATATATGCCTTATAAATTATAATACTCCCTTGACTTATTTGAAGTTCAACCAAATTTATTGAATAAGGTACAATTAGTCCACTTCTGTGTTTTTCATATATTCGAAGCTTTATTGTGAAAAAGTTTCATTCAAAACATTGTTTGTAGATAGGTACTTTCTTTCAACTTTCGACACTTTATAGATCGCCCGGTAAATTAACTGGCCATGCTTTGAAACAATCTACGAATATTTCCAATTTTTTTACTCAAAATACCAAAAGTGCTGGTCAATAATAATTTGATTGAAACAAGTGGAGATTAGATACAACATCACATTCAAGTGTTTCTGTCCTGACCGTTTCTACAAAAGGAACGTGCGTAAAATGTTTTTAACATGTCTCTCTATGTACAAATACTTTTAATTTTCAGATCAAATGTATAACTTGTCTAGAGAACATTCAGTGATTGCTTCTAATATCTCATTGTACAATATGTTGAGCTGGTTTCATCAAATATATATGATTACAGAGAATTCTTGAATATTCAGCTTGGCGTCAAGGTAGCATAGCTTGAAGCTTTCCATGATATTCATAAATTGTATACAATTTGAAATTCGAAAGTTCTGAAAAACATTTGAAATGATTAATTATAATCTTTTTTCCAAGCAAAAATGTTTACATTCAAATAAAATGATTGTGTTGAGAATATTTCAATATTTAATATAGATTCATGCATTAACGCAAAAAATATATATATTCATTCTCACTACAAAAATTTCGTATAGTTTTGTTTATTTAGATAATATTTATAAGCAAATAAATACTGGCAATGTCACTCGGTTCCAATTTGTACTACATCCAATTTCCTTCGCTTGTGAATCATTTTTATGTCTTTGAGGCAATAAGTTTAAAAAACATTGAAATGAAACCTTTTTTAAAGAATGAGAATAAGGCTCATGAATTGATATTTTCTATAGAGAAAAACTATACGATACAGAAACAAGTCGACTTATGTTTCTATAGGTCTATGTTGAGAAATGCTTAAGCTTAGCCATCTACAGAGAAATGACAGAAACGAAGCGGTACACCTAATATCAATTTAAGAGTACACCTTGGTTCTTAAAGTCAGTGATTTATAGTTTTTTGCCGTGTTAGTCCATTATTTCAGATTGTAATGATATTCGGTAGTGGAAATTACTGGAACATGAAGTTTATTGTTAGGTATGTACATAAAAAACAACAGTACTTTAAGGGGATGGAAATTTTTTTTTCTGATTTCGTGTGTTTATTCAAGGATGATTTGTAGAACTCTTCAGTTAAAATGCGGAAAATTAAATAAGATGTTATCCCCCACTTATCGGTAACAGATATAAATTCCCCATTACTCCACAAGTTACTGCTTAGCATCTGTACCCAATGAATTGGGGCTGGGAAATTAAGGGATCGTCTAGATAATTTTCAATGTTTACGACGAGCGGAATCCAGCTACTCCAACTTATTACGCCCCCAACTAAGTGCGTGTTCCCTCCACCGCCTCATCTCTGAGCCCCTGAAATTCTCACCGCCTTCCCAGTTCTCTTTTACAATGGGGTACATTATTGCGAATGGAATTAAATTGTAAATTTAAACTTTTTAAGTGCATCTCCTTTCCGAGGAATTTTATTGTCGGCGTCAGGGCTTGCAGTAAATTTCACTCATAGCGCTTACCTTTTAAGCAGCAATTTAAATTTCAGAGGGAGTTTTGATGCGTTTCGAAGTGGTATTCGAAGGCGAATCTTCGTTGAAGGCTCGACGACTTTCTCTTCGATTTGTACTATGGGAAATTCTCAAATGGTCAGTAAAGGGTCGGCACATTCAATTCTACTAAGTGATAAATTCTACTTGAGAAGCAATCAGCTTATGTGACGAGACGTTATGTCTGAGCCTCTTCATGAAATTCAAAGAATATCAGAATATTGTATTCCTTGTTGAATAATCACCGAATATGTCGAACTATTTTAATCTCATCGACCAGTCAAATATTGTTAACTATCAAAATTTGTTGTAGAAAAGCGATCTTTCGAATTAAGTATATTTTAATTCGGAAATAGATATTTCAAGTATATTTATGTGGAAATCGGTTAATTTGGTTAAGTTAAAAATTTTTTATCGACATAGTTGGATTTTAAATCTATCTAACGAGATTCCGAATGAAATGGAATTATTATAATTTCGTGTGTTGAATTTAAAAGAAAAATTTGGCTGAAAGTAGAAATGACACAACAATCGTAGATGAGAGACATAACCAATGTATATCTTAATATAGTAGTACATGCAGAGTTGACCCGTAGACTCCACAATCTTGTTCGACGATTTAGATAGAATTCAAATTTGGCTATGTAAAATAATTCTTTCATTTGAGGAATAATATAATTATATATTACATTATTGTAAAATATAATATAATTATTATTTTTATGTATAATATATGTTTGCCTTGTTACTGAATTCATAGTCAAAGTATTTATTGAAATAAAAATCAGATAAATAAAAAATAATATTTTAATAGGAATATATTGTAAGTGTCTTCAGTCTTGATTGTCTTTGAGAAACTGTATAAAGTTTGGCTCAACATTAATAATTTTTAGATTTATTTCTACAAAACATCACCATTACATGCAATTATTTAAGGAATATGATTTTGAAATATAATGATTTTTCACCAACCAAATTTTGGTTGAAGTTTTTCTCTATATTTCATATTGAAAATTAATTCAGTCATAGGAGAAGCAATAACCTTGCACATTTTATTATTGCGCACTTGTTCCAGACAACAGCGTACTAGATTAGAATAGACTCACTGATGAAAAATCCGAGGCCGATAGCGATTATGTCCGTAAAAGTCTCGAAAAACTACAGAGTTGAAGCTTTCAGGGTGGGTTTGTGGCTTAAATATTTCTATTAAGCTTGTTAATGGGTAAAATCGGTTCAATGGTACCGCAGTGGTATCCTTGGAAGTATCTCTGATTTTCTCAATAGTTTCAAAACTACTTATCCGATCAGAAAAAAATGGTTTATAATAACAATAAAAAGATTGATGCCAAACTTTTTCAGGATCGATCATCCGTGCGGTCGACTGGAGGTAAAAAATCCTAGGCAACAACTACAGTCTTGAATGTGTCAGTATTGGTTTGGAGTCTAAATATATTTGTGTTTAAAACTGGACAGAATCGGCTCTGTGAATCCGGAGTTATTTTTATTTGAAATTTGATTTCTAAAAAATTTCTGAAAGTACAAATACGAGAGTTCAAATTCAGTATTTAGATTTTTCAGATGTAAAATTTCTCCATTCTGAGAGTTTAGTGAAGATAAATCGCGAGAATTTCTCAAATTTTCTCCTTATCTGATTTCAGCAAAAAACATGAAACATTCATGAAATTTTATTGAATATATTCTTTTTGCACTTTTTCTTGATAGTGTGTTAATCTGAGAAAGAAAAATGGAGCCTTTAACCATATATTTTTATTTCTATAAGATTTTCCCTTTCGTCAGAAGAACAGTTCTGAAATTGAAAAAAATTACGTTTATTTGACTTTCGAACACAGATTTCTGAGTTTTTTCATGATATGTATCTTCTTCAAGAAGTAATTGACAGATTTGAAATTTTCAGCGGAAATGGACATGCCTGAAAGAGCTTCCGACTTTACGTCAGAGCATTTCACCAATTTTAATATTATTTTCTTTTGCTTCGCTTCCTCGATTTTACTCCTATTTAGCTTGAATAATTGAATGTAATATGTATATTCAAAATTAATTTCAAAAATATTTTGCTTCTTAAATTGATAATATTCTGCTGAAATGTAGAACTATTTGTGAAGAATCATAATATTTTTAATAGTTTCTGATCCTAAATTCTATAAAAAAATTCCAAAAATATATTTAATTCATATCACGAAAAACTATTACTAAAAACTGTACAGGAAGATGATAATATTACGTCGTTCCCAAACAATTCTATAATAGTAAAGAAATACAAATTTCAACTCACAAACAATTTATTAATATGTCGTATTTTATAACAAAAAATATACTAGAACATATAACCATTTAATGAGTAATTTTCACAGAATTTTTAATTCGGAAATTATTCACAATTTATACGCCATACTCTTTCATTTGAAAAATTTTTACAGACGAGAGAAAATGCGTTGAATTTTAATATTCCTAGTTTCCACTTTATTGATATTTCAAAAAATTTAATATTCAATACATTTCACTTCTGTCAGTTGGAATAACAATTATTTTCTTAGAATTTTAGCCCCGTAATATTCTCAATTTTGACAAAATAGAAAAGAGCTTTTTACTTGATAGAAGAAATATAACAAAATTTGAATATCAAAACAGATTTAATCTGTTAGTCTTCTACAATTTTAATTTCAAAAAAATGTTTATTCAAAAAACTTTAAGAATTAAATTAATGTCTAAAATAAGCACCGCTTATATTTAATAGACGTGTATAATCAAAACTCAATATATAATGTCAAATTGAAAAAATAAACCAACAGATATAAAAAAGTCATTAAAATTGATAACTAAATATTTAAAGGAGACAAAATTCTGTTTCTGATTTTACCTTTAAGAACATCAATTGCCTTTTAATGTCATATAGTGATAGTTATTTGATTTTGATATTTGGAATATTATTTTGGACCGAAGAAGAGATTACCTAGAATTATATTTGGTTTTTGAATATATAGTGGATGTCTTGAGAGATTTCTGAATTAACTTATTCGAATATTTAAATATAATAAATATTTCAAAAAAATTATATTCTTTAAGAAGTCCTTAAGTTTTTCAAAAGGCAATTGGTGTTCTTGAAGGTAAGATCAGAAACAAAATTTTGACACCTTTAAATATTTATTTATTAATTTTAATGACTTTTTTATATCTGTTGGTTTATTTATTCCATCTGAAATTATATATTGAGTTTTGATTATATACGTCTATTAAATATAAGCGGTACTCATTTTGGACATTAATTTAATTCTAAAAGTTTTTGGAATAAGAATTTTTTTGAAATTAAAATTGTAGAAGACTAACAGATTAAATCTGTTTTGATATTCAAATTCTCAATTTTGATACGGATACACTGTAATATGTTATGAAATGCAATTCTTCTGAAATAAAACTATTTTGTAGAAGTGCAACATTTTTTTTTCATATCTTCTCATGATATTGTAATGTATGATTATATGTATATATATATATATATATATATGTATATATATATATATATATATATATATATGTATATATATATATATATATATATATATGCATTATATTGTGTGGAAAAAGTGTACTATTATATCTCTCGCTCGTTGCATTTTATAAAAGAAAAATACCTAATTTATCTATAATTTACACGATGTTTTCTACATGCGAAACATAAATTCAGGAGTGTATTATGCTGCTAAAATTTAAAAAACCACTTGAGCGATGAAGCTCATTTTCACATCGGAAAACTATTTTTGGTTAGGATCCGTTAAGAATAAGTGTTACGTTAACCACCTAGAAACAATTGATGCCTTTAAACACGAAATCAAAGTTGCCTTTCATGAGATTGAGCACAAAACAATCGACAATGCAGGACGTCCGGGGTTATTAATATAATATATATAATATTAATATAATAACACCGGAATCCAGCCTCTTTCGGAACACCCCAAAAAATAAATTAATTTTAATGAATCCACAACCTCCAAAAATGTATTCTTTGATTAAATTATCCCAGGGAGATTTTCCTATTAGACCGGTTGTTTCGTTCATTAGTGCACCTTCATTTGAACTATCTGAAGAACTTATTCAGATTATTGTAAAAAAACTAAATTCCAAGCTAAATACTCAATAAAAAATTCACTACAGTTAATAAATAAAATAAAGAATATCCGCTTACCACATAATGCTAAATTCATTTCATTTGACGTTCAAAATTTATTTCCAAGTATCCCACCAAATTAAACAATTGAACTAGTAGACAATCTATTAATCAACAATAGATGTAATACAATTATCAAAGAAGATATTTTAGAATGTCTAGATATTTTCACTAAACAAAATTATTTTCAATTTAAAAATAAAATTTATAAATCTGAAAACGGTTTGATTATGGGAAATCACTTAAGTCCTTTCGTAGCAGAAATATTCATGGACAATATTGAAACTAAAATTCAACAAAATCCCCTCAAGAAAAATTTTTTATATTGGTATAGATATGTAGACGATATTTTCTATTACTTCACAGATACAGACAGACTTTTAAAAAAATTCTTTTTATTCATCAATGAAATACATCCTTCAATAACATTCACTATGGAAACCGAACATAATAATTTTATTAATTTTCTTGATTTAACTGTTACTCGAATAAATAACTCACATGATTTTTCAATATTTCACAAACCAACCTATACGGATTATATTATACACAATAAATCAAACCATCCTTCAAATCAAAAATTATCAGCATTCATTTGTATGATCCATAGATTAGTTAATATTGCCATGAATCGAGAAAATTATAATTCAGAACTTAACATAATTAAACAAATAGCTATTAAAAATGACTATGATCCTACGTTGATAGACAAATTGTTGATGAATAAAAATAATAAAATAGCTTTAAATATGGTATATCCTAATGTAAAAGAAAATTTGAAATACATTTTCTTAAAATACAGTAAAGATATTTCTGAGAAAATTGCTACATACCGCAAAAATGAATATAATTTAAGAACTTCATTCAAAAGAAATTCAAACTTGAGTAAATTTATCAAAAAAAATCATTTGTTAGAAACAGGACATACTTTCAACCATAATTTTGAAATTCTACATATAGAAAGTAAAAGTTATGTCTTAAACCTATTAGAATCCCTAGAGACAAATAAACACAATAAAATTGGAATATTACTTAACGAACAATTAGATTTAAACAACTCACCTCTGTTAAATATATACAGATAAGCTGGAATTTGCAGAGACCCTTTTTTAGGTTTTAGTGCTCAATAAAAATTTATTGTACTTACTGTAATATAAATAGCAACGGATTTCGGAAACAAACTTAGTTATTCAAAATGTAAACTTGCCTGATGATGTTACTGTGATAGCGAAACGATTGTTTTAAACATAACAATAAAAATTTGTGAAAATCAGAATAATCCTATTGAAATATTATTCAATATAGATTTTCACCAAGTAAGGACTGATTCAATTCAATATTTTATTAATGTCTTTATATCTGATGAAAGTTGTTTCGAACTTAGTGGAAGTCACTTAAAAATCTTATCAAAACAACCTGTTACCGTTCAAATTTCCCACCAAAATAATGGTTTGGGAGCAATATCTCAGCGTGATGCTACGTCTCTCTGTATAGTTGATGGTACCATTAATAGTGAAAAGTATTGTAGCTTTCTAAACGGTTTTCTCTCTGATACAGCGCATGCTGTATATCCAGAGGGGTATTGTTCTAAGTAGGATAATGCCATACTTCGTCCTATACTCAAGCTTGGATGCAAGAACACCAAGTGACAACCATTTCATGACCTACCGCTTCACCAGATCTTAGTCCCATTGAAAACATGGGGACTGATGAAGATTGAAGTTGAACGAGCAGCGCCACGTAATAGAGATGATTTAATTCAGTCAGTTTTACAGTCCTGAAATACTATCACCGAAAATTATGCTCTTGTTTCGGGCGTACCTCGACGTTTAGTCAAGTGTTTACAGTTGTATAAGTAATTAAGATTAATATTTTGTTATAATTTTCTAATTCAAGAATTAAAAATATATAGTAAATGATAACAATTGAGCTTTGTTTTTACCGGATACTTTCTAGACGAACTATATATTTTTCCTCAGATCTGATTGCTTATTTCAACACACTGATTAGTAATGAAGCTTAGATTATATGTGATCGTTTGGCTCACAGATAACCTATCTAGCCTAGCATTAACTATATAGATCGATAATAGTTTTTCAGGAAACAATAAAACCTTATTATAAAATTTGCAGTGTCTCTCAGATGAATCTAAAAATTATTAGTCAATGACCGATTCGACCACCCTCTCTGATATATCCGAATATCCCATGACATTCTCGACACATGTGTCAAAACTTTCGGGAATCACGTCCCATGTCGAAACCTTGAAAGCCACCCTTACAGAACTGGGATAGAGATACACGTAAATACACGAGGAGGGAGAAATACAATAAAAATAAAGTGAAATCAACCAGAGGTAGTAACTTTGCGAACCTGCTTTATCGATACGGAAGATGTGGTTGAGAGAGATGGAGCCATTCGGGTTGATAACACAGAGAGAAAAACATTTGTTTTAGTCGTACATGTATCCGAGTGGAAGGTGCAGCGTTCGTGGAGGATGGATTAAAATTTTATATTCCACCTGATTCATTGATTTGGAACTATGATTAACTTTAGGCTGAATCAATTAACACTATGAAGGCTTGGAAGTAATTGGTCTGACGAAAAAACAGTTTTCTGCTTCTCTGATGATAGCTCGTAATGGAAAGAGAAAATCATGAAATCACTTGATGTAAGGAGCTGAGACTCATTTATGAACACCGAATAGCAATCCTCTGTGATGTTTGATTGAATCGGTCCTTACTTGATGTAAATTCATTTTAATTAAATGAAATAATACAGGATACAATGAAAACTTGACCCTCCCGAAACGAAGAATTTTCGAAGATTTAAAAAAAACAACTTTTGTTTTGGAGGGACGCATTTTCATCATGAAAAAATTTTTTAATAGTGAAGAGATGTCGAGTATTAGTTAGTTTGAAAGTTATTTATGTTCTGTACATAACCCAATTGAAATTTTCCAAATCGGTTCATTATTCACCAAATAATGTAATATTGAACTTACCGTCAAAAGGTGATGTTGAACAGGCAATTGAACCGCCCAAACTCAAGAACCTAAGAGTTTTGAAGAATCCAAAAATAACTTTCAAGTTCTGTATCAGGAAGAAAGAATTCCTATAACGACATTGTTCCAAAAAAACCACAATGGCAAGAACTCCAAACATTTTTTGAATAGGGGGAAATGTTGGATGTGCTTTAGTTAAGAAGTTTTTTCTATTCCTTCAACATCGCAGTTGAAATTTTCAAATTCGTTTATTTAATATCAAAACAGTTTAAGTTCTTGAATGTTTTTACTTTAAAAACATTCGATTTTCTTATCGTTCATGATGGGAAAATGTGTGAAGCGCGTGAAATTCATTACAATGTATACTATTTTTTCAAAGATTCTTTCTCAATTGTGTTTTGGTCTTTTGTTTCTGCATCATAAATGAGTTTTAGACTTACTTTCGTCCAGTCCGAAATGAAGCTATTGGAATAGCAGTATAGAGACATTTACAGATGGATAATCGGCAATCTATAAGAACTTTAGCACGAACATCTAATCTTTCGAAATCTAGCTTTCATCGAATTGTGAGAGCTCATTAATTTCACCCTCAGTTTTGTGAACAATTTAGTGAGTTACTAAATAAAAACCCTCACCGACTCTACAATACAATCTTTTCTATCGAGTATACCTTTATGTTGAATGGGGAAGTCAAAAGACATAATTGTCGGTACTGAAGTGATAGTAATCCTCATTTATTCATGGGAGACACAAACACAAATTCCTCAAAAATTAAATATTTGGGTAGGAAACCATATTGATGGACCAATGTTATCGATGGGAATCTTGACGGAACAACTTATTTGAATTTATTAGACGACATTATTGATCCAATGATTACTGACATTCTGGAAAGCGATGACAACCTATTAGAAAATGAAGTCACAATTCAGCAAGATGGTGAACCCTCGCATTTCGATATCCGTGTTCGACAATGTTTGAACGAACGCTATCCCGGACGTTGGATTGGCAGTAGGGGTCCTATAGAGTGGCCGGCAAAATCACTCGATCTATCGCCATTAAATTTTTTTTTGTGTGGACATTTGAAATTCAAAGTCCATGCAACTCCACCTGAAAATCTCGCAGAACTGCAACAAAGAATCATCACGGAATGCCAATTACTGACACCAGGCAATTTCGAAAATATTAGAGAAGGATTTGAAAGTATAGTATATTATTGTATGGGCGTTAATGGTGGTCATATTGAACAAAACTTTCTCCCTAATACAGAAATTGAAAATTATTTTTGGATTCTTAAAAACTCTCAGGTTCTTGAGTTTGGGCGGTTCAACTGTCTGTTTGACATCACCTTTTGACGGTAAGTTCAATATTTCAATATTTCGTGAATAGTAAATCGATTTTGAAAACTTTAACAGGGTTGTCCACAGAACATATACAACTTTCAAACTAACCATGACATCTCTTCCCTATTCAAAAAATATTGGGGGTTGATGTCACCTTCATGAGGGTGTTTTCTTCTGAACGAACTCATGATGGAAATTCGTCCTCCTCAAAACAAAAGTTTACCGGTTTTTTTTAAATATTCGATAATTCTTCGTTTCTAAGTTCTAGAGGGACGTCAAACTTTTGTTGGTAGACCCTGCATAGATTATTTCCACAATTTATTAATTTAACGACAATTATTTCAACAACAGGAGGATTTCGTCAAGTTTACATTTTGAACTGTCTCATGAAATTACACCTTCACTTTTTTTATAGTCAAAAACTTGAAAAAACCAACGGTACAACTAACTAACAATTTTCGGGAATGAAAAGAACAAAAACATATGCAAAAAGGTATAAAAATAAACGTTCATTTACAGAAACATCGATAAAAAAAATATGTGAGACAAGGGATATAAATAAGCATCAAATATATTGAGGCCATCTTAGTAAAATATTGAACAATAGGGATCTTGCGACTGTTTGTACCTACTAATTTCTATTGCTTCCAAAAGTGTGAGTCTGGTACATTGAATTTCATTATGGATAATTTCATATGTATTTTTGAAATGATGTCCAAATTGTTTCGAATGACTGGCATATGTTGAATGCGAGATGTCTTACGTGTAACTCCGCTGGTGTTAGTGAATTAGTCTATTAAAGGATCTTTCTGTTTGACCAATATGAGGGGTGTCAATATATTCTCGGTATCTGGGTGATATGCTAATAGTCTTAGTAATCTAATTATCTCATTTACTAAGGACACTATCTGAGGGTGTAAATATAAAATTTCACTTATTAACGATAATTATTTTCTAGGTATGAAATGAAATTAATGGAGGTTTATACTTGATAGAAGGTTCATAAAATTATTTAAATATTTTAATATTCCCATATATATTCTGATAGTCTTCCACATATTTAATTTCAAAAAATTATATTTAATATTATAACTTCAGGAATTAAATTAATGTCATATAAGCACCGCTTATATCAAACGACATATAAAATAAACATTCACCACCATTTAAATGTCCAGCATTAATTTGCCAAGATGCTTTCTGGATTGTTAAAGGTGGATAAATATTTTTTGTTGATTGATATTATATTTTATTAAATATAATTGGGAACTGACCAGCAAAGTTTCTTTTAAAACTTGTTTTTTAGTAATCTTTTTACATATCTTAGGATTTTCTGAAAAGTAACTTAGTTGGATATTCAATAATATTGAATATTCTAAGTAAGATAGTTTTATGATGAAATTCTAAGGATTACGTTTAACATTTTTGAAAGATATCTGTTTTCATAAGAGGGATGAGCAGAAACAAAATTTTGTCTTCTCAAAATATTCAATTTATAGGATTTTTGTTAACAATTTATATTTATTGGATTTTGTTATCTCATTTGGATGACTCATAATGAATGTTTATTTTATATGACGTTTGATATGAGCGGCGCTTATATGACATTAATTTAAATCCCTAAGTTATAATACTAAATAATTTTTTAAATAAAATATGTAGAAGGCTAACAGATTATATCTGTAAATATTGAAATTTTTAAATAATTTTCCAGGTATCCTTAGTGAAAGAGAGCAGAATGACTGACGGCACAATGATGAAGAAAATCGAGCATCCCGCCGTTATAAAGTTCCTCACCAAGCAGGGAAAAATTCAACAAATCATTCATGAAGAGATGGTTGTTGTTTATCAAGACTATGCTCATCGTTATCCACCGTTCAAAAGTGGTCAGATGAATTCAAGAGAGGCAGAGAAAGCATTGAAGACCACCCTCGCTCGGGTGGGCCCATCAGCGGCAAAAAAAGTGGAAAAGCTGATACTTGAAGAACCCAGAATAAAAATCATGATATAAGCAGAGATGACAAACCTGTCCGTGAGTACCATACATGATCATCTTAACCTCTCAAAGGTCAGTGTATGATGGGTACCGAGAATGCTCCCCGCATCTCAGAAGTAAGTGCAAGTCGAGTACTGTAAGAAGTTTTTAGAGCTCTGTGGAAAAGACTCATCGACTATTTTCAACCAGCTGGTTACTGAGGATGACACGTGGATTCATTACTATGACCTTGAGAGTAAACAAGAATGCATGCAGTGGATTGAAAAGGGTGAAGATTCCCCAAACCAGTTTAAAATGACCCTATTCGCTGGAAAAATAAGGTCTACGATCTTTTGGGATTCTAACGGTATTTTATTGATAGAATATACTAAAAAGGGTGAAATCATCACATTATGATCATAGTCAACCACATTGCTTAATTCAATAGAAGCAATTAAAAGAAAAAATTGAGGAAAACTCACAGCGGGGGTGTTGCTGCCTCACGACAACGCGTAGCGAAAGCTGCTGTGCGTGAATGTGGCTTTCAAGAAATTACTCATCCTCTGTGCAGTCTAGACTTGGCTCCCAGTGACTACTATCTATTCCCAAATTTGAAAAAATATCATCGTGGAAAGCGATTTTCCGACGATGAAGCACTGGAGGTAGCAATTAATACCCATTTTGAGGAGAAGCCGGAAGAATATCTTTTACAATGTTTAGAGAAACTCATTTCTCGATCTAACAAATGTATTGAAGTTCTAGGGGACTACATTGAAAAATAGAATTTTTCCCAAATTTTTCTTAGTTTCTTTTCATGCCTATACCGAGAATACATTAAAGAACCTTCGGGCAGTCACTTCAAATCATATTAATGGCTCCAGATTTATTGTCTTTATTTGTTTGATATTTGTTATTTATATATGAATTCCCAATTTATTAACCGTTCTTCATTCGAGACCTATTTTATGTTAGAACACTTTACAATATTATTTGATATTTCATTAACGGAAGGAATGGGAATGTTTCTTTTAGTAAAATCTTTTGAAACAAATTCAATGCCATTTTTCTTTGTTTTTTGTTAGAAATTTTGTCTATTATAATTGGACTGCAGCCGTTACTGAATGCAATTTGCCTAATCATAGAATTAAATCACTATAATTGAAGGTGATTAGGCAAATAGCATTCAATAACGGCTATAGTTCAATTAAAAAAGAGGCAAAGAAGCAGAAGAAAATAGCACTGAATTTATCCTGTTACAAAAGATTTGACTAAACGATATATTTCCATTCCTCACTTGAATAGAATATCTGAAAATATTGCCAAGTATTTTAAAATAAAATTTGACTTGAATGAAGCTTTTAAAACGGTTAATAATTTGGGAAATCATATAAAAATAACAAAGATCAAATAAATAGGGACAATAAATCTGGAGTTTATAAGTTGACTGGAAGTGATTGCTCTATGGTATGTATTGGCCAAAGGGGAAGATCCTTTAAGAAAAGAATTCACGAACACCAGAGGAGTTTTACGTCAGACATCTCGCAATTAACATATACCAGTCATTTGAACGAATTTGGACATAATTTCAACAGAAATTATGAAATTATTCCTGATGAAATTAAAAGGACCAGACTCACATTTTTGGAAGCAGTACAAATTAGTAGGTACAAGAACCTTTCAATTCTTCTCAACGACCAAACAGGTGTCGCCAGATCTGCATTGATGAATAAAATATTCATCAATGCTTAGTGGTATTTTCGATAATTGTCTCCAATATATTTTATGGTTATTTATATCCGTTTTTTAGCATATTTTTCTTTATCGATCTTTCTGTAATTTGATGGTTATTTGAATATTTGTATATTTTGCAAATGTTTTTCTTATCCTTGAATTTAAATTTATCTTGTTAGTTTTAAATCACTATGATAGTTTAAAAGTGATTGTGATTATGAAAAAAATAGTGCGTTATAGTTCAGATCACTCACGATCCTGATAAAATAATTTTTTTTGGTCTTATAATTATACTTTCCTTATGAAATTTTACGCCCTATTATTCTAATCAAAACAAGTTTTTTTAGTACCAATAAATTGATATTTTACACATTTAATTATGACTTCGGGAATTAACTATCCATCTTCAGATAACTTAGTTGTCTGACGATTTTAAGGGAGTCCATAAAATACCTTGCAAACTTTGTGTGGTTTCTGTGGCGAACATAGAATACGTAGTACTTCATTCTAGTGATTGTTGAGATATCGGCATTAAGTTTGTATGGTAAGATATATTTTGTTGATAATTTTTATTCTTTAGATGTTATGAGTTTCCGTTGTAATAATTCTAAATTGCTTTTTGAAGATGGTCTGCATGTTTTAGGATTTTTTTTGAAGGAGCTTATTTTGAGCAAGTTGTTTTTGAAAAAGTTGTTGAGGTTATGTTCTGCATTTTTGGAAAGGAATTTGGTTTTAATAAAACAAGGAACGAAACAAAATTGAGTCCCTTTCAAGTATTCATTCAGTAGATTTAATTGATAATTTATATTTCTTTGAATTCTTTTATTCCTTTTGGTAATGTGTGATTAGTGTTTAATTCTATATGGCTACTGAATGGACACAGCGTGTTCTTAGATATTTGTTTAATTAATTTATGTAGACAATTAATTTATTTGAATTCTTAAAGTTTCTGAATAAAAATTTTTGTGAATTAAAACTTGTAGGAGGCTAACAGAATAAATTTGTTTGTCATTTAAAATGGTTAAATAATTTTTCTATCGAGTAAAAAGCCTCTTTTTATTATTTTATTTCTGAATGCTGAATTTTAGATCAATCGAATTTTTACTTCTGAAAATAATAGGAAAAATATGGAAAGTTTCAAACGTGAATAAATGCGCAGTTATTGATCCGATTTCGATCAACACAAATCTAGCTGCGGCATTTAGACCTCTGAAAATTTCAAGGTTCTATCTCTTTCCGTTCGGAAGTTAGCGTGCTTACAGAATTACTTCTTACCTTGGATTCTTCATTGGTGAGTTCAAAATAGTTATTTAAGAACATTTTTGACTCGAAATTTGAAAATAACAGATATTTGTGTGGTACGATAGCACGGTGTTCCCTGGAAATAGCGCACAAAAAGGTGAAAAGCACTGACGTGAAGTGTGACAGTTTTTGAGCTCTACTTCATATCAGCTACGATCCTTACTTCTTAATTCTTTTGTGCTTCTTATTACACGAAATTTGTGTTATTCTAAATGCCCGATTAAAATTCGATTGTGGGACTCTTTGTATGGTTTGTTCAGCTGCTCTGCTCAAAAAATTTTTGTTTTTGTTTTGAATCTTCTCATGCCGGAGCATGTACGTTATCATTATTCTCCTAAACTCCAAACTTCAGATCAATCGGATTTGAAACCATTTTGCCCAATAACAAACTCAGCCGAGATATTCAGGCTCCAAAACTACCACAAAAGTTTCATCTCTTTCCGTGCGAAACTTATAGTATTTAAGGTAGCACTCAACGCAGATCCGTTCACAATTTTTCTTCATTTTTCCATCATACGATCGTCAAGAATTTTCTCACGAACGTGCGCGTTATTCTTCTACTTCTGAATGTTGGGTTTCAGATCGATGGAGTCTGTAGTTTTAAAAATATCCGGACAAATATGAAAAATTTTCACATGCGCATAACTCCGAAACTACTGAACCATTTTCGCCCACTAACGTACGCACCTGAAATATTTAGTCCCTAAACCTTTAAAATTTCTACCTGTTTCCGTTCAAAAGTTAGCGTGTTTAAGGACGGCCAGACAGAATAACTTGTGACCTCATATTCTTCATCAGTGTCCAACCTAGTAATTCAAGAAAATTACAAAAATTTGGATGTAACATTACCCTGGAACTAGCGCTCAAAAAAGATGTTTGGACGAACAGAATTTAATGTGAGCACAACCTATTCATTGTAGATCCAAAGTAATCATCCCATATGATTCTCGAATAAAACTGCATTGTGACTAAAAGAGCGGCAAAACAAAAATCGAAACGGTTTATTTTGCCGTTGAATACCTTTACAACTGCATCCAATATTGGTAATCGATATAGTCAAAATTTATTGATAATAATAATAATAATAATGTTTATTTTCCAACAATTTACAGAATGTAATAGAACAATAGATATAATTAGAATAGTAAAATAAACATAATAAATCACTGAAGCTTTGATTTTGGGTGTGATAATACCTTAATAATAATAGACTAATACCTATACAAAAATTGTCATAAATAGACTCATGTGCAAAAACATTATAATTTACTTATGTGAATGCGCTTAGGAGAGGTCCTTTTTGTTATATTGGTCTAGTCTGGTTTAGTTTGACTTATTCGAGTAGTTCATATTAGGGTTTTGTCGTAATTCGGGAAAGGAGAAATGTATAATCTTTTATTTACAAAAACTTCAAGTCGATGAGATCATTAAAATAATTTCTCTCGGTGGTTGTTATCCACACTTTAACATGATACTTGAACGTCTTATAATTTTTCATAGTCTTGATAATTTCCGGTAGCAAACTGTACACCTTAGGTGCCAGAAATTCAACAGATCGTTGGCCGATAGTTTTTTCTCGGTTTGGCACAACCGTAGAATGCTCTTTTGTTCGGTTGATGTACAATGGGTTGTAATTTTATTTTATTTTTATGGATATTGGTCAATATTCGGTGACAGAACAATTGCCTCATATCAAAAATAGAGTTCTCTGAGTATAGCAAGTCACTGGAATATCTTATGTTTCTTTTAAAAATTATTCGCAGAATCCATTTTTGTAGAATATTCAAGTTACTACTCTGTCAAGAAAGTACCGAGAATTTTCAATTAAAACAACATTTTTACATTTAATCGTCAAAATTTATTGGGTCCCTTCAAAATAGGCTCCATTTGCTCCAATACATCTATGCCAACGGCACTTCCAATTATCGAAACATTTTTTATAGGCGCTTTCCGGGATAGACTTTAGCTCTCGCGCCGAATTTTGTTTTATGGCTTCAATCGACTCAAAACGGGTGCCACGAAGGGGCAATTTTAGTTTTGGGAAGAGGAAAAAGTCGCAGGGAGCCAAATCCGGCGAATACGGTGGTTGCTGAAGCACGTTTGTTGAGTTTTTGGCGAGAAAGTCAGTCACAATCGTAGCTCGGTGAGAAGGCGCGTTATCGTCATGCAAAATCCATGAGTTGTTCGCCCACAAATTTGGCCGCTTCTTACGGATACGCTCACGCAAACGTTTCATAACGCCCAGGTAATACTCCTTATTTACCGTCTGACCCTCTGGAACGAATTCGTAGTGCACCACGCCACGGATATCGAAGAAAACAATGAGCATCACCATCATTTTCGAGCGGCTTTGGCGTGGTTTTTTCGGTTTCGGCTCATTTTTTACCACCCATTCCGATGATTGCTAGCTTGTTTGCATATCGTACTCGTAGACCCAGGTCTCATCACCAGTTATAATGCGTTCCATGAATGTAGAATCGGAATTACAACGATCCAGCATGTCTGAAGCAACCTGTTCGCGATGACGTTTTTGAAGAAAATTCAGGTCTTTCGGTACGAGTCGTGCGGCCACCTTTCTCATGCCCAAAATATCAATCAAAATCGTACGTGCGGACTCGTGGGATATCTTAAGATCATGTGCTATCTCTCTCAAGCTGGTACGACGGTTTTCCAGCACCCTTTCCTTAATTTTATCGACGTTATCTTCGATCGAAGCCGTCGATGGGCGACCACTTCACGACCGTCCTTGAAGGCTCTGTACCACTGATATGCACGAGTTTTCGATAGAGCATTATCACCAAAGGCCTTTTGCAACATTTTCAATGCATCGGCACACGAAAATTCATTTGCAACACAAAACTTTAAACAAATTTTTTGCTCAACCTATTCACCCATAGTAAAAATCGGCACGCACTCTGACATCGACTGACCTAATCAGCTCTTGCAAACACACTAGTTGACAGATCCTGCTCAAGCTTGGCATAGTAATTAAGGACAGTGGTACCAACCTAGGAAAAAAAAATTTTACCTGCCTCATTGCCCCGCCAGATTCAAATCGATATTTCCCGGTACTTTCTTGACAGGATGTATACAGATTACTTCCTGCCACACCCCCCCAACCCAAGGTTCCATAACTCAGTTGTGATTGTACGAGAGCTAAATATAATGTTTTCAGATTTTTCGTATTCAGGAATTCAGCAAGGTATCTGAACTGACTCAGTAAACCCCTCAATTTATTTTTTACATTCTCGATGTGATAGTCCCATCTCAACTGTCTGTCTATTATTATGCCCAGATACTTTGATCGATCTTTTTCTTGTATGCTCGTGTTGTTGTCTACTATGATAGGTCCTAGATTTGGTAAGCGATTGGAATAAGAGCTGAAAGGAAGATAATACGTTTTTTGCTCGTTCAATGTAAGCTTGTTGAATTTGAACGAGTCACATTTTCGTTTCAAGTTTTGTTCTGCTATTGCCTTCAAACCTGCCCATGTTTCCGCTTCATACAAAACGGCCATATCATCTGCAATGCTGATGAGTTTACCTTCAGATCTAAATGTCATTAGACTGTTCACATAAATTGTGAATAAAAGCGGTCCGAGCACCATCCCCTGTGGGACTCCATAAGTGGCGGCTCCAGAGTCACTTCTAATTCCTTCAATTTCTACCATTTGTTTGCGATTTGATAAGTAGTCTTTCAGTAAATTGTAGGTCCTCTTATGCCAAAGGAATTGATTTTTTGTAGTAGACGTTCATGGCAAACGGTATCAAAGGCTTTTGACAGATCAAGGAAAATGCATATGAGTGGTTTTTTTTTATCTAGTGCCCTATATATATCTGATGTTAAATTTAATATGGCATCTTCTGTACTACGTCCTTCTCTAAATCCGAACTGATTATCAGAAAGTATGCCAAACTTTTCCAAGAATTTGTAGATTCTTTTCTTAACAAGTTTTTCAAAAATTTTGGAAAACACCGACAGAAATAATAAATGGTAAGTAAATAAGATGAGATAATATTTCATCTTATCGAATCCAAATAAGTTTGTTTTTATATTCTGAAGTATGGAAAATACAACAAATACTTAGCTTATTGAGGTATGATATATATCACTATCACTGACGGAGTTTATACTTGCACGAACTGAATCTCATAATTTAAACTTAAAATAGAATCTGCATATTCCAAGTCCTAAGAACGATATTTCCAAAATATCGTGCGTACAAGCAGATAATAGAACACAGTCAAATATGATCACGAATATATCATTTACAGATCTAATAGCTCATAGGTGATGACTAATAAAAGTGTTGATTTTTAAACACTATTTAACATTTCAGCATGTTTAGAGTGAATTTTCATTTTTATTGACCTGCTCCATCATACAACTCACTATGACAAAACCAGTTTTATTTGTTGGTTTCTTTGTCACGGAAATTTTAAATGAGATATCTGTTGTTGTCATGTCAAAACGTGAACTTCATTTCACTGCTGAATCCACCTGAAAGCGTTTAGATTCGAGAAGAGTATAAAAGTGTTCTTTCTGCCGGTGAGGTCGGTAAAGTTGCCGTTAACTGAATCCTGTAACTAATGCATGAGGTGTTCCGATCCTACGGCGTGGTTCAGTTCAAACGCACATCAATGATGCATCGCCCTGAGGAGGCCTTAGCACCGAAACGGTAAGCAGACGACCGCGTGTTGTTGACAAACAAACCGGGTATGTTTAACGATTACAGAATGAAGATATGAGCTTTCTTATCGAATGTGAACCTTTTGCAAAACTGTATTCATTTGTGATCGCATTGTTGAGAATTCCTACCCTCCATCACATTTCCCGTCAATTAGTAAATTATCTCTTGGCGCTTAAGATGAAATTAAGAATTTGGAATAACATATATTTGTGCCCTTCAAAACTTTCTAATTTATTAATTAATTAATTTTCGAAAATAGCAATGATATGAATCCATCTAAAGGATTTTCCAATAAGAGGTTTCATTTTGAATAGCCGGCTATCTAAGCAGCTGTTACTTTTGAGGCTGTCATATTTTTGACATTTGACAAGTAAAAACTACGTTATCCCTAATAACCAAACGATACACGCATCAACAATGCACTGAAATTGTTAAAATTCACTACAAGACTGGTGAACATTTTGCAGTCAGAGTTTGCAAACTAAAGCACTTTTGGGTAGTCGTGAAGTACCTTCTCGACCGGCAATAGTGAAACTGGTGTAAAAATTTGAGCTGTTGGGACAAGTTAATAATGTGCGGAATCGTAACTGTGTGCGTCGCTCAAGAACAACTGAGAATATTGCTGCTGTAACCCATAGTGTTGACAAAAACCCAGGTTTTTCGATTTGGTTACCGAGCTATGATAAATGATTTTTTATGGCCGGAATTGGAAGATATTGATGTGGACGACGTTTATTTTCGACGAGACGGCGCTACGCGCCACACAAGCAACGCGGCAGACGCGATTCTGTAAGGAAAGTTTTCTGGCCTTGTTATTTCTCGAAGACGTGATCACAATTAGCCACCGATGGATTCAAGATGTAAAGATAGAACTTGGAAGTTATCGAGGACATACCGCCGCAAATTGGTAATGGAAAATTTCATGAAAAGGATATGGTGCTGCAACATTTAACTGATATCGTTTTCCATTGTTAATGGCATACCTTTCTCTTCACAATGAAATAAACATCCATTGATTTGTCTTAAAATATACTGTTTTTTTTCAATATAAAAACGACACCTCTTGTTAGAAAACAAGAGAAATCCCTGGAAATCAATTGTATTATTTTGGTTTGAGCCATAATTTATCCTGGAAAACATTACGACCCACCTAGAACAGGAAATAGACTACTCGCTCTCGAATTATATGTAAAAACATAGGAAACGAAAATATTTAAGATTTTATACTACATTTCAGTGATTAATTAAGCGATCCTAGTAGTTCAAATAAACTCATTAAATGCTTACTTATTTCAAGCTAGTGATCTGCAAGCTACTTGCTGAGTACCTAAGAGCACATAGAGACCAATAGATATTTGATATTGTAAACAATTTGTACATATTGACTTCTGACAATATTTCCCATATAGCCAGCAGAATAAATTTCAACTTCAGCAACATTAAAGTATATGGTAAATTGTTTGAAATGGGATTCACATTGCTTATACAGAAATCTGCGATTTGAGAGGTTTGGGATTTCATCAAAATAAATGCACGCTATCCTGAATACTTCGGGTTTATGGATCAAATCTATCGAGTATTAGGTTCATTTTCTCCAGATGAAAGTTAAAAGATACGGATCACATTTTAATGAAAATAAAATTTAAGGAAAATTTTACATTTTTTAAATGATCTATAAAGCCTACTATGTTCAATTCTTTCTTTTGCATAATTTTTCATTATTTCCAATCCTTATTTTGTGATGATTATAAAAAATTAATAAATTATAGATAAATTGACAGAAAATGTATATATTCTGGCAACTGAGGATATTAACAAAATATTATGCTGATAAAAACGTAACATTAATAAATTTTAATGCAGACATAATTAATTCAATAGATTTATGGAGAAATCAACATTCAGGCTTTTTTTCTGGTGAAATTCACACAATACTATACCAAATAAAATCAGATCAGTGATCACACCAGAATTTAAGACATTTTTCTTTATTTTTTATTTTATTTAAACAGAAGAATGCAAACAAGTGAACAAACACCCAGAGACAGCTCTCACTAAATATTACAATAGGTCAGTGTTACAAAAATAAAATATTAGGAATTCAATTCAAAAGAATGAACAAAGTTTTCTCTACTCATAAATATATACATCAGTAAAGTTTAGAACTATATAAAAAGCAGCTTCAAAGAGTTCATGTTTCCAACCGATAATAAATCAACCTTGTCATTATAAATATTACATAGATCCAGCATCCTAGACAATGGTGAAATTTCGCAATGTTCGCTCTACAGGTAGGCAAGTAAAATGTGATACAAGTTCTGAGGGACTCCGACGGGACATGATAGTTTATGGATCCAAGGATATTGGGACAGTCTATTTGGTGGGACAAAATTTTGAAAATGAAATTGATATCACTCATTACTCTTCTGTTCTTTAAACTTAACATTCCAAAATGATTCAAGCGCAAACAGTAAGTATTAGGATCGCCAGGGCTCAAACGAAATCCAGTTCTCCAGCCAAGAAACCGAAGAAATCTTCCTTGAATTTGTTCTATCTACCAATATAAAACTTAATAAGGGGGACACCAAACTGACACAAAATTGAGCCTGCTGAACACATGGTCATAATAAAGGGAAAGATAGGATAGGACATAATAGGGATTGATCAGTTAGCCATATTCCAGATATGTATTTACAGGATATTTCCATGGACCAATCCAAATATATCTCAACACCTACCATTTCTGAAAATATAATTCCTACAAAATTATCAACGTATTGGACTATGCCTGTAAAAGTATTTACTTCATACTCAATTTCTCTTATCTTAAAATTTATGTGATTGTTTTTTGAAACTGATAAATTTTAGTTTCGAATATCGCACGAATAATGCTTAAGTCATAAGCTATACTTTGACGTTATAAATATAAAATATGAGGAAAATATCATTATTATTTAAATGTAGAAGTGTAACTAAGTATAGTCTGTCTTGAAAGTATCCGGAAAAACTCAATGGAAATTATTTCATATATTTTTTAAACTATTGAATCAGATAATAATTAAAAAATATTCATCTTATTTACTTATACAACCTCCATTTAACTGTAAACACTTAACTAAACGTCGAGGTACACCCGAAACAAGATCACCTCCATAATTGTCGAAGATGATAGTTCAGGACTGTGAAACTGACTGAATTAAATCATCTTTATTTCGTGTCCCTGCTTCATTAGTCCCCATATGTTTTCAACGAGACTAAGATCTGATGAAGCTGCTGGCCATGAAATGGTTGTCGCTTGGTGTTCTTGCATCCAAGCTTGAGTATTGGCCGAAGTATGGCATTTTGCATTATCCTGCTGCAAACGCCACCCCTCTGAATATAAAGCATGCGCCGTTTCAAGAAGAAAATCGTTTAGAATGCCACAGTACTTTTCACTATTGATGGTACCATCAACTATACAGAGAGGCCTAGCACCACGCTGAAAATTGCTCCCCAAACCATTACTTTGGTGGGAAATTTGGAAATTTGCACGGTAAGAGGTTATTTGGATAGGATTTTTGAGTGATTTAAAAAGAACTTTCATCAGACTTGAAGATATAATATAAAAATAATTAAAATTATCTTCTTGAAAACGTTTATAAAATTCTATCCTTCGTTCTTGTTGTAAAGGTGTCATTATAGGGATTTTTTGGTTTCCTTGATATGTAGTCTTGTCTTTTCAGTGACATACGGACGGTTTCTGGACATACTTTTATATTTCGTTGATTTCCAAATCTGTCAGCCAATTTGCGAAACCCCAGACTCGGATTGTGTAGTCCTAAGACCAATAAAGCGTTTAAATTGTTTCCTTTAATCTTCCGCGGTCTTCCTGAAACGGGCCAATGACTTATATCCATGGCATTTTTTATCCTCTTTATTGTCCCATACACAGCACTTTTTCCCAGTTCAGTCAATTGCACTAATTTTTTAACGTTTCGAAAACCTTTTCTATACAAATATTCAACCTGTTTTCTTTTTGATAGTTGCGACATTATTCCATAAATTATATACTTGTTGACAATCAACAATATTCGAAAAATAGTGTTGCCATGCAACTTTGGCCATAGCCGACTATCTGCACAACCTATTTTATACATTACTTTTGTCTGAGAATGTAACAAAAAAAAAAGTAGGTATATTAAAATTATGAAAAATGATAAATTCCGGATACTTTCTACATGGACTATATATTATTATATACTTTTTCCATTCATACAACTTGATGTCAAAATATATAGTACCGCAAAGTGTTCAGTATATTTGAAATTCTACACAAAAATTCGGGCTTCATTATTTTCATTTTCATATTAATTTGTCGGTTTTTTTTTGACAATAAATTCGAAATAACGGAAAAAAAATTCGTGATCATCATTTCCCATCATTTCGTTTTAATGTCTCTATATTTTGAATTGTGAGCCCAAAATACTTTCAGATGATCACAAAAGATATATACATGAAGTTAAATTCAATACTGTCCGATTGATCGGGCATTCGTGAACACGATAAAAACAACTCAAATATCTGAAATTTAAATGATAGATTTTTGGTCTAAATTGGAATATCAAGTTCGCGCAAGAACATAATATAGAAATGTGAAAAATAAAGATCCAGCGAGATAAGGAAAAATATTGGAGCCTAAGTAGAATGATTAACTTACATTTTGACAATGATGCCATTCATTACGGAATTGATAATAATGATTTTTGACAGCTAGTTTGGATACTGTCACACCAAATAAAAGTTTCAACAGAAACCACATATTTAGCCTCAGTGAATACGACATCGACTTAGTAATTGGAAAGAAAATCCAGAATTTTGTTAATTTTTGTTAATCCAAGAGAAAAGTTTCAAAATATGTCTCCAATTTCATTATTGAACTAAGTTTTGTGATGATAGTTTCTTAAAATAGTAGGTAAATATTCCTAGTATTTTTCCAAGCTGAAAATAAAACTCCGAATTATTTTTTTTATTCGTTCTTGGTAATCATAGTCCAGTTTTCCATAAAACTTCGCGAGGACACGAAATTGCATGTCATGGAAAGAAATGACGATAGCCTGGAGTTCTCTGGGACAGCCAACACAAATAATTACTGTCAGCATTAACAGTATATTAATAATAGGTTGGTAACTGAGGAGCATCGTGGGAAAACCACAAGTGTTGCCACCTGATTATACGTCACTTAGACCCCCCATGGCCTACTGTTATTAGACCACTTTACTCACGCTATTGTTTCGCCGTTTGAGGGATTCACTACGGACAGCTTCGATGAATTTTATGCTTAAACCAGTTTTCTGTGGTTTCTGAATTTGTAGGATGACGTCTCAATTTGTTGACAATAAGATAACTCTAACTATGGTTATTTCACCGATTCTATTTTGTTTGGAATTTTTGTGGGGACTTGCTTGAATAATTTTTTTATTTTATCGACATCTGTTGCTAAATAAATGAAAAATTAATTTATGACTAAACCTCTAATGAAAAGTTGTCATATTTAGTCGTATTTTATTCTTTAAATTGTTTCTATTTATGTTCACTCTCAGTCCTCTTAATCATATTCCTTGGAGATTTTTAAAATTGTTTTCATCTAGACTCTTCGTCTTCAATATTTTTAAGAGTTTCACATGGTCTACTTGGTCGATCGCCTTCTCATAATCTCTAAATTATGTGAATAATTTCCTTTGCTGGTCTCTATATTTTTTGAACATACACTAACAAATATCTAACTAAACATTCATTTTGTCAAATAAACTGAGCTCCGGAGTCGAAAGATATGAAGGGTAAAAGAATTGGGTTTTCTAGCTGATTCTTTTTGCTTATTCCCAGAGAACTTAAGCGATCAAATACACTGCAATTATTCATCGAAAATACGAATATCAAAATTTTCGTTGAAAACATTCTATTAAATTATATTACTTCAAATGGAATACCAACTTCTTCAAATTGTGTTCATATTGCATCAAACAAATTGTGTCGTCCGAAATTCTTGAGGTTAAATATCATTTTTTGTTTATTTCGTCATATAAAATATATATAAATTAAAATATTGAAATGAACTTAAATGAAATGTTGTTAATACTTTTTAAGAAACAAATAGTACATTGACCGATTTTTTTTCTAGTAAAAATCAATTTTGCATTCCTAGTCATCATTCCCAATATTTTTCATTCCTATTTTGGCTCATTTTATTCACATATGTTCTTACACACACAAAATAATTTATAATATACGTATAATAATTTTTTCGCGTTTGTATCAGAACGCATTTCATTTGATCCTAATATCTTAGACTATTACAGAATTTTGGGCGGTCAGTATTCTCAAACATTCAAAGTTAATATATTGGAATTTAATTCAATGAATATACCTCTAGCTCTGTATTAGAAAGTGTGAGAAATTTCGAATGAAATAGGCCGAATCTATCCATAGGGTTCTACAATTCAGCTACTAGAAATTCTGTTTAACTTTATATAGATAATAATGTCATTATATCGATTTATTCTCAATGAGTATTTTATCCTTAGAGTAAAAAAATTCTAAAAGATGTTTCCTAAGAAATCGACTGCAATTTTCAACAATGAAATCCAAATATGTTATGAAGATCCTGAATGAGCTTCAATGTATGGTTAGTAATACTACTTCCTGTTAATACAAAAGCGCTTCAGATATCTTGACATCAAGTAGTATATTCTTTCAAATGATTCCAGTTTAAACGATTTAGAAAGGAGAGTAGTGTGAATGTTTCAAACAGAATTCTCTACTAACGGAGTAAATATGATAAAAAATTATTTTTGGAACATTGGTAAATTGCTCAAAAATCCAGTTCGGGTATATATATTACATATCAGAGGATTTTCTATCTATTATACGATGAAAATCAGGGCAGAATTTTGGGTGAATCCTGGAAAAATTCAATTAATCTTACAAGGAAGTTTTATTAAATGTTCTGTCGGAACTTTTTCTCCTAAATGAAATTTACCCATAACTTTTCTCATGTTTCTAATTGATGATGGAAAGTATAATTCAATCAATTAATAGCCTTGGAACTTTAACTACCCTAATGATCGAATATTTCAGACAAGATTATTACGAGTTCTAGCTATAATTTAACCTAGGGATTATTCTAACGGAAAAATATTATATTTACATTTATTTTGCCGAAGACTTAAACATAAATGTGATAAAAACATATTTCTGTGAAAGTATTGTCATATTGAATTACATAAGCAAATATTCAACATTATGTAATATTTAGTGGCTACACTTTTGAGCACTGAAATACTGACAAAAAAAATGATTTTTCTTATCTTTTGGATTAGCCTATATGGTATTGGGTTGTTCGGAAAGTAATTTCGGTTTTTTTTTGGGGAGAATGAAAGACAATTTTCGTATAATGAATAAATATTTTATTAAATTATTATTGGCTATTCTGGTCAACACCTTTTGCCTTTTTCTGGTAGTAGCATGATTCCACGCTCATAAAATTTTTGGTTTTTGTTCGCAAAAAACTGATCCAGATGATTTTTGTCTCTTCACTTGAAGTAAAGGTTTAATCATCCAAAAAATTTTGCAATGACCAGAACAGATAATAATCCGAAGGTGCCAGATCTGGAGAATATGGTGAGTGTGGCAGTGTATCCCATTCAAGCTGTAGAAGCTTTTGTATGACTTGTATGAGGTCTTGCATTATCTTCGTGGAAACCAACAGTTTAGCCAGCTGATGACAGTAGACTTCTGAATTAATTGTTATGTTATCCGGTAAAAGCTCCAAAAAAAAAACGATTCCTTCAAAATCCCACCAAACAGACAGCATCACCCTTTTTTGGTGGATATTGGCTTTCGAAATGCTTTGAGCCGGTTCATCTTTTTGGCTCCATGGCCTCTTGCGTTTGATATTGTTATATGCAACCCATTTTTAGTCCCCAATAATAATGCGCTTTAACAATGGATCATTTTCGTGACGTTTGAGAAGCGAATCACAGACGTCAACGCGACGACACAAATTTATCTGCGTGAGAACATGGAGAACCCATATATCGAGCTTCGAGGTCATACTTGGGTTGGTGGTCATTAGGGTGTCCGTTATTTACGAAATTGATTATTTCTCTTGCGACTCCCTCTAAATTTTTAGTTTATCATCGAAAACAAAATATTAGACCATCATAAGCCTCTAATTTTCATAACAACCTTTGCCCCAAAGACGATACATTTTCCATTTAAATTGCATGGGATTTTGCCACTTTTTGCAAATATTTTTTTTTCTTGGACTTGTTTGTTCGTAGCCATAACAAACTCATATTCTTGTACAGAATTGAATGCTCTACAAAAAAGGTCTCCTAAAATTTTTCGATAAATTTACTTCTTCAAAAGTTATTCAAAGTTAAAGTTGACCTCAAGATAAATTCTTGAAATTTTGCACGATTTTTAGGCACGATGGATGTTAAGGAAATCAAATTTTATAAACCGGGGGCATTCCATCATGTTCGATGGATGTCTAAAGGAATTTATAGTTTAAAAATGTATATTTTCCGAGACAGTATTAAGTTAAGCGCTCAAGATGAGAAAAATCTTCAGGAAATTTCATTATTTATTGTTTTTGTTTATGTTCCATATTGGTACTCTTCACCTTTAGCTGCAGCTGCACCAAATCAAGATCTTGAATTTATCAAATCTGTTTATAATTATAGATCAATCGATAAAAATTTATCCAATGCAGTTCTTGAAAAATTTGTAAACCATTTATGGTATTTGAGTCCTGAAGCTGCAGCCTTATCATTTTTCGACAAAAATATATCTCTTTGTGTCAGGCAAAAAATGGTTGAGGCTTTAAAAGTGAATAATGAACAGTTCGATATTCCTAAACGCTTTATCTTTGATCTGGGTGATTTTAAATGGTTCACAAATAAAAACATTGATTATTTTATAAATTCAAATTCTTTACAATTTTTTGAAAGGTTTTCAATTGATACAAGCTTTCTGCAGTTAGACAGTACTAAATGGTTAGAGGATCCTGGATATTTAAGAGGTTTAGAAATTGTAAAAAATTTGAGAGTAGTTAATGATACAGCAGAAAGAGCTGTTAAATTGTCAGAAGAATACATTAATATTTTAGCTAGAAGTGAAGATGAAAAACAATTTGTGATTCAGGTTGTAAGCGAGTATAAAAAAAAGTATCAAAATGTAACTAAACAATGTTTAATTAAATAAATCAAGTATACTGAAATGGTTTAAATTTCATTCAACTTGGAAGGTTTTTGGTTTTTAACTTAACACCATTAGAATTAAATATTTTCTGGAATAAAAAAATAAATTGAACAAAAATAATCATAATTTTGCCGTAAAAGTGCAAAAATTCAAGAATTTATCTTGAGGTCAACTTTAACTTTGAATAACTTTTGAAGAAGTAAATTTATCGAAAAATTTTAGGAGACCTTTTTTGTAGAGCGTTCAATTCTGTACAAGAATATGAGTTTGTTATTGCTACGAACAAACAAGTCCAAGAAAAAAAAAAATATTTGCAAAAAGTGGCAAAATCCCATGCAATTTAAATGGAAAATGTATCGTCTTTGGGGCAAGGGTTGTTATGAAAATTAGAGGCTTATGATGGTCTAATATTTTGTTTTAGATGATAAACTAAAAATTTAGAGGGAGTCGCAAGAGAAATAATCAATTTCGTAAATAACGGCCACCCTAGTGGTCATAAACAGTTAAATTGGATAAATTTAACCTCTCACCGATCTCACGTGTTCTTATTCGCCGATTTGCAACAACAAATGCCTTCACAGCTTCAACCGGAACGTGGTGCACTTCGACATCAAAATTGCCGGACCTAAAATTCGCAAAACAGTTCTGGCACTGGCGTAATGTCAACACATTTTCTCCATACACATCGATTAGTCTCTTTCTGGTTTGAACAGCATTTTTACCTTTTCTACGGAAAAAAGTAAAATATGACGAAAATGCTTCTTATTGTTCTCCAAATTTAAAAGGATACCAACCAAAAACTACTGCGTAGATTGATTGAACTTTTTCACACACACGTCTTGCTATATCAGCTCTCAAAACCTATAATGATTATGCAGCTTAAGTGTGAAGTTAGGTTCGAAAAAAATAGAATTAAATCCTCTGTCGGGAAAAAACAAAATTACTTTCTGAACAACCTTATGAATCACTCAAAGGTAACTATGAATGAATAAAAAATCCATTGAATCATGTAATATTTTATGTAAGCATTATAATGAATTATATCTAGTTGGTGAATTAAAATAATATTATAAGATAAAAAATAATACATTATATATACATAAGTCATTCTTACTGTTTATAATGCTCAATTAACTAAGTTTTGTAGTATTCATAAAAATAACTGTTCCGAAATTATGAAAAAGGTAGAATAAAAATTGCGTTCTTCATTTTAAACATAATTTTCTCATTTTCTAGGACATTTCTTTGGGATCCATATTTTTTAGTTATTTCAAAATACTAATGCGATAGAAAAAAATTGGAAATTTAGAACTTCCCATTTGAGCCCTTCTAATTACAGTTTTAACGGGCGACGCAACATGTGGCCGTGCATTGTCATGCTGTAAAATATCTTTGTGGAGTCTGTCGACGGATTGCGGCCGTTTTTCTTGCAATGCTCGGCTCAAGTACATCAATTGTCATCGGTAATGGTGATCCTTTCGGTCGCTTTTAGCAGCTCATAACACACCGTACCCAGTTGGTACCACCAAATACGCAGCATGAATATTCGTCTTGACAGTTGATTATGAGACATCCATTTACCTAACATTTTGGGTTATAGTAATGGACCCATTTTTCGTCGTTCCACGTATCTTGACTTCAGCTCAAAACGCACCTAATTTCGAATCTTTCGAATCATTCCAATTGCTTTTAAACGATGGCAAATGACTGATTTAGTGACTCCAAGCATTTTTGCGAGTTTCTCTTACGTTTGTGATGGAGATTCATCGAGCCTTGGCTCTAATTCTTCATCCTTAAACTTTGGTGGCGCTCCGGGTCGTTCTTCATCTTCCAAATCAAAATTGCCTCTTTTAAATCGGGCCAACCACTTCTGACACGTTCCTTCAGTTAGAGCATGACATCCGCTCAACTACGATGACTTTCGGCAGCATTTTTATTTACACTGAAGTAATGAAGTGAAACTCCCCACAAAACATTATTCGATACAAAAATTGACATTTTCAGAGCACACAGAAACTATGTTCTCTACTCTTCAGCTAAATTACAGATACTGAAAAGAAAGCCTAATGATGACACTTCAAAACGAAGGTGTTTACAGATGAAACAATGGAATTATAAACTTGTACCGACGTCTGTTAACGACACCGCACGAACTTATGTTTAAAATAAAATAGAAAAAGGCTTTTTACTTGATAGAAGAAATATAACAAATTTGCATATCAAAACACAATTCTACAGTTTTAATTTCAAAAAATTTTTTTTCAAAAAACTTTTGGAATTAATGTCTACAATAAGCACCGCTTATATTTAATAGACGTATATACTCAAAACTCAATATACAATGTCAAATAGAATAAATAAACCAACAAATATAAAAAAGGTCATTTGAAATTAATAAATAAATATTTGAAGGAGACAAAATTTTGTTTCTGATCTTACCATAATGAACACCAATTTCTTTTCAAAAACATAAAACACAACTTAAGGATTTCTCAAAAAATATAATTTATTTGAAATATTTAATATATTTAAATATTCAAGTAAGTTAATACAAAATTCTCTCAAAATATGCACTATATCTTCAAAAAACAATTAGAATTCGAATAATCTTTTCATCGGCACTAGATAATATTTAAAATATCAAAATCAACGAACAATCAGTATATCTTACCTTAGAGTGTAACTGGAACTTGTTTAAACAGACTAACTTTAAAAAATCCAGGTAGTCAGTTCGTAACAAAATCACAGAAAACTGTAAGGTATTATAGGGTTTTCTACAATAAGCACCGCTTACATTATATATTATAATACCTTACAGTTTTCTGTAATTTTGTGACGAACATAGACTATCTGAATTTTTTGAAATTAGTCTGTTGAAACAAGAAGAGATTATCCGAATTCTAATTGTTTTTTGAAGATAAAGTACATGTTTTGAGAGATTTTGGAATTAACTTACTAATAATAACAAAATTAAAACTAGCAATTTGAGAATGGTCTAAATAGAAACATAAATACAATAATTGTGAGCATGCTTCTTTCTGGGAATATTGAACAAAATTCCTCTTCAAATGAATGCAGGCAGAATAAAGGTGACGATGAACAAGAAATACTGAAATACAAGTAAATTCATAATTTGCTTCTGGCTAATTACAAAGAACACGCTGTACAACTTATCAACAAAAATTAAGGTCACTCTCGATGGGAACAGGCTGGGAACGATGTTCTGACGACACTCAAGAGACGAAAGCGCAGCGTTATTCATTCGATTGTACACAGGATTGAAAAATGAGTAATTGATAATCGATACGCATTATTGTGGAGGACAACGCCGGTCGAAACGACATGTGTGGCACTGGCACATGCAGAAACTAGGGGGAAAATTGTTATTTTATTATGTGTGTACCTGTAACCCTACGCTGACAATGTCACCCTTTCTACATATATGCTCAACAGGCTGTGGCCGCCGTGAATTTATGACGACAGAGGAGTGTGCGACAATTGAAAACCATTTGGTTATTTGATGCTCCGGGACAATAATAATTTTTTGTGACATTTGAGTGCTTAAACCAGTCTGTATATGCTTCATTGTATTGAAGCTAACTCAATCCAAAGAAACGGAAAGGTTTCACAATAAAAGGATACACTTTGAGAATTGAATGATATGTAAAATAATCTAATGAGTGCCGATAGCCCAGTGGTTAGAGCATTAAACTGAGAACCGAAAGGTCCCGGGTTCAACTCCCATTGAAGTACAAAAGACATTTTCTAGTTGGACGGGTTGCGGCCATCATTTCACTGTTGGGTCGAAAATTAACAGTTCTGTGACCTAAAATGGCGTGAGGAAGCAGTAACAAAGCTTAAGTAGAAAACAACTGATCTCCTAACACGCACAAGCTGAAAAAGCTTCCGAAGGATTTTCACAGAGGATCAAGATTATCAGGGTAATATATCATATATTATTTCTAAAATAAAAACAAAAGTAAACGATTTTTTAAAAGTTCACTTCATTCTAGTATTCTAGATAATTACATTCGATTTGTCTGGTAAGATATTTTTTGTTAATTATTTTTATTTTTTAAATGTGAAATAGAGATGACAGTTTCCGTTCTGCGAATTCTAAATTGCTTTTTGAAGATGTTCTGCATGT
Source organism: Megalocaria dilatata (assembly GCA_034642435.1). Taxonomy (NCBI): domain Eukaryota; kingdom Metazoa; phylum Arthropoda; class Insecta; order Coleoptera; family Coccinellidae; genus Megalocaria; species Megalocaria dilatata. The sequence continues at coordinate 56,585,958 of CM067854.1, read as the reverse complement.
TTTAGGAATTTTTTTGAAGGAACTCTTGATGTTATGTTTTGCATTTTTGGAAAAATATTTGGTTTTCATAAAACAAGATACGAAAAAAAAATGCTTCAAGTATTTATTCAGTAATTTTAATGGATAATTCATATTTCCTTGAATTCTTTTATTCCTGTTTTGGTAGTGTGTAATAAATGTTAACTCTTTATGTCTACTTAATTGAAACAGTTTTGTCATTTTTCATTTAATTTAATTCTAGAAGTTTCTTCTACAATTTTAATTTCAAAAAATTTTATTCAAAAAACTGTTAGAATTAAATTAAGCGTAAGTGGTGCTTATTTTAGACATTAATTTGATTATAAAAGTTTTTTGAATAAAATTTTTTGAAATTAAAATTGCAGAAGACAACATATTGTATTTAATTTGTTTTGATATTCAAATTTTGTTGTATGAGATTAACAGAATAAATCTGTATGATATTTAAAATTTTGTAACAAACCTTTTGTCAAGAAAAAACCTTTTTATTACCTTTAACATAGTTTTTTGGATTCTTTTACTTTCGTTTCATCATTCATACAGATTTGAAATCTCTAGTTTTATAATATGTGTAGATATACAGACATTTATTTCTATTCCACTGTTTCATTATTTCTATAGATGTCATAGATCAAACAATGACAACACTCAAAATTATTTCAATCCAAATGTCACTCAATGACGTGTGATAAAAGATAGATTTCAATTGAATTTGACTGGAAGCGAAATGACTGTTCCTAAAAATTGTACAGATGTATCATTCTCACACTGTTAGTCAGAAATTCTATACCGTTAGACTTCTTTCTTAATTTTCGACTCATGTAAGAACTTGTGTGGATCAGTGTCTTCTATACTTCTGCTAGAATATATAATGAGTTGAATATAAATTTAAATATATATATTTCATTTGTGACACGTCACAGTAGCTTCATTACCCTTTGGAATGATTAAGTAGTATCATCAGATACTATAATTTTACAAACCTCCTTGTATCTGCACATCTCATTTCAGCAAGGTTCTAAAGTTTACTACAGGCATCAATTAAATTTAGCAAAGGTCCCAAAACATATTTAAAAAATGCGAGTTATTCACATCTGTGTGTTTGTTAATTTGTGGTGGGTTATAATGGTGTAATCTACGATAAGGTGCTAAAACCTTATGGCATCGTTAACACTGATCGCTACCAATAGCAAATGATCGATTCAAATCGAGCGTTACCTGAAATACGACCGAAATATTGAAAAAGGCTACACAAAGTCGTTTCGCTTCATGAAAATGCCCCATCACACGCAGTAAAACGGGTCAGGAAATGATCGAGTTCATTTGGGAAATACGGCTTATTAACCAAACTTGGCTCCGTTCGGTTTTCCTCAATTCGCATCACTGGGACATGCTTTTGCTGAACAACATTCATTGCTCATGAAAATATACAAAAAATGCTCGATAACTAGTTCGCTTCAAAAAAGAACAGTTTTTTTGACGTGGCATTCTAAGCTGCCGGAAGGACGAGCAAAATGTATAAATAGCAATGAAGATTGTTTCGAATAAAATGTTCTCCATCAGTTCCAAACAACATTTGTGTAACTTTCACAAAAAATTCCTGTTTCATACTTACCTATCTGGTATATTCAGGAAAATGAGGTGTTTTGAATTTGAGGTTATTATTAGACATCTGAATGGAACATTTAGGTCATAGCATAATTCCGAGTATAAAAGGGAAGGTTTTTGAATTTTAAAACGACTCCTCATAAGTACACAGAAAAAATGATTTAAAATTTTATTCGATTCGACCAAAAAACATTGAAATAAAACACCTCATATTTGAATAACACATTAAATCATGTAAGTAATTAATAACTTGGAATACCAATAAACCTACTACCTGAAAAAGCTTGAGAATAACCTGGTACCATATAATATTGAACTCAACATAAAACGTCGAACTCTTCCGGTTGGACTCAGATGAAATATCAGGAAATGTCCCGTGTTAAACACTTTTTATCTGATAGAGTCGTCACAAGGGAATAAATATAAAGTCTCTATAAATTCGGTAATGACCAGAGTCCGACGTGGAGTGGTCGTAAATTCATTTAACAACTTTAGTGGCTCTTGCCGGCCACAATTTATATCACCTCTGGGAGATGCTCCCGCTAAATTCGGGAAGTAAAGTTGTCTAGGTGGAGGAAGATTGGTCGGTTGGAGGTGAGTCTTGGACAGATGGCGATATGAAGAGGAGGAGGAGAAATAATTGGGATAAATAGCTACCACCATTTCTTAACCTCACTGAGGGACGAATTTTTCAGAATTATCTCGTAAGTTCGGATGATGACATATATCAAAAATTAAATGATATAATAGGATGCTATTTACATTTCCGTAACTGACAATACTGACGTTGGTAGACAAAAGGTGTAACATGGATAATGAGATTCGTTCTGAGAATATGTTTCCTCGCGTTTTTGTGAAACTATTTACCTACTTGATGATTTTATTACACAATATTTTTTGTACACTTCAATTGAATAATACGCATATATACAGGGTGTATATTGACAGTTGCGAAAAAATTTAGGGGGGATTCCTTGTCAAAAAATAGGTTGGGTCTTTTAAATAAACTTTATATTTTTGAGCCCCCCTGCTTAGTTACAGCCCCCTAAAGATGGTGCCCGAAAAACAATTTTCAATTTTTTTCGTAAAAAATAAAAAACTGACAAGAATGAAATTAAGCAAGCATTTTATGCGGGTGAGAAGGCACTCAAATAAATTTTTGGTGGTGTTCCTCTATGATTGCAAGGGGTAGAAAAAGCCATCCCTAAACATTCTTTCGCAAGAACCCTTTTTCCATATTCCTTCTTTACAATAAAGAAATTAATTTTGAATAGCGTGATCCATTTTTAAAAAATAAGGTTTCTTGTGATGTCTTGATAAAATTCAAGGTTTCTGAAAAAAAAATAATTTATCAACATCATAGCGTGAGTTGTTGAGGAATTATTTCCGAACTAGAATTTATCCAATAAGCGGATGTAATTTTGTTATGACAACCGACTAGTTTTGAATAGCTTCGATTCAGGTACAATTATTTTTTGATCTGGCTTATCATTTTGAGATTTTTGTTAAGATGGCGGTGTACACAAACACAGAAATGACCGATGTGCATTTTTTTCATAGTCTTTCAGGTGAAAATTCTCTGAAAGCATTCGGAAGATATGCAGAAATGTTCCTGAACGTGTGGCACATTTTAAATAAATAAAAATGATTATGGTCGCCAGCGCGAAATTAGAATTCCAGCAATAGAAGAAGCAGTACTAGTTGACGAGCAACCTCGCATCAGTACTAGGAAAATTACTCAGCAATTACAAATTCACCATATGACGATGTTTGCGATATTAAAGGAACAACTTTTATATCCATATCACATTCAACGTGTACAGGATCTCTTACCACGGCATTTTCCGAATTGTCTCCAATTCTCCACTTGGATATTGGGAATGACTGAACAATATCCTCAAAGAGGCTTATTTTTCTAGAGATCCAATAATCACATATGGGCCGAAGAGAACCCTTACGCTATTACTTTAGCTCACCACCAATAACAATTTTCTCTGAATGTCTGGCTTGGATATGTTGGGGATCAGTTAATTGATCCAAAATTTCTACCACCTAGATTGAATGGAAATACGAGTGTAAACGTCCAATTTCTAGAAGAAGAACTTTCTGTACTTTTTCAAAATAGTTCTTGCGTGTCCGAAGGACAATGTGGTTTATGCATACCGAAGGACAATGTGGTTTACATTTCAGTATTGGAACAAGTCAGCATTTATAGTAAATCATTAATATTCAAATCGATGGATAGGGCGAGGTGGACTTCAGTTCTGGTCTGCCCGATCACCAGATTCAGTTTTTAGGTTTTTAAGAAAAAAATTAACAACTGTTTTTCACTCCCTAATTATTTTCGCAACTACGAGTATTCATACACACCCTGTATGGTAATTCCTATTTATTATTGTAAGTTGCTCACATGACGCGTTTCGTTTACATAGTAACATCTTCAAATATTTATAAAAAACTTTTCTGACATTAAGTAACATACGGTATTCAAATGATTTTTGTTTTGAGATAAGGGTACAATAAAAATGTTGTATTACCTTTGCTAAAACCATCGAGTCCCTAGATGAATAGTTCCAATAGACCCGACTTAGATATCTGCGTTTGATCATTCAATAAATTCCCGGAACATTTCCGAACTTTCTAACAGGTTCATTTTTTATGCCAAATCTTAAGACGTTAATCAAAATCATGTTTCTTTTTTACTAGATGTTCTGCATAAGTAAAATCTAACTTATTATTGAGAAATGAGCGTCGGTGTTCCTTTATCCTAGTATCAAAGGATCTTCAGATTTGTCCAATATAAGTTTTTGAGCAGGTTCGCTCATGATAATTGTTGAACACCTGACACTGTGATGTGATTTGTTAATTTTAGGTCTTCCGTTTTTTGAAATAATTCCTTTTGATTATTTGATGGATTCGGTCTTTACTTAATGGAAATTCATTTTCAACTATTAGTTAATAATACTAAATTTCCACAAACATTTTATTGATGAACGACAATTGTTTCGCCACACTGTGGCTTAATCATGTTCTACATTTGAACTGATAGTTTGTGAAAACTTTCATAGGTTCATATATATGTATTGACAGATATTACAGCAAATGGAACTAAAATGGGGATGACAGATATTTGGGTATTTCCATTTAGGTGTAGAGAAATCGACAATAGCAATAAAAGTTTTGGGATTGTCGCTGGTATTTCCAAACTAGCTGAAGATATTCAATAAAGGTGACCTATTGGTATCTGTTTGTTCTTTCAGGAGGATCTTATGGGAATTCATATCGGTTTATTTCACGTGATTCTAAGAATGTTAATCTTAACCCTTACATTCTATTATATGGTTGAATGTAGAATTGTTGAAATTCAGTGATCGCACCACCGATGTGTATTTAGGAGTTAAGACGATTTGCTATTTTTGTGAATATCTGTGAATATACCTGTTTAGTGTACATCAGATGTTTCCACTGGTACAAATTTGAGTTACTTAGAAGTGTTAAAATACATGAATTGAGTGTAAAATCGTATTTTTGTGAATTTGTGGAAAATTGGTTATACATTGAAAGTTCTAAGTATTGTCCGTCGCTAGCCACTACTTTTTCTCATCTTTCTGGCAATTGACGCATCCCATCGCGAAAAAAGTACGGCTATTTTGCCCCTATCTATGTATAAATCCATTTTTTTACTATATCGTAATTGAAGAAGTGCTGGTCAGCCAGGCCATGTTGCAATGATCGGAAGAGATGGTAATCAGAAGGAGCAATGTCTGGGCTTTTTGGCGTATGGGGTAAGACTTCCCATTTGGGCGTTTCTAAGTGCGGTTTAAGGGGCGGCGAAACATGTGTCATGCTGTAAAATAACTTTGTCGTCAGAGTATTGCTGCCGTTTTTCTCGTAATGTTCGACCCAAACGCATTCATTGTCGTCGTCAGTAGACCTCCCCTGTGATCCTTTTGTTCGATTGTAGCAGCTCACCCAGCTGGGAATACACAGCATAATCTCGCCATGAATATGCAGCTTGAAAGTTAATGATACGTTGCCCATCGTTTTCGGTTATCGTTATGGACCCACATTTCATCGCCAGTGATGATGGAGAAACCCTTTCTGTACTGCCGTTGGAGCAGTTGTTCAGACGTGAAAAAACGGCGTTCGACATCACTTGGCTTCAGTTTACACGGCACCTAATTTACTACCTTTCGGATCACTTCCATCGCTTTTAAACGATGGCAAATGACTGGTTAAGTGACCCAAAGTGTTTTTGCGAGTTTCTCTCGCGTTTTTGATGGATCTTCATTGAGCCTTAAACTTCGGTAGCCTTCTGGGTCGTTCTCCGTCTTCCAAATCCAAATTACCACTTTTAAATAAATATATAATATTTTATTTCATTGAGACCATTTACATGATATTCGAAAAGTCAGTAGATGAAATAGAATAAACAAAATATGTACATACAACATAAGTAAACATATAGAGAGATAGAAATGCATTCCATATATTCACGTAGACTATAGAATGAGTATTGTAACAGGAGATCCGTGAGAGATTTTTTAAATACCTTGATAGTTTATTAAACAACTGTATACCAGTATAAGATGGACTCTTTGTATGACTAATTTCCAAAGATATTTCTGTTTTTCATTAGGATCAATTTAATTTTTTGGTAATTTAACTTTTAATCTGATTTTAGTCTGTTTTTACAAATTTTAAGCAAATATTTATATTCAATTTCTCATTTCTCATCAAATGATATTAGATAAGGTTATTCTGATTTTCACAAATTTTTATTGTTATTTAATACAACAGTTGTTTCGCTATCACAATAGCATCTTCAGTAAGTTTACATTTTGAATAACTAAATTTGTTTTCGTAATCGGTTGCTATTTATATTACAGTAGGTAGAAAATTTTTTTATTGAGCACTAAAAACCAAAAAAGGTCTCTGTAAATTCCAGCCTATTTGAATATATTTAACAGGGGTGAGTTATTTATATCTAATTGTTCGTTAAGTAACATTTCAATTTTATTGGAACTCAAGGGACTATAACAGGTTTAAGGAATGACTTTAACTTTCTTTATGTAGAATTTCAACATTATGGTTGAAAGTTTGTCCTGTTTTCAACAAATGGTTGGAATATGTGGAATTATTATTGAGGAATCTCTTCAAGTGTTCACAAATTCTATGGCGAAAACTTCTTCCAGTCTGTCCTATGTAAACTTTTGGGCAATCACCGCAGCTTAACTTATAAACCCCCGATTTATCATCTTTATCATTTTTAATGAATTTTCTCAGATTTGAATAGGTTTTGAATGAAGTTCTCAAATCATATGTATATTTGAGGTATGTAGCAATTTTCTCAGATATACCTTTAGTGTATTTTAAGGTAATGTATTTAAAATATTCTTTTATATCGGGATATACCATATTTGAAGCTATTTAATCATTTTTATTTATCAACAATTTGTCTATCAACGTAGGATTATAGTCATTATTTATAGCAATTTGTTTAATGATGTTTAGTTCTGAATTATAATTTTCTCGATTCATGGAAATATTAACCAATCTATGAATCATACTATTGAATGATGATAATTTTTTATTTAAAGGATGGTTTGATTTATTGTGTATAATAGTATCCGTATATGTTGGTTTATGAAATATTGATAAATTATGTTAATTATTTATTCTAGTAACTGTTAAATCAAGAAAATCGATAGAATTGTTATGTTCGGTTTCCATAGTGAATGATATTGATAAATAAAAAGAATTTTTTTAAAAGTATTTCTATACCTGTGGAGCAACAGAAAATATTGTCTACATATCTATACCAATATAAAAAATATTTCATAAGAGGACTTTGGTGAATTTTAGTTTCAATATTGTTCATGAATATTTCTGCTAATGAAGGAATTAAGGTATTTCCCATAATCAAACATTTTTCAGATTTATAAATTTCATTTTTAAAGTGAGAATAATTTTGTTCAGTGCAAATATCTAGACATTCTGAAATATATTCTTTAATAATTGTATCACATCTGTTGTTGATAAATAGATTATCTGCTAGTTCTCTTGTTTCGTTTGGTGGGATACTTGGAAATTAATTTTGGACTTCCTAAACTATCCAGTTTTGTAACGGTAAATTCCCATTTCTAAAATCTTTTCTCCAAATATTTTTTATATCATCTCAAGTTGATGTAGGTTTAGAACGACCTACGTAAGTCCACAATCGACGTTGTAATGCAAAGTTGTCTTCATCATTTACGTTGTTTACGGGTAAATATTTTCCAATGTCCCCGGCATCTACTATTATTGTCTCTTTTGCAGCAGTAGTTCCCCTGTGAGCATGTTCTGAATATCGCCCCCCAGACTTATTTATATGAGTGTTTTTGCCAGTATTCTTATCGCTGCTATCGAATTTTTTCCCATAATTGTATTACAAGACAAATTTGACTAATTCAGATTATCGATTAGGTTTAAATTAAAATTGTTAGGGGTAAAAGCATTACTTATCAATAACTTAATCATATCTATATCACTTTCTTTTAATATAGTTATTTCTTCTTTTAATGTTTTAATTGCTTCGTAAAGTGCATCAGTATGTTCTTTCACAATTTCATTAATGACATCTTTAAATTCATCGATTGTTAGTGTTACAGTCTGGATATTTTTACTAACCTCCAACTTTGAAGTACTTCTCGTCATTTTAACAACCTTATTTAGAAATTATGAAGCTCACGTCCATACTCAAGCACCACCAACACACGAGTGTTGTTGAGCAATCCACTTTTGATACGTTCAGCTAGAGCATGGTCACCATAAACTTCCATTATAATACGATGACTTTCGGCAGCCTATTTCTTTGAAACGAAAATCGCTAACCCATCACAGCGAAGGCTATCATAAAAAGATAAAAGGGAATGTAACTAAAACGTTCTAGTTTGCGTCAGCGATTTTATCTGTCCGCGCATGAAACATCCTACTTCGTAAAATACCTCTTAGTGGGCCAATGGAAAGATAAATAAAACTTGTCTTTCCTGAATGAATCCCAAAATTGTCAATCTGATACTGAAAATGCAAACTCTTACTCCCTATCCATTTATTTCAACTTTACAATTAAAACAGTGTCTCTTTACAATATAATACAGTTTTACGGTTAGCGTGAGGTCCGAGATTTACGTGAGGACTTATCTTTGAGGTTCTCCTTGAATATTGTCCTCCAAGGTGTCGAAATGATGATTTCTCCAAGAATAGTTCCTATTCTGCATATAATCGACAGGCGTCCAGTTTCAAATTGTTCCAAATGATCAGTAGAGCATCCGGAACCAAGATAGTGCGGTAATAAGATACTTTAAATCCAGCACAAGGAAGATTATCTGGTATAAAGATAATCCGAGCAAAAAGGCACTCCACCAAGATTGTTCAGTTCTAAGAATATCCGGTACTAAGATCTCTAGTACTAAAATGGTTTGGTACTAAGACTGTAAATTTCAAATCTATAAGATAGTACTTGCAACACGTGATCTCACTCCCAGTGATTTCAGATATTATTAAAATTATTTACAAGATAATAAACGTGAGATGAAATATCCAGAATACAGGAATGAGGGCACGTGATTCGATCATGACCATACGAAGGGAAATTAAATGCATAATAATTAAATAAATCGAAAATAATGACTGGCATTCATAAAAGCAGAAAATATTCATCGGGATCTACGTATTACTTACCGCCTTCTATTTAGACGTCTTATAGGAAACACGTGAATTCTACCACGTTTTCGTATTGGCATAATGAGAATAGCTCTTTCACTAATTGACTACTCAGCAGTCTCCACAGTCCACCCCTAGAGGTAGAAAGTGTGATAAGGATTACGCCATATCATCGCGCGAAGCGAGAACCCTTCCGAAGAGATGAACCCACGACTCGAAGAGATGAACCCCGACTCGAAAGCTAGAACGTCTGGTAGCAGCTAAGCACTATTCAACCTCTATGGCTCTGCAGGTCAGTACACGAGTTGGTTTGTGACACAACTTACCCGCCAGAAGAACTTCTTATCCAAGCACCCAAACGCAGTCCCATGAACTAAGATCATCTCAAGATTGATGATTTCTATTGATCCTGGTACGAGAACCGTCTAACCGCCTGTACGTCCTGACCCACCGAACCAATGTGAAGTCATTTGATTGATCCTGGCGTCAAGCACTAACGGCTAAGCCATTTCGTCGAGATCCACAAACCCTAATTATTTACGCATTGATCCCTGGCCAGGACAAGCCGGTCGAACCGTCAAGTTCCGTTAAACCCCGAGTCATTTCATGAGAATATCCCGAACATGGGGGTCTGCGAACAGATAAATGAAATACCTCTCTAGTCCAGCATGCAGACTTTTAACCACTGCCCCCTCAAGTCCAACACCAATGGGGTGGTCAGGTGGAACGAGTAACACCTGAGGGCAATCCACCCCCCGAGGTAACGCAGTATGCTACATAACGCACTCAGCCATTACACAGAATCCGGAGATTTATACTGCGATAGGGTATAGTACGCCAGTTTTAAGGGAGAAGCCCTGTGCTGCGACAGATTCCCTGTCACTGAGTTAATCAACCGGCTCAGCCCTCCATTTCATCAGAACGGCAAAACTAGGGCCCCATTTGAAGATCTTCCACCATACAGGTCTAGTGACTGGCGCGAATAGCATTACGTTAGGCACCAAGACTTAACCCTCCATTTCGCCGGGACGAAACTAGGCTCCTAGTCATGGCAAGCACCCCCATCAGGACAAGATCTTATGCCTGGGGGATGCGTTTTTTAGGAAACAATAAAAATTCAATATTCCACGATTGTCATGGTTAGGTACGTTAATTCGATAAAAATACCACAATGTGTGTCTTCGGGTAACCTCGCAATACGAAAGCAAAGAATTCTTGGAAATTCTACGCTTCTTGAAAACAATGCAACTCTACAGCGCATGCGACAACAGCGTCGTCTTTAATCGCATAAACTCCAAACTTCTTAATGGTCTTAGTCAAATCACAATATTGGGGCATATTTTAGTGATTGAAATTCAAATCAACAGTGGAGCGTTTTTTGAAGTTACATCTTCATATTAAAGTAATGAAATGAAACTCTCCGCAAAAACACATTATTTGGTACAAAAGTTGATATTTTCAGAGCACACAGAAACTATGTTGTTTACACTTCAGCGGAATGACAGATACTCAAAAGAAAGCCTTACGATGACACTTCGAAGTGAAGGTGTTGCCAGATGAAAAAATGGAATAATAAACTAGTAGCGTCATATGTTATCAAAACCGCAAGAACTTATTTTTACTCCTAATAATATTATTACGTATTGTTGGTTATCATATTATTTACTGACGTATATTTAAATTGCATAATGTTCAAAAAAGTTGGAAATGAAAACTTAAGCCTAATTATAAATTATTTCCATAATGTTAAAAACACACAGTATGTAAATTAGAGACAACAGTATCGACCGCAATAATGATTACTTCGTTGTTTCTTTTTCATTACGGACATTTCACAATCGTACGTTACATTCACAGCGCAATAATCGCATTAGGTTAATAACCAGAAAAGTCCAATTCCGTGATCCTCTCCGTGACACCGAGCGACGACACGAAACCCTTCATTCCGCCCGCGCCATCGGATTGAGTCGACTCATGCATTTTTCATGGGAAAACATACTCGGAATTTTTGTGTGGAGAGCTCCGAGCCAGACTACATTATTCATCGTTCCGATGATTAGGGATCCGATAACTGTAACTATTTAATAAGCCGGCATTGAGATGAGGTGATTTGTTCCGTGCCCTGTTATTTCGTTTTTCGGAACTGTTCACGAAACGGTATTTCGCGGGATCGAATTCGATTGGTGGTTTCATTTCGAAATGTTGAGGAGTAGGGTTTTAAGAGGGGCGTTCAATGTAGTCTCTGTATCGAGGTGATTTGGTTATAATGTGAGTAATCTAATTATCTCATTTTCTAATGACATTATCTGAGGGTATGAATATAAAATTTCACTAATTTACGGTCATTAGTTTTACAGGTATCTTAAGTGAAAGACGACCAGGATGACTGACTCCATAATGATGAAGCAAATTGTGCATCGCGCCGTTATAAAGTTCCTCACTTAGCAGGGACAAAGTCGAAAAACCATTCATGAAGAGATGGTTGCTCTTTACCAAGACTGTGCACCGTCGTTATCCATCGTTGAAAAGTGGTCAAGTGAATTCAGAATAGGCAGGGAAAGCATTGAAGACGAACATCGCTCAGTCAAGCTCGTTCGCGGCACTACTGAAGAAAATGTGAAAAAAGTGAATAAGCTGGTACTTAAAGATGCCAGAATAAAAATCAAGATGTCAGCAAAGATCAAAATGCTATCCGTGGGTACCATACATGCTATCCTTCATGACCATTTTAACCTCTCAAAGGTCAGTGCAAGATGGATTCCGAGAATGCTGCACCTCAGAAGCAAGTGCTAGTCGAGTGCTGTAAGGAGTTTTTAGAGCTCTGCGGAGAAGACCCATCGACTATATTCAGCCGGCTGGTTACTGAGTATGAGACGTGGGTTCATCACTGTAACCCTGAGAGTAAACAAGAGACCATGCAGTGGATTGAGGAGGGTGCACAGCCTCCAAAGAAGTTTAAAGTCACCCCATCCACTGGAAAAATAATAGCTAAGGTCTTTTGAGATTACAAAGGCATTTTATTGATAGAATACAATAAAGGTGGTGAAAGAGTCACAGCAGCATAATACACAATCATTTCGAGTAATTTCAGAGAAGCAATTAGAGTAAAAAGGCGAGTAAAACTCACAGCGGGGGTGTTGCTGAATAACGAAAACGCGCTGGTTCACTAGGCCCACGTGGCGAAAGCTGCTCTATGGAAATGTGGCTTCCAAGAATTTACTCATCCTCTGTATAGTCCAGACTTGGCCCCACAGTGACTACTAACGGGTGTTTGTATAGAGTGATAGAGCTTTCGATAGGGATAACTGTGATTTGACAAAAGGTAGGAGACATGTTGATTCGACATTTCTGTTCAGTAGGCATTGAAAAATTATGACGGACAGACTCACGCCGCAACAGCGTTTACAAATTGTTGAAATTTATTTTTAAAATCAGTGTTCTATTCGCCAAACTCATAGAGCACTTCGTGAAATTTATGGTTTACATAATCGTCCATCAAAGCAGCTTATTCGTCGAACTATCGGTAGATTTTGGATAACATTTTCTCTACTCGTTGCAACAACAACAACAACAGCAACAAGACAAAGAACTGTACGTACAGAAGAAAATATCGCTGCTGTAAGTCATAGTGTTAATGATTAACCAGATTTGTCTATTCGTCGACGTTCACAACAAGTTGGACTCTATGCATCCACCACATGGAAAATTTTGCGTAAAGATCTTGGTGTACACCCATACAAGATCCAACTGGTTCAAGAACTAAAGCCACTTAACCATAATAAGCGTCATTTGCTTGCTGATTGGGCCCTAGAACAGCTTGAAGTTGATCCACTTTTATATCGTAAAATTGTGTTTAGTGATGAAGCTCATTTCTGGTTTAACGGCTATATAAACAAGCAAAATTGCCGTATATGGAGTGAAAACAATCCTCAAGAAGTTCTGCAGGTTCCATTGCATCCTCAAAAATGCACTGTATGGTGTGCTTTACACGCTGGAGGCATCATCGGTCCATATTTCTTTGAAAACGATGCTGGAGCTAATGTTACAGTGAATGGTGCTCGTTACATATCGATGATCAATTTGTTTCAAAATTTGAATGGTATCGACACAGAAGTGTTTTTGTTACAACAGGATGGTGCTATACATCATGCTGCTACCGTAACAATTGTTTTATTGAAATAAAGGTTTGGCGATAACTGTATTTCGAAAAATGGTCCAATTAATTGGCCTTCAAGATCATGCGACATAACTCCACTGGATTATTTTCTTTGGGGTTTTGTCAAGTCATTGGTTTATAGCATGCTGATAAACCAGAAACAATAGACGCTTTTGAAGCCAACACAACTCGTGTTATTGATGAACTAAGGCGTGAATTACTCGAAAAAGTGGTCCAAAATTGGTCTGGTCGAATGCGGTTCCTCAGTCCTAGTCGTGGTGGATATATGCCGGAAATTATTTTTAAAACATAAATGTCATAAAATTATCTTTCAAATAAAGAAACTTTGGCTTCAGTCTTACTTTAAATGTGTTTTATTTCAATTTAAAGTTCTATCACTCTGAAAAAAACACCCGATACCTATTCCCAAATGTAAAAAAAAATCTTCGTGGAAAGTATTTTGAGGAGAAACCGAAAAAATATTTTTTACAAGCTTTTGAGAAGCTTATTTCTCGATTTGATAAATGTATTGAAGTTCTAGGGGACTACATTGAAAAATAGAATTTTTTTCCTGTCTATACCGAGAATACATTGAACACCCCTCGTACGATATTTTTTATCTAGTTAAAATGAAGAAATCTTGCTGGGTTTCATAAAGTTTCGGTGATCACTTCATCAACAGATACTCTACTCAAATTTGATAAGCGGATCAACGAATTTGGGTTTCACGAAACAAGTTCAAGTAGTTAGTTAATCACGTGGATCAGTTGATCCGAGAAAACAATCTGACAACGTCGCACTTTCTAAATTTTGTCCGCTACACCATAGGAATAGAAGGATGGAAATTAAGAATGTAAATATTTTTGTGGTAGTGCTGTTAATGTAGAGCTAGAATACAAAAACGGATTGTTCATATGTTTGTCATACCATATTACTACGAACTGTGTTATAAGTATTACTTGTGTGTGTGTGCAAAGTGGAAGGCAGTTTCAAAGGGGCAATTTCAATTGAAATCCTTTTAACAATTCCGAATACCCACGATTTTGCAACGTTAAAATGCTTTCTATCGTCATTTGGAAACCACCAGTTGCATAAAATCCTAGACAATCTAATAATTGTAATCCTCCATCGATCGATTTATTTTTTTTACTGTATTTTGAAATCAAGATCATAACATTTTGAAAAAGAATCTCTCCTATCTCTTATAATTCGGGGTCTTCGAATTTCACTTAAATCTTCTCATGATGACGATTAACTGATTTCGAAAAGCTTTTTATAATTATATCACTTGAAAAAGTGAACAATAAACAATACACCTACTTCAACTATTCAACGAAGAATACGAAGATCTTGATTCACCAAAATCGACAAATCAACTTGATCTGTGATCAACAGCGAATTTAGGTTAGATCAGAACACAAAATGTTTTATGGAACCCAATTTGTACTTGATCGATAATCAACAGAGGCGAAACTGTCATAGTTTAGCACAGTGATTAAATCTGTGATCAACACTTGGTGAACATAGAACTAAATAAATATTTAGAAGGACTCCGTGATCAACAGGCTTCATCCGATGATTATATATCCATCAAGTGCATCAGTCACATAGATTGATGAGAAGCGACGAAAAAGTTCTGACTCATATCAGGATATATACCACGGATTCCATATGTTATAGTTGTGTATTGAATTAGTCTATGCTCGATATGTAAGTTTCAATAAATGAAGTTCTCATTTTGTTGAAGTAAGTATCTGAGAAAGTGTGTTAAATATAATGACCTAAATTTAATAATTTATTCCAACATTAAATTGAATTTTAGGGAGAAATTTTACATATATAAACTACCAAATTTATTGATGAGAATTAGTTGTGTAAACTGTAAAATTTTGTAATCAACACTTTACCACTTCTTATTATTTACAGAGCGAAAGTAGCTGTGTTGTTTTTGTTGCAAAATGGCGAATGCGCTTTTTCTTTCGAATACAAGCACTTGAAATTAAATATATGAAAGAATGTTATTTATGTATAAAACAAAGGTTAAGTAGCCAAGCCCTCTCTAATGAACTTCTGTTTGAGATTTCTAGTTGAAATAAAGACATTAAATAGTATTATTTTATCCGGCAGAGTGCGGTAAAATTCAATTGAAAATAACAGCTTCTTCGAACATATATTTTATTCTCTTTAAAATCTACAGCAAGATTACTTAGAAAATCAAATAATGATTACCTGAACAGCGTTAGAATAATGAGGGAAAAATATTTCAATATCATAGAGTCATATATCACAATAATAACATAGAGTCATATATGTCTCTGAAGAACAGAACCAGGGGAAACAACACTGCATTGTTAAATTTCAAAAACTAGATATGGACAAAGTTGCCATACGTCCAAAGTGGTTCATTTGACAACCATAATCTCTCTAGAATTTAAAAGAAATCGAACTATTATAAAACTTCCAAAGTGAAAACACATTTCACTTTCTCCGAAACCTCTAAAGATTTAATCTAAGGATCTCTTGAAAACTTTTCAGGATTAAATTGAATAAAATGCCTAAGAAACGCTGTTTCAATTTACAGACATAGAATTATCAACATATGTGAGCGGCAGCTAAGCAATAAACAATCAAAAGAAAACATATACTTTTGACCAAAATTATCTAAATCCATCACCCAAGACAAGATTGTTTCGATTGGATATTACGGAATAACAAATTTAATCACGAAAATATGTTCGAAAAGGTCTTTTTCATTTCAATTTTTAAAAACCAGAACAAGAATCTGAAATTCTTACCCAGTAATTTATTTGGATGCTAATTAAAAACAATCAATAAAATATATTTACTATTCGAAAAAACTTTTTTAATTCTATGTGGAACATTTTTTGGTGATGAAATTTGTTACTCCTGAATACCCAATTGAAACAAATTTGTCTTGGTTGAAGAATTGAGGTAATTTTGGTCAATATTTGTTGATGTTTTCTTTCGATTATCTTTATTGGTTAGCTACCGCTCACATGTGTTAATAATAGTGTCTTTAAAGTGAAACAATGCATTTTATTCAATTTAATTTTAGAGAGTTTTCAAGACATTTTTAGATTAAATCTGTAAAGGTTTCGGAGAATTGTTTTAGCTATTATCTGTAATATTTGAAAAGAACTCTTCGTAGTAAATTTCCAATATATATTGTTTTATGAATTTTTCATAATTTGCATTTTTACACATGCGCGTGGCATTTTTCAAATATGAAGTGTATGATCGCATCTTCTATTCGACTGTTTGGTATGAAATAGCTTAATTTTTGCATGTTGCTCAACCACGTTTTTTCAAATTTTTCTTTCGAACAGAATATTTGATGAATGAAGTATGTAGATATATTTTATTGATAGTTTTTATTTAGCATCCAAATATGTTGATAATTCTATATGTAATATTCGAAGGAAAAACTTTCCTAGCAAATTTTCAAGATACATTCATAGTCCTATGTTTAATGCACTCTCTATTTGAGAAAGATGCATCAGCTTAGCCCCTTTCTATTCTTCTTTCGAATTCTTTTCAATTTCAAACGACCCTTTTATCACATGTAAAAGAGATACGGACGCTGTCAGTCAGCTATGAGTTATGGTCGCATGAATCCAAACCACAATACCTCAAAACCGGCCAAATACACAACATTTGCATTCATGTAGACAAACATATGGTTTCGCCGGTGCTTTATAACCTAATTACTTGACATTTCATTAGCGTGTCCAGTTGTATCTGTTCTTACACACGCAAGCAAATTATTTCATTATTTCCTTTGCCCCATTTTCATCGGAAAGAACGCGAACGGATTACAAAGTCTGTGATTCGCCGGATGGCATATGGTGAAATTGGTGGTTTTGATTGAAAAACTCGCCGTGAATAATTGATACTAGATTGATTGAATCGAGGTGGACTGTGGTATAGAAATGAGAGGTCATTAGAAATGACTATTCGAGATTCGTTTTACAGTTGTACTGAAATTAACTGTTGGATAATAAATATATTTATGTGATTTCTGATTTAAATAAGGTTTATCCTCCGAAAACTATAAAATGAAATAAAATGCAACATCTCTCAAAGAAGTATTTCCACCACAAAAGGTTGTGAGGTCTCATATAAAACCAAGTCAGTTATTTCAGTTGATCTCTATGAAAACACCTAAACGACAACATTTTGAAAAATTGATATATGATTAGTTACTATAAGGAAATTAAAATACTAAATATTTTTGTAAATATGAATCTGAAATTTAAATTTGAAATTCCCGGTAAAATTTCGCACTTCTGAGTCTATGTAGATCAAGAAGGATTCTTAATTGTTGAATAATTTGAATTTTTTTTGATGAAATAAATTCAAATTTGAATTGATTATTACCTAGAGTTTGATATTGTTACATCAAAAATGATTTTAAACATAATTTTAAATACATTTTATCGAAAAAATAACTAACTCAAATTTGTTTTCCATAAATGACTTCATGTGGAGAGGTTCTAGTTATGAAAATTTGAGTTTAAATGTTTTTTTTTTCAGTTGTAGCTGGATTATTCCATTCAAAATAGTTCCTTTATTTAAATGGAATACATATATTTATTCATTTAAATTTATTATCTTGAGTTGCTCACAAGGAACTCAATTTCTCTCAAGTAAATTAATTCAAATTAGTTTCATTTTAATGATCTTTGTAGGTTTAGTTTTTTCAGGATGAAATATTGAACGGTAGGTTGTTTTTCAACTAATTATTGTTTCTCAGTAGCAATATTCCAATCGATCAGTCATAATCTTCATAAAGGGTTTTATCCAAAACGTTACCTAACAACCGTCATTGTGATGGTAGATATGTTCATGAATATTTTCACAAATATTAATAATAATTTTATTTAATCATTTTTGGCACTACATTGTGTATAGGAGAGGTCAAAAAAATATTTAATAAGCTTAACTAACTGAATATTTACACAAATATTAATTTACCGAGTAGAAAGCGTTTTTCAGAAGTAAGTTTTTGATTGTTGCCTCAAATAATTTTAAATTCAAAGATTTCATAGATTTTGGTAAATAATTGAACACCTTTCTACTACAATACAAAGGGAAGCATTCAAATTTATATGTTCCATGTTTAGGTAACAACAAAGTTTGAGTATTTATGGTATGATATTTTTGATGACTTGATAATTTCATCCATTTGTCATCATTTTCCTTAGCATATAGCAAGCACTTGAAAATGTATATACAAGATAGAGTCAAAATGTTGTTCTCTATTAAAAGTAGTTTTCAACACTGCAATGAATCGACATGTCTGTGATATAAATGCTCTGTGTAAGTCGGAGCTACTCCCCCAAAGTATCGGGTGATGTTTTTAGCGTGATAAAACTTTAAATTGAAATAAAATACATTTAAATTAAGATTGAAGTCAATTTTTTTCATTTGAAAGATAATTTCATGACATTCATGTTTTAAAAATAATTTCCGGCATATGTCCACCACGACTAGCTCTGAGGAACCGCATATCACCAGACCAATGTTGGAACACTTTTTCGAGTAATTCAGGCCTTATTTTATCAATAACACGAGTTATGTTGGCTTCCAGAGCGTTGTTTCTGGTTTATCAGCATAAACCAATGACTTGACATAACCCCAAAGAAAATAATCCAGTGGAGTTATATCGCATGATCTTGAAGGCAAATGAATTGGACCATTTCTCGAAATAATGTCATCGCTAATTCTTTCTTTCAATAAATCAATTATTACGATAGCAGCATCTTGTTGGAACGAAAGCACTTCTGGGTCGATACCATTAAAAGTTTGAAACAAATAATCATTGATCATCGATCTGAAACGAGCACCATTTACTGTAACATTAGGTCCAGCATGGTTTTTAAAGAAATATGGTCGGATGATGCCTCCAGCCTGTAAAGCACACCATACAGTGTATTTTTCAGGATGCAATGGAACCTGGAGAACTTCTTGAGGATTGTTTTACCTCCATATACGGCAGTTTTGCTTGTTTACATAGCCGTTCAAGCAGAAATGAGCTTCATCACTAAACACAATTTTACGATAAAAAAGTGGATCAACTTCAAGTTATACTTGGGCCAATCAGCAAACAAACGATGCTTATTATGGTCAAGTGGTTTTAGTTCTTGAACCAGTTGGATCTTGTATGGATGTAGACCAAGATCTTCACTCAAAATTTTCCATGTGGTGGATGCACAGAAGTACAACTTGTTTTTAACGTCGACGAATAGACAAATCTGGATCATCATTAATACTATGACTTACAGCAGCGATATTTTCTTCTGTACGTACAGTTCTTTGTCTTGTTGTTGTTGTTGCAACGAGTAGAGAAAATGTTGTCCGAAATCTATCGATAGTTCGACGAATAAGCTGCTCTGATGGGCGATTATGTAAACCATAAATTTCACGAAGTGCTCTATAAGTTTGGCGAATAGAACACTGATTTTGAAAATAAATTTCAACAATTTGTAAACGTTGTTGCGGCGTGAGTCTTTCCATGATAATTTGTCAATGCTTATTGAACAAACATGTCAAAAAAAAACATGACTTCTACCTTCTGTCAAATCACAGTTATCTCTATCGAAAGTTCTATCACTCTAAAAAAAAACACCCGATATAATATTGTATGACAAGTGGCTATACACTTAGATATAATACACATTAATTACACAGTCTCAAGGTATAAAATTCTCAGTTCTAGCAATTGCAAAAAATTAACTATTTAATTTTTTGCACAAAACATCAATGTGTGTTATCCATTTCAAATTTTTGCCTACATGGATTCAAAGAAATTCAGTTGTATCAGATGATGAAATAATGTTGTCTTCACATTTAATGCTGAATGTAATAATTTCATTATTGCTCAGACAAAAATGAATACGTACTATTTTATCAACGTTTACCATCAAATTGTTTGATCGACACCAACCCACAAATTCCCTCATAATATATTCACACGCCTTCAGAAATTCCCCAATATTCCAGCCAGAAACTACCACAGAAGCATCATCTGCAAATAGTGTCACCATAAAACTGGCCAACCTCGCAAGTAAATCATTTATAAGCAAAACGAATAAAAACACTTCCAACACGGAACCCTACACTTGATGTAGATATTTTTTCAAATAATTTTTTATCGAGTAAAGTGTTTGGATTCACTTAGAAATAGGATCATTCTCAAGTGATGTGGCCGCGGAATCGTATTATGTTAATATAGATACAAAGATGTTTAAATTGATACGATCACTATTGATGAAAAAATTTTGTAGACATACCTTTTCGAATTCTTCGGTGTAATTTATTAACGTGAAACAATTATATATATTTATTTATCGCAAACCTCTTGATGAAACATTTTGGATATTAATAAGGTAAATAAATCACTTGGCTTAAGTTTCACTTTTGTGAAACTTAAGCAAGTGATTTATTTACCTTATGACGACTGATTCAATTAAACATAGTTGAAATGAGTTAGCAGCTTAACCGAATATTGGACTATTCGCGAAGAATTTTTTAACTATAAGCCTTCGAAGGCGAAACCTTCGAGGGTTGAACCATTAGCTTATTAGAGAGATAACGGTTTGCAGTTAAATTCACAACAGTTAAAAAAAACACACAACAGTTAAACTCACTGAATTGGATGGAGATCCCTTCCGTTGAAGATGGTAGATTCTCAAATTTAGTTGGTTGGCGATTTCGAGATATCATGACCTAAATATGGAATAAACATAGAATAGACTCCCAAGAAACTAGACGTAGAAAACGCATGGGAAATTAACTTTCAAAAGAAACCTTCGTACAGGGCTGTAAGCTATTAGTTTTTGGCTTAAATATACCTTTTCGTAGTATTAATTTTAATTTATTACTAAGATGAAAGCAAATTGTCAGGGCATTATTCCCAAGAAGTACCTAGAGGTACTTTCCTCGAAATCCAATTACTCCGCACGTATGACCTCAGTTTTGTAAACTGTAGAAAAAACCGAATCGTACTTCAGTAAAAGAGGATTGAAAATTCTGCATATTAAAATTTTTCCTTCCTTCAATAATAATAATAGTCTATTTGCATCAGCATTAACATTTTGTCAATGAAATACTTTCATGAAATTTATAAACTCTAAAACATTTCTAACGAATGAAAAGCATTCGAAATCAATAAATTTTTTATTCTCTTGTTTATGAGCTAAACAATAACTGAATGAAATTTTGAATATCAAAACAGATTTAATCTGTTAATCTGAATGCAAAGATTTAAGTCTGTGTGTCTGCTAAAAGTATCTTTCGATTCTGCTGATCGTGTGCCAGTGATGAAATCGGAATTTGTCTGACAATAATTCATCAACTTTAAAGTATAAATAATTAATATTTTCGGAATATAGTAAATGTTATTATGTTTTTTGCTACATTCTACAAATTAAGTAGGAAGGTATAGTTAGGTGGAAAATGATGCTTCAAAGGTTCATTTTCAAGATTGAAATTTTTATCCTCGCAAATCGTGATCACGAAATCATTCATGAACTTTGATGTCCTTATTTTACAGCCAAATACTAAATTTGATTTCCATCAGTTTTGTTTTTTCGAAAATAATGAAAGAATAAAATGTGAATAACTCAGGAACCATTGAAATGATACTATCTTTTTTCTATTATAACATAACTGATACATTCACACTTCAAAACTACTCTGAAAATTCAAGTCGCTAGGCAGTTCTACTTAAAGTATTTCGGACGCCCAGACGGCTGGTCCTCAAAATATTTGGCATAATTTTTCGTGTCGTTATTGAAAACCTGAATACCTAGTTTTATTTCGATCGCATCAGTAGTTTTTAACTATTGGGGACATAAGAAAACAACTGAAGGAAATAAGTACAGAAGCTTTGGACCGATTTGACCTTCTAACTAACTTGAGCAAGTTAATTACGGCCTCAATCTACCCTGAAAGTTTCAATTCTCTAACTCTCTCCGTTCATAAGTTAGAGTGTTTACGGACTGCAGGACCGGGCGGGCAATATTATTTTTGACTTCTTATTCTTCATCTAGGTCCAACCTTGTCGTTTGAGACCATTTTTGGCTCGAAATACTAAAATTACAAACATTTCGGCGAAACGATAGTAAGCTGTTTCCAAAAACGAAATATGAGTATAATATTTATTTCAAATACAACGGTTAAATTTCATTTTTGCGTGCTAGTTCCAGGGAGCAGCATGCTATTGTTCCGCCCAAATGTCTGTTATATTATAATTCTGAACCGAAAATGCTTTTTAACGACTGGGTTAGATTCACTAATGAAGAAGACTAGCTCAAAACTGCGACTGACTGGTCCGTCCGTGAAGGCTAACTTAAGAACAAATGGAGCTAGAGCGTCGAAACACGCAGGGAAGGTTTGAGGTTCAAATTTCTCGGAGAAAGTCGTTAATGGGCAAAATCAGTTCAATAGTTCCGTAGTTATTCGCGTTCAAAAATTTATCATTTTTTTTCCTCAGTTTTTTCTAAACTACAAATTCGATCGATTTTACCATCGGCATTTGGAAGTAGAATAATTACGTGCGAAATCGCGTGACGTTGTGATTAGAAAATTCAAAAAAACATATTTTGTGAGTGGATCAGCGTTGAGCGCTACTTTAAAAATATAACTTTCGAACAGAAAAGGATAGAGACTTAAAACATTGAGAGTTGATTTGGGGTCTGAATATCCCGGTTGGGTTCGTTAATGGGAAAGATCAGTGTGATGGTTTCGCAGTTATTCATATTTGAATTTTTTTATTTTTATGGATATATTACAAAGTGCACATCCGATTGATCTCAAACGTGAGCCCTAGAAGGTGAATTATAACGATTATGTTCCTGCAAATTCATTCGGATCGTATTGCTAGAATGTTCAAAGTAAAAAAAAATTGTTAGCAACTTTGAATGATGCATTAAAATGTAAACTAACGACAAATGGCAAATGCAAAATTTTCTAAGAAAATGTGAATAGAGCAGCGTTAAGCGCAATTGTAACATTTGTATGACCGAGTTAAAATTCGGATATAAAATAATGACAAGCAGCTTGAAGCAAAATTTCATCATGGTCGTGGGTGACCAAGAAAAGATGTGTAAAAGCTCTTGATATGATATGACTTTATCAAATCTTTCCACTATTTTGTATCCTAATGTTTAATAAATTTTTCAATTCAAACTAAAATAATAATAGCTTCCATATGTCACTTATGAAAGCAGTATATAAATATATGACATAATGTGTGCTGACAGTTCAGTTATAGAGCATAGGTCCGTTGTAGAGTTGTAGAGCAAAAATTAACAGTTCTGTTACCTAAAGTGGCGTAAGATCGCAGTACCAAAGCCTACCCAGAACACAACTGAACTCCTAACTCGCACAAGCTGAAAAAAGCTTCTAAGGGATCTTCACAGAAGATCTAGGTGTATCAGGATAATAATAAACTATAAAAAATATTCACAAATACAGTTATGTGTTGATAATTAATGGTATATTTTGAAGTAGTCATGTTTCAAAACTGGATTTGAAATACCTTTAATGCTAAAAAATTCATGAAGTTCGTCAGTTATTATTTATCGAGTAATAATCTGATTGCACATTACAGTAACTAGCACTACAGCTATCAGCATAATAAGCATCAACAAAATAGTAACTCTTCAACTTGAGAACTATAATATTATTGTCATGACATTATCGCTTTCACTTGATTCTATTTTATTCATAAGCAATTTGTTACTTATTGGAATTTTTTCTTCCAGGAAAATCAACACGAAGAGATATTTCCATATTCGAAGTTCAAGGTAAATATAAATTTACAGGAATAATTTAGTAGATAATGCACTATGTTAATATATTAGCATTGTTTCTTCCAGAAATTTGTTTTTTTCGTTGAAAATGGGAAATCAAAAAGATTCAGAGCAAATAAGGGAGTATGAGTTATGATAATACGAAGTTCTTCGAATCGGAATGGTACAATTTTCATATGTGTAACAGTTTAAAACTCAACTCCTCTCAAATAGATATCTCTAAGGTCGGGACATAAGCAGCAGACATCATGTTTCGATACTTGTTGGTATCTCATCACTGCAATTTTCTATTCAAATTAATTGAGGCGGTTTTCAATTATAAGGAGAATCTCATATATGAAGAAAGTGTAAATAATTATGAAAGGGTCAATTTTCATTTTACTTCTTTATGAGATTGCAAGGAACTTAATTTTTTTGTCCGCCGATTAGATTCTGGATCGATTTTTTTGACTTCAATAAATTGAATTCGTTTACTGGGAAATATTTTACGTTTAATGCAGAATTGGCTATACCATAATTATTCTTAATTCAACGGATCCCATCTCTTTCACGATCAGTAAAATATCTTCAGACAAAAAGTCAGAAGAAATAAAAATCATTTTACCTGTTCTTAACCATCAATATTTCATATATCGATTAAAAAAACCTATTAAATATTCATGACTAATCTTTTTCAACGACTGGAAAATTGATTTGTGATGTATGCCCACAAAATATGTAGGGGTGCATAATGAAGTCACTCAAGTGTATCAGGGAAGAGCATATGGTCACCACGCTACTACTAGCTAGCATCTGATGATGATTCCCAGATTTCTATCTGTCCCTCTACAACGACACCCCACTTGCCACTCAACTAATAGAATAATACACCTGTATATACTGAAATCCCCAGTATAATGTTTTAGCACCCTACTCTTCTACGAAGGGTGATTTGGAGTAAGCATATAATTAGTGAAATTCGAACAGGAAGGATGGTGTTGAATGTAATCGTGTTGTGACAAATGCGAATGTTGCCAGGAGTTTTTACTTTAACTGATTTGTGTCGGTAATTTGATTGATTCTCTTGTAGAAAAGCATATGTAATATAAATAAAAAACGTTATAATAAGAGCACAACAATAAAAAAAAGTGGTAGAGGATGTCATTATGAGAAGAGACTTGAGGGAAAACGACTGGCTTGATAGAGTGCTATGGCGTATAAGATGCGGGAAGCGGCAGTAGTTGTAGGTAAAATAAACTTTTTTCAACTGTTTTGCACCCGTCTTCTGCATTCTATTGTAAATGGCTATCAGTTAATGTTATTTTGGCCCTAGAAAAGCTGTATTCACACTTACGAGAAGATAATAATTCATCATATAGTATTTTTGACATAGTATGAATCATACATATGTGTTTAAAATAATGTCACACTTAGCTCGCTTACTTAAGTATTCTTATGTACAGAATATGTAAATTCAATGCTGTAAAATGTAATTAATATTCTGTGGAATCCCAAGATATGTATCTTTTCCAATTTCATCAGCAATTGTCTCGTTGATTTAAACATCATGCAAATTCCAGGTAAATCATACATCGAAGAAGGAAAAGGGAGAAATAATACGCTGGATCTTGCTTATTTACACTATGGAAAGAAGAATACTGCGAGAATAATATGAGGTTGTTAGAAAAGTAATTTGGTTTTTTCCCGACAGGGGATTTAATTGTATTTTTTCGAAGCCAACTTCATACTTAAACCGCATAATCATTATATGTTTTGAGAGCTGATATAGCAAGGCTTGTGTATGATAGAGTTCAATGAATTCTACCCAATAGTTTTTGGTTGAAGCTTTTAAACATGTAGAGTAATAAGCAGCATTTTCGTCATATTTTACTTTTTTACTATAGAAAGGGTGAAAATGCTGTTTAAAACAGAAAGAAATTAATCGATGTGTATGGAGAAGATGTGTTCACAATACGCCAGTGACAGAACTGGTTTGGAAACTTCTATCCGGCAATTTCGATGTCGAAGATTCACTACGTCCTGGAAGGCCACTTGAAGCAGATAAAGATATGATAAAGGCATAAGTTGATGCGAATCGGCGAAAAACAACACGTGAGATCGGTGAGAGGTTAAATTCATCGAATTCAACTGATTATAACCACTTGAAAGACCTGGGTTTAACCTCGAAGCTCGATATATGAGTTCCCCATGTTCTCACGAAGAGAAATTTGTGTTGCCGCCTTGACGTCTGTGATTCGCTTCTCAAACGTCCCGTAAATGATTCATTTTTGAAGCGCATCAATACTGGCGACCAAAATGGGTTGCATATAACAATGTCAAACGTAAGAGATCATGGATAAAAAAAGATGATTCGGCTCGAAGCATTTCGAAAGGCAATATCCATAAAAAAAGCTGATGCTGTCTGTTTGGTGGGATTTTGAAGGAATCGTTTTTTTTTTGAGCTTTTACCGGATAACATAATAATTAATTCGGAAGTCTACTGTCATCAGCTGGGCACACTGAATGATACACTTCAACAGAAAAGGCCAAAATTAATCAACAGAAAAGCTGTAGTGTTCCACCAAGATAATGCGAGACCTTATACAAGTTTGGTCAGTCACTAAAAGCTTTTGCAGCTTGAATGGAATATACTGCCACACCCACCATATTCTCCAGATCTGGCGCCTTCGGATTATTATTTGTTCAGGTCATTGCAACATTTTTGGACGGTAAAACCTTTACTTTAAATGAAGAGATCAAAAATCACCTGGATCAGTTTTTACCAGCAAAGACCAAAAATTTTATGAGCATGGAATTATACTACTACCAGAAAGATGGCAAAAGGTGTTGGACCAGAATTGACAATAAATAATTTAATAAAATATTTATGCATTATACGAAAATTGTCGTCCATTTCCAAAAAAAAAGCGGAATTATTTTCCAAACAACCCAATATTACGAGTATTATCGATCTATGTGGTACACAAAACTATATTGTTCGTACTAGGGTAGATCGACGCACTTGGGTGCATTGACTTTACTTCACAAATTCACTAACTTCAATCACAACGGTCAAAAATTAAATCATACATTCAGTTTCGGGATATGTGGACCATAATTTGTACGATTATCACGATAAATTTAAACAAAAAAAAAGAATATTTTCATGAAGGTTTCGGGTAATAATAACCAAACATTGTTGAAGCGTAGTGTGTCATAACGAATTGTCAACTAGACTACAAAAATGGGAAAGCCTATAGTTTCAACATATGAATTAACATTAAAACGCTAAAGATGAAGTATTTGAGCAGAGTTATTCAACTCATTCTGACTTCAATTGAAATTTGAAATCAAAAGTTGATCTAAAATTCCAAGAAAAGATGCCAAACAAAATTTGATACTATACCAATATATAAATTAACATACCTTCAATTCCTGGTTCGTAACGCAGTTTTCACCGTCATAATATACAATTCATTCAATAGAAAACTCGTTACACATCAATAACATCCAATTCCAGAGAACGATTAATCATTCAAAATCCGACCGTCGAAACGTCGATTCATAAATAAAAATCGACGAATAAAAAGTCAATCCCTTCCGATGGAATTAGATCAGTTGTGTCTCTGTGTATGTACACCATATTGTAAGATATATGATTAGCACTTCATGCTAGTGTACTTTACCTATTAAATATTCAGGTATGCATTACACATTCATGATCTCAGGAATTATTCATAGTCTAACGGCGTTAAATCTTTATCGTTGGGATCTGATTACTTTTCAACGCCGAAAGCTGCAGAAGAGTCCCATAAAAAATATGAATATGACAGCTATTCTTTATGTGTATATTGTAACATTGCGCGGAGTCTTTGAAACTCATGTGCTGCAAATTCGTTTTGGCAGAAAAAGTCTTTCTTATGAGGCAAGAATTCAGGAATTTTTTTCACCAGGATACTTTCAAAAAGTGTACTTGACTGTTTTAAATTTGGAATGAATCAAAATGAGACTCAATCGATTACTAATTATCTAGTCGAAGTTGTCGATTGAGAGGGTTTGTATACGAGTCAACGCGATTTGAAACGCGTCGAAAGACTTGCATTCTGTTGTCTATGGAATGGAAACAAGCGCCGCATATACGAGTACGAGGCTACTTGAAACGTAGGATTTGAATTGCCTCGTTTTACCTGTTTCAGGCGATCAGTTCGAAAGCGCAAAGACTCAATGGTTGAATGGTCCAGGTTAGCAAATCATCGACGTAAGTTTTTTTATTGAATGGATTTTAATATTATGCGTTGTAAAATTCCATAATTAATGGTAATTTTTACTCGGCATAATTGTAATGTAATAATTGAGTGAAGAAGTAGAGAGTCTGCGAGATAGATATATAGTATGATTGCTTTCACGTTCTAGAGAATTCCAGAAACCTTGTATTTATCCTACACCGACTAATAATCGAATGTGAAAATTGCATTCAATATAGAGATGAACGATTTGAACCGTATCGATCAGTTCGTCTTGTGAGATTCATAGTAGGTTGTCTGCACAAGAATAGATTTTTCATCAGTCCGTCTCTCAAACAGAAAGAAAGCTATTTTTTCTGAATTGAACAATTAGCAGTTTCAGTATTTTTTTCTGTATTACTATTTTTTCTTATCACTGGAACTGCTTATTTCTTAGTTGAGACAAAACGAATCGACGAACTTGTCAATGCGATTCATATCCTTCATTCCTATATCGAATTAAATTTTCCTACTCAATCATTTGTTGAAACAAGATACATGTAAGAGAGTGTCTGGCGTTCAATGTGCGGACCAGCATTCTAATAAAGAAAACAATGACATCCACGCGATACAGTCCAATATTTGTGGTAAGGAATCAGCCACTTTTATTGTTGAGGACGAACATTTATGAGATCTGATGAATAAGAAAGAATATAGACGAAATCTAACACATTCTTTCTGAACACCTATCGATTGCTTTTTAATAAAGAGTAATCAGATGTGAGTGACACATATGACGGAGCCAATACGCTACTTCTAGAACTGTATTCTCAAAATATTAAACGGTGATCATTCAAGCAGATGCCATCTCATTTTGAGGTGAATAATATCTCTCATATTTTATAACTTTCCATTAGCTTTAACTGTAATTAGCTGGACAATTTTGTAAATTGGAGAGCCGAGGGAGTATACCATTGAACGTTGAATTGTTGTTAATTCGTGTAAAAAACTTTTTCTCAATTATTTGATAGATTCGGTCTTTACTTGGTGGAAACTCATTTTAATTAAAAAAAAATGTATATGAGACAGTAATTTATTTCCACAAAAATGTTTGCACTACTACAACAATTGTTTCACCACGATGTGGCTTCTTCAGGTATTACATTGTACTGTCTGATGGTACTCAGTGTAACCGAGTTTAAATACATTTTTAGGTACGTGACCAAATAATGGAAGCACAAGTAATAAAAACTCTAGGTGTTTATTGGAGTTTGCCGCTAAAAATGCCATTAAGGAAAAATATTCAGTAATGGAGAATGATCGACATCTGTTTGTTCGTTCAAAAGGATTTTACGGGCATTATACCTGTTGATTTCAAGAAATTCTAAAAGTGTTAATCTAGAACTTTTGCTTTCAACGTGGATAAATTACCCAAAGTGATTGCGTATGATGCTGCTGTAATGCTTTCACCTTTTGTAGTGTATTCTGTCAATAAAATACCATTAGCATCCCAAAAGACCATAGCCATTATTTTTTCAGCAGATGGGGTGACTTTAAACTTTTTGGAGGCTGTGCACCCTCCTCAATCCACTGCATGGACTCTTGTTTACTCTTAGGGTCATAGTGATGAACCCACCTCTCATTCCCAATAATCAGCCGGTTGAAAATAGTCGGGGTCTTCTTTAAAAACTCCTTACAGCACTTGACTCGCACTTGCTTCTGAGGTGCGGTGGGAATTTTCGGTACCTACCTTGCACTGACCTTTGAGAGGTTAAGATGGTCATGAAGGATAGCATGTATGGTACTCACGGATAGGTTTTTCATTTGTTAATATCTTGATTTTTATTCCGGCATCTTCAAATACCAGCTTTTCCACTTTTTTACATTTTCTTCAGTGGTGCCACTAAAGGGCCCGCCCTAGAGAGGGTTGTCTTCAATGCTTTCTGTGCCTTTTTTGTATTCACCTGACCACTTTTGAACGGTGGATAACAACGGGGTACAGTCTTGGTAAACAGCACCCATCTCTTCATGAATAATATTTTGACTTTTTTCCTGCTTAGTGAAGAACTCTATAAGGCCCCGGTACTCGATTTTCTTTATCATTGTGACGTCAATCATTCCGATTGTTTTTCACTGAGGATACCTAGAAAACTAATGATAGTAAATTAGTGAAATTTTATATTTATACCCTCAGATAGTGTAAATGAAATAATTAGGTTACTCACATTAATAGAAAATCACCCCGATACCGAGAATACATTGAACGGCCCTCGTAATTCGCTGATTTAAAATTTTTAGGCGAAATAGATTGACTGACTGTTGACCAAACGCGCAAAAGCTTTTCCGACTTCACGTCATTGCTTTTCCCACTTTCTAGCATAAATTGAATTGAACCCGATTTGTTATATGCTGGGAAATAAATTTCACAACATTTTATGATAGATCGTCAAAAACAGAACTGAGTATAAATCATTTAAAAGAGCAATATGCATAATGTTCACTATTCCTCAGAATATTTGACATGATTTTTTTGTTTTGTACTGATGACAGTTCAGAGAAAAAATAAAAATTATTATTATTGTTATCACTTATAACTTAAAAAAATTTTCTGAGATGAATATCAAAACATTGGAGGAGGTTTTTCGATTTTCATATTTGCTGTTCTATATTTCAGCTACCATTTCACCAAAAGTGTTCATAGAAAATGAATAATCTCCCAATTATTCAAAACTTCATTTGATATGAGGCTTGTTCAATTTTTTAAAGCCGATATACCGTACCGAATGGCAAGAAATTTCAGGAGATGTAGCCACTTTAAATAAAAAATGATATTTTTGTTAAATAATTGGGTAAATCCATTTAGGTGGTTTCGCGATCATTTTAAAATTCTACATCTTTGTCGCGATTATATCATTTTATCATCAGGTGTTTAAAGATGAATGATTGATCACAGTATTTCTATTCAACTAATGTATGAGACCACAAATATTCTTATAGTTAGTGTTATATGCACTGAGATTTTTGTTTCGATTATCTAGGGGTTGATTTATTGTCATACACTTCTCCTTAATTATTGCCTTAACCAATTTTAACACTATAGGTACTACGAAATCTCCTTGAAACTTTCCTTTTTGGAAGGCTTGCATGCATCATATGATTTAATTTACACTATATACTATTATTGATTCGCACCACGGTTTGTTTATCGCTGTATTCTGCTTATTATTTCAGTATTTTTAAACAATTGCAAATTAATTAATCGCGATGATTAATTACGATCGGTTTCATGAAGTGCTTTTAATGAGTGTCGATAGCTCAGTGGTAAGAGCTTTAGCTGGTAACCGAAAGGTAGTGGGTTCAAATCCTGTTCAGATGGAAAATAAATTTTCTAGTTGGACTGTTTTCAGCCACCATTTCACTGTTGGGTCAAAAATTAACAGTGCTGTGACCTAAAGTGGCGTAAGATCGCAATAACAAAGTCTACCCAGAACACAACTGAACTCCTAACTCGCACAAACTGAAAAAGCTAAATCTTCACAAAAGATCTAGGAGTATCAGGATAATAAAATATAATAATAATATAATAGAGTGTACGGGTCATTTCAACTTCAAAAAACACTTTATAAGTAATAATGATAAACCACAATGACGATGAGGAAAGTAATCACAATGTGGATTACTATGTTTATAAAAATCGTGATTATCTTGTGTCGAGGCAGAAGCGACAAATTTGACTGTTCCGTAAATATTAATACAATAACTGAAAGGCAGCAAGCGTCAGGGTTGACTATTTCATTTTATGAATTAATTCAATATTTTTCTTACTACCAAAATCATTTGTTGATTGATTTAAATTTTTTATGGAATGATCAAAACTATTAATGTTCGAAGAGACGATATAATGAAATCGACATTGAATGGACTTTGAAAGACTCAAATATTCGGAAAAAACCTCCTAACAATTTTTTTCGTCGACCTCGCAATTTCCGACGCATTCTTTCCCGCGTTATCGCCACAAAAGGAAACGGACACAAAACCCAAACCAAAGGATCGAAGCCCTTCGGAGAGCGGGGATAAAATGGCCGCTGGAGTGGGTGAGGAAGTGACGTAGCGATCGATATAACACAACAGATGATTGGTTTCGGTCGCCCGTGGGGCGGGGCGACTGGTTTTGTGGCATAATTTTACTGTCACTGATTTAAGTCTGGTGTTCCCTACTAATTTGAAATCATTTCATTATTTCATTTGCGTCTTGTTTTGTTGTTCCTTGGCCGGTTAACCTAGCGGGGCATTGTCCTTGTAGAGGGATGTTTTTAATGCATGTTAGGCGCCCTTGTGACCAGATATGGTTTTCCAACTTACTTAGGAGTGTCATTGTTTGAGTTATGTTGTACCTTATTAAGTCTGTCGCAAAGACTCACACAGTTTGTTTCGATACCCAATATGTACGTATTTTTTCTAGAAATGTATGTCAAATTACAAGATTATTTTACTGGTAGAGCATATTTACCTGCTATAGGTTTCAAGTATATCTCTGATATTCACATTGTTATTACTACAATGTTAAAACACATTGCCTGGAGTTGTGGACCGATTGAAGAACTCGTCTGAAAGATAAGAGAAGCAAGATTTCCTGATATGTTCCTCAATAAGGAAACTTCTTAATATTATTATACACTTAAAGGAATCGGCGTGAAACAATAATTTCTTATAATATTATTATTAAAGGGAGGCCCATCTAGAGTTTGTATTTTGAAGTAGTGGTTTTTTCGAGTCTGGCAACACTGTCATTCGTCTTTTGACAGAAGGTTAGTGTAATATTCAACATTAATGAAGTGGATCGATTTATCTACGCTTGAAGAAAACTGGGAAATATTAAGAACTAATTTCCAAAGTGGTGAATCTTCTATCCAAAATGTTAGAAATTTACCTGGAAAATTCAATAAAAATGAAATGGCCTCACGGCTATTTGTGAACCAAGTTGTTCTTGAAATCTAGATCGTTATTTGATGAAACAACCCGTTCTCGTTCTCGTCCAGTGAGCACATCTGAAAACATTGATGCTGTAGCGTAGAATGTGGCTGAACATCCATCAGCATCATCGTGCTCAAAAACTGAACATTTCTCGAACTTTTCTGACGAGAGTTTTATATAAAAAACCTCGGTATGAAGGCTTACAAAGTTCAAACATTATGAGAAGTGAAGCCTCGTAACCCTCCGATTCGTTTACACTTCGCATGTTCCCAGAAAAATCATCTTCAACGATGAAGCTCATTTTCACATTGGAGGACTATTTTTTGTCGAGATTGTTTTAAAAATAAGTATAACGCTTACCATTCTGAAACAACTGATACCTTGAAAAAAGAAATTGAATGTACCATTCATGAGATTCAGTCCTAAACTATCGAAAATGTAGTGAAAAATTGAGTTTATCTGATGGGGTACTGTAGCCAGTAGTGACGGTTATTTGAACGATATTATCTTTTGTTCGTGAATGTCAAGGTTCAGCCTTTACAACAAGCTCACAACTTTGACAAAATATGTATTAGTTTTTGTTTACAGTCATTAAAAATGTCAATCTTAAATGGCCTAGCATTAATAATAAAAAAATTGATTTATGAAATCATTCCCAGAAAGTATTTGAAGGAAAATTGTTCAATTTGTAGAATGGAATACCAGCCATTCTTTGAGTATTTATAGTTTTGAATATAAAATTTTTTGATCTCAAACTAGTTTTTTCTGTTAAAAGATTAATACATGTAATACATTCAGTTATTATAGAATCCAATAAATTATTAGAAATTGAAATTAATAAAAATTTATTTTAGCCATAAGGTTAAGGATAATTATAAATAATTTATGAAATATTATAAATTGAACTATTTCATATACCTAACTACCAATACATAAATAAATTTCATTTTAATATTGAGAAGATTCTTGAATTGGCCATTTCAGTCAATTGAGCGTTTCAGAAATGGTTATGAATAGATTTTTTCTCGATTACAAGAAGATTACACCTCTATGACTATCGAGTAGTGGCATTTCAAAATAGCTATTTGTGTATTAAGAGCGCGAAATGTTATATTGTCCATTGAAAGAGACAGTTGCAGTCTCTTGAAATCGACAAAGAATTTGCGCTCGATTTTTTTCTACAACCGAGGTCACATAGTTCCAAGAATTTATTTTTGATGAATGAAAATTAGAAGTGCAGTTTTTTCACTCGAATGAAAAATGTCACTTACTAGTTGTCATTGAATAATCTGAAAAATTCATATTTGATTTATAGTTAATAAGTGGGACAGCAAGCGTTTTTTTTTCGCTTATGACAAAGTGACATTCCTCGAAAAAGATGACGTCTGCGCTGTCAAAATACGAGTACAAATGCCTACTTTGGATATCGATTGTAGAAAAAAAAATTGTCTATTTTGTCTAACAGCAGAGTAGCTGATTTTTTAGGTGATTCATTGTATTTGTGTTGTTACCTTAAGTGCCGTAAGGACGCAGTAACAAAGTCTGAACAGAACGCAACTGAACAAGCTGAAAATACTTCTGAGGGACCTTCACTGAAGATCCAGGAGTATCAGGATAATATATATCACAATATAGATTCGTTATTTGTAGGTATACATAGACAATTTTTAGTTGAAATTAATATAGTAGTACACGGGATCACGAACTCAATATTAATCTGCAAACAGCTATTGTAAAAATCAAAATTTCTTAAATATATATATATATATATATATATATATATATATATATATATATATATATATATATATTATATATATATGTATATATATATATGTATATATATATATATATATATATATATATATATATATATATATATATATATATATCTCATCACAAGTATTCTCGTATTCTCGTAGAATCACAATGTCCCCACTCGCTTTAGCGAACTGATTTGCAGAGGAACGAGTACGGGTATTTATACGTGATGAAGGTGGGACAGAAGTGGTGATATGTGGGGGGACTGTTGTTATGGGAAGACGACGAATTAAAGGTTTCCATGTGTCGGGCAGGCGTTTGCTGTCATCGCGTTTGTTGAAGACTTCACGAATAATGCAACTTGTTATTTATTCTGTAGCAATAGTTTTGCAAGTATCAAAGTCAATTTTGTGAACTGTATCTACGTAATGTGTGAATAAGGCAGAAAACGGATCAGCTTTACGGACAGCAAGTTGGTGTTAATATACTGTTAGTCACTCGTCTATTAGTTTGACCTATGTATGACCTGGGGCATTTCGAGCATGGTATTTCTTACATATCTTGATATTCGTTTGGAATTGAATCTTTGGGAGATCGAAGAAGGATGGATATTTTATTGCTTGCTGTGAAGAGGTTCTTATTTCCATAAGATACGAATTATTTTATCAGTAAATCCTCGGATGTATGGAAGAAAGTTATTCTCTGGGGGCTCTTGAGAATCTTGTGAATGTATCTGATTCCGTCGGAAGGATTTCTGAATTTGATATCTGCTATATTCATTATGAAGTAGAGCAGATTTGAGCTCATTGAATTCATGTTTGATATGTTTACTGTGAACATTTCCCAAAGACACATGGTTAATATATAAGAAAAAATGTGCAA
This sequence comes from Megalocaria dilatata, assembly GCA_034642435.1. Taxonomy (NCBI): domain Eukaryota; kingdom Metazoa; phylum Arthropoda; class Insecta; order Coleoptera; family Coccinellidae; genus Megalocaria; species Megalocaria dilatata. The sequence continues at coordinate 56,549,815 of CM067854.1, read as the reverse complement.
GAATGCCACCTACACTATGACATGCGGAAATTCAATTCACATCAACTCAAAAATAAAATATCCTAAGATATTAGGACTGTAAATAGGTTCGTGCGGATTTTTGTCGAAATTTGAAACCTTTTCGTGAAAAAATTTGTGAAACATTCAAAGTTCAAAGTGTAATCCGTCACTAGCCAATACTTTTTTCCATTTTTCTGGCAATTGACGGATTCCATCGCGAAAAAATCCCGGCCGTTGGGCCGCTATCCATGCATGGATCAATTTTATGACTTCATCGTAATTGGAGAAGGGCTGGACAGTCAGGCCATGTTGCATCGATCAGGAAGATGGTAATCGGAAGGAGCACTATCTGGGCTGTACGGCGAATGGATTTTCCATTTGAGCATTTTTAAGTATTGGGTGTTTTTTTAGAGTGATAGAACTTTCGATATGGATAACTGTGATTTGACAGAAAGTAGATGCCATGTTGTTTTAACATTTCTGTTCAGTAAGCATTGACAAATTATCATGGAAAGACTCACGCCGCAACAACGTTTTCAAATTGTTGAAATTTATTTTCAAAATCAGTGTTCTATTCGCCAAACTTATAGAGCACTTCGTGAAATTTATGGTTTACATCATCGTCCATCAGAGCAGCTTATTCGTCGAACTATCGATAGATTTCGGACAACATTTTCTCTACTCGTTGCAACAACAACAACAAGACGAAGAACTGTACGTACAGAAGAAAATATCGCTGCTGTCAGTCATAGTGTTAATGATGATCCAGATTTGTCTGTTCGTCGACGTTCACAAGAAGTTAGATGACTCTGTGCATCCACCACAAGAAAGATTTTGCGTAGAAATCTTGGTCTACACCCATAGAAGATCCAACTGGTTCAAGAACTAAAGGCAGTTGACCATAATGAGCTTTATTTTCTTGCTGATTGGGCCCTAGAACAGCTTGAAGTTGATCCACTTTTTTATCGTAAAATTGTGTTTAGTGATGAAGCTCATTTCTGTTTGAACGGCTATGTAAACAAGCAAAATTGCCGTATATGAAGTGAAAACAATCCTCAAGAAATTTTGCAGGTTCCATTGCATCCTGAAAAATGCTCTGTATGGTGTACTTTACACGCTGGAGGCATCATCGGTCCATATTTCTTTGAAAACGATGCTAGAGCTAATGTTACAGTGAATGGTGCTCGTTACATATCGATGATCAATTTGTTTCAAAATTTGAATGGTACCCACTCAGAAGTGTTTCTGTTCCAACAAGATGGTGCTACACCTACCTCATGCTGCTACCGTAACAATTGATTTATTGAAAGAAAGATTTGGCGACAAACTTATTTCGAGAAATGGTCCAATTTATTGGCTTCCAAGATCATGCGACATAACTCCGCTGGATTATTTTTTGGGGTTATGTCAAGTCAGTGGTTTATGCTGATAAACCAGAAACAATAGATGCTTTGGAATCCAGTATAACTCGCGTTATTGATAAACTAAGACCTAAATTACTCGAAAAAGTTGTCCAAAATTGGTCTGGTCGAATGCGGTTCCTCAGAGCTAGATAGATTTCGGACTACATTTTCTCTACTCGATACAACAACAAGACAAAGAACTGTACTTATAGAAGAAAATATGGCTGTCGTAATTTATAGTGTTAATGATGATCCAGATTTGTCTATTCGTCAACGTTCACAACAAGTTGGACTCTGTGCGTAAAGATGCGTAAAGATCTTGGTCTACACTCATATAAGATCCAACTGGTTCAAGAACTAAAGCCACTTGGCAATAATAAGCGTCGTTTGTTTGCTGATTGGGCCCTAGAACAGCTTGAAGTTGATCCACTTTTTTATCGTGAAATTGTGTTCAGTTATAAAGCTCATTTCTGGTTGAACGGTTATGTAAATTGCCGTATATGGAGTGAAAACAATCCTCGAAAAAGTTCTATATGCATCCTGAAAAATGCACTGTATGGTGTGCTTTATACGCTGGAGGCATCATCGGGCCATATTTCTTCTAAAACTGCTGGAGCTAATGTTACAGTGAATGGTGCTCGTTACAGATCGATGATCAATGGAGGTTTGTTTTAAAATTTGAATGGTATCGACCCAGAAGTGTTTTGGTTCCAACAAGATGGTGCTACACCTCATGCTGCTTCCGTAACAAATGATTTATTGAAAGTCTGGTCGAATGCGGTTCCTCAGAGCTAGTCGTGGTGGACATAAGCCGGAAACTATTTTTAAAACATAAATGTCATAAAATTATCTTTCAAATAAAAAAAAATTAGCTTCAATTTCAATTTGAATGTGTTTTATTTTAATTAAAAGTTCTATCTCTCTAAAAAAAACACACGAAACGTTCTTTGTCGTACATTGTCAATAACTTTGTCGGGTTTGTCGGCTTATTGTGGCCGTTTATCTTGCAATGCCCAACTCAAACAAATCAACTGTCGTCAGTAGACGTCCCCTGTGATCCTTTCGTTCGATTGTAGCAGCTCACAATATACCACACCCAGCTGGTCTCACCAAATATATAGCATGATCTTCTCGCTACGAATATTTGGTTTGACAGTTGATTATGAGGCATGGCGACGTTTTGGATTATCGTAATGGACCCGCTCTTTATCACCAGTCACAATTCGATGCAAAAACCCTTTTTTGCCGTTGGAGCTGTGCTTCACACGTAAAAAAGCGACGTTCGACTTCTCTTATTTTCAGTTCATACGGCACTCAATTTCCTACCCTTTTACTCATTCCCATTACTTTCAAACGATGGCAAATAGCTAGCAATATTACCAAGTGTTATTGCGAGTCCCCCTTATGTTTGTGATTTATCTTTATCGAGTTTTACGTCTAATTCTTCATCCTAAAAATTTGGTGGCGCTCCGGATCATTTTCTGCCTTCCAAATCAGAGTTCACACTTTTAAATCTGACAAGTTCATTCAGCTAGAGCGTGATAACATCCACTAAAATACGATGGCTTTCAGCACATTTTTTCTTCATATTGAAGTAATAAAGAAACACATTATTCGTTACAAAGCACACAAAAAATATGTTGTTTGTACTCATTATGACACTTCAAAATGAAGGTGTTGCTGGATGAAACAGCGGAATACTAAACTAGTTGCGACATCTGTTATCAAAACCACACGATCTCATTTACACTTCTTACAGAGTGTGGATAGATCAGCGGCAGAGCATAGGACTCGTGACCTGAAGGTCCGGGTTCGAATCTTGGTCAGGTGGAAAATAAATTTTCTGGTTGAACGGGCGTCTGCCACCATTTCACTGTTGGGTCAAAAATTAACAGTGCTGTGACCTAAAGTGGCGCAAGATCGCAGTAACAAAGCCTATCCAGAACACAACTGAACTCCTAACTCGCACAAGCTGAAAAAGCTTCTGAGGGATCTTCACAGAAGATCTAGAAGTGTCAGGATAATAATAAATAAAAATAATAGCAATATAATTTATTTTTGGAAAGTAAAATTTAGCAAATTCTACAAATCAACCTTTATACAGTGCATACTACTAAAACAATGTAATCCAAAAAAATTTCAATTTCCTGCCCTTTGTTATTAATTTCATTCAAATTTTGAGGAGAAATCCTGAAAGTTTCATATAATTCATCTTCATATAAGTCGACAATGAAAGGTTTAAAGGCGATGGCAGATCTTTCTTGTTATGAAGATTTTTCTCGTTGTAAGCATAAAAATATGTTTTATTGAGGATTATTAGCTTAGTGATGAATATTCATAGCAAATATTGAATGTTGTTATGGTTCCTAAAAAACAGATTAAAAATGCAGTAACTTGAAAACTTCAATTTAAATACATTTAACTTGTCGTAGATTCGCTAAAGGCTATAAAAGTTTCATATCAAGAGTCGATAAATCAATAATAAATAACTTTCAGTAAATGGACAACTTTAGGCAGTGATGACTAAAATATTTACAAAGAACAGACATGTACAATTTCTCTAAACAGCCTAAAAGAATCACTCTTAAATCGATTTGACATATTCGACCACTTCACCAGAATCAGAAGATACTTTCAATCATCATTTCTATTTTCCGCACGTTAGAAATGTTTTCAAGAAGATTCCTAATTACGAGTATATAATTTCATTATAAAAGGTTTTCAAATTATCTTAATTCAATTATTTTGATGGTATTATTTTTATTTCGTTAAGTGATAAATAGATTGCAAAATTTCTAAGGAAGTTATTAGAAATATATTTCATAATCCTTGATCATTTTATCCATTTTGTCAAAAAAACTATTCTAATGGTGTTCGAATTCTACATCGAACAAGGAATTTCAGATTTTTACTAGGCAGTTACATTACAACTACGTTCCCAGGTTCCAGCATTTCAAGTTTCTCAAAAATGTCTAATTTTTTCCTAGAAATGTATAAGTGGGACAATAAAAACGAAAAGAGATAAACGTCGTTTCGAAATTCACGTGCTCGCGCTAAATATCGAAAAGAATAGCTTTAGCACTGTTGAAGACAAATCCCTCGAAGTCGCTCGTTGGCACTCGGCCTACAAACAAACAGACAATTCGCGCTTCGAATAAACGTTCACGCAATATTCACACACACACACACATTGTCTGAACAAGTAAGTTATAATCACACATCTTTCTCGCTCTGCTCTTAATTAAAATTATATTCGCTTTCACTTGAGCTTTCCAAGGAATACCCTCTCTCATTAAAACATAACGCACTGAAAAGCCTGGAAGTGAATATATTATCTACATTATTTGTTTGTAATTAGATAGTAATTGTTAAAATTGAACCGAATAGTGAACCCAGTAAAGGTGAGCCCAGTTAATATGAACAACGGTGAAAAAGTTCTTCAATATACTCCTCTACGAGCAATATAGTGTTTTTACCGCAATTAAAATTCATTTCTACCCGAAACAATTTCCTCAACTTTTAGGTAAACCAACTAAAAATTGTACATTTGTAATATAAGTATTCAGGCTGCAAATAAACCAGTTAATCTTATATACATCTCTCTTAATCACCATTTGGAAGTATGTTTACCCTAGAATTTGCATATTGATTGACGTTAATCAATTACTACGAAGAATTCATAAAGGTATCTCTACATATCAAGCAATTCAATTTCAAATGGTATAGGTGATGGAATAGAATGATACTTTTCTTCGTGGTATACTCTTCTCTTTTACCTCTCACCTATCACTTCCTAGTCCATTCTCGATACAACTCCAGCAAATATAGGATGAGGAATACCGTTATACGAAGCATAACGGAAAGACAAAGATACAAAGAAGTAAGCGCCCTGGTGCAGAAAAACAAAGTTAGTCCCTACATTACTTATTCATATGCTCAATTAAAATCCAAGGGGTTAAAACGGAAACGAGGTTCGTATAAAGCAGCTTCACACTCCAGAATTCTCTTTGGCAACATAATTGTTTCTGATGAAATTGTGAAAGTTGTTTTCTGGAGAAATTATATCAGAATGTGCAGATGAAAGTGATGCACTGGCGCTTTGACGAAATGCATTAGCTTTGTTATAGTAGGCAGGGTGAAGAATTGCTGCAGGTTCTTACTGAGTGTCGCTTCCTAATCACAAATTAACTATTTGTATCGATGAAAGAGTATTTTATTGTGAAAATATCTTCAAACTAGTAGCATCAGAGATGTGATATAGGATTTTTCAATAAGTGCGGCTAGAAATGGAATAAAATAATCTGTGCATGAATGACATTCGTTTTGATTCGTTAGATATGTGTATTCCACTATTTATGGAATATAACATCATTCGAATGTCCGCCGCGACTTCCCACAGTCGCACGGATTAGAGTTGTCCCATTTTCGAAGACTGCCCAATAAATTCCGCTGAATTTGAGAGATGAAATCGGTTATTTCAACTTTAATTATCTACGGACCATTGGCAGAAAACCCTACAGGGAAAAGTCTAACAAGATCGGATCGCACAAACTTGATGGTCAATTTACCCTACATCTGATAAAGATAAGAATACTCTCGAATCGTTCAAGCAGAGTATCAATCGTGGCATCCACTGTGTGGTACGCAGAGCGGTCCTGCTAGAACCACGTATGGTCTACAGTCTATATGGTTTAATTTAGGCTAGAAGGAAGTGGTTATCCTCCTTATATAGTAGTCGCCGTTGAAAATGATGCCCTCAACAACGTCGTTTTCAAAAGGGAACGGACCAGGATTTGTGTTGGCGTCATCTCATATTCATCAATTGTGCTTGTTAACATAGCTATTCATCTAAATATGCACCTCGTCGAAAAACATGTGCCGTTGTCTATGGTCATTATTTTTAAGCTCCTGTATCAGTTGAATTTTGTGTGAGTATAGGCTGAAGTTTCATTACATGTATTACATGATCGTTTACTCGATCATCCGCGAATTACAGTGTTTATATTGATCTCCTAGATCAAATTCCGTTGCATCTTTTTCTGTCGCAAAGCCCTGGCCACTTAAATTTTAAACAATGTGGAGAAAGTACAGCATCCTTGTCATAGGCCATTATCAACAAAAAAACTTTCAGAAAGTTTATTACTCACCTTTATTTGCAATGTTGGGTTGGATTTATGTTGGCTTCGTGTAAGGTTTGGAATAATTTGCTGACCGGCACCGAATCGTGCGCTTTGTGCTAGTCAATGAACATCGTTAGCATTAAATTAACAAATTTTTTTTGTTTTGAATTAGAGCTTCCAAGACATGTTCCTCTAAGTTGGCACTATACTTCAAAAAACGTGATTTGACAACTTAAATTATTTTTTAGTAGATATTTGGATTCTAGGCCAGCAAACCTGGAACTAGAGGTGATTCGAAATTGAACATCAAACGCTACATTTGAATTCAATCTTGTATACGAAGCCTAAGTGGATATTTGTCAAGTTTCCTTTCAAAAGAAACGTTATAATTTTGTTTTGAAGCTGATATGTGCTCAAGAAGGCTTCGATTTTTATGATTTCATTGCCCAAGCAATCTTTGCGTTGATTTCAAATGACGGCTTCTCTGTCTGTTCCATTTTTCTTCTATAAAGGAATCAAATGAGAATTTTCTGGCTTTGTCGTAAATTATATTTCAATAACAAAAGGCATTTCTTTATTCAAAACATTCCATACAATTTTGAAAATATTTCATCATATAGGTTGTTCGGAAAGTTATTTCTCTTTTTCCCGACAGAGGATTGATTTAATTGTATTTTCACGAACCCAACTTCAAACTTAAGCCTCATTATCATTATATGTTTTGAAAGCTGATATAGTTAATTAGTAGTTTTTGGTTGGTGCCTTTTTGAATATGGAGAGCCATAAGTAGCATTTTCGTCATATTTTACTTTTTAACTATAAAAAAGGTTAAAATACTGTTCAAGCCAGAAGGAAATTAACCGATGTGTAGGGAGAAGATGTGTTGACAGTATGCCAGTGCCAGAACTGGTTTGCAAAATTTTGATCCGGCAATTTTGTGGTCGAAGATGCACCACGTTCCGGAAGACCGGTTGAAGCTAATGAAGACACGATAAAGGCATTAGTTGATGTAAATCGGCGAACAACAACACGTGAGATCGGTGAAAGGTTCAATTCATCGAATTCAACTGTTCATGACCACTTTAAAGGCCTGTGTATATATGGGTTGCCCATGTTTTCACAGAGAGAAATTTGTGTCGTCGCGTTGACGTCTGTGATTCTCGCTTCTCGAACGTGACGTTAATGATCCATTTTTGAAGCGCATAATTACTGGGGACAAAAAATGGGACGTATATAATAATTTCAAACGAAATAGATCATAGAGCAAGAAAAATGAACCGGCTCAAAGCATTCCGAAAGACAATATCCATAAAAAAGGGATGTGGTCTCTTAGGTGAGATTTTAAAGAAATTGTTTTTTTGAGACTGTACCGGATAACACAACAATTAATTCTGAAGTCTGCTTTCTTCAGCTGGACAAACTGAATGATGCACTTCAACAGGAAAGGCCAGAATTAATCAACAGAAAACGTGTACTGTTACACCAAGATAATGCAAAAGCTCATACAAGTCAGGTCACTCGCCAAAAGCTTTTACAGCTTGAATGGAATACACTGCCACACTCACCATATTCTGCAGATCTGGCGCCTTCGGATTATTATTTTTCTGGTCATTGCAAAATTTTTTGGACGGTAAAACCTTTACTTCAACTGAAGAGGTCAAAAATCACCTGGATCAATTTTTTGCCAGCAACGCCCAAAAATTTTATTAGCCTGAAATTATGCTACTACTATCAGAAAGATCACAAAAGTTGTTGGACCAGAATGACCAATAATAATTTAATAAAATAATTATTCATTGTACGAAAATTTTCTTTCATTTTCCCAAAAAAAAGGAAATTACTTTCCGAATAACCCATTATTTAGCAATTCTTTTTTTTTTCACTCAAGGCACCACCGATAAATCTCCAATTAGTTCCAGAAAAAACTCGAAATTATATTATACTGCTATCAGCGATTAGGATCGATTACATCGAATGCAAATGCGTTCGTTTCGTGCTTCCATCAATAACATCATCAGAATTGGTAACAAGGCAGTCGATTAAGGCCCACTTGAATTGCGGCAGACCCACCGGCCAGTTGAGGTCGCATACATCGCGATTATGGACGGGTGCAACTAATTCAATAAGCGAATCGTTGTCTGATTACACGGGTGTTTTCGGCACGTGCATATCGTTTCCAGTGTCCTAAGGGGATCTTGACGCATGCCACGCGTGCGATGCTTGTGAGAGCATCTCCAGTTTCGAGAGACAGGACTGGTTTAGGGTGAAAAAACAAACTGGGATCATTTCACGTAAATGTCGTGGAAAAACCAGACAATATGATTTTAATGCGTTGAAAACAGGCAAAATTATTATACTGGAAGGAAAATAGGATATTGAAGTAATGTGAATAATTAATATATATATATATATATATATATATTCATATAAAATTCTCGAAATGAAGAATAGGTAAAAATAAATGATGAACTAGAATTTGAAAATATGACAAATAATTTGTTTAGATTTTCCCCACATATGTTTAACAAATTCAGATGAATCACAAAAACAATCTATAAATTACCAGACAGAAACAATCAGTAGGAATTAGGAATGGAATATGAATGAACTTATGCAACATGTTGAAGATACTAGAGAGATAACTTATTAATATAATCATAACCCACGTGCACTCGGAATACAGAACACCTTGATAGATGTTGTTCCCCCCATTCAATGTCCCATGATAAGAACAAAAATAACCAATATTTAAAAAACAATACACAATTAAGGAATATTTTCAATAACTAGGAAAGAACATTTTTCGCTTCACGACTTAGAAACATATTGATACAAATGTATTAATACAACATACTACTCTGTCAAGAAAGTACCGGGAATTTTCAATTAAAACAACATTTTTACATTTAATCGTCAAAATTTATTGGGTCGCCTTCAAAATAGGCTCCATTTGCTCCAATACATCTATGCCAACGGCACTTCCAATTATCGAAACATTTTTTATAGGCGCTTTCCGGGATGGACTTTAGCTCTCGCGCCGAATTTTGTTTTATGGCTTCAATCTACTCAAAACGGGTGCCACGAAGGGGCAATTTTAGTTTTGGGAAGAGGAAAAAGTCGCAGGGAGCCAAATCCGGCGAATACGGTGGTTGCTGAAGCACGTTTGTTGAGTTTTTGGCGAGAAAGTCAGTCACAATCGTAGCTCGGTGAGAAGGCGCGTTATCGTCATGCAAAATCCATGAGTTGTTTGCCCACAAATTTGGCCGCTTCTTACGGATACGCTCACGCAAACGTTTCATAACGCCTAGGTAATACTCCTTGTTTACCGTCTGACCCTCTGGAACGAATTCGTAGTGCACCACGCCACGGATATCGAAGAAAACAATGAGCATCATCTTCATTTTCGAGCGGCTTTGGCGTGGTTTTTTCGGTTTCGGCTCATTTTTTGCCACCCATTCCGATGATTGCTGGCTTGTTTGCATATCGTACTCGTAGACCCAGGTCTCATCACCAGTTATAATGCGTTCCATGAATGTAGAATCGGAATTACAGCGATCCAGCATGTCTGAAGCAACCTGTTCGCGATGACGTTTTTGAAGAAAATTCAGGTCTTTCGGTACGAGTCGTGCGGCCACCTTTCTCATGCCCAAAATATCAATCAAAATCATACGTGCGGACTCGTGGGATATCTTAAGATCATGTGCTATCTCTCTCAAGCTGGTACGACGGTTTTCCAGCACCCTTTCCTTAATTTTATCGACGTTATCTTCGATTGAAGCCGTCGATGGGCGTCCGGAACGAGGCAAGTCTTCGACTATTTCACGACCGTCCTTGAAGGCTCTGTACCACTGATATGCACGAGTTTTCGATAGAGCATTATCACCAAAGGCCTTTTGCAACATTTTTCAATGCATCGGCACACGAAATTCATTTGCAACACAAAACTTTAAACAAATTCTTTGCTCAACGTAATCACCCATAGAAAAAATCGGCACGCACTCTGACATCGACTGACTTAATCAGCTGTTGCAAACACACTAGTTGACAGATCCCGCTCAAGCTTGGCATAGTAATTAAGGACAGTGGTACCAACCTAGAAAAAAAAATTTTACCTGCCTCATTGCCCCGCCAGATTTAAATCGATAATTCCCGGTACTTTCTTGACAGAATGTATATGGTATGTGCATAAACATATGTATGCAGAAAAATCTTCTATTCTAAAACCATATAAAATTTTCAAAATGAAGGAGATGAAAAATAATTGTACCAGAATTTGAAAATATGACAAATAATTTGTTTCAATTGTCTTATCAGATATTCACCAAATTCTTTTTCACATGAATCGAAAGGAGACGCGAGAGGAATTACTCATAAAAATAATCATAACTCATGTGCACTCGGAATACAGAAAATTTTAATAGATTCTTTCCCCCCAAGCAATTCCCCATGATAAGAACAAAAATAAACCAACAGAAACCTTCAAAAACAATACACAATTAAGGATGTGTTTTGTGGATCTTCGACTATATGATATTTACAAAATAAATTAAAAGGCGAGTCGAAACTTGATGAAAGTAATTAAATAATTTTGAATTGAAAATAATATATTGAAACTTTTACTGAATATACTCCAGATTGTATTAGAAGTATAAATAAGTTCTTGCAGTTTTTTCCAAAATTGAAATTAGTTACTCATTCAAGGTTCAAAAAAGTATCCGTCAAAAGTCACAACTTTTTCTCATCTTTCTGGCAATTGACGGATCCCATCGCGAAGGCCTGATTTGTAGCCTCTATTCATGCATAGATCCATTCCAACTTCATCGTAATTGGAGAAGTGCAGGTCAGCCAAGCCACGTTGCATAGATCGAAGGAGATGGTAATCTGAATGTGTAATGTCTGGGCTGTACGGCGGATTAGGTAGAACTTTCCATTTGAGCGTTTCGAAGTACGTTTTAACGGGAGACGCAACATTTGTCATTCTGCAAAATAACTTTGTCGTATCTGTCGACGTAACGCATACAACATTATTTTAGCTAACGTAATTGAGGCACTGAAATGATTTAGCAAAAGTGAACATGCATATAAACTTTCATACAAGTAAGTAAATCAAGAATTCAACTTTTTTTACTTCCATAAAAAATATATCATTCATTAAAATATCAAATGTAGAATAATAAATTTTATATTTCCAAACCTCTCGATCAACTGAATAGTCATAGTCCATCATATGTATCATTTAAATCAACTAGTATTGACTTGATATAAAGAAAAATTTTGAGAGAAACAGAAATATATTGGTCGAAGACCAAGTGAACTACGGGAAATTAATCATAACATGTTAAACAAATAATAATAATAGTAAATCACATAAATGAAAATTTTTCATAACATATACGAATTAATGTGAAGATGAAGTGTACTACAGAGTGTTAAGATACATTTTGTTGCTCAATCCGATCCTGTGCACTTGTCTGTGAAACGTGCCTGAAGAACCCGAACAAAGGGGCCTTAATTTTAATGCTCCCCTTTTCTGACTGGCAATATATCTTTATTACGTGTAACAAGTATTTGCTATAAATTTCATCGGAATTGCCACTACATGCTATGTTTTTATTTTCAGAGTCGGATATTGGAAGATGCCTCCATAATGTGCAATAGCTGGTCGCCGAGGCATAACGTAAGTTTACAATATAAAATTTTTTCTGTGTCAGTTCCATGCATACGTGATTTGGATGGTGAAAGCGGATATATTCAAGATGAATTAATAAAATCAAACATTAGACTTAGACTTTCCGAACTTATATTTCTTGTGGGAGATAAAATAATGAAAACCATTATTATATTGGAAATAATTAAAAGAAATTGTAGAAATTATTATGTTTTACTACCAAAAATATATATATTACACATTTTCTTGTGACTCGAGTTTCGGGAAATGAACTATCCCATCATCAGACAACTGAAGACCTAACAGTGGTATTCAAACAAAATATTTTGAATATTTCAACAGATTCTCGGTAATACCTAATAGTGGTACAGAGGTTTACAATCGGAACGTGATAAAAAACCGGGTTGAAAAAGAGGGGCCTTCTAACAGATATCGGAATGTCGGCAATCGACAAAGAAGGTTGTTAAACAGATGGTACCCATTTAAATATCTCAAATAATTTTTACAGAGAAATGAATTTTTTAACGGTTTCAACCCCAATATAATAGATAATCTAATTCGACAGAAACTATCTAAAATAGCTATGAGCTAAATTTATCCCATCATAAAAACCGAAGAAAATAAAAAATTCATTTCTCTGTCGTACTTTGGTAGTATTAGTCAAAAAGTAGCCAATAGTTTTTCAAAATCAGATGTCAATATTGCCTTCAAAACGCAAAACGAATTATCATCGTTATTATTTAACGCAAAGGACCCTACTCCAAAACATACATAACTCAGGAGTTTATGAGTTATCTTGTTCTACGTGCAGTGATAAATATATAGGACAAATAGGACGTTCCTTCAAGACGAGGTTCGACGAACATAAAACGAGCTTCAGGAAAAATAAACAAAATTCTACTTTTGCCACTCAAATGCCTAAATCTCACGGTAAGCCACATGACGATCGCGCAACTCAGGCACAACATCAATGTTTTCTGGTACAACAGCCGATTTTGGACGACCTTCACGAAATTTGTCTTGAAACGAAATTCGATGACTCTTGAATTTGATGATTTGATTTGATGCGCGAAACTAGCATAATGATGAGGATATTACATACCATAATAATTTACTGTTGGTTTGTTAACACTGGGTTCCTTGGTGTCATCCTGTAGATATTCAAAAGGTACGTGGTGAGGTGGAATTTGTTTATGTATCATTCTGATTTCTGGGGTTGTATGACATACAAGCATTGCTTAGATCGTATAGCTCTTAAATTGTATATTGCTGACAGATGTTAATAATTATGTTGCATGAATAAATTTGATTTGACATTTTAAAATCGGTCTGCAAATAGTTTGGTAGATTCTTGAAGCTGTTGTGTTGTTTATGCCGCGATTTTTGTGGATGAGGGATCGAAAGTGTTTTGATATAGCAATTATTTCTCTTTTTTTATTACTGGAAAGTATTTTAAAAGTAGTCTTATTATCCATTGTGATTTCCCAGTTATTTATCGTGTTAGACTGGTTTTATATTCTTATTCCTGATACTCCTAGATTTTCTGTGAAGTTCCCTCAGAAGTTTTTTCAGCTTGTGCGAGTTAGCAGTTCAGTTATGTTCTGGGTGTTCGCACAAGCTGAAAAAACTTTCGAGGGAACTTCACAGAAAATCTAGGAGTATCAGGAATAATAATATAAAACCAGTCCAACACGATAAATAACTGGGAAATCACAATGGATAATAAGACTACTTTTAAAATACTTTCCAGTAATAAACAAAGAGAAATAATTGCTATATCAAAACACCCTCATCTACAAAAATCGCGGTATAAACCACACAACAGCTTCAAGAATCTACCAAACTATTTGCAGACCGATTTTAAAATGTCAAATCAAATTTATTCATGCAACATAATTATTAACATCTGTCAGCAATATACAATTTAAGAGCTATACGATCTAAGCAATGCTTACATGTCATACAACCCCAGAAATCAGAATGATACATAAACAAATTCCACCTCACCACGTACCTTTTGAATATCTACAGGATGATACCAAGGAACCCAATGTTAACAAACCAACAGTAAATTATTATGGTATGTAATATCCTCATCATTATGCTAGTTTCGCGCAATCACCATAAAACCGTTGCTACTGCGATCTTGCGCCACTTTAGGTCACAGCACTGTTAATTTTCGACCCAACAGTGAAATGGTGACACCCATCAAACTAGAAAATTTCTTTGAACAGTATTCGAACCCGCTACCTTCCGGTTACGAGCCCTATGCTCTATCACTGAGCTGTCGGCACTCTAAATTATGTTGTAGAATTCTGATGGTTGGTGAATTGTCTGATAGTTAAAGGTCAAATATTACTAATTTAGATTTGTTAGGGTTTGGTAGAACTCTTCACTTTTTCATCCATGTCATGATTTTGCCACATAGACTTTGTAGTAAAATTAAAATATGCTATAAAACTTTCACAACTTATTCATCAAGAATGTGATACAAGCCCAGTTTCAATTGTTAGATCATATTCGAGTGTAGAAAAATACAAAATGCATTGAGCTATATTTACAACGACGTTCGACGTCTCTTGGCTTCAGTTCATACGGCACTCATTCTTCTACCTTACGGATCATTCTCATTGCTTTTAAACGATTACAAATGGCTGGTTGAGTGACTTCAAGTGTTTTAGTGAGTTCCCCTTGCACTTGTGATGGATTTCCATCGAGACTTCTGTCCAACTGTTCGTCCCTAAACTTTGGTGCTGCTCCGGGTCGTTCTTCGTCCTCCAAATCAAAATTGCCACGTTTTAATCAGGCAAAACATTTCTGATTCGTTCGTTCAGCTAGAGCATAGTCACTATAAACATACACTAAAATTCGATGACTTTCGGCAGCCTTCTTCTTCATATTGAAGTAATAAAGCAAACAAACATTATTCGGTACTAAAGTTGACAGAAACTACATCTTTTCAGCGAAATGAATACTGAAAATTATGTGTATGAAGGTATTGCCAGATGAAACAATGGAATCATAAACTAGTAGCGACATTTGTTATCAAAACCGTACGAACTTATTTCTACTCCTAAAATTCAAATGAAATTACCCTCAGTTTCATTTAACGCTTATCACTTCTAGTTTGTTCATACAAATTATATATTGTAAAACACAGTAGTATATTATGCAGACTTACGATATGAACTATAGCTAATTACCATCTAAATTATTTACATTATTGCGTACAAAAATTTAATCAAAAATGACTGAATTTCAGAATCGATAAACTTATGAGACAGAAATGAACGAACAACTAAAAATCAAACTCTCGAAGTCGCTAAAATTGTTTCATTTTGTTGGAGATCCTCCCCGGTGGAACGCCTCCCGTCTAAACTTACATAACTCTCACCATTATCCATAATTCATGAAATAATAACAAACCTGGCACAAGTTCCATTTCCTCTACGGATTACGATAAGTAAATTTTTTTACGCGATAAAATTCCAACTTATCATTATCCCCGTTCTAACCGGAATTATAAGTCGAGCACCGGAAACTTCGAATGAGGAACAGGACGGAAGTGGGGGGGACGGGAATGTAGCCGATTCTTCCCCCAGTCTAACAAGTGGAGCCCTAGTTTGAATAATTGATGTTCCGTAAGAACAAACTTACGCAGCTGAAGGGAGTTCGCCTTGTTTTTCTACTTTCCCTGTTGAGCACCCGCTAGAGCCTCCTCCTTGCCTTTGTCCCAAGTTACTACTAAGCTCGTAGATATAGCAAATTTCCCCACTTTTCAGATTTTTGAAACAAAATGTTGGGTTTCATCCCAAATAAATTCTATAAAAATTGATTGATCTTTAATGTTATAGTCCGTCTAGAAAGTATCCGGAAAAAACAAAGTTCAGTTGTTATTCTTTAGTATATATTTTTAAATCTTGAATTAGAAAATTATAACGAAATATTCATCTTATTTACTTTTACAACCTACATTCAACTGTAAACGTCAAGGTACACCCGAAACTAGACCACCTCCATAATTTTCGGTGATGGTAGTCCAGAACTGTAAAACTGACTGAATTAAATCATTTTTATTTCGTGGTGCTGTTCGTTCAACTTCAATCTTCATTGAATGGTTGTCACTTGGTGTTCTTGCATCCAAGCTTGAGTATAGGCCGAAGTATGGCATCTGTCATTATCCTGCCGCAAACGTCACCCCTCTGGATATAAAGCTCTTCCTGAAACTGGTCTATGCCTCATATCCATGCCATTTTTTTCCTCTTTATTGTCTCATATACAAAACTCTTTCAGTTCAGTCAGTTGCACTAATTTTTTAACGTCTCGAAAACCTTTTCTATACAAATGTTCTACCTGTGTTCTTTTTTCTAGTTGCGACATTATTTAATAAATTGTATACCTGTTAACAATCGACAATATTTGACAAATAGTGTTACCATGCATTTTTGACCATAGCCGACCATCTGGACAATATATTTCAAACATTACTTTTGTCTTAGAATGTTACAAAACAGAAGTATATTATAATTATGAGAAATAATAAATTCCGGATATTTTCTAGACGAACTACATTAAGAAATCATCTTGAAATTGTACAATTTGACTAGCTGGCATATGTGTGCAGTATATTGGGTTGTTCGGAAAATAATTTCGTTTTTTTTGGGACAACGGGACACAATTTTCGTATAGTGAATGAATATTTTATTAAATTGTATATTGGTCATTCTAGTCCAACACCTTTTACCATCTTTCTGATAGTAGCAGGATTCCACGTTCATAAAAATGTTGGTCTTTGATGGCAAAAACAGTTTCAGGTGATTTGCCACCTATTCATTTGAAATAAAGGTTTTACCATCCAAAAAGTTTTGCAATGACCGGAACAAATAATAATCCGAAGGAACTGGAGAATATTGTGGGTGTGGCAGTGTATCCCATTCAAGCTGTTAATACTTTCGGTGAGTAACCAGAATTGTATGATGTCTCGTATTATCTTGGTGTAACCTCTTTTGAATAATTCTGGTCTTTTCTGTATCATTCAGTTTGTCCGGCTGATGACAGTAGACTTCCGAATTAATTGTTGTGTTACCCGGTAAAAGAAAAGGAAACGCTTCCTTTAAAATCCCAACAAATAGACAGCATCACCTTTTTTTGATGGATATTGGTTTTCGAAATACATTCAGACAGTTCATGGTTATGAACAGCTGAATTCGATAAATTCAACCTCTCACCGATTTCATGTGTTGTTATTCGCCGATTTGCATCAACTAATACCTTTATCGTGAACTTTATGAGAACTAAAAGGTGGACGATAAAGAATTTCCATTTTGAAGTAGTTGTTATTTCGGGTCCGATAAAACTTCTGTCATTCGTGTTTTGACAGAAAGTGTGTTTAATATTTGAAATTAACGAAGTGGATCGATCTAAGCTTGAACAAAATAAGAAAATACCAAAAACTTATTTCTAGAGTGTTATTCTTTTTTTTCCAAAATGTAAGAAATTTACGTGGAAAATTCATTAGAAATGAATAACCTCACGACAATTTGCGGATCAATTGTTTCACGAAAACTTAACCATTATCTCATAAAACAACCCGATAAAGTTTCAGCCCATTGAGTACACCTGAAAACATTTCTGCTGTAGCCCAGAATGTGGCTGAATATCCATCAACAATAACTAGTCATCATTCTCAAGAATTGAAAATTTCTCGCACTTCTCTGGGGAAAATTTTGCATAAAGACCTGGGTATCAAGGCTTAAAAAGTTCAACTAGTGCTAGATGTGAAATCTCTCAATGCATTTCCACTTCGTTCAACGAACTAATGATCACAAAAATCATCTTTAGCGATAAAGCTCATTTCCACCTCGGAGGACTTTTTTCTGGGGATCCGTTGAGGATAAGTGTTACACTAATCATCCAGAAACGACTGATGCCTTGACACGCCCCCCAGGCATTAGATCTTGACGTGATGGGGGCGCTCTCCTGACTAGGACCCTAAATTCGTCCCGACGAATTGGAGGGTTAAGTCTTGGTGTCTAACGTAATGCCAATTCGCGCCAGTCACTGGACCTGTATGGTGGAAGATCTCCGAATGGGGCCCTAGTTTTACTCAGGTGAAATGGAGGGCTGAGCCGGTTGATTAACTCAGTGACAAGGGAGTCTGTCGCAGCACAGGGCTTCTCCCTTAAAACTGGCGTACTCTACCCTATCGCAGTATAAATCTCCGGATTCTGTGTAATGGCCGAGTGCGTTATGTAGCATACTGCGTTACCTCGGGGGGGTGGACTTGCCCTCAGGTGTTACTTGTACCACCTGGCCACCCCACTTGGTGTTGGACTCGAGGGGGCAGTGGTTGAAAGTCCGCATGCTGGACTAGGGGGGTATTTCATTTATCTGTTCGCAGACCCCCATTTTCGGGATATTCTCATGAAACGACTCGGGGTTTAACGGGACTTGACGGTTCGACCGGCCTGTCCTGGCCCCTGTATCTGTGCGTAACTATTTAGGGTTTGTGGATCTCGACGAAATGGCTCCGCCATTAGTGCTTGACGCCAGGATCAATCAAATGACTTCACATGGGTTCGGTGGGTCAGGACGTATAGTCCGCTAGACGGTGCTCGTACCAGGATCAATTGTAGTCGTCAATCTTGAGTTTATCTTAGTTCTTGGGACTGCGTTCGGGTGGATGGATAAGAATTCCCTCCGGCGGGTGAGTTGCGTCTCAAACAACTCGGGTACTGACCTGCAGAGCCAGTAGAGGTTGGATAGTGCTTTCGCTGCTACCAGTCAGACGGTTCTGGCTTTCGAGTCGGGGCCCAAACTGGAAGCTGGTGGGTTCATCTCTTCGGAGGGGTTCTCGCCACGCGCGATGATATGGCGTAATCCTTATCACACTTTCTACCTCTGGGTGGACTGTGGAGACTGCTTGGTAGTCACTTGGAAAAGAGGCCATGCCTCAAATAGCCAATAACTATTCTGGTAGAATTCACCTGATGCCTTGACACAAAAGCGAAGTTACCATTTATCAGATTGAGCCCCAAACAATCGACAATGTACTGAAAAATTGGGTTGACCAGGGGTTACTGTAGCCAGTCGTGGGGGTCATTTGAATGATATTGTTTTTCATTCGTAAATGTCAAGATTCAGTCTTTCTAATAATATTGTTACTTCGATTTAATATCTATTTTTTTTTCATTTATATCCGATCAAAATTGCAAATCTTAAATGGCCCACCCCTTACGTAGCTATAATCCTCGATAGGTGCATGCCATCCGTTGAATCAACAAGTATCACCTATCAGGTAGTGCGATCCCTTACAACTCCAATTTTGCTCGTTACAATGGTTACCTCCTGAAACTAGCTCATTTTTCGTAGAAATCTTCATGTGACAGTAGTCACCCAAAAATCAATCAGCCAAAAGTCGCAGTAGAATTTTTACCTGTATCACTAATATAACTCCGGGATAGTCTCCAAAGGCGCACATTAGGTTGCTTCCATTCACCCAAGTCACATATCCAGAATTAACTCGCTTCCATTCGGCAAAATCACATCTTCAACAAATTGAGTCTCTTTCTTTGGCTTAAGTCTCATCATTATCATGATAATTCAATATCATTCTCTCATGATAATTCAATACGTTATTAAAAAACTTGAAAGTGTATACTGGTATGGAAAAGACAGTCGGAAATATAGGAAATTCCATGTTAATCTCAAGAAGCTCAGTGGAGCAGTGGAAGACTCAATAACTCAGCGCGATGCGTTGACGAACAAACGACTGTTCTCTTTCAGTGGTAGTGAGGAGTGAAAGCAGATTGCACAGCCTTTCGATCGAAGCATCAATACTGCGCACTACCATTAAGAGAGAACAATCATTTATTCGTCATTGCATCGCGCTGAGGTTTTGATTTTTCCACTGCTCCACTGCATTCTTGATAAGCACTGAATTTCCTATGTTTCCGACTGTCTTTTCCATATCTGTATATTGTTTATAATATTTACACTTGTAACTAAGGTTAGTAAATTTGTGAAGTGAACTTAGTGAACACAAGTGAAAGTAGTGATTAATGCATATTCTCTAATACTAACACTTTTATTTCTTCCGTTGTCTCTTTAGCGTTGTGTAGTGAAATTTGCACAAATTTGCAATTTTTAAACGACATGAAGGATATCAAGCATAGAACTATTGTATGGACTACGATCTTTACGTAGATCAAATTGATATTAATCAAAAATATAATATCAATCAAAATAACAAATCAATCAATGTATATGAAATCGTCGATTAATGACCATTATAAGAGCACGTATTCCTATTAATAAACAATCGAACATAAAAGAATTCGAAAGTTAACCAGTTGACTTCCACTATCAAATTTTTGATCTTAAATTCAAAATTCAGATGAGAAAATTGTAAGTGAAATTACAATATGAGTTTCATACGCTACATCATCTACTACAAATATTCGTAGAAGTGAATAAACTCTAATTCTACTTGAAAATATTTCATCAGTGAAAATTCATCTGTCACATTTCTTATAATCATGTTTGTAACATTTTGTTTTGATTTCTCACAAGTCACTTGGTGAAACATTTTAAAATTCATAAAGTAAAGTTATATAAATATTTAAAAACAATTTTTTTTTAAATTTTAAAAATTAGCCTTCTACATATTTAATTCCAAAAGATTATATTTAATGATTATAACTTCTGAAAATAAATTAAAATAATGTCGTATAAGTACCACTTATATCATGACATAAAATAAACATTCATTATAAGACATCCGAATGGTATAACAAAATCCAATAAATAAAAATTATTAACCAAAATCCTATAAATTAAATATTTTGAATAGACAAAATTTTGTTTCTGCTGATCAATCTTATGAAACCCAATATCTTTCAAGAATATCCAACATAATCCTAAGAATTTCATCATAAAACTATCTTACTTAGACTATTCAATATTATTGGATATCTAACCAAGGTACATTATATAAAACTCAAGATATGTAAAACATTACTGAAAAACAAGTTTTAAGATCGACTTTGCTTCGTCAGTATTCAAATAATTCATATTCAAAAAATATAACATCAATTAACAACAAATATTCACTTACCCTTCAAACTTCTAGAGACAGTTCTACCGAAATGAAACCCTTAAACGTGGTGAATAACGGTTCACTACACTCAAAAATATATCTGTGGTTTACCCTTGATCTAGAAGATTGAAAGAGAATTTTTACGGCCTCTGCTATAGCACAAGGACTATCTGTATAAAGAATGTTAAGGAAACCCAATAATTATATATTATGAATAAAATAACATAAATAGAGGTTAATTCTTGATAAAAGGTATATAAAATTATATGAATATTTTAAAAATTTTTCAAAAAATTTTTAAAATTAGCCTTCTACATATTTAATTCCAAAAGATTATATTTAATGATTATAACTTCTGAAAATAAATTAAAATAATGTCGTATAAGTACCACTTATATCATGACATAAAATAAACATTCATTATAAGACATCCGAATGGTATAACAAAATCCAATAAATAAAAATTATTAACCAAAATCCTATAAATTAAATATTTTGAATAGACAAAATTTTGTTTCTGCTGATCAATCTTATGAAAACCAATATCTTTCAAGAATATCCAACATAATCCTAAGAATTTCATCATAAAACTATCTTACTTAGACTATTCAATATTATTGGATATCTAACCAAGGTACCTTATATAAAAACTCAAGATATGTAAAACATTACTGAAAAACAAGTTTTAAGATCGACTTTGCTTCGTCAGTATTCAAATAATTCATATTCAAAAAATATAACATCATTATCTTGAGTTTTTATATAAGGTAACTTGGTTAGATATCCAATAATATTGAATAGTCTAAGTAAGATAGTTTTATGATGAAATTCTTAGGATTATGTTGGATATTCTTGAAAGATATTGGTTTTCATAAGATTGATCAGCAAGAAACAAAATTTTGTCTATTCAAAATATTTAATTTATAGGATTTTGGTTAATAATTTCTATTTATTGGATTTTGTTATACCATTCGGATGTCTTATTATGAATGTTTATTTTATGTCATGATATAAGTGGTACTTATACGACATTATTTTAATTTATTTTCAGAAGTTATAATCATTAAATATAATCTTTTGGAATTAAATATGTAGAAGGCTAATTTTTAAAATTTTTTAAAATATTTATATAATTTTATATACCTTCTATCAAGAATTAACCTCTATTTATATTATAAAGTAAAGGCTTGAGAGATTGATTTTTCACAAAGATATTTGGCTTAAGTTTCACTATTCATTCGTGTTATTGATATTTGTTTCGGATTTTTTTAATCTATTTTCAAAACCGAAGGGAATACACTTGGCAATAAAATTTATACTTACCAAACCAAATGAAATCAAGGAAAAGAGATATTTGTCAGACTTAATTATTTACAGATAGGATAGATGAAAAAGGTTCTCATTCACGCAGAATCAAAATGTCTGCTTTTCATGCATTTGTATATAGGCTACTTTCAACCTCGCTTTAAGTAAAAAATTTTGAAGCAAAAATTAAAGTTCTGCAAATATTACAGCCGAACAATGACTAAAGAATGAGCATAATAGGAAAATTAATTTTTGAAGAACAATATGAAAAAGTACTACAGGACAACGAAATAGGAACATTTTATCATCAATTTTATCCCACTAATGAGCACCAAAATTTGAAATAAATTCAAACAAAATTGAATACCCAACATTTGTACAAATGAGAAAAACTTAGTCTCACTCTTAGTCAATGATATAGATTATTTTGTTTAAGAAAATGCGGTTTATATAAAATTATATTGTGATAATTGCCCTGCATTTCAGATAGGTCAGACAGGACGATTTATAAAAATAATAGTAGAAGAACATAAAAAATCTATACCACATGATTAAAATAACATTAGGTTTTCAGCACATTGTATACAAGAAAACTATTTAATAGACTTCAGTAAAATCAAAATTTTCATACAAGGATTAAAACCTATTAGAAAGTTTGGAAATTTCTTCCATCTATGGAACAAATTTACCGATAACGAATAACAAGTTAAGATTCAATTTATTTTATTATTTCGAGTTCGGACTAACTTTGCTTGAATTTTTGTATGCAATATTCCTCAATGTAGACAAAAACTAAAACAACATTTTCGAAGAAAATGAGAAGGATGAGAATAATAATAACGAAATTGTATATGAAATGGTTATATAAAAAATAAATAATGTCGAACTATATCCTGGGATATAGAAATAATTGTAACAGATTGAATCTGAACACAGCAGAAACCACTTTAGTTTGAGGAATTTTTTAAGAAAATAAGAATTATATGAAAATTTATTTTAATATGTCCTAGAACAGAAACAATAATTGCTATAGATTGAATTCAAAACCAGAAAGCTATTTTAAATAATTGAGTTATTATTGCGGTGACTTCCTTAATATAATTTGTCAAGAAGAGATTATATTGTGTATTTCGGTCAACAAGTGAATATTCACTTGAAACCGGTCAGATATACTGACCGAAACGTTATGAAAGACCCAATATAATCTCTTTTCGACAAATTCTATGACGGAACTTCTTCTTCTTCATGTGTCATCTCCGCGTTGGAGGTTAGCAATCATCATAGCTCTTCTAACTTTGAACGCGGCTGCTCGGAATAGTGCATTCGATGTACATGAAAACCATACCCTAAGGTTACGAAGCCATGATATTCTGCTTCTTCCCACACTTCTTCTGCTCAGAATTTTTCCCTGGATTATCAACTGAAGCATGCTATATCGCCTATATACCGTGGCTCCCGATATAATATCGGGAGCCACGGGTAATGTGCCGAGGCACTGCAGTTTCCTGATTTTAATGGTATCTAGGATTTCCATTCTCTTGTTAATCTTTAATGACTTCGGTGTTTGTCACATGTTCTGTCCAAGATATCTTAAGGATTCTCTTATACACCCACATCTCGAATGATTCAAGCCACTTGATGGTCGCTGCATTCGTGTCCAAGCCTCCACCCCGTACAGCAGAGTCCGTATTCAAGACTCATACAGCATTTTGTCAGTCAAATCCTCAATTCAAAAAGATTTCTCTAACAAAAAACTTTTTGTCCTAATTACTGAACTTACTCCAATAAAATTTTTAATAAGTTTCTTGTTTCATATTCATACCATATAATTTATTATTCCTGTTCCAGAACATACTGAACAACTTCTGATATAATTTTCATTTGTTTGAAAAATGTTTTCAATTATATTGTTTTCTTCTGTGATCAGATCTAATCTGTACTCCGCCTAGAAAGTATCCTGAATTTATTATTTTTCATCATTTTAATATACCTACCTCTTTTTTGTAACATGCTAAGACAAAAGTAATACCAATTTGAATGTGAGTCAATACTTGATACAAGTAAAATTTTAATGACTTTAAATTCAGAATTATATATTCTACCTTCTACAATATATATTGAAACTATATACAAAAACTATCAAATTGATATCCTTATATATGATCAATATAAAATATTTTTCAATGTCTCGGAAAAAACCTTTTTACATCCCGACTTGAAATGTATTAATACAAATGTATTAACAAAAACTAATAACTGTTTGTACTCGGAACACAGAAAAACAATAACAAAACTTATTTAACCCAAATAACCAGAATTTCAAAAATAATAAATAATTGAGGAATATATTGTGGATATAAAGACTCTATATGAAATTATTTCATAATTTGAAAAACCAATTTGAATGTGAGTCAATACTTTTTTCCGAGACACTGAAAATTATTTTATATTGATCATATATAAGGATATCAATTTGATAGTTTTTGTATATAGTTTCAATATATATTGTAGAAGTTAGAATATATAATTCTGAATTTAAAGACATTTAAATTTCACTTCTATGAAGTATTGACTCACATTCAAATTGATTTTTCAAATTATGAAATAATTTCATATAGAGTCTTTATATCCACAATATATTCCTCAATTATTTATTATTTTTGAAATTCTGGTTATTTTTCTTATCATGGGACATTATTTGGGGTGAATAAGTTTTGTTATTTTTTTTCTGTGTTCCGAGTACAAATAGTTATCGGTTATACGTAACAATACGTTGATCATTTCTGTTTTATTTTGGATACTTTAAAGCTTACTTCAAATTTATTCGCTCCATGTTTCATCTTATTTTGGTAAGTTGAATTTTGATCTTGTTATATATTTGAATCTGAATTCAATACATTTCTGATGAGGTCAGATAGGCCGAAATAGCTATCAAATGTTCGAGTTCTCGTTCAATTATTTTTATTTGATCCTTTATTTTGATAATTTTAGATAATTTTGGAATAGTGGATTTTCTTGTATTTGTATGTTAATATACATATTATACTTATATAGTTTTTGTTAATACATTTGTATTAATACATTTCAAGTCGAGATGTAAAAAGGTTTTTTCCGAGACATTGAAAAATATTTTATATTGATTATATATAAGGAAATCAATTTGATAGTTTTTGTATATAGTTTTAATATATATTTGAGAAGTTAGAATATATAATTCTGAATTTAAAGTCACAAAAATAATATATAAAATAGGTTGTGCAGGTAGTCGGGTATGGCCAAAGTTGCATGGCGACACTATTTTTTCAAATATTGGTATACAATTCATGAAATAATGTCGCAACTAGAAAAAAGAAAACAGGAAGAATATTTGTATAGAAAAGGTTTCGAAACGTTAAAAAATTAGTACAATTGACTGAACTGGGAAAAAGTGCTGTAGATGAGATAAATAATGGCATATATATGAGCTAAAGACCAGTTTCAGGAAGACAGCGTAAGATTAAAGAAAACAATTCAAATGTTTGGAAATCAACGAAGTATAAAAGTATGTCCAGAAACCGTCCGTATGTCAGTGAAAAGACAAGGCTACATATCAAGGAAACCAAAAAAATCCCCATAATGGCACCTTCATAAAAGAAACGAAGGATAGAATTTTGTCGACGTCTACAAGAAGATAATTTTAATATTGACTTTATATCTGATGAAAGTTGTTTCCAGCTTGGTGAAAATCACTTGAAAATCCTATCAAAACGATCTGTTACCGTTCAAATTTTCCACCAAAAAAAAAAAAGGTTTGGGGAGCAATATCTCAGCGTGGTGCTACTCCTCTCTGTATAGTTGATCGTACCATTAGTAGTAAAAAGATTGTGGTATTCTAAACTATTTTCTCATTCAAACAGCGCATGCTTTATATACAGGGGGTTGGCGTTTTCAGCAGCATAATGCAAGATGCCATACTTCGGCCTATACTCAAGCTTGGATGCAAGAACACCAAGTGACAACCATTTCATGGCCAGCAGCTTCACCAGATCTAAGTCCTATTGAAAACATATGGGAACTAATAAAGATTGAAGTTGAACGAGCAGCGCCACGAACTAAAAATGAATTAATTCAGTCAGTCCTGGACTACCATCACCGAAAATTATGGAGGTGATCTAGTTTCGGGTGTACCTCGACGTTTACAGTTAAATAGAGGTTGTATAAGTAAATAAGATGAATATTTTGTTATAATTTTCTAATTCAAGAATTGAAAAATATACTAAATAATTACAATTGAGCTTTGTCTTTTCCGGATACTTTCTAGACGGACTATATTATAATTATTTTGTCTGTCAGAATATGTTCAGAAATTTTATTTTTTTTAGAACAATTTTGTATTTCATTTCGTGATTTTTATCCAAATCCTTAATTTTTTTCGAGGTTGTTGTTTTATGCTTCGCTCACATCAAGGAATATTGTGTACAAAAATACAAGCAATGAAAGTCCGAAATCAAAATAATTTTACCATTAATATAATTTATTTTGTCTCCATTATTTTCATCTGTGAATAATTAAGTTCATCCTTTCTGAAAAACATTAAATCTATCTTATTTGTAAGAAATGAAATATGTCTCATCTGTAAAAGATTAAGTCTCTTCAATATCTCTTAACCTCCCCCTTACTTTCATATAGTTTATTAAGTATAAAGTGTATTGCTAAGCGTATTTCCTTCAGTTTTGAAAATTGATTAAAAAAATCCGAAGCATATGTCAACATAATAGTGTAACTTAAGCTGAGTGTTTTTCATCACTTAACGAATCTTCCATTAAATAATATAAATGAAAATGTATGAGAATGGACATAGAATGTTCATTATTAGGTCAAATATTTAACTTTTATTACTAAAATGAATATTTTTTAAATAAGAAATTCTTAATTTTATCAAGGTGGTCGGAACATTTTTTTAACCACTCGTGAATTATTTCAACGATTATTATCGAATATTAACGTGCGACTGGAGCGAAATTTAGATGACAATGTTCTTAGCTGAACTATTGTATAAGTTTAGAATTTGGTGGGTTAGTTGATTGAATAATTATTATAGAATTATTTGCTGATAACTAATCATGGTTGAAACATTCAATGTCAATGTAAGTTTGCTTCTAAATTGGAAACGTATTAAATATAAAAACATATATTGTTGCATAAAATAAAATAGAAAGGCTTTTCACTTGATAGAAGAAATATAATAAAATTTGAATATCAAAACAAATTGAAATATGTTTGTCTTCTACAATTTTAATTTCAAAAAAATTTTTATTCAAAAAACTTTTAGAATTAAATTAATGTCTAAAATAAGCACCGCTCACATTCAATAGACGTATCTGATCAAAACTCAATATATAATGTCAAATGGAATAAATAAACCAACAGATATACGAAAGTCATTAAAATTAATAAATAAATATTTAAAGGAGACAAAATTTTGTTTCTGGTCTTACCTTTAAGAACACCAATTGCCTTTTAAAAAACATGAACACACCTTAAGGAATTCTCAAAGAATATAATTTATTTGAAATATTCAATATATTTAAATATTCGAATAAGTTTATTCAGAAATCTCTCAAAACATTGCTTAGAATTATATTTGTTTTTTGAAGATATAGTGCATGTTTTGAGAGATTTCTGAATTAACTTATACGAATATTTAAATATATTAAATATTTCAAATAAATTATATTCTTTGAGAATTCCTTAAGGTGTGTTCATGTTTTTTAAAAGGCAATTGGTGTTCTTAAAGGTAAGACCAGAAACAAAATTTTGTCTCCTTTAGATATTTATTTATTAATTTTAATGACTTTCGTATATCTGTTGGTTTATTTATTCCATTTGACATTATATATTGAGTTTTGATCAGATACGTCTATTGAATGTGAGCGGTGCTTATTTTAGACATTAATTTAATTCTAAAAGTTTTTTGAATAAAAATTTTTTTGAAATTAAAATTGTAGAAGACAAACATATTTTAATTTGTTTTGATATTCAAATTTTGATATATTGTTGCATCCAGTGTGTACCGAGCTTAATAACGTATAGATTTGCCCTTCGTCCATAGTTCTTCCACTTTTACTTTAAAGCATAACACCGAGCACTTTTGTTCCGATTTCGAGAGATTAATTGCGAAGCTTATAAAGGGCGTTTAAATTGCACGGAAAATTACAAACGCAGTCCCAAATTAGATAATTGAGGAAGTAGGGTGCTGGCACACTTGCAGACACAGTGTGAAGATGAATGGGAAAATATAACCCAGTGATTAAATGGGTTGAGACCCAAGATAAATCAACAGCTTCTACCGCCGCTGAAACAAATGGGAAAACGCGATGGGATTACGGTCGATTATCACTTGTCTTTTTGATTATAACTCTTCATCAGTTTTCTTCAAGAGCGGACCTGTAGAGCTTAGGGGATTTTGGGGCTTAATTCTGAAGTTGCTCGTTAGTTAATTCAGACCATTAAGAAATTAATATAGGAATCAATAAATTTATATGATTTCTCGGCAGGGGCTATATGTTTTTAAAACACGTTGGAGGGCTCATTCCAACTGATAGAAATATTATTTCCCCTAATTTGTGTGTCTAATTTGGTCGCTTCAATAATGTTTGAGTATTACCCAGAAACTTTATTGAACTGATTCTCTTGTATTGAAATTAATTAGTATTTGCTTGATGGAAATCAATTAAATATGATGTTTTTTTATAAGGTTATTCAATTTCCACATACTTATTATAAACATGACAATTGTTGCGCTATCACAAATGCATCGTCAGATTTTTAACATTTTGAAGAGTTTTTGCGTGACTAAGTGTTGTCTGATTTAAATGTTGTTAGTTTTAAATGTTTTTAATGTAATTGTGATTTATATTTATATTGTATATTATATTAATACTAAGTTTACGCTAAAGTACACGCTATTATATTTAGCCAGGGTACAATGAAGATTTGAATGATTGATTGATGGAGCAATGGCATAATAAACTAGTAGTGACATCTGTTATCAAAACCGTATGAACTTATTTCTACTCTTAGTATATAAGTTCTTACACTTAAAGAGTTCCGATGTAGAACCTGACAAAACCACAATGTGGTGAAACAATTGTTTTTAATTGATGAAAAAATTGTGGTAATTAAGTTTTGTTCACTATTCATTGAGTGTCCCTTCAAATAAAACACAACGCTAATAACAACCAGATGAAAAAGAAAATAATGAAGCTGTAGTAGTTATGAAGAAGCAAATAGTTCGATACTTGACATTCTGAAGGATTTCACTGTTTATGAAGAAAAATTGCTCATATTGAAACAATTTTGGTTTATTTAAATATTTTAATATTAGCCTTCTAGGCTTCTATAACAGAGGCTGTTAAATTGTCTTTCAATCTTTTAGATCAAGGGTAAACCACAGAAATATTTATATATAGTTAACCGTCACACTACATTTAAAGATTTTTCAGTTTGCCAGAAGTTTTTCTAAACGGTTGCAGGGTAAGTAAATATTTGTTGTTGATTGATGTTATATTTATTGAATATGAATTATTTGAATACTGACGAAGCAAAGTCCCTCTTAAAACTTGTTTTTTAGTAATGTTTTACATATCTTGAGTTTTTATATAAAGTAACAGTTAGATATCCAATAATATTGAATATTCTAAGTAAGATAGTTTTATGATGAAATTCTTAAGATTATGTTAGATATTTTTGAAAGATATCTGTTTTCAAGATTGATCAGCAGAAACAAAATTTTGTCTGTTCAAAATATTTAATTTATAGGATTTTGGTTAATAATTTTTATTTATTGGATTTTGTTATACCATTCGGATGTCTTATAATGAATATTTATTT
Source organism: Megalocaria dilatata (assembly GCA_034642435.1). Classification (NCBI taxonomy): domain Eukaryota; kingdom Metazoa; phylum Arthropoda; class Insecta; order Coleoptera; family Coccinellidae; genus Megalocaria; species Megalocaria dilatata. The sequence continues at coordinate 56,519,350 of CM067854.1, read as the reverse complement.
TATATGCCAATTGATATAAGTGGTACTTATATGACATTATTTTAATTTATTTTCAGAAGTTATGATCATTAACTATAATTTTTTGAAATTAAATATGTAGAAGGCTAATATTAAAATATTTAAATAATTCTATATACCTTCTATCAAGAATTAACCTCTATTTATATTAATTTTGGTTTACATCCGTACAAAATTTTGCTAATCAGAGAACCGAAGCCACTTGATCTTAGTGGAAGTAATGCGTTAACTGATAGGTTCTAGATGAAATTGTAAGACGTGTCTAGCATACCCATGTCTTCATGCAAAATTCTTCTCAGAGATATTCAGCCACATTCTGGACTCTAGCAGCAATGTTTTCAGGTGTGCTCACTAGACAGGAACGTGAACGGGTTGTTTTTTCAAATAAGTATCAGGAACTCCCTCCACAAATTGCCGTGAGGGCATTTCATTTCTATTGATTTTCTACGTAACAGTTTGTATAGCATATTTATTACTTTGGAAATGAGTTTTTGATATTTCCCAGTTTTGTTCAAGTGTAAATCGACCCATTTCCTTAGTGACAAATATAAAACTAACTTTATGTTAAAATAGAAATGACAGAAGTGTTGCCAGACTCGAAATAACTACTACTTCAAAATTTAAACTCTAAATGGCACACTCTTTAAGTGGTCGGGATCTTTACAGAAGAAACTCATTTTTGGTTAAAGAGTTGTGTGAAAAAATTATATTTGTTGTGAAACTTATCCACAAGACATTCATGCGAAAATCAGAGGAAATTTAAATTCGATTTTTTTTGGGATGAGTTCCATCATTCAGTCTTTCAATATACCACAAAAACTTAATGTTAATAATACCTTTCTTAACTCAATATCTAATGATATTATTATCAAGCCGGGACTCACCTTAGAAACAAAGGCAAATTTTATTTTAAGAGAAAACATCAGTATAAACTGTTTCTGAAAATATGTTATAGTTATTATTGGCTGTTTTATCTGAATCAATTTCGGTAGAGGCATACGTTTCCGTATATTCTTGTGATATTGTATCAAAAGAAAATTCAAAAATTTTCAACTTATATCTCAAAATGTTTGTGATAACATAATATTCAATGTGTCACGACAATTGATTTTATTTATTATTTTATTATCTATTATTTATCCTGATACTCCTATATCTTCTGTGAAGATCTCTCAGAAGCTCTTTCAGCTGGTGCAAGTTAGGAATTCAGTTGTGTTCTGGGTAGGCTTTGTTACTGCGATCTTGCGCCACTTTAGGTCACAGCACTGTTAATTTTCGATCAGTGAAATTGTGGCCGACACCCGTCCAACTAGAAAATTTTTACACCTGAACAGGATTCGAACACGGACCTTCCTCTGACGTGTCCAATGCTCTACCAATGAGCTGCATAACAAGATACAATATAAAATCTTTATTTGTTCATCGTAAAAATCGGCCTGCATTAATGAGTTAGACATGTTAATCAATTGATTACAGTTCAGATTTGACAGATCGCGCTGAAAGTTGATATTTCAATGCGTTACATTTTTTTCGATCTACTGAAAAATATGAATCAATTAAACGGCATATTTCAATCAAAAAAGTTCGAGTACTTTTCCGTAAGATTATAGTAACAAAGCCTACCCAGAATACAACTGAACTCCTAACTCGCACAAGCTGAAAAACTTTTTGAGAAATCTTCACAGAAGATCTAGAAGTATCAGGATAATATAAATAAATAAAAATAGCAATGAATAACAAACTGTAATGAGATCAACAATCAAGAAGGTTTCCAATGAAATGTCTATAATTAAGACCACTCTAGAAACCAGAAATCGGATAAACGTTAACGTTCCTAAAACGGTGGAGAAAGTTAGTGAAAAAATCATAAATAATTTAACGTATCATTTTATCATAATTCCATCGCATAAATTTTGAAGCAGCCATGCTTGAGTTCGGAGTTCGGCTGATTCAATATTTACATCGCGATTGCCGTGTGTTCTCCATTTCGTACCCGCCGCGGCGTGTCTGCTTTTCTTCTTCTTCTTTCGACGCTGCTTCTTCCTCGCCCGAAATCGCTCATTCTGGACCAATATTTTGAACTTCTCTGTGACAGATTCGGCTACCGGTACCGATTGATTATTGATCGACTCATTCCGTTGTTTCATCATCGCAGTTGTCAGATACAAGTATAGGAATTTGAGGTTATGGGCTTGGATTATGCGATACATGCCATTAAGATTTCGTGGAAAATAATGATTCTTTGAATCAAACAGCAAGAAGTATTTTTAATATTTGCAACTCAGCGTTCAAACTAAGTGCAATTTGGAAATCTATCACAAAATAGCTACAAAAATAAATTTATAAAAACATTTATTTTACGTCTCAACCTTTATATCAAATCAACCTGAATTGTTGAAAATTTCGATATATTTCAATTATTACAAGTTCATTCGAATACTCGAATTCCACTGTGATTATTTCAATCCATTTTACAAGAAACCTCTTCTAAATCTTTTATGTTCACCAACCAGTCTATATTCACGACTATCGAATCTCACGATTTTCGGAAGAATTTCATTCAGTCGTAAAAAACACATCTTGATTATATTTGACATATTTCATTATATTGATATTCACATATATCAAGCCCTAGTACAACTTGGTAAAATAGTACATTTTTATTACATTATTCTTCCATTATTCTTCAACATAAAGGTTGATTTTGAATTTCGCGCCATTTTTGAAGGATTGAAAATAAATTAGCAGGTATATTGGATTTAATGAGTAGAAATTGTGAGTTTATCAAGAATGAATCGACATACGCTGCTACAATGAAAAAAATTAATGAAAATTTACGAATAGAGTTCGTTAACTTCGTATTCAAATTTTGCTATAGCGAAATTAATCAATAAGGAAGTAAGTAAGTACGATGGTGTGTTTAACTAATAATGTTTTGTCGAATTTCAATTTATCTATCCATCCTTCTTTCTATTTATGAGGTAGATAATTTTTCAGACTTGAAATTTGCAGGGTGGACTTAAAGCCGAAATACAGCCGACGTTTTTATTTGGAAAATACCCAAACTAGAATTATACCAAAGACAAAAAACAGAAGCGATTTGAATAATTCTGCATAATGTTATGACAATCGATACACTTGAAGCAGGGACAAATTATATTTCACAAAATTCTGAGTGGATCGAAAAAACTAAAGTAGGTTTAGCCGGAAATTTTTTTTTATATTATAATATTCCGCTTCGACACCTGGGTCATTAGCGGTTTTGGTACTATATAATTTTACATTTTACTTACAAATTTAGTTATATTATGACAAAATTTAGATGATGAATCAAATTGTTCTGCCATATCTTGACTCCAATTGCTCTGAGAAATAATATTGTGTTGAAAGCTTCTGCAGATGTTAAGGGCATCATCCATTTTGGAGCTAACTGCATTGGATTTCCTTTGGTTTTCATATAGCGAGCAATGCGTTAGTATATGCTTTATTGTCACTTGGACGTTACATGCATTGCATTGTGGTGGGGGTTCTTTCTTCAATAAGTATGAGTGTATGAATCGTGTATAGCCAATTCGAAGTCTTCTCAGTGTCACAAGTTCATTTCTTTTTATCTTGATGGGGTAGGATTTGGCGGTAGAGTGGTCAATGTAGGAGAGTTTCGATCTGCTTTGGTGGAATACAGTTGCGCATTTCAGTCTTATTTCATTTTTATATTTAGTGCTAAGGTCGTAGGTAGTAATGATTTCTTCAGGTGGTCCTCTCAGATATTACTGTCTTTGCATGTGTCGACTTCCTGCATGAGAGGGTATCCATATCAGGGTTATTTTTGCCGTTGCTTGGTTTTGGTTCATTGAGTATGAGATATTATTGACGATTGGATTTTTGGAATACATATTCATAACAGCCTGTATTGGGCTCAGAGAATCGGAGCAAATAAGTGGAGTTTGAAAGCTTTGATTGACTGTATATTCAATAGCTTTTTGAGTTGCTATAAGTTCGGCAGTGAAGATGGTACAATATTCTGGTAGTTTATACATTTGACATAATGTGTTGGAAAGATAAGCGCATCCGACTCCTTCCGATGACTTAGCTGTGTCCGTGTATATTATTTGGCGTTTTATAATAAGAAATCATTTCCCTGAAATGTTCTGAAAATTTCTCTTGGAGTTTCACTTTTACTGTACTTTGTAAGATTCAGGTTGACGCTGAGTTTCTGTTTCCTATTGATCCAGGGTGGTTGAGTAGGTTCTCTATAAATAATTGTAGAGGGGACGTGGGAGGTCAATTGGTTGTTCACTAGGTAATATTACGGGGGTTTAAAGTTTCCATTGTTTTGATATAGACGCTTGTATTCCTGGCTGATTATCTGATTTTGGCTTGGGTATTGGGTGTCTCCAGAAATTCTTGCAGAGTATATCAGCTGCAGCATTTGTCGGCGTAATGTTAAGGCACTTCGTCTGTTTCTTTGCATAGACTATCTGTAGGACTGGTAATATGTGCACCTAATGCTAGTCGAAATGCGATGCTCTGTATAACGTTGAGCTTTTTTAGGGAGGTTCTACTAGCCGTGGAGTACAAGATTGATCCATAATCAAGCTTGGACCGAATTAATGTTTTGTGAAGCGTCAGTAGAGTTTTCTCTTCTGTTCCCCAGTGGTTATTAGATAAAACTTTCATGATATTTAGTCTTCAAATGCAACTTGCTTTGAGTTCTTTGAGATGTTCCTGCCATGTGAATCTTGTATCAAAAGTGGTGCCGACGAAAGTGTGAGATTTGACGTTTTCTAAAGGAGTATTCTTGAGTTTTAAATAGGGAATTTGGTGATATAAGTTCATAAGTTAACTAATAATCTTTTATATAGCTTCTCCACACGAGGGGATGAGCATAATGGAATTCGCTACGTCAAGCTAATACTTTTATATTTTGATTTTTCAATCTGATTTTTGCCTTCTCTCAAGAATTAAGTGTGAATAATTTCTTATTTGATTTTAATAGTGTACTGTTAGAAAAATATCAAACCGATATAGTCGTTTACGATCCTTAATGTATGTTTCCTATTCCAGGGCGACCTATTTTCCGGGCTGAACGATGGTCTTATCAGTAGAGCGGAAGCACTGGCAGCGGTTGACATCAAACACCAAGGCACTGGGGGACCAGGTGGATTGCCGCAGCTCAAGCACGATATGATGTACCACCACACTATGGGGGCACCACCCCCTGTTAGCAGACCGCATCAGGTAATTGATAACTTACTGTTCTATAAAGATTTATTGTCGTTTAAATTTTATGAAATAATATAAATTAGTAAATAGACGTAGTTTTTCACCAACCAGTGCTATTTTCGTTGAAAAACTCTTTTAATTCGCAACCCCCTCACCTAAGAATTCTGCCAAATCATTCATTAGATAAGGCCGTACATAATCATCATCATTTTCATCTATGACAGAAAGAACTGTATGATGATTACCCAATTATTTCAACGAAAAAGTTCTAATTTTATGGTCGAAATAATAAATTATAGAGAAATTCATCTTTACTTTCAGTATCTTTTTTTGAAAAAAATCAGTTTGCGGAAAAATGAAAGAAAACATCTTGCTACGCCAGGATTCGAACATTGGTTCGAAATTTTGAAGTACAACCTGTTGGCCATCTGGCTACTTAAACTACTAGCTTTTCTTATTGATATATGTCAACGTCCATTTTGGAAGATTTGGAAGTTGAAAAAATTCTCGTAATGTATTTTTACAAAACTATTATATGCATGGGCTTTCGTATCGTTATTTCGCAACCAAATACTGAATTTGAACATGATCGGATTGGTACTTTCGAAAATATATGAGAAAAAATTTCAAATGAGAATAATACAGGAACCACTGGACGATACTGGCATGTTTAGACTTTGTTCAGACTGTTTAGACTATCCTGAAAATTTCAAGTCTCTAGGGATTTTCGTTAAAAAATTTGATTTTTCACCTCCTTTTTTGCTTATCTAGGCCCCAAACCTACCGTTAAAATTTCAGATCTGTAGCGGCTGTTTTCCATTTATTTATTAGCTAAAAGGAATACTAACATGTATCTCATTTTAAAGTGAAACATTCTCTACAATTTGATCAGAAATGAAAACTGTCATTTAAAATTTTTTGCACCCTTGTGCTATCGTTCTGTCCAAATGTCTGTTATTTTTAAACATTGAGCCGAAATTGGCCTCGAACGACTATGTTAGCCTTATTTGGGAGAATTTCGGGCAGACCAGCCCGATATAATTAGTTTTGATCCCAAATTATTCACCAGTAAAACTAATATGGTCGTTTGAGACCAATTCAGACTCAAAATTTGAAAATAACGGACATTTCGGGAGAATGATAGCACACGGCTACCTAGAACATCACTGCAAAAAATTTAAATGAGAGTTAGCACTCTAACTTTTGAACGGAACTGAAGACTTCCAGAATAGGTTTGGGGCCTGAATATCGGAATTAATTTCGTTAATGCAAAATCCATTCAAAGGTTTCGCACTGCTACTCCGATCAAAATCAAATTTAGTAGTTAGATATATAATAAAGATAGAAAAATATATGTCAAATTTCGGAATGATCGGTCGTCCGAGCGGATGAAATGCTAATTTTTGAACGAAAAGACTTAGAGACTTGAAATTTGTATGGTAGGTTTGGAGTCTAAATATATCAATGATTCATTAATCAAACACATGTTTCTATATCTATTTAGTTTAGTGGCACTAACGAACGTTTCATCCCACACAAAAAGCACATTCCGATAACGAAAATTCCAGAAAAAAAAATTATATATACTACTCTGTCAAGAAAGTACCGGGAATTTTCAATTAAAACAACATTTTTACATTTAATCGTCAAAATTTATTGGGTCGCCTTCAAAATAGGCTCCATTTGCTCCAATACATCTATGCCAACGGCACTTCCACTTATCGAAACATTTTTTATAGGCGGTACGACGGTTTTCCAGCACCCTTTCCTTAATTTTATCGACGTTATCTTCGATCGAAGCCGTCGATAGGCGACCACTTCACGACCGTCCCTGAAGGCTCCGTACCACTGATATGCACGAGTTTTCGATAGAGCATTATCACCAAAGGCCTTTTGCATTATTTTCAATGCATCGGCACACGAAAATTCATTTGCAACACAAAACTTTAAACAAATTCTTTGCTCAACGTAATCACCCATAGTAAAAATCGGCACGCACTCTGACATCGACTGACTTAATCAGCTGTTGCAAACACACTAGTTGACAGATCCCGCTCAAGCTTGGCATAGTAATTAAGGACAGTGGTACCAACCTAGGAAAAAAAAATTTTACCTGCCTCATTGCCCCGCCAGATTTAAATCGATAATTCCCGGTACTTTCTTGACAGAATGTATATATTCTGGAATTTTCGTTCTTCAATTTCCTTTTCAACTCCTTCTCTCCAACTTCTTCTCGGTCTTCCCTTTTTTTTTCTGCCCTGTGGTGTCCAAGTTAAGATTTACTTCGGTAATCTATCATCGGGCATCCTGTGTACGCGGCCATACCATATCAGTTGTTCTATTTTTATATCATCAACTATCGTGTGTTTAGATCCCATTATTTCCCGGATTCTTTCATTTTGAGCACGATCTATATCCTCGATATGCCCGCAGACCTCCTCCAGAAAACGATTTGGGTTGCTAACAACATATTTTCAGATCTCTGCTTCATTGGCCAGACCTCGCTCCCATAAGTCATTATGCTCTTGAGTATGGTATTATATATAGTATGCGCTGTTTGTTGGATTTTTATATTGTTTGATCCCCCAGGATGTCGTTCATCAGTGATATCGCCCTTCTTAAATGTAGGTTCCTATCCTTCATAGCTGCGTCAAGTGTCCCATAATGCGTTATATTTATGACCAGATATTTATATTTCATGCAATGGATAATTTGTTTTCCGTCTTCCAATAAGGTATTTCGTGGTATCCCACCAATGCACTAGACTCAGTTTTTTTTATGTTTACTTCGAGACCCCACTTCATGTTCCTCTATTCAACGTGTTCAAGATAATAAAGGAATACGTTCCGATAATGAAACTATTAAATGAGCGGAGGGACCTTTGGCACACCCCACTTTTCGAAATTTTGCCGAAACTTTCAACGAATATACTATGTATATGTATATATATATGTATATAATAGTTGAGATACAATTTGTTTTATTCAGTTTGAAAATGGAGTAAACACTACGAAACTTGAGTGATAGAAAATAATGTAATATCTTATTTCATTCCAATTAAATTGAGCTATCACAAAGTAACGGAATACTCCATCCAATATTTCAGATGACCTCGTCAGCGTACAGGGTATACAGTTTTTTTACTCAATACGTTGTACTTCGACGAAGTCCTTTGAGGTGGACGAACAGTAAGCTAGTACCATAATATGAAGTATTATATAATAGAAACAAGTGTTTCATAAGAAATCAATTATAAATAACTTCTATCATGCATCGGCCAAATCAATTCAACTAAATATATCAGCTATATTAAAAAAAAAACAAAATTGGTTTAATGGTTCGGAGTTAACATATTTTCATTTGAAATTTTATTCCTCAAAAATTTTCGAATACGCAAATCTGATCGACTTCAAATTCAGTATTCCATAAATCCGTGAAGATAAATTACGAGCAAGTGAAGGGTGGAGCCATTTAAAACTATTGTTTTCATAAAAATAAAATAAGAAGGAACGGTTTTTTACTTGATAAAAGGATTATTACAAAATTTGAATATCAAAACAGATTTAATCTGTTGTCTTCTACAATTTTAATTTCAAAAAATTTTTTTGAAGAAACCTTAAGAATTAAATTAATGTCGTTATAAGCACTGCTCATATTTAATAGACGTATAAAATCAAAATTCATCATACAATATCAAATGGAATTAAGAAAAACCAACGAATATAAATTGTCAATTGAAATTAAAATATAAATAAGCAAACATTTTTTGTTTCGTTCCAAAAACAACAGAAACAAAAAATGTTTGCTTATTTATATTTTAATTTCAATTGACAATTTATATTTGTTGGTTTTTCTTAATCCCATTTGATATTGTATGATGAATTTTGATTTTATACGTCTATTAAATATGAGCAGTGCTTATAAAGACATTAATTTAATTCTTAAAGTTCCTTCAAAAAAATTTTTTGGAATTAAAATTGTAGAAGACAACAGATTAAATCTGTTTTGATATTCAAATTTTGTAATAATCCTTCTATCAAGTAAAAAACCGTTCCTTCTTATTTTATTTTATATATAATATATAATTATATTAGGTTTTTTAAATAAAGAAATTCATTATACAGTGTTGAATGGTTTTAACTAAGACCAAGTGCCTTATAAGCTTTGTATGATTTTTTGTGAACATGAAACATAGAGAACCTTGGATATAAATGTACCTATTTGCATGTTTTTGAAGATCATATATTTCTGAAGATTGCACTCGGTAAGTCTATACATTGTTTAATGGATTTTATTAATTTTTATATGTAAAGTTGAACTGATCTTATCGTAATTTTAATTATTTCTTGAGGATGTGCTACATGTTTTGAGATTTTTTGAAGTAATTTATTTAAATATATTGAATATTTCAAATAAATTAGTTTTTGAGAAGTTCTTGAAATTATGTTTTATATTTTCGAGAAAGAGTTATTTTTCATTAATATAGGATCAGAAAACAATACATTTTGTAACAAACAGGGCTTCGTACATTTGTCTGAAAAGTTCAGTACGCATGCCTGGAACGAAACCAAAAATGTTTGCCTATTTATATTTTAATTTCAATTGACAATTTATATTCGTTGGTTTTTCTCAATTCCATTTGATATTGTATGATGAATTTTGATTTTATACTTCTATTAAATATGAGCAGTGCTTATAAAGACATTAATTTAATTCTTAAAGTTTCTTCAAAAAAATTTTTTGAAATTAAAATTGTAGAAGACAACAGATTAAATCTGTTTTGATATTCAAACTATTGTTTTTGATTGGCTGTAAATAAAAAACTTAAGAATATTCTCTTGAAGTTGTGCGTCGTTAAGAAAGGTTGAATCTTGACATTTACGAATGAAAAATTGTATCTTAAATAAGGTTATTCTGATTTTTACAAATTTTTATTGTTATTTATAATAATACAACAATTGTTTCGCTATCACAGTAGCATCTTCAGGTAGGTTTACATTTTGAATAACTAAATCTTCAGGAAAAATATTGAAAATGAAATTCACCAAAACCCACTTTTGAAATATTTTTTATGTTGGTATAGACATAGGAACGATATTTTCTGTTACTTTCAGGTACAGACAGACTAATGAAAAAATTCTTTTTATTTATCAATGAAGTAAATACATACTTCAAAATAATTCTCCATGTCTTAGAAATCACCGTTTTCATTTAGTAGACATATAGAATTAACACATATTACACATAACCAAAAGGGAATAGAAGAATTCAAAGAAATATAAATTATCAATTTAATTTACTAAATAAATACTTGAAGGGTACAAAATTTAGTTTCGTACCTTGTCTTATGAAAACCAAATTCCTTTCCAAAAATGCAAAACATAACGTCAGAACTTCTCCAAAAACAACTTACTCGCAATAAGTTCCTTCAACAAAATCTTAAAACATGCAGAACATCTTAAAAAAGTAATTTAGAATTCTCACAACGGAAACTCATCAGCCCTACTTTACATTTGAAAAATAAAAATAATTAACAAAGAATACCTCACCAAAAAAAAACGGTATATACTTATCTGAACAAACACTAGAATGAAGTGAACTTTTAAAAATCCTACTTATTCTTTGTTCGTCATTGAAAATAATAAAGACATTACAGACTGGAAAAACTTTCCGACATAGAATTTGTGAACATTTGAGAACATTGTTTCCTCAATAGCAATAGTAATTCCACATATTCGAACCATTTGTTAGAAACAGGACATACTTTCAACCATAATTTTGAAATTTTACCCTTGAGATAAATGAACAACAAAATTGGAATGCTACCTAATATAAATAGCAACTGATTTATAAAACAAATTTAGTTATTCAAAATGTAAACCTACCTGAAGATGCTATTGTGATGGCGAAACAATTATTGTATTAAATAATAATAAAAATTTGTGAAAATCAGGAAAACCTTATTAAATATTGTATAATAATACTTTTATTGAAATTTGAATTTTTTTAATTTTCTACTAATTTAAGATTTTTCGGGGTAAACTTTATATAAGAACTTAAATAAAATCAAATAAAATCTTGAATTCTATCTAGATGAACCTTAGACGACTTACTTCAAAATATGCCTTTTTTTTCTTGTAGTTACATTAAACTATTTGTTGCTTTCTGATTGGTTCTTTTTTAGAGGAGAAATTTCGAATACTTTCGAAATAAAAATTTGAACCGAAGGCTAATTGTATTTTTTTTCAGTAAAAGGAGTCCATGTGAGTTCATAAGGGCTGAAAAAAGAGTCTTATACTGTCTTGAAAAAATTATAGCATAATCATGATAGATACCCTTCCCTGAAAAATAAAATGTGTGAATTAATTCATTTAGTTCAACTATGAATGTGGAAGCACGCTAATTGAAAGAATAATACAGAACATAACACTAACTCATTCTAGAGGTGAGATGTCGAGACTAAAAACCTGAATACTTTCCTACAGTTTCGGAAAATATAACTTAAATTGTGTTCTTTACTTGTGAGAAGTATTGATGTTGATGATAAATTTCCAGAAGGCTATGGAATTCCCTAAATGACCAACAAACGAAACACGTAAAGCGGTGTTTAAGTACACCTAATTCCAACAAACGATGAAATTGTAGAAAACTGCTGCACAAAACATGTCTCCAATGGGGTCGCAATGTTCCACATTCGGGCTCAAATAATCGACATAAATATTTATATCCGTGCTAACGTTTATTTTCACGGCAATCCCGGGAGAGTATTAAAACGTAGCATGACTTTCCGTAACTAACTTCACGCCGTATCAGCTGCTCATTCCGGCAACATTCAGGGCGGTAAAAACAACACCCCAACGATTTTTCATGTGTCCCGTATCGCTGGGGAATTTCGGTTTTATTATCGATATCGGGCTTGTAAACTGGGAAATATGACAAAATATCGTCGTAATGAAGCGTGTATGAAGAATTGCCTCTGCGAGAAAGGGTTGAAAAGGGATAGAACAGTTGTGGCAGTTTGGTGATACATTTTCGTTTGATGAATTGTGCGAGGTCTTATTTTTCCTGAAATGGATTGTGGGGAAAATATTAACAGAGAAATACTGTATATTTAGGATTCATATAATAAACCTACCCAATCGAACAAGATTGAAGTAACAGAAATTCAATTTAAAATGGCCGCTGGTATTCAGAATCATAGCCATAGGTAGCAAACATTCATAGTAGGCGCCTTAAACCCACCGTGACGCATCAGATATTGTTGTTCCAATCAAAGAGGTATTATTCAGTTTGAGGGTAGGTCGCCTGGCTGGAATAATAAAAAATTGACCGAATAGATCGTAAGAAGTATCTTTGGTGATATTTCACTTATAAATTCAACCTCTATGGTTTATTTTTACATCATTTCATGCTTCTACGATCTTTGATGTCTAAATATTATATCATCGCATGAATAATTTCATTTTTCTGTTTTTTCACAAACGTTGTCGGCGGCTATTAAGGCCTACAAAACTCTACCGTAGGCCTTATTATCATTATTTTTTTTTGGTATAAAAATTTGTCCTTTTTCCCCTTAATTTATTTCAATTTACAAATTTTTGTAAACTTCATTAATTTTGGAAATTATTGCTGATTGATTTGAAGTTATTTTAATTACTACAACAACGATGACCCCGAAACGAGTATTATGGTCTGAAAATGATTCAGTGTCGGCTGTCTAAGCAGTACAAAGTGGGAGACGAAGCACATATAAAGCTGCTGAGGGGCATAAAATCCCGAGAAGAACTATTAGAAATTATCTTCAGACCGTAGTTCGAAAAAAGCATAAGGTCGAAAAACCTTACTCAACGATGACCAGGAAGCTGATCTTGTTAGTATAATTACGAGGTTTGCTGAGATAGGATTGCCTGTGACACCATGGATTCTTCGGCGATTAGTATATAAATTTTGCGAGGTGAATAACATCAATCATAACTTAAATTAACATGCTAGAGTTGCCGGTAAAGATTGGTTGAAGGCGTTGTTGAAAAGACATCCAAAAATATCGAGAAGAGAGGCTCAGTTCATGAACCCTGTCAGGGCACAAAAGCTCAATAAGTTTATCGTCGATGATCACTCCAATGAAAAAATTTTATAATAATCTATCTTAAAAGTCAGCAGACATTTTTAGCAAATAAGGGCGTCAAAAGAGTGCAATGACAGTCTTATAAACACGCTGAAAGTGTCACCATCGCGGGATGCTCAGAAGATTAATTTGTGACTTTCGAGGCAACGCCTCTTTCGCCACTTTTTATAACCTAGTCTCATCATTGCAATGTCGTGCGCCCGGTGACCTGCAAGAAATAGAAATTCATAGCAGGTTATTTACATATTTACATGGTAAGATTGTATTTACATTATATTCAAGAATATATATTACCATAATGGTCAATATAAAATAAATAAATTATTTTACCTTTCCTAACTACTTATTAGGAAACCACCTGCTGTATTGAATAATCTCTCTCTAATATGCTTTCCCAGAGAGAGTCGATATTGGCCTGTTAGCCATTAATTTATTCTAATTTTATTTAATTTCTAAATTGAATTGTCGCTATTAATGCGACATGCTTCGTAAATGTAGTCCACTATCACCTTTGCCACACTTGACACTTCGTGATATAACGCTACTGAACCTAAGAGGTTATGAGGACTTGATGCGTGTGACGAGATGTTAGAAGTTCTCGTCGTGTTGAACGCTTCGTAGAAGAACATGATATGGTTTAATGTTTGTTCCTCTTCCCCACAGAAGCAAGATGCTGTAAGGGAGAGGTTTAGCCTTCACAGGCTTGAAATGGCCCGTGACCTGTTATGAAGCAGGGGAGGGCATAGTTTGGCCTAAAAGATTCGTTTTCGATCGCAAAGTCTACCTTGGGTAACCATCTGTAGAGAGTTCGGCATGTAGACCATCGCGGGATGTGTTAATGCACTTGGAATTGCTCTACCCCCAATGTTCAAATTTAGAGGTAAAAGATTGAAGCTAGAGTTATATGATAACTCACCGTCAGGATCATTGGTAGAAAAATCTACAAAGGGTTATATGACGAATAAACTTTTCAATAAATTTCTGAAACATTTAGCCCGGTACAAAAGTGCAGGAAAGTGTGCCCCAATATTTCATGCAGCAATTTGTCACTTAGACCTTTCCATCGTCGAAGTTGCAGATTAATTGGAAATTTCATTATAGTGTTTACCTTCCAACATCACACATGAACTCCAACCACTCGATAAAACCGTCTATCGATCCTTTAAACACCACTGGGATGCTGAAGTATTAACATTCATGGAATAGAATCCAGACAAAAACTTACAAAAAGAAGTATCAATATTACTCTTTCGAATGTCTGGCCCAAATGCTTGACACACAAGAACATTACTAGCAGCTTTAATGCAACTGGTTTGTATCCATTGAATCCGCAGACTATTTTAGATACAGCTTTTGCTCTGTAAATATTTACAGTCACTTCTGTAACTGGAAATGTTGATGAAGAATGTTTGCAGCATCATATCCCACCTAGGCTAATAACTCCCGAGCCAAAATCACGAGAAAAAAGATTTGACCACACCGAAAACAAAACTTCTGGAAGGTTCTAGTTCGGATGATGATGTGCCGCCCACTCAACTCGCTCAACTTGCTCAACTAAAAAGTACAGGGTTTCAGCAGCTTATACCTACACCGGCTAAAGACATTTCGAAAAACGAATAATAAGAAAAAAGGCCTTGAATATCAGGGAAACTCCAGTAGCAAAAAACCTGTTCAACAAAACTGAAGAAAATATTAAAATAGAAAAGACCTCAACCTCCATAGCTGGAACAGGTAATAAAGAAAAATCAGGCGTATTGGTACGGTCACGATTGTGAAGAGGACAGGATGGCAGATATGAGGCAATGCTTCAAATGAGGAAAGTGGTATCATGAGGAGTGCGTTGGCTTGTCCACCGATGATGCAGGTCACTTTGAGTGTCCTGATGGCTGTTGAACCAAGAAATTTTATCTTAGTTTTGAGAGCTAAACATAACAAAATATTAGTAAGCAACTAGTGTTCTCAGATACCAAATACGAGAATAATAAGCCTATTTTGATTATTTATGTATGTTGAAGTCTTAGGATTTATTATCCTACTGTAGTATAAATAAGGTCTACTGACTAGGTTTTAAAATATATTTAATATTGTTTTCTTTACAGCAGAAGTTCAAAGTTTTTGATATTCAGGTTTAATTTACATTAAAATTTGTTGATTCGTGTTAATAGTTCTCATTTAATTTCAAATCCCCCTTATCTGCTTGGCCGAATTCAATTTTTTTACATATTCAGTGCCTTTTACTGAGTGAATGATCCGAATTTGGGCTTCATTAGACAATTTACCATTTACCATTGTGTTGACCACCCATAGTATTAATACATTCATAGATATGCCTGGGTTCAATTCTGATGAGATGGTCAGCATCTATCTCATTCACGACTACGATCACGTTATGAAAAATGTGGCTTTAATCTGTTGGAGGTACTGCAAATTCAATATCCTCCCACCAATCAGGTCCCCGACATGTTAACTCGCAGATATACCATGAGATATTAGGAGGCCACGCTAAGCGATTGATTCAATGTCGATCCATGAATGTTACGTTCCTCTAACAACATGCGATCTGATATTATGTAGTTGAAACGTAGCGCTTTAAATGTTGTGAAAGCATGGAACCACATTTGGTTCGATTTATTTCTAAAGATAGTGCCGAACTGTCATGTTGCCTTTAATGTAAACTGGTAGTGATCTACTGTCAAAAGCAATAAAAACCCATACCATAACCACCACTGTGTGGTCAACATGAAGCATTGTGTCAAATTGCGAATCCCGTCTTCAAATACCTTACCTGATCATTCTTGCTTGACCATCATCCAGCCATTCCTCATCAACACGAGCACACTTTCAGCTATGGAATCCCTCCCTACAAACAGAGATATCATAGAATGGAAATCGATATCTAGAGATAACAACTTACAGTAAGCTTCTATGGAATAAGCATGTCAAGATGCTAGTAAAGAAGTTAGAGCTTTGATGGCGTGAGAAGTCTGGCTGGTAAGACCTGAAGCTGTAAGTTTGATATACTTCGATGGATATAGGTCATGGTTGTGAGACTGGTCAAATTTACCTGTGTGTGCATCACATGAAACCTGAGGTCATGCCCACCTAGCTCATTGGAGATCATCAATGATCTTACACTTCTTTGTCTGGTGATAAATATATCGACTCATGAAGCAATTTCCAGAAAATCCAGTGAGTGAATTAAACATCAGAAATCCTACATACATTTCATCAGCAAATTTTTTCTGTGACGTAATGATAAAGAAAGTTAAAATCCGAAGGAACTAAACAGAAGGAAAGAATTTTCAGAACAAATACGGTCAAATGGTAAACGGAGAGTTGAAAAACTATCACAGAAGTTGACGTCGAAATGATTGGTCCTGGCAACAAACACTTTTGATATGTTCCTGTCCGAGCGTTCTTCAGGCAGAAATACTTGCAACTGGAAGATATATGAAAATTAACCTAGAGAAACTATCAGAAATATTATATACCTATTTGATTAATTCGGTAAAGACCGAAACTTGGTGGAAACTCATTTTTTTAATTATTATATACCTATCTATTATCATAGTCATGAGGGAATTAAAGCTCTAAATTCCAATATCATTGATTCAAAACTGATATGCGGTGTCGCAAAAAATTCAATGAAGTAGAAAAAAATAATAGGTTTTTTTTAGTCTGGATTTCCGGTGACACGGGGATGAAAGGAATTGAAGAGGCCAACGTACTTGCCATAAAAGGAGCACATACACCCTTCATTGGTCCGGAACCCTTCTGTCCTATAAAAAAATGCACCTATAAGGAAGTTTCATAAAAAGCATGAAAACGAAAGGAAAACATTCTGGCAGAATCTTCAAGGGCTGGTACAAAAATTCAGTTTTTCTCGAATATCTACTTTTTGGGCAGTGTATAGAAATCTGTAGAAATTTTTAAATTTTTCCAAAATAATTGTCTATACGGACCAATTCAAGTCTGAAATTTTCAATATATTTGAATAATAACATGTTGTGACAACTTCTTTTTTACTGTGCCCACATTTCATAATAATTGTATGATCTACATAAATGCCCTGTACTTATTGTTACGTTCTCAGTCCAATGATGAGGTTATACCTAGAACCTGCAATTACAGAATGTTCACATTTTTTAATTTTTTGTTAGTAAAACATGGCAGTTTCCTAAAACTTGTTTTTAATATGACCCCTTACCAAATATTATGTTAACAGTCGAAACAGTTCAATATTTGATACAGCAAAAATACTCATTGTAAAGAGGAAATAATGAAATAATCGATTCAATAGTTGCGATTACAACTACATGACATTTATCAATTCACATTATACTGAAAAAGGCATTTGGCGACCCTTACATCCAATTACCCTTTTTTGTTGTCATAACATGTATGCCTGAAACCCAATAAATACTCCTCCCATAGTTCTGATCGGAATTAGTTATTTGTTAGAGTCAGGTCTCCTCCGGACGGTCTGGGATCATTCCCGGGGGTGTTGTACTGGCCTCCCTCAGGAGTAACGACCTACCCGGCCGTGTTCTACACTTCAAATGACCACTTTACACCAATGCGCGCTGTAATGATGAAATATGCGCCCGCGGGGACGCGCCCAACTTGAATCATTGGAATGTGAAACGGGAGAGGAATGAATGGTCGCCAAATGTCTATCCGATGCCCCGGGATAGGATATAGGGTTTCGATGAATACAGATGGACGGTAATGTGTTTTCTTGAAACGTCGCGGGGGGTAGATCGGGCGTAATTGATGGCCATGAGTTCCTCTCCTCGTTTGATTTGTTCAATATTTCAAAAATTTCAGTAAATGCGAATTTACTGACAGAATAAAATAAAATTTCCTATATGATATGGGAGAAAAAGTAATATTGTTAATTTTTGAGAGCAACTACATGAATAATTGCAATTCTATGAAATATAGAATTCTTGTGAATTTCAGTTATCTGATATCCTCTTGTCTCAATAAATTCGCTGAGGCGCGCTGCGCTTCCTGTGAGACTTTCTTGACGAAGGTTTCTCCATAAGCTGCTTGAATCAGCTGTCGTGCATTTCCGGGTTGATTTGATTATAATTCATTTTCAATAGACAAGACATTTGTGACAACGGCTGGTAAGCAATGAGACATGATCCCGCAAAAATTCTAAAGCCTCTTCAAGAGTAACTCTACAAAAATTAATTTAAGAGATATGCTACCAAATAAACAAATCTCTCTCCGGTTAAACAGTACTGGATGGCAAATAATAAAATTCCTTCCAGTGGCATGATTCAGATCTAAAATATCAATCTTCTTCCCTTATATTTCGGAATCGATTGTAAGGGTTGTAGCCTAGAAGTCTCATGCAGTGTTTCAATAAATCTTTACACCGAAGTCTTCATGCAAAATTCTCCTCAGAAAAGTACGAGGAATGTTCAGTTCTTGAGCACGATGATGCGTTGATGTTAATAGATGTTCAGCCACATTCTGCCCTATAGCAGCAATATTTTCTCGTGTGCTCTCTGGACGAGAACTATTTAAATTTTAAACAGATTCGCCACTTTGGAAATGAGGTCTTAATATTTCCCAGTTTTGTTCAAGCGTAACTCGACCCGTTTCGTTGATGTCAAATATTAAACTGACCTGCTGTCAAAACGTGAATGACTCGAAATAATCACTACATTAAAATGCAAGCTCTAGATGGCCCATCGACTATTTAGATAAAAGTAGAACTTTTTTCTGTTTTCAATAGCACATCATTTAAATGCAATGGCGTCTCGTCAATATTTATCATGGCTTAGCAGATTCTGCAGGTTTTCACACTACCACGAAGTATTGGAATCAGCGTGTTACTTTTTGTGCGCTTGTTCTACAGGACAGTATCTTCTAAAGTTTTACCCAAAGGTTATTTTACTGCCCGGCCAGTTCATTCGTAATTACTCTCATCTACGGAAAGAGGTAAAAACTTGAAACTGCCAGGGTAGGGTTGGGGTCCAAATATCTCAGTTGAGTTCGTTTATGGTCAAAATCGATTCAATGGTTTCACAATTATTCGCATTTGAAATTTTCCCATATTTTCCCCAATATTTTCGGAGCTACATATCCAATCGATCTGAAATTTGCTGTTAAGAAGTAGATTATATCATTCGGCTTATATGTTTACAAGATTAAAAAAATATATATTGTGAACAGAGTAGCGTTGCGCTCAACCGAAACAATAGTAACAGCACTTCGATCGAGTTCAGATATAGCATTCAGAAGAAAATAACGACACAAAGGCTAATGCGAAATTTCATGAGGGCCGTACAATAAGAAGATATAAAAAATATATTTTGGAAGCAGAAGAACGTTCAGCGTTACCGAAATCATAACAACAGCCCTTTGATTATTTTCAAAAACAAAATGTTCGATAATGACACCATGACATACCACAAAAAATACCTTTTTTCAAATGCAAAATATTCCCTCTAATGGATTATTGTTTAATAGAGACGTTAAATAGATGTGCAAAAGCATGATAGGATCTAAGTATTTACATTAAAAACTGGATCTCTAGGAAAAACAAAAATGTGGATAATTTGCAGGGTTACTGAGTTGACAAAAAAAAGAATTTCAAATGGACAAAAACAAATTAGCTGTTCGATAATACAATATTACAGAAAAATATAAACTGAAAAAATTTGCTCATGTGTCAGCTTTCTTTGCTATCGCAAGTTCAACAGATGTCACAGTCCGGCCCACGTATCCTTAGCTCCTAGATTCTTTCCTGCTTCTGCAGCGAGTGTTTATCGACTAACATAAAGCGGCCGTTTGTCAAATGTTACACACTAACATTTGTTTTTCGAGTATTTGTTCTGTCCCTCTAGCGTCGCGCTGTTGTGTGCCGTCCTTTGTTTCTTTGTCATTATTGTTTTCAACTCGAGTGGCAAGGGACTTTGCATGTTGTACAAATATGGGTAGCTGATGTTAATCGCAGAATCCTTTTGGGGTGAATACATATGACATTAATAACTGAAAACTTTGACTTAGTGTGTTCAAACGAAAGATTTTCAGTGAGGTGTTTGTCATTCGCGTCAAAAGTTGTTGATGCTGCGAATAAAGATACTCGAACTAGCCACGAGAACACTATTGTTTCATACCACGGTTAGTTTACCGCAGTATTTTGCCTATTATTTCAGTATTTTGAAATAACAGACAATTGCAAATTAATTAATCACAATCATTAAGTACAATTAGTTTGTGTACTGTATCTCTGATGAGTAGCGGTGATTTTAACTTCAAAGAAGAACACTGTGTGTGAAATGGTTTCCAACTTCCTTTATCCAATAATGATTAACCACAACGACGGAGAGGATTTGAAATAAAACACTTATAACAAAAAACGATTATATTTATATATCAGTGTAATGATACCATGGGTATCATACGAAGCTGAAGTAATGACAATTACACTACGAACAAACATAAGGTGCATTACTGCGTTTGTAGCAATCACGATAATCTTGTACAATATACAAACGACCAATTTTTAGTATTACGAGAATAATAATGCATACGCAAAAGCTACAAACGCAAGTTTGACTACCCGAACGATAATTATTTTACAGTCTGTTCAAAGACTGAACGTAAGAGGTACTTGATGCATCCCTTCTCACAAAAAGAGGGAAATTAATGAAATTGATTGGAAGGTCCGTTTTGAGGTGAACTGAATAAACGAAATAAACCTTCTTATTGGTTAAAGAAAAATTATGAGATTAATGCAAGTAAAGAAGGATAGACCCAGTTCACAATTTCTAATATTGACGTCGAAATTCACATAGCAATAAATATATCAAAATGTTCTAAAAGACTTTCCATATTTTCTAATTCCTTATATAATCATTAGAAAACAAATAATCTGAATAGTCGAATAACACTTAACAGTTCGAACGATAAATCTCAAAACTGCTAGATCGAATTTTTCAAAATGGAAAGACCTAATTTTCGAATAACAAAATAATGTCGAACCACTGGGCCGCCTCTAATGAGACGGAAAATAGAGAATGAACTATATAGAATGTGGACCGGGCGCCTCTAATGAGACGAAACAACTATAATTAAGAAGATATACCTAGTTATGTTCCGAAAAGAGGATTTTTCTAAACGTTCATTCGAGTAGAAATTATATAAATGGGGATTTATTTTCTATCATTTCAGACAGTATGTTTTTATTTCATTAAAAACTTAACCTAAATGATGATTTGAAAAAAAAAAAAAATTTGAAATGAACTTTTCCGGAAGATTAATTTTTCGATGTCAAATTTTTCACTTAATCCTTCACCATAGATTCATTCACGAGAACAAAAGGAGTTAATAACTCGATTAAGTTCGTCTAGAATTCTGGTATTATGAAAAAGAATACAAACTTCGCTGGTTTGAATAGATAACATATATTCTATCAGGATTTTAGCAATACAAAATATTTTGCTGCATACTAAGTCGGTGTTTATAACCGAGTTTAGTATTCTAAAAACTTGTACTGTAGAGTTTTGTTTCATCGATAATATTTCTGTATATCTGTAACACACAGGTCGAAAAAAAAGGTAATTTCACTTTAAAGTAGTGAAACATCTTCTCTTAAAAATTCAGAAAAGACGGAAAGAACTTCGGTTCGTGCTTGTTGCACGAAGAACAAGTCTTTTGTTTCAAAAGTATTTTCTGAGGAGATGAAGCAAAAATAAACACATTTAAACAAAATATCACATATAATGAACTTAAATGGAATCAATCGATTTAATTTCAATTATTGTAATTATTCATAATCATTAAAAAAAAATTATTTGAAACAATATTCAAAACTCGAATCATAAGTATTATTTTAATCTATCTTTGGAAGACTTCAGGACCCTGAACTGCTAAGTTCAATGAATCATATTATTGTTCCATGTTTTTTCGTTTTCGTAACCGCAAGGTATTAATTCATAATAAAAATTCGAAATCTCTGCTTGGCACCATCACACAGGGGGATCAATAAACATTCCCTTATGAGTGAAATTTCATAGTTCAATAAATTTTGATTTTATCGGTAAAATTATTTCGAATTTTGCAACTTTGAAACCCTTTACTATTACCCTCCTTTCATATTTCTGAAATCGAATAAATAAGATCCGGACTAGGAAAATTTTAGAGTTTTTCTGATTTCGTGAATATTAGATCACCCTGTACGTGAAAATTATGAAATTTTCTCGTTTTCGTGACCACAGAAAAGTAATTAATGAAAAAAATTCAAAACTCTGCTTGACATCATAATACACAGTGATCAAACAATATTATTTCTGAAGAAAAAAATATTTTAATTTTTTTAATTGAGTGGATTGATATTTCACCCCGTTGAATGTTGCCATAATTATTCAAAATTTGAATATCTAAATAGATTCAATCTGTCAGTCTTCTACAATTTTAATTTAAAAAAAAATGGTTATTCAAAAAACTTTTAGAATTAAATTAATGTCTAAATAAGCACCGCTTATATTTAATAGACTTATATTCAATATACAATGTCAAATGGAATAAATAGACCAAGAAATATAAAAAAAGATCATTTCAAATTAATAAATGAATATTTGAAGGAGACAAAATTTTGTTTCTGATCTTATCATTATGAACAACCAATTCTTTTTCGAAAACATAAAACACAACTTAAAGACTTCTCAAAAAATATGATTTATTTGAAATATTTGATATATTCAACTAAGTTAATTAAAAAATCTCTCAAAACATGCACTATATCTTCAAAAAAAAATTAGAATTTCGATAATCTCTTCGTTGGCCCTAGATAATATTCAAAATATCAAAATCATCTAACAATCAGTATATCTTACTTTAAAGTATAACCGGACCTTGTTTAAACAGATTAAGTTTAAAAATCCAGATAGTCTATGTTCGTCACAAAATCACAGAAAACTGTAAGGTATTATAAGGTTTTCTTTAAACCATTGACATTCCATAATGGGATTTATTCAAGCCTAAATATAATTATATATTATGTATAAAATAAAATAGCAAAAGGCCTTTTACTTGATAGAAGAAATATAACAAAATTTGAATATCAAAACAGATTTAATCTGTCAGTGTTCTACAATTTTAATTTAGAAAAAAATTTTATTCGAAAAACTTTTAGAATTAAATTAATGTCTAAATAATTATATTTAATAGATGCATATGATCAAAACTCAATATACAATGTCAAATGGAATAAATAAACCAACGAATATAAAAATAAATATTTGAAGGAGACAAAATTTTGTTTTTGATCTTATCATTATGAACAACCAATTCTTTTTCAAAAACATAAAACACAACTTAAAGACTTCTCAAAAAATATAATTCATTTAAAATATTTAATATATTTAAATATTCGAATAAGTTAATTCAAAAATCTCTCAAAACATACACTATATTTTCAAAAAACTATTAGAATTCCGATAATCTCTTCGTAGGCCCTAGATAACAAGATTTAAACTAGATTAAACAAGGTCCGGTTACACTTTAAGGTAAGATATACTGATTGTTAGATGATATTGATATTTTAAATATTATCTAGGGCCGACGAAGAGATTATCGGTTTTCTAATTGTTTTTTGAAGATATAGTGCATGTTTTGAGAGATTTTTGAATTAACTTATTTAAATATATTAAATATTTCAAATAAATTATATTTTTCGAAAAGTCTTCAAGTTGTGTTTTATGTTTTTGAAAAAGAATTGGTTGTTCATAATGATTAGATCAGAAACAAAATTTTGTCTCCTTCAAATATTTATTAATTCTAATTCCATTTTTTATATTCGTTGGTTTATTTATTCCATTTGACATTGTATATTGAGTTTTGATCATATGCATCTATTAAATATAATTATTTAGACACTCATTTAATTCTAAAAGTTTTTCGAATAAAAATTTTTTTGAAATTAAAATTGTAGAACACTGACAGATTAAATCTGTTTTGATATTCAAATTTTGTTATATTTCTTCTATCAAGTAAAAAGCCTTTTTCTAATTTATTTTATAATTATTCAGTCAATTTTCAGCTGTGACAAAAAATTCGGCTCAATTTCTTTATCAAGGTTCAGTTAGATAATCTTTTGATTGAAATACTGAAATTTTCCTGAAAATCAAAAAAGAAATATTATTATTTCAATATTGAAAGGCTTATGTAATATCAACAATTCAATAGTTGTGTTTAAGTAGAGAGTTCAGATTGAGATATCAAATCTTAAAAAACTGTTCATAAATGAAACGAATTCATTCGAGAAAACTTTTAATCAACAAACTGGATAATGAATAGAAAAAAAATAGTTAATGAATTGAAAATATTTTAACTCAAAATACTGAAACAAAAACAAAATGAATGAAAAAAATTTCAGTTCAGGAATTGTTCAAAATGGTATCCCTCCAGTTCAATACACATTTATTTTTCAAAAGGATGACAGTCTGTAAGAACAACTGAGGTGGACCTTTGGTAGATATTATGTTCCATTATTAGTTTGTATTTTGAATGGATATAAGGATATTCCTGCTTTTTTTTTGCTTCACGAAAAACTGCGTTCCTTCTTTAATTTGATATGAAACCATTTAAAACAAATTGTAGAAATTACTACGTTTTACTACCAATAAAAAGATATATTACACATTTTCTTATGACTCGAGTTACGGGAAATGAACTATCCCATCATCAGACAACTGTTGTCTAATGATGGGATCATCAGACAACTGTTGTCTGATGATGGGATAGTTCATTTCCCGAAACTCGAGTCACAAGAAAATGTGTAATATATCTTTTTATTGGTAGTAAGACATGGTAATTTCTACAGTTTGTTTCAATTATGATTAACTACCAAATAGTAACGATTGAAATAATTCAGTATATGAAACCATTTGTTGGAAGGCAATATATAATTCATACATTACGACAAGTAATTACAATTTGAAGAAATTCCAATGTACTATTAGCTATCGTTTATGGAAAACTTATTGGAATTTTTTTTCCAGATGGGCCATATGGACGGCCTTGAGATGCTAGACCCTATATCCACTTCCTCGATGACTACGCTTACGCCGATGTCAGAAACTCCATCCCACATGCATTCCTACGGTATGAACCATATGATGAACCATCATCACCACGGTGGTCCCCTTTCTGGTCATAGTGCTCCAGGTCATCATCCAGGACACCATGGAGGACACCCCGGAGCACATCATCCGGCGATGGCAGCCGCGGCGGCAGCTGCAGCCGTTGCAGGACTTCATCCAGATGCCGACACGGATCCTAGGGAGTTGGAGGCCTTTGCCGAAAGGTTTGTAGAAATGTTGGTTGAATTTTTTTCTTCCTATATTTTTATCTATAGATCTTCAAATTATCTTTAGCATGGAATTTCGAAGGAACAGCAAATTTATTTAATTCGATTCAAATCAGCTTTTTTTCAACAGTCACTGGTTCCTTTTCAATAACAATTTGACTATCTAGCCCTATGTTTTTAACGATTCGAAAACTGAACATAAGCGAGTCTTTTATTCAACGAAAGGCTGAACTCATCACAATAACCTAAAATATCTTTTTTAAAATATAAGTAACAAAAGAAAATAAATAGTTCTTTGGTATTATTTAGAGAAATAGAGAATCGTTTATGTCTAGTAAATCCAGGTCTAGTGGATTATTATATACAAACTAACAAAGAAACTGCAACACTCAGAAGGAGCTGTTTAAATTTCAAATGTTTTTTGGTAAAGCATAGATAGTATAGCAAGGGGTAAATGATTGAAATTTGGAGAAAAAAATCGTGAAGGTTTTTTCATGTAAATATTCTTTGTTACTTAAATATGTAGTTGTTTTTTGCAAATTTTTTTAATTTTACAACAAACCAGCTGTTCGAGGAGATCCAAAGTCAATGTTTAGTTGTTGTTAAAATGCATAGAGAACGTGTACGCGGAATTTATCGCTAGCTAAGTGAATTTGAAAGGTCCAATTATTGGTCTACGGGAGGCGGGGTTGTCATTTCGAGAAATCGCTAACCGTACGAACAGAAATCTAACTACTGTTATAAGATGTTGTCAAGCGTGGTTTGATACTGCCCAAAATCGAAGAAGAGTAGGCACCGGACGTCGAAGGGGCACAAATGAAGTTCAAGATCGACGTCTAACACTTATGGCTATTAGAGACCGATTTGTGACAACTCGATTTTTGGTTGATGAGTGGTTAGGAGAACAAGGCCATCCTGTAATTGTCCAAACGGTTTACCGCCGGATAAGGTCTTTTGGACTATTATCGACCCCATCTTGTGTTACCTCTGATGGTTGAGCTTCGCGGGTAACGATTACAGTGCAGTGGTGCAGAGGACGTCAACATTGGAATGTGAAATGGCATCAGGTCGTCTTTTCTGATGAATCTCGATTCTCCTTGGGTGCACATGATGGCCGAAGAAGGATTAGACGACGTCGGCGATAAAGACGTGAACCTCAGTTTTATATTGAGCGTCATGTACACCGGCGTTATGGTATGCAGTGCTATTGCACATGGAAGTAGGCCACCTTTAGTTCAAGAAATAGTGGAGCCCTATGTTCTCCCTTACCTTTACCGGCTCGAGAATCCAATATTTCAGCAAGATAATGCTCGATCTCATGTTGCCAGAATTGGTTCAAACTTTTTTGAAGCGACCCATGTGAATCCTTTGCCGTGGCCGCCGAGATCCTCCGATAGAGCATGTTTGAGACATCATGGGTAGAAGGCTTGGAAATTTACCCCAGCCCCCACGGACTTCGGCGGCTCTGAGACATGAACTACAGGTAGCTTGGGATAGTATCCCTTAAGACGAAATAGACCATCTTATTGCATCAATGCCAAGACGTGTTGGGGAGTGTATAGATAATCGCGGTGGACAAACACATTATTAAAAAATTTATCAAAAAAAATTGTAAACTCTTCGTTTTTTTCTTCAAATTTTAATCTTTGAGTCCTTGCTATACTATCTATGTTTCACCCAAAAAAAAAAAAATAAAACTTAAACAGCTCCTTCTGGGTGTTGTCAGTTAGTATATTAAGTTTATGTAATGCATACAATCTCATTCTGATATGAACGGTTTTCTATAAAATGGTTTATTCTGACTAGTTCTAACTCTTATGTAGCCTGTGATCATTTATATTTATTATTTATATGATTTAGCCTGTGAAGGTTTTACTGTTATTGATTACTTTCACCTTTAATCCACCAAATTAGAGGGTCGAAGCTTTAGTCATGATGATATAACGAAGCGTGCTAGGATGAAACCAGTTCATATTTTGCTGCTGTTCTTTCGAATTTTTGATTCTATCGGATATGCCTTTTCAATTAAGTATTTTCATTCTTCTTCCGCCGAATTAATTTTTTTTCTAATTGAAATATTAATGCATGATGAGCAGATTCGATTACGAAAATTGATGAAAATAATTCCTGGATTTAACGTAATACGATACTGAAGAAATAAGCAAACTCATTTTTGAACTGAAATTTTATGAAATATATTGATTTCCTCACAAATTACGTAGTGAAATATTTTCAATTTAATGCAGTACAGGACAGGAAAACATTTTTCTTCAGTTTCACTTCATATTGTTGACATCTGTTTCTCAACCCATATTCAAGACTGAAGAGAGATTTTCAACAATACTTTTGGTACTAAATAAACCAAATAAAATTATAAAGAAGGTTGAGAAATATTTGATAGATTCAATCTTTCACGAAATGAGTTAGATTTAGTATCTTACAGATAAGAAAACTAAAAGCCTTTTCAGATGAGATAGATTTAATCTTTCACAATTAAAAGTAATGAAGTCTAATTGAATTATCTCTGGTCTTTCGCTAACGATGAATGTCTTCCATGCGCGGAAGACATTTTCAAACTTTCTAATAAGACTAATCTTTGAAATAATTCCCTGCATATATAAGAATAGAATATATTTCCTTCTACACACATCATAAGAATTAAAACATATTGAAGAACTTACCTCATGAAAACTCTCACTCACCCAACAAATTATATGACGAACTATGATTTTACTTGAAGTATGCTTCAAAAATTATACTTGAATTTAATTATAAAACTTATTAACAAATTATCTCCCTATGGTTTCTCCCCTGACACTTCTTTGAAGCGAAATTTTCATGAAGAGATCTCTTCTTTGCAAAATATTTCAATGTCTGTATTAAGAAAGATATATTGACGATATATTTCGTATCTGGGTAGGTTCAATAAGCTAATTAGAAATGTTATTAAATTTTTGATATTCGTTCTCAATTGATATCTGAATTACTATGAAATTTGAAAACTCCCAAAAATGATTAAATTTGTAGGTGGGTAGGACTTCCCATTTGAGCGTTTCTAAGTACTTTTTAGCGGTCTTCATTTCTCATACGGCATCCAATTTCCTAGTTTTTGGATCGATCCCATTCCTTTAAACGATAAAAAATGGTGACTCGAAGTATTTTTGCGAGTTTCCCTTACATTTGTGATGGATCACATCGAAACTTGCTCCTAATTCTTCATCCTTTGGTGGCACTGCGGGTCGTTTTTCGTCCTACAAATCAAAATTGCCACTTTTTAAACAGGCAAACCAGTTGTGACACGTTCATTCAGCTAGAACATCGTCACCATAAACATCCACGACAAAACGACGACTTTCAAGAGTCTTTTGCTGCATATTGAAGTAAAACTCCCCGCGAAAACATATTAATCACTACAAAAGTTGACATTTTCGGAGCACACACAAACTATATTCTTTATACTTCAGCGAAATGACAGATATTGAAAAGGAAGCCTAATAAAGAACTTTCAAAATAAATGTGTTGCCAGATGAAATAATTGAATAATAAACTAGTAGTAGTAAAGTTATCAAAACCGCACGAACTCATTTATCAAAAATTTCAAATATACAGATTTATTTTGTTTATCTCTTACAAATTTTAATTTAAAAAAATTTGTATTGAAAAACTTTAAGAATTGAATGTCTAAGAGCACACTGTGTCAATTTAGTAGACATATAGAATCAAACACTTATCACAAAGCACCAAAGGGACTAAATGAATTCAAAGAAATATAAATTATCAATTAAATCCACTAAATAAATACTTGAAGGGGTCAAAATTTAGTTTTCTTTCCTGTTTTATTGAAACCAAATTTCTTTCCAAAAATGCAAATTAGAACCTCAAAAACTTCTTCAGAAAAAACTTGCTCAAAATAATTCCTAAAACATGCAGAACATCTTCACAAAACAATTTAGAATTATTACAACACTTATCAGCACTACATAAAATTTAAAAAACAAAATAATTAACAAAATATATCTTACCAAACAAACTGAATGCAGATATCTGAGCAAACATTAGAATAATAATAATAATAAAGTTTGTTTGGTGATTAAACAGAATGAAGTGAACTTTTAAATCCTAGGTATTCTATGTTCGCCACAGAAACTACACAGAAATTGCAAGGTATTTTATGGACTCTCTTAAAATAAAATGATAATATGTGAAAGGAACGAAATTAAATTTTGTCCCCTTCAAGTATTTATTTAATGAATTTAATTGATAGTTTATATTTCTCTGAATTCTTTTATTCCCTGTGATAAGTATTTAATTCTATATGTCTACTAAATTAAAACAGTGTGCTCTTAGAGATTTATTGCATTTTATTCTAAAAGTTTCTGAATAAAAAATTCTTTAAATTAAAATTTATAGCAAGTTAACAGAATAAATCTGTATGATGTTTGAAAATTTTTAAATTATCCTTCAATCAAGTGAAAAATCTCTTTTTTTTATTTTATTGAACTCATTTATACTCATAAAATGAATTGTAATGAAAGCTCTGCATTTTATATTGGTCAGACAAGACATAAGCATAAGATTAGAAGAACATAGAAAGTCTATACTACACAAGAAAATACATAACAACTGGCTTTTCAGTATACTGTATGAAAAATATTTCATAGACTTCAGAAATACCGCAATTTTATATGCAGGTGATGAAAGCCTAAGATTAGACCTATAAGAAAGCTTGGAAATTAGTCGACATATTCTAATTCCTACCCTAATTTAATTTTGTAGGCTTTAGGATATGAGTCGTGTTTTAAAATCATAGATAGATATATCGAATTCAATGTGCTTTGAAATGTTTGACTTTTCTTTTGAATAGGCAACGTTGGTCTCTCATTTGTTGATTCGAAATGATTAATCTCATCGATACATCTATTCCTGATTGATATTTTACTAGGCCATAGTTCAAATGTTATAATAAACACAAAACAAGCGCTGTGGAATCATTTCATGATTCCACACATATTTTGACACAAAACGGACGCTGGTTGACTGGTGAAGGGTTGCATTGTTGCTAATTTTCAGGAACCAAGCTATTTATTGATGCACCCACCACCTTACTGCTCTCAATAACTCAAAAAAATTGCATTTCCACGTTTTGGATCTCGCGAATAAAAGTAGTTATTACCATTATCTCCGAAATTGTCATCAATTCATTGTTAAATTCTAAATATTTCACACAAAACTATTTGAGTAATGATATAGCTTCATCATGAAATTTCTTCGCAGATTCAAACAGAGACGGATAAAGCTAGGGGTCACCCAGGCCGACGTGGGGAAAGCTCTCGCTAACCTTAAACTACCTGGCGTTGGGGCTTTGTCTCAATCGACGATATGTCGATTCGAATCCCTCACCTTATCTCACAACAACATGATTGCGCTCAAACCCATCCTTCAAGCCTGGTTGGAAGAAGCCGAGGCTCAAGCCAAAAACAAGAGAAGAGATCCGGATGCTCCTAGTGTTCTGCCTGCAGGAGAAAAGAAGAGGAAACGAACCTCTATAGCGGCTCCCGAGAAAAGGAGCCTAGAAGCCTATTTCGCCGTACAACCGCGACCTTCTGGTGAGAAAATTGCCGCAATTGCAGAAAAACTGGACTTGAAAAAGAACGTGGTTCGTGTTTGGTTTTGCAATCAGAGACAAAAGCAGAAACGAATGAAATTTGCGGCGCAACACTGACCCGATGCCAACTTCGGCTACGCGATGAATTAGCGGTAGAAGAAAATTATATTTTGTGATCATTTGTGAAGTTTTGTGGTCTCACCACTGTTGTTCAAGGTAGGAAGAAGTGAAGCATGCTAAATAGAGCGATTGAAAGTTGCGGTGTATAACTTTATTTTGTGATCCGATATATCTCCACTGCTGTAGTACAAACTATAATAGTACAAACTATAATAGTTGATGACAATTGTGTACAGCTCAGGAGATCTTTCTCAAAAAGTATGAAATGCTTCGAAAAGTCAACCAAAAAATGAAAATCCTGTTGTTTGAAATATCTAGTGACTAATTATAATATTATTTGTATAATTAGTAGTATTACTAGGTATGAGAATAGAGAAAAAATTCAAATAAGCCCTTCAATAGAGAATATATAGAAAACTTTCCTTTGATCTTCAGGATAATGAAGGTCAGTTGAAAATGTAGCCACTATACTTGCGAGAATAATCATGAGTATTTAATTCGATTGAAAATTACTTACTGATAAATGGTCTCGTAAAATTAATACTATACAAATCAGTTTTGAACTTTTTTCTGTGAATCGGACTGAGTAGAGTACTATATTTTCCTAATTATTTCTAATCATTTTTAGATAATTATACATTGTGAGAATCAATAGCTCAGTGGTAAGAGTATTATTCTCGTAACCGAAAGGCCGCAGATTCGAATCCTGTTCAGGTAGGAAAGAAATTTTCTAGTCGGAAAATTATGAGTACTGTGACCTAAAACAACGTAAGATTGCAGTAACAAAGCCTACCCAGAACAAAACTAAACTCCTAACTCGCACAAGCTGAATGAGTTTCTGAGAGATCTTCACAGAAGATCTAGGAGTACCAGGATAATAAAAATTGAACAAAATAATGGAAAGATAAAATCAATGCTATCTTTTATATAGATAAATATGAATTAATCCTTGTACAATGCCCTCGAATCGTTTTTTCCTATTCTCATTCATTTTCTTATGTTCATTCTTACAGTATGGTGTTATATTTCTGAAAGTAAGATTATTTACATCGCTTCTTGCTTTAAAAGTGAATATTATGATAAAAAAAATAATCCAACTGATATCTGTTATTTTGAATCATATCTGATAACAACATGTTAAGAAAACATGAATATTCAAGAAAAAATTGGCATAATCCTTCAAATTTAACTTCCTTTTTTTAATCTAGTTGATGCCAATAAAAGTTAATTTCAGTTGGTCAATTATCGGTTATTATCGATGCGTTGCATTTGTTATTATCATTATTGAAAAAAAAGGAAGATTGAAGAATTTGATAAAATGTCAGAATAATTTCATGAAAACGAAAGCTTTTCTACAAAAGAATGCGTTCACTAAATTACTCAAACCAATCTTGCCTTACTATGTTCATACTATTTTGGAAAAATTGTATTATACATGGCGTTTCCAAATTAATAAAAAAAATTTTCAAATATTGTTCTATAGCAGAAATTAATGGGGACCTTTAAAATATTCTTATATTTTAAGCCTTTCCGAGTTACTGCCCGTTGAAAGTGAGGAAAATTTTGTTTCTATTTAATATCTATCTGAAATAATCAAAAATAATGAAATTTGAATGTGGGTTAGCACTCATTAATTGTCACTTTTTGAGACATTTCACAATTTTTAAACTTTATCATAAAGGGGTGGAAAAATCAACCACTAGAACATTTTAAACTTTGTTATTCTCTGAAAACAGCTTCTTCTGACACCACATTTCTTACGTCTCGAGAACGTCCATTATCTGTGTTTATTTTTGAAAAATTTTCTTCTTCTCCATGGTGTCATCGATGAATGCGCGCAAATATGCTATGATGAGGTTATATCCTTTCTGATTCAGAATATAGCTCAGCGTAGAGCCTTTGAGCTTTTAATCCATTAGCGCGGCCATATATGAAATGCCCATTATTAATTTCAACATTTAATTGATGTCCCATTATATTCGCTCTATTTTCATTAGTACCTTAGGAAGATCAAACCACAACAGTAATGTATTTGGAAAGAGTTTGAGTTGATTTTTTAACAGAAATAAATCAGGGGACAAAAAGTTGCTTATTCAATTTATCTACTTACATCAAGTTTTCAATTCGAGAAATATTAAAGCATTAAAATGTTCTGATGCAAAATATTGTATGGGTAGATTTTATATATTTTTATGACAAAATTTCAGATTGCAAAGAAGGGCCAATGTGACATTCAATGAGCGTTAGCCTACTTCCAAAATTTCATTCTTCTTAATTATTCTATATGGGACATATTCAATGAAAACAATAGTTTTTTCCAATTTCAAAGGAAAATACCTTGTAAGATAACTTGAAATCAAAATGATATGAAAGACCCCTATTTATTTTTGCTGTAGAACCACTCTTTAAAATTTTTCTCGTAAATTCAGAAACATTCTGTATATAAACCACGAATTAGTACAATTATGAAAATCTGAATGGTGCCGAATTTTTTATTTGAAATAATGAAATCCTGAACTTTCTACGATATGCATATATTCCAGAAAATAAATTCACCGATTTCAACCTATTTTGTCCGGGTGTAAATGTTGGAAGTGAAACATTTTTCGGCGCACTAACGTTAAATTTTATTTTGGATGATCATTTTCAGTTTTTACTGAATGTCAATCTGTCGAAACAATTAACTGTCATTGCATTTTGCCGTCTCGTTTTCCAGATGACAGGATGAGATACGAATAGTTGAATTCGATAAAATGAATTGAAAAATAATTTTTTCAAATAGCAATTACAATTTTCGGCTGATCGAAGCATTTCTACCTGTCATTTTAAACGGATATAGTAAAATATACAATAAAATGCGACAATTATTTGTTCTATCTATCAATGGGGACGAGAATTGAATTGTTTGAAAATGATTCAATTAATTATTTGTGAAGTAATGAATTTCACTACTGAAAATAAGTATATTTTATTTGAGTTCAAGTTTTTGAGAAGTCAGAAAACGAGGAAAACTCCTTTCAGTTACTACATAATAATATATATGAAATGATGTAATTGAAATTTTAATGCTCACTTCTTTACTACACATATGTAACGTTTCTGTTCAACCCAGGATTAACGCAAACAAATAATTTTGGTTCCATAAACAGTTCAACAGGTGTTGAGAGACAAGAATGAATGGAACTTCATATTAAGACTATTAAGAAATAAAGAACACATAAAACAGTAATAAAGATGCAGATAAGACATTCGAAGTCGAAATGAACCAAAATTGGTTGCAAATGTCATATACTTTGAGTCATTTGATAAAATAATTCAGTTTATTGAATTTTTTGGTCTTGGAACGAGTAAACGTTTTTCCTGTGAAAATATGCATACTATAGACGATAATACTGACCTTCTGTCTTAACGACCTTCGCGTTTAAAATATCCTTAAAAATCGTTTTTCAATGTCTTTCTCCCGGAAGAATTGAATGTAAAAAAATTATATAATGAAGAAATTCAAAGCATATACAATTCTCAATAAATCTCAATGCACAATAATTATGTGTTCATAATAATGTCTGACATAATTCTTTAAAGTGGGAGATGACTTATCAAAAAATTAGTATTATCCAGTAGAGATGAAATGACATTTTTTTGAGCCGTTTTGAGAATTGAGTTTTAAATTTACCAGCGGGTTATTTTATTCGTCGTTAATAATCTGACCTTTTTAAATAATTTCAGACAGACTTCCATTAAACTGAACTAATTTCTCAGAGTATAAATATTCATTTGTGAAAAAACCGGTAGATGATACAATGTTTTGCGTTAAGAAGATGAGAAGAGCCAATTTATGCCACAACAGCCATATACTTCATTTGCCATTTGTGATTTCTACTTCCTTCCCTTGTCTTTCCAATAATATAAGGGCCCGTCTATAGTAACAGGTAGTTAACTGCCTATAGATAATGCCTGGTTTTCACAGGGTTAGTAGTTATCGAACAGTGGAAGACAGTTCCTGTTCGACAGCAACTGGGTACGCGAAAATAAAGTTGAGCCAGGTACTGCCGCCAGTAACTGTAGGTCAGCTACTTCATAATATTTTGTTTTCACGGTCCAATGACCTTATCGAACTCCTACTAGACGAGCTATTTGTTGACACTCGCTCCATGCTAACGCATTCAGATATTGAATAGTCACTGCAGACAGACAGTTTACGCTTGGACAATGTCGGATTTTTCAGATCTTCATTAGTGAATTTTAAAATAGGGAGGGCAGGACGTTGGAGTGATGCCGCCTTGAATATTTAAGATAGGCGATATTGGATGAAGTGGTTTGTTTTGATAAGCTCCACCTTCTGTTAAAAAAGGTTTTCACTTTGAAAACACCTTGTGTAGCTTAGGATTATATTCTCCGTGCGGCCATCGTATCCTACTAACAAATTTGAGGAAGCCAAATAGCTTTAAGGCACTAAGCTAACGTGAGAATGTAGTCTAACCTTCAACTCTCCAGCTAGAGTGAAAATGTTTGAAAGGATTGTGTTAACTAACGATGAGCGAAGATTATAAAATATCAGTTGATGTCGACTGATTTAATTTTTAGCTGAAGTTTGAATTTTTTGCATGGACTGTAAGTAAAGGTCCACGATATTCTGAACGTAAACGTCTGCTAAGGTTCCATTTGATTAGAAAGAATTGAGTGAGCGAAGTTGGCAAAGCCAGTGGCTATAAAAACGTCTACATATGTATTTAGTTTAGTCGTACAATGTTCACTGAGGAGGAATTATTCATTGCGACTGAAGCCGCACGAGACCAATGGTTGGCGTGCTAGGACGTGCCCATTTTGCGTTTTTATTGGCTTTCTCTAAAAGAAACCAATACTTGAAAGATTTAGCCTGATCCCACATGCCAACGGTCACATCTAATTCGTTTCGGCTTTGCGATTTGGCCTTGCCAAATCACGAAAAGTGTGGACGCGCCTTTATATTGAACTAGGTTTTCCTACTTGAAATCATTTTTTTCCAACAAGAAATCCCATGTCTGCTTTAAATGCGCAAGGTATTTTACCATCACAACTCCATTGTAAGTTCATTTTTATTGAGTTAACAAATATGCTGATAGTGTTCTGTGTTTTTGTAGGAACTTGTCTGAAGTTCAATTCTACGAATTACCTAATGTCCTTTTTATATCTTAATAGGAAACATAACTTTTTCACAATAAGAGGCCCACAAGCGTAATCCTGGGAATGAGACTGCTAATTGACAACATATCTAGTCATTTGTACCTTAATTGAAGCAGTATTCATCAACGAACTGTCAGTATTGTAAAGAATATTGTAGTGATAATATTTGTTAAGTTGTATTTATTATTTAAAGTGCAATATTTTTAGGCAATATAATGTATGTACAAAAATCTATCTGTTAATTTAATTTGTATGAACTTTTTTCATCTGGAGCAATAATTTAAATGGTATCCATATCTCTAGCTCACGGTTATAAATCGAAACATAATTCACAGGGTAAATTGAACACATATCATTCTTCTAGAGATGGAGAACTAGAATATACTCATGAACAAAAAAAACCCTCAAACTTTTTCCTTTCATTTCTAGAAGAGCACATTTGATAAATATTTTCATCGAAATATCTTCATTGTTCCAATGAATCTTACAAATTATTGTAAATATATTCATTTTGTAAATATTTCCCTATGCTAAGAATCTAGGGTTAGGTTATTATCATAAATAAAAAGAGGTTTCAATACAACTGAATTTTTAAAGTAATGTGAATAGAATAACTTTATCGCTTCCCATGTAAAATAAAGAATTAACGTAGAGAAGTTAGAAAATGTGGACGATGTAAGTACTTTTTTATTGATCCTTCTAATGTAATATATGGAAAATAAGTAGTATTATCATGTAAAAATCACAATCAATAAATCTTGATGTTACGTATGCAAATTTTTATTCACATTCATCCCGATCCCTAATATTTTTATTATTATAGGGTATCTCAGCCAAATTCGAACAAGAAATGAAGTTTTGAGAAATAACCACTTTTACCTACCAAAAAAATCGAAAATTTCAAACATTTTTGGTTACTGCAGTTTCGAGGTATCATCCCACCATCATACGAGTAAAAACTTAACAAAAAATGACAAAATCATAGTTTAAATATAAAATATCACTACCGTGAACAAAAGTGGTCAATAAATGTTACAATATATTGAAAATATAATATAACGCCAAAACAGTTCGATATCAGATTTGAAATGTTCTGGCCTTTTCTATTTGGTAGTTGGTCATAATTATAACATTTTAAAAAAATAACCATGTCCTATTACGAATTGAATTGTTTCAGATTTCAACTAAACTCATTATATTGTATCGTACCACAGTTAGTTTACCGCCGTACTGTTTATTGTTCCAGTATTTTGAAACAGGAGCAGATTAATTACGATGGGTGACGGTGTTTAGCTCTAATAATACTGTGAATGAATATATGATGAATTAACTCTGTTTATCTAGAAATAAGATGAAGATCACCTTGAGAAGGTGAAAAAAACTCAAACACGTATAATAAAACGGTGAAAGCATTGTGGTCAAGCCAGAAGCTTTTACACGCCAGTTTATTTCAGTCAAAATCCTCACAAAATAATTCTTATTTAGTTTTCTAGAAGTCTAGAAAGTATCTGGAATCTATTCTTTTTCATAATTTCAATATACTTCTTTTTTGTAACATTCTAAGACAAAAGTAATGTATAAAATAGATTGTGCAGTTAGTCAGCTATGGCCAAAGTTGAATGGCATATTCATGAAATAATGTCACAACTAGAAAAAAGAAAACAGATAGAATATTCGTATAGAAAAAGTTCTCGAAACAGAAGGGTGACGTTTTCAGAATAATGCAAGATGCCACACTTCGGCCTATACTCAAGCTTGGATGCATGAACAACAAGTGAAAACCATTTCATGGCCAGCAGCTTCACCAGGTCTTAGTCGCATTGATAATACATGGGAACTTATGAAGATTCAAGTTGAACGAGCAGCGTCCGTCAGTTATACAGTCCTGGACTACCATCGCCGAAAATTATGGAGGTGATCTAGTTTCCGTTGTACCTCAACGTTTAGTCAAGTGTTTACAGTCAAATGGAGGTTGTATAAATGAATAAGAACAAAATTTTGTATTATTGTATTAGCCTTCTAAGGAAACCTTTGGATTGATGTGCATAAAGGTAATGAGTTCGCCAATATTTTGGAAATCCACAATATGTGGGTTACTATGTTAATAATAATTGTGATAAATGTGACAATATAAGAATATGAATATTGGCTGACCAAGCAGCCGCAAGCGGCAATAGTTGACTATTACGAGAATAATAATAATTTACAAATGTTACAGGGTATTTAAAAACTTATAAATTGTTATGTCGGAATGCACCCCTTCTAATAAAAAGAAGAAAAATGATAATAGTGATTTGAAATATTATTTTTGGCTTGACTCAGGTAGTGAAATGAATTTCTGATCACTCAGAATGCATTAAAAATGGTTGATTTGCGTTAATTCATCGAGTGAAATGAATTTTTGGTTGATACTTGTTCTATTGTGGAAATTTTGAGATCTACTCATTAAAAGATAACAGCTGCCCTATTTGCATAGTACTCTGGCACTAAAAATCACCCCTTTTCGTTATAACGGAGGCGCTAAGTATCAAAAGTAATACATTTGCATAAGTCCAACAAGAGACTAGACAAAAGCAATGAAAATGACCTGGTTTATTGTAAAGAGAAAACTAAAAGTGTTTGCTGGTTCTGCAGGCAAAAGATAAGAAATATACGTTTCAATGTAAAATATACCTCTCTAATGAGACATAACAAATATAATTTCGTTGACCCTAGTGGCTTTTACTTGATGTTAACCATATTGTTAAGGAATCCCGACTACGAGACTATGCCGACGATGGAGATATTCACAACCGAGCGTTGTTTTACTTTTCTAGCAAATAAGTAACGCGGATCATTCGCAACTAGCTTTCCTTTTGAATTGTAAACTGAAATACAGTTAGTTTTAATCTGACCACTAAATTGTAAGCTTATTAGGCTCACGAAATATACGTCTTTAACTGTTGTGTTTATAATCCTTTATCTTTTCCAAGTTCTAATTAATGAACCTAAAAAAAAACTTCTTTCTAAAAACTGACTTTTGAAGTCGTGTTTCAGAATTATATCAAATAAAATAAGCACTGGTCTGTTCATTCATGAAAAATTCAATATGATGTTTTCTGATAAGCTCACAGAGCTGATAAAGTGCGTGACAATATTTAATGAATGAGTATAAATGTAGAATATTTATGTAGTACCAATTATTAAAAAATTCCTATGTTTTCTAGTGTTAACGAAATGGGCCGAAATAGTCAATCAGTAAGTATATATGATAACATTTACTATATTAGTAAGAACGTTCGAATAATCTTTACATATTTTGTTTCATTTTTTCTGAGTCAAAAAGTTTTAGCATAGAAAAGGATCCTTTAAAAATATATGCCATTAACGTTAAAAATTTCTTGTCCCGATTCCGAGTTGCTGCTGGCTGAAAATGAGTAAGGTAATTGAAAGGAATCGAAGAAGTATTTCATCCAGGTATGTATTCGAGATTTCTTACACTGAATTTGAAGTAGGAACACCTATAAGGAGGAGTTTTGGAAGTTGCTTAAAATTAGGGCAGTATTAAAAATTCATTACTTAATTAAAGAATTGAGGCATATTTAAAAAATAGTCTTATAACGATCAATTTAATATTATATATTATACATGATCAATTCCAGCGATATCGAATAACTGGCTGCTTGTTGTTTGTTCAGAAATTTTCATCGAAGCTTCTGACTAGAAATTTATTCTTATTCTTAGCAAGCGTATCGTCTGTTTAGT
This sequence comes from Megalocaria dilatata, assembly GCA_034642435.1. Classification (NCBI taxonomy): domain Eukaryota; kingdom Metazoa; phylum Arthropoda; class Insecta; order Coleoptera; family Coccinellidae; genus Megalocaria; species Megalocaria dilatata. The sequence goes on along the minus strand of CM067854.1, from coordinate 56,479,021 downwards.
TTAAGTTCTAAAAAATTATCGATTCTAATGATATTCAGCAATGATCTTCCAATATTTCAGTTGTATTTCACTGCTTAGGGTAATGTAAATGAGATTTGAAAAATATTACAATATATTACAACCCTTGAACTAATTTTGGACATTCTTCAAATTACCTGATATATTTTTACCTCAAACCTACCCGATAATTTTAAATCTCTAGGTGCCTAGGAAATGAGCATTTTTACCCCCAGTCCTCCGTCCGGACGGCCAATCCTTACGAAATTCGGCGCAAATATTTGAACCATTATCAAATATCTAAATACCAAATCTTATCCCAATCAGATCAGCAGTTTTTGAAGTATTGTGAATATAAAGAAAGATTTAAATGCAAATAACTGAGGAACTATCAGATCGATTTCGCCCTTCAACGAAATTAAACGAGATATAATATAAATATTTTAAAAAATTTTAAACAATTTTAAAAAATTAGCCTTCTACATATTTAATTCCAAAACATTATATTCAATGATTATAACTTCTGAAAATAAATTAAAGTAATGTCGTATAAGTACCACTTATATCATGACATAAAATAAACATTCATTATAAGACATCCAAATGGTATAACAAAATCCAATAAATAAAAATTATTAACTAAAATCCTATAAATTAAACATTTTGAATAGACAAAATTTTGTTTCTGCTTATCAATCCTATGAAAACCAATATCTTTCAAGAATATCCAACATAATCTTAAGAATTTTATCACAAAACTATCTTACTTAGACTATTCAATATTATTGGATATCTAACCAAGGTACTTTATATAAAAACTCAAGATATGCCAAACATTACTGAAAAACAAGTTTTAAAATCGACTTTGCTCATCAGTATTCAAATATTCATATTCAATAAATATAAAATCAATTAATAACATATATTCAAACTCACCCTTCGTCTTCCAGAAAAAGTTCTATTTAAATGAGAACCTTAAATAGGTATCCACTACACACAGAAATATCTCTGTGGTTTAACCTGATCTAGAAGATTGAAAGACAAATTTAACGGCCTTTGCTATAACACAAGGACTATCTGTATGAATGTTTGAGGAAACCATATAATTATATATTATAAATAAAATAACGTGAATAGAGGTCATTCTTGATAGAAGGTATATAAAATAATATAAATATTTTGAAAAATTTTGAACAATTTTAAAAAATTAGCCTTCTACATATTTAATTCCAAAAGATTATATTCAATGATTATAACTTCTGAAAATAAATTAAAGTAATGTCGTATAAGTACCACTTATATCATGACATAAAATAAACATTCATTATAAGACATCCAAATGATATAACAAAATCCAATAAATAAAAATTATTAACTAAAATCCTATAAATTAAACATTTTGAATAGACAAAATTTTGTTTCTGCTTATCAATCCTATGAAAACCAATATCTTTCAAGAATATCCAACATAATCTTAAGAATTTTATCACAAAACTATCTTACTTAGACTATTCAATATTATTGGATATCTAACCAAGGTACTTTATATAAAAACTCAAGATATGCAAAACATTACTGAAAAACAAGTTTTAAAATCGACTTTGCTCATCAGTATTCAAATATTCATATTCAATAAATATAAAATCAATTAATAACATATATTCAAACTCACCCTTCGCCTTCCAGAAAAAGTTCTATTTAAATGAGAACCTTAAATAGGTATCCACTACACACAGAAATATCTCTGTGGTTTAACCTGATCTAGAAGATTGAAAGACAAATTTAACGGCCTTTGCTATAACACAAGGACTATCTGTATGAATGTTTGAGGAAACCATATAATTATATATTATAAATAAAATAACGTAAATAGAGGTCATTCTTGATAGAAGGTATAAAAAATAATATAAATATTTTAAAAAATTTTTAAACAATTTTAAAAAATTAGCCTTCTACATATTTAATTCCAAAAGATTATATTCAATGATTATAACTTCTGAAAATAAATTAAAGTAATGTCGTATAAGTACCACTTATATCATGACATAAAAAAAAAATTTTTTTTTAATTTTTTAAAATATTTATATTATATAACATACCATTCGGATGTCTTATAATGAATGTTTATTTTATATGTCATGATATAAGTGGTACTTATACGACATTACTTTAATTTATTTTCAGAAGTTATAATCATTGAATATAATCTTTTGGAATTAAATATGTAGAAGGCTAATTTTTTAAAATTGTTTAAAATTTTTTGAAATATTTATATTATTTTATATACCTTCTATCAAGAATGACCTCTATTTACGTGAACGAGATATTTAGGTCTCAAATCTAACGTAGAAGTTCCAAATCAGTTGTTTCCTTTTCTGAGTTAGAGAGTTCACGATGGACCGGATAGCATTACTTCTGACATAAGATTCTTTATTAGTGAGTCCAACCTAGTCGTTTGAGACAATTTTCGATTCAAAATACGAAAATTACGAACAATTTAAGCAGAACGTTAGTATGCTGTTCCCTAGAATAAGCGCATAAGTATACGGAGTGTCCAAGTTATCTCTGACCAAATTTCACATAGATTATGGTCGAATTATTATCTTTCGCTGTAAAGTTATTCAAGTTTCTGCTATTTTGTAACATTTCACAATGTTTTCACTAAAAACATAGCATAACTTGAAAACTATCATCTTAAAGGAAATTCAGTGTACTCTATTGGAAAGAACAGAAAATTCTCCTTGAATGGTTTTATGAAGATTTTTATGAAACGCTTACTACTCATTATAGGATATTGAAGGAAAAAAATTTCATTGGACAATAGATGTGAAACTGCGAAAGTAAAAACAGTGCGATGTACACTATTTGAGGAAAAAATATTATTTACTGCATTTTCTATTATTCATACAAGTTTAAAACTCATCACAAAAGATTTTGAAAATGCCTGTCACCCCCTCTGCTGCAAAGCCTATATCGTCTTCGGAAAGAATCCACAGCTTTCCGAAACTGATCCGTCGTTGCCTTAACATATTGTAGCGATTATGTATTCTTTCGAAACGCTGGTCACGAGTATGAATTGTGGGTAGTATACATCATATCTTTCAAAACGCCCCAAAGGTAAAAGTCTAGAAGTGTATGGTCGGAACTTCGAATGGCTATCTGATCCGTTCGAATCTTCCTATCCATTTTCCTTCAAAAGGTACCTCCATCTTATCTCTAAGTATTCTACTATTATGTGTTGGAAAGCCGTCCATTTGAAACCAAATTTGGATCAGTTCGTTCAGAGATATTTCTTTCAATAATCAAAAATTTCATTTTCCGAAAGATTTCTGGTAGAATTCAAACGCTCTGAGATTATTATCGTTCCAAAATTTCAAATCTTGTCATGGCTAGCCATACATTAACTCTGAGTTTGAGTTGATAAGCAGTCGTAACAGTTGCGTGTGGGTTATTATGAGCCCAAACATGGTTATTGTTGAAATTAAGTAGTCCAGAGCACGTAAAGGTTGCTTCTTCGGTATTTGGTCATGTCCCCAAGTATCTAGTTGATTTAGGTATCATCTACAAAATTAAACTCTGCATTCTTAATCTGGTTCTAACAAATCTTGAACAGGGATAAAGTGGAATGGCTGAAGACGATTCCTTTTCAGAATTCATGAATGGTTTTGTCATTTATACCTAAAAAAAATTTTCTATTTATTGGAAGACATGCCTCTGAAACAATGGCTCCAAATTTGGTTTCAAAGGGACAGTTGTCCAACACACAATGGTGAAACACTTACAGAAAAGATGGAGATTCTTTTTGAAGGAAAATATATAGGAAGATTCAGACCGATCATTTATTTCATTAACTTACATAGGCCAAAAATCTGAAAAGATTGCTAGATATTTGAAGAAAAAAGAAAATTATAACATCTCTTTTAGAACCATTAATTCTTCAGGTAGCTTAATGAAAAATAATAAATACGTCATTCCTAAAAACTAAACTTCAGTAGTTTACAAGTTAACATGTAATGATTTCCCATGTGTATATGTGGGACAGAAAAGGGTACGAGAACATGAAAAATATTATATTAATAATAAACCAAATTCATAATTAAAAAAAATTTTTGGAATTACTATGTTTTATTACCAAAAAATATATATTACATATTTTCTTGTGACTCGAGTTTCGGGAAATGAACTATCCCATCATCAGACAACTGAAGACCTAACAGTGGTACAGTGGTATTTAAACAAAAGTGATAAATATTTTGGATATTTCAACAGATTCTCGGTAACACCTAATAGTGGTACAGAGGTTTACAATCGGAACGTGATAAAAAACCGTTCCGTTTTGTTTGTTTGTTTGCTTGAATCTGAGTTATCTGTAGAAAATTTTACCTTTTAATTTTCAAGTGTTCTTGAGATTTCACATAATTCATCAATTTCCTTCATTTTATCTCAGTTGTTTTGGAAATTCTATATTATTCGATATTTAATATTATACCAATATTCTCAAATCTTCTAGGAACATCCCTTGGAAGCTTTATTGTGCGAGTTAGGAGATCAGCTGTATTTTAGTTAGGCTTTGTTGCTGTCTCAAGTTAATAAGCTCTGTTAATTTTTGACCTAATAGTGTAAATGATGGCCGACCATCTCAGCGAAATTTTTTTTTCCTCACCAAGATGAGAACCCGCATCGAAAAAGAATCTCCCTTTGGAAGTCGGGCGTTTTATCCCACTAAATCACTGACTCTCATTATATTAATTATGCAAGGTTTTGTAATGATTATGAGTATTGACACTTATTCCAATACTCTATATATGATGTTTCATTGTGTGCTTATGATGCAATTCCAATTACCTAATTGTAGTTTGGAAGACCGGATTTTTTTGACTCATATTATTTACTTTTTGTGGACGCTGTTTCTCCTACTTGCTTATACCTCTTATTCCTGAATAATAGGCAAATGTTTATTCATTTATGAGATACAGTGTGTTTTATGCATTTCATCAAAAATGTTCAACAGGTATAACTCTTCAATGTTTTCATTGATTTCCATGAAAATTCCAAAAAATAAGTCTAGAATAATGACCCATATTCAGTTCTAGTTAATAATCAATAGCGCAAGCCTCGACTGAGAAAATTATATTTTTAATTTGACATCTAGTGAATGTACATTGATTTTTTTTCAAAATAAAATTGACGCTAGTAATCTACATTGCATACTCTGTCGAACAAGCTTATTCGCACTGCTGCCACAGTTTATATCAACATATTATGTATTATTTCAAATATGGATCTGTTAATCTCTGAAGAATGCATTAATCCATTTAGTGAAACAATTGAATCTTATAGTAACAGATTTTAAAGAATTCCATATTTCACTTCATCTAAATACACATTTCGGATTTCGAGTGGAAATGATATTTATGCAGCAGCATTTTGATTTTGATACCATTTGTGTTTTTACTAATTTATGAAATAAAATGTTCCAAAACATAATTTTCTCAGAAATAAATATTTCTATCACTTAATAAAGCTACTTTAACTTTGCTTTTAAACCTAGTATTTTTTGAGAAGCTCTTTTCGCTAATGTGATATAATTCTTTCTTCATCATTAGCAATTCGACAACATTATTATTAAAGTTTATTTCCAACAATAATGCTGACAAATCAATTTGACCCACAGAAATAACACATAAAATCCCAAAATTTTGAAGTACCTGTTATAGCGAGATTTAATTGTTATTTAAATATTTTAATATTAGCCTTCTACATATTCAATTTCAAAAAATTATATTCATTAATTATAACTTCAGAAATTAAATTAAAATAATGTCATATAAGTACCACTTATATCAAACGACATATAAAATAAACATTCATTATAAGACATCCAAATGATATAACAAAATCCAATAAATAAAAATTGTTAACCAAAATCGTATAAATTAAATATTTTGAATAGACAAAATCTTGTTTCTGCTGACCAATCTTATGAAAACAAATATATTTCAGAAATGTTTTAGATAATCTTAAGAATTTCATCATAAAACTACCTTAGAATATTCAATATTATTGGATATCTAAGTTATTTTCTATAAAATCTCAAGATATATAAAAACATTACTGAAAAAAAAATTTTACGAGAGACTTTGCTTCGTCAGTATTCAAATAATTCATATTCAATAAAATATAACATCAATCAACAACAAATATTTACTCACCCTTCAACAATTTGGAAAACTTCAGGTAAATGAATACTGAAAAATTTAAATGTAGTGTAAGGTTAAGTAACAAATAAATAATTCTGTGGTTTACCCTTGATCTAAAAGATTGAAAGACAATTTAACGGCCTCTGTTATAGCTCAAGGACTATCTGAATAAAGAATGTTAAGGAAACCAAATAATAATATATTATGAATAAAATAACATAAATAGAGGTTAATACTTGATAGAAGGTATATAAAATTATTTAAATATCTTAATTTTAGCCTTCTACATATTTAATTTCAAAAAAATATTATATTAGGAGTACAAATAAGTTTCCGCCGTTTTATTGTAGATGGCGCGGCACGGAGTTTCGGTTAGCTTTCGCAGATGATAACCGGCTTAAAAAATAGTTTGGACATTCAAGAACAACATAACCTATTAATATCATTGATTTTATATTGGTAAAATATAATTTTTATAAGTTGAAAATGTCAAAATTTGAGCCAAGTAAGCGCCATTTGCGGGAAATATTAGTTTACTTCTTTAATTTAAAGAAATCTGCTGCTAAGGCGCATCAATTGCTCGTAGAAGCATATGGTGAGAGAACGTGTCGAGAGTGGTTTCAAAAGTTTAAAACCGGTGATTTCGACGTAGAAGACAAAGATCGCAGTGAAAGGCCAAAAATTTAAGAGGATGCAGAATTGGAGGAATTATTGGACGAAGATTCATCTCAAACACAAAAAGAACTTGCTCTAACATTAGAAGTCACTCAGCAAGCAGTCTCACATCGTTTAAAATCATTAGGAATGATTCATAAACAATTTGTGTTAAAAAACGGCGGAAACTTATTTGTACTGCTAATATATTTAATAATTATAACTTCAGGAATTAAATTAAAATAATATCATATAAGTACCACTTATATCAAACGACATATAATGTCGTTTAAAATAAATTAACGCATTCTTCAGAAATTAACAATGATTTTAAATATACTCCATATTTAATGCTACATAACATATTGACAGGAAGTATGGAAGTTTTGCCAATAGGCTTGTTTGATAGAGCACTCAGTTTTATACATGAGCGTAAATTTGTTTTCGGAAAAATGGATTTAGGTGTGTTTTAAAAGCTGTAATATCAAGAATATAATTTTCTCAGCCTGGCTCTGATTATTACCTATATATATAGGTGTTCCGGTACTACGTGACTTTCTCAGTTGTGAATAAAGTACCAATATATAGACGAGTCACGAATAATCAGTTTTTTCGTGATAACTCTGGATAAATTCTAGTAATTTTTTGAATTTGAGTCAATACAAATATCACTAATGATTTGTTTCCAACATCTATCTGCCTTATAATCTTCAAAACCGCCAGGGACGAACTGACTCTAGCATTTAATGCTCAGAAACCTTTTTTAATTGAACATATTGGCAAAATTCCTCCATGTATATATTTTGTCATTAATTCTACAGAAAAAATGGTATACTGGTGCAATATCGGAAAAATGTACTGTTTTTGAGTTACAATCCTTTTTATCATTTAATATCAAAATATTTTTCCATGAATATTGAAAGCTCTACATTTTTGCTATGGTTACTTAAACTTCTTTTTCTGTGATTGTTCATTTTTCTGAAATTTTCATTGAAAAAAAAACAGAGAATATGTAAATATCAATTTATCATTTTGTAATGCCGTTAGGGCAACACAGTTTTAACGTTTTACGTGGAGCAACTTCCAAACAGAAATTTGTCAAGCGGAAAATACATTCGAGGCTCAAGATCCAAGACTTTGAGAAACTGATGAATGATTCCATAATGGATTTCTTACAATGGATATTTAAGAAAACAAAAACGAAAAATATGGAAAATCTTCATAGTTTATGTTCAATATGTGCACCGCGAAATCCAATACATTTTCTCAGGCGCTGCAGGCATGATCTTTGCACTCCAAACATAACTGCCTGTTCATTTCTTATAGTTTTTTCTTTCGGAGCTCTCCTAGGGCGTTTACAGGTGTTTTCTAAACCAAATCTTTCATATGGCCCCACAAAAAAAATTCGGTGGATTGAGGTCTGGTGGCCGAGGTAGCCAAGAAACAGGTCCACCTGTACCAATCCATTGATTTAGAAATTTATTATTCAAATGTTGCCTGCCATGTTGTCTAAAATGAGAAGGTGCTCCGTCCTGCATGAACCACATTCCATGGCGAACTAACGATGAAACATCTTATAATAAATTTGGTAGTTGTTCGGAAATAAATTAATAAATATCTTGCTGCATCAGTCTGTTGAGAAGAATGAACGGCCCAATCAATTGTTTTCCAAATGTTCCCACCCAAATATTTACATAAAGTACTGCAAATTGGATTCAATAGAGGCGTTTGGATTTTTCTCTTGTCATTCGTGGATATAATGAGAATATAAAACGCAATGTCGACCGAAACCAGCGTCGTCGATAAATAAAACTTTAATAACAAACTCTGCTTCCATTCTTTGTTGTTCCAAAAATAATTCAGCAAACTGCACTCTTGAAGAAAAATATACCGGACTCGTTGAATGAAGTTTTTCAAGATGAAACGGATGAAGCAGCTGCTCTTTCAAAATTCGATGAGCGATTGACTTTGAAATATTAAGATCAGTCGACAATTGTCTAACGCTCTCTGTTAGATCCTATTCTATTCAAAATATCTTCTTCCAATGCTGCTGTGACAAGTCTCTTGCCTCCCCTTTTTGGTAAAGTACTTCCTTAAAAAATACTTATCGGGAGAAATTATGGAATCATTTACCAGTGTGTCGAAGTCTTCTATCCACAGCCTTGAATGTATCTTTACGGGGCAAATTTCTGTTTGGTAAGTACTCCGCGTACACACTTGCCTGAACAGCATCAGAAAATGCACATCCGTACGTTGAATGCATGTTCTTCTGTATTGAAATTATTCATAATAAGTTTTTGTTATATAAAATTAGAATAAATTCGAATGGAAACTGTATGTATTGTGTCGATTGAAGTTTCAGAAAAATGAACAACCAAAAAAAGAGAAATTGGATCAGTCCTTGCTTGGTGAAAATCCATATTAAATAAGGAATTTAAATAAGCTGATTTTCACAAATGTAAGAAAATCAGAAAGAAAGAGAAATTTTAGCAACAATAAACAGCTAGCAATCTTCATGAGAAAATATTTTGATATTAATTCATGAAAACGCTTTTAACTAAAAAACTGTAAACTGTTTCGATATTGCACTAGTATACCTTTTTTCGTAAAATTAATGGAAAAATACATAAATGGAGGAATTTTGCAGATATTCACGACCAAAAAAAAGTTTCTGGCCATCAAGTGCAAGGGTCAGTCCGTCCTTTGCGGTCTTGAAAAACTTATGAGCAAGGTGTTGTAAACAATCATTACTGATATTTCTATCGACTCAAATTCAAAAAATTATCAGCACCGTTTGAGTCATTCGGAAGTTATCACCAAAAAAAAATGAATTATGAGAGTACCATTTAGGCACGTAACATCGCAGGCGGGCGTCATAGGAAAAAAATTTAAGCGTTCCTGACTCGTCTTAAAATATACATTCTGTCAAGAAAGTACCGGGAATTATCGATTTAAATCTGGCGGGGCAATGAGGCAGGCAAATTTTTTTTTCTAGGTTGGTACTACTGTCCTTAATTACTATGCCAAGCTTGAGCGGGATCTGTCAAGTAGTGTGTTTGCAACAGCTGATTAAGTCAGTCGATGTCAGAGTGCGTGCCGATTTTTACTATGGGTGATTACGTTGAGCAAAGAATTTGTTTAAAGTTTCGTGTTGCAAATGAATTTTCGTGTGCCGATGCATTGAAAATGTTGCAAAAGGCCTTTGGTGATAATGCTCTATCGAAAACTCGTGCATATCAGTGGTACAGAGCCTTCAAGGACGGTCGTGAAGTGGTCGAAGACTTGCCTCGTTCGATCGAAGATAACGTCGATAAAATTAAGGAAAGGGTGCTGGAAAACCGTCGTACCAGCTTGAGAGAGATAGCACATGATCTTAAGATATCCCACGAGTCCGCACGTATGATTTTGATTGATATTTTGGGCATGAGAAAGGTGGCCGCACGACTCGTACCGAAAGACCTGAATTTTCTTCAAAAACGTCATCGCGAACAGGTTGCTTCAGACATGCTGGATCGCTGTAATTCCGATTCTACATTCATGGAACGCATTATAACTGGTGATGAAACCTGAGTCTACGAGTACGATATGCAAACAAGCCAGCAATCATCGGAATGGGTGGCAAAAAATGAGCCGAAACCGAAAAAACCACGCCAAAGCCGCTCGAAAATGAAGGTGATGCTCATTGTTTTCTTCGATATCCGTGGCGTGGTGCACTACGAATTCGTTCCAGAGGGTCAGACGGTAAACAAGGAGTATTACCTAGGCGTTATGGAACGTTTGCGTGAGCGTATCCGTAAGAAGCGGCCAAATTTGTGGGCGAACAACTCATGGATTTTGCATGACGATAACGCGCCTTCTCACCGAGCTACGATTGTGACTGACTTTCTCACCAAAAACTCAACAAACGTGCTTCAGCAACCACCGTATTCGCCGGATTTGGCTCCCTGCGACTTTTTCCTCTTTCCAAAACTAAAATTGCCCCTTCGTGGCACCCGTTTTGAGTCGATTGAAGCCATAAAACAAAATTCGGCGCGAGAGCTAAAGTCCATCCCGGAAAGCGCCTATAAAAAATGTTTCGATAATTGGAAGTGCCGTTGGCATAGATGTATTGGAGAAAATGGAGCCTATTTTGAAGGCGACCCAATAAATTTTGACGATTAAATGTAAAAATGTTGTTTTAATTGAAAATTTCCGGTACTTTCTTGATAGAGTAGTATACTTTATTCACACCTGAAAAAGAAGCACGTAGTGCCGGGGTAAAAATTTATGAAAGCTTTCGAGAGTTATACCCGTTGAAAATTTCTGATAAAATGCATAAAACACCCTCATAAATGAACAAATTTAGGACATGTTTGAAACACTGATTCAGACTATCCAAATTGTCCTGCATTTGCACTGAAAGCATGTCCAGCTTCTCATAAAATACCCTGTACTGTCGTTTTCCGAATTTTATATTTTTCAGAACGAAAACTTTCAAAAATTTCAGGAAAGATTCAAAATTTTTTTACTTCTATTCAATCGCAAAGTCTGATTATTTAATAATGATAAATCGAAAGGTTATGTCGAAGATTCAGAGTATGGTAAGCCTGCCCATAAATCTAATTATATCTGAAGTCCATGAAATGGGGAAGTTCCACCTAAAGCAGCCAGTTCGATCGATTCCTTCCGTTGGTCACAAAACATGCAAATAGGCATCGTAAACGACGTTCTGGACAATTCAAGAGGCATTTAGTGACAAATCATGAAGAGTTTTCAGTGAAGGAAAATAATGATAATAAGTTGAAGAGGGCGAAGTTTGGAATTATTACCCCACTAAAGTCACGCACACACCTGACGATACTCACGCAAATCAATCGCAAAGTACTTAGCGGTTGCGAGAGGGGAGACTGGAGAGGTTCGGCCATTAGCTTAACTGCGCTTTGAAGTACAGAGAAGGGTGTCTTTGAGGTTGACATATTTCGGAAATATTCCGCTTTTGATCCTTATTTGTGAATGGCGATAGGAGAACGATAGTCTCTGATTTTGGTATTAGAAATGTGAGATTTCTGTCATAAATATGTTTTGAAGTTAATAGTTTAAGCAACGATGAATTAACTTATGAATTGGCAATTTGTGGAAAAACAGGAATTAACAGAACTGATGATATACGGGAAAGTTTACGTCAACTCTTTAAATTAGAAAAATCAGATAAGTCGTTAACGCATCCAACTTATACTTATGCGTTTACTGAAGATACAGATGCATTGACTAGGAAATTAAATGATTTAAAACAATTATTTGATAATATTAAGTGTTCAGTTTATACTCGAATTAATTAATTAGGTTGATAATCTGTACAAAATATCAATTAGGAGTATGAGCTACGGTAATAGAAAATTCTTCAAACATTAGCGCCACCTACTGCACGCAAATATACATACATGGACCTCAGCGAACCATTTCAAGCAAATATCTGTATTCCCGATTCTTTCTAACGTAAAGACACAGAAAACTTTCCTCATCCTGTTATGCCGTGATGCTCATAATAAGCATATTTGTTTTATTCAAATGTGCTACTTATGTCCCAGCGATCAACAAAACTTAAGCGGGCTTATTTGAGTTTAGAATTGCCATACGAATGTATGTTGCACTGTCTCGAATTGAAGAACTTTCTATTACCACAGTTCATACTCCTTATTACTGAAGTTCAGATTATACTGTACAAGAAATTGTTATCTAAATTAGCTCATGTATTAGAACGGTTGAATCTTTCAACGCCAAATTATGATGAACAAAAAGAAGAATCTTCACTTAAAGTAAGGTTTTCAACATTGAAATAAGATATTCAAGATAAGTGTTTTCACAGGCAAAATTCTACTCCTCTAACATAAGATCAACACGGCATAAGTTCTGTTTCGTGTTCTGCTGATGAAAATATAGTAGATTCATCAAATCTGAGGTTAGATTCGAAATAAATTCGCCGTAGGTAAATACAGCATGTTTTCATTAAAAGAAGTGATTAATTCGAATACATTCTGAAGGATTTTTGTGGGTTGGCATTTAAATATATTTTTAAATTCAAAACTTTAAAAAAATTATATTAATATTGAATTCTCCATAGTATCTGTGAATGTTCTGAATGAAGTTGTTGGATGAAACCCGGATGAAATAATATATCTATCGGTAGAAACATTTTTGTTTTATTGCAACTTTGATTTGAAAATATAATATATTACAACCGACGAACCACAATTAAATGAAATACACAGGTGGTGTCCATTTCTTCATTATCTGTATCACAAAATGATGATAAAAATTTGTCAGTCTCTAAAAAAATGCATTTCAAAATTAATTAAAGCACCTGCTTCAAGAATGGGGAATCCCTTCATTAATAATGGAAAAATAACCTTTTATCGATCATCCCCGAAGTACACTGATAGTGAAGCTGGTTTTATGCGTTCCCTGCTTTCTATCCTTCATTCTGTGAACAGGATAATAGACTTCCGGGCATTACTTCCAGACCGGAAGCGCAGGTGTCCCCCTCTAAGTAAACACGACATACATCAAAAACTACCCTTCCTACAGGTTATTTCTAATCATTGGCGTAGCACTGAAATAATTTCAAGTACAAAATATTGGTGTATAGAAGTTTACAGAGAAATATCAATTACACTGGCTAAATTATCAACTCCCGACTGAATTCAATGAATTCAATGGATGAAGAGGCTGAAAAAGTTGAGCAGAAGAATATTTCAAATCGACACATAAAAATACATACAAAATCGTTTATTGAGACTGGAATTAAACATTGAATAAAATTTTGTCCCCAAGATAGTAATTGGAAAGATTAGTGAATATACGTTAATCCTTAGCTGATTATTATTTTTTTTTGGTTCCTATGTTATCTTGGTGAAATTTGAATGTACGTAGCCAATCGTTAGAGCAAATACTTGCGTTATTTATTACTCTATTATAGTTAACCGCATATCCATAAAACTTATTACTGGAGAAATCTTCAATATTATGAATAATTAGAACAAGTTCTGTTTTTAGGTATTGAAAAATAAATTCACACGTTTTTTGCGTTTGCAATTGGGGTATGTACCCCATCTTCAGACAGCTAAAGGTCTGAACTGAAAGTTACAGTTCAATATAGAGTGAATGAATAAACTGCTCCACAAAAAAAGAAAATTTAGAAATTTTAATTTAGTTCTTATGTTTCTGAAATTTGATCATGTAGTGTTTCGTACTGTGTTTATCGCTGTGTCTTTTTTATTATTCTAAAATTTTGAAACAGCAACCAATAGCTAATTTATTGGTCGCAATGGATTTTCTGGAATGTATCGAAGTGCCGTGATAGTTTTAAACTTTAATACTCACTTATATGTAGTTATCTTGCTGAAAAACTGGCTTCATAAATCTAATAAAATCAACGAAGATGATGAAGTGAAGTAAAAATTTCAACGACAAAAAATTTAATTCTTGAGTTAGTGTATATGAACCAAGTTAAAAGGTATGATTAGATTATTGCGCTAAAAATATAGGCAATGCATTTGGCAATCGATACTATGTGAATTACTATGTTAACAATAAAAATCGCGATATCTAGGGCTGAAAGGGTACAAGGGACAAGGTTAATTACTATGAGAATAATAATGAATAGGATAATTTAGGCCGAAGCCACAAGCGACAAAGGTGCTTACTATCAAAAAAAATAATAAAAGTGATAATTTGGGCCAAAACCACATGTGGCAAAAGTGATAACTATCTAATAATAAATGTGATAATTTGGTCCGAAATCACAAGTGGTAAAGTTGACCTTTACGAGAATAATAATGAATACGATACTTTGGGCCGAAGCCACTAGCGTTAAGGGTGATAACTATCAGAATAATGATGACTTAACATGTGTTACTTCTTCTTCATGCTCTCGTCGAACGAGGCTATAATAACTTTGTTTGCAGCAGCTCTTAATAAGGCTGCACTCGATGTATGGAACCAATCTCACAGATTCCGAAGCCAGGATGTTCTCCTATGACCCGGTCCTCTTCTTCCCTCTATTTTTCCCTGCATGATCAAATCCAGAGTGCTGTAGGGCTCAGGGTGTCGCATTACATGGGCGCCATATTCTTATTTTCTGGTTTTGATTGTGCTGACTATTTCTGGTTTATGCAAACGATTAAGGATTCCTCCGTTACGGACTTTGTCAATCCAACTAACGCGCAGCAACCTGCGGTACACCCACAATTGAAAGGCTTGAAGTCTCTTCAACAGCGTCTCTCTCAGCGTCCAGCTCTCCGCTTCATACAACAGAGTCGAGAGATGTCTCGTATGTCTTAACTTCAACTTGATACCGATACTCCGATTTCACAATACTTTCCTCATCTGGAAGAACACCGCTATAGTCTACTCTATGCGAATCCTGATTTCTTTTGCTGATATCCAAATTGTGGTTCATATTAGAGCCCGCGTATGTAATACTGTCTACCTGTTCAAGTTGGACCCCACAAGCCTAAACCGCAACTCGCAACAACATATTTGGTCTTTGTGGTGTTGAGTCTTAACCCAAATAACGACATTTATTAGAAATGCTTCAGCTTTTATACATTATGCATTTTCATTCGGGTAGTAACTTGTCGTATGTAACTTCTGCTACCTAATGCATTATCATTCGGATAGTAAAATTTGTCGCATGTAGCCTTTGCTACATTCAGCACTATCTCCGGATAGTCAATCTCGTCGCTTGTGACATTTTGCTGGAAGCTATTACGGTTATTATATTTAATATAGTAATCCAGTCGTTTGCCAAAGTATTGGCATATTCAATACATTTGTTTTTAGTGTAATAATCATACCTTGTTACTTGATTCATATACAGTAAACCAAGAATTATAGTTGGTTTTTATTATAGTGAATTACGAGTGTTTTACTTCAATTCCTTATCATTTTCGTTGGTTTATCTTATTAAATGAACCAAACTAGTTAAATAAAATAGAAAAAGGCTATTTACTTGACAGAAGAAATATAACAAAATTTGAATATCAAAACAGATTTAATCTGTTAGTCTTCTACAATTTTAATTTCAAGAAAAAATTTTTATTCAAAAAACTTTTAGAATTAAATTAATGTCTAAAATAAGCACCGCTCATATTTAATAGACGTATATAATCCAAACTCAATATACAATGTCAAATGGAATAAATAAACCAACCAATATAAAGAGGCAGTTAAAATTAATAAATAAATATTTGAAGAAGACAAAATTTTGTTTCTGACCTCACCTAATTGAAACCAATTCCTTTTGAAAAACATAAAACACAACTTGAAGATTTCTCAAAAAATATAATTTATTCGAAATATTTAATATATTTAAATTAAAAAATCTCTCAAAACATGTAATATACATTCTGTCAAGAAAGTACCGGGAATTATCGATTTAAATCTGGCGGGGCAATGAGGAAGGTAAATATTTTTTTTCCTAGGTTGGTACCACTGTCCTTAATTACTATGCCAAGCTTGAGCGGGATCTGTCAACTAGTGTGTTTGCAACAGCTGATTAAGTCAGTCGATGTCAGAGTGCGAGCCGATTTTTACTATGGGTGATTACGTTGAGCAAAGAATTTGTTTGAAGTTTTGTGTTGCAAATGAATTTTCGTGTGCCGATGCATTGAAAATATTGCAAAAGGCCTTTGGTGATAATGCTCTATCGAAAACTCGTGCATATCAGTGGTACAGAGCCTTCAAGGACGGTCGTGAAGTGGTCGCCCATCGACGGCTTCGATCGAAGATAACGTCGATAAAATTAAGGAAAGGGTGCTGGAAAACCGTCGTACCAGCTTGAGAGAGATAGCACATGATCTTAAAATATCCCTCGAGTCCGCACGTACGATTTTGATTGATATTTTGGGCATGAGAAAGGTGGCCGCACGACTCGTACCGAAAGACCTGAATTTTCTTCAAAAACGTCATCGCGAACAGGTTGCTTCAGACATGCTGGATCGCTGTAATTCTGATTCTACATTCATGGAACGCATTATAACTGGTGATGAGACCTGGGTCTACGAGTACGATATGCAAACAAGCCAGCAATCATTGGAATGGGTGGCAAAAAATGAGCCGAAACCGAAAAAACCACGCCAAAGCCGCTCGAAAATGAAGGTGATGCTCATTGTTTTCTTCGATATCCGTGGCGTGGTGCACTACGAATTCGTTCCAGAGGATCAGACGGTAAACAAGGAGTATTACCTAGGCGTTATGAAACGTTTGCGTGAGCGTATCCGTAAGAAGCGGCCAAATTTGTGGGCGAACAACTCATGGATTTTGCATGACGATAACGCGCCTTCTCACCGAGCAGTTTGTGACTGACTTTCTCGCCAAAAACTCAACAAACGTGCTTCAGCAACCACCGTATTCGCCGTATTTGGCTCCCTGCGACTTTTTCCTCTTCCCAAAACTAAAATTGCCCCTTCGTGGCACCCGTTTTGAGTCGATTGAAGCCATAAAACAAAATTCGGCGCGAGAGCTAAAGTCCACCCCGGAAAGCGCCTATAAAAAATGTTTCGATAATTGGAAGTGCCGTTGGCATAGATGTATTGGAGCAAATGGAGCCTATTTTGAAGGCGACCCAATAAATTTTGACGTCTAAATGTAAAAATGTTGTTTTAATTGAAAATTCCCGGTACTTTCTTGAGTAGTATCTTCAAAAAACAATTAGAATACGGATAATCTCTTCATAGGCCCTAGATAATATTTAAAATATCAAAATCAACTAACAATCAGTATATCATACCTTAGAGTGTAACACGGAACTTGTTTGAAACAGACTTACTTGGAAAATCCAGGTAATCACAAAATAAGAATGTAAAGAAAACTTTATAATACCATACAGTTTTCTATGATTTTGTGACGAACTGACTACCTGTATTTATAAAGTTAGTCTGTTTCAAACAAGTTCCGTGTTACACTCTAAGATATGATATACTGATTGTTAGTTGATTTTGATATTTTAAATATTATCTAGGGCCGATGAAGAGGTTATCCGTATTCTAATTGTTTTTTGCAGATATAGTGCATGTTTTGAAATATTTTTGAATTAACTTCGAATATTTAAATATATTAAATATTTCGAATAAATTATATTTTTTGAGAAATCCTTAAGTTGTGTTTTATGTTTTTGAAAAGAAATTGGTTTCATTTAGGTAAGATCAGAAAGAAAATTTTGTCTTCTTCAAATATTTATTTATTAATTTTAACTGCCTTTTTTATATTGGTTGGTTTATTTATACCATTCGACATTGTATATTGAGTTTTGATTATATACATCTATTAAATATAAGCGGTGCTTATTGTAGACATTAATTTAATTCTAAAAGTTTTTTGAATAAAAAATTTTTTTGAAATTAAAATTGTAGAAGACTAACAGATTAAATCTGTTTTAATATTCAAAACTAGTTAATCATCGGGATAACTAAATACAAGTGCCCTTGAAGTGAAACTTTTCGCTAAAATAAGTCAAAACACAGTCCACTTAATACATCGAAATTGATCATTTTAACTAATTAAGTCGCAATTTTCTATTATTTGGAAATTCTGAAATAATAGGCAAAATACTGCGGTAAGCTAACCATGGTACGAAACATTTGGTCCTTCGAGTCCGATTTTCGGAATATTTGCCCAGTAGTTTGCCCACTATTTCAGTTTTGTGAAATAGTAGGCAATTGCAAATTGATTAATCTAGATGATTAATTTTGGTGGGTTCAGTGGACTGTATTTTGACGTAGTTTAACGAAGAGTTTTTCTTGAAGAGCACTTGTATGTAGTTATCATCAATGATGAACTAGCTTTGTTTATCTAATGAAATGAATCAACGAAAACAATAAGGAATTAAAGAGAAACACTTGTAATATACTATAATAAGAACGAACTAGAATTCTTGGTTTACTGTATATGAAACCAAGTCAAAAGGTATGATTATTACAATAAAATAAATGTAATGAATTTGCCAATATTTTGGCAATCGACTGGATCACTAAATTAATAATAATAACCATGATAGCTTGGACTGAAATGTCACAAGCAACGAGTTTGATTATTCGGAGACAGTGCTTAATGTATTAAAGGCTACATGCTACAAGTTTGACTACCTGAATGATAATTCATAATGTAGCAAAGGCTACATACGACAAGTTTGACTATTACGAGAAGGATGATTTTACAGTATGTTCAAAGACTGTACGTTAGAGGTGCTTGATGCATCCTTTCTAACAGAAAGAGGGAAATTAATGAAATTGAATGAGGGGTCCATTTGTAGGTTGACCGAATGAATGAAATAAATCTTCTTATTGGATATGGAAAAATAATGAGATCATTGCTAGCAGATAAGGACAGATAGAGTTTATAATTCCAATGCTGTATCATGTGAAATTAACAGGCATAAATATATCAAAATTTTTTAGAAGACTTTTCATATTTTCTAAGGCCATATATAATCAGTAGAAAACAAATAAGTTGAAGTGTCAAGTAACACTTCAAGTTCGAATGACAAGACTCAAAACTGCTAGATTGAAATTGTTAATATGGAAAGACCTAAGTATCAATAAGAAAAAATTAAATATGTCGAATATAGACAGGGCCATCTCTAATGAGACGAAACAAACAGAATGAATTATACGGAACGTAGCCAGGGCCGTCTCTAATGAGACGGAACATAATTAAAACAAGTTGTAGTAAATACTGTTTTACTACCAATAGATTGACTTTTTACATATTGTAGTTAATTCCCGAAACTTGAGTCAAAATTAAATGTGTGAAATATCATTTTATTGGTGGTAAAACATTGTAATTTGTACGACTCGTTTTAATTATGATGAACTACCAAATAGTAACGGCTGAAAGAGTAAAGTATCCGAGACGGAACATGTTTATATATAATAAATAGGTATACAAGTAGTGCAACTATTATATATATATATATATATATATATATATATATATATATATATATATATATATATATATATTGCAGGCCCTAAAGTAGGGAGACTATAAAAAACTATAATATTATACTTCCGTAATCCACGGAACTCGCAATGAATGATAATTATGAGAGTAATGAACATCTTTCCAATTGAATGATGATTTGACAAATAAAGAAACACAAAAAACAGTACTCATCCTTGTAAGCAGGGCGGTCACCCTTTTACGTATCATTATAGGGACTCTGCCTTTACATGATTTTGAAGGAATGGTAATTGCTTTAAATAATTGTTAGATCCCCCATTTAAGCCATAAAAAGACAATGAATTGGGACACATCAAACTTAATTCTTATTAATAGTATTTTCAAGATTCCATGCAATAATACACCATGGAGCTGAACATTTTGCAGAACATCAGGGAGTGATCCTGCGGCACTTATCGACAATTCTTTGACGAAGTTCATCAAATGATCCAGACTGATTTTGAAATCATACATAAATCATTAACCTAGCCAAGGCATTTGATACAATTAGTCATTCACAGTTGCAAGGTGTCTTGGAGGATTTGGGATTCAGGTGTGTGGTGAGGCAATTGATGGAAAGTTATCTAACTGGACGTAAACAACAAGCAAAAGTAGATCGTTGTACTAGTGCTGAGCGAACTGTTATTTGTGGGATGCCTTAGGGTACGTTTCTGGGTCCATTGTTGTTTATTCTGTATATCAATGACCTAGTGAGTTTGGAAATTTCTGGGGAAGTTATTACTTTCGCAGCCGGTACCGCTACAATATTTGAATCGCATACCTGAGAGGGACTGAAAAACATAGCTCTAAAAGACATGTAAATAATAAAGAAATGGTTTGACTACAAACTTCCCACTATCAACTTCGATAAAAATTTCTATCTGCCCTTTTTATGCTATGAAAATACTGGCCCTCTCTATTCGGTCCTTAAAATCGATGAAAACGTGGAAATTAAGGAAAGAGGATCAATTAAATATTTAGGCATACAAACTAACAAACATCTTAGATGGAAAATGCACATTGCAACACTATGGCAACACTATGTAACACGTTGAGAAATATCCTTTATAGATTCAAGGACTTAGCGAAATACCTAGAACCTAGAACAAAAACATCTGAAAATGATCTACCATGCTCTAGTTCAACCCAGAATTACCTATGGAATCATAGAATAGGATAGTGCACTCAAATAGCATATTGAACATTGCAGAAAACCTTCCACAGAATAATATTAAAAAAACCAGGTCGATATTAATCTGATAATTTGTTCTCTGAATTGAAATGAAGTATTTGAAATTCACAAAATTATTTCCTTATAGCATCGTAATTTGAAATGAAACATAAATTAAATCTTCATATATGTGAACATTCTTACAATACAAGGCAAAAAGAGTGTAAAACGCCATTTGGATCAAAATCTATAGGACAGCGAAACTACTCATATCTGGTCCGGGGATTCTTCAATTTCATACAGAAGGTTTCGGAGTATTAGGATAAAATATCACATCTTATTACGAATGTACGAGTACGCTTTATCGTGTTTCCCAAAAAAAAAATGTTTTCAATTTTGTAAGTTATCACAATTGACCTGAAATATTGTTCAGACTTCTCCAGAGTTCAAGTAGCTCGTTATGACCGACTGTTGCAATATATTTAAAAAGTAATACATTTTCAGTTCTTCCCTTATATTTCAGAATTGTTAATAAATTTACTCAAAGTCACTTTGGGGTCATCATGTTGTTTCCTGAGCATCACGCGGGTACGAAAAATAAGAAAGCATCTTCGAAACCCAATGTGTTTCCTGTACGATCAGACAGAATGACAGACGTCACCGTCATGCCAGAATCGAGCGTTTTCCACGTGACGGATAGATGCGAGCATCGAAAAACCATTTCCAGGTTCGTGTCTGTTCATTTAACCTATCAGCCTTCAGTCCTAAAACAGTAACTCATCAAAAATTTATCCTTCTGAATATACGCTACAGCCTATCTACTGACTTCCTCATGAACTACAGTCTGTCTCACGTTGATTATAAAGTTCTTTCGGGTCATTTGTTGTTTCGGAGTGAAAAATAAATTCCGGAATATTTTCCTTATTTGAAACATATTTTACTTTTGTAGAAAGAACATTATCATAACAACATACGATTTTGACTTTACGTTTCAAAATGACGCCTAAACACATCACATCTGCTTCGAGGGGAATATCGAAATGTAATAATAGATTAGAACTTGTTTATTCACACCCTATATATAACGTAGTATACACAGTAGATATACAATTTTGGGTTGTTTTACCCAAAATTAAGAGAAATATTGCAGTGAGGTTTTTATCTGCAATTCTGGCGAAAACACTCGCCGAGGTTTGCTAAGTTCACTTTACAAATTCACTAACCTTAATTAAAGTGTATATATCATAGAAAATACGTTTACTTTTTAGTTGGGGTATTTATATTATCACGAGAGAATGAAGAAGAATGTTCCTTGAAGTTGAATGTGAGAAGTTACAAATGAGTGCAACTAGAGTAAGTACTTCCATTGCGAGCATTATGAAACTGTTTTGTGTAGTTGTGAGAGAATACTTCTTCAATGAACTGGAACGTATTTTCTGTTAATGTGTTAGAGATGTGGGTTTTCGACTTAGTAGGCCAAAGTCTTTTTAGAAGAGGGAGTTAATCCGAGAGATGTAAGTATTCTATTGGGCCTAGATTACTCAATCAGGAATTATTTCATTGTCTTCTTGCTGCTAAGGTGATTAATAACAGACTAATAAAGGTCGGAATTTGTCCGGAAAGTGATGTCATTGTAACAGAGAAAAGATCCTACAAGGTTCTGGTGCGTAAAGGTCTACGATATCCTGTTCATTTACGAAGGAATCGATCAAGGGAATTCAGTTAATTTCATAATTTGAGAGGATTCTAAATCAGCTTGAATTCTACTGCGGTTACCTACTACCTACATCGAAAAAATCTGAAAAAATCTCCTTACGCAAAAATAAAAATGCACATTAAGTGAACTTGGTACGAACAGCGATATGTTTGAATTTTCGAAATTATTGTCGTGAAAATTAATCAATGAATTTGATTAATCTACAATGGTATGTTTTATGATCTATATCTAATGAGAAATTCAATAATTACCGAAGTCAGAAATTTCTTCTCAAATATAATATCATTCAGTGCAAATATGTAACTATTTTTGAGGTATAATATCGAAATTATTTATCTGTAAGTACTAGAAATATAAGATAATTATATGTTTGTAATTATTTATTTATTAATAGGTTATGTATTTCTTGACCTTAATTAACGTACATAATATTTTCTCTTTTTCGGGTATGAGGAATGAATTCTTTGTGGAGGTATTTTTAGAAAAAGACCGACGTTGTCTCAACTCTGGGGAATTTTATCTGAATAACGTTGTCTTGTCCACTTCTTTTTACAGCTTGCCGAAAATGTGCAATTACCAAAGCAAACCTAAAATTGTCAAAATTCTTCTAAAAAGATGCTTATGTTAATTATATTAAGATAACACTATTTTGTGGTTTCAAGCTCATGTTATTGTTGTTGAGGAAATTCTTTATTTGAGTGTATAAATTGAAAATTACTATGAAGATGTATTTGCATATTACAGAATATTAGCTGGAATTAATTCACCAGAAACTCTTCAGATTTTAATCTGAATAAATCTCATGAAAACATTCAAAATTAAATTATTCAAATATTTTAATATTAGCCTTCTACATATTTAATTTCAAAAAATTTTATTTAATAATTTTAACTTCAGGAATTAAATTAAAATAATGTTAATATTAAAATATTTAAATAATTTTATATACCTTCTATCAAGTATTAATGTCTGTTTATGTTATTTAGAATTGAATTCTAAAACATGTCTTGAATACACTGTATCACTTTATAGACATATATATTATCATCGCATGTGGTGGAAATTTACTAATAAAGAATCAAAATAAATATAAAATAATGAACAAATTATTTAGACATCACCATATACATATATATGTTTCGATTGGATGTTAAAGAATCACGAAAAAATGTTCAACATATAATATAATTTAAAAAGGCCTTTTTTATTTTCTTTTTTTGAAGAATATGTAGCACATTCTCCAGAGAAAAAACCTGATACATGCGGACACAAAATCTCTTCAGTAAGGAGTTATTTGAATAAACAAAATAATCCTTTAAAAATATATAAAAATAAATTTTTTAACAAGACACATTTCTGCAACAACTAACCAATTTTACATTAGATAACCCTCTCGTGCATGTGATGTAATACAAAGACATTACTCAATTATTAAAGTATATAAAAAGAAAATTACTATGAAGAAGTATTTGCATATTAGAGAATAATAGCTGGAATCAATTCACCAGGACCTCTAGAGATTTTTATCTTAATAAATCTCATGAAAATATTTAGAATTAAATTTTGAAACCTGTCCTAAATACATTGTATTACTTCATAGTGATACAGTGGCCTGACGGCCTCGTGGTATAAATCTTTCTCGCGTGACTTATTTTCAACATAACATAGTACCATAAATAACTATGAAACGTCCACTTTGATTTTTATTACGCACTTCTTTTTAATATTGTTGAGGGATTAGTCTGAAACGTTTTTGAGTGGAATATCTTTCTGTTATAAACCACTGGAAAATAACATCTCTACCCTTTTTTCGAAAAGTAAATTTGAAGCAAAAATACCTTGAACTCCGACGAAGTCCTTTCACGTTATTACTATTAGAATAAAATAGAAATAGGAGCATGTGTCTTTTCAATAAATCGATTATTCATATTATCTTCTTAAAAAGCAATTAACATAAATAGAGGTTAATTCTTGATAGAAGGTATATAAAATTATTTAAATATTTTAATATTAGCCTTATAAACCTTCTAAATATTTAATTTATAGGATTTTGGTTAGTAATTTTTATTTATTGGATTTTGTTATACCATTCGGATGTCTTATAATGAATGTTTATTTTATATGTCAGTTGATATAAGTGGCACTAATATGACATTATTTTAATTTATTTTCAGAAGTTATAATCATTGAATATAATTTTTTGGAATTAAATATGTAGAAGGCTAATATTAAAATATTTAAATAAAAAGCAATTAATTGTGTTTGCAAAAAAATTTTTCTACTCACCTAGCAGCAAATGTTCAATGTGATAGTTAAAGTAGTTCAAAGATAATCAAGGAGACCTATCTGTCTAAATCGGTAGTATCAGTCAACGTATCAGACCGTGATTGAGTTGGGGCTCCGCAAATGCATAATAGATGGGACACAGTGCATCAGGGTCGCTGTCGAGACGAGATCACGTCATGTGACCACCTTTTTCTCTATTTCAGTTACATTCTCCTGTCGGACTATCCAAGGGTAGTATACAGGACCCTATCGAAGATCTTTCTTTGTTAATAGGAGCCAGAATTCATCAAAATGGTCCATTTCATTAAGAATAGCGGTGCAAACTTCAAAATTTGTCTATAATAATTATTATCATATTATGGCCCTGACTTATTTGCAGAAATATTTCAACATATTGGGTTTCCAAAATTGAAATTGAATACATGTCACAAATACACTGTTTTTTTTAGAAGACATAGAATTAAGAACATTGCTCATTATCAAAAAAAGAGAAAAAGAATCCAATGAAAAAATATAATGATACTGAATTGTTTCAGCCGTTACTATTTGGTAGTTGATCATAATTAAAACAAATTGTAGAAATTACTATGTTTTACTACCAATAAAAATATATTTTACACATTTTCTTGTGACTCGAGTTTCGGGAAATGAACTATCCCATCATCAGACAACTGAAGACCTAACAGTACCTCTGTACCAATGTTAGGTCTTCAGTTGTCTGATGATGTGATAGTTCATTTCCCGAAACTCGAGTCACAAGAAAATGTATAAAATATTTTTTATAGGTAGTAAAACATAGTAATTTCTACAATTTGTTTTAAAAAATATAATATTCATCAAACTTACTCAACGAAATTTGAATGGAGGCAGCACTGTTTCATAACGGTATTATGAAAAACAAATTTCACCCCAAAAATGCTCAACATAAACTTATGAAATTCTTCAAAACGACTCTCTTTAAAAATATTTTTCAAAAAACTCTCCAAAAATATGTAGCACATCATTAAAAAGGCGTTCTAGACTCTCACCGATAAAAGTCAGTCCACTAGTAAAATTAAAACAATCAATAAAACATATCTATCATATTTGCCGACCATCTGTTTTATAATATTCGATCTATGACAGAGCACAAATGGTCTTCTAGCGGTTAGAAACCAGATTATTATTCGCATTTTGTGTTAATCTACAGAATATACACAGAGGTTGAAGAAAGTAAGTTCAAGACTCAGTTATATCTAAAAAATACTGTGCGCATGAGTGAAAAAACAAATTTTAATTATTAAACATGAAATAAAATTCTACAAAGTATACGGTTCTTAAATGTTGTGAGTTTTGACATCATTAGACATTCCTCGTAAGATGATCTATGCCAGCTGAAAGACACTATCGTGGCCGCACTCTGCACTCGTTCCAGCATATCACGATCACGCATAAAATTGACGTTCCATACTGGTCCTGCAAAATCCAGAATTTGTCTTGTAAGTCGTGTAAAGCTTGATTGATGCAAAAAAAGATAAATATGAAAATTACTTTCGGAGCATGTATGCTGTGTTTGCAAACGGATGATATATAGACCAGTTGAGATCTGAAGTATTTGTAACGTCTAAGTCACAATGGGAGTCACCGCCAGAAAGAGTGGTGTCATCGATGGTGTATTGATATTGTGGGTTTAATTTGCCAATGTGAAGAATGGCACATTTCGAGACATTCAACGGGAGGAGCCAAATAATGCATCACTCGAGGAGGCTGTTCAGGTCGCTTTAGAGTTGTTGGTACTGCGTAAGGGGTCTGCGTATATTTTGGCATCATCGGCGGCAAAATATTAACAGCGCGAAAGTATCTGGAAAGGAATGTCTGCAACATGAACGACAAACAGCAGCAGACCAAGCGCTAATCCCTGACATACTCTGCTGAGGATGCACTGTGGAATCGAGTAGACATCGCCCTCTCGTACACGGAAAGGATCGACCTGTCAGGATTGCAGCTGTCCAGCAAATCAGTCTACCCCGAATACTAGCATGCTCAAGCTTGTGCAACAATCTATGCCGTGGCACACGATCGAACGCTTTCGAAAAGTCCAAATACAGAACGTCCACGCACTCACTATTATCTAAGGCTCTAGTCTAGTCGTTTACACATCGTAATAAGTTCATCGAACAACCCGGAATGAAACCGTGTTGAATTCAGGTACTACGTTCTGAGCAAGGAAAAAAGCTGTGGTTGGAAATCACAGTCTCCATCGACTTAGACACTATCGACAATAAACTTATCGGGCGGTAGTTCTCGGGATCAAGCTTTTATCCTTTCTAAAAAATGGGAATGATTCTAGCGCTTAACCAGCTTTCAGGCAGCAGACTCCTCTCCATTGAAGAAGTCATTATGACACTCGGTGGGAGGGAGATGGATGTGGAGTTATTCTTCATGAAAGAAGAAGTGATTCCATCATAACCTGGGCGGTGGAAGCATCCAGTTTATTAATTGTGTTTCAGTCTCACATGCACTTAATTATATATTGCAAAGTGATTCATCTACTCTTCGGGACGAAATGTTTAGGAGAATGTCATCGACAACCTCTTCGTGAAAGCAGTCTCTCAAAAGTTCACTTGCCTTCCCTTTGGTCTCGCAAAACGATTCATCGAATCTTCGCAGAAGAGGTAGAATGAAATGCACTTCTAACATGATTATGAAGGCGCATTCTGTTACCGCCACGTAATAAACACCATAAACATGGTGGAACTGCTATATTTGTGAGGGAAGATCTTGAAGCGAAGGATCTGCATTTTTCTGGATACTCAGTAGAGATGCATTGTGAATTTGCTGCAGTATGTATGTCCTTTCAGGATAGTAAACTTGAAATTGTTACTATAGTCCACTTCGAATTATTTCTGAATAAATTGAACTCTATACTTTTGCGTTGTATCAGATGGTCTGATTTTTTGTTTTCATGTGGAGATTTCAATGTGAATTACTTAAATGAATCAAGCATCAGAAAACAATTACTCTCGGATTTAATAACCGGTTATGACCTTAGGGTTACGAGGCTCTGCACCTCCACCTCTTCAATTGAGAGAGACAAGTCGTTTGTTCATCATCGCACCATGCTGAGGTTTTGATTCTTCCATTGCTCCACTGGACATTCCTACTTCTCTAGGTTAATCCTTGCCTGTATATTTACTAATGCACCATTCAAATAATGTGCTAGGGTTGTTGATCCAGGTCTGAGTGAACATAGTGTCATCCTTCTGAGTTTAGACTTGGAGGTGAGGTCGATGCGTATGGTGCAAACGTGAAACTTTTCTGCTAATAATCTGGAGAATTAAAAAAAAATGGCTTGTGATCATGCAGATTTTGAGGAGATATGTTCCTGATATAGCTGATACGGATCCAATATTCTCAACTCACAATATTGTTGAACATTTGATTGACAAACATTATCCATTATCCAAAATTAGGCTCAATGAAAGAGCAAATCCTGATTAGGTTTCACCCTCGATTTTGCAGGCTGGTCGTAATTTTAGAGATTTATTTTGGTTGCGGAAAAACTCTGAATCTGAACAAATGAAATTGTTGAACAAGCGGGCAAAAATTAACTATAACAATATGGTTAAAAATGCGAAGCACCATTATTATGAAGACAAAATATTAAAATTCGACAATAAAGCTAGGACAGTATGGCACTTAGCTAATAGAAAAACGGTGAAACTGAATCGTGATATTACTCTGAATGTAAATGGAGAGTTAATCCCAAATTCTACCCAGGTGGCAGAAGCATTCAGTGAATATTTCGCCACGGTGAATGAGAGAAGTCTTCGGGACTATTATGGTAGTTTGATGTTCTCGAGCTATACTGTATCAAAAATGTTAAACTTCAACTTTTTTCCATTCCGTAAACTCAGATGCGGTCTCTAGAACCATTGTGAAGTTGAAATGTAAAAAATGTACTACACATGATTCCTATATTGAAGTTACTTACTCATCTAGTCTAGCATCTTACTCACCTTTTCAATATGTCTGTTGTCTCTGCTTCATAAACGATTTGCCAGAACACTGGGCAAGTATAGTGATCATTTTTGTTGACGACGCGTCAATAGCGATTTCCGCACATAGCCTTGAGTAGTTGGGAGTGAAATGTGAAATGTTAATGAATTGTTTCGTGGACTGGTGCCGAGCAAATGGCTTGATGGTGAATATAGAAAAAACGGAGTGTTTATACTTCAAGCTGAATAAATATATGAAAGTTAAAAATTTGCAATTTTTTCACCTTCATCAGCAAATTGTGCCAAAGAGCGGAGATTTCTAGGGCTTTATATCGACTGGTGCCGAGAAAATGGCTTGATGGTGAATGTAGGAAAAATGGAGTATTTACACTTCAAGCTGAATAAATATATGAAAGATAAAAATTTACAATTTTTTCACCTAAATCAGCAAATTTTGCCAAAGAGCGGAGATTTCTAGGGCTTTATATGGACGACAGATTGAGTTGGTAAAAACATATTGATGTGATCAAACCTTGTCAATCCTTGGTTAATCCTTTTATGCGCTGAAGAGCTGTTTTTCCTTGCCGACCCTATTGGATATTAACTATAGTTAGGTATATACCCACATAAATTATGATATAATATTATGGGGCTATTCTAGCGAAGTCCAAAGAATTTTTGTATACCAAAAACGAATTTTGAGAGCAATTTTCGATCTCAAGCCGAGGGAGTCTTGTAAGCCAATATTCATTGAATACAATATCTTTAAAGTGCCTTGCATATACTCATATAGATGTCTCATCAATACAAGAGACAATTTACCCAGAATATCCAAGCTTTCTAGTACTCACAGCTATAATACCAGACATCCTGTGTCCGGTGGTCTATGAATGCATACATCTGGACAGGCTAAATGGAACTGGAGCAACAAAAAATGTGTCTAAAAGATCATCTTTGCTGTAAATGCAAATGCTCTATCTCCAAGTCGGGCAATTCTATCAAATTTGGCCGACACGGCTTTGCTTTTAATTGTTACGGTTCTAATTTTTGCCTTTTCAAGAAATTAAAATTAGAAAATATCTTCAAACATTTATTTTTTTCTGAATTAGAAGATTTTTCATGAATATATTTCAGATTATGTGCAGACCAAAAATTACAACCATGTTAATTAATGAGTAATGTAGATGATTTTCTTATTTTATGGAAATTCGTCATAAATTAGAGAGAAAATACTTTTCTCTAATTTCCATTGAACACTAAACAACCGAACTGTGCATTCTGTAATACTGGCATTGAAAATATAAATATTTCTTTACGAATTCTGCATCGATTCAGTTTATACCCAGCGTAAAACAATGGTTATATGAACCATGACATTCACGAAATTCATGTTAAATTCGAACTGAAGAACATGAAATTTTGGAGTGATTATCAAACATTGTTTAAGCCTGTATCTTTATTCTAATGAATTCTCTATTTAATTCAAACATATTCAATTAAAATGAGTTCTGATTTTAATAAGAGATTCATATTTTTCGAAATAAAATAATAAAAAGCGAGTTTTTCTCTTGATAGAAAGCTTTTTTGAAATATCTTAAACATAAAACAGTTTAATTCTGCTATACCTCGCTACAAATTCTAATTTTATAAAATTTCTCTTAAACTTTTCATAAATAAATTGAATTAATGCCTTATAAAACACTGTTTCAATTTAAGTAGACATCTACAATTAAACCTCATTACACTGTATCAAAATGAGATGAAAGAATCCAAAGAAAGTATAGAATATTGATCGAACTTGCTCAACAAACATTAAGTGGAAACAGCGCTGTTTCAGAACGGTATCATGAAAACCAAATTCCACTCTCAACATTCCCAACATAAGCTTATGAAATTCTTCGAAACTACTTCTCTTTGAACTCCTTCAAAAAACTCTTTGAAAATATGTAGCACACCTTCAGAAAGGCGATTTGAGATTCTTACCTCTTTCGTTACTTTCATGCCAGTAAAATGAAAACAATCAATGAAAATCTCTATCATACTCAACGACCTCGTGGACTTTCCAAAACTAAAATAGAACTCAAATGGTTTCTAAACGGGTACCATTCGCAATCTATGTTCGTTCACAGAAACCGCGAGGTCGTTGAGTTTGCTATTCTTATTGATTGTTTTAATTTTGCGGTCATTAAAGTGGAGTGAAGAGTATCGAATCTGCAAATCGCCTTTTTGAAGATGTGCTACATATTTTTGAAGAGTTTTTTTAAAGAGCTTTTTAAAGAAAGGTAGTTTCGAAGAATTTCTCAAGTTTATGTTAGGCATTTTTAAAGTGGAATATAATATAATACCGTTATGAAACAGCGCTGTTTACACCAAATGTTTGTTGATTGAGTGCGATCAATATTCTATATCTTCTTTGGATTTGTTTATCTCCTTTTAATACTGTTAGTCCGGTCAATTAAGACAATTGAAAAAAAGAAAATTCCGACAGAGCCAAATCTTCGTAGAGACTTTATGTTTACCACAAGGAATAAAGTGTCAAAAGTCCCAATCAGTCCCATCCGCGCTAAGGGACTTATTCAGGGCCCAAGATCAAAATTTTAGGTTTTTTGGATTTTTCTCGAAAACGGTAAGTTTTATCGAAAAAGTACCTCAGAGCAAAGTTCTAGATCTTAAAATTCTCTATAAAATTGGTCCTCCTGATTTTTCTCGAAGACTCACCATTTCCCAGATATTGCGCTTGTAAGAATCATGTTCTACATAGTATGCACATATATGCCACGTATGTATATATAGGCAAGCAAGCAAAAATGCCTACTCGTGTCTCTTTTATGTATACATTATACTATTCTAAAAAAATATACTCTAAAAAGACCGCCGGTCTCTTACCGAATCCCCTCTACTTGAATAACATCTGGCCTTGAATAACATCTGCCTATTCTTTTGTCCGTGTGGTGTCGTTCACGTATACCAGCTTCTTTTAGTGTTGAACGAGCAGTTCGAGTGACTATACGTATTTATTGCAAGCGTCTACTATTGTAGTTAGTGCTGATCAATATTAAAAAAAATGTCACAATTTTGCTTTATTTGTAATAAACTTTTGGCTGAAGATGAAACTGTTGCGGTCAGTCGTGGAATGCCAACTTTAATCGATGCAAGAGTCGCGAGAAGTGAGTTTGCTGATTAATTAAGAAACCAAAAGTCCGTAACAATTCACGTGGATTGCAGAAAATCATACACCGGAAAACTTCAATCTCTGCATCAAAAAGACAACGTCAGGAAGAACAGGCCAGTACTTCAAAAGTAAGTCCACCTCATACTAAAGCGCGAATAAGTGAATCCAGCTTTTGTTTCAAAAAACACTGCTTATTTTGTGGCGATGAAGCGGATGAATAAGCAGAAAAGAAGAAGGCAAAGAATTATCACTGAAAAATTTATAAAGTTTTTACACTTACATCCAAAGATTCCATTTTAATATTAGCTAAAGATCGTTCTGATGATCTGTCAAAAGCTGTCTTTGCGCGTATTAATTTTCAGTATGATTTAGTTGCTGCTGACGCTAAATACCATGACAGTTGTTATAAATCCTTCCTGAGATCTAATACTGGCGGTAAAATTGGCCGTCCTTAAAGTGAGGCTATAAACTCTGCAAATTCCAGAGTTTATAGCCTCCATTGCAGACTGCAATAGAGGAAATTTTCAATTTCATTGAAAGTAGCGATGACTGCCAGTTTTCGTTAGATGAACTGAAGAATGTTTGCCAAAATGTAGCTTTAGAAAACGGGATTATAAAAATACGATTGAAATTAAAGTATGGTAGTAGAATTATTATTACAGAGAAGCCTGGAAAATTAACATTTATTTGTTTTGTAGACAATTACCAAGACATTTTAAGTCAAGCCTGGTCTGATAACAAAAACTTGAATGAAAAGGAAAAACGGTGGAAAACTTTAAAAGCTGCGGCAGAAATTATTCGAGAAGATATTCAATCTTGTGTGTTTGATAATACTATGTATCCGCCACCCGGTAGAATATTTGAAGATATAAATTACGATATTCCCGAATCATCATCTTTTTTTTTTGGAACAAATCATTCTTAAAAACAAGCGTCATAATTTGGATCATTTAAAGTTAGTTTGCACAAATATTAGTCATAGCATAATGACTGCTGTTCGGCCTAGATCCTTCAAGTCTGAATTACAACTGGGTCTTTCAGTTTTTTTCCATCGCCGGTTTGGTTCAGACATAGCAAGACAATGAACTGAACCCTGAAGACTGGGGTTGGAAATTGATAAATAATACTTTGGAACCGATTCGAACTTTACTGCCCCCTGCTCCAGAAAAACTTTTTAACACTATTTTTTGCAATTGCAAGAAAGGTTGTAGTGCCAAATGTGGCTGTAAAAAAGTAGGGTTGCAGTGTTCTCCAGCGTGTACCAATTGCCAAGGTGTCTCTTGCTCAAATGTTCAATTAAATACAAGAGAGGAAGATTCATGTGATTTTGATGAAGAGACAACTGATTCATCTTCATTTGAACAATTTCTAAGCATTCATCAACAGGAAGGAGAAAAAGAAGAACGAGAAGAAATTGAAGAAAACATGATTGTTGAAATCGAATATGAAGAGTATGAGTCAGATTAAAGTAATCAAAAAAGTTAGAACGAAAGTTAAACTCAGTAACACATATCAATAATCTTCATTCTATTAAATAATTATTGCTCCTGAAAATAACGTCATAAAGATTCGTGTAAAACGAAGTTTTACACTACCTCACAGGTGGTGTGGAAATTTGTGCATATTATGTAGAACGTGATTCTTACAAGCGCAATATCTGGGAAATAGTGGATCTTAGGGAAAAAATCATAAGGACCATTTTTATAGAGACTTTTAAGATCCACAACTTTGGTTTGAAGCACTTTTTCGATAAAACTTACCGTTTTCGAGAAAAATCCAAAAATACTAAAATTTTGACCTTGGGACCCGAATAAGTCCCTTAGCGTGATTGGGACTTTTGACACTTTATTTCTTGAGGTAAACCTAAGGTCTCTACGGAGATTTGGCTCTGTCGGAATTTTCTTTATTTGATCAATATTTTTATGTCTAAATTAACCGGTCTAGGTGTAATGAGTGTTAATTCTATATGTCTACTAAAATTGTTCTCGAAGGCATTCATTTAATTGAATTCTGAAAAGTTTTTAAGTCATTATAAGATTAAAATTTGTAGCGAGGTATAGCAGAATTGACCTCCTGGATATTTTTGATATTGAAAAATTCTTCTATCAAGTAAAAAAAAACTTTTATCATTTTAGTTCATGAATTGTTACTTACCTGATTAATTAGACATAAAAGACGAAGTTATTCTATTGCAATTATTATTGTTAATAATCAACTTCAAAGGTCACAAACCCTGTTTCTCCATTTCAATCGCGCAGATCCCCTCGGACTCCGATCTGAAAGAAATCCAGTACATGAAAAGTAGTAAGTTATACTAAATGGACCCTTTTGAAAGTATCCATGCGTAAATAAACGGCGTAATATACATATGACGATCCATATTTTCCATATCCATGGCCGTATAAAGCGGCCTTCGACTCCGTAACGAGTTCTCTCCGGCTCATTGTAAGAGCCCGGAGAGCGGGTCTCCCTCAGGGCCCTCTGTCACATTGTAAGCGATACGTGGGGGGATTTCCTTTTATATGGACAAATTATATACAAATATGAACTGCTGATTACGGTGGCTGCTCTGGAACGCGCGGCGGCTGATAGGGAGAGATCGACGAAGCCATTGTGTCGATACGTTACTCGGTAATGTGTGCATTCGCTGCATTGTGCTGTTGTGCCCTCCGATCCCTGACGGTGGGTGGCAAGGTGGCTTTGATCGGTAAGGCAGGTTCCTGTCGGATCTTTGATGTATCAAGTGTGACTTTTCCATACAAAATTAACTAGAACATGACATATCTGATTTGTTCAAAATTTTTCAGACTTGGACATGTTTTCGAGGAGTTTTCACTATCCCAACATTCCTTGTCGTCCAAATTTTCCTCCTCAAAATTTTTGATAGAGAATGTAGATCCATCATGTCATGTGTCATTTCAATGTAAGGATGAACATGTAAATCTTTTTACACTTTGATTTGAGACCATAAGACTATAAGGAATCATTAATCAATATTCTTCTTTAAAATTATCAGTATCGTGATGTTTGCATATGGATTTGCAGTGGCGGATTTACAATTTCCGGGGCCCTGCGGTAGAAGACTTTTGGGGCCGCTACCCATACCTTTTCAATTTAGTTCGAAACAAAATTTCCATGGCAACTCGGATTTTTCATAACAAAACTTAAAGTTCATTAATAAAATTTAAAAAAATTGTATGAGGTATATCAGAACCAAATATAAAAATATCATTAATGAGGAGTATGAGGTATGGTAATAGAAAGTTCTTCAAATCAAGACACTGCAACCTATATCTGTATAAAAATTCTGAACTCAAACCAGCCCGATTAGTCGAAACATACGCATTACTTATGTCCCAGCGATCAACAAAACTAATCGGGATAGTTTGAGTTTAGAATTGTTATACAGATGCATGTTACACTCGATTTTCTCTATCACCATGGCTCATATTCCTATTGATGAGATTTGGTAGAGATTATCAGCCGAATGAATTGATTTATTTGAATAAACATATGATAATTATGAGTATCAACACGTAACAGGATATGACTTGAATATGAGGAAAGTATTCTGCATTTGTAACGTTAGAAAAAATCGGGAATACAGTTCTCTGCTTGAATCGGCTCGCTGGGGTATATCGTGTATGTATATTTGCATGTACAGAATGGCTCTAGTGTATGATAAATCCATTAGTGTTCTTGTGCAGAGCGAATTTAGGTGCGTGGCAGATTTGTAGTAGTTATACATTACAAGACACTGATGATTGAAACCAACAAGTTTCGAAACATGCGCATATCTGCTAATTATATCCCAGCAATCAAAAGAACCTAATCGGGCTTGTTTGCGTTTAGAATTTTTATACAAATGTACTACTCTGTCAAGAAAGTACCGGGAATTTTCAATTAAAACAACATTTTTACATTTAATCGTCAAAATTTATTGGGTCGCCTTCAAAATAGGCTCCATTTGCTCCAATACATCTATGCCAACGGCACCATGAGTTGTTCGCCCACAAATTTGGCCGGTTCTTACGGATACGCTCACGCAAACTTTAAACAAATTCTTTGCTCAACGTAATCACCCATAGTAAAAATCGGCACGCACTCTGACATTGACTGACTTAATCAGCTGTTGCATATAGTTGACAGATCCCGCTCAAGCTTGGCATAGTAATTAAGGACAGTGGTACCAACCTAGGAAAAAAAAATTTTACCTGCCTCATTGCCCCGCCTGATTTAAATCGATAATTCCCGGTACTTTCTTGACAGAATGTCAAGAATAAAAGTTCAGAAAGTTGAATTATTTTACCCAAATTGAGAGAGTTGTTTCGTGACCGGATGTGAAATGTAATCCAGCTCGTAGGGACCATGTAGAGAGTTGTCAGCAGAAGTACATATAATACAAGTGTACAATTTTGAGTTGTTGACCCAGATTGAGGTGGATACACTATCTTGATCCTGGAACAGTTCTTTCTTGAGTTTTTTCTATTGTTGTTCACGACACAGACTTCACTTTTATTGGTTTCACTTTCGAGTTCACTTTTCACAACATAATATCTAATTATTGGAGTACAAATAAGTTTCCGCCGTTTTTTAATACAAATTAAATATTTATTATAGAAGAACGGTGTGAGACTGCTTGCTGAGTGACTTCTAATGTTAGTGCAAGTTCTTTTTGTGTTTGAGATGAATCTTCCTCCAATAATTCCTCCAATTCTGCATTCTCGTAAATTTTTGGCCTTCCACTGCGATCTTTGTCTTTTACGTCGAAATCACCGTTTTTAAAGTTTTGAAACCACTCTCGACACGTTCTCTCACTCAAAGCACCCTCACCATATGCTTCTACGAGCAATTGATTCGCCTCAGCAGCAAATTTCTTTAAATTAAAGAAGTAAACTAATATTTCCCGCAAATGACGCTTACTTGGCTCAAATTTTGACATTTTCAACTTATAAAAATTATATTTCACCACTATAAAATCAATGATATTAATAGGTTATTTTGTTCTTGAATGTCCAAACTATTTTTTAAGCCGGTTATCATCTGCGAAAGCTAACCGAAACTCCGTGCCGCGCCATCTACAATAAAACGGCGGAAACTTATTTGTACTCCTAATACAAATGAATAATGTAGATAATACATTCACTTCCAGGCCTTTAGCGCGTTATGAGTAACTGAGAGAGAGATATAGTTCCTTGGAAGTTCAAAGTGAAAAATGCGAATATAAAATAATTCGAGCGTAGAGATAAAAATGTTCCACAAGTAACGACAGCTTATTTCAAGGGAATGTGCGTAGGATCAGAACTTGTCTTCAACTGAACTTTCTTAACTTACTTTTTATACAGGGTGAGTAGTGACCAGTCTGGTGCAGGGGATGTGTTCGACTGTTGCGTGTTTGCTAACTGGCGAATGAGAGAGTGGGTTTGGGCCCGAAAAGGTGGCCCAGGTAATTCCAATACGACAATAGTCTTGAAACGGCTAAAACGGTTCTAATGTTTTCTATGAATAATCTAAGGGAGAAATATCTTCGTTTCTTAATTGGTGTTTACGCCTGTTTAGGTTTCTAGGAATTAAATGATTCATATTTGAAAGGCCTAAGTTGTTGAACTCTGGGGACGTAATTGTTACGTACCTGAAAAGTGAATCAAAAATTCTTTGTTCAAAGTAAATTTGAACACAAGTTATGAAATTTGCGAATCTGCTGATAGACTTAAACTGATCTTGCACTCCACTATATCGACCAATCATATTAACTGCGTTGTCGTCAGACTGTCCTCTAATATTTTCTAAGGGAAGACGTGTTTGACTCAAAAAGAAGATATTTATTTGTTCGAAAAAATATTCTGTGGAATAGTAGTAGCTCAAGACTATAGCCAGTTGATCAATGTGTGCCAAGTCCGGTGTAGTATAAATAATTATGGAAAAATACAGACCTTTGTTTTCATTTATTTGATTGATAATTTTTCTCAATACTTGCTTTCCCCTTATGCCAATTATTTTTTCATATGTAGTTTTAGACAAATAGGAAACTGAATTTTTGATTCAGATTAGCATTTTTTCAAATATTCTTGAAGAAACGGATCATATTCTAACATTGACTCGATAATTTTTCAAAATAATAAGAAGAGATATTTTACTTGATGTTAGCCTTCTACAAATTTTAATTTCAAAATATTCTATTCAAAAACTTTATGATTTAAATTAAAGTCTTATAAGCACTGTTATACAATATCAAATGGAATAAAAAACCCAATGAAATAAGAATCATCAATTAAAATCACTGAATAAATACTTGAAGGAGACACAATTTTGTTTCCGATCTTATATATATTAAAACCGAATCTTTCTTCAAAAACGCAAAACATAATTTTAAGAACTTCTCCAAAAGTAATTTATTTTAAATATTCAATATATTTGAATAAGTTACTTCAAAAATCAGTCAAAATATGTAGTCCTACTTCACATTCAAAAAATAGAATCAATCAACAAAAATTATCTTACCAGCTTGTAAGGTAAGGTGGCCTTAGTTAAAACTGAATGACATTTATATAATGAGTTAGGAAAACCAAAATATAATTATATATTATGACAATAAAATGATAAGAAGAGGGGACCTCTTCTTATTATTTTATTTAATTTCAAATTGTTTTTTGAGGATCTACTACATGTTTTGGGAGATTTTTGAGGTAACATATTCAAATATTTAAATATATTAAATGTTTAAAATAAATTAGTTTTGGAGAAGTTCTTGAAATTATGTAATTAATTAATTAATTAATTCTGTAATTACTTCGTCTTCTGAATCTTTTGGAACCAATGGAACCTCCGTCTCAGTCTCAGTGATAGAATAGCTCATGCCATCAATAGTTTCCTCTCATTCACATTATGGCAGCTCATAGTTTCGTTATTTCGTTCCTGTAAACCAACCCTACTATTTTCTATGGTTTGACAACAATTTTTTTTTTATTTCAATGAGCCCTTTAGTTTTAAATAGATCAAAGAATTCTGCTAATTCGGTCTAGTGAATGGGAGATGACCGGAAATTTGCAAAAATTGAAAAAGTTAAATAAATATCTAAACATAAATATCATTGTTATTTTTCAACCGAAATTATTTGTTTCATTTCTCATTCATTTAATGTCACTCAATATCAACTCCTTCCTCAAATATAAAGACGCTCTCTGAATCAATCTTTCCAGCCAACATGTTTGAATCATATTTTATATTTCTTGGAGTTAAAACAATATTATCTCGGGTGCCTTTACAGAAAATTAATTTGACCAGTCTGTCTTATCATCACTCTAATTTTATTACTCAATGCAGGAATTTTGAAAGAACCTTAGTCCGAAAATATAAAACTAAAACTGTAAAGCTTACCTTTTAACGTTGAATGAGAATATATCGATAAGAAGTGAAATACGAGTTCAAATAGAAAAAACCTAACACTTTTGACTTTTCGACGGTTATATCCTACATGCAATGAAAGTAGAACGAAGAATGAACTATTGTCGTCCGTTACTATAAACGCCTGCAATATTTCTTTGGGTTATTAAATGTGAACAAAAAAATATTATATGTAGAACAAGTGTTTTGCATTTTAAACCCCTCTAAACTCAACATCCATTCGGCGGTATCTAGCCTTCAAAGGGAATGCCTACAGATTTATTGTAACTGTATTATGACGAATTTGTAAACATTGGGAATTGCGAATTAAGAGCCATCGTTGCCGGAATTTATTGCAGGCAGACAGCCCCTATATAATTAGGGTAAGACAAGTATGCGGAACCTTTGATGGCATTGGCTCTAGGTTTTTTTTGTCATTCAATTGCGTTTCTTGTGACTACGGCAATTTATATGTTATGCTTATAAAATATAGCAGTCTAGGGAGGCAGCCAGAAACTTTTGTTTAAATACCACTGTACCACCGTTAGGTCTTCAGTTGTCTGATGATGGGATAGTTCATTTCTCGAAACTCGAGTCACAAGAAAATGTGTAATATATATTTTTTGGTAGTAAAACATAGTAATTTCTACAATTTGTTTTAATAATAAAAGCACTGCTTGAAAAAATTTAATCTAATATAAATTTTTATTTTTCCTCTATTATCTACTATCAATCTAGATCATGGTTTCTCAACTTTTTTCTGCTCATCGTCCCCTTTGAGAATATGATTTTTCCTAGCACCCTCTATCTCAGTTTTAATTACCATCTGACAGGAATTTAAAATATTATATTGTAAAGAATATTAACTTCTGCAAACTGTTAGAAATCCCCTAAAATTATTGGAATAAATGACGAAAGTAACGTAATTCAGAATAAAGGTAAAAGGCTCTGTAATGAAGTTAGGAGCTTTTGTGTTGTAGTTTATTTACATGTAAATGTTAAATTTAAAATTGATCGTGGAACTGTTGCTAAGGTGTCTTTAGAGCTCAGCGGTGCTCCGCTCACTAAATTTTTGTCTTTGTTTTAAATCTTCTAGTCATACTATCCTCATAAAATTTAACGGAAAATGCGCGTTATTATTGTCCTTCTAAAATCCAAATTTCAGATCCATTGTTTTTGTAGTTTGGAAAATAATAGAAAAAATCAGAAAAAATTTCAAATGTTAATAAATGCGAAACCAGTACACTGATTTCGCCTAGTAACGAACTCAACCGAGATACTCAGGTTCCAGACCCATCCCGAAATTTTTTAGTCTCTATATCGTTTCGTTCGGAAGTTACAGTGTTTAAGGTAGCGCTCAACACTGATTTGCTCACAAATTTTTAGTCATACAATTCTTACATAATTTGGCACAAATATGTGTTTTATTATTATTCTTCTAAATACTGAATTTCAGATCATTCGAAAGTTTCGAAAATATGAGGAAATTATGAAAAATATTCAAACGTGAAAATCTGCGAAACTATTGAACCAATTCTGCCGATTAAAAGATTTGTTCAAGGCATTCATACTCCAAATCTTCCTTGAAAGTTGCCCCTTAAATATTGCCATTAAATATTAATAAAAATATTCCTCAAAACTCAGTATGCGTTCTAATTATTTCCATTGAAACATTCTTTTTTATTCTTCATTAAATAAAATAATAAAAACTATTTCCACAATTTATTGATTAACGACAATTGTTTCACCAACACTGTGGATTCTTCAAGTTCACATTTTGAACTCAAAATTTCAAATCGAACGGATATCAAGTTTCGAAAATATTGAAAAAAAACTGAAAACTTTTCAATTGTGAATAACTGCGAAACTATTGAATCATTAGC
This sequence comes from Megalocaria dilatata, assembly GCA_034642435.1. NCBI lineage: Eukaryota > Metazoa > Arthropoda > Insecta > Coleoptera > Coccinellidae > Megalocaria > Megalocaria dilatata. Next base: position 56,437,603 of record CM067854.1, on the reverse strand, counting down.
GAATTTAGACAAGGTTGAATGAAATAATATAGGTTATTTTCACAGTTCATTATTAACGATAATTGTTTCGCCAGCACTGTGGCTTTATCAAGTTTACATCTTGAACTAGTTCAGCTGGAGTTGGCGAAACAATTGTCGTCAATTGTGAAGTAAGGACTGATTCAACAAAAAAAAGTCTTAGCCACTGTATTTAGACTCTTTAGATTTTTAATTTCAATATTTCCTAATTAATATTGCAATAAAAAGCTTTAATAATTAATTAAGTAGCTTTTAATAATAACCATGATCCTACGTTGATAGATAAATTGTTGATGAACAAAAGTAATAAAATAGCTTTAAATATGGTATATCCCAATACGAATGGAAATTTGAAATAGATTTCCTTAAAATAGACTAAAGGTATTTCTGAAAAAATTTCTACATACCTCAAAAATAAATATGATTTAAGGATTTCATTCGAAACTTATTCGAACCTGAGTAAATTCATTAAAAATAATGAAGACATTACACATAAAGATGATAAATCGACAGTATATAAGTTAACCTAAGGTGATTGCCTAAAAGTTTACATTGAACAGACTAGAAGAACTTTCCTACATAGAATTTGTGAAAATTTGAAGAGTTCCCTACATAACAAAAGTAATTCCAAATTCGAATCATTTGTTAGAAACAGGATATACTTTCAACCATAATTTTGAAATTTTACATATAGAAAGTAAAAGTTATGCCTTAAGCTTGTTACAGTCCCTACAGATAAATAAACACAACAAAATTGGATATTACTTAACGAACAATTAGATTTAAATTACTTACCCCGGTTAAACATATTCAGATAAGCTAGAATTTACAGAGACCATTTGTACCTACTCTAAAATAAGTAGCAACCGATTTCGAAAAAAAATTCAGTTATTCAAAATGTAAGATACCACCTACCTGAAGATGCTACTGTGATAGCGAAACAATTGTTCTATTAAGTAACAATAAACATTTGTGAAAATCAGAATAACCTTATTTAATATCATTCAATATGGATTTGCCTCAAGTGAAGACTGTGTCATTTAAACACTTAATATTTCCATTTGAATCAATTTAATTTCAATGATATTTACTAAATGACAAAGAAATTGCAATATCCAGAAGGAGCTGTTTTGAATTTTTTTTGGTAGAACATAGATAGTATAGCAAGGAGTAAATGATAAAAATTTGGAGAAAAAAATCGTGAAGGTCTTTTCATGTAACATTTTTTGTTAAATTTATGATAGATTGGGCCGTTGCTTGGTAGAAATCAGTTGTAATTGTCATTATAAAATAAAACAATTGTTTACATTTTCTACTTCATCAGAATGCGAAGTAACAGTTGTTGTACAATGAATTTATAAGATTTTTACAGAAGGTGTACATGTGTTTTTAAATTGTTCGTCGGGTTGGTTTTCTCAAAGAATATTCTTTTCAGAATCATGTTCACTCGATCCCTTGTAAATATTGAATAGAGGGGTGTAATAAAAATCTATTTGTTCATTTACTAGGTTATTGCTGTTTTTATGTTTATTTATTTCGTAAATTTCCCATAAGTTCAATTTTAGACCTCTATTTTCAACATGTAGAATTTCTATTTCTTTTGTGAAAGAATGGTTATTTTCAAGAAGGTGTTTAGCATAATGTGAATCTTTTTTATTTTTATCGAAACTTCTTTTATGTTCTGTTAGGCGTGTACCGAAATTTCTACCTGTTCTAACAATATAAATCTTTGGGCAATCTGGGCAAGTGAGTTTGTATACACCTGATAATTGAAGTTTATCCATACTGTTTTTATTGTTTTCAAAAACAGTAGTTTCGATAAAAATAAAAAAGATTCACATTATGCTAAACACCTTCTTGAAAATAACCATTCTTTCACAAAAGAAATAGAAATTCTACATGTTCAAAATAGAGGTCTAAAATTGAACTTATGGGAAATTTACGAAATAAATAAACATAAAAACAGCAATAACCTAGTAAATGAACAAATTGTGAGTAAGTGAATTTGATAGAGGTCGAATTATTGGTCTACGGGAGGCGGGGTTGTCATTTCGAGAAATCGCTAACCGTACGGACAGAAATCCAACTACTGTTATGAGATAGTGTCAAGCGTGGTTTGGTAATACCCAAAATCGAAGAAGAGTAGGCACCGGACGTCGAAGGGGCACAAATGAAGTTCAAGATCGACGTCTAAGACTTATGGCTATTAGAGACCGATTTGCGACAACTCGATCTTTGGCTGATAAGTGGTTAGGAGAACAAAGCCATCCTGTAACGTGAATTCTACCAGAATAGTTATTGGCTAATTAAGGATACCTCTTTTCCAAGTGACTACGCAGCAGTCTCCACAGTCCACCCCTAGAGATAGAAAGTATGATAAGGATTACGCCATATCATCGCGCGTAGCGAGAACCCCTCCGAAGAGATGAACCCACCAGCTTCCAGTTTGGGCCCCGACTCGAAAGCCAGAACCGTCTGACTGGTAGCAGCGAAGCACTATCCAACCCCAACTGGCTCAGCAGGTCAGTACCCCAGTTTGTTTGAGACCCAACTCACCCGCCGGAGGGGAATTCTTATCCATCCACCCGAACGCAGTCCCATGACTAAGATAAACTCAAGATTGACGACTACGATTGATCCTGGTACGAGCACCGTCTAGCGGCCTGTACGTCCTGACTCACCGAACCCATGTGAGGTCATTTGATCGATCCTGGCGTCAAGCACTAATGGCGGAGCCATTTCGTCGAAATCCACAAACCCTAAATCGTTACGCATTGATCCAGGGGCCAGGACAGGCCGGTCGAACCGTCAAGTCCCGCTAAACCCCGAGTCGTTTCGTGAGAATATCCCGAGCATGAGGGTCTGCGAACAGATAAATGAAATACCCCCCTGGTGCAGCATGCGGACTTTCATCCACTGCCCCCTCGAGTCCAACAACAATGGGGTACCCAGGTGGTACAAGTAACACCTGTGGGCAAACCACCCCCCCCGAGGTAACGCAGCATGCTACATAACGCACTCGACCATTACACAGAATCCGGAGATTTATACTGCGATAGGGTAGAGTACTTTTAAGGGAGAAGCCCTGTGCTGCGACAGACTCCTTTGTCACTGAGTTAATCAACCGGCTCAGCCCTCCATTTCACCTGAGCGGCAAAACTAGGGCCCCATTCGGAGATCTTCCACCATACAGGTCCAGTGACTAGCGCGAAATGGCATTACGTTAGACACCAAGACTTAACCCTCCATTTCGCCGGGACGAAACAAGGGTCCTGGTCATGACAAGCGCCCCCATCACGTCAAGATCTAATGCTTGGGGGGCGGGTCATCCTGTAACTGTCCGAACGGTTTACCGCCGGATAAGGTCTTTTGGAGTGCAGCATTTTCGACCCCATCTTCTGTTACCTCTGACTGTTGAGCATTGCCGGCAACGATTACAGTGGTGCAGAGAACGTCAACCTTGGAATGTGGAATGGCATCAGGTCGTCTTTTCTGAGGAATCTCGATTATTCTTGGGTGCACATGATGGCCGAAGAAGGGTTAGACCACGTCGGGGAGAATGACGTGAACCTCAAGCAAGTAGGTCACCTTTAGTCTTTATTCGAGGTAACATGACAGCGCTGCGTTACCTTCAAGAAATAGTGGAGCCATATGTTCTCCATTAACTTAACCGGTTCGAGACTCCAATATTTCAGCAAGATAATGCTCGATCTCATATTGCCAGAGTTAGTTTAAACTTTTTTGAAGCGACCCATGTGAATCTTTTGCCATGGCCGCCCATATCCCCGATCTTTCGCCCATAGAGCATGTTTGGGACATCATGGGTAGAAAGCTTGGATATTTATCCCGGCCCCCACGGACTTTGGCGGTTCTGAGACATGAACTACAGGTAGCTTGGTATAGTATCCCTCAAGAAGAAATAGACCATCTTATGGCATCAATGCCAAGACGTGTTGGGGAGTGTATAGATAATCGCGGTGGACAAACACTTTATTAACAAATTTATTGAAAAAAATTGTAAACCCTTCGTTTTTTTTTCAAATTTCAATCATTGACTAATTGCTATACTATCTCTTTTACAAAAAAAAAAAAATTAAATTTAAACAACTTCTTCTGGGAGTTGCAGTTTCTTTGTCAGTTAGTATATATATATAGAATATTTTTTTTAGGATTCATAGAATACTAAACGGTTGGTTGTTCTTAACTGAATATTGTTTTTCATTGGGAATCTTCTAAGTGATCACTTATATTATTTAATGTGAATGGTTTATTATGCAGAATCAAGAACAGTATGTTATTATCAAACTAGGCTTTATCAAAATTTACAATTATTGGATTGAATTCACATGGAAAACAACAGAAATCTCCCACCATAATGGACAGAAAAAGTAAAAAGCAACCCTAAATTAACCTATATTACGCAACCTGCAATTTAACAATCGATCGACAACATCGTTATCGACGATATCGTGCAATAGACCTCTCGTGCCGTGGATGTTTGAAGGAGAAGAGGAACGAAACGACATTGTCAATTTAATCTAATTACAGTCGAATGGAAATGCCACGAGGAGAAGGGCTAACCTGCTCATTAGACCATGCCAAAGTAAACCGTATTATTTCACTAATAATTATTTGCATTACCGTACCGTTTTAGAATAATGCATGCAAACGATTTTATAATAACGGAAGGCGCTCATGTATCTAATTAAACGGTCCGAGTTCTCCTAATGTCACGTTGTTCATATTTGTTCGGGGTAGTTGTAATTATTATGCTGGTTTCTGTGGCAAAAAGCGATTTTCAGAAAAGACTGATTGATATAGTATATCGATGATGTTATAAGAGAAAAAAAATTATAAAAGTACTAACTTGACATGAAGGAAGTTCAGCGCCTCGATATTATGAATTAGGATATTAGTCTACTCATATGCTAATTTATTTGAATAATGAAGGAAAATATCGAATCAATTATCGCTATATAATTCAATAGATAATGATTGTTAAATTGAAAGTTTTGGATCATCTAATCAGCCCTCTTTGTAAAGCAAAATCTGACTGAAATAACTTTAAATTGAGAATAATATCTGGAAACTTCTACTTCTAATTGAAGATCATCACTAAAATAATATGAGGATATATACTACTTTCAAAAGGGCCAAACTTCCAAGGTAGATCATACAAGTTATTTGCAACTAAAAATGTCCTATAACACATGGTCGAAATTTTCATGGTTATTCTTGAATTTAACATTTCTTGATTTCACGAAATATTTCAAGTATTTCTATAAAATCAATTATACTTCATTTATCCTTGCAGCCTCATCAAATTTTACCACATATCTGGAATCAGCATTAAATTTGCTACAAGACAAAAAGTTCTGTGTGACAAAAAATTCTTATTGCGGGCGATTCTGAAATGAACAAAATCAGTAATATTGTTCCAATGGTTTTATCGATGAAAAATGATCAATTATGGACATATTTTCTTTTCAGCAAAAATACCTCACTTAGCGTGCTTTCGAATGACATATCAATTTTTGTGCCAGCTGCTTGTACTCTGATAATATCATGACTTAGAAGATAACAACGAAAAGTTGAAATATTTCAACCCTAAATTTGCTCTATCTTTAAGCTCTTTATGATTGAATATTAAAATTATTTTTATGGAAATCATGAATCTGTCGAATAAAAATAATTCAAACGAATAAATTAAATTTTAATAATACTGATTTTATGAAAAAATGTAAAAAAAAATAGACTAGTACTACTTATAATTATTGTTCGAAATGCCTTGTTTAATACATTTCACACATAGTTTTCGCACTGAATCTACAATACTGCGAAATTCACAACACAATTTTATTCTTTCGATGAGATCCTCTCGAGTCTGTACGCGAATTTTATGTAATTTTTCTTTCAAGGTGCTTCAGATATAAAAATCTGAAGGCTTACTAGCTTACCAGACCGTACTTTTCAATCCATTGTAGCCTAAAATATTCATTCATTAAGTCCCGTACATTCCGGCTATTATAAGCTACGCAGCCATCCGTTTGAAACTAGACATTTTGCCTCTTAGCCAGTGGCATTTCGTCCAATATGTCTCATAAGCTGCTTTGGATTAATGTAATGAATTCTTCAGCGTTGAGGCGATCAGAAAGTATTACTGGTCTCGTGTTGGAAATGAGAAACAATAGTGTCGCATGGGAGATTTCTTAAATTCCATTTACATACATAGCTGTTTCGCATATTTATCATACCCGATTACGTGAAACTGATCTCATCAGTCCATAATATCCTATTGCCCTCCCCCTTCTACTCTCCTAACTTATACAGGTACCACCTACGAAATGTTAGTCTAGTCTCAGCATCTACAGATAACAGATCCTGCACATTTTTCAAATGATATAGATCTGACTTTTTTTTGAGTTCTCGTTGTATTGTAGAATGATGAATCCTCAATGTACAACCAATTCGACGAGTCTGAAGGTGCATTCTGAAGTATAGCAGCCTGAAGTATAGCAGGTGCATTCTGGCCTTGCTATTTCGACCATCTTCTCTGATGAACAACATAACGCGATATTCGATGTTTGAAAAAACAGGCATTATTTTCTCGATCTCTTCTAGAAAACTTATTATTAATTGAGTTAATTCCTTAGATTCAAGAAAACATACTAATACCGAAAATTATTGAGCGACAGAAATGCCAGATTTTAAATTCAATGTTTACCTTGATATTCAATCACAAGAAGCTTCAAAACTTACTAATACCCCAAATTATTAAGCGAGAGAAAGTGTAAGATTTTAAATTTATCATTTACTTTTATATTCAATCACAAGGTGCTTCAAGAGCAAATTGAGGTTTGGAATATTTCAACTTTTCGTTGTTATCTTCTTAGACATGATATTATGCCAGAGGAGAAGCAGCTTTCACAAAAATTGATATGTCACTCGAAAGCACACTAAATGAGGTGTTTTTTGCTGAAAAGAAAACATGTCCACAATCAATAATTTTTTATCGATAAAACCATTGGAATAATATGACTGATTTTGTCCACTTCAGAATCGTGATATTCATCTTCTTACTACCGCAGTAAGAATCTTTTTGGCACACAGAACTTCTTGTCTTGTAGCAAATTTTATGCCGATTGCAGATTTGTGGTCAAATTTCATGGGGCTACAAGGATAACTGAAATATAATTGATTTTATGAAAAAACTTGAAATATTTCGTGAAAACAAGAAATGTTAAATTCAAGAATGACCATGAACATTTCGACCATGTGTTATATGACATTTTTTGTTGCAAACAACTTGTATGATCTCCCCTTGAAGTTTGACCCTTTTAAAATTAGATACCTGTATAGTCAAAGATTAACAAAAATTCCTTGACTATGTAATGTTTTTGAAATTCTGGTTATTCTTGGTCTTATAATGGGACATTGCTGGGAAATAATAACAGCTATTAATTTTTTTGTGTTCTGAATACACTTGGGTTATCGAAATCGAAAGAAATATATTTGTCTTATGTGAAAATTATAGTTTTATTTTAAATATAATTTTGGCATAGTAGATTTTTCTGTTTATGTATTTTTATGTACATACCCATAAATGCTTCATTTGTACATTCGTATCATTACGTTCTTATGTCGTTAAGCGAAAACAATTTTTTTAATGGAGATATAGAAAAATATTTTTCAACTGATGAGTCTTCTATGATAGCGAAATAATTGTATTATAATTAAAATAAAAATTTGTGAAAATCAAAATAACCTTATTTAACATCATTTGACTCCCTAGAGGTCATTTCTTAATTGTGTGCCATTTCATAATCTTGTGAACTATTTTTTGTTATTTGGTTTTCTTATACCTGGTCATAAACTCTGTTCGGATTAGTATCGGTCAAAAACCTTGGGGATTAACTTCCTTTCGGCTAGTCTTGCTTGTGAAATAATATGTAATATGGAAGAAAGCGAATGAACTAATTATTTAAGATCGCATCAGGTGCCTATGGTTTTGTCTGAATATTTGTATTCAGACAATAAAATATTTATATAATTTTTATTAGCTGACGCTTTCGTGCGTGATGATTTTCTTAGAATAATGATAAGAGACTCGAAATTGGTGTAATGAGCCTTTAGCCTAAATAGAAAAATCAAGTTCAAGAATGATATAAATCCGTCCATGTGGATGATCAAATTGCTATATAAAATTTGATTTAATAATTGAATTGATTCAGCCGTTACTCTGATGATAGATTTTTGGAAATTGCTGTTTTACTACCAAGAAACTGAAAAGTTTGCATTTTCGTTTGAATGGGTGGTTTGTAATGTATTTGGAACAAAAAAGATTTATTTTATTGATAGAACTTACTATGAGCAAATATGTTCATGGGACAAAGGCATTCCTGCAATGACATCGTGAATCACTTGTAAATTAGGATTGGCTGAATAAAATTATACAAAGAGTCATTAGTTTTTATCAATTGAATATCTAGATATTTATATTCTAAATGTCTGTATTTTTCGAATTTTCTGTCGGAAATTAATCTACATTAAACATAGAAATTAAGAATTTGTTCTGAGTATTTGCAAGTACCGCCGTTTCAGAAAGAAACAAAATAAACTAAAATAAAAACAAGAAACAGGAGGAATGAATTTCAAACTGGAAAAATGAGCCTGTGGAATCCAAAAATATGAAATTCATATAAAAAATTTGTCCTTTCGTCTTTCTGAGGTTTTATTGGAATTCATTTTGGAGAAATTTGGGAGCCTTAGTGAAAAATGGGTGCAGTCCAACAATGATTCTCTGAGATTTTCAGTCAATTCTTTGACTGTAAGGTTTGAAAAATTTAGGCGTAATTAAGAAAAAGGAAAGTTATTTTTATAATAGATTTTCGTGGAACTCGGTAAAAAATTATTTATCAACTACCATTTATAATCTAATTAATTTTACTATGAAATAATTTGAATTTGACGAACATTTACAGAATATTTATTAATATTTCATGAAATTTGGTATACAAAAAAAGGTATCATTCACTCTCCTATTTATGCGTTCTTGTTCAAGGCAACAAAATGCTATTTTGCCTGAATATCTCTTATAAGAGCTGGAGACTTGAAACATTTATAAGAGTTTTGGTGCTTGAATAACTTTGTTAAATTCGTTAATAGGCAAAATTGGTCATCTGGTTCTGCAGTTATTCACATTTGAAACTTTCTCTTATTTTTCTAATAGTTCTGAAGTTTATGCCAAATTTCGTGAGGATCTATTGACTTGGAATATTCAACGTAAAATTATTTAAATATTTTAATATTAGCCTTCTACATATTTAATTTCAAAAAATCATATTTAATAGTTATAACTTCAGGAATTAAATTAAAATAATGTCATATAAGTACCACTTATATCAAACGACATATAAAATAAACATTCATTATAAGACATCCAAATAATATAACAAAATCCAATAAATAAAAATTGTTAACCAAAATCCTATAAATTAAATATTTTGAATAGACGAAATTTTGTTTCTGCTGATCAATCTTATGAAAATAAATTACTTTAAAAAATGTTTAACATAATCTTAAGAATTTTATCATAAAACTATCTTACTTAGAATGTTCAATATTATTGGATATCTAACTAAGTTACTTTCTATAAAATCTCAAGATATGTAAAAACATTACTGAAAAACAAGTTTTAAGAGAGACTTTGCTTCGTCAGTATTCAAATAGTTCTTATTCAATAAAATATAACATCAATCAACAACAAATATTTACTCACCGTTCAACAATTTAGAAAACTTCTGGTAAATGAATACTGAAAAATTTAAATGGAGTAAGATTAACTACAAATAAATAATTCTGTGGTTTACCCTTGATCTAAAAGATTGAAAGACAATTTAACGGCCCCTGTCATAGCACAAGGACTATCTGTATAAAGAATGTTAAGGAAACCAAATAATTATATATTATGAATAAAATAACATAAATAGAGGTTAATACTTGACAGAAGGTATATAGAATTATTTAAATATTTTAATATTTGCATTCTACATATTTAATTTCAAAAAAATTATATTTAGTAATTAAAACTTCAGGAATTAAATTAAAATCATGTCATATAAGTACCACTTATATCAAACGACATATAAAATAAACATTCATTATAAGACATTCAAATGATATAACAAAATCCAATAAATAAAAATTGTTAACCAAAATCCTATAAATTAAATATTTCGAATAGACAAAATTTTGTTTCTGCTGATCAATCTTATGAATAATATTGAATATTCTAAGTGAGATAGTTTTATGATGAAATTCTTGAGATTATGTTAAACATTTTCGAAAGATATTTGTTTTCATAAGATTGATCGGCAGAAAAAAAAATCTGTTTTTTCAAAATATTCAATTTATAGGATTTTGGTTAACAATTTTTATTTATTGAATTTTGTTATATCATTTGGATGTCTTATAATGAATGTTTATTTTATATGTCGTTTGATATAAGTGGTACTTATATGACATTATTTCAATTTAATTCCTGAAGTTATAATTATTAAATATAATTTTTTGAAATTAAATATGTAGAAGGCTAATATTTAAATATTTAAATAATTTTATATACCTTCTGTCAAGTATTAACCTCTATTGATGTTATTTTATTCCATGTAAGTTTGAAGTCTTGATGTATCAATTATATTTGAAAATGTAGAGACTCAGATCAATGGTTCCTGAGTTATTCTAATTTGAATTTCTTCCTTAAATATTTTCGAAAGTACAAATTCGATCGACTAGAAAGTAAGTATTTATGAATTTTCTTGACATTATATCTGTGTTGTTTTGAATTTTCTTTTTCATTTACTCAAGTGAAAAAACTCATATCGATTGAGAAAAGAATTTTTTTCATTTTTGCATTTCTATTTTTAATTAAAGCCATGCAATATTTTCCTTCCACCTGCAATATGTTCCTTTCATGAAATATTAAATCTGACCAAACTCTAAGAACACCCGCAAATATAGAAATCCTGTGTAAAATTTCCAAAAGTACCGTATAAACTCTTTCAAAATCCGCATCTCAGACTCTCCCCTAGCAGTATAGTCCACATGTTCCTCATTGAGAACAGATTACGGGAACAGTAGGGGCGGGGTGGCGGTAATTTGATAATGCACTGCCAGATCAGCCCCTTGTATCGACTGGACCCCCTCAATCTCTCGGGAGAGGCGTGTGCCCTTTGATTTACACTAATTTTAAACATAACATCTGATCTAACCTTATTAAAAATTAATCTCCAAATACTGGCTGAGTGGTGGAACTGTAGCAAATGGGGTATACGCGTACAAGTGACACAAATAGGACGTTTCGAAGGGGTTGAAATAGGATAGATTGAGACAATTCGTATTTAAGGACTAATCTGACATGCCGCGAATGTTATATAGAAGTTTTTTTTCCTATAATTTCGTATAATATATTATGGGACGTACATGTTAAAGCCCATAATTTGTCACAATTAAGTAAAAACGAAACAGAATTTGAAGATGAAATTGTGAAATCAGATATTAATGAAGAACCGGAATAAAAAAAAATAAAATGAAAAAATTCCATTATGCGCGTATATGTTAAACAACAAACGAAAACTGGATGTTTCAGGATATAAGAAATAAAGCGATAAAAGGCGACAAGAAAAAAAAAGATTTCGAGTGACGACCACAATAAGGAAGTTAACTCGCTCAAGAAAAACGATAAAAAATGAAGAAATATTTCAGTGATCGAGAAGATAGTAAACCAGTGAAAAAGAAAAAAGAACGGAGAAAATAAAGGAAAAAAATTGGAAGTGTAACGAAGAGGTCTATTTTCATGAGCCCAAGAAGAAAAACACAGCAATTGAAACCATGAAAAAAGAGAAACCGAAAACAGTGATCAAAACTGAAGTTAAGGAAGAAGATGCTAAAAATGTAAGTAAAAAGAGAAATATGATGGAACAAGGTGAACCTTCCTAAAACACAAATGGCATGTTTTCGCTTCAGGATATAACCGTTTACCACCCAAAAATTCTTTTACGATGGGGAATAAACTCTAATATTTGAGTATCTTGAAGAAGTAGCAGTTTTTTGTGTAAGAATATTAGGTAATACTCTAGCAAAATTTCTCCAAGAGTTGGAAAAAAGAGGGGATCAAAATAACGGATTTAAATAAGTCTTATTTCAAACAAATGCATTTTTTTTTCACTAAGCAGAAAAAATAAGAGACGTATTTTTAATTTACATAGACGATCTGGTTTGCAACGTTGCCGCAGATGAAAAAATATTGTTTGTTGATGATACATCGTTTTTAAACAGGGGGAAAACGGATCGACTCCTTCAGGAAAAAGCCGAAACATCCAGGCAGAATGCTGTTCAATGGTTCACCAGCAATGATATGAAGGTCAATCCGGAGAAAACACGGAGTTTAGTCATCACTACCAGACAGCAAAATAATGAAAGCATCTCTTTATTGGGTGTAACAATCAGCGGAAATTTGACCTGGACGCCGCATGTGGATAGGTTATGTAACAGCTCTCTACGGCACTATTTGCAATAAGACAAATTAAGACAATATTATCTGAAAAAGAAGCTCTACTTACCTACCTTGCCCATTTTTACGGACGTATGGTCTACAGTATAATCCTTTGGGATTATACTATACAGGATATAGAATACTCACTTTAGCATATTTTTACATACTGGACTGCCTTTTGTGAGCCCACGGAAACAGAAATAGGTTTGTCATTCTAGTATTTTGCCTTCATTGGATCTCTTGAGTAATATTCTATATTCAAGACAAATCTAGGGCAATTTTTTCCTAAAGCAAATTGTTTTGGAGTGGAAGTAAAATCTGACAGATGAAGACTATAAGGAACAAAGGCAAAATGTCAGTTTTCATTATTTGTCAGGTAAGGCCATTAATATGTTATTCATCAGCAGTAGTTCTATAAGTCATAAGCGAAACTGAAAAAAAAACGTGAAATTCAATAGCTCGACATGCAAATGAAAGAAGGCCACATGAAATTTCATATTCAGCGTGTAAAAAGATGTGTGTTTAATTTTCATTAACAATATACAATTTAATGATTGGACTTGATCTAGATAGGTACGTGCTTTGAGGTGAGAAGAAAATATAATGACAGACAATGATAGTGAAAACATTATTCACCAAAAAGAAACAAAAGAAAAATCACATCAGCAGTGAACGAAGCAGGTGAAGTTTGTCAATGTAAAACACTCCAGTGTTCATCTGTAATAGATGAGTATGACCACGCAAATATTGAAAAAAAATTTAAACAGTTTGTTACATAGTTTCCAAAGTTGCTACTTGGTAGGTTATGTGTCAATCAAAGGAGATCTTTCAATGAAGCCACAGGCAAATTGAATGATGCACAAATTTCTATAGAATAAAAATTTTGGATGATGATAAAATAACTTATGTTCCAGTCTGTTTCAAAGCATCCTTAGTGCCCATGGAGTTGGTCAAAGGAAGTAATAGAGAATATTCAAAAAAGTTTGGAAACTTGTGCTAGTGAACCAACAGACAAACGCGGTAAAAATTCAAAAACTTTATCTAACAATAAGTTAAATTAAGTGGTTGAATGCATAAGGACATTTTTACGAAGGAAATATTATAGTGGAGATAGAACTAAGAAAATTTACATTCCAGGTGACCTTAGTGTCAAAAAAAGTGTATAATATATACAAAATACCCCAGTACACAATGAAACATTTTATAATATTCTCAATAATCATTTTTATATAAGTTTTGGTTTTCATGAATCAGATACCTGTAGTACTCGTGATCGTTTCTAATCTGAATTCAAGGTTATCCAGAATCAAGAGAATTCAATAATCGGTGCTGCTTGAAAAGACGGAGTTGACAATAAAATGAGAGCAATTTCTTTCGAAAATCTATAACATAAGAGTAAAGCCGAAGTTCTCTGCGATAGAAAGGCGAGGAAAGCAACAATAAAAATTATTAACATGGAAGTAATTGTGATGAATTTTCAAAAATTTTACCCATTCAAAATATTTCGACAAATGACATATTTCATAGCATGCATTAATTCAAAATTTATATATTCTCGATGGAAAATGCAATTTTTTCTGTTATTCAGTCATCGGTAGTATAGGTTTTATCATTTCTTCATCATTCCATTTTTGCCCAACTTGATCAACGAGCTCATCACCTCCATATGTTTTGTTATCCATATGTATTTCAAAGTAAATACATCACTCTTTTCCGATATCTTCATTATGTGGCCAATTTCGCAAAAAGATTAGACACAATCCCAATACATAGAATGTGATGTAGATATAGATTTGACCAATCAAAGGTTCATCACTGAGCTTTTCGATGATTTGTATATGGAAATTATCATCGAGAGTAAAACCAAATCCTTTCAGTGTTGTTCAATTTCTTTGAGCTCTGGATACCTACCAGTCTGCTTGAACAATACGTACTTGCAAAATTTCCTAGGAATGCATTTCAGAGAACCAAGGTGACACTAGTAGATAAGGAACCATATAAAATTTTCATACTTTATCTTACTGATGACCAGAGCAACGTACAAATTGAGTACCGACAAGTCATCGAATTCCGTTATGCTCCTGAGTACAAATTCCAACCTTAGTTTATTCAGCAAACACCAATCGCAGATATACTACAAGTTGGACTGAAGCAATATCAAATCTTAAACATTACGTATATTAAGATAGATCTTTAAATCATCAGCATATGCTAAAGCTGGACAACAGTGGTCCCAAATTCCATCCTTGGGGTACTCCACATAAGAGATCATACTCGTATGATCTGAAGGCATTGTAGAAAACATAATTCAGTCTACTTTGTAAATATGATTTTATGAGCTTTACATATGCCGGACTGAAACCGAAGGACGAGAGCTTTGCCAGGAGAACATTCTGATGGATACTGTCGAATGTCTGCGATAAATCGGTATATATTACGTCAATCTGATCACCATCGTACAAAGATTCCTCAAGAAAACTGTGATATCACGCCAAGTTAGTCACCGCTGATCTTCCACGAGCAAATCCGTTTGCTTTGTAAATAAGTGGGAACCAACATAGAAATACATATTTCCATATAGTGCCTCTTCTAAACGTTTGCAAAGTTGGATGAAATGGGAAAAATTGTTTAATTGAGACTTGTTGCCTTTCTTGAAAATGGGTTCTACTCGAGCTTGCTTCCATCTAGTGGTGAAGGAGCAGGTTTTAAAGCTCAAATCTATAATATGCTGTAAGGGCTAAGCGAGGACAGAACTGCAATCTTTTAGGACGAAGGACAGAATACCATCATCTCCAGCTGTTGACTTATTAGAAAATCTTGACATACTCGAGCGGAATTCCTCTTCAGTAACTCTTAGTGTTGACATTAATGGTAGCCGAGAAAAGGGTGTCAAGCATTTCTCGTCCCCAAGAACTTTCACATCAACCGCATATGAGAAATGCTCCCTAAACACGTTGACATCATCCTGCGATTCTCCTAAGATATCTCACCGTATCCCACCTGGTATTCTGCTAGCTTCCTTCTTCTAATGAATAAACGTCTAAAACGCAGCAGGATCTGTTTTTATATTTTTCTGAATATCAGCCAGATGGTCATCATATGCTGATGATATGTGCGATTTAACAAATGCCAACCAACTTGATCGATAGAAACTCTTTAAGCGGATGTAACGTTTTATGGTATTAGTGAACCACACCGGAAAAAGGCGTTTACCAGAAGTGTATCTGCTTCGGGGCACATGCGCGCCAAAAATATCAAAAAGTTTGGCATAGAAATAGTCCAATGCGTGGTCAGCGTGATCAAGAGTCTGCAATTCATCCCTGTTGAAGTTTTGAAGAGATGGTAGCAAGTCCTCAAAGTTAGATTTCCTGAAATTAAAGAACGTATTGCTTGCTTTTGGAAAATTAGCCTGCTGTCTCTGTGAAAACTTCGCAGGTACGAAGTAAAAGTCAGAGTGGGTCACAGCAATATCAACCATTCCTCCAACAAAAACAAAGTCCAGTAGTCTATTATTTCTGTTATAGACAGCCTTAAATTGCTGCAGTCTTAGAATATTTCAAAAATCTTATAACATGATTGCTTTAGGACATACAGAAAGAAGTACCGTTACCAAAATTAAGTGCATTAAAGTCACCAACAATCAATACCGTCTCATTCAGAAATCTCAGTTCCAAGGCTGTTGGTACATAGACCAGACGAATGATGGAACTGATGAGCGCAGTACTCACGTAATACTTGATCTATTAAACCAACTAGGTTTATCAAAAACGTATTATTTAGGAGCTTGAAGCGAACATTATGAGATAGGGCAATCAAAATACCACTACCACGGGATCTATTAACATTAAGAAATTGTCTATCGAAACTTACTATACTATAGCCAGGTGGCCTCACTTCACAATCCAACACAGACCGACCAAGCCACGTTTCACTCATACAGATTATATCATAAGTATAATCACACATAGACTTGATAAACATCGGCAGCTTAGTATTGAGTTCTCTAGTTTTTTGGTAATATAATGAAATTGTTTCATTATTAGTGGAATCATTTACTGGTGTGAACCCATTGGTACCATCTAGTTTTGCGAATTAGATTCAACCATTGTAGGAACTCCATTAATGTGTCTTATCCTCAGATTAAACTCACTAGCAGTCCAGCGCCGATCCAATTCGGTGTTTACCTACCTAAATACCCGTTATATATAATAAACCTGTTGAGGCGTTCTGTCAGGAGAAACAGATATGTGTGAAAACTTCACATGTGACATAAATTTTTTTAACTTACATAAAATACCAGAAATATAATCAGAGTGTGTTAAACGCACCTTAACAGGACGAGGGCGCACCCTTGTTGGGACAAACTTTCTCAGTTTAAGAGGTCTTTCTCCTAATCTGAGATATTACACTCCTTCAAAATGGCTTGCACCAAAACTGTATCCTTCCTTGTCAACCTGATCCTGCTTACTTTGACCCACCTCAACACTGCCGTATATAATGTTATGAGATCTTTTAGTTCTCTCAAACATATCACTGATGATATGCTCATCAACTACCATCTGCTGTAAAGGCTCTGAACGCGGACATTCAGTACCGGATTCAGCTTCTCTCACCTGATTCAGATCACGTATCTCCTCTCTTAGAGCATTGATAAGTATTTCTGGAATATGCATATATAAGATAATGAAACTTCAATAATTTTTTCTATGGTTTTGTCAATATTTTCTCTTGATCATGCAAATTAGCATCATATGATAACGAGTATGAGCATGGCAGGAAATTTTTCGAATCAGGACAGTGCAACTTGTACCATCATGTATTTCAATTCGAAACTTAAATAAAGCCGAAAAGGTTTATTGCTCGTCGAGCATGAGCAGCAGAAATGAATGTTTCATAGCTTTTTTGCTACTTTTCAGTGCAATGCTGTAATGCCAACACTGCACTTTTATTCGCCATGCATAGGAACACTGATATTCTGCCAGACAACAGCACCATCTAATGCATGCGAATACACATATGCAGCACATCAGGCTAGATCAATAACCGAACTGCATTCCCGATTACTTCAAGCGTCACAGACGAAGAAATCTTCCTCGTGCTCAAGTAATATTCATTTAAGCCGCTATGCAAATTAATTAATTGAATCCGCGGATATTTATTCCGAAATTTGATAGAGTTCGATTCTTGACTTAGTCTGATGTGGTATCCTGCGTATGTATATTCGCGTGCATTAGATTAGATTTTGTTTGACAAAACATTAGTGTCCCTATGTAGGGCGAATATTGATACGTGGCTGTGTTGCATTCGTTGGAATTACAGTATTACACTGAAGAGAAGCCAAAAATCTATGAAACATGTCTGTTGCCTTAACTGTAACACAGATGCAAGCTCCACTGTCCTGATTCAAAATATTTCCTGTCTTCCATGATCATACTTGTTGTCATATTTCGGAATATGCTTCGGAATATCCTTCCATTAAATTAATTCATTTGGAATTTAGCACTGAAAACACTCGTTTACCGGCTGTATCACAGACCTGGAAATTTGCCCCATAAAATCAATCATATGAAGTTAACGGATAGCCCCTAGTTTTCGAAGAGAAAATTCAGTTTTCTTCATCAGATACAAATTCGAACTAAATTAATTCTTAAGTTTTTCAAATTCCCCATGTTGTCTTGCTAATTAATATGAAGTTTTAGCATTATGACATTTGAGGAATAAAGACAAATATTTTTAATACAAATTAGTACTCCGGGTTCACAATCTTTCAAATAATGTTGTATATACAGAGTGTCCTAACGATAATTTGACCCCCGCCAGAATTCAGAAACGAAGAATTTTCGAAGATTTGATAAAAACAGTTCAACTTCTGTTTTGAGGGGGACGTATTTACATCATGAGTTTGTTCCGAAAAAAACACCCCCACGAAGGTGGCATCAACCCCCAACATTTTTTGAATAGGAAAGAGATGTCGAGTTTAGGTTAGTTTGAAAGTTATTTATGTTTTGTACACAACCCAGTTAAATATTTTAAAATCGATTAATTATTCACGAAATAATGTGATATTGAACTTACCGTCAAAAAGTGATGTTGAACAGACAGTTGAACTGCCCAAACTCAAAAACCTAAGAGTTTTGAGGAATCCAAAACTAATTTTCAAATTCTGTATTAGGGAGAAAGATATCCTATGACAACATTGTTCCGAAGAAACCACCTGAGGATGGCAACAATCCCCAACATTTTTTAAATAGGGAGGAGATGTTGAATGTGGTTTAGTTGGGAAGTTTTTTCTGTTCTCTAAACATCGCAGTTGAAATTTTAAAATTAATTTATTAAATGGCTGAATAATTTAGGTGTTTGAATGTTGTTACTTTAAAGACATTCGATTTTCTTATACATTCTGTCAAGAAAGTACCGGGAATTATCGATTTAAATCTGGCGGGGCAATGAGGCAAGTAAATTTTTTTTTCCTAGGTTGGTACCACTGTCCTTAATTACTATGCCAAGCTTGAGCGGGATCTGTCAACTAGTGTGTTTGCAACAGCTGATTAAGTCAGTCGATGTCAGAGTGCGTGCCGATTTTTACTATGGGTGATTACGTTGCGAACAGGATCGCTGTAATTTCGATTCTACATTCATGGAACGCATTATAACTGGTGATGAGACCTGGGTCTACGAGTACGATATGCAAACAAGCCAGCAATCATCGGAATGGGTGGCAAAAAATGAGCCGAAACCGAAAAAACCACGCCAAAGCCGCTCGAAAATGAAGGTGATGCTCATTGTTTTCTTCGATATCCGTGGCGTGGTGCACTACGAATTCGTTCCAGAGGGTCAGACGGTAAACAAGGAGTATTACCTAGGCGTTATGAAACGTTTGCGTGAGCGTATCCGTAAGGAGCGGCCAAATTTGTGGGCGAACAACTCATGGATTCTGCATGACGATAACGCGCCTTCTCACCGAGCTACGATTGTGACTGACTTTCTCGCCAAAAACTCAACAAACGTGCTTCAGCAACCACCGTATTCGCCGGATTTGGCTCCCTGCGACTTTTTCCTCTTCGCAAAACTAAAATTGCCCCTTCGTGGCACCCGTTTTGAGTCGATTGAAGCCATAAAACAAAATTCGGCGCGAGAGCTAAAGTTCATCCCGGAGGGCGCCTATAAAAAATGTTTCGATAATTGGAAGTGCCGTTGGCATAGATGTATTGGAGCAAATGGAGCCTATTTTGAAGGCGACCCAATAAATTTTGACGATTAAATGTAAAAATGTTGTTTTAATTGAAAATTCCCGGTACTTTCTTGACAGAGTAGTATTTCATGATGGAAAAATGTGTGAAACGCATGAAATTTTATTACATCATTGTATGGAGGTTGGTAGTGGTCAAATTCTTCCCCCTATTTTTTTTGAATCTTCGAAAATTCTTCATTTCTGAGTTCTGGGGGGGAATAATGTTCGTTGGGACACCCTGCATGTAGACTTGATAAAAAATTCCATATTTCTTTTTTCAGAGGATCGAAGTATTTTTACCACAACTCAAAGATCAGTCGATAGTTGAAGAGTAGTGAAATATCAGTAAAAAAAGGTAAAAAAAAATAATTATAATGACCAAACAATAAACGATTAGTACATGTGAATGAAAAACAGACTTTTATTTGAATTTTATAGTGTTCTTCTATTTCAAAATCGGAAATATTTTTTTCGATTTCCGTGAACATGTTGCTATACATAACAATCAAAACTCATAAACATCATCAAGCTTTCCATCAACTCCATTCATACTGCTCAATCTCTTTCACTCAGCTATTTAAATTCTGTTGTGATAATAGCTGTATAGAACTGATTATTTCAAAGCGATAACCCCTACTTTCTAGCAGTCTCAATGGAATATCCTTTTTCAAGTAACCCTATCGCATCAACATCACATAATGATAGCTTAACCCCTGGCACATGTCGAGCTCTACACATCAGATGGATCAACAGAGAAAAATATTCATAATTATGCATATCAACATATGGTGTTCTCGAAGATGAATCTTTTACATAATTTTCTTTTTGTCTGAATAGAGACTAACTCTATGTCTTTTAAGGGTGTGAGATATTTAAATTGAGAAAATTTCTCCATAATTCCATGACAACGAAATTCTTAATTATCAAATAATTTTGTTTGGAAGTGTTCCGTCGTTTCAGACCTTCCACTTTCCAGACAATATGAAATCTATCTTGATCCATTACTTGTTACTCAGAACATGATTTCTTTTATTATTTCTGTGAATCTTCACCGAATCGAAATTTCACACTAGAAATAATATGTAAATAAGGTTATTCTGATTTTCACAAATTTTTATTATTGTTATGTTTACAACAATCGTTTCGCTATCACAGTAGCATCATCAGGTAGGTTCACATTTTGAATAACTAAGCTTGTTTTTTTTTTTTTTTTTTATTTTTTTTTATACAGGTCGAATCCTCCTTATGGACGAATCCACCCCACTGATAAGGAGTGGAAACAGTGCTGGGTTCACTACATCTCAGTTTCCTGGGCTCTCCCAAACTAGATCAGTGAGCTAGGTTGCAAAAGCTCAGCAAAAAGAGGGAGTCTACCAGCTAAAAGTCCTGTTTCGAGCTATACGAGTCATAGACTCCTTTAACTCTATCGGGATATGAGAGTGGCAATGATGATGGCTTGGACGTTTACCTCCTCTAGAGCGCTTATCCAGAGTTGGTTTTCAGACTGTTGGGGCTGTGGAAGGTGTGTCAACCTTCCATCGATTGGTTGTTTATCGGGCTATACTAAGCTTGTTTCCGAAATCCTTTGCTATTTATATTACAGTACAATATATTTTTATTGAGCACTAAAACCCAAAAAAGGGTCTCTGCAAATTGCAGCTTATCTGAATATATTTGACAAAGGTGAGTTATTTAAATCTAATTTTTCGTTAAGTAATATTCCAATTTTATTGTGTTTATTTAATTCTAGGGATTCTAACAGGTTTAAGGCATAACTTTTCCTTTCTATATGTAGAATTTCAAAATTACGGTTGAAAGTATGTCCGGTTTCTAACAAATGGTTAGAATATGTGGAATTACTTTTATTATTGAGGAAACTCTTCAAATGTTCACAAATTCTATGTCGGAAAGTTGTTCCAGTCTGTTCTATGTAAACTTTAGGGCAATGACCGCAGGTTAACTTATAAACCCCCGATTTATGATCTTTATGTCTTTATTATTTTCAATGAATTTACTCAAGTTTGAATTGGTTTTAAATGAAGTTCTTAAATTATATTTATTTTTGAGGTAAGTACTAATTTTCTCACAAATACCTTGAGTGTAATTCAAAGAAATGTATTTAAAAGTTTCTTTTATATTAGGATATACCATATTTAAAGCAATTTTATTATTTTTATTCATCAACAATTTGTCTTTCGTTATTAATAGCTATTTGTTTTATTATGTTAAGTTGTGTTGATAAAATATAATTTTCTCGATTCATGGGAATATTAACTAATCTATGGATCATACAATTGAATGCTGATAATTTTTTATTTAAAGGCTAAAGGTTTGAATTTTTGTGTATAATAGAATCCGTATTGGTTGGTTTGTGAAATATTGAAAAATCATGTGAATTATTTATTCAAGTAACAGTAAAATCAAGGAAATTAATAGAATTATTATAATCTGTTTCCATAGTGAATGTTATTGAAGGATGTATTTCGTTGATCAATAAAATAATTTTTTTAAAAGTCTGTCTGTACCTGTGAAAAAAATTCACATGAAATACATCCTTCAAAAACATTCACTATGGAAACCGAACATAATAATTCTATTAATTTTCTTGATTTAACTATTACTCGAACAAATAATTCACATGCTTTTTCAATATTTCACAAACCAACCTATACGGGTTCTATTATATACAATAAATCAAACCATTCTTTAAATCAAAAATTATCATCATTTAATCGTATGATCCATAGATTAGATAATATTCCCATGAATCCAGAAAATTATATTTCAGAACTTAACATAATTAAACAAAAAGCTATTAATAATGACTATGATCCTAAGTTGATAGACGAATTGTGGATGAAAAAAAAATAATAAAATAGCTTTAAATATGGTATATCCTAATATAAAAGAAAATTTTAAATACATTTCCTTAAAATACGCTATTAGGTATTTCTGAGAAAATTGCCACATACCTCAGAAATAAATATAATTTAAGAACTTCATTTAAAACCAATTCAAACTTGTTAGAAACAGGACATACTTTCAACTATAATTTTGAAATTCTACATATAAAAAGTGAGTTATGCCTTAAACCTGTTAGAATCCCTAGAAATAAATAAACACAATAACATTGGAATATTACTTAACGAACAATTACATTTAAATAACACACCTCTGTTGAATATTTTCAGATAAGCTGGAATTTACAGAGACCCTTCTTTGTGTTTTACTGCTCCATAAAAATTGATTGTACTTACTGTAATATAAATAGCAACAGATTTCGGAAATAAGCTTAGTTATTCAAAATATAAACCTACCTGATGATGCTACTGTGATAGTGAAACGATTGTTGTAAACATAATAAAAATTTGGGAAAATCAGAATAACCATATTTAAATATTATTTAATATGGATTTTCACTAAGTAAGGACTGATTCAATTCAATATTCAATAGTAGAAATAGACTGCATCATGTAATTTCTGAATTCGTGTGCGTGTTCGTGTGCGTTATAAAGTGCATTAAGATTCTATTTGATCGAGCAGATGAAATCTTAACAGTTTTCAACAGAATCCTTCCCGTTTGGTGACTGGCTAGGACACCTGACGCCTTTGAACTTTTACCTTTGGGGAAGATTAAAAGATATAATCTATAAAAAACCGATGAACTCTAGAGAAGAACTGGAAACAGCGTGGTTTTGCTTCTCTTACTTCCATTGAACTTCACCGCTGCACAGTCCAAAGCCTACTATCCAAGAGATAAAATTTGAAAATTCAATATCTCGAACATGACATCAGAAAAATATCAAGTATGCTATATTTTTGGAATAGTAATTCAATGCTCTATCGAAATATGTGGAAATAATAAACACATTGTAACAATGTAATGGTGAAAGATATCAACATGCGGTTTTCACCAATGAGTTTCTCATGAAAATTGGCCCTCAAGCACCGACATCAGTTTTCGTCTATCTAGTACATAAATAAGACTTTCCCTTCAAAAGTGTCCAAATTGGCCCAACCTGTACATTTGAATTTGAAGAATTTGAATAGTTCAAAAAACTCAGAAAAATAACAAAATTTCATGAAGATCATGGCGAAGTAATACTTTTCAAATGATTTTATGATTTAAACAAATGCATAAATTAAGCTGGAAATTGCTTTGTAGAATGTAGAGAAAATGATTTATCCGAAAAATTATTCAAAACCTTGAGCTAGATCGCGCTAGTATATTTTGATTTGAATGAAATTTTCTGACATTACAAGTATAATTCTTAAATACTTGAAAGAAATTTTCGAAAGAAATTTCTCCTTACATCGAAATCGTCATATTTCATAAAGTTCGAACATCGGCACTCATTTCCACCCCGAATTAAAAACAACTTTTAAGATGGCGAAAAAAGCGACAGAAGTTGGCCACGACGTTTCACGGGCAGAGACTATAATATAGAATGCATGGTTCCCGGATGAACGCAAGCCCTGAATAATTAACGGGTACAATAAACCATGCAAGTGGGAATACGTTAATTTCTTAATTTACCAGCTAAGTTGTTCGACCTACTGAATTTTGTATGAGCGAAAAAATGCGAGCGCTGAAACAAATTGTCAGTAGAAGGCGACGTTTTGAATTTGATTAAGTTTTCACGAGATTTCTTCTTGTACTTAACGCGTTAATTACCGTATTATATTGTTTTTATCCCCGGATCTTTGCTTGGCGCAGTCGTAAACGAAGGAATTAACCGTCTTATTTCTATCTATCGTGAGATGGACTAATTCGTTTAGAAGGGCATCAACTTCCATTCCTCTCGCCTGTCCTGCAAATGAAAAATCTCTATTCGTTGAGGGAACTTGATTAATTTTTTTTAATGGACTGTATCGCCAGTAAAAACGGGGAAAATTTTTTCGCAATTAATTTGCTACGGAGTTACATCTCCGAATAGGCCTTTTAGATCATACCTGAAATACGGAATTAACACAATATCACAAAGGCTCCTTATGTGTATAATAGACAAATAATATGAAGTGTTCGTCAAAGATATTGATGTTTTCTGGAGATGCATATTTTCTGTATCATTATAATTTTTTTTTCAATAACGTGAGCTCATAACGATTAGAGAAACTTTTCCGGGTTCATCGTGAAGCGAGTTTTCATCAAGTTTGATATTTTTTTTCAATGTATGTCAAAAATTCATATTTGAATGAATTTCTCCCCAGTCTGTGTTTCATTTTTATTAGGATCAAATGATTCAACTCAATTAAAAAACGATTTTTCCTTATGCCAAGACAAGTTGAATCCAAGGATGATACCAACAGAGCCCTTGGGATATTTCAGGCTGTTCCAAAACAAGTGCAAGTGGCCAATTTCTTTAATATAAGATAAAGTATGATCTCACAATTTATGGCACGGTACTTCTTCACTGGGGTTCCGTTTCCGGCTTCCGAACTGTCAACACCGTAGTGGTTAACTCCGAGTGAAATTAAGTGAAATAAAATAGCAAACGTGATTTCTGCCTGCTGGTATTCATCGATACGGTGCTGGGACCCCCTGGAAGTGATTATAAACATACGGGGAAGCGCGATTACCCCATCGTCGATCTACAACCACAATATCAAATATTGGATCGGAGGTTAGAATACACGAAAACAACACAACGTTCACTCAGTGACACTTGTCATAAACGTCAATAAATCCGACAGATTAAACAGTGTTGCCAATTGAGAAAAAATATTTCTGCCATATTCCACTACTGCGTTCCGTTACACACGGGAAAATTATAAGATGGAAGGTCAATTCCAAATATTATTCGAAAAAATGAAAATAGAGATGCAAACTCAGAATGCAGAATTGAAGGATTCTATAACAAATAGTATTATGGAAAAAATTGATGATAAATTATTCCCTATTATGGAAGAAAATAAGAACCTGAAAAATAAAGTAGAAAAACTGGAAAAAGAAATAGAATACCTTAAGAGGATTGAGAAAGCCAACAACATCATAGTATTCGGCTTAGAAGAAAACGAAAAATCCTCTTACGAACTAATACAAAAGCTCAAAGTAACCTTCAATCTAGATTTAAATATTATAATGGAAGAACGTGATATCAACAAAATTTATCGCTTAGGAATTAGAAAGAGAGATAGCAATAAACCGAGGCCGGTACTGTGCTCGTTCACAAACAACTGGAAAAAGACCGAAATCATCAAAAACAAAAAGAACCTAAAAACAATATACATTTCGGAGGATTACTCGAAGGAGGTGTTAGAAAGAAGAAAAGAGCTGCAAGCCAAGTTAGCTGAAGAGAGACAAAAGGGTAATATAGCGTATTTGAATTATGATAAATTAATCGTTAAAGAGAACAACAACAGCCAAGAAAAAAGAAAAAGGGGATTATCCGCTTCACCCTCTTCAGAAAACAATCAACCAAAAAAGCAACAAACCGTAAACAAAATGAAGACCAACAGGACAAATGCTTTTGATTTAATGAGACATAGATCCAGCTCCCTTTCAAACATGCCTAACACTGATAAAAACGAATAGCAACTACAGAACGGCAAACGGAAACCAAAACCAACCAAAGGAACAAACAAGAAAGAAACAAAAAAACAACGAACTCCCCCAAGCCGATTGGTCCTCGAGGGGGAAAGCGACCACAACCCTCCAACTTACAAAGACAACAACCACCGAAAATCAGTAGTTTACATAGCATGCCTCAATGTATGGAGGAGGCCTTTGCCGACTGGCAAACAGATCTTGGCAAAATAACCAAGGACCAAATATTAGTTTAATTTTATTACCATATATTAAGTTTAAGTCTTTAAAGTTAGATACTAAATAAGATTATATAGATAATGTTAGCTAAACAAGGCTATATGTTAGTAAGATAAGTTAAATAAGTTGATACAGTTTTACATAAGTTTAAAAACCATTGTAAGAGATCTGAATAAAAGGCTATATTATTATTATTATTATTACTTCTTCACCGGAACTCTTATTCAAAGACCCAGAAATGATAGAGCACGTGCTATCACGCTGGAAGAAGACCGTTTTTTAACATTTTCGGTGAGAAGATAGTCTCTCAGTACTTACCGAATAGTACGTCAACGTCTTGAAGGAGTCAAAGATCAAAGTGACCAATGGCGTGGGTACACTGGCGAAATGAATGGCAATATGTACTTTTTACTGATAAGTCCAGATATGGAAGTTATTCTGATAGTCGATAAATGTGGGTGTGGATACGTCCAATCATACGAAAGAACCGCCGTTTTGTTCAAAGCGCCCATCCTATTCGAGGAGGCACAGTGATGGTTTGGGGTTGAATTTGTTTCGTTGGCAGAACTAACTTATTAGTACTTTCAAGAACCATGACGTTTCAGACATAAGCTGATGAAGTTATCGATGAAGTAGTACCACAATATCATGCAGCTATTAGCGAAAGTTTCGTTTTTCTGGATATCCAATCGAGCACGCTTGAGACCAATTACAAAGAATCTTTAAGCCCACAGAATACATCCGCAAATGTTTCAACAGTTTCGAGATCTTTTGCCACAACTTTGGCAAAAAATTGTGCAGGATATTCTTAATAACTTGGTGGAAAGCATCAAGAAAAGATGCCAAGCAGTTATTGATGCACGTGATGGTCCTACTAGGTAATGATGGTCCTACTAGGTAAACAGAATTAAAATTGTAGAAGACTGACAGATTAAATCTGTTTTGATGTTCAAATTTTGTTATATTTCTTCTATCAAGTAAAAAGCCCTTTTCTATTTTATTTTATACATAATATATAATTATATTTAGACTTCAATAAATCTCATCATGGAATGTCAATGGTTTAAAGAAAACCTTATAATAACAGTTTTCTGTGATTTTGTGACGAACGACCATCTTGATTTTTAAAGTTAGTCTATTTAAGCGGTACCACTTTGAGGTAAGATATACTGATTGTTAGTTCCTTTTGATATTTTAAATATTATTTAGGGCCGATGAAGAGATTACCGGAATTCTAATTTTTTTTTGAAGATATAGTGCATGTTTTGAGAGATTTTTGAATTAACTAATTTGCATATTTGAATATATTAAATATTTCAAATAAATTATAATTTTTGAGAAGTCCTTAAGTTGTGTTTTATGTTTTTGAAAAGGAATTGGTGTTCATAATGGTAAGATCAGAAACAAAATTTTGTCTCCTTCAAGTATTTTTTCATTAATTTTAAATGACTATTTATATTTGTTGGTTTATTTATTCCATTTGACATTGTATATTGAGTTTGGATTATATACGTCTATTAAATATAAGCGATGCTTATGTAGACATTAATTTAATTCTAAAAGTTTTTTGAATAAAAATTTTTTTGAAATTAAAATGTACAAGACTGACAGATAAATCTGTTTTGATATTCAATTAATACATATTTAAATATGAAATAAACGAGTATAAATAGAAAAACAAAGTCATCGAAACTTTACAAATGAACAAGTTCAATAAACAACACATTCTGTTGAAAGATCAAACAAAGGTCGGCCATCTAGAATTTGCATTTTGAAGTAATGGTTATTTTGATTCCGACAACTCTTCTGTCTTCCGTATTCAGACAAAAAGTTAGATTAATATTTGATATTAACAAAATGGGTCGATTCATGTTTGAAGATAATTGGGAAATATTGAATACTTATTTATAAAGTGGTGAATCTTCTATCCAAACTGTTGGAAATTTATGTGGAAAATTCAATAGAAATAAAAAGCCTTCACGGCAATTTGTGGATCAATTGGTTCGTAAAAACTGTATCCTTATTTGATGAAACAACCCGTTCACGTTCTAGTCTAGTAAGCACACCTGAAAATATTGCTGCTGTAGCCTAGAATGTGTCTGAACATCCAGAAACATCAACTCATCATCGTGCTCAAGATCTGAACATTTCTCGCACTTCTCTGAGGGAAATTTTGCATAAAGACTTTGCTACGGAAGCTCACAAAGTTCAACTATTGCAGGAAGTGAAGTCCCGTGACCACCCGATGCGTTTTCACTTCGCTGAATGGGCTAGTGATCTCATAGTCGAAGATGAGCATTTTCCCAGAAAAAATCATCTTTAACGATGAATCTCAATTTCACCTCGGAGGATTATTTTTTGCGGGGATCCTTTAATTATAAGTGTTACGCTAACCATCCAGAAGTGACTGATGTCTTAAAACACGAAATCGAAGTTGGCAATCATGAGATTGAGCTCCAAAAAATCGACAATGTACTGAAAAATCGGATGGGGTACTATAGTAGTGGTGGTCATTTGAGTGATATTGTTTTTTATTTGTAAATATCAACGTTCAACCTTTCTAATGGACTTACAACTTTAAAAAAAATATTCATTAGTTTTTCATTTATAGCCGATCAAAAATCAAAATTTTAAATGGAAATTTTAAATAAACGATCGTTCAGGCATTCTGCTATTATACAAACTGGCAGTTACTGCGTTACATATAATGGAAGAGAGTGAAGTGTCATATCGCAATCCTTCATCTATTATCTATGTAGGATATTACAAGATTCTTGGTAAAAGCAATGAGAAATATCCAGCAAAGACAACCAAATATTCACAACAGCAGAACAGTTTATAGATATATCATCTCACTTGATCCTAGATCTGTGTTCAGTATAAGAAAAAAATTGTAACATGTAGAGGAGAAAAAAAAAGGTCATAAGACGCTGAATTTTATTTCCATCTCGTCCTACAAATTTTGATATAGAAACCTCATTGAGCTGTTGGTAAGCAGCATCGAATTATTTGAATCCATTAATTTCAGATTTCCATGTGCACCGCTCTCTGCATGATAAAACAAAATTTCTATCCCACTTTCCCATTTTCCCTTCTCAGTTAAATGTCTAGCCGTTCCACGTCCCGATACCATTCACCACGCAATGGAGAGAGTTGGAGAAGGCATAGCATTAAGTCCTGCCGTTAAGCCCCATCTGAACACTCACCGAAAAGCCTGTAAGCCAAGCAGCTTAGCTTGCCCAAAGCTAATCATAATCATGCTGTAATTAGTTTGTTCGCCGCTGTTTTAGGAACGAAACATGTTCCAGAAATCTTCGGTTTCATCGCACTCTACATTCAGCTTCCACGTTTTCAGTTTAATTACTAGTTCTTAGAAAACTGGAAGTGGTATGGTTTTTTTATGAAAGATATCATCAAATAATTGAAAATAATTTTCGTCTTTAGTTTGTCATCATTTGAAACTGACAAATACGAGCATAATGAAATAATGTTTACTTGATGGAAAAATGATTACAAAATTTAAATATCTAAACGGATTTATTCTGTGAGCCTCCTATAAGTTTTAATTTCAGAAAATTTTTATTCAAAAACTTTCAGAATTAAATTAATATCCTATAAGTACTGCTTAAATTTGGTAGACATATAAAATAAAAACTCATTACATAAAATAAAATAGAAAAAGACTTTTTACTTGATAAAAGAAATATAACAAAATTTGAATATCAAAACAGATTTAATCTGTTAGTCTTCTACAATTTTAATTTCAAAAAAATTGTTATTTAAAAAACTTTAAGAATTAAATTAATGTCTACACTAAGCATCGCTTTCATTTAATATACTTATATAATCAAAACTCAATATACAATGTCAAATGGAATAAATAAACCAACAAATATAAAAAGGCAATTAAAATTAATAAATAAATATCTGAAGGATCAAATATAATAAATAAATATTTGAAGGATCAAATATTTATTTATTAATTTCTTGCGGGTTTTGATAACAGATGTGTCTACTAGTTTATTATTCCATTGTTTAATCTGGTAACACATTCATTTTGAATGATCATCATTAGGCTTTCATTTCATTTTCTGTCATGTCAGTGAAGTGTGAACAACATAGTTTCTGTGTGCTCTAAAAATGTCAACTTTTGTACCGAATATCGTTTTTCGGGGAGTTTCACTTCAATATGAAGAAAAAGACTGCTGAAATCAATCGTTTTTTAGTGGATGTCATGTTCTAGCTGAACGAACGTGCCAGAAGTGATTTACCCAATTTAAAAGTGGCAATTTTGATTTGGAAGGCGGATAACCACATGGAGTTTAAGGATGAAGAATTGAAGGCAAGGCTCGATGAAACGCAAATGGAAATCGCAAAAATACTTACTGAACCAGATATTTGCCATCATTTAAAAGCAATGGGAATGATTTGAAAGGTAGGAAATTGTGTGCCATATTAACTGAAGCCAAGAGACGTCGAACGCCGTTTTTTCAAGTGTGAACAACTGCTCCAACGGCAAAAAAAAAGGTTTCGCATCGAATTGTGACTGGCGATGAAAACTAGATAATTCGAAACGTTAAGCAACGTATGGATGCTTCATCATCAACTGTCAAGAAGAATATTCATGGTGACAAAATTATGGGATGTATTTGGTGGGACCAGATGGGTGTGGTGTATTATGAGCTGTTACAGTCGAATGAAAGGATCACAATGTAGGTCTACCGATGACAGTTTATGCGCTCGAATGGAGCATTGCAAGAAAAACTGGCTGCAATATGCCGACAGACACCACAAAGTTATTTTACAGCATAACAAATGTTGTGTCGCCCACTAAAACGTACATATAAATGCTGAAATGGAAAATCCTACACCATGCGCTATACATTTTAGGCATTTCTCTTCCTGTTTACCATTTTCCATGAAGTCAAAAAATGGATCGATGCATGGATAGCGGCCACAGAGCCGGCGTCTTTTCGCGATGGGATCCGTCAATCACCAGAAAGATGAAAAATAGTAGTGACTAGCGACGGACAATACTTTGAATTTTAAATGTATAACAAATTTTTCACAATAAAGCTTCAATTTTCTACAAAAACTTTTTTATACTCCTAATATGACCGTGTTGAAACTTTGAAGAGCACTCGTATGTGGTTATTTCGAGTATGCAGCAGGTTTGTTTATCTAATAAGAAAAGCTAACGAAGTCGAGGAAGTGAAGAAAACTCGAACACTTTGAATCATATAAAATGTTAAGAGGTTTAAGCATTACACTAAGAATAAATATACTGAACTGTTTCAGCCGTTACTATTTGGTAGTTGATCATAGTTAAAACAAGTTCTAGAAATAACTATTTATGTTTTACTACAAATTGATATTTTACGCATTTCATTGTGACTCGAGTTTCGGGAATTATTATAACTATCCCATCTTCAGACAACGGAAGACTTAACTAGCAGGACAGGGTATTTATGCATATACAGGTGAGGAGGTGATGAATACAGGTGAAAAAAGAGCCGAACAACTATTAGAATGTCGGCACGCCAAAGAAGATTGGTAAACAGATGTTACTCATTTAAATATCTCAAATATTTTGGATTTACATAGATCCGTACAATCATTCACTATTTTTTCATTATTTTTATTGTGAACTAATTTGAAAATTTCAACAGATTCTAGATAATCGAGTTTCTTCCCTTTCGATTCTACATGTAAAATTTTAAGATTATCTAATGTGGGAAAGGAATGACCGTTTTCTAGACAATGAGTGGCAAAGTAGAATTTTGTTTATTTTTCATGAAACTCATTTTATGTTCGTTGAACCTCGTCTTGAAGGAACGTCCCGTCTGTCCTATATATTTATTACTGCACGTCGAACAAGATAACTCATAGACTTCCGATTTGTGTATGTTTGGACACCTTTGGGTCTTTTGCGTTAAATAATACGGATGATAATTTCTTTTCTTTTGAAAGCAATATTAACATCTAATTTTGAAAAACTATTGGCCACTTTTCGACATATGCTTCCGAAGTACGACAGAGAACTGAATTTTTTGTATCTCCAGTTTTTATGATGGGATAAATTTGGTTTCGAGCTTAGATTGTTTCTGAATTAAATTATCTATTATATTGGGGTTGAAACCGTTGTTCGCGTTTGGACTTCAGCTTCGAGGTTATTTTTTGATAACGGTAATGCGAAAGCTTTATGGATCATCGATTGATACGCTGACATTTTTTGTGAATATGTGTGATTAGAGTCAATAGGAATACATATATCATTGGATGTGGGTTTTCTGAAGACATTAAATTCTATTTTACTATTCGAGTTTGATATCGAAAGGTCTAAAACTGAAATTCTATTGTTTGATTCTTTTTCTAATTTGAGTTTGATTTTTGGGTGAATATTATTTAAGAAATTTAAAAATTGACTCAGTTGTCTGGATGTTCCAGAAATACACGTGAGTATACCGTCTACGTTTCTGTACCAGAAATGAATATTCACGGGTAATTTTAAATTAAAGATTTTATTTTTTATTTCGGACATAAATCTATCTGGAACATAAATATATCGATCTAGAAAGGATAATAACAGTGGCATCTGATTTATCTGCTATGGTGACTGTAAGATCGACAGACTGAATTTTTTCTTTGATGGATTTAATTGTATTCAAAGTATTATTGTTATTTTTCAAAAAACTCAGAAACAATAGAAATACAACTGACATTAATACTTTGAATATAATTGAATCCATAAAAGAAAAAATTCAATCTGACGATCTTACCGTCACCAAAGCAGCTGAATCTGATGCCACAGTTATCCTGTCTAGATAGAAGTACATTAATTAACAACGAAATAAAAAAAGATTCCATCTACCCTCGGAATCTTTCCAGCCCTTCTTCAAAAGGGCATGGATGTGTTGATTCCGTACCTGCTAAAATTATTTAGAACAAGTCTGGCTTGGCGGTTATCCCTACAATGGATAACCCCCAAGCAAGGGGTACAAGGGATAACCCCCAAGCCAGACTTGTTCTAAATAATTTTAGCAGGTACGGAATCAACACATCCATGCCCTTTTGAAGAAGGGCTGGAAAGATTCCGAGGGTAGATGGAATCTACGCTGCGAGAGGAATCGACCCAATAATCTGTAGATGGATACAGGCAATGCTATGCGGCAGAACAATAACGACCTCATACCAGGATGAGGTCTTCGAGTTCAAGGCTGCGAAGGGCTGTCCGCAGGGAGGTATTCTCTCACCCTTACTGTGGACCCTTCTCGTTGATGACCTGCTAGCGATCATTTCGCTGTGGGGAGTCGACGTTCAAGCATTTGCTGATGACCTGGCAATCATAGTGAAAGGTAAATCGGAGGTGACGATATCGGCCGTCCTTCAAGAGATACTGAACACTATTGACAAATGGTGTATAAGAGAAGACATGTCTCTTGACCCGCAAAAGGTAGTTATAGTACCATTCACTAAAAAACGGAAGTTGAATGGTTTAAAACCGCCGACTATCCGAGGTGAAATAATACAATTCTCATTTGAGGCAAAAAACCTGGGAATAGTCCTGGACAAGACCCTCACCTGGAATGCACACCTGAATAAAGTGTGTCACAAAGCCAGAATGGGTTTCTGGACTTGCAGGCGGATCTGTGGTCAAACCTGGGGCCTAAAGCCCAGGCAGATGTACTGGCTATACACTATGGTAATTAGACCACGGATAGTGTATGGCGCTGTAGCGTGGTGGAAGAAAGGCCAACAAACGGTTGGCGAACAAAAGCTCACCCGACTACAGAGACAGGCTTGCCTTGTAATTACAGGTGCGTTTCGCACCACACCCACGGCAGCCATGGAGGTCCTACTATATCTACCACCCCTGCACCTACTCGTGCAGAAGGAGGCGGAACGGACCACATACAAATTATATCAACTGGAGATTGACAGGCCAGAGCAATAGTGATGGGAGGCTCAGGACTGCTGGACGAGCTTTTAACGAACAGTATCCTATCGATGCCCTCGGATCTAATGTCAGAAATCACGAGCCAGGAACGGAATTTCAATGTAATCATCCCCAGCCGGGACGAATGGACCCAGAATGCTGAGGTTCTATTGAGAACCGACCTAAGCTTGTTCACAGACGGCTCGCGAACGACGAACGGAACAGTTTTACATCCAAAACAGTCTGGAGTTGCCACACGGCTTTAAACAGGCTCGGTATGAATAACGGAATCACTCTGGTTTGGATACCGAGCCACTCAAACTATTTGGGTAACTAGGAGGCGGATCGGCTGGCATTTGCTGGAGCCTCGCTGCCTCTGGTAGGACCGGAACCATTCCTGAGAATACCGCATGACGTGGCTAACGAGGCGATAACAGGCAAAATGAACTCAAGGCTAGAGTCTTTCTGGCAGAGCCATCCTGGCCTGAAACATTCGAAGTTGTTCCTTGGAACAGCTTCTAACAAAAAGATTGCGAACCTAGCGCTAGGTCTGGATAGGGCCAAACTAAGAAATCTTGTCGGAATTATGACAGGTCACTGCAGACTGAAAGCGCATTTGCACAAAATCGGTCTGGCTGAAGACAATGAATGCAGGCTGTGTCTTGAGGACACTGAAACAGGTATGCACATCGTCTCAGAGTGCCCAGCGGTGAGTCGCATCAGATTCGAGGTCTTTGGCCAGGCTTTCATAGCCCACAGTGAACTGAAAAAATTAGCCCTGAACAAGATTATCGGTTTTATCCAAAAACTGGATCTCGTCGGGGAGATATAAATTAGGGGTGAACCACAATAGTCCGTGCGGACGCAGTGGTAGGGTGGACAGACGCCCGCTCACCATGGATAATAATAATAATAATAATAATAATAATAATAATAAGCTTCAGAAATTCCTGAAAAATCACATGTGAATCACGTGAGACAAAGTGATTTCATCGCTCGTTTAGAACAATGCCTGCTATTCTCGAACTAACAATAGAATATACGAACAATAAAACGGCCTAGCCTTGGGCTCACCACTGAGTCCACTTCTTGCAGATATATTTATGCCCGGAATAGAAATTAAAATCTTGAATTCAAAATTACCCGTGAATAATCATTTCTGGTACAGATCGTAGAAGATATGCTCACGTGTTTTTCCGGCCAATCCAGACAATTGAGTAAATTTCTGAATTTCTTAAATAATATTTACCCAAAAATTTAATTCAAATTAGAAAAAGAATCTAACAACAAAATTACATATTTAGACCTCTCGATATCACACTCGAATAGTAAAATAGAATTTAACGTGTTCAACATTAACTGATTTATGTATTCCTATTGAATCCACTTACCCATATTCACAAAGAATTTCAGCGTATCAATCGATGATCCATAGAGCTTTCGTATTACCCTCCTCAAAAAATGACCGCGAAACTGAAGTCCAAACTATAAAAAGAAAAGCCGCGAACAATGGTTTCAACCTCAATATAATAGATGATTCAATTCGACAGAAACAATTTAAAATAGCTATAAACCAAATTTACCCCATCTTAAAAACTAAAGAAAACAAAAAATTCATTTCTCTATCGTACTTCGGTAGCATAAGTAAAAAGTGGCCAATAGTTTTTCAAAATTAGATGTTAGTATTGCTTTCAAAATACAAAAGAAATTATCATCCGTCTTCTTTAACGCAAAGGACCTAACTTCAAACCTATAAAAATCGGGAGTTTATGAGTTATCTTGTTCGACGTGCAGTAATGAATATAAAGGACGGTACGTTCCTTCAAGACGAGGTTCAACGAATATAAAATGAATTTCATAAAAAATAAACAGAATTCTACTTTTGCCACTCATTGTCTAGAAAACGGTCATTCCTTTCCCACAATAGATAATCTTAAAATTTGTACATGTAGAACCAAAAGGAATGAAACTGGATTATTTAGAATCTGTTGAAGTCTTCAAATTACATTCTAATAGTTGTAAGGCTCTTTTTCAACCCCTTGTCCTGCTTGTTAATTCTTCAGTTGTTTAAAGATGGGATAGTTAATTCCCGAAACTCAAGTCACAATTAAATGTGTAAAATATCAATTTATTGTTAGAAAATCATAGTAATTTCTACAACTTGTTTTAAAAATAAATGTAACACCAACACTTCGGTGATCCACAAAATGTGAATTACTGTTTCAATAATAATATCGATAATATTATAATAATAGCATATTTAGCAAGAAATATGCCATTAGAAATAACAACTCACAAAAATTTTTAATTTTAATTTAATTTTAATTTTTATGGATAATTGAGAATGAAAAATTCACTCAAACCCCTGGAGCGACTGTTCTCTTTATTGGTGAAGATATGTAGGTGATATCATTTGTCGCTTTAATGAAACATAGACAGCTCTGCAATTGAAATGATCTCATTGATAAAATTCATTTTTAAGAAAGAAAAAAGATAAAGTGAAGCTCTGAAGGAAATAAGGATGTTGTAAGGTAGCTTCTACTTCTCAAATGGGAGGCAGCGTGTCATTCTTAGCATGCGCACCTGGACTCTTCAGACAGGCGTGGTGCGTATGTCTGCCTGTGACGCCAGGACCTTGTGTTCAACGTCGGAACGGTTGTCGAACGCTGTGTGCCTTGCCCTACTTGAACTCGGCGGGGACGGTCAGTCAGGTTTTGTTCAGACTAGTCGTGTCCTCTATATGATGCGCCGGCAAACTGCTGTAGAACAAAGCAGAATTCTGGATGAGGAGCGAAGAAGGTGGGCGCTTCACTAGTATAAATTTTCATGATCTTAAAATTTCGAGAAAATATGATCTGCATGAAGTTAGCATTTTCCGTTAAACGACGTATACAGATATCACAATTTATCAAAACATGGAACCATCCTATTAATCAGAAAATGGCTCCATACCACAGTATGATCAGTAGATTGGTTAATGTACCCATGAATCGCATTAGGGTTTTTATACAATTGAATATGATTTAGCAAAATTGCATTCAATAACTACTACAGTTTAATTATAAAAGAGAAAATTTTAAACAGAAGAAAATTGCATTGAATTTAGTTCATCCTGTTACAAAAGATTTGACTAAAAGATACATTCCATTCTAGTCCGGTCAAATAAGGCATTGAGGGTTACAAAAATTCCCATAGAGCTAAAAGTTGGTATGAATGTTCAGAATACTATTAATAAATTAATTATGAAAAGTTGTCATCGATTCCCCTTATGCAAAAAATTTGATGATGATAGTTTGCAAAAATGGACTTTTTGGGTTTTCCAGCTAAACGGTGAGTTTTACAGCCAAAATATTTCAGAAAAGAAATCATTGTAGATCATTCAATTCTCAACAAAAATGTTCTTATATTTGTTTCGTAAGTATCGTCATTTCTGTGATATGGTGATTCAAAGAATTGAAAAAATTATTTTCTTCGTAATATGCACACGTTTCTGCACCACCTATGAGGTAGTGTGCTTGGCGTTATTTTTTTAAGTGGTTTCCACGACAGGCCTATACCACGATCTATAGAATTCTAAAGTATTCTATGAAATACAAATGGAGTATGGCAAATGATGGAAGCTATGTAAATTATGTAGTTTATCAATGAAAAAATAATTAGGAAAAATTATTCGTCGGATTCGTAATTATCGAATGGAGCTTCTAATTTAATGTCTTCATTTTCTTCTTCTTCTCCTTCGTCTTCCTCCTAGATACAAATATTCTATTCTAGAAGTGATGCATCATATGTCTCATCACTTTTATCATAACAATACTCATCTAGTATCTAGTATTAGGGACCGAGTTTTCGACGTTCATTTTTATTCTAGGAATTCTACAATTTGTATGTATAAGCCAAGAGAACTCATATTTTTACTCGCATAACGGTTTATAAATGTATATTAAAGTAAATTAACGTGCATATTATGATTAAATTGATTTTTTGAATCACCATATCACGGAAATGACGATACTTACGAAACAAATATTTTTGATGATTTTTGTTGGGTATTGAATGATCTACAATGATTTTTGCCTGAACTATTTTTGCTGTAAAACTCACCGCTTAGCTGGAAAACGCAAAAACCCCATTTCTACATGCATCACCATCAGTAAAATTTTTTGCACAGGTGGAATCGATGACAACTTTTCACAATTAATTTACATTCTGTCAAGAAAGTACCGGGAATTATCGATTTAAATCTGGCGGGGCAATGAGGCAGGTAAATTTTTTTTTCCTAGGTTGGTACCACTGTCCTGAATTACTATGCCAAGCTTGAGCGGGATCTGTCAACTAGTGTGTTTGCAACAGCTGATTAAGTCAGTCGATGTCAGAGTGCGTGCCGATTTTTACTATGGGTGATTACGTTGAGCAAAGAATTTGTTTAAAGTTTTGTGTTGCAAATGAATTTTCTTGTGCCGATGCATTGAAAATGTTGCAAAAGGCCTTTGGTGATAATGCTCTATCGAAAACTCGTGCATATCAGTGGTACAGAGCCTTCAAGGACGGTCGTGAAGTGGTCGCCCATCGACGGCTTCGATCGAAGATAACGTCAATAAAATTAAGGAAAGGGTGCTGGAAAACCGTCGTACCAGCTTGAGAGAGATAGCACATGATCTTAAGATATCCCACGAGTCCGCACGTACGATTTTGATTGATATTTTGTGCATGAGAAAGGTGGCCGCACGACTCGTACCGAAAGACCTGAATTTTCTTCAAAAACGTCATCGCGAACAGGTTGTTTCAGACATGCTGGATCGCTGTAATTCCGATTCTACATTCATGGAACGCATTATAACTGGTGATGAGACCTGGGTCTACGAGTACGATATGCAAACAAGCCAGCAATCATCGGAATGGGTGGCAAAAAATGAGCCGAAACCGAAAAAAACACGCCAAAGCCGATCGAAAATGAAGGTGATGCTCATTGTTTTCTTCGATATCCGTGGCGTGGTGCACTACGAATTCGTTCCAGAGGGTCAGACGGTAAACAAGGAGTATTACCTAGGCGTTATAAAACGTTTGCGTGAGCGTATCCGTAAGAAGCGGCCAAATTTGTGGGCGAACAACTCATGGATTTTGTATGACGATAACGCGCCTTCTCACCGAGCTACGATTGTGACTGACTTTCTCGCCAAAAACTCAACAAACGTGCTTCAGCAACCACCGTATTCGTTGGATTTGGCTCCCTGCGACTTTGTCCTCTTCCCAAAACTAAAATTGCCCCTTCGTGGCACCCGTTTTGAGTCGATTGAAGCCATAAAACAAAATTCGGCGCGAGAGCTAAAGTCCATCCCGGAAAGCGCCTATAAAAAATGTTTCGATAATTGGAAGTGCCATTGGCATAGATGTATTGGAGCAAATGGAGCCTATTTTGAAGGCGACCCAATAAATTTTGACGATTAAATGTAAAAATGTTGTTTTAATTGAAAATTCCCGGTACTTTCTTGACAGAGTAGTATAATGGTATTCTAAACATTCATACCAACTTTTAGCTCAATGGGAATTTTTGTAACCCTAAATATCTTATTTGACCGGACTAAAATGGAATTGTATCTTTTAGTCAAATCTTTTGTAACATCATAAACTAAATTCAAAAAAAAGTGTAGAGACCCGTTTTGTAGAGAAATGGGTGATCTACAATTTTTTGTCCGGACTTTTTTTGCTGCAAAACGCAAAACACCCATTTTTTGCAAACTTTCACCACCAATTAAATTTTTTGCGCAAGAAGATTCGATGGCAACTTTTCACAATAATTTCGTAATAGTATTCTGAAAATTCATATCAGTTTTTAACTCTATGGGCATTTTTGTAACATCATCCTCATTTCTAGGACTAACTTGACTGGTCTATTCCTAACGTGAATAAAATATCAGATAATATTGCCATGTATTTTAAAATGAAATTTGACTTGAATGTAACTTTTAGAACGGTTAATCATTGAGGAATTGATTTAAAAAATAACAAAGGTAAAGCAAATAAAGACAATAAATCTGGAGTCTATAAGTTAACTTGTAGTGATTGCCCTATGGTATATATGTCAAACAGAAAGATCTTTTAAGGAAAGAACTCAGGAACACCAGCGGAGTTATACGTCAGACATCTAACATTCTACATATGCCAGTCAATTGGAAGAATTTGGACATTATATCAACAATAACTATATAAATATCCATTATGAAAATCAGAGTACCAGACTCAGGCTTTTAGAAGCAGTATAAATTAGTGGATACAAGGGCCTTAAAATTCTTCTCAACGACCAAACAGATGTTGCAAGATCTCCACTGTTAAATATTTTTACTTATTTAGGTAGTTCCGATAATTGGCCCCAATATATTTTATGGTTATTCATATCCCTTTTTCGCATATTTTTCATCGGTATTTCAGTGGTTGATGGTTAGTTGTATTCATTCTTGCAATGTTTTTCCTATCTTTGTTTCCGAAAATTATTAATTAGTTGTACCGCCACTTTTTTCAAGTTATCAGGTATATAGAAGTGCTGTGAACTGTTTAGAGCTATTTCAAGATGTAAACTTGACAAGGCCAAAGTATTGGTGAAACAATTGTCATTAATAATACATTATGGAAGTAATCTATATTATTTTATTTGATTAAAATGAATTTCAAGTAAAGACAGATTCAATTAAAAAATTTTCAATGCTGATAGATAAGGAGAGAATGACCGTTTTTATATTTTGCTCCCTAGACCTCAGGCGCTCTGGCAATAAAAGTCATGCGCATGTCGACTTAAAGGTTTCTATGCAATTAATTATCGAAATACGAACTAGAGGTCGACAAACTTAACTTGACAAGTGAAATTCTTCTAAACAGAAATATTTCAAAGTCAGACGTACTGGAAAATAAAATATTTAATAATTAGACGAAAAATTCTTATGAACAGAAATACTTCGAAGTCCTACAGGACGTATAGGAAAAAGAAAATATTTAATCATGTAACCAGAAATGTCTCTAAATGAAACCTAACATAAAATATATAATTATATAAAATTGTTTTGAATTTATTCAGATTTAATAATTGTTAATTTGAATCTATATCTTATAATTTATGAGTATATAAAATTTTTTGAATTTATTCAGATTTAATAGTGGTCAATTTGAATCTATATTTATATTTTATGTTAAACTATATCAATTTTTTCCATCTAGTATTGCGGTTTATAGAAAAAATTGATCTTTTCTAAAGGACCGATTTTTTATGTACCTCATTTCATCAGCACCTTAAATAAACGGTAATACTTAAAATGCCCCGAATTCTCCCCTATAAAAATATGATTATCATCAGGTTACACCTTTCCAAACGTCACTCATTTTAAGCATTCATTGCCGCTTATTGCTTGTACTTGCAACAAAGCATAAAAAGTTTGTTTGTGTACGCTTAAATAAGTATTTTCACAATCCAGAATTATGTAACTTCCATTCTAAATTGCAAGCTCTAGATGAACTTGTTTAAAAAAATAATTCATTCCTTAAAAAAACTACTCAGAAAATGAAATCAAAACATGCACATTTGCCCTGTGCGACTTTCATATTTTTTTATGATAGAGTTCTTTATATTTTTTAATGAGGCAAGTCAATTTCTTTCCTTGGGCAATAAATTTTTCATTGGAGTCATTGTTATTTTTATCAATACTATAAGTTTTATGTACCTAATCTATCCATTTTTCCTCTTGTGAATTTTTTTTTGTTATTGTGTTAGACTTGATTAATTCCGATAGTTAATTTGTAAAGTATTCTGTTGCCATCAGAACACAACTAGTTTCATAAAGGGACTTTCATTATGTATGGTAATCTTCGGTAATCTGCGCAAGTTAGACGTGAGTTAACTTTACAAGATAATAAGCCATCAAAAAGAGGACGAAACTTGCAAAGTGAGAAGAAAATTCCAACTGCAGAGGGCAGTGTTTTCGATTAGCAACACCTGGAGATTTCTTAGACGTCAACTTGGAGAATATTGCATATGGATCTGAAGTTGCATCATTATGAACTCGTATTGACTCAAGATTTTAACAAATGATCACAGATTGTGTCGAGAGTTTGCTGACTGGGCCCTTGGGCACTTGGAACACGATCCTGGTTTTGGCTAAATAATCATGTTCTCAGACGAAGCACATTTTTGGTTGGATGGCTTTCTTAATGAGCAAAATTGCTCATTGCGAGGACAACCCAAAAGTTTTACATGAATTTCCGTCCAATTCCGAGAAACCCACAGTATGATGCAGTTTTGAGCATTACGGCGTCATCGGACCTTATTTCTTACGAAATGAGTATGGAAAACCTGTAAGTGTGAATGGAAACTGCTGTAGAACCATGTTACCATGATAGGATCATCTTACGACTATAATTCGTAAATTTGCCGCCAATGTCGTATGATTTGACACCTCTGGATTATTTTCTTTTTGGTTATGTGGAAAGCACAAGTCTATACCAACAAGTCATATACTTTGAATGGTATGGAAGAGAATATTCGTGGTGAACGATTAAAAATTAAATCGATCGGATGAGTGAATGTCAACGTGGTGGACACTTGAACGATATCTGATTCCGAATAACTGAATTGTTGAAGCTTCACAATAAAGCAAGTATTAAGTCGATATGTCAAATCTTCATTGTTTTATTTAAAATTAAAATCTCATTATTCTCACTAAAATACACTTTACAACTTCAATAGTAATTGAATAGTGAGACTTTTAACTGACTGAGGTCAATTTGTTCCAACGCTTGTGTTGTTTATTTTCGTTCTGGTCTATTTGGTACTTAAATTTCAAGATAGTTGCGCGTTTCAATAACATTAGTTATATTAGGTCTGTTCTCAATAACGTGAGTTTAATTTCATAAATATTTTCATATACTCGAAAGAATATGTGATCCAAACAGTAAATCTTTACTGTGGTTCCTTTTATAGTGCATAAGAACATTGAACTCACTGAAAACATTTAGATAATCTATCGCTTCATCATCGGAAAATAAGTTTATATTTATTATGTCACCTACAAATGGCCATCACTTTATTTTCAAGTTGACGCATGTAGGTATATAATTCGGCTATAAAATCTATTCCGCTTGTAGAAGGTGGAGGGTAGATGGCTATTAATATGAAAGTTTTGGATTTCACTGACATTGTATCTCCAAAAAATCGCAGGAAGCAATCAACACATTATTGAC
This sequence comes from Megalocaria dilatata, assembly GCA_034642435.1. Lineage (NCBI taxonomy): Eukaryota > Metazoa > Arthropoda > Insecta > Coleoptera > Coccinellidae > Megalocaria > Megalocaria dilatata. The sequence continues at coordinate 56,393,877 of CM067854.1, read as the reverse complement.
CACATAGTCGAGCGATTCCATCAAATGAACTATTAGTGCATCATTTTGGATCACATCTCCACAACTATAAATGGTGAGGCATGCTGAAAAACTCTGTATCGTGGATTCTCCTCCACGTTTCAGTTACAAAAATAACTTCTAAACACTTCCTAATTTTCAAAATTACTGATAGGACGGTAGTTTTTTATTCTGTGCTTTCGACCAGTTTTGAATATCAGAATTATAGCTGAAACGTTCCACTCATTCGAGAAAAAAAACTTCAGCGATTTATTGAATAGGATGTGCAACGGCGGAGCTAAAGTATCGGCGCATTCTTTCAACAGAATTGGAGGGATTCCATCCGGATCAGGCCCCTTGGATATTTTAACTGATTTCGTTGCGTCGATTATCTCGTCTACGGTTAGATGTATAGAACTCAAGAAATTCGTGTTGAAATAGTTCTCAACAAAATTTGGATTTCGCACCCCTCTTCGATTTGAAGGCACTACGAAGTTACCCCCAAAGATAGAAGCAAACAATTCCACTATCTCTGCGCCCGTCAAAGCGCAAGTGTCATCCAAATACATTTCGAATGGAATCATGCCATTTTTCTTATTGGTTGATATGAAACTAAATAAACGCCTAGAATACTTAGAAAGTTCGGACTCCACACTTTCCAGATAGCTATCGGAATCCGACCTCATGCAGCGCTTACAAAGTGTTCGCAGCTCCCTAAACTTTTAAAGATCCCTCGGATTGTTATAAATTTTCCACTCACTATAATATTTGTTCTTAGATTTAAAGAGTTTGATTATTTTATAGGAGCAATAAGATGGGTTGTTCATTGGCTTCCCACATCTAGGCACACTTTCATGTATAAAACGATTAAGAATATTATAAAAAATTTCTACATCTTCATTTACGTCTTCATTATGCAGTAGATATACCCAGTTTATGTTGGAAATTTGACAATTAATCAGAATATAATTTGCACGTTCAAAGTTTTATAATCGGTTCTCAAAACAATTCCCAAGATAACGAGTTTTTTTTCACATCAAATAAGAACTCGAAGCATGGATGGTGAGCATCTTCTTCAACAAAGGAAATACCAGCATGGCTGTATTTTACTTTTCATGCATAATATCGGATCAAGTATCTTATTTGAACTATTTTAAATGCAATTAAATTGCATTAATTCCATGAATATTAAGGAATCAATAATAAAGGGTCTTTCAATGGGAACGCCCCATTTTCAAATTGACATTACTCACGCATGGTAGCCACTGTTTATTTGTAACATTGACAGTTGTATTTGTCAGTGTCTACCATTTAATCATGGAAACATACACACTCCAACAATGTTTACAAATAATCCAAATTCACAATGAAAAATCGCCATCTGTTACTCTAACTTTATGTGCCTTGAACAGTTGAACGTTTAGTGAAGAAGTTTGAAACAAATTTTACACTTCATGATGTTACAATGTCAGTGAGACAAAGAAACGCAAGAAGTGAAGAGAGTGAAAGTGTTCGTGACCAAAATTTATCGATTTCTGACGTTTACAAGAACTAGACATCTTCATGACGTAAGTCTTGATGGCGAATTTCACGAAAAGACCTTGGTTCAGATCCATACAGAATTGTTTTAACCCAAGAACTCAAACTAACAGATCATTTAAAGCGTCGTGTATTCAGTAATTGGTGCTTAGAAAAACTCAGAAGAAATGGACTGATAAAATATCCGCCTCGCTCCTGCGATTTAACTCCATTGGACTTCTTTCTTTGGGCTTATATTGCGTTAGTGGTATACAGCAATCATGCAGCAAATTTAGACGATTTACAGAAAAATATTGAACGGGTAATTGCTAACATACAGGCTGATTTGTGTGATGTTTTCTTGCATAACTAATGGTATCCATTGTAATTTATAATGAAATAAAAATTTCAATAATTTTCAAATAAATAATGTGTTTCGTTTAGAAAACAAAATAAGGCGCTATTAATGAAAGACTCTTTACTAGAATATTTAGCTTCAACATTCGAAAGAATTAAAGAGGAATTTAAATCAACCATCCAATAAACAATCCGACAATTGAACTCTCCACATGTTAAATTAAGTTATCTCTTTATTTTGCTTTTGTTATATTCTGATTTGTTTATGAAGGATGACAAGGCATAGTCGTCTTCTGGCGGCAGATAAATACTACATAAATATAATTTAATATTATCAATGGAATTTGAATATCAAAACTTGAATATTAAAACAGATTTAATCTGTCAGTCTTCTATTATTTTAATTTCAAAAAAAATTTTATTCAAAACACTTTTAGAATTGAATTAATGTCTTTGAAGCACAACTTATAATTAATAGACGTATAAAATCAACACTCAATATACAATATCAAATGGAATAAATAAACCAACAAATATAAATTGTCAATTAAAATTAATAAATAAATATTTGAAGGAAACAAAATTTTGTTTCTGATCTTATCAATTATTCCTTTTCAAAAATACAAATTATAATTTGAGGACTTCTCAGAAAATATAATTTATTTGAAATATTCAACATACATTCTGTCAAGAACGTACCGGGAATTATCGATTTAAATCTGGCGGGGTAATGAGGCAGGTAAAAATTTTTTTTCCTAGGTTGGTACCACTGTCCTTAATTACTATGCCAAGCTTGAGCGGGATCTGTCAACTAGTGTGTTTGCAACAGCTGATTAAGTCAGTCGATGTCAGAGTGCGTGCCGATTTTTACTATGGGTGATTACGTTGAGCAAAGAATTTGTTTAAAGTTTTGTGTTGCAAATGAATTTTCGTGTGCCGATGCATTGAAAATGTTGCAAAAGGCCTTTGGTGATAATGCTCTATCGAAAACTCGTGCATATCAGTGGTACAGAGCCTTCAAGGACGGTCGTGAAGTGGTCGCCCATCGACGGCTTCGATCGAAGATAACGTCGATAAAATTAAGTAAAGGGTGCTGGAAAACCGTCGTACCAGCTTGAGAGCGATAGCACATGATCTTAAAATATCCCACGAGTCCGCACGTACGATTTTGATTGATATTTTGGGCATGAGAAAGGTGGCCGCACGACTCGTACCGAAAGACCTGAATTTTCTTCAAAAACGTCATCGCGAACAGGTTGCTTCAGACATGCTGGATCGCTGTAATTCCGATTCTACATTCATGGAAGGCATTATAACTGGTGATGAGACCTGGGTCTACGAGTACGATATGCAAACAAGCCAGCAATCATCGGAATGGGTGGCAAAAAATGAGCCGAAACCGAAAAAACCACGCCAAAGCCGCTCGAAAATGAAGGTGATGCTCATTGTTTTCTTCGATATCCGTGGCGTGGTGCACTACGAATTCCTTCCAGAGGGTCAGACGGTAAACAAGGAGTATTACCTAGGCGTTATGAAACGTTTGCGTGAGCGTATCCGTAAGAAGCGGCCAAATTTGTAGGCGAACAACTCATGGATTTTGCATGACGATAACGCGCCTTCTCACCGAGCTACGATTGTGACTGACTTTCTCGCCAAAAACTCAACAAATGTGCATCAGCAACCACCGTATTCGCCGGATTTGGCTCCCTGCGACTTTTTCCTCTTCCCAAAACTAAAATTGCCCCTTCATGGCACCCGTTTTGAGTCGATTGAAGCCATAAAACAAAATTCGGCGCGAGAGCTAAAGTCCATCCCGGAAAGCGCCTTTAAAAAATGTTTCGATAATTGGAAGTGCCGTTGGCATAGATGTATTGAAGCAAATGGAGCCTATTTTGAAGGCGACCCAATAAATTTTGACGATTAAATGTAAAAATGTTGTTTTAATTGAAAATTTCCGGTACTTTCTTGACAGAGTAGTATTTAAATAAGTTAATTCCAAAAACCTCTCGAAACATGCATTATATCTTCAAAAAAAAAAAAAAATTAAAATTCCGATAAGGTCGGTCCTAAATCATATTCAAGAAATAAAATCAACCAACAAAAAATACATCTCTCGAAGTGCTCCTGGGATCATCGCATTGAACAACAAACTTTAAAATCCAAGATATTCTATGTTCGTCACAAAAATAACAGAAAGCTGTAAGGTATTATAAGGTCTTCTTTAAACAACTTGATATTCCATAATGAGATTTTTATTCAAGCCTAAAAATAATTTTTCTGATTTTTGTGACGAACATAGAATAATTATTTGAAACCATTATTATCATATTTTATTAACCTTATACTCCTAGATCTCTGTGATGATCCGTCAGATGCTTTTTCAGCTTGTGCGAGTTAGGAGTTCAGTTGTGTTCTGGGCAGGCTTTGTTACTGCGATCTTACGCCACTTAAGGTTACAGCACTGTTAATTTTGACCCAACAGTGAAATGATCGCCGACGCCCGTCCAACGAGAAAACTCTTACCACTGAGCTGTCGACACTAACAACTAGGTGAATAAACCAAAAAAAAAAATTTAATAAAAAGTCTTTTTATAATTTATGCAGATCGGTCTTATAATCGATTTGAAGAATCTTGGTACCATCATCCTTCCGAATAAGAACACATCCATTTTGAATCCGCACATATTTGTATTTCTTCTTGAAGCTCCTTAGCTATTACTCGTGCCTCCCGGAACAAAATCTTGTTTGTTGTTGTTAAGTGCTCATTAACGTAAAACCTGTCCAAGAAATTAACCAAACTCAACCCAGGTCTTCCCGCTCATCTCATTCTTCTTAGATTCCACAGAAGATACAGAAGAATCTCCTTCAATCTTCCTGTTGAAACTAACAACAATATTCTTCGGTTTATTCTCCAGTTTTGTAGGTACTCGCGTGCCGCGTGCATCTAGTTTATTTGCACTTCATGACCGACAGAAACTCCAATTTTCTGAACAATTTCCAACAAGCTCTCGTTTTTCCGTTCGGGTACTTCCATTATTTCTTTGTTGTTGTTTCTCAAGTTTTGCTCCATGTTATGGAACTTTACCTCCATGACTTCCATCCTTCTCTTCAGGTTCTCATTTTCAGCTTTCATTCGGTTGATCAGCCTTATGTCTTCATCGAGTCTGGAGAACTTATGTTCGAAATCAGTGACTTTGTCAGAGCAAATCAACCGAATTGCGCAACTACCTGATTTCATCCTATCTCATCTATGTCATATATAACACCTTAAAGCTCCTGACGTCGAATCAACGTTATTATAATTTCTTCGTTTCAGTCATTGAAGTCATTTTTGGAAAAAAAAATATTAAAAATTCTTTAAAATTAATTTTCTATGTCAAAACTTTCGAGAGAAAAGATGTTTATTGCTCTAGCAAATAGATAACGACTTGCGTTCTTTCTACCAGTATAAAATACATTTTTATACACATAGTTTCTTCTTAAAAAGGAAGTGTATATAATTATTTAAAAGAGAAAAAAATTAGTATGAAGTTGATGGTGTTACCTATAGCCTCTATCGGAAAGGTTCCTTATTGCATTCCTTAGGGGTTTGATTGGGTATTCTTTTTGTTTTGCTCTTGGTTCGGATCTTGTAGAACAACGGGCTAAAGGATTTGGAAGTTGTTTGGTCTGCCCACAAATTCCTTTCCTTAGGTTTAAAAACAAATTAGATTGAGGTCTATCATGTTCAAATAGAGAAAATCATTTGATTGGTTACGGAGTGGATTTCCTGGATGGCGTATTTTACTCAAAATTCTCAAACTACTGCGTTCTGTAACATCGATATTATTAAGGATGCATCTTCTACAGTTGTTATATATTGGACGTGCATATTCTTATATCGATTGGCACATATTTTGGTTCTTGATTCTTGGAGCTGTTTTGTGGTTTATGCCGCTGTTTTTGTAGGTGAAGGATCGAATTTGATTTGATCTAGTAATTATTTATCTTTTTCAATTATTGATTTGAATTATAAATTTGGAATGGTCAGGGTTTGGTAGAATTATTCATTCTTCATCTATGTCATGATTTTGTTACGCAGTTTTTGTATGTTTTTCATTGAGTTTTTCAGATTCTTGCCTTGTGTTAATAGAATATTGCAGGATGTAACTTTTCAGTTATTCTCTTCTTTTTTCTTTTTAGGTATCGTGTATGTAAGTATTGTATGGATGTGGTGACAATAGAGAGACTTGTGGCACACCTTGTTGAGGAGAAAACAATGCCGAGAAATTCTTATTCATTTTAACCCTCTTCTGTCCTTTAAGAAGTTTCCTATTGTGTTTTTTAGATAAACTGGGGTGTCCAATTGCTGGAGTTTGTGTAAAAGACCTTCGTGTCACACACTATCAAATTATTTTTTCGTCAGAAATGAATTCCAATTTCATTCAACGAACATAATCAATTCAATTCAAATAATTCGAATACTCTCGTGAGAGGATATGAGAGTAGGAAAGAATTCGGTGTTAATGAATTAAATTTGAACTTACTAGAATTCTTGAAAAATGCCATGCCGGAAAAGATGCATTTTATATGCCCTAAAATAATACAATTCACAGAGTCATCTTTCTGCACATAGAAATATTGCTAAAGTGAGTTCACATAATTGTTTCCAATATACCTCTTAATTTTTTTAAGCTTGACGAACAAAACCACATTTCTCTAATTTTTAGAATTTCTGACATGAAATATTTCGGTTTTGGAAGACTTAGTTGATAAATCTGCTTTCTGATTATTTGTGGAGATGGATTTTAAAATAAATTTATTTTGTTAATTTCAGTCTGTAATAAAATGGTATTTTTGTTGTTGCGAGAGTCGAGACAATTTTTATAAATCACTTCTTCTTGGACAACAATATCTGTTTCTGTCAAATATTTAACCAAATAATGATAAATGAATAAACTTTCCACAATAGACGACGAAAGACCATTCTGACAATATGATTCAGTACTCGACAGGAATATTAAACTTATAAATGATTCATTATGAAGTCTCTTCACTTCTTTCCAATCCGGAAAATGTAGATTCATTTTTCAATTTTGATAATTTGTACTTTAAAAAGTTTATTTGCAAATAAATTAATTCGGCTGATCTGCACAAAATATCATTAATAAGGAGTATGAACTATGGTTATAGAAAGTTCTACAAATCAATGTAGTGTACCCATACATCTGTATAAAAATTCCAAACTCAAACAAAGTCAAACAGGCATACGCACGTTTCAAACTTGTTGGTTTTCATCAGTACAATGAATGCCAGCGACTACAAATCTGTCAAGTATCTACATTCGCTATACACAGAGATACTAAGATATCAATGATAAACTAGCGCCATCTATAGTATGCGAACAAGACATACTTTTGCCAGCCAATTCAAGTAAAGAAATATATTCCCTATATTTTCACATTACAAACGCTGAAAAAACTTTCCTCATGCTCAAGTCAGACCATAATATGCCGTAATAATAATATCAGGGGTACATTTCTTTACTTGAATTGGCTCGCAAAATCAGGTCTTGTATGAATGTTTGCATACTCCAGATGGCGCTAGTGTATGCTAAATATCTTAGTGTCCATATATAGCGAATGTAAATACTTGACAGATTTGCAGTCCTTGCACACCGATGAAAACCAACAAGTTTGAAACGTGCGCATACCTGCGATTTAAAATAGAAAGGCCTTTTACTTGATAGAAGAAATATAACAAAATTTGAATATCAAAACAAATTAAAATATGTTTATCTTCTACAATTTTAATTTAAAAAAATTTTTATTCAAAAAAACTTTTAGAATTAAATTAATGTCTAAAACAAGCACCGCTTACATTTAATAGACGTATATAATCAAAACTCAATATATAATGTCAAATGGAATAAATAAACCAAAAGATATACGAAAGTCATTAAAATTAATAAATAAATATTTAAAGGAGACAAAATTTGTTTCTGGTCTTACCTTCAAGAACGCCATTTGCCTTTTAAAAACACGAACACACTTAAAGGACTTCTCAAAGAATATAATTTATTTGAAATATTTAATATATTTAAATATTCGAATAAGTAAATTCAGAAATCTCTCAAAGCATGCACTATATCTTCAAAAAACAAATATAATTCTAAGCAATTCCGTCTTCAGTCCTGAAATATATTCAAAATATCAAAATCAAAAAACTAACCCATACCAAACAACGTACCACGTGTAAATGAATAATGTTTCGAGACATACTACTCTGTCAAGAAAGTACCGGGAATTTTCAATTAAAACAACATTTTTACATTTAATCGTCAAAATTTATTGGGTCGCCTTCAAAATAGGCTTCATTTGCTCCAATACTTCTATGCCAACGGCACTTCCGATTATCGAAACATTTTTTATGGGCGCTTTCCGGGATGGACTTTAGCTCTCGCGCCGAATTTTGTTTTATGACTTCAATCGACTCAAAACGGGTGCCACCAAGGGGCAATTTTAGTTTTGGGAAGAGGAAAAAGTCGCAGGCAGCCAAATCCGGCGAATACGGTGGTTGCTGAAGCACGTTTGTTGAGTTTTTGGCGAGAAAGTCAGTCACAATCGTAGCTCGGTGAGAAGGCGCGTTATCGTCATGCAAATCCATGAGTTGTTCGGCCACAAATTTGGCCGCTTCTTACGGATACGCTCACGCAAACGTTTCATAACGCCTAGGTAATACTCCTTGTTTACCGTCTGACCCTCTGGAATGAATTCGTAGTGCACCACGCCACGGATATCGAAGAAAACAATGAGCATCACCTTCATTTTCGAGCGGCTTTGGCGTGGTTTCTTCGGTTTCGGCTCATTTTTTGCCACCCATTCCGATGATTGCTGGCTTGTTTGCATCTCGTACTCGTAGACCTAGGTCTCATCACCAGTTATAATGCGTTCCGTGAATGTAGAATCGGAATTACAGCGATCCAGCATGTCTGAAGCAACCTGTTCGCGATGACGTTTTTGAAAAAAATTCAGGTCTTTCGGTACGAGTCGTGCGGCCACCTTTCTCATGCCCAAAATATCAATCAAAATCGTACGTGCGGACTCGTGGGATATCTTAAGATCATGTGCTAGCTCTCTCAAGCTGGTACGACGGTTTTCCAGCACCCTTTCCTTAATTTTATCGACTTTATCTTCGATCGAAGCCGTCGATGGGCGACCACTTCACGACCGTCCTTGAAGGCTCTGTACCACTGATATGCACGAGTTTTCGATAGAGCATTATCACCAAAGGCCTTTTGCAACATTTTCAATGCATCGGCACACGAACATTCATTTGCAACACAAAACTTTAAACAAATTATTTGCTCAACGTAATCACCCATAGTAAAAATCGGCACGCACTCTGACATCGACTGACTTAATCAGCTGTTGCAAACACACTAGTTGACAGATCCCGCTCAAGCTTGGCACAGTAATTAAGGACAGTGGTACCAACCTAGGAAAAAAAATTTTTACCTGCCTCATTGCCCCGCCAGATTTAAATCGATAATTCCCGGTACTTTCTTGACAGAATGTAGAACATCTTTATAATTCAAGATTGATCTATGTTTTAACAGAATCAAAGAACAGTGTGAGTTATTTTTAAGGCTTATTTAAATTCATTGACATTCCATAATGAGATTTATTGAAGCCAAAATATAATTATATATTATATATAAAAGAAAATAGAAAGGCCTTTTACTTGATAGAAGAAATATAACAAAATTTGAATATCAAAACAAATTAAAATATGTTTATCTTCTACAATTTTAATTTCAAAAAATTTTCATTCAAAAAAACTTTTAGAATTATATTAATGTCTAAAACAAGCACCGCTTACATTTAATAGACGTATATAATCAAAACTCAATATATAATGTCAAATGGAATAAATAAACCAAAAGATATACGAAAGTCATTAAAATTAATAAATAAATATTTAAAGGAGACAAAATTTGTTTCTGGTCTTACCTTCAAGAACGCCAATTGCCTTTTAAAAACATGAACACACTTAAAGGACTTCCCAAAGAATATAATTTATTTGAAATATTTAATATATTTAAATATTCGAATACTTATTCGAATTCGAAATTCGAAATTCAGAAATCTCTCAAAGCATGCACTATATCTTCAAAAAACAAATATAATTCTAAGCAATTCCGTCTTCAGTCCTGAAATATATTCAAAATCAAAAAACTAACCCATACCAATCAACGTACCACGTGTAAATGAATAATGTTTCGAGACATAGATCATCTTTATAATTCAAGATTGATCTATGTTCTAACAGAATCAAAGAACAGTGTGAGTTATTTTTAAGACTTATTTAAATTCATTGACATTCCATAATGAGATTTATTGAAGCCAAAATATAATTATATATTATATGCAAAATAAAATAGAAAGGCCTTTTACTTGATAGAAGAAATATAACAAAATTTGAATATCAAAACAAATTAAAATATGTTTATCTTCTAGAATTTCAATTTCAAAAAATTTTTATTCAAAAAAAACTTTTAGAATTAAATTAATGTCTAAAACAAGCACTGCTTACATTTAATAGACGTATATAATCAAAAGTCAATATATAATGTCAAATGGAATAAATAAACCAAAAGATATACGAAAGTCATTAAAATTAATAAATAAATATTTAAAGGAGACAAAATTTGTTTCTGGTCTTACCTTCAAGAACGCCATTTGCCTTTTAAAAACATGAACACACTTAAAGGACTTCTCACAGAATATAATTTATTTGAAATATCCAATATATTTGAATATTCGAATAAGTAAATTCAGAAATCTCTCAAAGCATGCACTATATCTTCAAAAAACAAATATAATTCTAAGCAATTCCGTCTTCAGTCCTGAAATATATTCAAAATATCAAAATCAAAAAACTAACCCATACCAAACAACGTACCACGTGTAAATGAATAATGTTTCGAGACATAGATCATCTTTATAACTCAAGATTGATCTATGCTCTAACAGAATCAAAGAACAGTGTGAGTTATTTTTAAGACTTATTTAAATTCATTGACATTCCATAATGAGATTTATTGAAGCCAAAATATAATTATATATTATATATAAAATAAAATAGAAAGGCCTTTTACTTGATAGAAGAAATATAACAAAATTTGAATATCAAAACAAATTAAAATATGTTTATCTTCTAGAATTTCAATTTCAAAAAATTTTTATTCAAAAAAAACTTTTAGAATTAAATTAATGTCTAAAACAAGCACCGCTTACATTTAATAGACGTATATAATCAAAACTCAATATATAATGTCAAATGGAATAAATAAACCAAAAGATATACGAAAGTCATTAAAATTAATAAATAAATATTTAAAGGAGACAAAATTTGTTTCTGGTCTTACCTTCAAGAACGCCATTTGCCTTTTAAAAACATGAACACACTTAAAGGACTTCTCAAAGAATATAATTTATTTGAAATATCCAATATATTTGAATATTCGAATAAGTAAATTCAGAAATCTCTCAAAGCATGCACTATATCTTCAAAAAACAAATATAAGTCTAAGCAATTCCGTCTTCAGTTTAAATATTTATTAATTTTAATGACTTTCGACTTCTTTTGGTTTATTTATTCCATTTGACATTATATATTGAGTTTTGATTAGATACGTCTATTAAATGTAAGCGGTGCTTGTTTTAGACATTAATTTAATTCTAAAAGTTTTTTTGAATAAAAATTTTTTGAAATTAAAATTGTAGAAGATAAACATATTTTAATTTGTTTTGATATTCAAATTTTGTTATATTTCTTCTATCAAGTAAAAGGCCTTTCTATTTTATTTTGCATATAATATATAATTATATTTTGGCTTCAATAAATCTCATTATGGAATGTCAATGAATTTAAATAAGGCTTAAAAATAACTCACACTGTTCTTTGATTCTGTTAGAACATAGATCAATCTTGAATTATAAAGATGATCTATGTCTCGAAACATTATTCATTTACACGTGGTACGTTGTTTGATAAGGGTTAGTTTTTTGATTTTGATATTTTGAATATATTTCAGGACTGAAGACGGAATTGCGTAGAATTATATTTGTTTTTTGAAGATATAGTGCATGCTTTGAGAGATTTCTGAATTTACTTATTCGAATATTTAAATATATTAAATATTTCAAATAAATTATATTCTTTGAGAAGTTCTTTAGTGTGTTCATGTTTTTAAAAGGCAAATGGCGTTCTTGAAGGTAAGACCAGAAACAAATTTTGTCTCCTTTAAATATTTATTTATTAATTTTAATGACTTTCGTATATCTTTTGGTTTATTTATTCCATTTGACATTATATTTTGAGTTTTGATTATATACGTCTATTAAATGTAAGCGGTGCTTGTTTTAGACATTAATTTAATTCTAAAAGTTTTTTTGAATAAAATTTTTTGAAATTGAAATTGTAGAAGATAAACATATTTTAATTTGTTTCGATATTCAAATTTTGTTATATTTCTTCTATCAAGTAAAAGGCCTTTCCATTTTATTTTATATATAATATATAATTATATTTTGGCTTCAATAAATCTCATTATGGAATGTCAATGAATTTAAATAAGGCTTAAAAATAACTCACACTGTTCTTTGATTCTGTTAGAACATAGATCAATCTTGAATTATAAAGATGATCTATGTCTCGAAACATTATTCATTTACACGTGGTACGTTGTTTGGTATGGGTTAGTTTTTTGATTTTGATATTTTGAATATATTTCAGGACTGAAGACGGAATTGCTTAGAATTATATTTGTTTTTTGAAGATATAGTGCATGCTTTGAGAGATTTCTGAATTTACTTATTCGAATATTTAAATATATTAAATATTTCAAATAAATTATATTCTTTGAGAAGTCCTTTAAGTGTGTTCATGTTTTTAAAAGGCAAATGGCGTTCTTGAAGGTAAGACCAGAAACAAATTTTGTCTCCTTTAAATATTTATTTATTAATTTTAATGACTTTCGTATATCTTTTGGTTTATTTATTCCATTTGACATTATATATTGAGTTTTGATTATATACGTCTATTAAATGTAAGCGGTGCTTGTTTTAGACATTAATTTAATTCTTAAAGTTTTTTTGAATAAAAATTTTTTGAAATTAAAATTGCAGAAAATAAACATATTTTAATTTGTTTTGATATTCAAATTTTGTTATCTGCGATTTGACCCCGTGATCAACAAAATCTTAGCAAGTTTGTTCGAGTATAGAATTGTTATACAGTTGTTTGTTACACTGTCTCGATTTGTAGAACTTTCTATTACCATATCTCACACTCCTTGTTGATGAAAGTTTACATGATCATAATTTTCATCAAAAATAATTAAATTTACATCATCTTCATTCAATAGTAGATAAGTAGCTTGAGAATCCAAAAAGAAAAAGGAATCTTTCTTTCTTTCAGCTTTTCAATTCAATTTTAGTACTAAATGTGGACAATTCTTATTGATACCTCCTGGTTGTTCCATAACTTAACATTCTATTGAAGCATATAAAAATCATGTGCTCAATATAATAACAACTATTTTCGTATTGTAACCATTCTAACAACGGGTGGGTAAAAAACTTCATTCCTTAAATTTTGTGAAAAACCTCGATCAACTAGACGAGCAACTTTTCCACCAATTTCTTTCTACCGAAAAATCCTTTTTGAGTCCATCACTTCAACATCACATGGGCATTCTACAAGTCTCCAGGTATTTAGCTGCTAAATCAACTCTTTTGGAATTGTTTCTTGGCATCCATTTCCAGTTGAAACTAAAATCCTCGTTGGATCGAGGTGCATCCGATGGTAGGTAACTAAATGATAAGGCCGTCATTAAATTCAGTCCATAGTCATTGAAATTCTCTGGCTATTTTCTTTTCTTGATACCTCTTTCAAATATATCTTCAGTTTCCAACGTATTCAAAAGATTTCCTTCTTACTTTTTCTGATAACTTTTTCCTTCGCTTTCAGCAATTTAATTTCCTAATGTAATGTTTTTCTTTCTTTATCATCAAATATTACACTTCTTTCATATACCTCCTTCATATTTTTAAGACTCCAAAGTCCATACTGTTTTTATTGTAACCCATCATTACTTTCACTGTAAGAATCACACTTTCTCTAACTTCTTCTGATATTAGATTATAAGCTGTTCAACCACTTTATTTCATTCATGTCAGGCTTTTCCCTATACTACGACTAAGTTGTGGTTTCAATATTGCCTAAGGTGGTTGCTGATGTCCTATTCAATAAGTAATCAGAATATAAAACTGCTTCAGCGATAAAGAATACTTTTCCAATTTTGAATCGAACATAAAACATCTTGCCAATTCATTTAGGTTGCATTACTCACAAATACCATCAGGCTCTGAATTTTTTGATACCGTTAATTGCTAGTTGACTCTTTTTGATGAAAAAATGTATTAAAATCTTTGTTACGAAATTTCTTTTCCTATATATATACAGGGTGTTTCACGAATAATTTTACAGGCTTCCATGTCAGATGCAGGACATTTTGGTGAGTCTGAATCAGTGCTCGAAATATGTTCTAACACTATTAGTTTAAGAGATACAGGATGTTTTATGTATTTTATCAAAAATTTTCAATCGGCATAACTCTTGAACGCCTGCATGGATCTTCATGAAAAATTGAGAGAATGAGTATAGGCCAATGCCTAATATTTGCACCTAATCACTTGTCGATAGCGCAGGACCGGACTGAGAAAATTATATTCTTTATCCCACATCTTGTAAAACACCCTGTACATAGAATTTTCGAAAAGTGAAATTCTCCTCAGACGATGCAATCGTCTAGGTATCTCTGTAGAATAATGATTCAACCTTCGATTTCTCGATTATAAGTTCCTCCACCAATTCCATCACCAGTTGTACAATAGGGCTTGAGATTGGTGAGGCCATGGCACATTCATCTATTTGTTGGTAAAAATCACTTTTGTATTGAAAATAATTAGTTGACAGTGTTACTGATGAATTCTCCATAAGGTAGAGAAGTGTATTCCTGTAGTGCAGTCCACTTCCTGCTCAATGCATCCTTTACAAGATGGTTAGGGATGTTAGTATACAGGCTAACTACATCTAAGGAAACTAATAAATGATTATAAGGTATCTTAATTATGTTGACGAATTCTTTGAATGAAAAACCATCCTTTATGTAAAACTCGTTTTTTCCTGTCATTGCAGATGTGCTGTGGGCTAAATACTTAGATAAATTATAGAATGGAGATTGGACACAGGAAACTATTGTTTCATTGGAATATTTTTTTATAGAGTTTAGGTAAATCGTAAATTTTGGAAGATATAGCATTATTTATCTTTTACCGATTTTCTGCGTCAATCGGTATATAATTTTTTTCTTGTCACTTTTTCATCAGTTTGTGGTTTTGTGGCTGGTATTTGTTAGTTGGATCTTGTTTAAGCTTCTTTTAGACATGGTCGTCCTGTAGAGTTGCAACATTTTTTTTTCATAATCAACTTTATTCATAATAACTCTTTTATTGCTTTTATCAGGTTTCAAAACGATTAGCTTTAAGAAATGTCCTGGTCTTAATATTTTTCACTATTACTTTTTGAGTATTATTAATATGGTGTTTATTATATTTGATTTTTTCTTTATGGGTATTTACAGCTTTTACTACTTTATTTATAATTACGTTTTTTTCGTCTTCACATACATTTTTTATATTGACTTCAGTGTTGGTGATGATATCAATAACCGGAATTTTCTCCACCTTTGTGATTGGTAGAGCAAAATTTTCACCATAGGCCAAAATATTTTTAACTGAGATATCTGATATCCCAGATGAGTTTAAAATATTTTGGCCTATGGTGAAAATTTAGGAATGACATCACAACTTTTAAACGACAGATTAAATGGGC
This sequence comes from Megalocaria dilatata, assembly GCA_034642435.1. NCBI lineage: Eukaryota > Metazoa > Arthropoda > Insecta > Coleoptera > Coccinellidae > Megalocaria > Megalocaria dilatata. The sequence goes on along the minus strand of CM067854.1, from coordinate 56,378,064 downwards.
ACAAATACATGAAAAACTCGAGCACACCACTAAATAAACACTTAATAACAGACAATCACAATCCAGACTTCAAAAATACGAAGATTCCTGCATACGAGACTAATAATGACAAAAGGAACATAAAGGAGATGATATATATAAAGAAAAACTGAAGTGCCATGAATGATAAAACCGATATGAGGAATCTGAGCCAGATTTATTACACCATCATATAAAGATAAATGCTTAAAATTGATACAAAATCTGACAACCTTTCAAGAAATGCTTCGCAAGAAATTTTCTCAGATTTTTTACGGTATACTGTACATGTTCGGTCTAACACAAGTTCTGGTTCACCATCTCACCAGATATTTAATATTTTCGACTTTTTTAATTTTTGAACATGAACATATATGAGATGTTTGTCAGACGTTCTTTATTAACTTTGTCAAATGCCTAGCCCAATTTGTTATTCCTGTTTTTCGCTAAAATAGTAACGTGTCCGTTGCGTCCATTCGTTAGTCGCGATTTTTTCACAAAACTTGAAAATAGTCATCCCAATGAGGAGCGGACATAATTTTTCTGCAGCACTTTGAATCAAATCCAAGAACCAGACGAGCATCTAAAAAAATGAGTATAGGTGAAAGAGCCATTCATAAAATTCTAAAAATGAATCGTCTTCAGCCAGATTATGAAGGCATTCAATTTTGTAGATGCTAACTGAATCAACATTCATGACCAAACATTCTGGACCGACGAGACGACCTTTACACGCTCTGGAATATTTAATTTCCACAATTCCCATGTGTGGGCCCATAATAATCCACACGCAACTGTTACGACTCATTACCAACACGAGTTCAGGTTTAATGTAAGACTAAACATGACAGAATATGAAATTTTTGAGCCGATAATAATTCCAAAGCGTTTGATTTCTGCCGCTCTCAGAAATCTTTTGGAAAATGAAATTTTTGATTTATTGGAAGACATACCTCTGAACTTTGGTTTCAAATGGATGATTGTCCAGCACACAATAGTAGATTTGTTACAGAATGGACGAAGGTTCATTTTGGAGAAAAGTGAATAGGAAGATTCGGACTGATCAGATGGCATGATCGAGGTCCCGACCTTACACCTAGAGACTTCTTCCTTTGGGGTCTTTTAAAAGATATAGTGTATACTACCTCAATTCCATACTCGTGACCTATTATCAAAAAAATAAATAATTGCTGCAATATACTAAGGCAACGATGGAAGGAGTTGCGGAAAGATGTGGATTCTAGTCGAAAACGATGTAGGCTTTGCATTAGAGAAGACGGCAGGCATTTTCGAAATTTTTTGTAATAAGTTTTGAGCTGGTACGAATAATAAAGAATGTCGTAATAAACAATTTCTCCTCAGATGGTGGTACTTTTTGTACTTTCACAGTTTCACATCTATTGTCCATTGAAAATGAAGATTTAATAGAATGTATTGTAAGCCTTTGAAAAGCTTTACAAATAAGGCAGTTTTTGCACAAAATTTCCATGAGAATTTACGTGGTGGAATTTAGAGTTTTGATCAAAAATGATGGTTTTATGATTATTTTCTTCTTAATCACCATAAAATTTAGTAAATATTTCATAAAAAACTTCATGACACCACCCTAATGTAAAGAGGAGTTTTCGATTTTCGCAACTATGTACAGTGAAATTTGATTAAGTTGAGAGTTTTCAAGCTATGCTATGTTTTTAGTGAAAAAATTGTGAAACGTTACAAAATAGTAGAATCGAATACGAACTATTGTGTTGCAAATTGCCTGCAGAATCACCATGTGAAATTTGGGCCCCTTTGTATAATAAAATATAGCGACCTCAAAATATAACACTTCCGAATATGTTGAATTATTTTATAATATCCTTTCTTCAATTTCATCACTTCCCAAGATAACAATATAACAAAAATAGGGGTTGCATTGAAGTGAAACAGTTGGTGTTATTTATCAATCAATTCCTGAACTTTATTTCACCCTGAATGTACGAAACCGCTTACAGTCCTATGTTTAATAAGTGCTTTCATAATATTTCTCATTATTCATTTCGTTGTGCTAAACCCTCTTTTCTTTTTTATACATAACCACGATAACTAACGATATCCACGAAGATGCCATCATCATAGATGAAGATGAGTCAACATCCATCCATTATATGCTGATTCAGAGCGTTCAAGGAAAATTGATTAAATTCTCCTTCAGATACCTTCGGAAACTTGAACGAGTCCTTCAATCATGGCCGTGAGCATTCAAGCTTAGACTCTAATAACACTCAAAACTAATGACCCATTCTGCGTGCGCGCCCACTCATCGCACGCCGTAACAATAACGATTATCGGAACATAATCCGCTGTAAAATTGACTAGAAAATCGTATCCCACCCCTGATGTTGTCCCATCCACTCCAGGACGACAACGACTGGCAACCCTTTTGCAGGGAATCCCGTAACAGAGAAAGAATGGCTTATGCCCCTATCCCAATGGATTCCGACCCTAGCGATTTACATTGGCATAAACATGTAAACACTAATGCACCACTCCAATGAATACGGTGCTCTTTCCTCTCTTATTCTCACCCTCCACGTTTCGTGTTGGTTCCTCTCGGGATCTTCAGGCTTTTGAAGAGATTTAAATGATCTCGCAGTCTTTTCATATGACTCTGGATGAAATTTTCATTAAAAGGTCCGAAAATATCGGTTATCAAAAGATAGCTCTAAAAACATTAAATTTTCTAATAGTAACAGCTGATTGCCGCGGCTTTGGACAGATTGGACATCTGCTGATAACATTTGCTTTGAATTATTTTGAATTTCATACAAATCGTGTTTTGTAACGCTGTTGAATTGTAACGTTAAAAAACGCTGCACTGTTGATTTAAATGTCAATCGCTATAAAACGCACCAATAATGTGATTAAACTAATACTTTTAAAAAGTTTGAAGTTTCTGCAATGAAAGTCGACGTTGTTATAGCATGCGCTGTAGAGTTACATTGTTTTCAAGAAATGTAGAATTTCCCATATTTCTTCCTTTTCGTACTGTAACCCGATCAATATTTTCTACTTTTGTGAATGCCAATTATTATTTTTGATTTATTTCATTCTGTGCAGGTTACATAGGTTAACATGTTTCTTTATATGATAATATGTATTTAATTTCCCTTCTCATGCTCGTGATAAAATAACGTGCCCTTATTCCTGTGTTCTGTATATTTCATCTCATGTTTCATACCTTGTAAATAATTTTAATAATGTCACTGGGAATGAGATCCCGTGTTGCAAGCACAATCTTATAGATTTGAAATTAACAGTCTTAGTACCAGATGATCTCAGAACTGAACAATCTTGCTGGAGTGCCTTTTTGCTTGGATTATCTTAATACCAGACAATCTTCCTTCTGCCAAATTGCTAGTATTTTATTATCGAACCATCTTAGTTCCGGGGGCTCTACTGGTCATTTGGAACAATTTTAAACTGAAGACCTACTCATTATATGCAGAATATGAACTATCGTTGGATAAAGCACTATCACTCCGACTTGGAAAACAATATTCAAGAGAACGCGAAAGAGAAGTCCTTATGTAAATCTCAGATCTGAAACTAACTGTAAAACTATATTATATTGTAAATAAGAGTCATTATTTTAATTGTAAAGTTGAAATAAATGAATAGACAATAAGAGTTAGCATTTTCACTATCAGGTTGACAATTTGATTCATTCAGGAAAGACAAGTTTTATTTATCTTTTCACTGGCACACTATGAGGCATTTTACGTAATAGGTACGTCATGTGCGGATGGACAAAATCACTAGCGCAAACTATAGCGTTTTAGTTTAATTTGCTTTGATCTTTTCATCATAGCCTTCGGTGTGGCAGGTTAGCGTTTTAAGTTTCAGAAAATGTCAGATTTTTTGATAACCTAATAGCATCTGCAGGCAGTTTTAATTATTTGTTTTAATTGAAAAAAAGTGCAGTTGAAGCTTATCGTATACTTGTGGAAGTTTACAGTAATAATGCTCGAATTGGCAAGTCATGTAGAAAATAGTTTCGGCGCTTCAAATATGGTAATTTCAGCGTTGAAGATAAATCTCGCTCGGGACAGCCACAAAAATTCGAAGACGCTGAATTACAGTCGTTCCTCGATAAAGCTCCGAGTCTTGTAACAATTCAGCTACAATTATATTTTAAAATGCTCGAGTCCTGTCGGTTTAACTGGGTCGTGAGTCTGATCTCACAATTCCACAAAATGAAAAGACACAACTTCCCCGACAAACAAGTCACTCGTTTAATTTACCACAAGTAATTTTTCTTACAAATTACATATATACATTTAGAAGAAATATACAAAAAAGCTTTTCAATAATACCCCAATTTATAAACTAACGTTAATGAACCCACAACTACCAATTATGTATTCCCTTATAAAATAACATAAAGACAATAAACCTATTAGACCAGTAGTTTCATTCATCACAGCACCTTCATATAAATTATCGAAACAACTAATCAAAATTATTCAGAAAGAAACAAACTTTCAAAAAAAATTTCCCATTAAAAATTTATATAACCTCACAGAGAAAATAAAAAATATATATATTCCGAATAATGCTAAACTCATTTCTTTCGACGTGCAAAATTTGTTCCCTTGCATACCAGTTAAAGAATCAAAAAATCTGATAGAAATGCTATTGGTAAAAAATAGAACTAATCCGGTTATAAAACAAGAGATTATCGAACTCTTAAAGGTTTGTTTGGACCAAAACTATTTTTATTTAATGGAATATTTTACGAAGCTAATGATGGTCTCATTATGGGAAACCCACTTTGTCCGATATTATCCGAAATATTTATGGACTTCCTGGAAACCAAAATCCAAGAGAGCCTCTTTTTAAATATTTATTGGTATCGTTACGTGGATGATATTTTATCTCTATTCACCGGTACCAGTAGACAACTTGCGTTGTTTTTAGAATTTATAAACACATTATCTCCTACAATAAAATTCACCAATGAAATAAAACAAAATAACAGCATCAATTTTCTTGATTTAAAAATTTCAAAAATTAACAATAAACATGACTTTTCAATTTTCCGGAAACCCACTCATACAGATATTATGATCCACTCAAATTCTAATCGCCCACATTCTCGAAAAATAACAGCTTATAATAGCATGATATTTAGATTAATCAACATACCTATGACACAAGAGAATTATGATAGACAACTGAATATAATAAAACAGATTGCATTTAACAATGGTTTCAATCCGTTCATTATAAATGAAATATTGAAACGAATGCAATTTAAATAGTCAATATCACTTGTATATCCAACAATAGCTATTGATACAAAATATATTTCTTTAACGTACATAAACAAAAAGTCCGAAAAAATAGCAAGATATTTAAAGAAAGAGATTAACTGCAACATTTCATTCAACACAAGAAACACGTTAGGAAATTTAATAAAAAATAATAAAGATTTGATCCATAAAAATAAAAAGTCTGGAGTCTATAGGTTAAACTGCGGTACTTGGCCATCTATATATGTGGGTCAGACAGGCAGATCTTTCGGCACTAGGATATGTGAACACGAGAAAGCTTATCTTGGAAAAAACGGAAATTCAACATATGCTGACCATCTTTTGGAAACAGGACATGATTTTGACAATAACTTCAAAATCTTACACTTAGAAAAAAAGAACTTCAGGTTGAACTACCTAGAAGCCCTCGAAATTAACAGATACAATAAAAAACAGATTCTCCTAAACGACCAGACGGACTTCATTAATCCCCCTTATTTAATCTTTTCTGAAACTTTGTGTAATAATAAAAAAACAAATTACTGTAAATTCCCTCTACCTTCTTTTCTGTACATTTTGAATATTTAAAGAACTCAATCTCAATTATGTGGTTAGTACCATACTCACCTGGCAAAGTCATGTTCTCATGATGAAACAATCGTTCTGAAATTAAATAAATTAGCGGAAATTAAGTTAAAACAAATTGTAGAAATTACTATGTTTTACTACCAATAAAAATATATTTTACACATTTTCTTGTGACTCGAGTTTCGGGAAATGAACTATCCCATCATCAGACAACTGAAGACCTAACAGTGGTACAGAGGTATTTAAGCAAAAGTGATAAATATTTTGAATATTTCAATAGATTCTAACACCTAATAGTGGTACAGAGGTTTACAAGCGGAACGTGATAGAAACCCGGTAAAAAAAGAGGGGCCTTCTAACAGGAATGTCGGAATGTCGGCAATCGACAAAGAAGGTTATTGAACCGATAGTACCCATTTAAATATATCAAATAATTTTTGGGGTTACATAGCTCCGTACAGTCATTCATTATTTTTACGTTATTTTGTTGTACATCTCAAATACAACAAAATAACGTAAAAATAATGAATGACTGTACGGAGCTATGTAACCCCAAAAATTATTTGATATATTTAAATGGGTACTATCGGTTCAATAACCTTCTTTGTCGATTGCCGACATTCCGACATTCCTGTTAGAAGGCCCCTCTTTTTTTACCGGGTTTCTATCACGTTCCGCTTGTAAACCTCTGTACCACTATTAGGTGTTAGAATCTATTGAAATATTCAAAATATTTATCACTTTTGCTTAAATACCTCTGTACCACTGTTAGGTCTTCAGTTGTCTGATGATGGGATAGTTCATTTCCCGAAACTCGAGTCACAAGAAAATGTGTAAAATATATTTTTATTGGTAGTAAAACATAGTAATTTCTACAATTTGTTTTAATTATGATCAACTACCAAATAGTAATGGCTAAAACAATTCAGTATCTGGAAATTAAGTTGTTTTACTTTAATCATCGTAATGTAATGAATTCTTCAGCGTTGAGGCGATCGGGAAATATCACGAAAACTTCACCTCTCATAACTCCCAACCTTACGTAGACCCTTGACTCATGTTGAAAATGAGAAACAGTAGCCGCATGGGGGTTTTTTCATTTACATACATGGCTATTTCGCAAATTTATCCTGGCATCATCAGTCCATAATATCCTATCGGCCCCCACTACTCCTAATTTATTCAAATGCCATAACAAAATGTTACTCTCATATCAGCATCGGCATGAGGTAACAGATCCTGCAACTTTTTCAAATGATATGGTTTCAACTTAATTTTTTGAGTTCTCGTACAACCAATTCGACGAGTATATGTTGGGTCCTACTGGACAGTATGAAGTATAGCAGATGCAGGATGGCCTTGCTGACTATTTCGACCACCTTCTCCGATTTGGAAACCACCAAATGAGCCTGTTTCATCTAATCACCTGAACAATTGTACAAATGTATTTTGTTGTTGTCTGTTGGGAAAACGCAAATCGTACTCTCGAAGTGCTGCTCGAGCATTTCCATTCGCAAATCCATAAATGAACAACATATCGCGATATTCGATGTTTGAGAAAACAGGCATAATTTTCTCGATTCTTTCCAGAATACTTATTATAAATTGAGTTATTTCGTTATATTCAAGAGAACGTACTAATACCAAAAATTATTAAGCGAGAGAAATTGTCAGATTTTGAATTCAGTGTTTACTTTGTTATTCAAGATTTAAACTTTTCGTTGTTATCTTCTTAGCCATGATATTATTACATGCAGCTGGCACAAAATATGATATTTCATTCAAAATTACACTAACTCTGGTACTTTTGCTGAAAAAAAGCTATGTCCATTATTAATAATTTTTCATCGATAAAATCATTGGAAAATATGGCTGATTTTGTTCGCTTCAGAATCGTGATATTCATCTACCTACCATGTCCGCAATAAGAATTTTTTGTCACGCAGAACTCCTCATCTTGTACCAAATTTAATGCCGTTTCCAGATATGTGGTCAAATTTGATGAGGCTAGAAGAATAACTGAAATATAATTGATCTTATGGGAAAACTTGAAATATTTCGTGAAATCAAGAAATTTTAAATCGAATAATAACTATCACAATTCGACCATGTGTTATACAAGGGAGTAGATAATTTTTTTTTTCTTGAGGGGTAATCGAAAAAAAATCGTCCGGTATATATCGATCAGTTTATCCAAAATAAATACTAATAAAACATAATACTGTATATAATGTATATAAAGATAACAAGGAACATTCACTTTTGAAAACAACAGATATGTTTCTTGTGAGAAAATAAATTTCTAATCAAAACAAACAGACATAATGTAGTCATAAATATAACATATGAATTAATGTCTCAAAAACAATTGTTTTGAAATAGAAACGAAATCATTTACTCGTTATATATTGTCTTATTCAGGTTTTCTATAACACCAATTCCAAGAACCTCCTCTTCATATTCGCAAATCTGTCTATCACAGAATCAATATATAGTTCAATTTCCTTATGGACGTACAATAAGACCAATCTTTCTTGACCTATTCTGGATCTGAGCCAAGTTTTTGACCTCTTTAATGTTGAAAAACTCGTCTCAGAGCTCGCGACACTTACAGGCATTACAGATATCAAGTATAGTGTCCAGTAAACATTCGGATATATTGACTTATCGCAAAATTTAAGTGCACTCAATGCTGTATCTGGCAGATTTTCTGTCACACTAGTGCATTTTTTATGCCACAACTCTAATTCTGTTTCCCTCAAACTAGAAATAGTACTATCATTATTTTCTTAGAATTTTGATACGAATTGGGATAAATTATGCTTAAAACTAGAATCATATTTCCCTTTTAATTCAACGATTTTGGAGGGAATCAAATCATTTATATCAAAATCTTCGAGAACATCATTATGGAAACGGAAGTTGAGATCCATCAGTACATTATCTAACAATGGTTTTTTTTGCTTCCAACAAAGATGTAATGTCATTAACTAAAGATTGTGTTTTCTGTTTGTCGATAGATTTGCCTTGTGAAATCTTACTCAAGTTGTTAAACTAAGAAAATAAGATAAGCAATATAGAGAGAGAATAAATTTTGTGGTATTTAAAAAATCTACAAGTAATCGGGATTTTGAAGAACTTTCTTTATCTTTCCACTGAGTAATTCCAAACAACTCTTTATCATCATTGACCAATTCAAGAACTTTGGCTCTTTTAGGAGACGCTTTGAAAAAATGAATATTATATCTTTTGATACCTACAGAATTTCTTATATCATGAACGTCACTACTTTTGGAAATCGATAAATTGGGATTATGATTGTGACAAAGACACTTCACAACATTTTTCAACGATTTTTGTAATTCTTATACTGCTTCTTTTTGTTCCGACAGCATGATACTGCAGTTATCGGTTCCAATACTCACGCAATTCTCAAACGACAACCCTAATTTTTTTATGTAGTTCATCACCGTATTTCCTAACATTACACTATAATATTGAATTGTATCAGTCCCTACTTGGTGAAAATCCATATTGAATAACCTTATTTAAATATTATTAAATATTACACTATAATATTTTGAGGCTTCAATTTTCCCCATAATCTTAGACAAAATTGGACGACAACACTTAATCATTTCATTTTATATCGAGGGACTCACATATTTTGTACGAGAAAATGCCGACACAAAGTTATCTTTGACCATTTGGTAATCTCCGCAAGTTTTTATTAGGTGTCGCAAAAATTCTCTAAGATTTCCCTCATTTATTTAAGATTTTTTAGTCAAATCTGACCTACTCACTTGACAAAAGGATATTTTGCTTTGCTAGGAAATTTATAGTGCTCAAAATGGCCTTAACTTTTCTTTTTTTTTTTCACTTATCTGTTCCAAGCGTTTTCGAGCATGTTGATAATATATTGATATTCATTTCACGCTTCTCATAAGATTTCAAGAAACATGCAGAAAAATGTATTGCTTCCTTAGGATAATTTGATGTATTAATTTATCAATTTTTTCAACTGCAGTATTGAAATTACGTAGTGAAAATGATACAAAAACTATAACATGAGGTAAATGTATACCGATAACAAATTCTAAAACCACATGTGGCAAAATGCGGGATGGCAAAGTGAATAGGTAAAGAAAACTAATAATTCTCTGGGACGTAGACGTGCTCGTTGCGCAATAAAAGTACTTCTTGAAAGGGACAATAAACTCATGAACTGTAAGAGGCTCCGAATTTTCACTGCCGTGTCGGTTTCGAAGAAAAATAAAATGATTCTATTATCGGGAAAAAATTACGTTTTTCATCTTGCCTGGAATTTCGAAATTTTATATTATGAAATCCTGGGGGGCAGTAATTACACTCAGTACCCCCCTTACATCTACGCCCTTGGTGTTATAGGATATTTTTTGTTGCAAATAACTTGTAGTTAGCCCTTTTGAAAGTAGACACCTGTATATTTGAATAACCTCAGAACATCTGTTGAGAATTTCTATGTACCGTGTCAAAATTTCATACCTCCTTAAAGCCTTTGTTCGGTTTTCAGTTCGTCTGATGATGAAGTGGAATTTCAATTTCAAAATATGTTAGCATACAACTTTTGTGGTCGTAAAATATATTAATTTCTAAAATTCCTTTTAATTATGGTAAATAACCAAATAGTAATGACGACAAAATTCAATACATCAACCTTATCACTCAAAGTCAGAGCAATGCTTATACCACGTATGAAAAAATGTAGACATACATTCACTCAAGGATAATAATATGTACTGAAAGTCTACCCTTTCAGATACTAGTATTTCTCACTTACAATCAGAAACAGCAACAAAATTCTCTGAAATTTTGTAATTCTAATTAAGTTCACAATTCGTTAGAAGCAATTTCCGCGAAAGATATTAAACGTTACGATTATGTATGAATACAAAAGTCGGCAGATTGTATGGGGGTGGTAAAATACCAACGAGAACCGAAAGGGTGAAATTTGTATTTCGGAGAGAGCGGTTTAGACCCCGGTCATATTTCACAATTATTAGAGCAACTCGAATCATACACATAATAGGTAATTTCTTGCATTAATTACTCGATTAAATATTAACGCTGGCAATCATAACGCAGAGTTATACAGTTCTCCGCTGTTCAACCCTTTCTCCAGTATCCCATTCCATCCCCTCTACCCCCCAAACCGACAGGCGCTACAGATTACCTCGGTGAAGTTGTAGTAATAACTGGATGGAAATTCCCCTAGCGTTTCCCGCAAAATGAAACTTGTTACCATTGAGCTGTGCAGACGTACGTATTATAGTTGCTATGTCTAGGCAGTTTTCAGTTTGCTGTTTGTCTTTTGATGCCGTTGAAGCGGCTATGTTGGTGGCAGAGTTCTAAACATTTACGTCTGTCTAAGTCTAAGTCTTCCAGACTACGTTGTGTGCATAAAGAGAGGTTTATCGAACGCGCTCCTTGCTTTTAAAGGCTTTAGAGGTTGCTTTCATGTAATGTTGAGATAACGTGTGCTCTCTTTTACTTAAATTTCGCTTACTGAATCTTGAACCTTCTGCTGCATTGGCTGCACAATTCAGAGTCCATCCAAAAAGAATAATGCAGCATTGATTGACGAATTCAGTATCAACTTTAAATTCCCTATGAATTTAAAAGGGTACGAAAGAATAAGACGTGATTTTCGCCTCTGACAATTCAATAAGATATTGAAGTTTCCAACAAGAAAAAACGTTTGCTTATATAGCCTCTCTATTTTTTGAATAGGGGGAATTATTCAAACCAATTCCTCTTCAAGCTTGACACTAGAAATGTAAAAAAAGTGTAACAAAATTCTGCTAAACACGAAATATATTGAGGTAATTTTTTGTATTTGTATTGAAATGAATTAATTCGATTAATTTGTACCAAATACCATTATCTTTAATTAGTAAGTTCGTCACATGCAGTTTCAGAGTTACAGTACACCGGCTAGCTCGTTATAAATGGGCGCCATCTTCTTTAAGCAGGTTATCAAGATGATATACTTAACTCAGAGTGTAGGAGATTTGTAATTTAAAGAAGGAACTATAACCAGTTGAATGATTTATTAAAATATTACAAAATGTATGCTAATTGAAAGGGGGACTGGGAATGAGTGTATGCTTTTAAGAACATGTTCACTAAAGCAGGCTGGTCTATAATACAAGATGATATTCAACTGTTTCAAATCGGTTTATGTATATTGAGTAATAATCAAAAACAAGATCCCAGATGTCTGTTCGCTTAAATTTGTACAAAAATCAAGAACTAAATAAATTATCCAACAGCTGTTATTTATTCTTCCGTATACTGGTTCAAAATGAAAAACACACTGACCCTGATTTAAAGATTGATAAAACCTCGAATATAGTCTGAATTATATAAATCCAAAACGCTGATGTCCTACTCACAAACGGGGTGTTCCGATACTTGCTCCTCACTGATGGGGGTCCAAGCTAAATCTTGAAATTTTGAAACCATCTGTTCAACGCACGTCGGCAAAGGAGTATCAGTTTCCAATTTCCAAATTAAGTCAGTTATCAGAAAGCTATTAAATATATGTACTGTTTTAAAGTCAAAATGTACTGACCTCTAATGGAAAGGATACGAATTATACCCCCTTTCAGACCCGATCAGATGATAGATTCGATGATAATCTATCTGATACAAAGAAGTATATCGAAAATCAAAAAAGATGGCCTCCTGGTTAATTCGAAATAATCGACTTTATTGGCCCAATATAACTTCAAAACCAGAATCTAAGGCTCCAATAATTATCTCCATGTAAAAACAATCTTTAGAATAATCCAACATAAATTGATACTATATTTACCGAAAGAATGTCCGGCAATTCAAATTCAATTCGTTCAACTACACTAACTCATCAATTCATCAATAAGATTCGAGTAAAAATGTCCAAAATGGACGTGATCCCGTGAAGAAAACATAGATACGTCGTAATTCTAGGTAAATCACTGATTCTAGCATTAGGAGGGAGGCCTGTAATTAATACTCGATAAACTGTACAACAGGTGGATCAGCACGTCAATATTTAAAAATTTTTGGATTTCAATGGCGAAATTAAAACATAAGAAGGTGTGTGAGCTATGGTAATAGAAAGTTCACCACATCAAGACAATGTAACATATCACTGTATAACAATTCTATACTCGAACAAACTCGACAAGGTTTTATTGATTGAGGGGCAAATTCCAGACATCCTCACGTTTCAAGGTTGTTGGTTTTTATAAGTGAAATGAATGTCTGCGGCTATAAATCTTTCAATTATCTATATTCGCTGTACACAGAGACACTAAGGTATTAATCATACAGTAGCACCATCTAGAGTATGCAAACATACATACAAGACATTCTTTTGCGAGCTTATTCAACTAAAGAAATGTATTCCAGATATTTTCACGTAACAAACGCAGAAAAAACTTTCCTCAGGCTCAAGTCAGACTATAAAATGCCGTAATGCTTATAATAAGGATATTCATAATCAAATGAATTAATTCAGCTGATCTATACCAAATATCATTAATAAGGTGTCTGAGCTATGGTTATAGAATAAAAGTATGATTAATAGCTTTGTGTCTCTGTGTATAGCGAATATAGATACTTGACAGATTTGTGGTCGCTGGCATTCATTGCACTGATGAAAACCAACAAGTTTGAAACATGCGCATGTCTGCAATTTATCCCTGTGATCAACAAAATCTTATCGAGTTTGTTTGAATATAGAGTTGTTATATATATGTTGTTATATATATGTTATATATGTAACACTGTCTCGATTTGTAGAACTTCCTGTATGGATGTAAATTTTTTTTTAAACAAATTGAAATGTGAGTTAATACTTGATTGTAGTAATTGAAATGATTTTAAATTCAGAATTATATTTTCTAACTTCTACAATATACAGGGTGTTTCCCGAATGATTGCACAGGCGTTCAGGGCAGATGCAGAACATTTTGGTGAGTTTGAATCAGTGCTCGAAATATGTCCTAACTGTATTCGTTTAAGAATTGCAGCATGTTTTATGTATTTTATCAAAATCGGCATACCTCTTGAACGCCTGCATGGATCTTCATGAAAACTTGAGGGAATGAGTATAGGCTAATGCCAAATATTTTCCCATAATGACTTATCGAGAGCACAGGTCCGGACTGAGAAAATTACATTCTTTATCCCACATCTTGTAAAACATCCTGTACATCCAATTTTCAAAAAGCGAAATTCTCTTCAAAAACCACAATAAATACTCTTTCAAACAAGCCTATTAGGATCAATGGCACATTCCGCATCATAATTTATGAACCATTAAATATTACGAATTTTCAATTTATTGTAAACACGGACCTGTGAATCTTCGAATAATGCGTCTATTCATAATGAATCGATTGAAATTCTCAGTAACATGACTTATATTATTAGGTATTGTGCTGCATCTTATTCTATCCAATACATGAATGTAGAGGCAACATGAAATATTTTTTGCAAAACTAAATTTAAACGAAAACTCGAATTAACATTGAACATTTAATTGAATTATTAAAAATTGGGCCTTATAATAAAAATATAAAATGTATCTTAAACATGTGTGAAACTGAAACAAATTGACAATATATAAGAGAAAATATTATGACTTGTTTTCTAAAATACTCTCTCTTCTAAACATTTTCCAGCTCTTGTGATCAAATGAGCTACAGCTTTCTTCGGAATTTCCACTCGATTTCGTATTGCTTCACATGTAGCTTCAATACGATTATGCAGATGATTTCTTCAGAGTACACATCATTATTTAAGCGCCCTCGGAGAAAATAATCCAAGCATGTAAGATCTGGGGATCTTGCAGGCCAGTCATGAGGTCCCCTGTACCAAACTAATGATCTGAATAAACTTCATTCAAATGCGCTACAATTTCACAGGTAAAATGTGCCGGAGCTCCATCATGTTGGAAGTACATTCCTCTTGGAATATTGCTTCGATCATTCAAGGGCCCTGGCAAATGCTCGAATAATAATTGTAGATATGTCACTCCATTCCACACCAAATATTGACTGAAAAACGATGTTGTGAATTGCGTTTCCTAGTCACTTTCGGATTTACTCTGGACCAAATATGTGCATTGTGAACATTAAAAATACCATCTTTTGTGAAAGGTCGTTTCATCAGTAAAAAGCGTTCTAAAGATAGCTCCCTGATTCCGCAAAACCCATCTGCAAAATAGCATCCTCGGTAGTTCATCGCCTGGCTCCAACGTTTGAATTGTAAATGAAATGAATGCCACTTTTCACCGTGCAGAACTCGCCAGACTCGGCAAACCTAAAACTGAACCAAGACGCCGAGTGCTGGTTGAGGGATTTTGTTGGGCAGCTTCTAATATCTCTTCATGGTTTACCATCGAACTTGCTCTTTCTGACGGAAAGTGTCCAGTTTGACGAAGTGAGTGATTAACATGTTCGAATGTTTTGTAGTTAAGAATTCGACGATCCGGATATAGCCTTCGTTCGATATTCACTAGCAGCTTCACGACCATTGCATTTACAAAATCCATAATCTAACAACATATCGGTATACTCAGTACTCATAAATGACAGCATTTCGATCATTCTCTTAATGAAAATTTGATGAAAACACAATAATCTACCACTTACGTATTTTTCTATTTCAATAATTACCCGACAATGGTTTCAAATGTCAAAATTCTTAGCATGAGCCACTTGGATTTTGAAATGGGTTGAATTCAGAGTAAACGAATTTCTTCTGTGATCTTTCAAATAGCATTGAAAATAAATGATATCTTAAGCTTCAGATCGATTCGAGCAGCATGTGAGAAGATAAATAGTGGACCAGAAAGAAAGGCTAATGAAAGCTACAATATATTCAATACAAGAGCTAGCAGATGTCAAAAAGAAATAGGAAAATTTTCGAGAACAAATCACATATGAAAATTGATGGGGGAAGGGGTATAAAAGAATTTATTTGCGAACGTGTAAATAAGATGTCGAAAAGTATTTCGTTTTTTATGCTTGTCTATGAATCTAAAATTCCAGATATTCAATAGCTCATAAAATATTGATGCGAAGTGTGCCATCAATTCAAATGAGGTTGTTTCAAAGAGTATTCATTGTTGATTCTGAGGAGAATTTCACTTTTCGATAATTCGATGTACAGGGTGTTTTACAAGATGTGGATTAAAGAATATAATTTCCTCAGTCCGGACCTGCGCTATCGACAAGTGTGCACATATTAGGCATTAGCCTATACTCATTCCCTGAAATTTTCATGAAGATCCATGCAGGCGTTCAAGAGTTATGCCGATTGAAAGTTTTCGATAAAATACATAAAACATTATCTCTTAAACTAATATAGTTAGGACATATTTCGAGTACTGATTCAGATTCACCAAAATGTCCTGCATCTGCCCTGAAAGCCTGTACAATCATTTGTGAAACACCCTGTATATATTGACTCTATAAACAAAAACTATCAAAATCATTTTGATAGTTCAATGTACAACCAATTCGACGGATACTTGTGGGGTCCTCAGGGACAGCTTGAAGTGTAGCAGGTGCATGCTGGCCTTGCTGACTATTTCCACCATCTTGTCTGATTCGGACACTACCATATGAACCTGTTTCACCTAAATCGCGTGAACCCTTGTACGAATGTTTTTCTATCCACGCAAACCGTACTCTCGAACCGCTGCATATAGTACATTTCTATTCGCAAATCCACAAATGAACAACATATCGCGATAACCAGTATTTTGGTGGGAAACTTGGAAATTTCAACGGTAACAGGTTATTTTGATAGCATTTTGAGTAATTTCCACCAAATTGGAAACAACTTTCATCAGATATAAAGATATCATTAAAATTACCTTCTTGCAAGCGTTGACAAAATTCTATCCAACGTTCGTTTTGTAAAAGTATCATTATGGGGTGTTTTTTTGTTTTCCTTGATATGTAGCCTTATCTTTCAGTGATATACGGACGGTTTCTGGACATACTTTCATATTTCGTTGATTTCCAAATCTGTTAGCCAATTTGCGAAACGCCAGGCGCAGATTGTGTCGTCCTAAGGTCAATAAAGCGTTTAAATTGTTTCCTTTATTCTTACGCGGCCTTCATGAAACTGGTCTATGCCTCATATCCATGCCATTTTTTCCCCTTTATTGTCTCATATACAGCACTTTTTCCCAGTTCAGTCAATTAATTGTTGCACCTGTTTTTTTTTCTTCTAGTTTGCGACATAATTTCATAAATTGTATACCGTTGACAATCAACAATATTCAGCAAATAGTGTTGCCATACAACATTGGCCATAGCCGACTATCTGCCTAACCTATCTTATATATTACTTTTGTCTTAGAATTTCACAAAAAAGAAGTATATTAAAATTATGAAAAATAATAAATTCCGGATACTTTCTAGACGGACTATTATTTATAACCGCAAAAACAAAATATTTATAAAATAAATACCGATTACGGGATTACCATAATTTTATCCCCAGCCGTGTATCTACCTATATAAGTTTTTTGGGTAATTTTTCATGAATTTGAACAATATTGTTTTTGCTTCATCGATTTCTTCCTGCTCACTTCCAAATTTGTAATTCCACAGTTTAATTCTCTGACAATAATATGACATCAACAAGCACAGTCTCAACTTAATCCATTGTTTACTAACTTCTCTCACCTCTCGCTAAAATAGCACATCAGAGCTGACCTTTTTTAATGACAAACTCTATTATCATATAAATTTGAAGCTAATGTTTCCTTGGTTTCACGAATTGTTGACAGATATAAATAAATAATACACAATCCAGATGTGCGTATGCGCAGAGTTACGAATCATATCAAGAATAGCGCACTTTCCTTAAGAGCGATGCGCATCAAAAAGTTGTTATACTCGTAACAGTTTTCTCATCCTGCTCTCTCCTCTGGTTTTAATTTGATCATCTACCAACCTAGTGCTTCCAGATGTATTCATTTAAAAAAATTGTCATTTATATTTTCGGGACGTCAGTTCATAGAAATTACTATACTCAAAGGTGGACAACAATATCTGACATGTGATAGTCCCAATCAACAATGGACAGCTTAAGGCGTTCTTGGAAGTTGGAAGGCACTCTTTCCAGCACCCCTCTGTGAATTGCAGTGGTATCCACGCGCGCTTCAAATCTTTCAAAGCTCGAGTCCCCGTATACACGCTCCTGCAGGTGTCACCACAGGAAATAATCACAATTCGGGGAATCGAGTTGGTCAATAAATGTCCCCAAGCCAGAAGATCACACGACCTGGGAAATGACAGCGAATAACGAGCATTGATGCATTTGAAGTATAGGCTTGGTCTCATCTTGCTGGAACGTTGGATCGAGATTCGTCTTCATCGTAACTCAGGCAAGAAGAAGTTGTTGAACTAGCGCGCTGATTTCACAGTCACGGCTCTCCCATTAACCTCTTCAATAAAGTAAGGGCCAATAACGCAAATGTTGGAAACTGCGCACCAAACTGTAACTTTCTATCTATGCAACGGTATTTCGTGTAATTCTCTCTAATTTTCTGCTATCAGACATGAAGATAATGATGTTCTTATTTTGATCAAAGGGTGCTTCCATCTGACACGCGAAGGTCATTGTTCGTAATCCCCTGGCTGTAACTGTTAATCTGTAAGTTTTGTAAGAGTAGAAACGCAGGTCAAAGTGTAAAACACGCCTTACCGTACGAATACTCGAATGCCAAACATCGGAATGGTTTCGAACAGAACGATCCAGACTGCGCGAAAAAACTTGTCAGACTAGTTCAGTATTTTATGGCGTTCGAGCCTTTTGTGGAGTCCCTTAGTTCTTTAAAATATCTCGTGTACAGAGTTCTTGAACCCAACGAAGAATGGTGTTCCGAGAATGTTAAAGTGAGGACGAAATTCGCACAGAGCTGCCATGACAGACTCGTTATTTCAGATGGAGCTTTTGTAGGGTACTCGAATACGCGGTGTTCCAACAACCACAGCTCCGTGGCTTTGACTGAACAAAGGTTAAGTTAATGGTATCAGCTCCACCCTGATAAGCCTTTGGGGGTGGGGGGATGGAAGTACTAGCCGTTTCAAACACGTGTCCATCTCCTTTACTCCACCCTGTACAAATCGGCTTAAATTTGATCTGCGCAGCTATCTAAGTTGTAATCTTGAAATTTGTCCAATTGATTACTCAAAAGCGGACCCAGATGAGCTCTTCATATCCAAATATAGATCTTTAATTGGCCTCCAAGAAGTTTAGAATTGAAGTAATCGTTTTATTTTTCATTGAGGTACTCAATGTCGTTGCTCTATATCAAAAATCCTTGAATTGAAAATGCTTCAGAACCAAACATCAAACCCTACGTTAATGAAATTACTCCCCGCTTCAAATTGGATTAATCGAATTCAATCCTGGAAAATTATGTTGTTTGAAGTATAAGTCATAAGGCATATTTTGAAATAAAAAAATTTGCTTTCATTTCGAACATTGTGTGATATATTTAATTTCAAAAATATATTGTTTCTATCAAAAAACCCTATTTTTCTGCTTATCCTGGAAAATTTCAATGAGTAGCACGAGATTTGGCTCGAAACAACGCACCACCGGATTGGATCACGTGAATAACTCACCTAATCCATTCCAATAAGGTATCAATCAATCCAATGTGAAATGGTGGGCACAAACAGTGCACGCTTTTATAAACATTATCGGTGAACATGTGGGGGCGGCGTATTTACACATTTCAATTCGACAAAAGCAAGGGCGCAAGTGCACCGCTGAATTTAATTAGACTTTTTCAATTAGGGCTATTGGATTTACTGCCAACGAATGAATATCAACTTACCTGAAAAGGTCGCTATGTGTATCAACTGTTAAATCATTCATGTGACGGGAAATTGATTTGCGGAAGGATCGGAAGGCGAAGCCGTCTTGGATTTACATCCGTGAAACTGGAAATATCAACTGCTTCGCGTTTCCTTCCCAAACTTATTGTTCCACTTGAACGGAAGTTTTATTTCTGTTTTAATATGTTCTTAAATCCTGGAATATCATAAAAATTTTCCTACGAAATGTACAATATGTTTTGATATACATAATACCGAAGACAAAATAAACAGAATGAGACTTTTTATCTGGGACTCCTAAAATTTTATTATTTTGAAGTAAATATAATTGTAAAAGTGAATTCTAAATAGAATAACGTAAATAGAGGTCATTCTTGATAGAAGGTATATAAAATAATATAAATATTTTAAAAAATTTTTAAACAATTTTAAAAAATTAGCCTTCTACATATTTAATTCCAAAAGATTATATTCAATGATTATAACTTCTGAAAATAAATTAAAATAATGTCGTATAAGTACCACTTATATCATGACATAAAATAAACATTCATTATAAGACATCCAAATGGTATAACAAAATCCAATAAATAAAAATTATTAACTAAAATCCTATAAATTAAACATTTTGAATAGACAAAATTTTGTTTCTGCTTATCAATCCTATGAAAACCAATATCTTTCAAGAATATCCAACATAATCTTAAGAATTTTATCACAAAACTATCTTACTTAGACTATTCAATATTATTGGATATCTAACCAAGGTACTTTATATAAAAACTCAAGATAAGCAAAACATTACTGAAAAATAAGTTTTAAAATCGACTTTGCTCATCAGTATTCAAATATTCATATTCAATAAATATAACATCAATTAATAATATATATTCAAACTCACCCTTCACTCTCCAGAAAAAGTTCTACTTAAATGAGAACCTTAAATAGGTATTCACTACACACAGAAATATCTCTGTGGTTTAACCTGATCTAGAAGATTGAAAGACAAATTTAACGGCCTCTGCTATAGCACAAGGACTATCTGTATGAATGTTTGAGGAAACCAAATAATTATATATTATGAATAAAATAACGTAAATAGAGGTCATTCTTGATAGAAGGTATATAAAATAATATAAATATTTTAAAAAATTTTTAAACAATTTTAAAAAATTAGCCTTCTACATATTTAATTCCAAAAGATTATATTCAATGATTATAACTTCTGAAAATAAATTAAAATAATGTCGTATAAGTACCACTTATATCATGACATAAAATAAACATTCATTATAAGACATCCAAATGGTATAACAAAATCCAATAAATAAAAATTATTATCTAAAATCCTATAAATTAAACATTTTGAATAGACAAAATTTTGTTTCTGCTTATCAATCCTATGAAAACCAAGATCTTTCAAGAATATCCAACATAATCTTAAGAATTTTATCACAAAACTATCTTACTTAGACTATTCAATATTATTGGATATCTAACCAAGGTACTTTATATAAAAACTCAAGATATGCAAAACATTACTGAAAAACAAGTTTTAAAATCGACTTTGCTCATCAGTATTCAAATATTCATATTCAATAAATATAACATCATGATCATGATGTTATTTTTATTTATTGGATTTTGTTATACCATTTGGATGTCTTATAATGAATGTTTATTTTATGTCATGATATAAGTGGTACTTATACGACATTATTTTAATTTATTTCCAGAAGTTATAATCATTGAATATAATCTTTTGGAATTAAATATGTAGAAGGCTAATTTTTTAAAATTGTTTAAAAATTTTTTTAAATATTTATATTATTTTATATACCTTCTATCAAGAATGACCTCTATTTACATTATTTTATTCATAATATATAATTATTTGGTTTCCTCAAACATTCATACA
This sequence comes from Megalocaria dilatata, assembly GCA_034642435.1. Taxonomy (NCBI): domain Eukaryota; kingdom Metazoa; phylum Arthropoda; class Insecta; order Coleoptera; family Coccinellidae; genus Megalocaria; species Megalocaria dilatata. The sequence goes on along the minus strand of CM067854.1, from coordinate 56,356,348 downwards.
GATAGTCCTTGTGCTATAGCAGAGGCCGTTAAATTTGTCTTTCAATCTTCTAGATCAGGTTAAACCACAGAGATATTTCTGTGTGTAGTGAATACCTATTTAAGGTTCTCATTTAAGTAGAACTTTTTCTGGAGAGCGAAGGGTGAGTTTGAATATATATTATTAATTGATGTTATATTTATTGAATATGAATATTTGAATACTGATGAGCAAAGTCGATTTTAAAACTTGTTTTTCAGTAATGTTTTGCATATCTTGAGTTTTTATATAAAGTACCTTGGTTAGATATCCAATAATATTGAATAGTCTAAGTAAGATAGTTTTGTGATAAAATTCTTAAGATTATGTTGGATATTCTTGAAAGATATTGGTTTTCATAGGATTGATAAGCAGAAACAAAATTTTGTCTATTCAAAATGTTTAATTTATAGGATTTTAGTTAATAATTTTTATTTATTGGATTTTGTTATACCATTTGGATGTCTTATAATGAATGTTTATTTTATGTCATGATATAAGTGGTACTTATACGACATCATTTTAATTTATTCTCAGAAGTTATGATCATTGAATATAATCTTTTGGAATTAAATATGTAGAAGGCTAATTTTTTAAAATTGTTTAAAATTTTTTTTAAATATTCATATTAATTCTAAATAGATTTCATGAATTGAAGGTTTCAAACTGAATTGTCCAATGTTTCTCAATCTTGATATACGATACAAATTTATCGGGCTGCACTCGAATTATTCTTAGTTTCCTCATGTTTCAAGTGGATAATGGTTCGATTTGGATGAATCTGTTATAATTCGTATATAATAATAATAGTAACCACGTGGGAAGCAGTAGCACTACACAAGAACTAAAGTGACTAACAAGGCAGAATCAATAGTTATAGCGACCTCGGAGAATCCCTACATCCTAGGAATCAACAATAGAGCCCGTTCTGGGGCCACCCTTAGAAGTGACAGCATGCAAGCTAGTGGTGACCGCGTGACAAGAAGAACAAATCAGGGCCCATATACCCGAAAGTCAATATGTCTCATCAGAATAAAACAGCCAGACTCCATCTACAAGTTCTGTTTCTTGGAGGGAAATTACCAATCCTATAATGTCCGAGACCACTCTAGTAAGATAAACTGGAGGTTACACAGCCTCGGAAGCCAACGGAGCAAAGATACATTAGCAGAACCGCCATGAAAGACAAGGCTCAAGAAAAAAACTGATTAATTAATTAATGAAAACCAGAGTCACAAATTGCAGAGAAGATTCAAAGAAATATTCGAGAAGTATAGGATCCATACATCAAGAGAAACCATACTCAATGATTTTCTTGGAACACTTCAACAAAAATGAGGTTTTCAGTGCAAGACAGGGAAGTTTTTCAAAAATTAACAGGAAGAAGCAACAACAGCTAAAAGAAGTTTCATAGAATCTTGAAAAAAAAAAGAAAAAACTCATTGAAACCAGAAAATATGCTCAATAAAGACATTGTTCAAATTTACTTCAAACAAGGAATTTTTAATTCACTAGCAGGGACGTAATAATTACGTCCCCAGAATTCAACAATTTAGGCCTTTCAAATATGAATCATTTAATTCCTAGAAACCTAAATGGGCCTAACCATCAATGAGGAACGAAGATATTACTCTCTTAGATTAATTCCTAGAAACCTTAACGGGCCTAAACACCAATTAAGAAACGAAGATATTTCCCCCTTATATTATTCCTAGAAACACGTTAGAAACGTTTTAGCCGTTTCAAGACTATTGTCGTATTGAAATTACCTGGGCCACCTTTTCGGACCCAAACCCACTCTCTCGTTCTCCAGTCAGCAAAAAGGCACCGAGTCGAACACATTCCCTGCACAAGGCAGGTGACGAGTTGAAGACAAGTTCTCGTCCCATGCACATTCCCTTGAATTAAGCTCTCGTAACTTGTGAAAAATATTCATCTCTACGCTCGAATTATTTTGTATTCGCATTTTTCACTTTAAACTTCAAAGGAACTCTCTCTCTCACTCTCTCTCTCTCTCAGTTGCTCATAACGCACTAAAGGCCTGGAAGTGAATGTATTATCTACATTATTCATTTGTAATTATATAATAAGTTGTGAAAAGTGAACTCAAAAGTGAAACCAATAAAATTGAAGTCTGTGTCGTGAACAACAATAGAAGAAACTCAAGAAAGAACTGTCCAGGATCAAGATAGTGTATCCACCTCAATCTGGGTCAACAACTCAAAATTGTATACTTGTACAATTCTCTACAAGGTCCCTACGAGCTGGATTACATTCCACATCTGGTCAAGAAACAACTCCCTCAATTTGGGTGAAATAATTCAACTCTTTGAACTTTTATTATATGTATTTAGGGCTGTGAATAAAGCATTAAAGTCTAATATACATCCCTTTCACCCCCATTTGAAGTATGCTCAACCAAGAATTTGCATAATAATCGGTTAACGTTCAATCAATTACTTTCGAAGAATTCAAAGGTATCTCTACATACAAAGCCATTCTTTACAGACATTTTACTGATCTCAGTTACAATACACAGAATACCAAACAAATTGACAATGGTTACTCAAAGTAGAAAAGATACACAACAATATGACTCAAATGACAGAAACCATTGTAGGTGAAGTTATCCGGATACCTCTGGTTGAAAGAGTCCATAAATTGGTTGGAAAAGCCCATAAAGCCAATCACAAGATTTTCAACTATTGATGCAAGAGTTAACTTGAATCCATCAATCCACCATCAATTCATAAAAATCCAAGAATAAATGTGACTATTCCTGGCTAAGAATATCACACACTTACGATTAAAGGATAGAATATACCAGGATCCTCTGATTACTGCACAATCATGCATCTCAAAACTGGATCACTAGACTCCTTAACGCATAGATTGCAGAAAATGATACATTGACGGAAAATCAAAAGTAATGCCGAGAAGGAAGCAAAGGTTATAAAGAATAACTTGTTATTGATTCGATGGAGTCAAGAAGAAGAACTCCGATTTATTTTGTTGTTATATCGACTATCAAAAAGGCATATGAGACAGTATCACACCTTCGTCGATCAAAGTAGTGCAGGTATATAAAGTTCACCCAACATTTGAAATATTCTTAAAGAACACCATGGACAATGAAAAAACTAATATACTACTAAATACTAGCCCAAAACACATCTGAAATATAATATATGTCGCCAGGATATCAATCAATGGAATGCATTAAGCTTGTTGTATTTCTGTATGGTGTTAAACCCACTCTCCAGGCAGTTGAACAACACAGTAATAGGATAATAAAATAAAACTCATCATCTCAGACCAGCTGTATACGGACGAGCTCAAACTCTACGCAGTATCACAATAGAAACTCAAGGATCTAATTATGACCGTACAAAAAATGTCCAAGGATATCTGTATGACATTTGGACTAGACAAATGTAAAAGTATTCGCATTTATTATTATTATTATCCTCATACTCCTAGATCTTCTGTGAAGATCCCTCATATGATTTTTCAGCTTTTGCGAGTTAGGAGTTCAGTTGTGTTATGGGTAGGCTTTGTTTCTGCGATATTGCGCCACCTTAGGTCACAGCACTGTTAATTTTCGACCCAACAGTGAAACGGTGGCCGACACCAATCCAACTATAAAATTTCTTTCCCACCTGAACAAGATTCGAATCCGCGACATTTCGGTTTCGAGCCCAATAAGAACGGGAGTATCTAGACCAGAAATGTGCAACTTCAAAATGGCAGCCTTATGGATTAAATTAATCAGCAAGACAATGACATAGGATATAAACAAGCAAAAACATTTTATCACGGGAAGGTTAGGGGAAGTATTGGAAGAGAATATATAAAAAAGGGTGAACTAAACTGCAGAAAGCCGTAACCTATTTAAAGCCTGGCTACTGCCATTCTTACCTACTCGTTCGTTTGGGGTATATTGGACAAAAACGGACCTAGAGAATAACATGACAAAAGCAAAAATAACAGTTATGAAACACAAAAACACCACCTACCCTAAAGCTAGCTAGAGGAGGCCAAGGATTGATTGACGAAAAAAAAAGAAACGCCATCTCCACACAAACTCGCATACTTCAGAGATAAAGGACTATCAGCATTACGCATATCCAGTATAGAAACACAAAGGAACGAAACCATTGTGAGCACAATAGCCACGCAAAGATTGGAGAAACGTGGGAGATCTCCGCACGATTTCAGTCCATGTCGACAAACAAGCATCGATCTGATCTTACCAAAAACAGAGAGCTTTCTTATGGCCATAGAGGATCAGGTGGTGCACAGGAAGAACTATCAGAGATATATGGTCAAGAAGGCGTATGTGACAGATGACATATGTAGAAAGTTCAATGAAAATCCAGAAATCCTACAGCATATCATCGCAGCATGCAGCATGTTATCGCTATTTATATAGCTATAATCATGTCCATCCATCAAGAACTATGGCACAACCTGGGAATGGTGAGAAACAAGGAAAACGCCCTTCTACTAACAGAAATTAGCTGCACTAGTACAGAGGGACCTTCTCACAACTTACGCATTTCCTCAAACAAACCAGACATGTTAATATAAAAAGAAGCATATATAATAGAATGAGCTATTCTTAACACATAACTCTGCCATCTAAGAAAAAAAAAAGACAGACTTCTAACTTGAAGACGAAATCAAGAATTTGTAGAGCTTAAACAGTGACTGTTATACCTATTGTTCTGTCTATTAGTGGTATTATGCAAAAGGACTTACACAGACAGAATCTTTAAAATCCTGATACCAAATGACATCTAGAAGCTCATGCAGAATCATAATGAATACAACACGAATAGTTGCGATTCTCTAGAGAGAGTGACCAATACATGTGCTTATTGACTAATTCGTACCTATCAAGAATAAGCCTGAGAACATGATGAAGTGCGTGCCGAATAGCTAAAGTCGATACTAATAATAATAACAATAATAATGTTGATTGATCATGTAAAACATAACAATGTATAGGAGTCATAATAGTCAAATAATGACGGCACCCTCAAAAGGTTTGCGGATTTGCGGATTATATTTCTGCAATGATAAAACTCTTACATACTTCTCACTCTTATTGAGGTCAAGGCTTTATATATTCACAGGCGATTAATTAGCTTAATACAATAATACGTGCAAGACATCTCGAACTTACGTGTTTTATGTTTAGAGATGAAAAGCGTTACTTTCTTTATTTTATTTTTCAAACGCTATGAAAGCTAGAGAGTTTAGTGACATTGCAATCATTCTCCTTAACAAATACTAGACATCGGTTCTTTTAATATTCACCATATTAGAATGATTTGAATGTTTTCATAAAGCACTGAAAATGGCTGGGTATTTGCATCCTGAGTGGTCTGAACGTAGCTTGATATTCGTAAACGATGGTGTTGACGAATTTGTGTTCCGAAAAATGTATATCGTCTCAACTGTATTTATCCCGATTGTGGTAAATTTTTATCATAGACCGGACTTTTCCTTTTCTCCGCCCTTTCAGTTCATTTTCTTGGAAAATTTTATTACACAGTAAGAAGCATACCATTACAAATTCTTGATACCTCATCTTTTTATCAGAATATTTCCGCCAATCACTCATCAAACAACACTTCAGGTATTGAGGGTTGTTCCTCTTTTTGTATCTTTGCACTGGTATTTTGTATAGGTATCAGATATTTTTTGCCTGCTCTTTAGCTCCTTATTCCATAATAAATCTCTGAAGTTCTCTTTATATAATGAAAGGGTAATATAAAGCAAAATTATAGAAGTCAGAATCTGGTGATAGAGAAGCAACTTCTTTGAGAATCTTTTTAGAAAAATGCCAGGGATATCAGTACGAAATAAAAAATCAACCTAGGAGTATAACGACGTCTTAGTTATCACCCGGGGTTTCTGCACCATAGAGAGTTGTTGAAGTTCACAAGAGTAGTCCGAAGTGGCGCTGGTGTAGTAATTTTAATGGAGTCATGTCAAGCTCAACTTCAAGTATTTGAGATCTCCTTCTGCATTTCAGGTTACATCGTATTGCTAAACTGCAATCAGTATTCTATTCGCCAAGCACTTGAAATTTATGGGTTACATAATCGTCCATTAGAGCAGCTTATTCGTCGAACTATCGATAGATTTCGGACAACATTTTCTCTACTTGATGCAACAACAACAAGACAAAGAACAGTACGTACAGAAGAAAATATCGCAGCTGTAAGTCATAGCGTGATGATCCAGATTTGTCTATTCGTCAACGTTCACAAGTTGCACTCTGTGCATCCACCACATTTAAATTTTGCGTTTATATCTTGGTCTACACACATATAAGATTCAACTGGTTCAAGAACTAAAGCCACTTGAACATAATGAGCGTCGTTTGTTTGCTGATTGGGCCCTAGAACAGCTTGAAGTTGATTCCCTTTTTTATAGTTAAATTGTATTTAGTGATAAAGCTCATTTCTGGTTGAACGGTTATGTAAACAAGCAAAATTACCGTATATGGAGTGAAAACAATCCTCAATAAGTTCTGCAGGTTCCATTGCATCCTCAAAAATGCACTGTATGGTGTGCTTTACACGCTGGAGGCATTATCGGTCCATATTTCTTTAAAAACGATGCTGGAGCTAATGTTACATTGAATGGTGCTCGTTACAGATCGATGATCAATGATTGTTTATTTCAAAATTTGAATGGTATCAACCCAGAAGTGTTTTGGTTCCAACAAGATGGTGCTACACCTCATGTTGCTACCGTAACAATTGATTTATTGAAAGAAAGATTTGGCGATAATATTATTTCGAGAAATGGTCCAATTAATTGGCCTCCAAGATCATGCGATATAACTCCACTGGATTATTTTCTTTGAGGTTGTCAAGTCATTGGTTTATGCTATTATGATGAATTACTCGAAAAAAGTGGTACAAAGTTGGCCTGGTCGAATGCGGTTCCTCAGAGCTAGTCGTGGTGGACATATGCCAGAAATTATTTTTAAAACATAAATGTCATAAAATTATCTTTCAAATAAAAAAAATGTCGCTTCAATCTTGATTTAAATGTGTTTTATTTGAATTAAAAGTTCTATCGTTCTGAAAAAACACCCGATATAAATGGCCATCAAGATTGCAGTCTCCAGAATAACTTTTTACTTGTGTTAAAATACCTAAATAGTTAATTTTTCAAATAACTGAATAAACCGATAATTAATTGTTTGTAATAAACTGAATCTAGTGTGTCATTTTCCATGTAATCAAAAAATTAAATTTTTGTCTTTACATTTAATTTTAATATTATTATGCAAATTGCAATAATATCAAAACTTGGTTCAAACAGGTTATTGAAATTACTGTGTTTACCTAAAAATTCGATCGTCTGTCCAATATATACATGCTTGCAATTACCAATTTACTTAATAATTATCAGTATCTATACATTGAACAGGACCGTTCATGTCAAACAAGAATTAAGGACCATGAAAAATGTTATATCGATAAAAAAAAATTCAACCTATCCTTGTCACTTGTTAGAGACAGGATCAGATCACAAAATATTGTACATTGAAAATAAAAGTCATCGACTCAATCTTTTGGAAATCCTACGATTCAATAGATAACATAAAGAACTATCAAATAGACACAAAGAAATCTCCACTGCTTAACATTTTAAAATTCCCCTGATTGTAAACTATGAAAAATTTCTTGGAGTGAAGTACTTAAGAATGGAGAGTGAAGTACTTAAGAATATTTATGTACTGTATACTTACTGTAGTAAAATAAAAAACATATATATTTAGATTTCTGTTTATTATCTGGAGTTGTTCACATGAGGCATTTCGTTAACTTAGATAACTTCTTAAAATGCTTACAAACAACTAGTCTCAAATTTTGTAACATGCAGTATATAAACATTTTCTGTTTATTGGTAACGGTACAATAAAATATTTTCATTACTTTTAGTCAAGTCATCGAGTCCCTAGTTGAATAGATCCAATTAAGGTGAATTAGATAACTCAGTTTGTTCGTTCAATAAATTTCCCGAATTTTTGAATCAATACTTTCCAACTTTTCCTTCCATTTTAGACCCTTATTTTCTTTATGTACAATATTAAAACGTTGTTCAAAATCATGTTTCTCTTTTATTAGATGTTCCGCATACGTATAACCCAACTTATTGTTAATTTTTTTTAGCATAGGGTATATTTCATTGATAGCATTTCTATATTATTTTGGCTATCATACTATCTATTAATAATGACGAATAACCGTTGTTAGCTGCTATGTGTGTAAATAAATTCAATTCTTGAATAAAATGACCTGAAGATTCTCAATAATCTATGTTTCATGCAGTGATATACTGATAATTTATGTTGTACTGGATGGAATGAGTTTTTGGCAATTTTTATATCCGTATGAGAAGGTTTGTAAAAATAGAAAAATTATGTTCATTATTGGCTCTTTTTATTGTTAAATTTTAATATTTTAATGAGTTTTCAGTTTTGTATGTAACAAATTCAAGTAATAAAGAAAAACTTAAAGTTGTCTGCTGGTATCTTAAAAACATACAATTATATCATCAACATATCTGTTCCAATAAACTTCTTGCAATCTTGTTAGCGATTCTACTTTTTTTTTCATTGCTTTATTTTTGAATAGCATTTCTTCAATAAGAGTTTCCACGTCTTCATATGTTACACTAGGAAACAAATTCACAACAATGACACTTTGTGGAGTTTTATCAAGGATTTAGGTTGTGGTACCTTAGGGTTAATAGTTAAAAGTTTATTTATATCCTTCTGTGCGAATATACTATTATAAAATCTGTTCAAAAATTTATATTCGCCAAACCGGAAGACGTTTCGACACTAGAATAATGGAACATAGAAGTTTCATCCTCAATAACGAAATTTATTATACGTATGCGAAACATCTTATAAAAGACAAATATGATTTCAACGAACGTTTAGGATTTTACATGAAGAAAATAAGGGTCTAAAACTAAAGGAAAAGTTGGAAAGTATGGAAATAAACCCGTAACTGAAGGTCGCAGGTTCGAATACTGTTTAGGTGGAAAAGAAATTTTCTAGTTGGACGGGTGTCGGCCACAATTTCACTGTTGGGTCGAGAATTAAGAGTACTGTGACCTGAAGTGGCGCAAGATCGCAGTAACAAAGCCTACCCAAAACATAACTGAACTCCTAACTTGCACAAGCTGAAAACGCTTCTGAGGGATCTTCACAGAAGATCAAGAAGTATCAGGATTGCGATAATAATAATATAACCGATTTAGAAATTAGGAAAATTTATTGAATGAACTAACTGAGCTACCTTATTCACCTTTATTAGATCTATTCAACTAAGGTCCCGGTGGTTTTATCAAAAGTAATAAAAACATTCATTGTACCCTTATCTCTGAACAGAAAATATTTATATACTAGATGTTACAAAATTTCAGACTTGTTGTTTGTAAATATCTGAAGAAGTTGACTATGTTAACGAAACGCATCATGTGAACAACTAAAGATAATACATATAAATCAACATAGATATGTGTTTTATATAACTGAATTGTACGATGGGTTTCTATCAGGTAAAGGCCAATACGATGCGAAGACTGTATACTTAGTTTAAATACTCTCTTGATGAAGTTATGGTATGACGAAATAATAAAATTTAGCGGTGGTTAAAATTGTTTTGCATTTATAAATTACAAGATGATTTTTCGTCAAATGAAAATCGAAACGGTGGATTTGTATGGGTAATGACTCTTCAGACAACCAACCTCCACTATAGCAATTATTATTCTCTATAGATCAGTTAATCACGGAAAAGTATCTTCTTCGAATTTTTTTAAAAAATGACATTGAGTTTTATCTGTGATTTTACTACTTCAATCCTGAAATGAACACTTCAGCAAATCGTGATTTTATATTTTTTTAACCGGACAATGATTATCAGTGAAAACAATATTTTTAATGTGCAAGTGATTTTTCTAAACAATAAATATTTCTCTATATTATTATAGATATATTAAAGAGTCCATATTATTTGGATCGAAGCGTGATCGCTTGTGAACAGAGTACAAAAAGTCCCTGATGTTGGTCAAGCAGCGTATTTCAAGGCTTCTTAAAGTCTAAGGTGTGTGTATGTTAAGCCACATTACTAACTGGGAAAGCACGGATCGTTGCAATGTAGTTTTGATTCACAAGAAAAACTTTGTGAGCTATCAGAAAAACTTTAAAAATTAAGTATGAAAACAGGGATGACCAATTTGAAGAACATAGTTGTTAACTTGTTTGCATGCCCGCATTTTTATTTCCTCTAAAAAGTGTTCTCATGTGATAATATAAGAACTTGTTGCAAGGGGGAAAAAATCAACTTCTAAATGATGTGTTACTAGAAACGTCCCCTAGTACAAATTTTAGAAAGATGTCAAAGAGATTTAGGAATAACTTCGAAACTACAACGGAGTTTGGTCCTACCTCAACAAAAAAATGACTTATTTGAGTGCTTTCATGCAAACTTGGGCGTAATCGGAGATTGAATCACAAATTGTATTTACAACACCCTGTACATCTTGAAACTATTCGTATTATTGAAACTCATCACAGAAGGGAATTATCCGTTTCAAAGAAATTTAAATATTTAATGAAATTGAATTAGGTTTAGGTATATCAAAAACTCATTATACGCTTATCGGAATGAAAATATTTATTTTCTAATTACGACAATGAAAATTTCATCGAGACAACTGAGACCATGAAATCAAACTGATGAAGACATTCATTGCTCATTCATAATGATATCAGCCCCATTTTGAACGAAAAGTTTTCTTCCTAGAAAACACTTCAATTTGCATTGCCCTCGTGTTTAAATATTGATAGTGTTTCTTCCTGATAAAATAAATATTTACCCACTGAAAACTGAATCTATGATCAAAATATAATTTCGCCATCAAGAATACCATAGACGAAGGCAACTTAATTATCACTGACATTAATTTTCTGTAATTAATAGGGAAAGTACATAACTGATAATTTCAATTAAGATATCAAACTGGGGCGTTGTCATGATGGAGCATCCATTTGTCTGCAATGTCTGGTCTCATGCGAAAGACCTTTTTTCGGAATCTTTCAACGACGTCTCACAAGAGTGTTTAATCGTTCGATGTTTTCAAAGTTGAAGGCCACTAACGATTTTCATCTTGAACGTGGTCGCTACTTTCTAAAAATGATTTGTGCCAGTGAAAGGCTTGAGCTCGGGTTGAAGAATGTTTCTCATCTTCCTGTTTAAACTTTTCAAACGTCACACTTGCCAAATCTCCAAGCTTAACACGAAATTTAATGGCACAATGTTCTACAAATTGTTTCATTTTGCACAACAAAATACAACTTCACTGATTACACTCACAAAAATCACGTAGTTAACGGAAGGAGTTGAAACTTCCGTTGAGCTACGCGAGGGTACTGATACACGTGCTTCATCAAGAACAACAGCGCTATATTGCCAGATCTCTTGCAGAGCTGCCAGTCTTATTCCATTTCCGCCACACCTCGTAACTGATAATTCATTTAAAAGGAAATTAGCAGCTAGCTCTCAACGTTTTTGTGAGTTACACTTTATGTTTACTGTTGATTCTACATTATAAAACATATATTAAAACACTTGCTCACTTGATGATAAATTGATAACGAATCAACATAGCTCCCGAAACGAGTACCAGAAAAATGTAAACCCTTCATAGGTATTCAGAATTTAGAAGGAACAACTGCTGTATCCCCATCCCATCCAATGCGTCCAATCGCTCAATTTTTGCTCAGAGGATACCTCTGATGATCGCCAAAGTTCCGCAATTTTTAATTCGTATTTTGTTTACTGATGAGATTAATATTTCACTGGAATTAGTTAGAAATTGCTATAATAATCACATATGGGCTTGTTAAAGGTTGGGAAATATTTCTCTGCATATCAGGTTCTTCTACTGCATAAAGCCCAGATCAGACCAGGACTAGAAAACTGCTCTCATGTTTGGAGCTCAGCACTCAAGCTACCCCTGAAATTTTTGGAATCCATCCAGAAGAGATTAGTACGTCTGATTGACTAGCCCAACTATAGCAGCCAGTTTGCAGTCGTTGGAACATAGAAGCAGAGTTGACGAATTGTGCCTTGCTCTATAGATACTGTCACGGTTAATGCTACATGCAACTGAAGGAAATGATGTCAGCTGCCACCAGATTCGCACGCAGCACTAAGGCTGCGCAATTGCGGTTAAATGAACAACTTTGAGAACTGGCCAGTTGTAGAACACGCTTCGAGCTGTTTTGTTTTCTTCAATGTATAATCTTCGACAGTTCTAGACGAGAGTAAATAGTGCATTCACTAAGTGACAAGAGTTTCTCTTTACCCGGGCGCTCAAGCACAAAAAAGGAAAAAAGTTGTCGAATGTAAGTTGCAACTACAACTTTCGCTAAACGTGTGGCTTTGTGTCATTGATGATTATTTAACAGGACCATATCTTATTCCGAATGATTTAAATGGACATACATACTACTATCTCCTAGAATGATGGTGCTCAAGCCCATTTCATTATTGAGACTCGTCGCTACTTAAAAGAAGCTTATGCAAACTATCGGATAGCTCGGACAGGCCAATTGTGGGGTCTTCCCGATGTCCAGACTTGAATCCTTTTAATTTTCGCATTTGGGGTTTTCCTGGAATGCATGTGTATTCAACTTCCGAGTAAAATATTTATTATTCAAGTTATCGTATCACCACATGCTGTGAGGTTATTGAAAATACACCCGAACTATTTCAGAGAATATGAATTTATTTTAGATGAAAAGTAGAGTAAGATCTTATAATTTTCATTCTAAATAATGGATATTTTAAACAAATTGTGATGATAAATGTCAGTCTGGAGCTTTGAGAAAGGTCAAATATGAGTTATGATACCATATGCAGCTATAAAAGACATGGAAGTTAAGCAAATGGACATGAATTGTCAACGGATAAACAAATTAACTTGTGTTACAATTTGCCAGGCAAACATTTCAAACATCGGTAATCAAATATTTTTGGATCAACAGTGTATATCATATTCAAATTCTAAGCATTCGTATCACTTGTTGTAGCTTGAAGATTGAACTTCTAAAGATGGCTCGTATCCACACAATATTTTGTTTTGTGATTAGTGAAAAGCAAATGGAATAATTTATTATGAAAGTTTGTGGAGGGATCGAACCATTAAGCTGATTGAGAAGATACAAGCAGTACTTATCCAAAAAGAGTCTCAAAAGTGGTTCACTAACAGGAAAACGTTTTCAGATCGCATTGCACATGATTGATGTGGAAAAATTTGTAGATATGCTTTTTCTTTCTGACGTTCTGCCTTGTAATCACTACTTTTTGATACTTGTATAATCAAAAACAGTCCCCGAAAAGTGATACACAAAAAGGAGTTCCAAGTTCTAAGATTATATTGCACATGACTGATCTGGGAATATTAGTAAATTTTTTCTCCTGATATGTCGCTACAACTATTTGAGTCATACATATTTTGACACTTATATGATGTAATAAATGCCCTCCTTCTGTTCGTTGATTAAAAATCCACGGACCATTGTAGCCATTGTAGGCTAGGGCCTACAAATTTTTTGAAATTCTCGATATATCGATATTTTATTTAAATTATTATTATTCAAAATTAATCATTAAATCAATATCGGAGTTCGATACATCGAAAAAAAATATCGATATTTGGATATATCGATATTTTTTAAAATTTTATTTTATCGTCTTTGTTTTGAAGAACAGTCGTAAGTAGGCTCAAAAATGATTTACAGTATATTTAGTAATCAAGTTATATTATAAATGTATGAAAATGTTAGATTCCGAGTAATTATTGCTTAATTTTATTACACCAATTATATCGGGTGTGTTTTTAGAGTGATAGAACTTTAAATTGAAATAAAACACATTTAAATTAACATTGAAGCCAATTTTTTTTCTATTTGAAAGATAATTTTATGACATTTATGTTTTAAAAATAATTTCCGGCATATGACCACCACGACTTGCCATGAGGAACCTCATTCGACCAGACCAATTTTGGACCACTTTTTCGAACAATGCAGGCCTTATTTCATCAATAACACAAGTTATGTTGGCTTCCAAAGCGTCTATTGTTTCTGGTTTATCAGCATAAACCAATGACTTGACATAACCCCAAAGAAAATAATCCAGTGGAGTTATGTCGCATGTTCTTGGAGAACAATTGATTGTACCATTTCTCGAAATAATCTTATCGCCAAATCTTTCTTTCAATAAATCAATTGTTACGGTAGCAGCACACTTCTGGATCGATATTATCCAAATTTTGAAACAAATAATCATTGATCATCGATCTGTAACGAGCACCATTCACGGTAACATTAGCACCAGCATCGTTTTTAAAGAAATATGCAACGATGATGCCTCCAGCGTGTAAAGCACACCATACAGCGCATTTTTCAGGATGCAATGGAACCTGCAGAACTTCTTGAGGATTATTTTCACTCCTTATACGGCAATTTTGCTTGTTTATATAGCCGTTAAACCAGAAATATGCTTCATCACTAAACACAATTTTACGATATAAAAGTGGATCAACTTCAAGCTGTTCTAGGGCCCAATCAGCAAGCAAATGACGCTTATTATGGTCAAGTGGCTTTAGTTCTTGAACCAGTTGGATCTTGTATGGGTGTACACCAAGATGTTTACGCAAAATTTTCCATGTGGTGGATGCACAGAGTCCAACTTGTTGTGAACGTCAAATAGACAAATCTGGATCATCATTTCAATGACTCAATGACTTACAGCAGCGATATTTTCTTCTGTACGTACAGTTCTTTGTCTTGTTGTTGCATTGAGTAGAGAAAATATTGTCCGAAATTTATCGATAGTTCGAGGAACAAGCTGCTCTGATGGACGAGTATGTAAACCATAAATTTCAACAATTTTTAAACGTTGTTGCGACGCTAGTCTTTTCATGATAATTTATCAATGCTAACTGAACAGAAATGTCAAAACAACATGGCTCCTACCTTCTGTCAATCACAGTTATCCCTATCGAAAGTTATATCACTCTAAAGAAAACACCCGATAGTTAAGTAATTAAGCTCTATTTAGCAATTTTCTAGTAATACATAGTAATAAAATTATGCGTACCAATATTATTCACTGAAAGTTTTCAAAAATACTCTTTGTTTTATATGCTCAGCTGTTTGACTACCGCGATTATTTGGCACTAAAAGATTAATTGTAGAAGCAATTCGTTCAGATGCTACAGGTGTCGCAGAAGAAATCAAATATTTAACAGCTATTTCTAAAAGCACGGGAGTAAAATGTCTACTACTATCAATCTAAGATTTCAGTGCATTTGATGATCTTGAAATATTTGGCTGATCTAAATACTGCTTAAATTCAGAAGGCATTGCACCAAAGCCTCTGCCTTAAACTTCATTGGACAACTTTTTCAAGAGCATATCTTCATGTCTGTCCCATAATGATGAGGTCGTTTTCCTTTCTCCAAGTGGAGAAGCACTTACTGTAGGTGAGTGATTTCCTCTTATTTTGTGCTCTGCTATTATTCCTTTCGATAGATCCGGTATTGCATTAGCAGCAGCCAATGATGACATGAAATGCAACTTTTTGAAACGGAGATCTAAGATCGTTGCTTTGGCTTTGTTTTCTTGTAAAGACACTAATCTATTATTAATACCTTACAATGAACCATTCACAAGGAATCCTCTTCTTTGTTCCCAAAAATAAGTTGACAGCAGCCCTCATGTTGCTACCTACCATTGTCGGTTGATAAATTTACAATTTTTGATTTGTCAATAGAAAATTCACTCGTTATATTTTCAAAGCAGTCTTTAATGTATTATCCTGTATATCCCTGAAAAGCAATGAATTAAAAATTAATAAAAAACATACTTGATAATAATAATATACCTAAAAAAATTTGATAAGACATATTCAAAAGTATTTTTACCTCTGTCATGTAATCAGCAGCAAGACAATAGCTCTTGAGACTTTCATCAGCAACATTCAGGTTCAAGTGAACTGTGATGATTATAAAACTTCTTGTAGAGTTTGTTATTGTAACTATGTCACTGCACATGGTAAGGTACCTTGTTTCTTGTAAATGATTTATTAATATAGCTTTTGTCGTACTGTATCTTTGTTCTATCGAATCAAACCTAAAGTGAATAATTGTTTGAAATTAGTTTTAAATTTCAAAAGAATATCATACAATTTGTAGGAAATGAAACATTGAAACTATAGAGAGATCTAACACTTATACACCTTGAATCTGTATGATAATTTTTATCGAGGACGTGCTGTACGAACGAATTATTTTAATCCTTCTTCAACAAAATGATGTAAATTATCTTTAATGATATGAGAATATTGCGCTGTTCTCTATCTAAAATTGAAACAAATATTAATAATTGAAGTCAAATATAAAATTTACTTTCACAGTATGAAATTAAAATATATTACCATCATAACTTGCACATTTTTCGAACAATTGCAAACAGTTTGTTGCTTTATATATACATATATATATATATATATATATATATATATATATATATATATATATATACATATATATATATACATATATATATATATATATATATATATATATATCCGGGTTTATAGCGTCCTACGCCTTCCGGTTCCTAATCTCCAAGCCCCTCTATCCTGCCAGTCCCCTGGATGTAGCTTTTTCTATTCCCTCAAACCATGTTTTTTGGGCTTTCCTCTCTTTCTTCTTTCTGGTGGTGTCCATTTCAGAATCATCTTTGGTAGACGCTCGTCGCACATTCTCTCTACATGCCCGTACCAAATCAGTTGTCTTCTCTGGATTTGATCTATGATTGTTCTTTCGACTTGCATGATATCTCTGATCCTATCATTCCTCACTTTGTCCATTCTGGATTTTCCCGCAGATCGTCGCCAGAAATCCATCTCAAGGGCCAAAAGTCGACGTTCCACACCCTTAGTCAATTGCCACGTCTCACACCCGTATAGCACTATACCCTCAAAGATGGAATTATATATCTGATGTTTTTTCTCCCGCGATATGTTTTTGGCCCACAATATTGAGTTCAAACATCCAATGACCCTTCTACCTTTCAATATTCTCTGCTCAATCTCAGTTTCTGTTCGGCCGGTGTGATCAATTTGAGCACCCAGGTAGGTATATTTACTACATGTTCCTATTTCTACGTTGTCTTCTAAGTGTAGATTATCTGCTTCCTGTCCAATGCATAAATATTTGGTTTTCGTTTTATTCACAGACAGTCCCCACTTTTCGTATTCGGCGAAGAGCCTTGTCGTCATAAACTCTAAATCTTCCTTGTCTTGGGCCACTACCACCTGATCGTCTGCAAAATGGAGAGTGTACAAAGTTTTTGTATCGTTTACCACCGCAGGATCTTCTCCATTTTCGTAGCGTTTCGTTCAGATATATTTTGAATAACGTTGTGGACAGACAGCATTCCTGTCGTAGGCATTTTGATATAGAGAAACTTTCGGACATACTCTTACCTAGCTTTATTCGTGATGTTGCCTGACTATAGAGCTGTTTGATGGCTTTTATGACTGTGTTACTTATTGAGGACACTTCTAAAACTTGCCAGAGCTTTTGGGTAGGGACATTGTCGTAGGCTTTTGTTAGATCGACAAAAAGAAGGTGGACCTCCCTGTTTGTAGCCAATTTCTTTTTATTTAGTTGAACCAAACTAAAAATATGATCGTCCTGTGCGGAATCCTGCCTGCTCTTCTATTTCGTGTGTTGCGTATTCTTGTTCGACTATACTCCGGAGGATTCGACCGTAAAGTTTACTCATCGTACTTGTGACTGATATGCATCTATAGTTGGAGCAGTCATCTCTTCTTCCCTTTTTATGGATGCTTCTTTTCATGTAGATGGTATCGGTTCACCGTTAATATATCTGTTCATTAATTCCTTTAAGCACTTTATTAGCTTATTAATGCCATTCTTTAAGAGTTCTGCCGGTAACCCCTCTGGTCCTGGTGCTTTTCTATTTTTCATAGATTTTACTGCTTTCACCACTGTATCCTCGTCGATATTAATTGCTTCTCCTTGTACAGAGCACCGTATAGGCGAGTTGGCAAGATATGGCTGTCTGTCTTCTCTTAGTTCTCGAGCATAATGTTCTTTCCATTTGTCTATTGGTATGGGTTGTAAATTCGTTTTATGAGAAGTCTCTTTCCTTAGTGAACGAATCAGATACCAAGCCACTGTTGATCTTGTACCACCCATGTAGCTGTCCACTTCACTACATTTCCTTTCCCATGTTTCATTTTTGTTCTTAGTTATTAGGTCTTTGTATTTACTTTGTTCTCTTCTGTATGTTATATGGTCACTAGTGTTTCTTGTACTCATCCACTTGTTGTATGCTGCCTGTTTAATGTGTTTCTGTTGTTCTAATACACTATTCCAAGTTAAATTGTAGTTTTTCGTGCAGGGTTGACTTTCTTTTCCGAGGGCCTCATGTGCTGCTGAGTGTAGGGACTCCATTATATGCTTATAAATATGTGTTGTTTCCATCGTCAAATATTGATCGCTGAGTTTTTGATCTAGCCTTTGTTGGAATAAGGTTCTAGTGCTTGGTTCATTCAAACTAACAAGGTTATATTTGTCTTGATTCGTTTTGGTTTCTCGGGTGTTATCTTCTGTTGTTTGCCTATCTGTTTTATATGGGATATAAATTTTTGAAATGAGTAAAAAGTGGTCGGAGCCACACTCATTTCCTCTATACACTCTTATATCTTTAGTGTGCCATTTGGTGTCTTGTTTAAGGATTATTTAGTCGATAATAGACTTAAGGCCCCTGGTCTCTTGGTGCCATGTGTACTTATGGATATTTTTATGGTTATAAAACCCATTTAGTATCTTCATTTTATGTTCTTCACAGGCCTCTAAAAGTCTCTGCCCATTATCGTTTAGTGTCTCTTCTCCGTGTATACCCACTATTTTGCTTCCATTCTTTCTTCCCACTCTGGCGTTTAGATCTCCTAGAACCACAACTTCCCTTTGGTTTCCGAAGGCTGTGAGAGTCTTATTCAATGTAGTGTAGAAGTCATCCTTTTCTGTCTGATTCGAGTCAACATTAGGGCCGTACACGCCGACAATAGTTGTTCTATGTCCTCTGATCGTTAAGTTCATGTATAATATTCTTTCGTTCATTGTGTTCCAGTTGTGTATTTTCCCGATGTATTTCTTGTTTATCAGTACTGATACTCCTTTGCTGGCTCTTTCGTTTTTAGGAACCCCACTATAAATATGAACATAGTTTGAAATGTGTTCGATTCCATTGCCCTTTTTCTTCGTTTCGGTGAGTACCGCTATGTCCACCTGCATGTGTTTCAATCCCTTAATCACATCTTCTAACTTTTTGTTTATTCCTTGTACATTCCAGGTTCCTATAATCGTGTCCTTATTTCCGTGCCGTGGTCGTATCCGTTTACATCCATAATATTTCCGAGGCTGTGTGTTATGTTTTTCAGCATTTATTTCTTTCTACTTGCAATGAGGAGTGAGCCCATTGCCAAAACCCCCTACTTGGAGGAGCAGGAATTTATATTTCAAGGTTATCTTCCTTTAGCCTTTGATGAGCCAACATCGATCCTACAAGGCAGCAGGTTAGCCATACCCTGGCTTGGGACCCTTACAGGGTGCTATCATCCGGGTCAGATGAACCCTGGTTTTTTTACGAGGTTGTTACTCCTCCCCTTCACCCTTTTTCAACCTGGCTTAGGACAGGCTTTGGCTTTGTTGCTTTAATTTCAGTAATTTTGAAAAGAAAGAAACAGCATCTAAACTTTCTTGATCTTCTCTTGTTGGTTAATCTAAAATATATAATATATATATTTATAGTTTAGAGAAAATAATTGTAAATTTTGATTACTATATGTATACCAAAAAATATTGCAAACAAAAAAGTTACCTGATTAACTACATCCTCTTCCTTATCACAGAAGCTATTGCTGTCAGTAAGGCCAGTATTTGATTTTGATAATGGTAGCGACGCTACTTACATATGATTTCTTCTGCATTATTAGTGATGGCTTTCTTAATACTTGCCCTTCTTTTTAATGATAGTTGGGCATATGCATGATGGTGCTTCGTTTTTAAGTGGCTTACTAAATTAGTATTTCCGCTGCTTTTTTTATTTCGCCCTCATTGCAACAAATATTTCTTGTATCTAATTTCTTAAAATACGTCTACACCGTAGAAGAATTGTTCGAAGATAACATAGTTTGGCAGTTCACTATTTCAATGTATCTAGATTTTAAATAAACACGTGCTTTTCTGTTATGATGTTATGAAATTCATAACCACACTTTTCAACTTTCCTTATTGTTAATCACAAAACATAGATTATTCACATAACACAGACTAAGTAGAGGAAGAGATCCATAGATCAACACAACTGTTTTGCATTTTTTTTTAATATCGACCGTCGATATCTATAATTTAATATCGAAGTATCGATATATCGTCCTAAAAAGTATCAGTAAAAAATTTCGATAATTATAAATAATAATAATATTTCGATATTTTATCAACAGTCTTATTGTAAGCAAAAGATCATTGAGTGTGGCCACTTCGATTAATAAATAATGTATTATTTATCCACTTTCAGAAATCCCCCGAACTCAACTTAATACCTGATTTAAATTCTTCTATTCTTCAAAAGTAACCTCCAGAACCCAACGATGCATCGATGAATGCCTCGTAGAGTCAATCGAATAAAACAATTCGAAATCAAACCGATAGCTAGCTGCCGTCATTATATTTCGTTGGTTGTCGATATTTGATTAATTGAAATTTAGTCCATCCGAGCCGAACGTTCGGTTTGTCGGTCGATATTTGCAAATACAAACATAGATAGGCCATCACCCCGAGGCTGCTGGTGGTGCACGAGAGGAAGGCGAGCGCGCAGAGGGAGCGAAGCGAGTCGCGCTCCCTACCCTCGATTCTGGTCATGAATAATAAATGGGGCGGGTTCTAACAATGACGTAACTACAATCGCTCTGCTCTTCGCACAGATTGGCGCGATCCTGCGGCCCTCGTTCTTGCTCCTGCTGCTCATGCTGGTGCCGATTGACGGGTCTCCTGTGGTCACGAAGAAGGATACGCAGGCGTCTTCGACCTTCAATGGAAGGGGACGAACTGATGGTGAAGTTCAGAATTTCATTTCTTGGGTGAATATTTAGGCTGGACTTTTATTCGAAAGTGTAGATCAGGGTCGAATGAATATGCTATTCGCATTCAATGTTAAAGCCTTCTCATTAAAGACGATATGTCCTTCATACAACTCATGAAAATTTTTGAATCACATATCACATATGAAGGGGTGGGTATGATGGAAATAAAGGAAAAAGGGTAAGATGAAGATCGAAGGTTTTACATTAACAATATACTTTCAACGAAATAAACTCCAAAATAAAGAAATAAACACTAAATCAATAAAATAAACCCTATATTGACAAAATAAAAAAACGACCTCAGCGTATAATATGGGATATATTCTGAAAGTTGTAAAAAAATATTAATTCTAAATTGAAATAGGGAGTTCTAGAATTAGAATTTTTCATAAACCAAAGGAATTCTGCGATCCTTCTCTTCAGCGAAATGCTCTATTGCCTCGTCAATGAAAATGTTCTCATCCTGTGATTTTATAAATCCTTTTTCAATTGAAATTTTTGTCATATTACTGAATCGCGCCTGTCCAGTTCTATTTCTAATATAATTTTTAATTCTTTTCGACACGGAGAAACATCTTTCTGTATAGAAGCAGTTGTCACTGGCAAAACAACAACAAGATGATATCGTGAAAAAAGTTAATATTTCATAAGGGTTTGTAGAATTTTCTATTATATCGTTTTCGCATAGAACATTTAATTAACTTTTCAGCTGATTTATATCAAAATTATTATATTGCGTTGTCAAAACTTTCAAAACATCATGAAGAAATTCTTTTTCATAAATGGAGAATTTTGAATTATTTAACAGATCGAGGAAATTTAGTTTTTCAATGTCGCAAAAACCTGAACTCAATTTGAGTCACTATAATGTTCAGGATGAAAAAAAATTGTCCCAATTGTTGTGTTTTATCTGCCATTTCAACTCCCTTGCGATGTTTTGAGTTTAAATCTGCGATATCCAGTTTTTTATAAATTGTATCAAAATAAGTAGGTACTGTTAGTCCTAAATTCACGTATTTTACTCAGTGTTGGCTGCAGTAATTTTCTCGCCTTCAGAATATCTATGTTTCTATTTTGTGAATTAGAAAAAAACGGTAATACAAATGTTTCTAAAAAAAATATATTCTGAGCGTCCTCTAAAAAAATTTTTAAACGTACTGCTACTCTGATTAATTTTTGATTAAAACCGCTACTATTACTATTTATAATAAAATGAAAGGTTTCGAATAATTTATCTCTATCATTAAAAACTGTCAAAACGGCCCGTGAAGTGAAATTCCAACGAGTTCCTACATTTGTAGGTATACAATTTCCTTCAGTTTGCTCTAACAACAGATTTGTTGATTTGGAAAAATATAATGAACATCCTTAAAGGGTTGAGAATAAAACTTTTACCTATTGAATTGAACCTTACCCAATATTTAAAATCAAATTGAATACGTGTGCATACCAATGGGTTAACATTGCTTGTGTTGCTATAGATTTGATTTTTGCCTGTAAACCGTTAACTTCTACCGCCATTACACTAGCCCCACAGTATGCTTGAGCCACTGATTTTGAATGAAAGTCAAATTTTTCGAATTTGGCAGATAAAAATTGAAATAAATCTTCAGCAGAACGCCCAGAACTTATAATACATCATAAAATCCCATGAATCGCTCAACAAGTTGGTCGTTCATTACATAACGAAAAATGACGGATACCTGTGAATGGCAACTTACTACTCTGTCAAGAAAGTACCGGGAATTTTCAATTAAAACAACATTTTTACATCTAATCGTCAAAATTTATTAGGTCGCCTTCAAAATAGGCTCCATTTGCTCCAATACATCTATGCCAACGGCACTTCCAATTATCGAAACATTTTTTATAGGCGCTTTCCGGGATGGACTTTAGCCCTCGCGCCGATTTTTGTTTTATGGCTTCAATCGACTCAAAACGGGTGCCACGAAGGGGCAATTTTAGTTTTGGAAAGAGGAAAAAGTCGCAGGGAGCCAAATCCGGCGAATACGGTGGTTGCTGAAGCACGTTTGTTGAGTTTTTGGCGAGAAAGTCAGTCACAATCGTAGCTCGGTGAGAAGGCGAGTTATCGTCATGCAAAATCCATGAGTTGTTCGCCCACAAATTTGGCCGCTTCTTACGGATACGCTCACGCAAGCGTTTCATAACGCCTAGGTAATACTACTTGTTTACCGTCTGACCCTCTGGAACGAATTCGTAGTGCACCACGCCACGGATATCGAAGAAAACAATGAGCATCACCTTCATTTTCGAGCGGCTTTGGCGTGGTTTTTTCGGTTTCGGCTCATTTTTTGCCACCCATTCTGATGATTGCTGGCTTGTTTGCATATCGTACTCGTAGACCCAGGTCTCATCACCAGTTATAATGCGTTCCATGAATGTAGAATCGGAATTACAGCGATCCAGCATGTCTGAAGCAACCTGTTCGCGATGACGTTTTTGAAGAAAATTCAGGTCTTTCGATACGAGTCGTGCGGCCACCTTTCTCATGCCCAAAATATCAATCAAAATCGTACGTGCGGACTCGTGGGATATCTTAAGATCATGTGCTATCTCTCTCAAGCTGGTACGACGGTTTTCCAGCACCCTTTCCTTAATTTTATCGATGTTATCTTCGATCGAAGCCGTCGATGGGCGACCACTTCACGACCGTCCTTGAAGGCTCTGTACCACTGATATGCACGAGTTTTCGATAGAGCATTATCACCAAAGGCCTTTCGTAACATTTTCAATGCATCGGCACACGAAAATTCATTTGCAACACAAAACTTTAAACAAATTATTTGCTCAACGTAATCACCCATAGTAAAAATCGGCACGCACTCTGACATCGACTGACTTAATCAGCTGTTGCAAACACACCAGTTGACAGATCCCGCTCAAGCTTGGCATAGTAATTAAGACAGTAGTACCAACCTAGGAAAAAAATTTTTACCTGTCTCATTGCCCCGCCAGATTTAAATCGATAATTCCCGGTACTTTCTTGACAGAATGTATGTCAGTTGTTACATCAACTTGCCAGGAAAAAAACAAAGATTCTGAAGATTTTTTCGTCCTCAATTTTTTTATTTACAATAAAAGCAACCGAATCAATCAATTCATTTTGTATGGTTTGAGATGTGCCAGAAAAAGCTGATCTACTGTTAATATCATTTTCTAAAAAGGTTTTAGAATAAGTGTCAAATTTACTAACAAGAATAATCAATTCTTTGATCATCATCAATTCCCGCGATTTAAAGATTCATTAGATTCATTGTACCCCCTTAAAGGTAACTCTTGCATACAGCGGTGAATTGTAATATCTATCAGACTTTTTAGAATTTGTCGATTTTCTTTGACTCTAGCAGAAAAATTTTGAATTCAAATTTGACCCGCATTGTCTATTGCTGTGTCGATATTTTGTTTTTGTTTCCTCATAAGGGTAAGCTTGGAATTCGATGAAATATGTTGAGCACTTTTATTGTGTAGCCATAGACCCCGAGACAAATTTTTCAAATCGCTATAACCACTTTTTGACCAAACTCGGTCGGAATTTGTATTAGTTGCTGCAAATAAAATGTACTGCCAACAAAACCATTTATTCAAAGTTATACTTCCAGTAAGCCAGTCGTACTTTTCATACCCCGATTTGATTTGCCGACCCAACCATAGTCACAAGACATTTACTTAGATCTGGAACATTTCGCCTTCTGTCAGTAATTAAGTCGATAAACAAAATGAAAAGTATTTTCGAAAAAAGTTTACACGAACGCGGGGACAAACTTACACGAGATAGTCGAGACACAGTAAACGGTACCACCAAATCACAACAAAGCGAAAACTAACCAGATTTCCAGATTAACCCGAATAGTGCAGAATAATTGCAGCTGGCCCTTCGGCGAGGCATGCCTCAAATATATCTCTAGAAGCCGCCTTCAAAAGGGGTAGAGATATTCTCGATTTCTCGTCGATGTAGATAACGCGAACCGTTTACTTCTTAAAGAGGAAGTGAAATGAATATACAAGAATCGCGAGATTGGGTATGAATATTATGGTACAGAGACCCAGTGCCGTACCGTATGATGAAATTGATTAAATGGATTAATGAAATATGGAATAATTCGATTAATATGTGCAATTTGCAGAATTTGTTTGGTGAGGCACTGCCTCACCTGCCTCATAGGACAAGCCGCCACTGCTTTCGGCGGACACAGAAACTCTTGATTTTTAATTTCGTTGTCTTATTTCTGGTGGTTTGTTTGGAATTCTTCAGGTCCATGAATAAGATGCAATGATCGTATTGAATTTGAGCAAAGTTAAAATTGTCATATCTTACTAAACCCAAATAGCAGGGAGCTATGCACATGTTTACCATGTTATGGTGGTCTCCATGTTTTATGAATGTGACTTCCTAATTGGAAAACACTATATGTTGTGTTTATAAATTTGAGTCTCACCTGATGAAGGAAAAATTAATGAATCGGAAAATTTAAAATATTCGGGAAACCTAAACAAAATATTAAAATATGAATATCTCTGTAAAAATTTTTTCCATTCAAAAATTAAATGTATCCACTGTTGTATAATTACAAGAATTAGAAAAAAATTCAGAAATCAAAATATAGACAATTTAAATAAAAGTTTGCACCTATTTGATTCATTCTCATATTGGAGATTATCACCAAACGGTATTACTTAGAAATCCAAATATTTCAAATACGAACCTACAAAATATTCCTTCAAGAGAAGAACACAGTTCAACAAACAAGTTTCAGACATTAGGGTTTATCATAGACTTATAGCTCGTTAATAGAAAACCAATATAAACACCCTGATATTTAATGAAATCTGAACCAAAGATATAAACCAAAAGAATTAATTTGAAAATCCCAGTCTTTTCAGAAATGTTGAATACAAGTTGAGAGAAGGACACAGTTCAACAAACAAGTTTCAGACATTAGGGTTTATCATAGACTTATAGCTCGTTAATAGAAAACCAATATAAACACCCTGATATTTAATGAAATCTGAACCAAAGATATAAACCAAAAGAATTAATTTGACAATCCCAGTCTTTTCAG
Organism: Megalocaria dilatata; assembly: GCA_034642435.1. Lineage (NCBI taxonomy): Eukaryota > Metazoa > Arthropoda > Insecta > Coleoptera > Coccinellidae > Megalocaria > Megalocaria dilatata. The sequence goes on along the minus strand of CM067854.1, from coordinate 56,329,950 downwards.
AAATGTTGAATACAAGTTGATTGTATTCATTCATAGTTTTTATAATTTCATCATCAATGTCAAATTATCCCTAGGACTATTCCGATAGCCTGGATTCATGATTAACTTCACTTTTAATTTGGTTTTGAAATTTAATCGTTGATTCTTTATTTATGAATCGAAAATTATAAAAAAGGTAAAAAGCACTGACGTGAAGTCAGGAGCTCTACGTGCTAGTTAATGTCACCAAAGATCCTCACAAAATAATCCATTTTATTTTTGAAATAATAATTTTGAAATGATCAACCATGATTCAACAATTGAATTTCAGGACCAAATTAAAATAGTGGTTAGTCATGAATCTAGCCTCTTACAGAATATTCCTGCAAATAATTTGATATTTATGATCCCTTAGGCCTCAAACATTTAGCTACATATTATTAAATTGCATAAAAAAATCACTCTATCAGACTCTTTGCTTTGTTTGTTACAACTCCTCCATCCATATTTTACAGATTTTATATCACTAGTATCAAAAGTGAAACTAAATTTCAAGGACATTCAATAGAAAATTCTTTACATTTAATAAATAAAATTGAAAATATTTACTCACCATATAATTAACAATTAATTTCATGTGCACCTCATTGAACCTAAATGCTTCAATTAGACTTCATAACTCCTCTGAAACTTTCAAATTTCTAGCTATTTCCGTTCAAAAGTTTGCGTGTTTACTTTTGACATCAGTGAGTCCAACCTCGTCGTTTATGGACACTTTGGGCCCAAAATTCGAAAATTACGTATATTTTACAGAAATGATAGCACGCTATTTCCTGGAACACCCAAAAAAAAAATAAAACATATGATCCAAGAAAATAGCCAAGTCCAGATGGGAATTTCGTTTACTGATCATGCTCAACCCTTTTATTGAGTTAATAAAGTAAATAAAAGCAACTTTGCTTAAGTTTCACTGTTCATTTGATGTCTGTTTTTATCCCGTTTTCAAAACTGAAGAGAACAAAACTTAAAATCCTATTTATAATGGTAGAGTAGATTACAGAAACAATTTTGAAGATTGTAAAATAATGGTGTTAGTTCGATTCTTATCTCTTACAGATAAGAGAGCAATGGTGATAAATTAAATTGAAGTTGTTTATTTGTGATTGGTAACTTCTACCATGTGCTTAACAAATTTCCAACTATAAGCATTGCTTATATTCAATAGACGTATGAAATCGAAACTAATTATACAATATCAAATGCAATAATGTATGGTATTTTATTATGTAATATACTTTTTCATGTTCTTCTACCCTTATGTTTATAGATCGTCCTGTCCGACCTATGATGTAAAATGCAGGGCATTCATTACAATATAATTTGTATATATCGCTTTTTTTACACGTTTCACGACAGTCTGTGCTTTTGACTGAGAGTGAACCTAAGTTTTTCTTATTTGCATGAATAACATAAATATTATTCTGTTTCAGTCTATTGCAAATTTTGTTACTAGTTTGTGGTATGAAATTTATGTTATGGAATTTTTCTTTTTCTTTGTCCTCAAGAATAGGGTGAAGGGAAGCTAGAGCTTTTTTATGCTGTTTTTTTAAAATTAATTTATCGATTACGTTCGTATTGTGACCATTGTTCGATGCTTATGGCTTCAAAACTTTAATTTCTTTGTTAAAATTTCTTATTGAGAGAGAACTTGATGGTAAACTAAGTACAAATGCGTGAAAAGGAGACATTTTTATTTTATGAGGGTGGGAACTGTTATTATGTATTAAAGAATCTTTGTACGTAGATTGTCTAGATATGTCAAATTCAAGATAATTGACATTTCTTGTGATTTGAATATCTAAAAAATTTATTGTTTTTTGGGAATTTTCAATTTCAATATTGAATTTGACCGAATTGAGAAATGAATTTAACACATTCAGAAACATTTCTAACTGCCTAATAGAAACTAACTCAATGAAAAATACATCATCCACATATCTTTTTCAATAAAGTACTTTCTTTATCAAATTATCTTATGTAGAAAAGATTTTATTTTCAAGATGGGTTATGAAAATTTCACTAAGAAGTGGCGATAAGAAAGAATCCATACGGAGTCCATCTAACTGTTGATAAATTTTATGACTGAATTTAAAATAACTTTGTTCAAGGCATATTTCAAGTAGAATCAATATTTCTCTTATAATTTCGGAGGTGAGTGATTGGTTTTGCTGTAATAAATATAGTTCAAAATTTATTACAGCAAAACTAATAGCCAAGAGATAAGAAAACAAAAATTCCAAGAAGTTTCAGGATATAAATATGCAGCTAACAACTATGAAATGTTGTAGATTTCAAAATGAACTTTTTGTATTCAGTTTTGAAGGTTGAAAAATTATGGTATTTTAAAGAGACAGGAAGCAATGCTATGTGGAACTTGAAACTGTAGTCGAATATTATAGTCCTATGACATGAGGGCGTAATTTTACCTTTGAATTGAATATTCGGATTATGGAGATTGTATAAATGAGAGATAATCAAGTTGAATAATTTTGTGGCAAAAACAAGCGATATGTAACCTGCTCCACTCCTTCATACTCAGCCATCCAATAATTCGAAGCTTTGGACAGATATATTGGAATTAAAACAAATTGTAGAAATTACTATGTTTTACTACCAATAAAAATATATTTTACACATTTTCTTGTGACTCGAGTTTCGGGAAATGAACTATCCCATCATCAGACAACTTGTATCATCAGTTGTCTGATGATGGGATATCAGTTGTCTGATGATGGGATAGTTCATTTCCCGAAACTCGAGTCACAAGAAAATGTGTAAAATATATTTTTATTGGTAGTAAAACATAGTAATTTCTACAATTTGTTCAACTACCAAATAGTAACGGCTGAAACAATTCAGTATCTAAATATATTGGAATTTTCACAATCCGTGAATAAATCTCAAGCACGGACTCTGGACCAACTGGCTTATTCGGTCATCGTCGCTAGTAAAACAGTTTCCATAAACTACGTCGCAGTTATTAAACAAGGAAAGCACGTGGAAGTCATACAGTAAAATGTCAACCATATTTAATGAGAAGTGGAATTTACTAGTCATATACTTCAGCCTAGCGTTAATCAAGCGATTAATTTTCTCCAACAATGAAGAAATTTGGATCATTAAACGCTCTGATTAATGAACTAGTTGATTCAATCACTAGCTAGAATAACTCAGGTCACAAGATTACAAAATAAAATTAAAAGAAAGCCCCTTCTAGAAGTTTAAACTATTTTCCATAAATCAATTTCACTCGGGAAAAAACTCAAATATTCAAATTACGAATTCAATAAAAACTTGCCTGGATTTTTGAGTAGATAAATCTAAGCTTTGATTCAATGGATGATGAAATATATATATTAAAATTCCTCCTAACTATTTTGCTTGAAATTTAGCGTGGAATCAACACTTTTCCATTTTCATTGTACAGGGTGAGGCAGTGAAAACGGGCGTTTTTGGAACGTGCTGTACTTCCCCAACAATAACTGGCGTTATCGAGTACAAGGAAATCTCAGGGAATTATACGAAAGATCATTGTATAGCCAGAAAGTTTAATATGCAGCTTTCACCACTTGCGTTACTGGTTCCTTACTATTTTGAAGCAATGGGAGAGTTGTAACTGTGAACTTGGCGCGCAATGTTGCTATGTTTAAGACCTTCTTAGTTGAGTTACGACGAAGACGAATCTGGTTCCGACAAGATGGGGCAACTCCGAACGCATCAATGCTCCTTATTCGCTGGTAGGGATACCTTAAGTCTCATGCATATGATCATAAGCCTCGAATTCTGCAAGATTTGAAGTAAGCAATTCGCGTGGATACCATTGCAATCGACAGAGTGAGGCTAGAGAGAGTGACGGCCAGCTTGCAAGAACGGTGAATTGCTTAAGGGGTCCACAACATGCCACATATTGTTTTTCAACATTAAGTATATTATTAAGTGCTATAAAATTACTTATCAGAAAATAAAAATAAATATTCTCCAACATGAAAATTGACGATTTCATGAATTTTTGAAAATTAATAATTGTAGGCATATGGAATTCAGGCACTTTTAGACATTACCATCCCACCATAATTTTGTAGTTAGATTTTTTAACTTTTTTGAAAGAAAGTTGTCCAAATTGCAGGAGATCCGAACGTTTCAATGGCCATGTAACCATACACTTTTCTCGGGAGAACAAAGGTCATTTCAGATGCGATTAAGTTTGAAAAATGTAGGATACATATAACAAATATATTGATAAAGGTCGAATGTTATAGTTATGAAGTGATGTAATGAGGATGAACAACGTCAATCTAATTAGTAACTTAGAAGGCTGTATGAACATTCGTGCTGCTAGGTATATTTTCGGTATCAAACAAATCAGCATCAATGGCTATTTAAATTTCATATCGTTTCTCTCTCAATAGATTCCTTTATTACATTTATGCACCTAATTAATTATTTTATATACTTATCCTGCATTATTGTACCTTTTCACTTGAAAAATCGTATAAAGAGTAAATTCTGAGAATATAAAAGCGTACATTCGAGTTTTTATGTTCGTTGTTGTTAAATGGCTTTCACGCGATATATTTCCCATATTTTTATCCTTTTTGAATGAGTGAATGAATAATGAATAAAAATTATCAATCATGTGCTGAAAAGCGAAGAAAACGAAGAGAACTAGAGAAGTAATGCACAAAACAGAAGAATTCTGTGCCTTCATTTTTATTGCCTGCTGCATCTACCTTCCAAAACTGGAGAATGAAAATTCGAACACAGATAGTACCGAATTGTAGTTGTACGAAGAAGAAATTAAAATTCCAGTACTTCACACCCCAAGGACCACTCATGCCGACGATAAAAAGAGTGTACCAATTAGTGAATATAAATATTATATAATAGCACAACCTTTCTTGGTGACATTGCTTCAAGGCCAATAACCGTCAGAGAAAAAATTATTGAAATTAATCAATAAACCCTGTATTTGGGGATATTTCTCAACTGAAAATGGAATATATTGAAAAAAAAAGGGAATATCAAAAGCAGTTACAAGAAGCAAATTTTTGCAGATATCTTAATCCACATTCATAATATGGATTGAAATAAAATTATCCATAGATATTTTTCTTCTGTTTTTTTTTTTATTTTACTCTTTCTATTCTTTACAAAATTATGATACATAATTATATCCAATTCTCGGTTATCAAGAATTGCAATTTGCGTACAAAGGTACTATATGTACGGATTGAATGGAGTGAATAATAGACTTCTCAGTACGTTGAATAGTGAATTAATCAATAATTCAACAATATGAGATTTCAGTGGCATTAGAAAATAATTCCTCATAATTATGTTCTAAATATTTTCCTACTTCACCTCAGTTGTAGGCTCTGCAAGTTAATTTAATTTACAAACTGAATATCAAAATTTATAATGAAATCTATTCCTTATTTTCTGCATTTAGATATTTAGAAATAGAATTAGAAGTTTGGAGTTGAAAAATTCTCTTTACTCGACTCCAGATTAGGAAATGATCATAAAATTTCCATTGAGTCACGAAAGTCGAATAAGCAATCACCAAGCAAATGACTTGAATGTTTTTTAATGAAGCTTTTGATTTAGTAAATATAAGATCTCCCGTTAATTGTCCTATCAGAAGAATAAATTAGGAAATTTTCAATATCATTTTCGAATAATAGTATTTATTTTTGTCGAAAACTTAATACTTGCGAGAACCTCAAAGGAAAACTCTTCTTCACATTGATACAAAAACCTTTTACAAGTAAATGCGTTCATACATCAGTAATAAAATAATGGAATTCCTCCATTTGGTTTCCTTAAAATTCACCTACTTGTACCAAAATACTTACTACATTCAGGAATCCTCAAAACTGTTAATTTATCGTATGTAAATTATTTATATTACGATATTACGTAACATTCTGTGAAGCTTTTACTCAAAGTTGACTGTTTTACATAAAATGGGACTTGAATTCATCCTTTAAAATATTCTTTCTCTATTCCGATGACAGCTTTCATGCTCTTGATTGTCACAAATTGGCGAAGGAGCTGGGGTTTCTTAATTTTATTAATGCGTTCGTTCCACTGAGGATTAAGAACATGATGGTCAGGAAAAGTTTCAGATCAAATCAAGAATGTTGTTCATGATGAAAGCTGATTACAATAATAATAATAATAAAGGAAAGTATAAAAGATGCTTAAATATAAAGATCTACAAATCGATATACAACGCATGTAGAACCTGATTATGATCGTAGAGAAATTTTCAAAAGATATCGGTATGACTTTTAGCTTAGACAAATACAGAATAATACACATGGAAAACTCGAAGATCGAGTTAAGAAGTGTTGAACTCACAGACGGAAGCCTGATAGAGTCGATGGAACAAAAAAACATGAAATACCTGGGCTTTCAATTGGCAAGAACAATCGATCACAGAAATATCAGAGAAATCATAAAAAAGAATTCATAAGCACAGTGAACAAAGTATGCAACACGGAACTGAACAGCCGAAACCTATTCAAAGCGCTGAATACGTGGGCTATCCCCATCCTAACCTACTCGTTTGGGGTAATAAGCTGGACAAAAACGGAGCTGGGCAACTTCACAAGGAAAACAAGGACAACGCTAAGAGCACACAAAAAACACCACCCCAAGCCAGAAAACTGAGAATTACAATACCAAGGAAAGAAGGAGGACGAGGATTGATAGACATCAAGAACCTACACAACAAACAAATCAAATTGCTGAGAAAATACTTCCACGACAGAAAAAACCTTAGCCCTGCATCACATTGCATGCATCAGAGACAAAAACCACACCATTCAACCTATCCAGGGCAGAAACGTAAAGCATCGAGACCATAGTGAGCACAGAAGAGAAGCACCAAGAGTGGAGTAAGGAGCTCCATAGGAGCCATCTGCACGATCTTGACCAACTGCACGTCGACAACCAAGCGTCGAACGATTGGCTGAGAACGGGCGAACTATTCCCAGAAACAGAGGGTTTTCTGCTAGCCATCCAAAATCAGATGGTACATACTGAAAACTAGCAGAAATATATCACCAAGGAACCCGGAATGACAGACGACAAATTTAGGAAATGCAGGGAGAAGCCCAAAACTATACAACACATCACGGCAGCATGTTATCGCAGAACGAATACTTACACCGTCACAACCAAGTCACAGCTATCATCCTCTAGGAAATATGCCACAAGCTAGGAATACTGAAAGAAACACGGAAAACACCCTGCTATGAATACGAATCGAAATCAGCAACACTAAAAGACCACCTAACAGTGTATTACAACCGATCCATCATCACAGACATAGTAGTGAGAGACAGAAGACAGAAGGAAGCTTACATTATAGAAATAGCCATCCCTAACATACACAATCTAATGAGCACCTTAGCAGAAAAGAAAAGGAAATACACCGACCTTGCAGACGAAATAAAGAATCTGTGGAACGTCAACAAAGTGACCGTTGTACCCATCATTCTCTCCACCACTGGAGTCATCCCAAAAGACCTACACAGAAGCCTCAATACACTGGCACTAAACGACAACCTATATAAGCTCCGGCAGAAAGCAGCAGTACTGAATACAGTCCGAATTGTTCGGAGATTCTTAAGTCAAGAATAGACGAGAGTGCTAGGTAACCAACCCGTACCTCGTTTGAGGAAATATAAACCAGAGATCAACCTGAGAAGAAAGGGATAATTATAATAAAAATGTAGTTTATTGGTTTTAAAACTATAATCAATTTTCTAGATATTTAGTTCAAATATACGATAAGTTTGGTACTTCAGCATATTTCTTCGACAGTATGATGGATGAAAATATGACTGGAATTACCAGCTGATAGCTGATAACGGTATCAGTCCGAAAGAAAAATGTGGACAGATATATTTTATTTCTGAATGAACCTAAATATTGGAATAATGGACAGTTGTAGCCGTTACTATTGGTGTTGTATCATCTGAAAACTGGTGTTTATAATCACTATGTTTTACTAGCAACAACAAATGCTAGAGAGTATTTCATGCAAGCTCAGGTGGAAAAGAATAATAATTAAATAAACGGAATTTCAAAATTCGGTCAGTGGAGAGAATTACATTTTTGGACAATTATAAGTGTGTTAGATTTTAGGTATCATTTGAAGATATTGAATATTTGGGAATAACATAGTTCAATATGGTCATTCATAATTTCCAAATATTTAATCCCTTCAAATGATAACATCTAGATGGACACAAGTTTGAAATTGCAGGAATAAAATTTTACTTCTGCATAATGTGAATATCGAAAATTTGTTGTTAGTAAGATATAATAATTACCAAATATAGTTTTCGATTTTCATTTAAACCGATACTCTTATTTACAATACTATAAGCTGTTTGAGAATAGCGTGGTAGTAGTAAATCTTGCTATTATTTCATCTGTTATAATGCCGAAGGAAGCTCCAGTACCAAACTAACCTTGAAGATCTTTGCAATTTTCCTTCAGTTTTTGGTTACGTCGTAGCCTTAGAAATTCGATGTTCTCCCTCATTAAATAATGAACTTTTCTGGGCGTAGACGCCGCGAATTATTGTCCAAATGTTCAAAGATATTTTGTGAGCTAAATGAAAACATGAATGGAGTATGCGGTTGGCTCTAGGTAAAACATTATAATAATTTCATAAAATAATTCACACAGTTTTTATGTTTCCCATTTTATTCAGAATCCTGACACCTGTTCCCGTCTTTCGGCCATCTTCGAAGGAGTACAAAAAGGAACTGAGTTCTTTTTGTTCCTTTAATTAAATTATTTATCAGATTTTTTGGTACATATTCTACTTCGGATAACTTTAAATTCAGAACTATAGCTTGAAACTTCTACTATATATATATATATATATATATATATATATATATATATATATATATATATATTATATATATATATATATATTATATTTTTTAATAATCACCATTATTTATCAGATTTTTTGGTACATATTCTACTTCGGATAACTTTAAATTCAGAACTATAGCTTGAAACTTCTACTATATATATATATATATATATATATATATATATATATATATATATATATATATATATTATATATATATATATTATATATATATATATATATATATTATATATATATATATATATATATTATATATATATATATATATATATATAATTATATATAAAAATATCGAAATACTCAAAATGAGTTTTTCCGCTTTACGACATAAAAATGTATATATACAACAAATCTAGGTGTATACATAAACATACATACGCAAGAGAATCTACTATACATAGATTATATAAAATTCTCAAAATGAAGGATAAAATGAAAGAAAATTGAACCAGAATTCCAGTATATGATAAATATATAAAATTTTTTCGTTATAGGTCTTGTCCCGTCAGGTATGTACTGAACTCAAATTCGAATAAATCCAAAAATCAATTTCTAACTCACCAGAAAGTTAAAACTCGAAAATAAATAAACTCAAACCTGTTCAATGTATTGGGGCACCAGAGAAATGAATTGTGAAAATAAACATAATTCACGTGTACTCAGAACACCGAAAACCATAAAAGATATTATTCTTCCCAGACAATGTCTCATGATAAGAACCAAAATAACCAGAGTTTCAAATGTAATACATAATTAAGGAGTTGTTCGTAGATTTTTGACGTTATTTGAAATAAATTCATAATTTACAAAATAAACTGAAATGTGAGTCAATAATTGATGAAAGTAATTGAAATGACTTGTAATCCAGAATAACGCCTTGAAACTTCTACAATATAAATTAGAAATTTTGTAGTTAATTGATAAGGTAGACAAATAAACTTGGCTAAAGCTTAACAGAAATTTAATTTATGTTGTTGACATATATGTTTCAGGTTTCAACCCAGTTTCAAAACTAAGAAGAATTTACTTAACATTACAATTTATATATTTTAGACAACAGATGGAAGTGATGGAGTTTTTTTATTTGAGGTTGTTCACGGGAAGTTGTACCTGTTTGCGATATTTGCTTATTTTTCAAAGAAACTAGTTATTAACAGATGTCAGTAAAGGGGACAAATGAAATTCCAAGTGATCAATTGATATCGCCAAAAGAGATCTCCAGACTTGGTCCACCTTTTTTTTTGTTACCTGAATGTATAATTTCGGTTTTAATGAAATCTATTAAGTGAAACCGAAATTCTAGATACAGGTACTGAAAGCGAAAGGTTGGAACTACTCGAATATCTGGAGATCTCTTCGGCTCATAAAACAATTTGGCGATAGCAGTTGGAATTTCATCTATTATTATTATTTCATCTCTAGTGTCAAGGCCAGCCTATCGCTTTATAAAAAATATACTCCACAAAAGCTTTTATTCTGCATAACCTAAAAAGAAGAAATGTAATCGAGTAAAGAAATTAGTGTCAAGAAATACGTAACCTGAATACATAATGGAAAACTTCAACATTTTATGAATCAAGACACTCAATGAAGATAGAATTGACATAGTTAGCTGGATTGTAGAAGGAAACAATTGAAATTGTAACTTAAACTATCCAGAATAATTCCTGAAACAAAAAGTAGCCATATTTGAAGAAAAACATTGATTAATTGAAAATTAGTCAACAAAGGTTGAAACCATTTCAATTCTGTAAAATTTTGACATTAAAACACATTTAATTTTTACCGTTAGATTTAAGGTCAAATCATAAAACATATAAGTAGGTTAGTTCAGTTCATAGATTTTGTATTTAAATATATTTTTCGGAAATATATTAGAAATTCAAATTTAAACACTCAAAGTTCCAAAATCGAAATTTATGAGTGGAATTAATATTAACTGAAACCCAACGCTAGGCTCAAAAATTCATAATAAATTTTAAAAACTTTGTTAAGGGAATTCATAGTAATTTGGCTTCCAACGTAGGGCAAACACCAAAAAAACATAAGAAATATAAAAATTCATTAATAGAATCCATAACAGTACGACAAAATGAATATACAGAAAAATCTACTCTTCAAAAATTATATAAAATTCTCCAAATAAGGGAAAGAATAAAAAATAGTTGAACCAGAACTTCAACATATGACAATATATATATATATATATATATATATATATATATATATATATATATATATTTATATATCTGTTTTGTTATTCAAATTTTTAAATTAAATGTTCAAATAAATCACCTTGTTGAGCCAAACAGTAAGCAGCCAAATCTATTATAAAGAGATAATATTTTATCTCTGAGCAGATTCGCCATAGTTGCTATTTTGGCATAAAGTTGGATTGTTGAACCTTAATTCATTAATAATCGTCGCTCTATCAATTTCATGCACATAAACCAAATGTTTCAGATATCCCCAAAGAGAAACATCATTGGGAGATAAATATGGTCATCTGGGGGCCATTTGATCGTGCTATTTATAGAAATGACTTGGTTCGAAAAAGTCGTCCTGAGATATTGTGTGACTACTCTTGCGTTGTGACTTGGACAGCCATCCTGTTAAAACCAGACATCATCGAAATTAATTGGTAGCTGTCGAACTATCGGAATAATTTGATTCTCTAAAACCTCCAGATATTTGGTAGCGTTTAGGTTACCATCGATAAAAAATGGCCCTATGATGTAATTCCCCAGTATTTCTGTCCAAACATTAAGTTTTTGGGGATACTGGGTAGGCACAGGAATACTCAGATGTTTATTCTTCCTAGATCAATATCTTATTACTGATGGATTATGTTTTCTATGCAAGGAAAACGATGACGCATTAAAGAACAAGATATTGTTAAGAAATGAACTTTTTCCATAGATTCACAAAATTCCATTCATTTCGATATGATCTTTTGGAAAAATTTCTTGATTTGTTTGAACCTTAAAACATCAATAACGATTACTTTTCAAAATATTCCGAACACTTTTATGGCTCATATCGACTTTTTCAGCAATTTGTTTACTGGAACAAAGTGCACTGGTTTCAACAGTAGCATACACATCTTTTTTCAGACGAATTTCACTAATGGTTTTTAGTGGTTTATCAATCTGGCAATGCCTGTGTGTTCGTAAGTACTCTCATTTCTCGAATTTTTTAATTATTTTAGAAATAGCCGAACTTGAAAGAATCGGCCTATCTGCAAAAGCAACAGACAATAAATGAATTTATTGTCTCTTGAATTGATTGACTACCAAAGTACCATTTTATGATCTGAAATTTTTTCTTCTATACTGAACATTTCGATTTACTTCATTTTCAACCGATATGGACAAACGAATCCCACGTTTGAAGTGCGAATGATTCTGATTGCTGAACTGAAAGCAGTACAGAATCTCGTTTCCATCGAAGCATCCCCCACTAGCCACTGCCATTGAGAGAGAACAGTCGTTAATTCGTCATCGCATCGCGCTGAGGTTTTGATTCTCCGAATGCTCAACTGGACATTCGTGCTCCGCTAGAGTAGCATTGAATTTCCTATGTTTCCGACTGTCTTTTCCATACCTGTATATTTTATCCGAAATAGAACAAATCAAAATGCTAGTCGACACTAGAAAGAAGTAATTGAAATAACTGTTAAATCAGAATTAGATCTTGAAACTTTTAGAATATATATTGAAAATTATATATTGAAATATTAATTGAAATTTGCCGAAAAAATTTTTTCGGCAAATTTCCGCTTCGTCATATATGTACCAAATTCAGATTCAAACATATCACAAAATCAATTTTAAAAAAACCAGAAAGATAAAATTCGGAAATGAAGCAACTTTATTCAATACTTTATTTAGAGGATTTCATATAATTTTGGAACAGTAGATATTTCTGCATAGGTATGTTCATGTACATATCTATAACCATTGTGTTAATACATCTGTATTGTATCAGTACGTTCCATGTCGTGAAGCGGAAAAACATTATTTCCTAGACATTGAAAATAATTTTATATTGATTATATATTTTTATATTATTTTAATATTTCAATATATAATTTTCAATATATATTCTAAAAGTTTCAAGATCTAATTCTGATTTAACAGTTATTTCAATTACTTCTTTCTAGTGTCGACTAGCATTTTGATTTGTTCTATTTCGGATAAAATATACAGGTATCGAAAATACAGTCGGAAACATAGGAAATTCAATGCTACTCTAGCGGAGCACGAATGTCCAGTTGAGCATTCGGAGAATCAAAACCTCAGCGCGATGCGATGACGAATTAACGACTGTTCTCTCTCAATGGCAGTGGCTAGTGGGGGATGCTTCGATGGAAACGAGATTCTGTACTGCTTTCAGTTCAGCAATCAGAATCATTCGCACTTCAAACGTGGGATTAGTTTGTCCATATCGGTTGAAAATTAAGTAAATCGAAATGTTCACTATAGAAGAAAAATTTCAGATCATAAAATGGTACAATCAATTCAAGAGACAATAAATTCATTTATTATCTGTTGCTTTTGCAGATAGGCCGATTCTTTCAAGTTCGGCTATTTCTAAAATATTTAAAAAATTCGAGAAATGAGAGTACTTACGAACACACAGGCATTGCCAGATTGATAAACCACTAAAAACCATTAGTGAAATTCGTCTGAAAAAAGATGTGTATGCTACTGTTGAAACCAGTGCACTTTGTTCCAGTAAACAAATTGCTGAAAAAGTCGATATGAGCCATAGAAGTGTTCGGAATATTTTGAAAAGTAATCGTTATTGATGTTATAAGGTTCAAACAAATCAAGAAATTTTTCCAGGAGATCATATGAAATGAATGGAATTTTGTGAAACTATGGAAAAAGTTCATTTCTTAACAATGTCTTGTTCTTTAATGCGTCATCGTTTTCCTTGCATAGAAAACATAACCCATCAGTAATAAGATATTGGTCTAGGAGGAATAAACATCTGAGTATTCCTTTGCGTGCCCAGTATCCCCAAAAACTTAATGTTTAGACAGGAATACTGCGGAATTACATCATCGGGCCATTTTTCATCGATGGTAACCTAAACGCTGCCAAATATCTGGAGGTTCTAGAGAATCAACTTATTCCGATAGTTCGACAGCTACCAATTAATTTCGATGATGTCTGGTTTCAACAGGATGTCTGTCTAAGTCACAACGCAAGAGTAGTCGTCACACAATATCTCAGGACGACTTTTTCGAACCAAGTCATTTCTATAAATAGCACGATCAAATGGCCCCCAGATGACCATATTTATCTCCCAATGATGTTTCTCTTTGGGGATATCTGAAACATTTGGTTTATGTGCATGAAATTGATAGAGCGACGATTATTAATGAATTAAGGTTCAACAATCCAACTTTATGCCAAAATAGCAACTATGGCGAATCTGCTCAGAGATAAAATATTATCTCTTTATAATAGATTTGGCTGCTTACTGTTTGGCTCAACAAGGTGATTTATTTGAACATTTAATTTAAAAATTTGAATATCAAAACAGATTTAATCTGTTAGTCTTCTACAATTTTAATTTCAAAAAAATTTTTATTCAAAAAACTTTTAGAATTAAATTAATGTCTATTAAATATAAGCCGTGCTGATTGTAGACATTAATTTAATTCTGAAAGTATTTTGAATGAAAATTTTTTTGAAATTAAAATTGTAGAAGGCTAACAGATTAAATCTGTTTTGATATTCAAATTTTGTTATATTTCTTCTATCAAGTAAAAAGCCTTTTTCTATTTTATTTTATACATAATATATGATTATATTTAGGCTTGAATAATTCTCATTATGGAATGTCAATGGTGTGAAGAAGACCATAGAATGCCTTACAGTTTTCTGTGATTTTGTGACGAACTGACTACCTGGTTTTTTAAAGTTAGTCTGTTTCAAACAAGTCCCGTGTTAAATTGTAAGGTATGATATAGTGATGGTTAGTTGATTTTGATATTTAAATGTTATCTAGGGCCGATGAAGAGATTATCCGTATTCTAATTGGTTTTTGAAGATATGTTACATGTTTTGAGAGATTTTTGAATTAACTTATTTGAATATTTAAATATATTAAATATTTAAAATAAATTATATTTTCTGAGAAATCATTAAGTTGTGTTTTTGAAAAAGAATTGGTTTCACTATGGTAATATCAGAAACAAAATTTTGTCTCCTTCAAATATTTATTTATTAATTTTAATTGCCTTTTTATATTGGTTGGTTTATTTATTCCATTTGACATTGTATATTGATTTTTTAATATATACGTCTATTAAATATAAGCGGTGCTTATTGTAGACATTAATTTAATTCTAAAAGTTTTTTGAATAAAAATTTTTTTGAAATTAAAATTTTAGAAGACTAACTGATCAAATCTGTTTTGATATTGAAATTTTGTTATATTTCTTCTATCAAGTAAAAAGCCTTTTTCTATTTTATCTAATTTAAATTTGTCGACTTCGATTTCCCATTTTTTAGAATTTATTTTTGTTTTCGAATTTCTTATTTTCGTAGGATTTATTTTCAAGCCAGTTATGCCGATAAAGAACCTCCTTAGGTTCGATTAATGTGTAATTAATCATGGCAAATAAATTCCTCGCATACAATGTATTAAGAATGTTGTATTTATTTTCATGGATATGGACAAACAAATCCCACGTTTGAAGTGCGAATGATTCTGATTGCTGAACTGAGAGCAGTGCCTCGTTTCGATCGAACAATAGACACTGCTATAAAGATAAAAAAATGTAATTTATTCGTCATCGCATCGCGATGAGGTTTTAATTCTTCCACTGCTCCACTGAACATTCGTGCTCCTCTAGAGTAGCATTGAATTTCTTATGTTTCCGACTGTATTTTCGATACCTGTATATTTTATCCGAAATAGAACATTGTAGCAATGAATTTTCTATGTTTCCGACTGTCTTTTCCATACCTGTATATGACTCCAGTGAATAGGCCAAAACCGAACCAATTCCCTACGCTGCAAGTTTCAACCGGCGCTAATATCGCATATTCTGTTTTCTGCATGTCACAGAAAGCGGGATTAATCTCTCATTTTAACTTTAATCCTTGCATTTCCTCCGTGACTACACAATACCCGAACCATAAACCGCAAACGTTCCCAAAGATTACTCCACTCATCGGCAGTGTGCGTCGGAATGCAAATAGGCAATTTTGCAGCCAATCTGGTATTCATACACTTAATCATCGTCCGGCGCTGCGCTGATTACCATTGTAAATTACTGCCGGTGACATGTCACAGGATGTGAGTCCCGCTCGGTCACGGAAGAGCATATTTAGTTCTATCGAGTTATCAACGCACATACACAATTTCAGGATATATGACCGACCCTTGCTTGACCGAGGTATCAATTATTCAGGAACAGGATCTGGACTGCAATGCTCCGAAGAGTAAACAACGTTGGGGACTGCCGTTGGGTAATTTCCGAAAAATTGTGTTGAATGCATTGCAGTTCGTTTCGGATGGATTACGCTGGATATGTGAATGCACGCATTTCTTTTATAGTAATACATTTCCACTATATACAAGATTCTACAGGTATACTCAGTGACACTAGAAGTTCGTATCGTGTTGGCCTTTACTTGAGAGAAATTGTACACTTAAATGAAACACATTCAGTGTGGAAACCACTTATGGAATAAAATTATTTGTGTCCCTATACACTGGGACATGTGCACTTTTAAATCCAATAGTGCGCTTTTAAAACATAAATTTGAATATACGTCCGGCATAGACAGTCCTCTTTATTTTAAATGGAACACTCTGTATATTTTATATTTTCAAAGCTCCTTTATAACCTGATTTCGACGAACTATATCATGTATGGTCTATCATGATACAATGATTTATCACGCGTTAACTAATGGTATCTTTTTAATAACCAAAATACAGACTTATGAAATTTCTGAACTAATTATCAATATTACTAACAATACTATAATATTATGAATAAAACCGGATGAAATTCCGAAAGTATTTATAATTGGTTTCAACAAACTGAATACTTAAAGTACATGATGTAATTGATTTTAATGAAGGGCCTTTCAATAAGAACGCCCCATTTTTAAATTGACATAACTCAAGCATACCAGCCTCTGTTTATTAGTGACATTGACAGTGGCATTTTTCAATGTCTACACCATTTGATCATGGAAAGGTAGACATTCCAACAACATTCACAAATAATCCAAATTTATTATGAAAAATCGCGATCTGATACTCTTACTTTACGTGCTTTAACTCCAATTTTTGGTCGTTATAATCGTCCGAATAAAAAGTGAAGAAGTTTGAAATAAATTTTACAATTCATGATGTTACAGTGCCAGTGAGGCAAAGAAATGCAAGAAGTGAAAAGACGTTCACAAGAACTAGGCATCTCCCAGACGTGATTTTAGCGAAAAGACCTGTGTTTACATCCATACAAAGACATTTAAACCCAAGAACTCAAACCAACAGATCATTTGAAGCGTCGTGTATTCAGTAATAGGTGCTTGGAAAAAATCGGAAATGATGCAGATTTTCATAGGAAAATCATTCTCAGCTATTTAACTCCATTGAATTTCTTTCTTTCGGGTTACATTAAGTCTTTGGTTTACAGCAATCATCCAGCAAATTTAGACGATTTACAGATCAATATTGAACGAGTAATTGCTAACATACGACCTGATTTGTGTGAAAGAGTCATGGAAAATTGGGTGCAACCACTTCATTCCTGCCAGCGTTTCCGTGGTTGAACATTTAATTGATGTTTTGTTTCATAACTAATGGTATCCATTGTACTTTATAATGAAACAAGAATTTCAATAATTATCAAATAAATAGTGTGTTTTATTTACAAAACAATATGGGATGATGTTAATGAAAGGCCCTTCAAATCAAAATAAAAGATCAAAATAATCTTCACCTCATTCTTGGCAATAACAAAGTCTCCATTAAAACTTATTCCTAACCTTGTTTATAGTTTTAGTGGAAATATTCCGCATTTATGTAGTTATCCTTTCTTTGAGGACTGCGATGCTCGTCAGCTGTATTGCATAACCTACAGAAACCTACAGAAAATATCCAACGGCGTACGGTCTGGCGATCTAGCTGGCCACTCAATAGTAACTCTTCGTTCAATCCATTTATAAGGGGAAGATAGCGTTTGACTTAGTTCTGTCCATTTTCATTCGGTAGGCTCGGATTTATTGCAGTAGGAAATAAGTTGACTAACGCAGGAACAATTTCGTCTCTAAACAAACTCAAATATTTTTCGGCTGTCAAAGTGTAATCTTTAAATTGTAATAATTCCCTTTTTTGTGGGAGGTGGTTGGATGTAAAATATTACTAGTTTGACTTATTTACGAAAGTGGTCCTAGTCAAGCGGTTCTAGGAAGGGTACGGCCTTCGCGAAAATGGTCTTTGATGTAATAAATTTTCTCTGTGATAATGAAAATGGTAATAAAACCCAATTATTGATTCTTAGAAATATAATAAGAAAGTGTGCCAGAATAATAATGATAATATTCAAAATAATAAGATTCATTTTCAAAATAAGGTACAATTAAAATGAAACAAAATTCCAAAAAAATAAAGAGAAATTTTGCTGTAGAAATCGAAGCAAAGAAAAAGAAAGACATATAAAAGTCCAGTGAAATTCATCAAAAGTCAGGCAGCAACGGTAGTAAGGTTAATCAACCCTTCAGTTGATAAATTCCTAAGCCAATGTCTGATCCTCCTCTTGAATAAGAACAAATTAAATAATTCCCTAATGGAAAGAGGGACCTGGCAAAATAATCTTGGCGCTGTGAAGTAAAAAGATCTTTGGCCCAACGCAAGAAGAACTATTTCAGTCCTATATTGAGAGTACTTCCTGTATCTGGTGTCATACAAAGGTTCAATAGTAATTAATGTTCCCTTAATTTTATACTGGAGGTAAAATACTATATAAAATTAAAGTCTTCGAAGATCTAAAGCTGACATCCCCTAAAAACTTCTTCTGTATGGAAAGGGCGCTTCTTGTTACCAATTATCTTCAAAATCGATTTCTGCCTGACTTGAAGCTACCATTATGACACTCATATGTTCCTCCCCATGCTGATATGTGGATCTTTTCAAGAGCATGGTGCAGAGTTACTAGATGTTTCAACCGCAGAGTTCTCCGCAGTCGCTTGAAAATATACAACGTAGACCTTAGTTTTTTAACTATTTTTCCAATATGAATATCCCATTTCATATGCCCATCTATCTCCATTCCCAAATATGTGACCGATCTTACGTATTTTAGAACAACAGTTATATTGTCATGAACTATTTCAAGATGTTCATTTTTAGGTGCCTTCATCTTATTACAAGTTATAGGGATGGATTTTGTCTTCTTCACATTCAGTACCACCTGCATCTCCCTCAGCTAGTCTCCGATTATTCTCATGGTATTATTTACCTTTTCGTCAACTTCCTCTCAAGTGTCAGCAGTCAGAACAATCACAGTATCATCTGAAAAGGCAGAAGTATTGGCATCTAAGGATAATGAAAACAGCCCATTCATGTAGGCAAGAAAAAGAAGAAGAGGTCCCAGAATCGTTCCTTGAAGCACACCAGATACCACTCTTAGGGGTTCACTTATCTCCTCTTCCACATGTACATGCTGGGCTCTATTAATGAGGTAGGATTTGAACAAATCACCCACAATACCTCTCACTCCCAAACGTTTCAAACACCCCAAAAGTATCTCGTGATTCACCGTATCAAAGACCCTTACCAAATCCGAAAAAATTCCCAATGTACACTTTACCTCATCCAAAAACGATATACATTATGTCAAGAAAGTACCGGGAATTATCGATTTAAATCTGGCGGGGCAATGAGGCAGGTAAAATTTTTTTTTCCTAGGTTGATACCACTGTCCTTAATTACTATGCAAAGCTTGAGCGGGATCTGTCAACTAGTGTGTTTGCAACAGCTGATTAAGTCAGTCAGAGTGCGTGCCGATTTTTACTATGGGTGATTACGTTGAGCAAAGAATTTGTTTAAAGTTTTGTGTTGCAAATGAATTTTCGTGTGCCGATGCATTGAAAATGTTGCAAAAGGCCTTTGGTGATAATGCTCTACCGAAAACTCGTGCATATCAGTGGTACAGAGCCTTCAAGGACGGTCGTGAAGTGGTCGCCCATCGACGGCTTCGATCGAAGATAACGTCGATAAAATTAAGGAAAGGGTGCTGGAAAACCGTCGTACCAGCTTGAGAGAGATAGCACATGATCTTAAGATATCCCACGAGTCCGGACGTATGATTTTGATTGATATTTTGGGCATGAGAAAGGTGGCCGTACGACTCGTACCGAAAGACCTGAATTTTCTTCAAAAACGTCATCGCGAACAGGTTGCTTCAGACATGCTGGATCGCTGTAATTCCGATTCTACATTCATGGAACGCATTATAACTGGTGATGAGACCTGGGTCTACGAGTACGATATGCAAACAAGCCAGCAATCATCGGAATGGGTGGCAAAAAATGAGCCGAAACCGAAAAAACCACGCCAAAGCCGCTCGAAAATGAAGGTGATGCTCATTGTTTTCTTCGACATCCGTGGCGTGGTGCACTACGAATTCGTTCCAGAGGGTCAGACGGTAAACAAGGAGTATTACCTAGGCGTTATGAAACGTTTGCGTGAGCGTATCCGTAAGAAGCGGCCAAATTTGTGGGCGAACAACTAATGAATTTTGCATGACGATAACGCGCCTTCTCACCGAGCTACGATTGTGACTGACTTTCTCGCCAAAAACTCAACAAACGTGCTTCAGCAACCACCGTATTCGCCGGATTTGGCTCCCTGCGACTTTTTACTCTTCCCAAAACTAAAATTGCCCCTTCGTGGCACCCGTTTTGAGTCGATTGAAGCCATAAAACAAAATTCGGCGCGAGAGCTAAAGTCCATCCCGGAAAGCACCTATAAAAAATGTTTCGATAATTGGAAGAGCCGTTGGCATAGATGTATTGGAGCAAATGGAGCCTATTTTGAAGGCGACCCATTAACCAATAATAACCAATAACCAATAATAAATTTTGACGATTAAATGTAAAAATGTTGTTTTAATTGAAAATTCCCGGTACTTTCTTGACAGAGTAGTATACCATTTGCCAAATACACCACTGCATCCTCAGTTGAAACACCTCGTCTAAAACCAAATTGTCTTAGAGACAGTAGATTCTCTCTTTCCTGATAGTCCACCAGACGACTTTCGATAGCCTTCTCTACAATCTTGGCTATTGTACTAATAAGTGAGAAAGGCCTATAGTTACAAATTTCCCTTCGATCACCCCTCTTGTGCAATGGCTTGATCACAGAGACCTCCCCTTTATTTCAGAAATTTTCCCAATTTAATTGATAGTTCAGAAAGTATGTGTTTGAGTTATTAAAAAAATAACATTATTTGACGCGTGATAAATTATTTATTTCATTATTTCATCGGATATTATTCATAATAGCACTTACATGATATAGCTCATTGGGATCAGGTTATTAAGGAGCCTTAAAAATTAAATATTACACAGGATGTTCCATTCAAAATAATGAGGACGGACTGTGCTAGACTTGCGCGAATCACCCTGTAAATTTAAATTTATGGTTGAAATGCGCAACATTGAATTAGAAAGTTGACGTGTCCCTGTGTTTTCCATATTTTTCTAACATGAGGACACAAAAAATGTTATTCCATAAGTGGTTTCCACACTGTATATATGTAAATTTTTATTTATAATATATATATATATATATATATATATATATATATATATATAATAAATAGTTCTGTGGTTTACGATAGATCTTAAAGATTGACTGGCAATTTAACGGTCTCTGTTATAGCACAAGGATATCTGTATAAAGAATGTTAAGGAAACTAATTTTTTTTAATTATATTATGAATTAAATAGAATAAAGGGAGGTTTATACTTGATAGAAAGTATATAAAATTATTTAAATATTTTTATGTTTACAGATATATTCTGTTAGCCTTCTACATAGTTAATTTCAAATAATTATATTTTATATTATAACTTCAGGAATTAAATTAATGTCACATAAGCACCGCTTATATCAAACGACATATAAAATAAACGTTCATTATATGACATCCAAATGAGATAACAAAATCCAATAAATATAAATTATTAACAAAAATCCCATAAATTGATTATTTTGAGTAGACAAAATTTTGTTTCTGCTCATCCCTCTTATGAAAACAGATAACTTTAAAAAATGTTTAACATAATCCTAAGAATTTCATCATTTATTTTATTCATAATATATAATTGTTTGGTTTCCTTAACATTCTTTATACAGATGTTCTTGTGCTATAACAGAGGCCGTTAAGTTGCCGGTCAATCTTTAAGATCTATGGTAAACCACAGAACTATTTATTCGAGTTCACATTGGACACCATTTAAATGCTCAGTATTCATTGGCCAAGATGCTTTCTGGATTGTTAAAGGTTAATAAATAGTTTTTGTTTGTTGATATTATATTTTATTAAATGTGATTGGGTACTGACGAGCAAAGTCTCTCTTAAAACGTGTTTTTTAGTACTGTGTTTACATATCTTGAGATTCTCTAAAAAGTAACTTAGATATTCAATAATATTGAATATTACAAGTAATATAGTTTTATGATGAAATTCTTAAGAGTATGTTTAACATTTTTGAAAGATATCTCTTTTCATAAGAGAGATGAGCAGAAAAAAAAATTTGTCTACTCAAAATATTTAATTTATGGAATTCTTGTTAACAATTTATATTTATTGGGTTTTTTTTTACTCATTTGGATGTCTTATAATGAATGTTTATTTTATATGTCGTTTGATATAAGCGGTGCTTATATAACATTAAATTAAATCCTGAACTTATACTTTTGAATATAATTTTTTGAAATTGTAGAAGGCTAACAGAATATATCTGTAAATATTGAAATATTTAGATAATTTTTGGTCAAAGTTCACTCTAAATTCCGCCGATTAAATCCCTATGGAAGTTATATGCAAAAACTTCCCTATTTATAAAGCTTTTCCTCGACTTATAATATTTATTGTATTAAAACAAGTTGCAGAAATTACTATGTTTTACTACCAATAAATTGGTATTTTACACGTTCAATTGTGATTCGAGTTTCGGGAATTAACTATCCCATCTTCAGACATTTGAAGACTCAACAAACAGAACAGGGTATTTATGCATATACAGAGGTAGCAGAGATAATAAAAACAGGTTTAAAAGGTTTGAAATGAGAGGACGCCTGACAACTATTTGAATGTCGTCAAGTCAAAGAAGATTGGTAAACAGATGTTACTTATTTAAATATTTCAAGAATTTTGGATTTACATAGATCCATACAGTCATTATTTTTACATTAGTTTTATTGTGAACTAATTTGAAAATTTCAACAGATTCTTAATGATCAAGTTTCTTTCCTTTTGATTCTACATGAAAAATTTTAAGTTTATCTATCGTAAGAAAAGGATGGCCGTTTTATAACCAATGAATGGCAAAAGTAGAGGTTTGTTAATATTCCATGAAATTTATTTTATTTTCTTTGAACCTCGTCTTGAAGGTTTTTCCTATATATGTGTCACTGCACATCGAACAGGATAACTCATAAACTCCCGATTTATGTATGTTTGGAGTTGGGTCCTTTGCATTAAATAATACGGATGATAATTCATTTTGTGTTTTGAAGCAATATTAACATCTAATTCTGAAAAACTTTTGGCCACTTTTTGACTTATGCTGCCGAAGTACGATGAAGAAAAGGATTCTTTGTTTTCTTCGGTTTTTATTATGGGATGAATTTGGTTTTCAGCTTTTTTAGATTGTTTCTGTCGACTCATTGTTTAGAAAACGGCCATCTTTTTCCGACATTAGATAAATCTAAAATTTTTTCATAGGCGTACTAAAAGGAGGATAATAAGTCTATGACTGTTTCACACACAAGCCTTGCCATACCAGCTCTGAAAACATATAATGATTATGCGGTCTAAGTGTGAAGTTGGGTTCTAAAAAATACAATTGAATCCTTTGTCGGGGAAAAAACGAAATTACTTTCCGAACAACCTTATACATCGCAACATTCAAGGGTATCAGCTACCAAACGAGAATCTAGTCGAGGTCTTCGTGAAGAATATTATTAATCAGT
The DNA here is from genome assembly GCA_034642435.1 of Megalocaria dilatata. Lineage (NCBI taxonomy): Eukaryota > Metazoa > Arthropoda > Insecta > Coleoptera > Coccinellidae > Megalocaria > Megalocaria dilatata. The sequence continues at coordinate 56,305,745 of CM067854.1, read as the reverse complement.
TAATTGGTGGCATAAATTTTTGTATCATCACAATAAAATGATATGTGACCCTGTATGTGGTAAGTCATGTCTTCATCACATGATGAAGAACCAACCTTCACCATGAAACTACATACTGTTGGTCAAATAATTCCCAATCCAAGCAATAGTCGTATGCCACAATGGTTGAGCTTGTGCAGCAGTCTTTTAGTAGGAACTTTGTCGGAAGATCTTGCAAAGTCAAGACAGACCATTTCAGTGGGAATGACCTGATCGAGAACTATCCCATCATCAGACAACTGAAGACCTAACAGTGGTACAGTGGTATTTAAACAAAAGTGATAAATATTTTGAATATTTCAACAGATTCTCGGTAACACCTAATGGTGGTACAGAGGTTTACAATCGGAATGTGATAAAAAACCGGGTTAAAAAAAGGGGCCTTCTAACAGATATCGGAATGTCGGCAATCGACAAAGAAGGTTGTTAAACAGATGGTATTTATTTAAATATCTCAAATAATTTTGGAGTTACATAGCTCCGTACAGTCATTCATTATTTTTACATTATTTTGTTGTATATCTCAAATATTTGGATTTAAAAAGCTCCATACAGTCATTAATTATTTCTTACATTATTTTTATTGTGAACGAATTTGAAAATTTCAATAATCAAGTTTCTTCCCTTTTGAATCTACATGTAAAATTTTCTTAAGATTTTCTTTTTTCGAAAGGAATCACTGTTTTCTAAAGAATGAGTGGCAAAAGTTGAATTTTTGTTTACTTTTCATTAAATTCATTTTATGTTCGTTGAAAAAGGTTTTAAACAGATGGTACTTTTTAAATATCTCAAATATTTTCGATTTACATAGCTCCGTACAGTCATTCATTATTTTCACATTATTGTTATTGTAAACTAATTTGAAAATTTCAACAGATTCTAGATAATCGAGTTTCTTCCCTTTTGATTCTACATGTAAAATTTTAAGATTATCTATTGTGGGAAAGGAAGGACCGTTTTCTAGACAATGAGTGGCAAAAGTAGAATTTTGTTTATTTTTATGAAACTCATTTTATGTTCGTTGAACCTAACAGAATATTTCTGTCGAATAAGATAGCTATGAGCCAAATTTATCCCAGCATAAAAACCTGAGAAAATAAAAAATTCATTTCTCTGTCGTACTTTGGTAGCATAAGTCAAAAAGTGGCCAATAGTTTTTCAAAATCAGATGTCGATATTGCCTTCAAAACGCAAAACAAATTATCATCGGTATTATTTAACGCAAAGAACCCTACTCAAAACATACACAAATCAGGAGTTTATGAGTTATCTTGTTCTACGTGCAGTAATAAATATATAGGACAAACAGGACGTTCCTTCAAGACGAGGTTCAACGAACATAAAATGAGTTTCAGGAAAAATAAACAAAATTCTACTTTTGCCACTCATTGTCTAGAAAATGGTCATTCCTTTCCCACAAAAGTTAATCTTAAAGTTTTACATGTAGAATCAAAAGGGGAGAAACTCGATTATCTAGAATCTGTTGAAATTTTCAAATTAATTCACAATAACAATAATGTAAAAATAATGAATGACTGTACGGAGTTATGTAAATCGAAAATATTTGAGATATTTAAAAAGTATTATAACATTTGTTTAAAATCTTTTTCAACGAACATAAACTGAATTCAATGAAAAGTAAACAAAAATTCAACTGTTGCCACCCATTCCTTTCGACAAAAGAAAATCTTAAGAAAATTTTACATGTAGATTCAGAAGAAAAGAAACTTAATTATTAAAATTTTCAAATTCGTTCACAATAAAAATAATGTGAAAAATAATGAATGACTGTATGGAGCTTTGTAAATCCAAATATTTGAGATATACAACAAAATAATGTGAAAATAAACAATGACTGTACGGAGCTATGTAACCTCAAAAATTATTTGAGATATTTGAATGGGTACCATCTTTTTTTTTTAACCCGGTTTTTTATCACGTTCCGATTGTAAACCTCTGTACCACCGTTAGGTGTTATCGAGAATCTGTTGAAATATGCAAAATATTTATCACTTTTATTTAAATACCACTGTACCACTGTAAGGTCTTCAGTTGTCTGATGATGAGATAGTTCATTTCCCGAAACTCGAGTCACAAGAAAATGTGTAATATATATTTTGTGGTAGTAAAACATAGTAATTTCTACAATTTGTTTTAATAACGAGTGACTTGTTTGTCAGGGAGTTGTGTCTTTTCATTTTGTGGAATTGTGAGATCAGGCTCACGATCCTGACGTGTCACGAGTATCTCGTATGGTCGTCGAGAAGAGTAACGTAATATTGAATTCGCTGTTGAAAAGAATGTACACAGGGCTCTTGGAGTAATGGTTTGGTTCTACCTATAGTAATCAACTGAAAACAGTTTTCAGTGGCTGAAAATGGGCTAATATCTCGAAACTGCAGTCATAAAAATGTATATTTTTTGTTGTAGCAATTCATAAAAACTTTTTCTGTTTTTTTTTAATGGTTACGAAAATTCTGTGTTTAAATTTGTGAACACACTTCATCACGTGAATTCTCAATAAAATCAAAATTAATTTCGATCCTGTTCGAGAATTCATTCATTCATTTTCGATGATGAACATAATGCAGGCGGATATTACTGATTTTTCAGGAGGAAAATTCAACCTTCATAAAAATTTGGGTAAGTTTTTCACGTTTCAGATATATGGACGAATTTCGTTCCGATTCGAAAGGAAACTTTTTTCAATATTCGAACATAAACAGCGAAACACGTTTAGCGGCAAACGTATCCAAAGGGAGAAAACGGCAATAACACTTAAGACTGGAATTGAGGCCGTTGAAAAATCTCATTTGGCCCCCGAATGTGACCGATAAACTTGAAATTGACGGGGTGGTGGCATCGTTTCTGGTCGAAAAAGGTGAAGGAGAAAGAGGCAAATGGCTGTACGTAGGAGAACTAAGTGCAGACACGAAAGGAATTGTGGATGGCGAGCTCAGGGGAAATCAACAGGACTATTGCTGTTACTGCATTCGGCTCCTACCTGCCTGCCTGACGAACATCTAACCGAATGTGCCTCCTTCCGGGTGGGCATAACGTTTCTCTGCTTGCAGCCAAGAAAATGGTTTCCTCTGAGATGAGCCTGGGAGTCGCTTCTCATCTATTCCCTCTGATAATTTGAATGCCTATGTTCCGGATTCGTATTTTTCCTTCTCTATCTGCAATTTTATTTTCTTAATCTCACCTAACAATTCTGGAAAACCGAGTCTCAGTAAATATTTATGGATAAATATCTGTAATTAAGTAGAAACAATAAAGGACAATTTTCCAGTATGTGCTAAAAATGTCTAGGTGAAACTGATGAAAATGTTATTTCCAAATAATATACTGCTATGTAATGCGATTATCTTATAGTGGTTATGTTCTGTTTTTTCAAAGAGTTAAAAACTAGTTGCACTTTCTTAATCACGATAATTAATTATGTAAAAATAAAACCGTTATTTTTAGGGAAAACAACTCTGTAACTTTTATGTTCTATGTTCTATGATCCATGTCTTATGTCTAAGATTTTAACCTAAAACTGTCACATGTCATATTTAGTTAGCTGTTAGAAATGTGAATAGAGAAACACGAAGAAATAGCATTGTTTTTGATTTCTTTCAGGTTAATTAGCTATTTTTTTATTTCTTTTTATTTCTTTGTATTTCTTTGTATGTTATTATTTTATTTTGTGTATGTTATTCTGGTATATAGTATTTTAAACTAAATGAAACAAACTCTTCCAGAATCATGACATCAAATCGTCTATTTCTTCAATTATAAAAATATGATTATTTAAATATTTTAATATTAGCCTTCTACATATTTAATTTAAAAAAATTATATTTAATGATTATAACTTCTGAAAATAAATTGAAATAATGTCATATAAGTACCACTTATATCAATTGACATATAAAATAAACATTCCTTATGAGACATCCGAATGGTATAACAAAATCCACTAAATAAAAATTATTAACCAAAATCCTATAAATTAAATATTTTCAATAGACAAAATTTCGTTTCTGTTGATCAATCTTATGAAAACAAATATCTTTCAAAAATGTCTAACATAATCTTAAGAATTTCATCATAAAATTATCTTACTTAGACTATTCAATATTATTGGATATCTAACTAAGTTACTTTATATAAAAACTCAAGATATGTAAAACATTACTGAAAAACAAGTTTTAAGAGAGACTTTGCTTCGTCAGTATTCAAATAATTCATATTCAATAAATATAACATCAATCAACAACAAATATTTACTTACCCTTCAATCGTTTAGAAAGACTTCTGGCAGACTGAAAAATCTTTAAATGTAGTATGACTCTTCACTACATATAAATATTTCTGTGGTTTCAATCTTTTAGATCAAGGGTAAAACCACAGAAATATTTATATGTGATGGCCGTTCAATTGTCTTTCAATCTTTTAGATCAAGGGAAAACCACAGAAATATTTATATATAGTGAAGCGTCAAACTACATTTAAAGATTTTTCAGTCTGCCAGAAGTCTTTCTAAACGATTGAAGGGTAAGTAAATATTTGTTGTTGATTGATGTTATATTTATTGAATATGAATTATTTGAATACTGACGAAGCAAAGTCTCTCTTAAAACTTGTTTTTCAGTAATGTTTTACATATCTTGAGTTTTTATATAAAGTAACTTAGTTAGATATCCAATAATATTGAATAGTCTAAGTAAGATAATTTTATGATGAAATTCTTAAGATTATGTTAGACATTTTTGAAAGATATTTGTTTTCATAAGATTGATCAACAGAAACGAAATTTTGTCTATTGAAAATATTTAATTTATAGGATTTTGGTTAATAATTTTTATTTAGTGGATTTTGTTATACCATTCGGATGTCTCATAAGGAATGTTTATTTTATATGTCAATTGATATAAGTGGTACTTATATGACATTATTTTAATTTATTTTCAGAAGTTATAATGATTAAATATAATTTTTTGAAATTAAATATGTAGAAGGCTAATATTAAAATATTTAAATAATTTTATATACCTTCTTTCAAGAATTAACCTCTATTCATGTTATAAAAATAAGAATTGAATACATTCTTATAATTCAAAAACGTAAGCTATAAGGACGCAATCCATGAAAATTTGCATCGCTTTGGAAGCATCGAATACTGATAAGAAGAAAAATACATACAAATTCAAATGGATCCAAACTACGGGGACGGAAAATGCATATAATGAAATACCACAGGACAAACAGGATATATCTGACCATCATGTACTTTTGGCTGTACCGAGGGAGAAGAATATCTTGAAATCGATTAAAGTAAGAGGTTCATTTCGTACGTGTACCATTTCATTCACTCCGGAATTGAAAGAAATTTATTTTGATGCCGAAGAACATATGATGTTAAAGAATGAATATTCACAACTGATTTATTCACGCGCATAGGTGAGACCAGTATTTGGACAAGAATCACTAAAACCACAGGATACGGTAGAACTTTCAAGAAAAAGCAAAGAGAATAAAAAGGATTTCAAGAGGATAAAGAAGGATTTTGTGCTGAATAATTTTGATGGTAAGAGTGTTTCAGTAAATTTATGGTTAAAAAAATTCGAGACGGAATGCCCGCGTTGTGAAAGAAGAAGATATAGAGACAAAATTTTGATTTTACGGTTGTTTCTGGATGGAATAGCGAAAGAATGGTTTGATTCTAAAACAATTACATTAGGTTTAGACAAAAGTTTTCAAATATGTAAAGTTGACTGCTCAGAGAGTTTTTGTGAAACGAGTTGGCATAAATATAGAGAGGCGTATTTATTTAGGTAAATAGGAGGAAGTTTAGTTGACTACGCTTTTAGGAAAGAAAATTTGTTATTAGATCTCCGAAATAATTTTCCAACTGACATGTTGATTGATTAAATTGTGACAAGTTTGCCAAATATTTTACAAGATAGAATTGATTGATCAAATGTAACAACTTTCGAGAAATTATTGGGTGAGTTGCGCAAAATGTTGTTTTAATTGAAAATTCCCGGTACTTTCTTGACAGAGTAGTATATCCCAAATAGTCTCCGGGTTGAGGTCTGATGCTGTTGGCGACGATGGTATTTTTGGTGTCATGATTCGTTTGTGTATGCCTGAGCTTCTATTACCTATCTCGAATATCATAATTACTCGTTTAGAGCATGGTTATTACCCTGCTTCTTGGAAAACGGCTGTAATTTTTCCCTTCTCGAAGGTGAAACAACCAAAATTCATTGATGATCTCCGACCGATCAGCATTCTCCCGTTCTTGTCAAAAATTCTAGAGAAGTGGGTGTACAAAGAGCTCTATGATTTTAATACGTACAATAATATTTTACGAGCATATCAATCAGGTTTCAGAGGTGGACATAGTGGACCCGCGGCTCTGGCTCATATACTAGACGACATTCTGGGTAAATGGAATAAGGGTCTAGTAACTGGTCAGATTCTTTTAAATTCTACGAAAGCCTTTGATACTATCTGTCATGACCTACTTTAGGCCAAGCTGAAATACTGTGGACTTTCAGGAATACTCCTTAAATTTTTTGAATCCCTTTTGAATTGTAGGAAGCAATATACCAGAGTTGTAAAAAAGAAATCTTCTCGTATTTTTGTGATCAAAAAGGTACCTCAGGGGTCCACTCTTGGGCCACTTCTCTTTTTTTATTTTATTGGCCGATCTGCCTCGTCGAACAAAGCATTGTCAATATCATTTTTTGCACTGATGACGGTCAAATCTGTCATGGTTTCCATCCGGACGAGGCCCAGGTTGCATGTTCTCTGATAAACAGTGATCTGACTTCGATCGTTGAGCTTACGAGACGTCATAACTTACATATCAATCCAAACAAATCATGTCTCATTTTTTTTGCCGGCAGTTCTGTAATTTCTAGAACTAATTTACCACCTATTGCTATTAAGGATGCAGTTTTGTCGCCGCAAGAAGAGGTGAAAAATCTTGATCTGCTGGATGACGGTCGATTGAAATTCTCAAACCATGTATCTAACCGTGTTCGGGGAGCATACATGTCCCTAAAACTCCTGTTCAATAATCTCCTTCTCTTGAACAGAAGTATGTGAGCGACGCTGTGTAATCAACTTGTTTTGTCGTGTTTCGATTATTGTGATGTAGTGTTTGGTCCGTTTCTCGATATGTTTGATTCATCAAGAATCCAGTCTCTGTAAAATTGTTATTGCCGTTTTGTTCTCGATTTAAGAAGGCCCGTTCCAACAACGAGATACATTAACTCTATAAGATGGCTAAATATGAAGAACCGTAGGAAAATGCATTTTACGTCCTTCATTTATAAAATAATAAAATTATAACAGCCTTCTTACTTACACCGCAGAATTAACTACACACCTGATGTCCACTCGGACATCAAGAAACAAGAAGAAATAAGAGTCAATATTCCTCGTCATCGAACCACTAAGTTCAAATGTTCTTTCCCATACCAAACACCCCTAAATTATAATTCCTTCCCAAATAGTGTGAAGGTCAAGTCAATAAATAGTTTTCGAGCTTACTTGAAAAAGTTAATTTTTCTTGAGCCAGGTTTCTGAATTTTCATAAAATGTATATATTATATATATTATATATAATTATTATATGTATATATTATATATAAAATGTATATATTATAGTGTATACTCTATTTCCACTATTTGGGTGAATTGTATTTTTTTTTCTTTAGAAATTCAATAACATATGCTTTTTGTTTGATAAGTAAAAGTGTAAGAATAGCTTTGTAGCTAAACTTTCACCTTATAAAGACGTTGCTTATTATTATTAAATAACCTTCAATTCACAGAAATGCCGATAAGGAAAAATATGTGGAAAAATTGACATAAATAACCCTGAAATACATCAGCGGAGTTAGTGTTGAAATTATGTCCAAATTCATTAAAATGACTGGCATATGTTGAATGCGATATGTCGACCAGGTTCCTGAATTTTTTTCTTAAAATATTTTCCCGTTTGACCAATATATACCATATATATAATAATAATATATATACCATAAGGCAATCACTACACCCTTTTTTCTCATATTTTTCTTTATCGATATTTCTGTGAATTGATGGTTCTTTGTATATCTTCTTGCAATGTTTATATTATCTCTATTTCTGGAAAATGTGAATTAGTGGTACCGCCTCTTTTTTCAAGTTTTTAGCTATATATGAAGTGAAAGTGTGCTATTGAGAGTGACTTCAAAACATAAACTTGACAAAGCCACAATGTTGGCGAAACAATTGTTGTTAACTTAATAAATTATGGAAATAATTCATATTGTTCTATTTAATAAGTTATATTGAATTCGCTGAAAAACGTGGAATCAAAAATATTGCGATATTCTACTTTTAAACAAACTTAAAGAAGAAATAATAATAATGGGTTTTGGTCGAAAATTGAAGCTTTATTGTGAAAAAAGTTTATACATTCAAAGCTCAAAGTTTTGTCCGCCGCTAGCCAGTACTTTTTCCTATCTTTCTGGTAATTGAAAAATCCCATTGCGAAAATAGGCCGGCTCTTTGGCGAAGTGCTCGTCAGCCAGGCCATGTTGCATCGATCAGAGGAAATGGTAATCGGAAGAAGCAATGTCTGGTCTGTACTGCGGGTTGAATAGGACTTACCAATTCTAAGTACGTTTCTACGAGTTACGCACAATGTGTCATGTTGCCAAATAACTTTGTCGTATCTGTCAACGTACAGCGGTTGTTTTTCTCGCAATGCTCATTGATTGTCTTCGATAGATATCGCCTGTCATCCTTTCATTCGATTGTAGTAGCCATAATACACCACACTCAGATGGTCACACCATATACACAGCATGATCTTCTCTCGAATATTTATTTATTTTTTTATTATTTATTTATCCACTTATCTACATAAAAATAATGAGGTAAATAAGTTTTTGACACATCAAAACTTACATGGGGAGTCAATACAACATATATACTAACTGACAAAATAACTGAAACACCAAGAAGGAGCTGTTTAAATTTTAAATTTTTTTTGGTAAAACATAAATACAAAGAGTAAACGATTAAAACTTGGAAAAAAAAATCGTGAAGGTTTTTTCATGTGAACATTTTTTGTTACTTAAATATATAATCGTTCTTCGCAAATTTTTTAAATTTTACAACAAACCAACTGTTCCAAAGTCGATATTTAGTTGTTGTTAAAAGGCCTAAAGCATGTGTACGCGGAATTTATCGCCAGCTAAGTGAATTTGAAAGAGGTCGAATTATTGGTCTACGAGAGGCGAGGTTGGCATTTCGAAAAATCGCTAACCGTACGAACAGAAATCCAACTACTGTTTTGAGATGTTGTCAAGCGTGGGTTGATAATACCGAAAATCGAAGAAGAGTAGGCACCGGACGTCGAAGGGGCACAAATGAAGTTCGAGATAGACGTCTAAGACTTATGGTTATTAGAGACCGATTTGCGACAACTCGATCTTTGGCTGATGAGTGGTTAGGAGAACAAGGCCATTCTGTAACTGTCCGAATGGTTTACAGTGGTGCAGAGAACGTCAACATTGAAATGTGGAATGACATCAGGCCGTCTTTTCTGATGAATCTCCATTCTCCTTGGGTGCACATGATGGCCGAAGAAGGGTTAGACGACGTCGAGGAGAAAGACGTAAACCTCAGTTTGATATTGAGCGTCATGTACACCGCACAATAGGCGTTATGATATGGGATGCTATTGCGCATGCAATAGGTGGACCTTTGATCTTTATTCAAGGTAACATGACAGCTCTGCGTTACCTTCAAGAAATAGTGGAACCATATGTTCTCCCTTACCTTAACCGGCTCGAGAATCCAATATTTCAGCAAGATAATGCTCAACCTCATGTTGCCAGAGTTAGTTTAAACTTTTTTGAAGCGACCCATGTGAATCTTTTGCCATGGCCGCCCAGATCCCCTGATCTTTCGCCCATAGAGAATGTTTGGAACATCGTGGGTAGAAGGCTTGGAAATTTACCCCAGCCCCCACGGACTTTGGCGGCTCTGAGACATGAACTACAGGTAGCTTGGGATAGTATCCCTCAAGAAGAAATAGACCATCTTATTGCATCAATGCCAAGACGTGTTGGGGAGTGTATAGATAATCGCGATGGACAAACACATTATTAACAAATTTATTGAAAAAAATTGTAAACCCTTTCTTTTTTTTCAAATTTCAATCATTTACTGATTGCTATACTATCTATGTTTTACCAAAAAAAATTTTAAATTTGAACAGCTCCTTCTGGGTATTACAGTTTCTTTGTCAGTTAGTATATGTATATTAAATTGTTAAAATTATTTCCACAAACATTGATAACGAAAATAGAATATGTGGGACGGCTTATTTACTCCAGGTTATCACTGAAAATTTCTTCTGTGATATAGTAGGCTCTCTCCATCAACACCCCCTTTAGTTCCTTCTTCAACTTCTCCCTTTGGGCTTCTTTTAGGCTGGACGGTATCTTATTAAATAATTTGATAGCCAAGTGGTTCATACCGAACTGAGCCGCATTAAGTCTATGGTTTGAAATTATGAAATTATCCGATTTTGAGTTTCATATTCGTGATAACAACCGTTCCTCCGAAGAATTTCTGTATGATCATATACATAAAGGATGCAGGTCAGTTGAAAATACTAGCCAGGGTAAGTATACCTCTCTATGAAACAGTTCCCTACAGCTGTGTCGCCTATTTACCCCACACAGTACTCTTATAGCGTTTTTTTGCTTTTAAAATATTCTTATACTTTCAGGGGAGTCTCCCCATAAAAGAATGGCAAAGTTAAGAACACTATGGAAGTGTCCGAAATATGAAATTCTTGCAGCTTCGAGTCCCACTAGCTGCATTATTTTCATTATAGTATATGTTGCCCCCTAGAGTTTCGGAACCAGCATTTCGATATGTTGTGAGAAGCTCAGATTTGGCACAAGTGTAATACCGAGAAGTCTCAAGAAACAATCAGAAGATGGCTTGGTTTCGAGAAGAAGCCTCTGGGTTTTATTGGTGTCCATCATCCGTTTGCATCAAACCAGTACTTTGTATCTTCCATTGTTTTATTTTCTTTCACTTGTAATTGCTGGTCGTCCACTGCAACATTCAAAAAAGAGGTATCGTCGGCAGCAACGTTTGAAAAAGAGGTATCGTCGGCAAAAAGAACTGTCTGATCCTCTGTTAAATTTACTGGCAAGTTATTCACGTAAATTACAGACAAGGTGGGTCCCAGTATATATCCTTGCGGAATCCATGTTTGGCTCTTTCCCACGATGAGACTTTTTCGTTGCAGCAAGTTTTCTGCATTCTACTCCTGAGATAACTCTTCATCAGATGTAGCGCTACAGGAGTAGCGAAACCATAAAATTCAAGTTTCTCAAGTAGCACTGAGTGGTCGATACTATCAAAGGCCTGTAATAGATGGCATGCAGACTTCTTTTTATTATGAAATGATTCACTTATCTTTTTCAGGACTTTAGTGAGAGCTGTTTCCACTGATCAATATTCCAAAAAGCCATGTTGTTAAGTGCAAAAAATTTCTTGCTTACTGAAAAAATTAATCATTTTATTCTTTATGACAAACTCGAATGATTTCGACAAGACAGAAAGAACCGAGATCAGTCTATAGTTCTCAGGAGAGCCGGAATCGTCTTTTTTATGTACCGGTACTATCCTTGCTTTCATTAGTTGTTCGGGAAAGTATCCTTCACGTAGACATTTTGAAATTAGAGAAGTAAGGGGTATTTCTATAGAAATGAATATATATTTCAAAATAGTGGTGGTCATTCCATAGATATCTCTCGAAGATTTAGATTTTATTTTTTTCATTGCTTTCCTCAGCTCGGTGATAGTACATTCGTACAGAAAAATTGATTTTGACCTTTTTCAATGAGTCCAGTGGTTTGGATTTTATTCTATCACATCCATTGAAAGTCATCGATCCAACTCTGACGAAGTAACTGTTTAAAACATCTGAATCAATACCAATTTTCCTCTGCTTTGCCACACCCTTGGTCTCAGATTTTCTGAATTTCATCATTCCTATTATGTGCTGTTCTTATATTTTCCATATTGGAACTCTTGTTCAGCTCAGTTAATTTCTCGACGTATTTTTTTTATGTATATGATACTCTTTAGCACTCATTCCATCTTTTCGGACTTTCATTATCGTCTCCAGTGCCTCTAATTGCTTCTTCATTTTCATCTCTGTTCTTTCTCATTTCATCTTCTTCTGATCTGAAAATAACCTTTTCAGGGCAGATTTGATCGAAGTGAGATGACGTACTGTACAAATACAAATGGATTTGAGTACCGACGGATATATTATACTAATATCTAAAGCAAGAAAATTCTTCGAATTTGGACAATACAACTTATATCTGAATCAGAAGAACTTTCTATTATATAGCTCATACTACCTAGATATACATTTTATAAAATTTAATATTATTGAATTATTGAAATATAAAAGATTTGACCGAGAAATATATTTCCAATCCTTTAGTGAATATCAGATTATATTGCTAAATATTTCAAAATTAAATTTGACACAAATGTAGCTTTAGAACTTATAATAACTTAGGAGTTCAAATGAGAAACAATAAATATAAAACAAATAAAGACAATAAATCTGTAGTTTATGAGTGGATTTGTAATACTCGTAATTGCTCTATGGTATAATATACTACTCTGTCAAGAAAGTACCGGGAATTTTCAATTAAAACAACATTTTTACATTTAATCGTCAAAATTTATTGGGTCGCCTTCAAAATAGGCTCCATTTGCTCCAATACATCTATGCCAACGGCACTTCCAATTATCGAAACATTTTTTATAGGCGCTTTCCGGGATGGACTTTAGCTCTCGCGTCGAATTTTGTTTTATGGCTTCAATCGACTCAAAACGGGTGCCACGAAGGGGCAATTTTAGTTTTGGGAAAAAGAAAAAGTCGCAGGGAGCCAAATCCGGCGAATACGGTGGTTGCTGAAGCACGTTTGTTGAGTTTTTGGCGAGAAAGTTAGTCACAATCGTAGCTCCGTGAGAAGGCGCGTTATCGTCATGCAAAATCCATGAGTTGTTCGCCCACAAATTTGGCCTCTTCGTACGGATACGCTCATGCAAACGTTTCATAACGCCTAGGTAATACTCCTTGTTTACCGTCTGACCCTCTGGAACGAATTCGTCGTGCACCACGCCACGGAAACAATGAGCATCATCTTCATTTTCGTGCGGCTTTGGCGTGGCTTTTTAGGTCTCTGTACCACTGATATGCACGAGTTTTCGATAGAGCATTATCACCAAAGGCCTTTTGCAACATTTTCAATGCATCGGCACACGAAAATTCATTTGCAACACAAAACTTTAAACAAATTCTTTGCTCAACGTAATCACCCATAGTAAAAATCGGCACGCACTCTGACATCGACTGACTTAATCAGCTGTTGCAAACACACTAGTTGACAGATCCCGCTCAAGCTTGGCATAGTAATTAAGGACAGTGGTACTAACCTAGGAAAGAAAAATTTTGCCTACCTCATTGTAATAAATCGATAATTCCCGGTACTTTCTTGACAGAATGTATATGGGTCAAGCCAGTAGATCCTTCAAGAAAAGAATTCATGAACAACGTCAGACATTTCACAGTCAATATTTACCAGTCATTTGAAAGAATTTGGTTAAAATTTCAACAAGAAATATCCCGAACGAGCGAAAGCACATATAAGCACAGGGTACTGAACTGTTTCAGCCGTTACTATTTGGTAGTTGATCATAATTAAAACAAGCTGTAGAAATTACTATGTTTTACTAACAATGAATTGATATTTTACACATTTAATTGTGACTCGAGTTTCGGGAATTACTTATCCTATCTTCAGACAACGATATGTGAAAAATATCAATTTATTGGTAGTAAAACATATTATTTCTAAAACTTGTTTCATGTGATTGTGTTATGTTACACTCATTCCACTGAGGTATCAATAACATAAAGAAAATAAAAGTCGGCTTGGAGGTCCCCATACAGTACAATAAAGAATGACATGAGTTAAATAAAGTCTATTCCAAAATTTGAATATCAAAACAAATTAAATATGTTAATCTTCTACAATTTTAATTTCAAAAAAATTTTATTCAAAAAACTTTTAGAATTAAATTGATGTCTAAAATAAGCACGTCTTACGTTTAATAGACGTATATAATCAAAACTCAATATATAATGTCAAATGGAATAAATAAACCAACAGATATACGAAAGTCATTAAAATTCCTTCTCAAAAATGATGAGAAATATAAACAGATCTCTCTTGTTGAATATTTTTACTAAGATATGTCCGATAATAGATCCCAATAAATTTCACTATTATTTGTATCCTTTTAACATAAGTGTATTTCCGAAAATTGATTGTTAATCACTTTTCTCTTAAGTACAGTAGCAGCGCAAAATTAGACCAAATTAATATATTTCTTCAAAGTGAAAATACCGTGAAAAATATTCCGAGAAATATCTTTGTGAATCTCCATAGTTAGTTGTTTCTACCTCTTTTGGCTCCGGGTATATATAATCTCTATTTCTTCCTTTGGTTGACTTCTTTTTGAATTTGTATTTATTTCTCTAGTTTTAATGTTGGGATATTTTTCTTTTTGTGTTTATTTTTTCCTTAGATTAAGATACTTTTGACGTGACAACGTCTTATAAATTGGTTTGCCGGGTGACACTTCAAGAAACTGCGTTACGCTCCGCTCACGTTATGCGCTCACAATGAGAGCGAGTGAGAGGCACGCGTCCCTTCCACTCGGGCATGGTTAGCCCGCCTAAGAGCGAGAGAGAGAGACAGACATAAAAAGTAAAAGGCACGCGTCCCTTCCACTCGAGCACAGTTAGCCCGCCTAAGAGCAAGAGAGACAGAGCGAGAGAGAGAGAGAGAGAGAGTGAGAGAGATAGGCATACACACCGGTTCATGTCTTGCGCTTCTATTTCGCTTAGGCGCCTGCATACAAGTTTACACGTTGCCAGTTAATTGTAAAACGATTGTGTAGTGATAATGTGAAGGTAGTTTCGTCCATCGCTACAATTCAAACAGCAAAGGTAAATAATTTCAGACTGATAATATAACATGATGAAATAAATGACTAAGACATAAGTGAATAGGTTATGTTGTAGTAATCACAATGTTGTGGTAGTTTTCAATCAAAAAAGTAGTAGAAATCGTTTCTCAACCAATAATAATTTGTTTAACTTGAAAAAATGAGCGCGACTTGCTATGTAAAAAATTGAAATAACAATGTTTAACCTCCAACCTGTCAAATCGAAACTTTCAAACATTCAAACCGAGACGACTAATCACTGCGCAAGGTCGTAAGCGCGCGATTTACAAATTCAAAGATCAAATGTGAATTAGTTTTCTCCTTTTAGAAAATACACTTTGAATTAAAATCGATTGATATTAACAATTAATGTGATTTAAATAAATGTTCTAACTTTTAAATTTAGTTTTTATATTTATAACAATGTAAAGCAAGTTAAATTTATTAATAACTTATAACAACTGATTGATAAATAAAATTTTGTTAATATGAAATTCAGTGCGAGATTCTTTGTATAAATTAATGTTTTAAATATAATTCTTTGTATAAATAAATGTTTTAAATTGTTACTATTATTTCATCCTTCATCCTACTATACGAATGAATATTCACATTAAAATTATTTTATCACTCAAAGTCGTTGTCACGTAAAACTTTCGCCCGTATACCGACTTTACAGGCAACAAATTTTTTTTTGAAGTTATTATAATTAAGCTGTAAGCACTCATATTGATATTGAATTACCTGTAAGTTTTCCGTTGTAAATGAATAAATATTTGGATAATATACCCGCCGGTGATCCAATTGGTAAAAAACATATTTACGGCTCTATATTCCCAAAAATTGTTCAGAAAATAATGAGAAAATACAGATAGTCAGATCTGCATTTTTTCCACAAGTTAATGAAGGATATATCATAAATATTATGAAAATATTCTTTCCAGCTCGAATTTCACAATTATATTGTATATTGTTTCCCCCACCTAGTATTTCAAAAACTATTTCTGAACTGGTAGCGTTTTTATATTCTATCAAACATACCCGAACTTACGGACAAAACATAATCTGATTGCTAAAATTTTATTAATTTCGCGATCGACGTCATACAGAAAGATATGTCAGTAATTACTATTGTAGAAGAGCGCTGTTGAATTTTCAAATTTCGGACAAAAAAGTATAGGTTGACATGTTAATTAGAAGATTGCTGCGCAATAATGTTTGTAATGTTTTTATGGCAGTCTAGTCTGACAGGACCGGATTAATTTGAATTCGAGGGAAATTGTATATGTGTAGTTAGTTCTTCGATCCCAATTTTTTTTCTAACTGCTTCTATTACTATTTAAAAGGAGGACTGAATGAATTATAAAAAAAAATTGAAATTTTATTTATATTCATTGAAATTATTAATTTCCTTCGAAAATTTTTGTGAAGAATAGGATTTAGTTTTTCGATAGATTAATAAATTCAAATCTAACAATCAGTCTCTCACCTCAGTCTGCAAGAATCTTATTCATCACTATATACCGGGTGGATCACATGAACAATACAGCCGGATATTTCCCTGTGTATGAGTTTTGTCGGAAAACGCCGGGATAAGTCATTTTTTATTTGGAAAGGGAGATCCTTTGATTTCAAATTCGTTCACAGCTCTATGTTTTGCAATTCTTTTTATTATGAATATCCTGAAAATTTCCTCTTCGTTTCGGTGTAAAAACCTCACTGGTGCTGATGGGTGAAGAGTATTAACTCGGTGCGGTCACATTTCCTAACAGGGATAGTGTTTTATGGTGAAAATTATGTTTTTTTTCTAAAACAGGAGACAAGAATTTTTTTGTGAATGATGCTATGAAATACACTATTCAAGTTTCTTTTTTCTATCAATGAGCTACCTCTACGTAAATTATAGAATTTTTCACATTTTCACATTTAATCGTCAAAATTTATTGGGTCACCTTCAAAGTAGGCTCCATTTGCTCCACTACATCTATGCCAACGGCACTTCCAATTATCGAAACATTCCGGGATGGACTTTAGCTCTCGCGCCGAATTTTGTTTTATGGCTTAAATCGACTCAAAACGAGTGCCACGAAGGGGCAATTTTAGTTTTGGGAAGAGGAAAAAGTCGCAGGGAGCCAAATCCGGCGAAACGGTGGTTGCTGAAGCACGTTTGTTGAGTTTTTGGCGAGAAAGTCAGTCACAATCGTAGCTCGGTGAGAAGGCGCGTTATCGTCATGCAAAATCCATGAGTTGTTCGCCCACAAATTTAGCCGCTTCTTACGGATACGCTCACGCAAACGTTGCATAACGCCTAGGTAATACTCCTTGTTTACCGTCTGACCCTCTGGAACGAATTCGTAGTGCACCACGCCACGGATATCGAAGAAAACAATGAGCATCACCTTCATTTTCGAGCAGCTTTGGCGTGGTTTTTTCGGTTTCGGCTCATTTTTTGCCACCCATTCCGATGATTGCTGGCTTGTTTGCATATCGTACTCGTAGACCCAGGTCTCATCACCAGTTATAATGCGTTCCATGAATGTAGAATCGGAATTACAGCGATCCAGCATGTCTGAAGCAACCTGTTCGCGATGACGTTTTTGAAGAAAATTCAGGTCTTTCGGTACGAGTCGTGCGGCCACCTTTCTCATGCCCAAAATATCAATCAAAATCGTACGTGCGAACTCGTGGGATATCTTGAGATCATGTGCTATCTCTCTCAAGCTGGTACGACGGTTTTCCAGCACCCTTTCCTTAATTTTATCGACGTTATCTTCGATCGAAGCCGTCGATGGGCGACCACTTCACGACCGTCCTTGAAGGCTCTGTACCACTGATATGCACGAGTTTTCGATAGAGCATTATCACCAAAGGCCTTTTGCAACATTTTCAATGCATCGGCACACGAAAATTCATTTGCAACACAAAACTCTAAACAAATTCTTTGCTCAACGTAATCACCCATAGTAAAAATCGGCACGCACTTAAGGACAGTGGTACCAACCTAGGAAAAAAAATTTTTACCTGCCTCATTACCCCGCCAGATGTAAATCGATAATTCCCGGTACTTTCTTGACAGAATGTATACCCCATTTAGAGGTTTTTTCAATTTTTTCTGGTGGTTCTTGGGCGGTATCCAAGACTCCAAGAAGAGTTGTCAGTTTACTCCTAATATCACGAGATATACGAAAATTCGTCCTTTGTTTCTCATTATGGGATTTTATCAATGCCAATCCAAGTTCTTTGAGAAAAAGACGTCGCGTAACGCTCATTTCAGGATTATTGCTGCAGAACACAACATAACTGTTTATACCTGCATTGATCAAAAGGGAGAAAAAAATTGTTGGCGACCATCTTCAAGTGTTCCGAGAAACATCATATAGAGCTGACCATGTCGACACCCCATTTAGATCGATTATAAAAAGTTATCATTTCAGACTTTTTCGTCTCAGGGTCAAAATCATCACTGTTCTGAAGTGTAGAGGATACAAGTACAATTTTGCTCTTCTTATAACAAACGACACAAGAGAAATATCTTTTTTGAATCTGAGTATAACATCATATTCTTCGGGTTGTTTATATTGTAGGAAAGCAGACGGTATCTCTTTTTTCTTCTTACGAATTGTTCCCATTGCAGTTATTTTGTGCTGCTTGAGAAGAATTTCTGGAAGAAGTATGCTCGTGAACCAGTTATCGAAAGTTACATTGTGACATTAATCACTTATGGGCTGAATGAGTCAAACAACTAAATCAAATGGCTTGTTGCTCACCTGGTATGGACCTTCCGGTTAAACACCGACTTAAACTTCCAAATTGAAAACATAAAACTAAAGCAAACATTTTTGGACAATACTTCGCTGGCTTATTCTGCCTGAATGGACAGCGACCCCTAAATTTTTCTAGCTTTTCGTCGATTGTACGGTATTCGCTGGGAATGTAGTTCTGCTGACAGTTTCCTACAAATCGTTCAAATATTCCTCTTATGTCAGCAATTTGTCCGTACGTTTGCTTTCTGCTCTGTTTTCTATATTAACGAATCGGAGGCACCTCATAAAAAAAAAGAAATCTCTATAAAGACATACTGAGCCTGAAATTTTCTATTCCTATCCTGTCAGTAGCCCATAGATCTTCCACATTCAGTCTGTTAGGCTTGAAAACTATGATATAAAATCTCGATACTCTCAGTTTCCTTACTCTCGACGTCCCTACCTCATTTTCAGCACTATCTTTTGTCTCTGGAGTAGACATTCTTTTTTCATCAGTCGTATCTTGTATTTTTGCTGATGGTAATGTTTCCAGCTCACCTTCAGAATTAACTGCCTCACTTAGAAGTGAGCTGGTTGGTTCCTCTTCATCTTCACCCCGTCTTCAGAGGCAGAGTTATGATCCGCAAACATTGTCATCGGATTCGCTCTCTGAACCCAAATCCTCTTCATCATCCACTTCATTCAAAAATGTTTTTTGTTTCTCTTCCCAAGAACTCATTTTTGCGCAACTGAAATGAACTGAATAATGAAGAAAATTTTAAATTTATCTAGAAATATTGGGACTTACCTTGCAAAAAGCTTTTCAGTGTGGTGGGGTGTAATTCGCCCAAGAAGTTGGGAGCTAGCAGTGTAGTGGGGTTAAAATCACCCGTTGGAAGCAGACTACAGTCAGTACAGCTATCTGGTATACGATACAAGTACACTCAGTATGCAACTTATGCAATTGGCATAACATACGTAAACGTTAGCTCCTTGCTAGATAGGAAGCAATGTGGAGAGGGGATGAATTTGGTCGGGATCCGAATGAATGACTTGATGTTCAAGAAATATCGGGGTGATTTTGACCCCACAACACCGACGCTGGGTTGAGCTGTCGAATTTCTGAAAAAATTTCAATTGAAAAGATGTTCAAATTGCTTACCTTTCAATATTTTCTCTTATATTCCGTATGTACTTCTCTAGAAGATTTTCGCAACCGAAAATTGTTAGCATGTAATTATATAACATCTGAAATATTACAGAATGTGAGAAAAAATGTTGAATAAAGACACCCCCACTGTTAAGAAATTAACGGTAGGCAATTTACACATCCTATTAATAAAAGTTCCTTTAAAAACTCGATCACTTCACCCATCACTTCCAACGAGTATTTTATATCGAAACGAACAAAATTTTTTTTAGCATATCCATAAGTAGAATGTAATTGCAATACTTCAAAAATTTGTGAGGGGTGGGCCATTTAAAATTTGAATTTTTAATGGCCTATAAATGAAAACTAATGAATATTTTCTCAAAGTTATGAGTTCATTAAAAAGGTTGAACTTTGACATTTAAGGATGAAAAACAATATTATTCAAATGACAACCACTACTGGCTACAGAACCCCATCCGATGAACCCAATTTTTCAGTATACATGTTTGGGGCTCAATGTCATGAAAAGCAACTTCGATTTCGTGTTTGAAGGCATCAATCATATCTGGATGGTTAACGTACCAACTTTACCTACTCAACGGATCCCTGCAAAAATAGTCGAACGGGTTGAATCACGTTACGTTGGATGTGTAGCAAGTGGCCTCGTCCTGTTGAAATCAAATGTCATCTACACCTTCATTTTGAATTTTGGGAAACAAAAATTGGTTGAGCATGGCGCGTTAACGTTTCCCATTGGACGTGACAGCAGCATCTTGCTTATGTTCGTTGAAAAATAGCCCAGTGATGCCGCCGGACCAAAAACCACACCGAACAGATACTCGTTGTGGGTGCATCGGCTTTTCTACAAGTACGTATGGATTCTCTTATCCCCAAATGTAAAGAAATGCTTGGTGTGTAGAGATACCTTTTTGAATTCTTCCTTGTAATTGATTTAACGTCAACCAATTAGTATGCAAATTCCTGGTTAAGCATACTTCAAAAGGGTTTGAGAGAGGGATGTATTATTGGCTTTAACTGTTCATTTGCAGCCTAAATATGTATCCTACAAGTATTCAAGTTTGAATTGTTTACCCAAATTGAGGGAGTTGTTTCGGTGTAGTTTTAACTCTAATTGCGTTGAAAACACTATCTTGTTCGTGGTATCGTTCTTCTTTGAGCTTTATCACCGTTTTTTCACCGAATTCACTTTTATTGGTTTCTCCGCTGGGTTCACTTTTCACAAATTACTATCTAATTACAAATAATGTAGATAATACATTCACTTCCAGGACCTTAGTGCGTTACTGTGTTATTGAGAGAGGGTGTTCCTTGGAAGGTTAAAATAAAGTGCGAATATAAAATAATTCAAGAATAGAGATAGTTGTCAGTTATTACTTGAGAGAACGTAAAAAAAGCTAGCGCTTTAATTTGTGCTTTTTGGGCAAGCGACAGAATGCGACTTTTTGGGAATGTACTTTCAATGCTGCTTTATGGGTGATTCAAAAGAGAGAACTGTTTGATTGTAACTCATAACGAGACAAAGAGAAATGTGATAAGAACTTACTTATAGAGAGAGTCTGTGTGGGATCAGAACTTTATGTTCGAAGAGTAGAAAATATTGCGGAACTGTTTGGTCGAAGCACGAATAGAGGGCCAACGAGCGACTTCAAGGCTACAGCAGCAATGTTTTCAATTGTCCTCACTGGACAAAACGTGAATGGGTTGTTTCAATAAATAACTGTCCAGTTTCAAGAGCTCGCTTCATAAATTAATAATAATCACTGCTCCAAAATGCAAACGCTAGATGGCCCACCCTTTATTGCTCCTATTGACATTTAAGATTTTTGAGGGGGTAGTAACGCCACTTAAGAGAATCATTTCACACCCACGAATTTATAATCGATAGAGGTCCCGTTCAAATAAAAATAGACATATTTCAGCGTTTTCCAGAAAAAATATTAGGAGTAGAAATAAGTTAGTTTTCGTGCAGTTCTGATAACAAATGTCGCTATTAGTACTATTTCATTGTTTCATCTGGCAACACCTTCATATTGAAGTATCATCAATAGGCTTTCTTTTCAGTAACTGTCATTTCGCTGAAGAGTGACAGAACAGAATTTCTGTGTGCTCTTAAGATGTTAAACTTTTTACCGAATTATGTGTTTTTGCGGGTAGTTTTACTTTATAGCTTTAATCTGAAGAAAAAGACTGCCATAAGTCATCGTATTTTAGTGGATGTGTATGGTGACCATGCTCTAGCTGAACTAATGTGTTAGTAGATTGCCCGATTTTAAAGTGGCAATTTTGTTTTGGAAGACAAAGAATGTAAACAAATGGAAAAAGGCTTTTTTTTTTAAATATAAAGAAGATCAAATGACACCATTTTTGAGTCAAATTCAGGCACCCTAAATATAACAAATCAGTCACAAACTCCTTTTGGAACACAATTATCAATTCACAACTGAGCATATAAAAAAGAGCTCAGAACCGATTTTCTCACATAAGGCTCAAACAATTGAAATGTATCTGTTTTTGTACTTATCTTTTCCTTCCTCTCCTTTCGGGGTGGGTGTTGCAACTCAGGGGGCTCACCCCTAGAACTGGCGTGGTTCTACCCGATTGCAGGTACTCTGTCCATAAGGGCGAATACGTCAAAATTAGATCTGTGCTAGCTTCAAGGGGGGATACTATGACATGTTAGTTTCCTCGAGTTCGTGCATTTTGGCATCGAGTTGAACTCTTCTTGGTGACTGTTAGCCTTCAATAGCTCATTTTGGAAACAAGGCTACCACGGGAGAGTGGATCGGCCCGCAGGGGTATTCGTACTCCTGGCCACCCAATTTGGTGTTGTATTCGTGAGGGCATGCTAGAATAGAAGGGTACTCTGCCGTGCAGAGTCCTAGTGTTTGTGCATGGATAACCGGAATTGGCCCGCAGGGGTCCCACAAATGGTTTTTGCTGGGCTTGAACCCTGATCGACTGGGATGTCTACGGCGAGTCTAGGGCTCAAGCGTTGAGTCTCAAAAGCTCGGGCGCTGACAATGCATAGCCACTAGAAGTAGAATAGTGTTGTGAAGCTACCAGTCTCTACTGGAAGCAAAGGGGGACTTCTGTTTCGTTTTGCGTGCTGATTGGGCGTCTCCTAATCCCACGCCCATGGAGGCAATGATTATAGGCCCAGTGGGCAGATAGGTCACTTTAATCTCATTTGCGGAACTTCCTTCCCATTCATTTTGAAGTGGTATATTTCTAAAAAAGCAGCGACGTGAAGTCAGGAGCTTTTAAGAGCTTGTCCATGATCTTAACAAAATTTTGTATTAGCTCTATTTTACATCTAAATGCTGAATAGAAAATTGATCATAGGACTGTTATCATGGTGGTTACATGATAAAGAAGATACACACAATTTTCAAGTGTCACAAAATCCAACGGAGTTACGTCCGCGGACCGTCGTGGTCAAGATACTGGGCCTTCTCGTCCGATCCAACGACGGCCATGAATATTATTCAAGTACTATCGACCATTAGGTAAAAAATTAGCTGTTGATCCATTGCGTGAAATAATTAATTTCCGTGCTCGTCTGAAATCATGTCTTCCAGAAGAATAGACATATAATAAAAACAAAATTATAATAATCAATATCTTTATTTCACTAGAAATCTCAAGGCGAAATTCACCCAAAGGTGCTCTACCACTTAACTCGTGTAGTCTACAAAAAGTAAATTTGAACGTTACTTAATCAAAAACGAAAAAAAAGAAAGCATTCAAAGAAAGAAAAAAATATATGAGCATATCAGCGAACATAATTCACAGGAACAATCAAAACTTCATGTAGATGAGGAATCGAGGAGATAAGCTTTGATCCTTATCTTGAACCTAGTTTCCTAGCTTGATTTAACAGTTTAAATTCAATGCTGCTATACATCCAGTAAATCATGTAACTGAAACTTCTTTCAAAAATAGATGTCCTCATCATGAGGGCACGATAATATATTTCTATGGCGTATGTTGATATTATGAACGTCCGCTCTTTAAACCAATTTTTTGTATAGATAAGGTGGGCTTCACTTCAAAATGATATTATGAAATATACAGAGAGCGTAAAATTCAAAATTAATCCTCATTAGAAGCCAACTCAATTCTCCTAACTCAGGTGACACATGATCATACCTCCTAATTCCAGAGATGAGCCTGATACAGCAGTTCCGCTCACGCTGGATCCGACCCAATTTTTCCTGATCAAGATAAAAGCTAAACACAGGAGAACAATAAGTGAACTGTGACAAGACCAAAGTCTCACACAGAACCTTTTTAGTATGAACGGGCAGGTACGACCTATGTGGATAGAGCTTTTCGAACTACACTCACCACGTGTTCACGAAATCTTAAAGAATCGTCCAAGACCAACCCTAAGTCTCTTGCGGAATTAACGAATTGAGTAGCATCATTATTTATTGTTGGCTAGGACTTATCATTAAGAATTTTTTGTTCTTATTCGAACCGAATACTAGAGCAAATGATTTTTTTGTTTTCAAATTAAATTTCGCTGCGATGTCCCCTAGTTGTTTTAGAATTTAGATCATCATTCATTCTCAATGCTGCATTATTTAGGTGACTTACGGCGAATTCATAGTAAAGCTGAAAGTCATCTGCGTACATATGGTCGTTACATTATCGAATGAACTTGATGAATTGGCTGTTGTAAACCAAAAAAGGAGCAGACCACAAGCCTTGTGGGACACCATCTAGAACATTTCTAGCATGGGAGACTTTTCTTCACCCTACTCTACACTTTGCGAACGTCCCGTGATATATGACTCGAAGAGATGGAACGCTGAAGTCAAGCAGAAACAAGGCCACACACTTGGAGTCATCAAGAGAGCGTAGGATATCACCTTCAGCAGTGCGATAGTATACCTATATCCGGGACAGAAGCTCGACTGGATTTCGTTATTCTCCATATATTCAGCAAGTAGGTCAGCCATTATCTTTTCCAGCAGTTTGGATAAATCCGATAGAATGCTGATGGGTCTCAGATCTGAGAGCTCTTGAGGATTATTGGTTTTGGAAGTAGGTGTAATTTGTGCGTGCTTCCATGAAGTAGTAAATCTGAAATAAAGCAACATTTAATTGATGATGTTCACAATGTATGGAAGGATAAGAGGAAAACAGATCTTAATAAAAGATACCGAAAGATTGTCGCAGCCAGGAGCAGCACTATTTCTAAGTTTCTTAAAGAATTTTAAGACGAAAAGTAAACAGTTCCGAGCAGAGTGGTTTGTTTCTATAATAATCAAATACCGAACTATCTGAACTTTGTGACGTTGTTTTCAGAAAATAATCATTTATTTCATCAGGGTCATCAAAATTTAGATCTGACCGTGATTTATTCGATATTCCTAACGATTTGAGTTCTTTCCATTGTTCCTCACTTTGAAGTATTCATGGTGATATAATGAAAATAAAGTCGCTTTTCCCTAGTTATAGAATGATTCACCTTATTACGTAGAAGCTTGTATTCCTCCCACATAGCCTCATTTTTATATTTTTTATATCGTGCTTTAGCCCAGTCCCTCTCCTTCATTAATTCCCTTATTTCATCTTTCATCCGCGGCGCATGCTTTTTCGAGATCCGTATAATTCTAGCGGGTGAATGTTTATCAAATAAATACGATAGTGCATCTGAAAAAAATTTCACCTTCTAATAAACATCGTTCATGTAAAGTATTTTTGAACAATCTATATCAGTAATGTCGTCAAAAGGCAATCGCTCATTGAATCTTCTGGAATCCCTGACAGTCAAAATCCGCGGTTCAGGCTTCGGTTCTTCTTATTTTGAATGCTAAATATTCATGTACAAAAAATCAGATAGACACGAGAAGGTTGAACCAACAATACTGTTTTCATTGCTCAATATAACATCAATAAGAGATTCCAAAATTGAGTTAATATGAGTCGGCCGCCGAATGAGTTGTTGCATACCAATAGAGGAAAGCAACTGAGGTGGTTTATAAACAAAGGCAATCCCATAAAAAACTCCAGTATATTGAAATTTAACAAATAACTGTTCCATATTAGAATTGTTCTGAACATCAATCACGTCAAATCGATATATGTTGTGAATATATAATGATGCCACCCATCTCTTGCAGTATTTCTGTCTACTCTAACAAAATTGAAAATTGAAATCATTAAACTCTCACGATCAACTGAATCATTCAACCAAGTCTCAGACAGTGCAAGTATGTCAAATTTATTCTGCTCAATAAATACTTTGAAATCATTGAATTTAGGAACCAAAGACTGTTATTTCAAATGACCCGACAAAAGCACTACACTAATCAATTCAGCAGTGCGCAAAAGAAGTGCAAAAAATACACAGCTAGCGAATCGTTAAAACAAAATTAAGCTAAATAATTACACACCAGAAATCAGTTTTTTAACACTTGTCTCCGATCTGACGAAAACAGCTCCATTAAACGTCCAAACATTCTTGAAACCACATTTTTCCGATGAATCTCTGACAAGTTTCCATCTATCATGTGTTAGGTCCTCCTTTATAACTATGTTGGAACCTTTGAGAAGTTTCTTCTCAAATATTATATGCTCAAACTCTGAATCTCTGAACGAGACAATGAAATGCCGAGGTAGTTTCTTATTAGCAGCTCCTGATCTGTATGTAGAGGTAATCTCATCGGTTACCGGTATGTAAAGTTTATCATGAAACAGTTTCTTGACCCTAGTCAACACATTTTCTTCTTGGGATTCCCTGATGCCGACAAGACGGTTGGTATTATATTTTCTTGTCCTCTGCTCGAGAAAATCCACTTTTTGCTCGAGTTTCTTGCGAGTGTCATAGGTGAAGTTAGTTTCACTTTTATCATCTTTCGATTTCAATAATTGAATTTCCGCTTCCAAATTGGCTATCTTAGCCTAGTAAACATTTAATTATCTATCTATATCGTCTATTCAAAACTGTTAAATATTCAGTTTTTAATAGATTCAATATAACTGTGGAATATGGAAAATAAATTCCTTGAAAAAATTGACTGAATCATCCTGATTGCAAATAATTCAAACTGAAAATGGTCACGTAATAATGGGGTAAATATAATAAAATGAGAAGCTTCTCATTTTATATACTTTCTTAAATTTCTCAAATAGCTGTTTTTCTTCTAATGAACCAGTACATAACTTGTAGCCGAGTGAATTTAATCTCGAATTTTTATGTAAAAGAAATCTATTCCTCGATGTATATGCGTGACTTTTTCAATTCGTTACGATTGACCATATGTTGGGCCTCCTGGTTTAATATTGCCAGTACACGTTAATAACGTTCGATTCCATAGAAAAATGGAGATAAAAGGATAATTTGCCTGCCTATCCATATTTCGTTTGATTTCGATTGACATGTTTTTATCAGTGATGAGTTTATTTGATTATATTACTGATATAAGCTTAAAGAAAATTCTAGAACGTGAAAATAGCATTTTCAAAAAATAATACTCCTGGATCAACTTAAAAAAGATTTTTTCCTGAATAAAGTTTTGGTGAAACAGCTGGTAATGAGAATTAGAAAAAATAATCAATATCTATTTTTTAATGAACAAAATATTTCCATCAAAAATATCCTCAAATCTAACATAAATTCATAGAGCACATAATTTTTTTTGGAATAATCGGTCTTTACTTGACGAAATTTCAAATGATTTTTTGTACAGATCAACCGAATTGATTTTACTTCAAGTTTTTTCCACGTTAGTAAAGTGAAAATATCGAGAATACATTTCTTTAGTTGAATTAACTATTAAAGGTATGTCTTGTATGTATTTTGCATACTCTAGATGGCGCTAGTGTATTATTATTAGTGTCTCTGCGTATAGCGAATATAGATACTTGAGATATTTGGAGTCACTAACATATATTACGCTAACGAAAACCAGTCAGTTTGAAATGTGCGCATGTCTGCAATTTGCCTCTGTGATCAACAAAACCTTGTCGAGTTTGTTTGAGTATAGAATTGTTATACAGATGTATGTTACACTGTCCCGATTTCGAGAACTTTCTTTCTATTACCATATCACATACTCCTTATTAATGATTACAGAATTAGATTTTTTTCAATTAAATATATTTTTTGAAGAAGAAATATGAATACTCTTTTAAATCTTTGTGGAGCATTTTTCCCGAATGGAATTTGTTATTGATGTATATTTAGACTGATTCAAAAAAATCGACAAATTTTTTTTCTTATTTATATCGAAAATCGTCTCCGTGAAGGTAAAAAAAAAGTTCTGTGAAAGTTACAGCTCTTAATATTAATATTAAGAGGTGCCCCGTCGTGAATTTCCATTTTCCATTTAAATAACATGGGAACCGATGATCGCTTGGATTTGAAATTTTTTAATTCTCGGTAGAGATGATCTTTAAAAATGGTCGGAATAGATTTTGATAGAAAATTTAACGCTCTACAAAAATGGTCTCTTACAATTTTTTGATATATTTATTTTTTGAAAAGTTATTTAACGTTAAATTTGGATTGATTTGAAATTTTTATATTTTTCTCATTTTCCGACGCAACTATTAACTTTATGAAAATATATTTATTATATTTTATCTTCAAAAAAGTTTTGATATTTCTCAAAGATCATAAGTTACCTGCAAAAAACAAAAATTTCTTTAAATAAATGTCATTTTACTTCTTAAAATCAATCATTACACTTCAATAAATAGATTTTTAACTAACAAATTTATTGTTTATTATAATCAAAATAACATATATCGTTACACTAAAAGATTTTTACCACAATTGGACAATTTTTTAAATTGCTATAAACAATAAATTTGTTAGTTAAAAATCTATTTATTGAAGTGTAATGATTGATTTTAAGAAGTAAAATGACATTTATTTAAAGAAATTTTTGTTTTTTGCAGGTAACTTATGATCTTTGAGAAATATCAAAACTTTTTTGAAGATAAAATATAATAAATATATTTTCATAAAGTTAATAGTTGCGTCGGAAAATGAGAAAAATATAAAAATTTCAAATCAATCCAAATTTAACGTTAAATAACTTTTCAAAAAATAAATATATCAAAAAATTGTAAGAGACCATTTTTGTAGAGCGTTAAATTTCTATCAAAATCTATTTCGATCATTTTAAAAGATTATCTCTACCGAGAGTTAAAAACTTCCAAAGTCCAAGCGATCATCGTACCCATGTTATTTAAATGGGAAATGGAAATTCACGATGCGGCACCTCTTAATATTAATATTAAAAGCTGTAACTTTCACAGTACTTTTTTTTACCATTACGAGGAGGATTTTCGATATAAATAAGAAAAAAGAAATTAGTCGATTTTTTTGAATCAGTCTAATGTATATTCATCCTATATTTGCTAGAGAATCGGGGTCAATATTTCATATTCATCTTTCAATTCTTTATAAGCTATTTGCCGCACAAACAGGTATGGAAAAAACAGTCGGAAATATAGATAATTCAATGTTAATCTAGAGGACCACGAGGTTTTAGTGGAGCAGAGGAAGAATCAAAACCTCATTGCGATGCGATGACGAATAAACGACTGTTCTCTCTCAATGGCAGTGGGGGGGATGCTTATCGAATCGAGGCTCGGCACTGCTTTCAGCAATCAGAATCATTCGCACTTCAAACGTTATGTGTTAGACCATATCGGTTGAAAATAAAGTAAATCGAAATGTTCAATGTAAAAGAAATAATTAATATCATGAAATGGTACTTTGATGGTCAATCGATTCAAATGACAATAAATTCATTTATTGTTGCCTTTGAAGATAGACCGATTCCTTCATGTAGGGCTATTTTTAAAATAAAAAAAATCCGAGAAATGTGGGTGTTTACGAACATACAGACATTGCAAGATGGATAAATCACCAAAAGCCATTAGTGAAAATCGTCTGAAAAAAGAAGTAGATGTGTGTGCTGCTGTTGAAACCAATGCACCTTGTTCGAGTATGTCGATATGAGCGATAGAAATGTTCGGAATATTTTGAAAAGGAATATTTACCGATGTTATAATATTCAATCAAACCAAGAAATGTTTTCAGAAGACCATATCAAACGAATGGAATTTTGTGAAACTATGATGGAAAAACTAAATGAAAATATTTCATTTCCCAACAATATCTGATTCACTAATGAGTCATCCTTGAATAGAAAACATAACCCATCATTAGTAAGATATTGGTCTAGGAAGAATAAGCATCTGAGTATCCCCAAAAACTTAAAGTTTGTACAATAATACTGGGGAATTACATCATAGGTCCATTTTTTATCGATGGTAATCTAAACGCTACCAAATATGTGGAGCATTCAAAGAATCAAATTATTCCGACTGTTCGACAGCTACCATTTAATTTCTATGATATCTCCCAAAGATTTTTTTCTTTGGGGATATCTGAAAAATTTGGTTTATGGGCATGAAAGTGAAAGAGCGACGAATGTTAATGAATTAAGGTTCAAAATAATCTAACTTTATGCAAAAATAGCGACTTTGCCGAATCTGCTCAGAGATTATGTCTTTATAATAGATTTGGTTGTTTTTTAGCTCAACGAGGTGGATTATTTGAACATTTACATTAAGTTTATCGACCTTCGATTTCGCATTTTCTAGAATTTGTTTTTATTTTCGAATTTCTTATTTTCGTAGAATTCATTTTATTTTCAAGCCAGTTATGGCGAAAAAGATCCTAAATACTCATTTTCACAGAGGAAATTATTTGCCTCATTAATCATGACAAATAAATCCCACGCATAAAATGGAATAAGATTGTCGTATTTATTTCCAATCGATATGGTCTAACGTTTGAAATGCGAATGATTCTGATAGCTGAAAGCAGTGTAGAGCCTCGTTTCCATCGAAGCATTCCTCCTACTGCCATTGAGAGAGAACAGTCGTTTATTCGACATCGCATCGCGCTGAGATTTTGATTTTTCCACTGCTCCACTGGACCCTCGTGGTCCTCTAGATTAACATTGAATTTCCTATGTTTCCGACTATCTTTTCCATACAGTATTTCTTAGACATTTTTTTCAATTCAATTTCAAAAAGTTCTGCAGAGAGTTTTTAGATTAAAATTTGTAGATGTTCCAGAGCATTTATCTAGTTAGTAATTAAAATATTTGAAAAAACCTCATATTCAATTTATATTCAGTTGTGATACCTCACTGATTTATTGGTGAATTATTCGCTCTCTCTGAATATTACTCTTCTGGATTTCACTTGCCCTTAGTTTCTTTTCTATCATTCATCTGACGTCAAAATTTTTTCCATTCATTTCTTGTTTCTGTTGGTAATTACTTTCATACCAGTGTCATTTATTAGCCAGTCCTTTCCACATCTAATCATCCCTGCGAAATACATAAGAGAAAAAATAAAACTCGTAACGCGCGTAGGGGGATCGCAGGAAAACATACGTTGTCGTAAAACAAACCCATTTGCATATCACGTCTAGAACATGACGTTCATCCCCATTCGCAGAGGGGTGCAAAAAAAAGCTGGTGTAAAACGCCCAGCTTTGATATTTTCCGTGTACTTGTTTTCATCGATAAGAGACAGGTTGATGTTGATATACTTTAGGGGTGGCTGGCTGTATATAACCGACGGTAAGGCCAATAGGGGGTTGGAACCCCTCGAGATGCGGCATTGATGCTCATTTTTGGCAGCTGTAATCGTTTTTGGATCACCGTTATTCCCATTCATGCAGCCTCCTAGCTTCAAGTAGATTAAATTACAGTTTTATATATGGGATTACGCGGGTAGAGAAAGGGAGTGAGGGTAGGATGAGATGGATGCCTTCACTTGAAGAGGGTATTTGTAGAGGATTATTGGCCGAATCAGATTTAGGCGGCGATGTTTTTTGATATTTGAGTAAAATAGGAGTCAACATGTGGGAATGATTTCCAAAATAAGTGATAAATTTGAATTATAAAAGGGTTGCTCTACTCAAAATGAACATGAAGTAATTACTTAAATAATTCCTGAAGCGCTAAATCCATAATTATAGAGCTTAGACCCAAAAAAAGAGGAAATGTTCAAATCATAATGTCAATTAATCACAATGAAGAGTACGGAAAGTTATTCAAATCGGGACAGTACAACATACATAACAATTCTAAACTCAAACAAGCTCGAATATGTTTTCTTGATCGCTGGGACATAAGAAGTTTCCGAATCGTTTCCGTTGTAGTCATTGGGCTCTTAGCAAGCTTGCCCGATACAAATTCCTTGTAAAACGCCCATTTTCGTGATAAAGTTGAACAATTTGTAGACGCTGTGCCGGGCTAAGTTTTTCCATTATGAATTTTCAAACACTACTGAACAGAAATGGCACTTCAGTTAACACGAGGCATGCGCAATCTGCTACATCCTCTGTGAAGATCCCTCAGAAGCTTATTCAGCTTGTTCTAGTAAGTTCAGTTGTGTTCTGCTTAGACTTTGTTACTGCGACCTTATACCACTTTAGGTCACAGGACTGTTAATTTTCGACCCAACAGTGAAATGGTGGCCGAAACCCGTCCAACTAAATCGGTTTTGAACCTGGTTCCTTTCGGTTCTCAGCCCAATACTCTCCACTAAGCTATCTGCACTCATCAAGCAAAAAACTGTATTCCCGATTTTTTCGAACGTCACAAATGTAGAAAACTTTCTTCATGCTCCAATCAGATCCTGTTACGCAGTCATACTCATAATTAGCATATTTTGTTGAGCTATTTCCAAAACTTATACTCCTGATTAATCATATTTGGTACAGATTGTCAGCTGAATTAATTATTATGAATAAAAATATACTAAATATGAGTATTACGGAGTAACAGGATCTGACTTGAGCATGAGAAAAGTTTTCTGCGTTTGTAACCTTATAAATAATCGTAAACACAGTTCTTTGCTTGAATTGGCTCGCTGGGGTGTGTCGTGTATGTATATTTGCGTACACAATAAGGCGTTATTGTATGATAAATACATAAGTATTCCTACGAAGAACGAATATAGATGCGACGATGAATAATAATAATAATCTTTATTCTGTTAATCAACAGTTGTTCTCACAGAAAAAAAATATATAAAAATTCCTACTAAAAGTTCAAATATTACACTTATTTTCTGTATTTAAAAAAAAATTACTCATCCAGATGTTTTCTCAATCTTGCTCGAAATGTTCCCAGCGATGTGGAAGATCTGATGGCTCGTGGTAATTTTTTGTGAAGTTCTACAGCGGCATAGCTAAGTCTTTTTCTTCCTTAGTTTGTTTTTGTGTTCTTATCCAGATTTAATCTATCTTTATTTCTTATATTGTATTGGTGGATGATGTTGTTTTCCACAGTTAGGCCGTTTTTTGAGAGATTATTGGTGATCTTATAAACAAACATATACGATTCTCTTAAATAAAGCTTGTGGATAATTCCTATACAGCAATGATGAAGATGTATCAAATGGCAATCTGAATAGAAATTTCACAACTTTGTTTTGTGATCTAGTTATGTTGAATTTGGTGATATTGCCCCAGATGACAAGTAGGGAAGTTAATGTTTATATGTGCGTTATAGAACATACGTTTTTCTTTACCTTTCAGATAATTACATACATGGGAAATCGCACCAATTATACTGCTGATTTTATTTATTAAAGTTGTTCCATTCAAGTTTATCGTCAACAAATAACCCCAAATATTTGTAAGAGTTCACACGCTTGATCGAATTTTCATTTATCGTCAATGACATATCGTGTGTTGGTTTTCTGGAACTGAACAACATGTAGACTGTCTCATCTTTTTCAGAAGAATATTAAAGCTGTGTCATCTGCAAACATCTAGTATTTTCCTGGAAGTTTCACCCTTGATAAACTCTCAACATACTCCAGGTATAACAGAGGTCCAAGGACTGATCCTTGAGGAAAACCGGTTTTGACTTGGAACTTTCAGTTCCATTTATTGTAGCAGATTGATATCTGTCTAGTAGAAATGAATTTATAAGATTCAAGGCTGGTCCTCGTATTCCAAGTTGCTCCAATTTTTCGATAAGCTTCAGATGATCCATTGTATCGAATGCATTTTTAAGATGAATATTGTAGCTACAAAATAACCATCGTCGGTTTTTTTAATTAAATATATATTCTACCAGGTCAGGCACTGGTCCTAGCGTTGGACTATTTGCTTGAAAACCATACTGTTCTCGGGATAAACAGAAAAATTCAACCAATAAATGTTTACTATTAATAATAAAATAATAAGAAGAGGTTTTTTACTTGATAGGAGGAATATTACAAAATTTGAATATCAAAACAGATTCAATCTGTTAGTCTCCTACAATTTTAATTTACAAAAAAAAATTAATTTTTAGGATTAAATTAATGTCTTATAAGCACCGCTTATATTCAATAGACGTATAAAATCAAAACTCAAAATAAAATATCAAATGGAATAAATAACCAAAATTGTCAATCAAAATTAAAAAATTAATATTTGAATGAGACAAAATTTTGTTTCTGATCTTATAATTATGAAAATTAATTCCTTTTCAAAAATACAAAACATAATTTTAAGGACCTCTCAGAATATATAATTTATAAATAAGTAACATCAAATATCCCTCAAAAACATGTATTACATCTTCAAAAAATTATTAGAATTCCGATAAGGTCTTCATCGGTCAACCTTCACATTTAAAAATTAGAATCAATCAACAACAAATACAACTTACCTACAGAATTCTTGTTATCCTCGTTTGAACGCCCACTTTAAAATCCAAGATATTCTATGTTCGTCACAAAAATCACAGAGAGCTGTAAGGCATTGTGTGGTTTTCTTTAAACCACCTGATATCACATAACGAGTTTTAGTCAAACGTAGTATAATTATATATTATATATAAAATAAAATAATAAGAAGACGTTTTTTACTTGATAGAAAAAATTTTACAGAATTTGAATATCAAAACAGATCTAATCTGTTAGTCTCCTGAAATTTTAATTTAACAAAAAATTTTTTGCTTATAAAGACATTTATTTAATTCTAAAAATTTAAAAATTTATTTGTTTTAATTAAAATTCTATGATACTAACAGATTAAATCTGTTTTGATATTCCAATTTTGTAATATTTCTTCTATCAAGTAAAAAACCTCTTATCATTTTACTCTATATATATAATATATAAATATACTAGATTTGAACAAAAATCATTATGGAATATCAGGTGGTTTGAAGAAAACCATATAATACTTTACAGCTTCTTGGGATTTTTGTAACGAACATAGAATATCTTGGATTTTGAAGTGGGTGTTCAAACGAGAATAACAAGAAGTCTGTAGGTTAGGTTGTATTTGTCGTTGTTTGATTTTAATTGTGAATGTGAAGTTTGACCGATGAAGACCTTATCAGAATTCTAATTGTTTTTTGAAGATATAATATCGGGTGTTCCTTTTAGAGTGATAGATTTTCAAATTGAAAAACAACACATTCAAATTAAGATTGAAGCCAATTTTTTTTCATTTGAAAGATAATTTTATGACATTTATGTTTTTAAAATAATTTCCGGCATATGTCTACCACGACTAGCTCTGAGAAATCCCATTCGACCAGACCAATTTTGGACTACCTTTTCGAGTATTCAGGCCTTATTTCATCAATATCACGAATTATGTTAGCTTTCAAAGCGTTTATTGTTTCTGGTTTATCAGCATAAACCAACGACTTGATATAACCCCGAAGAAATTTATCCAGTGGAGTTATGTCGCAGCATCCTAGAGGCCAAACAATTAGACCATTTCTCGAAATAATGTTATCTATTTATATTTCTTTCATTAAATCAATTGTTTCGGTAGCAGCATGAAGTGTATCACCATCTTGTTGGAACCAAAACACTTCTGGGTCGATACCATTCAAATTTTGAAACAAATAATTATTGATGATCGATCTGTAATGAGCACCATTCACTGTAACATTAGCTCCAACATTGTTTTTAAAGAAATATGGACCAATTATTCCTCCAGCGTGTAAAGCACACCATACAGTGCATTTTTCAGGATGCAATGGAACCTGCAGAACTTCTTGAGTATTGTTTTCACTCCATATACGGCAATTTTGCTTGTTTACATAGCCGTTCAACCAGAAATAGGCTTCCTCACTAAAAATAATTTCACGATAAAAAAGTGGATCAACTTCAAGCTATTCTAGGGCCCAATCAGCAAACAAACGACGCTTATTATGGTCAAGTGGCTTCAGTTCTTGAACCAGTTGGATCTTGTTTGGGTGTAGACCAAGATGTTTATGCAAAATTTTTCATGTGGTGGATGCACAGAGTCCAACTTGTTGTGAACATCGACGAATAGGTAAATCTGGATCATCATTAACACTATGACTTCTAGCAGCGATATTTTCTTCTGTACGTAAAGTTCTTTGTCTTGTTGTTGTTGTTGCATCGAGTAGAGAAAATGTTGTTCGAAATCTATCGATAGTTCGACGAATAAGCTGCTCTGATGGACGATTATGTAAACCATAAATTTCACGAAGTGCACTATAAGTTTGGCGAACAGAATACCGATTTTGAAAATAAATTTCAACAACTTGTGAACGTTGTTGCGGCGTGAGTCTTTCCATGATAATTTGTCAATGCTCACTGAACAGAAATGTCAAAACATCATGGCTTCTACCTTCTGTCAAATTACAGTTATCCCTATCGAAAGTTTTATCACTCTGAAAAAACACCCGATACCTGAGATTTGGCATTAAGAAGTATAATAATGACAGGTATATTTGTTCGAAATTTTGTGAGAATCATAAAATTAGAATATAAGTAGAAGATTTATAAGAATATATTTTGTAAGCAAAGTAGCGTTGAGCGCTACCGAAACCATACCACTAGGCTTACGAACGATTTTAAATTTAGCATGTAGATTGAAAATAACGATAAGAAGGTTAACGAAAAATTGCGCTAGGATAATGGGTGTTATTTCCAAACGCACAAAAGCTCCTAATGTAATTTTATTACTATTAGAATTCGAAGCAATTAAAATAGACACTACGAAATGATTTCTTCTATTGTTTCACACTTTTGTTGGAGATTTTCTTCAGAGTGTTTTTACAGTAGCAAAAAGAAGAAGTTAATTGTAAATTAAACAAAATTGTATGAATTTTCTCCCAAAGTCGTTTTATCTCAATAAAAATAACATCTATCTGAAACGAAATACTTATGCCAAAACACTTGACGCAATCATCCATGCACTTCTGATAAGCCTCCGAAGAAATGGTCTTTAGTTCCGTCATCGCATTTTGTTCAAATTTCCATTCGCGAAGGAGCAACTTAATCTGGAAGAACAAAAAAAACACATGATGAAAAAGGTTCGAGAATGTGAACCCTGTTTTTCATCAAATAATACATTACTTTGGTTCGCCATGCCAGTATGCATGTCAAGGATGTCATGATGGTCCGGCGACTCAATATCTTGTATTATGCCATAATACGTGGTTGATTTGTATTCGTTGGACATTACAGGGCACTGACGCTTGAAGCCAATAAGCTTCGATACATTCACATGTCTGCTACTTATTGTTCAGCGATCAACAAACCATATTCGGGCTTGTTTGAGTTTAGAACAGTAAATAGATGTACTACTCTGTCAAGAGAGTACCGGGAATTTTCAATTAAAACAACATTTTTACTTTAATCATCAAAATTTTTTGGGTCGCCTTCAAAATAGGCTTCATTTGCTCCAATACATCTATGCCAACGGCACTTCCAATTATCGAAACATTTTCTATAGGCGCTTTCCGGGATGGACTTTAGCTCTCGCGCCGAATTTTGGTTTATGGCTTCAATCGACTCAAAACGGGTGCCACGAAGGGCCAATTTTAGTTTTGGGAAGAGGAAAAAGTCGCAGGGAGCCAAATCCGGCGAATACGGTGGTTGCTGAAGCACGTTTGTTGAGTTTTTGGCGAGAAAGTCAGTCACAATCGTAGCTCGGTGAGAAGGCGCGTTATCGTCATGCAAAATCCATGAGTTGTTCGCCCACAAATTTGGCTGCTTCTTACGGATACGCTCACGCAAACGTTTCATAACGCCTAGGTAATACTCCTTATTTACCGTCTGACCCTCTGGAACGAATTCGTAGTGCACCACGCCACGGATATCGAAGAAAACAATGAGCATCACCTTCATTTTCGAGCGGCTTTGGCGTGGTTTTTTCGGTTTCGGCTCATTTTTTGCCACCCATTCCGATGATTGCTGGCTTGTTTGCATATCGTACTCGTAGACCCAGGTCTCATCACCAGTTATAATGCGTTCCATAAATGTAGAATCGGAATTACAGCGATCCAGCATGTCTGAAGCAACCTGTTCGCGATGACGTTTTTGAAGAAAATTCAGGTCTTTCGGTACGAGTCGTGCGGCCACCTTTCTTATGCCCAAAATATCAATCAAAATCGTACGTGCGGACTCGTGGGATATCTTAAGATCATGTGCTATCTCTCTCAAGCTGGTACGATGGTTTTCCAGCACCCTCTCCTTAATTTTATCGACGTTATCTTCGATCGAACGAGGCAAGTCTTCGACCACTTCACGACCGTCCTTGAAGGCTCTTTACCACTGATATGCACGAGTTTTCGATAGAGCATTATCACCAAAGGCCTTTTGCAACATTTTCAATGCATCGGCACACGAAAATTCATTTGCAACACAAAACTTTAAACAAATTCTTTGCTCAACGTAATCACCCATAGTAAAAATCGGCACGCACTCTGACATCGACTGACTTAATCAGCTGTTGCAAACACACTAGTTGACAGATCCCGCTCAAGCTTGGCATAGTAATTAAGGACAGTGGTACCAACCTAGGAAAAAAAATTTTACCTGCCTCATTGCCCCGCCAGATTTAAAGCGATAATTCCCGGTACTTTCTTGACAGAATGTATGTTGCACTGTCCCGATTTGAAGAACTTTCTATTATTTTCTATTCTTATTAATCATATGCGATATTGAGACCACTAACCTACTGCAGAATATTCAAATCTTTATCTCTTGCCATTCGATCTGTCCCGATTTGAGGAACTTTCTACCACCAAAGCTCATACTTCTTATTAATCATGAGATGTTCTGAGCCCCAATCTACTCCGAAAGTTTTAAATCTCTATCTCTTTTTGTTCGAGAGTTACAGTGTTTAAGGTGGCGCTCAACGCTGATCCGGTTACAATTTTTTTTGGAACTTCTTATCATACGATTCTCATATAATTTCGCACGAATATGAGCGTTTTTGTTCTATTTCTAAATGTCGAATATCAGACCAATGAAATCACTTTTAACCTCAGGTTTTTCATTGGCCTAATCATTGAAGCCCATTTTTGGCTCAAAATTCGAAGATGGCAGACATTTGAGCGAAACGAGATCAAGCTGTATCCCGAAAATAGCAAAAAAAGTTTTTATATTGTCTGAGAAAGAATATGTCCATTATGAGTGAAAAAATTTGAAACTTTCACTTTTATTTCATTATTTTGAATGAGGAAATTCAACAATAATCGAAATAACGAAGCTGCTATATTTCATGCGGATCTAAAACATTTTCCCAATTCATCTTCCAGTTCCTTCCAAATTTTTATCCAGTTGATTTACACTCCCGAGCACTTCGGCTCATTTCGAAAAATGACCTGATTTACGGTCAGACATTTCTGCCGGGCTCTGGAGATGGCCAGAGCTTCTATTAGGCTCCATTTGAAATGCAGATGAACGGTCAGCAAACACCCGTATAAGATGTGTACAAATAGTCTTGCCTGCATGATTTGTGCGACCGCTAACGGACCAGAGAGCCTCTCTCGCAGGACCCTCCCGTTTCTCCAGGTCCCCCTTGACCCCCGCCGCAGGAAGGTCTTGACCGCCGGAAGTCTGACCATCGCATCCTCGGCGAAATTGCGAAAATCTGTATAGTCTGATTTGTTATTTATGAGGTTCCTGAATTATTCGCGGGGTAATTAAAAGTGCTTAGGTTGAAGGTGGAAGGGTGCGATGAGGTGATGAAATTTTGGTAATTTTGCGGGGTGGCGGGAAGAGGCGGTATGTGCGGAAATTGAAGTAGGCCTGGTTCATCGAAAAACGAAGATGACCGTGTTAGTAAATTTGTACTAAAGCAATGACCCGACTCGTTTTGACTTGGGAAGAAAAGTATTGGGCACACTTAACGTCAGAAGCTTTAGAGTGCTCCTTCATTAAATAAGAGAGAGTCAGCTATTGGTGCGCACCTAAGCCAAAATTGTTGAATGAATCTTCTGTACTTAAGAGGGTTTCTGAAAACTCCCACCTTCATTTTGATGGTCTCGTTGAAAGAGGAAAGGACTCTATGTTGTTTAAATAACCCAAGTTACTCTTAAACGAAGACAAGGAAATAGCGACAGGAAGATTGAAATGCAAGGCTGAATTAAAATTCAATTGGTCTGGAAAAGATAGGGTCATGCAAATGACTCTATATGTGGGAGAGTGGCGCTTTAGGAAAGAGCCAAGAAGAAAACCTTAATTTCTAAATCCCTAAACATTAACATAAATGGAGGTTGATACTACTTGATAGAAGTTATATTAAATTATTTAAATATTTTAATATTAGCCTCCTACATATTTAATTTCAAAAAATTATATTTAATAATTATAACTTCAGGAATTAAATTAAAATAATTTCATATAAGTACCACTTATATCAAACGACATATAAAATAAACATTCATTATAAGAAGGCTAATCTTAAAATATTTCAATAATTTCATATACCTTCTTTCAAGTATTAACCTCTATTCATGTCATTTTATTCATAATATATAATTATTTGGTTTCCTTTACATTCTTTATACCACACAATTATTTATTTGTAGTTAACCTTACGCTCCATTTAAATTTTTCAGTATTCATTTACCAGAAGTTTTCTAAATTGTTGAAGGGTGATGTAAATATTTGTTGTTGATGATGATTTTATTGAATATGAATTATTTGAATACTAACGAAGCAAAGTCCCTCTTAAAACTTGTTTTTCAGTTATGTTTTTACCTATCTTGAGATTTTATAGAAAGCAACTTAGTTAGATATCCAATAATATTGAATATTCTAAGTAAGATAGTTTTATGATGAAATTCTTGAGATTATGTTAAACATTTTTGAAAGATATTTGTTTTCATAAGATTGATCACCAGAACCAAAATTTTGTCTATTCAAAATATTTAATTTACAAGATTTTGGTTAACAATTTGTATTTATTGGATTTTGTTATATCATTTGGATGTCTTATAATGAATGTTTATTTAAATGTCGTTAGATATAAGTGGTACTTATATGACATTATTTTAATTTAATTCCTGAAGTTATAAATATTAAATAAATTTTTTGAAATTAAATATGTAGAATTTGAATATCAAAACATATTAAATCTGTTAGTTTTCTACAATTTTAATGTCAAAAAAGTTTTTTGAATGAAATTTTTCTTGAAATTAAAATTTTAGAAGACTAACAGATTAAATCTGTTTTGATATTCAAATTTTGTTATATTTCTTCTATCAAGTAAAAAGCCTTTTTCTATTTTAAGTATGTAGAAGGCTAATATTAAAATCCATAAACATTCTTCGGTTCTGTAGGTTCATTTATTGATGAAATTGAATTTGCAGAGATCGACAACCTTCATGTATACCAAAACATAGATAATGCGCAAACAAATGTGAAAACACTTGTGTGAATATACAGATAACTTGGCAATAGGAACATTCAACAAAAATCTTCGAAGTAGTTTGAACAATGACCCTTTGGTCCTTCATACACTATGTAATTAGTATATTATAATCTGAACGCATAATATCTTTACTCAAGAACGTCTTGTGACATACCCTAATGCATTTCGTTGTAGTGCGATTTTTCAATTACGGATGAATATAAAAAAGCTGCATGTATGAAATATTTCATGCCACGAGTAATTATATACAATATATAATTATAATAGGTTTTTTAAATAAAGAAATTTATTATACAGTGTTGAAGGGTTTTAACTAAGGCCAAGTGCCTTATAGGCTTTGTGATTTTCTGTGAACATGGAACATAGAGTACCTTGGATATGAAGGTACCTACTTAGATGTTTGTTGAGAATCGTATTTCTAAGATGGCACTGGTAAGTCTATATATTGTTTAATTGATTTTATTATTTTTTTTTTATATGTAAAGTTGAACCGATCTTATCGTAACTTTAATTATTTCTTGAGGATGTGCTACATGTTTTGAGATTTTTTGAAGTAATTAATTTAAATATATTGAATATTTCAAATAAATTAGTTTTTGAGAAGTTCTTGAAATTATGTTTTATATTTTTGAGAGTGAGTTATTTTTCATTAATATGGGATCGGAAAACAATACATTTTGTAACAAACAGGGCTTCGTAAGTTTGTCTGAAGAGTTCATTACGCATGCCTGGAACGAAACAAAAAATGTTTGCTTATTTATATTTTAATTTCAATTGACAATTTATATTCGTTGGTTTTTCTTAATTTCATTTGATATTGTGTGATGAATTTTGACTTTATACGTCTATTAAATATGAGCAGTGCTTATAAAGACATTAATTTAATTCTTAAAGTTTCTTCAAAGAATTTTTTGAGATTAAAATTGTAGAAGACAACAGATTAAATCTGTTTTGATATTCAAATTTTGTAATAATCCTTCTATCAAGTAAAAAACCGTTCCTTCTTATTTTGCTTTCATCACATTGAATCTCGAAGTAATAAAAGTATTTATGTTAGTTTTGAAAAGTTATTTCCAAAGATTTGAAAAAAGGGTATAAGTTGTTTGGAAGGGATACAAAAATCGACTTGATGAAAAAAGAGTCAACTGCTACACATGATTACTTGAATATAGTAATATAGTATTGTTTCATTCAATAATGAAACTATTCTTCAACTGAACAAACTCAGTCAACCATCAATTATATATTTTTCAGATTGAGGAATATAATTATGAATGAAGTTGAAATTGAGACAATAATATTTCACACTGATACGACCATGGACTTATTCTTAATTTGTCTATGGATATGACCGATCATTATTTTCCATATGTGTGCATATTTCTGATCGATAGTTATAATAATAATACAACTATAGGGTATGAAATATTGTATATAAAATTGAAAAAATCCTAAATAAAGAAAAATGACAGAGTGTTTTTGATATAAATGATTCTCAGGTGTATAAGAATTTTATGAATTCCTTATATTCTAATGTCTCTGAGGTTACTAAAGTGAGAAATAACAAAAGGTGGTAAACATAAAAAATTGAAAGCATGGATAATTGAAGTATGTATTTCGTCTGTCATTAAGCGAAAAAGTTTGACATAAAGAAAATATATGAACTATTCATGCAGAAATATTCTGGGTTATACCTATCATTTACTGCAATTTCTTTGGTTATATTTAACTTTATCTTGAAATTCTTCTGGACATAAGTACCTATGTTAACCAGCTAATTTTTGTGATAAGAGGTAATTTGAAGAGGAATATATTGTGCAGTCTATTTGTGTTTATTTTGCTGTAAATCGAAAAATCACGTCTATCGCTAATTTTGGTTACTTTTAAGTCTAAAAAATTTATACGATCATTTTGTTCTTCTTCGTGAGTAAATTTTATTGTAGGGTATAATTCCTTAATAAATTTTAAGAATAAAGAAAGTTGCTTGAGCATACGGATGAACTGAATGAATATCGTCAACAAATCGGTACCAATAAATGAATAATTTGAAAAGAGAATGCTTCTTTAACAATTTTGATCAATTTGCGCGCTAGCCCCCTCGCGAAATTGACCTCCAAATTAAAGGAAATTTTTAAAGAACTAACATACTACAACTCACCCTATTCAATGGAGCTCACAAAAAAACTGAAAAATGTTACCCCTCCACTTAAGTATTCTAGTATCATTTGATGTAATTCCCCGAGCATACCAAATGCAGAATGTGTGAATATAATCGAAAGTATCCTAACAAAAAATAATATCAATCCGATCATAAAACGAGATTTTAATTTTTTTCGAACTTTGCGTGGAAGAAAATTACTTTCATACAATAGTAAATTTCACAAACAGAAAGATGAACTTACCATGGGTTCACCTCTCAGCCCTCTACTCGCTGAAATCGTTATGTGGTTTTTCGAAACCCCCAAGACTGTGCCCCGTTCAAAATTGGTCAAGTGAATTAAAAAAAGGCAGAGAAAGCATTAAAGGCGATCCTAGCTCGTTAGCGGTACCACTGAACAAAATGTGAAAAAAGTGGAAAAACTGGTACTTGAATATGCAAGAATAAAAATAAAGATGTTAGCAGAGACGACAAGTTTATCCGTGGGTAGCATATATGCTATCCTTCATGACTCTCTTAACCTCTCCAAGGTCAATGCAAAATGAGTACCGAGAATGCTCACCTCACCTCAGAAGCAAGTGCGAGTTAAGTGCTGTAGGAGTTTTTGGAGCTCTGTGGAGAAGAGCCATTGTCTATTTCAACTGGCTGGTT
Source organism: Megalocaria dilatata (assembly GCA_034642435.1). Classification (NCBI taxonomy): domain Eukaryota; kingdom Metazoa; phylum Arthropoda; class Insecta; order Coleoptera; family Coccinellidae; genus Megalocaria; species Megalocaria dilatata. Next base: position 56,261,157 of record CM067854.1, on the reverse strand, counting down.
ATAGGGGATGAGACGTGAATTCATCACTATGATCCTGAGAGTAAACAGGAGTCCATACAGTAGATAGAAAAGAGTGCACAGCCCCCAAACAAGTTCAAAGTCAGCCCATCCGCTGAAAAAATAATGGCTATGGCCATTATTTTATTGATAGAATACACTAAAAAGGTCGAAAGAATCACTGCAGCATGATACACAAGCACTATTCATAATTTAAGAGGATCAATTAAAGGAAAAAGGCGAGGAAAACTTACAGCGACGTTGTTGCTGCCTCAGAACAACGTGCCGGTTCACAAGGCCCGCGTGGTGAAGGCTGCTGTGCGGGAATATGGCTTCGAGAAAATTACTCATCCTCCGAAGGTCCGGACTTGGCCCCCAGTGAGTACTACCTATTGCCAAACGTGAAAAAATATCTTCGTGGAAAGCGATCTTCCGACGATTAAGAACTGAGGGTAGCAATTGATGAGAATTTGAAGAGAAACCCGAAGGATATTTTTTACAAGGTTTAGAGAAGCTTATTTCTCGATCTAGCAAATGTATTGAAAGTTCTAGGGGTTCACATTGATAAATAGATAGTTTTCTTTCATGCCTATAGCGAAAATACATTGAACGCCCCTCGTAAGTCGGAAAAGGAAACGAGGAAATGAAAGAGATCTCTACGAGAGCCTAGAACTACATAAAGCTTTTCGACGGATATCTGACGAATGATTTTGACGGAGGAAATTCGGACGAAATCGCAAACGGTAAATTCCAACTTCGCCAATTTCCCTTTTTTATTCGGTCATAGGGCGGAATAATTGATGTAGATTTTCAGCAAATCTATTTGAACACATTGTCCGGAAACTGAAGGGAACAGCGGGTCCGGCGGAAGATTGTACCATATAGTGGCGAAAAGGGCGGCAGCCTCATCAATATTCCAGCAGGAGGACTCGTTCTAGGTACGAGCATCAAATTTATGTGACCATGTTTATAGACTCGTGGGACGAGTGTGGCCGTTCCTTTCTTTAATTTCGGATCGGCTTTATGTTTCGACAAGACGTGCCCGAGATAAACAACGGAATGTGTTACGTTTCTAGGGGATCTTATGAGCCCAAACGCTTTGCGAAAAGAGCGTCGCTGGCGGAACATGATGGAAAGAGCCATCATGACCGTAGATGGAATTGGAGAATTAGGAACGTTTTGAATTTTTACACTGAAAGGCAATAGTTAATTAAATTAAATTAAATAATTGAAGGTGACAGCGAAGTTGGTCATCATAATGGGCTGTGAGGAATACGAAAGACAATCATTGTCGGACACAAAAGATCTACCAAGTAAATGTTCAACTCATGCAATTATCTAAACTCCTTGTTCAATATTTGAAATTAAGATTAGAATACTGAAAAATTTTCATTATATTTAGCTATTCCGTACATTACGGCGTACTCTAAAAGAACCGGGATTTTACGGAGTACTCTAAAATCTGGGATTTTACGGGGTACTCTAAGATCTGGGGGGAGATTTGCGGAGTACTCTTAAAGATCTAGAGTTACATGGAGTAGTCTGAAGAGCGCTAAGCTTTTTATGGTGATCGTCTTGTGGCGGGCGAATAGGACGTTACGTTGTGTAGGCAACCCAATTTACACCTAACGAGAGCAAGGAAACATTGACGGGTGGTTCACATATTCGAAACACAGTAATACCAGAATAATATATTTCTATTAATAATGTTGAAAAGCAACAACCCTAATAAATGGAAACACATTTATCAGCTTGTGGTTAAATCTACTCTACGCAGTGGTTCGCAAAGCGCCCCAATGAATCCAATAGCGCCCCGGGTCTAAATTACTTATTACTATATACTGTTTGGTCGGTAACTCGCTCAAAGCAGATATCATTCTTATGCAGCGGAAAGGGTTAAAGCTATGCAGGAAAGGAGGATACAGTCAGCGTGCACCTTCAACTGCACTTCCGGTAACCAGTGCTGAACCTTCCGTTACAAGGGGTGAGTTTAAACGGACATTAAGGTAAGGGTAACTGTGGTATGCCCAGGATATCTCCTTGAAGAGGGGATCTAACATACCGGAAAAGTTACTATCAAAATGGAATGTATCTAGCCACCTCGGGGTGACAAAGGCCCAGGAAGGCTTAGCTATTACTGAAGAACGAACCGAACACTACCTGAAGGGTCACGCAAACTAATCCCTGGAGATATCACAGTACTAAAATTTCTACAACTTGTTTTAATTATATAATGAACTAGCTGACCCGGCCACGCGTTGCTGTGGCTAAAGTTTTTGTTATATTACATCATAGTGAACAATCTAAGAGGAACAATAAGAGAACATCAGTCACGGAGTCCACTATGTTTTTTCACACGGATGGTATTTGTAAAAAAAATATGGTGATCTCCTTATTTGACTTTTTTATAATTATGTGATAATACTTACATACATATATTCAAATTAAATTATAAAGTTTTGATCAATGAAGCACAAATAAGTGAAAAACAGGATTAACTTCACTGTATTATCTTCATTATAATATGAAATTTTTTAAATTAAAATTGTAGAAGATAAACATATATCAATTTGTTTTAATATTCAAATTTTGTTATATTTCTTCTATCAAGTAAAAGGCCTTTCTATTTTATTTTTATTTTATCATTATAATATGAATTCAATTTACACTTCAGTCTAAGTAACACGTGACCGGCTATGCTAACACCAAAAATTTTAAAAGTGGAAATAATTGAATTATACGGTATTTCGTTCACTACAAAATAAATTTAATTAATTTTATAGCGTCAACAACACGTGGTAATTATGCTGTTAAAATGTAGCTTATATGACACGTTCGTAGATTTACCATAGCAGCGCCCTCTATTGATTACTTACTCAACCCAGTCGAAAGGTATCGACATCTGTTAGAATCATTTGGAGTTAACAGATAATTGTGACTGTCAAATAATAACAGACAAATAATTAGCAATAAATTAAAATTGCGACTATAATTTAATTTGAGATTTAAACTATCCTATCTCTCAAGTTGGATCGAACTGCAAATGGTGTGCGAATTTTATTATAATCGGTTAAGTGGTTTAGGAGTCCATTGAGGACAAACATTGTGACACGAGATTTATATATATTAAGATTTTGATTTTATATGTCTACTTGATTTGAACAGTGCTTATGACTAAGCATCGCTTAAATTTAGTAGACATATAAAATCAAAACTCATATAATATCAAATAGAATAAAAAAACCCAACGAACTATAAATTATCAATTAAAATTACTGAAAAATAATTGAAGGAGATAAAATTTTGTTTCTGATCTTATATTTATGAAAACCAAATCTTTTTCAGAAATGCAGAACATAATTTTAGAACTTCTCCAAAACTAATTCATTTGAAATATTTAATATATTTAAATATGTGAATTCAAAAATTTTTCAAGACATGTAGTACATCCTCAAAAAATAATTTGAAATTAAATAAGATCTCCATCAGTCCTACTTCACATTTAAAGAATAAAATCAATCAACCAAAAATATCTTATCAAACCGACCTCGTGGTATCCTTGTTGAAAAAACACTAAAATTAGAGAACTTTAAAAATCCTAGGTAATTTATGTTCATCACAAAAATTATTATTTCATTACATATATATATATATATATATATATATATATATATAATATATATAATCATATTTTGGTTTTCCTGACTCATTATATAAATGTCATTCAGTTTTAACTAAGGCCATAAAATTCCTCACAAGCTCTATGTGACTTTTCTGATAATATAGAATACGTAGGATTTTTAGAGTTCTCTAATTTTAGTGTTTGTTCAACACGGATACCACGAGGTCTGTTTAGTAAGATATTTTTTGTTAATTAATTTTATTTTTCAAATGTGAAGATCTTATTTAATTTCAAATTGTTTTTTGAGGATACTACATGTTTGGAGAGATTTCTGAAGTCACATATTTAAATATTTATATTTATCAAATATGTCAAATAAATTAGTTTTGGAGGTAGTTTTTGAAATTACGTTTTGCATTTTTGAAAAAGATTTGGTTTTCATAAATATAAGATCAGAAACGAAATTTTGTCTTCCTCAAGTATTTATTTAGTAATTTTAATTGATAATTTATATTTCGTTGTGTTTCTTCATTCCATTTGATATTACATAATGAGTTTTGATTCTATATATCCACTAAAGCTAAGCAGTGCTTATAATAAATTATTTTAATTCTGAAAGTTTCTGAATAAAAATTTTTTGAACTCAAAATTTATGGGAGGCTTATAGAAAACACCTGTTTTGATATTTAAATTTTGTTATAATCTTCCTATCAAGTGAAAAACATCTTGTTTTTATTTTATCACATTAACAACATTAAAAAAATTGTGAATTAAAACTTTAATTGAATGGATACTCATTACATAGAATTCAATTTAATACAATAAAATAATATGGATTATTTCCACAATTCATTGGGTTTAATTTATTGTATTTCACCAACACTGTGGTTTCGTCAAATTTACATTTTGAACTAACTCTCAAAAATACAAATTCATTTCTTATATAGTTGAAAACTTGATGAAAGAGGAGGGACAACTAATCAACAATCTTCAGAAATGAATATAGGAAAAATATATGCAAAAAAGGGATGAAAATAACCATCCACTTTCAGAAATATCGTTAAAGAAAAATGTGTGAAAAAAAGGGATATAGATAACCATTGAATATATTGGGGCCAATTATCGAAAATAATAATATTTATTTGTTTTCTATGCGAGTACAATTTTTTCTTACAATTAATACATAATAAAAGGTCATACCGGACGTCGAAATGCACCTAGGCATATTGTCTGTATTGTGCCCCTCACCCGCCCTTGGATAAGCTGTAATCATGATCAATTTGAGAGAAGCATAGTTTTATAAAAACATCAGTATTAGGTATTTCGTGATGTACCTCACTGAGCAAAAATATTCAACACTAGGGAATATGTTCGACTTATCATTATTTCCGAAAATTGTTAGTCAGTTGTTCCTCTTGTTTTTTCAAGTTTTTAACTATATAAGAAGTGAATGTTAAGAGTTTAACAATCAAAACTAAACAAATAACCTACAACAACGAACCATGGAACAACAAACTAGGCAAGTTATCAGCGTGGGTAATAGCTAAATCACTCACAAAAAAAAAACTAACTCTACACTAAAAACAAACAATCATATAATAAACAGAGATTAGGGAAAAGCAAATGTTCTCTCCGAAATAATTGAAAAATCATATTCTCCGGAAGAATCACACGACATTAACTTCGAAAACGAAATAATAGAACACAATGGGGCTAAACTAGAAAGCGCACATAACCATAAATTCGATGAAATCACCACCAAAGAAATCCAAATAATTATCAAAAACCTCAGTCCATAAAAGGCGCCGAAAATGGACACAATCACAAGCAGGACACTCGAGAACCTGCCAGGAAATACAATTAAAAAAATCAAAAATATATGCAAGGAAATACTGACCACCAGACGTTTCCCAACCAGATGAAAAGTAGCAGAAACCATGATGATACCAAAACCAGAAAAACCTAGAATAGACCAATAAGTCTTCTTTCAAATCTTAGTAAATTTTCCGAAAAGAAAATACTGCAGGGACACTCAGATGACAGAAAATTTTATGTAAAGGTGAACGAAGAAACTTCAGAAATAAAAAATTTAAGAGTCGGAGTTCCGCAGGACTTTTATTAGGACACAAATTCTACAATACACAGGTATGGAAAAGACAGTCGGAAACTTAGGAAATTCAATGCTAATCTATAAACAACGTCGGTTCCAGTGGAGCAGTAGAAGAATCAAAACATCAGCGTGATGCGATAACGAATACACCACTCTTCTCTCTCAGTGGCATTTTCAAGAGGAAGGGGATGCTTCGATCGAAACGAGGCTCTTCACTGCTCGTTTTGATCGAAAAATCCCCCCCCTTCCCATTGAGAAAGAACAGTTGTTTATTCGTCATCGGGTCGAGCTGAGATTTTGATTCTTCCACTGCCCCACTGTACGGACATCGACCTATAGATTAACATTAAATTTCCTATGTTTTCAACTGTCTTTTCCATATCTGTATACACAAGCGATACACCCAAAAACAACCCTAAGACTCTATGCAAACGACGCGGCAGCCCTAGCGTCAGTAGAAACAGAAGAAAGTTCAACGAAAAGCCTTCAAAATCACGTCGACAAACTATCAAAATGCTACAGTAAATGGAGAATAAAAACAAACGAAACCAAGAGTCAGTCCATTATGTTCGAATACAAAAACAAAAAAGAAAAATCGAATGAAAAAATCAGCTTAAACGTAGAAAACTAGAATGGCAAAATGAAGTCAAATACTTGGGAATAATCATGGATAAAAACGTGACCTTCGACGAACAAATCAAAGAAACAGAAAGAAAGGCTAGACAATTTTCTGAATATCTCTTTCCTCTAATAAACAGGAAAATAAAACTAGATTTGCGACTGAAAGTCAGATTATACAATTCAAATATGAGACTGACTATGACTTACAGAAGTGAAATAATTATAATGAACAAGAACGAATTCAAATAATGGAATAATAATAATAAAGGTCTTTATCAAAAAAAATTCACAATACAAATTGAATTACACTATTAGGGCGAGATTTAGCTTGCATAAATTAGGTAGAGTATATTATTGTGTACTGTAAAATCAACCTTAAACCTTAACCATGCGTCTATTCTTCCATCTAATCCCCTTTAACCTATCTACAAATCGAAATTCTTCACCATGAGCATAAAAACAAAAAATCTCATCCAAACCCTGCCGCAAAATTGAAATAAAAACTTGAAATACCCCATCTCTGACAGCATATAGATTCAATAAATTAATAAATAAAAAAAGGAAAACGCAAAAAGAACAGTCATCAGCATGTCAGGAAAGTTACTTGGTCATCAGCCTAGGTATAGAGCGGGTCATTCCGAAAATTGTTCAATAGATGCAATTTGAACTTATCAAGCGTTACGTTTCTGTACTCAAATTCTAGGCTATGCATGCATACTTGAGTACGACCTCGTGAACACGTCCGTTCGGTGCTTCGGTATTGAAATGGTGCGTTTAGAACGAATATTGACGGAGTGCACACCAGAACGGAAGGTGATCTTATTGTAGAGGTTTACTTGTAATATTTCAGTGTTGATTCTAAAAAAGAAAACACATGAATGGAATCATCTTCTGTGCTCCATACTGAGCCAATCGGTGATTTTTAGGCTGTAAATTATAGGATCATATTTACGTAGATCATCTATAAATCTTACGCAAGAATTCTGCAGTATTTGAATCCTATTTCTATCGAAAGCAGTCAAGCAGGGACCGTAGACAACATCACAATAGTTCATATATGACAGTACCGTAAAATCACAGAGCAAAATTTTACTGGATTTATTCAGAATAGTTTTGTATTGATATAAATTCCTCAAACTTGCATAAGGAGTTGGATATATGCCTACTGAAACGCAAATAGGTATCCACCGTTAGAGCCAAATTTCTTGTAAACTCTAGAATACTGATTTTGCCGCCACCCACGGTGACATTTCCAAGAACCGTAGTCTATCGTTTTTACGACCAAAAAGTTGACCTACTGATTTATTTGCGTTCAAACGAAGACAATGCTTTCTTGAAATTTCACAGATATTATCAAGATCATAATTTAGGGCTACTATGGCCTGTAATGACTCGCAAGGCTTAAAAGATAATTTAAGTTGGCTATCGTCTGCAAAAAAAACATGTTACCGAAATACATACAGAGCTGAAACACGAAATATAAATAATAAACAGAAGTGGACCTGATATAGATCCTTGTGCAACTCAAACTGGAAAACAAAGTCAACTTGACATCAATTCTAACGGCCTGAGATCTCGATCCGATGTAATCAGCCAATAAATCAATCGCTTGCTGAGAAAGACCAACATAATGTAAAATAGCGCCTAAAAGCTGATGATTTATTGAATCGAAAACCGTACTATAGTCTAGCTGGGTCAAATTAGTCAAATCCCCTTGATCAATACAGCTAAAAATTTCATCAGTGATGTTGAGCAGGGCTGTGCAGCAACTATCGATACAAATTCAAAATATTAATGCTGAGTGGTACACAAGAAACGAGGAGATCAGACAGATCACAGATACCTCGACAATTAAAGAACAATTAACGAATTTAGCAAAAAAAAAACCTTCGAGAGAATGGAGAATCACCTAAAACAGTGGAAATGGAGAAATTATCAATTATGAAGAGAACGAAAAACGAAGAATAACAAGACCAAGGACTAGGTTAAAAGAATATGTGGACGAAATACAGAAGAAATTAAATACATGACAGAGAACAACAAAAAAATGAAACCACAAAAAAATTCCGGAAAAAATCAAATACATTTACACAATACGTGGTTTCAAAATAAGAGACTCAAAGCCTTATATTTTAATTTGAGGATTTGTCTTTTTCAGTTTTTATAGCACAAACTGTTCTACTTCGACTTTCTGTTCACTGGAGGTCACTGAGTAGAATACAGCTGTTCCTGTTTGGGTTTCTTTTTACCTACTCGTGTCAATTTTACTGCTCGATTTTTGTTTCTTGTGGCCAGTTTCTTACAACGTCGGTGAATATTTGAGATTGCTGTTTCTTAAAGCTATATTGTTGAAAGATCTGAAGCAATTTTTCTTCGATATTCTCAGTGGTCCTTGACTCGTCTAAGCGACGTTGTACTTTGCTGTGACTCTTGTACGATGCCTGTTTCGCAGCCTTTAGCTCCAACGAGTTCTGAAAGTTCTGAACGACAAGTCATTTCAGGAAACTGTCCGGCATGTTAATTTAGTAGAAAAAGCTAAGTAATTCTCGAACTCCCGGGAGGGTTATTGAGTTTTTTTTTTTGAAGATTCATTTGCATGTCATATACTCATTAAAGGTATTGATTGATTCCATCATTATAGAGGGTGTCTCCTTTTAAAAGGGCCAAACTTCAAGGGAACATTATACAAGTTATATGCAACAAAAAATGTCATATAACACATGGTCGAAATGTTGATGGTTATTCTCCAATTTAACATTTCTTGATTTCACTAAATATTTCAAGTTTTCCATATTTAAAATCTTACAGTTTCTCTCGCTTAATAATTCGGTGTATTAGTAAGTTTTCCTGAATCTAACGTATTAACTCAATTCATAATAAGTGTTATAGAAAAAATCGAGAAAATTATAATTGTTTTTTTTTCAAACATCGAATATCGCGATATGTTATTCATTTATGGATTTGCGAATGGAAATGCTCGCGCAGCGGTTCGAGACTACAGTTAGTGTTTTCTCCACAGACGACAACCAAATAGAAAGACATTTGTACAAGTGTTCAGGCGATTAGGTGAAACAGCCTTATTTGGTGGTTTCCGAATCAGAGAAGTTGGCGAAATAGTCAGCAAGGCCAGATTGCACCTGCTATACTTCAAGCTGTCCGGGAGGACATTGTACATTGAGGATTCATCATTCTACAGTTCACCAAGAAATAAAAAAAAATAAGTTAGATCCATATCATTTGAAAAGGATGCAGGATATGTTACCTGTAAATGCTGAGACGAAACTAACATTTTGTGTGTGGTACCTGAATAAGTTAGAAGAATGGGGAGGAGATAGGATATTATGGTCTGATGAGATCACTTTCACGAAATCGTGTATGATAAGTTTGCTAAATAGCCATGTATGGAAAAGAGAAAACCCCCATGCTACTAGTGTATCTCATTTCAAACATGAGTTAAGGGTCAACGTGTGGGAATAAAAAGTGATGAACTTTTTGGCACAGTAATACTTCCCGATCGCTTCAAGGCTGAAGAACTATTTAACGTGTGGTTGGGAGTCATGAGAGGTGAACTTTTCGGAACAGTAATACTTTCAGTTCGCCTCAACACTGAAGAAGTCATTACATTAATCCAAATCAGCTTAACAGACATATTGGATTAAATGCCCCTGGCTAACAGATACAATGTCTGCTTTCAAATGGATGGCTGTCCAATTTATAATAGCAGGAATGGTCAGGACTTGAATGAATATTTTAGGGTGCAATGGATTGGAAGGTACGGTCCGGTAAGATGGCCACCAAGGAGCCCCGAACTAACGCCTTTGGATTATTATGTCTGGAACACCTTGAAACAAAATGTATATCAAATTCGTGTTCAGACTCGAGAGGATTTGATCGAAAGAATAAAATTGTGCTGTTCAGAAATGCGTCAGAAACGTTATGAACTTCGCAGTGTTGTGGATTCAGTGCGAAAACGATGTGTAAAATGTATTGAACAAGGTGGAAATTTTGAACAATTGTTATAAGTAGAAGTAGTCTGTTTTCTTCACATTTTTCCATTAAATCTGTATTATTAAAATTTAGTTTATTAATTTGAATTATTTCGATTCTACAGATAAATTCATGATTTCCAGAGAATTCTTTCAATATTCAATCATAAAGAGGTCCAGGATAGAGCAAATTTAGGTTTAGAATATTTCAACTTTTCGTTGTTGTCTTCTTAGCCATGGCAGAGGACAAGCAGCTAGTATAAAAGTTGATATGCCATTCGAAAGCACACCAAATGAGGTATTTTTTACTGAAAAGGAAACATGTCCAGAATTATTAATTTTTCATCGATAAAACAAGTGAAAAAATATGACTGATTGGGTTCACTCTAGAATCGTTATATTCATCTCCTTACCACGCCAGCAATAAAAAGTTATTGGCACACAAAACTTCTTACCTTTTAGCAAATTTAATGCCGTTTCTAGATATGTGGTCAAATTTGATAAGGCTATAAGTTTAACCGAATTATAATTGATTTTATGGAAAAACTTTAAATATTTCGTGAAATCAAGAAATGTTAAATTGAAGAATAACCATGAAAATTTCGATCATGTGTTATTTGATATTTTTTGATGCAAATAACTTGTATGCCCTTGAATTTGGCCCTTTTAAAACAAGCCAGTCCATAGGACATTCAGCATCTACTTCATATATTAAATAAAGCAATATCATTCAAAACTGTCCACACTATGTCCACAATTAAGTTAACAGTTAAGAAAACTGTTCTCCTTCATTATACTTATTTCTCTTTAGGTTCAATAAAATACAATTTATAGATATATCTACAAGACATTTATATAGATCTTTCAATTTATTTGTACTTCGCTGTTGCTCAAGACACTGGCTCACTTAGAGCGCGACCCCACTTGTCTGTATCATTTTATCCATCGTCTCCTTCAAGTGGCAGAAGTAGTGAAGACTAATCTATAAAAGGTGTGTTGCAGAATTAGTCATAGGAGTAGAAAGTTTTAATTGTTACAATACCAATGAATTATTTCCGCTGAATAAATATTTCCTGATCAAGTTTGCAGAAGATTAAGATACTTTTTTTCTTGGTCTTATGATGATAGGTAACAAAATATTGCTATTAAAAAATCTAGAGTCAACCGAAAATAGTAACTTCAAGATTATTTCTTTTTTTTTTTTTGATGGGACGATTTTACATAATAGTGCCTGAAGGAACAAACAATTTTCCACGTGAATTTCATATTATTCGACCAAAAGAAATCATTGGCATTTAAAAAAATGTGGAAATCGCATTGAGTCATTTCATTTATGAAGGAAGAATTTGCAAACCCTCAAGTACATAAGAGCTCTTAGGTATTTTCTATAAACTTTCAGCTAGTTTCGTACCTTAATCATATAAATTCTTTTTCTCATTTTTAGTAATATACTGAACGATTAAAGTGATAATCATTTTTTAGTCTACTATAGTTTCAGCTCTAACTGCTGAAATAAATTTGTAATAATTAGTATTGCTTCTTTCAGTGGGTTTTTATTTTTCATTTTCAATCTGTCTCATTTTTCGACTCAATTCAGGAAAATATGTGAATCTTAATATTTCAGTTGTCCGATAGAAAATTGTTTTAATTTCCAATTAATCCTGTTTTATATATCCATACAAATTTGTTTCGAAAACTTGGATGATTATATCTCCGCAAACAAATTTGGCCTTTTTCCAACCAGCAGGTTATCGATATCACAATAATTTTTCTAACAGTTATCAATTTCCTTCAATAATTTATTAAATATATATACTATCGATACCGTAACAAGGGGTTACTTTGCTACGGCAAGTGTTACTTTGCTTCATAGTCGAAATGAGTTTTGTACCTTTCGACATCAAAGACGAACCATAGACTTATTATCGTAAATTTAATACGTTTATGGTACAAATGCAACCGATTGAACAATGGTTTATTGTTCCAGATGTACCCGTATTTCACCGTCGACGCAAGTATTTCGCGCGAATTCTACAACAGATCAGTTGCGCTGCTGTTGTTGAGGCAAAAAAAAGTGTGATATTTGATAGTGAAAATTTGTCGTTTGTAGAAGTACTCCGTTATCTTTGTAGGTAGGTACAAACATAATAGTAAGTATTAAATTCATTGAGTAAGTTAGAGATATAAATTCAAACGTGAACCCACAAATAACGGAATACGAATATTTTCATGTGGTAACCTACAAATTTTTCAATTTTCAACCGACAAATTTTTCAATTTGCTCCGGAGCAAAGTAAACCAGATTTAAGGCACATATTGAAATTGATTTTTTTTGTTGCAAAGATGTCCAGAAAATACGTGAGAAGAAATTATTTGAGTTGGTGTGGAAGAAAAGTAAAAATATTGCCAAATAATATTCCTGGTACATACTGGGTGAATAGTTTTGTGGCACGACATTAAGAACTCTCACAACGCTTTGCTGAGAATGTTAAACGCTCACAAGCGGCAGTGAACGAGTCTATGTTGAAACATTTTTATGGAAATCCAGCCCTTGAATTAGCGGACATTCCGCCCGAAAATATGGGAAACTAACGAAACTAACATCACGGTTGATACTGGAAAAAAACGGTTTTTGTAAAAAAAGGCTGCAAGTACCCGGAAAAAATAAGAAATGGGTGAAAAACTTCTATATCAGCTATGTTCTGTGGAAGTGCTTGGAGGGATTTATTGCCGCCATATATTGTTTATCGAGCGAGTAAACTATGAACCTCTTGGACCGAAAGTGGTCCCAAAGGATGTCGATGATTTAAGCAAGTCTGGATGGTTTGATGCACAGATATTCACAGATTGACTGGAGAGTCATCTATTACCAAGATTTAAAAAAATGACTGGGACGAAAGTCCTGTTATGTAATAATTTGTCTTCACGTTTAACAGGTAACACTCTCCAACTCTGTCAAGTAAATAATCTGAAATTTATTTGTCTACCTACCAACAGCTCACACCTAACCCAACCACTGGATGTAGAATTTTTTCGTCTAGCAAAAATTGCTTGGCGACAGGTACTATCGGAATGGAAGAACGCTGAAGAAGGTATTCTACGTATATTCATTCAGAAACAAAACTTGCCACCATTATTATCGAAAATGTTGAATATTATTAAAGCAAACTTTGGATGCTGGTATTTCCCCTAAATCCAAGAGAAGTTTTGAATCTCCTGTCCAGGAGTTATTGTGGCGAAAAAGTGGTTCAGTCTTCGTTTGTTGAAGTTTTAGAAATTAAAAAGTCCGGCTTAACAAAGACTACTAAAACTCGTAGAAAAAAATAAATGTACCAGCAGGAAAAAGTATTTGTCCTGATGATATCAATGAGGACCTCGCAGATAATACTGTGGTGGATCCACCAACTACGTCATCTAATAGAAATTCATCAGATGACTTCGATTTTGATGCAATTCAAAAAAAAAAAACATTCAGAAGAAAAACGATTTATTGACTTTGTAGAAGGTTCAAAAGTGTTGTAAGAAAGACGTAGTATTATCATACGAAAATTAATTATATCCCGGTGAAATCGTGGCTTTCGATGATGACGTAGTGATTATCAATTCAATGCAGAAGTCTCTAAAATTGTGGAAAGAGCCCTCGCAACATCAACTGGAATACCAATGGTCGGATGTTTTAGGCTCGATAGAAGCACCAAGAAAGTTTCTAGAAGAGGTTTCTTTTCTCTACGGGAATTAATGACATTCTGTAATAAAATATGCTGTGTAATTTCCACATATAAATTCGTTACCTACCATATATATTTAATTTTCCTCCTTTTTTTCTTCCATTTTACTACACAGTTCTCAGTACTGGCGAAAAGACAACGCGATTACGGCTCATATTTTTGCCATCAAATCGAATGAGCGTATTTTAGTGACCATTTTGCCGTGGAACAAAGTAACCCCGACCAAAGGGATACTTTGTTCCAGTTAAAAAACTAGAATTTTATCGACTGAATACTATCATTTATTTGATATATCAGCATCTTGTAGACCTTCGTTGATTTTCTGATGTTCCTTTCGAAATCTTTACTATTACTCAAAATAATTGAGCAATATAACCCCATCCTACGGTACAAGAATAGCCGGCCACCATTTCACTATTGAGCCCAAAATTAAAGAAGCTGTGCCTAAGGTGGCAAAGTAACAAAGCCTAACTAAAACACAATTGATCTCCTAACTCATGCAAACTATATAAAGCTTCTGAGGGATATTCAGAAAAGGAAGGATCTTCTATCTTCTATCAAGATGAAATAATAAAATTCAAAATTATCTGATGATAGTTGGTTTAAAATAGCAGTTTTCTGTTTAATACCAATGAAGATAAATAACCTTGAAACAACAAATTTGTCCGTATTTCATCTGATGATGAGATAGTTCATTTCCCAAAACTTGAGTCACAAGAAAATGTGTAATATATCTTTTTATTGGTAGTAAAACATAGTAATTTCTACAATTTGTTTTAATTCGTATTTCATCTATTGAACTTTAAAAAATAAATTGTTAGACGATGATATATTGACGAAAATATTCATTCGATACTCGTTTTATGGCGTGCCCACTCCTTTTGTAGAATTCTACTCTCTGCTGCAGCTTCCCAGTGTAGCATATAAGAGGCGTGACTGGTATCAGACAATACCTAATTCATCCGTCCTTGCCGGATTTGAGTAGGGCAGAGTACAAGCGTTCAGCGACTGACAGTAGGGCAAAGTACAAGCGTTCAACGACTGACGTTCCAGCATGTAACGTGGAACAGAGTCATTTGCGTCAAAGGCAGACATGCGCAGCGTGCCTGTCTGAAGATTTCAAGTGCGCATGAGCAGAACGAAATGCCGCCCCCCCAAATTAAGGCATAGAAGCTCCCTCATAACACCCGCATTCCCTCAGAGTTACAGTTTAATTAAATAATTAAAGAGTATATTAGCATTATAAGTGCATTCCCCTTTGAATGAATAGAATGTTCCATTTATTTACGTTGTAAGTTTTCGAAACTTCTTCATCCTACCTTTTATTTTAAAAAAATTGATCACACAAGCTTTATCCTACTGATGACTTGCAATCGCTTCTGATTGTTAAAATCGACAATTACACTATCTAAATATGTAATTTTTAAAAATAAGTCATTCCATAATTTTTTTCGATGTATACAAAATAATGCTAATAAAATTTTTTATTCGCTCTAATATTTATGAATATTCTTTTTTCTGTAAATAATATTTTCATTCCTTGATAGTCACATTATCCATAGGAATAAGTAGAAAGATTATAATTGAATTATACAAATACATTCTTCAAATTATTCTACTTCTTATCATTTTTCAATTTAAAAAATATATTTGCCCTTATGAAATCATATATCTTTCACTCGTGATTCTTCAATTTATTTTGTTCCGTCTTCAGCTCGCAGTTTATACGATTCAAGTATTCACTTTAAAATGCATATACTGGATTAATTCTTCGCACCTCTTCAAATTTAATCTAAAAAGTTCTGCTAGAACCATCATCCTAGACAAGCTTGTTTGGATTGGATATTCAGAAATAACAAATTCCTTCACTAAAAAATTCAAACTTGAATTTGTAAAGGTTTCGGAGAATGAAGCCAACAATTATCTGTAATATTTAAAAAAAATCCATCCAGGTAAATTTTCAATCTATATTGCTATCTTGTATCTATGAAGATTAGTCTGTGTTTTCACAGGTAGCGTGGCCGAGCGGTCTAAGGCGCTGGTTTAAGGCACCAGTCTCTTCGGAGGCGTGGGTTCGAATCCCACCGCTGCCAAACTTTTTCCTTCTTGGTCTTTGGTGGTAACGTAGTTTTACAGAAATAACAAATGTTAATCTGTCCGTAATTTACTTTTGTAAATGTTAGAAAAGTAAAGGAACTTCCATGTTGGATAGGTAGATATGCATTAATTAATAATACTTCAATTAACTGAGCAGAACATAAATGAACTTACCACAAGTATGATACGTAGAAATATCAGATTTGTGAGAAATTACTTTATGAAGAACTGTGTGATAAATCAAGAATAATGATAAGGAGTTTATTGAACAGTTTGTTACAATCATATTATATATAAACTCTAAAAATCTCTGTAGTTATTCACACTCAAGAGTATTAAATAAAATTATGAAGGCTATTTAATTAATCAACGAAAATTGTTTCGCCAACATTGTGGCTTCTCAAGTTAACAGTTTGAATTCATTCTAAAAATTACACCTCCACTTCTTATATAGCACAACTTTAAAAAAAGAGGAGGTATAAACAACTGCGAATTTGCGAAAATAAAGGTAAGGAAAACATATGCAAAAAGATGTAAAAATAACCATAAATGTTCACCTATTCTGATTTCACTAGGAGTCTCAAAAGAAGGCCTAACCGTGGTAAAAAAACAGATTTCGTTTTCTGTTCATTTAAAATTAAGTTATTTTTTTCAAACCAATTTTTCAATCTGCATAGAGTTCTACCTGTATTTGATATCAAATTTGGCAGATATTTCGCCTTTATTATTGCTTTTGTATCATCCATTTATAAAACCAAATCAAATTCTTCATCAACTATCTCTTCCACATCATTTAAGTACACCAAGAACAGGAACAGCCTCGCGAAACTTCCCACAGCCATATCTATGGTGGATACTTTGAAATAAGCTCTTTTTCCGTTATTACAAACCTCGACCTTAGGTTTCCTGCTAGATTAATATGACCTAAACCATTCTAATGCTGGGCCCCGAATACCATATGCTTTGAGTTTTTCCAAAAGCAGATTGTGATTTAAACTATCAAACGCCTTAGACAAGTCTAAAAACAGCCCTATTACCAGCATTTTTTCCTCTAATCCCAGCAAAATCATATTTATAAAATCGAATATTGCAGTTTGCGTTGACTTGCCCTTTTGGTAACCGTGTTGCAATTTATTAAATGTTGCAGTTAATCAAAAAATTATCTAACCCGGTTACACATAACTATTTCGAAAACTTTTGAAAAATTTGCTGATTGGCCTAAAATTTTCCGGTATTTCGTCAAAACCAGCACTCATACCACCCTTGAGACTTCCTACAATATTTGGAATGTCAAACGAATCTACAGGTTTTACGAAAATGGATTTATTATTGCACGAAATATTGTGTTGTAGTTCGATGTTCTTGGTGATTGACTTCAACCTGGAAGATACATCCCCAAGAAAGTTATCATGATCATTCGCAATAGTAGAAATCTCTTTATCCTGTTGAATACTTATTTTACTCTTTCTTTTTCCCTGAATATTATCAACTATTTCCCATACTGCCCTAGATTTATTTTCAGATCTTAAAATATTCTGTGGTTCAATTTTTTTTCTGTAATTTAGCTTATCATTATATTCTCTCTTGATTTTACTCAAAACATAAAAAACATCCAGAAGTTTCTTACCAGCAATCCATTCATTATCCAACAGCAATTTTTTATTAATCTTCTTTTTACCAAGCCCTCTTTCACGCATAGAAAAAGACCAATTGAAGGCCACCAAAAACAATGTTATAAATATTTCCCACTGTTTGTGAACATCATCCGACTGAACATCATAAACTTTCAACCTATTTTTGAAACTTTCAGTACTTCTAACAGTGAAAAATCTATTTTTCTCAGAAAAGATTATATCTTTCACTTCAAACTGAACCTTCTGAGCAGTGTGATCCGAGATCATTGAATGTATTACTAAAGAACAAGAATATTCAAAATTAATCAAAATGTTATCTTAACAAGTTCTACAACTAGGTGTTATTTTGGTAGGTTCCTTTATAGTAAATGACACAGGCTCACAATATCTGAAGAAGACACTCTACAAATGTATAAAATTTTTCAATGAACTACCTAATGAAATCAAAACATTGAGCAATCTGAATAAGTTCAAAAAAACTATTCACAACTTGTTATTGGTGTTAGAACCCTATTATATAAATGATTTTTTAAGTTTATAGTGTTATGAATTCACACAATTGTTTGGTATTTTTTTCTCTTCTTTTTAGTTTTGGTAATGACGCTATTTTGTTTAAGCCTCAATGTATGCATTTGTGAATTTCCTCAAAATAAAGATTAATTATTATTATTTTTAATAATCATTAATCCATGTTGACAGAAGGAGAATACTTGATGTCTTTTAAAAAAGCTGATTAAACGCATCACAAGAATTTTCTCAAATATCTTCGAGAAAGTTGCTAACAAAGTTATTGGCCTATAGTTTGAGATGTCATCAATATTGCCCGATTTAAACAAATGCGTTACCATTGAGACTTTCAAACTTCTAGAGAAATTTCCAGCAACAGCAACCTCTAATGATGATGGCACTAGATATTTCATCATAACCGGATGAAAAGGATTTCTTTAATTGCCTTACTGCTTTAACAATTTCAGTTTTCTCTATTTCAAAAACAAAAAAGGATTTATCTAAGCGTCTAATCATAGTTTTTGATTGTTTTGTCGATGGTTCGGTGTTAATATTCGCAGCAATATTGATGAAATAGTTGTTAAAATTGTTTACTATTTCCTTTGGGTATAATTTGCTGAGAAGTTACATTCTTTCCAGTTAAGGACTTTATCCAAGACCAAATTGTTTTCGTTTTACTGCTTGAATTACAAATTTTTCACCAACATAGGCTTGCTTCAAATGTATCAACCTTTCATCATACATATTTTTCATCAACTTATATTGGTATAAATATTCGCGTTTGAATTGTGATATCACATACAATATATCAAGTTTCTCCCTAAGATCAAGCCATATGGGGTCCTTATAACATATAGACATTATTTTTTTTTTAATTGACACCCATCATCAGTTGAAAAGGAAAAAGAAATTTCACATAACATGACACAACACTTCTCTGGGTTTAGAAAGAAATTGAGATTTAATTCACTCAATTCAGCGAGCTCGCTATTCATTGTTTCACATGTGTCATGAGTTTTTCCCTTGTTGAATAATAAGTATACTTGAGTATCGTCAGCGTAATAATGAACTCTTATTCTTTGAAAGCAGCGGTTTTGCTCTGAGGTAAAAAGGCATATAAAGCGGGACCCAAGATTGAGCCTTGCATTACGCCGGTTGTGCTTATTAGATCTTACGATACGGTGTTATCGATCATTCTATGTGATGTACTCTCAAAGTAGCTTCTGAAAAACTGGATTACGCTTTCATCTAGTCCAATATAATGGAGCGTTGCTAACAATACTGAGCGATTTATTGTATCAGAAGCCCGACTGTAATCCAATAATACTAGCATGGTATACTGATTATTGCCGGTTGATCGGAGTATATCATCTATATCATCTATATTGGATAGAGCAGTAGAACAGCTGTGGTGCTTACGAAATCCAGATTGCGTTTCTGGTAGGATGTTATTGAAAACTATGTAATTTAAACGTTGTTCATTAATTACCTCCTCTAGGATTTTAGATAGACATGGAAGAATGCTGATGGGTCTAAGATCTTTATACTCACTGGGTATGTTTACTTTTAGTTTCGGAATCAGAAGGGCTTTCTTCCATAACTTCGAATATATAGAGTTTGTGATACAAAAATTTATAGCATAAGTCAAATATGGAAGGATGAAAAGAGAGCATAAATAAATAGTTATCTATATGCATACCTTGGATTATCTATACTGCATACCTTGGATTTGATTTGGCTGATAATTTTAAGGATCTCAATTTCCGTTATGATCTTGAATTTCAGTACAGAAGTCAAAGTTTCCTTCTTGTTACTTGAGTTATATGAAATTGTTTGAACTAAGTTTCTTGTGGTTTGAGCGATTGAGGAGATGAAATATTGGTTGATTTGATTAGGTTTTTCCAGGTTTTCCGGAATAGTTTCAAGACTATCCTTGGTGTCACCACAATAGTATTTCAGCTCATGCCAGAAGTTAATAGACGTTGAAAATTTACTATTGAGAAATGCTTTTATTTCTTTTTTGATTGTTGATGATGTTAAGTTTCTAAGCGATTTATAATAAGCTCTATTAGTACCAGAAAGGCATTTTTTATATTTACTTAGCGCTTTTTTAGGCATTTTTATCAAACTCGTGGCATTCTTTAACCAAGGTTGCTTGTTACGTTTAGTCAATCTTAATGTTCTTCTAGGCGCATGTATATCTAATGAAATATTTAAATTCTCAGTTATAAAACTAACCTTCCCACCTACATCATCTATATCATATGTTCCGTCATGGGATAGATCTTAGGTCTTGATCAAACTGGCTGATATCAATCACTCCAGTTCCTGATTTCTTTATATTTAATTCAATTCAATTTATTCATAAAAAAAATACGCCAAAATAAAGAATAAATAATTTCGTTCACAAAAATATGACAGTATAAGCCAAGCATGTGTACTGTCATTTTCTGTACGTACTAACGATGAACACTTCTCTCTAATGTGATCGAATAACAAATGAGTTTACATACTTGAAAAGGTGAACAACAAAAAATGAAACAGAAAAAAAATCAACTACCGCATTGAAAATAAAATTAAGCAGAAAGAATGGTCTCGAATGTAATTGTTGAATTCGTATTTCCGGAGACGATTTTTACCTACTCTACTTTCTACATTGAAACATACCTTCAGTTTATAAGGAAGGAAAAAAATTTGGGACCATAGTACAACCTATTTTCTTGGAGATGTTCTCTATGGAACCGCGGAATGACAAGAATTCTATTCAGAATCTGTATTGTTAGGAATGCATGCCGTACTAATTCTCTTCTCTCTCTCATTTGATTCTACAATACTTCATAAATATAAAGCTGTCTGATATTCAGCAGGTCAGATTCCATATACAGTCTTTCAGTTCCGAACTTTTTACTCAACTTCAAGATTATCTTCAATATGGTTTTATGTACTATTTCAAATTTTTATTCACACCACCCTATATTACATTTCCATACCTGATTACAGACAAAATTAAAGCATCGTACGCTAGTAAACATTCCTTCACAGAAAGAATATTCCGGACATTAAAAAAATATGAGACAGCTTCTTAATACGTTTCACAAGGTAAGCTGCCTGCTCACTCCATCTCAGATGTTGATCGATAATAACCCCCAAATACCTGATCGACTCGGCATTTTTAATAGCCGGGCACTGACATATCAACAAGTCACCTTGATCCATGTGCAGATGTATCAACTCAAAATCCGGCTGATCAGATGATCTAAGTGAAAATGTGATGAACTTTGATTTAAATGTATTCCAACTTAATAAACAATGTATCACCTTAAACCGCAATCAGATAGGTTTCCTCCCATTTACCCCCCTGAAAGTTAAAACGGAATTATCAGCATACGCGACCATATCAAGATTCGTAGCACGAAGCGCCCAGTGAATAAAAACCAAAAGGAGAATCGGTCCAAGTACAGTCTCCTGTGGGATGCCGATATTAACCTTCAATGGCCGACTTAACACGCTTTATATTTTGACACACTGAATCCGACCATCCAAATAACTCTGAAACAACTTCAAACTGATTCCCCTGACACTAACTTTTTTCATTCTATCAAGAAGTATAGTATGGTCCATGGTGTCAAAGGCCTCAACGACGCCCTGAACAAGTTCCTGAATCGCATATGTGGTGGAAGTATTATCCCTAAACCCAAATTGTACCTGCTACTTAAGGAATTATTTTTTTCGATGAATGAGATCAGTCTCCCCTTGAGATATTTTTCAAAGATCTTAGCAAAATTATTGATCACAGAGATTGGGCGATAATTTGTCATTTCAGATCTATTTCCACCCTCAAAGATGCAATTTGCATGTGACTCTTTCCATTCTCAGGCACTATAACATTCGAAAATTTTAAATTAAAGATATGAACTAAAGGAAAGTAAATTAATGAATGTGCTCAATAAGAGATGAATCAATACCATCAGGTCCAGGGCTAGTACCATTCTTCAACGTAGCAATAGTGCTCAAAATCTAATTCTGATCAACAGACTCGAGGAATATAAAAGACAGACTCGGAGGAACATTCAAAACATCAACAGCGGTCGTTCTATTCATACCCGGTGCTAAACAATTACCGATATTAAAAAAAATCCATTGAATTTATCTTCTTTCTCTTTTAATTTTATGACAGAACTCATCAACTATTTTACCAGGGATATTGGATTTAATTTTACAAGCATTATTAATCTGATTCAGTGTTTTCCAAAATGTTCTAGTATCATTAGCAGCAAGTTCAAACTGTTTTATGAAATAAGATTCGTTAATTTTTCTCATCAGATTGTTTAATAAATTTCTATTCTCAGTATATTTTCGATTTTTCTCCGGATTGAAATTCTTTCTTAGCCATATTTTCATTTTATCCCGCCGTTTTATAGATGTTATCAGCCCAAACGTAATCTAACCTTTTATAGTTTTTCACCTCAATACTTTTTGTATGCGATGATATCCGCATATCTTCCTTCAAACATTTCAAAAAGGCGGTATATGCCATCTCGGGATTTGACTCATCTGTCGCCAACCTTCATTCCTCAAGAAGGAGACAAGTCTATCCTTATCTAGAAAAGTTTGTTTCGATGGAGAGCCATGCAAAATATGTTCTTCGATAGACTTTGATTTGACCGACAGAAAAATCGACCAGTGATCCGTTATTGAAGATTTAATAATACCAGGACACAGGAAAATGCCTTGTCGAGAATTAGCCTTGAGCTTCGCCTAAATGTGGTCAATGATAGTGGCCGAATCATTCATCATTCTATTGAAATCTTTAATCTCAGAAACGAATTCATTCTGTCCCATACAAGACTGATATTCCAAAATATTCAGACTGTCTATATCACCAAAATATTCAGACTGTCTATATCACCAATATCAATGTTAATATCACTCAAAAAACCCTCAATATCTCCATAGCTCAAATTCCTCAAATATTCAGTAAATTCTTCAACACAAAGCCTCATGTTTGTAGATGGTGGTCTATATAATACAGTTAAGCCATATCTTTTACCGCTCATGTCGAAAGATAAATGCAACAGATTCGTCTCTTAAAGTTGAATAGCTTGAACACTCACATTCAGTGACAACTTCACATAAACTGATTAGGCATAATTTTCATTATATTTCGACATATTTCTATATCATCTGAGATAAACCTTCACTACTTGGTATCTTGGAAATATTATATTGGCTGTGTATTGTTCTTGAAATATTATCTTTATTGTTTATTTTCATCTGGTATTTTCACTATCAGTTATTGTCTTTATCGGTAGTATTTCTCTCGAACGCTTTGATGTTTTTTTAAGTGGAATTTATAATCTTTTAGATCAATGTTCGATCAGTTTTAATCATCCATTTTTTAATCCTTCCTTGCATTTATTTTCATTTTCTTCTTTTTATAATTTTATAACGAATCTTTCGAAATAAATCATTAATTTCTGTTTGCAGCTCATATCACATTTCATATTTTCTGAATACTACAAACGGAATAAATAAATAAATGATTGTTCTAAATGCCCCAAAGTATCTCACTTCTCCACCACTGATCTATTCGCCTTACTTTCTCGTATCCAGTTTCCTGCGAGTACTCCATTTTACGGAGTATATTTTCATTCCACAGTGAGCTGAGTAATTCTCATTTTCATACCCATACCTTCCGCCAAATGTCACTAACGTGCTGAATACATAAACATGTACTATTGTTCCCTCAAGTTATAGCGGTTTTTCGTACCTTTTTGTATAATCCGGCAACTTGAAATTCCGAATGAATAAAAAGTAGAAACAGAAACACTGTAATGACGTGAATATGAAAAAAATTAAAATGCAGCAGATATATTTTATACCATGCTTTGATATTTCACAATAAACAGATCTGATAATAAGTTTTTGAGTGATATGTTTTTGAACTACAATCCCTTAATTTTCAAATCCGGCTGAAAAAATACAAGGGTCATTGGTTTAGCAATTTTCGAATTTTAAGCAGGAAATAATATCAAACGGCTCTATTTCACTCACAGATGAAGAGATAAACACTCATTCTGTCCGTGACCAATAATTTTTGAACGGATAAAGCAAGGAACTTGAAACTTCCAGAGTGAATTTGGAGTTGAGTTCGTTTATGCCCATTTGGAACTATTTATTATTTTCCCAATAGCTTCGAAACAACTGATTGGATCTCAATTAAATTCGGTATTTATCTGTACAATAAAATATACAGGATGTCCCAAAGAAAATTTGACCCCATCTCCCAGAACTCAGCAACGAAGAATTTTCGAAGATTTAAAAAAAACTGGTCAACTTCTTTATTGAATCATGAATTTGTTCCGAAAAAACCACCCCAATGAAGGTGGCATCAACCCCAAACAGTTAGAATATGTCGAGTGTTGGTTAGTTTGAAAGTTATTTATGTCCTGTGCACAACCCAGTTAAAATTTACAAAATCGGTTCACTGTTCACAAAATAATATAATATTGAACTTACTGTCAAATGATGATGTTGAACCGCCCAAACTCAAAAACCCAAGAGTTTTGAAGAATCCAAAAAAAATTTTAAAGTTCTGTATTAGGGAGAAAGAATTCCTATGACGAAATTGTTCCGAAAAAAACCCCTGGGGCTGGTAAAAACCCCCAATTTTTTTTAATATGAAAGAGATTGGGGTTGTGTTTTAGTTAAAAGGGTTTTTCGGTATTTCTGAACATCCTAGTTGAAATTTTCAAATTCGGTGATTTTTTTAATGTAATTTGATACTGACTATTGAATTCCTATTCTTTCTTTCATAGAATAGAACTTTTCGCCCATGTAAGTCTAAAACCAAATAATGATGCAGAAACGAAAGACTGAAACACATTTGAGAAAGAATCTTCAAAAAAAAGTATACATTGTAATGAATTTCATAAGTTTTATACATGTTCCCATCATGAACGATAAGAAAATTGAATATTTTTAAAATAAAAACATTCAAAAACTCAAACTGTTCTGGCATTAAATAAACGAATTTGAAAATTTCAACTGCGATGTTAAGAGAACAGAAAAAACTTCCCAACTAAACCACATCCAATATCACCTCCCTATTCTAAAAATGTGAAAATTTCAACTAGGATGTTCAGAAATACCGAAAAACCTTTTTAACTAAAACACAACCCCAATCTCTTTCATATTGAAAAAAATTGGGGGTTTTTACCAGCCTCAGGGGTTTTTTTCGGAACAATGTCGTCATAGGAATTCTTTCTTCCTAATATAGAACTTGAAAATTATTTTTGGATTCTTCAAAACTCTTAGGTTCTTGAGTTTGGGCGGTTAAACTGTCTGTTCAACATTACATTTTGACGGTAAGTTCAATATTACTTTATTTTGTGAATAATTTCAACTGGGTTGTGTACAAAATATAAATAACTTTCAAACTAATCAAAACTCGACATCTTCTCCCTATTCAAAAAATGTTGCGGGTTGATGCCACTTTCATGGGGGTAGTTTTTTCGGAACAAACTCATGATGGAAATTCGTCCCTCTCAAAACAGAAGTTGACCTATTTTTTTTAAATCGTCGAAAAATCTTCGTTTCTGAGTTCTGGGGGGAGTCAAATTTTCGTTGGGACACCCTGTGTTGATTTCTCGCAAATCAATGATGAAACAATTGGGATATTAATAAGGTAGAACAAATACAATCTCCAAAATTTTAATTCATGTTGTTGACATATGTTTCGGGTATCAACCATTTTCAAAACTAAGGAGAATATTCAATATATTTATTAACATTACTTATTATATATTTCGGACAACAGATGAAAGTGGAAGGATGTTCTTTCAATAGAGGTTGTTATACCTCTTGACGATATTTGCCAATTTTTTTTTAGGAACTTGTTATATACATCAGCAATGGGGATAAATGAAATTCCAACTAATCATTTGTTTTTTTCGTTGTGTCTTATGCTATCGACTGCTGTGGTCGTTAGCCATACCTCACCACCTGACGTATACAAATACACCCACGGGCGCAGCGGGACTTGAACTCGCTATCACTGGCTCCATAGCCAGCATATATGCTCATTATGACACCGAGCGATAATTCCTAATTGTTACGAATTTCTCAACTTTCTCCAATTTACTGATGTATACATTGCAAAATGTCAATCTGGGATCCGATACACTTTCCGAATGAAGCGTGCCAGAAGAATCTACATTAAAAGAATCCGTAGTAAAAACCTGATCAATAGAGGTATACGAGTGACTGGTAACTCTAGTGGGTTCGCTGCAGCGTTACCACCTTTTTTTCAAGGAATCTACTAACTATCCGCCAAAAATCTACTAAAAAATATACCGAGTCGTTCAAAGGACTGAGATTGACTGAAATTAAAAAAAATTTGATCTATTAATGAAAATCAGGCACCTTTGTGAAAAGTATAACAGTAACCTATATCTGCAATAATTTCATACCGTTACAGAGTTCAACACCAAATTAATCTACCAAATACAGAAGAAATATAAGTTTGTTCTACTAGATGGCAAGCAAGCAAGCAGTGCGAGATGCACTGCTCAAGAAGAGGGAGAATTTTCGCGGGAAGCAGGAATTCATGAAATTTTAAAATCGGAGTATGAATGAAATAATAGATTAAACACACAGACTCTGTGGTCAGTGGTCCAAATACCACAGATTCTATGGTCATTTTCATCAGGAGCTAAAATCTACTGAATATCTACCATAAAAGGTTGACTACTAAATTTATGACAGATTTGCCGAAAATCTACCAAAAAAGTAGATTTACTAAATGTGGTAACGCTGGTTCGCTGACATGATATTTTAGGTCAAAACTCCGTATCATACTAACCAACTGCTCAACATAGACGTTGTCTACCTCCAAAAAATTAAGATTGTAATCACCCATATGATTCCATCCACATTCGGAAAACCCCGAGATAAGAGAATTTTCAATTTGGTTTATTGAATTAGAAATACTAGATCTAGAATGATCAAATACTAACATGGATTTAATGCAAATTTTTACATACAAACCTACCCCACCCCCTCTAGAATTCCGATCGCGGCGATATAAATGATTTCTTTCAAATTCACCTCATTATCATTACTGAGCAAAGTCTCCGTCACACCAATAACAGAGAAGTCATTTGAGTTAATTAAAAATTCAGAAAATCTGGAAAGAAGTGATCGAACATTTAGATTTGTCATCTTCAAAACAATCATTAAATGAAAAGAAGCAATTTATTAATGAGAATGACTGAAAAGAAAAAAAAAACAACAAAACATAATAAATATAAGGTATTCCTGAATAAAACGGTGTAAAGATAACTACGTCAACCGCATGTGACTGCGCAAAGAAATAAATGAGTTCTCTTATCAATCCAATATGAACAATACATGATAATACATATACAGTGGTGCATCTAGACTGAACTGACTGAGGTGGAATCATTATATAATATTGGATCTTTACCAGATATGAAACTTTTCAACTTATTGATGTCGTCAAATTTATGAGATTTATTATTGAAGCGAATGAATATATCACCATCAATAGTCCAAAGAATTTTTGGGTATGAAAACTTTTCCGGCCAGTTTGTACATCTGATATCTCGAAGGGGTATCCAGTGGACCTTAATTTACGTATCGAGAAATAATACCAACTTACGATCAGATAAATTGAAGAAAGTCACTAAGATGGGAATTGGTTTTTTGGCTCCGGTGTCTTTTTTCCAAGCCTTCTGCACTTCCCGATATATGACTGGGATAGTTGAATGTCCATTTTCGATTGCATCAAGGCAACAAACTCTTCTTCCACATTCACCTTTTCGTTTTCCTCGACGTCGAACACTCTCAAATTATTGCGCCCAGAGTACTGACCTGTTCTGTCGACCTGTGATTTCAGGGATTTCACCTCGGATTTCTGCTGAGAATTTTCCAAAATAAAACTGTCCAATTTCTCATGGAACCTCCTCATATTTTCAGTAATCCAAGTACTCACGACCTCTTCAATTATCAGTTTGATGGTATCCAGGAATTCTGCCGAATTTAGAACTTCTCTCACAATTGCAGCTACACACCATCGAAATTCGTACTCGTGTTTTCCCAGTCATTTTCATCAGAATTCTGGAAAAGTTAATGGAAAATTTCATGATGTATTTAAAACAGAAAAAACAGTGTATTAAAGAAATATTTGTGTTATATATATAATAGTATCAGAGTTGATAATGTGTAATGTCTAATTATTTTATTTTGTATTGACGAGTGTTCAAGCATGATGCAAGTTTAAAATAACCTCACATTCAAAGTCCTGAAGAAGTATTAAAGATATACGAATGCTTGGCAAAGAGTAATACTTTATTTCCAATAATAGAGTCGATATACCCTTATCCCCTTTTCGTATTTATACTGAGGCTCTTAAGAAAATAAAAGTGATTATATCGATATATTTTTTTTTAGTGTTTATATTGAAAGTTTTATCAGAAGTCTGATTTTTATTTTCAAATCCAAGTTACAATCTTCACCTAATAGACTTAAAATTTATAATTGATATATTCATTTAAATAGAAATGTATTCACTATCCTGAATCCAAAGAGTATATATGTTCAGATCCTTTAGGAATTGTCGAAAAATATTTTGAATTTACGTAGAGATAGTTGGAAAGAAGAATTGAAATGCTTCTGTGACTTGTGACTTGTCTGGTCGTAACCTTAAAGTATAAGTTTAATGTTTTTTCTTTGAATTTTTGAAGAGACAGACCACATTCTTATAGCATACTGCACTTGAGTTTTTGTTTTGAACTTTTTCGATCTGGTGAATTTCTGATCTTGTTTTTATTTGATTTTCAATGTAAGAGTCATCTGAAGTTTAAGGGTAATCATGAAATATGTATAAATGTAATAATATGTATAATAATGTATTTTAGAATGCGTACGTTATTTTGTTTTTCGACTATTTAAAAAGGATATGACAGTCAAAAGCGATCGCTATATGGCCTAATTGAATCGATTGAATATGCGAAGAATAATGAGTTGCCTTCCACAAAGACAATGGAATTAATTGTTTAGTTTCATTGTATATTTTGTTAAAATTGAAAATAACTAGCTTAAATAAAATTCAACATTATTTAATTTCAAATAAATTAATTCGGCTGATCTGTACCAAATATCATTAATAAGGAGTGTGAGCTATGGTAATAGAAAGTTCTATAAATCGAGTCAGTGTAACATACACCTGTATAACAATTACATACTCATACAAACTGGATAAGGTTTTGTTGATCAAGGGGGCAAATTGCAGACACGCGCACGTTTCATACTGGTTGGTTTTCATCAGCACAGTGTATGCCAGTAACTACCAATTTGTCAAGTATCTATATTCGCTATACACTAAGATATTAATCATTCACTATCTAGAGTATACAAATATACATACAAGACATACCTTTGCATGTCTTAAAATGTATTCTCGATATTTTCACGTTACAAACGCAGAAACAACTTTCCTCATGCTCAAGTCAGACCATAATATGCCGTAATGCTCACAATTAGCATATTCATATTAAAATAAATTAATTCGGCTGATGTGTACCAAATATCATTTTATGCATATTATTATATATCATTCTGCGTTTGTAACATGAAAATATCAAGAATACATTTCTTTACTTGAATTAGCTCGCAAAGATATGTCTTGTATGTATATATACTTCAGATGGCGCTAGTGTATGATTAATATCATAGTGTCTCTAAGTAAAGCGAATATAGATATTACAGAATTATAGCTGGATTTAATTCTCCATAACCTCTACAGATTTTAATCTAAATAAATCTCATGAAAACAGTTAGAATTAAATTTTAAAATATGTCCTAAATACACTGTATCACTTTATAAACACGTATATTATCATCACATATGGTGGAAATTAACTGGCATACATTGTACTAATGAAAATTAACCAGTTTGAAACGTGCGCATGTCTGCAATTTTCCCCTAATCAACAAAACCACATCGAGTTTGCTTGAGTATGGAATTGTTATACAGATGTATGTTACACTGTCTCGATTTGTAGAACTTTCTATTACCATATACCATAGCTCACACCCCTCGTTAATGATTATTTATTATATGTTGCAATTTATATTCTGAATATAAACATTATTTCAAATATGTAATTAAAAATGGCCAAGTCTCTTCCACATCTTCACGACATATGAAAAACTATGATCCAGCTGACCAAATGAGTGGTGAAAATGCCATATCATCTAAAAACATTTCAGCACCTTTCTATCGATTGCGACAGTTGGCGAATCCTTCTATCAGAAACAAAAATCACTTAATGCCCCTATAGTCACATTCTCCTAAGTCTTTAATGTATCCAGGAGCTTCTGTATCGAGATTTTCTTTATGTAGTTCCGACATCACCATCACGCATCCCCTTTTATGTTTTGACATATTCCCTTTTCACCAGTAGTGCTCAATATATATGCCCTTGGATCAATTGGGGTTGATATGTATTATCCTAATACCGTTATCGGATTGTAAATATGGTCCAGATCCAGCCCTGATACCATGAATATTACATTATGTTTACTACGTGTGGCTATTGGAGATTTCAGATTAGTTTGTATGTACACAGTGAACTCACGATTATTTATCCTATTAACCGAAAAATTACTTACATTTTCGCTTATGACATAGGTCTGAAGTATTTCCGTTGCCAGTAAACGACTTTTTCCAATTGCTTATTGTTGTTTATTCATCTATATGAACAGTTCTTCATATTGAATTCTATATAAATAGTAAAAGGAAGAAAAACAAAATGTCAATTTATCATAATTTTTTGGTAAGGCCATTAATAGTAGGTTGAAAAAAACTCCATTATTTTTGCATGAACTTCAAGACATTCATTCAGCATGTTTCGGATTATCCAATTTGGGTCAAAAATGCACAGTTTTGTTTTATAATTTTTTGTCATTTTAAGGGGAGCGTCATAACGCCTATCTCATAAAAGTCTTAATCCTTATTGGCGAAAAATTTTAGTAATCGCTTCTCACAATCTCCTCTTGATTGATACCAATTTCTTATCACTCAGGAAGATTTGCAATACAGGAAAAAGATGGTAATCGCTTGGTACCATGTCCGGACCATATGGTGCATGCATGTAAACTTCCCAACCAAGCTCCCGGAGTTTCTAGCGAGTTACTACAGACCCTTCTATTGGTCAATTCTGGCCGATTCTGGTCAATCGCTAGCTTCAAACGGTCCATTTATTGACAGTACAGATGCGAATTTAGTGTTTGGCCATATGGAAGCAACTCATAATAACTGATTCTTTTCCGGTACCAGCAAACGCGCAGTAAAACATTCTTGGCCGTAAGTCCTGGTTTGGCCACCGTTTGAGCTGCTTCACTGCGCTTTGATTACGATAATTTTCGAACAAAATTATCGAATGTGATCCATTCATCATGCCCAGTCACTATGCGTTTAAGAAAGGGGTCGATTTCATTCCGTTTGGATAACGCTTCGCAGATGGAAATTCGATCCATCATGTTTTTTGGTATTAATTGGTGTAGCACCCAAACATCAAGCTTTTTTATGGAACCAGTTTCCGTAAATGGTATAAAACTGTTTTGTGGTCGATCTTTAGCTCCTGGGCGTTATATAGATGATCTGTGCTTTCAAATATTAGAGAGAGAGAAAAATTTATTACAAGAAACTTACAATAGGCCATTTACCGGGGTCCCTCAGTCCTTGTTACATTTTATATTATTTTACAATATTTCAAAGTATTATTGATCTGTAATTAAAATATTTTAATGTGAATTTGATTATCAAAACAGATTTAATCTGTTAGTCTTCTACAATTTCAATTTAAAAAAAAATGTTTATTCAAAAAACTTTTAGAATTAAATTAATGTCTACAATAAGCACCGCTTATATTTAATAGATGTATATAATCCAAACTCAATATATAATGTCAAATGGAATAAATAAACCAACAGATATAAAAAAGGCATTAAAATTAATAAATAAATATTTAAAGGAGACAAAATTGTTGTTTCTGATCTTACCATTAAGAACACCAATTGCCTTTCAAAAACATGAACACAACTTAAGGACTTCTCAAAAATATAAGTTATTTGAAATATAAAATATATTCAAATATTCAAATAAGTTAATTCAGAAATCTCTTAAAACATGAAATTAAAATTGTAGAAGACTACAGATTAAATCTGTTTTGATATTCAAATTTTTTTATATTTCTTCTATCAAGTAAAAAGCCTTCTTCTATTTTATTTTAATGTAGTTCAAACGCATTCATTATTTATGGATTATTTCCCATAAGGTGGAAACTGGGAATTTTACTTTGCTTCTTGTTGTGGTTCTTCTAATGCAGTATAGTTCTATCAGGTTCCTATTGTCAGCTTCGGAATGGAACTTCTTTATTAGCATATTTCTTCTGTCATGGAATGGTTGAACACCTTTGGTAGTATAAGGAAGTGTGTTAGACGGATTTTGCAGGGAATTGTTGATGTGTCTCATCTTTGTGATCTTTCTGAAGGATGTCGTTTCTGTCTATATAGAATATTCCTTGAACTCACTATCTTAGTTCTGAAAAGACCACGAGGTTGTCGAGAATGATATATATTCTAATTGATTGTTTTCATATTTCGGACATGAAGGTGCACTGAAGATTATCGCTTAAAATCTCAAATCTATTGATTTCTTGAGGTTATGTTGGACAATTTTGGAGTGGAATTTGGTGTTCCTACTACCGTTATGAAACAGCGCTGTTTCCACTGAAAACGAGAATATTTGTTGAGTAAGTTCAGTCAATAATCTATCTTTAGATTCTTTTTTTGATGCTGTGTAATGAGTGTTAATTCTATATGTGTACGTGAATTGAAACAATGTTTTCTAACGCATTAATTTAATTTAATTTTGAAAAGTTTTCAAGGAATTTAATGAGATGAAAATTTGCAGAGGTATCGCAGAATTAATTTTTTGATATTTATGATATTAAAATTCGATTTCCTCAAAATTACATATGTTTTACATATTGCCTTTCTTTCCTGTTCTGAAGGCTCTTTTTGTAAGAAAGGCAAATTTTGGAGTTAATATTTCAAATAAAGCAATTATTGAATGAAATACGAGTATTACAAAATAGATTTCAGAATAACTTAGCTGAAAAAAATCATTAGTTATACTCACTATGCTGTGCTATGGTTTCATACATTGAAATTCGATATTCTCAAAACGATTACAGAGTGAAGTTTCGACTTTCTTCCATTTCTACTTTTTATGTAATATAAATTAATTCTACAAAGAATAATTTATATGAATTCAAGAAATATAGATGAAGAACAGGAAACAAGCCACTCGAATCAATATATAAAAGAACAGAAAAAAACAATTTAACTGTTTCGAAAATAGCAGAGATCTTCTAAATGCTCCGTTACCATTTCATATTTGATCATAATTAAAACAATATTTTTAGAAATAACTGCGTTTTACTACAAAAAATATTCAAATGTTTACACATTTTTGGCATCAGAATGTCATTCAATCATGATTGCTTGTAAACATGGTGGTTAAAACGTTGGACCAGTAAGCGGAGATTTCCTTTCGTTGCGGGTTCGCATCTTGGAGAAAAAAATTTCTCGCTAGGATGGCCGGCCACCATTTCAATGATGGATCGAAACTAACAGTGAAATGCCTAAAATGGTGTAAGGACAGAGTAACGAAACTTATAACCAGAACACAACTTACTTCTTATCTCGTTTATGAGAGATCGTTATAGAAGATCTAGGAGCATGAGACACCAAAATATCAAAAATCTTCACAAACATGTGTGAACGCCTGGAATTTTTGGTAGAAAATTATAGTAATCAAAAAATATTTTTTAATCTTTGTATAATATGTTTTATATATTTTTGCATCGCGAGTTGTTTGGGAGTTACAGACCGATAAGGTCATCCTTTTCGAAGTTATTTGTGAAAGCCATATTTGATAGGCTGGTCAACTTCATGACCTCTTGTAATATACAAATAATAGATACTGGATAGTTTTGTGATCACTAGCATACATTGCACTGATGAAAACCAACCAGTTTGAAACGTGCGCATGTCTATGTGATCAACAAAACCTTGTCGAGTTTGTTTGAGTATATAATTGTTATACA
The DNA here is from genome assembly GCA_034642435.1 of Megalocaria dilatata. Classification (NCBI taxonomy): domain Eukaryota; kingdom Metazoa; phylum Arthropoda; class Insecta; order Coleoptera; family Coccinellidae; genus Megalocaria; species Megalocaria dilatata. The sequence continues at coordinate 56,226,656 of CM067854.1, read as the reverse complement.
GATGTATGTTAGACTGTCTCGATTTGTAGAACTTTCTATTACCATAGCTCATATTCCTTATTAATGACTGTTGTAATATAAATACTTAGCAAAAATCAACATGGCTATATAACAGGTCGATCTGCCGAAAGTCTGCAGTTAACAGAAAATAACGTAAAATCATTTGGAAAAAACGAAATCCTGCTGATTATATTTATAGACATCTCGAAAGCTTTTGACAGTCTTAGTCATAAGAAGATTTTACTGGAATTGGAGAGTTATAGAATAAGAGGCAGTGCGTGGAGGTGGTTTGAGTCATACTTAAGAGATAGGAACAGAGAACAGTAGTTAAAAAAGACGGTAAACCCATTGAATCAGATATAAAAATAAACAAATGGTGTCCTACTAGGAAGTATTTTAGGTCCAATTCTCTTTATCATTTTTATCAACGATATAGAAGGAATATTTGATGAACACACCAAATTTTGTTTCTTGGCCATCTTTACTGATGATACGAATTTACTTGTGTCTGACTCGAGCTACCCCAGGTTATTACATGAGATGTCCATCTTGCTTGTGAGAATACAAAGCGGGTTTGAAAAAAATTACTTAATTCTGAACGCTGAAACGACCAAGATAGTTCATTTAGAACACCTCAACAAAGAAAATAAAGACCAAATAAAAACATCATGCTCAATCAGGAGCTGAAATCTGATCAGTTTACTAAATTCCAAGGGGTATTTATCGACTAGCATCTCAACTGGAAAGAACATACAGGTGTGGAAAAGACAGTCGGAAACATAGAAAATTTTGTGTTGATCAAGAATGCAGTGGAGCAGTGGAAGAATCAAAAACTCAGCGCGATGCGATGACGAACAAACAACTGTTCTCTCTCAATGATAGTGGGGACCGAAACCAGATTGCACGGCGCTATTGAGAGAGAACAATCATTTATTCGTCATCGCATCGCGCTGAGTTTTTGATTTTTCCAATGCTCCACTGCATTCTTGGTTAACACTGAAATTGTTGTTTCCGACTGTCTTTTCCATACCTGTGTAGTAAGATTAGGTGGAAAGTTAAATTCGATCTCTTACAGCTTTGAAACATTGATCAAATACTTAGAAGATAAATCACTGAAAGTTTTTTACGCAAATTTTGAGTGTTTGATGAAATTTGGATTGATGTTTTATGGACCTAGTTCAAAGATTATTGAAAATCTTTCGCGTTCAGAAGAATGTCATAAGATGTATTTTCAAAATAAATTACCGCGAATCTTGTAGAGTGGTGTATTCAAACGCAATCGTATAATGACTGTATATGGGCTTTATATATATATATATATATATATATATATATATATATATATATATAAATTACTAATTTATTTTTTCAGGAACATAAGTGAATACAGTACTTGTAATAGCTTCCATAGCTATCGAACTAGAAAACTACATCTCAACTTTCCACGTCATAATCTCTCTTCTGTGAAATCACTTTAAAAAAACACCCGATACTATTACTAATATGCATGTATAAAATTCTATAATAAATTTCATTTTGTGTTATTGTTTCTGGAAACAATGTGGTATGTCTTTGAAATAAATACCTATTATTATTATTATTATTTTTCGGATTTCCACTTAGCGCTTGTTCTAAGGCTTTGTTCCATCATTTTCTCCTATTCCAAGATACTTGTACACTTCTGTTAGGTCTAGGGCTTTGATCGCTGTTGTACTGTTGATTTAAATATGTTGCTTAGCTTGTAATTTTCCCTTGACGAAGGGGCTTATGCACACTTCTCAATTCCGAACTCCATTCTTATATCATCACTGAATTCTTTAACTCTTGTTTGCTGAGCGGTTAATTCTGCGTCTGGTTAATTCTGCATCTGATTATGAGGCCAGCTTCAAATCATTTACATACAGTAGATGGTTCACTTCTTCTCTTTCGTTTTTGCAACGATACCCCGTATTTGTGTGGTTCAATATGGAACTAAGGGGTAATAGAGCCATACAGAACAGCAACGGTGATAGTGTGTCCCCTTAATAGATTATTATTTATTTTTACCACTTAGTTTTCTAAGGATTAATTTTCTTAACTGAGCAACACCGAATGCACACTGTGCACTTCGGGTGTTTCTTCTGCGTCCAGATGTCAGATAAGTATTAAAATACTTCGCGTACTATATGAGCCGTACTCAGGACCTCTGCCTTTTGCATTTGTAGAAGATTATGCTCTCCAGGAACTTCCTTGAAAATGTTGGTGGTGACTTTGGAAATGAGTTCAGTTGCTCCAATGATGACGAGAATTAGTTTTGCCTTCAGGTTCCTCATGCGTTGTATCTCGATTTATAGATTTTTATATTTAAGCATGTTTTCAACTTCCTTCTGTGTTGTATTGTAGTCAGTGGGGATGGCCACTTCTATGATTTAACAATGCGTTTTCTTCTTATACTTCACTACGTCTGGCTTGTCTGCAGTTATTTTTCAATCTGTATGTACCTCTGTGTGTCCCATACGATTATAACATCTTCAGTATCTACTACATTATTTATTATTATTATCATTATTATTTTCTAGGTCAAGCTTCAAGATCTTATATAGAAATAAGGTACGTAATATTTTTGGTTATTCTCATTTATTATCATTCAAAATATTGGACTGAAATTCATGGACGGGAGTTTCAAAGGAGGTTCTGTAAAATCTGCTATATTTTTAAGTTTATATGGAGCATTTTGCCTACAGAGTTTGTTATTCATAATGTTCACATGAAACAGCCATATCGACTAAGTATGTTTCATTTAATATTCTATATTTTCTATAGATTCCTTTATGTTTTCATTTTTTTATGATATTTGAGCAGTATATGTGTCTACTTGAATAGAAACAGTGATTCTAAGACATATTGATTCAATTTTTTCAGATGAAATTGAACAGAATCTTCACAAAATTGTTATATTTTAATATTCAGAAAATTAAATGCGATACGTCAAGAAAATAGAGTGTTTTTTCATTCGATCGTTCAAAAATACTTCAAAATATTCACTTGACAGTTTCAATGAAAGTCGATTATTTTACTCGGGTTCATTGTTTCAAAATATCAAACCAGAAATCTATAAAAGCATTTCTACCTAATTTAAACAATGTACTCTTTGAAATTTTTATCTTCTCTGAATGTATAGCCATCTCACAGTAACATACATAAATTAATAGATAGCCATAGATCATTCACATGTTATTGAAATTTTATTACTCTAAGTATAAAGAAAAATTTTACCAAGATGAAAATCAGTTCGTATAGTCCCATCTGTTGTCGAGCAGTATAACTTCCTTATCTTAGACAAGAAAGCCATTTCGTTGTAGTCGCCATCTAGCGAGTAACTCTTGAACTCCAAGCGGAAAAAAATATCCAAGCAAGCATTCATATAAATCTTCTTTTTTTTATTGGCCTTCGAAAATTAGTCCATTTTCATTAAGAATCCACTGCAATAATAATAAATTCATTCAAGAAGAATTCTATATAGGGCAATGCAACTTAAAGCCAATTCTCATAGATGTCGCCACCTTCTGCAAAATTACGTTATGAATCGGAAGGAAACGATAGAAAAGTAAAGATCAATTTCTATTTTGTGTACCGATGAATATTTTGTACATGAATATTAAAAAACCATTGTTTTCACCAAGAAACGAAACGAATAGATGAACACTATTAGGATAATAAGTATATTTTAACGTAGTAGAACACAGAAATGAAATTTTCTAGGAATTTACTTTTCCGTTCGAAATGGAATTATGAAATTTTAAATGTCAGTACTCAGATAGATTCCTATATTCGTTATATTTCGCTATTCAAATCCGATATTTGCTATACTGCAATATTACTTTTCCTAATAAGCAATATGCTCTAGTTTCTTGGTAGAGAAGCATCTTTCTGCGCACTAATTCCAGGGAACAGTGCGCTATTGTTTCGACCAAATCAATGTAATTTTCGAATTTTCAGCCTAAATGGTAATGAATGACTAGGTTGGGACTCACTAATGGAGAAGTTGAGATCAAAAGGTTTGGGTCTAAACTGGTAAGATTGTTAATAAACAAAATCGGTTCAATAGTTTCGCAGTTATTCACGCTTAAAAATTTCTCATATTTTACCCAATATTTTCTAGAATACAGATTCGATCGTTCTGAAATATAGCATTTAGAAGTAGAATAATAACGAACCTTTTTGTGCAAAATTTCGTGAGGATCGTTCAATTAGAAGACCGAAAAAAAAATGTTATGAGAATCGTTGGTGATAAGAACTAGCGCGCATAAGCTCCGAACTTTACGACAGTGTTTTCCCCTTTTACAACTTAGTAGACATTATCTTCCACACATCGAAATTGAAAATGTGACAACCCCAGAAGATTATGTGTGAGTTTTGCACATTTTATCATTATTTCTTCTGAATAATTTACTTTAAATTGCGAATCTGAGTAACTGACTAGATTTGATGTTACAATACGTAAAAAAAGCAGATATAAGATGATATTCTGGAAGATTCCTTTTTGCCCAACTGATTCTTATATTCATTTATTCCATGAAATATATTAAAAGATATTATTTCATTTGAATTCAAATACATCTCCCAGTATTTCAAAATTTCATAAATGCATCACATGAATATTCATTCCAAAAACCTTAAATGTAACTTTGAATGATTGAAAATATCTTTGAAGAATTAAATTATAACACACAATTACAACAATGTATTTTGTATGTTCTCATTTCCAAATTTTGGCGATAAATGAACGTTGATCTTTATTGAAATTCATGACTAAAAAAAGTTTAGTTCAGAGTTAAATACTTGAAAATCTCTTTCGTTCTGAAATTTATGGAATTGCGGAAATAATTCCAGATCGGCTTAAGGTTAACATTTTGGAGAAGTTTAAATTTTTTCAGCATTTCTGATCCCGAATATAGTTCTTGAAGTTAATTCAACTTTCACTTTTGACTTATTGGGAGAAGTCCGTTACTTTGTGATTGCCATTTCAAAAGGAATAAGAAAATTACTTTTTTTATTTTTTATCACTTTTCATTGATTAAGTATAGTGACCAGAGTTTCATGGTGTTTCTATATTCTCAAACTTCTGCTTGAAAATTTTTCGTACTCTCAAAGTTTCACCATATTTTCAAACTCCCGTTTGAAATTGTGGTAATACTACAAAATTCGGGCCAATGTATACCTAAACAATAAAAATTCATAGAAAAAAAAGTTAGTTTCCCATTCCATTTCCACATTTGACGTAACCATCTGAAAGAGTATATTTATTCAATCACTTTGAATGTCTTTAATAATGATGAATTCATTTGCTCATAAATAGACGAAGAGTCAAGAATAACATTATTTCTTTAACAAACGACATTTTTTAAATAAATCTAGAATGGCTCCAAAACTTGTATGAAAATTGAGGACAATTAAGCCCATAATCTTCTACTGTCTAAAAATGTTGAAAGTGAGCTGTTTACAGTGCACTTTAACTCAATCACTATGAACGATTTCTCAAAAAAATGAGAATAATAATTTATTCATCAAGCATGTTTCATCCTTAAGAAATATATAAGGGACGAAAAAAATAACCATGGATGATTTTGCACTAATATCAAATCCATGAATTCTTGAACACAACTCTATTAATTTTGTTGAGAAGATTAAAAAGCTCAGATAATCGAGCCATATGAAATCAGTAAATAATAATAATATTAATATTTATTGGTCAACTAATGTAAATTCAATCACAAAAAAGAATCATCATCCAAATATTCTCTGACACTATAGGATGCTCTGAGCATTACTGATTTAATATTATTTTTAAATTTTCATTTATTCATAATTTTAATGGAATTAGGTAGATGATTATAAAGTTTCATAATTTGGTATAATGGAGATGGTTCGAATTTTGTGGTTCTGTGCATAGATAAAGTTTCAGAGCTTCTTGTAGAGTAGTTGTGAAAGCTAGACAAACTTGACAAATACTGACTCGTTTTCTTTAACATATTGCAAAGACTTAAAAATAAAGATACAAGGTCCTGTCAGAATACCATTTGCAATAAAAACAGGGCTGCAGTGATCTCGAGAACCAAGTCTGAACATCATCCTTACTATTCTCTTTTGTGATAGAAAAACTCTATTGAATACAACAGAATTTCCCCACACCAAAATATTATAGGCTATATGGCTGTAACATACACATTACAATATACTACTCTGTCAAGAAAGTACCGGGAATTTTCAATTAAAACAACATTTTTATATTTAATCGTCAAAATTTATTGGGTCGCCTTCAAAATAGGCTCCTTCTGCTCCATTACATCTATGCCAACGGCACTTCCAATTATCGAAACATTTTTTATAGGCGCTTTCCGGGATGGACTTTAGCTCTCGCGCCGAATTTTGTTTTATAGCTTCAATCGACCCAAAACGGGTGCCACGAAGGGGCGATTTTAGTTTTGGGAAGAGGAAAAAGTCGCAGGGAGCCAAATCCGAATACGGTGGTTGCTGAAGCACGTTTGTTGAGTTTTTGGCGAGAAAGTCAGTCACAATCGTAGCTCGGTGAGAAGGCGCGTTATCGTCATGCAAAATCCATGAGTTGTTCGCCCACAAATTTGGCCGCTTCTTACGGATACGCTCACTCAAACGTTTCATAACGCCTAGGTAATACTCCTTGTTTACCGTCTGCCCCTTCTGGAACGAATTCGTAGTGCACCACGCCACGGATATCGAAGAAAACAATGAGCATCACCTTCATTTTCGAGCGGCTTTGGCGTGGTTTTTTCGGTTTCGGCTCATTTTTTGCCACCCATTCCGATGATTGCTGGCTTGTTTGCATATCGTACTCGTAGACACAGGTCTCATCACCAGTTATAATGCGTTCCATGAATGTAAAATCGGAATTACAGCGATCCAGCATGTCTGAAGCAACCTGTTCGCGATGACGTTTTTGAAGAAAATTCAGGTCTTTCGCTACGAGTCGTGCGGCCACCTTTCTCATGGCCAAAATATCAATCAAAATCGTACGTGCGGACTCGTGGGATATCTTAAGATCATGTGCTATCTCTCTCAAGCTGGTACGACGGTTTTCCAGCACCCTTTCTTTAATTTTATCGACGTTATCTTCGATCGAAGCCGTCGATGGGCGACCACTTCACGACCGTCCTTGAAGGCTCTGTACCACTGATATGCACGAGTTTTCGATAGAGCATTATCACCAAAGGCCTTTTGCAACATTTTCAATGCATCGGCTCACGAAAATTCATTTCCAACACAAAACTTTAAACAAATTCTTTGCTCAACATAATCACCCATAGTAAAAATCGGCACGCACTTTGACATCGACTGACTTAATCAGCTGTTGCAAACACTCTAGTTTACAGATCCCGCTCAAGCTTGGCATAGTAATTAAGGACAGTTCTAGGAGAAAAATTTTTACCTGCCTCATTGCCCCGCCAGATTTAAATCGATAATTCTTGGTACTTTCTTGACAGAATGTACATTAAGAATTTCGTCAAAGGGAAGTGAGTCTCTAATGCGTCTAATAACGTAAAAATAGGAGTTCAGTTTTCCGCAAACATGATCTATGTGTTCACACCACTTCCAAGTTATTATCAACGTATACACCCAAAAACTTTATCGAACAGCTCTCTGTTTTGATAATGCAGACAAAGTGGCTCTGCCACAGAATTCCTTACCTCGAATACGACTGATTCAGTCTTGGACATATTTACAATTAGAGCATTAGTCTGACACCAATGTACCAAGGTCGAAACTATAATTTCACAGCGATTCAGAAGCTCAACACTGCTCGGCACCGAGACCGCCGCAGAGCTATCATCGATATAAATGACCAACCACTCATTAACAATGAAGTAGGGCAAGACATTAATGAAGAGAATGACAGTAGCGGTCCCAAAACAGAACCATGAGGAACACCTAACTCACTTTCATAACTCTCTGAAAATGTCTCAAGAACTTTCACAGATATGGTTCGATTTGATCGAAAACTTGAAATCCTATCTAAAAAATTTCCCCTGAAACCTAGATTGTACAATTTACTGATAATAAACTGTGGTGCAATGTAATCAAAAGCTCTTGTGAGATCAAAGAAAATACACATAAAGTCCCCCATCAAAAGAGCAATAAATGTTGTCGAAAAAGTGAAGAGCAGCAGTTTGAGTCGATCTTTTAGCTCTAAATCCGTGCTGACAATTAGAAATTAGATTGTACTTGTTCAGGTAATCAGTCAAACGATTCATTACCACCCTTTCGATTATCTTGGAAAAAACACTAAGGATTGATATAGGCCGATAGTTAGCAATGCTATAAGCATCATTTTTCTTATATATTGACAGCACAGTTGCATGCTTCAACATATCAGGAAACACACCAGAAGAAGCCGACAAATTAATCATATGTGCTAGATGATCTGCAACATCGTCTGCTATTGTCTTTGAAATTCTTGCAGAAACACAGTCTGGACCATGGAGTCGTTTTGTTTTTTGAAAAGCTTAATAGCATCAAGTACTTCATATTTGTCTACTGGGTGGAAGAAAAAAGTTGTCGCCGTCATTGAAGAAACCGTCCATGTGTCGCATATCCTGTCATCATAAGTTTCAATGAGGAAAGACCTCACCACTGATGAGAAAGCATCAGAAACTTTGGTAGGTTCTGAACATACTTGACCATTTATATTTAATTTGGGATAATCACAATGTTTTAATCTGCCACTTTCTCGGTTTACAATTCCCCAGACCGTCCTACTTCTATTATCAGACAAGTTTATGAGTCTCCGGTGGAATTCCAACTTAGAGGATTCCAACAACTGATTATAGTCTGCTTTCGCTCTTTTATACAATTCTAACGATTGTTTGGTTTGACAATTTTTATGTTACCAAAACAAGTTTTTCAGATCACTGCTAGCATGCCTAACAACGGGTGTTATCCATTTGGTAGTCATATTATCCGAAACATCTCTATGTCTCAATGGGCAGGACTTATTCACCGCAAAGTTTATCGTGTCGATAAATGGATTGAAAGACACATCAACATCAGTCGTCGAATAAACATCGTCGAATCTAGAATAAGATATTTCAAGCACCAGTTCATTTAATTTTACAGATGTTATATCTCTACTTAATTTATATCTTCGTGTTCTCATACGAGTACCATCATAAATTTGAAAAAAACAATCAAGCGGGATGGCCAAGTGATCACTGAAGTGACATTCGAATACGTTTGCCCTACAGTGATTCAAGTTAGCATCGGTTGTAATATACTTTGGAACACGATGTATGACCATTAATGTTAGTGAAGATTCGGGTTAGTTACAGAGAAGTTATATTCAAGTTATAGCATAATAAATGCATAATACATGACTTAATTTTAGTATGAAATTGTCAACATTGTCTATAAACTCTAATTATACAAATCCTTAAGTTTTCGCGCACCACTTTCACAGCATAGAACTCATACTCCATTTCTTCTGAGAGACTTGAGATTGGTAATTCCAACACATCCATACCAGTTTGGGCGAAAATGGCAACACCACCATGCTCCCATGGCCGGTAAAAACTAGTCACCAATTTATATCTCGGTAATGATATTACACTCAGGCTAGCTTCATCACACCAATGCTCAGCAACACTAATAATGTTGGGTTTTTGGTCTGATGGATAACACAGACAAGTTGTTCATTTTGTTAGTGATGGATTGAATATTCAATTGCAAAAACCGGATTTTCCAAAAGTCATATTCTGGAGGGGACAGGAATTTTTCAATTGGCAAATTCAACGGTTTTGTATCAGCAACCTGCGATGATAAAAAGAATGAATACTGCATCTAAATGGCCAGTTTGATTGAACTACGACTTTATTGTATTCATCCTCAGTAATAAGTACTTTGAAGGACGCATAAATATCGGGATAACGAGACTTCAATGGTTCACATCTGACATCAGTAAAATTTTGACCAAGAAAACTCTCCAAATCAGAAACGAATTGTTTATTTTGTTCATTTAATTAATCTTAAGGATTATCTTTATTCGTTGAAGGCTTCGGCTTGTGCAAAACTTCGAGAAGTAGGGTGTGCTAAAGGTCCGTCTGCTCATTTAATAGTTATATTTCTAAAATGTACTTGAGCTTGAATATTTCAATGGATTCCAAGATGTCTAGTTTTTCACTTTTCCCTTCCAGTTGTAATATTTTAAGATGGTCCAATTCTGAAAAGATATAATTGGTTTTGAAAAAATATTTCGCAAAATTAGAGTTATCTTTCCGGTTACTAAATGACTACTGATCTTCTTTGAACTTTTTTCGCAAAGATATATCGGTTAGTTTTATATATACGCTACCACACTTTTGACAACTCCATTCATAAACTCCAGAATTATTCATCCGGTTATTTTTCTCTTTAGCATTAAGAAATAGGTTGAAAATCTTATGTGAGGGTGTGAAAGCTATCTATTTTTATATTTGAGCTATTTTTTACGAGAATGGGACAAAATATGTTGTTTTTTTTTTCAGTTTATGAGAGAATTATTGGTTTTTGTTTCGAATTTATTGTTTGTAGCTATTTGTTTGTTTCCTTCTCAACATAATATAACTTCACGGAATTTAAAATGCTCTAGGTATCATTGATCTGTATGCAGCGAGTTTATGAGTGTTCGGAGGTTTTGAAAAGTTGGATATGGTTGAATCTGTCGTGCTGGGTTTTCTGAAAATATCAAAGGAAAATTCATTATTATTCTCAATTTAAATTATGCCCAGGAAATTCATTTTATCATCACATTGTGCTTGCATAGTGAATTCGACCTCATGGTGCACACCATTAAGATATTCCAGTGTTTTCTTTTTCTAAATGTGTCTCACAGAAGCAAACCAATATATCGTCTACATATGTGAACTATCTTTCATCAACAGCGCCTCATTCTGTTTTGTAAATAAAACACATTATATATTTGAAAATTATTGAAATTTTTATTTCATTATAAAGTATAATGGATTCCTTTAGTTATGAAACAAAACATCGTTTAAATGTCCACCACAGAAACGCTGGCAGGAATGAAGTCGTTGAACCCAATTTTCCATGACTCTCTCACACAAATCAGATTTTATGTTAGCAATCACTCGTTCAATATTGATCTGTAAATCGTCTTAATTTGTTGGATGATTGCATTAAACCAATGACTTCATGTAATCCCAAAGAAGTAAGTCCAATGGAGTTAAATCGCAGGAGGATAATTTATCGGTCCCTTTCTTGAAATAATTGAATCACCGAATTTTGTTTTCAATAAACTCATTGTGTCATTGGCAGTATGACAAGTAGCACCGTCCTGTTGAAACCACATGTTCTGCAAATCTAGACGAACCAATTCAGGCCATAAAAAATCAGTCAATATTGAACGATAACGATTTCCATTGACAGTTACTGCCTAATGAGCTTCGTGAAAAAAAATAAGGTCCAATGACTCCTCCAGCATAAAATCCGCACCAAAGAGTAAGTTTGTCAGAATGTAATGGCAGTTCTTGATATTCTTCAGGTTTGTCCCTGATCTAGATACGGCAATTCTGCTTGTCAACATAACCGTTTAACTAAAAATGAGACTTATCACTGAGAAAGAATGTTAAAGAAACAGAGGCCACCGCCTGATAAGGCGTCATGGTGGTCTCCTGGCCTCCAAAAGTACAAGTACGGAAGGCAAGACTTGCTTTTCAGAAAGCAAGAAAGAGAGAGGTTGTGTATGAGAGAGAAAAAATGGAGTATCTTCGCTTGCGGAGACTCTATAAGTATGAAATAATGAGATGTAAGAAGAAAGATTGGGAACAATTTATTAGCATGAAAGGTAACGCTAACCCATGGGGTGAAGCGTTTAAAGTATGTATGGAAAAGAGGCGAAAGGTGGATTTATGTGGGATAAGGACGGAAGGAAACGTTACTAGAACGTGGAGCGAGACGGTGAATGCATTGATGGACTCTAATGCCAATTCCCCACTTTGGTTCTCCCCTACCCGCGACCCTCAGGTTTTACTTGTACCACCTGGCCACCCCATTAGTGTTGGACTCGAGGGGGCAGTGGTTGAAAGTCCGCATGCTGGACTAGGGAGGTATTTCATTTATCTGTTCGCAGACCTCCATATTCGGGATGTTCTCATGAAATGACTCGGGGTTTAACGGGACTTGACGGTATGACCGGCTTGTCCTGGCCCCAGATCAATGCGTAACTTTTTAGAGTTTGTGGATCTCGACGAAATGGCTTAGCCGTTAGTGCTTGATGCCAGGATCAATCAAATGACTTCACATGGGTCAGGACGTACAGGCCGTTACACGGTGCTCGTACCTAGATCAATAGAAGTCATCAATCTTGAGATTATCTTAGTTCATGGGACTGCGTTCGGATGCTTGGATCAGAATTCCTTCCGGCGGGTGAGTTGCGTCATAAACCACCTCGGGTACTGACCTGCAGAGCCAGTAGAGGTTGAAAAGTGCTTCGCTGCTACCAGTCAGACGGTTGTGGCTTTCGAACCGGGGCCCAAACTGGAAGCTGGTGGGTTCATCTCTTCGGACGGATTCTCGTTTCGCGCGATGATAGGGCGTAATCCTTATTACACTTTCTACCTCTTGGGGTAGACTGTGGAGACTGCTGAGAAGTCACTTAGTGAAAGAGCTATGCTCGTATGCCAATACGAAAACCTGGTATAATTCACGTACCCTGGGCGAGTAAATCCCCTTTGTCCACAGCATATAAGGTGGTAACAGAAAAAACATCAGTTCCACCCACGTTGACATCCGTAAAATCAGTCAACGATGAATACACAACCACATGGGAATAAACGGGCGACTCAACTCAAACCGTGGTGCGCGACGAAAATCAAACAGATGCGCAAAAATTGCGCCCCAGACCTTGATAGAATATCAGACTCCATAATCCAAAGAGTCTGAACTTGCCACCCAGACTCTTTACTGGCTATATGTAACTCCTGCCTGCTACTTTCGCAGTTTCCTAAGGCATGGAAAGAAGGAAAGATTTGTCTTCTCCTCAAATACAAAACGAAACCGCCTGAGGATCCAAAGTCTTACCGACCGGTGTGCCTTCTGAATGAGATGGGTAAGCTGTTTGAGTGCCTACTGGTTCAAATAGCCCCTCTATACTCGGCTTCTGGCTAGGAATCGAGAAATCAGTACGGATTCCGATCCTGGAAATGTACTGAGGATGCCATTAGAAAGGTAGTCGGATCTGTTCGTGACTCAGAAACACAGTATACTGCTGGCCTCTTCGCAGATATTGATGTGGCATTTGACTTCATGTGGTGGCCGTCGGTACTGCGCAGATTCCGATCTGCTCTTTCGAATTCGCTCTATTACGGTGTCATCTGCTCATACCTTTCAGACAGATCCATAATCTTTTCACAGGGTAGTTGCCAGTATAGCCGGAGCGTGAATAGGGGATGTCCACAGGGATCGGTCCTAGGGCCCTTCTTGTGGAACCTTCTCCTAGAAACTGCTAGCTCGACTCCCTACCGAATGTGGGGAAAGCCTAGCAAACGCCGACGACCTGGCCATTATGATCAAATCTAATAGCCGCAAAGGTCTCGAAGTTGCTATGCAACTCTACATCCAGGAAATGGAGAAATGGCTCCCCGAGAATAAGCTTTCAATATCAATCAAGAAGACAGACGCTCTTCTTCTTAAGGGCAAATTGGACTGAAATCGGCCTCCTACAGTTCGTATCTGCGGGAACTCACTATGATGGGAACCTCAGACTACCTACCTGGGCGTAGTACTCAGTACAGGTCTCACATTCCTTCCGCATATCAAATACCTACGTGACACGGTAGATATGCTAAACATGAAATTCAGGCAACTAAGCAAAATTCTCGGAGACGCTGGAAAAGCATCGATGAGAATATATTATAAATCCATCTTTTTACCGGTGGTTTTATATTGTTCTTCAGTATGGATAAACAAAACTGGAAACAGTCACTTTTCCAGAAACCTGTCTGCTTGTCACAGGTCAATGTTGTTACTCCTATGCAATGCTTGTAGAACTGTCTCTACCCCAGCGCTGGAAGTACTAATAGGGAGCATGCCTCTACAGCTTATGGCGGAAAAAGTAACTGCCAGTTACCACTTCCGTCATTTACTAGGTTACTCATACGAAGGGAGAGTCCTTAGACCCCTGAGGCGACGGCGAATGAAATCTCAGCTACTGAAGAAGCTGACCCAACGAAAATACTTTGGGATATGTTACTAGTGTCCTGGCAACAAAGTTGGGACACGTGCATTACAGGCCGAACTCTCTACAGATGGTTACCCAAGGTAGACTTTGCGATCGACAACTATGCCCTCACCTGCTTCATAACAGGTCACGGGCCATTTCGAGCCAACCTTCACAGGCTAAACCTCTCCCCTACAGCATCTTGCTCCTGTGGGAAAGAGGAACAAACATCAAACCATATCATATTTTTCTGCGAAGCGTTCAACACGACGAAAACTTCTAACATCTCGTCTCACGCATCAAGTCCTCATAACCTCTTAGGTTCAGTAGCATTATATCACGAAGTGTCAAGTGTGGCAAAGGTGATAGTGAACTACATTTACGAAGCACGTCGCACAAATAGCGACAATTCAATTTAAAACACAAAATTAAATAATGGCTGTGGCTGAACAAGGCTGAGCGGAAACCCGGGACTATTGTGATGATATACGTACATTTAAATGTGGCAAAGAGCTCTGCTCATATACTAAGAAGTACTACTCTGAGTATATAACACTTCAGAGTGAATCTCAAAGAGACCTAAGACCTCCTACGTTGTGGTGGTGGGGGGGATCAAGGTGGGTTTGCTATGCTCTAGTTACCCCGCCGTCTCAATGTTGGGAGACCAGCTGATGTTACTAAAGGGGGTGGTTCTAAGAGCCGTTGCAAACACAGGTGAGATTCCATGACTGTTCGCATCGGCCTGGATGGCTCCAAATCACCTGTGTCGACGAGTAGACTGTGAGGTAGCTCGAGAAGACGACTCCCTTACTCAAACCATGGAAAAGAGCGGACCTCAAGCTAGTAGATGAGGACCCAGAAAACATATTTAAGTCTGAGGAGATACTCAACAGTCTGAGAAAAATAAACTATACCCTGAAAACTCGTGAGTGGAGTACTCTACGTAGCGAGTTGTCAGGGTCTGGCCAAGTCTGGATAGTGGCGATGGATAACATTTTCATGGAAGCTCTGAAGGACCTGGACTACAAACCCTTCTTTAGGTTCGGAAGAGTCCAGCTCCGGACGACAAAGGCCACCAAGGAAGCACAAAAAACCAACTCGGAGCAGGCGGAGGAGGAGACGGAGCATCTCTCAAAACCCTCCTATAGGGTACGAATTGCCTAGTCAGGGTGGAGAGGAGGGTCGCGTCTTCCTCAAAGCCAGTGCCCAAGTCGGTAAGAGCAAAAACCAAAAGGGACTCAAAGGAGGCCTGACCTAGAGCTTGCAATTCACAAAAAGGGCGACCGAAACTAGCGGATAATTATAGGCCTAAAACTCTCATCTCTCACTTATCAAAGATTTTTGAAAAGGTGCTGAAGATCAGACTCCAAAATTCTGAATGACAGTATGGATTCCAACAGAAAGCTTCCACGCAAGATGCCATTCTCTCTCTGACTGAAAGAATACACAACTCATTGAATGAAAACAAGACATGCCTATGTGTGTTCATTGATCTCTTGAAGGCATTTGACACAGTTAGCCACGAATTACTTTTCCAGATTCTGGAAGATATAGATATCAGAAATACTTCACTAGATTTATTCAGAAGTTACATTACAAATAGACGTCAAACTGTCAAAATAAACGATGTAATTAGCGAACCCTCAGCTGTTTAATACAGTGTGCCTCAAGGTACGGTCCTTGGGCATTTACTGTTCAATGTATATCTAAATAGATTGTTTTCTGTGGAAAGCAAAGGAGACAGTATTGTTTTTATAGCCGACAGCGCGGTCTTTTACAAGGCTAATACATGTACAGAGGTGAAACAAATGGTAGAAGCGGATTTTATCCTGATGGCTTGAAAACAGTTTACCCCATTTCACCAATATTAGAATAGCTGACGGAGAAACTGACTTAATAATTGCAGCTGAAGCAAATATTAAGTAACTGGGAGTAATGATAGATTGCCATATGAAATAGGATGTACACATAAAATACACAATCAAGAAATTACAGTTTATTCTTAATAAACATAAAAACTTAAAAAATATTCTACCCATACATCAATTGTTGACCATTTTTTATGCGCTCGTATTAAGTCATATTAGTTACGGCATATCAGCATGGAGCGGCGCTTTAAAATCACATTTAAGACCCCTCGAAATTCTGCAACAAAGATTTCTCAAGATTACTTTGAGCAAACCATCCAGATATTCTTCCGACCTTCTCTTCACAGACTCAAGAATGTTAACTTAAAACAACTTTACTTCTACACTGTGACCATGTGGTAACATACTTTTAAAAATTCGGCAGATTTACCAACACATACGTATAACACCAGACAAAGAAGTAATTATATCGTCCCGCAAATCACAAAGTCACTTGGAATGACTCGTTTCTCATTTAACGCACCAGAAATGTACAATTCATTGCCCGAAATAATCCGAAATCTGCCTAACACATTCCATTTCAAACAACAACTGAAATCTTTCATCCGAGAAACCCAAAAAGTATGTCCCTACTAATGATACGTTCTTACCTGGAGTGAACTTCCTGCAACACATTTAACAACTTTATATTCCTTTCAATTTCATGCAGGTATTAATGCGCATGTGTAAACGATTACTTACTAGGTGAAGTCTATTTTTTTATATTGAAACAAGAAACTAATCATTTATTTATTTTCTTGTTTTCTTTATGTTGATTTTATATAACCACCTTTTTTTATCTACTAATTAATTAATTAACTTGTATTTTATTCTTGGTTGATATTTAGTAGTAATCTGCAATATTCATTCTGTCTCGAAATAAGTAACTTATTGAGTACTTGTTATTCATACATTCATTTATCATTATGTGTTTACATTTACATTTATATTTCATATTTTTATATTTATGTTTATATGAATAAACTTTATTTTATTACACTAAACCAAGAATTGTAGTTCGTTGTTATTATAGTATATTATGAGTGTTTCACTTTAATTAGTTATCATCTTCGTTGGTTTATCTTATCAGATAAACAAAGCTAGTTCATCATCGAGATAACTACATACAAGTGCCTTTGAAATAAAACTTTTCGCTAGATTAAGTCAAAATACAGTCCAGTTAAACCATGGAAATTAATCATCGAGATCAAATACTGAATTGTTTCAGCCGTTACTATTTGGTTGTTGATCATAATTAAAACAAATTGTAGAAATTACTATGTTTTACTACCAAAAAATATATATTACACATTTTGTTGTGACTCGAGTTTCGGGAAATGAACTATCCCCTCTTTTTTAACCGGGTTTTTTTTTATCACGTTCCGATTGTAAACCTCTGTACCACTATTAGGTGTTACCGAGAATTTGTTGAAATATTCAAAATATTTATCACTTTAGTTTAAATACCACTGTACCACTGTTAGGTCTTCAGTTGTCTGATGATGTGACTCCAGTCACAAGAAAATGTGTAATATATATTTTTTGGTAGTAAAACATAGTAATTTCTACAATTTGTTTTGATCATCGAGATCAATTTGAATTGTCTGTTATTTCAAAATACTGAAATAATAGGCAGAATACTGCGGTAAACTAACCGGGGAACGAAACAGGGGCTATGAATGAATGATACAACAGGACGTGTTGATGACTTCTCTTGATAGATTTTAATAAGGACCTAAAATTTAGGATGATTAGGATTCATATTGACAAGTTTGAATTTATCATAATTTGTTAGAATGATTTGAATGTCTCTGGTAGTTGTTTTCAGGTTTAGTTGAATTTTTGAGATGGGATTTCTTTTTAATTGTATGCGAGATTCTTTCTCAAAAAATTATTTGTTTTCCGGTCATATACTGTTTTGGATAGAGTAACAATAGAATTAAAAATCCTTTGTCAGCTTTAGCCATTATTATTTCGAATTTTGTTTTTAATTGATTTCATTACTGAAAATTCTTTATTATTCTGTGATTATGTATTTGAGAGCAAGTACGTTTCAGAAATAATAATATTAAATGAGCAGACCACCCTATTTCTCCAACTGTTGATAACATATGGTATCGAACGACTTCTTCGCTCCCCGCCCAGAAACCTGCCTTGCTCTATTGTAGTTTGACCGGCCTACCGATAGAGGACCCGACCACTCATAAGAATCGTGACTAACCGTCCCCGCTAGGTTCAAATAGAGTAAGGCAATGCGTTTGAAAGTCAGCGTTCCAAGCGGACGCATGGTCACCGGCGTAACAGGCAGAGCCTGCGCATCAAGCCTGTCTGACGAGTTTCAGATGCGCATGCTCGGAAACGAAACGCCGTCTCCCTAACTAAGAGGTGGAAGCTCCCTCGCAAAATCCGCATTCACCGAGAGCTTCATTGGTGACTCCGACGTGATTGGGAGGGTTTGCTTTAAGAGCGAACCAACCCATTCATTAAGTGGCCCTAATTGTCCCCTAACCAGAATTCCGAGATGGCCCTTTCCTTCGTTCCACAGATCCCCGCTGGAGATGGCACCACGACCAGCCCAGCGGCGGACTGTATCCTTGCCTGCACCCAACGTCCTATCCTGTGACCTTATCGACGCTCACTTGGGGGGAGCGTGTAGCGAACGACTTCTTCACTCCCCGTCCAGAAACCTGCCTTGCTCTATTGTAGTTTGACCGGCGTACCGATAAAGGACCCGACCAGTGATAAGAATCGTGACTAACCGTCCCCGCTAGGTTCAAATAGAGTAAGGCAATGCGTTTGAAAGTCAGCGTTCCAAGCGGACGCATGGTCACCGGCGTAACAGGCAGAGCCTGCGCATCACGCCTGTCTGACGAGTTTCAGATGCGCATGCTCGGAAACGAAGCGCCGTCTCCCGAACTAAGAGGTGGAAGCTCCCTCGCAACAATCCGCTTCCATTCGAGAGCTTCAATATAATCGTTGAGATACAGTTTGTTTTGTTCAGTTTGAAAATGTAGTAAACACTACGAAACTCGAGGTACTGTATATTCAGATAAAAAACTTAGTAGTTTCTTAATTCATTTCATTTTTAAATGAACTATTACAAAGTTACGGACTACTACATCCAAAACCCAAAACTGTTTCACTCTGATATAAAATATTTTACCTGCACGTACGAAATTTGAAATGCAAATTCTTAAAATCTATATTTGTAACATAACTAAGCCCAGAGATAAATAGGGGCCGAGAAGGGTTCAGAATTGTTCGATTTCTTTTTTGTGATGATACGCTTTGCAAGAATCGTCCTGTGCTAACTCCGGCTGATTAGATTAGTAGGATTGTAGAACGAACTGACGCTACTCAACTGATTCTGTGCGAGTATTCTCATTTATATAACAGTTGTAGCTAATTCACACACCATTAATTTAAGTGAGTAATTATTGCATCAATTTGTAAAGCAGTTATTTGATCTACTTGGATAATATATCTGTATGAATCCTTATTAATTTAATTGGTCTTAAGAATAAGATAAATATCCAAATTGAAGCCTTGAATATTATTCATTAATAATATTCAATGTCAAGTTTCTTCATGATCTTATATGTGATTTCGAGGAATTTCATTCAATTTATCCAGCTATTAATCAGAAGATAGTTTCACATCTGTGGACTGCCATTCGTTAAACCACGAATAATTCCGTGAAAGAACTTTTATTTATTACTATGTTCCCCTAGCAAAAATTTCGAAAGTTCACACATTTTTGTGATTGTAGTTTCACAGTATTACATTATATTCGGGCAACTGGACGTTATTTTTTCTAGGTTTTTCATTAGAGATGCATTCATTTGTCGAAATTTCAGCTCAAATGAAAGTTATTTTAGGTTTTTCACATTATGAAATATTTATGATTTCCCTATTAATACTTTGCAATTCTTGATAAAATATTTAGATGAGAAATAAAAAAATTTAAATTGACTAAATTCTGAAATAAATATTCTATCAAGAATTTCACAGAATCATTAGTGAAATTATCAGAAACTAATAATGTAAAAAGCATAAAATTAGTTTCATTTGATGTAAAAAACAGTTTCCCAAGCATTCCAATAATTGAATACATACCTCTAATAAAAAATCTCAGAAAAAATAGCGTCCATCCACGAATATCTTTAGAACTCCAAAACTCATTCGAAATTTGCCACGCATAGGTCTATTTCAAATGTAACTTCTTTCTTCAAATATCTGGATTAACTATGGGATCACCTCTAAATCCTCTTTTTTCAGATATTTTTATGAATAACTTATAGAAAAATATAGTCTCAAAAAATCATTCAAATAAGAAAGTTAGTTTTTGGCATATATATATATATATACGATATATTTGTTGGCTTTAATGGAACAGACCAAGAAATTAATGAATTTCTAGAACGTTCATTAATATGCTTAGGTGATGGGGTACTGTATCTATTTTATGATATTTTATGATGTCCTAGTCAGTTTGTGTTACATATTTACCATATGCATGCGCCCGCTTACTTTGAGAGATTGTCTTCCTTGTGAACCGGTGGCGTTCTTTAGGATAAATTACTGAGTAGTCCTGGTAGAGAACGACGTATCGTATAGAGACAGTAAATAGCTCAGGATATCCAACGCTACTGTGAGAATGTGTGAGTGATTATTAGACATTGTTCCGAGGTATTGTGATATCCCAAGGATTAGTTTGTGTAACCTTCAGGTAGTGTTGGGTTTGTTCTTCAGTAATATCTGAGCGTTCCTGGACTACCCTGAGAAGGTCAGATACTGTCCATTTGATAGTAACTATCAAATGTTATATCATATCCCCTCTTCAAGGAGATCTCCTGGGCATACCACGTTACTCACCTTACTGTACATACAAATTCTTACGCCTTGTAACTGCAGGTTCTGCACTGGTTACCGGAAGTGCAGTTGTAGGTGCATGCTGGCTGCATCCTGTCCTCTCTAACCCTTTCCGCTGTATAATAATGATATCCGATTCGAGCAAGTTACCAACCTAATGGTAGAATTAAGTCATTTAGATCCGGGGCGCTATTCGGTTTACCGTGTAGCTTCACGAACCACTAAGTAGATTTGATTTAAAAGCAGGCTGATAAATGTTTGTTTCCGTTCATTGCGGGTTATTGCTTCTCAGTATTACTCATATTATTCTGACATTACTGTGTTTTGAATATTTGAACCTCCCGTCACTGTTTCCTTGCTCTCGTTAGGTGTAATTTGGTTTGTCTAAACAACATAACGTCCTATTCTCCCGCCACTAGATGATCACGATAAAAAGGTTAGCGTTCTTCAGAGTACTCCTATAATACCGGATATTTTCGAGTAATTCGTATGTAGCGAACAACTTCTTCCAGAAACCTGGCTTGTTCTGTCGCAGCTTGACCGGCGTATCAATAGAAGACACGACTAGTCTAAAGATTCATGACTAACCATCCCAGCCGAGTTCAAGTAGGACAAGGCACAGCGTTTGACGATCACCGTTCCAAGCGGAACACATGGTCACCGGCGTCACAGGCAGAGCTTGAGCATCACGCCTGTCTGATGAGTTTCAGATGCGCAGACTCGGAAACGAAACGCCGTCTCCCGAATTAAGAGGTGGAAGCTCCCTCGCAACACCGCATTTCCTTCGAGAGCTTCACGGATATTTTAGAGTACTCCGTATAATAAGGGATAGCTCAGTACATTCTATGGTTTGACTTTGGCGCGAAGGCATCGCTTCCACCAATACCCAACCATGACTGCGATGATGCAATCATATGATGTGTTATCTAGTCAGTCTGTCCGAAGCCAGCTACTCGTTATGTCATGATGCTAATCTAAATATATTATTACGTTCATTTTTATTCACGATAATAATCACTGTGTTAACTAAATAAACTCTTTTTAGACTCTAGTGACCATTTTATTATTGTACCAAAAGCTTATAGGCGCTCTCTCTATTTTCGTGAGTGATGAACACTTTTGGAGTGAAAAGTATACTTACTAAGCGGAAGCAGAATTTTTTGCATTGAATTGTGCAAATGCAAACAAAACAGAAATCAGGGGTGGAATGTATCGTTTCTCCATACAGCAGTTAAAAACGGAAAATTACGGAATATGGAGTGAGATGATGGAATGACATCTCATAAAGGAAAAAGTCTGGAATGTTGTGGATAAAGAAAAACCCATATTTTAAACAGATGAACAAGTTGAGGAGCTTGCATGGAAAAATAGAAATTATTTAGCAAGATCATCAATAGGTCTTCTCATCGAAGACAGTCAGTTTTCACATATACAGGATTGTAAAACTGCAAAGCAATATTGGGAAAAAATTCAAGGATTACAATCAGAAGTCAACATATGCAGTTATTATATATTTATATATGAAACTATTCAATCTTCTCCTGCAAGAAGGGGGCATTGTCGACGATAACATCATACAGGTACTTACCTTTACCTTTTCAACAAACTATCTGCATTAGGAGAGGAACTGAAAGATAAATTCAAAGCTACGTTTGTTCTCACTTTTTCCAGAATCCTACAACTCGCTGATAACTTCCCTAGGAGACCAGAAAAATTAAAAATTTACTTTAGGAGCATTGAAAAGCCGAGTTATTGATGAGTACAGTCGAAAAAAAGAAGATCAAGTATCAGGGAACAATGAAGCAGTTTTAAAAACAAAATCAGAAGAATAGAAAAAACAATCAGATGACTAGAGAAAATGATCAGGCCAGCATAGCAACTGAACATTTACTTTTAAGTCAGTATTGCAAGAATTCTGTGAAGACTACAAATGGATGGTATGGAGACTCAGGTGCTACAAGTCACATGACTGGCTCAAAAGAAACGTTCCATTATCTGATGAAACACGGGAAGGATGCATGCAGGTGGCAGAAGAAGATAAAAGTTGTAAGATGAAGGATTGGTATTTATAAAATGTTGTGTCGATGACCAGGTGAGTAAAATTCTTCTGAAAGACGTTCTATATGCACCATTTCTCAAGTCTAACCTGTTATCAGTGAAGAAACGTGCTATAAATGCTTATAAAGTAAATTTTAAGGAACATGTATCCAACATCAAGAAGGATGAAAGAACTTTAGCTAGAGGATATATAGGCAACACACAGGAGGATATTTACAGTTTGGACACAATAACTGAATGACTTAAAGCAGCCATAGACTCGAAGAGGCATGGAGAAAACTGCTACCACATCTGGCACAGGCGTTTTGGTCACATAGACATCAAGGCAACTTATTGAAGAAAGATCTTGTTTCAGGAATAAGGATTCTTGACTGTTGAAAAGAAAGCATTGGGAATGCTGCCTAGAAGGAAAGATGGCAAGATATCCGTTTCCGAAAGAAAGCGAATAGAAGACTCAAGCTATACTCGATCTTATACACACAGACCATGGGGTCCATGCAGACAGAATCATCTGTTGGAAAAAGGGTTTGTGATGACAATTGTTGATAATTATTCGAGATTCTCATTTTTATACATTTTAAAATATAAAAGCGAGGCCTGAAAGTATTTAAATGATTTTATTAAAGAAATGACAACTCAGCACAAGAAAGTTCCAAAATGCATAAGATCAGATCGAGGACGGAAATATGTAAATTCGGATCTAATTACATTACATAACGAGTCCATGAATAAAAATTAAATACAAAGCTCCCTATTCACCACAGCAAAACGGCGTTTCTGAAAGAGGAAATAGATATTCAATAAAAATAGAAAGATGCATGTTATTAGACGCTTAGTTAGAAAAAAATTTCAAGCAGAGACCGAAAATACAGCAAATTTTTTGCATAATGTGTTGCCCAACTCGGTAAAAGATAGCTTATGAAATATGGAATTAAAAAAAACCAGACGTTAGATACTTCCATATATTTGGTTGCGAGGTTTATTTTCATGTTACAGATGAATAACGATAAAAACTTGATGTAAAAGCTAAAAAATGCATTTTTTTTAGGATATTCAGAACAGTCGAAAGCATACAATCTTTTGAACAAGGTAACAGGAAAAATTAAAATCGAGACGTTGTATTTCTTGAAAAGTATAATAACACTGGTGAAGAAATAAACAATAATCCTGTTGAAATTGATTTCTCACAGGCATAAACTGGTGTCAAAGAAGCAACAACAGAAAGCAGATCAATTGGTGAACCAGTATAGGACCAGAATGCAGAAGATCAACAAGAAAAAATCGAGGTGTACCTCCAAGTACTTTTCTTGGTGCATCGAGTTTAGCAGCAGAAATAGAAGAAGATCCAAGAACAAGAAAAGAGGCACTTAACAGACCAGGTAAAGAAGAATATATAAAGGCCATGTTGTTCAGTAGACAACATTCAAAGTTCTGCTTATAGTTGCAGGAAAAAAGGATCCAACTATCAAACTCTTTTGAAGCCATAGGATATTTACCGAAAAAAATGGTATATCATCTTTTCGGGAGAAAATATATCTCCTCAGAAACCAAAAGGCTACATATTGATTCATTACTAACTCTTTACATCAATCAGAAGCAGTTTTGTATTCCTGTTTACCTTACAAATGTCTTGATAACTACTTGAGGTTTGGTAATAGTCTAGAAGAATATCTATCACTGTTTTATATTAATATTCTAACAGAAAACTCTTATTTAGTAATCAAATTTTCTTTTGGCATCTTGTGGACAGGAGCTGGTTTCATCTAAGAGCCCTATTGAAATGCTATCTTGTTCTTATATGTTGAACGAAGAGCAATGTAAGCAATCTATAATGCTTTAAATCTAATTTTTTATAATATCTTTAATTTTATTGTGTATTGAATTTTTATTCTTATCAATACATACAGGTAATGTCATTGATATTCATTACATATTCGAATAAAATATATAATGCTCGGAAGTTAAATATAAGAAAGCTGTATAGAATGAAATATTGATGATTTTTCAGAAATCTCTTCGAGAAAAATAATTTGGCCTCTTTTTATTTTATTATAATAAATACAGAAATGTGAATTTATTTTCTTCATCTTTAAAATAACCTTCACCCATGGTGAGAGTTTGAGCCAGTTTAAAAATTGAGTGTTTATTATCTGTTCACTCAATTCAAAACTGGATGGAACTCTAAACCGGAGTCTTAATTCTGTCAAATATCATTAGGATACTATTTGAATTCGAATATGATTATTTCGCGCCATATCACGAGTAGTTCGGGGAACTACCACGGGCGTCTCAGATTTGTAACATCTGCTTGTTGGGAAAACTGGGCACCTGGAAAATATAGTTTATCTATGGCCTTCGGTGCTCGATCCACTATTTGGAAAGCCGCTCCAGGCTCATAAATTATGAAGACGTTCACGACAAGAGCTGGATGAACCCAGTCTGAATCGTAGATAAACTACATTATACATAATAGTTCGCCTATGGTCTGAATAGTTCTCTTCCGCCACATCTGAAGTGATTTATTTCTAATATAAGTAATTACTATAAATTACCTATGAACATGATTACAATGTGGCTACGTGTCTTGCTCCTCGCCAAGTTTTCTATTCTGCAGCTTCCCGGCGTAGCATATAGAAGACGCGACCGGTCTCAGATAATACCTAACTCACCGTCCTCGCCGGGTACAAGTAGAGCAGAGTACAAGTGTTCGACGACCGTTCCGACGTGAAACATAAGGTCAGTGGCGTCGTAGGCAGACTTGCTTCCCACTCCTATTGAAGAATTCAGAGATAGGAAGTTGAAATGAAACGCCACCTCTCGAATTAAGACGTAGAACATCCGTAATAACACCGCATTTCCTTCAGAGCTTCATTGGTGACCCCAACGTGATGGAGGACTTGCTCCAAGAGCGAACCACCCATTCATTGGAGGTCTGAACTACCCTATCCAATATTTCCGTGGTAGCCTTCCTTTCGTTCCACAGTATCCCCGCTGAGGAACAATAATTTCACTAAAATTGATAAAGGATTCATGATAATAACAATTTTTTTAAGGTTTTCTTTACCAATTTCAAACTAGATATCTAAATTCTGATAACTTCTATTTCTTGCAACTTTTTTTGTCTTTATATTGAATAATTGTGAATTAACTTCTCCCTGTGAATTCTATTTGAAATTTTTCAACAAGATTTCTAATTTTTTTCCTGACAGATCGTTTCACGTGAGGATGAACGGACTGATATCAAGTAAAAAAAAACCAAAGCAATGGAACACTTAAAGGATCCATTATAGGTGTATTTCTCTTTCTAGTGGCCATAAATGACATCTTTAGCAATATTGACCCGGCAATAAAGGTAAATCTATATGCAGATGACCTCGAAATTCAAAGCGTAAGATATAACTTGAATACTCAACAATATCTCATTCAGAACGCCTTAAACCAATTAGAAAAATAATCAGACACCTCTGGTTACCTTTGCAATCTATATAAAACGAAAAGCATAATATTTTCAAAAAAGGACACAATTCTTCCTATTGTCTTGAAGATATGTGACAAACCGATTTCACAAACCCAACCAGTACAATTTTTAGGTATTATTTTGGATAGTAAACTCACCTAGGTCCCACATTTCAAAAACCTGAGCCTGAAATGTCTGCAGAGTATAAGACTTCTTCGATGCCTATCTAATCGAAGATGAGGCTCAGGTCAACGATACCTCGTTAACTCAGATCTACTCAGATCTAAGATAGACTACGGATCTCAAGCGTACAGATCAGCTAGAAGTCCTCTGCTACAGTCTCTGCAAGCAATCCAAATCACAGCTCTAAGAATTGCAGAAGGAGCTTACCGAACAAGCCCGATTCACAGTTTGCACGCTCTAACGGGTGAACTTCCTCTAGAAGACAGGGGGCAATATCTTGGCCTCTCCTGCGCAGTTTCTATTCTTACAAAAAAGATTCATCCTGCCTACCATTACACTCATGCAAGCCGTTTCAAAACTGTGTACAGAGATATCAAATGGAATAAAAAAAGCCCTACAAATATTAATTCTCAATTAAAATAAATAATTAAATATTTGAAGGAGACAAAATTTTGTTTCTGATCTAATATTTATGAAAACTAAATATTTTTCAAAAATACGAAATATAATTTTAAGAACTTCTCCAAAACTAATTTATTTGAAATATTTAATATATTTTTTATTTAAATATTTGAATAAGTTACTTCAAACATATTTCGAAACATGTGGCACATCCTCAAAAACAAAAAACAATTAGAATGCAGACAAGGATACCACGAGGTCTTAAGGGGTAAGTTATTTGAAGCTCTCGAAGGAAATGCGGTGTTTTAAGGGAGCTTCCACCTCTTAATTAGGGAGACGGTGTTTCATTCTGAGCATGCGCACCTGAAATTCTTCAGACAGGCGTGGTGCGCATGTCTGCCTGTAACGCCAGTGACCATGTGTTTCGCTTTGGAACGGTCGTTTGAACGCTATATGCCTTGCCCTATTTGAACTCGGCGGGGCCGGTCAGCAGGAATATTCAGACAAGTTGTGTCCTCTATATGATACGCCGGTCAAGCTGCAACAGGGCAAGGCAGGTTTCTGGACGAGGAGCGAAGAAGATGGTCGCTACGCACTCCCCTTTCAGTGAGCGTCGATAAGCTCAAGGAATAGGGCTTGGAGAAGAAAATGCGGTGGTGCGAGGAAGCTTCCACCTCTTTATTAAGGAAACGGCGTTTCGTTCTGAGCTTGCTGACGTGAAACTCTTCAGACAGGCGTGGTGTGCATGTCTGCTTGTAACGCCAGTGACCATGTGTTCCACTTTGGAACGGTCGTTTGAACGCTATGTGCCTTGCCCTATTTGAACTCGGCGGGGACAGTCAGTCCGGAATATTTAGACTAGTCGTGTCCTCTATATGATACGCCGGTCAAGCTGCAACAGGGTAAGGCAGGATTCTGGACGAGAAGCGAATAAGGTGATCACTTTATATTTATTGTTAATTAATTTAATTTTTAAATGCGAAGTTGGACTGAAGGAGATCTTATCTGAATTCTAATTGTTTTTTGAGGATGTGCTACATGTTTTGAGAGATTTTTGAATTTACTCATCTAAATATATTGAATATTTCAAATAAATTAGTTTTGGAGTAGTTCTTAATATTATTTTTTGTATTTTTGAAAAAGATTTAGTTTTCATAAATATAAGATCAGACACAAAATTTTGCCTCCTTCAAATATTTGATTATTGATTTCAATTGACAATTTATATTTGTTGGGGTTTTTTTATTCCATTTATATTATATAATGAGTTTTGATTTGAATACATTACATTGCTTATAAGACATTAATTTCATTCTAAAAGTTTTTGAATAAAATTTTTTGAAATTAAAATTATAGGAGTTTAACAGATTAAATCTGTTCTGATATTCAAATTTTTACATTAATGCGTTGAATAATTTTTCTCTAATCAATTTGATCCATATTTTACTGTACCAAACATGGACTGATAAATGCAATACAATCTGTAATCACCCATACCTTGAACTGGTTAAGTGATAGCGTGATGTGAATACTAATTGATTATCTCCGGTGCATAAGATGGCTGATGCTCGTCATGCATGACTCATAAGATTTTCAAGGATTCCATCCGCTTCCGGCGAATGCATCATTCTTCGTTGTTCAAGTACCGTCCTATCTTTGTCAACAGTTCGTTGGGTAAGGTGAAAAGAAAGGTGTCCATGTGCGTTTACGATTTAAAGCGCACACTCCTGCGGAGAATGCCGACAATGGGATCAATAGCAGGAATACAGAGGCGTAGAATGCGATGCGAATTGATGATGAAAATTCAGCATCAAAAAGAAAATATGAAAACAGAAAAAGCTATTTCGAAAAAATAAAATTAATAGAAAACTGAATTTTATTTCTAGATACTCTTTTTCAAAAGTTGCAGAATTCTGGGAAACATGAACAGAATACTTAATGGCAATTCATTTCAATTGCAAAAAATCATCAATCATGTTTTCAGAATTCATTAATTCGCAACGAGTGTTTTGCCAATACTGTGACTTTTTCAGGGTTATATTTTGAATTAATTTTATATAAGTATGTTAAAATATATCCCCAAATGGGAAAAAATTATTATAGATTGAATGTGGTCACAGAAGAAATTGAATTTTTTATTATTATTTTTTTCGTCCATTTAATGATTTATTTCTAATTTTCTAAATAATTTTTTCATTTTTTATTCATTATTATAATTTTCATTATTATCCTAATTTTTTATATTCCTTATATTTATTAATAATGATAAAGATATTATTTGGGTAAAAAACATGAATTGTATTGTGTGTTTCACGACGTTGCGGTCAGTTAGGAGTCTCTGACCGTTTTTAAGTGAAAAACCTGTAGTATTCACTATTAAATTATAATTTTTATATTATATATAATAATTTAAAAAATTAATTCGAACTATTTCTTCCGTGACCACATTCAATCCATAATACTTGTTTTCGTATTACATATTATAACATCTTTGTTTTCCAATACGCATTTTTGTAACCGTTTTTTTCTTTGAAGATTTTTGTTCAAAGTTTTTTGTCCATATTAAGGAACATGGTACACCGAAATCATTCAGACAATGAAAGTCCGAAATAATAATAGTTCATAGTTGTTGTTGAAATCATTTCCAAATCTCTCGAATGAGTGGCATATGAATTTTTTCCTTAAAAGGTCTACCTGTTTGATCAATATACACACCATAGACCAATTACAACAAGTTCACTTGTAAGCTCCAGATTAATTATCTGTATCTGTCTCATCTTTTTAACTTTTTATATGAATTCCCGAATCATTAACAGTTCCAAAACCCATATTCAAGTGAAATTTTATTTCACAATACTTGGCAATATTATTCAATATTCTGTTTTATGAATGCAGTTATGTTATTTATTTCGTGGTAAAATTTTTGAAGTTTCGGATTTATCTGGGTTTTTTTCAGTCGTGCTCACTATTTTCAGTGAATTCATGTGACACAAGGATTCAATAACTTGACTTATTAGGATTCGATTTGCACTAAAATATGATTTTAAGACATTATTCAACATTCTATTCACGTAAAAAATAGCAATGTATTTATTTGTTGAATCTTTTATATTATATTCAGTTCAATTATCTATTGTTCTCTGCTTAAATTTTTTTCTATGATAATCGACCTATAACCGTTATTGGATGCAATTTGCTCAATGATATTCATTTCTATAAAAAAATATCACGATTCATAGGTACATTGATCAATCTATGGATCATACTATGACATGATTCCATTTTCTGGTTGCTAGGAGGATCGAGGTCGAGGAAATTTAGACTACAATTATTTTCTTTTTTTTTTTTGTTAATCGGGTTAGTCCTTTTTCAGCAGAAATTTTTATGGATAATTCAGAAAGAAAAATTCAATTTATTCTTTGAGCCAATATTTTCTTGATGGGTTTAGATATATTGTTAATATCATTTGTTGCTTTAAGCCATAGACGACAATGCAACTTCAATGAGTTTGTTAAAAAAATCCATCCAAACATTAAATTCACTTTTGAGAAAGAAATGAATTGTAGTGTAGCGATCTTCCTTACCCAGAATTCTACTCTGCTCTTCTGGAGCTTTCCGGCGTACCATATAGAGAACGCTACCGTTTTCTGGATGCCAAGCTCATAGTCCTCGCCCGGTTCAAGTAGAGCAGAGTGAGAGCGTTCCGACAATTGAAGTTCCAACGTGGAACAAGGTCACTGGCGTCATAGACAGACATGCGTACCACGCCTATCTGAAGAGTTCAGGTGCGTATGTTCGGAACGAAACTTCACCTCTGAATTAAGAGGTTGAAGCTCCCTCATGACAGCATATTCCTTCAGAGCTTCAGTAGTATAAATTTCGTAAGCCCACGTCTACCGATATTATTATTCATCATCACACATCGAACCATCCATTCTAAATTATTATTTTTACATAAAATATAATCAATATTAAATTGAAATGAGTCTTACTATAATAGGCTTTTATTAAAATAAAATTAAATAAAATGAATTATAAGGTTATACCTTTAGTAAATATCTTACCATTCTTATATATCTTACGATACACATTTTGTCAAAGAAGAAATGCTCTAAAAATGAATAAAACGAAATATGGACATATAAATTATTATATTTAGATTATATGTCTTATATTGAATTACTCCGCTGAGTTTTTATTTTGATTCTTATATTTCAGTTGATTAAATTTAAAATTTGTCATTTTCAGTGTTTTCTCGACAAAATGGGTATGTTAAGAAACATAAATATCGTGAGATATTTACTAAAAGTATTACGTAGTAATATATTTTATTTAATTTTATATTAATAAAAGCCTTTAATAAAAAGACTCATTTCACTTTAACACAAAAATATCTAATATTTTAAATATTATTTTTTTTTCTGAAAACATGTGCCAATTTAATCTGAAGAATCTTTTCAGAATTGTTCAAAATGAAATAAAATAAAATGTCTCAGAAATATTGTTTCATTTTTATAGACATATTGAATTATTATATAACATACATAGTATATGCGGTAGTCGACCGATACAGAATCAAAAGAAAATATAATATATTAACCGCGATAAGCAAACATCATCGGAGACGGCTGTTTCGATTGGATATTTTAATTAAAAATGCCATTCGCAAAATATGCCCAACATAGATTTGAAAAACTTTTCTTATTTTTATATATATATATATATTAGGAGTACAAATAAGTTTCCGCCGTTTTTTAATACAAATTGAATATTTATTATAGAAGACGATGTGAGACTGCTTACTGAGTGACTTCTAATGTTAGAGCAAGTTCTTTTTGTGTTTGAGATGAATCTTCCTCCAATAATTCCTCCAATTCTGCATCCTCGTAAATTTTTGGCCTTCCACTGCGATCTTTGTCTTCTACGTCGAAATCACCGTTTTCAAACTTTTGAAACCACTCTCGACACGTTCTCTCACTCAAAGTACCCTCACCATATGCTTCTACGAGCAACTGATGCGCCTCAGCAGCAGATTTCTTTTAATTAAAGAAGTCAACTAATATTTTCCGCAAATGACGCTTACTTGGCTTAAATTTTGACATTTTCAACTTATAAAAATTATATTTTACCAATATAAAATCAATGATATTAATAGGTTATGTTGTTCTTGAATGTCCAAACTATTCTTTAAGCCGGTTATCATCTGCGAAAGCTAACCGAAACTCCGTGCCGCGCCGTCTATAATAAAACGGCGGAAACTTATTTGTACTCCTAATATATATATATATATATATATATATATATATATATACACATTCTCCAGAAGAAGCATTTGAATCTCCTACCCATTTTCTCATCAATTGGAAGTTATTTGTTAACAAAAAACAATAAATAAAAAATATATCATGCCTTTTGTTCACCAGATCTGGCTTGAAGCAAACTAGGAAGAACCTATACAACGAAATGCATAGTATTCATTGAATTAAGCTTCCACAGAAAAATCTTAAAAACGATCACAGATTGTGCTATATATTTTTCATAAAAGAATTTAAAAAAAGCTTTTTTGAATCTATGTGGAGCATTTTTCTGAAATGGCAACTTTTATTCAAATATCTAATCGCAACAGCTTGGATGATGATTGCTGATCGCGGTCAATATTATATTTTTTTTATTCTGTATCGGTTGACTGCCGCACATACGAGTTGATAATTCTGTGTGTAGAAATGGAACAGTGTTTTTTAGACATTTAATGTTCAAATTCAAAAATTTCTTAAGAGATTCTTCAGATTATATTTGTGGAGGTCTTCAATCTATGTTTATTTATGAAAATAGCTTCCACTCCCTAATATAAAATTCCTAACTTATTTTTCAATGCTAAAGACCGACTCAATAATTCAGAAGTTTATGAGCTGAGTTGTCATCAGTGCAGTAGCGTATATGTAGGATAAACGCCGAAAACTTTCAAAAATAAGTTCAAAGAACCTTCGCCATAATTTAGGAACTGGGAAGGAAGAGCTTTAATTTTAAAAAATATTTTTTCGAAACAAATCATGTCTTCCCAGAATTAGACAATCTTGAAAAACGACTTCTGGAAGCAAATGGAAAAAAAATATACTCGAAATATTCAGAAATAAGTACATTTGGAAATAAAACTATAGAACGAGCAGATAGGCCTTTGGCACAACCTACTTCTCGAAGTTTTGCACAAGCCGAAGCCTTCAATGAATATACAAAACCTTTGAAATACAATTTGTTATTCAATTTGAAAATGTAGTAAAAAACTGTGAAACTCGAGTCATTGTATCTTCAGTAATGAAAAGTGAAGGAATATGAAGAAATCCTTATTTCATTCCATTTTTGAAATGCACATCGTTTCTGCAGATCGTTTGCGTCATTTGATGATTCGGGAGTCGATTTATTGACCATTCAAATATTTTTCTTTCTAAAACATCGCGTATGTGAACACTTACTGCTTCTGAGAGTCATTTGAGCAGATTCTACTTGTTTCTTTAAGACCTAATACCAATCATATGCTCAATCTGTATTAAAATGGTCATTCCCTTGTCGGGGACTGAAAAAGAGTTATTTTCTTATCAGGCGTTAAAGAATAATTAAATGTTTCCTTGTTTGTGGTTAGACAATCTCGATAAGTATATGTTTTACTTCACCTGAAATATCGAAGTTGTATGGGAGATACAATATCATTGAGCCATCGGCTGAATTTCCATTCACGAATGTGCCGAAGTGTGTAAGTCTGCAGCACACTCTAAACTAAGTCTCGATTGAAATGTATATTCAATTTGTTTCAATTTGTTCCTGAGGTCGAGCTCGAATTCTGATTTTTCACTCAAGTTACATCATTGTTATAATATTTTTTCAATACAATTGTAAAACTTGAAGGAAGTTATTATTAGCCAGGAAACCCTGAGATTGTTACCTTTAAAGGAGCGACTAAGCAGTTAATTTCGTCGTTTGGCGATGATAGAAAGCTATAGATTCCAAAGAAGATAAAAAGAAAGTGCCTTCTAATATGTTAGGTAATATTTCAAGCACTGATGGTGATCAATAAATTCAAGCATTCGGAAAGTAGGATTACTTTATGAAAATTCAGCCCACTTGTCAACTTCTGGAACTAAATGAATCAGTTGTTCAGTTCACTATTTGGAATTGTTGTCTGCAGAATGAAGGCAATCAATTTCGTAAATTCATTTTAATGATAACAATGAAAATTAACAATCATTTGCGTTTTCTTTCCTTTTCGAAAATTGCGCGTTATTATGGTTTGACGATATCGTTCGTAAATGAATAAATTTCAAACAAAACTTAATGAAATTCACTGAGTTTGTGAACCCTTATTGCCATCAAATATCTAGAAATTTCGTTACTCGAATGAAGAAATGTAATTAGTTGTCATTTTTGGTGAGTAGAGGCTCTTGATAAAACACACTCGTCTACAAAGTTTAGTCACTATTCAAAGATTTCACAAAAATTATCTTTTTTATTCAGACTTAATATAATCTTTCTCAAGATAAAAGTCTATATATCTGCCCAGTCATTGAGAAATTTGAATGAAATCTCAATATATACGATTGCAGAAAATTAATGAGACAACATGCTCAAACAAAGAATATTCACTCTGCAACTCCCACTGATGCAGAATTCCGGGTTGAATTGTGTTGAGTCAATACCTGAGCTTGAAACCTATCGACATATCATATTTTTAGGATTGAAATGACTAAAATTAATCTTGATTGTTACTCATCTCTTAAGATGAAGCTCATTTCAATCGAAATGCTTTGTTGACAAAAATTCATGAGAAGTCCTTGCATACAAAAAATGTTTCACCCAATTTATAATTCAGTGACATGGTTAGAACATTTTTTTAATAGAAATACAGATGCACTGGCGACCATTATCACTCTACGTGAAGAGTTATTTTGTAGACAAAGTGTATCAAATTTGTTCGAAGAAAATATTTTTCCAATTAGGTAGTATTATTACCACATTTTAGCAATGTGAAATAATTGGAAGAACAGTTTGATCTGTTATTTCCAAAAATGAGGCTGTTAGGCATTGAATATGTAGTGGTTTTACCTTTAGAATTTTTTTGTTGAGGTATTTGAAGCTTGAACTGTAACACATGTATTAAAATAAAAAGTACTGATACCGAGGTTGAAATACAAAGCTTAAGATTATATGAGTATTATTTTTCGAGTGTTATTTCTATGAATATTGGAATTAAAGTAAAGTTAACATGAATAAAAAAAAATTTCAAATAATAATTCATCGATGTTTTATGTATTATATATATTTATAATCTGAATTTGTAAGCGAACCAGTTTCAAACCGTAGTCAACCCCAGCCATAAATTTCACTAAATTCGCTTATTTCGAATGCTTTTGCGCGCATGTTCCAGTTCTGTTTTGCCCAAATGTCAGTTATTCTCGAATTTTGAAGTGGCTCTTTTACTGACATATTTATAAAGTATGAACCATGTCGGAAGTAAACAAGAAGAGGCGGCAGTATTGAGTGGAATATATTATATTAAATACGAAGGTATCGAAAATATCATAAACGCCATTGTGGCGTTTTATTTTAATAAAGAACGAAAACGAGATTCAGTCAATTATATAAAAACTTTTTTCATCAGCTTCTGAGTAAAAAGATGACGGACTTTACCAGCATTAAAAGATGTTATAATACTTGTGCTCCATAAGCCATATTATCCGAAAATTTTCTTCGGGCAATGGTTCTGTGCAAAAACGAATTAATGAGATGCCCAAAATTATTGTTGAACATTCATGCAATTATCTGTAGAATTGTCATTTTTCAATTCAGCTGAATGAGTCCACTTTAACCACCAATAAAGCATATTATTGGCCTGGGTGTATAGGGGGTATATAGGTATATTAGGGAGTGGAAAATATGTCAAAAACTACGGTTCGTCACAAATCTGGAAACAGATACATTGGTAAACACAAAATTCTATAATCTGAAGTTTTGTGTCAAAAAGAAAATTCTTCTGGAAAAAATTCTGCCTGTTGCTACGGATGGTGCACCAGGTATAACAGAGCGTCAAAAGGTTTCATAGCGTCTTAAAAAATACAATTTCAAACGTGCTTGTTGTGTATTGGGTAATTTATTGCTAGTATTTGGTTGCGAAAAATCTGAGTGAACGCCTCCATACATCACACCAATATATTATCAAATCAGTTAATAAAATCAGAAGTAACTCATTGAATGACAGATTCTTTAGTCAGTTTTGCTTTGTCAATAATGAAGATTTCAACCGATTACTGCTTTACACAGAGGTGCGCTGGCTGTCAAAAGGTACTTGCTTGACTCTATTTTATGATCTGTTTTGATCTGTGATAGAATTCCTAGAAAACAAAGACCCAGAATTGCGTGATAAGCTCATTTAATCAAAGAAAAATATTGAGTACCTGAATAAATTGTTCACTGATATCAACCTACAACCACAAGGTGATGACTTAAACATGATTAAAATTTTAAAAAAGCATTGCTGTTTTCGTATCCAAATTCCTTTTATACATAATAACTATAGGCAAACGGGAATTTAATGACTTCCCAAATTTATCAGCAGTATTATTGAATGACGACGACTTGCTTGTTTACTGTCAACACTTGGAAAACCTTCACACAGATTTCAAGGAGCGATTTCAGGACATTTTGAACATGGTTGTACGAAACTGGGTTTTACATTCTTCTTCAAATGTCAACACACATAGATGAAGAACTGATGGAACTTACGATAAATAAGGAATTCAAAATTAAATTCAAGATAGGATTATGGGCATTTTTCCCATAATAGCATTCCCATCTTCATATTTAGCTCAACGCGAATTTAGTAGTTAGTAACGGTACTAAGAAGAAAAATCGGTTTCACGTTACTGATTTATGGTTGTTTTTAAGTAGAATCGGGCCTGATATTAACAAACTCCTTGAAAAGCATCAATTTCACTCTTCCAATTACGGCCAGTTTCATAAACGAAATTAAAGCCTCCTTTTTCCCAAAAAATCTCCTTTAATGATAAAACAGCAAATTTTAAGGTTAAAGGGAACTTAAAAGCGTCCTTTATCTTAAAGTGAGAAAATCGGCCCTTTACGGATGGAAAAGGATCCTTTAACGAGAAGCTCGACACTGCGCAGGTGCTCGATAAACACGAAAACAGTGGACATAACCTTCATCTGTCACATTAGCCAATTTTGTTTGATTTTAGTGTACTATGAAATATGTTAACGTTCAAACTGTGTGTAATTCAGACTTGAGAATCAGAATTATTGTAGCTAAATGACCTGGCTCAACACATGATCAAACCATCTTTAATAAGTCTTGATTTAATAGTGTCTTGAAGAGACAATTTGAGAATGATAAATTTAGACGGTATTTGTTACTTGGTTATAGTATGACAAAGTTACCGGAAGCTATAACTGCAGCTGAAATTTTATATAAGCAGTCAATTATACGAACTAGAAATGTGGTGGAACGTCGTTTTCCTATCCTTTCTAAAGGAATGAGTGTTAAGTTAACGACCATAAGGGCAATTATTGTTGCTACCGCTGTTTTTCACGATATAGCTGTAGATATGAACGAAATATTTCCAAATGAACGATTGCAGGAGGAAGAGGACTTTCAAACAAATTCAACTAATGTTAATGCAGCTCGTCGAGTGAGTCTAGTATTAATAAACATTTTGCTAATTTAAAATTTATATTTGTGTGATAATTGAAAATAAATTTGCTTGTCACTTGTGAAACTATTCTTCATATTCAGTTTGTATCTTCAACAGGACAAGATTTCATATAATTTTCATAAGATTTTACAAGGTATGTATTTAGATAGGTTTCTATGTTAGTATTTCTGATTCATTGTTTTACTTTAGGTAACATCTGAAAAAGTTTCAAGTGAGAATAAAGAAAAAAAATATTATGTGTTATTGGAATTTCTGTTTTTAATTCAAATTTGAGGGGATTTCATAGTCTGCAGAAATGCTGATAGAATTCTAATACCGCTTTTTTCAGAAAGTGCATTCAAAATAAAAAAGATTTAATTATTATTATTTAATTTTCTCTCCATCTCCGTAATTTTCAAATCTAATATTTTAAGCTATGAATGCTCCCCTTCTTTTCTCTTTCTTGATAGCCACTATTTGAGCTTCTACTAGAGCTGCTTTTTTATAATACATCTCTTTCGTTTCGGCAAGTGGGTTCGTAACAGTTGGGCTCAACTGTTCGGAAATTGGCTTCCTCAATTTCAATGGAGCCCCACCATTTCCCTTTAATATGACTGCGTTGAGCAGCTACCACCTTTCTAGTTAAAGTTTTTATATTGTCATATTTGGATTTGAGCTGGTCCTCATCTCTCCAATGGAGAACTGTTGCATTGAAAGCAGTTGCTATTCTCTACCAGACTTTATCCTATAACATAAAAATTCTCTTTTTCAATCAATTCCAAGAGACGTAGTTCCTCTTCTGGTTTTAAAGTATTATTTTTTTCTTTTCTTCCAAATTCATTTATATAACTCACGTTTACTAAAATATAGCAATTCGCACGTAATAATGATATAAATTCCAATATACTGTCTTCTGCACATAACCATGTTTATGCAAAGACTGATTTATGCTCCTTTTCTTTTTCTTTTTACAAGTTCCGACGCATAGCTCACAATTTTTACAGAAAATCACCAACTATATTCGTAAAATCACTAGTTCTCCGGATAGCCAACAGTCGGAAACATATGATCGGCGCATTAAAGGAAGCTTTAAGTAAAGGACTGTTGATGTGCGTTTATAAAACTGATGGTCACATTTAAAGGATCCTTTTTCATAAAGGAGCCTTTTGATGTTGTTTATGAATCTGGCCGTTATTTATATCTTAAGACCATGTCTTCGGAATGTTAATAAAAAGATTCTTTAAAATTCAGAAATAAGATAGAGGTCAAATCCTATCTAATGACTATAATATAAATAATGAATATTTTTGTGAATTGCATTAATTGATTTTTTACATATTTCAAAGGAGGCGCTCTGAAACGAACGCGCAAAAACGATGTAAATGATTATGGATCATGGTGAAAAGCCCTTTTGAATACGAAAACACAGGGTTGGCTCATTGCATTATGCATGTTCAAAAATCACTTTGCTCATCCAGATTTGCATTTGGTCTTATAGCAAACAAACTTGCGGGAAAGTGCCGCCGGGAAAAATCTCCGTGCCGGAAAACTCTCAGCAGACCCGATTTCTCCGCCAATGTGTTTCCCTACCACGACCGACGTAACACCCGTGAACCTTCTAACGGAGGCGCAGTCAGTCAGTCGGCAATTTTGTGCATAGAGGTATTCTCTGTTCTCCGAATAGAACAATTGTATCGCAGCTGCCAGGAAACAAATCTCACTGGCATACGTCAGTTTCGCATCTTATTATTTTCTCAAAATTCCCCAAACTTATTTCACGGTTTTCGAGTGATCACCGGATATTAGCAAGTTTCTTCATTTTCAAGAGAAGAGGTGACCATGGAGTTCCAGTTCAATGTGAACGAGTATTTTAAAAGGCCCATCGTGGAGATCGGCAACACTCTGCTGCCTCCAGATTTCGTAGGAGACCGTAGGGCGTTGTGGTATGTGTTAACTATTTATTTTTCACTAACAAATACTCAGGACGTTAACAATCTATAATAACTTGTCTTTTTTCTGAACACCTACATTTTAATGGGAATTAAAT
The DNA here is from genome assembly GCA_034642435.1 of Megalocaria dilatata. Taxonomy (NCBI): domain Eukaryota; kingdom Metazoa; phylum Arthropoda; class Insecta; order Coleoptera; family Coccinellidae; genus Megalocaria; species Megalocaria dilatata. Next base: position 56,186,812 of record CM067854.1, on the reverse strand, counting down.
GATAATTGTGTCAATGTCAGGAGCTCCATCTGATTAAATTCAATTAGTACGTCCTTAATTGAGGTATGGACTGGCTGGTCCGCCAAATATGATGATGTCTGTTGATGTTGACATAAGAATTGAAAAACTTGATGATAAGGTTATTTATCAGATTCCTATCCGTATTTATTTCTTCTCGATTTTAAGATTTTAGGATTTCGCAATCATTTTTGAGCTAGCGGCAATATGATAACTTTATGAATTAACGAATTCCACTGAATTTTGAGTAACTACAGTACGTATTGTTCAGCGTTTTGAATATTTAAATTTGAAACTAAACGTGCAAATGATTTCTGTGTGTAAAAATTGTGGTTTCGATTTTTTAAGTTGCTTTCCTTATTATTTCGTCTAGATGCCGGTATCTTCGTAGTTTGTGCAGTAGGTGGCCCAAAATAATTATATTGACCAAATAGATGACAAAATTCAGGTTGACTTCCGTTTGATTAGCCGCTTGGCAGTTAATAAGCTTTGTTACCTCTAAAGGAACAACTTGGAGACTTTAATTATTCCATGTTAGGTTTTATTCCCATATAAGTTAATAATGGTCAAAGATAGAGTTCGAAAATATATCCGTTAATTTGAAATATTGTTTTCTCTGTATCTCAAAACCACTGATTCACACTGGTTGAAATCAGGCGGTTGGAAATAAAATGTTTCAGCATAACATTCATAGCGTAGAAAACATCATGGCAATAAAGTCTGAAAATCTGGAAAACAGTTCACTAAATTTGCATAGAAAGATTTGTGTATATACAAAAGTGTTATAAACACGTTTCAAAACGTTTCAAAAATGATGCAAAAAAGTTTAAGAGATGGTTCTGTAGCAGAAATGAATGCAGGTCTTTCATATAATTCTTTATTCTACGTCCTTTTCCTTTCAAGTTACTGCCCATTGAAATGAGAGGAAAAATTTTGTATCAGTAAAATTTCTGTGAATAGGGTGGCAAATTATACAAATGCAGAATTGGCAGATATGCATTTCGTATATGCTCGCGCTAATGATATGGGTGATAAGCTCGTAGGCTCTACGCCGAGCTATATCCAATGAAAATAGAATATATGTGTATTCTATGCTCTGTGCTTATATCCAGGAAGAATGTTACCTTATCGTACCATATTTGCGCGTCTTCGAGAAAAAGAAACTTCACCAGAATTACCATGGATAGTGGACGTTCTCGAAAATAAAATATTGTGGCGCTAAAAAAAGCTGTCCTCAATTCAATCGAAGAATCTCCCGAAACATGTACTACAAAAATTGCCCAAGTTTTAAATTCAAGCCATTCCTTGTTATTTGGAATTCTGAAAGAACAACTGATATATCCTCGGTTGTATCCATATCACATCTAACAAGCTCTAGCGCTCTCACCTAGTGATTTTCTATCTCAATATTTTGGCAGTGGATACTTCAAATGATCACCCAAGTTGCACAATTCTTGGCTTGTATTTTGTTTGATGATTAGGCTTATTTTTCACTGAAATCTATTAGGAATTTCCATAATATTCACATATGAGGCGAATCTAGGTTTCAACAACAATTTTCTCTAAATGTGTTGCTTGTTATTGTCGATGATTATTTAATTAGATCATGTTCTTCCAATAAGATTGAATGGACATACCTACTACTATCTCCTAGAAAAGTTGCTAATACTTCCCCTATCCCATTGCAAATCAGGTAAAAACTAGAGTTCATGCATGAAGATGCTCCAGCTCATTTCAATATTGAGGCTTATCGCTATTTGCACGAAATTTATCCAAACCCTTTGACAACTGCCTATTTTAATTTCATCAGCAAATTATAACATGTGTGAATTCATGTGGAGTCTGAACATTTTTTATTTTTTGTAATCAAGCTAAAAATTCAAGACACAAAATAATTGAATTAATTTTTTTGAATGAATTTTTCAATTGTTAAAATTTTGCATCAGTCTTGATGCAAAATAGAGTTTGGTTTTTCTTCACCTTTGTGATAATATTTCAGGATTGACGAAACTGCCGAAAAGTGACATTTTACTAGCTTTAGCTGACTTCCAAATCCAATTCTCCGTAATTATTCCATAATGGAGATATTCAGTGAAAACGAAATTTCTCCTATGATTTCCAAGAGCAGTACCTAACTTGTTTAATGAAGGTACTTAGAGCAAAATATTTTGTGAAAGATCCCATTGATTTCTACCAAAAAACCAGCTCTTAAAATTATTAAAAATTATCAAAAATATATAGATGACGTTTATTGGAAAATATAGTTCTCAATATCAACATTAAAATCTCAATAATCAAATTTATTTTAAATATTAAACGACCATTTCCAGAACATTTTACTACCTACTTACTCAAATAAATTTGAGTATTCATTTAAGTACTGAATAATAATGAAGAAATCATTTAAATGCATTTGTATTTTTTATTGAACCAATGCACACAATCTACTTCTGTAAAGATTGAGTGCCGGTACCAAAGTTATATCATTTCGACAAATGTCGGTCGTCTTTTTGGAATTTTCGAACGAAAGTGGTCTCCAAGCCTCACATTGTATTGAGACTTGAATTTTGTTTTTTCACAATTTAAACTAACGAAGATAATTATTTTATAGATAAAAAAGAAAACAGGGCGAGAGGTACGAAGATTAACCTTGTCGCATATTACTACGTCATTCATTATAATATTTCTTCTTTTTTCCGGTTATGGTAATCACCTACAAGCAAGGATAGATTTTTTAAGGTACTATTCATTACTTTGGCTGTGAGTTCCTCCAATATATGGACTCTAAAAACATATCCTTCCGAACCAATATTCCTTCTGAAAAAATTTTGGAAATCTCTAGACTTCAAATAAATAGATCAAAGTTATCAGGTGTTTGCCGATTAAAATGCGGTAAACCCAAATGTCCAAAAAACTTATATTCGTCAAACTGTAAGGTCCTTCAATATTAATTAGGATAAATGAACACAAGCGATCATTATCCAATAATTACTTAGATTCTACGTGTGCAGAACATCTATCTAATAATAATAATAATGATGAAATTATTGTATAGACAAATATTCAACAATTTGAAAAACTTCCAAAATGAATTGAGACAAATTGAAAAAAAATATAGAAAAATATGAGCGTTTTAAGATTTTGCATGAGTAAATTAAAGACCTGAAACTGAACCTCTCAGAAAGCTTAGAAATAAACCTATTAAAAAATTCTGGAAATTAACGCAATCAGCAGACTGAGTTGTCTATAATAGTTCAACTCATATTTTCGTAGAAACACGATAGTTGGTAACAAAATATCATATGTTCTAAGAAGATAAACACCGTTAAATTGTGCTCCGAAATATTCTACAAGTTTTAGTGGTAAAATAGTGCAGAAAATTCGTAACAGTTGTGGTATTGGGTCTATGCTGGGGCATGCTGCTACTTGGCCAAGAATAATTGGAAAAATCAAGCATCACAAACTAAAAACCTGAAAAATTAATTCTAACTTCTCTTCAAGTTGACAAACGCCAAACAACAGCTGCAGGAGTCACTTCTTCCTAAAGAGGAACACACTCTATAGTACTACATTGTAATGTCGCTTGAAGTTGCAGCTGACATTAACAAGGAATTCAGCCTAAGACAACTATATGAGGAAATTATTAAGAACAGGAGGGAAGTCAAGAGTTCGATCGCGGCCACGGAAGCTAGACTCGTATTAGAAATTCACTCATTGAAAAATAGAATTGATCAATTGGAAAGAGAAAACCTCAGTCTCACAGAGAAAATCGAATTCATAGACCGACGAAATAGAAGGAACAATATAATCGTTTTTGGATTGGAAGCATCAGTTAAAGAAGACATACCAAAGAAAATAAGTGGTGAACTACATCGCCTGTTAGGGGTGGAGTTGAAAGAAGGGGACATCAACGATTGCTATAAGCTTGGGAAAACTGAAACTTCTCCTATCAAGGTAGAGTTGATTTCGAATATCAAGAAGAGAGCTATGTTTTCCAAGGTCAAACAGTTGAAGGGGACGCCAATTAGCATAGCAAACGATTTAACTGAAGTTCAACGAAAAGAATTCGAGATACTGAGATCCAATCTTCGTCAGGCAAGAAGTAATACTTCTCGTAAATCATTTATACGAGGAAACCGTCTTATTATTGGCAATAAGGAATATAGCGTGAAAGACCTGATGAACGTACATCTAGAAAAGAAGCCTCACAGCGCACCATCAACACCTTCAATTTCTGAAAAGCCAAGAAATACTGGGGAAACCGAAGAAAGTGGAGACGAAATCGGTTGGGAAACCGTGGAGGTATTTACAGAGGGAAGTAGCTCAACAACTAAGGCTGCAGGTCCAAAATATTTAAATCCTGAGGAATCGCCGAAACTTCCAAAATCACAAAAACTACCTAAGAAAAAATCACCTAACAGAAAGGACTCCAAATTGGGAATGAAACTTAGAACTGGATCGACGAGGTAGAAATAGTATGTAGTTCATTTGTTTTGTGTTTTGATTGTTTTTCTTTCATTTTGTTTGTTCATTTATGGGATCATGGATCCATTTCTCAGGGAGTATCGGGAGGGAAGTTATCAGACAAAGATAGTGGAGGATGTCAGTACATTTGGGAAAAATAGTATGCATGAAGAACTTAAAATATTTCATATGAATATTAGAAGTATCTCAAAAAATTTTGATGAATTATTGGTCCTGTTGGAAAGAATTTCTATGAAATTTGATATAATTGTTTTGTCAGAAACTTTTCAAATAGCTAATTTAGAAATTTTCAACATTAATGGATACCGAACTATTTATAGTGGAGGATCATTGAATAAAAACGATGGCGTCTTAGTTTACCTGAAAGAAAATATGGGGTATAATCACAGAATATTAACTTTGGGTGAGAGTAAGTCTGTAGAAATTGATATCGTCGGAGAAAATAGCCTCAAATTGACAGCTATTTATAGATCGCCCCAAACATGTGTGGGGTCCTTTAGTAAGGATCTTTACACTTATCTGGAAAATATGTACCAGCATAAAAATCACGTGTTGATAGGAGATATGAATATTAATTTACTATCAAATGACGAGTATGTTGATGAATATAAAAATATCTTATATTCTTTTGGATTCATATCTATAATAAATGAGTGCACAAGACCAGGAGGAAATAGTTGCATAGATCATATATTTTTGAAAAGAGAACACCTTGTGAAGTCATTAGAACGTGTAAAGGGTTACATTTTACAATACCTAATAACCGATCATTTTCCGACCGTGTTGACTATAGACTCAGTCAATAAAAATTTCGTACGTGGGGACGGGAGAAAGAAAATGAAGGATTATATTGACTACTCAAGATTGATAGAGGATCTTAAGAGGGAGCCGTGGTCACGAATGTATGGGGAAAACGATATAAACATTATTACTAACATCTTTATTGAAACTTTAAAACAACATATAGCAAATAACACACAATCAGTTAAACTAAAAAAAAATAAAGTCATTCGTAAAAAATGGATCACCCCTTCTATATTGAAAGCAATTAATAAAAAGAATGAACTCTATAGACGGTCAAAAAATAGTCCAAATGACGAAATATTGAAATCACAATATACTAAATATAGAGATGAAGTCAAAATATTAATAAAAAATTCAAGGAAAGATTACGTACAAAAAATTGTCGATACTAATCAATATAACTCGAAAGGTGTATGGGGATGCATGAGAAATATATGTGGAAATTCCAACAACTCTAAGTCAGAGATAAAACATATAAATCATGAAGGAATTCACATACAGGATGAAACGGAAATGGCGAATGTATTTAATAAGCATTATAGCAACATAGGTAATATTTACGCTGATAGAATCGAATGTCCACAAGATTTTAAAGTTCATGATGTTACACAATGTAATTCCTTCTATTTGATTCCTGTTCAGCCTCAAGAATTGGAAAACATCATAGCAGGACTCAAATCTGGAAAAGCAGAAGTTCCTGATTCTCTCAGATCTGAAACTTTGAAAGAGATCAAACATGAGATATCGGTACCGTTAGCTTATTTAATTAGTAAATGTTTTGAAGACGGATATTTTCCTGATAAATTAAAAATGGGGATTATCAAACCACTTTTTAAGAGCGGGGACCGTTCGCAGGTTACAAGCTACAGGCCTATCTCTCTGGTATCGACCTTGGTGAAGGTTTTTGAGAAAGCAGTGAAAATACGTATGATGAATTATCTGAAGAAATATAGGTTAATTGACAAAAAACAATATGGATTCCTTGAAGGAAAATCCACAGAAGATGCTATAAGAGAATTAACAGGTAGATTGTACGATTGCCTCGATAAAAAAACTCCTTCTGTGTGTATATTTGTTGATTTATGTAAGGCATTCGATACTGTGTGCCATGTTGGTTTGTTAAAGAAGTTGAAAACATACGGATTCAGAGGACCCATTTATAGGTTGCTAAAGAGCTATCTGTCGAATAGACGTCAAGTTGTAAAAATCGGGGAGTCCAGTAGCTCAGAGGAGATCATAACGTATGGAGTACCGCAAGGCACTGTATTAGGACCTATACTATTTCTAATTTACATAAATAGTTTACTAAAAATGAAGGAATGTGAGGAAGCTATTTGTTTTGCCGATGACACTGTTGTTCAGTTCAAAGGAAGTACTTGGGAAGAATTGAAAAAAAAAGCAGAAACTGGATTCATTGAAATAAATAAATGGCTCAAAAGAAATAAGCTCACCTTAAACATTGATAAAACAAGGTATATGGTTTTCAGCTCTCATACTACAGATCTGCCAAATTGGGGAAAACTTGAAATTGACAGCGGAACAGCTATAGTGGAATCAAATGCTATTAAATATCTGGGAATTACAGTTGACCAACAATTAAAATGGGATAAACACGTAAAAAATTTGGTGAATAAAATAAGAAGTCTGCTTTTCAAATTCAAATACTTGCGTAAATATCTGACCAATATGAAATATTTAAAAATATTCTACCTAGCTTTGATACAGTCACAAATCAACTATGGCATAGTGGGATGGGGTGGTACTTATCGAAACCATATAAAACCTCTAGAGGAAATTCAGAGATGGGTCTTAAAAATAATTCATAAAAAAAAGCCTACGTTTTCAAGCAAAGAGTTATTCAAGATAGCAGAAGTACATGATATAAGGCAGCTATACGCTATTAACGTTCTTTCAAGCATTATTTCAAAGAAAATATCGGTGAACACACTTAAACATGATTACACAACCAGGAAAAGAGATCTCACTTACCAACCACCTAGATGCTACAAAAGTATAGGCCAACGAAGTAACAACTATCTTGCACCAAAAATTTTTAATATAATTCCTGAAGACTTGAGAAATATAAAAACTACTAAAACACTTAAAAAGAGAATAAAATGCTGGATGAATAGTGACACAAGAATTTTAATAAATAACGTAGTAAATAATAGCTAAAACATCAATATTTTGATCTCTAAAATAATAAATAAATAAATACCGGATAAGACAAAACTTCTATACAGGATTGTAAAATCTCAGAATATATATATTGGAAAATTGTATATATTGTCTATATCTATATATCTATCTAAATAGTGACTGATACCTACCTGATTAGACATAATTTACTTGCCAAATTATTAAATTTCATTATTTTCATCGAAAGACAGAAAAATGAGATTATATATGTATATTTTTTTTCTGCTACCTAGAGTTCTTCACTTACCTGTATTATTGTTAATTTTCTTCTTAATGAACAATTTTAGAATAATTATTAATTTAATGTCACGCACTGGTTGTAATATCTATCTTTATAAACCTCAGTGATGTAATTTGTTTATTTTAACAGAAATAAACTATATTATTATTATTATTATAAAATTAAAGCTTTACTCAAAACAACTTACCCAATTAATTTTGTATGTCGCAAAATTTTCGATTAGTTGTTTCAAATCATTTGAAGAAGCTATAATGTAGTGAAACGCATCACGTGTTCAACACTTAATAATAAATAGAAATAAGCATATATATGTTTCATTTAATTAAGTTGATCAGCCTATTTACCTTATTGCGTTGCAGGCTCTTCATCTTGCAAAACATCACTCTCTTTTGGACTGTACTCGAGAACATTTCTAACGATATTTGGGCACTAGCGAGTGTTTTAGCTACTAAAAATACTACCCACTCGACTAAAATAGTAGCGTCCAAAGAAATAGTATGAGAGCTGTGCATTATGATGAAGATGTCCTACAAATCACTTTACTTCCTTAGCTAGGTGGTTGCCCGCGCATCCTTCTTCAACAATACAACGTAAGTTCCCATAGTGCTCCTCAAACCATGGACTTTCTCCAAGAAGCAGGCGTTTTTCTTTTGGTTTGACCATTCTATTCACCAGATTTAAATTCAACTCAATATGTATAGAATATAATGTGGAGGAGACTGTCAATTTTGCACCATCCTCTACAGACTCTGACATAGTTAATCCACGAAGTTTAACTTGCTTGGGAGGGGTACCAAAAGTAGATATCGACCATCTGATTTCGTCAATGGATGTATTATATCATGACTATTACGTATGACTGTGATTATCAGTTAAATTTTAATTACTGCCATTTTTGAACACATGTCGACATTCTCTAGGGACAAACCAACAAAATAGCAAAGTTTTTCCTAGATTTGATATTCAGGTTATTGATAATTGTGAAAATTTTTATTTTGAACACGAATTCGTCCAAGAACTATATTGTTTCCTTATATTCACCTCAATACATTTTTTGCGGCTGATTGGAAAGCCCCATTCCAGTCACATATTATTTATTTTGTCATCGTAGTGAAATTATTTCCTTGATTTGAATTCCTTATATTCAATTCAGAATTAGTTTGTGGTTTTTCGATATATAATTCAGAAAATTTGATGCACATTTCATTATTTCAGGAATACCGTCAACAAGGTTGCAGAGATTGTAAACGAAATGGGTGAAGCTTCAGCACACGCACAAGGATTGAACAAACCAATTACAACAGCAGAGCGTCTGAGGCAATCCGATCAGAATATCTACCTTCTCATCGACCGCGATGGCAATAAGTGAGTTCAGAAAGCTAATCTTTGACTGAAAAAGAATTTTTTATATACAACTAAATGACATGAAAAGTTTAACTACAATAACACAAAAATAATATATGATACATTTATTTTTTGTCATTCTCATCCTTTTTGATGTTGGCATTTCTTGGTATACAGGTTGAAACCACTCGGTGAAGAATTTTTTTCTATAACCATAAGGATCAAGACGAAGAAAAGGGACTAATACAATTAAAATTAAATAATAAGTTCAAATGATTATTTAAGTAAACAAAAGAAAAAATAAATCACAAATTTTCACATAGGTGGCAAATAAAGAAAGTCTTCAGTACCGAGGTAATAAACTGATATAAAATTAGTCTCTTAGATCAACTGAAAAATTTCCTACACTATTATGTGTTCCGGATTCAATAATAGCCCTCCTTCAACCAGAACTACTTATTTTTTATTAAATCGCAAAAAACAACATACTTCAGCACATTAACTCCTGAAGGACTTCGGTCGAAGGCCTTTGACGGTGGTTAGTAAGAACAGTTATTATTATTATTAACTCCTGATTTGTTACTACCCATGATGCCCTAAGACCTAGACTTTTCAAAGAGGAAGATATCCGGTTGTAAACAAACTAAATAATGTATGAGAAAGATCGTGTGAACAAGGTAATAGAATGAGGCGGGGCAATAACAATCCTTTAAACCTAATAATCAATGTATGAACATCTGAGCGAAAACCAATCTTCCGGTACAAATAAGGCGGCTTCTTCCGAATGATAATTGAATGAAACAACACGAAAGCATGAAAATGGCGTCTGTTTCTAATGTCCAATCCGCAATTTCTCAATTCAAGAACTAAAGGATCATATTTCCTGAATCCGTAAATAAATCTCAAACGCAACTTCTGAACCCTCTTAATTCTGTTGCTATCAAACTGGTTCGAATACGGACGGTATACCTTATCACAAAATTGAAATTACTCAGCACCAGTGCATCAGTAAGCAAGATCTTCAGCTCAGATGTAAGAGAATACCTGTGCGGGTAGATCCTCTTGAGATTTGCGAAAGCTTTTAATGCATGAGGAAATATGCTCTCTGAATCTCAAATTCGTATCAACAAACAGTCTCAAATTAGTTGCAGTCATGACACCATCTTTCTTCATTCAGCACGATCCACAATTTCTCCTTCACCATCCTCCTGTATTTTCCAAATAACACTGCCATCGTTTTGGTTGCATTTAATGACAGCTAATATTCCTCATTATTCTCAGTTATTGTCGTCATTGACGCCATTGATCTTTTAAAGATCAAGTTGCAAGTACATCGTAATATGAGAACGAGAAAAAGATCAGCGTGCTATCAGCGTATCTGAAATCTTTACAGTCCCTTCTGATATATAAGTTATACAGGTATGAAAAAGACAGTCAGAAACATAGGAAATTCAATGTTAATCTAGAGTCCAGCGGAGAGGTGGAAGAATCAAAACCTCAGCGCGATGTGATGACGAAGAAACGACTGTTCTCTCTCAATGTCAGCGGGAAGGATGCTTCGATCGAAGCCATTGAGGGAGAACAATCGTCTATTCGTCATCGTATCGCACTGAGATTTTGATTCTTCCACTGCTCCACTTGACTCTAGATTAACATTGAATTTCCTGTTTCTAACTGTCTTTGCCATACCTGTATATGCTGTATATGCTAAGACCCAAGGATAGTCCCTTATGGAATACCACATTCCACAGAACCCACCTTAGAAACACGTACTCGTACTGTTTCCACGTCCTCCCAAACAATTTTCAACGAATTCAACTGCTGCACCCGGAAAAACAATATATGTTTGAGTATAGCGAGCAGTTTTTCATAATTAATTTGGTCAAATGCCTTAAAAAAATCAAGCAAAATCAATGCGCACGCTTTCCCAGAATCAATGGATGTCATGATATTACAATCGATAACATCTAAAAAGGCTGTACAACAGCTGTAACTTGTTCTAAAACCATATTGTCTAATCGGCAAGATGTCTTACTTATTTGGGTGTTTTCTTATTCTACTGGCAGAGATCCCCTCTAAATTTTGTTAGCAAGGAGACAAGATTGAAATAGGTATCAGATCATTCAACTCAACAGGATGGTTTATTTTGGACAACAGCATCTAGAAACCGTGTTATAAAATCGATTCCTTATTAAACTTATTTTTTAAATTTTAGATGTATGATCATCTTCCTAAACGGGGTTGCAACCCGCTCGATAATCTTGAATGGCAATAGGGGTAGAGTGGTACATCATTTTGAAAGTTTCGTATTCCTATTCATGCTGAAATTTCTGTTTTGTGTACGTTTTGGTGTAAAAAACTCGATGAAAGTGATGGGTGAAGTGTCTACCGTTAATTTCTGAACAGTAATAGTGTCTTTGTTGAACATTTTCTTTTAAATTCATTTCAAATGTTATTTCATTACATGCTAACACTATTTTCTGCCGAAGATCTAGAAGAAACAGGTACTTTCCTAAAAACTCTTACTCTAGAGGTATCAAACTATTAAATCTTGGAGTCTATAAAAGTAATTTCGTTTTTTCCCGACAGAGGATTTCGTTGTATTTCGTCGAACCCAACTTCACACCTAAGCCACATAATCCTTATATGTTTTGAGAGCTGATATAACAAGGCTTGTGTGTGAAAAAGTTCAATTAATTCTACGCAGTAGTTTTTGGTTGGTGCCCATTTAAATATGGAGAGCGATAAACAGCATTTTCGTCATATTTTACTTTGTTACTATATAAAAGGTAAAAATTCTGTTCACGTCAGAAAGAAATTAACCGGTGTCTATGGAAAAAATGTGTTTATAGTACGCCAGTGCCAGAACAGGTTTGCGAAATTTCGATCCGGCAATTTTGATGTCGAAGATGCACCAAGTTTCTAGGGGCCAATTGAAGCTGATAAAGACACGATAAACGTATTAGTTGATGCAACTAAGTGAATAACAAAACGTGAGATCGGCGAAAGGTTAAATTTATCGAATTCAAGTGTTTATGACTACTTGAAAGGCCTGGGCTTAACCTTGAAGCTCGATATAATGTTTCCTCATGTTCTCACGGGGAGAAATTTGTGTCGTCGCGTTGATGTCTGTGATTCGCTTCTCCAACGCCACGAAATGATCCATTTTTGAAGCGCATTTTACTGGGGGCGAAAGATGTGTTGTATATAACTAAGTCAATCACAAGAGATCATGAAGCTTTAAAAGCTTTTACAGCTTGAATGGGATACACTGCCACACTCACCATATTCTTCAGATCTGGCGGCTTCGGATTATAATTTTAATATTTAATAGGACCTCTTCCTCTAATCCAATTATCCAGAAAGTGATGAGAAAGTCACGTACTGGGGCTGAGTGATTATTTATCTGATCATTATTTTCTAGAATCTCTACAATGCGTAGATAGATAAGATCTTGGAATAGATTGAGATGAGGTTCACCTGTCAAATTGAAGGAACCAAGAATTCACACTACTATTTCTTAAAATTCCATTCCAGACATTCAACTTTTCTGGATACTGTTGTTCTCTCACAGTTTTAGCATTTGAATCACTCCAGTATCTACAGTTATGTCTGTAACTTGTAACATTATCATTCAGAAAAATGAGAATTATCAGAAGATATCTTCATAATGAACTACAAGAAGCTGTGATTCTTCCATATTTTAACATGAAACAAAAGTATAGTAATCAAATGTACATATATATTGATTTCTATTTATTATTATGACTAGAACACATGATGCGTTTCGCTACATTCTAGCTTCTTCAAATGCTTTTAAACAACTAGACAAACATTTTGGGAAATATTTATATGGAGTAAGGCTTCAATCAAGATTTTATTACTTTTCGAGAAACGTGTTCCTTAGAAAATAGACCCCAAAGAGCTGAACTTAATAGATCTGCCTAGTCTTTCATAAAATTCCTAGAATATCTCAAGCGGTTCATTTCTAAGATTTCTGAGATGTTTTGCTTCATGCCTTCATTTTCCATTTGCAAAATTTTTAAACGTTCATTAAAATCATGTTTCTTTGTGATTACATGTTCTGCGTACGTGGAATCCAACTGATTATCGAGGAAAGATGCATATTTACATTCTGTCAAGAAAGTACCGGGAATTATCGATTTAAATCTGGCGGGGCAATTAAGCAGGTAAAATATTTTTTTCCTAGGTTGATACCACTGTCCTTAATTACTATGCCAAGCTTGAGCAGGATCTGTCAACTAGTGTGTTTGCAACAGCTGATTAAGTCAGTCGATGTCAGAGTGCGTGCCGATTTTTACTATGGGTGATTACGTTGAGCAAAGAATTTGTTTAAAGTTTTGTGTTGCAAATGAATTTTCGTGTGCCGATGCATTGAAAATGTTGCAAAAGGCCTTTGGTGATAATGCTCTATCGAAAACTCGTGCATATCAGTGGTACAGAGCCTTCAAGGACGGTCGTGAAGTGGTCGCCCATCGACGGCTTCGATCGAAGATTACGTCGATAAAATTAAGGAAAGGGTGCTGGAAAACCGTCGTACCAGCTTGAGAGAGATAGCACATGATCTTAAGATATCCCACGAGTCCGTACGTACGATTTTGATTGATATTTTGGGCATGAGAAAGGTGGCCGCACGACTCGTACCGAAAGACCTGAATTTTCTTCAAAAACGTCATCGCGAACAGGTTGCTTCAGACATGCTGGATCGCTGTAATTCCGATTCTACATTCATGGAACGCATTATAACTGGTGATGAGACCTGGGTCTACGAGTACGATATGCAAACAAGCCAGCAATCATCGGAATGGGTGGCAAAAAATGAGCCGAAACCGAAAAAACCACGCCAAAGTCGCTCGAAAATGAAGGTGATGCTCATTGTTTTCTTCGATATCCGTGGCGTGGTGCACTACGAATTCGTTCCAGAGGGTCAGACGGTAAAAAAGGAATATTACCTAGGCGTTATGAAACGTTTGCGTGAGCGTATCCGTAAGAAGCGGCCAAATTTGTGGGCGAACAACTCATGGATTTTGCATGACGATAACGCGCCTTCTCACCGAGCTACGATTGTGACTGACTTTCTCGCCAAAAACTCAACAAACGTGCTTCAGCAAGCACGGTATTCGCCGGATTTGGCTCCCTGCGACTTTTTCCTCTTCCCAGAACTAAAATTGCCCCTTCGTGGCACCCGTCTTGAGTCGATTGAAGCCATAAAACAAAATTCGGCGCGAGAGCTAAAGTCCATCCCGGAAAGCGCCTATAAAAAATGTTTCGATAATTGGAAGTGCCGTTGGCATAGATGTATTGGAGCAAATGGAGCCTATTTTGAAGGCGACACAATAAATTTTGTCGATTAAATGTAAAAATGTTGTATTAATTGAAAATTCCCGGTACTTTCTTGACAGAGTGTTCATTTATTCTAGTATTAAAAGACATTTCGATTTGTTTTTCTGGAGATACCGCATCATAATTGATAAACACCTGATAACTTTGATTTATTCATTTTAGGTTTTGTTTTTAAAATTTTCCTTAAGAATTATTTGTGCTGAAGGATATATTAAAGACTATGTTATTAAGGAATTTTTTTGTTTGCAGACATGGTTTATCACAGTAGCTGTGAGAATTGCATGTTTTTCAGTTGCGAACTCTGGCTTTATTTCGTGAATAGCATTTTTATACTATTTCTGACAGTCATTATCGATGGCGACTGACCGTTTTTGGTTGCTATTTGTTCGATTAAATTAAATTCAAGTTTGAAACAAAAGTGAAAATATAAAGAAAAGAAAATATAGTGCTATACGAAAAATGCTCAGTTTCTGCACTCATATTGGAAAAACTTTTTTGTCGAAAATTTTCGTACTATATTTCAAGGCACAGTGCTTAACTAAACAGTAACAATTTCGAAAAAAATTTAAAGTCTGAAAGTAACAAAACTCTTATTTGCCGTGAAGTCGCAACTGCCCAAATAATCTAAATAATTTCTATTCATTCTTATTTATTTTTCATCTTTCCAAAGAAGAATTCGGTTGGGTATCAAGCTGTTTGCAGCCGTTTAGCGCTTTTGTACATCAGACTACCTCATGCTTGAAAAAATTAAACCCCACGTTTGCAAGAATGGTTACAGTTCTGGTCCATTAACCTCGACAGGGTCTGTTGCTTTGAGCGATTTAGAACGAACGAGTCAATGATTTTTCCTGGATGTGGTTTCATAGATGTCATTAAACTGTTGCGCCATAATCACATAAAATACAGACTTATTCTGCTTCAGACCATGTCGTATTGAAATTTTTTCAAGTTACTTCCAATTATATCAAACAATGAGAAAGCCGTACCCAACAATACTTTTAGGAACGCATTGTTTGCATGGACATAATAAAACAAATTTTGTTGAATTAATTATCGTCATGAGAACATTATGACGGATTCATTAACTTTCTACTCATCTGAACAAAATAAAATTTATATAAATATGTAAAACTCATTTATCACGGTAAAAGTGAAAACATATTTCATTATTAAAACGAACTTTTTCAGCATTCTCTTTGTTCGGTCAATTAATATACAGATGCCTCCTATAAAGCATTTTTATTGAAATATTCCGCTGGAATATTTATTCCGGAACTCTGAAAAAACTCCAAAATGTCCAGTTTTAATATAATGATTATATCGCTTTCCATCAATACTTTTTTGTAGTTGCCACCTTGTGGATTCATAGATCTAGGTACTAACTATTCAAATTTACTTTAGTGTGTGTGGTATGTCATTCGAAAGCTCCTTTTATATTGAATCAGAATCCGTTGACAAGTCATGATTCGTAAGTTTGTAATATATTTTTTTCTCATTTTTTATTCAGATTTTGAGGAAGAACGTACGTTCGTCACTGAAGCAGATTTCGATCTTCTGTAATTTTGGTAAACATTTCATCCCAGAATTCTACTACAGTACGGATCATGCTTTTTCCAACAATGCGCAAGATGTCATTTGCCTTCATATTTTTGTAAAATCTGATGAACGTTCGACTTAGAGATCGCTGTAGACAGATTGGTGTGGATTCAGTGTCAACTGACACTGACCCAAAATTCCTACTTCCATTAATTTGTTTTGGAGGTTGTTTTTCTTAAGATTTGCGAGATTCACGGCATTTCTCAACAATCTCAAGTATTGCTTAGTTGGTGATCAGATATAACAATTAAAAGTTCGAGCAGTTTATTTAGCACTTTTATACTGCTTTAAACATGGTCTTTCTGAATTGGAGGTACAAACGAAGAGGGGAGATTCCTTGAATGATTGAAAAAAGTCCCATAATCATGGGACGGCAAATGTTTCGTTTTCGTGATACAGGATTTTAAAGTTTCAATATTTCTTGTACTGGTTCCTGGATGTTCTATTTCGTTCAGAACCTCCTCTTTGAGTCGTGGTGTTCCTAAACTTCGTTGTCTACCTGCATTAATATTTTTCGTAGAAAAATATACAGTTTCTGAAAGACACCTGTGAATATGAGAGAACATTCGATGGTAAGGCATCATCATCCTATTGGGATATCGTTCCATGTAAAGATGCTCAGCTCCTTTTAAATTTCCATTAGCAAGACCATACATGAAATGCATGTCAGTCATTTCGGAATTCGTGAAATTCGGCATGTTTTGATATTAAATTGCAACAACCTTACGTTACAGGAGTTTAATTTGACGTCTCAAAACTAACAATGAATTTATTCACCATAACTTACTAACTGAATGTTTATGACAATTTGGATTTTTCTGAGGATTTCCAGAGAATGGTTCAAAATTTTTTTATCAAAATCGGAAGCAGATACGACAAAACTATGAGACCATAAAGTTAAGTATAACAACAAAGTTTCATTTTACAAATTTTCAAACCAACAGTGGCTCACCAAAAAAAAGTTCTGAAGTAAAATAGGGGAAAGTGTTCCAGAAAAATTATAACCTTGTAGATTTGCAATCGAAATTGGCATGTCACATAGTGTAAACCCTAAATCATAATATCTATGCCAAATTTCAGTTGAATATCTTGTAAAATGCGGAAACTATGAGGAAAAAACTTGAAACAAATTCAAACTTTAACACCCTGTATCTCGAAAATGAAACGTTTGGGGTCCCATGTTTATGGAAATTTTTTTTCTTAAAATTAAACAAGGAATCTCCTCTCTTCGTTTATACTTCAGCTCAGGAACATCTTTTATATACGATATAATATTATATATTATTATGTACCTTTGAAGCATTTGATGTGGATAATTGAAGCAAAGCATCCAAAAATAGAAAAAATGAATGTTATGCTGTTAGATTCAATCGTTTGGACCGTATTTTCTAACGGTGGGTTTACAGTAGCTGCTAAGAAAATGAACATTCATTTGTTCAGAAATTTAGATGAAATATTAGACTAGAGCGCCAAAATTTTAAAATGACACATTAGTCTTTCTAGGGTTTCTCTTTGAATTTTTTTTTTGGACTTAAAATACCATATGACTTCATCATCAAATAAACTATTCAATTTGAAACATCCTTCCAAACAGGAAACAGATAATAATTAATTAATTCAGGCCAATACTATTTGTATGGAAGCAAATGCGTAACAAGTGCAACTGTACTTCTTCTTTGTTATCTTACAGAAATTTCAAAAATTTTTAATCCGAATATTTGTATGTTTTTGTAGAAAAAAGAATTCTCACTAAAATATAGTATTAAGTGAAACTTCACCTCTGCCATCACAAACAAGGATTTTCGAGTCGGCGATTGTTTTTAAAATAGATCTAATAAACTGAATACTGGAATGTCAGCAGAATATTGGTTGCAAAGTATATTTTGTCATCGTTCTGAATTCGGATGCTTGCGCGCTCAGCAGGGAAAGCGTTTATAATAATAATAAGAATTCATTTCTTTGATCCATCACACTCCACAGATGTAGATCACGTAACAAGAAAAAGTTACAAAATATATAAGCTCTTATACTTTATACAAGTCAGACTCGGTTTACTAGGAAACGTAACATTAACACTAACAGATATTTGACTCAGAACTACCAGGGAAATTATCAACATCGCAAAAGAGATTATCTTTCTGGGAATATTTGAGAAGACTTTGTATCGTTACGCGATTTGTTTACTGCCGTATTTTACTTATTATTCCAGTATTTTGAAACAACAAACAATTTTCTTCTTCTTCTTTCTTCCAAATAGGCTCAGTACCTGTTCCTCGTCATAACTTGCCCCATACGGGTAGATTGTCACTCCAGCGCTTTCGAGGCCTTCCCATACTTTGCCTTACCGACGATGATCTGTCTCACCTATCTTCACCATTCTGTCCTCTGTCATTCGGGTAATATGGTCATTCCATAAAATTTTTCTACCTAGCACCCACTCATTAATATTCTGGATCTGGCAAGTCCGTCTGATGTCTTCGCTCCTTTCCCTGTCCCTTAATGTTCTTCCGGCTATTCTTCGATCTATTCTCATCTCTGTTGCTTTCATAATTTGTTGTGTTCTCGATGTTTCGGGTCTTTTCTCTGTTACATATTTAAGTATAGGCCTAATTGCAGTCTTATAGATACGTTCTTTTACTTCCGTTCTCAAATATTTGTTATTGACTATAGTGTCATTTAGTTGTGCGGCCGTTCTTGCTGCTTTAATAACTTGCCCTCTCCCTTCAGATTCGTAGTCGCCAAAGCTCGAAATTTCTATGCCCAGGTAACGCAATTTCATCTCCTGGTGGATTTTCTTGTCATCAACTGCCAATTCACATCTTAAAGGGGTTTTTGATGTAGTCATGCACTTCGTCTTAGACACTGATATTGATAATCCTAACGTTTTTACAACCGTATCAAATGTGTGGGGGAGCCTCTGCAGATTATCCTCATTTCCCGCCACCAAGACTGCATCCTCAGCATAACACAAAATCTTCACCTCTCTACTTCCCATACGATAGCCTCTGTTCTTACCTACTTCCCTTATGATCTCATCCATAATATTGTTGAAGAGTAGTGGGCTCAATGAGTCACCTTGACGTATATCTCTTTCTACGGTTATTGGTTTTATGAGTTCGTTATCGACTTTTGCATGAATATGGTTATCTCGGTAAATATCCTCAATAGTTTTTATGATATTAGTGCATATTTGCCAATCATACAGGAGGTGCACCACATCTTCCAATCTTATTCGCTTTTTCTAGGTCTATAAAGCAAAGGAATGCTCTGGTTTGTTTTAGTCGATAGATTTTTCTACTATTTGCCTGATGGTAAACACTGCGTCCGTGCATGATCGTCCAGATCTGAACCCTTGTTGTTCGTCATATAGTGTGATTCGTTCTTTTATCAAGTTTGTGATCACTTTAGCGATCAATTTCAGAGTGGAGGAAAGTAAAGTTATTCCTCTGTTCCCTAGCACCTTTTTATCGCCTTTCTTGAAAAGTAAGATTCTCGTACTTGTTCACCACTCGTCGGGAATTCTCTGATGTTCAAATATTTTTTGCGTTAAAAAGGTAAATTCGTGAACCAATCTTTCGCCACCATAGTTAAGGAGATCGTTAATGATGCCGTCTTGGCCCGGGCTTTTCCTATTTTTGAGCTTGTCTAATGCTCTTTTTATACCGGATTCAGTTATCATGATGGAATCCTCCACTACTATGTTGGGTGGGGTCTGCAACATTGGTGGTATCGCACTCTTATACAGATCCTTCAAGTAATCGGTCGATGATTCTTTTGCGATTTTATTCACCTATATCCTTCTTTTGCCTCCTTATGAATCGCCAAATCTATTTCTGAAGTACGTAAAAGTCCTTCTCTAGTTACTTTGTGAAGTTCTCCCAATTCCTCTGTTTTATTTGTTTGATCAATATGTTAGTTTCATTCCGAATAATTTAATATTCATTGTAAGATTTATGAGTTCTGGCTGTTACATACTTGATATACATTCTGTCAAGAAAGTACCGGGAATTATTGATTTAAATCTGGCGGGGCAATGAGGCAGGTAAAGAATTTTTTTCCTAGGTTGGTACCACTGTCCTTAATTACTATGCCAAGCTTGAGCGGGATCTGTCAACTAGTGTGTTTGCAACAGATGATTAAGTAAGTCGATGTCAGAGTGCGTGCCGATTTTTACTATGGGTGATTACGTTGAGCAAAGAATTTGTTTAAAGTTTTGTGTTGCAAATGAATTTTCGTGTGCCGATGCATTGAAAATGTTGCAAAAGGCCTTTGGTGATAATGCTCTATCGAAAACTCGTGCATATCAGTGGTACAGAGCCTTCAAGGACGGTCGTGAAGTGGTCGACCATCGACGGCTTCAATCAAAGATAACGTCGATAAAATTAAGGAAAGGGTGCTGGAAAACCGTCGTACCAGCTTGAGAGAGATAGCACATGATCTTAAGATATCCCACGAGTCCGCACGTACGATTTTGATTGATATTTTGGGCATGAGAAAGGTGGCTCGTACCGAAAGACCTGAATTTTCTTCAAAAACGTCATCGCGAACAGGTTGCTTCAGACATGCTGGATCGCTGTAATTCCGATTCTACATTCATGGAACGCATTATAACTGGTGATGAGACCTGGGTCTACGAGTACGATATGCAAACAAGCCAGGAATCATCGGAATGGGTGGCAAAAAATGAGCCGAAACCAAAAAAACCACGCCAAAGCCGCTCGAAAATGAAGGTGATGCTCATTGTTTTCTTCGATATCCGTGGCGTGGTGCACTACGAATTCGTTCCAGAGGGTCAGACGGTAAACAAGGAGTATTACCTAGGCGTTATGAAACGTTTGCGTGAGCGTGAGCGTATCCGTAAGAAGCGGCCAAATTTGTGGGCGAACAACTCATGGATTTTGCATGACGATAACGCGCCTTCTCACCGAGCTACGATTGTGACTGACTTTCTCGCCAAAAACTCAACAAACGTGCTTCAGCAACCACCGTATTCGCCGGATTTGGCTCCCTGCGACTTTTTCCTCTTCCCAAAACTAAAATTGCCCCTTCGTGGCACCCGTTTTGAGTCGATTGAAGCCATAAAACAAAATTCGGCGCGAGAGCTAAAGTCCATCCCGGAAAGCGCCTATAAAAAATGTTTCAATAATTGGAAGTGCCGTTGGCATAGATGTATTGGAGCAAATGGAGCCTATTTTGAAGGCGACCCAATAAATTTTGACGATTAAATGTAAAAATGTTGTTTTAATTGAAAATTCCCGGTACTTTCTTGATAGAGTAGTATGCTTCTTTCTTCTTTTTGCACTGACCTTTAACTTCATAACAGAACCATGGAATTTTATTCTTCCTGAAATTTCTGTTTTTGTGTGTAACCCTTCCAACAGCTTCAATGGCTGCAGTTTTAATGTTTGATTTCAGTTTAGTCCAAAAATAGCGGAAGTTAACATTTGTTTTTTTTATATTGAAGATGAATTTCCGTCAAGTAAAGACCGAGACAATCAAAAAATCTGTTTCATTACTCCGGGAATTGTATCATTATCAATGCTAGCGTTAAAATACCCGAGTACATCTTCTGGTGCATAGATAGATAATAATATTAAGAGGATGGATGTCAGTCAGCAACTTAACAAGAAATATTTGTGATGATATGTAATTATACGTTTGTTGTTTGAAAATGATAAAAAATATTTTATTTCAAATAATTTATTTTGCTATTCATTCATTTTTCCCACCACTCCGTCAGTTTATGAATACCCCGCCAAAAAACAGTTCTGCTTTTGAAACGAACCAGTTTTAAAACAATTTTCGTACATTTTTATACCAATTGAAGCGTTGTTCTGTGAGACGTATTTCAGTGATGCGAATAGATGATAATCATACTGAGCCAAGTATGGAAAATAAGCCGCATGTGCTATTATTTTCTAAATACCTCGATCGTTTCCCTGACACCCCATTTTGCTGTGTGTGATCGACCATTATCATGGAGCAAAATGATTTTGTGTTGCCTTTTCCCATATTACCGTCATTTTTCACGTAATGCTCGATTTGATTCGCTGTTGTAGCGATTGGTGTTAACAGTTTCACCAGTTTTCAATTTTTTGCAGCTTATAAAAGATTACAACCTTCTGGTAACACCGAACATAGAGTTTTATTTTCTTTCGAAAGCTATTTGGTTTTTTAGTGTATATCGATGGTTCACCTATTATTTAAGACAATTTTTCAAAATATATCCATTTTTCATTAGCTGTCACGATTCGATGGATAAATCACTGTTTTTGTGTCTTTCAAGTAGCATTATCAAGTTATTTTCTTGTTGTCTTTTATTCAGTTCATGCGGAACATATTTTCCCACTTTTCTGAACCTTTTTTATAGCCTTCAAACGAATGGTGATAGCTTTTTGCGTCACATACATTTAATCAGCGAGTTGTTGTTGAGTTTGAGTATTATCCCCATCCAATGAAGTTTGCAATCCGTTGTCTGCGAACTTCTTCATTATAAATATGAAAATCAAAACAGATTTAATCTGTTGTCTTCTACAATTTTAATTTCAAAAAATTCTTTGAAGAGACTTTAAGAATTAAATTAATGTCTTTATAAGCACTGCTCATATTTAATAGACGTCAAAATTCATCATACAATATCAAACGGAATTAAGAAAAACCAACGAATACAAACTGTCAATTAAAATTAAAATATAAATAAGCAAACATTTTTTGTTTCGTTCCAGGCATGCGTAATGAACTCTTCAGACAAACTTACGAAGCCCTGTTTGTTACAAAATGTTGTTTTCCGATCCCATATGAATGAAAAATAACCCTTTCTCAAAAATATAAAACATAATTTCAAGAACTTCTCAAAAACTAATTTATTTGAAATATTCAATATATTTAAATAAATTACTTCAAAAAATCTCAAAACATGTAGCACATTCTCAAGAAATAATTAAAGTTACGATAAGATCAGTTCAACATTACATATAAAAAATATAATAAAATCAAATAAACAATGTATAGACTTACTCGGTGAATCTTAGGAATACACGGCCCTCAATAGAAAATAAAAGTAAACACTTTCATAGATCCAAGGTGCTTATGTTCCACGTTCACAGAATCATACAAAGCTTATAAGGCACTTGGCCTCAGTTAAAACCGTGCAACACTGTATAATGAATTTCTTTATTTAAAAAACCTAATATAATTATATATTATATATAAAATAAAATAAGAAGGAATGGTTTTTTACTTGATAGAAGGATTATTACAAATATGAAAATCAAAACAGATTTAATCTGTTGAATTTTAAAATTGTAGAAGACAACAGATTAAATCTGTTTTGATTTTCATATTTGTAATAATCCTTCTATCAAGTAAAAAACCATTCCTTCTTATTTTATTTTATATATAATATATAATTATATTAGGTTTTTTAAATAAAGAAATTCATTATACAGTGTTGCACGGTTTTAACTGAGGCCAAGTGCCTTATAAGCTTTGTATGATTCTGTGAACGTGGAACATAAGCACCTTGGATCTATGAAAGTGTTTACTTTTATTTTCTATTGAGGGCCGTGTATTCCTAAGATTCACCGAGTAAGTCTATACATTGTTTATTTGATTTTATTATATTTTTTATATGTAATGTTGAACTGATCTTATCGTAACTTTAATTATTTCTTGAGAATGTGCTACATGTTTTGAGATTTTTTGAAGTAATTTATTTAAATATATTGAATATTTCAAATAAATTAGTTTTTGAGAAGTTCTTGAAATTATGTTTTATATTTTTGAGAAAGGGTTATTTTTCATTCATATGGGATCGGAAAACAACATTTTGTAACAAACAGGGCTTCGTAAGTTTGTCTGAAGAGTTCATTACGCATGCCTGGAACGAAACAAAAAATGTTTGCTTATTTATATTTTAATTTTAATTGACAGTTTGTATTCGTTGGTTTTTCTTAATTCCGTTTGATATTGTATGATGAATTTTGACGTCTATTAAATATGAGCAGTGCTTATAAAGACATTAATTTAATTCTTAAAGTCTCTTCAAAGAATTTTTTGAAATTAAAATTGTAGAAGACAACAGATTAAATCTGTTTTGATTTTCATATTTGTAATAATCCTTCTATCAAGTAAAAAAACCATTCCTTCTTATTTTATTTTCTTCATTATAATTAAATTGAATCAGTCTCCCTTTGATGAAAATCCGTATTAAATTATATTGAATAAGGTTATTCTGATTTTCACAAATTTTATTATTATAATTATAATACAATGATCGTTTTGCAAACACAGTAGCATCGTCAGATAGATAGAATATTTCAAATTTTGAAAAACTTAATTTGTTTCCGAAATGTTCTCATTTAAATTAATAAAGTAAATAAAAACAACTTGGCTTAAGTTTCATTGTTTATTTTATGTCTGTTGACATATATGTTTCGGGTTTTTAGCCGGTTTTCAAAACTGAAGAGAACAAAACTTAAAATGCTTTTTAAAAGAGTAAGGTAGATAACAGGTACAATTTTGAAGAGTGTGAAAATATGGTATTAGTTCGGTCCTAATCTTTCACAGATAAGAGCAATAGTGATAAATTAAATTGAAGTTGTTCATTTGTGATTGGTAGCTTCTTTTCATGTGCTAAAGAAATTTCCAAACATTCTAAAAGATCCATTCTTCTGGTTTTATTATCTACTTGTAAAATCTCAGTTCTACTTAAATCTATAAAATGGTTGTTATTTAATTTGAATGTTAAAATGAACTATCACAAAGTAACGGACTACTGCATCCAATGATTGTTATTTATGCAGTTTTCCGAAAAACCAGATGTTATTTTATTATGTAAAATATTATACTTTTTTATGTTCTTCCACCCTTATGTTTATAGATCGTCCTGTCTGACCTATGTAAAATGCAGGACATTCATTACAATATAATTTGTATATACCGCTTTTTTAACACGCTTCCCGAGAGTCAAATTATATTGTAATGAATACCCTGCATTTTACATAGGTCAGCCAGGACGATCTATAAACATAAGGATAGAAGAGCATAAAAAAGTATATTACATAATAAAATACTATCTGGTTTTTCGGAACGTTTCATAAATAACATTCATCTTATAGATTTCAGTAGAATTGAGATTTTACACGTAGGTAATAAGAGCAGAAGAATGGACCTTTTTGAAAGTTTGGAAATTTGTTTAGCACGTGATAAGAAGCTACCAATCACAAATGAACAACTTCAATTTAATTTACCACCATTGCTCTTATCTTTGAAAGATTAGGACCGAATTAACACTCTTCAGAATTGTACCTGTGATCTACCCTACCTTTATAAATAGGATTTTTAAGTTTTGTTCTCTTCAGTTTTTAAAATGGGCTAAAAACCCGAAACATGTATGTCAATAGACACAAACAAACAGTGAAACTTAAGCCAATTTGTTTTTATTTACTTTATTAATTTAAGAATATTTCACCAAGTGATATGCGAGAAATCAATATCGTTCTAATTTAACATAGATATATAATACATAGTACTATTTTAACTCTTTCAGAATCACATAAAATGGACACAATCAGATTAGAGAGAACAATACCGATTAATTGTGATATTAATGAAGATAAATTATGAGAATATATCTAATTATTTGTTCCAATAATTAACGAAGAACGATCATTTGAAGAGTGAAATCGATTTTCCTCCATAATGGAATGTTTTCCATTTTTCAATTTAACTTTAATTTTAGGAATGTGTCCATAAGCCTACCAAAATGAATATTAAATATCCATTTGGTATTTGGGTTAATGCTCAATATGCCCTGTCTGATGGTAATCATAACCGATCCCTACTTCACTACTTCAATCAGTTTTCGTTTTCGATAATCGAATCAAGCTAATATCATAAAATTAACTCGATATGCCGTAAGCAATCGTGACGATGCGGCACCCACATTATATGGGCGAACCCATAAAATTCCAACTATGTTGTGCCTGCATAGATTAGTGCACTGCATATATTGTTGAAATCAATAATGTTTTATTTACTGAAGTAATCTATGAAGTGGTAATACATGAGGATGAGAAAACATTTACATATATATTTTTCCAAGTAGAGGGTCTTTCATTAATAATGCCCCATTTTGTTTTGTGGATAAAACACATTGTTTATTTGATAATTATTGAAATTTTTATTTCATTATAAAGTACAATGAATGCCATTAGTTATGAAACAAAACATCATTAAAATGTCTACCACGGAAATACTGGCAGGAATGAAGTCGTTGAACCCAATTTTCCATGAATAAGTTCCCCTGTGAAAAAGAGTATTTAGGTTCTTTCTCACCATAACTGGTCGTTTATTCGTCATAGATTCGCGCTGAGGTTTTGATCCTTCTACTGCTCCACTGAACCCTCGTCGTCCTCTAGATTAACATAGAATTTCCTATGACTCTTTTTCATACCTGTATACGTTGCCTGACGATTTGGATTACCATAATGGACCCACTTTTCATCTCCAGTCAGAAGTCGATGTAAAAACCCCTTTTTCTGTCGTTGGATCAGTTGAAAAACGTGTAAAAACGTCGTTCGACGTCTCTTGGTTTCAGTTCATAGGGCACGCAATTTCCTACATTTCCGATCATTTCCATTGCTTTTAACCGATGAAAACTTGCTGGTTGAGTAACTCCAAATGTTTTTGCGAGTTTCTGTTGTGTTTGTAATGGATCTTCGTCGAGCCTTGCCTTTAATTCTTCATCCTTAAACTTTGGTGGCGCTTCGGGTCGTTCTTCGTCTTCCAAATCAAAATTGCCAATTAAATTGAAAATTAAATCCGACAAACCACTTCCGATATGTTCGTTCAGCTAGAGCATGTTAGTCATAAACATCTAGTAAAATACGATTACTTTCATTTTGAAGTAATGGTATGAAACTCCCCACAAAAACACATTTTTCAGCAATGGAATAAACTTGTAGCGACATCTGTTATCAAAACTGCACAAACTTATTTCTACCCCTAATAGTACTTGTGTAGAAAAACTTTGAATTATAGTTAGCAATGTCGAAGACTTTTTACAAATACAAACACATAGATATTGTGAGCTTGTCTACATTATAATGGTTTGCGATATGTGATATTGCCTGATGGAAAGCTCTCATGGTAGATTTTCTCTTCCTGAATATTCTTTTTCTATAGATGCCTTTTCCAAACAACATGCGAAGATTTGGTAGGCGCGATAAAGGCCTATATTTCTGAGCAGTTTTAATTATAAAAATTATAGGTCGGTTATTATCACCCGCAAATTTTTCTTAAAATCTTTATGACATTCATTATTTAGTTTTTAACAATAAGATTTTCAACTATCTACTATCTCTACAGATACTGAATTGTTTCAGCCGTTACTATTTGGTAGTTGATCATAATTAAAACAAATTGTAGAAATTACTATGTTTTACTACCAATAAAAATATATTTCACACATTTTCTTGTGACTCGAGTTTCGGGAAATGAACTATCCCATCATCAGACAACTGAAGACCTAACAGTGGTACAGAGAGAGGTATTTAAACAAAAGTGATAAATATTTTGAATATTTCTTTCAATCGATTCAATAGATAACACCTAATAGTGGTACAGAGGTTTACAAGCGGAACGTGATAAAAACCCGGTTAAAAAAGAGGGGCCTTCTAACAGATATCGGAATGTCGGCAATCTACAAAGAAGGTTGTTAAATAGATGGTGCCCATTCAAATATCTCAAATAATTTTTGGGGTTACATAGCTCCGTACAGTCTTTCATTATTTTTACGTTATTTTGTTGTACATCTCAAATATTTGGATTTACATAGCTCCGTACAGTCATTCATTATTTTTTTGATTATTTTATTGTGAACGAATTTGAAAATTTCAATAATCAAGTTTCTTTTCATTTGAATCTACATGTAAAATTTTCTTTTGTCGAAAGGAATTACTGTTTTCTAAAGAATGAGTGGCAAAAGTTGAATTTTTGTTTACTTTTCATTCGAAACTCGAGTCACAAGAAAATGTGTAAAATATATTTTTATTGGTAGTAAAACATAATAATTTCTACAATTTGTTTTAATCTCTACTTACTGTCTTTAAATATAGTGTTTCTTATAATCTTGCAGTGTGTTCCTATTATCTTGAAAAATTATCTACTATGGAACCTTTGATTTTTAAAAAGAAGAATTCTTTTAGGATTGCCTGATAATTTTGTCGTTTGTTTGCTTGATTACCTTTTTCTATTTTGAAAATTCTATTGAAATGATTCAAAACGAATAACCAAAAATATCTAGTTTCATTCACTTCTTCAAAACTGAAGTATTCGAAACCAGCCCATTTTCTCCATTCTATATCTGAAAGAAAGAAAGAGTTCCTTTATAAACGTAATAATATACAGAATGATTATTCGCTGCTGCTCCATTAACGGTAATAATTCATTCATAATTGGGGAAAGAAGCATACAAGGAATTAGACGAATAGAACGTAATGAAAAACAGTTTGGCTAAAATAAAAATCTAGCCTCTATGACACGAAATAAAAAAATTAAAAATTGGTAACGTTAAGTCACCCTCGATCCTAAAAAAATATTTTTTGGGGATTTTTATTATACGATCCTACGAAATTTTCAAAAAACAAAATATATATATATTTAGATATAGGCGTATCTATAAATTAAATTGATCTACCTGTTCTATTGATCTACCAGTTCATTGATCTACCGGTTCATCTACCAGGTGGTAGATATACCCTTTCACTAGTTCTACACCTAAATGCTAAATTGCGCCTTGATTGTGGGAATGTTTCTTTAGCTCTCAATGCTGTTCCTCGTTTAGGACCATTTTCGGCCCAAAATTTGAAAATTACAGACATTTGGGTAAAACAGTATCACGCTGTTCCCTGGAACTAGCGCGCAAAAAAATACCGTATACTAGTGAGTTTTGAGACTGATTCTGCTCTACGGATCCAAATAATGGGTAATTAAGATCACGATAAGAAAAATTATGTCACCGAGATGAACATTGGACAGGTTGTGTTATCATGCTTGGCAAGGTTTAAGAGTGATCCTATGCGCGTAAAATCACTGAAATACAATAAAAAGAAGCTATAGAACCGTTTGCACCGTAATGAAAATTATATAATTAGACGTGTGTTAGCGCCATTAATGAAGGCAGAATAGCCACAGGCCGTCTATCGTTAAATTGGACTCGAACTCTTCAGAGCAATAAACTGATGATAGTACTAACACCGGACATAACGCAACATTGCCAAGAATGAAGAAGTAGGATCAGGAAGGTTGAGAGCCAGGAAATTATTAAATCATTTTATAGTTCCTTGACTGTGGCAGAAATAACCATATTTTTACACAGCTTCATAGCTCGTATTGACAACTTTGTTGAATAGATTATTTTGAGTAACTTTTTTGGGTATAATATCGTGTCGTGATGTTCAGGGATGGCAAATTAACTTTTCCATTTTTTTTTTTTAAAAACATTCACGCAACTGCGAGCCATCAGGGTTCAATCGAAATTCTCGATTTTACGCAGCGAAATTTAACGCCATGTTATCGCGCCTGGTACGATCTTCAGCTTTAGCGATTGGCGCCATAAATTCTGCAGTGTGTCGTTTTTAGCAGCAGAGGTGCATGCGATAGTGATTACTCAGATGATATAACGACCAGGTGTCGATAAGAGAGATAAGCTTCGCGGATCCGGGTATCGCATGATCGTCTCGCGAAACGCTATGAGGCCGCTGTAACATTCGGAGGTATGCTCCAGGTGAAAACGAAAGCCGGTCGACCTTGACCACTTGCGATTTCAACATTGGAATGACGGTGTTGTGGATAACACGTTGAAAACCTTAGAGGGTTTAAAATTTTTCCAACCGAAAGACCTAATTGGGGGTATCATTTTGTGGCGAGAGAAACTAAGTTTTTTGTTTTTTGTATACAAGAGTCGGCCGGGAAAGCGGAGATTATAAGTGTCCGCCAAATGAAGTATCAGCAACTTCTATTGGTAGCACAAATCACAGGGATGTAAATTGTGATTTTTCCATATATGGACACTCTACACAGATGTTTTCGGTCATACATAGTATAGTGGAAATGATGAAAAATATTGATGTGAAGTTATGAGCTTTTTCACGCTTGTTCATACCATCACAGTCCTCTCGAAATTTGGCATCAACCTTTTTGTCGTTATTCTACATCTAAATGCTAGCGCTGTTCTGTGCATGAAGTAAATTTTTATAAATCGTCTAATTATATGATTCTCACGAAATTTTTCACCAGCTTTTCGGCCGTTATTTACATCTAAATATTAAAGTAAAATCCGATCGTGTTACCGTTGCTATATTTTCTTCAGCTCCAACGCTGCCTCGCTTACAGAATTTTTGTATTTGTTTTAAAACTTCTAATTATAGAATCCCCATGAAGTTTCACAGGAACATGTGCGTTATCATCGAATCAGTCGAATTTGTATTAGGAGTACAAATAAGTTTCCGCCGTTTTTTAACACAAATTAAATATTTATTATAGAAGAACGGTAATATACATTTATTTAAAATATTGCCCATCACTTGCAACCACTTTTTCCCATCTCTCAGGCAGCATTCGAATCCCACGTCTGCAGAACTCCTTGTCTTTTGAGGCTATCCACGAATCAACCCAATTTTTGGTATCCTGATAAGATGTGAACCGCTGCGCCGTCAGAGCATGTGCCATGGACCGGAACAGGTGATAATCGGACGGTGCAATGTCTGGTGAATACGGCGGGTGGGGTAACACTTCCCAATCAAGTGTTTCCAAGTACTTTTTCACGGGAGCCGCAACATGTGGACGGGCATTGTCATGCAGAAGAATAATTTTTTCGTGTCTAGAATAGTAGACATTTTTCCTTCAGAGCTCGGCTCAATCTCATCAATTGTGTTCGATAGAGGGCTCCAGTAATTGCTTCGCTCGGATTAAGCAACTCATAATACACTACACCCAGCTGATCCCACCAAATACACGGCATAAGTTTTTTTCCGTGAATATTCGGTTTTACTGTTGATGTTGACGCGTGGCCAGGTAATCCCAATGATTTTCTTTTTTTGGGATTGTCATAATGTATCCACTTCTCATCACCAGTTACGATACGATGTAAAAAAAACCTTTTTTTATGTCTAGCTAGCAGCATTTCACTTAAGAATAATCGGCGTTCAATATCTCTCGGCTTTAATTTGTACGGAACCCAATTTCCTTGTTTATGAATCATTCCTAATGATTTTAAACGATGTGAGAGTGCTTGCTGAGTGACTTCTAATGTAAGAGCGAGTTCTTTCTGTGTTTGAGATGAATCTTCCTCCAATAATTCCTCCAATTCTGCATCGTCGTAAATTTTTGGCCTTCCACTGCGATCTTTGTCTTCTACGTCAAAATCACCTTTTTTAAACTTTTGAAACCACTCTCGACACGTTCTCTCACTCAAAGCACCCTCACCATATGCTTCTACGAGCAATTGATGCGCCTCAGCAGCAGATTTCTTTAAATTAAAGAAGTAAACTAATATTTCCCGCCAATGACGCTTACTTGGCTCAAATTTTGACATTTTCAACTTATAAAAATTATATTTTACCAATATAAAATCAATGATATTAATAGGTTTTGTTGTTCTTGAATATCCAAACTATTTTTTAAGCCGGTTATCATCTGCGAAAGCTAACCGAAACTCCGTGCCGCGCCATCTACAATAAAACGGCGGAAACTTATTTGTACTCCTAATAGTTTTATATATATATATATATATAAATATATATATATATATATATATATATATATATTATATATATATATATATATGAAAATAAGAGAAAATTTCAAACGTGAACAACTGCGGAACCATTGAACTGATTTTGTACAATAACGCGCCCAACCAAGATATTCAAGCGCCAAACCTACCCTTAAAGTTTCCAGTAGATGCCTCTCTCGGTTCGTAAGTTATAGTGTCTTAGGTAGCACTCAACGCTGATCCGTTTATAATTGTTTTCAATTCCTTATTATTATCCTGATACTCCTAGATCTTCTGTGAAGATCCCTCAGAAGTTTTTTCAACTTGTGCGAGTTAGGAGTTCAATTGTGTTCTGTGTAGGCTTTGTTACTACGATCTTGCGCCACTTTAGGTCACAGCACTGTTAATTTTTGACCCAACAGTGAAATGGTGGTAGACACCCGTCCAACTTCTACCTGAACAGGATTCGAACCCGGACCTCCCGATCACGAGTCCGATTGTCTCCCGCTGAGCTATCCGCACTCACTATTATTTGATCTCTCAATATTTCGCACGCACATGCGCGTTATTATTCCACTTCCAAATGTCGAATTTCAGATCGATCAAGTCGCTTGTTTCGAAAAAATTGTGAAAATTGTGAAATTTCGAAACGTGAATAACTGTGAAACTATCAAACATTAACAAACCTGGCCAAGATAATGAGACCTCATACCTTCCATAAAATTTCAAGGCTCTCGCTCTTTCCATTTGAAAGTTAACATGTTTAGGAACGGAATGGTTGGAAAGAATTATTTTCGACCTAGAAGAAGCGCTCGAAAATAGACCCTACAAAATAGAAAAATCGACCCTTTAATATACAAATATAAAGAATTTAACACATAAAAAAATTTTCCTTCCGAGATCAAATGTTTTCACAAAGAACCTGTAGAATTATTTTCTAATGAAAAACAAAATTATATATTATATGGTTTCAGAACAAATTAAACAAAAATAACTGTAATTCTATTGGGTTGTATGTAACATGAAGAAGATAAAAAATAAATTCAAACCTGAGTGCAGTTCATTCTGTCATGTTTATGAAATTTATTCATATTGAATTAATAATACTGTGTTAGAAACACTGTTTCGTTTGAATGACATAAAAAGTTTATTATCATGCAATATTTCAAGCAGAAAAAATTCCACATGACAAGACGCAAAGGCATATTAGAAGTATTAAGTGGACACTACTTACTTTGATTAATCATTCACAGCAGGCCTCCAAATGTATAATAGGAGTTTCAAAACAGCTTACCAATACAAAATACATAATTTATTGTACAGGCTGTTTGGTTGGTATATGAACATACGGTTACCTGAGATAGAGCTACTGTACGAGTCCAAAAAACCTATATATGACAGGTCTAATGAATTCCATAACAGAGATACCGGTGAAACATTTTTTTGCTGTATATTCCCTATCAGTACTTACAAATCTGGTGTATTTAAATATACTGGGTTTATGTTTGAGTTACCCTTCTGATAACGTTTGATATCAAATTGCTTAAAAAAAATCACCGAATTTGAAAATTTCAACTAGAATGTTTAAAGAACAAAAATAGCTTTTAAACTAAAACACATCCCTCATCTCTTTCCTATTAAAAGAAAAATTGGGGCTTGTTGCCACCCTCAGGTGGTTTTTTCGGAACAGTGTCGTCATAGGAATTCTTTCTTCCTAATACAGAACTTGAAAATTATTTTTGGATTCTTCAGAACTCTTAGGTTTTGGAATTTGGGCGGTTCAACTGTCTGTTCAACATAACCTTTTGACGGTAAGTTCAAATTGTTTCGTGATTAGTGAACCTATTTTGAAAATGAACCAGAAGATGACCTGTTTTTTTAAAGTCTTTGAAAATTCTTCGTTTCTGAGTTCTGGGAGGGGGCAAATTTTCGTTGAGACATCCTGTATATTGAAACTTAGGAATTTCATTGAAATAATTGAAAAAAAATAAAATTTTTAATGGGGATAAGTAGATTTTATTGTCTCGCACAAGAATTTCGGAAAAAAATAAATGCATTGTTGAACTTCCAATAACTTAACTAACTTAAATTGGAAAAATATATTGTCTCACTGATTGAATATTTGTATTTCTTGTTATTACGACTGTTTCTAGATTTTCCAGGAAATTATAATTGTGAGAAATCAGTTATATTGTATCACACAAGAGTTTATTCGAGTAGGCTGCAGCAATATCTATGACATAAATTTTGATAACTTCTATCGGAAGTTTTTTAACATTTCAAATTATTGTGGTCCGTGTTAATATTCCTTTGAAATTCATATTCAAATCTATCATTAGAATGCATCACGAATTTGCACTAAAAAATTGTTCATTGGAATTCTTTCTATTCCTACGTGTCGAAATTTGGAGTTATCCACTTAAATGCCAATTGGTTGATGGATCGAGTCTAGTACACGATGTCGATGCAATCTCGAGTACTTCAAGATGGCTGGATACTTAGTGTATCGGTAAATTTGCATTCAATATTTGTTAGCGGGTGCTGGGATGGATTTGACTATCTCAGGAGCCGACGAGTCAAGTTCGTTATTGGATCATTGCTATGCGATATATATCTTTTAAAGAATGAGTGTCTCACCCATCTACTTTAATGAATCGTACTGTAGCAGGGAGTTGACAAAAATTCATAATTTTATCAGTAGTTTCATATGAAATAATTCAAATGAAGCGGCTTGGTTTTATTTCACCATTTGTTCTGTTCGAAACTAGGTTCGAAAAAGCAGAAATTAAGTCATTGTGAATTCGATTTGATGTACCTTAAAACACACTAGTCAGTTCTAAATGGGTATTCAAACTTCCAACTTCGATAAGGCTTATAAATTTTTTTCAAATTGAAATGTCGCTTTCAAGTTTTCATTTCAGTAGTCATGTTTTCATCTCAGGCTTCGCCGAACTTTTATTTATTATATTCTGGTTTTCAGCAAAACTCTGAGAAATGAACCGATTTTCTAACAAAAAATACACTACCAAATAGTCCTTATAACTAACAAATAACTTGCCATTATATTCAATATAAAATACAAATAACAAGTGCAAGCGTCACATGAATGCGTATATTTAAACCAAACTACTGCTTATTTGGCGGTAAACTGATCGAAACTTACCTCTCTACTTTCGCATCTAACTTTTTTGTATGTAATGAGCTATCCCGTACATTACGGAGTACTCTAAAAGATCTAGGGAGTTACGGAGTACTCTAAGATCTGGGGTTTAACGGAGTACTCTAAAAGAGCGCTAACCTTTTTAACGTGATCGTCTAGTGGCGGGCGAATAGGACATTACGTTGTGTAGGCAACCCAAATTACACCTAACAAGAGCAAGGAAACAGTGACGGGAGGTTCAAATATTCGAAACACAATAATACCAGAATAATATATTTTTATTAATAATGTTCAAAAGCAACAACCCCCAATAAATGGAAACACATTCATTAGCCTGTGGTTAAATCTACTCTACGCAGTGGTTTGCAGAGCGCCCCAGTGAAACCAGTAGCGCCCCGGGTCTAAATGACTTATTACTACATATTGTTAGGTCGGTATTCGCTCAAATCGGATATCATTCTTATGCAGCGGAAAGGGTAAATTTATGCAGGAAAAGGGGATACAGCCAGCCTGCACCTTCAACTGCACTTCCGGTAATCAGTGCTGAACCTCAATTACAAGGGGTAAGTTTAACGGACAGTAAGGTAAGGGTAACTGTGGTATGCCCAGGAGATCTCCTTGAAGAGGGGATCTAACATAATTCAAGTCGACCGGAAAAGTTACTATCAAAATGGACTATATCTAGCCACCTCGGGGTGACAAAGGCCCAGGAAGGCTTAACTCTTACTGAGGAACGGACCGAACACTACCAGAAGGGGCACGCAAACTAATCCCTGGAGATATCACAGTACCCGGAACAAATATCTAGCAATCACTCACACATTCTCACAATAACGTTGGATATCTGGAGCTATTTACTGTCTCTATACGATATGTCGTCCCCTACCAGGACTACTCTGCGGTTTACCCTAAAGAACGCCAGTGGTTCACAAGGAATACAATCTTTCAAGGTAAGCGGGCACATGCATATGACAAATATGTAACATGAACTGACTAGGATATTATAGAATAGATCCAGTACCCCATCACCTAGGTGCCTTAATGAACGTTACAATAAGAACAAAGAAATAGGTAGCCGGGGGATCACACAAGAGTACATGCAAGCAGTTACATAGCAAGCACCGCAATTATTAAGAACAGATAATATAAAATCCCTATTAGCAAGTATTACGCCGATAAAGAACCACTATTTACAAATAAAGCAAAAAGCAATCAGGCACCGAGAGAAAGCATACAATACAAACAGAAAACTTGTGAGGGTCGCTTTAGTTATGTACAAAGGCGATGCAATTTAGTTAAAACATTCCGGTCGGATTAAATAACAGTGAAGCAAAAATCCAAGAATGAAAAGCGAAGTACAATGAACGAGCGTGCAGTCATTAATTTCACATTAACACAAAGGTGGTATTCAAAAATGTAAAGCATGCAATTAATCAGAAGCATTTAAAAGAAGTTAACTTACTAAGAGTTACCAAGGGACACTCTTATAATTACTATTATCTCGAATATGTTACTAAGTTGCTCAGGAGGTTTATTTCCAAGAACCTTCCTCTCGAATGAATTCAAATACAATGGGGACGCTATAAGGACATTGTTCTCATTTATTATTCTCAGTAATCACTTACTTGTCAAGTTACCGCAACACAGAGTATTTTGACACAGAAATAACGCGGTCAAATACAATGACATAATGGTGGAATTTATATAATCTATGAGGGACTCTGTGACTCGTATGATCCTTAGAGAATCCGGATCTCTTCAGTAAACTAAAAAGCACCTGGAGATCTTGCTTATCGAAGCTGGAAACGGGATGGGTCGCGACGCGCAATGCACTGACAATAGGCTGCAGTGAATTGTTATTCATATGACAGAAAAAGTAATGCATTATCGTCTTTTCCTGATGCTTATGCTACATGTTCTTCTATTTGTTTAATTTGAAACGCTACTAACGCAAACCGTTATTGACAATGCTTATTATTTTATGTAGGTTTTAGGCTTGATTCTTATATTATTTGGGATGTTATGAATTGAATGAAATTGAAGCTCTTTGGAAATGCGCTGTTATGAGGGAGCTGTCAAACCTCCTAATTTCGAGAGGTGAGCCTTTCGCTGCAGCTTGCAAGCTACTGAACTCTTCCGATTGGCAATGGAGTGGAAGTCTGCCAATGACGCCTGTGACCTTGTTCCACTTGGAACATCGGTTGTCGAAGGTTTGTACTCTGCTCTACTTGAAGCCGGTGAGGCCAGAAAGCGGTCGCGTCCTTTATGTGATACGCCGGGAAGCTGTTACAGAGCGGGCATGTTGCCTCACATTCCCTTCCCAGTGAGCGTTGGTAGGATCACGATGTAGACTTAGGTGTTGACATGAAGCAGTCCTCCGCTGAGCTAGGTGCAGTGCCATCTCAAGCTAAGGATACTGTGGGACCCAATAGGAAGGTTACCTCGGAAATGTTGGATGAGATCATCGATGGTCCCTAATGAGGCTCCCTGAGGATGCGATGTTATGAGGGAGCTTTCTAACCTCTTCATTTCAGGAGGAGCAGGCACGTCGCCACAAAATAATTTTACTCTTTGAAAACTTTCGATGTTGATAATTTTAGAGGAAGAAATAATTGCTTGTGTGGAAGCCTCTGGTTTCACGTGAGGTATCGTGTATATTAATATAAACATTTGTAATGAAATATGACGGCCTTTCATCGCAGAATTCTCAATCTCATCTTGCGTTATTGCATTGTCGTGAACGAACACAGTTTCTCAGCACGAATAGTTTCGCTCTCATATCGTGAATATGTTAATTCAGGAGAACACACGAACTTTCTATGGGAACACGGGGAATTAATTTCAGGTTCAAGGGCAAATAATGCATTAAACTGGTCGTCATTTATTGCTATGCTGAATACGTATAGAAAAAACGAAAATCCAAATACAGTTCTGCTGCATAGAGTCTTATTTGTTATTTAAACGCATACAATTTTTGACCTAAAAAAGCAGTAATCCCAATACTCGTAAACCTTTAAAATTCAAATAACCTACTGCTATACTATGGTACACTCATACCACAGGAATCAAATATTTCTGAATATTACAAAATGTGAAACATCAATTAACATAAAAATGCAATCGTGAATTTTGGCCGTTAAATTATTTTTGTTTCCGAAAACTTGTTTTATTTCGGATCAAATACCAAATAGTGATGACTGAAAGAGGCTGGTAATAGATATAGCCATAGAAAACGGCCATCCTTTTCTTACAGTACATAATCTACAAATTTTTCATATAGAATCCAAGAGCAGGAAACTTAACTATTTGAAGTTCAAATATTTAAGGCAACTGTGAAAGAGAAGCAGTTGTTATATTTATAAAAAAATATGTGTAAATTAGAATAATCCTATTTAAAATGTCATTTTGTTTGGAGTTCGTTAAAATTTTCAATTCATAAAAATACTCTGAAGGATATGAATGGCCAGACTGATCTATGTTTGCCAAAGTATTTCATATCTGACATTTAACACATAGTTACTTCTCACTGCTGTAACATTTTGAAGCTTTGCTTTTCTTGTTATCATTATTTTGTGCTGGACCCTGGTAATTATCTTGTATCCATTTTCAAGTTTTCATTTTTTCCATGGATCAACAAGAATTCGAAACTTCACTAACATAAAATGTGGTCCATCAATGCAAATTGTCGAACTTTCCAGTTTTGACAGTGAAACATAATAATTCACACAAACTTGTGATTTTCTAATAATGTGAGTAATTTAATTATCTCATTTACTAATGACACTATCTGAGGGTATTAATATAAAATTTCACTAATTTACGATGATTACTTTTCTAGGTATCCTCAGTAAAAGACTACCAAAATGACTGACGCCACAATGATGAAGAAAATCGAGCATTGCGCCATTATAAAGTTTCTCACTAAGCAGGAAAAAAGTCAAAAAATCATTCATGAAGAGATGGTTTCTGTTTATCCACCATTAAAAAGTGGTCAAGTGAATTCCAAAGAGGCATCGAAAGCATTGAAGACGACCCTCGCTCAGGCGGGCTGGTTAGCGGCACCACTGAAGAAAATGTGAAAAAAGTGGAAAAGCTGGTAGTTAAAGCTAATTGAATAAAAATCAAGATGTTAGCAGAGATGACAAAACTATCTGTGGGTACCATACATGACCATATTAACCTGCCAAAGGTCAGTTCAAGATGGATACCGAGAATTCTCACCGCACCTCAGAATCGAGTGCTATGAAGTTTTTAGAGTTCGGTGGAGAAGACCCATCGACTATTTTCAACTTGCTGGTTACTGGGGATGAGACGTGGGTTTATCGTTATGACCCTGAGAGTAAACAATAGTCCATACAGTGGATTGAAAAGGGTGCACAGCCCACAAACAAGTTCAAAGTCACCCCATCCGCTGGAAAAATAATGGCTACAGTCTTTTGGGATACTAAAGGTATTTTATTGATAGAATACACTAAAAAGGGTGAAAGCATCACAACAGCATCATACGCAACCACTTTGCATAATTTAAGAGAAGCAATTAAAGGTAAAAGGCGAGGATAACTTTCGGCGGGTATGTTGCTGCTTCACAACAACGCGCCGATTCAAAAGGCCCACGTGTTGAAGGCTGCTTTGTGGGAATGTGGTTTCGAAGAAATTACTCATCCTCCGTACAGTCCAGACTTGGCCCCCAGTGACTACTACCTATTCCCAAATGTGAAAAGTTATCTTCGCGTAAGCGATTTTCCGACGATAAAGAACTGAAGGTAGTAATAAATACCTATTTTGAGGAGAAACCGGAAGAATATTTTCTACAAGCTTATTTCTCAATCTAACAAATGTATTGAAGTTCTAGGGGATTACATTGCAAAAAGGATTTTTTCAAAATTTTAGGAGTTTTCTTTCATGCCTATACCGAGAATTCATTGAACATCTAGATTCAAGGGTCTAGACCTATGTCGGCATTGAGCGAAACTATATCGCGAGACAACCGTTTTCTACGAATATGTTTTATGCATTAGGAATTCTTGCTGTCGTAACATTAAACGTCGTCAATTTTTTTCTGTCTCCTCAGAGAAGTTTATCGGATACATGAATATTAACGTGTTTGCAAACCAATTCAACAGACTTAACACGTATTACCTTATTTGCATCTACCAACATTTCGTGTCAATACTTCAAAACCCACATGCACATGGCATGCTAGAGCTATCGTTCGAGCGAATATACGATAAGAGATTTCATTCGCATTTTTCAAGCATGAATGAGTTTTCACCGCGACATTTTTGCATGTGACAGATTATCAAATGGTGTTTTACATTAAAGCATGCAGGTTGTGCTAATAGGATTCGATTAAAAAATTTAAATGTTATGCTCTAAAACAGCTAACGGTACCCATATGGCAAGTAGGTGTAGGTGGAAGTACTCCAAGCATCGTTCGTTTCTATTATGTGGAACATTTCCGTTTTAATGTTAGATTTGCATTTGTATTTCGTGACGCGCTGAGTCGTTATATAGAGTGTCGCAGCTAATATGTATCACCAGGTCTTAAGGCAAAGAGAGGTAAAGAGTTTGTTTCCAATAAGACAAAGTTAAGCCAACGGCTAGCTGTTATAATAAATTTATAACGTGATTTTATTACATTTATTTAACTTATTGTGAACTCCTTGTATCAAGTCAAAAAAAATGTTTGCATTTATGCAGTTAGTTGTATAGGTATTTCATGAATAAAAATCACGAAAATTTATTGTCTGATGAGCATGAGACTTTAATTGATACTTAATGATAAGCAATGACTAAGGTGACATTTAGAATAGAAAATTCATTCAAATACTCCAACAATTAAGTGATTCACCCTGTATATGCAGGTACGCACGCCGATTATGAGTTTACTACTATAATCAACAATTTTGAAAAATATGTATATTAATAGTCTCTCCAAGTTAAGTCATTTTAGCAGGAGCTAAAGTTGTATTTTTTTTAATTTAAACAAGTCTTACTAAAAATTCTCACCAGTGGTTCAAATAATATATTTACTTTCTCCACAAAATTCTAGGAAAATTCATATAGAATGCTCAAAAACTGATACTTGAGATTTCTCTTAATTTCTTGAAAATGGAGTTTCCGTTTTTCTCAATTCCAGTGCGGAAGTTCGCAAATACATCCGTCCTAGTAAATATTTAAATGAAGAAAATTTTTTGTGACTTAAGAATATGTAGGTTCTTCATTCAAGACACTCTGAAAATTTGTGTTTTCAATTTTCAATTTCTATGCTTTAGATATTCAAAATGAAAGATAATGAAAGCTCTGACTTGACTTTAGGAGAGGGATAAAATTTTATTTCTTTTGAGCTTTTTTGAATGCGGTGTAGCAAGGGAGTTCACAGACTTCTTACTAAGGGGGTACACGTTTCGTCCCAGCTATACCCATGGACTCTTCAGATTAGTTATTGAGTGCAAGCCTGCCAATGGCATTTGTTTACCTTGTTCCAGTTGGAACGGGGGTATCGAACGCTTATACCCTGCTCACCTTGAAGCTGGAGAGGGCAGTGAATTGAATGCGTTATCTGTATGGGATTCCGGAAAGTTGCGGTAAAAGCAGAATAGATTCCTGGAGAATGCTTCACGCGGGTGTCACGTGCGGCAGCTCGTAGCACAGAGTTGGGCCTTTTGTCGGCACACTCCAGAAATGAATATTGCGTTTGTCAATATTTATAGTTGAATGACACAATAATCTGATAATATTGTGACACAGTTTCGTACCACGGTTAGTTTACCGCAGTATTTTGCCTATTATTTCAGTATATAACAAACAATTGCAAATTAATTAATCACAATGATTAATTACGATAAGTTCGTAAACTATATCTTTGTTGAGTAGCGGTAATTTTAACTTCAAAGAACACTCTGTGTGTAGTGGTTTCCAACTTCCTTCATCTATTGATGATAAACCACAACGACGATGAAGAATTGAAATAAAACACCTATAACAAAAAACGATTTCATTTTGGTATCACTGTATATGGAATGAAATAAGAAATTACTTTGTTTTCTATCACTTTTTTATTATTACTGATAAACAGCGACCCGAGTTTCGTAGTGTTTACTACATTTTCAAACTGAATGAACAAATTAGATCTCAACTATTATATATGCTGATTGTAGGCTTCGGCAGAGCTTCGAAGAGAGGGGTTTTCCAAAGTTCCGTCTGTTCGTTTAGTAGTTTTATTAGTGGTACGTGCCTCTTATATTTTTCAATTTCTATGTATTCCAGGATGTCAAGTTTTTTCCCTTTCGCTTCCACGTGCAAGATAACAAGGTTGTTCAATTCTGGGAACGTGTGATCTGTATTGAAGAAATGGTTCGCAAAATTGGAATTATTCTTCCGGTTCCTAAAAGCAGATTGATGCTCTTTGTACCTTTTATGGAAAGGTCGGCCCGTTTGTCCTATATACACACTATTACACTGTTGACAACTTAATTTATAGACTCCAGAATTATTCAGTCGGTTCTCTTTGTCTTTCGGATTAACAAAGAGATTAGAAAATTTATGGGGGGGTGTGAAAGCTGTTACTATGTTAATATTTGACAAAATTTGAGCTATTTTTTTGTGAAATTGGTCCAAAATATGTTAGTTTTATGAATTTATTGTTATTATGATCTGATTTGGAAATGGGGTAAATTTGTTTACGATTGCTTTTGTTTTTTTATTTATGATGGAATTTATAGTTTTGGTTTCGAACTGATTTTTTGTGGCTATTTGTCTGATTGTATTCAATTCCCTTTTTAACGTAATATTATCTAAAGGAATTGAAAATGCTCTATGTACCATTGATCTTTAAGCAGCTAGTTTATGATTGATCGGATGGTTTGAAAAATTTGGTATTGTTGTGTCAGTTGATGTGGGTTTTCTACATATATCAAAGGAAATTTCATTATTACTGTTAATTAAAGTTATCATCAGAAAATTTATTTCATTATCAAATTGTGTTTCCATGGTTAATTTGACCTTATTGTGCAAACTATTAAGATATTCTAATGTTTCATTTAATTCCGAATGTGTTCCGCAGAAGCAAGCCAATATATCGTCCACATACCTGTACTAAAAAGTGATATGCTTTGCGTGTGTGTATTTTAGAATTTTTCTTTCAAAACAGGCCATAAAGATTTCAGCGAGTAATGGGCTGAGAGGTGAACCCATGGCAAGTCCATCTTTCTGTTTGTAAAATTTTCTATTGTATTGAAAGTAATTTTCTTCCACGCAAAGTTCGAAAAGGGTTAAAATTTCGTTTTTTATCACAGGATTGACGTTAAAGAGTAAATTGAATACAATCAGACAAATAGCCACAAAAAATCAGTTCGAAACCAAAACCATAAATTCCATCATAAACAAAAAACAAAAGCGACTAATTCGTGAACAAATTTACCCCATTTTCAAATCAGATCATAATAACAATAAATTCATGAAACTAACATATTTTGGACCAATTTCACAAAAAATAGCTCAAATTTCGTCAGAAATTAACATTGTAACAGCTTTCACACCCTTCCATAAAATTTCTAATCTCTTTTTTAATCCGAAAAACAAAGAGAACCGACTGAATAATTCTGGAGTCTATAAATTAAGTTGTCAACAGTGTAATAGTGTGTATATAGGACAAACGGGCCGACCTTTCCATAAAAGGTACAAAGAGCATCAATCTGCTTTTAGGAACCGGAAGAATAATTCCAATTTTGCGAACCATTTCTTCAATACAGATCACACGTTCCCAGAATTGAACAACCTTGTTATCTTGCACGTGGAAGCGAAAGGGAAAAAACTTGACTTCCTGGAATACATAGAAATTGAAAAATATAAGAGGCACGTACCACTAATAAAACTACTAAACGAACAGACGGAACTTTGGAAAACCCCTCTCTTCGAAGCTCTGCCGAAGCCTACAATCAGCATATATAATAGTTGAGATCTAATTTGTTCATTCAGTTTGAAAATGTAGTAAACACTACGAAACTCGGGTCGCTGTTTATCAGTAATAATAAAAAAGTGATAGAAAACAAAGTAATTTCTTATTTCATTCCATTAAAATGAACTATCATAAAGTAACGGACTACTCCATCCAATCACTGTATATGATACCGAGCTAAAGTAATGACAATTACATTACGAACAAGTAAGGTGGATTGCTACGTTTACAGTAATCGCAATAATCTTGTACAATATACAAACAACAAATTTGACTATTACGAGAATAGAATAAATACGAGTTTGACTACCCTAACGATAATGATTTTAGAGTCTTTTCAAAGACTGAACGTGCTCGATGCACCCCTTCGGACAAAAAAAGGGAATTAACGAAATTGATGGGAAGGTCAATTTGGAGGTAAACTGAATGAACGAAATAAACCTTCTTGTTGGTCACAGAAAAATAATGAGATTAATGCAAGTAAAGAAGGATAAAATCAGTTTACAATTCGTAATGCTGACGTCGATATTCATATAGCAATAAATATATCAAAATGCTCTAAAGGACATTTCATGTTTTCTATGGCCATATATAATCATTAGAAAATAAATCATATGAAATGTCGAATAAAACTAAACGGTTCCAACGACAAATCTC
Organism: Megalocaria dilatata; assembly: GCA_034642435.1. NCBI lineage: Eukaryota > Metazoa > Arthropoda > Insecta > Coleoptera > Coccinellidae > Megalocaria > Megalocaria dilatata. The sequence continues at coordinate 56,142,207 of CM067854.1, read as the reverse complement.
AAAACTACTAGATCGAATTGTCAACATGGAAAGACCTAAGTATCGAATAACAAAATAATGTCGAACGACAGGTCCGTCTCTAATGAGATAGAGAAGACACTTTATCGCAACCATGCTGGGAAAATTTCAGTTTTTTTATTTGCCAATTAGCAGAAAAAGCAGGAAAAAATGGAAACAACAAACGGAAATGAACTGATGTTAGTCATTTCAGACATTTTCATTTTATTATCGAATTAATGCTTACTTAAAATCGATAATGTTCATCCGTAATTCTGCTTTTTTGTGAATAATCTAAAATGGTTTTGAATAATAATTTTGGTGAGTTATATCTGTTAAAGAACCCTCCCTCGGAAATACCCTGTGTACATAATGTGCATTCGTCCTGAATTCGGTCTGTTCTGGTGCCCTAATTACTCCGCCATAAGTCCAACTCGAAATAAACATGTTTTCATTTTATACATTGTTCCCTATAAAGTGTAAAAGGTGAAAATTAAACCTAATTCCAATTGCTTTTGTTGAAAGCAATTTCACGCGAGAAATAGAGTTCTGCACGATAATTCCGTGCAGCATTTCTTTGAATTTTCATGGTTGAGTTCGTTAGCCGACTAGTGAGCGCGATAATGACCGAAAGCGTCCGGTTGATATCGTAATTAGGGAAATTTGTAACCCGCAGTTGATCATTTCGTTGCTGTTGATGGTTGAAAAGGGTATTCGGGTTGTTTTAATGAGTCTGACTGTCTATTTATATGTCGAAAAGTAGTTTGAAGAGAACTGCACAAATCCTGATGGAAATATACATTGAGTTTCTATAGTACAATTAATTATCGAACGTGACCTCTTTTTTCATTACCATATTGGTAAACAGATTGTCAGATACTCAAAATTAAGTTGTTTGAATAGCTTTGTTGGGATAAATCGAATCTACGTGTTTACTTATGACAGTAACATCGTTCTGACATAATTCGGTCGTTTAAAATTTTTGAAGTTAACTTTAAATTAATGCATATTTTGTTATGAAGATTTTAAGTTATTAATCAGGGCCGATCAGTGAGGGGGTGCCAGAATCCCCCCTCTTTTATCGTCAATAAGAATTAAATCTCTTTGTTAGTTTATTACTTTACTGCTTTATTACCCCTCCTCACTCCACTCGGAGAAGATGCAGATATTCCCGATTTAAGTTTTTCTTTTTAGCTCTTGAAATGATGGACGGATATTTTGAATTGGTGAAAAAAGTGAGTAGTCGCTCATTTTGAATGCAAGAAAATGTGGTAGTTGCTCCTCTATATTTTCGAGAATACTATAAGGTCCAAGTGCGAAACGTGAAGGATAGGGTAGATGCGATTATTTTGTGAAAAGTGTTCAAGAAAATATTTCGTTAATTTTAACAGAGTTTACATTGAATATTGAAGTTTCAAATAGTTAACGACCGTCATTGGTACTTTCCAATTTAAAAAAAAAATTACACTCTACATCCCTGTATTCAGAAAACCATCCACATTTATATAAGGCAACTTTGGCTTAATACTCATAAAATGTCGTATTCAGTTCCCTTTTAATTTTGAATCTGAACGTGAACGTCATGGCAGCGGTTTAGGTAAAAATCTTAATACCTATCAATTACCAAGCGTATATTAGTTTTTTGTATTTATTCATTCTGAATAAAGTCATTATTATATTATCATTATATTAATTATAGAAGTCAACTTCTCCTTACGATGGACGCTAATTTGGACGTTGAATTCGAAAATATTGAAAACTAAGTTTATTGGATTTTGGAGGTCATATTGAATGAGTTGCATTTTAGGACCAAAGTTGAAATGAAGTTTTTTCATATTTTGACCTCTAGAATCCCCCGCTAAAATATATGAACGTTAAATCCGAACTCCCTGTATGAAGGCTTTTCCAATAAGAGATTTCATTTCGAATAGCCCGCTGTCTGAGCTGCACTTCTAAAGCTTTCATCTTTTGACATTTGACAAACAAAAACTGCGCCATTACTAAAAATGGAACGATGTACGCTTCAACACGCATTGAAAATGTTAAAATTCACTACAAAAATAGTGCAGTCACAGTTTGCAAAACTAAAGCACTTTTGGGTAGTGTTGAAGCACCTTCTCGGCCGGCAATAGTGAAACTGGTGGGAAAATTTTAGCTGTTGGGAAAAGTTAATAATGTAAAGAATCTAAACCGTGTGCGTCGCTCAAGAACAACTGAGAATTTTGCTGCTGTAGCCCGTAGTGTTGATGAAAACCCAAGTTTGTCGGTTTCTCGTCGATGTTTGGAATAAGACATTCCACAAAAATAATGAACATTTGCGTTCTATCTTTAACAAAGAAAAATTTAACACTCTTAAGCCGGCGTTCTATCCGTTACTGCTACTATAAATGTTATACTCTCTGGGATTATGTTTAAACCGCGCTAGCCTACGAAGTGACCATAATACATTGACAAAGGCAAAAAAGGATAAAATTCCCAATGCGGATTATCTCGCGTAATTCTCTCCTACTGAAGTATGTGGATCTCTTCAATATAATATATAAAATTTTCAGTCAAAAGTGATGGAGAATGTGAAACATTGATTTCATGTAAAATATTTCATCTTCTAACACTTGATGAAAATTCATTATAATTAAAGAATATTTTCACAATTTATGAACTAAACTAAAATTGTTTCGTCAGGTTTACATTCTGAATTAACTCTAAAAAGGAATATAACTTCTTACATAGGTACGGTTTAGGAAAAAACTTGACAAAGGGAGGTGATCTGTTAAGATCATAACAATATAAAATAGGAACATTGAAACTTCACATTTCAAGGTTATATCTGAAGCATCTAAAACCACAAAAGTAACTGTGACTCTATTTCCCAACTATCTCAACATAAATTTAAAAGCAACCATGCACAAGAGTTAACAACAAGATAAAAAAAGGCTATAACAGTTTTATTCAAAGAAGAAAATTACAATAATCCAAGGGATAAAAATGAATGCCGAAAAGAACCGACACCGGAACGCATCCCAGAACATGAAAACTCATTTCTTCAACTCATGAGAAAATTTTAAGTGAAATTTCTCCATTTGAACTAATATAATTTATTCTTTTGATCTTAAACGATCTCCAAGGCGTTAAGTGGCAAATCTTTCTGGGTAGAAGACTTGAACGTCGAAGCGTGATAAAAACATTTCTTTGATTGAAGTTTTTTTGCATACAGGAATTTTTGGGTAACCTACTTGTCTGGTGGGACAAAGAAAATCTTTTCTTTGCCATCTTCTCTTCATTCACAGAATTGATTGATACACGTAAATTTTATTAATAAGGAGTATGAGCTATGGTAACAGAAAGTTCTAGAAATCGAGACAGTGTAACATACATCTGTATAACAATTCTGTACTCAAACAAACTCGACAAGGTTTTGTAGATCACAGAGGCATATTGCAGACATGCGCACGTTTCAAACTGATTGGTTTTCGTCAGTGCAATGTATGCAATGTTTGGAGTATCTACTACAAATCTGTCAAGTATCTATATTCGCTATGCACAGAGACTCCAAGATATCAATAATACACTAATGCCATCTAGAGTATGCAAAGTACATACAAGACATACCTTTGCGAGTTAATTCAAGTAAAGAAATGTAATGAAATAAGGAATTACTTTGTTTTCTATCACTTTTTCGCAAACACAAAGTGATAGAAAACAAAGTAATTCCTTATTTCATTCCATTAAAATGAACTATCACATAGTAACGGACTACTCCATCCAATAAAGAAATGTATTCTCGATCTTTTCACGTTACCAACGCAGAATAAACTTTCCTCGTGCTCAAATCAGACCATAATTTGCCGTAATGCTCAAAAATTGGCATATTCATAATTAAAACAAATTTTAGAAATTACTATGTTTTACTACCAAAAAAAGATATATTACACATTTTCTTGTGACTCGAGTTTCGGAAAATGAACTATCCCATCATCAGACAACTGAAGACCTAACAGTGGTACAGAGGTATTTAAACAAAAGTGATAAATATTTTGAATATTTCAATAGATTCTAGATAACACCTAATAGTGGTACAGAGGTTTACAAGCGGAACGTGATAAAAAACCAGGTTAAAAAAGAGGGGCCTTCTAACAGATATCGGAATGTCGGCAATCGACAAAGCAGGTTGTTAAACAGATGGTACTCATTTAAATATCTCAAATAATTTTTGGGGTTACATAGCTCCGTACAGTCATTCATTATTTTTACATTATTTCGTTGTATATCTCAAAAATTTGGATTTACATAGCTCCATTCATTCATTATTTTTTAAATTATTTTTATTGTGAACGAATTTAAAAATTTCAATAATCAAGTTTCTTTTCTTTTGAATCTACATGTAAAATTCTCTTAAGATTTTCTTTTGTCGAAAGGAACTGTTTTCTAAAGAATGAGTGGCAAAAGTTGAATTTTTGTTTACTTGTCATTAAATTCATTTTATGTTCGTTGAAAAAGGTTTTAAACAGATGTTACTTTTTAAATATCTCAAATATTTCCGATTTACATAGCTCCGTACAGTCATTCATTATTTTTACATTATTGTTATTGTGAACTAATTTCAAGAGATTCTAGATAATCGAGTTTCTTCCCTTTTGATTCTACATGTAAAATTTTAAGATTATCTATTGTGGGAAAGGAATGACCGCTTTCTAGACAATGAGTGGCAAAAGTAGAATTTTGTTTATTTTTCATGAAACTCATTTTATGTTCGTTGACCCTCGTCTTGAAGGAACGTCCTGTTTGTCCTATATATTTATTACTGCACGTAGAACAAGATAACTCATAAACTGCTGATTTGTGTATGTTTGGAGTAGAGTCCTTTGCGTTAAATAATACCGATGATATTTTGTTTTGCGTTTTGAAGTCAATATTGACATCTGATTTTGAAAAACTATTGGCCACTTTTTGACTTATGCTACCGAAGTACGATAGAGAAATGAATTTTTCATTTTCTTCAGTTTTTATGATGGGATAAATTTGGCTCATAGCTATAAAAAAAAGATGACTGTATGGAGCTATGTAAATCCAAATATTTGAGATATACAACAAATTAATGTAAAAATAATGAATGACTGTACGGAGCTATGTAACCCCAAAAATTATTTGAGATATTTAAATGGGCACCATCTATTTAACAACCTTCTTTGTCGATTGCCGACATTCCGATATCTGTTAGAAGGCCCCTCTTTTTTAACCCGGTTTTTTATCATGTTCCTCTGTACCACTATTAGGTGTTATATATTGAATCTATTGAAATATTCAAAATATTTATCACTTTTGTTTAAATACCTCTCTCTGTACCACTGTTAGGTCTTCAGTTGTCTGATGATGGGATAGTTCATTTCCCGAAACTCGAGTCACAAGAAAATGTGTAATATATCTTTTTATTGGTAGTAAAACATAGTAATTTCTACAATTTGTTTTAATTATGATCAATTACCAAATAGTAACGGCTGAAACAATTCAGTATCTGGCATATTCATATTAAAATAGATTAATTCGGCTGATCTCTACCAAAAATCATTAATAAGGAATTAATTTATTTTAACACCTAAATTTGGCTAATTGAAAATATATTTACTTCCTTGTTCAAATATCTAGTCGGATATAGACGATTCTTTTTTAAATTAATCCTACGGATATTGTTTTGTATTTTTTCTAAGGGATGCAACGCATCATTATAGCAACCTTCCATGACACGACACAATATCTAAGGATAGATTCAATAATAGCACTGTAAAGATAGAGTAGATATTTTCCTTTCAACATATTCCTCAATATGTTGAACTTATATCAATACTACAAGTTTTTCAACCAAGCTATATGTATACGTACCTGTTAAATATCGAGAAATTTAAGAGCCTTATTCCTAACAACTTGTTTACACAACAAATGTGAAAAATCAATGCAAACACCGTCATGCAACTTCAGAAAATCTTCATCCGGTTGATCAACAATTGTAGCAGAAAATGTAATAAATTTTTTATTTTCGTTGCTTGGACTTGAAAGGCTCTGACTCAAAAACATGTATATTTTTTGCGTACCCAATACGGCTCTTTCGAATACCTTTGCTCATGTTTGCCCCTCAAAGACGGTTACGGTATCATCAGCGTGAAAGATTATTTTTCCATAAATTTTCATACTTCCAAGGAGATTTACGTTAATCAAAAACAGGTATCGCCTTAACTTTGTTCCTTTGGAAATTCCCATGGTGACAGGGAAGGAGTCGCTCCTATGTTCTCCAATTTTGACGACTAGCAGACGGTGCAGAAGGTAGGAACGAAAAATGTTCAGCACAGTGTTATAATTCCCACGAGCCTCCAGTATTTCTAATATCTCGAAATTAACAGTATTGAAAGCCTCTGCTAAATCCAAGAAAATAGCAAGGCAATCTTATTGCAGTTATCTGTTGAGATTATAATATTCAAACGTTCAGAATAGTGCTAAAATTTTTCTGGAAACTGAACTGAATTTTACTCACGATGTCGTATTTGCTAGGAAGGTTGTCAGTCGAAACTTTTAACAGGGGCCGTATATTTTGGTAAATTTATTTATTAGGGTGATGGACCTACAGTTTGTTGATCTTTTCTTATCGTTAGTTTTGTATATAGGTATTGCTACAAATTTTTTAAATTGTCTTGGGTTTGAACCCTTTAAAAGCACAGGTATGTGTAAGCGGTTTCAAGAGACAGGCATGACAATGTTTATGACATGGCGTAATACGACCTGTCACTACAACGGAATCTGACTTCAAATAATTAATTATAGATATCGGCCCACTTTCCGAAACTGGATTCAGGAAAAATCAATAACAATTGTTGTTCACTAGAATTTTTCCATTCTTTTTGTATTGCCAGCGAATACTACCATAAAATTTATTAAAACAGTTTGCAACTTTTCTATTCCCTTACACCGTCTCACCTTGTTCATTTCTTAAAATAATATTTGCTTGCCAGATTTTCTTTGCATAATTTTTTGCTTTTTTTAATTTTGTTCCCGTAAAAGTTATTTTTAGTAAATTTTATCAATTTTTGAGATGAAACATTTGTATTATCCAAATTTTGTCATACACTCAGCTGTCTTCATTCACTTCTTCAAAAAGTGACGGTGACGCATAGAAGTAATTAATTCCTATGTTATTTATTCATCAATACCTTTGTTATCCTGGACGATTACGATTTTTGTTGGGAATGGTTGTTGATTTTGTTATGTGTCTAGCACAATCTCAGATACGCCCAAGATGCATACTCGTTGCGCATCTGTACGATAAACTATGCTGAATGCTTTCAGGTTAGTGAAAGCATGATTTCGAGGTTCATCTATCGCTAGAAACGGAAACGTGACCGAAAGGCTTAGAAGTAGTGTCTACCCGTAGATCCATTGGGTATCTGTAGGATCTTGCTACAACGGCTTCTGTGTTTCTCTGGCTTTACGGTTTCAATTGGAACCGTGTGTTGAAGACTTGGCGTTCACGATAACAGATGAGGAGAGTTTCACTCAAAGTCGTGTTCGGTTATCGTAAGCAATAGAGCACGTGAATTGATATAAGGAATTGAGGTCATCTTGTTTACAGATGAATTAGGATATGGACAATTTTCAGAGTCGACGTGTTCAGGTATGAGCTCTACCTCTGATACCCAGAAATCGTAGATTGGTACGAGGTTCATTTGTTTAGAAGTGTTATAGTTGCGACTTGAGATGGAATTTGTTGTAAAGAACGAGCAGGACTGTTGGTGCTTGATGAGAATGTGAATACGCAGATTTAGGTCGATCAAGTAATCAACAATCATGTAGGTCTGTTCCATGCTGCTATTGGCCCTCATCGTACCAGAATTGTCGATGAGGCTTTAAAAGATCGTGGTATCCTACACTTTGAACTATTGCCTCCGTTGCCTAACCTTGCTTGAGACCCACTACAACGAGTGTTGAATTTTGCAGCAATTACCCCTCAAGTCAATGAGCTCATACAGCTTTACCGCAGCTTTGGAGGGAAATCGGTCCATTCTATTTCAGGAATCTGATCGATAGTATGCATTGTATGGCTTCAATTGATGCATGAAAAAATCATATATATTATTAATTTGTTTTTTTTTAGTTTTGCAACAAAAAATAAATTTTACTACATACACGAGAAATTAACTTGCGTTTGAAACTGAAACATTTTCAGTAAGAGGTACAAATAAGGCACTTACATAAAACACTAATCCTCCTCTTATCATTAATGAACACTAGATGACCAAAAATTGGCAACTCTTGAAAGAAATCTCAAAAGTTACTTAAAATTTGTGGACTAGCTTATATCAAGAGAATTCAATGTCTACAAACCAGTCTCAGCAGGTTTGGACGAGCTGCGCCGAAGCCGCTGAAGACATCGCATCAAGAAGATACGCTCGTCTTATTACGATAATTTTTAAGGAGATGTAGAGCTTGCATTGCAGCTGATGGTAAACATTTCGAACATTTGGTGTGAGAATTTTCTTACTGTGGCAGCATAATGCGCTGGGTAGCCATCTTGTTGATATCACATGCTGCAGTGAATGTTTAGTGGAACTTTATTTCAACCTTAAAATTACCCATTAGAATAGTTTTTAACAAAGAAAGATAAATTTGTTGAAAATGGAATTATTTAAAAAAAAATCAATTTCAACAAGAATTTACCAAGTGTTGTACCATTTTGGAATCCTTACTTAATGCGCCAAATTTTGATGTCACTTGCCAAACTCGCGTAGTACAATTTTTTTCGTTACAATCAGTGTAAACTGGGCAAAATTTTTATTTTGAAAATTTTTTTGTGAAAAATGTATCTTTTTCATCCAAGCTGGAGCAGCTGGTTTGGAAATTTTGATAACAGTTTGGAGAATAATTATTCAGGGTTACATAACAAGAAAAATATTCGGAAAAAGTGAAGATTAGTGGCAGCAGAAGTAAAAAGATCGTCACAGAGTGTAGAATTTTTAGAATTTTTTTGAATGCCTATCTTTTGAAAGCATGGCACATAAATTTTTTTATATTTTTCTGATAAGAAGTACGAGTTGCCTCGTCACTCAGTTCCGACTTGGCGTTGATTTTTAGGAAACCTGTATACACTTATTTTTTCACATATTCTTCTTTACCTGCCACCTAATGATCGTAGGAAATTCCCATGAATTAATTTAAGTTAAGCATCACTACAACAATATGTATGATTTCCATGTAAATATGTTGATGAGTTCGTGAGAATTTTTTCTCTAATTAGAAAATATAGTGTTCTTGCTCAAGCTTCGGGGATCAATATCAGTTAGAACGGGAATTTTTACCAAGTTTACCTGATTTTTGACAGATTTTTCATTCGATATATGCATTCTTATAATCTGATGAAAATTCAGAGAAGTTGTATTTTAAAGGTTTATCATATCGAAAAGAATAAAACGAAACTTTAACTAGGTTAATGCCGTCGGAGTTGTGAGTGGATGCTAGTTAGTTGCATTAATACACATTTTTTGTATCTGTAGAAAACCATCTGTACGCCCCCATAAAATATTGTCCTATATTTTAACGGACATTCATGAATATATAACGCCTGGATTTCGAGGTTAGAAGCCAATGAAATGAGCGATAAAGGGGTATCAAACGGACGCTAGAAACGAATGAAATGTACGTTATTTCACGGTTGCGGTGGAGTGTTTTCTTCTGTTATTATTTTCTCCCTCAGTCGCGTGTTTACTTCTTAATGTCGATGCGAATGTCCCCAAATTGACTCTATAATTTCACCGAATTAAATAAGCATGTCATTTCGGGATTATAGGTATATACATACATTTATTAAGGTTGGGTAGGTGACCAAAATATTAGTAAAGGTGCTTATATTTTTATGTTTTCTAGTTTAAGTGGAAAAAAAATAAATGATATAATTTTTCTGCATAAAATTATTATTATCAACACCCATACTTTCAGTTTTTGCTAAACATTGAAAAATATTGGAATATGGTTTTAAACTAAATGTAGTCCGTCTAGAAAGTATCCGGAATTTATTATTTTTCATAATTTTAATATAATTCTTCTTTGTAACATTCTAAGGCAAAAGTAATGTATAAAATAGGTTGTGCAGATAGTGGACTATGGCCATAGTTGCATGGCAACACTATTTGTCAAATATTGTTGATTGTTAACAAGTAAACAATTTATGAAATAATGTCACAACTAGGAAAAAGAAAACAGGTAGAATATTTCTATAGAAAAGGTTTTTGAAACGTTAAAAAATTAGTGCAATTGACTGAACTGGAAAAGAGTGCTGTAAATAAGATAATAAAGAGGGTAAAAAAATGGCATGGATATGATGCATAGATCAGTTTCAAGAAGACACCGTAAGATTGAAGGAAACAATTTGAACGCTTTATTGGTCTTGGGAGGACACAATCCGCGCCTGGGTTCTCGCAAATTGGCTAACTGGTTTGGAAATGAACGAAATATAAAAGTATGTCCAGAAACCGTCCGTATGTCACTGAAAAGACAAGGCTACATATTTAGGAAACAAAAAAAAAACCATAATGACACCTTAACAAAAGGAATGAAGGAAAGGATTTTGTCAACGTTTTCGATAAGATAATTTTAATAATGTCTTTATATCCAATGAAAGTTGTTTCCAACTTGATGGAAATCACTTAAAAATACTATTAAAATAACCTGTTACAGTTCAAATGTCCAAATTTCCCATCAAAATAATGTTTTGGGGGGCGTGGTGCTACGCCTCTATATAGTTGATGGTACCATTAATAGTAAAAGTATTGTGGTATTCCAAACGATTTTCCACTGAAACGGCGCATACTTTATATCCAGAGGGGTGGCATTTCAGCAGGATAATGCAAGATGCCATACTTCAGCCTATACTCAAGCTAGGATGCAAGAACACCAAGTGACAACCATTTCGTGGCCAGCAGCTTCAGCAGATTTTAGTCCCATCGAAAACATATGGGGACTACTGAAGATTTAAGTTGAACGAGCAGAAAAGAAGATGATTAAAAATTCAGTCAGTTCTACAGTCCTGGATTACTATTTTCTAAAATTATGGAGGGGGATCTAATTTTGGGTGTACCACGACGTTTAATGAAGTGTTTACAGTTAAATGGAGGTTGTATAAGTAAATAAAATGAATATTTTATTACAACTTTCTAATTCAAGAATTAAAAATATATACCGAAGAATTACAATTGAACTTTGTTTTTTCCGGATACTTTCTAGACCGGACCCTATTATACTGCTTTTCAATTTTGTTCAATAGATGATCTATAATAACTGATATTATGATTTTTAATCTAATTCACTTAATAAACTCGTTTTGTGTCTTATGACACATACGTCATAAGACACGTCATCAAAAAATATGTATGTCAACATATTTACTGGTCGACAATTGAAGTGGATATTACAAAATGGTAAAAAGCACTGACGTGAAGTCGAAAGCTTTTGCCCACCTGTTCAACATTAAATAAATTTTGCCCATTAATGAACTAAACCAGGATATTGAATTAAATAAACTGTTATTTCCACAAATTGTGGAGATAATCACTGTGGTTTTGCCAAGTTTACATCTTGAGTTCAAGATGTACACCACAGTGTTAGCGAAACAATTGTCGTTAATAATGAATTGTGGAAATATTTCATTTGATTTTGTTTTATTGAACTGAACTTCCATCAAGTAAGGATCGATTCAATTATATTTCAAACGAGATATTCAGGCCCCAAACCTTCACTGAAACTTTCAAGTCTCTGTTTCCGTTCGAAAGTTAGAGATGGACCCGCTGGCTGGACATTATTAGTATTGACCTCGCATTCTTCATCAATGAGTCCAATCAAGTCATTCGAGACCATTTTTGGCTCAAAACTCACAGAATTATTCAAAACTCACAGAATTATTCTGATATATGTTTAAAACATAAAAGAGACTCGAGCAAAACGATACCACGCTGTTTCTTATAACAAGCATGTAAAAATATTCAAAATTTCTGCGTCAATATTTGAAACAAATGGATCAGATAAGTTGAACAGTCTTTCTTAAAAGTTATTTGATAGTCAAAAAAACCGAGGAATGCGTCAAGTTGATTTAGTCACTGCTTTGGACCATTCAAATCGTTATTTCTCGATATCGTGAAGGTGATATGGAAAGAGATATTCTGCTCGATCACTTTTAACAACCCCTTGAATAGAGCGATATCATGTGCATATTTCTAGAGGAGATTGAGATAAGCTAATCTAGTCAATAGACGGCCATGGAGGTCAGCCCCTAAACCGAGACAATCCGCCATTCGGCTAGTACGGAATCAAGATCATGTGATGCGGAAACAATCAATGGAGTATCACCTCATTTAACGGTTTGGTTTGTGACCAAATTCAAGAAAACTATACATTTGGGGGTAAAAGGTGCCAGGTAACAAATTCAGTATGTACAGGAACTATACTACAAAATTATAGTCTGGTAAAATGGTCCTAAAGGCTGGGCCATCTAGCGTTGGCGTTTTGAAGTAGTGGTTATTTTGAGTGTAGCAACACTTCTGACATTCGTGTTTTGACAAAAAAATAGTTTAATATATGACATTAACGAAGTAAGTCGATTTACGCTTAAACAAAACTGCTAAATATTGAAGACTCATTTCCAAAGTGTGAATCCTCTATCCAAACTGTTAGAAATTTACGTGAAAAATTCAATAGAAATGAAGTGTCCTCACGGCAATTTGTGGATAAATTTGTGAAACGATTGAAACTGGATAGTTGATAAAATAAGCCGTTCACGTTTTCGTCCAGTGAGCACACCCGAAACACTTCTACTGTAGCCCAAAAAGTTGCTGAGCATCCATCAACATCAACTCGTCATCGTGCTCATGAGCTGAACATTTCTCGCATTTCTCTAATTAGAATTTAGCATAACCTCATACCTCGGTATGAGGGCTTACAAAGTCCAACTAATACAATAAGTGAAGCCTTGAGACCATTCGATGCATTTCCACTTCGCTCATTTGCCTAATGATCGCATGACCGAAGATGAGCATTTTCCCAAAAGAATCATCTTTGCCTTTCACCATTTTTGTGCGATCTAGGTATTGGACTTGAAACTGACCAAAATTTTTATCACACCTATGATATTTTTTGGCATAATTAAATTGTCTGTTTTCGCCAAACTGATTCATTCTGGTTTGAAAATAATTTGTTCTGTTCTCTATTTCGAGTAGTTTATTATTTAGAAATAAAAAACTAAAACGCCTTGAAAAAATCTGTAAATTTATTTATTTGTATAAAACGGCATATGTGATGAATTACACATTAATACTACGTTTTTTTTTCAGCGGAAATGGAGCAGTTACCGGAATGCTGAAAATGGGTAAAAAAGGCTTGTATGTCTTTGACAGGGAAGGTCAACACTTCCAAGTGACGCCACCTTGTGTACTAGACTTTTATGTACACGAAAAAAGGCAGAGAAGTGGATTAGGCAAGAAATTATTTGAATATATGCTTGAAGTAAGTATATTTGCCACGTTTGTAATTGAATGAATTAGGTGTTTAGGTTGTATCGAGGTAAGCTGTTTGGTCTGATTTTTATTCTGTCAAGTGCGTTCGAAAACTAAACCAAACTTATTAATTTTCTCAAGAGAAATAATAAACAGTTCAATCTCGTTTTTTGCACACAAAAAATTCAGGCTTGTTCATATTTGTGAAAACTGAAACACATGAACTTTTCACGTTTTATCAGTTTTTATTTCTTAATAAGTAAAGGACCTTAAATTAAGGTGTCCCAGAATGAATGAATAATCCTAAATCACAATATAGAAGAGCTATTGAGCCCTCTGAAAAAACTACCAAAAAAATCAATCGCCGGTAGAAATATCTTTTTTCGAAATGGGGGTGTTTTTTTTCGGAACAAACTCATGATGAAAATTCGTCCCCCTCAAAACACAAGTTGACTTGTTTTTTTAAAATCTTCGAAAATTCTTCGTTTCTGAGTTCTGGGAGTGTCGAATTTTCGTTGGGACTACCTGTATAATATGAATGAATATTTTTTCAATGGTGTAGTTTCAACAATGTATAATTATTATTATTTTTATCATATCAGCATCAACACTAAGAGTTTCACAACATTGATTTTCTTGCTTTCATTTCTGCGAAATATTGTACAAGAGAATCAAAATCAATAATTCAAGCAAGTTTCCGGTCTATGCTTAATAACCTTAAATCTGACAGTTCCTATTGTGCCATTGTCGATGTTAAACAGTTCTTAATCCTACTCAAAGTACCTTTTAGCCTGCGCTAAGGAAACTGGAAGGCCACAGAATATTCGTTGAGCAATACATAGATTTGGAAAAGGTTTTGTCTTTCAATGGAGTCTCTGAATTGTTTGATTTGCTTACACTTCTCAAATACTTGATTTCTTCTACTAAATTGTGTCTTACATATATTTTGTATTATTCAGCAAATTGCATCCATAAAAAAAATTTTTTTTTTTTTATTTCTATCAGAGCTGTGATTCTCAATTATTACGTTATATACGTGGAAAATATCATCTCTTTTTCACACATTTTTATTATTCTGAAGAATATCACTTGGAGAGATAGTTATTTTTGTACCTTGCTTCTTCGCTACCAGTCAGACAGTTGTAGGTTTTCGAACCGAAGCTTAAACTGAAAGCTGGTGGGTTCATCTTTTCGGAGGGGTTCTCGCTTCGCGCGATAATATGGCGTAATCCATATCACACTTTCTGCTCTAAGGACAGACTGCGGAGACTGCTGAGTAGTCACTTGGTGAAAGAGCCACGCTCATATGCTAATTCAACTAACTGGTAGAATTCACATGTCCTGTCCTGAGCACCTCCCAATTGTCTCTGTACCTTGTTATGGTGAGAGTGCTTGTCATGACTGAAATCCATGTTTCATTATGAAATGGAGGATATGGGTATGATGCCTAAAGCAGAGACTCTCGATCCAACTTTCTTGCATACCATTGCATCATGTTGTCCCACAACCGTGCATATCCTTCAGCAAGGCTTGAAATGGTACTGGGTAGTTGTGGCTCTTGTATTCTTTGAAATGATTATCGATTTTTCAGATTTATATTTCTCTGAGTTTTGTTGCAAGTTGGTAATTCCACTTGTACCTTATAATTGTGGAATAATTTTCAATTTATTGGATTTGGCAACAAAGTTGAATCTTCTTATCACAAAGCCTGCACAACATCTTGTGAGTGTGAAATTCATAATTTTTTAATTTCATTATTTTTGGGCATCTTGTAAATTTGCAACATTGAAGTTGGAAATTGAAGATCAGATTTTTCCATTTATTTCCTTTTGAAGGCAATGAAAATTGCATTCGTCACAAACGCCACCAGCTTGGATTGTTTTTGTAATTTTGATCAGGAAATTTGATATCTTTTTTTCACCTTTTTTTCTGGTTATCCAAATAAATAAAGATTTCTCTAGATTTATATTTTCATATTTTTCAAAATTTCTGATTATAGTTGTAGACTTATATATCGGCGTACGTAGGTGCATATGTAGAGTGAATCAATTAATTGTTGGAGTATTTGAATGAATCTTCTTTTCTAAACGTCACCTTAGGTATTGCTTATCTTTAAGTATCAATTAAAGTCTCATGCTCATCAGACAATAAGTTTTCGTGATTTTTATTCATAAAATACCTATACAACTAACTGCATAAATTCGAACATTTTTTTTTTGAATTGGTACTAGGACTTCAAAATAAGATAGGGTTAAATAAATGTAATTGAATCACGTGTCACCCTAGAATATAAATTTATTATAACAGCTATCCGTTGGCCTAACTTTGTCTTATTGGAAACAAACTCTTTACCTCTCTTTGCCTTAAAACCTGGTGACACTCTTAAGTTATCGACACTCATTGTTTGATTATTGGCTTGATACATTCTACTTGAGCAATACACCTCGTATTTGATAATGAATTAAATGACGATCTTACTTATTATTTTAAAATCTCCCATCCTTTCGGGCCATAGCTAAATAAATTGTACATATTTTGAACAACTCAGTACAACTTTTAGCCGCACATACTCCACATAAATTTAAACTGTAACATCTACAGGGTAGAAAAATAGCTGTACATAGGTGTACAAGCTGAAACATTTAAAGGAATGTAATATTTTTGAAGGACTCTTTTGATTAAATTTGCAATGTCTGCTCCTGTTTTTTCGTTAAAGTCAGAAAACTCCAAAATTTGTTCGTATATTTCATATGTTTAACGTCTCCTTTGAGAGAAATATGTCTGAATACAAAAGCGGTTCTTTGGACTTGGGTAGAATCTGGTGTAGCATCAGGCATGAAAGAATAGTGCTTAGATCCTTTGAATTCCTCTACAATTTTTTTCTTACATAATCTGCACAACAAAGTGAACTGATTTATTGTTTTCCAAGAAAAATAATGATTTTGAATCCTTTTTTGTGTTTCTTGGGAATGTTGTACTTCTTCCAGATGCTTCGACATAAGATTGCCATAATGAACTATAATTTCAAGCATGCCCCATGCCCAAACAATTTCCATTGTTAGGCTGTCCCACTTTCTGATTTTCCCTCCTAAGACCCCGATCACACAAAAATAGAATAGAATGACGTCTAGCAGCCTGCATTGAATCTGTTTCCAGTTAATAGTTTCGTTCTGAACTTATACTAAAATTACCTATATCAAAACTCACTTCTAAAACATTATGCGTCGAAGTAATAATGTTTCAATCTATTCGTCATGTTCCCATAATTTTTCATCATCAACATTCGAATTGCCGAAAGTGCAAGTAAAAGTGAAGTTCAGTGTGATGTCAAGGGCTTTTTCTCAATATCAGTTGACTCTTCTAAATAAGAGCTCTTTTAAGGATGTGAAAAATAACTCAACAGGTTGGTTTGACCTCTATTTGCTTTTTTGACTCTTTCACGGTTTTTCTTTGCCCTAGGTTTTTGTTGATATTCCATTTCCAATTCTTGAATTAAACGAGAAAAGTAAGCTTATTGTAAATGCTTCTAGACGTAAAATCCACTGCGTGGGGTAATTCAAAATGAGAAGAAAATCCAGATACTGAATATACTTCACGAAATTATATGACGATTAAGCCGGACTTGCATCATACAAATGTGCCTGGTTTTTCAAATTCTAATTTTTCAATTGGGAAGTACTAAAAATATATATAATTATGATTTACGATTCACGATGTCTGTTTTTAAAAGGAATTTTATTCTTTAAACTATAAATCACAATCTAACATACGTTTACGACTAAGGTCTAAACGGAACTTAAAAGCTAATATGTGTCTATTTCACTTGTCACCTCGGATTCTGGAAAGAATCCTTATCGTCACTTTTCTAACATTGCACTTTCCACGAACTGAGATAGCCTTGTCAACTGCTCTGCACGAAGATGATCTCGTAACAATATGATAAAAAATTGCAATATCCTTAATACAGTGATAGTCGTTACCTACTTATTAAAACTTGATCTGTAAACACTGTTGAAATCAACGAAATATTTTCTTGAAAATACTTTTGACAAAATAATCGCACCTACCTATCTTTTCCGCTCCGCACTTGGACCTTATAGCCTTCTCGAAAACATAGAGAAGCAACTACCACACTTCTTCGTATTGAAAATAAGCGATTACTCACGTTTTTAACTAATTGAAAAAATCCGTCCCCATTTCAACAGCTAAAAAAAAAAAAAACCTAAATCGGCAATATCTGCATCTCCGAGTGGAGTGATGAGAGGTAATAAAGCAGTAAAGTAATAAAGCGACTATGCCTATTGAAGATAAGAGACAACAATTCATTAAAATGATCCACCAGATGTTTTCAATCCATATTATGAATCTTGAATAGATTGTTGTCTATTGAAAGATAGAATTTTCGTCGAATTCGAAAAGAAATTGGTAACACTTCGTCATTCGTGTGACTTTTAGTAAAACGTAACATTGTAACACCGATTCAAATAATATTACAAACGGAAGGCTTTCTTAACTTAGTTCCTCGAAGGGTTCCTTCGAGGCCGAGCCGGGCGATTTAGATTCTATATATTGTTTACACTTCAACGAAATGATAGATTCTGAAAAGAGAGCCTAATGGTGATACTTCATAGAAGGCGTTGCCAGGTGAAACAATGGAATAATAAACTAGTAGCGACATCTGCTATCAAAACCGCACGAACTTATTTCTACTTCTAAAATTCAGAATTTTTCGAGTTCAGTTTTTATTTTTACTTTAAACCTTTATTAAGTATTAGTCGAATTTTATATTTACTTATACCATCTAAGTTTTATCAATCATAATTCTTATAATGATAAATTGATAAGTCTTGTGTTTGATAGAAAATTTTTGTGACAGATGGAAGATAAAAGCTATCATGATAGAGATATTGCATTTTTACCTCGTCCTTAGCGTCTCTAATGAGTGGTTAAACATGCTCTTTTTTCCCACCATCTAACAACAATAACTAAATCAACAGATCTTGTCCATCATTTGCTGAGAAACAGGAACATAGTATCAGAAAACTTGAGCAGTTTAACTACCTTCCTGTCATAATTATGTTACACCCTCACTGTATAATTTAAAATGGTTACAGAAAAAAAATGTGAAACCACACAATCTAGCAATAGATCGACCCAGCGAAAAGTTCCTCAATTTCCTGAAAAAGCATTACTACCTTCAGGATCCCATTAAACAGATGAACAACTACGTCGTTTTTGATGGATTTTTTCCCGAGAGCTACAGGAAAGAGAGCGTTGAAATCAGGTGTGTACCAGAATCAAAATTAAAAATAACCATGAGAACTAAACTTCCATACATTTTCTTTTAAACCAGAGGTGTATAACATCAAAGAATCTATCGTGATATGGAAAAAATTCGAGAGATTTCACTGTTCAAAGTTAATTAAGGTCAAATACATCAGTGAAGTTAAAAATTTGGAATAACGACATGTCTATCTAACAGAAAAAATGACACGAAAAGAGAATATATCAGTATCAGAATACAAAAACTTGCCATCCCTATTATTTCCGGCTGCACTAACTGAAATAATTAATGGTTAATTTATCCAACCAATAGTATTAATGAATTTCACCCTGCATTCTGAACTTTAAAACTCTTTAAACCTTAAAAGTATAAGTAGAAGTTACCATGAACATTACTAGAAAAAAATCATAGTTAACTCTTTGAATAAAGTATCTTGTATCTTAAGGATTGTTGAAATTATCACTGCTTGATGCAAAATCTTTTCTATTTGTTTTATCATAAGAGAAGGAACTTCCTATGTTCGAAGAAGATTCAAAATAAAGAAATTTGATTACGCTAGAGAAATTTTCATGAAACTACATACTTTTATCAACAGAATTACCTAACTTGAATTATTTGACATACATGATGTGCCAGAAGTCGACGTCAAGCCGGAATCGGGTAACAGGCTGAGTCGTAGTAGTCATCAGAAAAATACTGAATTGTTTCAGCCGTTACTATTCGGTAGTTGATCATAATTAAAACAAATTGTAGAAATTACTATGTTTTACTACCAATAAAAATATATTTTACACATTTTCTTGTGACTCGAGTTTCGGGAAATGAACTATCCCATCATCAGACAACTGAAGACCTAACAGTGGTACAGAGGTATTTAAACAAAAGTGATAAATATTTTGAATATTCCAATAGATAACACCTAATAGTGGTACAGAGGTTTACAAGCGGAACGTGATAAAAACCCGGTTAAAAAAGAGGAGCCCTCTAACAGATATCGGAATGTCGGCAATCGACAAAGAAGGTTATTAAACAGATATTTGGGTACCAAATATCTCAAATAATGTTTGGGGTTACATAGCTCCGTACAGTTATTCATTATTTTCACGTTATTTTGTTGTACATCTCAAATATCTGGATTTACATAGCTCCATACAGTCATTCATTATTTTTTAAATTATTTTTATTGTGAACGAATTTGAAAATTTCAATAATCAAGTTTCTTTTCATTTGAATCTATAACTGTACCACTATTAAGTGTTATCTATTGAAATATTCAAAATATTTATCACTTTTGTTTAAATACCTCTGCACCACTGTTAGGTCTTCAGTTGTCTGATGATGGAATAGTTCATTTCCCGAAACTCGAGTTACAAGAAAATGTGTAAAATATATATTTAGTGGTAGTAAAACATAGGAATTTCTACAATTTGTTTTAATCAGAAAAATATTTAAAAAAGTCTAAGTCGTGTGCTTTTCAAATTATATTGCATTTTTTATTATTCGAGAAAATGCACAGCCTGTAATGATTTTTGGACTCCTGTTACTACAATTTTTTACTTTCTTCAAATTTTATTTTTCCTATGTATCCCGAATAGTGCTTCTGTAATCTGCGATCTTCAATTCTAAGCCAATTACTGCAGCTTGGAAAATAATAACACTTTTTGCCGAACCAAATATTCAAAGTTAATATTTCGCACAACTTTAACTGACTGTACTGAAAAAAAAAACTGTACTACATCAGTTTGGCAAATTGATTTGAAAGTTAGTGCATTTATTAGGGATTCTAAAATGGTGTAACACTTACTAAATTATTTCTCAGATCGGTCTTTCTTAAAGAAAGACAGTTTCGAACAATTTCTTCGAACTTTCTTAAAATGATTCTAGTGTATCCTATACTTTAAGAATCTGGTTTGAATGAGATGGGGTGAGTCATTCCATAAAGTGTCAGTGAGATAGATAGTGATGCCACTATTAGGTATTGGCACACGTAAATACCAATCAGTACGTTACGCCCCTTGGTCTTCTGCGCATCTTTCCGTATTTGATCATGTTATTTGTGTACTTACGACTTTTGGCTTCGTTTATTAGATTTGTTTGCTTGTGATTTGGATAGTTTTGATCTCTTTACGACGAAATTTGATTTTACTTGGACTAACCTGTGAATGTGTATTGCCATCATATCTGTGTATACCACACAGGAATATACCAACATGCACCTCATTTATGAGGAATGCAGATGTAACGCTAGAGCAGCTTCGAGAATGTATGGCGAGGGATGCTGATCGTTATCCACATCATGGATTTTTTACGAATGTGCACCGTCTACTCTTCACAGCGGGCCGACTTCCAAACAAAGTGCATGATGAAGGAAGAATTTCCTTGCCTTACGACGATATTATGCTTCAAGCAGTTGAGGAAGATCCAAGTACTTCGTTACGTGAATTCAGCAAAGCATAGTGCCCAAAAGTACAGGTCCTCGACTATTGAAAAAACATAAGCTCCACTCATATCATATACAGCGGGTACAAGCTCTGAACCTCGGGTTGCGTTTTGCCAAACCATGCTACAAAACAACCGGGAAGCCCCACAATTCTTAGAAAAAATTTTGCGGTCGGATGAATCAACATTTAAAAAAGATGGTTACATGAACCTACACAATTTACACGAGTGGCACGTAGAAAATCCGAATTTAATGAGACAAGATAGATCTCAATATCGTTTTAAAGAGAACATGTGGACTGGAATTATGAACGGAAGAGTCATAGGACCTTTTGAGTTGCCAGAGGTTTTAAATGCTTAAATTTATTTAGATTTTTTACGAAATCAGTTTCATCAAAATGGCTGCCCAGCGCACTATGCCGTCTCATCCGGGCAGATGGATAGGGCGATCTGGTACAATCTCGTGACTGGCCCGTTCACCTGATTTGAGTCCCTTAGATTTGTTTTACTGGGGAGCAGTGAAGGAAAAAATTCATTCGAAACAAATTGAAAATGTAGCTGAGTTTCGGGAGAGAATAAGGAAAGCAATGCAATTCGTCAATAACGGAAGATTCGCCCGTCTGATATCCCGATCTTTTTTAAGAAGATGTCGTGCATTTATTGCGGCTAAAGCAGGGCAATTTAAACATCTTTTGTGAATTTATTGAATCTTGTCATAAAACGAAACTAAATTTCTTTAGGAAAAACCTTTTTTTGTCCAATCTAAAAAACAATGTATTTAGTGTTATAGCATTTTAGAATCCTTATTGAATAAGCTAACTTCTGAAATAAATTGCCAAACTGATGCAGTACAATTTTTTTTCAGTATATTCAATTGAAGTTGGGCGAAATTTTAATTTTGAAAACTTGGTTCGGCAAAAAGTGACATTATTTTCCAAGCTGGAGCAATTGGCTTAGAATTGAAGATAACAGTTTACAGAAGCACCATTCGGGATAACATAGGAAAAATAAAATTTGAAAAAAGTAATAAATTGTAGCAACAGGAGTTCAAAAATCATCACATTTATTGAATGAAAGAAAGTGCAATATAATTTGAAAAATACAAGACTTGGACTTTCTTTTATATTTTTCTGATTACTATTATGACTTGACCTGTTACCTGATTCCAGCTTGACGTCGACTTCTGGGACACCTGTAGAAATCGAAAGAATCGGTTATTTAACAATACATTCTGTTTGACTGGCTATGGTATATACCTCAACCGTATATTGACTTGTTTGATTATTTATAACATATCTTTTCAATCTTTAAATACCTGAATACAGTTAAAATCAATGTAAATATTCACATCCCCCTCAAAATTATAAATTTTGCATTCACAACGATTACGATAGAATTAATCATGATTCCGCCTCAGTAAGTTAAACTTCATAACATTTAATTTCACTAACTTTCAGTCCGATGAACAGAACTAATGGCTTACAAAGCACTCAATCACCTAACAATCAACCTCTTTACGGTCGTTATGGGGCACCAAGACCCCCATGCAGTATGGGACAGGTACTAATATTTTAAATTAATCACATACTTATTTACTTTCACCGTGTTTTTTAGATAATACACAATACTACGGCCCAAAAAAACACTGAACCTGCGAGGTGAGTAATCCAGAAAATATATTTCCATTATGTTATAGAGCAAGGAGTTTTCTACCCGTCAAGGTTAGTCTTCCGTCCTTATCCTAATCCTTATCCATTTATTCCCATTTTTCAGTCCTAACAATTCCAAGAATTCTCATGATATTATACCAAATCAAATTCGTCCGATAGAACAAGGAAGAAATGAAACAAAAGGGCAATATTCTAAAGTTCAATATGAAAAACAAGAAAACCTTAAGCCACAACAATATCCTAATCCAACTGCAAGAAGCAATATTAGTCAAAAAGAAAGCAACAATATTTACAATGCCCAACAATATCCCTATACTAATACTCAACAATTGAATAAATTTCACAATCAACCGAATGCGCACACGAATCAGTTTGATCAACAGCCTTATTCAGAAGATCAAATCAGAATGTTTCCTGAAAAAGAAACGCAATTTAAAAATATACCTTATGACGAAGAAAAAACTACCCAAATTCTAGGGAACATATGGCCAGGACAGGAACAATCTCAACAAGTTTATCAAGTGGCGCAGATTACTTCGAACATGCCTGATGAACAGCAGTACCATCAGCAGTTTGGACAAAATGAGCGAGTGAGACAACAGACTGTTGATTCTAAGCAAAATTCGAAATATCAAGATATCCAGAAACATATCCTCCATCAAACTGAAAATGGAGGAATACAACAAGCAAATGATTCACAAATTTATCTTCAACAACATATGAATCATCAACAGCCTATTCAACATAAAATTGAGTGTTATCCACAAGATCAAAAAGCAGCATATCAATCAACTACCTCGGAAGGACGTACAATAGATATTGTTCCACAACAAATGGGAACTACTCAACCTCTTCCTCAAATATTGCAAAGTGGACACCAAACCGGAAATTATGTGTATGGAGCTCCACAAAATTTCCCTGTATCAAACTCAATGAATCAGCAGAATTTTCAACAAACTGCAGTACCTAACCATCTAACGACAAATGAAAATAAGTGTCAAGAATATATGTCACTTCAAAAGTATCAAGAAATACCACAACAGTATCAACAAATACCATCACAACAACATCAAGAAATACAACAGCAGCATCAACAAATACCTGCACCACATCAGCAAATACCACAACAGCATCAACAAATACCACAACAGCATCAACAAATACCACAGCAGCATCAACAAATACCGTCACCACCACATCAACAAATGCCACAACAGCATCAACAAATACTTATACCACATGAACATCAGCAAGAACAACAGTATCAACCGTATCACCAACAAACACCTCAAAATTACCAGCAAATACCGCTGCAACATAACCTATCGGTAATTAAATCACCTCATGCTCAATATCAGAAACAGTTTCCTGAATATATGAACAACCAACAAATTTATGTACCTCAAAGATCTGCTCCAAATGTTATGCAGTATGTTAATCAGCAATTCCCTGTTCGAACAACATATTCTTCACATCAGCTTCCTTCCAACCAAGTAGAGCGTCGAATGAAAACACAAGAATATCAATATGTACAACCCAGAACTCTAGAAAAACAAAATCAACCAAAGCAAAGCCAGGAGGAGAAGCAAGATCCAAAAAATCAGTTGAAATCCGAGACTGTGCATTCATTACTTCAAGTTGATTCCAAATATTTCAAACCGAATCCTATACAACTGAAACAACCACCGAATATTGTAGCCAGAAGTCCTACTCCTCGCAATAGAAAGGAAGAAACTGTCGCCTCGCTCTTGAATGCAGAACAAGAATTCTTCGAGAATGGATTGCTTCGCAATAAATACAGAGTACCAATATTCAATGAACGTATTCCTTTGCAACCTAATCAAGAACAAGGAGGTTATCCAAGACAAATTCAAGTAACTCAACGAGCTCCCAAACAGTACATTCCACATACTCCAATGCTGCTTTCGCCACCTCCTCAGTTGCTTCATACAACTCGTACCATTCCTCAAACCTCTAATCAACAGGAAGCCTATCAAGAAAACATCCACAGAAATAAAAACCAAGTTGATCATTTGGAACATTTCGAGAATCGGCAACAATATTCTGATCAACCTAAGGCTCAAGAGAACCTCGTTTCAGTAAATGACCAACAAATACAGCAGCAGTTCGTCCATTTGGGAAAATTCGGCAATCAGCAACAATCCCATGATCATTCCAGGTCTCAACAACATGTCGTCCCAGTAAATTACAAACAAGTAGAACAGCAATTGAACCATTTGGCACAGTTTGGAAATCAGCAGCAACTTCATGACCAACATCATATGCATCCAATAAATTTGCATGCGGAAGAGAAGTCATACCATCATCAACCATTCAGATCAGATGCGTCTGATTGTAACTATCAAACACAACAAATAACTGCTATGAATCCGCAAGTTCAACAGTCTGAACAATATGAAGTAGTTGCTCAAAATCAGTACAGGGAACAAACTCAATTTTCCCCTATGGAACAAAATGCACCTCACCAGCAAAACCCTGATATTCTACCGAAACAGTCTACTCTGAATCCCTCAGAAAGAAGATCTGGCGAGTGGAAACCCTGTGAAACTGAAGTACGCAACAATATGTCCTCTTTACTCCATAATGAGAGACATCCACAACAAATGTCACTTCAATATCACAAAGCAACAAATAACCTTCAACCTGTCGAGAGGCAAGCAGACAATACGCAAGAGTGTCTTGGTAAAGCGATAATAGAGTCGAAATCGATTGACGAGATGTCAGGGAATGCCGCTGAATATAAAAAAGAACCCTATCATTCTCCGGCGACAATCAGACAGGGATCTTACATTGCCAATAATTTCAATCCACATCCTGAAGGATTAACAAAAGTACCAGCGAACAATAAAACAAAATCAAGGTATATATAACAAATTCATTATACTTTTACAAATTTAAAAATTCGAATTGTTGCCAGATCAAATAATTGCCTTACTGTTTTGTATTGATAGTGGTTGTGTTATGATACATAACTTGGATCTACAGGCTATAAAGTTCTTGAGTCATGTCTAAAATGGTTTAAAATAAATAAAGTAGCATTTTGCAGCAAAGAAATATATGAAGTAACATCGTTTCATTATTCTATTGCATATAACTACTTTACTTCCATTTTTTTTTGTGAACAGCATGTAAGTCCACATGATGTACTGCAATCGCTTAATTATTAGCAATGCAAAGTGGTAAGATTGAAAATGAATTACTACTTCACACGTCATTTTTAAGTGAGTTGTCTTTAAATAAAATACAACAATAAAATTGGGAGATAACAAAAATCCTGGATCAACATTTGTTCTTTATTTCATCAAAATCGGATATAGGAGAAGGATAGTAATTCAAAAATAACAAGATAAATTTTAAATGTATGGCTCAATAATATGAACAAAATAATTCTTATATTTTGAGCCTCAATCATTCTAAATGATCAAATACCAACATTAAACATTAAAATTAAAGTTTTAATTGGAATACACTGTGGTAGATCAATTAATGTGAATTCTTCTCGAATAATTTCACATAATGAAATGAGTGACATATTAACCATGATGAACTCCAAATTAGCAAAAACGAAATTTTTTAAGGTTTCAAAATAACATAAGTCAGTTTTAACTCTCACTGACTGATAAAGATTTTCTTTGTTATGTTTTAATTATCGGAACTATCTGACAATACTGTGACACATAAATATCGGAGAACAAAATCATATTAGGTGCTTCCAAAGGTGAGATCATTACAATTATGTTAAGATTGCCATATATCTTTCAATCTTTTGTTTATTCTGAATTAGTAAGGAAACAATTTAGTCATCCAACGATATATATGAGAAACCCACTTACCGAAAAGTTTTGTTTTTTTTTTTATATTTTGGTTGTTCTTATATAGTTAAGATGAACATTTCTCACAATTACTTCGGAAAAATTTGTTTAAGCAAGAGTGTAGTTGCACCCATTATATCGTTGAATTTTTTAATTCGGATTAATCACAGAAGCCGGATTGAATTGTAGGTATAATCTATGTCAAAAAATTGCATGTTTTCAGTTAATAATTTTCAAATTACTAAGCAACATAAATAAATTTCATAAGACGAAATATTCTTTGTACATACAAGTATTTGGTTATGTATATTAACTCTTTAACTGTCAGATAACATCACTGTTTTCGATGCATAAATAAATTGCACCCTTTACATAATGCAATTTCTCATCTTCAGGAACTCTTGTATAGCACATAACTAGCATTTCATGAGCAAAGATAATATGTAAAAGATTTATTCAAGCGTACGCTGTGATATTAGAGCTTCATCGGAGACTATCTGTTTATCCTTTTATTTTTAGGTATTGGTATGACTTCTTTGTTTTTATTAATAAACATTATTATTATTTAAAAAAGCAAAACAACAGTAAAATAGATTATTTTTATGACTTTTCTAAAATTTTGAAACTCGTTTCAGTGATGAAGAGATTAGTTCTCGGAGGAAAGACATTAGTCGACAATATGGATTAAATGAAGTTGATATGAGGAAAAAAGGTTACAAGTCGGCTATTATCAAAAGATCAACGTAAGAATTTTTAATGGAGATTAAAATATCTGATTCAATTCAATTTTTTTTTCTGTTATCACAATATTCTTCGATTATGTCTTAAGAATCCAAATTTATCCTTCGGCATCATTAGAAAAGGACTGAGATTGAAATTAGGAAATTCAGACAAAATTCATAGTCAATTTGAAATGATCAAATGTAAAACTAATAAGTTAAAAAAAATTCATTTTTGAAAGATGTCCTGAGCATAGTGGATTCAAATCCTGAAAGTTTTAGTGCAATATCCTTTTACGTAGCTGAATATTATTAAAATATGCCAGGATATATATATATAAGTAGCACTCCCAAAAGATCTAAGCAAGAATATTTCGAATATCCGTAGTATGATTATTCCGAAAACATTTTCATTGAATATTCTCACAATAATCTGAAAGGATATTCTTTGAATATTCTCGATATTTCTTGAATTTTCCAAACATATTTTAAGTGAAATATGCATATTAATCCTGAGGGAATATTTATTAAAAAATACTCAAAATATCGCAGGAACATTATGTAAATATTAAAAAAATTCAATATTCATCGCATTTTCAAATCGTTTAAAACAACGACGCAATTCAAATAATCAATTTCACAGTGATATTTCAATTTTATTTTTTTTGGCATATATTAAAATGAATTTAATTCGCTTAATCATTGTTACATCTACCTATGTAATTTAATGCTAATCCAATTAAATCTATGATTTTTTCAGTCTTTACTTGACGAAAATTCATCTTGAAATTATGAATAGAAAACAATATTCTTTTTCCGCTAATATTTTATTTTACTTCAATAGTTTCGTCATACCATGACTTCTTCAGGTGAGTACTACTAGTGCAGGTTCATAACAAAAAATTGCAATAAGAAATCCTTATAATATTTAGCTATTGACTCAGAAATTGCACTCAATAATTGTCAAAATTCAAATAAAGATAAATATGCATTGGCTAATAATATAAATAAAAAATGTACTCATCACTTGCATAATAATAATTTCATAGTAAAAAGTATAAAAAGTAAAATCTTAGGAAATGATTTAGTATTCACGCGTACCGATAAGGGAAATACAGTCATAACAATCGATAGAACAAGTAACATAAATAAAACAACAGAATTTGTAAACCCATATAAGTATAAAATTATTTAAAGGAACCCAACAGATAAATATCAAAATGAAGTAAAAATAGCCATAAAAAACGCAACGGCCCTTTTCGGTACTAAACCAATATCTAATTTAACTTTAATGAATCCTCAATCACCAAATTTGTATTCTTTAATCAAGGTACATAAAGAAAATCCCATTAAACCAGTTTGTATCATTTGTTACAGCGCCATCATTTAGATTATCTAAGGCACTTATTAAAATGATACTTTCGGAAAAAATTTTAAAGCGAAATTTTCAATAAAGAATTCATACTGTACAACTTCTTCACTCCTCGTCCAGAAACCTGCCTTGCTCTGTCGCAGTATCAATAGAAGACCCGACCAGTCTAAAGATTCAAGACTAACCGTCCCCGCCGAGTTCAAATAGGGCAAGGTATACAACATTTGACGACCACCGTTCCAAGCGGAACACATGGTCACTAGCGTCACAGGCAGAGTTACGCATCACGCCTGTCTGATGAGTTTCAGATGCGCAGACTCGGAAACGAAATGCCGTCTCCCGAATCAAGAGGTGGAAGCTCCCTCACAGACTGCATTTCACACGAGACCCGGACGTGATTGTGGGGTTTGCTTTAAGAGGGAACCAACCCATTCATTTGGAGGCCTTAATTGCCCCCTATCCATAATTCCGAGACAGCCTTTCCTTTCGAGAGCTTCAATATCACCTGGTGAATAACATCAAAAATGTACGTGTTCCAAATAATGCTAAGCTTATATCGTTTGATGTAAAGAATTTATTTTCTTGTATACCTGTCAAAGAAACCATAAAATTAGTAGGTGATCTCTCACTCCGAAAAAGAACAAATTCGGTAATAAAACAGGAAATAATGCATGTTTTGACAGTTTGTCTACAACAAAATAATTATTTCACGTTCAGTGATTTACATAGATAAAACGATAGCCTAGATAGATTCTTTAGAAACTAGAATAATAAAAAGCCCCTACTTCAAATACTTCATTTATTAGTTTACATATGTAGATTATATTCTATGTTTATTCAATGGCACTAATAGACAATTTTCTGGATTTCATAAACAATTTATCCCCAATCATACACAATAGTATCAATTTTTTGGACTTAATCATCACAAAAATTGATATTAAATATGGTTTTTCAATTCATTTCAGTTCAAATCACCCATTCTCACAGAAATTTGCAGCATACAACAGTACAAGGGCGGATCCAGCGTTCAGTTCAGGGGGGGTCATATACATATATTACAATTATAACATATATACAAATATATATATATATAAAACAGAATTTCCGCCCAATAACATGTTTACCGACTATTTATAAAATCCTAACTGGCACCATCACCATACACATTTGGAAACATGTGAGCAGGGTGGTTGCTGCAAGGACGCGAAGGGCTGTAAGGAACTCCTTGTAATCGACCAGATCATTACCAAACATTTCGATTGTCTGGATCGATTACAAAAAGACGTTTGACTCAGTGCCGCACTACT
Organism: Megalocaria dilatata; assembly: GCA_034642435.1. Classification (NCBI taxonomy): domain Eukaryota; kingdom Metazoa; phylum Arthropoda; class Insecta; order Coleoptera; family Coccinellidae; genus Megalocaria; species Megalocaria dilatata. Next base: position 56,112,063 of record CM067854.1, on the reverse strand, counting down.
GGCTGCTAAAAGTGCTTCGATTGTATGGAATTTCAGAGACAATAATCAATCTCTTAGAACACCTAATGAAGACTTGGCGTACAAAGTTAGTCACTGAAACAAGAAACGGAGCGAGCAGCTCAGAAGAGATCGCAATCAGATGCAGTATATTCCAGGGAGATCCACTGAGCCCGCTATGGTTTTTCCTGGCTATAAATCTTCTCAGTAAGCTTCTTAACAACACTAAGTATGGATACATACTCAATAAAGTCAGGAAAATTAAGATCAACCATCAATTATACATGGATGACCTGAAGCTTTACGCGGCCAACGAAGATCAGATGAGAAGACTGCTGGAAATAGTTTCCTCATTTAGCCAGACCATAGGGATGGAGATAGGCCTGGACAAGTACGAGGTAGAGGCAAGACCATGGAAGGACAGGAAATGAAGCTTTGGGATTATTCTAAAATACCAGCCCTGCAGCCTCAGGAATTATACAAGTGCCTTGGCGTACATCAGGCCTTGGACCTAAAAACGACAGAAGTGAAAGAAAATTTTAAATTCAAATGCTTTGCCAGACTGAGGTGCTTACTGAAGGCCAAACTGAATTCTAACTGAACACTTCTATAAACATATGGGCTGTACCTTGTATGAGTTACTCGTTCGGGATTGTGCGCTGGACAGCTGCGGAGCTGCAAACGATGGATTCCAGACGAGAAAGCTGCTAACTAAGTATGGTGTCCACCACCCCCATTCTTCGGTGAGCAGGCATGAAGGAGGTAGAGGTCTTCAAAACATACTGATAACACACAACAAAATGGTTCTACAGATGAGAGACTATTTTCGTTCAAGAAACCCACCTTTCTTCCAGACTATATGCCAAGCAGACGAGTTTTCAGGTCTTCAGTTGGCTAAATCGTCTATGGCTCTTCAACAGCAATCACTGGGTCAGCTCTCGGAGGAATGGCAAAGGGAGGCATTCCATGGCAGATACCCAAGAAATTTGAACTCGGTTAACATCAACAAATCCGAGTCGCTTACCTACCTCAAAGCAGGTTACCTTTTTCCCAGAAATTGAGGGCAGGACCTTATCGATCCTAGACCAGGTGGTTCTACTCATGTAGAAAATGCTCAAATGCCCTGGAGACGATCCAACATGTCACATCCTCGTGTCCCATACTGGCACCTAGAGATTATACGGAGCGTCACAATGCTATGGCAAAAGTGTATCACAGGGAACTAGCGAAAAAGAACGGCCTTATCGAAGACTGCGGAAAATTGTAAACTTACCAGCCACGTGACGTTCTGGAGAACGACAGGGATAAATTGTATTGGGACACGACTATCGTAATGTATAGAGGAGTTGCGCACAACCGACCAGATATTTTACTTCTTGATAAAACTGAGAGATTTGCTCAGATAATCGAATGTAACGGTGCCGGCAGACGATAATATGGCACGAGCTTATACGGAGAAGCTGACCAGATGTCAAGATCTCGCATTCGAGCTCAAGGAGATCTATGAGCTAGAGCGAACTTCAATACTCCCGCTCATACAGGGAGTCTGTCGCAGCATAGGGCTTCTCCCTTAAAACTGGCGTACTCTACCTTATCGCAGTACAAATCTCCGGATTCTGTGTAATGACTGAGTGCGTTATGTAGTATACTGCGTTACCTCGGGGGGGGGTGGTTTGCCCACAGGTGTTACTTGTACCACCTGGCCACCCCATTGGTGTTGGACTCGAGGGGACAGTGGTTGAAAGTCCGCATGCTGGACTAGGGGGGTATTTCGTTTATCTGTTCGCAGACCTCCATGTTCGGGATATTCTCATGAAACGACTCGAGGTTTAGCGGGATTGACGGTTCGACCGGCCTGTCCTGGCCCCTGGATCAATGCGTAACGACTTAGGGTTTGTAGATCTCGACGAAATGGCTTTGTCATTAGTGCTTGACACCAGGATCAATCAAATGACCTCACATGAGTTCGGTGAGTCAGGACGTACAGGCCGCTAGACGGTGCTCGTACCAGGATCAATTGTAGTCGTCAATCTTGAGTTTATCTTAGTTCATGAGACTGCGTTCGGATGGATGGATAAGAATTCCCTCCGGCGGGTGAGTTGCGTCCCAAATCAACTCAGGTACTGACCTGCTGAGCCAGTAGGAGTTGGATAGTGCTTCGCTGCTACCAGTCAGACGGTTCTGGCTTTCGAGTCGGGGCCCAAACTGGAATCTGGTGGGTTCATCTCTTCGGAGGGGTTCTCGCCACGCGCGATGATATGGCGTAATCCTTTTCACACTTTCTACCTCTAGGGGTGGACAGTGGAGAGTGCTGAGTGGTCACTTGGAAAAGAGGTATCCTCAATTAGCCAATAACTTACCTGGTGAATGGCTCGGTTGAGGCCCACCTAAGTGAAAATACCAAACGCTTACAACTAGACACCCGTTTGATCAGTCAGGCTCAGAAGGAGGTAATGTTGGCCACTGAATAACCCTTGGCTTTTCCCAGCCCGGTTACCGTAGGTACTTACCCCGTATTTCGGTGATTAAAAAAAACATATATTACAGTAATAAATCTAATCACAAAGAAATAGTATTTTATTTTTATACATCAAATAATTTTAACCAAATAACAAAATCCATTTTTCTCTTTTGTCGTCTCGAGAAACGAATTATGACTTCCTCCACTTGAATGGGTATGCATTTGTGAACGTGGAGAATCCAGTTACGGTCTTCTACCAATGAAGCTCTAAGCCAAGTTTTGAGCCTCCTAAGATTGGAAAAGGATCTTTCTAATGTGGCTTCAATAATTGGTAGTGTAGCAAAAATACATAAAAAATTTTTCTTACATTAGGATTCATTTCAGTATCACAAATTTCCATAAGATAATCATTTTTCCTTCGACGGGCGATATTCGTTTATAATTACTGAGACTGTAGTATTGTCTATTTGCAGTTTATTGTCGTTTGCAAGCTGTTTAACAGTTTCATTGTCTTCATCTTTATTAGTATAATCGACTTTTGGAATAAAAAAGGCCTAGTTGGTATAATTTTAGTACTTCTGGATACAGACGGTCCTCCAAGTCATTTATTACAGAATCTAGAAGAGGGATGTATCCCTGCGGAAATACTCTACAGCAGATTGAGCAAGATAGTTATTGGCTCTGTGTGTTTGTCGTGATACTATTATGGGCATTTAATTCTTGCATTTCCTTCTCAGTTACTTCTTTTGCCTCTTAAAAAAGCTGTCGGAAAATGTATGGCGTCCGTAGCCCTTTTTAAATCAATTGACCTCGTTTGCAATACTCTGCTTAAGGCTATTGTTGTACCTGAAAAATTTTAAGTTATATTTAAACTATAGTTTCGCTCTTTACATGATATAAACGGTAATTTGAACTGCCTTTGCTGAAATGCTCAAAGCTACTTATAAAATAAATTATTCAGATCTTACGTTCCTGCATTAGTATCCATGAATAAAAAACAAAATATTTAGGTACCTAAAACATCACTCAAGCAGATAGGTGATATGATGAAGTCCGAACTGCGCAACGTTTGCAGTAAGCAATGCCAAGTAGAAATCTTTTCCAGGGCCCTACAAATTCTCACGCGCGTCTCACAGATACTTGGCATTGTAAGTCCAAATTCTTTTTTAAAAATTTGATGTCTCTTTGCAGATGCATTGGCAAATGCATCTTTTCTCATCGTGCCCGAGGTGTTGCGGCAAGAAATAACTTTGGATGACCTAGCTAATGTATAAAGAATGTGATTGCTGCACGGGCAACGTTTGGCATATACACCTTTTTTGACAAAACTCCTGTACAGCACCCCTTGTATCTAAGACCATAACCGAGCAGCTGTCAGTCCCAATACCCACCCACCATGTTAAATCTATATTAAATTTGAGACAGAGATTTTCAACGATTTTCGCCAGTGCTACACCTGTCAACCGAGGCTCTATAACGTCTTTATTGTTATCCACCTCATCGTATGTATCACAGAAAGTCACAAAATCTTCCTTTATGATACCATTGTGAAGATATCTAAATGATAGGCCCAGCTGTGATATAAGTAATATACCTGTTGTTTCATCGAATAAAATTGAAAAGTATTTAGATTCCTTCACTTTCTCTAATATTGTTTCCTGAATGATTTCCTCAACATCAATCAACTCATTTTGCACAGTTTTGCTGCTGTATGTTGTGTTAAATTCAGAAGTCTCTAAATGATGTAACAATTTTGTGTCACCAGATTCTGTACAGAATTTCAAAAGGGCTCTGAAATTTCCTTCATCGGCTATCATGCTGCCATTATCTGATTCTTTGGCCAACAATATGTCATCGTCGCGATGGTCACGTACTGATATATTTTGATGATCACCTGATGAAGTATAGTGTAATTGACGAAACAATTGTTGTGTAAACATGAAATATTAAAGGATATAAGGTGTTTTGCTCTGAATCATATCAGTTTAAAAAGGTTTATACATGCTAGCCTAACTCAATAACGACATTACTATGGTAATTTATTACTTAGCATCTCCTGCAAGGCCATTTGCAGCAACTTTCAAGAACTCTGCTTCTGACTGTTAAAATTTTAGGTATTTGCGCTAAGCAAGCAAGCGAAGCGGCATGACTAGCTCAGTGGTGGTAAGGGCTAGAGAACTACACGAACTGACGAACTACACAAGTATCGTCCCAGGCCAGTGTGCAGACACAGAATAAAGGAGAAGAAAAGAAATACTTCTCTATTCTGTGGTGCAGGGGTCCCCAGCGCGTGTTTTCCACATATGTGTTTAATCAATAAGAATAGAAAAATTATCACTAGTCAACCTAGACCCAGCCCGGGGGGGGGGGGGGGGGTTACATGAACCCCATGTTTTCCACATATGTGTTTAATCAATAAGAATAGAAAAATTATCACTAGTCAACCTAGACCCAGCCCAGAGGGGGATCATGAACCCCACGATCCCCCTGGATCCGCGTTTGCAATAGTATGTTATATACATTATCAAACAGAATAAAGGTTTCAATGTTCTAATTGTCAAAAATCTTTTCCCAAAAATACAATTAAAATTGGAACTATCATTAGTACATCTATTGGACACAGGATGTATTTCTAATGGTAATTTTGAAATTTTACACATAAAAAATAAAAGTTTCAGATTGAATCTATTAGAAACATTAGAAATTAATAGATATCATAAAAAAAATATATTATTAAACAACCAAACAGAAGTGAGTAGCTCCCCCCTATTGAATCTTTTTTGAATTATTTTTTCGGAATTCCCAAAGAATTGTAAAACTTTCTTCATCCCTTCTATTTTTTGTTATGAACCTGCACTATATATAGTAATTCTCAAACATAGTAAAATCAGTATCCAGCAGTACTGACCTGAAAAAGTCATGGTATGACGAAACGATTGTACTGAAATAAAATATTAGCGGAAAGAGAATATTTTTTTTTCATAATCCAATTAACATTGAATGAATCATATTTCCAAATTTTTGAACATCAAGAAATGGAAGATTCCATTCTGTAAGTAGCTAGAAATATTCTATTCTGGGATATTCATTCATCTAGGGAAGTTTCTGGAATTTTCGGATCACTTTCATTATATTTTAAAAGAATATTCTGAGAATATCTGGCGCTGAGTTATCGTTTACCTTGTGCTTCATTTGTTTGGCGAATCCAGTGTATTTTCTTCACTGTTATAATATACATCTTAAAAACTCAATACAATGAAACAGAATTATTATAACTTTACTGATTTGTCCTTCATAGGGACCTTCAAGAAATCGATAACTTGGAATTTGGATATCCTCCGCAGATATCCAAAAAGTAAGACATTATTTATCCCTGCTCAACCATCTGTTCCTCAACCTTTTTTTCCTAGGCGTCCAGCTCCAAGAAATATACTAACCATGAGGGGTCGTTGAAGACTTTTTATGTCCACAAAATTCCTAGTTCAATCACCTAGAAAGAAAATTGGTTGTGGTATGAAACCTTACTCTTAATTTATTTTCTCAAATATTATTATGTAATAGTTTTTTAATTTTTTATAATTTAAATTAATTTGATGATTCATACAAATGGCCCCTAACAGAATTATTAGATTACATTCAATTTATTTTTGCATTCGTTTACTAATTTTGTTTCCTTTTATTTTCTTTCAACAGAGCCCAATAGAATTAAGTGTTTAAAAACTACGGGACTTTAGAAAATATATGAAATATTACAGTGTCACTATGCCAACAGTAGTCGCTGACTCTGTACACAGTTCACCCAAATTAGAGCGTCCAAAATCGTTGGAAATACAAACGGATATTTCGGTCCAAGAGCCTCATATCCAACCGGTAGTGCCAACGGTTGATGAAGAAGAGGGATCGCAGGACGACATAGAACCAGAACTAGAGAAACTCGCCATTAATGAGGATCTGGATGCACTTCCAGAAGGCAGCGACAAGGAGAGTGGTAAAAAAACACCTAGGCATTTAACTGAGCAGGGCTATTTTGACCTGAAATTTTATCATAATAAATTGTGGTGAATCTTGAATTGTTTAGAGAGACGGGTATGTAGTTTATTTCTTTCGATTTTATGGTTGTATGAATTTGGCGCAACGTATTATAATTTATTGTATTTTCTCTAAGTAAATTTATACTAATTTTTAAAATATACCATTAAAAGCCGAGAATAATTATTTTTGAGGTTTTGCGAAGACTTAATATATTTATTGGTAATGATTGTTTTCAAGGTAGCACAATAAAAATTGAAAACCATTATTATGTTGTGCAAGTAAACCGAATGCATAACAGTGCTTTTTAACTACGTTTATCTATTTAATATTAAAAAACTGAAAAATGTTTATGTTAGCAGTATGTTTTTCAGTAAATTCTAACAGAAGAAATTATATACTAGAGGAATGATCATTCTATAATATATCTATCTATACAGCATTAAGATCTTATTGGGTTTCATTAATTGTTTGCAATTGAATTGATTATTTACATTGATTATAGGTGCCAAAATGTCAGAGATTTGAAAGCACCTGAAATTGTTTTTTTATTTAATTTTGGTAGTGCAAACAGTTTATTGTATATATTAAACTGAATGAACATTTCAAAAGATCTGTTAAATTGCTTTCGTTGTCTTTTTCTTCATAAAAACAATTCTAAGAGGAAGTCAACAAAACTCTCTTTATATACATTTAATTCAAAGCTAATTTATGGTAATATATGAGATGTGTCAGTTGTAAAAAAAACTTAATTATTTAAAGAACAAAAATTATCGATGAAATTAATAAGGTCTGTGGTAAGACCACATATTTTTAAATAGAGAAAACTTGAATCCGAGGCAGCGATGGTTTTCCTGGGAAAATTCAGTTTCAATATTTATCGATTTTATAAGTACTTATTATTATGAAATTTTATCTCATAATCAAGGGAGCATTTATTGCATATTGGATGGTACAATGAAATCAACAGTATTAAAAAAAAATTCTTAATCCTACTACTTGATATACTAATGATGTTCTTTATTAAATCTTTCTTATTCTATGTTGATTTGTAGGAAGAAATAACACATACTTTGCATAGTAATTTAAATATTTTTTTTTTATATTTATATGTACTATAAAATTATCATGATGCTTCATTTATCTGAAATTGAACTATTTGTTTTGTCATGGTAATTGATGTAATTCAAATAAATGCATATGAGAAAAACGTTCTTCTATCACTTCTGTATAAAAGAAATTTTGTCCTTTCAGAATAGATGCTTAAAATGAAATTTTCTGATTTTGCTTCAAAGCAGAACAAAAGTAAAATAAAGGGCTCTCTCCAACTTTGTCGCTTTAAGTCTCAATGGTTGGTTTCTTTAAGATGATCCACCCATTAATTGTTCGAATATTTTAATCATTTTGTACTACCATATATAAATCTTGATAGCTCCCTGGACTGGGAGCCAAAGATCCTAGGTCCAGGCCCCGCCTGATAGAGGAGAAAGTATCTAGTTAGATGGTATTGACCAGCATTTCACTGTTGGGTCGAAAATTAAATGCTGTGCCTAACGTGAGAATGTAATAACAAAGCCCAACCAGAACGCAACTGAACTCCTAACTCGCACAAGTTAAAAAGCTTGTGAGGGATCTTCACAGAAGATCCAGGAGTATCAGGATAATATCAGTATGTACTATCAGTACATATCATATGTCAACAATTCTAGCATGTTAATTCTTTTTTTTTTCATTGATATAGAAATTTCGAATGACTAAAAGACACAAAGGGCGTCTGAATATATACATTTAGGATAGGGATGAAATTAAATGACCCATAAAACAAGGGAGTGAGAAACCACTTACCTTTCTTTCTTTCACTTCACCCATTATTTATAACATAGAAGGCTCTTGCTTTCTATCCATTCAGTAGTTTTCTTTTCACTCACCTCATAACGAATACCAAATAAAACCACCATGAGTTTAGAATATATCCATTTTTATCAGTCGATGGCATATAGTTAAATCAATGGTGCCAATTTTAGATTTACAAATAACACTATAGTGAACGAAATTTGACATTTTGGTTTTGCTCTATGAAAAAAAATTCAACATTTGGATATTGTGGTGTAACATCAGCACGAAACCAATCATATATCTTAGACCACTTCAACAAATGCTTTTTGTCAGAGGAGCTTATTTGATACGGACATAGAAAATACCCATTTTCCAGTTGGTACTGAATTGTATTTTTTTAAATTTACCAACACTCGATACAGCGTTTTTGTAACTAGCAGGATTTACTGGTGTAAGATTAACCAAACTAAATACCAAGACTTAGTATAATAAAATTAAATTCATCCTAAATCAGAACAAACATACAGAGAAGTATACAGCAAATAAAATATGAAAATTTAATCACTCATGGGATATTTAACATGGCATTTTATTTAGTTAGTACCTCCATGTATGCACAAATTGATCTTAAACAAGTGAAATTGAACAATAGCATTTTATATTTGTTATGATATCCATATTGGTTGTATATTTAGGTGGTTAATGATACAAATATAATCATCACAGAAGGAAATTGACTTAAAATAAGTTATATTCCATTTCTAACTTAAATATAAAATAAAATATATTTATTTATACATGATGCTCTCCCCCATCAATTTTCTCATCTGATAAAAAAGACATCAAAAATTTTGAAGAGCTATCATTTAGCCAAAAAATATTCATAATACCACCTTCTAATAGTCCCAACAGAATACCTCCCAAAATATCCAACAAATAGTGCCTTTGCATCAACAGCCTACTAAGGCAAATACAGGTAACCCATGCTAATAGTGGTGGTACAAAAATCAAGGGAGCAGGCCACAACTTTGTAAAAAAATATAATACATAAACTGCCCTACTACAATGTCCAGATGGAAAGCTGAATACATCAGGCCCCACTTGTCCTAAGGCATCATCTTTATTTGATATTGGCCTTCTCCTACGGAAATAAGCTTTGCAAATGGCTACTATCAAAATATCAAGAAATAACCCTGAAAGAAAATATACATTACTATTTCTTCAATATAAAATTGGATATTCAATTATCAGAAGATGTTTTGCTACTACTATATCATTAACGTATAAATTGGAATAAATTTTTTTCCTATGAATTGGATGTAAAGAGTACAAGTAATCTTTCAACACGAAAACTGAAATAATTTAATCCTTATTTCTTTCGGATTTAAGTCAAAAATGGTCTCAAATTATCCTGTCCGTGTTTGCACGCAGGGAATTTTCCCTGCGTGCAAACACCGGTGAATACTCTACAAATTAGTCTCTTGTTATTTAACAAGAGACTAATTTGTAGAGTATCAGTTTAGAGTAAATAGACAAGATCAAATTTGTGAATAAGCAAAATCTGCTCATGTGGTTTGGAAATATGTACTTGGCAATACTAGGCTATTAACAACATAATAATGTTTTTGTTTCAATACTATTCCATAAGATAACCTGACGCAGGGTCGCATTTCTGTTTTTGCAGTATTCTAATGCATACGACGGTAATCGTTCGAGAAAATTTCAAATGTGAATAACTGCGAAACCATTTGACTGATTTTGCACCCAACAACGAATTTAACTGAGATATTCAGGCGCTAAACTTACCCCAAAAGTTTCAAGTCTATTTCTTTCCATTCAAAAGTTATAGAGTTTACCGTTGTGCTCAATGCTGATCTACTCACAGCATATTCTTTTTATGAAACTTCTAATCATACCATCCTCACGAAATTTCACACAAACATACACTATTATTCTACTTCTAAATGCCGAATTTCAGATCGATAGATTCTGTAGTTTCGAAAATATTTGTAAAAATATGAACAATTTTCAAACGTGAATAACTGCGAAACTATCTAATCATTTCTGTACATTAAATAACTCAACCGAAATATTTACGCCTCAAACCTTCCCTGAAAGTTTCATAGCTTTAGCTCTTTCCGTGTTTAAGATCGGACCGGCCGGCCGGACAGAATTATTTTTGATCTCAGATTTTTCATCAGTGATTCCAACCTAGTTGTTTGAGACCATTTACGCCTCAAAATTTTGAAATTACAAACATTTGGGCCAAACGATGGCACGACCTTCCCAGGAATAAACGCGGTAAAAAGAATGGTTTGGTCTTATTTTTTTCCATAATTCAATTGCAAAATATCTATTTTCTCTCAAAATCTGTATGAAGTAGTTCTTAATGTCATGGTAGTGATGAAGTGATGTTTGGAAGAAAATATACAAAAATAGTCTCTCAATTACAAGTAGAAACGGAAAACTGATAAAAAAATATATATTGCCATTAAAAAAGATTACGTTATGTTGGAAGTTTTTGCGCGCTTGTTCGATAGTCCATTTCTGGTGAAAATTTCAAATCTGCGAATTACTTCTTGAAGATGGCATATAATCAACTAAAACACAATTTTGTCTTCTGTCATCCGAAAGTCAATTAGAAGTCATATTTTGCTATTTTGTTTACTGAGGAACCATTGGATTGTTTATGCTCATTAATGAACTCAACCGAGTTTTTCAGACCCCAAACCTGTCGAAATAGACAAAAAAAAAGTTATAACTTAGCTAAAATTTGTATACAGCTGAAAATTGGTATAGACTTTTTTAAATCAACCATTATAAATGAAATGTCAAATATCCCCTTTAATCCTACTTCTTCAAAAAAATTTATCCAAGGTCGAACGTAAAAATTCAGGTTTTTTTCATTTTTCTCTGAAACAGTTTATCGTGAGAATAGGTCAGACAAAAGCTGTAGATCATACAATTCTCTACAAAAATTGTTCAGATACTTTTTTTTGTCTGATTTGCCATTTGTGAGATATTTAAAAGATTTTAAATCATCAGACAACAAATCAATAGTTGTTTGATGATGGGATAGTTCATTTCCCGAAACTCGAGTCACAAGAAAATGTGTAAAATATATTTTTATTGGTAGTAAAACATAGTAATTTCTACAATTTGTTTTAATAATAATCAGCCTTTGATCAAAAATACAACAATAAGTTTTTTCAATCGGAGTATTATTTTAGGAATTTCCTACCACAAAATCTTTAAAGTTCTATTTCAGCAGATAATAAACTTAAGTACTTACTACTTTTTTGTATTATTATAAAAACGTAAAATCTAGTGTAGATTTTAAAGTTACCCAGAAACTAAGGAATTACCTTTTTATCTTTTCGATTTACAATGCATTTCAAGTGTAACTCGCCCAAAAGTAAATTAATTTTAGGAAAAATTATTTTGTGATTTCCATTTGTCATGAAATTGATTATTTTATCCGTGAAAGAACTAACTGCAGACAATGACTCCAAATCTATAAATTCTCAGTAAACATTTAAAAAATTCTAACTCCAAAATCACATGACATACATGAGGGTTCTTCAGTCTGTAATACAAGGCATCCAAAATTAATTTTTGGACGTCACTATTTGACTATGCTATATACAGGCTGCACAAGTTAGATGATTCTACAGGCGATTTGAAACACAAAACGTAGTATAGAGTATGTTCCAATTATGTAATTCAAGATTCTAATATTTTAGAACATTTCACAATTTTTTCAATTAAAACATAGCATAACTTGAAAACTATAAAATTATTCAAAATTCAGTGTACTAGGTCTCCACAATCAAAAGTTATGTAAGAGGCATAGAGAAGAGGCAAAGGCTGCAGTAGCAAGTAGGGGGTAAGTATATGCCATTTTTTTCAAAAATTTAGGATGAAGATTTTGTATCTTCATTTCAGTTGTAACCTTCCACATAAAAAATTTGCAGATAATAACACCAAAACATAATTGCGCTATGAAAACCATAAAATCTTCCCATTTTGAAGTACCATTTAAAATTTTCTTGTAGAGTAGAAAATGTTTTACACCTTATAATTTATCAAAATATTTTAATAACTATTACATCTTAAACACAAAATGTTACCTATTAACATGTTGACTTGCATTTGGATAAGCGATGGATCATTGAACAACCATGTAAACGCTATCCAAAAAGAAAGCCAGGGTATTCCGTGACATGATATCTGAAACACAATTTGTATAAAGCAATTAAAGTTGTAATGTATTTATTCCTACCTCTAGTGCTTTATACTGGAGTCTTAACGAACGCAAAGCTACAAACTTGTTGGCTTTCTCTACGATAGCTGCAGATACCTTTTTATCTATTTCTAAAATATTCCTCAGCAAAGGAGGTACTCTATTTTCTTTGGTAGCCTTTAAACAAAAGAAAGTGAGGAAGATTTAATATTTGAAGGAAATATAATACTCGGGAGCTTACTTTGGTATTTGTTGCCATTATAATGTTGATAGTATTGCATAAATTAATTCTGCTTAGAATATATCTAAATGAGTATTACAATATTATGAATCATCTCATGATACGATTAAAAATAGATATAACTACCTATTTACTTTGTCATAATATTGAAATTGAAAGAACATTGGAATTGGACATAACCTTTATTTAAAATTCATTGTCATACTCATAATCAAGTTCAAACTTTGATCTCAGTTCTTTAAAAATCAACCAGTACACTCAATTATTCCATAAACAATGCATAATATTCAGACTATTTGAGCATAGAATGTATTTTACTCAAAAATAGTTAAATGTTTCCCCTTATGATGTTACCACAAGAATGAGTTATTTCAAATTATCTCATTATGGGCTCGCAACAGTGCTCTTATGACGTAGATGCCGGGGAGAGTCCCATCCTCTATATATTTGAAAGAATAGCGAGATGAGACCACAAACAAGTCCCGAAAATAACCAGTAAAAACAAATTTGTTTTGCAAAATTCGACTTTATTCATCAGCATGAGCTATCCCGTGCTATACGGAGTACTCTAAAAGATCCGGTATTTTACGAAGTACTCTAAGATATCTGGGATTATACGGAGTGCTCTAAGATATCTGGGATTATACGTAGTACTCTTAAGAACGCTAACCTTTTTATCGTCTAGTGGCGGGCGAATAGAACGTTTACGTTGTGTAGGCAACCCAAATTACACCTAACGAGAGCAAGGAAACAGTGACGGGAGGTTCAAATATTCAAAACACAGTAATACCAGAATAATGTATAAGTAATATTAAAAAGCAAGAAATGGAAACACATTTATCAATCTGTGGTTAAATCTACGCTACGCAGTGATTCACAAAGCTCCACAGTGAACCCAATAGCACCCTGGGTCTAAATGACTTATTACTACATATCATTAGGTCGGTAACTAGCTCAAATCAGATATCATTCTTATGCAGCGGAAGGGGTTAGAAGGGACAGTATACAGCCAGCATGCACACCTACAACTGTACTTCCGGTAATCAGTGCTGAACCTAACCGTTACAAGGGGTAAGTTTAAATGGACAGTAAGGTAAGGGTAATTGTAGCATGCCCAGGAGATCTCCTTGAAGAGGGGATCTAACATAATTCGAGTCGACCGGAAAAGTTACTATCAAATGGACTGTACCTGGCGTCCTCGGGGTGGTCAAGGCCCAGAAGGGTTCAGATATTACTGAAGAAGGAACCGAACCCTACCTGAAGGGTCACGCAAACTAATCCCTGGGGATATCACAATACCTCGAAACAATGATCTAGCAATCACTCACACATTCTAACAGTAGCGTTGGATATCCGGAGATATTTACTGTCTCTATACAATATGTCGTCCTCTACCGGGAGTTCTCAGCAATTTACCCTAAAGAACGCCACTGGTTCACAAAGAATACAATCTCTAAAAGTAAGCGGGCACGTGCATATGGCAAATATGTAACACAAACTGACTAGGACATTATAAAATAGATACAGTACCTCATCACTTAGGCGTGTTAATGAACGTTACAATAAGGACAAAAAAAGAAATAGGTATCCGGGAGATCACACAATAGTACACGCAAATCTGTTACATATCAAGCACTGCAATTAGTAAGAACAGATAATACAAAAATCCCTATTAGCAAGTATAACGCAATACAATGACATAATGTTGGAATTTGTATAATCTATTAGGGACTCTGTGACTCTTACGATTCTTAGAGGATACGGATCTCTTCAAGCATATTGAAGAGATCCACATATTTTTATAAAGGAAAATTAGGCGGGAAGAACCACCTAGGGAGTTTTATGACTACTTGTCACTGTCGATGCCAGGCGTAAACGTCTATGATCGTTTCGTAGACTTGCGCGTGAAAATTAAACATAACCCAGAGAGAGGAGCGTCTGTTCTCTCCAGGATGGTGGGGATAATTTTCATCGACTGAATGCTGGCTTAAGATCTTCCAGTTTTCCTTTGTTAGAAATAGAACGCCATTATCCATTGTTCATTAAAAGTTAAGGGTAGACACAAAGGAAAGTCGACTGATCTCATCTCACATGTGAAGTGTAAAATGAAAATAACATTTAGGATTCAATAAAAACTATACTGAGACAATCCCCTCGGAATTCATCTGTACTTTTTAAAGCGCAATTATATCTGTACTCTGAGACGGGAAAATCATACTGCTAATTTTTTTTTGTCACGAACATGTACTGAGGAACTACAGGCCAGCTCACTTCATTAGACACACCTGAGTAATATTATTTTTTTAGGTTTCAAAGGTACTATTACATTTATAAACCAAGTGATAGTGGCATTAAAGAAGAGTGTATCATAATATCTCTCAGACTTTTTAGAATTTGTCGATTTTCTTTGACTCTAGCATTAAAATTTTGAATTTCAATTTGACGCGCATTGTCTATTGCTGTGGTGATATTTTGTTTTTGTTTCCTCATAAGGGTTAGCTTGCAATTCGATGAAATATAATATGTTGAGCACTTTTATTATGTAACAATAGACCCCGAGACACATTTTTCAAACCGCTATAACCACTTTTGGACCAAACTCTGTGGGAATTTGTATTAGTTGCTGGGAATAAAATGCACGGCCACCAAAATAATTCATTTCAAGGTATACTGCCAGTAAGTCAGTCGTACTTTTCATACCATATATTTTGAAACCCCCGATTTGATTTTCCGACCCCACACATAGTCACAAGACATTTACTTAGATCTGGAATAGGTCGCTTTACTTCTTTAATAATGTATAATTTATCCTCATAGGAATGACTCGAAAAATGTTTCTGATTTATTAAAAAATTCACAAAATCACAAGTACTTCGAGTATTTTCATTTACCTTGGGAATTTGAAACGACTCACTCGGTCCCGCTAAATCCATTTCGCCTTCTGCTAGTAATTAAGTCAATAAACAAAATAAAAAGTCTTTTTTGGAAAATAGTTCGCACGAACACGGAGACAAACTTAGACAAGACAGTCGAGACATAGCAAACACTACCACCAAATCACAACAAAACGAAAACCATAGATAAACGAGACTGTACATTCTCATTTATCTATGACGAAAACTAATCAGAATTCCCGCTTCCCGATTAACTCGAATAGTGCAGAATAATTGCAGTTCGCCCTTCAGCGAGGCATGCCTCAAATCTATATTTAGAAGCCACCTTCAAAGGCGTAAGTATACTCTCGATTTATGGTCGCGTCGATGTAGATAACGTGCTAGACAAGGAAGCGCGTGAGGCATGCCTCGAACCATTTACTTCTTAAATAAGAAGTGAGATGAATATACAAGAATCGTGAGTCTGAGGATGGACATTATGGAACAGAGACACAGTGCCGTACCGTATGATGTGAAATTGAGGTTGAAATGGATTGATAAAATATTCGATTCGTGTAATTTCCAGATGAGGCACTGCCTCATCTGCCTCATAGGACAAGCTGTCACTGAGTATTATTCCACTATTAATATTTGGTCAAACCGGATTTCGCTTTCAATAGTGCATCCACTCTTCTGATCATGCTATCGATGCAGTTTAATGCAATTTCCTTCAATTTAATATTGTAACACAATATTATTCACTCCATCAACTGCACCCTTTTTTATTGTTTTCTCGGGCCCATTCCCGTTTTAGGCACTGTCAGATAGTCTCAATTGGGTTCATAACAATAATTTTTTAGCAGTATGACAGGGCACCTCATTTTGTATGAAATTTTCATGCTCATTGCCAACCATTAGTTGATCTGTGGTATCAATATCAAGGGCAGAACCCTTTTATATTGGTCATGCCGCATGGTACCTCCATGATAACCTTCCCAAACTCTTCCCACTGATAACCGACCCTATCATCACAGGTGTGGCATGCCAAACTCTTTTCATTTCACAATATTGTGGACGCCTTCAAAAAACTGCTTATTTGGAAAGTTGCTTCATCAGCAAACCTGAGAATGTTCAATAGCAGCAATTTATTCATTTATTGCAGTAATAAATCTTATCACAAAGAAATAGTATTTTATTTTTATACGTCAAAATATTTTTAATCAAATAATAAAATCAATATTTCTCTTTTGTCGTCTTGAGAAACGAGTTATAACTTCCTCCACTTGAATGGGCATGCATTTGTGAACGTGGAGAAGTGTCAATCCAGTTAGGCGGTCTTCTACCAAGTTTTAAGCCTCCCAAGCGTGGAAAAGGACCTTTCTGCTGTGGCTACACTAACCGGTAGTGTAGCAAGAATACATAAAAATTTTCTTACATTAGGATACATTTCAGTATCACAATTTTCTATGAGAAATCGACTGCAGAATATTCTGATTCCGTTGCTATTTTACCTTCAACAGCCGATATTCGTTTATGAATACTGAAACTGAAGTATTGTCTAGTAGCAGTTCATAGTCGTTTGCAAGCTGTTTAACAGTTTCATTGTCTTCATCTTCATTAGTATAACCGACTTTAGGAATAAAAGTGCCCAGTTGAAATAATTTCAGTACTTCTAGAGACAGACGGTCCTCTAAGTCATTTATTACAGAATCTAGAAGAGGACAGTCCTGCAGAAATACTCTTCAGAAGATTGAGCAAGATGGATCTGTGTGTTTGTCGTGATACTATCTGGGGCATTTAATTTCTGCATCTAGTTGCTCAGGTACTTCTTTTGCCTCTTCAAAAAGCTGTCGGAAAATTGTGTCAGCCTTTTCCCTTTTAATCAATAATAAAATTTGCGACCTCAGTGTAAATAATTATAGAAATTTGGTTGATTACAGATCAAGTAAAATACTCGTTGGAGGTAAATATGTTGTATTTGCCGACGTTTCGACCTAAATTAGTCCATTCTCAGGGCACTAGAAAATAGGATTTTAAAGTCTTACACGACAACAACAATGAATTCGTATAAAAACTTCTATCAAGTAAAACACCGCTTCGTATTATTTTATTTTATATACATTCTGTCAAGAAAGTACCGGAAATTATCGATTTAAATCTGGCGGGGCAATGAGGCAGGTAAAATTTTTTTTTCCTAGGTTGGTACCACTGTCCTTAATTACTATGCCAAACTTGAGGGGATCTGTCAACTAGTGTGTTTGCAACAGCTGATTAAGTCAGTCGATGTCAGAGTGCGTGCCGATTTTTACTATGGGTGATTACGTTGAGCAAAGAATTTGTTTAAAGTTTTGTGTTGCAAATGAATTTTCGTGTGCCGATGCATTGAAAATGTTGCAAAAGGCCTTTGGTGATAATGCTCTATCGAAAACTCGTGCATATCAGTGGTACAGAGCCTTCAAGGACGGTCGTGAAGTGGTCGCCCAACGACGGCTTCGATCGAAGATAACGTCGATAAAATTAAGGAAAGGGTGCTGGAAAACCGTCGTACCAGCTTGAGAGAGATAGCACATGATCTTAAGATATCCCACGAGTCCGCACGTACGATTTTGATTGATATTTTGGGCATGAGAAAGGTGGCCGCACGACTCGTAACGAAAGACCTGAATTTTCTTCAAAAACGTCATCGCGAACATGTTGCTTCAGACAAGCTGGATCGCTGTAATTCCGATTCTACATTCATAGAACGCATTATAACTGGTGATGAGACCTGGGTCTACGAGTACGATATGCAAACAAGCCAGCAATCATCGGAATGGGTGGCAAAAAATGAGCCGAAACCGAAAAAACCACGCCAAAGCCGCTCGAAAATGAAGGTGATGCTCATTGCTTTCTTCGATATCCGTGGCGTGGTGCACTACGAATTCGTTCCAGAGGGTCAGACGGTAAACAAGGAGTATTACCTAGGCGTTATGAAAAGTTTGCGTGAGCGTATCCGTAAGAAGCGGCCAAATTTGTGGGCGAAGAACTCATGGATTTTGCCTGACGATAACGCGCCTTCTCACCGAGCTACGATTGTGACTGACTTTCTCGCCAAAAACTCAACAAACGTGCTTCAGCAACCACCGTATTCGCCGGATTTGGCTCCCTGCGACTTTTTCCTCTTCCCAAAACTAAAATTGCCCCTTCGGGGCAGTCGATTGAAGCCATAAAACAAAATTCGGCGCGAGAGCTAAAGTCCATCCCGGAAAGCGCCTATAAAAAATGTTTCGATAATTGGAAGTGCCGTTGGCATAGATGTATTGGAGCAAATGGAGCCTATTCTGAAGGCGACCCAATAAATTTTGACGATTAAATGTAAAAATGTTGTTTTAATTGAAAATTCCCGGTACTTTCTTGACAGAGTAGTATAATATATAATCATATTAGGTTTTTGAATAAAGAAATTTATTATACAGTTTTCAGTGGTTTAAGAAAGGTCATAAAATACCTTACAAACTTTGTGTGATTTTTGTGTTTAGCATAGAACATAGAGTACCTTGGATATTAGATTAGATAGATAGAGTACCTTGGATCATAAATATAAGATCAGAAATAGAACATTTTGTCACAGGCAAAACATGCGTACCACGCCTGTCTGACGAGTTCAGGTGCGCATGCTTGGAACGAAACATTCAATATTACTTATTTTTTAATTTCTTAATTTAAATCAACAATTTATATTTGTTGGATTTTTTTATTCCATGTGATATTGCATAATGAATTGTGATTTTATACGTCTATTATAGTATAAGCAGTACTTATAAAATATTATTTTAATTCTAAAAGTTTGTTAAAAAATTTTTCTGAAATTAAAATTGTAGAAGACTAACAGATTAAATCTGTTTTGATATTCAAAGTTCATTATTATTTTTATTATTATGTACAATTTATTAATCTTAAGAAAAGAAACTTTGAACTTTGATATTCAAAGTTCATTATTATTTTTATTATTATGTACAATTTATTAATCTTAAGAAGAGAAACAGTAGAATTGTCACTTCATTCATTATCAGGCACGAGATGGAGTGCTCGAGTAGAATGTATCAGGCCAATGTAAAAGAATTTTATTCTTTATATTGTTCATTAATTATGGGCAAATAAACTATTATTATTATTAATAGATGCAATATAGGAGAGATAAGAGAAGCGAGCATTATCATGTTTATTGAATCTACACCTGACAGTAGAAACAAAATCCACAATGAAAGGTGTGGTAGTTTATTTCATCACTTTTAAGTGGGTAGTTATGGCAGCAGTTTGAGTAAAGATCTTAATACCCATCAATTATAGAAGTCAACTGCTCCAAACGATGGGCGCTTCTTTGGACATTGAGGTCGAAAATATTAAAAACCTTAACGAGGAACTAAATGAACCCAGAAATAATTGGGACAAAATACTGTCTGAATCTAAACTTGTTGCGCCTGCCTGCATATAGCATCGACCCAACATTTCCTGCTTCTCGAATAAAGAAAAGAAAAATATTTCACTATGAAAGGTCATCTACAACTCAAAATCTCAATATATCCACACTGAAGAACGTTTTAAGATAGAAGTGTCCCACGTTATAATTGATATTAGGGTTTCTAACTTGAGGTCCAGATTTTTTATGGATGTACCGAAAAATAGACGAAAGCATTATAACAGAAAGATGAATGCAATTTGCTGAATAATACAAAATAGATGTAAAGCACGATTTAGTCGAGGAAATCAAGTATTTGAAAAGTATAAGCACATCAAACATGTTAGATATTCCACTCAAACCCTTAAAACGTTGTCTGTGAGTGACGCTTGCAGTAATCGGGAATACAGTTTAATTTTTGAATTAGCTTAATGTGGTATGCCGCGTATGTGTATTAGCGTGCACCGGATGCGTTATTATTATGTAAAACATCGGTGTCCTTATGCAGAATGAATATAGGTTCGTGGCTGTGTTGCATTCGTCGGCATTACAGCATGGCATTGAAGATGAACCAAAAAGAATCGACACATGCTTATCTGCTGCTTATGTCCGACAACCAACAAAACCTATACGATTGAAATTTTTTTTTTTTAAAAGGCAATTGGTGTTCTTGAAGGTAAGACCAGAAACAAAATTTTGTCTCCTTTAAATATTTATTTATTAATTTTAATTACTTTGGTATATCTGTTGGGTTATTTATTCTATTTGACATTATATATTGAGTTTTGATTATATACGTCTATTAAATGTAAGCCGTGCTTGTGTAGACATAAATTTATTTCTGAAAGTTTTTTGAATAAAAATTTTTTTGAAATTAAAATTGTAGAAGATAAACATATTTCATTTTGTTTTAATATTCAAATTTTGTTATATTTCTTCTATCAAGTAAAAGGCCTTTCTATTTTATTTTATATATAATATATAATTATATTTTGGCTTCAATAAATCTCATTATAGAATGTCAATGAATTTAAATAAACCTTAAAATAACTCACACTGTTCTCTGATTTTGTTAGAACATAGATCAATCTTGAATTATATAGTTGATCTGTATTTCGAAGCTTAAGTCTTTTAACACGTGAGAGATATAGGTTAAGTTTTTGATTTTGATATTTGGAATATTAAATGAGGACTGAAGACGGGATTGTCTAGAATTATATTTGTTTTTTGAAGATATAGTGCACATTTTTTTAGAGATTTTTGAAATAATTTATTCGAATATTTAAATATATTAAATATTTCAAATGAATTATATTCTTTGAGAAGTCCTTTAAGTGTGTTCATGTTTTTAAAAGGCAATTGGTGTTCTTGAAGGTAAGACCAGAAACAAAATTTTGTCTCCTTTAAATATTTATTTATTAATTTTAATTACTTTCGTATATCTGTTGGGTTATTTATTCTATTTGACATTATATATTGAGTTTTGATTATATACGTCTATTAAATGTAAGCGGTGCTTGTGTAGACATAAATTTATTTCTAAAAGTTTTTTGAATAAAAATTTTTTTGAAATTAAAATTGTAGAAGATAAACATATTTCATTTTGTTTTAATATTCAAATTTTGTTATATTTCTTCTATCAAGTAAAAGGCCTTTCTATTTTATTTTATATATAATATATAATTATATTTTGGCTTCAATAAATCTCATTATAGAATGTCAATGAATTTAAATAAACCTTAAAATAACTCACACTGTTCTCTGATTTTGTTAGAACATAGATCAATCTTGAATTATATAGTTGATCTGTATTTCGAAGCTTAAGTCTTTTAACACGTGAGAGATATAGGTTAAGTTTTTGATTTTGATATTTGGAATATTAAATGAGGACTGAAGACGGGATTGTCTAGAATTATATTTGTTTTTTGAAGATATACTGCACATTTTTTTAGAGATTTTTGAAATAATTTATTAGAATATTTAAATATATTAAATATTTCAAATAAATTATATTCCTTGAGAAGTCCTTTAAGTGTGTTCATGTTTTTAAAAGGCAATTTGTGTTCTTTAAGGTAAGACCAGAAACAAAATTTTGTCTCCTTTAAATATTTATTTATTAATTTTAATTACTTTCGTATATCTGTTGGGTTATTTATTCCATGTGACATTATATATTGAGTTTTGATTATATACGTCTATTAAATGTAAGCGGTACTTGTGTAGACATAAATTCATTTCTAAAAGTTTTTTGAATAAAATTTTTTTTGAAATTAAAATTGTAGAAGATAAACATATTTCAATTTGTTTTAATATTCAAATTTTGTTATATTTCTTCTATCAAGTAAAAGGCCTTTCTATTTTATCCTATACGATTGTATTTGAATTTTAAACTTTAAGACAGATGGAAATTGCAATGCACTAATTCGAAAATTTATATTTTAATATAGCTTCATATAGGTGTTTTTGGGATATCTAGAAGAGGGTGATATGGGAATGGGCTTATTTTCCAACTTATTGAAAACCTTCAATTGTTTGGATAGGGATATTCTTTCACAAAATGTATGTGTGGAATGAGGGGATGGCTCCTAGAATTATTCCGATTTTATTATTATTTATTTCATTATTATTATTATATTTTATTTTACAATTTCAAGGTAAAGCCAGATAAGTTATATTATTTTGGGGAGTAAGTCTTGGTAATCAGCATATTTTTATAAACCAGAAGCGTAACAAGAGAATTATTTTCAATATATCTCTTTTCTCTCCTTTCTGAAAATGTGCTAACATATTTTTGAAGAGGTTTTTGAAGGAGCTTTTTAAAGGGAGGCTGTTTCGAAGAATTTCGTAAGTTTATGTTGGTCATTTTAAGAGTGGAATTTGGTTTTCATAATACCGTTATGAAACAGTGCTGTTTACAATAAATTTATGTTGAGTAAGTTCGATCAATATTCTATATTTTCTTTGGATTCTTTTATCTGCTCGTGATACTGTGTAATAAGTGTTATTTCTATATATCTACTAAAATGAAGCAGTGTTTTCTATGTCATTTATTCAATTTAATTCGAAAAAGTTTTCAAGAAATTTTATAACAGCAAAATTTGTAGCGAGCTATAACAGAATTACTCTGTTTGATACTTGAGAATTTGAAAAAGTCTGGACTATGCAAAAAATCCACTCTTTAATATTTATTTTGAACTTGTAAAATGTATAGACATTCTTCGTGAAATATAAAATGTGATAAACCAATCATTTTGTAATTTTGTAACTAATAACCCTTAGTGGTTCATGCTTAAATTAATAAAAAAAAAATATAAATTGAATACAATTTTTTATATTAATAACATTGATGAATTGTCCATTGCATATTGGAGAATAAAACATCATACTTTATCAAATTTTCATCATTTATTTACTGAGAATGTGATATATGAATATATATGAATATGATATTTGATGCTAAACGATGATATTATGATTGAAACGTATCGCATATCACATACTTAATGAATAAATTATGAAAATTATATAAAATATAGTGTTTTATTCTCCAATATACAAATTTCTTTCCTAATAAGATGTGAAAATTTTTACGTTAACCATATTTCTGTAGATGAACAGCTCACAATTAATGAAAAACGACTTTGTGTTCCTTTCACTATTTACTGGTGGAGAATTTCATAGTGTTACCATATAAGGATCCTTTTTTAATCAATGGTGTTACTGCAATTTCGAAGTGGTACAGAACAAGCTGAGTTTCAAAATGTTTAAAGGAGGATTCGATTTGTGAAGAACTTCGAAAAATGGGGATTCCGTCAGGTCTGTCTGCTCGTTAAGTGCTGAATTAGGTCATTTTTATAGATCTGTATTGATTTAAAAAATGTCTAGTTTTTGCCTGTTTCTAGCTATTTGTTTGATTGAATTCTCTCCCTTTCTTTAGGCAACGTTATTTAAGGAAATGGAAAATGTCCTATATATGATTGATCTATTGCCAGCGCGTTTATGATATTTTAGATCGTTTGAAAATAAAGAGATGGGTGTATCTGTCGTTATATTTTCTGAATATATAGAAAGAAAACTCATTATTATACTTGATTAAACTAATGTCCATTTTTTCAAGTCATGTTTTCCCACAATTAGATATTCTTGAAATACTGCACCTGAAACAGAAAGAAAAGAAAATGGACATCTTCAAGTCAATATAGATCTACAAAAGATATCACAATCGTGCATCGAGGAGTCAAATTATTTAACGAGCAGGCAGATCAAACTTACTCAACAAACACCTAGTGTAGAGAACACTGTTTTATGACGGTATACAAAAAACAAATTATACTCTGAAAACGCCCAACATAGACTTAAGGAATTCTTCCAAACAACCGCTTTTTAAAAAGCTTCTTTAAAAAACTTTTCAAAAATATGTAAGAGATCTTCAAAAAGGCGATTTGAGGTTCTCATAATCTTCAGTCCACTTTCATGCCAGCAAATACTTGAAAACTACTTTATACTAACCCTATGTATTTTGTGGAGGAACATAAAATGCGAATAGTAGCCGTTAAGATACCTGTATATCTTAGTTGCTAGGTGAAATGCTAGGAGGTCGTGTAAGTGTATACATTATTTTCAATTGATTGTTTTAATTTTGTTGGCATGAAAATGGACTGAAGATTATCGATGAGGATCTGAAATCGCCTTTTTGAAGATGTATTACATATTTTTGAAGAGTTTGTTGAAGGAGCTTCCCAAAGAAAGCTTTTTTCGAAGAATTCCTTAAGTTTATGTTGGGCATTTTTAGAGTGTAATTTATTTTTCATATACCGTTATGAAACAGTGCTATGTCCACTAAATGTTTGTTGAGTAAGTTCGATCAATATTCTATATTTTATTTAGATTCTTTCATCTCTTTCTGATATTGTGTAATAATTGTTAATTCTATATGTCTACTAAAAAAGAAATAGTTAATTCAATTCTAAATAGTTTTAAAGAAAGTTCCACTAATCGTATAATTGGAATGTAAGTTGTATTCCAACTTCAGCAACGTAAGAGTTGAAGTAAAGATTGAGCATTTATGTTTTTTATTCCGATGGTTTCGATAGCTGTTTGCATACAAAAGATATAACCTATACTTTTTGTAATTGTCAATATTAGTCTTTCTGTTCATTACTTTCAGTGAGTTACACGTGATTTTTGAATTTTTGAGATATCTTTTTTCCTATTTTTTTATTATTTATTAATTATATAATATTATATATTCATAAGAAATAAAGCAAAGTCCATGTGAGCATCTCACGAACTATTTATTATTATGACAGCGTTAAATATTATAATTGTGAAATTTTTACAGTTCGACGAGAGAGATTGATAATAACTTCAATTTTCGATTTTTGTTGGAGGAATATTGTGTGTGGTTATCCAGTTATCTTTGTAATCATTAAATGAACATTTGTTACAGTTTAACATGAATCGATACTGTCAATAACTCAAGAAGAGAATCTTGGGGTTCATGAATCAAGAATTTTGGTTGAGCATGCCCGAAAGCATGGCTATCTCGTTCTAGGATTCTCTGTATTCTCGGTATAGACATGAAAGAAAACTCAGAAAACTTAAGAAAAATTCTTTTTTTCAATGTAGTTCCTTAGAACTTCAATACATTTGTAAGATCAAGAAATAAGCTTCTCTAAACCTTGTAAAAATATTCTTTCGGTTTCTCCTCATAATAGGTAATAATTGCTACCATCAGTTCTTCATCGTCGGAAAATCGCTTTCCACGAAAATATTATTTCACATTTAGGAATTGGTAGTAGTAATTGGGGGCCAAGTCTGGACTGTGAAAGGCCTTGTGAACCTGTGCGTTGTCGTGAAGCAAGAACATCCCCGCTATGCGTTTTCCTCGTCTTTTTACTTTAATTGCTTCTCTTGAATTGCGTATTATGCTACTGTGATAGTTTCACCCTTTTTAGTGTGTTCTATCAATAGTGCATCCTTTTCAATCCACTGCATGGACTATTGTTTACTCTCAGGGTCCTAGCGGTAAACCCACGTCCCATCCCTAGTTACCAGGACGTTAAAAATAGTCGATGTGTCATCTCAACAGACATCAAAAAACTTCTTACGGCACTCGAATCGCACTTGCTTTTAAGGTGCGGTGAGCATTCTCGACACCCATCTTTCACTAACCTTTGAGAGGTTAAGATGGTCATGAAGTATAGCATGTATGGTACCGATGGATAGGTTTGTCATCTCTGCTAACACCTTGATTTTTATTCTTGCACCTTCAAGTACCAGCTTTTCCACTTTTTCACATTTTCTTTAGTGATGCCGCTAACGGGTAGTCTTCAATGCTTTCTCTGCCTCTTTATAATTCACTTGACCACTTTTGAACGATGAATAACGATGGGGCACAGTCTTGGTAAACAGCAACCATCTCTTCATAAATGATTTGTTGACTTTTCCCTGCTTAGTGAGGAACTTTATAACGACGCGATGCTCGATTTTCTTCATTATAGTGCCGTCATTCTGGTCGTCTTACACTGAGGATACCTAGAAAACTAATGATCGTAAATAAGGGAAAATTTTATATTTACACCCTCAAATAGTGCAGTTAGTAAATGAGATAATTAGATTACTCATATTATTAGCAAATCACACCGATAGAGAGAGTGTATTGAATGCCCTTCGTAGTTCCCTTCAGAATTCAAGCTAAAGGTACAGTTGATGCTAAAACGACATCTATTCGTCCTGATAGAAAACTTTTTTCTGATGAATTTTAAGAACTCTATACCAAACAGAATTGGCAACTATTAAGAAAATAAACAAAATTTGTAATTATATAAATCAACGTGGTTAGTTTCCAAATGTTTCAGTGGAACTTCCTGAAGAAGAAGCAAATATATATCTAGATAGTAAATTCGATCCAGTTTTTAAAGATCATTATCTAAAAGGAACTGAAGAAGAAATGAAGAAGAACCGCGAAACTATAACTATAGATATACCATCGTTATAAGGGTAAGTTTTAACCAGTCACAGTTAGACATGCAGATTGTTACAAAGTATTTCATCGTCGAAAATAATAAAAGCAGAAATCATAATGCTGAATTATGACTAAAAACTTTTGAGAAAGAAGTAATAACTCTGATTATGGTTGGAACAATGAGGTATATTCTAGATGCTATATACTTACAACAACGTTGGCAATTTTTTTCCGCCTTTTTCCTTTCATAATTATCATGTTTAGCTCTAGTATTATGTCCGTATTCTTTCAGTATGATCGATACTTATTTATTCTGGTGTACAATTTTTGAGCATATATTTATCTTAGATCTAGTACCTTGGAAATTTCGTATATTCTATAACTCGGGAACGTCATTCTCTTTCCATACATTACTTTCAAAATACATTTTTGTAGAATATCCAAGCTTCTCTTGTGAACGTCTAAAATACCTCCCCATTCTATTATTCAATATGAAAGTTCCGACTGTACCAATGCGTTTTATAGTACATGTATATGTTTCTCTCAATTTATGCTTTTTTGTAGACCTAAATTTATAGAGGATACTCCTAAGCTTTCTTTCTACATACGACACATTTATATCCCATTTAAGGTGCTCTTCAATAAAAATACCAAGATATTTGGTCGATTGTGTTGCTGGGATTTGCAATTTATCATTATTTATTGTATTATCCTGATACTCCTAGATCTTCTGTGAAGATCTCTTAGAAGCTTGTCAGCTTGTGCGAGTTAGGAGTTCAGTTGTGTTCTGGATAGGCTTTGTAACTGCAATCTTACATCACTTAAGATCACAGATGATTTGTAGATATCTCAATCTTAGTTGTCCTAATTTGTTAGAAGAAAAAGTTAAGTATTTTGTCTTCCCGTATTTCAAGGTGAGTTTATAATTGAAACTATTTCATCAATGTCCCTAAATCCTCTGTTGCTTTCTGTTTCAGATCTTCCCATATTTCACCCTTTTATATAACTATGGTATCATCTGCGAAACCTATAATTTCTCCTCTATTACTCATTTCGAGTGTGCCGTTTATATATAGATTGAACAATAGGGACCCGAGAACAGTGCCCTGTGGTATGCCATAAGTGAGTAGCCTTTTTTTCTCTAGTTTCCGTTTAAAGCTACAATTTGATTTCGATAAGATAAATACCTCTGAATAAGATCGTATATCTTTCCACGGAATCCATGATTCGTGAGTTTTTCAATTAATTTCTCGTGACTAACGGTGTCAAATACTTTTGCCAAATCTATTACGACTGCTGAAAATGGAATGCTTCTATCTATATTGTTGTAAATAATATATGTTACTTTTTTATCGCATTCTGTGTTGACGTACCCTTGCGAAATTCAAATTGATTCTTTGACGATAATTGATTTTTAGTAATAAACGAATCCATGCGGACTTGGATCAGTTTTCCTTGGTGATGTTTGATATAAGAGTAATCGGTCTATAGTTGACCATATGCGATCTATCACCTCCTTCAAATAATGGCTTCCCTAGTCCTAATTTTAGTAAAGAGTCTTTCAATGGGGCGCCCCATTTTTAAATTGACTTTACTCACGCATGGCAGCCATTGTTTATTTGTGATATTGACAGTTGTATTTGTCAATGTCACCTTTTAATCGTGAAAAGGTACACACTGCAACAACGTTTACAAATAATCTAAATTTATTATGAAGAATCGCGATCTGTTACTCTAACTTTACGTGCATTAACTCCAATTTTTGATCGTTATAATCGTCCGAATGAAAGAACAGTTGAACGTTTAGTGAGGAAGTATGAAACAAATTTTACACTTCATGATGTACAATGCCAGTGACATAAAGAAATACATGAAGTGAAGAGAATATTGCTGCCGTATGTGAAAGTGTTCTTGAAGACCAAATTTTATCGATTTCCCGACGTTCACAAGAACTAGGCACCACCCAGACGTTTTTGTGACGCATTTTACCTTGGTTTACATCCATACAAACTTGTTTTAACCCAAGAACTCAATACAACAGATCATTTAAAGCATCGTATATTCAGTAATTGGTACTCAGAAAAAATCGGAAATAATGCAGATTTTCATAAGAAAATCATTCTCAGTGATTTAACTCCATTGGACTTCTTTCTTTAGGGTTACATTAAGTCATTCAATAAATTTAGACGATTAACAGATCAATATTGAACGAGTAATTGCTAACATACGACCTGATTTGTGCGAGAGAGTCATGGAAAATTGGGTTCAACGACTTCATTTTTGCCAGCGTTTCCGTGGTTAACATGCAGATGATATTTTGTTTCTGAACTAATGGTGTCCATTGTAATGAAATGAATAAAAAATTTCAATAATTTTCAAATAAATAACGTGTTTTATTAACAAAACAAAATGGGCCGCTGTTAATGAAATACCCTTTACGCCGGGAAACAGCCCCTTTCGAAACTGTTGTTTATTATATAAGTAAAAGGTTCGGATATTTCTTCTTTTATGTTTTTCAATGTTTCCGATCGTATTCTACCGTAACCTGCCGATTTCCCCGATTTGAGACTGTTTATAGCCGTTTCTACGTTGACTGATTCCGTTGGAAAGAGAAAAAAGGAGTTCTCTTTTTGAATATTTTCTTCTTCGAAGTCATCATTTGCGGTAAGTTCACTAGCATAGATTTCACCGACTTTGCTGAAATAGTCATTGAAGAGGTCACAAGTTTGATGAGCACGCTCAATTTTAATATATTTTATATTAGTTTCTGTTCTAGTAGTATTTGTTATATTGTTTACACAGTCCCATAAAGCTTTCATTCTGATTCTTTCTTATGCACTTCTGTAAGTATTTTTCTTTGGCTTCATATATAAGTTATCGTATGTGAATAATAATAACAGATCTGTATTGCATGTATACAGGTGTCCCAGAAGTTGACTTCAAGTCCTCAGAAAAACAACCTGTGATGATTTTTGAACTCCCGTTGTTACAATTTTTTACTTTATTCAATTTTTTTTCTTATGTTATTCCGAATAGTGCTTCTGTAACATGTAATCTTCAATTCAAAGCCAATTACTCCAGCTTGGAAAATAATGTCACTTTTTGCCGAACCAAGTATTCAAAATTAATATTTCGCACAAATTTAACTGACTGTACTGAAAAGAAACTGTACTACATCAGTTGGGCAAATTACTTAAAAAGTTAGCGTATTTAGTAGGGATTCTAATATGGTATAACACTCACTACCTACATTATTTCTCAGATCAGTCAAAAAAGGTCTTTCTTAAAGAAACACAGTTTCGAACAATTTCTTCGAACTTTCTAAAAATGATTCTAGTGCATCCGATACTTTAAGAATCTGATTTGAATGAGGTGGGGTGAGTCCTTCCATATAATGTGAGTGAGACAGATAGTGACGCCACTATTTGGTATTGGCACACGTAAACGCAATAAAGATCAGTACGCTACGCCCCTTGGTCTACTGCGCATCTTTCCGTATTTGATTGTGTTATTTGTGTACTTACAACTTTTGGCTTCGTTTATTAGATTTGTTTGCTTGTGATTTGGATAGTTTTGAACTCTTTACGACGAACTTGGATTTTACCTGAACTCACCTGTGATTGTGTCTGTCTGTGTATACGACACAGGAATGTGCTAACATGCACCTCATTTATGGGGAATGCAGATGAAACGCTAGTGTAGCTTCGAGAATGTATAGCTAGAGATGCCCTAATGCTGATCTTTATCTAGATCATCGAGTTTTTGCGAATATGCGCCGTCTACTCTTCAAAGCGGGCCGACTTCCCAACAAAGTGCATGGTCAAGGAATAATTTCCTTATCTTACTAAGATATTGTGGTTCAAGTAGTTGAGGAAGATCTAAGTACTTCACTACGTGAAATTCAGCGAAGCACAGGAGTGCCCAAAGTAGAGCTCACCGACTACTGAAAAAACATATCGCCATATCATGTACAGCGAGTACAAGCTCTGTTACTTCGGCATTATGAATCTCGGGTTGTGTTTTGCCTAACCATGCTACAAAAGAACCGGGAAGACCTACAATTCTTAGAAAAAAATTTGTGGTCGGATGAATCAACATTTAAAATAGATGGTCACATGAACCTACACAATTTACACGAGTGACATGATGATATTCCGAATTTAATGAGACTAGATAGATCTCAATATTGTTTTAAAACGAACATGTGGACTGGAATTTTGAACGGAAGAGTCACAGGACCTTTTGAGTTGCCAGAGGTTTCAAATATTGAAATTTATTTAGAATTTTTACGAACTCAGTTGCCAAATTTACTTGAATTTACTTAGTATTTTCAGAGAAATATGGTTTCAGCAAGATGACTGCCCAGCGCATTATGCCTTCTCAGTTAGAGAATATCTAAATGAAGAATATCTGGGCAAATGGATAAGGCGATCTGGTACAATCTCGTGGCCAGCCCGTTTACCTGATTTGAATTCCTTAGATTTTTTACTGGGGAGCATTGAGGAAAAAATTCATTCAAATCAAATTGAAAATGCAGAGCTTCGGCGGAGAATTAGGGAAGCAATGCAATTTGTCAATAACGGAAGATTCGCTCGTCTGATATTCCGATCTTTTTTAAGATGTCGTGCATCTATATCGGCAGAAGGGCAGTTTGAACATCTTTAGTGAATTTAGTAAATCTTGTCATAAAACGAAACTGAATTTCTTTAAGAAAAACATTTTTTGTCCAATCTAAAAAAGAATGTAGATAGTATCATAGTGTTTTAGAATCCTTATTAAATGTGCTAACTTGTGAAGTAGCTTGCCAAACTGATATAGTTAAATTTTTTTTCAGTATGGTTAACTGAAGTTGGGCGAAATTTTAATTTTGTATACTCGGTTCGTCGAAAAGTTACATTATTTTCCAATCTGGAGCAATTGGCTCAGATTTGAAGGTTACAGATTACGAAAGCATAGCGGGATAGCGGATAGCGGGATAACATAGGAAAAATAGAATTTGAAAAAGTAAAGAATTGTAGCAACAGGAGTTCAAAAATCATCAAGGGGCGTGCATTTTATTGAATAAAAGAAATATGCAATATGCAATATAATTTGAAAAATATAGGACTTGGATCTTCTTCTTATGACTATTAAGACTTAACCTGTTACCTGATTCCGGCTTGACGTCTACTTTTGGTATAAACAAATGGCTATCGCTTATGGGTCCTTCAGCCTGAATTAAGAATATTTTTGGAAGACACTGCAAAAGATTAGTATACGTTTGTCAGAGTAAAATACGGTTTGGGAACGGTTTGAAAGGTATTTAAAGATTTCTTCAAAACAACTTTCTTCAAGAAAACGGTGGTCAAATGCTTATAATTTTGAACTTATTAATGGATCAGCTGTGAAATACGCATTGAAAAAAGAAAGAATACTTCTATCACGGGACCCCC
Source organism: Megalocaria dilatata (assembly GCA_034642435.1). Lineage (NCBI taxonomy): Eukaryota > Metazoa > Arthropoda > Insecta > Coleoptera > Coccinellidae > Megalocaria > Megalocaria dilatata. The sequence goes on along the minus strand of CM067854.1, from coordinate 56,079,546 downwards.
AGATATCAGGAAATATTCGTGTTGATTTAGTCGTTATTGGTTTTTCAATTTTGATTTGAGAAAATTTGAATTCTAATTGCTGAAATCAGAGCCTCGTTTTGATCGATGCATCGCCCCACTGCCATTGAGACAGTCGTTTATTATTATCTGATTTATATAAATGAGAAAAATGCGACCTATGACAGTTCCCTGAGGAATCGCCATATTTACAGTTTGAGTATCACTAATTTCATGTCCCACTCTAACTCTTTATATTCTGTCCGTCAAATAGTCCCTCATAAGTTCTCAGTATCTACCCCTTATCCCCACTGAATCAAGCCTTCCGGGCAACAAGTCATGAGAAACGGTGTCAAAAAATTTCGCTATATCAAAAAACATCGCCATACGTTTCTTTCCTTCATTAATAGATTGTACAACTGATTGGATGAATTGGACCATAGCGTCTTGAGTTGTTTTATTCTTCGCAACTGGCGAATATCCAAAAATATAGTCACTGCACAAGCGGTCAGAGACGCAATAAGGTCTTTAAAAGCTTTCAAAACACCGGGGGTAGACGGAAACTTTCCAGCCCTTATTCAAAAGGGCATAGATGTGTTGATTCCGTATCTGCTAAAATTATTTAGAACAAGTCTGGCTTGGGGGGTTATTCCTACAAGCTGGACACTAACTAAAGTGGTATATATACCAAAGATGGGACGAACAGAATCGGAACCCTCTTCGTTCAGACCAATAAGCTTGACATCGTTCCTGCTGAAGAGTCTGGAAAAGGTGATTGATGTCCATATCAGGGGGAAGGTGCTAATTGACAGTCCCCCTAGCCCTCATCAATACCTACCAGGCTGGCAAGTCGGCATTACTTGCATTGCATAATCTGGTCGGAAAATTAAACCAATCTCTCGAGAGATACCAGCTAACAGCGTTTCTGGACATTGAAGGTGCTTTTAACAATACGCTGCCGGCTTCTCTCGCTGAGGATATCACCGCAAGAGGAATCGAGCCACTAATCTGTAGATGGATACAGGCAGAACAATAACGGCCTCATACCAGTATGAGGTCTTCGAGTTCAAGGCTACGAAGGGCTGTCCGCAAGGAGGTATTCTCCCACCCTTACTGTGGACCCTTCTCGTTGATGACCTGCTAGCGATCATTTCGCTATGGGGAGTCGACGTTCGAGCATTTGCTGATGACCTGGCAATCATAGTGAAAGGTAAATCGGAGGTGACCATATCGGCCGTCCCTCAAGAGATACTGAACACTATTGACAAATGGTGTATAAGAGAAGACATGTCTCTTAACCCGCAAAAGGTAGTTATAGTACCATTCACTAAAAAACGGAAGTTGAATGGTTTAGAACCGCCGACTATCCGTGGTGAAATAATACAATTCTTATTTGAGGCAAAATACCTGGGAATAGTCCTCGACAAGACCCTCACCTGGAATGCACACCTGGATAAAGTGTGTCATAAAGCCAGCATGGGTTTCTGGACTTGCAGACGGATCTGTGGTAAAACCTGGGGCCTAAAGCCCAGGCAGATGTACTGGCTATACACTATGGTAATTAGATCACGGATAGTGTATGGCGCTGTAGTGTGGTGGAAGAAAGGCCAACAAACGATTGGCGAACAAAAGCTCACCCGACTACAAAGACAGGCTTGCCTTGCAATTACAGGTGCGTTTCGCATCACACCCACGGCAGCCATGGAGGTCCTACTAAATCTACCACCTCTGCACCTACTCGTGCAGAGGGAGGCGGAACGACCACATACAAACTATATCAACTGGCGATTAACAGGCCAGAGGCAATAGTGATGGGAGGCTCAGGACTGCTGGATGAGCTTTTAACGAACAGTATCCTATCGATGCCCTCGGATCTAATGTCAAAAATCACGAACCAGGAACGGAATTTCAATGTAATCGTCCTCAGCCGGGACGAATGGACCCAGCATGCTGAGGTTCTATTGAGAACCGACCTAGGCTTGTTCACAGACGGCTCGCGAACGACGAACGGAACAGGAGCGGGAGTCTATGGGAATAAACCGAGAATTAACATCTCATTGAGTCTCGGTCAAAACGCAACCATATTCCAGGCAGAAATATTTGCCATTGAGACCGCGGCGAAACTGCTGATAAAACAGCAAATCCACCACGGTAAAATCAAAATATTTACTGATAGTCAGTCAGTACTAAAAGCTCTGGAATCCAGCTGTTTTACATCCAAAACAGTCTGGAGTTGCCGCACGGCTTTAAACAGGCTCGGTATGTATAACGGAGTCACTCTGGTTTGGATATCGAGCCACTCAAACCATTTAGGTAACGAGAGGCGGATCGGCTGGCATTTGCTGGAGCTGCGCTGCCTCTGGTAGGACCGGAACCATTCCTGGGAATACCACATGACGTGGCTAACGAGGCGATAACAGGCAGAATGAACTCAAGGCTAGAGTCTTTCTGGCGGAGCCATTCTGGCCTGAAACACTCGAAGTTGTTCCTTGGAGCAGCTTCGAACAAAAAGATGGCGAACCTAGCGCTAGGTCTGGATAGGGCCAAACTAAGAACACTTTTCATGACAGATCGCTGCAGACTGAAAGCGCACTTGCACAAAATCGGTCTGGCTGAAGACAATGAATGCAGGCTGTGTCTTGAGGACACTGAAACAGCCATGCACATCGTCTCAGAGTGCCCAGCGGTGAGTCGCATCAGATTCGAGGTCTTTGGCCAGGCTTTCGTAGCCCACAGTGAACTGAAAAAATTACCCCTAAACAAGATTATCGGTTTTATCCAAAAACTGGATCTAGTCGGGGAGATATAAATTAGGGGTGAACCACAATAGTCCGTGCGGACGCAGTGGTAGGGTGGACAGACGCCCGCTCGCCATAAATAATAAAATAATAATAATAATGTTACAGTGAATGGTGCTCGTTACAGATGGATGATCAATGATTACGAGCGACATATTCTTGCCAACGTTATGAAATATTCATTAAAATTATTTGCTTTCTCCATGTCTCCGACAATCAAGTCACCCCTAGCATTAACAATATCATCTAAAGAATTATGTTTTTTTGACCGATTAGTTGATTAATTTATTACCGACGATACCTTTCTCAAATCGACCTCAGCATTCGTCAATTTTTCTGAGTAAAATGTCTTCTTAGTGTTGCGTATTAGTTCTTTGAGTTTATTTCTGTATATCTTATAATTTTCTCTTTTAATGGCAGTGTCGTTGGCTTTAATTTTATTTTTCATTTTTGTTCTCATAGAAGTGATCAATCCGAAAGTTATCCAAGGTTTTAGTTTTTTGTGTTTCGATCTTTTATATATACGTGTGAACTGCCTGAGCTTTATACTACTCTGTCAAGAAAGTACCGGGAATTTTCAATTAAAACAACATTTTTACATTTAATCGTCAAAATTTATGGGTCGCCTTCAAAATAGGCTCCATTTGCTCCAATACATCTATGCCAACGGCACTTCCAATTATCGAAACATTTTTTATAGGCGCTTTCCGGGATGGACTTTAGCTCTCGCGCCGAATTTTGTTTTATGGCTTCAATCGACTCAAAACGGGTGCCACGAAGGGGCAATTTTAGTTTTGGGAAGAGGAAAAAGTCGCAGGGAGCCAAATCCGGCGAATACGGTGGTTGCTGAAGCACGTTTGTTGAGTTTTTGGCGAGAAAGTCAGTCACAATCGTAGCTCGGTGAGAAGGCGCGTTATCGTCATGCAAAATCCATGAGTTGTTCGCCCACAAATTTGGCCGCTTCTTACGGATACGCTCACGCAAACGTTTCATAACGCCTAGGTAATACTCCTTGTTTACCGTCTGACCCTCTGGAACGAATTCGTAGTGCACCACGCCACGGATATCGAAGAAAACAATGAGCATCACCTTCATTTTCGAGCGGCTTTGGCGTGGTTTTTTCGGTTTCGGCTCATTTTTTGCCACCCATTCCGATGATTGCTGGCTTGTTTGCATATCGTACTCGTAGACCCAGGTCTCATCACCAGTTATAATGCGTTCCATGAATGTAGAATCGGAATTACAGCGATCCAGCATGTCTGAAGCAACCTGTTCGCGATGACGTTTTTGAAGAAAATTCAGGTCTTTCGGTAAGAGTCGTGCGGCCACCTTTCTCATGCCCAAAATATCAATCAAAATCATACGTGCGGACTCGTGGGATATCTTAAGGTCATCATCTTAAGATCTCTCTCAAGCTGGTACGACGGTTTTCCAGCACCCTTTCCTTAATTTTATCGACGTTATCTTCGATCGAAGCCGTCGATGGGCGTCCGGAACGAGGCAAGCCTTGAAGGCTCTGTACCACTGATATGCACGAGTTTTCGATAGAGCATTATCACCAAAGGCCTTTTGCAACATTTTCTATGCATCGGCACACGAAAATTCATTTGCAACACAAAACTTTAAACAAATTCTTTGCTCAACGTAATCACCCATAGTAAAAATCGTTCTTGCAGTTTGTTCATGAAACGTGAATAGACAACCTTAATGCTATTGCTCTCCATCAACACTTTAACTCACCTTTTGATTTCAGTCTTTCGACAAGCCTTTCGTAGTTCAATTGGAAAGAAACTTCTGGCTGTGACTGAAAATCTCCAGAAGAATTATTTGCCTCTAAAGTCTGAACAAATAAATGAACTGCATAAGTATTTCTGCCTCATCAGACTGTTTCGATCTGACAAAAATATCATCCAATATATTTGAAGACGTTTCAGATTCCCTAGTTATTCTGTTAATATAAAATACGAAACCGTACTGACTCAAAGTACACTGACAAAGTAAACTTGCGCTATCCCCCAAGTCAACGTCCATATCACCAACAATAATTTAAATCTTACATTTTTCAAAATTTTGCAGAAAGTCATCTAAATCCTTTATGAATTTATCCAGATTCGTTGACGGTGGTCTATAAGTGGCATTTACAGCAAACGTTTTATTTTCAATGCGCAACTTCAGACGTAGCAGGTTTATTTCTCTGAATTTAACAACCTCATGACACATTCTAAGATTCTTTTCAACAAACATTATCAGTCCATCGTTCTGATTGAATGAGGATTCATTATAAAATATTTCAAAACCTGGTAGTTGAAAATTGTTTGAATTGTCTGTTATCCAACATCAAAATTGTTATTAAACTTCTAATATTGAAATGAATTAAATTCAATAAAGGTTTCTTCTCAAGTGCACCCCCCTACTCACCGAAATCAATACAAATTCTAGTACCCTCCTTAGAATAATATTCGAAACTATTCATGGAATATGAAAATATTAGAAAGAAAAACGAGCAAAACTTTCTCCCAAATTTCACAGAGTATTCAAAATTAATCTGAAGAATAATAAGCTCTGTATGAAATGAATTAAAAAATACCAACAGACAAAATAATCAAAATGATTTCGGACAATTTTCACACTTGAACTATAGAAAACTTGTTCTCCCTTTCAACTTCTAATAACTTTTAAACAACATATCTCGGTTCGTTAATACATTGCAATCTGTTATCTTACTTACAGTCTGCAACCTATTATTATAATGGAATTGAAGTATACAATGGATTTCTATCAAGTAAAGGTCCAAACGATCGGAATTTTTCATGATACAAATGATATCTGATATGTTGTGTTTTAAAATTCATTACTAGAGGGAAATTAATTACTATTTCCTTGAAGTAATTTTGCATAATCGAGCCGTAATTATTTTGATGTTTCTCCATTGGAGCATTATTTTCAGCTCGACTATTGCTTCATTCACTGACTTATACGCTCAATTTGAAGATTAATTATTTCGAAATTGTAATTAACAATAACATAAATAGAGGTTAATTCTTGATAGAAGGTATATAAAATAATTTAAATATTTTAATATTAGCCTTCTACATATTTTATTTCAAAATATTATATTTAATGATTATAACTTCTGAAAATAAATTAAAATAATGTGATATATGTACCACTTATATCAAATGACATATAAAATAAACATTCATTATGAGACATCCAAATGGTATAACAAAATCCGATAAATAAAAATTGTTAACCACAATCCTATAATTTAATAAATTGTTTTCATAAGATTGATCAGCAGAAACAAAATTTTGTCTATTCAAAATATTTAATTTATAGGATTTTGGTTAACAATTTTTATCTATTGGATTTTGTTATACCATTTGGATGTCTTATAATGAATGTTTATTTTATATGTCATTTGATATATGTGGTACTTATATGACATTATTTTAATTTATTTTCAGAAGTTATAATCATTAAATATAATTTTTTGAAATTAAATATGTAGAAGGCTAATATTAAAATATTGAAATAATTTTATATACCTTCTATCAAGAATTAACCTCTGTTTATGTTATTTTATTCATAATATATAATTATTTGGTTTCCTTAACATTCTTTATACAGATAGTCCTTGTGCTATAACAGAGGCCGTTAAATTGTCTTTCAATCTTTTAGATCAAGGGTAAACCACAGATATATTTATATATAGTGAACCGTTACACTACATTTGAAAATTTTTCAGTTCACCAGAAGTTTTCTAAACGGTTAAAAGGTGAGTAAATATTTGTTGTTGATTGATGTTATATTTATTGAATATGAATTATTTGAATACTGACGAAGCAAAGTCTCTCTTAAAACTTGTTTTTCAGTAATGTTTTTACACATCTTGAGTTTTATATAAAGTAACTTAGTTAGATATCCAATAATATTGAATATCCTAAGTAAGATAGTTTTATGATGAAATTCTTAAGATTATGTTAGACATTTTTGAAAGATATTTGTTTTCATGAGATTGATCAGCAGAAACAAAATTTTGTCTATTCAAAATATTTAATTTATAGGATTTTGGTTAACAATTTTTTTCTATTGGATTTTGTTATACCATTTGGATGTCTTATAATGAATGTTTATTTTATATGTCATTTGATATATGTGGTACTTATATGACATTATTTTAATTTATTTTCAGAAGTTATAATCATTAAATATAATTTTTTGGAATTAAATATGTAGAAGGCTAATATTAAAATATTTAAATAATTTTATAATTAACATTTTCCAAATTTCCATCTGACATACAGCTTGATTAGACCCACACGCGACTGTTGAAATTGGCGAATTATTTCAGACCTCTTGAGCTTCCATCTGATGTCGACCAGCATCAAACTCCGATCGAAACAATTAGAAAACAAATATCGTCTCGGGACCCAAAAATCTGAAATGATCACATCTTACGTCAGCGATCAGAAATAACGACACCCCAAAATAGCAGCATTCGCCGTCCCTCAAACGACGACGCGACAAACTTCTCAGCAGAAACAGGCTCAGTACATGGCTCAGTTCAAGCAACCTCGGTTGGCGGAAGAAGTGCGCGTGACTTTGTGCCAATTCGGCTTAGCGGAAAAGGAAACCGACCAGAAACAGCCCGTATTCCTACGTGTCCCGATATTTCGCACCATGGAGTTTACGGATGTGAGACTTGTGCAGATACGGAATAATGGATCGGTCTGAAAAGAAAAACAGTAAAAGACAATCAGGTAACGAAAGCTTTGGAAGGAGTTCTTGACGCCTCTGTCTGAAACTTGCTTTAAATATCATCCTAGCAGTGTCAGCTTTTGAAGGCATGCCAAATATTCGGGACAGATCAGATGTTGAATCAGGTTTGACGTTTGTTTGTGTGGAAAGTGGTTTTCAGTTTGTTGTGAGGTACGTACTGGAGACGTGGATTTTCCCCTTTCCCTTACATTTCAGTTACATATGGTGTTAACTCAAATTTCCACTAATCCATTAAAAATGACAACAATTGATTCACCTTACTGTCACTTCTTCGAATTTACATTTTGAACTGATTCAAAATGAAAAATACATCAAAATAGGTATGCTTGAATCTAACAAAATTGAAGAAGGAACGTGATGAAACAATAGAATATATTGAGGTCAGTCAGTGAGATCTCAAAATTATGTGAAGATATTCAAGAATGAAGACCTGTCAAGCATTTTCAATTCATTCAAAAGCATTCTAAGGGAATTATTTTATCTGCTTATTTCACGCCATTCTAAGAGCATATAGAATTTGCACTCTTGAAGTTATGATTGACGTTATATCCGAACTTTTTAAATAGCTTGCTTATGTTGATTGTAAGATGTCTGATGTATAATTCTTTTGATGTTCTAGAATTTTATTCTGAAAAGTTTATCAGCTTGACAATATAAAACTAAACACAATTATGAATCATCACAGACTCGAGATTGTTTGTCCTTATTCATTGTGTTTTCAGGCAATAATGTATTTTCATTAGTTTCAAAACCGTTACAAGTCAAAGACAATGTTTAAGATATCATTTAAATAAGTTCATGAAATTTATTGAGAATTAACTCCTACTTAAGAGGCAAATCAGAAAACTGCATAAAAATACATTTTATTAAGAATGAAAAAAGAAAATAGTTTTTGTTGTACTTACTGAAAAAAGTTTCAACGGAAATAAAAAGAAAGTATTTTAGTTTTTCACTTGAAATGGATTTCCATAAAGAATAAAAACTATTCATATCATATTCTGTCAGGTTATATTGAGAGAATATCTAAAAGCATTGCTCAGTGTTTCAAGAAAAGAATTAACTGTATAATTATCAGCGTGTAGAAACACAAATAATAAACGGGTTTTTATTGAAATCAATAAGGAAAAAGAAGAAAGAGTCTAAATCTATTCTAAAATTGATTTGTTATTATATTTGATATTGGTCAAACTGATCGATTCTTAAAGCAGATAATAGAGAAATACCTAAGCAGGTGTACATCAGATATACATAGTATCACATACAAGCAATTTGGAACAACTATGAGAGAATTTTAACCTTTGTTTGCAATCAAAGTAAAGATTCTAGTTCGTCATTAAAATCACTTGAAATGAACAGATGCAATTTCATTTCAATTCTTTTGAATACAAGGGTTAACGGATCTTTGTCGAATATGGTTCAATAAATTGAGTTTTGTATCGAAGAAATAATATATTTTATTTATTCGTAATATATATTTTATTTATTCGTAATACTCTTCTTCAATTCATCAAATCCAACTATGCACACTTATGATCCAACGAATTTTTCATTAGAAATCAGTTCGAAATATAAACTTCAGAGTGTGGTGATAAAATTGGGTTATTTATCAATAAATTCCAGGAAATTTGAGTTTATATTTTTTAATTAAAATGAGTTTCCACCGAGTAAAGACCGAATCAATCAAACATTTAATATTTTATCTTATTAATATCATTTAGTCAAGATGAAATAAACAAAGATGCTAAATCTATCCTAAAGTTGAGTTGTTAATATAATTTCTATTGGTCAAACTGGTCGATCTTTAAAGAAGTAATACAGAAATACCAGAAGAGATGTACATCCGACATAGCACATTCAATATGTACAAGTCTGTTGAATGGAGATAACATTGAGGACAACTAAGAGATTGTACACAATGAAAGTAAAAGTTCTAGTTCAACATTGAAATCACTTTAAATCAATAGGTGAAAAAACTCCATTGAAATTCTTTTGAAATAATAAGGATAAACAGATGTCCTTCGTCGAATAAATACAATATCCTATCGAAGAATCAATATATTTCATTAATTTTTTTATTTTTGTCAAATCTAAATACACATTTTGAAGATCTAAGGAATATTCCAGTTAGAATCGGTTCAAAATATAAATCTCACAGTGAGCCGAAACAATTGTGTTTATAAATTTCAGGAGATTTGAGCTCATATTTATTTTATCTAATTAATATGAATTTTAATCAGGTTATGACCAAATCAATCAAATATCAGTTACAAGTATTATAATTGAAGACACGGGGATGCGGATGCATTGATATGAAACATATTGTTTACCATTCTGAGTGGAATACAAATGGATATGCTTATATTCCGACCAAACTTTAATATTATAGTAATGTTTTTCTTCCATCTGTGGATGCACTATCAAACTGGTGAATAAGTAAGGCTAATTGCTCATTAAACCGTTTAATGAATAGCAGTATTCACATCAGTTTTAACATCTAAATGTTATACTGGGTGTCCCAACGAAAATTTGAACCCCTTAGAACTCAGAAACGAAGAATTTTCGAAGATTTTAAAAAACAGATCAACTTCTGTTTTGAGGGGGATGGATTTCCATCATGAGTTTGTTCCGAAAAAACCACCCCCATGAAGGTGGCATCAACCCCCAATATTTTTTGAATAGGGAAGATATGTCGAGTGTTGGTGAGTTTGAAAATTATTTATGTTCTGTACACAACCCAGTTGAAATTTCCAAAATCGGTTCATTATTCACGAAATAATGTAATTTGAACTTACCGTCAAAAGGTAATAATGAACATAGTTGAATCGCCCAAACGCAAGAACCTAAGAGTTTTGAAGGATCAAAAATAACTTTCAAGTTCTGTATTAGGGAGAAAGAATTCCTGTGAAGGCATTGTTCCGAAAAAACTGCCTGAGGATGGCAACAACACCCAACATTTTTTGAATAGGGAGGAGATGTTGGATATGGTTTAGTTGAGAAGTTTTTCCTGTTCTCTAAACATCGCAGTTGGAATTTTCAAATTTGTTTATTTAATGTTTTTATTTTAAAAACATTCGATTGTCTTATCGTTCATGGTGGTAAAATGTGCGAAACGCATGAAATTTAAAACAATGTATACTATTTTTTTGAAGTTTCTTTCTTAAATGTGTTTCAGTCTTTCGTTTCTGCGTCATAATTGGGTTTGAGACCTACTTAGGGGGAGAAAATGGTCTTTTATTCATCACGGAATGCCAATTACTGACACCAGCCATTTTCGAAAATGTTAGAGAAGGATTTGAAAGTAAAAAATATCATTATGGAGGTTGGTTGTGGTAATTTTGAACAATACATCGTTAAAAAAAATAATAAGATGCGGTTTTTTACTTGATAGAAGGATAATTATAAACTTTGAATATCAAAACAGATTTAATCTATTTGTCTTCTACAATTTTAATTTTAAAAGAATTTTTTTTAAAAACTTTTATAATTAAATTAATGTCTAATGATGAGCACTGCTTATATTCAATAGACGTATAAAAATCAAAATTCACTATACAATATCAAATGGAATAAAAAACCCAACAAAAATAAATTATTAATTACAAATAAAATAAGTAATATCGAATGTGAATCGAACCTAAACGAGTTCAGGTGCGTATGTTTGGAACAAAACATTCGATATTAGTTATTTTTAATTTTAATTAATAATATATTTTTGTTGGGTTTTTTATTCCATTTGATATTGTATAGTGAATTTTGATTTTTATACGTCTATTAAATATAAGCAGTGCTTATTATTAAACATTAATCTAATTCTAAATGTTTTTTAAAAAATTCTTTTGAAATAAATGTTGAAGAAGACTAACAGATACATCGTTAGTTCTTTCAATAGTTCACTTTTTTTTTGGATGTTCCCTATCATTACTTATAGATCTGCTATGTATTCGGTTTTTGTTTGAGTTACCCTTCTGATAATGTTCAATATCAAATTGCTTAAAAAAATCACCGAATTTGAAAATTTCAACTAGAATGTTTAGAGAACAAAAAAAGCTTTTCAACTAAAACACATCCGCCATCTCTTTCCTATTCGAAAAAGAATTGGGGGTTGTTGCCACCCTCAGGTTGTTTTTTCGGAACAATGTCGACGTAGGAATTATTTCTACCTAATACAGAACTTGAAAATTTTTTTTGAATTCTTCAAAACTCTTAGGTTCTTGAGTTTGGGCGGTTCAACATCACAATTTGACGGTAAGTTCAATATTACATTATTTCGTGAATAGTGAACCGATTTGTGAAATTCTTACTGGGTTGTGCACATAAATAACTTTCAAACTAACCAACACTCGACGTCTCTTTCCTATTCAAAAAATGTTGGGGATTAATGCCACCTTCAAGTGGGTGAATTTTTCAGAACAAACTCATGATGGAAATTCGTTTCCCTCAAAACAGAAGTTGACCTGTTTTTTTTAAATCTTCGGAAATTCTTCGTTTCTGGGTTCCCTAGAAGGGTCAAATTTTGGTTGTGAAACCCTGTATACCTGAGTCTAAGCAGCATTCTCTGAAAGAAAAAGCGATTTTTGCAAGAACTAGTTTTGAAATTTTTCGAATTCAATCTTCTTCCGAAATAGGTTAAGTTGAGAAATATTCATTCATTATTTTCAGCAAATGAAACTTTATAACTGAAAGTAATTAATACTCAGCTCCAATTAAAATTTTGACTGTTTACATTTCGAAATGAAAAACTCAAAAAAAATTTTCAAAAAAGATCACTATTTCCCATTAGAAATACATATGAACACATTCCAAGATTTTTTTAACTTTGATCCTGGTATATTGCGGTAATATATATCAGGAGTAAAAATAAGTTCGTGGTGTTTTGATAATAGATGTCGCTAGAATTTTATTACTATTTTATTCCATTGTTTCATCTGGCGACATCTTCATTTTAAAGTGTCATCATTAGATTTTCATTTTAAGTATCTGTCATTTTGCTGAAGCGTAAATAACAAAATTTCTGTGTGCTTTAAACATGACAACTTTTGTACCAAGTAATGTGTTTTTGCGGAGAGTTTTACTTCATTACGTCCTGACGAAGAAGAAGGCTGCCGAAAGTCATCGTATTTTTGTAAATGTTCACGGTGACCATGCTCTAGCTGAACGATCGTGTCAGAAGTGGTTTGACCAATTCAAAGTAGCAATTCAGATTTGGAAAACGAAGAATCCGAAGATCCGAAGCGCCATCAAAGTTTAAGGATGAATAATTAGAGATAAGAACCGATGAAGATCCATCATAAACGCAAGAGCAACTCGTCACTCAATCAGCCATTTGCCATCGTTTAAAAGCAATGGGAATGATCTAAAAGGTACGAACGTTGAACGCCGTTTTTTCACGTGCGAACAACTGTTCCAACGGCAAAAAAGAAGAGTTTTTTAATCGAATTGTGACTGGCAATGAAAAGTACATGTATTACGATAATCCAAAAAGTCGGGCTACGTATGGATGCCGCATCATACACTGTCAAACGGAATAGTCACGGCGAGAAGATCATGCTGTATATTTTATGAGACCAACTGGATGTGGTGTATTATGAGTTGCTACAATCGAACAAAAGGATCACGGGGGAGGTCATCTCTTCCGATGGCTGCAACATGACCTGGGTGACCACACTCTCCAGTTACGATGATGTCAAAAAATGGATCGATGCATGGATAGCGGCCAAAGAGCCGTTTTTTTCTCAATGGCCAGAAAGATGAGAAAAATTAGTGGCTAGCGACGGATAATACTTTGAACTTGGAATATATAAGCAATTTTTTATTAGAAAGCTTCAATTTTCGACAAAAAACCGCACGAACTTTTCGTACTCTTAATAGATTGAGTAAACCTTTGAAAAATATTTTGTTTAACTGCAACCCTTAGAGTGAATCGATATTGCTCCAACGTTTGGAGCGTCCCTGATGTAGTTTCATATTTTCTGAGCTCTTATATCAGGTCAATATCATGTCTTCGAATATATTGTATGACAAAATAAGGTAAACACTTAAACATGTTTAACCGAATCAAATAATACTACATGATCGCCTAGCGTAGGGAGATAATTCAGGGGGGCTAGGAATAGAATGAAGTGATCTCAAGTGATCAGTTCCGTTTTCGTCTGGAGATGCATAAAATTTCGGCAGTGGTATGAAAGATGTGATCCAGAACTTGACAGAAAGTACCATATTCATCACACTGAGGCTGTATCGTGCCTTATCTCAGATTCAAAATCAGGCTTATAAGGGAGCACAAAGAAGCTCTGCAAAATCAAAATTTTACTAAATTGGTATCTGCGCACTAGTAAAGAACAATCACCCATATTTACAGATTTTACTCAAAATATAATATCAGTAATTGACCGAATTTCATTTGGATTGAATATTTTGACTGATTCGACTACAACAAAATTGCTTGTATCCATGTTGGACTAGCAGAGATGGGGTGTGGTGAATGGCAAGGAAGCACAATCAGCAAATCTGATACAGTAGCAATGCATGTGAATGGTATAAACCATAATTAATACCAAATCATTTCCAGCAAAATGCCAAAAATCAAGCAGAATAGGACTAAAGATAATTTGTATATAAAAAAGTTTCCTACCATACAAACAGAAGTATCAATACAAGGTTCTTACATGCATTAGAAGCATGTTCTTTCACTCGATTCATACTAAAAAATAAAGTAAATCAAATTTACATTTTGACATTCTACTATTCCGTTCCTTACAGAGTACTCTAAGAATGTTTAACTTTCCTTCCCGTTGTGTAGACAACTATCTACGTTGTATAGACAACTATCTACGTTGTCTAGACAACTCAAATTAAACCTAACGAGAGCAAGAAAATAGTGGCAGGAAGTTCAAATATTCCAACACATAGTGAAGTCGACTAATATATCTATATTAGTAATACTGACAGGCAACAACCCTCAATAAACAGAAACAAACATTTATCAGCCTGCTGGTACATTTACTCTACTTAGTGTTACGTGAAGCTACAGAGTGAACCCAATAGCGCCCGGTTACTAGTTACTTATTTCTTCGTATAATTAGGTCGGTAACGTTCTCTTATAGGATATCATTCTTATACAACGGAGGATTTTGCAGGGCCCGTGGATGGAATCTGGATGGACAGAAAGGTGAATAATGTGGTATGTCCAGGAGATCACCTTGAAGAGGAGCTCTAACATAACTCGAGTCACCCAGAAACGTAACTACCAAGAGGGCTGCATCTGGCCTTCTTGGGGTAGCCAGGGCTCAGCAAATGCTCAGATATTACTATAGAACAAACCGAACATTACCTGAAGAGTCACGCGAACCAATAGCGGGGATATCACAATACCTCAGCGACAATGATCCATCAATTACTAACACATTCTCACAGCAGCCTTGGATATCCGGAGTTATTTACTGTCTCTATACAATATGTTGTCCTCTACCAGGACTACCCAATGATTCACTTTAATGAGCGCTAGTGGTTCACAAGGAATAAAATTTCTCAAAGTGAGCCGGCGCATGCATATAAAAAAACAGTAACACAAACTGACTAGAACATAATAAAAAAGATAGAGTACTCCATCATCTGAACGTGTTAGTGAACGTTACAAATAAAGAAACCAAAGAAATAAGTAACCGATTGATAACACAAGAGTACATGCAAATCAGTTACATATCAGGTACTACGAATAACATGAACAGCATAAATAAAGAACAACTATTAATTAATTATATTAATAAATACAACAAACAACAACCAGGCACCGAGAAAAAGTATACAAAATAGATAACATGTGAGAGTCGCGCAGCTTCAGTTATATACAAAGATAATGTAAACCATTCCGGTCGAATTGATATCACTGAAGCAAAATTACAAGAATGAAAGGAAGATGATTGGAATTACAATAAACGAACGTAATTTTACATTAAAACTAAGCTGGGATTCAAATGCCTGAAGCATGCAATCGAAAACATTTAAAAGAAGTTTACCTAATAAGAGTTACAAAAGGGGACTTATAGGTACGCTTATCTGGAGTAGGTTTTCAAGTCGCTCAGAAGGTTTTTTCAAAGAACCTCCCTCTCTACCTCTTTTTTACCTTTGTACCTATTTGTCAACACCAATAAATGACCGGAATATGGTTAACGAATTTCTGAACGGACGAAGAACTGCAAAATTATGTACCGAGTGGATTCGTATTGACATCTTCATACAGCAGAGAGAAAGGTGGAGGCGCTATTTATGTTGAAGAAGGTATGGAATATTCTGATAGAATTGATTTTACTTGGTTGTTTCGAATGTTATGCTACTCAGTTGGTTATTGATAGAAATAAATTTCTCATATGTGTCTACAGACCTAACACTTCTCCTAACACCGATATATTTTTTGAGAAAATTATCATATTGTTGGAACAATGTCTTCTTGAAAATATCAACGTGATACTAGCAGGCGACTTCATTGTAGATATTCTCTCCCATTTAAATGAATCCAAAACATTTCTAGGAATTTTAGATGAATTCAATATAAAAATCACTACAAAGGAACCCACTAGAAGAACAACCACCTCCGCTTAATGCCTGGATAATATTATAACCAACGTCGATGGGAACACCATAGTCATTGAAGGACATCTATCGGATCATTCAGGTCAGAAATTCATTTATGGTACTACTTCAGTCTTAAGGAAATTAAAATCAAATATAAAATAAATCAGACAACACACTGAGGAAAACCATACTGTTTTTAGGGCACTTTTGGAGAATGTTCACTGGTCATATTTATACGAATTACGTGAAAATGATGTCAATGTGATGTGGAATTTGTTTTTTAACGATTTCAAGGGTACATATAATACAGCCTTTCCACTTAAAATAATAAATTTTTAGAAGAAAAAGAAAATAAAGGTGGCCAGAGAGATTCAACTGCTTAAAGAGGAGCTGGATCTACTGTTCATCCTATCCAGATCTGAACCCGAACTGTTGGAGCAGTATAGGAAGGTTAAAAGAGCATATGATTCTGCATTGAGCTCAGAAAAGAAAAATTCTTATATCACTCTCATTGACAAAGCTGAGAACAAGAATAAAGCTGTATGGAACATCGTAAAGGAAGTCACAAACAGAAGCACAAAGCCTATCTCTAAACTCCCTCCAAAATATATGGATCAAGATGACTTGCCTCAGCTAACCAATGACTCCAACGAGCACTTCTCCAAAGTTGCTTCCAATTTGAGCTCTACATCCAAACCAAAATATGTATGAAGAAAAAATCATTCAAAATCTTTCTAACTATTTGACGTCGATGAAAATGACGTTCGATGGTGAATCGAATGAAGAATAAATTTTACTCCGGATATGACGATGTTCCTTTTTCTGTAATAACACACCATATTTCGAATATAGTAACACCACTTTGCTTCATCATAAATACGTATTTTAAAACTGGAATTTTTCCCGATGCATTAAAGATAGATTCGACTGTGTTGATCACGAACAACCTGAACGACAAGAAAGAGATGTTTGTTCTAGATGTTAGAGATGAAAGGACCTTTTCATATGAATTAAAAATATCTGTAGGAATACCACAGGGTACTATTATGGGTCTAGTTTTATTCATCGTCTATGATAACGAACTTCCAGATAGCTTTGAACAAAAACCTATTACCGACCAAAAGAAGACCTTAGAGGATTTGGAAATGGATACCTTCTTATATGCTGACGACTCTAACGTGATTATTTCATCCCACAACGTTGAACAGGTGACAGTTGGACTACAAACTGCATTCTCGAAAATTAAGGATTGGTGTTTTGGCAATGAGTTGGCCCTAAATTCCGATAAAACAAATATAGTGTTCTTCTCCAATACTAGATCTAACTCCCTGAAAGCATCAGGATGGACGATAATGAGATAACAACAAACTCAAGTACAAGACTTCTCGGAATATCTGTTGACAGACACTTGAACTAGGGGCAACATTGTGAAACATTAGTACCATAATTGAACCCGGTAATTTATACTATGAAAGTTTCCAAAAACCATGTTGATATGAATATTTTGAAGACCATTTATTTCGCAGACTTCCAGTCGCTCTTATCGTACGGTGTTATTTTTTTGGGCTCTAGTTCACAAGCTCAACATGTTTTTATAACTCAAAAACATGCAATGTTCAATATTAAATTCAGGTCATCTTGTAGAAGCTTTCTCAAGGCAAATAATATTTTAACTTCACCAGGTTTGTATATCTATAAAGTATTATTGTTTTTTCGTAAATATTATCATTATTTTGAATTGAAGAACACAAATGAAACAATAAGAATTCAGGAATTTTTCTAGCCAATTCATAAATACTCGAATACTGAACGTAGCACTCTATATATGGCTATTAAACTTCACAATTTTCTTCCTAATACCATAAGAAATATATCAGAGTATAACTCATACCGTAGGGCAATTTATTTGTTTGTATTGAACTGTGAACCATATTCATTCACAGAATTCAAAGATGTAGGGATGAAATATTGCTTTTTGTGACTTGTTTTCATTTTATTATCATGTATGATGATAATTCTGAAAATAAAGATTATTATTATTATTATCGTCACGGTAATAATCATGCATCACAGAATAGTTAACAGTGACATAGGCGGGTTGATTACATATAATCTATGAAGGATTTTCTCACTCGTATGATCCTTAGAGAATACGGATCACTTCAGCATGAATACTAAAATGAACTTAATCACATGAACATATAAACATATGAACAATAAAATTATAAATTGGTGCAGAAAAATATTCTTGAGATAATGAATGATTAAACTGATCTATGGAATTCCCAAATTCTCAATGCACTCAAATAACATCCTACCCTCATAATTACCCAAAAATGTTTATTTTATCTAACATCTGGTATAGATCAAATTCCTGTAACTCTCACTTTTTTATTATCACTACGTTGTACCTGAATATACATAAAATACATTGTACCATGTGCTTAGGGGTCAGTTGCCTAAAGATGAACGAAAGTGCGAAACTAGTTGCATAAATATAAACCTTACATATTGTAAAACATCTAAAAATTGTTGGTAGTAAAACATAGTAATAAAAAGTTTGTTTTAATCATTTTATTTCAGCTACAGTTTCGGATGTTTTATGGATAGAAGGATAATTAGGGTTTTATTGCAGCCCCAAGGTCAACAGCATACCTTGATTATTCTGTATATAATAATTTTAGATCACCTATGTATTAAGCATTGATCGAAAAAACATTAATAGATAAGTTGATGTAGTATCTTAAGAAAATTTGAATATTAAAACAAATTAATATATGTTTATCTTCTACAATTTTAATTTAAAAAATTTTATTCAAAAAACTTTTAGAATTAAATTAATGTCTAAAACAAGCACCGCTTATATTTAATAGACGTATATAATCTAAACTCAATATACAATGTCAAATGGAATAAATAAACCAAAAGATACACGAAAGTCCCTAAAATTAATAAATAAATATTTAAAGGAGACAAAATTTGTTTCTGGTCTTGCCCTCAAAACGCCATTTGTATCTTAAAAACATGAACACACTTAAAGGACCTCTCAAAGAATATAATTTATTTGAAATATTTAATATATTTAAATATTCGAATAAGTAAATTCAGAAATCTCTCAAAGCATGCACTATATCTTCAAAAAACAAATATAGTTCAAAGCAATTCCGTCTTCAGTCCTGAAATATATTCAAAATATTAAAATCAAAAAACTAACCTGTACCAAAGCACTCACCACGTGTAAATGAATAATGTTTCGAGACATAGATCATCTTTATAATTCAAGATTTATCTATGCTCTAACAGAATCAAAGAACAGTGTGAGCTATTCCATTTGACATTGTATATTGAGTTTAGATTATATACGTCTATTAAATATAAGCGGTGCTTGTTTTAGACATTAATTTAATTCTAAAAGTTTTTTGAATAAAATTTTTTAAATTAAAATTGTAGAAGATAAACATATATTAATTTGTTTTAATATTCAAATTTTGTTATATTTCTTCTATCAAGTAAAAGGCCTTTCTATTTTATAGTACCTTAAGCTTAATATTAAGAGAACTAATAGAGAAAAACTATTTGCCATAAAGTGGAGTTAGTATGATTAAGATATACCGGTAATCATTAAATATTTTATATTTTATTACAATTTTCCTGCTTCTGGGTTTATTTCCTGAGAAATTAGGCAGGAATTAAATGAAATATTCTACAATAGTTCTTGAGGGATATCTGTCCAGTACGCACCTCCTACTGTAATTGTTGGTTCACACTTTGAAAAATTTCATTATAGAAAAATCTTCATAATCACGTCATAACTGATACTGATAAATCAAATGAATTAAAGGCTTTTTTGAATGTAACTCATCAAAATAATAATATCACAAGAAATGCCTTTTTAAATTTTGCCAAATAGCAATCAATAAGAACGCACAAATAACTCAGGACAATTTATTCTGATACAAAGATTTATTTAAAATTCTAAAACAAGAATTTCCATGTGAGAGTGATTCGGGACAAAATTATACCTCCATAATGGTATTTAGTGCTTATCAGACCATTTCTTAAATTCTCTTTGATTTCAGCCCCTTCGGTTTGTTAAAAATTTTTTCATATGTCGATGTCGGTAGTTGTTAAAACTCAATTGGAACGGAAGACAAACAACATGTGTATCACTAGACTGCATACTTTGATGATTACAAGCTTACTGCAAGTAAAACAGCAAAGAGAAATATTACAGCTCTCACAAAAAGAATATCAACATTCGTCTACAGGAACTTGCAGTTCTTCGTAACAGTATGATCATATCTAGTATATAATTTATATTATTCACAACATCCCCACATAACAAAAATTTCCTTAAATTTAAATCTTCATCAATTTTATCATTGTTACAACCAAACAGAGGTTCCAGTTAGTTGATAAGCAATATTTCTATCACAAATAAATTTATTCTTAGGAACATTGAGATCTTAAGTGTTATCAGATATAAAAGTAGAGGCTTACAATCTAATATATTCAATTAATTTAAAATTTGATCAATATAAGTCTTCTGATTCAAGGTTTGAATACCTTTCTCTTTGTTATAATCAATTTTCACACCTAGACGTTCTCTGAGGACCCCCAAATATTTTACTCTGAATGTTCATCAGTTTATTTATTAAATTATTCAATTCTACAACATCATCAGAAAAAATAGAAAAATTGTTGACATATAAAGTTGAAATAATCCCATCGTTCCAGCATTTTGCAGATTGTTAAAGGCCATAAATTGCCTTACTTAGCTTCAAAACTTTATCTTTGTCTGACTTGAGATACTCAAAAACCTTCAAGTATTTTCATAAAAACTGTCTTGGACAAACGAGCATTTAGAAATGCTGTTCTTATGTCTAAATGCCTTAATCCTAATTTTATAGTTGAAGACAATTAAATTCTAAGAGCGGAATATCTTACTACTGGAAAAAATGTTTCATTGTAATGAATTCTGTATATTTTTTTGAACCCCTTAGCATTCAATTTGGCTCGATATTCCATTTCTCCATCAGTACTTGTTTTCCTTTTGAATATACATCTGGAATCGACTACAGTAGTATCTTCTTCCATGTCAACCAGTTCCAATGCCTGGTTTTCTTCGAAGGACTGCAGTTCTCATGGCATAATTCCAAAAATGTTCTCGACTAACTTCTGTGATTGTCTTTGGCTTGGCTATCTCATTGACATATTCCGCGTATGCGTTGTGTCACAAAATTCGGGCCCACCTTTGGTTTTCTGGGCCTTCGAAATCTTCTCCGTTCTTCTTAAGTCGAAACTTCGGAAGTTTCAAGTTCACCATTGTTGGAATCATCAGTTTCCTTTGAAATCTTTTTCTACTCCTGGCAAGGAAACCCCCACCGGATCTGGCACCTCTCGATCTTTGATTCCTACAACAGTGGAACTCTTTCTCAAGCTCTCCATTATCGTAACATCTCGACTGATAAAAACTTTCCTGCTGATTTCATCATAAAGTCGGCAACCTTTGGTTCTCTCCTCAAATCCTATAAGGATGCGTTGGACAGTCTTTTCATTCCATTTTCCTCTTTTTACTTGGGGGATATGACTCAGCCTTTTATTATGCCACATGCAGTCTTTTATTTACAAGATGTGGCCGAGCGGTTGATTATGTGGCAAGTAGTATGACATGTTTCGGTCCAAAAATGTACTCCCCTCCCTTATCAGCTCTCAGGATTTTTATATGTTTTTCTTCCTGCTTTTTCATTAAGTAGATTAAATTGAGTAGACATTTCAGGCGAGCGAGAAGGCATTCAGAAAAATTTTTGGTGGTGTTCCTCTATGATTGCAAGGGGTAGAAAAAGTCACTCCTGATGGTTCTCTTTCGCAAGAAACTCTTCTCCATATTTTTATTTCACAATAAAAAAATTAATTTTGAATAGCTTGATCTATTCTTAACAAATAAGGTTTCCTGTAATTCCTTGCTAAAATTCAAGGCTTTTTAGGAAAAAAAATATTTATCAACGTGATAGCCTGAGTCGTAGAGGCTGGAATTATTTCCAAACTAGAATTTATCTAGTAAGCGGATGTCATTTTGTTATGACAACTGACTAGTTTTGATTAACTTTGATTCAGTTACAATTATTGTTAGTTTTTTGATTTTCAAGAAAAAAATAAAAACTATTTTCGGGTGCCATCTTTAGGGGGCTGTAACTAAGAAGGGGGGCTAAGAAAAATAAAGTTTATATGAAAGGCCCACCCTATTTTTTGACAAGGAATCACCAGCTAAGTTTTTTCTCAACTATTCAAATACACCCTGTATAATAGGGTACCGGAAAGTAATGTCGTTTCTACGCATGTCGATATTTGATTATCATTTGTCAGCTCATTGTGTACTTCGAAGTCGTGTCAAAGACATTTGTGACTTGTTAACTTCTAAATAATAAAATATTAGAAACTTTTCGGAATTTGGGGTGAGATGGCCAGCCAAATATCAGAAGAACATATCCGGCATTGTAAGCTTTTTGAATTTCGCAAAGGTAATAAAGCAACAGGTGCGATCAAAAACATTTGCTATCTTTATCCAAGTGCATCAGACGTTCGTAGATGCCAACGATGGTTCTCCAGGTTCAGATCCGGTAATTTTGATCTTTCTGGTTTCTATCGATCAGAAAGACCAACAACATTAGACAACGACATGATAAGAGCAGTAGTGAAAGCAAGAAAGCAAATCCATGTCAGAAAATCGAGGAACTCTCAAACACCCTGAACCAACCTTGGTCAACCATCCAAGAATATTTGCAGCAGATTGTAAAAAAAGCAGAGCAGGTGTTTGTGTCTCCCATAGTCTGTTCGAGGAGAACAAAGCCAACCGATCCATCACATGCAACGTATTGCTTCAACGGTACCATACACAACCGTTTCTTGATCGCTTGATCACTGGAGACGAAAAATGAGTCCTATATGATAATCGAAAATGCAGAAGGCAGTGGCTCTCTCCAAATGAATTACCACGAAGTACTGCGAAGCCGGCCCAAAAAGGCGCTTCTGCGTGGTTGGCGGAGTATACGCGAAAATGTTCATTTTAAAAGTGCTGGATAAACTGTTAATGCAGATCTTCATTGTGAAAAAATCTTTAATCGAAAAGTATCCGGCGATTATTAACAGAAAAGGCATTATTCAGCAACACGACAAAACAAGTCCGAACTCTTCCGTACTGCCTCACCGATATCGCACCCTCAGATTTTTATTTATTCCAATCGCTACAGCATTTTCTTAATGGCAAAAAATTTAAAAATTTGGATGATGCCTAAAATGCCATCTCGAGATATTTTACTCAAACACCAATTGAATTTTATCGGCCCGGCATTGAAAATTTGCATACTATAGATGGCAAAAAGTTGTTATTAATGCAGATGATTACATTATTGATCAAAAATAAAAACTTGTTAATAACTTATTCATTAGAATTTAATTTAAAAGAGCGACCTTACTTTCCGGTCCATTTATATATTACATTTCACATTCTGTTTCATGAAAATTAATTATGAAGCCATTTTTGATCAACCGCCTAACAGATACTCGATTCGTGATAAGTCCTGGAATAAAGTGAACATTTTGTGAAAGAACACTTGTACTCTTTTCGTTTACAATTGTTTCCATCCGAACGTAACCTGTAATTTCAACATCTGGTTTGGTTTCATTTGTTTGATATTTTTATGGAACTGGTTTCCTTTTTTCCATGATAGTTATGGTAGAAAACGCCTCTCCATGTCTTTTGCTACTGCTAACTATTTGCTATGTCGATCAATTTGGATTTAATGGCGTCTGCTGTAATAGTTATATCTGAGTTTTCAAAAGCCATAATCATCGGCGATTATTTTTCGAATAATCCCGCAAACAGTAGAGATACTACCTATTCCTCGTTGATTTTAAATCCCACTTCCCTCAACTTCTGTTTTTCTGCTCATTGCGCTCTTTAATATGTCATATTTGCTGGTTGACGTTGACGCGGAAGTACTGCCAACTTATTTTCGATAATTTGTCCTTTGTTGGTCTCTGAAGCTTGCATATCTAGCAACTTCGGCTTTATCTCGTTATTTTTATCCCAGAGAGCCCAACCACAATTATCATATTTCTTCGATAGTCCTGCGAGTTCAAGTGATCCCACCCATTATTCATTTACTCCTGTACTCAATATCTGACAAGTTTCTACTACTGGGTTGATGTAACTTTCCATTATATCGTGGTGCTCTAATCTGATATTGAGCTTCTTGAAAGTCGAAGCGAATACACAATCATAATAAAGTTTTTTTCAATTTCAACTTTACAAATTGTTCTTGTCACGTCTTGCTACACAAGTATCACACGTTTCACGAGAAATTAAAAAGTTCATACTAACACGCACCTGAGCCAATAACCTGTTCAAACTCACTGGAGTGGGAGACAAAATAGTGTAGCACTAGACTATATATTTCAATGGTTACATGTTTACTGCTTCAAGTAATACTACAAAGAGAAAGATTACAAAATCACGCAAAATGAACATCCATATTCGACTACAGAACCTTGCAGATCTTCGTAACAGCTATTACAAAATTTTTGTTATTGAAAACAGTAATCCCTCAAACTTTATGGATAATATCATTGATTCAAAATCTGATGTAATAATCGGCGGTAACATGTTTCAATACTTTTAATATTATCATTACTTTCATATTATTGAATTGTATCAGTCCTTACTTGGTGAAAATCCATATTAAATAATATTGAAATAAGGTTGTTCTGATTTTCACAAATTTTTGTGAATATAACAATAAAAATTTGTGAAAATCAGAATAACCTTATTTCAATATTACTTTCATATTAGTCCAATATTTTTCAAAGTTATTTCTTTTTTCTTAATAACACTTTTGAATTCGTAAATTTTTCCTTAACAGAACCCAATATCATTCGTCTAGCATTGTGATAAATTAAATCGCATATTCGTGAAAAAAAAAGGGAAAAATGAAGTTATTGAAATAATTTTTTAAATATTAAAAAATTCTCCAGAGGATTTTACTAATATGGTTTCTGTATTCCAATTCGACCTTCTTATCAAAACATGGTAATAATTTCCGGATAATCGATAAATACGACAAATCTGAATATCGACAAAACACATATCAAGTGTCGAAATAAAGGGTGAACATTATCAATTGAGTAGTCATACAAAAATTCAAGGAGAATAACATTTAACGCAAAAATGGTATTTTTCCTTACATACTTAGTTAATCATTCGAAATATTCTGTATAAAATTTTCAACAATTTTTTTTGAGGCAAATGTAAGCCTGATTTATTTTCAAATGGAGGACATCAATATGATATTATTCTGAATTGCTTTTTGAAGATGTTTTAGGAATTTTTTTAAAGGAACTTATTTTGAGCAAGTTGTTTTTGAAGAAGTGCTTGAAGTTATGTTTTATATTTTTGGAAAGTAATTTGATTTTCATGAAACAAGGTATGAAACAAAATTTTGTATCCTTCAAGTATTTTATCAGTAATTTTAATTGATCATTTGTATTTCTTTGAATTCTTTCATTTCCTTTTGGTACTTTGTGAAAAGTGTTAAATCTCTATGTCTGAAGCTTTCCAAGGAATGCTGGTGTTGTGAGGGAGTTTCCACCCTTAAATTCTGGAGACGGCGTTTCGTTCGGAGTCTGCGCATCTGAAACTCATCAGACAGGTGTGATGCGCAGCTCTGTCTATGACGCCAGTAACCAGGTGTTCCGCTTGGAACGGTGGTCGTCAAACGCTATATGCCTTGCCCTATTTGAACTCGGCGGGAACGGTTAATCATGAATCTTTAGACTGGTCGGGTCCTCTATTGATACACTGGTCAAGCTGCGACAGAGCAAGGCAGGTTTCTGGACAAGGAGCGAAGAAGTTGTCCGCTACACACTCCCCCTCCAGTGAGCGTCGATAAGGTCACGGAATAGAGCGTAGGGATCAGGTAGGGAGACAGTCCGCCGCTGGTCTGGTCGCGGATCTGTGAAACGAAAGGGAAGACTGCCTCGGAATGATGGATGAGGCAATTAAGACCGGATAGTCGGGGTCACCAATGAAGCTCTGAAGAACTTGGAACGTTAAAACCACGGAAAGGAAAAATAGACAACGCCATCAAAATAATGGAGAGAATGCACATCGATAAAATGGCAATTGAACCTCCAAATGAATGGGTTGGTTCGCTCTTGAAGCAAACCCCCCAATCATGTCGGGGTCACCAATGAAGCTCTCGAAGGAAATGCGGTTTTGCGTTTAACGCTATGTGCCTTGCTCTATTTTAATTCGGAGGGGACGGTTAGTCATAAATCTTTAGACTGGTCGGGTGCTCTATTGATACGCCGGTCAAGCTGCCACAAAACAAAGCAGGTTTCTGGACGAGGAGCGAAGAAGTTGTTCGCTACATTTCTACTAACTTGAAACAGTGTTTTCTAAAGACATTTATTTTATTTAATTCTAGAAGTCTTTGAACAAAGATTTTTTGAAATTTAAATTTGTAGAAGGTTAACAGAATAATTTCTGTATGATATTTGAAATTTTGTAATAATCCTTCTATCAGGAAAAAACCTCTTTTTATTATTTTATTTTCTTAAATTAAATAATGATTTTATTTATGATAAAATGCTAATTTTATCAAAATCATTTGAAATTTCTTTTATTTATTGTAAGTTGTACATGAAATAACGAAACTAGTGTGACATAAAAGTTTGTTTACATGATTTCGGGCTACTTAAAAACTCCTCAGACGATTATATTTTGTAGGTCCTTAGTAAATAAATAATTATTTCAATATATAAGTGTCCGAACCATAATTAGTTAACCGCAGTAAATCTGTTATTTTCCCAGTATCTTCAAACTGGGGATATAGGATTCGAAGATTTGAGTGAATTAATGGTCAGATTAATGCGAGTTGGAATTAAGTGATAAAGATATTTCAACAATTTATTAATTGACGACAATAGTGGAAATATATTCATTATTTTATTTAATTGAAATGGATTTCCATCACGTAAGGACCGATTCGATAAAATAATACGAGTTTGTTATTACTAGCTCATAAAGACACAGTGTGTGTATTCAACCGATGAAAATTGATGATCTTATCGATTATACTCTAGGTTTTACTTTTTTCGAATGAACAACCAAGTAGTAATGATTCACAAAATCTAACCACCTAAAATGTATACATGTTCGCACCTGCACATTATGTTGCAACCAAATTACCACTGAGTACTGATCCATTATCTAATGGTAAAATCTGAAACAGTTCTATACTTGAAAAGGATATACATATTTCATATATACCCCATGTATACACCCACGTTACTATTTTTTTTTTCAATTTGAATGAAGCCATTATTAAAACTATAAATCAGAGTTATTGTTTCAATATGAAGAAATTGAAATTGAAGAAATACATTGAAAAGACTACATTTCCTGAGATATTTAGAACTTTTTCCATGAACTAGTTAAGAGGTACTATTAATATTAATCGCGGTCTAGTCTTAAAAAATATTTAATTTTAGATCAGTAATCACGCCAAAATTCGGTGACGCCAACAACAATCGCCAAAGATTCATTCTAATTATTATTGATATTTATGGGGTGTATGAAAAAATGCTCCTAAGCTAAATTGCAGAGAATGTTTTCAACTTCCACCTTTATCAACTCACAAATTTTTTCTTAATAAAGAAGTTCCGCAATCTTCAGAAGAAAAAATATATCCGAACACTTGAAATTACTTAGTTAACTTTAAGAAACACGTTGAATCCGAATATAAAATATTAAAACCGATTAATCGTTTAATATAAACAAAAAATGTTGGCTGCCGAAATTTTTTCAGTTCATAGTAATACTTGAACGGGTTGATATTCTCAGTGTTGTATATTTCAATATTGGAAGCTTACGAAGGAATTATGACCAGTTTATGGTACATTTGGAGTCATTGAATATTGGAGATTTAGATGTCATAGTTTTTTCTGAATGTTTGCATATACAAAATGAATCTGATATCTCTATTCCAGGATGCAATTCTTTTTATAACCACTTTAAACACAATAAATGTGATGGGAAAATTACTTGTTGAATTCAAATAAATTAATTCTGCTGATCTGTAGCAAATGTCATTAGTAAGGAGTCTGAGCAATGGTAACAGAAAATTCTACAAATCGAGTCAGTGTAACATATATCTGTGCGCCAATTCTTCAGTTCACTGTTATACCCAACGAGTACAAATCTGTCAAGTACCTATATTCGCTATGCACAGGAACACTAAGTTATTAATTATACAATAGCGCATCTACTGCACGCAAATATACATATACGACATACCTTAGCGAGCCAATTCGAGTTAAGAAATGTAT
The DNA here is from genome assembly GCA_034642435.1 of Megalocaria dilatata. Taxonomy (NCBI): domain Eukaryota; kingdom Metazoa; phylum Arthropoda; class Insecta; order Coleoptera; family Coccinellidae; genus Megalocaria; species Megalocaria dilatata. The sequence continues at coordinate 56,051,011 of CM067854.1, read as the reverse complement.
TCCCAATTTATTCACCTAACAAATCCTATCGGGCTTGTTTGAGTTTAAAATTGTTATACAGATGTATGTTACACTGTCTCGAAGCAATTTTTTTATATTTGACCGCCTGAATAAAGGGAAACCTATTTCACCTAGTTGGTAACCCGAGCGGAAAGTTATTCTCGTCTTGAACTGTTGAAGATTATACACTGAACGAAACATATCAGCTGAAAGCGTGTTCCATAACTGGTCAGTTCGGTGGAAGAAGGACTTCTGATAGACCGAAGTTCTCCGAGTTCTTAATTCAACTGCACTCGTTGCGCAGCCCTAGTACTGCATGCGAATCATGCGGCAGCTGGCATAATTTCTTTCAGTTGCGTGGGGTATCCACCGTAATAATATCTATAGAACAAGCACGAGTTGGCTACTTTCCTTTCATGTTCCAAAGACTGCAAACTGGCTTTTATAGTTGGACAGTCAATTAGTCGTACTGCTCTTTGCTGAATAGATTGCAAAAATTGTAACGAATGCTTGGGTACTCAGCTCCAAAACTGAGAGCAGTATTCGAGTCTGGGCTTTTTACAGCAGAAGAACATGCTCTGCGGAGAAATATTTTGTAGCCTTGAACAAAGATCCCAGCTTGTTCGCAACAATGTCAAACACTTTTTTCTCTAACAAACCGAAGAGTTGATAGTCAGTCCACAAAATACTTGTACATAGAATCACTTGGCTGAAGCACCTGGTTCATCAATTCAGAATTGATTGCCAAGCAAATTTATGTTGTTGTAGACAATAAACTAAAAAGTACTAGAAAACAATTTTCCTATCACGGATATCGTACAAAAAGTATTCAAAATCAATATGTGAGATCTCCTCTATTATGATCCTAAATTGTTTTGTCTCTTTCTGACATGAAGATTTTAGATATTGAACTGTTTCAGCCGTTACTATTTGGTAGTTGATCATAATTAAAACAAATTTTTTATTACTATCTTTTACTGCCAACAATTTTCAGATGTTTTACAATATGTAAGATTTACAATTTGGCAACTAGTTTCGAACTTTCGTTGCCCGAAGATGAACGAAAGTTCGAAACTAGTTGCAAAAATATAAACATTACATATTGTAAAACATAGTAATGAAAAATTTGATTTAATTATGAAGATTTTAAATCCGTAAAGTGGGAATCACAATTAGAATATCAAACCCTATATCTTCGAAAATACTAGCATATTCTCAACAATTTTCGAATCATTGTGATTCTTTTGAAATAAATTTATTTGTCTATTTTTCTTCGATATCCTTGATTCTTTATTTGAATTTTAATTTTGACTTTTTAGAGATGATGATGTATCACATTCTCAAAAAATAAACAAAAATATAAAATCAGCTGAAGTTAGCATTGTTTTATTTTAGGGATGGCAAAATATATTATATGATTCGATTCATCTATTCTTCCTGGAGTGCATGACATACAAGCTGTCCTAGATTGTGGTAAATTCAGGTAATTTTTTGAACGGTAATGTGAAATTATCTTTTTGAGAGGATGAATAAATATTGATAATTGAAATAAAAAACTTACCCTGTTCGAGAACATTAATAATGCGCTCATCATCCAGATTTTTACTCGATAGAATCATTATTTTATTTAATATAAAAAAGGACAAAATTTCTATCAATCCTATTTCCGTAACCCATGAAGGAAGAATTTGGTGCATCCTCGAACTTGATTTTTTCATTCACACTTAAAATCTATAGTTTCAACATAATATACTCTAAGCTTAAGGACCAATTCAATATTTGAAATTAATTATTTAAAATTTAGCCAATTGTACATATTTAAATTTAAAAAATTGCAGGAAGAGCTCAAAAGAAAAATGTAGTATCAAAAATCAATATAATATTCAAGTTTCATTCTAAAAAATAGTGAATCTTCAATTATGTCTATGCTACGTAACTTTTACAGAATAATTCTGTTTGTATAGATATAAATGGAGATTTACAAACTTTTTAAGAATGAAACGTATGAATACGTACGTTCAATATAATAATATTAATCTTTTTTTTCCTACATTTGTTTCTAATAATTAACATAATAATTTTGTAAAACCTCTAGAAAATTTTGTTTTAAAAAACTCATGAAAAATTTTCGAATAGAAAGGGAATTTCGAATGCTATTCTGAAGAATATGCTATATTTTTTATTTTTTAAGTTTATGTGGAGTATTCTTTGGAATACAATTTGAGGTTCATTTGAAACGGCTGTACTGGCTCATGTTTGCAGGTAATTTGTGTGAAGTTTGAGAATTATATATGTCACCTAAAATGAAACAGTGTCTGTAAGACATTTTGCTATTTTTCAGTTTTTTAAAAATTTTTTCAAAATTAAATTTTGTAGAGGTTTCAAAGAATTATTCTGTGATGATTTGAAAATGTTCATTCATACCCGAGTTGACAACTTTTCCTTAATGCGTTCATATTTTAAACAAAAATTCATCAGCATTTTACACTACTGCTTTATGTTTGGAAATTATTATAAACACTACTAAGACTCAATCTAATATTATTTTTGAATTTGGTTAAAAGACACTATCATCAAGTTGTTCTATAAAGTGGAAAGATTCCTTGCCTTTGGAGGTGAGAAGCTTGGCTCTGATTATTGACGAAACACTTTCTTGGGATGCTCAAATTACTGCTATGAGTAGAGGGTTCTTCCAATGCCTTTATCAGCTTTGACTTCTGAAAAATAACCTGCCTATACTAGAAAAAACCTTTTCTTCACACTCTTGCTCACAATTCTGGATTAAGTTGACTTATGGGTTTCATAGTCCTCTTATGGGTTTCACAGTGAGGGAATGCAGAATAACTGCAGAATGCTGGTATCAAAGTCATCTACTGGGTTGTTCGGAAAGTAATTTCATTTTTTTTTTTGGAAAATGAAAGACAATTTTCGTATAATGAATAGATATTTTAGTAAATTATATATATGTCATTCTGGTCCAACTTTTGCCACCCTTGTGGAAGTAGAATATTCGACGCTCATAAAATTTTTGGTCTTTGCTGGCAAAAAACTGATCCAGTGACTTCATTTGAAGTAAAGATTTTACCACCCAAAAAAGTTTGTAACGATCGGAACAAATAATAATCAGAAGGCGCCAAATCTGGAGAATACGATGGCAGTTTATCCTATTCAAGCTGTAAAAGCTATTGACGAGTGAGCAAACTTGTATAAGGTCTGAACGTGCATCTTCGACATCAAAATTGGCGGATCGAAATTTTGCAAACCAGTTCTGGCACTGGCGTACTGTCAACACATCTTCTCCATACACATCGCTTAATTTCTTTCTGGCTTGAACAGCATTTTCACCCTTTTATATTAAAAAAAGTAAAATATGACGAAAATTCCGCTTATTGCTCTCCATATTCAAAAGGGCAGCGTCCTTTTTGGCATATACTGCTTTTGGGCTATGAGATCTTAAAATATCACAATCCGACTTACCTGTACTATAATTTTGGATCGCTCGAAAGTGAGTATAATCAAATGAGGCACTCGTCAATTTATTTTTTTGTGGATAGCCGCATATTCAAATAATTTTCTTCCTGACAGTTTTCCAGTGAAATTTCTATAACTCTGGAATCGCATCTCTGTGAAGTTATCTCGAAAGACAGCTTCGAAGTCAATCAAAATGAGCCTCAAAACTATCTGAAACATACTCGAACATCAGTTGAAAATATGTTTTTAATTTTTTTATTTCGCAAATTTCTTTTCCCATTTACTTTCCCAGTTCATTCCTCTATATACATATGCAAGAGACACTTGTATTAGTTTTTTTTTCATTATTATTCAATAATAAATTTATTTCGGTGAATAAACTAATTGGATCATTATTGTATATTATGACGTATATGTGATATTGAAGTAATAACACCTTTTAAAATTGTTCCGTGAAATTAAATTTTGAAAAATAAGAAAGAAATAAAGGCAAAATTTCCTTTGGAAGCTCTTTCTCATATTCACACCTGGCACTGACATCGTGGGGTAAGTATATTTCTGATAAATGTGAATATCTGGTGAAGTTTCCGCTAATCTGGAGAATAAATGTCTCAACCCATTCTGAAGTTATTGTCGCAGTTGATATATTATTTATAAGAGTTCATTATCATAGTAGGCATATTTTTCAATTATTATTTATTAAGTTATTAATTATATCTCTAGTTTCACTAGTCGTTCAAACTTTTGTTCGCTTTTTGAATCTTTTGATGATTATTGAACTCATAAATGTAACTAATTATTGACTAATAAAGTCATAAGCAGGAAGACATCACTATGCGATCTACCTATCCACCTATTGCACATTGTATACAGTACTGTATGAAACACCAGACGCAATAAAGAGTTCTACTACATATAAGCTCCAAAAAGTTCAACTCCTCACTTCGAAACCGCTCAAACATATTATTACCAAATGTTTATGTTATTATTATTCGTTGTTGTTTTATTTAATTTCTTTTGTTTAATAAAGTAAAATAAAAAAAATTTGTTCGAGGTTTTCCTTGTTACCCTGTATAGTAAAAATAGCAATCGAAGTTTTCTGATTATTCAATTGAATGAAAAAAGTGCTCTCCATTCTTAATTTTTTCTCCTAATTTTTTATTCAATGTAAATCTTGTGAAGACTGATGGAGACTGATAAACCACAGACTCAATGTATTCCTATAAAGAGAAATCTAAATAATTCATGACGTCATTTATGTGGTCCATAATAAATTTCCAATCACATATCACAATCACCACTCAAATTAGGTTCAGATGAGACACATAAATATGGATTACTTTTTTGGCAGAATCGAATCGAATTGAAAAACCTTTTTTCAAACAAGTCATCACAGCCCCTATAATATCATTTAAGATTTTGAAGTAAGGGTGCCTATTACCAGAGGGATAGAGCGGGAATATTTGAAAAGTACGTTATTTCTGTTTCTCTCTGAATCATCGACACGAGTTTTACATTTTTTGTACCCAGTATCGTTATAAATATACTGGCTTCTGACAGTTTTTGGTAGGTCACAGTTTATAATGAACTTATATTGTTAAAATTCCGATTACAAGAACAACCTGAACTATTTGTACTTCTGAGAAAATGTTGTTTCATAAGATTGAATTTAAACTATAAAGCATTAATAATAAAGGTGATGATATGCTCAATTTCCTCCTAATTGAGTATCTTATTCTTTTACTTTTATCTAACGGCGATAGCCTTTAATTTATTCGAAAAAATCCTTCATTGTAATGTTTAAATAACTTTTGCAATTGTTTATTTGCTGGGTCACAATTTTCTACATTTTGTAGACGTTATTGAGAATCCAATAAACCATCACACTTAATATGTTCTTTAGAATGAACACGTTCTTCGATATGGATCTGACATACCAAATGATCACTCCTAAGTCGAAATACTTATTTTATATTCCGTTTTTTCATTTCACTGTTGGGTCAAAAATTAACAGTGCTGTGACCTAATGTGGCGCAAGATCGGAGTAACAAAGCCTACTCAGAACACAATTGAATTTCTAACTCGCACAAGCTGAAAAAGCTTCTGAGGGATCTTCACACAACATCTAGGAGTATCACGATAATAATAATGAGAATAAGAGTTTATTACTTAAGCAGAAATCAATATAAAAAAATGTTAACTTCCGCCCTTTTATTGATTTATACGACAATTGTTTCGTCATACATCGTATGTCGAAACAATTGTCGTGTAAATCAATAAAATAGCGGAAGTTAACATTTATTTTTCTTATATTGAAAATTAATTTCCGTCAAGTAAAGACCGAGACAATCACAAATTAAGCAAAAATATCAATCAAGACATACATTTTTATTAATCATTGCATAAAAAATACAAGTAGAAGGTAATATTTACATTTTCACACTATAACACGATACGTGTTATATTAAATTGATCGAATTGAAATACAAGGTGTTCTTTAAGCTCTGTGACCAAGTCTGGTCGATGATAGCTGTGTTAATTCTTAATGTTTTTTACGAACATAGGTCCAATTCGTTTTTGCTTAGAAGATACAAGCATTGGAAAAAAAATAATTTATATTTTATATGTTTTAATCAAAAGTATGACGACAAACAAAATTACCGGCATAACTTGTCTTTTCCAATTATGCATTTCAAATTTGGTCCACGTTCTGAACAAATTATGGAATATCGAAGGAAGTATCCAAATAGATACCTACCTGACCACACAATAGTGCATCAAAAAAAGCCATTCACCGAACTGATGTGAATGTAGAAAATTAATAAAATATATAAGAAGCTGTTTTTGGCAACTCTTTAGTTAGTGTTCAGCGTGTAGCTACTTGACTTCATTTATCATCGAATTTTTTATGGCGTGTCATAAAAATTCAATTCATAGACAATATGTACCTGCTGTTGGTGGCCCGCAGCGGTAATAATTTCGTCGATACTTCAACAACATACTCAAAATAATGCCCGTAGATTTATTTTGCTTGTTATGTGGTCAACAATGCTTGTTTTACTAGAGACGGTATAAGCAACAATCGTAACGAACATGTTTGGGCATTGCAAAATCTACATGCCATTACTTCGAGACGATTTCACGTTTGAGTGTCAACGTTTGGATTGGGATTTTAACAATGATTTAATGCCAGTACATGATCGTTTGAATGCAGCTTTGTGAAGAATCTTTTTAGAACACAACCTTTTTGAGTTCACTGATGACGTAGAGCTCAACATTGTTGGAAATATGTGGTGTTAGCACGATGTTGAATGACCACATAGAGGCAGATAAGTAGTTGCTTGATCAAATGAACATTTTCTAAATAAATGGATAAGTCAAGGGAGACCAAAAGTATTTGCTGGATCTTAATCCCTTGGATTTTTATTTATGGGGACATATGAAGCACCTTATCTACCATGTTGAAATCACATCTCATTAACAATTATTTGATAGAAAACAAACTAAAGCTAACCAAATCTCATCCATGCAGTAACTGCATCTTTAGTTCGTCAACGTAAGGATTGCATTCAAGGTGGACATTTCGAATAACTTCTTCAATCTTTAGATTTGTTTTTTCCATCTCTCATAATTTTTATCGTTAATTGTTGAAGAAGATTGATACAATATTCAAAGTGTAAAAATAAATCTGAATTGAACAAAAAATATATTTGTTCGAATGCTTGTATCTTATAAATGAAAAATCGGACTTAAGTTTATAGAAAAAAATTTTTAGAATAGGCACAGCTATCATCTGCTATAGTTTATCATAGAATTCAGCTCAGAATTTTGATTCATTCTTAAGTCAATTTATTGGTTGTAGTTATCAAATGAATGTATTTTCATTTACAAGAATGTGGTACTGAGATAAAAAATTATTATATGAAAATATTCATTGTTACATAATAATTATCATGTTGAAAGTAGTTAATGTCTTATTGATTTTACCTCCAATGGCTCAGAGCAAGTGCGCGATCTCTATATGAACTTCTCCTATTTGTTTTAGTTGGGAATTGAAAGGATATTCTCTAATGATAATTCCAACCTACTATCACATGCTCAGCTTATTGAGATAGTACTATATGTTTTCTGTAAAGTCATTACCACTCATGTTTTCTGCAGCAAGGACTAATGTTATATTTCCTTATGGCAAGTTGTTCTAAATAGGTACTCTTCATCACCAGTGAACCAGCTCAACCAATAGTTATCTATGGTACTGACTTTTATTGGATTTGCGACATGCTTCCAAGTTGTATATGTATTCTTTGCTCTTCATAACACTAACCGTAGGTTTAAGAAACTTTGCAAGTCAGGTAGCAATCAGGTCGTTTTCCTGACGAATTAACTTTTACCAACATTAGTCTGTGAAATATTACAGTAATCACAAAAAAATGTCAGTAAACGAAAAAACTGTTCAGAAAATCGAAGTTACTCAACTCCAATCATCAACAATTCACTGGCAGTGTTTTCTTCTTAATATGCTACTTACAATGTGAGGACGTGCAAGGGGGAAACATTATAAAAAAGAAAAAATGATCTTCCTTTCTGGGAATGAGTAGAGTATAGTTGTACATCTTTTTAATTTAATAAAAGGGGAAATAAAAACCCTTGACTATACGTTTTACAATTAATAAAAATTAACATTAGTTGACATGCATGTTTCGGGTTTTATCCCATTTTCAAAACAATATAAAATACATACGGTCACACAAGTACGGATACATATATTATTAAGTAACAGATGTAAAAACCGGAGACAGGCGGAAATCTAATTGATCATTCACAATTGGGAGATTTTGTCGATATGCCGAGGATATCTCCAGAAACTCCAAGAGGTCCAAACGTTTACCTTTTTCACCTTTGTGTACCATTTGTGTTTTATTGAAATCTATAAAATGGGTGGATATGATACAATGACTGGAGAAGCCAATTGTGGATTTATTTTGAATAGATTCTTCATGTTCTTCAATTCTGACTCCGAGAGATCGACCCGTCTGTCCTATATGTTATCTCACGTGAATATTCCTTTGACCGTGATGAACCCAACAATACCTTCTTTAAATGTTCTTCCGAAAATACACAAAGAAGGTTGTCCAATGAGATCCATTGTTTCTTACACCAATGCACCTACTTCAAAACTGTATAAATATCTTAACTCAGTATTGCCTAGTATGATTCAACATGATGCTATATATTCCATCAAAAATAATATGCAGTTGACTAATGAATTAAAAACCTTCAAAATTCGCACAAATACAAAACTGGTATCATTCGATGTAGTAAATTTATTTCCATCTATACCATCTACAGAAGTCGAGTACTTAGTAAACCAACAACTTGATGAAAACTCTTCAGTGAGTGTTGATATGAATGAAGATGCAATGAGACTTCTAAGATTTGTTTAGGGTTAGGGCTATTTTAAGTTCAATGATTAAGTCTATCAACAATCAGATGGTCTACCAATGAGTTTCCCTTCATCAAATTCATTCAGTGAAATATTCCTGACAGCTTTAGAAAAGAAAATATTTTCTCCTGGGAATGTTATTTGGACGGGTTTTGTACAGTACTGGAGGCCATATGTGGATGATATTTTTTGTATATAGACTGGTTCAACATCAGAATAACAATAATTTTTAGAATTGTTAAATTCCTTTTATAGCTCCATTCAGTTCACTTTGGAAGTGGAGGACGACAATAACTGTTTGAATTTCTTGGACATTCAAATTTATAGAATAAATAAACATCTAGAGTTTTATATATATCGGAAGCCCACTTTCTCTGATATCCAAATTCCGAATAGTAGTTCACACCCCCATAGGATCAAGATGTCCGCATTTCATACCCTAATCCACATATTGATTTCAATTCCTCTGTCAAAAATTTAAATTTAAAAAGGAAATTCCAATCCTAAAATTATAAGCAAAGAACAATGGCTACTCTCCTGACATAATTGACAGATTAGTATTCAAAAAACAACAGAATAGATTGTTCACTTTGGTATATCCATCTCGACCTGAAAATCAAATGAAGAAATTTGTATACATCAATTACATTCCATCTCTTAGTGACAAACTTTTTAAAAGAATCAGACAATATGATATTGATGTTATATGTACCAATAAGAAAAATTTGAGGTCAATGTTTTTTAGTGGTAATAGACTAAATAATTCACAGCTAAGAGGTGTCTATAAGCTGTTCTGTGACGAATGTCCTGCTTTTTATATAGGTCAGACGGGTCGATCTCTCGGAGTCAGAATTGAAGAACATAAAAGATCGATTATTCAAAATATATCTGGCTTCTCCAATCATTGTATCACATCCAACCATTTTATAGATTTCAATAAAACACAAATTTTACACAAAGGTGAAAAAGGTAAACGTTTGGACCTCTTGGAGTTCCTGGAGATATCCTCAGCATATCGACAAAATCTCCCAACTGTAAATGACCAATTAGATTTCCGCCTGTCTCCGGTTTTAACATGTTACTTAATAATATATGTATACGTACTTGTGTCACCGTATTCATTTTATATTCAGTTTTGAAAATGGGATAAACCCGAAACATGCATGTTAACTAATGTTAATTTTTATAAATTGTGAAACGTATAGTTAAGTCTTTTTATTTCCCCTTTTATTAAACTTTAAATTATGTTTCACCAAGTGATTAGCGAGGAATCAATTTAGAGTATATCTTTATGTCTATAAAAATCGTTGAGCACTCATTTCAAGCTTTACTGAGCTAAAAAATAATTTTGAAGCAGATTAAAAGTAGTTCATGAAATTAAACAAAAGTTGGGTTGATAGGGTCTTTGCTTGATATCAATTTGAAGGATAAATCGAATAAAATGTTTTGAAATACACACATATTCATTTAAATGTAATGATTATTTCATTACAGAATAGTTTTTTCACTTATTGAAGTCTGACTAACTTTGTTTCGAATATTTCAAAAATTCTACAGATTTTCCATGTTACAAGTTATCAAAAACGGAAATAATAAAAAAAACGACACAAGGGAGATCTTTGTTCTTGGACTATATATATAATACTACGAGAAGGTTCTACGATATAAAAATTTTCTACGATCTAAGATATAAAAATTTTCGTAAATTTTTTTTTCTAGGAACTTCGTTCATTCAACAATATTTCGAATTTTCGACCTCATCTAGATTCATGTTCAAAAAATTTTCCACCTAATTCATATTTATATTTTCAAATGATTAAACCTTGAATTTCTTTTCAGGAAAGAAACTTCCGAGGGTGCCAATCAAAACATACAAGTGGGAAGACGTCAGAAGATCCCGGCGAAAAGGAGGCTACCCCTGGACATACCTATATAAAGAAGCATTTAATGAATCAGTTCATCCTGAGCGTTTCAGAATGGACGGATTGAGAAAAAACAAGACTTCATCGGCGTCATCTGTATCAGATTCAATCGAGATCAGAGAAATTACAGAAGATGATATCAAGGGGTTAGAAGGTATAGACAGTTCCTACGTTGTCATCGAAAGCCCTATTCTGCTTGGTGTACAAATGGATGAACCAATGAAAGATCAAGAAGGTATAATTGAATCTGCTGACAGTTCCGATAATATAAGTCAGTACCTAGATAAAGAAGAAAGAGGGCCAGAACGACAACTAGAAAGTACTGAAACACTAACACTTCCCGGACCTAGTATTCCAGAAGCATCAAATGGAAGACAAACTGAAAGAGCCAAATCTGAAGAGCCTAAACGAAAAAGAAAGTTATCTATCGACAGTAATTACAGTAGAATTAGTCTATCGAAATTAGGTGTGATGAAACGTTTAAAAGAGGCCAAAGAAAAAATAAAGTTGCCGAAATTCAGCAGTAAATCAAAAAAAGAAACCGAAATAGAAAATAAAAAAGAAAGAAAACAAGTGGAAGAAACCAAAAAGGAACCTCAAGCAAAATCAAGTAAGAATGAAAAACCTGTTTACATTCACATACCACTGAAACCTCCTGAAGGCGAAAAAGATGAATTTTCACATTTGGAATTCGAAGAAAAACGTCAACATGCTCCTCAACCTGTTCCTGAGGTTCAAATCGAAGTTACTGAGGAAGATACAATAGAGGAAGATATAAAAAATATTGATGAAGAATCTGAAGAAAATACAGAAGTTGCCGAGTTGAACGAAAATAATTTAGCTCCTACAGAAAACAATGACAAAAGTTTGAGTTTGATGCCTCCAAATGATCAAGAGGACGATGTCAGTGCTATCATATTTCTTGAAGGTGAGGAAGGATCCGATAATAAGGGAGAATATGATATTATAGCCGTTGATATTGATGAGAACTCCCAAGAGATGAAAATGAGTCAAATTACGAACACTGAAGTACGCAGGCAGGTATTGGAGAGTATCAAGAAAGTGGATTCTCAACCGAATATTTCTGGAAATAAAGAAGGTTCTGGTGTTAGTTTGAGTAGATCATCTAGTAAGGCGAGCAAAACATCCAAAACAAGCATACGAAAGAGAAGAGCGAAATCTGTTGAACCAGAGAAGAAAAGAAGAGGCTCCATAGACAGTAGTTACAGTAGAAAAAGTCTTTCAAAAATCGGATTATTGAAAAAACTGAAACAATTCCATATGCCGTTCGGGAAGTCTCAATCTAAGAAATCCATTACCGATACTTCCTCTACAAAGGCTCAGCCTGAAACTCTCAAAGAAACTAATAAATCTCAAGTGCCGAGTAAAGATCAGAAACCAGTTTACATACACATCCCGCTAAAACCACCTGAAGGACAACAGGACGAATTTTCGCATTTAGAATTCGAAACCGCACCTCCTCCACGACCGACAAACGAAACAAACGATACGATCGAAACTAGTGTCGAGAGTCCCATCGACACTCCTCAAACTGCTAAAAGTCCACAGTTCATAGTGTTAACTCCACCATCAGATGATGAATTGTTAGACAAACCTGATATTCCAGATACTCCTTCCTCCGAAACTGGGAGTCTATTTCAATTCGGAGAGCTTAAGCAGCTTGCAAAGAAAGCAGTTGATCAAATACTGGAGTCCGTTGACGAAGAAGCTGAACAGAAGACTGAAAAAAGTATAATAACTACCGAAGCGGTAGTAGAAATGAAACATATTGGAGAAAAAGAGGACATTCAACATGAAGATGAAAAAGAGACCATAACTAATGAAAAGGTTACGATTGACGAAGAAGACGGTCTGAAATCAATACCAGAGGCAAGTGACGAAGTGAAATCCAACCTGAAATCAAATTTGAAGGGTGAAGGCTCCCCACTACCCAAGAAGAAAGTTTCTTTCAAAAGGAGAAAATCCAGTCAGATTTCGCAGGTTTCCAAGGATGATGGGTACGAAGAGATTGAATCACCTTCGGCAGCATCGGTAAATGGTGAAACAAGTACAGGAATCTCTGATGCCGATGTGTCTGGAACTGACTTCATCGACTCGGCGTCTGCAGATGAAGCTGAACCTGATTTGGACACCGAAAAACTCGTGAAGAGCACTTCGCTCGAGGAGGATCGCAACAGATGGTCGAAAATAAGGTGAGCAGTATTGTATTAAATTCAAGTCGATTCAATTTATTCATTTATTGTTTCAATGTTTTCAAATTTATTTTATATACGAATCAGCGAAAAAAGGCTTTCTTGAGGTGTCAATTGCAGTGGCCTAAAGAGCAGCTGTTACAGTACAGAATGTAAGAACATACCTTGTTATTTTAAATAACGAGTCCTGTTGTAGATTTACGCATTGTAACAATGAAAATTGAAGAGATCTTTCAGTTATAATTACGAATATTCAAAATGCTAGCAAACTCCTTCTTTAAAAACTACAAAATTGAAATTATTTCATGCTTATGGTTGATATAACACTTGAAGATAGAGACTTAAAGATAAAAATCAAGAAATTCTTTCACGAATACTTAAAATTTTGTAGATTTAAGTTGACTCTCAAAATGGTTTCAGTCAGCTTACTGACAGAATTCAATTTTTCTAGCAGCAGAACATTGATTTGTCTATAAGACAAAGCCAAACTCCATCAATAATCCGTAAGAGTCGTTGAAATACGGGTCAAACCATTACGAAGGAGAAACAGGAAAATTCTGGGAAATTCTAAAATCACTGATCGGATTCAACTAGTTTCTCGTAGAGTTTTAAGGGAGTTCTCACCTTCAAATTTCAAATCTAAATTGTTGAGAATCAGAGAAGCATTTTTCTGTTTTTTCAAATATTGCGCCTTTTTCGATCAATTTGTTGTGTACATAAGATTGAATTTTTTTCTTTGTCTCTGAAATTCAAATGCTACTCTAGGATCTATTTAGTAGTATCGGATTTTTTTTTAAGAGTGATAGAAATTTCGATAGGGATAACTGTGATTTGACAGAAGATAGAAGCTTTGTTGTTTTGACATTTCTGTTCAGTAAGCATTGACAAATTATCGTGGAAAGACTCACGCTGCAACAACGTTTACAAATTGTTGAAATTAATTTTCAAAATCAGTCTTCTATTCGCCAAACTTATAGAGCACTTCGTGAAATTTATGGTTTACATAATCGTCCATCAGAGCAGCTTATTCGTCGAACTATCCATAGATTTCGGATAACATTTTCTCTACTCGATGCAACAACAACAAGGCAAAGAACTGTACGTACAGAAGAAAATATCGCTACTGTAAGTCATAGTGTTAATGATGATCCAAATTTGTCTATTCGTCGACGTTCACAACAAGTTGGACTCTGTGCATCCACCACATGGAAAATTTTGCGTAAAGATCTTGGTCTACACCCATACAAGATCCAACTGGTTCAAGAACTGAAGCCACTTGACCATAATAAGCGTCGTTTGTTTGCTGATTGGTCCCTAGAGGAGCTTGAAATTGATCCAGTTTTTTATCGTTAAATTGTGTTTAGTGATGAAGCTCATTTCTGGTTGAACAGCTATGGAAACAGGCAAAATTGCCGTATATGGAGTGAAAACGATCCTCAAGAAGTTCTTCAGATTCCATTGCATCATGAATAATGCACTGTATGGTGTGCTTTACACGCTGGAGGCATCATCGGTCCATATTTTTCAAAAACGATGCTGGAGTTAATGTTACAGTGAATGGTGCTCGATACAGATCGATGACAATGATTATTTGTTTCAGAGTTTGAATGGTATCGACCCAGAAGTGTTTTGGTTCCAATAAGATGGTGCTACACCTCATGCTGCTACCGTAAAAATTGATTTATTGAAAGAAAGATTTTTCGATAACATTATTTCGACAAATGGTCCAATTAATTGGCCTCCAAGATCATGCGGCGACATAACCCCACTGAATTATTTCCTTTGGGGTTATGTCAATTCATTGGTTTATGCTGATAAACCAGAAACAATAGACGCTTTGGAAGCCAACATAACTCGTGTTATTGATGAAATAAGGCCTGATTTACTCGAAAAGTGGTCCAAAATTGGTCTTGTCGAATGCGGTTCCTCAGAACTACTCGTGGTAGACATACGCCGGAAATTATTTCCAAAACATAAATGTCATAAAATTATTTTTCAAATAAAAAAAAATTGGCTCCAATCTTAATTTAAATATGTTTTATTTCAATTTAAAGTTCTTTCACTATAAAAAATCACCCGATAGTTTAGAGATTTAATTCCGCGGCTAAAGAAAAGCAGATTGCATGCCCTAGCTGGTTTAAAATGCGTATTTTTACTGCCAATGCAAAAAAGGGATCTATTTTTCTTTCCTAGCCAATAAAAATTATTATAGCGACGAACCACTTCTATCTAGGTGAGCCTGTCAAGTATCATTAAAAATCCTCCAATAATGTCATTTGTAGAAAAATTAATTTTCTAGATCGGCATGTTATGATGAAGTGGTTTCTAAGTAAAATTTCCAAAAACAGAATAATAACAAATTTTAATTGACATTCTTTGGGATGATATATTGTTTGTCTGTAATTGAGTATAAATCTTGGTAAATGGTCACCTTTTCATTGGATTCACAAGATTAATTTGTTCAAAGTACTTTGTTTAATTGTATTTATTTCATAAAGGGAATTTCCGTATAACATAAGAATTGTAATAATTTTATGAAATATCCATTTCTGTACTTGCTATTGATATGATATAATTACACAGGTCTACAATTTTGTTTTTCTTGGTACCTAGGATTTCAGAGCAAATTTAGTATTCACTTGAAGAGCTTAATCCAAATATTAAATCCGTATTTCTCTATTAGGTCTACTTCTATGATTGTTTCGGTCTTTACTTGACAGTATCTTGTAATACTCACCTGAAGAAGTCATGGTATGACGTAACGATCGTAGTGTTAATAAAATATTAGCGGAAATTAGAATATTGTTTTTATTCATATTTTGGTCTACTTTTTCAGATTCTTCAAATTATCCATTAATGCTTTGTCGATCAATGCAACTCTGGGTATCCTGAAATTATAATAATAATAATAATATCCATTTACTTCAAGAATCATCATAATACAGTACAATAATGGAATGGAAACAAGTCAAAGAAAAATAACAAATAGGGAATCAAATGAAAAATTACACCATCACCTATCGAGTTTTACAAAAATCAATAAACTCACCTAAAGAATATGGTTCACAATTTAATATAAATGAAAATACAGAATTTTGAACAAAATTATACACAGATATCATTTTTATACTTATTTGGAGAAGATTACACAATTTTATCCCCATATATTACGTGCTCTGCTCAGTATTTGAAAACTTATGTATCGGAAAATTATATTCATGGATTCTTCTAGTAACATTATTATTTTTATACTCCTCAAAATATGGGTGTTTACGTACAAAACGTAAAATTCTATATATACATAGACCTGGTAGAGTTGAGATATTATTAGATCTGAAACAACTTCTACTGGATGATCTGAAATTCATATTCAACATTGTTCTTATAGCTTGCTTCTGAATTAGTAAAATATGATTAGCTTGTGAACTAGAGCCCTAAAAAATAATGCCATATGCTATGAGTGATTGGAAGTTCAAGAAAAGGATTAGTGTGCTAATATCACCTTGATTCCTTATAGCCTTCATTATGTAGATCACAGTATTTAGTTTAGATGTTAGAGTATCACAATGTAGATACCAACACAGGTGTCTATCCAGTAAAATACCCAGGAGCTTTATACTTGAGCAAGTTATATATTATTATTTACTCTGATGCATTGTGGATATGTCCTATTTGATTTTATATTGGAGAAATATACTAACTTGGTCTTATCGGCATTAAGCGTTAAAGCGTTTGATCTACACCGTCCCTCAATTTTAAATATGGCAGATATCAGGCCTTCACAAACGTATTCAGCATTATAGGATGATATAACCACATTAGTATCATCTGCAGATAAATATGCAATCATATTCACCTCATCACTGGCAGATTCTCCAAAACATCATGGAGGTCGTCATCGAAAACAAGGAACAAAATTGATCCTTCTATAATTCCTTGGGGTATCCCAGCCAGTAAGGTTTCCTCTGATGACAGAAACTTTTCACCATTCATGTCCAAAACTACCATTTGTTTTCTATTTGTAAGATTACTCTCTACTAGCTTGAGTAGTATTCCCCTAATTCCCTTCTTCTCTAGTTTCTGCAAAAGTAGTTTGTGATCAACACAATCGAACGCCTAGGGAAAATCGACAAACAACGCTGCAGATGTCATCTCGTCCTTCAGAGGGAAAATTTCAGTTTTGAAGGAGCAATTTAAAATATAGCAAAGTGGCTCGATAAAATCTGTTATATGGTGTTTTATTACAGTTAGAGGAATATCGCTGATAATTTTTTCTTCATTTTCTTCACAACAGACAGTACCTCATTTACATCAATTTCAAGTAAGACTTTGGAATATTTTTTTTATTCCTGTATGCCTTTGAACCTGGGCTTGGCCTTGATGCGACTTTAGTAAAGTGGCCGTTGAATTCACTAGCTAATTAATACATTTTATTGCTGTTAGGTAATTTTGGTGGGTATTTAGAAGAAATCCTGCTACTATAATTAGTTACTTCTCTTACTATATTCCAGATGGCCTTATTTTTATTATCTGCTTTTTCAACTGTATTATTATGATAATTTCTTTTTTGGGAACACAATGCTAAATCATAGCATCGCTTTAATCTTTTATAGTTTTCTAAATAGTCATCACTGTATCTTGAGAGTAGAAACAAGAAATCAAGTTTGGCTTCAAGTGATTGAATTTCATTAGATATCTCAAATCTCCGATGTTTCTTAACATTTACACTCTTCATCAATCATTATCAAATTCACTTTTAAAGTGATAAAAAAATATATCCCACATTTCATTTACATTATTTTCTGGTTGTAAATAAAAATCGGACCAGTCAATACTCAATAAGGATTCATTAAAAACTATGATTTCTCTCTTTACATTGTCTAGTTCGCCCAGATTATGTTCTCTTCATTCGCACTTTATCTTGTGATACGGTCAATTTTCATTTCAAAATTTCTTTTCTCACGAAGTTGTCTTTAAATTCTTGTGAAAAGCGTATGATGGGGAATTCTGGGGTTACGGTATTTTCTCGCGTATTCTCTTACTGGTTTCTTGAAATTGTGCTCACAAAAACCATACATGAGAATCATATCCATATATTCACGATAGTATTTATGCCATGCAGAGTTTTGAATTTTTTTCATGAACTACTTCTTCGTGGTCAAGAAAACAAAGAAATTTCTTAATGTTTACGTGCAGGTTAATCCAATCAATATTCATGAAAATAGATAAAGACTTAAATTTTCCTAGTCCGGATCTGATTTATTCGATTTCAGGAATATTGAAGGAAGGCGATAGTATAGGGTGGCAACTGTTAATTTCAAAATGATTCTACCGATAATTTCAAGATTTATTGAACTATGAAATTTCACTCATAGGGGAATGTTTATTGATCACCCCGTATGACGGTGCAAAGCAGAGATTTAGAATTTTTAATATAAATTATTTCTTTTCTATTACGAATACAAGAAAAAATCCATAATGTTCACGTACAGGCTGATCCAATATTCACGAAAATAAACAAAATTTAAAATTTTCCTTGTCCGGATCTGATTTATTCGATTTCAGAAATACTTGAGAAATACTATATTAAAGACTGACAAAATTTCAAAATTTGAAATCATTCGGTCCATCGTTTCAAGAGTTATTGAAGTGTGAAATCTCACTCATAAGATGAACATCACCCTGTATATTCCAAACGAAGGCACTGAGGCGATTGAACCTCTTGATACGATTGTCCATTGTCGCATTCTTCCGGGGCACCTGTATATTAGGATATCATTTTGATAATTTTTGTATACAATTTTCAATATATATATATATATATATATATATATATATATATATATATATATATATATATATATATATATATATATATATATATATATATATATATATATATATATATATATGAATTTAAAGTTTCTTTCGGACTATTGACGGATTCCATTCCGAAAAAAGGCTAGCTCTCTGGCCGCTATCCTTCTGTGGAAATCCAGTATTTATTCTTTATGTGCTTGTTAAATTCATTCATGTAAGCATAATATAAGAGAATAATTATTATTATTATTATCCATGCCTCGATCTATTTTTTGACTTCATCGTAATTGGAGAAGTGCTGGCCAGCCAGGCCATGTTGCATCGATCGGGAGAGATGGTAATCGGCAGGAGTAATATATGAGCTGTACGGCGGATGAAGTGGAACTTCCCATTTCAGTATTTCTAAGTAAGTTTTAACGTGCGAAGTAACATGCGTAATGCTGAAAAATAACTTTGAATTGTCTGTTGGCGTATTGCGGCCGACAAATCAATTGTCGTCGGTAGACCTCCCCCTGTTATCCTTTCGTTCGATTGTAGCAGCTCATATCACACCACACCCAGCTGGTCCCACCAAATGCACATCATGATCTTCTCGCCTTGAATATTCGTCTTGATAGTTGATAATGGGGCATCTATACGTTGCTCAACGTCTTGGATTATCGTAATGGATCCACTTCTCATCGCCAGTCACAATTAGATGCAAAAATTTCTTTTTTTCTTCGCTGTTGGAGCAGTTGTTCACACGTGAAAAAGCGGCCTTCGACGTCTCTTCGCGTCTGTTCATACGGCACCCAATTTTATACATTTCTGATCATTCCCATTGCTTCTAAACGATGACAAATGGTTGGTTAAGTGACTCCAAGTGTTTCTGCGAGTTTCTTTTGCATTGATGGACCTTCATCGAGACTTGCCTCTAATTCTTCATCTTTAAACTTTGGTAGCGCTCTGGGTCGTTCTTCTTTTCCCAAATCTAAATTGCCACTTCTAAATCAAGCAAACCACTTTTAATACGATCGTTCAGCTAGCGCATGGTCACCGTAAACATCCACAAAAATACGATGACTGTCGGCAGCCTTCTTCTTCGTAATGAAGTAAAACTCTCCGCAAAAACGAATTATTGGGCACAAAAGTTGACATTTTCAGAACACACAGAAACTATGTTGTTTACACTTCAGCAAAATGACAGATACTGAAGGAAAGCTTAATGATGACACTTCGAAATGGGGGTATTGCCAGATGAAACAATGAAATCATAAACTAGTAGCGTCACCTGTTATGAAAACTGGAAAACTGGAATTTATTTCTACTCCTGATCTGTTTTGGTGAGAACACCAAAAAAATTTCAATAATTTGCCAGGTAAATATTGGAAGAATTAATCCAAACAGTCCTAGCAAGTGAATATACCATGATTTAGAATCTGCAAATCTCCCCTTCAGAGGTTGGTCTCAACATTTTAACAGCTGCCAGAGCTCTTTGATGACGAATATTTTTCCTCTGGCTACCTTTCTGAAACTAACGAAGATGCCAGGAATCTTAAGGAGATGACATCACTTTCTCAATGTTTTAATCGGAATGAATTAAGTAACCTCAGAAGATATCTCAACTTTTCAAAAGAAGCTGAATTTCTTGCCTTCGAAACGACAAAAAATTATTGAAACTAGGAGCCAAAATTACTTCTCAGATAGTTTTACGATGATTTATCCATCTTCATATAAATGTTATATCACATTATTATTACATTCCATTGCAATCTTCAAATTAATAATAGTGTAACGTATATTTTTCGGAAATGTAACCTCTTTGAAACAGGAGCTCCTAAAAAAAATAATAAAATATTTGAATTCAAGGCATCAAATTTGGATGAAATCGAATCCAATTACCTCAGCACCAAAACTAGTGTTGGCCGATATTGGCTGAATAAATCAAAAAAGGATTATTGCATCTGAACGGCACTGTCTTATGCGCCTTAAAATTTATTATTGATTCAATTTCTGCTGGAAATTTAACTTGGAGTATTATACTGATAAACTTAAATACTTGTCTGAGTTGGCATCTACTGCATAAAAGCCGTCGTCAGTGTTATTATTTAAATTTTATTTAAAAAAATTCACACAGTTTTTATGTTTCACAATTTATTCAGATTCCTGACACGTATTTCGGTCTTTCGTCCATCTTCAAATGGGTACATAAAGGAAGTAAACTTGAAATTGAAAAGTTTTTTTATTACACTTAGTAGAACATCTGTGTATTTTTATGGCGCATGGAAATAACAGCATCCAATATAGGGGTGTT
Organism: Megalocaria dilatata; assembly: GCA_034642435.1. NCBI lineage: Eukaryota > Metazoa > Arthropoda > Insecta > Coleoptera > Coccinellidae > Megalocaria > Megalocaria dilatata. Next base: position 56,029,849 of record CM067854.1, on the reverse strand, counting down.
GCCGAATAGTATTTGGGAATTCGTTAAATTCTCCTTTTTCTCAAGGGCTTTTTTGATTGAAAGAATCTCCAAATAGTCCATCAATTTATCTTGTTAACATTATATAGTAAAGTGACATCTTTCTCATTAAAAAAATTATTATTTTCTATACATGTTCTCAAAACCGGTTGATTTCTGGTTTTTCAAAATAGACATCCAAGGTTCTTTGACTCTATGTTATAAACATCGGCCTGTCTGTCCTATATATGTAGAATTACCATCATCACAATTAATTTGATAAATCCGCGATTCGGAAAAATTGGGATTCCTTTTTTTATCGTTCACCAAAATCTTAGCTAAATTATTTATATTTACTGCTTAATAATTAATTCCCATTATATAAAGACCATTAGAGATCCTACTGCTGAGACTTTTTATATAAGCCATTGAAAACCATATTTTCTTTTTTTCAAAAGGATCATTTATATTGATATAATTTTTTTTTAAATATTGTGGTTAACTCTCTTATCAATCATTTTGTCAATGATTTCAGTTCTATAGCCATTGTTCACCGTTATAGTTTTAATTATATTAACTTCTTTTCGGAAATTGACTTCGCTCAACAGGATGCTCGAAAGTCTATGAATGAAACTATAGAATGTTGACATTTTAATTTGCCATGACTGATTGGATGTTGAATAGTCTTCGTAAAATGGGAATTAATTCTTTAGCAGCAAATAGAAATAATTTTGCTAAGATTTTGGTAAACAATACAGAAAGAAACCCCAACTTTTCCGAAATGGGGGATTTATGAAATTAATTGTGATGATTTTGATGCTACATATATAGGACAGACAGGCTGATGTTTATAACAAAGAAGTCAAAGAACCTAGGATGTTTATTTTGAAAAACCAGAAATCAACCGGTTTTGAGAACATGTATAGAAAATAATAATTTTTTTAATGAGAACGATGTCACTTTACTATATAATGTTAATAAGATAAATTGATGGACTATTTGGAGATTCTTTCAATCAAAAAAGCCCTTGAGAAAAAGGAGAATTTAACGAATTCCCAAATAATATTCGGCAACATCCCTGTATTGGATGCTTTTATTTCCATGCGCCATAAAAATACACAGATGTCCTATTAAGTGTAATAAAAAAAACTTTTCAATTTCAAGTTTACTTCCTTTATGTACTCATTTGAAGATGGTCGAAAGACCGAAATACGTGTCAGGAATCTGAGTAAATTTTGAAACATAAAAACTGTGTGAATTTTTTAAAATAAATTTAAATAATAACACAGATTTTTACAACATAGAATCAAAGATAATGGGATGTCTATTTTGGAAAACCAGAAATCAACTGGTTTTGCAGAACATTGTATAGAAAATAATCATTTTTTTATGAGAAAGATGTCACTTTACTATAAAATGTTAATAAGAGTAAATTGATGAACTATTTGGAGATTCTTTCAATGAAAGAAGCCATTAAGAAAAAGTAGAATTTAAGAAATTCTCAAATATAATACTATTCGGCAACACCCTTATATTTATTGCTGTTATTTCCATGCCCCATACAAATATACAGATGGCCTAAGTGTAATAAAAGAACCTTTTTTATTTTAAGTTAGTTTCTTTTTCTACTCCTTTGAGGATGGTCGAAAGATCGAAACAACTGTCAGGATTCTGAATGAATTGTGAAACATAAAAACTATGCAATTTTTTGTAATAAAATTGTTTTAATATTTGGCCTAGAGCCAACCGCATACTCTATTCATGTAATTATTATTCAAATATCTGCCCTGAAATTGTTTATGCTTTTTTGATGAACTATCAAAATAAAAAATTATTTCATTTTCTAACTAGCCATAAATATATGTGATAGATAAACGTATATTTTATGCATAGACCAACCTAATTAATCGAGATAAAATGCCGAATAAAATTTAATTAATTTTTTGCAAGCCAATATTCTACAACTCATTAGTTCTAAGACAACTTTCTCTTAAAAAAAAATTGGATAAATATGGATCTGTTTGGGCCTTTACTAATGGCTACTTGGTCATAATTAAAACAAGTTTTTGGAATTCACATTTTTTTTTCTACCAAAGACTATAGTTCTATGTGACTGGAGTTGTCTGCAGATAGAGTTTCTCGAATTTGTAGTCACAAAAAATGTGCAAACTCTGAATTAGTTTATAGTAAAACAGGAATTTCTAAAAACTCGTTTCAATTTCGGAAAAGGAGTATGTATTTGAAACTATAAAAGTTTTCAGTTTATTTAATCCTCGGCGGAAATTTGATCAAATATATCTTTATTTCAGCATTTAAAATAGATTCTCATAAAACAAACAAATCTTCAATACTGTCTATTTCAATAACTAAGAATGCAATATGATTTTAGACGTGAATTTTGCATCTTAAATGTGTCCAGAAAACCGATAATAAAATTCACAAGTTTCTTTCAAATACAGAATCTTTTGGTTCAGAAATATTTTCACATCAAATCTATACTTTTCAGTGTGCCATAAATCTGAATCATTCTTGGATACGAGCCCGAAAAACATATGTTCCCACTATTTTTGACCTCGTATCCCGAAAAACCTGAGAAGCGAAGGAAAAATCACAAAGGTATTCGTTGCGGAAAATCAAAATATCTGAGTCAGCATAAACCGATAAATGTATCTTTAATTCTACGAGTAGTTGATGTAGACGTCAACTATCCATTGAAACTGAAAAGAAACACATCGTAAACACCTAATAGCCAACAGTAAATGTTAGATCTAAATTTGATGTGAAGAAATTTTATTTCTACGACCAATGTTGTTGGATTGCGGCGTTTTTGGCAAGTATCCAGCAATAATTTCATCTGTGACGATAACAGCGTTGCCAGTACTAATTGAAAAATGTTTCGAACGCAGTGAAATGCTCGAGCAATAAGCTTTCTGTTTCATTGACACTAGTTCAAAGATCAACGGACAATGAAAAAGTGTAATTTTTCCCTCCCTCTCAGCGGATCCCATAATCAAAGTTAATACGAAATGATAAGAAAATAATTTCTGAAATCCTTAAATTCCACAATGGCTGCATGACTACACTCGTTATAGAATTAATAATTGAAGATTCTGTACATAAACTCATCGTTTGCGATCATATACGTTGTGTTCCTAAATATAATGTACATTCGAAATCACGAAAGGAGATAATTTTTTAGGTGTTGAACTATTTTGGCCGTAACTGTTTGATATTTGATATCAGGTATGAAATCCCTCGTAATTGCATTTTCTTCTTTTTCTTCCTCTTCTTCTTTTCTCTGTCATATTATCGTACCTCTCGTAGAAAGTTGGTCCCAAAAATACCTTTCTAAAATTCGTCATTTTATAAATCTTAATCCGACATTCGTCATCCAAAAGGCAGTTGGACAAAAATATTTCTCCCGACTCTGCCATCTCGATACAGAAGAAATACCTCTCTCTCACTAACACAAGACAGTTTATAACGCACACTCAAAAAAGATCTCTATATCGCACTCATACCTAACTTCTTGAATTCAATCTCAAGGAACATTTTTATCCATGTTCTAATAATATAATATCCCAAATAAAAAGCTCACAAGTAAATGCATCATCTATGAATTTTACAGTTGTAATTAGGGTTAGTGAATTTGTGTAGTGAACTCAGTGAAATCAAGTGAACAATAGTGAAAATCTCATCGATCTATTCTTCTGCGGACAATATGATGTTTTAACTTTAACGATCAATAAAAATTGCATCGCAATACTTCTCTTAATTTTGTTAAAGACAACCCAAAATTGTATAATATACTATGTAGTAGATAGAATGTTAGAATTATGACGTAAGTGATGTGAAACATACGATTCGAGTTAGTAGAGGTCGTTCAGAATAAAACATCACGGCAGTTCGCGAGATAGTGACAGAAAGGCCAAGACGTCATTTCGCCATTGGGCACAAGAATTGGACATTTTAATAGACTCTGCAAATTCTCACTAAAGATTAACAGCTGCATGCCTACAAAATCCAACTGACACATCAACTTCTACCAGTAGACCATGAACGAGCGAGTTTGCTCCTGGTCGCGTCATTTCCCGATTTGGTGACCAGAATTGGCCTCCACGCTCTTGCAATTTAACTCCTTTAGACTTCTGGCTGTGAGGTTATCTGAAGTCACAGGTTTATGCGAATAAGCCTGCAACCATCGAAGCATTGAAAGTCGAAATTAGACGCTGTATCAATGAAATACTACCAAATGTATTCAATAACATTATTGAAAATTTCGTTAAAAGGGTACGCTAAGCCAGCAAAGCCGTTGCGGTCATTTACAAGAAACTTTATTGGATACATAATTCCCAATTGTATATTTTCTAAATCAATAAATATTTCAATACTTTGCTACAGAAAACCATGTTTTATTGAACACTGAAATCTCGCGCTCTTATTGAAACACCCTTTAGTACATAAATAATAACAAGAATGTCTTCTTCTTCCTCCTCTTTCTAATAGAACTACGTCCTGTGTCTTCTGCCTTCTGCCCATTATCAATTCGCCTTCTGTGATATAGAGAACAAGTAAGTATTGTAAACGTCGGTTATTTAAATATATTGAAAATTTTAGATGAATATAGACACAATTAAAACAAATTGTAGAAATTACTATGTTTTACTACCAATAAAAATATATTTTACACATTTTCTTGTGACTCGAGTTTCGGGAAATGAACTATCCCATCATCAGACAACTGAAGACCTAACAGTGGTACAGAGGTATTTAAACAAAAGTGATAAATATTTTGAATATTTCGTTCACAATAAAAATAATTTAAAATTAATGAATGACTGTATGAAGCTATGTAAATCCAAATATTTGAGATGTACAACAAAATAACGTAAAAATAATGAATGACTGTACGGAGCTATGTAACCCCAAAAATTATTTGAGATATTTAAATGGGTACCATCTGTTTAATAACCTTCTTTGTCGATTGCCGACATTCCGATATCTGTTGGTAGGCCCCTCTTTTTTAACCGGGTTTTTATCATGTTCCGCTTGTAAACCTCTGTACCACTATTAGGTGTTAGAATCTATTGAAATATTCAAAATATGTATCACTTTTGTTTAAATACCTCTGTACCACTGTTAGGTCTTCAGTTGTCTGATGATGGGATAGTTCATTTCCCGAAACTCGAGTCACAAGAAAATGTGTAAAATATATTTTTATTGGTAGTAAAACATAGTAATTTCTAATAATGATCAACTTCCAAATAGTAACGGCTGAAACAATTCAGTATCTTAATATAGACACATATTATTCATTATATTTAAATTATTTTGCTTATGCACTACTACATATGAAAATTTCAAAACACCAAATGGTTGAGTTTCTTTTTTTTCTACGTGCAAAATTTGTTAATTGTGTATTATATGAAAAGACCGGCTATTTTCTAGACGATGGGTTACAAATGTGGAATTTTGCTTGTTTTTTTGTGAAATTTTATGTTCATTCGTCTAGTTTTGAATAAACGTCACATCAGACTTATTTATTTGCTATTGCATTTTTAACATATAACATCATAAAAATCTGATTTATGTATATTTGGAGTTGAGTCTTTCGCATTAAATAATTGCTTCGTACCACGGTTAGTTGACCACAGCATTTTGCCTGTTATTTCAGTATTTTCAAATAACAGGCAATTGCAAATTAATTAATCACAATGATTAATTTCGATGGGTTCAGTGGATTGTATTTTGATATTTTTTTCTTGGTTTACTGTATATAAACCAAATCAAAATGTATCATTATTACACTAAAAAATGAATTTGCCAATATTTTGGCCATCGACTGGATTATTATATTAACAATAATAATCGCGATAGCTTAGACTGAAATGTCACAAGCGACGAGTTTGACTATCCGGAGACAGTGCTGAATGTATCAAAAGCTATATGCGACAGCTTTGACTACCCGAATGATAATGTATAATGTAGCATAAGCTACATACAACAAGTTTGACTATTACGAGAATAATAATGTATTATGTAGCAGCAGCTACCTACAACAAGTTTGACTATGTAGGCCGGCAGCTCAGTGGTAGAGCTTAGGACTCGTAACCGGAAGGTCGCGAGTTCAAAACCTGTGCAGATGGGAAAGAAATTTTCTAGCTGGACGGGTGTCGACTACCATTTTACTGTTGGGTCGAAAATTAACAGTGCTGTGACCTAAAGTGGCGCAAGATCGCAGTAACAAAACCTACCCAGAACATAACTGAACTCCAAGCTTAAAAAGCTACTGAGGGATCTTCACAGAAGATCTAGGAGTATCAAGATAATAACAATAATACTAGAATAATAAGGCATTATGTAGCAGAAGCTACCTACGACAGGTTTTACTATTACTAGAATAATAATTTTAGTCTGTTCAAAGACTGAAGATTAGAGGTGCTCGATGCATCCCTTCTAACAAAAAGAGGGAAATTAACGAATTTGATTGGAAGGTCCATTTGTAGGTGGACTGAATGAATGAAATAAACCTTCTTATTGGTTATAGAAAAATAATGAGATCAATGAAAGTGAACAAGGATAGAATCAGTTTACAATTCTGAATTCTTCGACGACGAAATTCACAAAGCAATATATATCAAATGCTCCAAAGGACTTTGCATGTTTTCCAAGGCCATATATAATCATTAGTAAACAAACAAATAAATTGAAGTGTCGAATAACACTAAACAGTTCGTCTAGCGCAGCTGAGAAACTGCTAGATCGAAATATTAACATGAAAGGCCTAAGTATCGAATAACAATAATAATGTCGAACTTAAAAAGGGCCGTCTCTAATGAAACGAAATTTTGTTTGGTGGTTTAAAGGCGATATTAATATCAGTGCGTTAGGAGATAAACCTAAGATTTATTAAATTAATGTTAAACATATTATTACTGAAGGTCTATAGATGAAAAATAAATTTAAAAGGGTTGTTTTGAAATATTACAGAAATAACTATTTGATAAATTTGGTCTTCACTTGATGGAAATTAATTTTCAACGAATAGTTCAAATGTGGAGCATGATTAAGCTACAATGTGGCGAAACAATTGTCATGAAATAAGTTGGTGGAATTTGAATTTAATTTACTACTCGTTAAAAAAAATAGCTAGATGAATTCTCCGAAACCTTTTGCAGATTAAATCTTGAAAACTTTTCAGAATTAAATTGAATAAAATAATTCAGAAACACTGTTTCACTCCATAGACATTTAGAATTATCAACACATGTAAGCAGCGGCTAACCAATAAAGAATCAAATGAAAACAAAGTATTGACCATAATTATCTTAATGGAATACCCAAGACAAATTTATTTCGATAAGATATTCAACAATAACAAATTCCACACTAAAAAATGTTCAACTTTTTTATTTCCTTTCTTAAAAAATAGACAGCACATTATCCAAAAGTGGAATCTGAAATTATAACCCATATTTTCCTCAGTTGGAAGTTATATGGATGCTAAATAAAAACAATCAATAAAATACATCTAAAACTTTCATTCAAAAAATATTTTGTTCGAACACGAAATTTTTGAAAAACGTGGTTGAGTACCATGCAAAAAAAAAGACTTTTCCACAAAAAAATGTCGAAAAAAAGATACAATCATAGACTCCATATTTGAAAACTGCGACGCCCATGTGTGATAATACAAATTAAAAGTGATTCAAACAATCTATATATTTATATAGATTGACAATTTACTTTTTGAAATATATTTTAAATTGAATAAAATGCCTTAGAAACACTGTTTCACTTTGTAGGCATATATAATTATCAACACATGCGAGAAATGGCCTACACGCTATATTGTCAATGTCATATCTTTGAAATTCAAGCTCCCAGGCAAGAACTAATATCATATTTGAATTCAGGACATCAAATCTGTATAAATATCTGTCTTTGGTGATATTCGGAATCGAATATGAGATGCATGAGAGACCCTAATGAATATTATTAGGTAGTACTACTAATTACTATGTTTTGATATTAAAAGTCTTATATTTCAAAAAATACAAATCCTACCAATTATTGATGGTGAAACAATAATTTTCAGAAATTAGTTTTATCTACCACTTTCCTAATTTTTTTCTTGATAACGGTCACGTATATGAAAAGTTTTAAATTTATTATTAATGCATACATGAAAGAACAATATGAAAATAAATATATTGTCAACGAAACATAATACTTATTTTGTGATTTAGAATCTAACAATAGTGGAATACGAAAATTGCGAAAAAATATCTGCCTTCAGATTCTAATTATCATTTTGCAGATCCAGTAATAAAAATCGAACAACATGACCTATATTCCATATTGGAACTTAATATGGCAGGACATACAAAAACTTCAAACAAAAATCTAATTAAAATCTTACAGTCTGCCGATCAGTGAAAAAATAAAAAAAAAGTTTAGAAGTTTGAGGAATCATTTTTGGACAGATTCTGTACTTTCGGAGAAAAGCTCTGGAGGGCGTATAGCGGAAATATTTTAATCGAATTTGAAACCTTAAATATTTCAGAACGTGAACTGTAAATTTTTTGAAGGAAATTTAAATTGTTTCGTTTTGGTTTTTTGATCGATCACAAATCACAAAATTTTATTATTTGGGAACATCATAAATCAAAATTACCTACTTATTCTGGAACCTAAAATTATAGAGGATTAAAAACAAATTTCCAGAACTTCATTAATGACAAAAATTCACTACTTCGCAAATATATTTCTGGTACTTTTTCAATTTGTGTAATACAATAGGTCTTACCTCCTACATAATGAAATTGAACATACAACACTTGTACCGTGCAACGGCTGGTTTACTTAGTTTGAGATATAGGCGAAAGCGGCTCAATTTTACCCGAGTTCTAATCATTTAAAATTCTTCATGAAGAATCATGTTATTTAAATTTTTGGGGAAAAATTACGAGAATTTCATTCAAAATTTCAGGCAATAGTAGCTGAAGTTCGAAATCTTCAAATAATATATGTAGAAGTAAACCGACAAAGCTACCAACTTCTTCGGTTGACGCGCAAGTAAAAGTAAAACAGTAGTCTTTGCTAATGCAAAATGCATCTCTCTATTCTGTGGGTACGAATCCAGAAGCTTAATAATGATGGTGTTTTAAAATTTTCTCTCAAAATGAATGGTCTGCATATCAAGTTGTAATAAATTACAACGGAAAATTATTGAACTAGAGGGCAAAATCGGTCTAATGGTTCCGCAGTTATTCAAGTGGATTTTTTCTTATTTTTTCAAATATTTTCGAGACTACATCGATTTGAAATTTGGTGGTCAGATAAATGGCATGTTCCTGTTAAATTTCGTGAAAATCGTATTATCAAGAGATCTCAAAAAAATTGTTAGCAGAGCAGCGTTGAGCGCTACCGGAAACATAGACACAGTCTTTCGACTAATTTTAAATTAAGCATCTTAAGTGAGATATAAAATAAACAAGCACGCAAAAGCCTCTGACTCCACGTCAGTGCTTTTCTAGAATTATTTCTTAAATAATTCATTTTGATGAGTTATAACCACTACCATGAAAAGAGTAACACCCGTATCAAAAAAACTGATAATATTGAAGTTCGAATACTCGACAATTTATTCAAAAACGTTGTTTAAAGTATTAATCTCTGCATTCACTAAACTGAATACTCGCGAATATCGAAGAATTCCCAATCTGCCGCATTTTGCTTGAACTCTTCAAATGCTCAATATTTGAATAAATATCATTCAATAAATTGACTAAACTCAAAAAACTAACTCAGTTGTAATTTCCATGGGATTGTTTTCTACCCTGAACTGGCATTTGAACTAATATGTTGAATCATAATCGCGTTGAAAGTAACCTTAGTAACAGAAACGGATATGAAATTTTCAGAAATGTTAAGATTTCAAATTCAACTTAAAAGGTTAAACAACTTTGTGCCTTAAATATTTTATATGAGCGATTTTTTATAAAATTGTTTATTTTGATGAGTTCTACCTCATGTTGAAAAAAGAATTCCAACTTTAAAAACAGCTTGTATATTCTGGATGGATTCTGTCGATCAGATATTTCGATTTTTCACTTGGTGCAAAATTTCAAGTTCCTAAGTTGATTCTTTCAATACTAACAACCGGAAGGCCTAACAGACGAACAGAATTGAATTTGACCGCGATTTATTTATCTGCAGGTTGAACGTAATTGTTCAGTATTATTTTGGTTCAAACCATAGACTGATTATCCTAAAATTTTAATAAGTCTATGGTTCAAACTGATCGCTTTTCAAGGTTATTTTGAGTACTTTGCGCTGTGAAAATCAATCTCCTTTCGACAGTATTTCTGATATATTTCTGAAAGACAATTTTTCTCAGAAAAATAGTACTGATTTTCGGAAGGAATTCATTCAAATTGCTGGAAACTTAACATTCATTAAAAATAAGGAGATCCTTTTTCTTGGAAGGCCTAATATTTATCGAAAATTCAAGAAGGGATTAGAAAAATTACAATATTCTTCTTATAGCATTTTAGTGTTTATTAGGAACATCGTGAACATTACATGAATTAAGTATTGAATTTATTCTGTTTCATTATTTTTTGAAATAATCAAGAAAGAAAGTTTCATATAAGCAAACCTTCAGACCCTGTTCATGGATTTTTGCGATTTGAAACTTTATCTGAAATATTCAGAAAACATCCGTATATCAGTATACAGATTTTTAGTATTATTAGATTTGCTCAGAAATTAGCTCATATCTTTACCGCTATCATATAGTATATCAGTATATGAAACTTCAAGACGGTTTTTTTGCGTGAAAAATAAGAAATACACAATAATATGATCTTAAATATGAATTGAATGCTTGGTTACTGAAGCATGAAAACTTTTCATTCACATCAAGATTATTGTCTGTCTGGGAATGTCGACGGTATTTATCTCCTGGCACAAACTGATAGAGTTTCTGTGTGGGTGAAAATACACTCACTTTTGAAAGTTTCGCAACCCCTCGCTTGGAATCATAAAAATAAAATATATGAAAATTTGTATAGTGATAACGAAATAATTTGATTACATGATAGATTACGGCAATCAAAAAAATTCATTATTGCTATTTTGTATTCATGTCAGCAGGTATAAAGTTGCCCTGGAATGGAAGTAAGTTGTCTGCTTTGGCCAGAGCTAAAATTGTTGCTATCTGACAAGAATATCTATAAAGTAATCGAATAGCCAATCATTTGAACTACGGTCATTAGGACTATTTGATATTATGATGAGATTGGAGAATTAGCTAGCAGATCAAGCGTCGTATTAATATAACAAATTAGCTCATATAAATCGATTCGTGTCTATTTTTGCTCTTAGATCTCAGTTTCAGAAGATAACATGGATATTTCGGGTGCTATAGTATGTGAACGGGTAATATAGTTAGAACTGCGCAATAGAAAAGACTTCTCAGAGTTCCAATGCTAACTTCTAAATATCAAGCTACTCATTTACAACAGGTGCGAAAACATCTAAACTGGTTATCGACAAAAATATGAAACTTACAGTTTACACCATGAATGATGGTTACCTCATACTCAATTTGGTTTTGGAGACGCGCTAGGAACACGTGGAGAGACGTTGCAGAGACGTCAACAGCCCTGTATATGTTTGCTGCATCGATTACAGCAGAGCCTTTGACAGGGTTGAACATAAGCTGATATCAATATTGGACAATATGAATCTAGACCATCGAGATCTGCGAATTATTAATAACCTTTACTACAATCAAACAGCTAACTTCAACATCAGCAACGATTTCACAGAGGACGTTAAGATTCAGCAAGGGGTAAAACAAGGCTGTGAATTGTCTCCCTTACTATTTGTCATATTTTTGGAACAGATAATGAAGCTGGCACTGAAGTGCGCAAACGAAAGAATCCTGATAAATGGAAATCCGCTGAACAACCTAAGATACGCAGACGATACAATCATGATTGCAGACAGCTTTGAAGATCTACAGAGGTTGATTTCACGAGTAGCAGAAAGTCGAATATACGGCCTTTCTTACAGGGCAGGATTTACGGAAAGTGGCGCCCATGAAGGAGAAGAAAGTCCTGGCTACATCTCTTTAACAACCACAGGACTCTTTCGGACCATCGTAGATAAAGTGAAGATAGCCATGTTAGTCGCCAACATTCGTCACGAATAGACACTCCAAGAAGAAGAATGTTGATTACCGTATAATAGTTTGGAGGAAACCATGACGTCCTAGTAGACTTCTTCTTTAAGTGGCTATCCTCTGTGGATGTTGGTTATAACATTGGAGCATATTACACTGTTCACTGCCAGTCTGAATAGATCTGTTGATGTCATTCCATTCCATATTCGCGGGTTACGCAGTCATGATATTCTTCTGCGTCCTCTTGATATTCTGCCCTCTATTTTGCCTTGAAGAATAAGTTGAAGCAGGTGATAATTTTCATTACACATGATATATCCGAAGTACTCCAATTTCCTGTGTTTTACATTTGTGAGATATTTTAGTTCTCCACCGATCTGTTGCAAGATGCTTGAATGATGTTGAGGAAAGTTTTCAGAGCCTGGCTCATCAAGCAGATTATTCTGTGGCAGAAGAAATTAGTTGCATTCGATTTTTGTGAATTGTGATATTAGGAGCCAGTTCTTTTGTATTAGACCGCTCAGGTAGATTCTGTTCAAGAGGGTGGTCAGCAGTTTAATTTGTTCTGCGTCAAGCAGTTTGAAATAATCTCAATAGAACTAGATAATATAACATTCTTCTTATAGATGACTCTACTTCCGTCTGTGAGATAGTGGAATCCTTCTCGTTGATCACTCTAGTTACAGTACTGACTTTTTGGTCTCCGAACAGTTTTTCCATGTTATACTTCAGTCTTGAAATTTTTTTGTCTATTTCGCCAGTTTTGTTGTTGACAGAGTCTTCCTGTTGCTTCTTTTATTTTCTTATGGAAATTGAAGCTACTACGTTTTGCCTGTAATATCTTGAGAACAACACATTTGACCTGTAGCCATCGATCTTTAGCCTATGTAATTGCTCTGTGACTGAGATTATGAATGTTTCATTTCGTTCCTGAGTTCCTCCACTCTTTTTTCGTGATTATTATTTTAGTAGTTCAGTACGAACTAGCAACACTTTATGATTTGTTGGTATGTCTGCTCCTAGGTACATTTTACAAGAGGCAACCATATTGCGATATCTTTCATTTACCATCACGAAGTCAATTTGATTTCGCGCGATTCTGTAGTTGTTGTTAGCTGGAGATACCCACCTGTATATTCTTCTGGCAGGTATTTTGAGGAATATTTTCATGATTGTGATGTTAATTTCCTGATAGGATTCTATTGATCGTTCTCTTCTCTCATTTACCTTTTCATCCTTAGCATTCACATCGCCCAAAATTATGTTAATTTCTTTCTGGTTTGTGTGCTTGACAGTAGTTTTAAGCTGTACATAGTATCTAGTATCTTTGTTTCATTACACTCCGATGTCAGCGCTTTGAACGTATTATCCCATCTTGTTATTATTGATTACCGTTACTCCGTTTTTGTTTCTTATATTATTGTCTCCCGAGAAATATATATGGTCTTCATCTATTGTGCAGTGATCTGAATTGGTCCATCTTGTCTCGCTGCATCCTAGTACTCGTATATGTATTTGGAGTCGTTTCGACTCTTTTACTGTATTTGCGGCTTGGTATACACTTTGTACATTCTACATGCCAATTATTTTTAGTGGTTCATACTGAAGACATCTTTGGAACACCAGAGAATTGTTAGCCCCCTCTCTACATTCAGGAGATGCCCGGGGCTGAGGGACTTCATTTGGTTTCGTATATACATTATGATGTATCGAGGAAGGTAGTTACGGCAGGTAGTTTTCTGATGCTTTCCTGGCAGAAGTATAGGCCCTGTCAGATTATCACTTGTAACGTGAAGACCATTGCAACCTACGTTGCAAATATTTCTCTGGAAATTTTCTCGGTTCTAACCATGGGTGGCTTTCCTCTATCTGTCACCTGGGTAGGCGCTCGATGAGTGATCAGCATCCCCACACGGGTTGTCAGAAGACTACTAAATGCCATTCAAGTTTCAGTGGGCATGTATATTTTTAATGGGTATGGTATTCAACCACAGAACCGAATTCATTCATGTACTAAGAACAATAACTACCTCAAAGATATCATCAATCTCGTGATTATCATAATTATCCCCATTCGTAATGAATTAGGATATCAAGTCATATCTCTGGATGAGAATGACAGACTACATCGTACTAAAGCTGTCCAGCAAGGCAAGGAATATGGAAATATCACTAAATTAAACTTGCCACCAAATTCCTTTCTATGAATGTTATGAAACGTTCATGCGATTTTGGTACCTAGACCCATTTACATACAATATAACCCACCAACAAATGCGCAAGAACTTATTGGTGCTGCAATAGCGGAATATACCTTAAGGAACAACATATAGTGTAATTAGAGATATGCATAGACAAGTTGCAGCACACAACTTGAGGCATATTCTCTTTTTCTTTGATTGTTTTGGCCATTGACAAAATCGCAAAATACACTTGAGACGAACTGACAAAATAGAGCACTGTGAACAAACTGAATGACTGATGATGATCAAACTCCGCGTGAGCTGATGAACAGTTGTACTTATCAATTCAGAGACAATTCCTTTAAGCGGGCTTTTTCGATGATCAAGTTCCAGTATTTTGTGATTTTCTTTCAGCAATATCCTTTATTATCTTGTCTGGCATACGAAAAACAATTTGCACAGCTTTTAACCTAACATAAATGAGATTAGCGAGCCCTTACATAAGTGAATTTTTCAAGTCAAACTTAATTAATGATATAAAACAAAATCTCTGTCGCGCTGAAAATTTTCAGATATTTTCGGGACATATATGCTTCTAAATATTGAATCCTCACATTTTCGTATTCTTAGCAGTACGTCACTGAGCCATATTTTTGATTCGTTAGACTCAAGCTTTTAAAATGATTGATATAAATGACATCTATGTCACTTTATCATCAAATCAACCAAGGAATAGTTAAGCTAATAGACGGAATTTTGGACGTGGCATCTGCGACGTGTATACTGTGAATCTACTCATTTTCGAATAAAGTCATTAATAATGAATGAAAATTAACTTTTCCGAACTCAGAGTAAAATAAATGTTTACGACCATTATTATTCAAAAGATTGCATATTTTAAAATACTGGAATTGCTCATTTCTAAAACGTTCGTTTTTGGCGAACATGTTGTAAATATTCATCTCCGCGCCTTCGCCGCTTCCGTCGAAACCTGGCAAACTCAATCGGACACCACAAGATGTAGAATAAACACATCCCTGGAGCATCAACTCTCCTCCGACCATTCAAAAATAGATCGTAGCAGACCGAGGGCAGATCCACCGACCGGTCACGTCGCTAGTCGCCAAAAATCCAACAATAGACCCACGGAGCGCTAAAATTAAAGGACGCGAACCACTCAGTGGTCCGCGGTTAACCGCACAGGCGTGCAGACGACACGACTAAAAAAACGCTCAAAGAATGTGACACGCGTGAATGGCGTTCTGATCTTCCGCGAAGAGCTTTCGGACATGGAGCAGCACCGTCGCGGCATCGACGTCCTCACCAATAGACGCGGGTCCTTTCAAGCAGGGCTCAGGTCCGTATCGGATGGCGGTCAGAAAGTGGAGAAGCGGAGGAACACAACCAGGGAGGGTTCTGGTGGTTCATCAGCTTCCTTGGATGTCAGATGCGCCTGTCAGTACTTCCAGTGCGACTCTCTGCTACCCGAGAAGAGTCTTCAGTCCAAATCTTCGAGGCCGAACAGCAGGATCAGCCAAAATACGAGTTTGATAACAAACCACAGTTTCAATGTGAGCTTGGATGATCGGCACTCTAAATCTGATGTTGTGTTCAGAGGGAACCATGTTACCTTCAACCTAGACAATACGGATTACGTGATGAATGATATACGGTAGGTTTTACTTCATGACAGGTAGAAAAGTGCATGTGACCCATTTTCTGATGAACTTACGGAGTGAAAGCTCTAAAAATATGTCGCAATTTAATCGAGTAAACATGAGTACTCTTGACACTGTGCAGCTGTTCCAAAAGTAGTATGTTGCGAAACTGCCATCTTTTTTGAAACAAGTATTCATTTCATTAAGCTCAGTCCAATTATGATGACGCATTCAAGAAAGAAAAGTTAATATTTTTATTTGTCTCAGACGGAGTTTTCGTCATTCTTTCAAATGAAAAACTGGTTTCCTCATCCACTGAACAAGGGTTTAGGATAATAAAGGTTCATCCATTTTGGAGTTCCAAAAGTAAATTTATACAGAATATATTATGGATTTTTATTCCGATCAAACTTTTATTTCAATATATCGTTTGAATCTCGCTTTTATAAATGAAATACAAAACCATTAAAATGTCCTAAAAGGGAGTGTTCAAGGACTTGATTCTGAAAAGTTGATTTTTAATGACTTTTCGTACTATCTGGCAATAACTCAGCCATAACTTGACGAATATTCGTTTTCGAAACGTTAAAGTTTAGATGATTGTGTGCAAAACTGAATTTTTCAATATCCTCACAAAAATGAAACCGAACTGTGACAAACAAAATTATCTTGGTGACAAGTTCACATAATAAAACACGAATTTCCCTCTCCAGGTACTTTTTCGTGCAATAAAAATAGAAAGGATCGGTTTATATTTGGCTGTAGCCAATAAAATTTATGAAAACGGTTACGCTTTCTTCTGTTTCGAAGAAATATAGACCAATAACAACACGAAACCAACAAATGGCACACCATAGAAAGACTATTCATAGACAACGATTTTTCGACAGTAGGGCGATTTTGACTTTTTTATACGCATTAATTTTGTTAAAAGTGTGAAAAATCATACACTCATCACTAAATATATAACCGTGGAAAAATTGCTCTTCCAAACACATTGAAATTTTCACAAAAGTCTGGCGAATCACAAACCAGTGACCTTGTATTATCAGGAAAACACCAGCTATCTTCAAATTCTGATTGGTCTATTAGCATGGTGTTTTCAACGATGTAATCATCGATACTTCAAACGAAGTAATACACCAAAATGTTGTTGCAAATATACTCAATAATTCAAACAAATGAAATCTGATTTATGGAGACAATTTATGAATATCTTTGTGGAACGCAAGTCGCAAGATCGCAAAATTAGCATTCATTCCAAGAGACTGGGCATTCAGTATTTGGAAAGTTTTTGGTGATGATTACAAGAAAAGTTTTATCGAGATCATATAGAACAAAACAGTAAAATTAGTGCAAGAATGAGTGGGTATCGAAGACATTTTTCCCTTTGAAAATATAATCTTCAAAGAAGCGAAGGCTACTCGTGATAGTGAGATAAAATTGTTGCAAGCTCTACCGGAAATATAGGAAAATGAGTTCTTTTGATATGACTTCAAACGAATAAAGAAATGTGTGCTTACAATGGGACGAAGACACGTTAGAGGAACTCCAAAACAAGTTTTTTTACAAAGCTTAGAGAGGTAACACACAGCAACGTTTTCCATGTTATATTTTTTCGAGAAAGAGGCTGACACCAAGGGGTGTTTAACAAACACAACTACATATAATCTGATATTCTTCAAAACCCACCAAGGTGGTAATGAATGCTGTGCTCCTACTATATAGCTAAGAAAAATCCTAAAATGTGTCCTATGAGATTACAACAGATAAATGTTTAGTAGTATGTATCTATCGTGCTTATACTTCTGCTGATATCCATGTCTTCTTTGAAAAATTCATACTTTTACTTGACAAATGTACATCTGATAACGCACACTTTATTATTGCTAGTGACTTTAACATTGATCTTTTGACTGTATCAAAGGATTCTAGAATGGTTTGTTCAATTTTAGAAACTTGTAATTTGAGTGTTACCACTTTAGAACCAACTAGAATAACTCCGAGCAGTGCAACTTGTCTCGACAACATCTTTACTAACGTTGAAGGATTCACTACTGTGATTGAGGAACATCTATCGGACCATTCAGGCCAAAAATTTATTTTTTAACCTAGGAAATCTTTCTCTAAGACAACTGATAGGAAAAGAGTTAGGATATTTAAGGATGAGAACAATCAACATTTTGATAACCTTCTATCAAGTATTGATTGGAATGAAATATATGAAATTCCCGCAAATATCATAAATGAAATTTGGCATTTCTTCTCTTGTCGATTTTCTGAAATTTTTCATGCTGCATTTGCAACTAAAATAATTTACTCATCTAAAAAAAGAAAGACTGAAATTACCCCAGAAATTCATTCTATGAAAGAAAATTTAGATAAGTGATTCTTAGTATCCAAACATAAACCAGAGTTTATTGAACTTACAAAAATTTTAAACGCCATTATGATATTGCATTGAGTAGAAACAAAAAGAAATTA
Organism: Megalocaria dilatata; assembly: GCA_034642435.1. Taxonomy (NCBI): domain Eukaryota; kingdom Metazoa; phylum Arthropoda; class Insecta; order Coleoptera; family Coccinellidae; genus Megalocaria; species Megalocaria dilatata. Next base: position 56,011,334 of record CM067854.1, on the reverse strand, counting down.
TACTCATTTATTGTAAGTAATGCTGATAATATGTCTAAGGCAGTTTGGAATGTGTTAAAAAAACTAAGCAATAAGAACAATATATCAGAGAATAAGCTCCCTTCAGGATATAATGAAAATTCGATTAAAATGTCTCAACTAGCTGATGAATTCAATAACTTCTTCATAAATATATCTAATAATTATGTTCCGGTTAATACTGACAACGTCAATTGTCGTGCTGAGTCTGTTTGTGCCGACTCATTTTGTCTTTTTGAGGTCTTGGAATCTGCACCGCTGGCAGTCGTGAAAGAATGAAGGCTAAGAGCTCATTTGGACATGATGAAATTCCCATTATTGTCATCAAACGTCACATTGGGCCTATACTGAAACCTTTGTGCTATATTTTGAATCAGGTATTTTTCCGAATGCTTTAAAAAGATCTATAATCAAACCTTGTCATAAGAAAATTTGAATATTAAAACAAATTGAAATATGTTTATATTGTTTATCTTCTTCAATTTGTTTTAATATTCAAATTTTGTTATATTTCTTCTATCAAGTAAAAGGCCTTTCTATTTTACCTTGTCATAAGACCGGTGATTCAGATAATTATTCCAATTATAGACCAATCAGCTTAATCACATCCTTTGCTGAAATTTTTGAAAAAATACTTTCTAATCACCTTCTAGACTTTTTAAAAAAATTTAATTTATTATCTAAATATCAGCATGGCTTTATGCAATGTAGGGGTACTGAAACTGCAATTTTTCACTGCCGCTTTCGAAAATGGTATCATCCCAGCGAGGCTTTTTGTAAATCTTTCGAAAGCCTTCGATACAGTCGACCATAAAATTTTGTTAGAAAAACTTGAAAGATATGGAATTACACGAATTCCACTTAAATTATTTGAAAGCTACATTACAGAAAGGAAACAAATGGTAGTTTTACAGTACGATGGGATGAATCATTTTTCAACTGAAAAAACTATATTAACTGGCGTACCACAGGGTAGTATATTAGGACCTATCTTCTTTGTCATTTATATAGATGATTTACCGAAAGTAATCGAGAGACGATATGAAATTGCTACTAATGTACCTGAAGAAGATTTCGTGCAAGCGTACTTGTACGCTGATGACACTAATATTTTAGTGTCTTCTAGTGATTTTGAGGCGGTTTTAAATAGTTTGAGAAACTTTATGTTCAGAATTGAGAGATGGTGTTCATTTCATGGTCTGAATCTCAAAGAGAATAAAGATCATCGTATTTTTTAATTCACGATCGAATTTGTCGCTCCCTGACAGCATCTCTATAGGTGAAACAACAGTTCCATTGAGCTCTCAAATAAAATTGTGAGGTTTATATATCGACAAGTTTCTTAGTTGGGATGTGCACTGTGAATCACTGATAAAACGAGTAAATTACATAATATATATGTTAAAGGTAATAAAGAATCATGTTGATACAAGCACCTTGAAGATTGTATATTATGCAATTTTCCAGTCTCTGCTGTCATACGGGAGTTCTCATGCTGAGCGTGTGTTTGTTATTCAGAAACTGGCTCTCAGAACAATACTTGATATGAAATATAGACGATCATGTAGAGGCATTTTTAAAAGATATACTATTTTGACTCTTCCAGGACTGTATATATTTAGAGTTTTATCATTTTTCTTTAAAAACAAATTTTAGTTTCAAGAATATAGAAGTTTAAATAACACTTGATGAATACTTTTTTCCTTATCACAAGTTTTCAATTACTGAGTGGGAGGCACTTTATATGAGCATAACATTATTTAATTATCTACCAAAAAGGATTAGAGATATCAGAAATCCAACAATATTCAAGAAAGAAATATTTGCCCTTATGATTGAACCATACTCAGTGTTCGAATTTAAAGATTCATTCAAGTAAGTAATTTAGGATAGATTGCGGTATGTGCATACATATATAGATGTATATAAGTTTTTTTCTCCGGTTGTTTCAGTTCATAAGGATTTTGTGACTTGTTTCCATTTGTGCTTTATAATTGTGGAAATAAACACCTATTATTATTATTATATTATTAATGGAAGCATATATCGAAAACGGGAATTTTTTCCGATGACATACTTTTTCTGTAAATGGCAAGTGAAATAAATATAATCATTGGTAAAAGATTGGCCTTATTGGTATTAATACAATATCAAAAGGCAGAAAAGATAAGATTAGATGCTGAAAAAGGAAACATAACAAATCACTCTATTGAACCACTGCAGTGCATATTCTGTTACAGCTTATATTTTATTTCACAACAATTGTTTCGTCATACCATGATTTCATCAAATGAGTACTACTAGATACAATTATACAATGCTCGAAAATGTCTATATATATATATACAAATATATAGTACAGGTTGCATACCAGAAAATAGAGGGGATGAAGAAAGTTTGGGAATTCCGAAATATTTCAAAAAAAATTCCATAAAATTTGTTTTTTTTTAATACCTATTAATTTCTTTCGTTTCTAATAGGTTCACTCGGAGACTTTTGTTTTCAACTTGTAAAATTTCAAAATTATTATCAGAATATGTCCTGTGTCCAATATGTATTCTGCATAAGTTGAATTCCTTTTTGAAATATTTCGGAATTCCCAAAAATGTGAAAGAAATGTACAACTTCTTTCATCTCTTCTATTTTCTTGCAACCCGTACTATATATAGACATTTTCGACCGTTGTTTAATCAGCATCTAGTAGTACTCAACTGATGAAGTCATGGTATGACGAAATAATTATTGTGAAATAAAATATTAGCGGAAATAGAATATTGTTTTTTTTCCAGAATTTCAAGATGAATTTCCGTGAAGTAAAAACCGAAACAAACATAGAGTTACTGTTTCATTGCCCACTATATTCGTCTCTAGCAGCTTTTGCCTGCTCGCAGGCCTAAAAAAATGCTCGCCGGAAAAGGTTTTGTTCGAATGAGATGTTGATCGAAAAAAGTCAAAAGGCCAAAGAGAAGAAATATATCAAAAGGTTAGAAAAGCGCTGGGACTCTTGGAGAAGTCTATGTCAATGAATAATGTAGACTTCAAATAAACTAATGTGTGAAGAATATTGTCTTTTTAACCCCCATAAGAAAGATGAATTTCCATATTTTGTATTTTAGTCTGATAACTATTGAGTACTACTACAAGAGTGTATAGTTTTATTTAAAAAAAGTTCACACAGTTTTTATGTTTCACCTTTTAATCAGAATATTGACACGGGTTTCTGACTTTCGATCATCTTCAAAGGGGTACAAAAAGTAGCTTAACTTAAAATTGAAAAGGTTCTTTTATTACACTAAGGACATCTATGTATTTTAATTGCGCATGGAAATAACACCATCCAATATAGAGGTGTTACCAAAGAGTATTTGTGAATTTGTTAAATTCTACTTTTTTTCTCAATGGCTTTTTTGATTGAAAGAATCTCCAAATAGTCCATCAATTTACCCTTTTTAATGTTATATAGTAAAGTGACATCTTTCTTGTTAAAAAAATGATTATTTTCTACACAATGTTCTGCAAAAACCGGTTGATTTCTGGTTTTTCAAAATAGACATTCTATATTTTTTTGATTCTGTGTTGTAAACATCGGCCTGTCTGTCCTATATATGTTTGATAAATCTCCGATTCGGAAAAGTTGGGATTCCTTTCTTCATTGTACACCAATATCTTAGCTGAATTATTTCTATTTACTGTTAAAGAATTAATGTAATTCCCATTTTATGAAGACCATTAGAGATCCTATTGTTGAAACCTTTTATATAAGCCATTGAAAACTATTTTTTCAATGAGAAAGATATCCCAATACTATATAATGTTAAAAAGGGTAAATTGATGGACTAGTTGGAGATTCTTTCAATCAAAAAAGCCATTGAGGAAAAGGAGAAGTTAATAAATTCTCAAATACTTTTTGAGAACACCTCTATATTGGATGCTGTTATTTTTATGGACCACAAAAATACACAGATTTTCTAAGTATAATTAAAGAACTTTTTCAATTTTGAGTTTAGTTACTTTTTGTACTCCTTTGAAGATGGTCGAAAGACCGAAACACGTGACAAGATTCTGTATAAACTGTGAAACATAAAAACTGTGTGAATTTTTTTTTTATAAAATTGTTATAATGTTTCACCTAGAGCCAACCACATACTCTATTCATTTAATTAAGAGTGTATAGCTTTTCCTCCAAATATGTATGTTTTTCTAACTTTGCACTGAGTATGTTCAACTTAGATTTCGTGGTGAAATTCACTTTTGTTTATTTGTCCACATGAATCAATTGAAATGTGCAGTTCTTGAAATTCGCAGTGTATGTTTTGGGCACGAATAAAAAAATTAAGTTCCAGGAATACGTCGTTTAACAATTAGTTTTTCCGAATCACAAAAGTCCAACATAACTTTATATTAGAAAGATTACAAAAAAGTATATATAAATATTTGTCTATGTTATTTGCAGTGTATTTGTCGGAATTCCCTTGGAAGAAACATTCGTTTGTAACAATCAGATGGTACAAACTGTAGTTTTTCACGCATATCGGTAGCCTGTATCATCGTCCGACTTATAACTACGAGATTTTGTAAGCGGTGCTTGTTTTAGACATTAATTTAATTTCTAAAAGTTTTTGAATAAAAAAATTCTTTTGGAAATTAAAATTGTAGAAGATAAACATATTTCAATTTGTTTTGATATTCAAATTTTGTTATATTTCTTCTATCAAGTAAAAAGCCTTTCTATTTTATTTTATAACTACGAGGTCAGAGTTCGATCAAAGGCATAAAATCTCATTATTTTCGACTTTTTCAAGTATCAGAAAATGTTGAGATGTGCTGAATGACAGCTAACGTTTTGATAAACATAATTGGTAAAGAAAGAAAGTGTATTTCATCAAGTATGTGCTTTTATGGAGTAGATATTATAGAGACATCGAGTAAATATTATCTTACACACCCCGTAAGTATAATCATGTGTCATATTACGTAACGAATATATGTTTAAAAAACAAATGATTGAGCAGTAATAAATAGATCTCTAATTGAACGTCTACAGAGATATATCACAAATATTCCAGTACCTGTTTCGTTTACTAGTAGAAGATAGCGTATCCAATTGCCAAGAAAAATATTATCATACACAAATAATGTTTTCAATGAATCGATTCATTCAAACGAATACAAAGGTATTGTGCAGTACTGAATTGGTGTGTTGTTTAGCCGCTGAATAGTTGCGTACCTACTCATTAACGGCTTTGTGACTCCTCTACCGCACATAATAATGGTATGTTTATTATTTATACTTGCTTTATTCTCGTTTATGTGAGACCAATAATTAGTTACTTTAAGAATCGGAAAAATTAAGTTACGCGTGCAAGCTTGCAATTCAGCTGATCGAACGAATAATACTCAGAGAAAATCATAGTTATAAAAATTTCGTAATACCTAAAAATATTTATAAAGTTTTTAATGTTTCACCTAACATTCGATTATATTTTCCACATTGATGTAGTGTGATTCTTTTTGTAAAACGAGGAAACAAAACGTTATTTGTTTGCCTACCTGTCCCATTCTCCTGAAGGCGTTTAGTAACTATAATAAAAAAGCATATAAAGTCACTTTTTATTTCTAATTCGATTCAATAAGTTTCAAGAAACTCAGTTCTTTTTTAGGTTATATAAGCTAGTTTTTAGGATATCGAGTGTTATTTATTCCTTGATTGTAACGAATTATTCTCGCCATATCATAAATATCAATGGTGTAGTTATTGCTCATAATTACGATTAGTGATGGACATAATTCAATGTAACAACGAATTGTCTCCCTTATTTGTTCTAGCTGACTCATTTGAGGTCATTTTCAGCCCAAAATTGCACAAAATTTTGATGACATGGTAACACCCTGAGAGTAAAAACTTCTAATAAGTTGACTGATGATGTATCGTACCACGGTAGTTTACCGCAGTATTTTGGCTATTATTTCATTATTTTGAAATAAAAGACAGTTGCAAATTAATTAATCACAATGATTAATTATGAAAAGTTAAGTGCACTGTATTTGACGTAGTGAAGCGAAGAATTTAACTTCAAGAGCACTTGGATGTAGTTGTCTCGATGATGAACTAAATTTATTTATCTAATTAGATAAACCAATGAAGATGATAAGGAATTGAATTAAACCATTTAAACACTTGTAACAACAACGAACTATAATTCTTGTATATAAACCAAGTCAAAAAGGAGACATAACTTTGAACGAGGAATATTAAATTATGTTTAACAGACAATAAAGAGTAAGGTTTTTATTTCTACAGTAAAGAAAAATTAAAAACAATTTGAAATAAAAAAAAAACAAATGCCTTCTTTAATTTTGTTATAAAAGATTTCAGGATGTCAAAGAAAACATAATGTTCCCTTATAAAATTAATTTCACGGCATAAACTAAGGACTTGATTTGTCTCCAAACATAAAAATCGAGAGGGTTTTAATTAGAACTTCTTGATGGTCATTCAAAATCATTTCCTCTGCTAATCCATTGATGAGGAAGTAGGTCACTTCGATGATTTCTAACAATAATAGGAAATGGAGCCCCTTCCTGCATAAACCACATTTTTCTACTTACATCTAGTAATTCTTCCAAAATATCACCTTAAGTATTTCGAAAAAAAAAAGGAATAAAAATCTCCATTTAAATTTGGAGGAAGAACATATGGCTATAGCAGTTGATGGTCCATAATACAACACCAATGCTGAAAATGCCTTTTTTGAACAGCATTCGGGTTTTTTACTTTGCAGTATTGACCGTTTCTCCAATTAAATACCCCATGTCTAGTGAAAGTCGCTTCATGGTGAACATAATATTCTCAATGAAATTTCGGTCATCATTTGCTTGTTGAGGATGCCATGGCAGAATTGTGACCATCGTGCCAGATCTCTTGAAGAAAATTTTTATCAAGAGAGAAAGAAGAGGGTGAAACTTTTCTTTTCTTGGAATCCTGATAATTGAAGAACGACAGCAAAATTCACTGAGAAGAAATGACATTTACCAGCAACATTTTTATGAGAGTCCAAAGCATACTTAATATTTGAAATTCTCTTCGTGCGTTTTTCTCGAAAACGGGGGAAATTTTTGTGTTTAAACAAGAGTAACAAAATTACGAAAAAAATCATTTATACATCGTATTTTCTAATCAAGACCGCTATCAAGTTTCATCAAAAAAAGCCACTTAATTTCATCATCTGAGAAAATTCACGTTTCGCCTTCTATAACAAAAAGTGAAGTAATACATAAAATAATATTCTTCGTCCAAAGTTATGCCTCGGTGCCAATTTTGTTAACAATTGAGAAATAAACGGTAAAATTTTTAGTAAAAATCGAAAAACAAATTAACTAACTTAAAAAAATTGTATTCAACTCTTCTTCCCTTGTCATGTTTGTATTCTGTAGATCTTCTTTAGAAATGCTTACTATTTTCTCAAATGGTGATTCTGATCGATTAAATGAAAACAAATCCATACCCGCCCAAAATTTTAGGGTTTACTTCGAGAAATGATTTAAAAAATAACACAATTTTTTTCCCGTATGAGGTAGGATTGAAATTCGTGAAACTTCGTATTGTCCACAATGTTTCTTTAGGCTTCCATCCAAATTGATCCTCTCTGAGGGTTTAAAATTGAGAGTTGTGATAAAAAAGTTCTCAAAACTTATTATAGAATTTTTCAATTGTGAAAAAGTAAACTTTTTTTGTAGAATTTACACCGTTCATAAATCAGTGGACATCTGAAACTGTGTGGCTCACCCTAAGCTCCTAACGTACGTAGTATTTATTTATCTCTTTGAGTTCGAACGAAAACACACAGATTTTCAAACACATCATTTGTGAATTTATTAAAATAAATTTTGCCCTCCTATCATATGATATCAGAAAAAGTATTTAAAACAGTACATCCCCTATAAAAGGTCCCTTCGACACGAATACGATCCAATAAATACTATTTATAATGGAGTACTACGTGGGAGAACGAAAAGCCAAAAGTATTTCATTTACCGAGAGCTGCGGCACTCATTGTTACATGTTCCAGTGGGTTTAAATGCAGAATTGGGCTATAATTACAACAAGTAAAAAGTAAGTCATCTTTTTTCTTTCTCTTGGTCTATAATTGCTTCGGTAACATCAATTTTGCATTATAATATTCAATACGATAATTCTCAGACAAATTCATTTTGAACTATCCCAGTTTTTGTTTACTTTTTTATTAATAATGCAATTCTGCATTCGGAAAAACACCAGAAAAACTTAGTTTGAATTAGAGTACATTTAATTCATTATATTTTATTCATACGTACATATTCTGAAGTAGATATTTGCCAATGGAAGTGAAGTGACCTATTTTCTGAAACTGATCAATTAATTAATGCCTAAATTTCAGAAAGTTCAAATATCTACTAATTTATGGAAACAAAAATTTAAGAATTCGATATTTCTAAGGCCTTACTCAAGATTTGATCGAAAATATTAAGCTATTATTATAATATCCAATATACAGGATGACACTCTTAACTCGCACAAGCTGAAAAAGCTTCTGAGGGATCTTCACAGAAGATCTAGGAGTATCAGGATAATAATAATAATAATAACACATTTATAGTATCCAAAAAAAATTTTGGATCGAGCACGTCTCAAGAACTCATATAAAGTAAACATATTTCAACCTAATTTTATTTGACAAATCATGGTTTTTCTCACGTTCTGAAAATCGTTTTCATGTGAACCTAACAAAATTGAAAGTTGCTGCACTAAATCGAATAAAATTTTGTATCCGACATCTATAGGTATGTAAATATTGCACTCTGTTTCTGATGAATTATTTTCATTTGAAAATTGATAACACAGTTTTCAAAGAATTTTTCTAGTTGGACGAGCGTCGGCCACCATTTCACTGTTGGGTCAGAAATTAGAGGAGAGTAACCAAATATGGAATACCATTTTGATTTTTAGGCATAATTTGCACAAGTGTTATAAATAAAAAACTTTTTGTGATAATTATTAATAATTATATATTTGCACTTAAGTTTAAAACAATTTTAGCTTATATCCATTACTTTAAGGTATGATAAATTATAAAAAATTAAATAACGAGAAAGGTACCTATATATGGAATAGGTACCCCAAATATGGAATACTGTAAATACTATGAAAAATTAACCTTAACTTACATATATGAGACTCATTGAAAATTTTTAACTTTGGTATAATGTAGAAATTAACAAAATTATTTACAAAAATCACAAATCCAGGTATCAAATTCTGGTCCAGCGCAATCATAATGTGCCCAGAGCCCACACATGAGGCACTTGACCCATGTTTCCCCATGGGTATCATTAGAAAACAGCATGCCACAGAAAATACACTCCGAATCTTCAGAGTCTGGAGCTGTATAACCTATCAGAGCATCGGGTTCACTGTCTGTATCAAGCATCACCTCCTCATCATCTGCATCTGACTCAGGCTTAGACTTCCCTTTAGATTTTATATGTTTTGATTTCTTCTCATTCTGTTTTTTATTCTTGTTTTTTGCCAATTTATTTTCTTTTTCATCTTTTTTTTTGCTTTTGTCTATAAGGTCATTCTTGTACGGTGACGACGTAATGACGGCTGCAACAGATGCCTTTCTTCCTCTATTAGAAGATTTCATTTTCTTCTTTGGTACTGGACTGATGTCATATGGAGACACTAATCCTAAATCACTGCGAGAAAGTCCGGAAGTTGAGGGTACAGGTTCAATATTCATGTCTTGTCTGGGTGTGAATGCTTCCGTTAAAGGCATACAGTTATCAGATGTTCTTAAATTGGCCATCGATGGTCCTTCAGGTTGGTGACCTGATGGAACGTTGACCGTATTACCATCTTTAACTGCATCTTGCTGCGCAGCAAGATAGTCGACCTCGGTGAATATATTTTTATTCAATGGCCATAAGCCAGTTACTCGAAATCCATTTGTTGAAATCTCACCAGTTTGCACTTTTAAATACGCTCTGCCAAATAACTCAACAACATCATAAGGGCTTAGTGGTCGATTATTATCTCTAATCCACATGCGTATTTCCTCACTGTAATACGTTTTTAGTGATCCCATAAACGTTTTGTCTAGTGGCTGGAGCTTGTGAGTTGTGTGAGGAGGTAAGGAGACAATTTCTACGTTGTTTTGCCTAGCAAGCTCTATCACGTCGATGTTTCGAGTGTGAGAAAAATGACCATCTAAGATAAGTAATACTTTCGATTCCGGAGTAGGGTTTGTATGTTTGATGAAATGTTTGAACCATTCAGTGAATATGTTCATTTGAATCCATCCGGATGGATGTGCAACGCCAACAGAGCCTGGGGGACAGCCTCTCATCAGCTGATCACTCATATTCTTGCGTGGGAATATAATAAAGGGAGGCACAAAATGACCAGTGGCGTTCATGGCAACAACAATCGTCATTAATGAACCCCTTTCCGCTGAGGTAAGTGAAGCTATCTGCCGTTTTCCTCTATGCCCAATCACTTGGGGTATCTTGCTTTGTACTACAGTAAGCCCAGATTCATCTACGTTGTATATACGACTTGGACCATAGTTTCCTTGAGCATAGACGCCTTCGAGGAGATCAAAAAATGAGTCTACTTTTTCCTTGCTGAATCCAAAAGCTCTAGCAAAAGACGTGCCAGTTGGTCTTCTCACTGATAGCTTATCCTTATGGCGTTTTAGAAATAATTTAAGCCATTTTTTGCCAGCCATACCAGTCTCACCAAATGGATTTTTCAACTGATTACGTCTAGCTAACATGTACGCCATTCTTCGAACATCGTTTCTCGTCAAGCCATGAAATTTGCTCTCCATCGACAAAATGTAGTCTACTAAAAGATTTTCAAGGGTTGTCCCTAAGACAGTTTTCCTTCCGAGTGTAGTAGCTGCGGCTTCTTCTGGAGAAAATTCACTTTTCTGGCATAATCTAAACAAGGTAGATCTTGGCACATTAAAATGTTTTGCAGCTCTTAAATAACCCATTTTTTTCTCCTTTACTAATTTTATGGCTTCCGCCATAAGCTCCGTATTCCATGCTTTTCGCTTTGAGTTCACGCCGGCCATTCTGATAAAACAAAAAAAAAAATTAACAATGTCATCAAATCAGCTGATGGATATGGTATCCAATTATGGAATAGTTCATAATTAGATACCGCGATCTGTCCATATTTGGATTTTCCAACGGTTTCAAACTGACATTTAAATTTTTATATTTAAGAAAGTAATACCATCTAATACCGCTAAAACATAAAAAGAACATCTAAACTGTCTCTAAAAACTATAAAAACAATACTATGTGAACTTTCTGGACGAAAAATAATTATTTTTTACATACCTTAGAAAGTTATGTGGGAGCGACAAAACAAAACACTCTCTCATCGATGACAGGACTCCCTCGACTGACTTGCCACGGCTTGTATGCGTGAACGGGAGCAGAATGAGACGGAAGATCACTTTTATTGCGTGTGTGACTTTGCACTTGAGAGAAATGTAGGTATTCCATATTAAGAACCTATTCCATATTTGGTTACTTTCCTCTAACAGTGCTGAGATCTTAAGTGGAGCAAGATCGCACTAACAAAGCCTACCCAGTACACAACTGAACTCCTAACTCGCACAAGCTGAAAAAGCTTCTGAGGGATCTTCACAGAAGATCTAGGAGTATAAGGAGAATAAATCAGGATAATAATAATCGAAAATATATTTTTTGTAATATATTACTACTCAATTACTGATCCTTACAAGGTGAGGAAATCAAATTTTTAGGAGAGCCACTGCGAAAACTTGGGGATTCCAATTTTACTTAGATTATTTATTCTGTAACTATCAATTAAAAATTATGTGGCATCATTTTACCAATGAAAACAATCCACTATAATGGCTTTAATCCCATAAAAATTTGAAAATAACTGAGGAATTCGTCTAATGATTGTCTGTTGTACTCGCACACCAAATTTGATTCGATTTGGTAAAGTAGCTTTCGACAGATGGGTTTAACTGAATAGAGTAGAGATTTCGAAAAAATACATTCATTAAAATATAAACGCTAAGCTAGTGATATTCAGGTAATAGATTTTTTGTTCAAACGATATTTCGAGTTCCCCATTCAAAAAAAATTGAAGTAATTTGAAATTTCTAATAATTAATTCCTCCAATTCGAGGTTCTCACGTGAAGGGACTAGAATTTCTGGAAATGTTTCATTCACTAATAAACAGAGATATTGAATGAAACACGTTCATTGGATTCGATTCAGTGTAGGACTTTTCGATCTGGATAGGTTCACATGGCTAGAGGATATATTATTATCGGGGAATGAATTGAAACATCATGTATAAAATAAATAAAAAAGGGGTTTTTTATACTTGATAGAATGTTTTTCCAATTTCTTGAATATCAAACAAAGAAATTTTGTACTAGGAATTTCAATTTTATAAAAGTTCTTAAAAACTTTGAAATTTACATTGAATAAATGCCTTAACGTTCTGTTCACTATTTAATAGACATATAGAATTAACATTAATCACACAGTATTAAAAGAAGATAAAAGAATAAGGAGAAAATGTTCGAATTCTACATTGAAGAATTTTAACTAGGCAGGTACATTTAACTCTTTGTGTCCTAGAAACCTAAGTGGGACAGTAGAAACAAAAATACCCAAATGTCGTTTCGGAATTATACTTGCACCACATTTTGATCCCTAATGCAGTCTAATTTTTTTGATACTTGCCCAAGAAGCACTGTTAAAGAAAGATCTCTCGAAGTCGTTCGTTAGCACTCGGCCTACAAACATACCGATTTTTTCTCCCCGTATCTTTTCGACCAGACAGTCACGCAGTACACACACTTTGTATAAACAAGTAAGTTCTAATCACATTTTCTCTTTGTCTCAACTCTTGAGGTATAATCACACATCTCCCTCTCTGCTCTTGAATAAGTTTATATTCGTATTCACTTCAACCTTCCAAGGAACACCCCACTCGCAGTAACACAGTAACTCAATAAAAGGCCTGGAAGTGAATGTATTATCTACATTTATTTGTTTGTAATCACATAGTTATTGTGTGAAGTGGATCGAAAATTGAACCAAATAGTGAATCCAGTAAAAGTGAACTCAATGAAAGTTAACATCAGTAAAAAATCTCAAAGAACTATTACTCCACGAACAAGATAGTGTTTTCATCGCAATTAAAATTCAAACTACGCCGAAACTATTCCGAAACTTTTCGGTAAACCAATCCGAACATTGTACATTTGTAATATATGTATTTAGGCTACAAATAAACCATTTAAAGCCAATTATAAATCCCTCCTCTCCCCATTTTAAAATATGCTTATCCTGAAATTTGCATACTAATTGATTGACGTTAATCAATTACTAGGAAGAATTCATAAATATATCTCTACATACCAAGCAATTCTTTCAAAAAATATAGAATATTGATCGAACTTACTCAATAAATATGTAGTGGAGACAGCGCTGTTTCATATCGGTATTATGGAGATCATTTTCCACTGTAAAAATGTCCACTGTAAAATTAAGAAATTCTTCGAAACAACATTTCTTTAAAAAAAGTCTTTCAAGAAACTCTTGAAAGAAAATAATAAAAAGAGGTTTTTTCTTGATAGGAGGATTGTTACAAAAGTTTTAATTATCATACAGATTTATTTTGTTAACTTCCTACAAATTTTTCATGAATCTGTATGATATTTAAAAATTATGTAGCAAAATCTTCAAAAAAGCATTTGAAAAAACTCAATGGTAATCATTAGTTCATCTTCATATTCGCCAAATGAAAACAATCAATAGAAATATCCTGAACACCTATATGCTTAACAAAACAACCATTTAAATTCTATAATATCCACAGTATATACACAGACAACAATACTGCGAAGGACCGCTGCATATTACGGAAGTTACAGTTTCGTGCGCAATTTCCAACACTTAACGTTATTTGCCCTTACTTTTTTGAAGACCTGATCTTGGCCACCATTTTTCAAATGTTGTCACTAATAAATATCGTGAATATCCGTACCCAAATAAATTTAAAAAAATTAACATGAAAATTTACGAATATATTAATTTTTGAAAAACGTCTGTCTGCACAACTCCACCTTGTATGTAATTAATTCCAAGTGATTTTGTAACTATCAAAGGAAATACCTAACTAAGATTGATAAATTACGCTGCTTTATTTTCGGATGATGTTATCTATAAGAATGAATGTGCTGTAATTCTTTGTTATTCATTTCTGTTCATCAGTAAATAAAACGTGGCATGAAATTATATTGAATTTTCGCGAGAACTTTGGAGAGAAGTTATTTCAAATTTGTAATCGTACTGGGCGCAAATGAATAGGTGAACTTATAACTCATAGATATGATGCGATCCATTTATAACAGTCCAAGTATTTTTATTTGGATGAAGAACTCAAAGTATCATATGAACAAACCATATAACATCTGAATATTAGTAGTTATGATGTTTTAACATCAGAGACATTCTGTACGAGCTCACTATCAATTTTAATTTTATAAAATTTTTTAAACACTTCTGAAATTAAATTGAATATGTATCACAGTATCGAAAGGAGATAAAAGAATCCAAAGAAAATATAGAATATTGATCGAATTTACTCAACAAATATTTAGCTGTTTCATATCGGTATTGTGGAAAAACAAATTCCACTCTAAAAAGGTCCGACATAAAATTAGGAAATTCTTTGGAACGACGTCTCCTTAAAACAGTTCTCTCAATAAACCCTTCAAAATTATGTAACACATCCTCAAAACGGCATTTGAAAAATTACACCGGTAATTATCAGCCCACCTTCTTATCCGCCAAATGAAAACAATCAATGAAAGTACCCTTAATACCTGTATGCCACGTGTATCTAGAACATCAAAGACGCAAACAGTAAACTGCAGATTAAACTAAACAACCATTTACATTCTATGATTGTCCACAGAATATACAAAGAAGTCATATGCAGTATTTTTCAAGAATCGGTATTATCCAAATAATACTGCGTGCATAAGTAAAATAAGAAATTGTAATTATTATATATGATATGAATAATAAGAAGGGGGCTGTTTATACTTGATAGAAGGTTTTTTCAATATCTTAAATATCAAATAGAGCAATTCTGTATTACTTTACTACTAATTTTAATATTATGTCTATTAAAAAGTGAACAGTGATCTATCTCTAAGGCATTTATTCAATTAAATTTCAAAAGTTTCTAAGAAATTTTATGAAATTGAAATTTGTAGGGAGACAGTACAGAATTTCTGTAATTCTCTCAGATTTTCTTGCGCTAATAACGGCATTTTTGATAAAAAAAAAAGTTCTTTGATCTCACGCTCGAACGTCGAACGTCGTTGTTCGTAATCCACTAGCTGTAACTGTTGAACAACTGACACTAAGCAAAGGTGGAAATGCGAGTCTTATTAATAATTCTCATTGTGCGAGTACTTGAACGAAATTCAGCGGAATGATGAGAAGATCGACCTGGAGTGGGCAGAAGGGCTTGTTGGGCTTATTCAATATTTTTTAGGGTTCGAGACAGTCGTGGAGTTTATTCGTCAAAACACCTCATGAACGAAGTACCTGATCCTAATGAAGGATGGTATTTCAAAAGGAAACACCTCGATTTCGGTAAATGTTGACGTGGCAACGAAATTCACGCTGAACTACAGTGACATACTCGTTACTTAGGATAAAGCTTCTTCCGTCCGCGAATACACGGTGTTTCAACAACAACAGCTCCATAGCTTTCGCTGATAAACAAAGAGGATGACCGATATATGTATTTAAACTCAATCACACAAAAATACCCTAAAAAATAAAGGATAGTCTTCAGAACAAATAACAAGCATCTTTGCTTCAAAGCATTTAAAATATTTCAATATACTCTGATAGCTAAAAGATATGTGAGAGAATATATTGATTTCTCTCAAATCACCTCATGAAAGACTTTGGATATTATCTGTGGAAGACTTTGGTAATTTTCATGTTTGCAAATAAATTGGAGATAGCAAACATTGGGAATTCAAGTATTTCGAGGTGCTATCAATATTTTTTAAATCTGAAGCTGGCATTTTTGAGAAAATAAAAATGAGTAGTGGGTATTAAATCTCCAATAAAAAAATAAAAGCAAAGAATTCGTGATAAATAGAGGAAATTTTTTACTTGATAGAAGTTTTTTTCAATATCTTAAATATCAAACAGAGAAATTCTGTTATACCTCGCTACAAATTTTAAATTCATGTAATTTCTCAAAAACTTTTTGAGATTAAATTAAATGAATGAAACACTGTTTTTTTTTAGTAGACATATAGAATATCCACTCATCACACAGCATCAAAAGGAGATACAGGAATTCAAAGATAATATAGAATTTTTGCAATCAATAAAAAATATCTATCACACTTACACGACCTCGTGTTATTTTAACTTAAGATAGAACGAAATGGTTTCTCAATGTTTACCATTCATATTCTATGTTCATGCAGAGAAAATACTCAGAGATTGTATAAAGTATTTTGCAAGTCCCAGTTATATCCAAAACATGTGCGTATGAGTAAAAAACAAATTGTAATTATTAAAAATAAAATAATAAAAAGGGAGATAGAAGACTTGCCAGGACGTTTTTCAAAATCTTTAATATCATAAAGAGTAATTCTGCTATACCTCGCAACAAATTTCAATTTCATAGAATTTGTTGAAAACTTTTTAACATTAAATTAAATGAATGCCCAGAAACACTATTTCTTTTTTAGTAGACATATGAAATTAATACTTATTACACAGCATCAAAAGGAGATAAGGGAATCGATAGAAAATATAGTTTCATACCGATATTATAAAAAGCAAATTCCACTTTAAAAATGCCCAACATATACTTAAGAAAGTCTACAAAATAACCCCTCTTTAAAAAGCTCTTTCAGATATATGCAGTACATCTTCAAATTTGATATTCTCATCAATAATCTTTAGTCCACTTTCATGCCAGCAAAATAAAAACAATCAATAAAAAATATCTATCATACTTTCACGACTTCGTGTTATTTAAAACTGAGATAGAACAAAATAGTTTCTTAATGTAGAATCTCAAATCGCCTTTTTGAAGAGTTTTTCGAAAAAGATTTTTAAAGATAGGTAACTTCGAAGAATTTCTTAAGTTCATCTTGGGCTTCTTAGAGTGGAATTTGTTTTGTATAATACCGATTTGAAAACAATACTGTCTCCAGTAGATGTTTGTTCAATTAGTTCTATTAATATTCTATATATATATATATATATATATATATATATATATATATATAATCGTCAACGATTTTTACATGCCTGATACTTATCAAATGTGTTACAATCATAAAATATATTCATGTAAATTAATGAGTAGCTGATTTTTTTTTTTTAATAAAAATAAGCAGTATAAGCTATGGGTAACAGGAACTAACTTACATATGTATAACATTCAACATTGAAATCGACTGGAACAGGTTTCGTTGATCGACGATGCCTATTTGAATCGATTTGAGTTTTGACCTGTTACACAGATATAGGTTGCATTGTCCCGATTCGAAGAACTTTCTGTTACGGTAACTCAAAATGCTTATTTTCAATCCTATTCTTGTATATCAATATCCATTCAGTATAAGACCAGAAGTTGTGAAGTATTTGAATCTCTTCGTTATTAGTACTCTCAACGAGTAAAAACGTGTAGTTACAGCGTTGGTTGTAAGTAAAGATGTATTGTTTGAAATATAACTCTCTTATTTGTCTATTATGAATGATTAAATTTTATAAATTCGCAGGCTCAGGTTTCATGTTCAAGTTTGCATTCAATAGTTCAGGTTTTTTTATCCACTATTTTTGTAAATGCTACGAAACCTACGGGCAGATGTACATTCCTGTCGGATTGAAGATATAAAATTTCGTTTTCTATAAATGAAACAGTGTAGAGGCAAGAATCAATATAGCGATATTATGTATTATGGAAACAACAGTGAAACTCAGAAGATATTTCGGAGAAATGAAACTCAAGGACGCACTATGAAATTTCCAAATAGTTGATGTCAAAATGAGCTAAATTAAGGTTGATAGGATTCAATAACTTCCAGAAAAAGAAGGCTGGCGATGTTTTCAATACGAAAAAATGAGTCATATACGACGACACCGCAAAACTAAAAATGCCAGCTAAAAGAGCCTTAGACAGGGTTCCATTAGTAAACACATCACAAAATAGAGAACGAAAAAAGAAATAGAGGGGAAACGGGACTGGTCGAAGCCCAGGTGCAAGCATCGATCTACCATTTTCAAGATCTCAAATTGGAAATTTCACTGGTTGAATGAAACTATCAAAACCTTAGGTGAAGCAGAGTAGAATTATAACGGAATAACAGCTGGAATGAATTCTCCAGAACCTCTATAGATTTTAATCTGAATAAATCTCATGAAAACATTTAGGACTAAATTTTAAAACCTGGCTTGAATACACTGTATCAATTTTCAGACATATATATGATCATCACATGTGGTGAAAATTAACCAATAAAGACTCAAAAGAAATATAAAATAATGACCAAATTATTTAGACATCACCTTATACCTATATGTTTCGATTGGATAATGAAGAATCACAAGTTCCATCACCAAAAAATGTTCAATATATAATTCAAAAAAGCTTTTTTTATTTTCCCTTTTTGAAGAATTTATAGCACATTCTCCAGTGAAAGAACCGGATAAATTCGGAACCAAAATCTCTTCAGTAAGGAGTTATTTGAATAAACAAAATAATCATTTAAAAATATATAGAAATACCTTTTTCATCACTAGACATTTCTGCAAAAACTAACCAATTTGTGATAAGCATAGCCTATACGAAAATTAGGTTATATCACAGAAATATACAATGAAAGAAGATACGATTTAGACTCTGCATTAGATTGTTTAGTTGTTCCAGAAATGTCTAGTGATGAAAAAGGTATTTTTTACTTATTTTTAAATGATTATTTTGTTTATTCAAATAACTTCTTACTGAAGAGATTTTGGGTACAAATTTATCAGGTTCTTTCACTGGAGAATGTACTATACATTCTTTAAAAAAAGGATAATAAAAAAAGCCTTTTTGAATTATATGTTGAACATTGTTTGGTGATTGAACTTGTGATTCTTTAACATCCAATCGAAACATATATGTATAAGGTGATGTCTAAATAATTTGGTCATTATTTTATATTTCTTTCGATTCTTTATTAGTTCATTTCCACCACATGTGATGATAATATGAATGTCTATAAAGTCATACAGTTTATTTAGGACATTTTAAAATTCAATTCTGAATGGTTTCATGAGATTGGTGTAGGTTAAAATCTGTATAGGGTCTGGAGAATTAATTCCAGCTATTATTCTGTAATATGCGGATGCTTCTTCATAGTAACTTTCAATTTATATATAGAATAATAGCGTTTGAAAAAAGGAACTAAAGAACAACTAGTGATTGTCAAAGCCGTAGATTATTTCTAAACTTATGTGTAAAGGAGGAATTATATAATAAGAACCAATTAATTGAACGTGAAATTCAAAAAATCTAGGGAGGGCATCTACCCTCCTAGAGGAGTAGTAGGAGGGTAGAGTACGCTAGTTTTAAGGGAGAGGCCCTGTGCTGCGACGGACGCCCTTGCCGCTGAGTTGAGCAAAACGGCTCATTTTACCTTACGGGGAAACTAGGGCCCCATTCGGTAATCTTTCACCACTCGGGTCCAGGGACTGGTGCGAATGGCATTACGTTAGGCACCAAGCTTTAACCCTCCATTTCACCGGAATGAAACTAGGGTTCTAGTCAAGCCAAGCGCCCCCAGCGCGACCAGCTCTAATGCCATGGGGGGCGAGATTATTATACAGTAAACGGGGGAACCCCCAATTGTACCCACCCTTTTCTTAACAACTATTATAGTATAGTGCTCACTAACAACTATTATGGTTAGCGCCGATGGCTCAGTGGTAAGAACACAAGGCTCGCAACCGTAAGGTCGCGGGTTCAAGTCCTGTTCAGGTGGGAAAGGAATTTTCTAGTTGGACGCGTTTCAGCCACCATTTCACTGTTGGGTCAAAAATTATCAGTGCTGCGGCGTAAGATCGCAGTAACAAAGCCTAGCCAGAACAGAACTGAACTCCTAACTCGCACAAGCTGAAAAAGCTTCCAAGGATCTTCACAGAATATCAAGGAGTATTAGGATAATATGATAATAAAAGTATTCGCCATAGTATTTTTACAGATTATGGGAGCAAAAATTATTTCAGTCAGTTTTTATAAGCTCAGAAAATGCATTTATTGCAAAAGATAATGAATTAACAAAGTAATCAAAATATTATCCATCACTGCCTACTACTTTTCCCCACTTCTCAGGCAATTTCCGAATTCCGTCTCGGAAAAACTTCACGTTTGAAGCCAATTTTCCGATTTCTTACAGCTTGTGCGTAAGATTATGACTACTTTTCCGACGTGAGATCGAGCGTTGTCCTGCAAAAAGTGAATTATCACCATGTCTGTCCTTATATTCAGGCGGTTTTTTCCTAATGCACGGTTCAAATGAAGTAGTTGTAAGAATTTTTTTTTGGGTTTGTCGTAGAAAATCTACTTTTCGTCTCCAGTCACTACCCACTTTAAAAACCCCTTTCTTTTTTGATATTGAAGCAGCTGCTCACAAGAAAAAAGTCGCCTTTTCTGATCTCTCCGTTTCAATTCATAAGGAAAAAAATCGCCTTGCTTTTGAATTAGGCCCATAGATTTCAAACGTACAGACACTGCTTTCTAGCTCACCCCCAACGTAACTGCCAACTCTGTCTAACTCGTCTTGTGTTAGACTCGGATGGTCATCGACTAATGTCTGTAATTCGCCATTTTCTACATGACTTGTCTGTTGAAGAATTGTCACCGTTAACTTCCACAAGCATGCTTCACCCGCACTTTTTTTCCAATTAAACAAAAAAATTTCCCGGAAATATTGTTTAATTATCAAAAACTCTATCATTTTCAACAACTAAACAAAATACGTTTTGTATGAAACTCAAAACAATGCAAACTGGAAGTTATCGGCAATGTCCAATCTGTCTAAAATCGCAGCAATCAGCTGTTACCATTTGAAAATTTAATTTTTTGGAGCCATCTCTTGAAAACTGAACGAATTGATTTGTACTCCCACTAGCAATCAGTTTATTTATATTATTATAAAGTTAGTAATTGCACATAGTGAGCCAAGTAATATCCAGAGTAATAATAACTATTTTGTTTTCATTTAGAGCGGAGAGAATGTTTCACATGTGCTTTTCGAAGCTTGCAATGGTATATTATAAGTAAAATACAAATTCCAATTGAGAATCGGAATGAAAGAGATTACGAGTAGACTTATCAGCCGAAACCGATAAATATCAATATCAAGTTTCAATTTGAGAAACTAAAAACTACCTAAAGATGATAATAATAGTTTTAGTAATAGATCTTTTTTGAACCGAATAGGAATATCCTAATTACAGGGGGACATGTTAAAAAAGCGAAGTGTTAAACATTCAAAAATGTGAAATAACTTGTAAACAGAAATCCTACAAAATAATAATCCACCAATATACAAGTAGGGAGTTCTATAACACACGAGTACCAGATACAATTGAGCAAAAATTCCATTCTGAAATTGACTGAAAACATTTACATATATGTAGTCTATCAGCACTTTTAGATTTGCAGTGAACCGATGCACGCTCAGATAAATTCGAATGAGGTGTTGGCAAATATAGACACCGTCTACTTTTTCGACAATAAATAAGATGAGTTGATTTTACTAGTCAAGATTCTTTGAGAGAACTTAGCACACTGCATTTCGTATCGCACCAGCATCGACGATATCTTCATCTCATCCATTATATCACACAGATCAGCTCCGTTTTCAGGATAACTACCACTTCGCTCGAACAACACGTATTTTAAAAATTTCATAAGGACTGTCATGAAGAACTACACTCGGAATTCTAGTAGCTTCTGATGAACAAACCACCAAAACGCAGCCGGATCCGATCTTGTATTGTCTTTAATAAATATTACAGAGATAACCACGCTAAGCCGATGGTATTTCGAATTTAACAATTGAACGATATCGTTGTAATTGTTCATAGTATTTGAAATCATGAGTTTACAACAACTTAAATCGATAAAAATTCTTTAAACGGATATTACGTATGATTATGTTGGTAATTCAAGGAGGAAAAACACGTTCACCAGCAGTGTAATTTCTATGGAGTTCATGCCTTTTGACTATTTAGAATATTTTTCATACAAATATTCCAATACATTATCAACCTGATCGAAAGACTTCAGTTCATTTCAGTTGAAATCATTGATAGATGACAGCAAATTGTCGACTAGCTGACCCCTCTTGAAATTGAGTGTTGCTTGACTTAGGAAAATTAACAAATTGTTACCCTGAGGATGGCTTCAGCACAATATTCAGTACAGGATAATGAGGATCTCCAGGAACGAAGAGAAAATCACAACAAGTAACGGAAACATTAGTTTTTTATCCAACCAGATGTATATATCACTATGATGCTGTAGTTTCAGAACACTACAATAGTAGTACAACATAATTGCTTAAGGACATCTAGAATCCCCTCCACTGAAACATATTGAAGCCACCAACAATTAACACTGTCTCATTCAAAAATCTGAGCTCCAATGCAAAAGTGAACGTATCAAGCTGTAAAAGAGATATATCAGGTGGTACATAGAGCATACAAATGATAAAATAAGTGGGCGTATACTTACATAATATTGCATCAGAGGAACAAGATTTCTCAGAAACGTATTATCCAAGAGCCTGAAGTATTAGAAAAGGCAACTCAAACAGCACCATCACGGGATCTGTCAACATTCGGAAATTGTTTATCGTAGCGAAATATATTATAAACAATTGGTCCAGCTTCACCATCAAGAACAGACTTGCAAAGCCACGTTTCACTTATATAAACTATATCGAAACTATTATCAGAAATTGACTCTAAAAATAGCGGTAGTTTAGTATTGAGTTCTCTAGTATTTTAATAATACAATGGTACACATATACTATCATCAGTGGAATCACCAGTTGAAATAATTTTGTTAGAACGGATCTAGTTTTCTAGAGTTGTAGAGAATTGCTTGATATGTGGAGATACCTTTTTGAATTCTTCCTAGTAATTGATTAAACGTTAACAAATTAGTGTGCAATTCTTGATTAAGCATACTTCAAATGGGGTTGAGAGAGGAATGTATGCCTTAAGGGTTTATTTTCAGCCTAAATACATATATTACAAGGTACAAGTTTGAATTGTTTACTCAAATTGAGGGAGTTGTTTCGGTGTAGTTTCAACTCTAATTGCGGTGAAAACACTATCTTCTTCGTGGAATAGTTCTTATTTGAGCTTTCTTACCATTGTTCGCTTTCACCGAATTCACTTTTATTGATTTCTGTGTTGGGTTCACTCTTCGCAAATTACTATCTAATTACAAATAATGTAGATAATACATTTACTTCCAGGCCTTAAGTGCGTTACTGTGTTATTGAGAGAGGGTGTCCCTTCGAAGGTTAAAGTGAAATGCGAATATAAAATATTATAATTCAAGAGTAGAGGAGATGTGTGTTATAAGTTGAGAGAACTTAAAAATAGCGAGCGGTTTATTATGTGCGTTTTGGGCAAGAGATAAAATTCGACTGTTTTGGGATGTTTCTTTGAGAGTAGCTTTGTGGGTAACTGACAAAAATATTACTTTTAGTGAATGTGTTTTTAATGGTGCCTTTGGGTAACTCAAATGAGAGAACTGTTTGATTATAACTTGAGAGACAAAGAGAATGTGATTAGAATTTACTTCTAGAGAATGTGTGTGGGTGATCGGAACTTAATCTTTGAGGAGTAGAGAATATTGCGTGACCGTTTGATCAAAGTACGAAGAGAGGGCCAACGAGCGACTTGGAGAAATGTCTTCAACTGAACCTTTTGGCTAACTCGCAGAATGAGAGACTCTTAAGGCTCGAAATGTGGTCAGGTAAATTCCGATACGACATTCGACTGTTGTCGTCTGGAAACGGCGTCGGTTTTAATAGTTTTATAAGGAAACTATGAAGGACAAATATTTTCGGTCCTTAACAGGCCCAAAGATTTCTAGGAAAAAATGAGACATATTTGAAGGGCCTAGAGTCCCGACTCGGGGATCATTATTGTTATGTACCTGCATAGTGAATTAGAAATTCCTTGTTCGATGTAAATTCGGACAAGAGTAGTATTAACTATTGTGGAAACTCCATTGTTGTGCCTTATCCTCAGATTCAACTCAGCTTGCAGCCACCGATTTCGCCACTTCCTCTCTTAAGTCATTGATAAGCTTCAATATTTTCGGAATCTGAAGAATTTATATTGTAATAAAATATATATTATATATTATAATAAAATAAATAATGATAATAATGATAATAAATAAAATAATCCTGGTTCTTTCACCAACAATACTTCGAGAATTATTTCACATTATCAGTCGTATCATTGATAAATATAAGGGATACTTACCGTCTCTGCATAATATGCTTTCCTTCAGATATGACTCAAGAACTTAAATGAACTGAAAGGGATAACTAACTCAAAATAAATGAAAATTTAAACAAGTTCAAATAGACACATTGAAACTGAAAATAAATCATTATCTTATTTGCTTATCGTATGTGAATCATCTACTACTCGTTTAATTTATACACATGTTACCACTTCCTAAATTAAATAAATATCAATACAAGCAAATGAATCCATATCCATACCTGGAGAATACAATACGAAAGTTTAAAATTGGACAGGTTATATTTATGTATTTATGTATCCTCCTGAATAGAATGAATATTTAATAATTTTACTAGTAGTTCCAACTCACCAAATTACTAAAAAAGGTTGTTGCTTTTGAAAGATTATTGACCCAAAACATGCAGCTAATTTCCTAATTCAACGGAAACAAGTTCTCGAAACAGGAAGAAATATCTCTTGGGGACAAGGGAGAGTTTCGTACTTATGGCCAATTTATGAGAATAAAGAATGAAATCACATCGACATTCGGCAGAAAATAAGGAGAACTGTAGTTATATTCACATAGCACATGTGCACATTTCTATTAGCGAACGTTTTTCGACCTAACACCCATGATCTCTCAGCATGATTTGATAGGAACATATTCAGATTTTGTATTCGTCAAATCTATCAATCAGTTCATTTATCAAAGGGCCGGTATCGATCATAATTTAAGTTTTTGAAAAATATTACTGATTATCAAAATGTCCTCTATCTGGCATTATTTAACTTGGTGTTCTTTTCATTTTGTCTTTCATCATAATGACATATTATTGGAATAATTTGTAATCATAACTTCAACCTCTATTAAGACAACATTTTTCCTCATTACAGTGATCATGAATATGAACCAATCAATCCACCCCCGGAGGAAAAAACCGGAACTGCCCCACCAAAATCCCACGTTTCCGAAGTACTTAATCCACCCTCAGTCCAAACGCATCAATATTCCGATGACGAACTCGACCTTTCAGTTCAAGAAATGCAGTCCGACATAGAGAACCGCTTCTTTGGCACTAGCAGAAACATAAATTTACCTGCAGATACAAGAGCCAGCCCAAGTAGAAGATCGCCCTCAAAAAGGTCATCCAGGAGTAGATCTAAGGAAAAAGAGCCGGCAAAACCGGGAAAGTTGCAGACGGCTATCAGAGAGAGTGCCACAAAATTCAAGACAAGGCTGCAGGGCATCAAAAAGCCGACCATATCGCTGCCATCCAGGCCGAAATTTCAGAAGCCCAACTTCAAAAAACCCAACATTAACTTGCCCAAGTTGCCGGATCTTTCCTCCACTTTTCGGAGGAGTTCAAAGCCGGAAGAAGGTAAGACTGCCGAAACTAAAGCGACTGAATTAAAGACTATGGAAACTAAGGCTACTGAAGAAAAATCATCCGAGGCCAAGACTAGGGAAAATTCCGGTAGTAAGGGTATTTTCGATTTCTCAACATATCCGAGAATATTCAAGAAGAAGAAACGGGAACATGATTCAGCCAGTTTGAAAGGCGATGAAATGGAGAAAGCTGAAAAAAAGACTTGGAAGGTAATATAAAAAACTTTTATGTTGAAAGTATCTATTTATTTGTTTAATGATTTTTCCGCACGGGCTCATTTCAGACTGACTATTATTTTGTTACATTAGATATCTTCTTTCGAATTCTGAAATGCAAATGGTTTTGAATGATTACAACTCTGTCATACTCTTCACATTTTTCTGGGGAAAAATATTTCAGTTCATTAACCAACATGAACTTTCTATGCGCTCATAGGAGCATACTATAGTTTCTCTCGAATTTATGTATTTTTTAATTTTTTTCCGAAAATCATTTGAGTGAAAGAATGTGTGAAAAATTTATGCACGAGTCTGTGTGTTCCTATTTCACATCTAAATACTGAATTTAATCCAAGATTTGTAATTTTGAAAAGATTTAACAAATAAAATTTCAAATGTAGTACAGTAGGCCCCTCAAGAATTGCACTTTGAACATCACATTTTCAAGTAATCAACTCGGCATCGTTTGCAGGATCGAATTCGATGGACCTATTTTCGGTGACTTTTTTATTTTAGACGGCCCGAGGAAAAGTAAACCCTTCATCTAGTTAGTGCCTCGAAAAAGTTGTGTCCTATTTACTCTCGTCTTGAACTATTGAATGTTATTATACTCCGAAAGAAATACATCAGTTGGAAGCGTGTTCCACAATTGGCCAGTTCGGTGGAAAAAGGACTTCTGATAAACAGAAGTTCTTGGAGTTGTTAATTCAACTGCATAAGGATATGCACGTTGCAGATTCCTAGTGCCGCGTGCAAATTTGGCGATAACTTTCTTCAGCTTTCCTTCAGCTGCGTGTATCATTGACCGTGATAATATACGAGGGTGGTTCAAATATGATCGATACAAATACTCTAACACGTTTATTTATTATTAAAAATTTACAAAAAATCACATTTTTTAAAGGTAATTCTCCTCACTATTTACACAGTTTGTCCACCTTTCCGGAAGTTTCTTGATGCCGGTATCGAAAAATTCCTTGGGCAACTCGGACAGCCATGTGCGCACGAACCCCTCTACCTCGTCGTCGGTATTGAATTTTTTACCTCCGAGGGCCTCTTTCAGTGGTCCAAACATGTGGTAGTCGCAAGGATTTAAATCCAGACTGTAGGGGGGGTGTTCCAGTACCTTCCATCCCAATTCCGATATTGTATATTGTATGAGAGCGCGTATTATCCTGGAGGAGAATCGCACATCGTGCTGGAATGCTCCTCCGTTTCGAGCGATAAGCTGGTTTCACGTATGTTTTCAGAGGGTTAGAGTAGTATGCAGCATTGATGGTACGTTGAGTGCGCAGAATATCGACGTACAGCACGCCCTGCCGGTCCCAGAACACAGTACACATTACCTTACCCGCGGACCAGGTTGTCTTCATTTTGACTGGCGCCCCTTCCTCCACTTTTTACTTGACCCCTTGGTTTCGGGAGTGTAATAGTGTACCCATGTTTCGTCTGTAGTGAAGATTCGCCTCAAAAAACCGTCCCCCTCCGCCTCGTATCGCGTCAGTAAGCGGCGACAAACTTCCAACCGCGTTAATTTTTGCTCAAAGTTCAACAGTTTTGGAACCCATCGCGCCGTTATTTTGCGATATTGAAGGTGTTCGTGGATGATAGACTCTACACTACTAATAATGATGCTGACTTCGACCGAAATGTCTCGAACATTCATCCTACGGTCCTGCAAAATGAGTTGTTCTACGCGGCGAATGTTGTCTGCTGTGACGCTGTTTCGCGGTCGACGATCATGCGGCTCATTCTCGACGGTTTCGCGGCCATCCTTGAATGCTTTGGCCCATTTAAACACGGCAGCCCTACTCAGGCACTTACTACCGAACTGCTTTTGCAAACGCACAAAAATATCCGGGGTTTTAAACGTCTTCTCCCACTTAAAAACGAATGATTATACGTTGCGCAACGGCAGTCGGCACTTGACATTCACTCATGGTCGTAGCACACGCGTGAAACACGTGCTCCGACGAAAACAAATGCCACACTGTTCGTAAGAGATCCAGCTATTACATATTCAAGCCACCTTCGAAACATACATGCGCGCCATCTACAGAGTTTGTCTCGATCATATTTGAACCACCCTCGTATATACGAGGGTGGTGCTTGTTCTATATAGAACAAGCACAAGTCGGCAAATCTTCTTCCAATAATTGAAAACCGACTGTTAGATCAGTTAAGCAGTCGTGCTGCTCTTTTCTGAATTTAATGAAAATATTGTAACACATGCTTGGGTGCTAATCTCCAAACATGTGAGCAGTATTCGAGTCCGTGTCTGATCTGGGCTTTATACTGTAGAAGAACCTGATCTCAGAGAAATATTTTCTAACCTTGAACAAATATACCAGCTCAGTTGCAGCAGACTGCTGTCACATATTCCCTCCAATAGACCGAAGAGTTGACAGTCACGCCAAGAAGATACATCAGCGTGCTATCGTCTGCGAAGCTCACAATGTGGTTTTCGTTTATGTGGATCAAGAAGAGGGTGGGCGACAAAACTGAGCCTTTAGGAACTCCAGCGTTCACGTTGAAATCACGGGAGCCGACGCCATCCACGACCATATGAATGTTTCTGTTGGTGAGGAAAATTTGCATCCAATCGCAGATACTCCCAGGAAAACTATACGAAGATAGCTTTTTCAGAAAAGTCTTATGCAAGGCACGATCGAAAGCCTTGGATATATCTAGAACAATCGACCTATATTCTCCATAGTGCTCAAAGCCCTTGTACATACTTGTGTCACATAGTTAAGGATGTCACCTGTTGATCAATGTTTGTGAAAACCATATTATGTATCACTGATGAGATCTTAGCTCTTCAGGTATCTAACCATTTCGAGATTGATAGCTGCTTCCATGACATTCAATAAAATGGATATTACCGCTATTAGGCGGTAGTTTGATGAAAAACACTTTCTCCCCTTCTTTCTTATAGGTTGCATTCGTGCACTCTTCCACTAATCAAGGGAAATTTCTTCCCTGTATGATATAGTGAACATTTTACAGAGAACAGGTGTAAGCTTTGGTGAACACTTTTAAATACAATGGCAGGAATCCCATCTGGTGTGGTTGCTCTCCTGGAATTGAGTCCACCAAGCACGAATGATTCGTGGTCTGAAGTAAACATCCCTCATCCTAGATGAAATTGTTGAAGATTCCAGACCTAATGTTTCTATAGTCAAGTTAGCAGCGAATACCCCCGTGAACAGATCGACTTTACCTATTGGCGAAATTTCAAGTCAACCATACTCTTCTATCAGAGTGGTAAAACAGTCTATGCGCTTGTTGATTATTCTTGAAATATACGCTTCTTTGGTATCATGTATGGTCTCATTGAATGCGTTTCTGTGTATATCGTTAGATGAATTTGACCGCCCATCGGTGGCCTCTATGTCGTTTGACTGTATTCGAAATTTAAGTGTCCATTTCAAAAAGAATTGCATCTGAAAGACAATCAACAGTACTGTTTATATTTCCTGTATTAAAGCTTCATTCCATGGGTACGCAATGTCCGCCTTACTTCGCACGTTTCATCGTCATTTTGGTGGCTTATGGTCTTGAAAAGTTAAATCACTTTCAAACTCTTTCATAGTGCTGTGTATAACCTTCGGAGAATACCGATGACGGCGACCCAATTCTTGAGTGAATAAACGTTGAGTACCCATAACCAAGCTACCACTTTGGTTATATTTTTTTATTTCTTCCAACCTAACGAGTTGAGTCAAACGCTGCATTATGGAACTGCAAATTATACTGTATAAATGATAACACCTAGGAAATAAGAAAAAATATATAAATGAGTAATGTAAAAGACCCTTTACATTACTCATTTTAGGTCAGAAGTAGTGGAGCCCCCGACATCATACGAATACCATTGCATTCAGAAGCGTCTATGGATCAGGACAATGGAGTTTATCCTCAACCAGAAGAAATATTAGAGGTAGGACAATTCATAACCGAAGATGTGTCGTCTCCGTCTGGATACCAAGAAGATATCGAAACGGACGACGAAGATGTTCTACAAAGAGAACGACAGGAAAAACACAGGTAAATATAGTCGGATCGTTTATTTAAAATCCTTATTCATCCGTCAAACTAGACATTTTTCAATCGGAACAGTAAAAATTTGTCTGGTGAATGTTTTACCGATAACAGATTTATAACTACCCTTAGAAATAAAATTTTACTACTTACTCAGACCATTTAGTAATCTCTTAAGTGTTTGCTACTGATTGATCGAAGACAGAATATAATATAATAATTGTCCAGAAGTGTTGCGTTATTTAATTTTACAGGGGATTAAATGTTGAGATACATATGAATAGGTTTCATTACATTATCCAATATTTTAGAATTTTCATCAGTACAGTTGTTCAAAATTACAAATGCAGCAAAAAAACTCGTGATAACTTTTCTCCTTACCCAAAGTTTCAGAATTCAATCAGACGGTGATTGAAGAGGAATTTGGTGTAAAGCCTTCAGAAATAATCGGCAGAAAATTGAAGGAAATTTGTTAAGCAGTCGAATTAAAATCCTAATTATGAATGGAATTAAAGCAAAAATCATCCTCTAAAATTACATTCCTACTATGTGCAGAACAATCTGAAAGAAATGAGTTTCAGATACTTATTCAAATAAACTAATCGTCAAAAGTAGAAGATATTACTGTTTTCCGAAAATGCACATTTTCCATATAATCTCAATATTTGCTTTCTATTAATAAACTTACAGAGATTTTAGAAAAGTTTTCGATTCACCGTGAAGCAAATTTTTATTAAGTTTGATCATTTTGGGTCCATGTATGTCAGAAATTTCCATTTTAATGATTTTCTCTTCAGTCTGTTTTTCGTTCTCAATGAGATCAAACAATTGTACGCCGTTAACAATCGATTTTTCAGTAGGTCAAGGCAAGTTTTATGCAAGGACGATGAAGAGAGAGCCATTGGTATGCTTAAGGCTTGAGATCAGTGAAAGTGGTCAATTTTTTCAATGTTAGCCAAAGTATAATGTCACGTTTACTGGCACGGTTCTTTCTAATTGGAACTGTTCTTCAAAGACAGAAGTGGCAGACTACGTGCTACAACGCCTATGGAAGACCGTTCTTTAACTCTTTCGGTGAGAAGGCAGCCTCTCAGCACTTGTAGAATGGCAAGTCAACATCTTTGGGATGCATTTTAAGAAGAGTAACCATTCACCCGCGAGCACAACCTTCAAAGATTAGAGTAGAAAATAGAGCGGGTACTCTGGAGAAATGAATGGCAATACGTACTCTTTACGGACTGGTCCAAATATGGACATTTCTATGATAGTAGACGAGCGTCCACTTAAATGAAGGAACCGCCGTTTTGTTCAAGAAGTCTATCCTTTTCGAGGAGGCACAATTATGGTTAGCGGTAGAGTTTGTTTCGATGGCAGAACTGACTTAGTACTTCCAAGAACCAAGACGTCTCAGACATTGTTAATGAAGTTATCAACGGAGTAGTCCCACAATTTCAGGCAGTTGTCGGTGAAAATTCTTTTTTTCTAGATGTTATTGCACTGCCACACAAATGATACCAGGTAATTACTTCTAGAGAAAAGCTAGGTATTCCACATCAAGGATTCCCCCAAGACCCCCGACCTGAATCCAATCGAGTACGCTTGAGACCAATCACAAAGAATCCTTGATGTCCATAGATTACTGCCGGAAACAAGCTCCGAGGTCTTTTTCTACAACTTGTCAAAAAATTGAGCAGGATATTCTCAATAGCTTGGTGGAAAGCATGCAGAAAAGATGCCAAGTAGTTATTGATGAACGTGTTGGTCATACTTTGTATTGGATGGGAATGCAAGTGTGAATTTCTGAAATTTTCAGAATTTTGCTTTTTCGTAAAATTTTAGACTTTTTCAAATATTGTATTTTTGTTATTGTGAATACATCATTGGTTTGAAATGTTATTGTTCTAATCTGAAATACTTTACATGTACATATTTCAATAGGAAATAGGGTTTTTCTGAAGAGAAAAGACAGATAAATCCAATATCCTTAACTTTTTACAAGCAGTTTATATCACGAAGAAGGATTATTGTCATACCGTTGTCAAGGAACGGACTTATGCTGCTTATTGAACTTCGCAGTAGTCATTAGATAAAATACCACCTCAAAGTACGGAGCAAGTATCTGGTCAATGTTTACTCTTCAAAAAAAAAAGTTAATTTCATGGTGGAAACAGTATATTAGAAAACAAAGAATATATCGACTGAAATGACGTAAAATGAAAAGTGGCAAGAATAAGCGTCAACTATTTATACAAGGATTTTACAGTGGTCCACTAAAAGGAAGGAGGCAACTGATAAGAAACATCGCTTAATTATCACATATATTGGCAGTGAAACGAAATTGAATGTGAGTCTAGATGTTCTTGGGTACAAGGAAACTGGTGATGGTTACGAGAATATGGATTCTCTGACCATTTCGAAAATTGATTCAAATATATTCTGTACCAGTAGATCCCAGTTCTGTTATCCTAATGGATAATGCTCTTCACCATATATTATTAGAAAGAACACGACAATCTACTTGGCAGAAAGAAAATATTTTAGACTAGTTAAGGAATTAAAACATTCTTTTTAAAAAAAAACTTGCTGAAAATCAAGTTTCTTCAAAAAACCCTACGTATGAAAAAGAACGATTTGAGTATTTTCACAGACACCTATGTTGCACTGTTCAATACTTAGACTGAATGGAAGCAATTTGGAAGAAATCTACGTCACCTTTTCATGTGAAGATAACACAGAATGAACTTGGCGACAAATTTATGAAAAAATGCTTTGATATAATAGTTTGTCTCTTAAAACGATATATTTTTCATTACAGTTTTTTACAGTGCATTTTTAATATAAGGCCAAAAACTAGCAGCTCAATTCTCTTCAATTCTCAACTACGCCTATAGATAAAGCATCAAACTTATGCTCTATTATAGAACCGACAACCGCAGGTCTCTTAGGGTTGAACTTTGATAAGCTTTTTTAATTTATCAATACTGTAGATATAATTCACTTACTCTGCTATTTCCTAACAAAATAGAAGCAGATACACTTGAAGACGTCATTTTTATGACAATCATATCAGAATTTAAGAGTCGGCCGTATGAATTTCGTATGGACAAGATTCACTGACGAATTTTTACGAGTGATATAACAACAAACCCAACCTTTATTTCACACATCTAACATACATTTCAATCTAATATTTATTTATCCTTATTATATCAAGAATACACCAGAAATGTCACCAAACTGCGTCTTGAGGGCAGAATTTACTAATCTGGTTCAATTCACTGGTTCAATAGTGTAGTTGGCTTCTAAAAAGGCTTTCTGCACTGGAAATAATCATGTTACCCCAATTTTTCCAGGAAATCGATGATCCCTCTTGAAATATTGCCTCTTATGTGCTTATTGTCAAATTTATGGTCTCATATCAGTCTACTCTTGAAATTGGCCAGATAACTATTCGAAATTTTAAGCTACTGATTTTCTTTATCGATTTAATACAGGTAGTATTCGGCCTATGGCCTTGCTCATAAAATTACAACTGAAATCTATCCCTTTGACTATCTCTCAGATAAACAATCGATTAGTTTTTCACATAGGACCGAAACTTTATCCATAAACACTGCTGATGAGTATCATTTTATTTTTTGGAACCGTATCAGTAGTCTAATTCTTCTCTCACCTCCGAAAAACGAATAATCTAATCATACATCGACAACATTGTACAATCTACTGAAAATGCTTCGAATTACTGAAAATTTTCTTAATGATTTCGTCTTGCTCAAAAAAAAGCCTAATATTATCACTTTTAATGATAAATTTTTCTAAATTTTACAGCTGTTTTTCATTATCAATATGGAATTAATTCACAATAAAATCTCAAGTGTCTCTATTCAAAACATAAATAAGATATACTTACGCAGCTTGTTAGAATAACATTTGATTTTTTCTCTCAATTTTGCTTTGCAGAGCAGCCCAGGCCGCTGCTTCTGAAACAGAGGATAGTCGATGGGATCATGGAAATTTCTACAGATCTCAGAACGGTAACGAAGATCAGAATGACAACGTAAAAGAGATAGACGACGAGGAAGAAGAAGAATTGCACGAAGTAGAAGAATTTCAACAGGAGGAAGAAGAA
This sequence comes from Megalocaria dilatata, assembly GCA_034642435.1. NCBI lineage: Eukaryota > Metazoa > Arthropoda > Insecta > Coleoptera > Coccinellidae > Megalocaria > Megalocaria dilatata. Next base: position 55,976,897 of record CM067854.1, on the reverse strand, counting down.
GATGAAGATTATATACCGGAAACTTATCAAAAAGAAGAAACTGAGCAAGAGATGGTTACAGATCTAGATCAACCTGAGGAAACTCAAGCGCCTTTCGTTCCAATGAGACAGAAGTAAGAAGACACCCTATTACTTCTTTTCCATTACTTCACTATTGCTTACGGCATTCTTAATGAACGAAATTACTTTTACTCATTTAAATTTACATTCGTATTCGTTGAAAAACAATACTGGAGCTGTCTGGGCCCACTATAATAAAAGGTTTAAAGTTCATTATTATCGAAAAAACAGAGCATTGTTTGTATTATACCATATTTAAAGCTATTCTATGATTTTTATTCATCAACATCGTATCTATCAATATTGGATTGAAGCCATAATTTATGGCTATTTATTTTCTTTTGGAGTGAACAATTCAATTTGATGATTCCTTCATGTTATTGAATATTCTATCATCATTGAGAAACTTTCTCATCGATATACTACTCTGTCAAGAAAGTACCAGGAATTTTCAATTAAAACAACATTTTTACATTTAATCGTCAAAATTTATTGGGTCGCCTTCAAAATAGGCTCCATTTGCTCCAATACATTTATACCAACGGCACTTCCAATTATCGAAACATTTTTTATAGGCGCTTTCCGGGATGGACTTTAGCTCTCGCGCCGAATTTTGTTTTATGGCTTCAATCGACTCAAAACGGGTGCCACGAAGGGGAAATTTTAGTTTTGGGAAGAGGAAAAAGTCGCAGGGAGCCAAATCTGGCGAATACGGTGGTTGCTGAAGCACGTTTGTTGAGTTTTTGGCAAGAAAGTCAGTCAAAATCGTAGCTCGGTGAGAAGGCGCGTTATCGTCATGCAAAATCCATGAGTTGTTCGCCCACAAATTTGGCCGCTTCTTACGGATACGCTCACGCAAACGTTTCATAACGCCTAGGTAATACTCCTTGTTTACCGTCTGACCCTCTGGAACGAATTCGTAGTGCACCACGCCACGGATATCGAAGAAAACAATGAGCATCACCTTCATTTTCGAGCGGCTTTGGCGTGGTTTTTTCGGTTTCGGCTCATTTTTTGCCACCCATTCCGATGATTGCTGGCTTGTTTGCATATCGTACTCGTAGACCCAGGTCTCATCACCAGTTATAATGTGTTCCATGAATATAGAATCGGAATTACAGCGATCCAGCATGTCTGAAGCAACCTGTTCGCGATGACGTTCATGCGGCCACCTTTCTCATGCCCAAAATATCAATCAAAATCGTACGTGCGGACTCGTGGGATATCTTAAGATCATGTGCTATCTCTCTCAAGCTGGTACGACGGTTTTCCAGCACCCTTTCCTTAATTTTATCGACGTTATCTTCGATCGAAGCCGTCGATGGGCGACCACTTCACGACCGTCCTTGAAGGCTCTGTACCACTGATATGCACGAGTTTTCGATAGAGCATTATCACCAAAGGCCTTTTGCAACATTTTCAATGCATCGGCACACGAAAATTCATTTGCAACACAAAACTTCAAACAAATTCTTTGCTCAACGTAATCTTCCATAGTGAAAATCGGCACGCACTCTGACATCGACTGACTTAATCAGCTGTTGCAAACACACTAGTTGACAGATCCCGCTGAAGCTTGGCATAGTAATTAAGGATAGTGGTACCAACCTAGGAAAAAAAATGTTACCTGCCTCATTGCCCCGCCAGATTTAAATCGATAATTCCTGGTACTTTCTTGACAGAATGTATGTATGGGGTTGTATTTTCTTTAACCGATAAAAAATCAACAGAGGCAGATTACAGCAGAACGACAGCTTCGACACAAACCACAGCAAAATCGGTTCATCTGTTAGTTCTTTGGGTCAACATAGGAGGGGCGTCCTGGAAGAAATAGATTCGGACCAGTTCTTCTTGCGAGAGAAAGGTATTTCACAGGATAATATCGACGTCGGTAAATATCTCAGCACGGAAATCAGAGAAGCTTTCAGATCACCCGCAAACGCCCTGGCCGACATACACTCCTATAACTACGAGGAACTGAGAGCATCCAATCAGTCTCTGCCTGAAACGAAGAGGAAACCAGTGAAGAAACCGAAAAGGAGGAAAACGCCGCATGCGTCTCAGGAACGTTTAAGGTAGCCATTTATTCATTTAACTCATTCAATTCTGTTCAATCTGATTTTAACACAACCCCAAGTAGAATTCATGTCCTTGAAGCTTTATAACAAATTACCGAAATCATACCGTACAATAAGTAATGAGAGAGTTTTCAAAACTGTAGTTCGGAATCACAGAATGTGAACTAGGGTTCACTGTGATCAATCGATAATATCCTTCAACGCTGTAGGCAGCTTTGAAGGATATTATCGATACTGCTCCTCCTCATTTTAAATCTGTTTGACATATTTTCCTTTTATTGTTGGTTTTCAATAATTGTGTGTACATTAATATATATATATATATATCCGGGTTTATAGCGTCCTACGCCTTCCGGTTCCTAATCTCCAAGCCTTTCTATCTTGCCAGTCCCCTGGATGTAGATTTCGTTCGGACATAGCTTTTTCTATTCCCTCAAACCATGTTTTTTTGGGCCTTCCTCTCTTTGGTAGGCGCTCGTCGCACATTCTTTCTACGTGCCCGTACCAAATCAGTTGTCTTCTCTGGATTTCATCTATGATTGTTCTTTCGACTTGCATGATATCTCTGTTCCTATCATTCCTCACTTTGTCCATTCTGGATTTTCCTGCAGATCGTCGCCAGAAATCCATCTCAAGGGCCAAAAGTCGACGTTCCACACCCTTAGTCAATTGCCACGTCTCACACCCGTATAGCACTATACCCTCAAAGATGGAATTATATATCTGATGTTTGTTCTCCCGCGATATGTTTTTGGCCCACAATATTGAGTTCAAACATCCAATGACCCCTCTACCTTTCAATATTCTCTGTTCAATCTCAGTTTCTGTTCGGCCGGTGTGATCAATTTGAGCACCCAGGTAGGTATATTTATTACATGTTCCTATTTCTACGTTGTCTTCTAAGTGTAGATTATCTGCTTCCTGTCCAATGCATAAATATTTGGTTTTCGTTTTATTCACAGACAGTCCCCACTTTTCGTATTCGGCGAAGAGCCTTGTCGTCATAAACATTAAAAATTAATATTAAACATTAAATATTACACATTAAACATTAAATATTCTGAATAACTTGACAGTTGTATCCAATTTTAGTATGTATTTGCAAGGCACATTTAAAATAATATTTTTCACGAAATATGTTATTTTTTCTTCCAGCATCAGTTATATAACTCCAATGGGTTTAAAAACTCAGTATAAAATATTATTTTAATACTTAATTGTACTCTTCTAGTAGCCATCATTAGTTTAACATTTTGAAAATCGTGAGATAAAAAAATTAGAACGCAGTTGGCAATTTCACAATCATTTCTTAGATTCGGCGTCTTAGATGTTTTAAATGAATCAACAACTGAATTCAGTTAAACGCCACCATCAGTAGAAGCTTGAAAATTTCTACTAAGGGAAGGTATCTTTGTGTCTATACTTGCGACAGGATAAAAACATAAGCGTATGGTGTACACACGATCTAGTGATGGAATATCGCTAAATGCGATTATGTATATTAGTTTACATTGAAAAAATAATTTCAAAATCATGTGGAGGTGACAATTAATATTATGATATAAAATCAGCATTCATTGAGAAAAATTTCCATAAGTGCACAATAGGATTCAGTTCGGCAAACTCTTCTTTATAGTTTTGCATTTGGATACCAACAAAATAAAACAAACACGTATTATTTCTAACAATAGGTAAATAAGAATATACAAAATGTCAGATATCCATATAAATCAACTAATCCAGTAATTATAAATCATTTACATCAAAGTCTCAGAGAAAACTTATGCATTATTAAGCTACGAAGACCTATTACTCTACAACAACTTGACATAAAAAACCTGGCAATGGTCAGTAATTCAAACGAACTTCTAGAAATAACTCAGTATTCCAATTGCTCTGCTAACAAGCTCAACTTAATAGTGCTTCTGAAGGCCTGTTCAGTAAAGAAAAGGGCTAAATTTTATTTAGTATTTTAGGTGTAGCGAATGGAAAACCACCCCTTCTATGCTGCGGTACGGTATAAGTATTATCTCTCATGTTAACGTCATGCGTTTCAGATCGTGATATAATGGAATCGTACAAGTATTAAAGTTGCCCATATTTAACCATTTTATACAGTAATAGAGCAAACAAACAAAAAGCTCTATGTCCTATATTGAGTTCTCCAGGTTACCGAATATATGGAGATAAGTGGTGCCTGTATGGAATGGAGTCAATAAATCTCGTAGCAGCAGCGTTTTGTGCTCTTTGATTCTAGTTTTATTGTAAAACGTATAAAATAGATAAAATATTAAGAGTACAAATAAGTTTCCGCCGTTTTATTGTAGATGGCGTGGCACGCAGTTTCGGTTAGCTTTCGCAGATGATAACCGGCTTACAAAATAGTTTGGACATTCAAAAACAACATAACCTATTAATATCATTGATTTTATATTGGTAAAATATAATTTTTATAAGTTGAAAATGTCAAAATTTGAGCCAAGTAAGCGTCATTTGCTGGAAATATTAGTTTACTTCTTTATTTTAAAGAAATCTGCTGCTGAGGCGCATCAATTGCTCGTAGAAGCATATGGTGAGGGTGCTTTGAGTGAGAGAACGTGTCTAGAGTGGTTTCAAAAGTTTAAAAACGGTGATTTCGACGTAAAAGACAAAGATCGCAGTGGAAGGCCAAAAATTTACGAGGATGCAGAATTGGAGGAATTATTAGAGGAAGATTCATCCCAAACACAAAAAGGACTTGCTCTAACATTAGAAGTCACTCGGCAAGCAGTCTCAGATCGTTTAAAATCATTAGGAATGATTCATAAACAAGGAAATTGGGTTCCGTACGGCGGAAACTTATTTGTACTCCTAATACATTACATCAATAGTCCATGTATGGATATACTAATGTTTGAACTAGTTTAGACTTAGTTTTAGGATTCAGTAAATGTTTATACTGATAAAAAGTATTTAATTCAATAAAAGACAATCCACATACTTTATTCACGTGCTGATAGCAATCTAAAGTATTATCAATATCCAATCTCAAATTGTTGGTAGCATTAACCCACCGAAGGTAAAATCCATTTATCTTTAATGTGCAATTGGTCAAACCTTTCTAAAAAAATTTGGTAGTAGCAGAGCCAATGCACATGGTCAAAATTCTGGATGGGTTTATTCTCAGACCATTTTAGTTTCTCTAGAGGCTAGCTAGGTCGCAATTAATTTTATCCATCGTTGCTTCAGTATCCAATAACAAAAAATATATAATAAAATATCGTACACATATTAATAATAGGAACAGAATTCAATGCTTATGGCAAATCAAATGTAAAAAGAAAAAATAAATTGCTCTGCGGAACACCACACCTGACAGTACCCGGAACTGACAATTCACCTTTGTTCCTAATTGAATGAGTTCTTGGCGTAATTTACCACTCAACAGTATCTCTATTACAATCTAAATATATCATTTTGGACGATAATAATACAGAGCTTTGATCAATATGGATAAAAAAGGTTATATGGGCCTCATCTATTGCAAATGCTATGTCACCACATAGGTACTTTTAATAGAGCAGTCTGCGTGCTGTGTCCAGAACAGAATCCGGACTGAAATGTGGGCAATGTATTATATTCATTTAAGTATTCTTCAAAGTGTTCGGCAATTATTTTCTCTACAATTTTAGACACAGGACGCCAATCCTTAGACTGATTGGCCTTACATTGTTCAGCTTTCTTTCTTTAGAAATTTTAAATTTTCGAATGTTTGGAAAAAGTCGGCAGCGAAATAGATGTATTGACTATTGAGAGTAATATATCTGCACGAAAAAGAAACACAATTTTTGATATAGCTATAGACATTTCATTTGAGTTCATTGCATACGAATTCATTGGAGTTATAAAGCTTAACTGAGCCTACAGATTTTACTGAACTGACCTGTGCTAATAAAATTACTATTCTTATAGAATTGTGTAATAGTATCAACTCCTTTGGACTCTCCCTGTAAATTTATAAAATAATCATTTAGAATATCAACAGTAACATCATTTGGAAAATCCAATTGATGACACTTTGATTTAGAACTTTGTATACTAATTCCTCTTTAGTCACAGCATAAAACTCCAGTATTACTATGGTATATGTATATAATAGATAAGAATGATGAACATGCGTAAAAGGGAAATATATAAATTCTTGTAGAAAGGTACAGAATAAATATAAGACAAGTAGACAAAGTATGACGTATAATTGTAATCGATATGAAATTGTTAATAAATAATAGAAAACTTATGTATGGCGTAATTGTTATTAATCTCGGACACCACAATTACCACTGGCATTCTTAATTTTATATTATTTCATGCTCTTTTTTATTGGTATTTTTCACCTAGTTTCTTTTCTATTATACATAGTACAATCTATATAAAATTGACTTAGACTTGAGACGTTTATATTCCTTATTTTCGAGTATTATCATAATTTTAATAGTATAGATGATATAAAGATCACCAATCTTTTTTCATTTTCTTTAATTGTACAACATTTTAGAACCATGTATATTAAACAAAGACATAAAGTTTTGATTAAATATTTTGATAATGAATATTTCAATCCATAATCATGGCGTCATGATGAAAATTCTCAACATCTAGCATATTTATAAAATTATCTTTATATCGCTAATCTAAGTTTAAATCGAATCGATGACGCTCTCAATAGAAGAGGTTATTTTAGTTGAATCTCGTATCAGTTATTTCATACTAAAATTCTGGCAATTGACAATAAGATTAAAAAAAAATTGAGAAACTTCAAGACAATAAATTCAATAAGAACGGAGAATAATAAACGAATTATGTGACAATTTTAGACTATAAAATACACCAAAACTATAACAAATACAGGCTGTTATTTGCCACAACCTGATTTGAAGGTGATGATGCGATTAAGGACGAATATGATAGGGAAAACTCATTTTTATATGAAAACTACGTGCTAAAGCATCTCACTTGAAACGAGGAAAACGAGGCGATTCAAATCGTATCTTTCAAATCGACGTGTGTGGCGTTTGAATCCTTTGCATTATTATTATTATCCTGATTATTATCATCCTGATACTCCTAGATCTTCTGTGAAGATTCCTCAGAAGTTGTTCAGCTTGTGCGAGTTAGGAGTTCAGTTGTGTTCTGGGTAGGCTTTGTTACTGCGATCTTGCGCCAATTTAGGTCACAGCACTGTTAATTTTTGATCCAACAGTGAAATAGTGGCCGACACCCGTCCAACTAGAAAATTTCTTTTCCGCCTGAAAAGGATTCGAACCCAGACTTTCCGGTCACGAGCCCGATGCTCTGGCACTGGAGCTGTCCACACTCATTAGGAACAAAATTGAACTTCGCTCAACGTGATTCAACTCACCTCGGCCGTGTGTTGACTTTCTTAAAGTTTTAACAAATGACAATAGACGACGCCAGCCGTTAATACGTCGGCATTTCAAGTCGACAGCAGCCGAAACAACCTTTAACAAAATGCTGATCACCTATAAGAACCCTTATACTTATTGAGTAATCGTTAACCGAACGATAGTTTATGCTTCTGAACAGAATAGTTTAAACACACTAAATTTCACAATTCACTTATCCATGGATGTGCATTATTAACACTCGATAAATTCATTGGAATTAATCATATTATTGTTTTTGCATTACTAAACTTACATTTTAGGCTAAGAATTTTATAGCTTCTATCTGTAGATTTTTTTTAGATCGTTTACAAAAGTGTTGATAAATTTCGCACTCGTTTAGTTGAATCTATATTGATAGATTCATTCTGGTCCATATTACTTATAACTTTCATTCATGATATCAACTTCTATATCTTTCATATTGGCTAATTCCCGAAAGAAACAACCGTGGCATTCTTCCTAATAACACTGTTATTTTTACAATTGTAACGATGGTCGTAACGATTCAAATGCCAAGATGAATATCAGTCACATCTTATTTTCTCATCTCAACAAATTGGGATTATGTGTGAGTTTTTCAGCCAATGACGTACGAATAAAAAAATGTTCCTTTACTCTTAAATCTGCGCAATTAACTGATTTTCCATATGCAGATACGAACCCGAATCGGAAAATGAAGACTACAACTTCATGCCACCCATCAGGCCAAAGCGCAAGAGCAAGAGGAAGAAGAGACCAGAGCCAGAAACGATACCCTACGTAGAGACTTTTCCACTGGAACCTCCAGAAAGCATGGAGTACTCACCAGATCATGAAGACGACATAACTCGTCATTATGAGAATGATCGGATGGAAGGCATCGAGCAACCACATATTCAGATTTCTGAGCCATATGGTCATAACCGGCTGCATGTTGGTGACCATCACGACGTCCACAGGAGAGCGTCGGAACCTATACCGGCTGCTCCTCCCCGAAAACACAAGAGCTTGAAGAGCTTGAACGCTTCGGAGCACGAGTCCATATTCGAGGAGTACGAGAGGAATAATGAAAATGCCAATGTAAGTATTGCGTGAATTTTCTAGGTTTTGAATTCCATATCAATAAAATATTATGCACGACATGCCGTGAATATTACTAGATTCGAAAAATGGTGTTTTCAAAGAAGCGAAATTGTTTTTCTCCGAAACTCATATTTGAGCTCACAAAAACCGATAGCAATTTAGGATCACGAAAATCGATAACAATTCAGGATTATACAACTTTGATTCAACACTATTTTTTCTAAATACCAGCTATATTCATCGGAGCAACTGGCAGCTGAAAAATATGGATAGGATTCGAAAGTTTTTTTCAACATTTTCTAGCATCTTTTCGCTTTTCACACCTGGGATAGGGAATTGTGCCAGATGTAGAAGTATGAAGACGTAATTTCCTTATAGATGGTGGCAACCATCAGTTTAGGGACCGTACGATAGCTTCTGCAGCGCAATACCTCTTACAGAAGATTTTCAACACGCTAAAACCGAAGTTCCATATAGCAACTACGATTTGCGGGCAACATTGGTTTTCTGTTACCATTTGAAGAAAACTGCTGCAAAATCGCATCGAATGCTTATCGAAGCTTACAGGGAACTTTTTCCTTGGTAAAACACAGTATTTCTGGTGGTTCAAAAATTCAAAAGTATTGATTTTGACGTGAGAAACGAAGAGCATGAGAAACCACCGAAAAAGTTCGCAGATAACGAATCGTAAGTTTTATTGGATGAAGACTCAACAAGAATCCGCGGATCAATTGAATGTGGCTCAGAAAGCTGTCCCATTTGTTTGAAATGTTAGGAAAAGACTGCGAAAGTGTTACATAACTGTAAACTTGTGACAGGCACGAATGGATGAAGAGAACTAACTACATTTGTTCGCTTCTCATGGATAGTACTATATAAATTATATAAGCTGTGCTTATAAGACATTATTTTAATTCTAAAAATTTTTGGATAAAATTTTTTCAAATTAAAATAATAGGAAGGTAACAGATTAAATCTGTTTTAATGAAATAATAAAAAGCGGTTTTTTCCTTGATAGAAGGATAATTACAAAATGAATATCAAAACAGATTTAATCTGTTAGTCTTCTACGATTTTAATTTTAAAAAAAAATTTTAATTTAAATTTTTAAATTTATGTCTTATAATAAGCACTGCTTATATTTAATAGACGTATGAAATCAAAATTTATGATACAATATGGATACAAATCGAATAAATTTATTTTTGTTGGTTTTTTTTTATTTCATTTGATTTTGATTTTATACATCTATTAAATATAAGCAGTGCTTATTATAAGATAATTTCATTGTAAAATAATTCTTTTTTTATTTTTTTTTTTTTAAATTAAAATCGTAGAAGACTAACAGATTAAATCTGTTTGGATATTCATTTTTTAAATCTTTTTTGATATTCAAATCAATAGTATTCCATTTATAGCCAATCACAAATGCAATTTTTTAATGGCCCATCCCTTACAAGAAACGACACTTTCATATAATATATTTGATCTTTATTTAATAAATTTTATACAATATTCAAATAAACTTATATTAATTATTTTCTTCAGCAAGTGAATGGATATGCTAATGAAGACGTTTTCATTTCATCCGAAATGGGTCAGCCGCAGTCTTCAAATCACTCTCAAATGCAACAAGATCCACCACGTGCTCCCAAACCACCAACAAGGAGCCGTTCCAAAACAAGGTCGATATCCAGAGCAACTTCACAAGCTGATAGAGATTCTATTCTAGGCAGAATGGATTCTATCATGTTCGATGAAGAATTTAGAGAGCCTGTCGTCGAAGAGCCTTGTGTCAAAGACTTGCGGGACGCGATGGGATACGCCATCGTCGATAAGAATCAGAACAAGAACTGGGAGCATAGATGTTGTACTGTTCCGAGGTCTCAAGGACGCAGCCAACCTCCAGAACGGCCTCTGAGGAATTACAGTACCCTTGGACCGAGCAGACCTGAGCGTAAGCTGAGCAGAAACATGACGGACGAAGAAAAAGAAAATATAGAAGTTGATATGAGTCAATATATTGAAATAGAGGATGAGAGAGATTTGCACTCTGGTGAGGTTATTCAGAAGATTCAGAATCGTCCTCTGCCGGCTCCTCCACGACCACCACGATCCAGATCAAAACCTCTGAATGAAATCACTTCAAGGTCCAATGTTGAGATTGATACCGCCGGAGACATGATCGAACACAAGAATCACATTGATGAAACGGAGGTAAGCATAATTACAAGTGAAGAAATAATTTCTCTCAAGAGAAGTCAATATATTCATCCATCTGGTTGATTATATATAATAAAGCTCTCACAGAAAGCAAAATAGGTTACAAAGAGAACGACTAACTTAAACTATATGCCAACGTTTCATCTGTCTTTTTCAAGACAACACAACCGAGAAACTACAGAAGAGACACAATGTATTCAACAGATAAAATTTTAAACAGTGGTATAAGTCACCAAGTTTATTTAGTCTAGAACGAATATGGTATAATCAGTTCAAGAAATATTTGGCCAACTTTATTGAAAAATTTTGCGCTCAAACAATCTCAAAATTTAATTTGCTTGATTTCAATAATAAGCGTCCTGCAATAGTGCGTTGCTCTTTCATAGCTGCTAAACCAGACATCTCAAAAATTTCATTCGAAGGCAGGCTCCTTGTACTTTCATTTCTACATCTCAGGAAATTATTTTCTAATATACAAGTCTTCCGAAAAAATTATTCAAGAAATGGGTGATGTTTTAAATGGATCACCTCCTCAATTTTCATATACATATTTTCAATGACGTTCAGTATATCTATCATGACGCGAAATTATAGACATATTTTTCCAACGATACAGATCTTATTCAGAGAAATCTGCAAGATGGTGGGGGTACAGTAGTTCGCTTAAAGTCCTTTACCGATTGCCAAAAGCAATCGTGAAGGAAATTCTGCTCAAATATCTTTCAAAATTTAGAGGAAACTATTCCATTCATGATTTTCATGTTGGGGCAGTGCCACAGAAACTATTCATTAACAAGTCAAACTTAGGCTTAGACATGAAAACATCTAAAACAATCGAGTTTTCTGAGACTTTTGATCATATTTGTAGTGACAGAAGAAATACAAAAAAGAAAAAGGATTAAACCGGTCACTTACAAAGACAAGGAGCTCAAGGTTTTACTGAATATAACAAAAGATCCACACACAAGCCAAAGGAAAGCTTAGTGTAGCCAGCGGTAATATTGAGCGTTCGGTTCAAAGAATCTTCAAAAACACAATTTTTAAGCCTACCATTTTCAGATGCACCATGCGCTTGCCGATAATGATTTTGAAAACAATTTGAATTTTTGTAACTGGGCAAGTTTTCAGATTGAACAGAACCGTACATATTTGGATTTTGTTTTAATCAGCGGTGAAGCGACTTTTCACAATTCCGGTTTTTTTCAATAGGCACAACTTATAACTCATTCTAAAATCCAACAATGATAAAGGAAGTCGATCATCAACACAAGTGGTCATTAAGTGGCTGGGGAGCAGTTATCGGCAATCTTGTGATAGGTCTTCATTTTTTCGAAGGAAATCTCGACGATGTTCCTTCAAAACATTCTTCCTGGATTTTTAGCAGTTTTACCTGAGTAATTAAGAAACGAAATGTGGTTTCAGCTAGATGGAGTACCAGCTCATTATTCTCGTCCTGTGAGAAGATTTTCCGCATCACTAGTTTCCAAATAAATGTATTGGTAGGGACGGGATGACAAGATGGCCTGATAGATCACCTGATCTCACCAGACCAGATTTTTTTGTAGGGTCACATAAAGAGAATTGTGTATGATGATGTTCCAATAACAGCTCTCAATATGCGGGAGAAAATGCTTATCAGAGCATTACTCCAGCCATGCTGACAAGAGTTTGTAGATCATTCCACGATCGGATTGCTTTGTGTTCGAGAAAAGGTGGACGACACTTTGAGCCTCTCGTGGATCACTAAAATAATGAAACATATACCAATTATTACCTGAATATTTTCTACCACAGGTTTCACTGCTTCGACTATTTTTAATATCCGTTGGTTATATAATAATGTTCATTATTCCAATGAAAAAAGAGTGAAAATAGTCCTGGGATTATATCTGAGAAAATGTCAGGCATTAAATTATCTACATTATCGTGAAAAAAATACAGAATGTTTTATTTGGAAGAATATAGAAATAACAACTTGAAGTTCATCATATTTAGCCATTAATAACGGACATCCTGTATATGACAGGTTGATCACTTAGGAATAACTCTAGGCAAATCTTTCAGTTGAAAAAATTTGTGATCAAATTCGTATTACGATTGCTTCTGTCAATCGATAGGGAACTTTTAGCGAACCACTCAACTTACTGCAGTTTTCTATGAATTAGAGCTGTACCGTTGGAAAAATATATCTAATATTTGCGCCATAATAGAGAAATTGAAGTCCATTGAAAATATATGAAAATATGTGATCCATTGAAAAAAACACCAATTTCTTGAATAATTGTTTAGGAAACCCTGTATAATAGAAAATAATTTGTTAAGATGTTGAAATGAAAGTGCAAGGAGTCTGCTTTCGAACTAAATTTCTAAACTGGTTCGATAGCTATGGAAACGCAACGCTCTAGTTCACACTGTATATCGAAAAGAGATGCGAAAAATAATTTTCATGGATCTGTCATATAGAATCTGAGTCACCTGTTTCCAATTTTATTAAGCTTGTATAGAGAAATCCGCGATCTATAAACGGACAATAATTCATATGTGCTGTCACTTCTACATACCTAATTGACGAAATCAAACTGAAAAATCCATAGAACTCTTTGATATGAGTAGTTATATTATGAATTCCTTTCCGTGGAATGGTCGTATATTTCTGTGAGACAGACTTAATTTCATCTTATTTCATCAACAACCAATCTGTTCAATTAATCTGAATTATCTACATTTCCTTCACTTTCCTCAGGAGGCTCTGCAAATCCGTTGTCATCATCATCTTCATATTTCATTTCCATAGTTTTAACGAAAAATTTCATGTCTTCGCGATTTTAAATTTTATTTTAAATTTTAAATTGATATCTTCCTCTGAACAATCAGATTTTTCTTTTCCTTTCGAAGTTTTTAAAACTCCAATATCTTTTCAAAATTTTTTATAGGTTGATTAAATTTTCCCCGCCTCAATGGTGCATTTTCACATTTTTTCTACGATCTATTTGTATGCCCAATTCCAATGCCCTTTTAATCGAATAGGAGTTTTTAGTGTTTCTTTAAACATTTCCACATTTTTTATCTCATAAATTTCCTCGAAGCATGGATTGCACATATTTCGACTTAGAGTCTTATAACTTTGGCTATTTCAATAAAAATTCAGTTCAACCATTCACAAATTTTTTGGAACAAGTTGTAGAAATTACAATGTCTTACTAGCAATAAATTGATATTTTACACATTTAATTGTGACTCGAGTTTCGGGAATCATCTATCCTATCTTCAGACAACTGTAGACTCAACAAGCAGAATATGGTATTTATGAATATACAGAGATAGAAGAGGTAATAAAAACAGGTGAAAAAAATTTAAAATGAGAGGACGCTTAACAACTATTAGAGCGTCGGCACGTCAAAGAAGATTATTAAACAGATGTTACTTATTTAAATATCTCAAAAATTTTGGATTTACATAGATCCATACAGTCATTAATTATTTTTTATCATTTTTATTGTGAACTAATTTGAAAATTTCAACAGATTTTAAATAATTGAATTTCTTTCCTTTTGATTCTACATGTAAAATCTTAAGTTTATCTATTGTCGGAAAAGGATGGCCGTTTTCTAAACAATGAATGGCAAAAGTAGAAGTTTATTTATTTTTAATGAAATTCATTTTATGAACCTCGTCTAGAAGGAACGTGCCGTAATAAATATATAGGACAGACGGCACGTTCCTTTCAGACGAGGTTCAACGAACATAAAATGAATTTCATTAAAAATAAACAAACTTCTACTTTTGCCACTCATTGTTTGGAAAACGACCATCCTTTTTCGCAATAACGAATGAATTAATAAAGTGACGTTTATTCGTTAAGTTGGTTTCATTTTATACACCAATTCTGTTTCTGAAAAATGTTCACAGGTATCGACCCAAACGGAACCTCTTCCATCAGATTTCGTGTGTGAGGAAATGATACAAGAAGAAACAGACAAAATAATGACACCATCAGCCTTACGGAAAAAAGGCCCCCAGATAGGTCCCGATGTAGAACAACACCAAAGAAACGTTGAAGTAGAGAGAATTTTGATCACCCCGACACAGTATTCGTATCAAGAAGAAACGATCACCCATGGCCAGTTATTAGTAGAGCCTTTAAATGGTGCCAGAATTCTGCCAGACTCAGAAATGTCCAGAGAAAGAATCATTCCAGTAACAAGCGATGAAGAGGAAATGTCTGAGGTTCCAGAGAACTTCAGAAAACTATCAGATCCAAAAATTCAACCGATTCCAAAGTCTGCTGCAGAGGAAATTTCAGATATTCCAGAAGATTTCCATGAACTATCGAATCCAGAAGCTGAAATCACTTCTGTGCCAAAAGATACAGAGTTATGGTGTGAGACTGGAAATTATATGAAGACTAATTCAGAGTCGATGAAAGAAATTAATCCGGATGGATCTTCAGGTTCTATAAATCTTATTTCAGAGGAGAAACAAGCGATGTTTGATCAGAAGGAACCTCAAAGGCCACCTCGCACATCTTCACTAAAAACAGAGAATATTGACTTACTTAAAACACAAAAGCTTCAAGTCTCAGACTTGGACGTAGACAGGCTCACCGTGAACGAATTGGTGGCAAACAAGATTGTCGTATCTGAAATCGAAAGTGGAAATATATCATCACACGAAATCAATTCAAAGAGTGGAACTTTGAAACTAGCTGACTTAGAATTGCAACCAGAAATTGTGAGAAAATTACTGGAACAACTTCAAGAATCTTCGAGGCAACAACACTCTATATCAGGTGAAGATAAGGATGGTGTGAGTACAGATGATATACTGGCAGAAGAAAAAAAAACTTTGACGGATTCTCGTGTCCTTGAAACCTCAGTGAGTCAATATTCAAATATAACTCTTGTTCCATTAGCCGAAGAGGATTGTAGTTCATCACCAACCCAAAATTCTCGAGTCCTTGAAACCTCAGCGAGCCAAGATTCAACTATTACTCTTGTTCCATTAGCTGAAGAGGATTGTAGTTCATCACCAGCCCAAAATTCTCGTGTCCTTGAAACCTCAGTGAGCCAAGATTCAAATATTACCCTTGTTCCATTAGCCGAAGAAGATTGTAGTTCATCACCAGTCCAAAATTCTCGTGTCCTTGAAACCTCAGCGAGCCAAGATTCTACTATTACTATTGTTCCATTAGCCGAAGAGGATTATAGTTCATCAGCAGCCCAAAATTCGATGATTAGTGATAACTCAACAGTAAACAACGAAAAAGAATCGTCAGAGAATGTAGAGGAACCTATTCTATTTGATGATATCTGCAAAGAACATTCTCAACAAAATATCGAGCAATTTGAATTACTATCATCAGAATCTGATACTGAATTGAAGAATGAAGAAAAATTAACTGAAGAAATTGTTTCGGATATTCAAAAGGGCATGTTGGTCGATACAAAAATAACAAGAGAACAAACATCGTTTTTGACAGAACTAAATCTCTTAGGTCCTTCGACAGAAGAGAACATTTCTATTCCAATTGTATCTGCAGAAAATATTTCAAATTCTGCGTCAACAACAGAAATTGAAGCTAAATTAGAGGATGAAGATTTAGTAAACTCTTTAAAAGAAAAAACTTCTCACGTTGATAGCACACTAGAATCGAAAGAGGACGAACCTCCAGTTAGACCTCCCAGGACCATCGAGAAAAAGCAAAGTATATGTGAACCTAAACCAATCGAAGAACAAAAACAACATTTAGAATCTATTGCTGGTGTTGAAACTCAAGAGGTTGATGATACTCCTGAAAATCCCCCACCATTGCAGCTTTATGAACCAGATGTTGATGACGAACCTCCCCCAAGACCTCCCCAACCGCAAGTACCGTACATCCCTTCACAACCTCCTGCAAGTTTTTATGCGTTAAGAGCTCAACATTACGTTGAAGATTTACCTGATGACATTCCTTTGGTCCCTAGGAGAAAACGTCAGCATCGGCCAAATACGACGATATCAAAATCGAGTTCATCTGAATCCACTAGTGTCCCGGTTCCAAGAAGAAGGGTTAGATCTCCTGAGCCTTCGATACCTCAGTTGACAGGCCAACTGGTAGGTGCGTGTAGTATTGTTGCTCGTAATAGACTCAAAAGACTGATTGATGAGATAAATAGCAAAATTTCTACGGATCCTGATGCAGACACTAATAAGCAAAACGTTCAGGTTATTATGGTGATTTTGTTAGTTTTAATTATAGGGTTGTTGTTGCTGGGTTATGGTGATGGCAGGACTGTTCATTTGCACCACTGGGAATATTTCAATCCTCCTACTGATATCTAATGTCTTCAAGTTTTTTACAAGCAATAAGTTTTGTGAGATATTTTTTGTTATGTTTTTGTTGTCCAGTTATATTTTAAAATAAATTTAAACTTTTGGTTTTCTTGAATTATTTTTTTTAACATATAACCTCATAAAATTTTTTTCAATTACAATTTTTTACTGGGGAACCAGCATCCAAATTGATAAATGAAAGGTCAGAGCTAACCGAATGCCTGGAAAATTATTGAATTTTAATTCTTTATCCCCATAGTTTACTTTATTCTAGTGTTCGTGCAGTAAAAAGAATGCAGTTAGTTTGGTAAGAAATCTTTGTTAATTATTCTCATTTTTAAAATATGAAGTCGAGCTGATGATTTACCGATGCAGTAATTCCAAATTGTTTTTTAAAGATATTCTACATGTTTTAGGAGATTTTTTAAAGAAACTTATTTTGAGCAAGTTATTTTTGAAGAAGTTCTTGAGGTTATGTTTTGCATTCATGAAAAGGATTTTGATTTTCATAAAACAAAGAATGAAACAAAATTTTATACTCTTCAAGTATTTATTTAATGATTTTTAGTTGACAATTTATATTTCTTCGAATTTTTTTCATTCCCTTTGGTACTATGTAATAGTTATTAATTCTATAATATATGTCTACTAAATTGACAAAGTGTGTTTTAAAGACACATATTTAATTTTAAAAAAATTTCAATAAAATTTTTTCAAACTAAAAATTGTAGAAGGTTAACAGAAGAAATCTGTATGATATTCAAAATTTTGTAATAATCCTTTTATCAAAAAAAAACCTATTTTTATCAATAAAGAAATTTCTGAATAACATAGACATAAACATGTCTTTCAGATCCAATAATTCATTAGGAATAATTTTAAAAAGTCTGAACCTACAATAAACAAATTATATTTATCATGTGCTTACCAATTATCATGCGGTAGTTGCCTAAAAACTTACATTAGACAAATGGGAAGGAGTTTGATAGTAGAATAAAATAACACCGGCGCTAATTCCTCAGTTGTTGGATTCTAGGTATGTGGAACATCTAATAAAAAAGAAACATGATTTTGATTAACGTTTTAAGATTTTGAAAACAAGGGCATGAAACTGAACTTGTTCGAAAGTTTGGAAACAAACCAAACCAAAAAATAAATCCAGGGAATTGATTGATGAACAAGCTGGGTTATTCAATTCACCTTTATTGAATTTATTCTGTTAGAGACCCAGAGGTTTCACCAAAAGTTATAAAAATGTTTATTGTACATTTATCTCAAAACAAATAAAATTTTAATACACTATGTTATTCAATTGAAGTTTCATAAATTAGTTCAATTTTCCAGGATTTCTTAGATGCAAACTTATCAATAACTTTTTCATTGAAATTAAATATTTCTCTCATCTTTTTTCAATAGACAGCATCAAGAGAGCATTTAACCTATTAAGTGATGAAGTCTTCTGAGGAAGATTTCAAACCTCGTAATTTCGGGAGGTAAGCGTTTCGTTCCAGCTTGCAAAAATCTGAACTCATTAGATTGGCAATGGGGTGCAAGCCTGGCATTGATGCCAGTGAACTTGTTCCACTTGGAACGTTGGTATCTAACGCTTGTGCTCTGCTCAACTTGAAGGCGACGAGGACGGTAAACTGAGTATCGGAAGAACAGTCGAGTCCTCTGATGCCAGTGAACTTGTTCCACTTGGAACATCGGTGTAGAACGCTCGTGCTCTGCTATACTTGAAGGCGGCGAGTACGGCAAACTAAGTATCCGAAAAATGGTCGAGTCCTCTATGCAACAAGCCGGGAAGGAGTAGCAGAGCTGAGCGGAATTCTGGGTAATGACCAAGGAACGGGTACGTCCCAACACACTCCCTTTCTATTGAGCGTTGGTAGTGTCACGATATAGGGCTGGAGGAGTTCGCCGCTTAACTGGACGCTGTGCCATCTCAATCGAGGAATACTTTGGGACGAAATAAAAAATTTACCTCAGAAAATTTGGATAGGATCGTAGGGGATCACCAATGAAGCTCTTTGCGAATCAGTCTTAAAATGGAGCTGTCAAACTTCTTAATTTCGGAAGGTAAGCGTTCCGTTCCAGCTTGCAAGCTGCAGAACTCATCAGACTGGGAATGGAGTGCAAGCCAGCCAAAGACGCCTGTCACCTTGTTCCACTTGGAACATCGGTGTCGAACGCTCGTACTCTGCTCTACGTGAAGCCGGCGAGGACGGTGAACTAAGTAAAGTAAAAGCGATCGCGTCCTCTCTGCTATACGCCGCGAATCTGTAGTAGAGCAGAGCGAAATTCTGGCTGATGTCCAAGAAGCGGACATGTCGCCACACCATCTTCACACATGAAATTTCTTAAATCGGTTTATCTCTCTTCTAAATTATTTTGCACATTGAATTTTTGGAATGGGACTGTACATTTTAGATTTATTCAGTCATTTCTTGAATGGTTCAAAGATAATTCAGCACGTAAACGTGTTTTGTTTAATCCTGGATAGAACATGCAAGCGATATCTAAAGTGTTAGAAGGCACAAATACGATTTACCGCTTTTTCGGAATCTAAACTTCTCTTTTCTGGTAATCTAGGTTCAGGAACTTCATCATAAATAAGTCGATTTACCTCATCGATAACATCACCAATTCAAGTTCAAATTCTGCCTATATTTTCTTCAAGAAGATTGATAGCATGTCGTCCTAAAGTGGGCTCAATTTTTCTCTGTTAAATTTGGTTAAATGAAATATGTGACATAACAAAAGGAAAGAAATTCAACCAAAAAACAGAAATTGAATCCTGCAGCATTCGACTGCTTCCTGATTCTATTTCTATACATTCTATTGAAGAATTTCTATGTTCAAAAACTATATTTACAGCTTCTGTATTGAAATTTCAGTGAATGGAAGCCCCATGAGGAATTTTTTTACAACTCTATGGCAAACTTCAACTCGTGGTGAATTACCAAAAAATGCTAAATTGTCATGCAGATTTCTAAAAAGTACTCTCACTTAGGGATTAATTGATGCGAAATATAATTAAATGTAACTGGTGCTTATAAATCTCATTATGGAATGTCAATGGAATTTAAATAAGCCTTAAAAATAACTCACACTGTTCTTTGATTTTGTTAGAACATAGATCAATCTTGAATTATAAAGTTGATCTGTGTTTCGAAGCATTATTTCTTTATACGTGGTAAGGTTTTGATATAGGTTAGTTTTTTGATTTTGATATTTGGAATATTATTCAGGGCTGAAGAAGGAATTGCTTAGAATTATATTTGTTTTTTGAAGATATAGTGCATGTTTTTAGAGATTTCTGAATTAACTTATTCGAATATTCAAATATATTGAATATTTCAAATAAATTATATTCTTTGAGAAGTCCTTTAAGTGTGTTCATGTTTTTAAAAGGCAATTGGTGTTCTCAAAGGTAAGACCAGAAACAAAATTTTGTCTCCTTTAAATATTTATTTATTAATTTGAATGACTTATCTGTTGGTTTGTTTATTCCATTTGACATTATATATTGAGGTTTGATAATATACTTCTATTAAATGTAAGCGGTGCTTGTTTTAGACATTAATTTAATTCTAAAAGTTTTTTGAATACAAATTTTTTTTTAAATTAAAATTGTAGAAGATAAACATATTTCAATTTGTTTTAATATTCAAATTCTGAATTAATGTCTGAAAGATGATTACCCTTTTCTTTCAATGTTACTTTTTCACTAAACGAATACTGGTGAAACTTTTTTACATTAATAAGATTATCAATTATATCTTCATCAACACTAATTTTCAAAAAGTTCAAAATGTCCCGGTCAAATTGACAATAATCTCACATCAACATACGCGACACACAAAAAACAAAACTGATCTGAGGTTAAAACGTTAAAACGCTTATAATAACGCAGCTTTAATTTAGTTTTTAGGTGAAGGGGTAAAGGGGATTTGCAGGGCTGTTCATAGGCTGTGCAGAACACCAATATTTCTCAAATAAGTTACCGATAAGTAAACGTACCATCATGCTGAGCTGCCTATTGGTTTACCGAATATTATCCGAATTAGCAAAAATGCTTAAATTTTTCGTTTTTTCCAAAAAATTACCTATTGTGCTAAAAAAAATTCGTGGTTCTGAAGTTCTGCGGCACATGGGTGGAAACACTCCTGATCCCCCATCAAATGAGATGTATATCTCAATCAAGCTCAAGGTTCCTCATACATATTAAAGAAATTTAAATATTCAAGATCTATTGCGTATTAAAATCATCCCAAGATCATAGGATATTCTGGTATCAAATCGACTACATACTAAATAAACTCAAAAGTGGTTACCAAGTACTTGGAGAATTTACAAATAAGTTTATATTTAAAATAAAATAATAAAAAGGAGGGTTTTTTTACTTGATAGAAGGCTTTTTCAATATATTAAATATCAAACTGTGTAGTTTGGTTATATCTCACTACAAATTCTTATTTCATAAAATTTCTTAAAAACTTTCTGGAATTGAATTCAATAAATGTCTTCGAAAACACTTTTTTCAAAGGCATTTTATTTTCCTTTATTAAACTTATAGAATTAACACTTATTACACAGTATCAAAAGGAGATGAAAGAATCCAAAGAAAATGTGAATTATTGATCGAACTTACCCAACAAACATTTAATGGAAATAGCACTGTTTCATAACGGTATGATGGAATCCAAATTACCTCTGAAAATGGCTAACAGAAAATCTTCGAAACCACCTCTCTTCAAAAAGTTTCTTCAAAAACTCTCTGAAAATATGTAGCGATTTAAAATTCTTACCGATTATTTTCAATCCACTTTCATGCCAGCAAAACAAAAACCATCGATAAAAATATATATCATACTTAACTACCCCGTGGATTTTCAAAAACTAAGATAAAAAATGGTTTCTTAACGGTTACCATCCGCATTCTATGTTTATCCATAGAAAATACACAGAGATTGTACAAAGTAGTTTTCAAGACCCTGTTATATTCAAAAATTACCGTCTGTATGAGTGAAAAAACAAATAGTAATTATTATACATGAAATGAAATAATGAAAAGGGTTTTTTCTTGAAAATTTTTTAAATTTAATTAAATAAATGCCTTAGAAAACAATGTTTCAATTTTAGTAGACATATATAAAATTGAATAAGCCTTAGAAAACAATGTTTCAATTTTAGTAGACATATATAAAATTGAATAAACACTCATTCATATTTCATCATGATCAAGGTAATGTATAGTGAAGCAAAGAAATTTGTTGAATAGTTTACATGCCTCTACCTCTTTAGTAGAGTATAATATAACTTTTATTCATTCATTGTATGTATACCATTTTCTCGTCGAAAAAAATTCAGAAAATATTATAAATAAAGAAAGATGTTACCTGTGGTTAATTCATAAACATCTGTATTGAATTTAACAATTGTTTTTTCTTTTGCTTCTTGATTGTTTATATGAAATTTTAGGTGAGCGAGGCTTTGGTGTGTTTTCAGGTCTTGATTACTCGCTTGTATAATTTTTGTTGACTTTCATATAGCTATCCATACTCAACCTCCGTTCAAGTGGATTTTTTGTTGTTTCATTTTTACCCGATTATGAATTATAATGAAATCAAAGCTCCTTCGTTGGGAAGTTAATTGATCGATTAAACATAAATGATCATCAACTTCACTGAATTGGTCAATTGAAAAATAATATTAAAATACTGTCTCTTATATATTTTTTAATTGAAATGATTTTTCACCAAGTAAAAATCGAATCAATCGAACATTTGAAAAATAATTCAAGAATTATTACCAAATATTGAATAAAAGCGAATGAATTCCATATAAAGAATTATGAAATATAACTAAAATTATCCACCCCAAATAATGTCTCATAATCATAAAAATAACCAGAATTTCAAAAATAATAAATAATTAAGGAACATATTGTGGATAGTTAGACTACATGAATTTATTTTATAATTTACGAAATCAATTTGAATGTGAGTCAATACTTGATAGAAGTAATTTTAAATGACTTCAAATTTAGAATTATATAAAGTAACTTCTACAATATATATTAAAACTATAGTCCGTCTAGAAAGTATCCGGAATTTATCATTTTTCATAATTTCAATATACTTATTTTCTGTAACATTCTACGACAAAAGTAATGTATAAACTAACTTATGCAGTCGGCTATGGCCAAAGTTTCGTGGCAACACTATTTGTCAAATATTGTTGATTGTCAACAGGTATACAATTTATGAAATAATGTCGTAACTAGAATAAAGATAACAGGTAGAATATTATATTATTATTATAGAAAAAGTTTTCGAAACGTTAGAAAATTAGTGCAATTGACTGAACTGGGCAAAAGTGCTGTATATGAGACAATAAAGAGGATGAAAATGACATGATATGAGGCATAGACCAGTTTTAGGAAGAGCGCGTAAGATGAAGGGAAACCATTTATACGCTTTATTGGCCCTAGGATGACACAATCCGCGCCTGGGGTTTTGGAAATTGGCTAACAGATTTGGAAATCAACGAAATATAAAAGTATGTCCAGAAACCGTATGTCACTGAAATGATAAGGCTACATATCAAGGAACCAAAAATAATCCCTATAATAACACCTTCACGAAAAGAACGAAGGATAGAATTTTGTTTTCAAGAATATAATTTTAATAATGTCTTTATATCTGATGAAAGTTGTTTCCAACTTGGTGGAAATTACTTAAAAATCCTATCAAAACAACCTGTTGCCATTCAAATTTTCAAATTTCCCACCAAAATAATGGTTTGGGGAGCAATATATCAGAATGGTGCTACGTCTCTCTGTATAGTTGATAAAACAATTAATAGTGAAAAGTTTTGTGGCATTCTAAACGATTTTCTCCTTGAAACGGCTCATGCTTTATATCCAGAGGGGTGGTGTTTTCAGCAGGATAATGCAAGATGCCATACTTCGGCCTATACTCAAGCTTGGATGCAAGAACACCAAGTGACAACCATTTGATGGCCACCAGCTTCAGCAGATCTTAGTCTCATTGAAAACATATGAGGACTAATGAAGATTGAAGTTGAACGAGCAGTGTCACGAAATAAAGATGATTTTATTAAGTCAGTTTTACAGTCCTGGACTTTAATCAGCGAACATTATTGAGGTGATCTAGTTTCAGGTGTAACTCGACATTTAGTCAAGTGTTTACAGTTAAATGGATGTTGTATAAGTAAATAAGACGAATATTTTGTTATAATTTTCTAATTCTAAAATTAACCAGCAATCTTTCTGGTTGTAGTTCGGTTTTCTTAATCCTTTCCATTAAATTGATTGCAGAGAACATTCTGCAGGAAAAGAATATATTCAATAAAACTACATAATACTGTTACTATTTTTTAGCAAAATCAGATAGGCAAATAAAGTGAAAAACTCAATTTATATTCACAAGAAGGCGATTGAATTTTCTTCACGCATCATGCATGAGCCTTCGTGTAGTTATTTCACATCTAAATACTAAATTTGCACTCCATCGGATTTGTACTTTCAAAAAGATTCGAAAAACATAATTTCAAATGAGAACAACCAAGGAACCTTCAGGTCGATTCAATTATTAATTTTTTAACAGAGCTGATTTAGACTTCAAATCTACCCTGAAAATTTCAAGTCTCTACACGTTTTCATTCGGAAATTAGCATTTTACTTACAGTCGTTTATCGAAATTTGGCATACATTTTGCTGTCCTTTTTCTACTCGTATGCACCGAATTTAATATTGATCGGATGAGTAGTTAAAAAAATGTTTCAGATGTGATGCATTAGAACGAGCCTATGGCGCTTGCGTGTACGCAAGATCCACCAATTCCAATGGCAATCATTCAGTGAACTTAATTTGTGCAAAATCGAAGGTGTCACCTTTAAAATGCATTTCGCTACCCAAACTGGAATTGTGCGGTGCAGTATTGCTAGCCAGGCTGGTGAAATCTGTAGCAAAGGCACTGGACATCAACATAAGGGACATAACCTGTGATTAACAAATCACACTTGCTTGGATCGCAAAAGAAACATTTAGATGGAGGGTTTTCGTAGCGAACAGAGTAAAAAAAATTCAAACCCTTTCCACTCACAATCAATAGAGACATGTAGCAGAAAAAGATAATGCAGCAAACATAATTTCCATAGGCCTTGAACCTTTAAATTTAGGTAATTCAACGCTGTGGTGGAACGCTACACCGTGGTTAATAATAATATTTATTTTATCAAAATTGACAAATACAAATATATTCCACAGTTTAACAGTTAATGACGAATATTAATTTAGTAACACCTGTCAACAAATAGTCAAATATTTTCGATAAATATTCTTCAACATCAAAATCGTTATAGCCTATGTATTCGGATTTATCACTAATTGCAAGAACAAGAGAAAATCAACAGGATTTCTAATAGTAGATGAACTGAACATATCAATTCTATAGCCAACAAAGTTAGCTCAAGCTGAATCCTTCTGTGATGA
The DNA here is from genome assembly GCA_034642435.1 of Megalocaria dilatata. Taxonomy (NCBI): domain Eukaryota; kingdom Metazoa; phylum Arthropoda; class Insecta; order Coleoptera; family Coccinellidae; genus Megalocaria; species Megalocaria dilatata. Next base: position 55,951,194 of record CM067854.1, on the reverse strand, counting down.
GATCGACACATTATCAAGAAACAAGGAAATATCACGCCAAATTTCATTTATATAGGGTCATTAATATTAACTTCACTCCTACCTTAGAAGTATTTCATACGGTTATTGTACAAATTGAAGCTTGTCTTGATTAAAGACCTTTGACTCCTATCTCAAACCATCCACAAGATTTCCAAGAACTCACATCAGGACACTTCCTCATTGGTGCACCCCTAACAGCACACCAGACCCCAATCTAGAAGAAACTAAAACCAATCGCCTAACTCAAACGATACAGCGGTTCTGGTTTAGATGGTCTATCGAGTACATATTAACACTTCAACAACGTTTTAAGTGGAAGACCAGAAGACAAGAGGAACTGAAACCAGGAGCACTAGTACTTCTAAAGGAAGATCACCTCCCTTCCTTAAAATGGAAGATTGGTAGAATACTGAAGCTGTTTCCTTGTTCCGACGGACTCACTGAAATAGTGTCAGTGAGGAAACAAAATGGTGAAGTGCTACGTTCTATTCAAAAATTGAGTGTGCTTCCAATCGATGACTGATTTCAATGAAGAATTTGAATTTGAATTCACCAGAACCTGGGTGAATTAATTCGTAGTAATTTTCAATTTATGTTGAATGTTTTATTGAGTATTTCATTTTCATGTTGTTAATTCTGTTTTATTTTCATATCATTAATTTTCAATTTGTGTTTCATGAATGATGTGTATTCCGGTCTCCTTATTTCAAGGTGGGCGGAGTGTTATTGTTCCATATAAAAATTAAATTTTGAACAAAGGCCACGTGAGAAATCTCATAGAGTGACAGAAGAATATATGTAGAATATTCTATGACAAAATTGACATCCCTAAAGATACGCTCTGTTGCTCTCTCTCTCTCTCTTGCACTCTGTTCATGTTCGCTCGACATCGGCCAGTGTCGACAGGTAGCTTGAGAAGCAACAACCCTCAATGACTGGAAACAAACACTTATCAGCTTGCTGTTAAACTTACTCTAGTCAGTAGTTCGTAAAGCTACGCAGTGAACCCAATAACGGCCCGGGAAATAACTTATTTCTACTTATCGTAAGGTCGGTAACTTGCTCGAATCGGATATCATTCTTATACAGCGGAGAGGGTTAAAGAGGGCGGAATACAGCCAGCATGCACCTCCAACTGCAATTCCTGTAACCAGTGTAGAATCCTACAGTTACAAATGCTCAGAATTTGAAAGAACAGTAAGGTGGTTTACATGGTATGCCCAGGAGATCACATTAAAGAGGGAATCTAACATAACTCGACCGGAAAATTTACTATCAAATGAACTGTATCTGGCCTCCTCGGGTTGGCCAAGTCCCAGACAGGCTCTGATATTACTAAAGAACAAACCGAACACTACCTTAAGGGTCGCAAGAACTAATCAGGGGGACATCACAATGAACTAACAATTACTCACACACCCTCACAGCCACGTTGGATATCAGGGAGTTTTTTACTATCTCTATACGATACGTCGTCCTCTACCAAGACTACTCAGTGATTTACCCTAAAGGACGCCACTAGTTCAAAAGAATACAATCTCTCAAAGTAATCGGGCGCCTGCATATCATAATTATGTAACACAAATTGACTAGGACATTATAAAATAGATACAGTACCCCATCATCTAGGCGAATTAATGAAGGTTACAATAAAAGAAGACCAAGAAAAAAAGAAAGAGGTAACCGGGGAATCGCACAAAAGTACATGCCAATCGGTTACATATCTGATATTCTGAATACCATGAATTGATAAATACAAATAAAGAACCAGTAATAATAAATACAACAAACAACAACCATGCACCGAGAGAAAGTATACAGTATAAATAGATAACTTGTGAGGAAAGTTCCGCTTTAGTTATTTACAAAGGCATTTTAGTAAAATATTTCGCTAGGATTAAATAACACTGAAGCAAAAATACAATGAAAAGCGATGATGTACAATGAATAAGTGTGCAATCCCTGAGATTCTTACACTAAGGTGGTATTCAAAGCATAAAGCGTTTTTTGTACCATTGAGTCACCACCTCACTTTCACAACTCACAGATACCCTGTCATCTGTAATCGAATAAGATTCGTATGTCCTGAAAAAGACGGTCCCTGAAATTGATCGTTCTAGGGGCGCCCAACTGAATGAACCTCATAGACCATACCCCTCCTCAAGGCAGGCAAACCCCCATCAAATGTTTGCATGTAATTAATCATGGCGATTCCTTTCTGGGAAATACCCTCAGTACCTGCTTCATAATCAAAGAGAACCAAACCTCCAAAGTAGAGTTCATGATGCCGAGAATCCTCTGTTATCAATTCGTCAATGTCCGTTAAAAGATCGGACATGCCCTCCCTAAGTTGGACGAATCATCATTTTTTCATTTTTGTATACGTATATGTTGTATCCCCGGGGCGTCAAGTGATAAGGGGCACGTGAAGATTTTCTCACGATAATCCTCTTTGGGCAATTCTGGTCACCAGGGTTGTTATGCTACAGCCAGAATTCTGGAGCCCTCTTAAGTCCTTAACGCAAACATTAGACCACCTCATCATCAGGCATTATTTGTCCTTTTCCACATATCATTCACTTTTACTCACACTACTCTATCCAGGATTTGAAATGTCTTGCAGAAATGCTAAAAGAAAAGATCCACTCCTTTTATAAGATTCTGAAATTATGTAACCTCCTTCTGGATAACATCTAACTCCATGCAACTCTGGACCATAAGAGTGCACGAATTAGATAACAGGTGTGACCCACTTTCAGAGATCCCCAAATCCATATACCACGCTTATCAAAGCTTTGAAACAAGATTAGGACTATTCGCCGAGACCTATTCACCAAACACACTTAACAGCACAGAGATGACCCAAGGACAATCAACTACAAGGAGAGAACAATCAACTCCTAATGCAGCCCAGGAAAACACAGCCAAATTCCACCTGTTATAATCTGGACCTTACATGATAGATGGTAAACCACATCCGAACCTGCATTGACTGATGTTCCCCCATAACGACCACAGGATAGGCCAATTCAACATCATGAATCTCAAACTATAACACTGGCCAGATAAATTAAGATGAAGAGGCCCATTTGCCTGACCAACCAAATTCCGAAGACCACTACTAAGCCACTGACTGTAGTCTAGGCCTTCCTAGGGGAAAGGCCCAAATTCATATGCACTGATAGCACTTCCTGACCAATGAAAATACTAGTGAGTCAATAGCTGAAGCCACACCACCACCAGGATTGATAAAGGCCAGGGGCATAGTACAACGCAACAACTTTTTGCTAACACTGTTAATTTGTAGATGTAGTAACTTAGCTTCGTTCAAATTTTTTCACTTACCATAAGTTACTTAGGGGCGTCTGAAAAGATCCATATTCTCTAAGAATCATACGAGTGACAGAATCCCGCATAGATTATATAAATTACATCACATCACGGTATTTACCCGCCTTTTTCTGTGTCAAATATTCTGTGGCACTGTAACTTGACGTATGTGCTCGGTGACAATAACAAAGAGGACGCTTCAGAATACAATGGCGACCCATTGTAATTTGAAGCGGCAGAAAGGTTCTTGGCAATAAACCTCCTGACCGACTTGAAAACATACTCGAGATAATTGTACCCCCTTGGTAACTTTTAGTAAGTAAACTTCTTTTAAATGCTTCCGATTAATTGCATGCTTCAGCTTTGAATACCACCTTAGTTTCAATGTAAAATTAGTGATTGCACGCTCGTTCATTGTACTTTCACTCATCGCTTTGCATTCTTGCATTTTTGCTCCAGTGGTATTTAATCCGGCCGGAAATATTTTACTTCTATTTTACATTTCCTTTGTATATAACTGAAGCGACACGACCTTCACAAGTTATCTTTTTATATTGTATACTTTTTCTCGGTGCATAGTTGTTGTTTGTTGTATTCATTAATTGTGGTTGTTTATTTGTATTTATCTATTCATGGTATTCACAGTGCCTGATATGTAACTGATTTGCATGTACTCTTGTGTGATACCCGATTACCTATTTCTTTGTTTTCTTTTATTGTAACGTTCATTAATATGCCTAGTTGATGAGGTACTGTACCTATTTTATAATGTCCTAGTCAATTTGTGTTACATATTGGCCATATGCATGCGCCCGCTTACTTTGAGAGAATGTATTCCTTGTGAACAGGTAGCGCTATTTAGGGTAAATCACTGAGTAGTCCTGGTAGAGGACGAAGTATAGACAGTAAATAGCTCCGGATATCCAACGCTACTGTGAGAAAGAGTGAGTGATTGCTAGATAATTGTTCCGAGGCATTGTGATATCCCCAGGATTAGTTTGCTTGACCCTTCAGGTAGTGTTCGGTTTGTTCTTCAGTAATATCTGCCTTTCTGGGTCTTGGCCACCCCGACGAGGCCAGATACAGTCCATTTGATAGTAGCTTTCCGGTCCACTCGAGTTATGTTAGATCATTTCTTCGAGGAGATATCCTGGGTATACCACGTTACCCACCTTACTGTCCATTCAAATTCTTACTTACCCGTTGTAACTGCAGGTTCTGGACTGGTTACCGGAAGTGCAGTTGTAGGTGCATGCTGGCTGTATCTTGTCCTCTTTAACCCTTTCCGCTGTATAAGAACGATATCCGATTCGAGCAAGTTACTGAACTAATGATATGTAGAAATAAGACATTTTGACTCGGAGCGCTATTGAGTTCACTGGTGTAGCTTTAAGAACCACTGATTTAAATTTAAGAGCAGGCTGATAAATGTTTGTTTCCGTTTATTTAGGTTGGTTGCTTTTCAGTATTACTAATATGAATATATTATTCTGACGTTACTGTGTTTTGAATATTTGAACCTTCCGTCACTTGTCAGATGACTGAAAAGTTTTAATTTGTATGCTAATGAAATTGAGAATGTCCTCAACCGAGGACGAAACGTCTTTTTAATATAAATAGTACTTTTCTGCTTTGTTTGTGGAATCCAATATCCTAAGAAACTCCAACATATATATATATATATATATATATATATATATATATATATATATATATATATATATATATATAAGTTATAATATATATACATATATACAACAACGACAACGAAACAAACTATCTTTGAGATTTAAGTTTAAAGTCAGCAGATTTCGTCTTATGTGGACTCATTGGCGATTAAGCCCACCTGTTAGTCCGCACTTCGCCTCTGGGAGGCCGCCGTGAAGGCTATTGTTTTAGCTAATCATTATGCAACGACTCACCTATGGGGAGTTCCTCGTCATCTCTACTCAAGTTAAAGTTAACAACTCCAGTCCTTTGTAATTCTCATCTTCTGATTTAAAGGCTCCTCTCCCTCTTCTGTTACTTTCCCCCATACTGTCAATGTCATTTCTACATTTATCTTTCAACTTTCAAGCTAGCAACTTGTTCAGCGTCTTCAAAAAGACTTCTGGAAGGAATACTTGCATACCTTACACCAGCCCTATAAGTGTATCAACGTCCGCAATCATTCAATTATTGTTGTCATCATTTAGGATGACAAGTTATCTCTCATTTTCCTAGTTTTTGATTCCTTTACCCGTGTTTCTGACGTCGAGATTCCTTCTAGAACTATCAGATGATCAAACTATGTCCTCTTCATATGCAATAGAATAATAAATATCAATCGTTCTCTTTCATCTAGTTCATGTCACTAATACGCCCTTACTCTAAGAATGAATGACGTGCGAATTCCTCTTCTTTTCAAATCACATTCGTTATAATAAATGCAAGATAGTGACGCACATGATTCACATGATTGTAATACATTGGGGTACACAATCTTAGAATAAGAGTGCTGTTCGCAAAAATAAGTTTTTTAGGTGCCAAGTCCAATATGATATTTTTGGACTACCATACTTTCAAACCGTAGAAAAAAATTATCAGAATTAAATATGTTTGTGAAAGTAGTTTTTCAATTTGGGAGTGTAATTACACATATACTGGTATTGAGAAGCCGCCACTGATTCAAAATGCTTTCCACGACACAATATAAACTTGCATTAATTTGCAAAATTAATATCTTTTCACATTCTCTACTAATCTTAAGCTTAATTTCGCTATTTTTCATCAAAGGTCTTCATTCGCTTACATTCTATTCTCCATAACAATAGTGCTGTTATAATAGTTGATTATATCGCAGATTAGCAAAATTATATTTAGTGAATGAATTTTCAGAGGCAGCCTATCATCATCTGCTGTGAAACAAAAATAATTCTCAATCATTTTTACCTGAAAACAATGGAAATGTTACATCACTTATCATTGGAATTGTGTCGCCATTGTTAATCGAAGTGAAACCATTCAAGTTCATTTTCTTGGCCTCTTTCATCAAATTTATTTCGGTGATTTTATTAAATTTATTCTTCATTTCCTAAATATTGAAATTAATTTGTATTTAAAATAGTGTAAAATGCATTCGAATTCGATCAATTATATTCTAATTATCATAATAAATATGTTCCGGACAAAATAACAATATCATTATTATTCAATTTATTTACAAAAATGGTATATATCACACCTTAAATCTAAATGAATGAAAAATTGAATGAAGAAAGTCCAAAAGAAATCTAAATGAATGAAAAATTGAATGAAGAAAGTCCAAAAGAACATGTTTATGCAAATACTAAATATATAGTAAACTGTGTTCATTTTTGTTACACAGACTTTAAAATGAAGAATGACTAAATAATGAGCAATCACGACAAAAAGATATCATTTGTACATGTCAAGATTCATCACCTACAATTTCAAATTGAGAAAATATTAATCAGTGATGATATGAATAAGAAATCACAACTACAATTTTAGGTAATTCCAAATACAAGAATACATATCCTAATTTAAATATATAAATTATATGTTTGAAGACATATCCCTAAATTAAAGTTCAATCAAATAGATCCATCTCATCATAGTTAATCATTTCCCTATTATCCCTGTGATTTCCTTTTTGAGAATGACTTGACGCTGGAAAAAATTGAGTAATCAATAAAAAATATCAAGAGAACCAAAAAACAAGTAACATAAGATACCGCATGGAATAAGTATAAGAACGACTAAGAATCACTAAAATATTTTTTGCTAATACTAATAATACTTTAAAACAGACTGAAAGATTTTAAAATAGGTCATTACTATTAAACTGACTCGTAATAACACAGAATGCCTTTAAAGTGATATATCTAAAATCTGAAGTTGAAAGGAAGCGGTAAAGGTTTTTTTGTGTGTACAAAAAAAAAACATGATTGTAGAACAGACTTACCCAATGTTGCCCAAGCTGCAGATGATGGTGCATCTGTAGTTGGACCAATCTGAGGTTGTCTTCTTGCCAAGGATACGTTCAGTTGGATTTCTGATACTATGCTTCCATCCATCTGAAAAAGTATTCTTCAAAGTTATTAAATTTAAATACATATCGGATTCTTAGGTTTCAAAAATTACAGAAAGTTGTGTACCGTTAATATTATATTATATCAAGAAAGTACTAGCAATTCATTGAAAAGCCTACTAGAGGGGGTTGTCGGAGTTATTTTTGTCGCTAAGTTGAATCTATCTCATTTGACAAACTCCGAAATATATCAAATATACAAGGTTTATCCAAGTAAATAGGCAGCAATTTAATAGTAAATTGAGAATTTATTTTGTTCAAATTATTCTTACTTCATTCCGGATACAGATCTATGGTAAATTGCGATTGTGCGATTGTGCAAGCACAAGGCGAATATTTATTCTATAGACACTGCAGGAAAAATTATCTCATCTAGTATACTAATGAGTCCCTAAGGAAGCAAGGAGCAGGCATAGGCATATATGGTTATGGAGAGATGTACCTAAGTGTGTCTTCCAAACGGGAGAATTAGAATTTGTTTTGCCTCAGATAGTAAGATGGCATGGAAACAACTGATGGCAGTTGAGAATAAGCCAAGGACCATCTGAAGTTGTCAAAAATCCCTTATATCACTGGCGAAAAGCAACAAACCAGTCCTAGTTAGAGTACCAAGTTGCCAAAGAAATACGGAAAATAAGAAAGCAGAAGCGAAAAGAAGAGCAAACATTCCCTTCACTAAACTAGCACTCTCGTGATGGGTATCACCCACCATATTAGGGCTGAAGTCGATGAATGAGAAAAGAGACAGAAATTTCACTGGAATAACATCCCAGGCCAACAACAAGCGAAGAATCTCATCGCGCTTTCTAAAAAGAATTCCCAATTAGCCCTATCGCTGTCGCGCGAGTTGAGGTTGCTTACTAGGCTTCTCACTGGCAACTGGGTCGTGAGATACCACCTACACTAGATCGGTAAATCTACCCTAGATCGGTAAATCTATCTGTAAGCTATGTGAAGAAGGGCGAATACGTCAGAAATAGATATGTGCTAGCTTTAAGAGGAGGAATGCTATAATCTGTTAGCCTCCTCGAGTTCGTGAATTCTGGCATCGAGTTGAACTCTTCTCGACGACTGTAAGCCTTTTTGGCTCCTTTTGGAAACAAGGCTACCACGGGAGGGTGGATGGTCCCGCAGAAGTATTCGTACTCCTGGCCACCCAGTTTGGTGTTGGACTCGTGGGGGCAGTGGTTGAAAGCCTGCATACTAAGCTAAAAGGGTACTCTGCCTTTTTGAGTCGTAGTTCTTGAGCCTGGGTAGTCCAAAGTTATCTCGGGAATTTAGGGGTCTCGACCATGCTTCGGCTGGGCTTAAACCCAGATCGACTGGGGTGTCCACGGCGAGTACGGACATGGAACGGTCGGCTGGACGGTAGAGGTAAGAAGCCCTTTCGGCGTGTGAGTTGTATCCCAAGCAACTCGGGCACTGACAGTGCATAGCCAGGATAGAGTTTCGAAGCTACCAGTCTATACTGGAAACAAAGAGAGATTCTGTTTCATTTTGCGGGCTGATTGGGCGTATTTCAATCCCGCGACCATGGGGGCATTGATCAAAGACCCAACGGCAGGTAGGCCACTTAAATCTCAATTGCGGAACTGTATACTTAGGAAATGGTAAACCACAATACTCATTTACAACTCAATATTGTACAAAATAATTATATTAAAATGAAAATAAATTTGAATCTATGCTAATTCAGGTCAATACTACACTAACACTACAAATGCTGAAAATGCAAAGTGGTAGTTGTAGTCAAGAAAAAATTTGAAGTAATCGGAAAATTTTTCGAAGTTCAATATTTTGAATAAAAGAACGCAAATGTACTTGTTTTTACCGGAATGCCCCACGATGTGTATACAATTAGGTCCTGTGATATAATAGTGTCAGACTAATTTCTCTGGGGATGTAAAATAAAAAGTTTGTGCTAATAACACCAATCCCCAAACTTAGTAATCTCGAAGTCGACATAAACAACATCACTTTCAGGTATTCGTCGGCCTTAAAAAGCAGGATGCATTTGTTGAGTCACGTCTGTAGAAATGATCAGGCAATATGTGTTCTATCTAAAATGACTGATTTCTTCATTGATTGGTAAGTTTTTTCTGGAATTATTAACTTCTCTAAGTTGTTTTTCAGGTTTTTAGGGGTCAGACTGATACTTTCTAGATGTTAATGCTCTTGTATTTCTCTGGTTTGTGGTGTGTATTTTTTGGTTAGTGATGTCTATTTCTCAATCTTTTCCTTGATTTTCAGGTGAATGATATTGATTTCTCGCATATCACTTGGTCAAACATTTTTAAATCAATAAAGTAAATAAAAACTACTTGGCTTAAGTTTCACTGTTTATTTGATGTCTGTTGACATTCTGACTGTTCAAAATTGTACCTGTGATCTACCCTACAATTACAAATAGGATTTTAAGTTTTCTTCTCAGTTTTGAAAATGGGCTAAAAACCCGAAACATATACGTCAACAGACGTCAAATAAACAGTGAAACTTAAGCAATTTACTTTATTAATTTCAGGTGAATGTTTTTGTTACTGGGAATCAAATACCCTTTTTTCTGTATCTTGCCCACGTCGGTAATGTTTTGTCTGTTCTGACCTCCTGATCTATTGGTGAGTAGAATCTTATACCAATATATTTTTTCGAAATCTATCAATCATTGACCCGTTACAGATTAACTTCTTTAAATACTTATAAATAACTGGTCTGAAATTTGGTTTCTTTCTTGAGATAAGGGTACAATAAAGTTTTTTTATTACTTTTGGTAAAACCACCAGGTATGTAGGAGAATACATCCAATAGAGGTGAAGTAGATAGCCTGGTTTGGTCATTCAATAAATTCCCCGAATTTCTTAATCGGTTTATTTCTAAACTTTCTAACAAGTTTAGCTTCAGATCCCTATTTTCTTTTAATAAAGTAAAAAAAATACAAATTGACTCAAGTCTCACTGTTCAATAAACAGTGAAACTTGTTTTTATTTGCTTTATTAATTCAAAAATGTTTCACCTAGTGATATGCGAAAAATCAATCATCCTTATTTTCTTTATGCAAAATCTTAAAATGCTCATCAAAATCATGTTTCTGTTTTATTAGATGTTCCATATACGTAGAATGAAACTTATTATTGAGGAAAGAGCTCCAGTGTTCCTTTATTATAGTATCGGTTTTATATATATAAAGGCTCTTTCAATGGGAACGCCCCATGTTTAAATTGACATTACTCACGCATGGCAGCCATTGTTTATTTGTGATATTGACAGTTGTATTTGTCAATGTCTACCATTTAATCATGGAAAGGTACACACTCCAATAACGTCCACAAATAATCCAAATTTATCATGAAAAATCGCGATCTGTTAAGTTAACTTTACGTGCTTTAATTCCAATTTTCGGTCGTTATAATCGTCCGGATAAAAGAACAGTTGAACGTTTAGTGAAGAAGTTTGAATTTCAAATAAATAATGTGTTCACAAAACAAAATGGGGCGCTGTTAATGAAAGACCCTTTATTTATTATAGTAGAAGGTTTGTCCAATATAAGTTTTTGGGCAGGTACCACATGATAATTGCTAAACACTTGATGAATGTGATTCGTTTATATTAGGTTTAGATTTTTTTTTTAATTATTCATAATGAATTATTGGATCTGAAAGATATGTTTATGTCTATGTTATTGGAGATTTTCTCTATTTGTAGAGATGGTTTACGATAATAGCCGAGAAAATCTTTTTCGTTTTTCAACTTGGGGTATATTTCGTGAATAGCATTTTTATATTGTTTTCTGGCTATCATACTGTCTATTATTGATAACGAATAATTAATATTAGTTGCTATTAGTTTAATCAAATCCATTTCTTGATTGAAACTTTTCAGAAATAAAGGAATTTATAATAATCTGTCATGCTATGATGTGCTGATAATTTATGATGAATTGGATGAAACGAGTGTTTGGGAGTTGTTATATCTCTATGAAAAAACAATTATGTTTGTTATTGACTCTAGTTGTTGTAAAATCTAAATAATTTAACGAGTCTTCAGTTTCTACTTCCATTATAAACTCAATATTTTCATATAATGAATGCAAGTAATGGAGAAAACAATAAAATGGGTTTTTTCTTGATAGGTTTTTCCAATACCTTAAATCAAACAGAGTAATTCTCTTATACCTGACAACAATAAAAAAAATTATAAGGTTTCTTAAAAACTTTGTAAAAATTATTTAATTCAAATAAATGCCTTAAAAAACACTGTGCCTTTTTCAATAGACATATAGAATTAATACTTATTAAGTTTAAATTTAACTTTAAAAGTTTGTAAGAAATTTTATTAAATTAAAATTTGTAGCGATATGTAACAGAATTATTCTGTTTGATATTTAACTTATTGGAAAAAACTTCTATCAAGAAAAAACCAATTTTATTGTTTTCTCCATTACTCGCATTCATTACATAAAAGTATTGAGTTTACAATGGAAGTAGAAACTGAAGACTCGTTAAATTATTTAATTTAACGATAGCTTTAGTTTTGCGTAAAAAACGACCGGGTATGGAATATGGAAAAGGTAACACAAAGGCATAATACCCCATCACACACAGCAAAACGGATCAAAGAAACGATCGAGGCGTTCAGTATGAAAATATTAACGCAGGAAGCTTATGCTTCAGATTTGGCTCTAACTGATTACCTTCTATTCGAATTAGCGGGAAACGCTATCGCAGAAAACGCTTCAATTCGTACAAAAATGTACGAAAATCATTTTGTTTGCTTCAAAGGAAGAACGGTTTTTTTGTGTGGCATTCATAAACTGCCGGATCGATGCGAAAAATCTATAAATAGTAAGCAATGTAGGTTATAAGGAATGGACAATTTAAAATTTGCATTTTTATCGGTTATAAAAACCAATGAATATTTTTTCAAATTTATGAGTTTACTAAAAAGGTTGAACCTTGACATTTACAAATGAAGAACAATATCCTTCAAATGACCGCCACGGCTGGCTATAGTATATTTTCAGATTAACCCCTTTTTTCAGTACATGTCGATTGTTTGGGTCTCAATCTCATGAATGGCAACTTCGATTTCGTGTTTGAAGGCATCAATCGTTTCTGGATGGTTAGTGTAACACTTATCCTAAACGGATCCCCACAAAAATTAGTTATCCGAGGTGAAAATGAGGCATCGCTAAAGAAAAATGTTTAGCACAGTTTTGTTCAAGCGTAAATCGACCCATTTCGTTAATATTAAGTATTAAACTTACTTTCTGTCAAAACACAAATGACAGAAGTGTTGTCAGACTCTAATCACTACTTCAAAATGCAAACTCTAGGTGGCGCACCCTTCTTAATATATTTTTTATCATTTTCAAGCAATAGACGTACAACTGGCATTTGAGTTTTCAACTCTTACACTGATGCAGTTGCACTGTCCCGATTTGAAAAACTTTCTGTATCACATGGCATTTATAAAGTGCCGTAGGACCAAAGGAGATTATTTCAAATAAAATATTTCTCACCATTTTCAAACGACAGTCGTTTAATTTTTGCAAAAAAATCCAGTTTCATACTTTTTTCTGCAACTGGTATCTCACAAACGGTCATTAAACAGATGATGAATGAATTTGAGTTTAATCAGCTTCCATACCATCTGGGAAATTCGTGGATACTTGATTGTCAAAACTGTCAAATTACATTTATTTTATTTCAATTCGCTGACCTATGTACTCACTATTTGAAAATTGTGCCATTTTTAAAATTTTTCTTTACAAAAGAACGTAATTGTGAAGTACTATGATATTTGTTTCATCATATGATCACGAGTGCGGACAGCTCAGTGGTAGAGCATAGGGCTCGTGACTGGAAGGTCCGGGTTCGAATCCTGTTCAGGCGGAAAAGAAATTTTCTAGTTTGACAGGTGTCGGCCACCATTTCACTGTTGGATAGAAAATTAACAGTGCTGTGATGCACAAGATCGCAGTAACAAAGCCTACTCAGAACACAACTGAACTCCTAACTCGCACAAGCTGAAAAAGCTTCTGAGAGATCTTCACAGAAGATCTAGGAGTAGCAGGATAATAATAATATTTTCCTTGCAATTACTTGAACTGAATATTAATTGTCCTGACGATTTTGGCATGTTTACTAAATCCTAAATCAAACTACTTTTTTAACTAACCTAGAATATTTCATTGTTTGACTGTAACTAGTATTTGCATGATTATGTGGAATTACCTCAAGAAGAAATCTCTTTCAAATTAGGATCGATCACTTAACCTAACAAAAGGCCAAAGGTATGAATTTTCGATATTTCAAAAAAAAAATATGACCCTTATCACTTAAGTAGGTGATATGGATTTTTTTTCTTATTTTTGCCTCAAGTGAGCTCTTTCCCAGTGCCCACTTGATGTTGAATTTCGAGACAACCTGTATACAAGATTTTTATTGAGTTCTATATCTTGTTAAAAAAGCATTACTGTATAATTCTTACCTCTGCTATTGCTCGTGCTGCAGACTCTACCCTATCGAAAGTAATGAAACCACGACTGAAATAAAAGAATTAATATTAAAATCTGAAAAAAATTAAATCAATAATTTAGACATACTTTTTTTCTATTTCCATAGAAATATTCACAATGTTCCCAAATGTTGAGAAGTGCTTTTTCAAAAATTCTTCAGTAATTTTGTATCCAGTGACATATATAGTATTTCCCTGTCTGGGTTTGTCCGTTTTTTCCCTCAGTTTTTCTGTCAGCCCTCGTTCTTCTCTATCTCTAGCATTCGCAAATGATTCGTAGACATTTTTAATGCGAGGTGGTTTATTTTCTGGATTATCAGGACCATCTTCCATTTGAACTGCTGAAAATGGCTGATAACCACTGACCTTATCATTCAATAGTTTTCTTTCCAACCCTCTGGGCCTCTTGAATCCTGAAACGATTGATATATAAGGCGCAATTTCCCTATAAGTGCTGCTAGCCATCATCTCTCTTTAACAGCTCATGAACATTTTCAACACACAACAACCCAAGTTCCATACACCGGATATTTTTGTATAACCTTAAAAATATCGAGTTTTGTGCCTATGAACGACGATTGCCATTGGTTTTCTGTTACCGTTTAAATAAAACTGCTGCAGAATCCCACTGAATGCTTGTCGAAGCTTACGGTGAACAGGCTATTGGTAAAATACAGTGTTTCGAGTGGTTCAAAAGTGGTGATTTTGAAAAGTTTGCAGACAACGAATTGTAAACCTTATCGGTTCTGCATGAACTGAATGAAAGGCAACAAAAAAATCGAAAAATCACCTGAGAAATGCTGCTAGAAACAAAAGAATGTCATTTCTCCATCGAATTATGACAGATGATAAAAAATAGATATATTTTGAGAATCCTAAGCATCGCAAAGCTTGAGTGAATCCAGGCGAGCCAACGACATCCACTGCAAGACCAAATCGCTTTGGAAAGAAGTTAATGCTCTGTATTTAGTAGGATCGGAGGGTGCCATATATTATGAGCTACTAAAACCTGGTGAAACCATTAGCACTAATCCTGCTAATTTTATGGAGCATGTGAAAGAAAAGTCTATGCCAATGCTCCACAATCGATTCAAGATGAAATTCGTGAAGTTATCGAGGACACACAGCAGCAAATGTGTGAATTGGTCATGAAAAATTGCATAAAAACGATATGGTGCTATAACCATAGCTGTAGCGGTCATTTGGATGAAATTCTTTTTCAATGTTAATGGCATACCTTCCTCTTCACATTTAAATAAACATCCAGTGATTTCTCTTAAAATATACTCGTTTTTTTTAATATCAAAATGAAACTTGAAACATCTTTACATCAATTCAATTAAACTCATTCAAAATGTGTAAATGAGTTCCATATTTCCAGCATAATACAGAATGGAATTTGAGAGATAAAAATTGAATCTTCCATACCATGAATTTCAAAATAAGTAGAGTTGAAAATTCTAATAATTCAAAATAATAAGCCAGGAACTAATTGACAGTACTGAAAGTTTGATCCATTATTATTACTCTTAAATACATTTTTCATTAATTACCATGACCAATATTCCCAAGTTTTGCATACTTACAGAGAATTAGCTACGACAAATGAACTATATTAAACAGGAGGTCCCGGGAGGAATGCGACAAACGGAAACCATAAAGTCAGGTAATCTAGGTACAGTCGACTCTCGTTAATTCGAAACTCGAGGGACTCTTGAAATATTACGAATTATTGAGTGTTTGAAATATCAAATGGTTTGAAATTTGTGAGAGAAAATAAATAAAACTTCGAATTATTAAGTGTTGGTTAATTTTTATTTATTAATATAAAAATGACAAGAATTAAGAGGTACATTCGTGTACATACATGTATTCGTAATGTGAATGAATTAATCTTTCGAAAGAACTTTGTTATACTGGTTTGCTTTAAAGCACAATTCTGCTGCTCACACTGCTCAATAACTTTTTTTAAGAGAAAAAGTGCCTGAAATGCTTTTTCATCACTTTCGTTTTGTAGACAGAAGCTTTGTAAGGTATCAAATGAGGATCTTGCTTCCTTAACTGACACCTCTGCCAAAGGTTCCGATGTATCGTCCTCATCTTCATCGTTACTTTGCGTATCTGTCGCAGATAAAATTTCGCCATCGGTTAGTGAACCTGAGACAGCAACATTTTCATCCACTTGAACAAAATCAGAAAAACTCACACCGCTGATGTCAACTAATGGTTCTATTGCTGGTTCTTCATCATCTATAAGTATTGGAAGATTTTCTTTTAAGAAACCGGATTTTTTGAAGCAGTTGAGAATCGTTAGGGGTGTTACAGCTCTCCATGCTTTGTCAATTAGTAAAATAGCTGTCAGAACCGTGATAATTGCAGTTAGCTGTTTGTCGAGAGATTCTAAAACGATCTTAACAATTTCTTTGCGATAGAACGTCTTAAAATTATGGATAATCCCTTGGTCCAATGGTTGCAATTTGGAAGTTGTATTTGGCGGAAAGAAGTAGAGTTCCACGTTAGACAATGTAGGAGGACTGTTGTGGACAGTGCAGTTGTCTAAAAATAGTAAAATTTTCCGCTTTTGTCGTTTCATGTCCCCATTAACTGTTTTAAAAGCCAATTGTTAAAAGGTTCTGTCGTCATCCAAGCTTTTTTGTTAGCACGATAATCAGTTGGAAACGATTTCACTCCTTTGAAACATCGCGGTTTCATTGCTTTTCCTATCACTAAGGGTTTAAGTTTTTCCGATCCATCCATATTTACTGCAAGTAAAACTGTCAACCTCTCTTTACTATGTTTTCCTACGTGACATTTTTCATCTTTAAAAGTAAGCGTCTTGTCCGGTAAACATTTAAAAAATAGGCCAGTTTCATCAGTATTAAAAATGTCTCGGGCATCATAGTTTTCAATCAAGGTCTTCAATTTACCGTGCCAATCTAAACAAACTGCATCATCAACACTTCCACTTTCCCCACAAACTTTTTTAAAAACAACTCCATTTCTCTTTTTGAAATTTGTAAGCCACCCTTCACTTGCCGCAAAGTTTTTGATGCTTAGAGTAGACGCGAACTCTTTTGCTTTTTCCTTCAACAAGTTCCCGCTAATAGACACTTTTTGTCCTCTACACTGTCTTAGCCAAATGACCAGGCTTTCTTCCAGACGAGGAAATTCACCTTTAGTAGTTCTTTTCCGTACTCCAGCAGTTTGAGCAGCATTAATTTTCTCCTTGTGCTTTATTATTGTTGAGAGAGTACTCAGAGGAATCTTAAATTCTTTTGCAACATCACTCTTCTTCTCACCTTCTTCTACTTTTTCGATTAACTTTTTCTTTTCAGCAAACGTCAAACATCTATACTTTCTAGGGCTCATAACTAACACTAACTTTTAATCTGCATACCAACGAAAGAGTAACAGTAACTGAATAACTAAACAAACCAATTCGTAAGAAGTGTGTGCGTCAAATAGTCAAACTAATCATAACAAAAACAAAGGCTCGTGTATCTTGATACAAGTTTGAACTTGTCGCAAAATGTACTTACAATCTTTCCGCCTCTTCTCTCTGCAACTTTGAATTGTTGAGTGTTGGACGCTGATGAGTTCGAACTAACGCATCGTTTTGTTAAATAGCAATGATTTTTTCGTTCGAATTACCAAGTGTATGAAAATGTATTGATTTAGTTCGAAATATAAAGAGATTTAGTAGGGAACTCGTGATAACTTTGAATTATAGAGAGGTTCGAATTATCGCAGGTTTGAATTAACGAGAGTCAACTGTATATTGAAAGATTTTAAAGGCCTATGGGCTATGATTTTAGATACATACAGATTGGTGAATTTCTGTTTCCCCCTTTCTTTCTGAAATGTATGTGATTTGGTCTTTTCAATATTCAGCATCAATTTGTTTTGTTCGAACCACTCAGTCAACTATTTCAATTTTTCTTGTAGTAGGTCTCGACACCCAATTTCATCTTCTGCTTTGCATCTGCTAACATTATCATCTCACCATCCGTTGATTGCACTAGGTCATTTATTTATATTATGTAGAGCAAAGGTCCAAAGATGAAGACTTGTGTGGCACCAACCTCTACACAACTTGATTTAGATGTTTTCATGTGTCTGTCATTTCCTCTGCTCATTGTTCTTTGAGTTCTATCAGTAAGATAAGATCGAATGATTTTTAGGGCAATACCTCTTATGCCAATCTTTTCCAATTATGCTAATGAAATGATATGATCGACTCTATCAAAAGCTTTTCAGAGATCCAGGCAGAGAGCTGCAGTTAACTGATTTTGATTGAGCGATTTAATGATGGTGGTAAGAGCTTGATAAATTGCATTGATTGTTGATTTTCCTTTTCTGAATCCATATTGTTGTTTTATCATAATTGGATGTTTCTCAAAAAACTGCACAAATGTGTCTAATAGAATTCGTTCAAAAATTTTATTTGTATATGGGAGAAGAGACACGGATCTATAATTATTAAAGTCTTCCTTGTCCTCTTTTTTGTAGGCTTCACTAATGCCTTTTTCAACTTTTGTGGGTACTTTCCAGTAATTAATACCTGATTCATAATGTGTGTTAAGGAGGTGACCAAATCTGATGTACAATTCTTCAAAACTTCAACCGGTACTTCATCGCTTACGATAGATTTGTAGTTTTTTAGCCTATGGATATATCCGTATACCTCTAGACTCAAAAATATACTTCCGTTACATAGTTTGATATGTTCAACAGTAGGTTTCAAATTTTTCTTCGTACCAACATTTCTGAAATGGGAATTGATTTTATTAAGTATATCTTTTTCATCTTCAGTCTTGCTTAAAATTGAACCATTTATGTCTTGGTTGTTTTTCGTTATTTCATGTACTAGATTCAAAGTAGCTTTTCTTTTATATTCAGCTCTATTAATGTAAGTTCTATTACTTATTAGTTTGGCATTTTTTTTTACATTCTTAAGTACGTTGCAATACTTTCTATAGTATTCAACTGTAACATTACCTTTTTGTAGTTGTTTCCAAATAACTTTTTTTTCTTACGCTCAATATTCTTATTCCCATTGTTATCCATGCTGGTGCAGTTTTGTCCACGTAAACCCTCTTTCTCACAAATAAAAATTCCATTTATGATTCCACCATTTCCGAAAATTTGATAAAGCTTTGTTTGGATCAACTTTCTCCAGCATCTTCTGCCATGAGATATCCTGTAAATTATGGCAGAGTTGTTGTATTTTACATTTGGTGAATAATCTCTTTTGGACAAAGTGTTTTTTATGTTGAAGATTTTTATATTCTATTTTTATAATTTGTGCTCCATGATCAGACAATGTATTAACATTTTTATTTTTCCAATAATTACAGTTTTTAACAAATATCTATTAATGTTTTCATTCAACCCTCATTTATATTTTTCCAACGAGATCCAGTCTTTGGATAAAACCGATAATCTTGTTAGGGGAAATTTTTTCAGTTCGCAGTGGGCAATAAAAGCCTGACCAAAGACCTCAAATCTGATGCGACTCACCGCTGGGCATTCTGAGACGATGTGCATGGGTGTTTCAGTGTTCTCAAGACACAGCTTGCATTCATCGTCTTCAGCCAGACCGATTTTGTGCACATGCACTTTCAGCCGGCAGTGACCTATCATAATTCTGACAAGTGTTCATAGTTTGGCCTTAATCAGAACCAGCGCTAGGTCCGCCATCGTTTTGTTCGAAGCTATTCCAAGGAACACCTTTGAATGTTTCAGGCCAGAATGGCTCCGCCAGAAAGATTCTAGTCTTGAGTTTATTCTGCCTGTTATCGTCCGCTTAGCCACGTCATGTGGTATTCCCAGGAGTGGTTCCGGTCCTACCAGACGCAGCGCAGTTCCAGTAAACGCCAGCCGATCTGCCTCTTTGTTACCCAAATAGTTTGAGTGGCTCAGTATCCAAACAAGAGTGATATATACCCAGCTTGTTTAAAGCCGTGCGGCAACTCTAGACTGTTCTCAATGTACAACGGCTGGATTCCAGAGTTTCTAGTACTGCCTGGCTCTATTACCATATCTCACACTCCTTACTAATGATATTTGGTACAGATCAGGCGAAATTAATTTATTTGAAATAAAGATTTATGTTGAAATTTAAAATTGTTGACAGATATTATAGTTTTCGATTCATCTTTTCCTTTCAGAAATTATGACAAACAAAAACCCATCGAGAAATGCGAAAAATCAACAATCAGTTGAGTTTGACTATATAAAACGATTAAAAAATGAACAATGATTCATCCTTGCCACCTAAAAATTGTCCAAAAATTGTTACATTTCATTTATAACATCTAGTAGTGCCCAAATAAATAATGTGAAATTATTGTTGTGTAATCTTTGTTATAGTTATAGAATATATAAGAATTGGTGTATCATTGCCATACATGGAGAAATATCAATATAGTCAATTTAGAAAGGATGAAATAAAAATATCTTTATTTATCAATGAAAGAGTGAACTTAATTTATGAAAATATGTCCAAAAATTATTCTACTGCACTCCTGATTTATTTACTTTCAGAAATGGTAAACAAATGTGGTAGAAAAGGGAGATATAACTGGAAACTTTGAAATGTCAGTTTTTTGGTTCGAGATTAATTAAACTTTGAAATTCACTCAATATCTGAAAATCAGCCTGAATTTCCAAAGTTAAGATCCCCAGGCAATTAAAATTTCTCGACATGAGTCCACATAGATCATGGTTTCCTAACCAGTGGTCCGCAGAATCTAAAATATGGTTCGCGAATGATTTTCAATTTTGCATTTAAGATTTAACCTCCATCTACTTGATGAGATAGAGGAGCAACTTATTTCACGAATCAAAAAATCGCCATTTTTCGCTCTGCAGTGTGATGAATCGACCGAAATTTCGAATTGTTGTCAACTACTTGTGTTTGTTCGCTTTTTAGATGACGATAACATAATTAAAGAATAATTATTGATTTCACGGGAACTGGAAACAACATCAAAAGGTATCGACGCCATGAACTCAATATCAGAATATTTGGAGAAACATAATCTTATGTGGGATAAACTTGTTGCCCTCTGTACTGATTTTGCTCTGGCAATGTTGGGATCACATTCCAGGCTGGCGACGTTAGTGAAACAGAAAAATCCAAAGGTAATAACAATACACTGTATCATACATCGCCAGGCGTTAGCTTCTAAGACTCTTCCTGGATGCCTTAGTGATACACTGCAAATGGCCATAAAAGTTGTAAATGTTATCAAAAGTAGCACCTTAAATACATGCTTCTTTAAGAAATTATGCACTGAAATGGACTCTGACCATGAGGCACTTCTCTTCAAACACAGAAGTTTGATGGCTATCGAAAAGTAATGTGCTAGAAAGATTATATGAACTGAGAGCAGAGGTTGAGATTTTTTTTTGTTGACAAAAAAATTAATGATTTGTTGAAACAGTTTACTAATCCGACATGTCAGATAAATTTGGCTTATCTAGTGGATATTTTCACACACTTAAATAAATTGAATATGCAACTGCAATGTTCCGGAAATGAAAAATTAGAAAACGTCGCAAAAATATCCATTTTTGAGGATAAACTCCGAGCTTTTATTTGCAAACTTGAGTTGTGGTTACGTAAAATTGAAGAAAATAATTATTCTGTTTGTGACATTAAAAGCATTTGCGGAAGACCCAAAGTATGGCGCTAGTGAAGCAAACAAAAACACATCAAGACTCATTTACAAGTGTTGATTGATGAATTCAATCGTTACTTCCCAGAATATAGTGAAGAAGCTAAAGTTGATCAAAAACTGATTCGTAACCCTTTAAGCACGAATGCTGGAGAAGTTACTGAAGGAATCCAGGAAGAATTCATTGAGTTACAAAATGACGAAACTGCAAGGATGTTTTGGAATCGAATTCACTTGAGTCGTTTTGGTGTAAAAAAGCAATTTCTTATAGTAAACTCCGAAAAATCGCCTTGCGCTATTTTATGGTTTTCTCAACGACTTATTTATGTTAACAAGGATTTTCTGCTATGTTGATTATTGAAAACAAGGAGAGGAATCGTTTGAAAGTAGGTGATGATTTGCATGTAGCCTTGAGTAGCAATATTAGACCTAGGATAGCCGAATTTGTGAAGAAGATGCCAGCTCAGAAATCACATTAATGCAAAATTACAGAAGTTTATCCTGAAAGTATTAAAAAATTTTTTTATGTAATTTCCTATTGATTTTTTAATCAAAGGTTCAGTTGGATTTTTACAGTGCACAAAGTGGTCCCTGCTAACAAGAATAATATAAAAGTGGTCCCTGACCGAGTAAAGGTTGAGAACCCTTGACCTAGATGACCTCAGTTTATGGTTTCCATTTATCACATTTCTCCTAGAACACCCTGTATAGTGCTTTTATTATAAAACAAAGCACCCGAAATCTCTTGATCATAATAAAATTTACAAATAACAAAAAACACACTAGTTTAAATATGGAGGGAAAAGTTTCACAGCCCAGCCAACCTACTCCGATATGTCTTCAATTAATGAGACATCATTTTTTGAATATTAAAACAAATTGAAATATGTTTATCTTCTACAATTTTAATTTCAAAAATTTTTTTATTCAAAAAACTTTTAGAATTAAATTTATGTCTATTCCATTTGACATTATATATTGAGTTTTGATTATATACGTCTATTAAATGTAAGCGGTGCTTGTTTTAGACATAAATTTAATTCTAAAAGTTTTTTGAATAAAAAATTTTTTGAAATTAAAATTGTAGAAGATAAACATATTTCAATTTGTTTTAATATTCAAATTTTGTTATATTTCTTCTATCAAGTAAAAGGCCTTTCTATTTTATTTAATGAGACATCGTTTAAAAGGGTACAAAATTTGCTATTCGACTGTATCAAAAAATGTCAATTTGATTGATGGGTTTGTAAGTTAGAAGGAGAAACGTATACTGATTCAGAGTTATTCAATCTGCCCAAAATTATTGTATTAAATGCTCTAATTGGGTACATTATTGGCGAGATAATAATGAAATTTTGTTTCAAGTTCTTCACGAAATGTGGCCAAAGTTTTTTCGTGAATACATTCCAACGAAAATTTATTTTGCAATTCTTGAATACTCTCAAGTGGAGTTTTTTAAACTTCACTTTTCATATTAACTCAAAGGAAAAGACTAGAGGAGTAAGATCTAAAGATTCCCTTGCACCACGTTGGCTAATCCATTTACCATGCCACCACTTGTTAAGCCACAGTTAACTCACAGTAAGTAATCTTGCAGAAAATGAACACATATCCCCATTTTTCCAAAAATTGGATAACTGAAGGGTTCAAAAGGTTCAAATAGAGTTGCCCAGTTAAATTTTCTTTTACATAGAATGGTCCCGTAATTACATTTCCATTAATACCCGACTGAGTATGACTATTCTTATACACGTGTAGACTTTCATTATTCAAATATTTACAGTTTTGTTTTGATAAACCCATTCAACTAAGGAGAAAATAGAATCTTCATTAAAACAAACCTATTTTTCCTCAAAATTCTCTGCGCGGAATCAAATAACTTGCTACTTTTCAAATAAACAAAGTTAGATGTACAGCAAACAGTCCTAATATCTTTGATAAGCTTTATCCACAACTTTTGTTTGCAGATAGTCTCCCTGCTGTATGCAACCAGTTTTTCAAAACTTAGGCATTAATTTTATCATATACTCATGCCCAAAATTTGTATTACAATGATATTACGATCCTTGAAAAGAACATGTTACAACATTGATATTTCACATGTTGTAAAAAGAAGTGTGAAATTGAATTGTTGGGAAATATATGAAACAAATGAAGATAAAAATAAAAACAACCTTACAAATGAACAAAACAAATTTTAGTGCGTTTAGCTTAGGATGAAGAGGCGATTGATAAAATTAAAGTGGTTCTGAAATTAAATTTACCTCTTCATATTAGATTAACTTTTTTAACTATTTGTAATTTTTTTCATGATCAAAGATATTCAGGATGGTTTCTTATAATGCAAGCACTTTAGTGTATTAACAAGTCACTTGTACTATAGAATGAAGTATGTAGGTTAAAGTCTGAATGGGAGTAAATATTTTTTTGGCTTAAAAATGAAAGCTACATGCTTGTGAATATTTCGTCGGTTGAGAATTTTTTTTCCTGAAATTTGCTAAGTTCCAACCTTGCTCAGGTTGTTTAGGTTGCTTTTGAATAGCCTGGATAGCACCAGATTTCAACAATTTCTTGGCTACTTCCCTTGCATCTCTAGCTTCCGCAGGTCTTTTGGCAATTAAAGGCTTTTCTGGTTCAGGTTTAGGGGCCTTCAAAGCTTGAAGAGCTTTTTTCTAAAATTACACTTTTTTAGGAAAGGGTTAATAAACAATCTGTTTTCGCACCTTTTTCTTTAATTTTTGGTACTTAGCTTGAAGCATCAGCTCCTCTTCTGTGAAATTTGCAGGAAAATGTAAATATACCATTTTATAGTTTTTATAAAACAGGAAACTAAACGGAAAAATAATATTATTTATAAAATTTATAGGTTAACATCGGTTCAAAAATGTCTTGTCTGATCTGGTTGCGTCCATAGATAAACGAGAATGTATAGACAGATAATAGATAGCTGCGTTGCATCTATTTATGAGACTCAAATGGGCTAAACCGAAGGTTATGTACCCAGTTCAATATTGTCAAATTCATAGGATCATACACAAATAGCTCTTCTTACATAGGATAGAATTCAGACAAACTTTTTAACTTACTAGAGAGCAGTGTCTATAAATAAGAAGATATCGCATTATGTTATCGACCACAGCATTTGTTTTCGGTTCAGAGTAATATACATAAGTATGTTTATTACTGACTTTTGTGCCAACCTAAAATGTTGGCACAACATTTGGTGCGGACCCATAAAATTCCATTGGATGTAGAATAAGAACCTCAAATGTTTTTGTTTTGATTTTTACCATAGACTTATTTTATTATATATGTCTGTGATTTTTACCCAAGTTTAACCATTGGCGTTTCCATTGAAGGATCAAAAGGGATCCAATTTGGTATTAAAACGATAATATTGAGCAGTTCAATTTGGGGGTCTTTATTTATATTTTAAAAACGCAATTAATCAGCTTATCACGCAGACTAAATAATTCTTCATAATTGAACATTTCAATGCGAATAAAACGAAAATATCAATTTTCTTTGAATGGAAACTTTAGAAACACGTTGAATAATAATAAAAATTTATTGCAGTATCAATACACAAATAATTAACAGTTTGAAAAAATAATCAAAATAAATTAATGCAAACTACAAAAGGACCTACCTCAGTAAAACTGTTATTACCTTAAGCTCCAATTGTATTATAATAAGAACTAAAAATCAATTTATCAAACAAAACGCAAACAATAGTTCAAATCGAAAGGACTGATAAGAAAGATAGATATTGTCTTGTACCACTGTTCCTGTATGCACAGAAAAATGTAATATTTTAGGAGATTAATTTCAACTACTGTAAGTCTGAAGAGAATATTGAATGTTTGTACAACAATTAGTGAAACATTGTATTTTTTGTTTCGTCTTAAAAGTATTAGAGGAACACCTCTATATTGTTTTTTTTTTAACTATAAATTCAATGATCCAAACTGTATAACTTGTAATCTGATTGAATCCACCATTATGGACGAAACGTACGTCAGTATCAATAAAATATAATTGAAATAGGAACATGTATTTCATTTGTAATGTCAGTTATGAATATTTTCCACCAAGCATCGACCACATCATTCCAAAAAATTCCTTCTGTATCTAAGCGAATTTTGGTTTATCTATGAATATGACATTCTTAATGAGACTTTGGAAAGGTTTATTCAGTAGCTGCACGGAAATATTTAAAATGGAGCTCTCTTACTAAACGGTGTTGCGAAGGAGCGTACAAACCTTGTAATTGCATGAGTTAGACGTTTCGTCCCAACTTCATTCATTTGGTTTGCTCAGATTCTCTATTGGAAGCTAGCATGCCAATAGCGCCTTATGCCCTTGTTCCAGTTAAAAAAGTGCTTCAACGCCGAGAGACATTGAGTGT
Organism: Megalocaria dilatata; assembly: GCA_034642435.1. Classification (NCBI taxonomy): domain Eukaryota; kingdom Metazoa; phylum Arthropoda; class Insecta; order Coleoptera; family Coccinellidae; genus Megalocaria; species Megalocaria dilatata. The sequence continues at coordinate 55,925,147 of CM067854.1, read as the reverse complement.
GGCTACACTATCTCTGATGAATACAGGAATATTGCGGTACAGCAGAGCAGATTCCTAAGAGATGCTGAAGTAATTTAGTCCAAAATTCCAGAAGAGCACTGACGTGATATCAGGAGCTTTTCCGCGCTTTTTCATATGACGCGTTTCGTTTACATAGTAACCTTTTCAAATGCTTATAAAAAACAAGTCTGAAATTTGGTGACATACTGCATTTAAACTATTTTTGTTTTGAGATAAGGGGACAATAAAAATTTTTATTACTTTTGGTAGAGTCCCTAGTTGAATAGATCCAATAAAGGTGAATTAGATAACTCAATTTGTTCATTCAATAACTCAATACTTTTATGTAATGAATTTATATGATGAAGAAAACATTCAAGTTATGTACTGGCATCTTTAAAGCCTACAAATATGTCATCTATATATATATATATATATATATATATATATATATGTACCAATAAACTATCTTGTTAGCGATTGTACTTTTATTTTCATGAATTGTTTTTTCTAAACTATCTATGAAGATAAAATAAAATAGAAAGGCCTTTTACTTGATAGAAGAAATATAACAATTTGTTTTAATATTCAAATCTATGAAGATATCAGCTAAAAGAGGGCTTTCCATAATGAAATCTTCTTTCTGTACTACTTTAGATTTTTTCATTAAAACTGAAACAATTTTGATTTAAAATTCGCTAATATTAGCGGAAATACAATATTGATTTTATTATTAATATCCGTCAAGTAAAGACCGAAACAATCAATAAAACAATAAAAATGTATATGAGACAGTAATTTATTTCCACAAAAATGTTTGTACTACTACAACAATTGTTTCACCACGATGTGGCTTCTTCAGGAATTACATTGTACTGTCTAATCATAAATTTAATTCTGATCTGAGCAAATTTTTAGTAAATGAATGATATCTGATTTTATTACACAATTCTCTTTATTTTGGAATAGTATTTCTTTAATAAGGGTTATTGCGTTTTCATATGGTGCATTAGGAAACAAATTTACAAATAAGACTAGTTTTGTATTATTACCTTTATTATATCTTTTCAACTATGGATCCGGTGGTATTACCAAAAGTAATCAAAATTTTTACTATACTCTTATCTCAAAACAGAAACCATTTAAATATAGTGTGGCTCACCAAAAAAAAGTTCTGGAGTAAAACAGGGGCAGTGTTCCAGAAAAAATATCACTCGGTAGATTTGCAATCGAAATTGGCATGTCACATGGTGTTAACTATAAATTGTAATATCTATGCCAAATTTCAGCTGAATATCTTGTGAAATGCAGGTACTATAAGAAAAAAACTTGAAATTCAAACTTTAACACCTTGTATCTTGAAAACGAAAACGTTTGAGGTCCCATGTTCATGGGCATTTATTTTCTTAAAAGTATGCAAGGAATCTCCATTCTTCGTTTACACCTTCAATTTAGGAACATCCGGTATATGTGTATCATTTAACTATGTATCTCAGCCTGCTGATACTTAGTGTGTAGATTATTTCAATAAAAACGCTATTTCATTTTGATTGTTCTTGGATGAAAGGCAGTATCGGGTTTGCACTTAGTTGGATATATTGGGACTGAAGGCTGGGAAGAAATATTACCCTCTTAAATATTTCAAATGTAGCAAGTTTATCCAAATAAGAAAATTTTAATTTCAGTTTGTGTGAAACATTTCGTATAGTTTTAGAATGTTCTAATCAGTTAGAGAACTAAAACAAGAAAGGTTTTTGAGGAGACTTAGTCTCCATTCACTGATACGGATAGTCATCACTAATATGTAACGTAAATAGAGGTCATTCTTGATAAAAGGTATATAAAATAATATAAATATTTTAAAAAATTTTTAAACAATTTTAAAAAATTAGCCTTCTACATATTTAATTCCAAAAGATTATATTCAATGATTATAACTTCTGAAAATAAATTAAAATAATGTCGTAAAGTACCACTTATATCATGACATAAAATAAACATTCATTATAAGACATCCAAATGGTATAACATAATCCAATAAATAAAAATCATTAACTAAAATCTTATAAATTAAACATTTTGAATACACAAAATTTTGTTTCTGCTTATCAATCTTATGAAAACCAATATCTTTCAAGAATATCCAACATAATCTTAAGAATTTTATCACAAAACTATCTTACTTAGACTATTCAATATTATTGGATATCTAACCAAGGTACTTTATATAAAAACTCAAGATATGCAAAACATTACTGAAAAACAAGTTTTAAAATCGACTTTGCTCATCAGTATTCAAATATTCATATTCAATAAATATAACATCAATTAATAATATATATTCAAACTCACCCTTCACTCTCCAGAAAAAGTTCTACTTAAATGAGAACTTCAAATAGGTATTCACTACACACAGAAATATCTCTGTGGTTTAACCTGATCTAGAAGATTGAAAGACAAATTTAACGGCCTCTGCTATAGCACAAGGACTATCTGTATAAAGAATGTTTGAGGAAACCAAATAATTATATATTATGAATAAAATAACGTAAATAGAGGTCATTCTTGATAGAAGGTATATAAAATAATATAAATATTTTAAAAAATTTTTAAACAATTTTAAAAAATTAGCCTTCTACATATTTAATTCCAAAAGATTATATTCAATGATTATAACTTCTGAAAATAAATTAAAATAATGTCGTATAAGTACCACTTATATCATGACATAAAATAAACATTCATTATAAGACATCCAAATGGTATAACAAAATCCAATAAATAAAAATCATTAACTAAAATCCTATAAATTAAACATTTTGAATAGACAAAATTTTGTTTCTGCTTATCAATCTTATGAAAACCAATATCTTTCAAGAATATCCAACATAATCTTAAGAATTTTATCACAAAACTATCTTACTTAGACTATTCAATATTATTGGATATCTAACCAAGGTACTTTATATAAAAACTCAAGATATGCAAAACATTACCGAAAAACAAGTTTTAAAATCGACTTTGCTCATCAGTATTCAAATATTCATATTCAATAAATATAACATCAATTAATAATATATATTCAAACTCACCCTTCACTCTCCAGAAAAAGTTCTACTTAAATGAGAAATTTAAATAGGTATTCACTACACACAGAAATATCTCTGTGGTTTAACCTGATCTAGAAGATTGAAAGACAAATTTAACGGCCTCTGCTATAGCACAAGGACTATCTGTATAAAAAATGTTTGAGGAAACCAAATAATTATATATTATGAATAAAATAACGTAAATAGAGGTCATTCTTGATAGAAGGTATATAAAATAATATAAATATTTTAAAAAATTTTTAAACAATTTTAAAAAATTAGCCTTCTACATATTTAATTCCAAAAGATTATATTCAATGATTATAACTTCTGAAAATAAATTAAAATAATGTCGTATAAATACCACTTATATCATGACATAAAATAAACATTCATTATAAGACATCCAAATGGTATAACAAAATCCAATAAATAAAAATCATTAACTAAAATCCTATAAATTAAACATATTGAATAAACAAAATTTTGTTTCTGCTTATCAATCTTATGAAAACCAATATCTTTCAAGAATATCCAACATAATCTTAAGAATTTTATCACAAAACTATCTTACTTAGACTATTCAATATTATTGGATATCTAACCAAGGTACTTTATATAAAAACTCAAGATATGCAAAACATTACTGAAAAACAAGTTTTAAAATCGACTTTGCTCATCAGTATTCAAATATTCATATTCAATAAATATAACATCAATTAATAATATATATTCAAACTCACCCTTCACTCTCCAGAAAAAGTTCTACTTAAATGAGAAAATTAAATAGGTATTCACTACACACAGAAATATCTCTGTGGTTTAACCTGATCTAGAAGATTGAAAGACAAATTTAACGGCCTCTGCTATAGCACAAGGACTATCTGTATAAAAAATGTTTGAGGAAACCAAATAATTATATATTATGAATAAAATAACGTAAATAGAGGTCATTCTTGATAGAAGGTATATAAAATAATATAAATATTTTAAACTTTTTCTGGAGAGTGAAGGGTGAGTTTGAATATATATTATTAATTGATGTTATATTTATTGAATATGAATATTTGAATACTGATCAGCAAAGTCGATTTTAAAACTTGTTTTTCGGTAATGTTTTGCATATCTTGAGTTTTTATATAAAGTACCTTGGTTAGATATCCAATAATATTGAATAGTCTAAGTAAGATAGTTTTGTGATAAAATTCTTAAGATTATGTTGGATATTCTTGAAAGATATTGGTTTTCATAAGATTGATAAGCAGAAACAAAATTTTGTCTATTCAAAATGTTTAATTTATAGGATTTTAGTTAATGATTTTTATTTATTGGATTTTGTTATACCATTTGGATGTCTTATAATGAATGTTTATTTTATGTCATGATATAAGTGGTACTTATACGACATTATTTTAATTTATTTTCAGAAGTTATAATCATTGAATATAATCTTTTGGAATTAAATATGTAGAAGGCTAATTTTTTAAAATTGTTTAAAAATTTTTTAAAATATTTATATTATTTTATATACCTTCTATCAAGAATGACCTCTATTTACGTTATTTTATTCATAATATATAATTATTTGGTTTCCTCAAACATTTTTTATACAGATAGTCCTTGTGCTATAGCAGAGGCCCTTAAATTTGTCTTTCAATCTTCTAGATCAGGTTAAACCACAGAGATATTTCTGTGTGTAGTGAATACCTATTTAAATTTCTCATTTAAGTAGAACTTTTTCTGGAGAATGAAGGGTGAGTTTGAATATATATTATTAATTGATGTTATATTTATTGAATATGAATATTTGAATACTGATGAGCAAAGTCGATTTTAAAACTTGTTTTTCGGTAATGTTTTGCATATCTTGAGTTTTTATATAAAGTACCTTGGTTAGATATCCAATAATATTGAATAGTCTAAGTAAGATAGTTTTGTGATAGAATTCTTAAGATTATGTTGGATATTCTTGAAAGATATTGGTTTTCATAAGATTGATAAGCAGAAACAAAATTTTGTCTATTCAAAATGTTTAATTTATAGGATTTTAGTTAATGATTTTTATTTATTGGATTTTGTTATACCATTTGGATGTCTTATAATGAATGTTTATTTTATGTCATGATATAAGTGGTATTTATACGACATTATTTTAATTTATTTTCAGAAGTTATAATCATTGAATATAATCTTTTGGAATTAAATATGTAGAAGGCTAATTTTTTTAAATTGTTTAAAAATTTTTTAAAATATTTATATTATCACTAATATGTGTCTCCATTGCCAGCTGGGACGAGCCGCCACTGAGTCCAGTTTTGTATGAAGTACAGTAAATTGAATTAATAGTGTAATAAAAAATATATAGTGTTAACTAGAAATACTAATATCAGAACATATCCGATTAACTTAAAAAAGAAAATTATTGTAAATAATTATAATAAGTGATAAACCCCAAAAAACTTAAGGTCGAGATAAAATTCATAGAGTTCAAGTGTATTCAATTGAATGATAACAATTTATAATAATTGGTAATTATCCTCTTTCTAGAAGTTCAGTTATTGACTAATTTCTGCCAATACATTTTTATCCTGTGTTGATAACAATCGTTATAATCATGTCTACAGCTGGAAAGGTTAATAATAAAATTTTCTGGTATATCATAAATTTTCTAATCAGAATTGATTTAAGGTGATTACCTGTAAAGCCGCTGTAGCATGGGCACCAAATGAGAAATTAAAGATAGAAACCATTCAAGTTGCACCTCCGGAGGACCATGAAGTAAGAATAAAGATTTGTTATACAGCTGTTTGTCATACGGATGCTTATACGCTAAGTGGTCAAGATCCAGAAGGTTTGTTTCCTGTTGTCTTAGGTCATGAGGGCTCCGGAATAGTTGAGAGCATAGGAAAAGGAGTAACAAATGTGGCAGTGGGTGAGAACTCTTAGACACAGGATATATCCAAAAAGGTATAATTGAATAAAAGAGAAATTTTCATTTTCACCTTAAATTTTTCTTATGTTCAATTATATTATATGTATATTAATTAACAATGGTATTTAATCTCCATATTACTCATCAAATTCAATTAATATTCGCAGTGCTTGAGTAAATTGAAAATTATTCCTGCACTTGATCAGTAGATGGTGCTCTTTAGAAATATTTGTAATTATGAAATATTCAACTCTTTAGTTTCTGCATGATACAAGAAATCCCTAAACAGTAATTTTGAATTAAATCTTAATTTTCAATTTAAACTAAAATTTCAGCTTGATTAATTTTAAATTTTATATTTAATATCGTTTTCTTCACATGAAACTTCCAAATTGTGAAACTACAAATAATCAATAATATACATCCCATTCTTTTCCACAACTTCTGTCTAATGTTTTGGTAGCTACCTAACGACTAGAAATCTTTCTATTTAGATTGAAAAAAGTTAGAGATATTGCTTTTCAGAGCCTCCTCAGTATCATTTTTTCTCCATTAAGGAAATTTTGTCACCAATAGAATGAATGATTATCTGGTAGAATCATGTCTGGGGAATAATGTGTGTTAGAACTTCTTGCTCAAATTGATAATAAACGTCACTGATCAGTATTAGATTAGCATGTTTCTGAACCAGGTGCACAGCATTACTTACTACGGCCGTCTCTTAAAATTAAAATATTATTAAAATGAGAGGCTAAAACTTGGTGAAACTGTTAACACTGCTTGCTACCAACGGCAAATGATCGATTTAAATAGAGAATTACCTGAAAAACGATCGGAATATGGAAAAAGGCAACATAAAGTATTTGCTCCATGATGATGCCCCATCACACAAAGCAAAACGGGTTAGAGAAACAATCGAGGTGTTCAGTTGTGTAATACTAGCGCATGCGGTTTATTTTCCAAACTTGGCGAGGTCCAATTATCATCTATTCGCATCACTAGGATACGCTCTCTCTGAACAGCGCATCCATTTGTATGGAAATGGCTCCATAACTGGAGCCATATACTTCAAAAGAAGAATTTTTTTTGGTCTGGCATTGACAAACTGCCAGAGATTTGCGAAAAATGTATAAATAGCAAAGGAGATTATTTTGAATGAAATATTTTTTATTATTTTCAAACAGACCTGTGAATTTTATAAAAAAAATTCTGGTTTCATACTTCTACACCTGGTAACAGTCCAAACTTAACATGTATCAAATTTTTAGCGAATAAGTTGTGAAGATTTGATAAAATGTAGTGTTTTATTTTAAATGTACAATAAATTTTTATAAAATGAAAATCTCATCAATATTATCTATAAGCAAATATATCCCCTGAAACATTCCACAGGATTAATTTATATTTTCATTCACATAAACTAATTGTATAAGAATGACAATAATATAAGCACAAATATAAGTCTTTTTTTAAAAAAGTCAGAAACTATTTAATGAATCTAGAGCCCGACACCATAAGTAATTATTAGACAATATTTTTAATATTTTTTCTTATTGTGTTAGTTACTGCAACATTATCATTTTTTTGAAATATTGGACTCCGCTACTTTGTGATAGTTCATTTTTAAATAAAATTAATGGTTTGCACTATAAGGTCAAATTCACTATGGAACCACAATGTGATAATAAAATAAAGTTTCTGGGCATAACTTTAATTAAGAATAAAGATGAAATTTCCTTTAATATACTCAGAAAACCCATAACAGATACAACTATACCCAACTTTTAACACTCATAAACTCTCTGCTTACAGATCAATGATACATAGAGAATTTTCAATTCTTTTAAATAATATTATGTTGAAAAGGGCACTGCCCTACAATCAAACAAATAGCCACAAACAATCAATTTGAAACAAAAACCATAAATTCTCTCATAAACAAAAAAGAAACAACTCATTCTGAAACAAATATACCCCATTTCTAGAACAGATAATAATGATGTGAAATTTGTAAATGTAATATATTTTGGACCAATTTTGCAAAAAATAGCTCAAATATTAAAAAACAGCTTTCACACCCTCATATAAAATTTCTAACACCTTTTTTAATTCAAAAGACAACTGGCTGAATCATTTTGTAGTCTATAAATTAAGAGTAGCATATATATAGGACAAACAGGCAGATCTTTCCATAAAAGATTCAAAGAACATCAATCTTCATTTAGGAACCATGAAGATAACTGTAATTTTGCGAAACAATTTTTTCAAAACCAATCATATCTTCCCAGAATTGGACAATCTTGAAATATTGCTCCTGAAAGCGAAAGAAAAAACTAGACATCCTGTTCATGAAAATATTTAAACACAAACATCATGTTTCAAAAATAACACTATTAAATGAGCAAACGGACTTTTGGCACATCTCACTTCTCGAAGTTTTGCACCAGCCAAAGCCTTCAACGTATATATATAATAGTAAAGACACAATTTGTTTTTTATTAAGTTTGAAAATGTAGTAAACACTACGAAACTCAAGTAACTGTATATTCAGTTCATAAAAAAGTGATAGAAAACAAAGTTATTTCTTATTTCATTATATTTTTTTTTTAATAAATATATATTATTATATTCATCAGTTATATTACATTCATTCATCTTTTTCATCAATATTTTTAGGAGACCATGTTATTCCACTATATATTCCCCAGTGTGGAGAATGTAAATTCTGTAAGTCTTCAAAGACCAACTTGTGTCAAAAAGTTCGGATTACTCAAGGTCAAGGAGTTATGCCAAATGGAACATCAAGACTTAGCTGTAATGGCAAAAAGTTGTATCACTTCATGGGATGCTCCACTTTCTCTGAATACACTGTTGTTGCTGATATATCCGTGACTCAAGTAAGTAAATATATATATTTATGTTGTAAAGTAGGGCTTTATTGTAATCACTTCTGAGGAATCTTCACAGAAGATCTAGGAGTATCAGGATAATATCATATTGTATCATCTGCTTTGCTGCTCTCATTAAGATATATTCACTGACTATTTCGTATTTTCAGTGGAAAATTCGACAATTGTGGGTTTTTTTTTGTGAATACATTAGAGGTAGTTAAAGATTTATAATGCTTAGTATAACTCCCAAGCGAGTTATAACCATGTTTATAGTTACGGTAACTAAGGGTTTATTTGTTTATAAAGCATCAGAGTGAAATAAAATATGTTAATTTCACAGGAATAGGATTGTAGTAATGAACAACCAACTTGAACTAAGCCAACGTTTCGTTTATATATTTAGATTTTATAAATAAAATGTTAACAAATTTACAGCAATATTTTTACCAGGTTCATTAAATCGAAAAAAGGATGTTTACAAAGAGGATTTAACCCGTTGTTTTATAAACTGAACATAGAAACAATTACAGATGATATTACGGCAAGAAAAATGTTCGTCTGAGTAAACTGCCATATGAATAATAAATAATTGAATGTTTTCATTCACCCACATGTCTCCCCTTATGAAGGACTGTGGAATTCCTGATATCTATCTAATAAACCCAAATACACTTGACTGAGATCTTGTGTGTCGGTCATTTCGCTAATATTTCTCTTTCTCCCATTTGTCTCGTGGTCCACGATTTTTGTATTCTCAAAGTCGAATGTATGACTCTCTGAGAAACCTTGTACTGCAAAGGCTGTAGTATTTTTCTTATCCTAAAATCTCATGTCACAATGGTTTTTATGTTGTTTTATGAGTGTTTTCATTAACTACCTTGATTGTCCTATGTAGCATTTCTGACATCCTATGTAAGGTGTCTTGTACACCATGTTGGATCTGTTGTCTAGGGGTGTTGAATCTTTTAATTGGAAAAATGGCGATCAAGTCACCTTGACATTGTAAAAGAGTAATTTTGTAGTTATTGATTTTTCTTTCAACGTATGAGCAACATTAAGACTAAGGGACGCAATAAAAGGAAATCAAAAGTAGCTATCTCTCAGATCTTCTGGAGTGTTACCAACATTAGAGGCAGTCAGGTTGTATTCATTAATAATCTTATTCACGAATGACTTAGGATAGTTGTTCTTTAATATGTGTTAGATCTTAGACAAATTTTCCTCATGAAATTGGCTGGAACTGAGCTTTATGGATCTGAATATCAAGTTCTTAACAGTGTTCACCTTTTAGGACTTTGAAGTGTACGATTTAAAATTCATCAAACGTCCGGAGTGTGAGGGTGAAAACTACGCTGATCTGCTCATAATTTTTTTTTTATTTCTGATCATATGATCGTCCTAAACTTTCGCATGAATGTGCACGTTATTATTTTACTTCTAAGTGTTGACTTTCAGATCGATTGGGTTTTTTGTTTTGAAAATATTGGGAAAAATATGGAAAATTTTCAAACGTGATTAATTGCGAAACAATTGATTCGATTTTACTCATTAACAAAGATAGCCTAGATATCTTTCCTGAAAGCATCAAGACTCTAGCTCCTTCTGTTCAAAAGTTAACGTGTTTTAGGGACGAACCGGCCGGCCTAACAGAATTACTTTTGTCCTTGGATCCTTCCTTCAGTGAGTACAACTAGTTATTGAAGACCATTTGCGGCTCAGACTTTGAAAATTACAAACATTTGAGTGGAAAGATAGCACTCTGTTCCCTGGAACGAGCGCGCAAGAAAAATAGTTAACATCTATTCAGTGCCACACTCTCAGCTAGAGAGGCGATATTTTCAGCAGATCTGACAGGACGAGCACAAGTGGGAGTGTATTTTCGTATTTTCGTTTTGCTCAAATGTGTGCAAATTTCGAATTTTGCCGAAAATGGTTTCAATCGACTAGGTTGGACTAACAAATGAAGAATACTACGTCAAAGGTAATTCTGCCCGGTCGTCTGTAAATACTATAACTTTTGAACGGATAGAGCTAGAGACTTGAAACCTTCAAGGAAAGTTAGTGGTCTGAATATCCCGACTAATTCGCTTCATGAGCAAGATCGGTTCAATAATTTAGCTGTTTAATTTTTTATTACTATAAAAATTATATGAAATTTTATACAATTCTTTTTTCACTCTTTCTCACCAGTATGTAACAATGCAATTCGAATAGAGGATGTATTTTTAATTTTCGTGAGATTTTTCCATTTCTGCAGGAGAACAGTTCTAAAATGGCAAAAAATTATGTTTATTCGACTTTCCGATTACAGAACACAGAATACTGTTCTTTTTCATCATATGTAGGTTTTTTAAGAAGTAATTCACAGATATAAAATTTTGAGGGGAAATGGATTGTTGAACAAGCGCGCAAAATAGGCTCAAGCATAATTTCAGGATTTTTAAATTTTTTTTTAACTGATTTCGACAGAAAGTATGAAAAGTATATTAAGTTTTGTTCAATATATTCTTTTTTCACTCTTTATTACCAGCATGTAACGATGCAGATCGAAGGGAGAAGGGTAGAACCTTTTAACCATGTTTTTTTTATGAATTTTTTGTATCCTCAGGAGAAAAATTATGAAATTTCAAAAAATTACGTTTATTCGACTTTCAAATTTTCAAACCTTATCCTATGTTTTTGTTCATCGCATGTGGCTTCTTTAAGAATTAAATCACAGATTTTAAATTTTCAGGAGAGACCGACTGTTGAGCAAGTGCATAAAAGCTTCTGACTTCTCATTAGTACTTTGTATTTTTTTTTATTAAACTAAGTTCGCTATCTATAATAAGAAATACGATCATGTCATCTGCTACACTCTAAGGCAGGTGCACATACAAGGACATTTGACCCTCCCCCCCTCTCCTGACTGACTAATACCAAAGAATGTGTTTACATTGAACTTTCCAGTGCCTTGCAGACAGTCGCTCAACGAAGCATATAATTTCGACTTTTTTTTTCTTCTTGATCTGAGCTATGTATTTGTATTGAATTGATATATATTTCATAGTTTAAAACTATAGTCATAATTATATCTAGATGTAGATTTCAATTGCAATAAACTTCCACAAGAAATCTTCCTTCAATTAGTGAATATGGATATTGTTATGAACCTGATGTAAAATAATTTAGAAATCACATCTATTACATAACTGAAATTTGACAGGTTTGTTAAAGAGTGCTACCTTCAACTGACAAAAGATGCGACTTGAGTTTTTTGCAGGCTAATTATATTTTCTATTTATTCAAAACTTCAATCAGTATTTTATTTTCAGATTTCCGTCTCAGCACCACTAGATAAAGTATGTTTGCTGGGTTGCGGCGTGCCAACTGGTTATGGAGCAGCTTTGAATACTGCAAAAGTTGAAAAAGATTCGAATTGTGCAGTCTGGGGCTTAGGTGCTGTTGGACTAGCAGTAGGTTTAGGATGTAAAGCAGCTGGAGCTTCTAGAATTATTGGAATTGATATTAATTCCACAAAATTCGAATTAGGTTAGTTTTTATAATAATATTGAGGTCATTGTGAAAAGGAAATTCTAACACAGGAAATAGCTATAGTCTTATCCACAAATGAATGTAGTATCTGAAGATCATTTTCACAATGGTGTTCGTTCCCTTCTCTATGAGATCCGTGCTATTATCTACTTGATGTTCAATGTGGATTGACATTGCACCTAGTCAAATTTTTAAACATTAAGTTCAAGTCATAATTTATTGTACTTTCTCTTCAGAGTATACAGGGAGTTTTATGATTTATCAAAAATGAAATGACCGGTTGTTAAAATATGATTTGCCACATCTGATTCATTACTATCATTGTTCCAAATATGGTCTGAAGATTCTTCTTCACCAAAATCTTCAAAAGTGGTGGTAAACACTATGACAGACATGAAAAACTAAATCTAAACGTTAAAACTATCGAATATTGGATGGAGTAGTGTGATAGGAAACACAATTTCTCATTTCATTCCAATTAAAACTATCATCATCAGAATATAATTAAGTCTAATTAAATAGTTTCTTAGTAATCCATTTCAACAGACATATTTATAATAAATACAATAAGAATACACAAACATTAGAATCACATCATCAATTAATCTAATTAATTAGAAAGAGGCACTTTTGTCTAATTTTCACTAAACTTTATTTTTCAATAAATACAAGCTGGTTTTGGCTGTTAGGTTGTTATCAAGTGTAGACGGCTGTTAACAGTATTCATACAATTTCAGAAGGTACAATTTACAGAAATATGGGTTGACAATTGTACTTTCAGTAATTATTAATTAGTAGTTGAAATTAAAAAGAACTTGGATCTCCAGTTTTCTAAAATAATTTTGTATTCTTTTTGAGGGGGGACCAGAGTAATTGAAACTAACATATCAGCTAACTGTTTTTTTCTGGGATGAAATATAATAAAATTCCAGTTTGTTTTTTGTTATTAGATTTATTTATCTCAAAAAAAAAATAATTTTACTAAAGGGAACATCTATCCAAGTATCCTTTTGGTGTAACATGAACTTAAGCAAAAGCCTTTTTAACAAAAAACAGACAGATATATAAATTGGGAGAATATAAGATTAAATGTTTATAATTGTACAGCAGCCCATTTTGGACAAAAAAATTTTTGGAACATGTTCCAAAGAACATATAAGTACCGAGAACAAATCCGCGTTTTGGACATATTACCAACACAAAACATATAGTATCCTTAGGTAACCTTGAAATCTCACATATATGCATCAAAGGAGGAAAAATGAATATATTGGAATGTTTATAAATTAATAAACTATACATTAATAATTCCCCCTACTTAACATACAATACAGCAACAACAGCGAATTTCACATTGTCTCATTGTCGGAAACGTGGATTCAGCCTAACTTGTATGGCTCAGAACTTTTCACTGATGCCTATGTGGTATTCAGAAGCGACACAAACCTTGAGGCTGGTGTATTGACCCGCTGTGGTGGAGTTCTGGTGGCCGTTAGAAATGACTGATGCAGTTGAACTGGAGTTGTCTCTGTTCCGTGATGGTTTTCAAACTTTAGATATTGTTGGATGTAAGATGCTTTACAAACACAAATTGTTATTCATTTTTGTTATTTACATACCTCCTAGAGCAAATTCAAATCATGTTTTCAACCTGCTCAATATGCTAGAATCTTTGTAACATCTATATGGAAATAACATATTAATTTTAGGAGACTTCAATCAACCTACTTTTAATTGTGTGGGAACGGGTGATAACAATGTCGTTTTGTCAAGATTAGATCAATTCGCCGGATTTCATGATTTACAACAGTTCAACTCCATCTTAAATGTATCAGGTAGATTTTTGGACCTAGTTTACTCAAATATTAAGTGCACCATACAACATGAAGAAGTTCCACTTGTGCCGGGAGATGCATTCCATCCTGCTCTTGATATCACTCTTACTTTTCCGATACCAACAGTAGGAATTGACTTTGATGAAAATATGATGAAATTTAATTTCCGCAAGGCCAATTTTACCCTACTCTACTCTATGATTCTTGATTCTGACTGGTCGTCGATTCTTGAACGACACACGGATATGAACCTGGCGGTGGAATCATTCTACCATATCCTCTTAAATATTTTCAATCAATGTGTACCCCTGAGACCTAACTTCAATAGTAAATGCCCAGCATGGTACACAAAAGAGATTATTGACCTAATCAGAGAAAAATATGAAGTGTTCAGAAGATTGAAAATTCTAAAGACTGATTATTTGTGGGCTAGATTTACATCGCTGCGAAGGTCTGTAAAGTCTAGGACTACGGTAGCATATAAAGAATATTTGTGCAAGTCTGAAGCTTCTATTAAAGCCGATCCCTCCACTGTTTGGACTTAGTTTCACAATAAGAAGGGTACATCAAGGATTCCAGGTGTTCTGTATTGGAATAATGCTGAATACAGCAGTCCACCTCCCATCGTAAATGCCTTTGCCGATTTTTTCCGGAGTGCATATGCTGAGCGGAGTCAGGATGTCCCCTATGTAAATCTCAACCAGATCTCGAATAATGCTGTCATATCTCTGGGATCTTTCATGGAAAGTGCAGTTTTATGCTCCCTGAAATCTCTAAAGCCGACATTTATGAGTGGGAATGATGGAATCCCAAGTTTCATTCTGAAGAATTGTGCTCATGTATTTTCCAAACCTCTGCAAGTAATTTTCAACATTGCATTGGGAAGCGGATGCTTTCTGGATCTATGGTTGTGTGCCCTGTTTTTAAGTCTGGTAGTCTCTTCATACTTGTAAGTTATATTATGTATGTATATCTTTTCTTAGATTTATCTAAGCAACTTTGTATTACTTACTAACTGCTGCCTTGTAATTGGGAGTGCTTCCTGTTTAGACAATAAACTTCTTTTTTTTTAAAACAATATTTCTGCCAATTTGTATCTGCTGAAATTCTATAAATACTTGTAACTGCTGTATCTTAACTTGATAATGACCTACCAGTCCAAACTGGTCGTACTTAATGAAAAATAAAGTTAGTGGAAATTAGATGAAAACGTTTCCAACTGGATGTTATCGGCAGATGTCCAATATGTCTAAAACCGAGGTAATCAGCTATTGTTGTTTAAAAATTTTATGTTTTAGAGTCATCTTGTGAAAATGCACAATCTTTTACTATTTAAAAATTTAATATTCTTAAAGGACCAAGATAAAACAGGATTTTTTTGATATTTAAAAATACCCGATACCTTCGAACAAGAGGTGAAAAAAATTACTTTGGCTTTTGAAATATTAAATGTTTGATTGTATCGGTCTTAACTTGTCGGAAATACATCTTGAAATATTAGTTGAATCCAGTATTGTGGTTGAGTTTTTTGTGTTGGATTGTCAGTTTCGAATTTGTATAGAAATCATGAACTTATAACATTACCTATTCTCTTCATGTAATCAAGATGATTTACAAAAGTGAATGTATATAGTAAAGTATAAGCTAATTAGTGCAGTATAGTAAAAATTCAAATTCAATTAAAATGTAAAATTTTCAGCTAAGAAATTTGGTTTCACTGAGTTTGTCAATCCTAAGGATCATGAAAAACCAATTCAGGAAGTTTTAGCTGAAATGACGGATGGTGGTTTAGATTACACATTTGAATGTATCGGAAATGTTGCTACAATGAGGGCTGCTTTGGAATCTTGCCATAAAGGATGGGGGGTATCTACAATTGTTGGGGTTGCTGGAGCAGGTCAAGAAATTAGCACGAGGCCATTCCAACTAGTTACTGGACGAACATGGAAAGGAACAGCATTTGGAGGTAACAATAATAACTTCTCACACGATGTTCTAAATCAAATATTATCGAAGAGAGAAATCCCACCAACTGACAAAGCTAAATTCTTTCAGTTATTTCATCTGAAAAAAACACTAAGTTTTATACAGTAACATTATATCTTCGAAATGTATGTCAGTAGCAACTCGTCTAAGGAATCACAAGAGACTAAGCTTTCTCAAAAATCTTTTGTACTGTAATTATCTTCTCAAGCAAAATATTGAGAAAGAATAAAATATGTCACACTAATTCCAAGTGAAATTCGAGTTATATAATGAGGAATATGAGTTTATAGAGAAAGCCTCTATTTGCATCACTCAGTTGATGTTATTTTATCAGAGGTAAATGTTGAATCTCACAAATTAGAAGTTCACTCTAGTGAATATAATCTTGTAAAATTTGCAGCGTTATAATATGAATTTGTTAGCCTAAATGAAAAGTTGAAATAACTTCTTGCAAAATCACATGGATGTTATCTTTCCAAAAATCATCTTTTTCTTTCTGTCAAATATTTGGTGTTAACGAATTATAGGTATCATCATGAAAAATCTCGTAATCTAAGTGAACTGAGAAATAAAAAATAGAAAAATTCCTTCATTTAGAGTAATACATTTCTACCAGACTTAGTTGTTTGGATACTATGTTTTAAAACCATCAATCAAAGACTAATACTCTTCATTCTTTTGCGAATTTTTCACCAAAAGCGATTTTTTGGTGGAATATAAATGAAGTGAATGAAGAATTCAAAAGAATTCTCGAACAAGCTGTTGCAGAAGCTACTCCAGAGACTAAAGAAAAGAAGAGAATACACAATATTCCAAAAAGTATAAAGATAAGCTAAAATGAAATGGCAGCGGATACACTCTCCAGGAGATA
Source organism: Megalocaria dilatata (assembly GCA_034642435.1). NCBI lineage: Eukaryota > Metazoa > Arthropoda > Insecta > Coleoptera > Coccinellidae > Megalocaria > Megalocaria dilatata. Next base: position 55,908,009 of record CM067854.1, on the reverse strand, counting down.
AAACTACCTTGAATAGGATAACAAACGAACTGAAATTCCAAATTAAAGAAACAAGGAAAAAATCATTCAATAACATTTCACTTATCTGAATAGATATGATAATTCAATGTGGGAACTCATAAAAAACTCAAAAAGACCAATGAAACATATACACTGTTGCTCAACATACCAGGATTCACAATGAAATGGGCAAGGACCGACCAAGAAAAGGCTCAAATATTTGCTTTCCTCAGTATAGGACCACTGCTGTATGTGCTGTACATCGCTACCTACCTACAAGTTCTCATACCATATTGGGAAATTTCGCAGACGATACAGGCATTCTAGCTGTTGCTAGATGCCATCAATAAATTACAGAAACATTTGAATGAAATCTAAAAATGGCTTCACAAGTGGAAAATCCAAATTAATGAGTCCAAGTCTGTGCAAGTGAATTTCAAGTTACGAAGAGGCCAGTGTCCAATGGTACTCTGTCAAGAAAGTACCGGGAATTTTCAATTAAAACAACATTTTTACATTTAATCGTCATAATTTATTGGGTCGCCTTCAAAATAGGCTCCATTTGCTCCAATACATCTATGCCAACGGCACTTTCAATTATCGAAACATTTTTTATAGGCGCTTTCCGGGATGGACTTTAGCTCTCGCGCCGAATTTTGTTTTATGGCTTCAATCGACTCGAAACGAGTGCCACGAAGGGGCAATTTTAGTTTTGGGAAGAGGAAAAAGTCGCAGGGAGCCAAATCCGGCGAATACGGTGGTTGCTGAAGCACGTTTGTTGAGTTTTTGGCGAGAAAGTCAGTCACAATCGTAGCTCGGTGAGAAGGCGCGTTATCGTCATGCAAAATCCATGAGTTGTTCGCCCACAAATTTGGCCGCTTCTTACGGATACGCTCACGCAAACGTTTCATAACGCCTAGGTAATACTCCTTGTTTACCGTCTGACTCTCTGGAACGAATTCGTAGTGCACCACGCCACGGATATCGAAGAAAACAATGAGCATCACCTTCATTTTCGAGCGGCTTTGGCGTGGTTTTTTCGGTTTCGGCTCATTTTTTGCCACCCATTCCGATGATTGCTGGCTTGTTTGCATATCGTACTCGTAGACCCAGGTCTCATCACCAGTTATAATGCGTTCCATGAATGTTGTAGAATCGGAATTACAGCGATCCAGCATGTCTGAAGCAACCTGTTCGCGATGACGTTTTTGAAGAAAATTCAGGTCTTTCGGTACGAGTCGTGCGGCCACCTTTCTCATGCCCAAAATATCAATCAAAACAGTACGTGCGGACTCGTGGGATATCTTAAGATCATGTGCTATCTCTCTCAAGCTGGTACGATGGTTTTCCAGCACCCTTTCCTCAATTTTATCGACGTTATCTTCGATCGAAGCCGTCGATGGGCGACCACTTCACGACCGTCCTTGAAGGCTCTGTACCACTGATATGCACGAGTTTTCGATAGAGCATTATCACCAAAGATCTTTTGCAACATTTTCAATGCATCGGCACACGAGAATTCATTTGCAACACAAAACTTTAAACAAATTCTTTGCTCAACGTAATCACTCATAGTAAAAATCGGCACGCACTCTGACATCGACTGACTTAATCAGCTGTTGCAAACACACTAGTTGACAGATCCCGCTCAAGCTTGGCATAGTAATTAAGGACAGTGGTACCAACCTAGGAAAAAAAAATTTTACCTGCCTCATTGCCCCGCCAGATTTAAATCGATAATTCCCGGTACTTTCTTGACAGAATGTATAATTAATGTACAAATACCAGAGGTCTCAAGTACAAAATACTTGGGGATGCATTTAGATAGCAGACATACATGGAAGGAACACATAATTAAGAAAAGGAAACAAATAGACTTGAAAACACGAGAACTAAATTGACTTATAGGTAGGAAATCTAAATTGGTACTGGAAAACAATATAAAAAAATGTCTGTTTCAATATTAAATTATTGATTATTGATTAGGAGTACCACAGGGTAGTGTGCTGGATCCAATTCTCTATCTGCTTTATACAGCAGATCTGGGAACATTTGCTGTTGATACAGCTATTCTTGCCAGACAGAAGGATCCACTGGCATCTAGAAGATCATCTAAATGAAATTGAAAACTGGATAATCAAAATTAATGAGACTAAATCTTTAAAAGTGGACTTCACACTTAGAAGGGATCAATGCCCACCTGTTTTCATTAATAATATACAGATACCAGAATCCACATCTAAATATTTAGGAATGCATTTGGACAGGAGGCTCACCTGGAAAGAGCATGTTTGCAAAAAACGTAAACAAATTGATCTGAGAGTGAAAGATCCATATTGGATAATAGGAAGAAAGTCCAATTTATCGCTGGAGAACAAAATTTTAATATGCAAAACTTGTCATCATACCAATATGGGTGTATGGAATAGAATTGTGAGGCTGCACAAGCAAGTTAAACATGGGTGTCATACAGAGAAGCTAGTAAAAGATACTATATACTATAGCAAATGTTCCGTGATAAGTTATTAATAATACCTTACACAAAGACCTGAACGTGCAATATATCATCAAAAAAAAATTACATCATCACAAGAATACTTCTCTAGAACCATTACTTGGTCCACAGGATGGCAGAAGACTCAAAAGGAACTGGCCAATAGATTTGATGGAAGAGGACTACTCACTGGAGAAGCCTTCACGTCATCTGAGATCACACAGCTCTCATCAAAAGCTATAGAATAAATGCATTCTGATTGCTAATAAAGTGTAAATTAAAATAAAATTTGAATACTACTAAAACCTAGAACAAATGTAATAATATACTCAGTGTTTGCAGTTCTAAACAGAGCACTCGAGATGACTGAATGTTGTCAGTCAGCCTGATGGCAGATACCCGATTAGGAAGGTTATTTTAACAGTTTCAGGTTATTTTCATTCTAAGATTTCTTGATGTATTGGGATTAAAATATACAATGGAGTCAGGTTATTCTTCATTCAGTTTCTCCAATTCAATAATTGGGATATAACGATTATTTTTAGTTCTAATTATAAAATCATAAGTTGTCAGTTTGTTGACCAAAGATATTTTTCAATGGTTATCTTCAGGGAGGATATTACTCATTATGGTGTAGAAGTGATCAAAAAAAGAGCAGCTTTTAACAAAAAAAAAGGAAATTCTGATTCATTAAAACTGCACAAGTTCGCCTATATTGTGATGGCCAAAATCAATTAATTCAATTTCCTTTCTCAAGCGCCAGGTTTGCGACATTCGGCACCTACAGGTTATTTTCCATTTTCAAATTTGAATGATTGCTTGACGTTGAAAAATTATTGAAAAAGATAAATGGAGACAGTATTTTGCAAAATTTCTATTGCACATCGCTAAAAAAAGTCTATCTCGGTGCAAAGAGAGACAAAAACGTTTTGTGCTTTCTTTGTTGAGTAAAAAAACTTTTAGGAATAATATTGTATATAAAAGGTGCACAACTTCAATAATCTTCTTCTCTTTAAGGCTGCAAAAATATGATGCAGTAAAATTTGATAATGAATTTTTCATTTATGATGTCATTTTTTCATGAATCAAGGTTGGAAAAGTCGGGAAAGTGTTCCCAAATTGGTTGAAGAATATTTATCAAAGAAACTGCTTCTGGATGAATTCATTTCGCATAATCTGAATTTTACCAATATAAATGAGGCTTTTCACCTTATGCATTCTGGAGAAAGGTAAAGTAACTTGATTATTTGATGACATGTTACATTATATTTTCTTTATTTTTCAGTATCCGTTCTGTTCTGAAAATGGATGAAAATTGATTTGTGCTATTGAAAGTCAAAGATAAATAAATCATCAGTTATTTCTGTAATTCTTTAATCCACATGAAATGTAATGAGAATATCAAAAATAAACAAAAACATAAATTAAGTGGTTTTCTCATTTCAATATTTTAGAAGCAATGGTTTTACACAGATTGGCATTTTTAATTCTGCAAATGTTTGTAACAAAATTTTTATCATTTCCTAAACGCCTCAATGACTTTTCAGTCATTAAAGTTTGTATAACGTTCAATCCTTCTGTTTCTTTTATATCTTCTGGGAAATGTGCCAACAATCTGACCATTGACTGTGTAATAATTATTTCATTCTCCTCATCATTCAAAGGTAAGATTCTAGTCTGAAACAAAAAAATTTGACATCAATGTTTCATTATGATGGATTCAGAATACTCCTTTTTGACATGATTAATAAAAATATTCACACATTTATTTATAGAAATGTAAGTTCTCCATACATCAATAAACTAAAAAGAAGACAAAATAAAGCCAAAAATCAATATTTGGAATAAACTATAGACCTACTGAAACTTTGTGCAAAAGTTACGCATTTTTATATTAGGAGTACAAATAAGTTTCCGCCGTTTTATTGTAGATGGCGCGGCACGGAGTTTCGGTTAGCTTTCGCAGATGATAACCGGCTTAAAAAATAGCTTGGACATTCAAAAACAACATAACCTATTAATATCATTGATTTTATATTGGTAAAATATAATTTTTATAGTTGAAAATGTCAAAATTTGAGCCAAGTAAGCGTCATTTGCGGGAAATATTAGTTTACTTCTTTAATTTAAAGAAATCTGCTGCTGAGGCGCATCAATTGCTTGTAGAAGCATATGGTGAGGGTGCTTTGAGTGAGAGAACGTGTCGAGAGTGGTTTCAAAAGTTTGAAAACGGTGATTTCGACGTAGAAGACAAAGATCGCAGTGGAAGGCCAAAAATTTAGGAGGATGCAGAATTGGAGGAAGATTCATCTCAAACACAAAAAGAACTTGCTCTCTAACATTAGAAGTCGCTCAGCAAGCAGTCTCACATCGTTTAAAATCATTAGGAATGATGCATAAACAAGGAAGTTGGGTTCCGTACGAATTAAAGCCGAGAGATATTGAACGCTGATTATGCTTAAGTGAAATGCTGCTAACCTAATTAAGATAAACGTGATATTGAGATAAAATAGAGACAACCAATTAAGAGGATGCAAAAAATTGAAAAATAAATATCAAATGACTAAACCTAACCTAATTAAGACAAACGTGATATTGAAACAAAATAAAGACAACCAATTAAGAGGATGTAAAAAATTGAGAAATATATATTAAATAACTAAAAATACACAAAACTCTCCACTCTTGGAAGTGTGGATATTTTCAATAAGATGCCAAAAAAACTTCTTTTCCGAGAATTCTACATTGGCGATATATACATGAATCGAACATTCTAGAAATTTGAACATATAGAACAAAGAAAAAAGGGTGCGGATATTTCACTGGATGCAAAAACTCAAAATGTACCTGAAAAAGAACCCTAGATTATTCATTAATGAGGATATACATTAAGTTCGAATATGAAATCTTTCTTTTGTTACTAAAAATGTAAACTTAAGGTCTTAGTGTCAGTTAACTGATGCTGAGTTAGGGTTTCTAATAAAAATAAATAAATATTAAAAAAAATTATATTATTGAACTACTGTAAAAGTATCTCAAAAGGAAATTTATATTTGATGTATCAATTCCAAACAAGTTAGACTTCTGTCATTTAATTATGATTACAGCTGGGGAATTTACTTCTTACAAATATATCATTCAAAGATTGAATTTTTTATAGCGGCTCAGCATTGTACAATCGGTAAAAGCCTGTATTTAATATTTGCTTTTTTTCGTTCAACTGCGCCAGAAAAACTTATTATGGAGAAACATTGTGAATTTGAGATATTTTCACAAAAAAGTACATAGTTTATTAGTGTGAAAATGGTTCTGGAAATGTTTAGTGTTTTTTGTACCTACAATATATTAAACAATATGTCTATTTAAATATAGGCTATTGTTAGCCTGTACTATCATATATTATGAGTAATGATTCATACTCATATTATTCCCACTATAAACAGTTTCATTATAAAAAATAGTCTAAAGACTGCATAACAAAAAAGATACTGTGATAAGTGCAGATACTCAATTTAAATTACATTAAATCTGATTCTCAAAACTGTAAACATCAATGATGCATTAATTAAATTTATTGATATTAATGATACAGAACGAACTACTCTTAGGACAGTGAAATAGTGAAATGTAATACCATACTCATGTATATACATGTATAAATAAAAAACAATTTCAACTTCATCTGCAAATTTCAAGATGAATTTTCGTCGAATAAAACAGAAATAATCAAATATCCCAAAGAATTATTGACACAAAAAATCGTTAATAGGCAGTTGTCTATTGAAGTAATATATATTTCAAATCTAGTAACAAAAAATATGAACTCATTCACACAAAAATAAAAAGTATTCAATTTTTGGTGATAAAACAGTAATTTCAATAAATTGTTTTAATTGATCTGATTAATTAATTCCAATCGAAAATAAAAGGATCCACAGAAAGATCACATGAGCCCATAGAATAAATGCGTTTTGATAAAGTATAATCTTAAAAGAAATAGTGGGGCAAAAAATATTAAAAATTCTTGTTATCACAAAGGAAAAGTTGATTAAAACTATTGGAAGAACAAATGAATTCGGTCCTTTTTTTTAAGCTCAATACACGCATTTATTTCAAAAAATTATTAATTAACAAATTAATCAAACTATTGCCCATCACTGCTTTTAACTTTTCCCCACCTCTTAGGCAATATTAAAATCCTGCCTCGGAATTTTTTTTTTGTCTTCTGAGACGATCCAATTTTGAAGCCAATTATTCAATTGCTTTGAAAGAAGTGAAGCAGTAGCCTGCCAAATCGTGTTGCATCTGTCGAAACAGCCAGTAGTCAGAAGGAGCAATGTCCGGAAATACGGCAGGTGCGGTAAGATATCTCATTGGTCGTTGCTGAATATTTTTTGACAACTTTTGCGACGTGAGACCAAGCGTTGTTATGCAAAAGAATAACTTCCTCATGTCTATCTTTATATTCCGGCCATATTTCTTGTAATGCACGGTTCAAAGGAAGTAATTGCAGTCTGTACCAATTACCTGTGATGGAATCATCAGGTTTTAGCAGCTTAGTGCACGATGCCCCTTTGGTCCCACCAGTTACACATAACTTTCAAATCGTGATTGTTCAGCTTTAGTGTTGATATTGCAGTTGGTGGCAACGATTGGCCAGGCAAAGTGTAGTATTTCGTTTTCTTGGGGTTCTCATAGAAGAAGCTTTTTACACAACTGGTGAGGAAGACTGGCCACCAGTCACTACACTGTGTAAAAAACCCTTTCTTTTTTGCCTTTGAAGCAGCTGCTCGCAAGAAAATAATCGCCTTTCCAGATCTCTTGGTTTCAATTCATACAGAACCCAGTTGCTTTGCTTTTGAAGCAGGCCCATAAATTTTGAACATACAGACACTGCTTGTTGGGTCACCCCAAATGTAAGTGCTTTAGATTTGGATATTCGAGATCTGTAATGTCGAATTTTTGGGCTATCTCGAGCAAGGTCCATCTACAAGGCTGAAATCGCAAGTTTTGAAGGGCCAAAACCATTCTCTACATGACTTATCAGTTGGAGCATTGTCACTGTAAATCTCCAAAAGCATATGATGAGCTTCATCTTTTCTCCAATTAAAATGAAAAATTAAAACTTCCCCCAAATACTGTTTAGTTAGCAAAAATTATAACATTTTTTCAAAACGCAAAAAAAACTTTCTGTAAGAAATTCAAACAGAATGTTATCGTCAGATGTCCAATCTGTCTGAAACAGCGGGAATCAGCTGTTACTATTTAAAAATTTTATGTTTTCAGAGCCATCTTTTGAAAACGGGCCAAATTAATTTGTACTCCCATTACATAATTATATTGTTATTAGTATTTTATAGCTCACCTTCAAGAAATATACCAATAGACATAGACAATATTTCAATGCTTCCAGTAAAGTAATGAAACATTCCTTATCTTCTTGACTTTTGGTAAAATCACTAAGTAGAATGTTCATGTCCCTAAGAATTTCTATAAGCTTGACAAAACCTACTTTTTGCCAAACTTCAGAACATATTAAAACCCATTCATCTTGAACGCAGCAAGGTAAAACCTATGAAGAAAACATTAATTAATGAAAACTATGATTTAAGTTGGAAGATAAAAAGTTGTATTAAAATGTTTAAAATAATGATTTATACAACTTTAAAATAGTAGCAAATTCTGTAAAGAGTTACCTAAAAGCAGTACAAGGATTATAAGTTGGTAGCTGAATACTAAAATGGCACAGAAAGTAATATTTTATGCTAAGATCATCCATTTTTGTCAAAAATACTTTACTATTTTTGCAGTGTACCAGTTGTAGAAATATTAAGCTGGATTTTTTTTGTACAAATTACATGTCTGTTTTTCGAAAACGATAAAAAATATTCTATTAAAAATAATCTCCATTACTATTAATACATTTTTCCCACCTCACTGGCAGTTTATGTACACCACGCCAAAAAAACAGTTCTTTTGAAGCAATTTTCCTATATTGTCATACAAATTGACGCTTTGATCAGTGGGAGCATGTCCTGGTGATGTGAAAAGATAATCAGACACAACCAAGTTTGGAGAATAAGCCTGCACTAATATTTCCTAACTGATCGTTTCCCTGATCCGTTTTGCCGTGTGATGGGGAACTGTCATAAAGCAAAATTACTTTGTGTTGCGAGTTAGGAGTTCAGTTGTGTTCTGGGTAGGCTTTGGTATTGCAATATTACGCCACTTTAGGTCACAGCACTGGTAAAACCCAACAGTGAAATGGTAGCCGAAACCCTTCCAACTAGAAAATTTCTTTCCTACCTGAATAGGATTTAAACCTGCGACCTTTCGGTTACAAGCCCAAAGCTCTTACCACTGAGCTATCGACATTTAAATCGATCATTTGCTGTGGATAGCAATCGGTATTAATGATTTCACCAAGTTTTAGCAGCTCATAATAGATCACACTCTTCTGATCCCACCAAACACAGAGCAATGTCTTTTCAAAGCGATTTGGTCCTGCAGTAGATGTTGATGGTTTGCATGAATTCACCCATTTTGTATAAATGCGCTTTCAGCCTGCAGTGATCTGCCATAATTCTGACAGGTTTTCTGAGTTTGGCCCTATCAAGACCCAGCGCTAGATCCGCCATCTTTTGGTTCGAAACTGTTCCAAGGAACGCCTTCGAATTTTTCAGGCTAGGATGGCTCAGCCAGAAAGACTCTGGTCTTGAGTTCATTCTGCCTGTTATCGTCCACTAAGTCACGTCATGTGGTATTCCCAGGAATGGTTCTGGACCTACCAGAGGCACCGTAGCTCCAGCAAACGCCATCCGATCTGCCCCTTTTTACCCAAATAGTTTAAATGGCTCGGTATCCAAACAAGAGTGATTCTTTAATACATACCGAGCCTGTTTAGAGCCGTGCGGCAACTCCAGACTGTTTTCGATGTACAACAGCTGGATTCTAGAGCAGATCCGCCGCGGTCTCAATGGCAAATAGTTGTGCCTAAAATATGATTGCATATTGACCGAGACTCAATGAGATGCTGATACTTGGTTTGCTCCCATAGACAATCTCTCCCGTTCCGTTCGTCGTTCGCGAGCCGTCTGTGAACAAACTAAGGTCAGTCCTCAATAGAACCTCAGCTTACTCGGTCCATTCGTCCCGGCTGGGGATGATTACATTGAAATGCCATTCTTGGCTCGTGACTGTTGACATGATCCGAGGGCATCGATAGGGAGCTGTTCATTAAAAAAGTCCTGAGCCTCCCATCACTATCGCCTCTGGCCTGTCGATCGCCAGTTGATGTCGTTTGTATGTGGTCCGTTCCGCCTCCCTCTGCACGAGCAGGTGTGGTAGATTTGATAGGACATTAATGGATGCCGTGGATGTGGTGCTATAATTACAAGGCAAGCTTGTCTCTGTAGTCAAGTGAGCTTATGTTGGCCAATCGTATGTGGGCCCTTCTTCTACCAGGCTACAACGCCAGACGTTACTGTGGTCTAATTACCATAGTGTATAGTCAATACATCCACTTGGGCTTTAAACTCCAGGATTTACCGCAGATTCGCCTGTAGCTCCAGAATCCCATTCTGACACACTCTAGGTGTGCATTCAAACTGAGAGTTTTTTCCTTATTGATGTGGAATATAATTTTTTTTTTGCCGAATTTCTAAGAGGTTAACATAATATTAAATAAAATTACTTAATACAGAATATTTACACTTATTATCACAAAAGGACTACCTTCATTAACTGACATATGGCTCTAGTAGTATTTTCAACACTGAAATCCTCTATCAAATACTGCAACAATGTTGTACTACCTCTCGGATGGCATACATACTGTTTGTAGTAAGTAGTTAATTTTTCTTCCTCTGTATTCACAGCAAAGAATGAATTATCTGAAACGAAAAATTTTTTGATACAGCATAACATGATAACTTCCACATTATATAAGTTTCCTAGCTTTGCAATATAATTAAGTTGTAAACAAAACATAATTAGATCCGTTGAATTATGTTAAGAACATTACAAATCTTTATTTCTTTCCAGGGCAGGCAAACTGTCGTGGAGGTACTACAGTATACAGTGACTATTCCCACAGTGGTGACATAAATGGTTTGATTTTCTACTGGTTGATCACAGTCACGTGGTGCAAATCCGCCATGTTTTGTCGAACGTCAAAATAACTTATTTTTTTTTATAATTTCAATGCAATGTTTACATTCAGTTGGCCTGACAACCACTTAACCAAAAACAAGTGATAGTTTGGTGCAGTTAATGAATTGGCTGAATGACTGGGCCTTACTTCGTACAATATGATGTTGGTACGACTCTTACTGTGAATGGATTGTATAACCTAACGACGTTAACAGATTTTTTGGTCCGAAATTGATGCTGTATATATGAACAACGTTTATTCTTACAAAAACGACGAAACATGTCACATTGCTTGTAAAACAATAATTCTATGAAGACATCAATTAACTGCTGAGAACGTACCATTAAACAGCATTAAATTTTTGTTTGGGAGTATGCCAAAGATGGAGGTTCTGAATCAAAGGCGAGAATCTTTCATTTTTACGTAAATGAGTTAAACAAACACAAACACATTTAAAACACGCGTAAGCGATTAAAATTAATAAAATTTCATTAAACGCAATATCGGGATTCAGGCTTAGTTTTAAATCCAGCAATCTCCATGTATCAATTGGTACCAAAATCGGCAAAATCCCAAACTGTCCATTATTATGTCGCTATTATTTTGACGTTTAAAACGTTTTTTAATGTTTATGGTTTTTGGTTTCATTTCCAGTGGCTACTCGTCGTATGAAGCAACTGAGGCCGGGCCTCACATGTAAAAATTAATAAAATGAAATTTTTGACACATTATTTATTGAAATATAAAACGATTTTAACTGATCTCCAGTCACCGAAATAAATTATCAAAACATTGAATTACCATCAAAGTTGAAAATATTACCTTTCAAATTAAGTGCGCACCCCTTCCCAACTTTAATTCTAAACGCTGAAATCGTCGCCCGACCGCATAATAACATTATAGTAACCCCAAAATTTTGAGCTTCATATACGTCACAAATCGCTAGTCGAATGTCCTGCTAGTTGCCACGCACCCCAAACCGCTTTATTAGCACTTGGCGGGCATAATACACGAATTTTTGAACGGATTGAAGCCCATGAAATTGGGCTTACTGCGCGCACATCGCCGAGATGCAATACTGTTTGATACGATTTAAATTTTCTTTGGTTAGTAGCTTCTTCCAAATTTACTGAATATACAAAGAATTTTTCCGATAAATCATTTAAATCTTTGTTAAAAGTGTATCCTATTGCCTTCGAAATAGATCGGCTGGAAAACCAACTTAGCGTTTGATACAGGGACGAACAGTTTTATAATCTAGACGTTCAGCAAATATTAGCGATTATATACAAGGAATTTAAAATCAGGGAAACATACAAGCTGTTTTGTCTAATGTTAACTATTCCTGCAGCAAGTGTTTCGGTCGAAAGAAATTTTTCGTGTCTTAGGCGCTTAAAAACGTATTTAAGAAATACGATGACACAAGAGCGCCTAACAGGTTTGTCAATCTTGGCTATAGAAAAAGGAATAGTACAAATTGTTAGTGAGGATCCCCAATTTTATGAAAATATTATACATAAATATGCAAAAACCGTCGAATAGACCTGATGTATAATAAAAAATGATGAAACATGTTTTTATATCGGTTTGTATTTTATTAAAAAAAAATTAGAAATAAGCAGCAATGTGTTTATCATTTTGGCCTCCTTATTTGTTACTTATTATTTTTTGTATATATGTACATGATATGTATTTATAATAAGGAAATTATTTTGTGTTTTTAACTTTTCATTCTACTCCAAAGAAGCAGAAAACGTTATATTTGTTAATTTTATATATACCCATGTTATGTTTCTTAATTATTAGTTCTTGATAATAAATTATAGAATTTGAAAGTTTTTTTTATGGTTTTAGTAGTAGCGTCAAGGAATAATGCCTCAGATGTCTAAGCACCAAGGTGGCGTGGAAATTTATTGCTTCTTCGGGCCTCACCTGTTTTAAGTACCACGACCCGCCATTGCTCATTTCAATCATCACTAGAAAAATGTTCTTCTGAAACAAACGACGGTTTTTTGAATAATTTAGAAAATTTATGCCAACTTATTAAAAATATAGCCTGTAACGCTGGTTCCTACAAGCAAGACCAGAAAGCGAAAAAATTCGAAGAAATGGAAAAAAACGTGAAATCGTTTGTTATTTTATCTCATGTAAATCTTGCCTCATTTTATGCTTTTTTGTAGAATTTCTACCACGGTATTCAAGATAATCTTTTTATTCATTTGAAAATCAGGTGAGTCAAGAAGCTTTTATTATGAAACATTGTACTGTACCAGCATGTAAACGTAATTGTGCAAAAAAAAATTTCCCATGAACCAAAGAGTCTCTCCGTGAAATATTGATACTATCCTGATACTCTTAGATCTCTGATGATCAACTTCCATATAGCTTGCAGGAGTTAGTAGTTCAGTTGTGTTCTGATTAGGGTTTGTTACTGTGTCCTTATGCCCCATTAGGCACAGTACTGTTAAATTTTGATCCGACAGTGAAATGGTGACCGAAACCGAAAATGCTTATTCTACAGACCGGACTTGACCTCGAACCCTTTGATTCCTAGTACGCACGCCACTCTACCACTGAGATATCGGCAATATATGTTGTGTTAAGATTTCTAGTTAGTATAATATTTGACATTTGACAACGAAATGGGTTGATTTAACCCTTGAAGAGAACTGGTGAATATTAAAAACTTATTTCCAAAGTGTTGAATCTTCTATCCAAACTGTTAGAAATGAACGTGAAAAATTGAATAGAAATGAAATGCCCTCACGGTAATTGATGGATCAATTTGTGAAGCGAGTTCGTGAAACTGGATCGTTATCTGATGAAACAGCCCGTTCAGTTCAGTCCAGTTAACATACCTGAAAACAGTGCTGCTGTAGTCCAGAATATGACTGAACATCCATCAATATCAACTCGTCATCGTGCTCAAGAACTGAACATTTCTCACTTATCTGAGGAGAATTTAGCATAAAGTGTTTGGTATGAAGGCTTACGAAGCCCAAATAGTGTAAGAAGTGTAGCCTCATGACCATCCTATGCGCTTCAACTTTTTCCCAGAAAAATCATATTTAGCGATGAATCTCAATTTCACCTTGGTGGATTATTTTTTGTGGGGACCCATTAAGAATAAGTATTACGCTATCCATCCAGAAACAGTTGATCTCTTGAAACAGGAAATCGTAGCAGCTCGTAGTACACAACGCCTCCTTGGTCCCACTAGATACATAGCATGACTTTAGGACTATGAATGTACGGCTTTGGTGTTGATGTTGAGGTCGATGGCATCGATTGGCCGGACAAAGAGTAAAAAAACCCTTTCATTTTTGCCTTTGAAGAAGCTACTCGCAAGAAAATAATCGCCTTTCCTGATCTCGTGGTTTCAATTCATAAGGTGCCCAATAGCCTTGCTTTTGAATCAGGTCCATAGATTTTAAACTTACAGACACTGTTTGTCTGTAATTCATCGTCTTCGAATTTTTTGGCTGTCCCGACCAAGGTCCATCTTCAACGCTGAAATCGCCACTTTTGAAGGGCGGAAATCTTCTCTACATGACTTATCAGTTGGAGCATTGTCACCGTGAATTTCCACAAGCATATGATGAGCTCACCTTTTCTCAAATTAAAACTTCCCGCAAATGCTGTTTAGTTACATTTTCAAGAGCGTAATAAAAAACGTTCTGTATGAAATTCAAAGCAATTCGAACTCGATGTTAACGATAGATATTCAGTCTGTTAAAATCCGCGGGAATCAGCTGTTACTATTCAAAAATTTAATGTTTTTAGAGCCATCTTAAGAAAACAGACCGAATCAATTTGTACTCCCATTAATATACAGATTAATCTTTATTTTTTATAGATTTTATAACAACATTCAGAATTCCATTGAAATAATTGTATTGTCCAGTCATGTATTCATTGGGAGGAACAACTATAATTTTATTGCAATTTTCAAAAGACTCTATTAGATAAAATCTGGCAGCATTAGATTAATATCTTTGTCTTTTGCGTCCTAATTCCAACAAACAGCGTGCTATAGCTTCGCCCAAATGTCTGTAATTTTTTAATTTTGAGTGGAAAATGGTCTTAAATGAATAAGGTTGGGCTCACTGATAAAGAATACTACGTCAAAAGTCATTCTGCCTGGCCAGTCGGTCCCGCCGGAAACACGCTAACTTTCGAAAGGAAAGAGCTAGAGCCTTGAAACTTTTAGGGAAATTTGGGGTCTAAATGCCGCGCCTAAGTTCGTTCGTTAATGAGCAAAATCGGTTTAATATTTTCGCAGTATTCTCCCTTGAAAATTTTTCATATTTTTCCGATTATTTTCGAAACTACAGATATGAAATTCAGCATTTAAAGGTAGAATAATATCATATGATTAGAAATTTCAATACAAAAATATTTTGTGAGCGGATCAGCGTTGAGCATTATAACTTTCGAACAGAAAAAGATCAAGACTTGAAACTTTCGGTGTACGTTTGAGGTCTGAATATCTCGGTTGGGTTCGTTATTAAGCGAAATCAATCTATTAGTTTCGCAGTTATTCACATTTGAAATTTTCTCTTACTTTTAATAATATTTTTCAAATTGCAAAGCTGATTGGTCTAAAATTGAGGGTTTAGAAGGGTAATGGTAACGTACATGTTCCTGCAAAATTTCATAAGGATCGTATGATTAGAAGGTTCAAAACAAAGACAAAAATTTTGTGAGCTGAGGAGCATTGAGGACTAAAGAAAACATAACAACAGACCCACGATTGAGTTTAAATATAGCATTTACTTGTAAAATAGTGACAAAAAAGCTAATACAAAACTTTGTGAAGATTGTATAATTGGAAGGCCAAAACATAATTATTTTGTGAGGATCATGGGTGATATGCACTAGCACCCCTTGACTTGACATCAGTGCCTTTTTTGAATACTAAGACTTCTTGATTGGTTAAATATTTAAGATATAAATATAATATATAACTATGCAACTTTCAGAAGTAACCTTTTAAAATTGTTTACCCATATGATTACAAAATATGGGAATGATAAACTGAAATGTACTCACCTATTTCTTGATTCATGGAGATTTTATTCATAATCAAATGGACTATTTCTTGGATAACACTCTGCACCATAGAATTATGCTTCAAGAAAGGTGTTCTCCTTTCTAAAATCTTGAACAAATTCTCAAAAAATGATTTTGTGCCATCTCCCACCGTAATTCCCATTTCAAAATTCTAAAAAAATATATGAATGAATAAGTGGAACATTTTTGAGGCTTTATTGAAACTTACGTTGACAAGCACGATTAACTGCTTCATTTCTTCATATTTGTCTTCTTCCAAATATTGCACTAAGAGGGGACATATTATTTTATCGGAAAATGTCTCAAATGTTATGAAATTGATATCAACAAATATTTCTATTAATTTTTTGTATGACTGAAAAGTCTCAGCACTAGGAGGTGAAACTCTTAAAACCTTCTTTAAATTATTCAAACATATATCATGAATTTTCAAAATGTCTTTCAATTGCAAGAAGGAAGTATGTAATGCAGAAATATAAAATTCATTCTTGATACATTCTGTTAATATGAAATTAACAGAAAAATCAGGATTTTCTAGTATAAATAATAACAACTCCATGGAGCTGTCTTTCGTCACTAATTCAGAATCTTTTAATTTGTTGAACCAAACAATAACTTCTGGCTGATTATCATTCAATACAACAAAACCATTGTTATAAAAATGTCTTATTATAACAATAATTAACTTCTCCAAAGTTAACATGGATGCACATTTCAGTGCCAATTTTCTTAGTTCTTCATGTTTCAGCTGTACACACTGATTCAAAAGCCTACTGACGTCATCCTCATCACATAAATGTCCCCACTTATACAAACACTCTACAGATTTTTTATTAGAAAAAAAAGAAGAGAATACAAGAGCTTGAAACCATTTTTTTTGGTTTTTATCAGCTTTATTGACCATTAAGACAATCTTGTCTAAACTTGCTGTACTTATTTGTTCTTTTATGTCTTTGGGTTTTTGCGCAAATGGCTTCAAGGATTGGACTAAATCTGCTGCTGCTCTGTAAGGTTGAAATTTTTCCATTATATCATATGCAGTTTCAGTTAAATGAGCCTGCATAGTTTTTTCGGCTTCTGGTAAATCCATCTAAATTAAAAAATCTATAATCAATGATTGGAATGAAATGAGAAATATGCTTTGTTTTCTATCACTTTTATTTACTGATTATACAGTGACTCGAGTTTCGTAGTGATACATTTTCAACCTGAAAGTTTAAAAATGTATATAGTATGAACTCAGAAGTGACATTGTGTAGTCCAGAATGCTTGAAAATCAAATACAATACAACATTCCTATTTCATCGTATATCACATATGAGGAATTTATTTGCGGCAATGAAAGACGCAGATAATTTCATCCCTGAAAATCAGTACTTTGGTTCTATTTAGCCGTAACTAGTTTGAAAATAAAATAAATTCTACAAAAATTTAAAAAATCTAAGGAAAAATAAAAAGGAATTCTAAAAAAAAATAAACGCAAGTCGAAGGCTTACAAATTTATGTTAAGTGTTCAAATAATCTACTTGTTGTGCCAAACAATAGCCAAATCCATTAAAAAGAGATAATCTCATATCTCTAAGCAGATTAGGCATAGTGGGCATTTTGGCACAAAGTTTGATTATTTTTAGCTCCATCAATCTCATGTCATTTCTTGGTTAGTCTGTAGTTTATAACAATAGTACCTATTTCTTTTCAAAATATTCTGAACAGTTTTATCACCCATATTAACTTGTTCAGCAATTTGTCTACTCGAAAAAGCTGCTCTGGTTTCAACAGCAGCACACAAATCTATCTCTCTATTTAGACGATTTTCACTCATGGACTTTGGTGGTTTAGCATTGGTGCAATTTTTACATGTTTTTAAACACCCACATCTCTCAAACTTTTTAATATAATAAGAAATAGTGGAACTTGAAGGAAATAAAAAAAAATGTAGAAATTACTATGTTTTACTACCAAAAAAAGAGATATTACACATTTTCTTGTGACTCGAGTTTCGGGAAATGAACTATGATGGGATAGTTCATTTCCCGAAACTCGAGTCACAAGAAAATGTGTAATATATTTTTTTTTTGGTAGTAAAACATAGTAATTTCTACATTTTGTTTTAATTATGATCAACTACCAAATAGTAACGGCTGAAACAATTCAGTATCTGAACTTGAAGGAATTGGCGGATCTTTAAATGCAATAATAAGTAAATGTATTGTTTCCTCAATGGGGTGACCACCAAATTACCATTTTATAATTTGAATTTTTTCTTCTTCTATGTAAACATTTCGATTTGAGATGAGTCTATTTGATTTTCAATGGTTATGGATTTGTACACCAGCACTTCTGAGTTATATGCGGCAAATGAACGAAATGAGGTGTTCAACTCCCCATAAGAGCTACATCTGTGTGAGAGGGAAGAGAATTTTTTGTAGTTAGTCACTGGATTATTCAGTATTATAACGTGTATATCTTGCGATTATTCTAATGTTCGACTAGACGGTTGGAGTTCTCTTTCTGATGCATTGAATATTCTTTTTGATTGTCTCGGTCTTTACTTGACGGAAATTCATCTTCAATATAAGAAAAACAAATGTTAACTTCCGCTATTTTATTGATTTTCACAACCTCAGTTTAAATACTCACCTGATGAAGTCATGGTATGACGTGTGTGAAAATCAATAAAATATCGGAAGTTAACATTTGTTTTTCTTATATTGAATATTCTAACCTTAAAAAGTGATTTTCAAACCGGTATAGCATTTTTTCTTCTGTCAAAGTAATAAGCAAACTATTTGTAACTTTAAATCCGCATATACAACATCTACTATCTGCTACTGCTTTGAAACCAAATTCACATAACCATACAATGGTTTATTATTGCCTTGTGTCAAGTTTCAATCAAAGAATAATCAGAGAATCCATTGTGTTTATTTGAGTTTGTTTACATCTACATTTGCACTTCAGAACATCGAAGAAGTATTACCCCGTATATGACAAAAATATCGCTCCATAGGACTGTGGTGAAGAATTGTACACACAAGAAAAACAAGACCCAGCAAAAAAACTGAAATGAGTTGGTATAAAAGGGCAATTGTTCAATTTTCGTGTATTACAGAGATTACTACTTAAGTTTTGAGATAGACAAATAAAAATAAATATTTATAATCTGAGATTCTCCAATAAGATCAATACACTTTCATACCATGCCAATTGAGATACCTTCAAATCATGTGATTTGAACGCATCAAGTGCTTCTTCAGGTGTGGAAAAATGTTGACATCTCAATTCATTTTTGATGTGCTGGAATAAGAAGAAATCATTGGATACCAAACCAGGATTGTATTGCGGATGACTCATCAGCTAGAGGTTGTGACTGTCTAAGAATGTTGTTCAAGGTGATGTGTGAGAGCTTACATTATCATGGTAAAGAATGATTCACCTCTTGGGATTGGTTTCCCCAATTTTTCTGAATACTTCCCACAAACAAATGCTACTGTGACGACTTGTCCAGTGAAAAAAACAGGCGACCATTTGCTTTGAAGTGTTTCATGGTCAAATAACTTTTGTTGATTTTGGCTCGACCTTAAAGACCCAACACAGTTGATTGTTGTTTAGTTTCAGTTTTAGGCATAGATTCATGATGTGCTGCCTGTCACAATCTCAGCAATGTCTTTTGAAACACAGCCATTGAATTTTTTAGCAAAAAACGAATCATTCTCCACTACAACATTACAAGCCCTACATATAAGTTCAAACAAAAATGTTTTATACCGGTCAAAGCATTGAAATGAGGGTCATCCACCTCACAGTCTTTGTTTGGCACCCAAGGATATCTTCTTATTCCTACAGATCAAAATAGATTGCAAGGTCAAGGTTTTTTGATGCTTGAAGAAGTGGTTGATGTGTTCAAATCACATGTTTTGGAAATACCTTAATCAGAATGAAAAAAGTACTTCAAAAATTGGTTCAAACACATGCAGAAGTGTATTGATCCTGATGATATTTTGAAAAACAATAAAGCCCTATTTTTGTGGAAATAAATTACTTTCCCATATACATTTTTTTAATTAAAGCCCTTTCTGATTATTAATTATTGTTTTCATTATTTGACCTCAAAACTCAAGTAGCAACCCTCATATTATTATTATCCTGATACTCCTAGATCTTCTGTAAAAATCCCTCAGAAGCTTTTTTTTCAGTTTGTGTGAGTTAGGAGTTCAGTTGTCTTCTGTGTAGGCTTAGTTACTGCGATCTTGTGCCACTTTAGGTCACAGAACTGTTAATTTTTGACCCAACAGTGAAATGGTGGCAGACACCCGTCCAACTGGAAAATTTCTTTTCCACCTGAATAGGATTCGAACCCGGACCTCCCTGTCACGAGCCTGATGCTCTCCCGCTGAGCTATCTACACTCTCGGCAGAAAGTATCAACTAAAATCAATGAAACCTTAATATTTATAGTAGTAAATCACCAAAAATGTATTCAATTCTGGAATAGCTCAAGTAAAATAAATGTGGGCCCCTCTAGAACTTCAAACGCCAAAAAAAGCACCTTATTTATAAAAGAATAAAATGTTCTTACCTCTGCCCAGTATATAAACATGTCTAATGATACAGCTCTAACAACTGAAATTGTGGCCTCTATTAGTTTATCGATGATTACTCCCTCTAACGTTTTAGTTTCATAACAGGTAAGAAGCAAATTTAACAAATTATGTAATGACCATCCTGCTCTATAGTATAATGTATTCTTTTTCAGCTTAGTAGTATCTTCTTTAGATATTCTAATTGTGAAAAATATTAATTCTGGGACATGCCTCAGCAATTTATCCATTTCATCTGTATGCTAAAAGGTGAAATTAAGATAGAAATATTATTTTTCTAGTTGAATCTTACTCTGAGCTCCCTATTTTGAGAAGAAATCATAATTATTATATTTAATATGACTTGTGTGTGTCTTAATAGCTTTAAACTATCTTTCATTTTATCCAAAATTGGTATAAATTCACAGAATACTTCACAAGAGTATTTCATAGGAAGTTTGGATAGAGCGGTGCAGAAATATTCTATCATGTCCATATCAATAGTTAGTCTGGTAACTAAATAGGTGGAAAGTTTGGGAATATTACGAGTAAGATGCTCATATATATCCACTTCGAATGGCTTAGAATATTCACAGTTAACTAATAATAGTATCGAAAAATCTATAAAATAATCTTTGAAATCACTTTTAGGCATGTCATTCTCCAAATAGTTCTTCTCTCTGTTGAGAGACATCAAAGAATCTTTAATGTAAGGTATAGCACTCTGGCCTGTAAATTTTATAGAGTAAATAAAATGTATTTAGACTAATGTTCGTAGATTCACCTGTAGATCCTTTATGAGTAATCTTGGATAAATCTCCATACTTTGCTTTGGCACTCACCAAAATACCATTAATATTTAAAATATCCGCTGAAATGTCCATTATTACATCAATCTCATTAATTCAATGTTAGTTTCACCAGTTATGACAAATTTCTCTTAAAATTTTGAATAATTTATTCTTTACTTCTTTACAATCATTGAAACCATAACACAGGCTGCAATTTGAAATTGGGAATTTATCGACCATAGATTTCCGTGTTTCTATTGTCAAACATGACGTTAAAATGTCTCTTCAAGATAGCCAACGTTCCGACAAAATTTAAAAAATTTAGATTTTTTTGGCATTTATTCAAAATTACTCTGAACTTTATAGCCTAATGAGTATACGTGAACAAGTTATACTGTCCGGTGTAAAGAGATCCACATATTTTCATAAAGGAAGATTAGGCGGGAAGAACTATCTAGGGAATTTTATGCCTACTTGTCACTGTCGATGCTTGGAGTAAGAGTCTATGGTGGCTTCGTAGACTTGTGCGCGCGTCTGAAAATGTAAAAATAACTCCGGGAGATGATCCTTGGTTCTCCAGAAGATTGGTGGTTATCATTGATAAAAGAATATAGTGAAGAGCAACACCACCTAAACAACAGGTGGTGTTAGTGAAGACATCCCTATCCTCTAAGGATCGTTCGAGTCACAGAGTCCCTCATATTATATAAATTCCACCATTACGTCATTGTTGTTACCCGCGTTATTTATCTGTCAAAATAATTTGACGCATGTGATTGATGACAATAACAAAGGAGACCAATGTCCTTATAGCATTCCCATTGTATTTTAAAGCAGCCGAGGGGAAGGTTCTTGGAAATAAACCTCCTGAGCAACTTAGTAACATAATCGAGGTAATAGCACCCTTGGTAACTCTTAGTAAGTAAACTTCATTTCAATGCTTCTGATTAATTGCATGCTTTACATTTTTGAATACCACCTTAGTGTTAATGTGAAATTAGTGATCGCACGCTCGTTCATTGTACTTCCATTCATCATTTTTCATCCTTGTATTTTTGCTCCAGTGTCATTTAATCCGACCGGAATGTTTTAACTAAAATGCATTGCCTTTGTACATAACTAAAGCGGTACGACTCTCACAAAATATCTGTTCATATTGTATACTTTCTCTCGGTGCCTGATATTTTTTTGCTGTATTTGTAAATAGTGGTTCTTTATCTGTGTAATATTTGCAAATAGGGATTTTTATTATCTGTTCTTAGTAATTGCGGTGCTTGATATGTAACTGATTTGTATGTACTCTTGTGTGGTCCACAGTTACCTATTTCTTTGTTTGTTCTTATTGTAACGTTCGTTAACACGTCTGGGTGATGTGGTACTGTATTCTATAATGTCCTTGTCAGTTTGTGTTACACATTTGCCATATGCACGTCCCCGCTTACTTTGAGAGATTGTATATACAGTGTGGATAGCTCAGTGGGAGAGCATCCAGCTCGTGTCCGGGAGGTCCGGGTTCGAATCCTTTTCAGGTGGAAAATAAATTTTCCAGGTGGACGGGTGTCTGCCACCATTCGCAGTAACAAAGCTTACACAGAACACAACTGAACTCCTAACTCTCACAAGCTGAAAAAAGCTTCTGAGGGATCTTCACAGAAGATCTAGGAGTATCAGGGCAATAATAATAATAATTCCTTGTGAACCAGTGGCGTTCTTAGGGTAAATCGCTGAGTAGTCCTGGTAGAGGACGACATATCGTATAGAGACAGTAAATAGCTCTGGATATCCAACGCTACTGTGAGAATGTGTGAGTGATTGCTAGATCAATTTTCCGAGGTATTGTGCTATTCCCAGGGATTAGTTTGCGTGACCCTTCAGGTAGTGTTCGGTTCGTTCTTCAGTAATACATATCTGAGCCTTCCGGGCCTTCACCACCCCGAAGAGGCCAGATACAGTCCATTTGATAGTAACTTTTCCGGTCGACTCGAATTATGTTAGATCCCCTCTTCAAGGAGATCTCCTGAGCATGCCACAATTACCTTTACCTTACTGTCCATTTAAACTTACCCCTTGTAACGGTCAGGTTCAGCACTGGTTACCGGAAGTGTGCATGCTCGCTGCATAAGAATGATATCTGATTTGAGCTACTTACCGACCTAATGTTAACCATAGGATGAAAAATGTGTTTCCATTCATTGAGGGTTGTTGCTTTTTAACATTACTAATAGAAATATATTATTCTGGTATTGCTGTGTTTTGAATATTTGAACCTACCGTCACTGTTTCCTTGCTCTCGTTAAGTGTAATTTGGGTTGTCTACACATCGTAACGTCCTATTCGCCCGCCAGTAGACGATCACGATAAAAAGGTTACCGCTCTTCAGAGTACTCCGTAAACCTCCAGATCTTTTAGAGTACCCCATAAACCCCCAGATCTTAGA
Source organism: Megalocaria dilatata (assembly GCA_034642435.1). Classification (NCBI taxonomy): domain Eukaryota; kingdom Metazoa; phylum Arthropoda; class Insecta; order Coleoptera; family Coccinellidae; genus Megalocaria; species Megalocaria dilatata. The sequence goes on along the minus strand of CM067854.1, from coordinate 55,884,483 downwards.
GTACTCCGTATAATCTCGGATCTTTTAGAGTACTCCGTATAATACGGGATAGCTCAATAGTCTTGTTAATCTGTGGTGGTAATCGTCGTCGACCGAACGCCGGAATCAGAGGGTCCTGTTTTCCTTTGTTAGAAATAGAACTCCATTGTTTATTAAAAGTGACGGTTAAACACAAAGGGAAGTCGACTGAGCTGCCCTATCATGTAAAGTTACTGTATTGTATTGAATTACCTGAGGTCAACGTGAGTGTTATTTGTATCATGTATTCTCATTCCACTGGTGGATTTTATTGAATTGACGCTCCAGCTAGGGATGACCTGTTTACTTTAATCTGAATTGACCATTTAACATATTTCATACATCTTATCTACATTTCATTTATTGGGATCTAAGAGGTGGTTAACAATGGTACTTTGTTGGAGAATTCAGAGTGAATGAAATGTGGATCCGCAATTAGATACTGACACAACAACCCTGTGTCTTTCAGAAAGGGCCCCAACAAGGCTTTCCTGAAGAACTAGTATTAGATATAAATATTATAATGAATAGGTAGTTAAATAAAAGACACCACAATCTCTGTGTCTTCAGAATGTCGTAACAAGACATTTCTGACAACGATATTATGCGCCCAGATTATAATAATCTAATTAGATAGTAGATATGTGAATGGGGAATTCGTGATCAAAGGGTTATTGTTAAACTACCTCGAAGATCTTTGTTACATGTTCCTACTGTCAGGGTATCAATGTGTTTACTCAATTGATTGCTGTACTTACCTTTGTAAGCACACTAATTATGTTTTAGGATATTAGAAATGTTGTCGATTGCTAATTTTATGAAAAAAGGGAAGAATGTATGTGAGCTGAAGAGAGGTCAAGGTTTTTTATCCCTGACTCTTTTTTTGTCCTAAAGTATAACCTCGCTCTCATACACCGAGTCAGATGCGGGGCCCTGCCTTCCGCAGAGAAATATTGTATTTTTACTTAACCTTGTATTCTGAACTTCCCGTCACTGTTTCCTCGTTCTCGTTCAAGTGTAATTTGGGTTGTCTACACAACGTAACGTCCTATTCTCTCGCCACTGGATGATCACGATAAAAAGGTTAGCGTTCCTTAGAGTACTCCGTAAAATCCCGAATATCTTAGAGTACTCCTTAAAGGTTGGGATAGCTCAGGTGCTTAAGGGAGTTTTTGAAAACCCTTACTTTTTCATCGTGATCATCTAGTTGAGGGAGAAAAATAACTCTACCCAAGTTAATTTAAATGTGGGTATGGAAATAGTGACGGGATGTTCAGAATGCAAGGTAAAATAAAAATACAATATTTGGTTCTGGAAAATAAGGTCATGCAACTGACTCTAAATGTGGGTGCGAGGGGATGCTTGAGGAAAGAGTCAGAGAAAAAACCTCAACTTTTTTTCATCCTGAAGAGATCCGGATCCTCTAAAGATCATACAAGTCACAGAGTCCCTAATAGATTATATAAATTCCACCATTATGTCATTGTATTTACCCGCTTTAATTTCTGTGTCAAAATACTCTGTGGTGCTGTAACTTGACACGTAGGTGATTAGTGAGAATAACAAAGGAAAACAAGGTCCTTATAGCGTCCCTATTGTATTTGAATTCATTCGAGAGGAAGGTTCTTGGAAATAAACCTCCTGAGCAACTTAGTAGTCTACTCGAGATAATAGTATTTATAACAGTGTCCCTTGGTAACTCTTAGTAAGTAAACTTCTTTTAAATGCTTTTGATTAATTGCATGCTTTACATTTCTAAATACCACCTTTGTGTTAATGTGAAATTAATGACTGCACGCTCGTTCATTGTACTTCGCTTTCCATTCTTGTATTTTTGCTTTGCCGTTATTTAATCCAACCGGAATGTTTTAACTAAATTGCATCGACTTTGTACATAACTTAAGCAACCCTCACAAGTTTTTTGTTTGTATTGTATACTTTCTCTCGGTGCCTGATTGCTTTTTGCTGTATTTGTAAATAGTGGTTCTTTATCTGCGTAATACTTGCCAATAGGGATTTGTATTATCTTTACTTACTAATTGCGCTGCTTGATATGTAACTGATTTGTATGTACTCTTGTGTGATCCCCCAGATACCCATTTCTTTGTTCTTATTGTAACGTCCATCAACACACCTGGGTAATGGGGTACTGTATCTATTTTATAATGACCTGGTCAGTTTGTGTTACCTATTTGTCATATGCATGTGCCCGCTTACTTTGAGAGATTGTATTCCATGTGAACCAGTGGCGTTCTTTAGGGTAAATTGCTGGGGAGTCCTGGTAGAGGACAACATATCGTATAGAGAAAGTAAATAACTCCAGATATCCTGATTGCTAGATAATTGTTCCGAGGTATTGTGATATCCCCAGGGATTAGTTTACGTGACCCTTCAGGTAGTGTTCGGTTCGTTCTTCAGTAATATCTGAGCCTTCCTGGGCCCGAGGAGGTCAGATACAGTTCCTTTGATAGTAACTTCTCCGGTCGACTCGAATTAGGTTAGATCCCCTCTTCAAGGAGATCTCCTGGGAATGCCACAGTTACCTGTACCTTACTGTCCATTTAAACTTACCCCTTGTATCGGAAGGTTCAGCACTGGTTACCGGAAGTACAGTTGAAGGTGTGAATGCTGACTGTATCCTCTTTCCTGCATAACTCTAACCCCTTCCGCTGCATAAGAATGATATCTGATTTGACCGAGTTAGCGACCTAACGATATGTCGTAATAAGTCATTTAGACCCGGAGCGCTATTGGGTTTACTGGGGCGCTTTGAGAGCCACTGCGTAGAGTAGATTTAACCACAGGCTGATAAATGTGTTTCCATTTATTGAGGGTTATTGCTTTCGAACATTATTAATAAAAATCTATTATTCTGGTATTATTGTGTTTGAATATTTGAACCTCCCGTCACTGTTTCCTTGCTCTCGTTAGTTGTAATTTGGGTTGCCTACACAACGTAAAGTCTTATTCGCCCGCCACTAGACGATCACGATAGAAAGGTTAGCGCTCTTTAGATTACTCCGTAAACCCCCAGATCATTTAGAGTACTACGTAACATCCCGGATCTTTTAGAGTACTCTGTAATGTACGGGATAGCTCAATCCCCAACATATTCTTCAATCCTGTACTTTCATTTATTGATCTAATTAAATTTACAGAGATCGACAACCTTCTAATATCCTTAAACATATGTGTGCAAACAAAGGAATACAGTAGTCCATTGACAACACAGATAATTGGCAATAGGAACATCTAACAAAGATCTTCAAGGTAGTTCAAATAAAGAACCCTTTGGTAGGAAATCACTATTTCTACCTATTATCTAACTAGTTTATATTAATCTGGAAGCATAATATTCCTGGCCATAGTCCGATACACCTTGTTGTTGTGTCGATTCAACTACATATTCGTTATGATATCTATATCTAATAATATCGCTGTTCAGAACTATCTAGTTGCGATATAGGCCAAGACATTGGATTGTTGTGTCTATTATTTAATTGTGAATCTATATTTCATTCACTCTAAACACTTTGAATTCTCAAAGTTTCATTGTTTACCACCTCTAGATTCAAATAAATGTTTTCATATATTTCAAATAGTCAATTCAGATTAATGTAAACACGGTAACCTTAACTAGAGCATAAATTCACCAGAATGCAACAATGAATAAGAATATCTGATACATGTAACACTCACTTAATTTAAAATAGTACAATATCTTCAAATCATATTTATCTTAGACCACCTTGGTCGACTTCTTTTTGTCTTTTGGCATTTTGCTTCTACGAAAGAGTACTTATTACACTTGAGCTGGCATTTTCGTATCTTATAAAGAAATACTCTTGAGCTCTATCCATAGACGTATTAATTAGGATAATAAGTCTATGGCTCTATCTTACAAAAAACTGGAGACGCTATCTTCTCCGGGGTTATATTTACACCGCACAAGTCTACGAAGCGACCATAGTCTCTTACTTTTGGCATTGGCATTGATATAATTAACATATGAATTATGTAACTTGTTACGTTTAATTTTCTTTACTAAAATACGTGGAAATTGAAGGCCACCGTCACAAGAACATAATACAGTGCCAGAGATGCTAGGAATATGGATACGTACAAAGGAATTGCACTGCAGATTATCGGTGTCTTAAATGTAAAAAAAAGTGTAGAAATACTATACTGGCGAAATGTGCCAATTGTGGAGGACCTCACCCAGCTAACTCGGTGAAGTGCCCTAAAAAACTAATAAAGAAAATCAACGAAAAAGTCTATCAATGGAGAATATAATAATTCTATACAAAAACAATCAAGGAAATACAAAGAGAACAAATCGAGGAAAAGTAAAGCGGACATATAACAAAAGAGGACAATAAATCCAAAATAGCCGAAGAACTCGCAGATCTCTTGCTTGACATCGCCGAACTAAAACCGACTGAAGAACAAACCAATAAATATACTCAAAAAATAGCACAGATAGTGAGATTTTTTGTAAATCCATCAAAATGAGAAGAAAACTGAAACGAATAAAAATAATATCATGAAAATACAACGGAATTCATACCAGAAAAGACAAACTCACCACAATAGCAGATACAAACAATCTAGACATCATATTACTTCAAGAAACAAGACTAAAAGAGAGCAAAAACCTACGCCTAAGAAACTACACCAGGAGGGATCGTGGCCATAGTAATGAAAAGGGACATTGTACACCATCCACTTCATCCATCTAACCAAGACTATATAGCTGAAACCGTCTATTTAAATTGAAGATCTCTAAGGAAATGCGGTGTTGTGAGGGAGCTTCCAACTCTTAATTCGGGAGACGGCGTTTCGTTCGGAGTAAGCTCACCTAAAACTCTTCAGACAGGCATAGTGCGCAGCTCTGCTTGTGACGCCAGTGACCATGTGTTTCGCTTGGAATGGTCGTCGACGATGTTTTACTTGCCCTATTTGAACTCGGCGGGACGGTTAGTCATGAATCTTTAGACTGGTCGTGTCCTCTATTGACACGCCGGTCAAGCTGCAATAGAGCAAGACAGGTTTCTGGACGAGGAGCGAAGAAGTTGTTCGCTACAAAATCAAAAGAGAAAACAACGAGAGGATCCAAATCAAGTTGACTTGAACTTGACGCCATCATAGACAACGGTGAAAAAATCATTATTTCCGGAGACTTGCCAAACACACAGAATGGAACTGTAAGACAACAAACCCAAGAGGAAAAGCTTTATCACAATATGCACAGAATAGAAACATATAAATAATCGCACCTGATGATGAAACACAGTGTGCTGGAGGAAAAGCCGACATTAAACAAGAATTTAAATGACAATATATCAATACAAAAAATCGATGATACTATAAGGTTGTTCGGAAAGTAATTTCGTTTTTTCCCGACAGAGGATTTATTTGTATTTTTTCGAACCCAACTTCACATTTAATCCGCATAATCATATGTTTTGAGGCCGATATAGCAAGACTTGTGTGTAAAAAAGTTCAATTAATTCTACGCAGTAGTTTTTTGTTGGTCCCCTTTTGAATGTGGAGAGCATTAAGCATCATTTTCGTCATATTCAACTTTTTTACTATAGAAAAGGTAAAAATGCTGTTCAAGCCAGAAAGAAATTAACTCATGTGTATGGAGAAGATGTGTTGACAATACGGCAGTGTCAGAACTGGTTTGCGAAATTTCGATCCGGCTACTTTGATGTCGAAGAAGAGGTTACAAAGAAAAAGAAAATTATTAGGAGTACAAATAAGTTTCCGCCGTTTTTTTAACACAAATTGAATATGAATCATTCCTAATGATTTGAAACGATGTGAGACTGCTTGCTGAGTGACTTTTAATGTTAGAGCAAAGTCTTTTTGTGTTTGACATGAATCTTCCTCCAATTCTGCATCCTCGTAAATTTTTGGCCTTCCACTGCGATCTTTGTCTTCTACGTCGAAATCACCTTTTTTAAACTTTTGAAACCACTCTCTACACGTTCTCTCACTCAAAGCACCCTCACCATATGCTTCTACGAGCAATTGATGCGCCTCAGCAGCAGATTTCTTTAAATTAAAGAAGTAAACTAATATTTCCCGCAAATGACGCTTACTTGGCTCAAATTTTGACATTTTCAACTTATAAAAATTATATTTTACCAATATAAAATCAATGATATTAATAGGTTATGTTGTTCTTGAATGTCCAAACTATTTTTTAAGCCGGTTATCATCTGCGAAAGCTAACCGAAACTCCGTGCCGCGCCATCTACAATAAAACGGCGGAAACTTATTTGTACTCCTAATATATATGACAGGGAATATTCAAGGAAACTACACAATAAATGTGTAAGTCCAATATAATCGTGTAAGACTAAAAATTCAAAGATTTTGACGTAGTGATATGCGCACAAATATGATATGCGTACAAATAACTACGAATAAATTATTGAAATACTTGTCATATTTCGAAATTTTCAAAAAATTGAATAAATTGCAATATTTGATACGACTTGTCCCTAAATATTTCTGTGACCGCCTCTATTATCAATAAACGCTATTTGTCGTTATTTTATTGAGATTTTCACGAGTATCTACACCAGGTATTCTATATATTTTGAACATAGACTTTGTCTATGTATGTATGTTCACCGATTCAATTTTGTTTGATCTTATATTGTCATTTTATTAGAAGATTCTTTTTCTTCTGTAGATACTTGTTAAAAGTTGAAGGCGGAATTATTTAATATTTATATCCAATTGATGACTGGAAAAAGTGAAAGATCAAATGAATAGAACAGTGCAGCTAGTTGTTCTAAAGCTCTTACGGGATGCGGTGTTATGAGGGAGCTTCTAACCTCTTAATTTCGGTAGGTAGGCGTTACGTTCCAACTTGCCTCCTGAACTCTTTAGATTGGCGTGGGGTGCAAGTCTGCCAATGTCGCCCGTGACCTTGTTCCACGTCAGAACGTCGATTGTCGGTATTATCGGAAATCGGTAGCGTCCTCTATTGGATATGCCGTGAAGCTGTAGCAGAGCAGAATTCTGGGCAAAGAGCAGGCACGCCACAGTTCACTAAAAAAGTACTATATTTTTCATTAAAATTTATTTCCACCGTCTAAAAAAGAACCGATTTTAACTTTTATTTGGAGATGATAATAATATATTTTGTTAGATTTCTTACTTGAAACTCGAAATCTTTACTACAGTAAAATATGTGATAACTCTTATACAACCTTGCATAGCGAGCATAGATGCGCGCTGTGGTATCAGGGATTGCGGGTTCGAATCCAGCCCGTGGTTGTGTTTGTGTGCGTTAACTAACTTGCTTGATATTTGGTATATAGCATCACTGCTGAGCCTAAATAGCGGGTCTTTTTTTAAGAGTGATGGAACTTTCGATGGAGATAACTGTGATTTGACAGAAGGTAGAAGTCATGTTGTTTTGACATTTCTGTTCAGTGAACATTGACAAATTATCATGGAAAGACTCACGCCGCAACAACGTTTACAAAATGTTGTAATTTATTTTCAAAATCAGTGTTCTATTCGCCAAACTTTTAGAGCACTTCGTGAAATTTATGGTAATTTATTTATGGCTTATTCGTCGAACTATCGATAGATTTCGGACAACATTTTCTCTACTCGATGCAACAATAACAACAAGACAAATAACTGTACGTACAGAAGAATATATCGCTGCTGTAAGTCATAGTGTTAATGATGATCCAGATTTTTCTATTCGTCGACGTTCACAAGTTGGACTCTGTGCATCCACCACATGGAAAATTTTGCGTAAAGATCTTGGTCTACACCCATACAAGATCCAACTGGTTCAAGAACTAAAACCACTTAACCATAATAAGCGTTGTTTGTTTGCTCATTGGGCCCTAGAACAGCTTGAAGTTGATCCAGTTTTTTATCGTGAAATTGTGTTTAGTGATGAAGCTCATTTCTGGTTGAACGGCTATGTAAACAAGCAAAATTGCTGTATATGGAGTGAAAACAATCCTCAAGAAGTTCTGCAGGTTCCATTGCACCCTGAAAAATGCACTTTACACGCTGGAGGCATCATAGGTCCATGGTTGTGTGTAGTCAATAGGAACAATAAACTTTCATTATGTTGTAAAACTGTATGCATGTATATTTTAAGTGAAGACGTTTTCTTTTTTGTACCATGTAACTTCATGTTGATGAGTAATTTATGGGGTAAAGCAAGGACAGGACAGCACTGAATACGGAGTCGAACAGGATAGGAATATGAAGTGTTACATTCCTGGTACTTGACGTTACCTTTCTATAGTTGCGATCTCAGCTTCTCAGGCGGGCGTAATTATCGAGTATGATTGTGCGGAAAAAGACACAGAAATTACGGCGGTATCAATACGGGATATTGCACAGTGTACGGACAGAAAAAGTGCGTACTTATATGAAACGAATAATTTCAAAGTTTTACACAGAGACGAAAGTAATTCGCTTAAGTACATACAACGGTATACACAGTCAATCGTGGAAGCAAGGCATGGCCAATTTCATTGACAAAATAGGCGTAGAGGAGTGCCGAACCATTCATCGGTACCAAACTCAAGAATATACACATAAGAAGAAATATTTAATGATCAAAGAATCAGTTTTGGCATAGAAAAAGTGCCGTGGAAATTATAATCGCTAGATGTGTAGCCGGATTAGATACAGCAGGACAATGGTTCTTGACTATAATCATTTTTAACCAAGACGAGCGAAAGAAATTAGCACACAACATCATGCTTCAGTTATGGGGATGATTCTCTGACATCGGAGAGCTCATGAGTGGACTGATGGGATTTTACGTAATATCCCGAATGTTAAAATAAATGCAACGCAGATATAGAAGGACAGAATCCACAAAAAAGAGGGCTAGCGCTGGACATTATATCCATCTCTACCTCCCACAATGGACAGAAGAAGATCGCGAAAATGTACCAACTTGTGAACTTTGAAACCCGTTAAGTGCCAATGTAAATCATTTATCCCAGAGAGGAAAAACGAAGAAACACTTGAATAAGCGAAACGTAGAGACCATTTAGTACGCGGTAATAAAGTGCAGACAGAACCCAAATCGGAAGTGTAACCTGAGAAGCTATAGACGTCAAATTAGTGACGCGATCGCTTGGTGCATCTTCAATGACGAACTTGCTACTAAAATTTAAGGGATAGAACGTGCTTAGTAAAGCTTCGATCCAAGATATTGTACGGGAGTCGACATGTAAATTAGACTAGATACTCAGATTTAGTTCAGTAACATTATGATTAATTTTGGTTATAATAAGTAACAGTCAGTAAAGTTTCATTATTGATTACAAAGTGTAAAATCTGATATGTATGGGATTACAGTTATTTGTTTGATGTAGTTTAAAAAACTGACTAATGGTTGATTATTTTATTTTGTTAGAAATAGGTTAGGAAGATTTGACAAGTAGTGTATTTGTCTTTGTTCGATCTTTGTTTTGGCTCAGTGAATAAGTTTGAACTAATGGTTAAGTAACTAGGCTCAATGCTATTGCAAGTACTGGAGAAGTTTTAGTTTCGTATATCTGGGATATGAAGGTCCCATATAATGTTTATTTTCTTTTCTTTGGCGAAAATTGAGTTATGAGATTGTGTAATTTTATTGTTTTTGTTGTATTTCATAGAAAAGTTTCGGCAGGGTATAGCCAAAACTTTTTCAAAGGCGAGAGCGATGTGGTAAACCAACAAGGTTTAGAATTCATAAAAGGGCTGTAATGATACAGGGATTAGTTCATTGGACAAAAGCAAATTCAACGCGAGGTTCAATTCCCCAGAATTAATTTGTTTATTCTAATCTCCAGACCACTTAATGTTAAACTTAGGAGTACGCTTTCGAGGCACGCCCGAACGGCGGTTTCTAAAGGAAATTATTTTACTCTGACCTATATATTATAATAAAAAACTATACATTAAAAAGTTCATAAGAGCTGATTGTACGAAACGTAAACATATTCCCTCAAATGAGTTTAGGAACGGAAATTTGCAAAGAAAAACACTGACGTCGAAAATTAGCTCGACAAAGAACTGAAATTTTGAAAAGTGCTAAGTTGCAATTTTGAGCGGGTGAACGGATCAAAAATTTGGAAGGAGAAAACCGACGCGTTGGAGGTATTAAGAGGGCCAAATGAGAGTTTGTGAGAGAGCCTTGACACGTCGGAAAAACTAGTAAGATCGTCGAGAAAAGATCGCGGTGCGAGGCTCGAATTGGTCTCAGAATTTAACATTATTGTAATTATATTGAGTGATATTAGTAATTTTTTGGAAGTCTAAGATTTGAGTCAATAAAAAACAGAAATTCAATATAGTGCTAAGTTCCGGAACCAAGGAATTAAAGAGTACCGGCAGTCGTTCTTTATCGTTTATTATTCATGTTAAATAGGTTGTTACATTTTCGTAGAAAATCGCGTGTGCCCAGTTTTGCTTTGAATCTATGGTCTTGGAGTCTAGAGGTAAGAAGTATCTGAAGATTTTGGAATATTATTCAGGTTGAAATTGTCTAATTAAAGTAGAGTCAGAAATGAAGAATTAGGTTGACATATCCCTTCGTAATTATTATGTTTGAGGAGTTTAAACAGAATTAAGAATTATATAAATGATTCGTAGTGCTTGAGGGATTCGCATCGCTCTCTCCTTAATTATTCAGTGTGTCATCTTTATTTAAATTTTATTGAGTTTAGGATTGATAAAACTGTTGTATTTTAGCACACTTTATACTTCTTAAAATCCATAATTGAGTTTCATTACCATTTTCATTCATTACCAATTATCACAGGGAAAATGTATTAACAGCAAAGACCTTCCATTTTCGCGAAGGTCGTACCCTTCCTAGAATCGCTCGACTAGGATTGGTTCGCACCCCATTCGTTAATAAGTCAATCTAGTAATATTTTCTATCCAACCACCTACCACAAAGAGATGGCTTATTACAGGTTTATGCTGATAAACCAGAAACAATAGACGCTTTGGAAGCCAACATAACTCGTGTTATTGATGAAATAAGACCTAAATTACTCGAAAAAGTGGTCCAAAATTGGTCTAAGCCGTTCCTCAGAGTTAGTCGTGCTGGACATATGCCGCAAATTATTTTTAAAACATAAATGTCATAAAATTATCTTTCAAATAAAAAAAATTTGGCTTCAATCTTAATTTAAATGTGTTTTATTTCTATTAAAAGTTCTATCTCTGAGAAAAAAATACCCTATACTACTAACACTCGTGAATAACAAAAGAAAAAGAGATCATCTGAAGTTCCAGTAATTTTTCTTGATCAAGTGTACTGATGTCAGTCGTTTTTATTCTAACTTTCATAGATATATTCAGAGAATTGAACATTATAATCATAACCAATCAATCATTTGACAATTTTATTTTCAATCATGTCATTAATAGTTTGAAAATTTCCATACTCATCATCAAAATTTCCGTGAAATGCACATTCTTCGTAAATTTGTTCATTCAAGAAAAGTTATTCAGTACGTTCCACAAACAGTATGCAGACATCTTAATTCCAAACAACCAACAAAACCAAAAAAATCGTTTTTATTGATGTTAACAGGATTTGGCTTCGTGACATATTATTATCTTTATGTGGTGCCAAAATGGTTGAACAAGAAAGGTCTCTTCGAAAATGCGTATTGGAAAAATAAAACAGGGCTTGATTGGCAGGATGTTGAAATGAATGTAGAATCGAGATTGTGTAAAAATGGACAAAGTGCTAAGACTCAGTTTAACTTCATAGATAAAGTTGTAAAAAAAAGTGCTCCAGGAGTTTTCCACATTTATATAACTACTACAAAAGGCAACACCAAACAGGATATAGGGGCGTCCCCGTTCGTTTACGGTTCAGGCTTTGTAATAAGAGAGGATGGTTGGGCATTAACAAATGCACACGTCGTTCTCAATAAAGATTCCTATATATCTTGTAAAATGTCAGATGGGACGGTATATAGTGCTCAAGTCGTTGATATAGATGTTAATATAGATGTTGCACTCCTTAAACTGGACACAGACAAACCACTCACAGCATTACCTTTGGAAGAACCCGGTGTTGTGGATGTAGGCGAGTGGGTGGTAGCCCTGGGTAGTCCTTTATGTCTAAGTAATTCAATTTCTGTTGGTGTTGTGAGCTCAGTAAACAGATCTGCTAAGGAGCTAGGACTCAAGAACTATTCAATGAAATACATCCAAACAGACGCCCTCATCACTTTTGGTAATTCCGGAGGCCCTTTAGTTAACCTTGATGGTAAAGTTATAGGAATAAGCAGTTTACGACTCACTTCTGGAATATCCTTCGCCATCCCCATCGAGTTTTGTTTGAATTTTTTGAAGAATTGCAAGACATTGAACCCTGATACAATTTCCGAACAGAACAGAGATGATGGCGATATGACTCTTTTTGGTCTCACGACTATCCAGATAACCTCGGATATGCTGATTGACCTAATGCAAAAACAGTTGTTGACGTTCCCGAAGGAAGTTGATGAAGGGCTTCTAGTGTGGAAGGTATTGCAAGGGAGCGTAGCGCAAGAATATGGTTTATCTGCTGGAGATGTTATAACGCACATTAATGGGGTTCCAGTTAAACATGCTGCTGATATCTATAAGACAAAATCTCAAATTGAAAATGTAGAATTTGTGATTATTAAGAGTTCCACACAAAAAGAAATAACTTTATCTATACCATTTAATAAATCTATGAATTGAAGCATTTAAAAATTTTTGTAAAACCGTTTTGTTACTGAAAAGATCCACATATTTTTATAAAAGGAAAATTAGGCGGGAAGAACACCTAGGGAATTTTATGCCTACTTGTCACTGTCGATGCTAGGAGTGAGAGTCTATGGTCGCTTCGTAGACTTGCGCGCGTGTGTAAGCATAACCGAGACAGTCGCGTCGGTGCTCTCCAGAATGGTGGTGTTAATCTTCGGCGACTGAACGCCGTCTTGAGAGCGTCCACTTTCCCTTTGTTAGAAATAGAACACCTTTGTCCATTGTTCTTTAAAAGTTAAGGATAGACACAAAGGGAAGTTGACTACGCTGCTCTCACATGTAAAGTTATTGTATTGAATTACCTGAGGTCAACGTGAGTGTTATTTGTATCATGTTTTCATTATCCATTGGTGGATTTTGCTGTATTGATGCTTCAGCTGGGGACGACCTGTTTACTTAAGCGCTTTTATCTCCATTCACTTTATTTGAATCTAGGGGTGGTTAACAATGGTACTTTGTTTGAGAATTCAGAGTGCTAAGCGTGAATGAAATGTGGATGCACAATTAGACTGACACAACAACCCTGTCTTCAGAATGCCGCTACAAGACATCTCTGAACAACTATATTATTAGATATAAAGATTATAATGAATAGGTAGCTAAATAACAGACACCACAACCTCTGTGTCTTCAGAATGCCGCAACAAGACATTCCTGAACAACGATATTATGCGTCCAGATTATAATAATCTAATTAGATAGTAGGTGTGTGAATGGGGAATTCCTGACCAAAGGTTAATTATTAAACTACCTACCTCGAAGATTATTGTTACATGTTCCTATTGCCATATTATCTGTGTGTTCACTCAATTGATTTCTGTATTTACCTTTTCTTGTACACTAATTATGTTTTAGGATATTAAAAAGGTTGTCGATCTCTGAAACCTTAATTTTATGAAAAAAGGGAAGAACACGGTCGAAGAATGTATGTGAGCTGAAGAGAGGTCAAGGTTTTCATCCCTGACTCTTTTTGTCCTAAAGTACAACCTCGCTCTTATACATCGAGCCAGGTGCGAGACTGCCTTCCGCAAACAAATGTTGTGTTTTTACTCAACCTTGTATTCTGAACTTCCCGTCACTGTTTCCTCGTTCTCGTTCAAGTGTAACTCGGGTTATCTACACAACGTAACGTCCTTTCTACCGCCGCTAGATGATCACGATAAAAAGGGTATTCCGTATAATCCGAGATATCTTAACGTACTCCCTATAATCCCGGATATTTTAGAGTACTCTGTATGGTACGGGTACGGGCTCATTACTATAATTACATCTACTGAAGAGATCCAAATTCTCTAAGGATCATACGAGCGACAGAATCTCTCATAGATTATATAAATTACATCATTACATCACGGTATTTACCCGCGTTACTTATGTGTCAAATATTCTGTGGTACTGTAACTTGACACGTATGCGATGAATGACAATAACAAAGAGAAGAACGTCCTTATGGCGTTACCATTGTATTTTGAAGCGGCCGAGAGGAAGGTTCTTGGAAATAAACCTCCTGAGTTATTTAGAAACATCCTCGAGGTAATAGTACTTATAACTCCCTTGGTAACTCTTAGTAAATAAACTTCTTTTAAATGCATGCTTTACAATTTTGAATACCACCTTAGTGTTAGTGTTAGTGATTACACGCTTGTTCATTGTACTTCCATTCATCGCTTTTCATTCTTGTATTTTTACTTCAGTGTTATTTAATCGGACCGTAATGTTTTAACTAAAATGCATGGCCTTTGTATATAACTACAGGGGCACGACCCTCACAAGTTTATCTATTTGTATTGTATACTTTCTTCCGGTGCTTGGTTTCTGTTTGTTCTATTATTTATTAATAGTGGTTCTTTGTTTGTACTGTTCATGGTATTCGCCGAGCCTGATATCTAACTGTTTTGCATGTACTCTTGTGTGATACCCTGGTTACCTATTTTTTTTGTTTGCTTTTATTGTAACGTTCATTAACACGTCTAGGTGATGGGGTACAGTATCTTTTTTATAATGTCCTAGTCAGTTTATGTTACATATTTGTCATATGCATGTGCCCGCTTACTTTGAGAAATTATATTCCTTGTGAACCAGCGGCGTCTTTTAGGTCAAATCGCCGAATAGTCCTGGTAGAGAACGACGTATCGTATAGAGATCGTAAATAGCTCCGGATATCCAACGCTACCACGAGAATGTAGGAGTGATTGCTAGATCATTGTTCCGAGGTATTGTGATATCCCCATGTAGCGTGCGGTTCGTTCTTCAATAATATCTGAGCCTTCCTGGGCCTTGGCCACCCCGAGGAGACCAGATACAGTCCATTTGACAGCAACTTTTCCAGTCGACTCGAATTATGTTACATCCCCATTTCAAGGAGGTCTCCTGGGCAAGGTAAGTTACCTTTACTTGGATGTCCATCCAAACCTACCCCTTATAACGGTTAGGTTCTGCACTGGTTACCGGAAGTGCAGTTGAAGGTGCATGCTGGCTGTATCCTGTCTTCTCTAACCCTTTTCGTTGTATAAGAATGATATCTGATTCGAGAAAGTTACCGACCTATTAATATGTAGAATTAAGTCATTTAGACCTAGGGTGCTATTGGGTTCACTGTTTAGCTTTACAAACCACTGAGTAGAGAAGATTTAATACCAGGCTAATAAATTTTTGTTTCCGTTCATTGAGGATTGTTGCCTTTCAAGCTTACTAATATAAATATATTATGCTGACGTTACTATGTTTTGAATATTTCAACTTCCCGCCAGTTTCCTTGCTCTCGTTAGTAGTGCGTACCACTAGGCGACCACAACGCTCACGCACACGTTCACGGTCGTTCCCGTTACACTAGCCTTTGACAAGCTCGCGAATGTTTTTGTTGGCATTGCAAGTGATACGGGTAGTGTGAGCGAATAACGATTACAGATCAATAGCAATTTATAGGTTATGGTGTATTTCAAAAACAATGGATGAAACAGCAAAATAATAAAAAAATAATATATACAATGAGCTATCTCAACCTTTAAAGGTATTCTAAGATATCCGGGATTTTACGGAGTACTCCAAGATATCTGGGATATACGGAGTACTAAAAGAACGCTAACGTTTTTATCGTGATCATCTAGTGGCGGGAGAATAGGACGTTACGTTGTGTAGATAACCCAAGTTACACTTGAACGAGAACGAGGAAACAGTGACGGGAAGTTCAGAATGCAAGGATAAGTAAAAATACAATATTTGTTTGCGGAAGGCAGGGCCCCGCATCTGACTCGGTGTATGAGAGCGAGGTTATACTTTAGGACAAAAAAAGAGTCAGGGATAAAAAACTTTGACCTCTCTTCAGCTCCCATACATTCTGCAACTATGTCCTTCCCTTTATTCAGAAACTTAAGGTTCCAGAGATCGACAACCTTTATAATATCCTAAAACATATTTAGTGTGCAAGCAAACGTTATTTACCAGCAATCAATTGAGTGAACACACTGATAACCTGGTAATAGGAACATGTAACTTCGATCTTCGAGATAGTTTGACAATAACCTTTTGGTCAGAAATTCCCCCTTCACACTTCATCACTGAAGAGATCCACATATTTTTATAAAGGAAGATTAGGCAGGAAGAACCACCTAGGGAATTTTATACCTACTTGTCACTGTCGATGCTAGGAGTAAGAGTCTATGGTTACTTCGTAGACTTGCGCGCGCGTCTGAAAATGTAAACAACCCTGGAAAATAATCTTTTCGTTCTCCGTAAGATTGGTGGTAATCATTGTAGACTGAACGCCGGTTTCAGAGAGTACAGTTTTCCTTTGTCAGAAATAGAATGCCATTGTCCATGGTTCATTAAAAATGAGGGTTAGACACAAAGGAAAGTCGACTGAACTGCCCTAACATGTAAAGTTATTGTATTGTATTGAATTACCTGAGGTCAACGTGAATGTTATTTGTATCATGTATTCTTTATCCATTGATGGATTTTACTGTGTTGATGCTCCAGCTAGGGGCGACCTGTTTAGTTTAATCTGAATTGACCATTTAACATATTTCATATATGTAAGCGTCTTTATCTCCATTTCATTTATTGGTATCTAAGAGGTGGTTAACAATGGTACTTTGAGAATTCGAAGTGTTTAGAGTGAATGAAATGTGGATCCACAATTAGATACTGACACAACAACCCTGTATTTTTCAGAAAGGGCCGCAACAAGGCCTTTCAGAACAACTATTAAGATATAAATATTACAATGAATAGGTAGTTAAATAAAAGACACCACAACCACTGTGTGTTCAGAAGGTCGCAACAAGACATTCCTGAACAACGATATTATGCGGCCAGATTATAATAACCTAATTAGATAGTAGGTGTGTGAATGGGGAATTCCTGACCAAAGCGTTATTGTTAAACTACCTCCTATTGCCATGTTATCTGTGTGATTGCTGTATTTACCTTTGCTTGCACGCTATGTTTTAGGATATTAGAAAGGTTGTCGATCTCTGGAGCCTTGATTTATGAATAAAGGGTAGGACAGGCTTGAAAAATGTATGGGAGCTGAACAGAGGTCAAGGTTTTTTTTATCCCTGACTTTTTTTGTCCTAAAGTATAACGTCGCTCTCATACACCGAGTCAGGTGCGGGACCCCGCAAACAAATATTGTATTTTTACTTATCCTTGCATTCTGAACTTCCCGTCACTGTTTCCTCGTTCTCGTTCAAGTGTAACTTGGGTTATCTACACAACGTAACGTCCTATTCTCCCGCCACTAGATGATCACGATAAAAAGGTTAGAGTAGTCCGTAAAATCCAGGATATCTTAGAGTACTCTTTAAAGGTTGGGATAGCTCAACACACTATCTAATTAGATTATTATAATCTAGGCGCATAATAACGTTGTTCAGGATTGTCTTGTTGCGACATTCTGAAGACACAGAGGTTGTCTTATATTTAACTACCCATTCATTATAATATTTATATCTAACAATAGTTGTTCAGGAAGGCCATGCTGCCCGCTCTGGAAAGACACAGGATTGTTGTGTCAATATCTAATTGTGGACCCACATTTCATTCATTCTAAACACTCTGAATCCTCAAACAAAGTACCATTGTTAACCATTTCTTAGATCCCAATAAATGAAATTAAGATAAAAGACGCTTACATGTATGATATATGTTGAATGGTCAATTCAGATTAAAGTAAACAGGTCGCCCCTAGCTGGAGCATCAATACAGTAAAATCCACGAATGGATAAAGAATACATGATACAAATAACACTCACGTTGATCTCAGGTAATTATCAAAACAATACAATAACTTTACATGTTCCGTAGGTGGTTCTTTCCGCATAATCTTTCTTTATAAAAATATGTGGATATCTTCAATAATAATCATTCTTTGCCCTCTTGTGCACGTCTTGCATCCTCTGTAGACACAATTACTTCCATCAAAAGGTCCCTCTCTGAGCATACCAGAATTGATTGCGTCGCTATGATGGAAAATATGTAACCAAACACTTAGACTCACGTCAAAAAAAGGATCTCCGCGGGCTTGTCGCACTATAGTGGTGCGTTCCACTAGGCGACCAGGATTCCCAAAACGCTCTTGTCGTTCTGTCACTTGCAGATCACGGTCGTTGCGGGTGTTCTTGAATGTAATGACGTAATTTATTCGACCGCGACAAGCCTACGGAGACCATGTTTTGACGTGAGTCGAAAACATATTTTCCATCATGGCGACGCAATCAACTCTGGTTTGCTCAGAGAGGGACCTTTTGGTGGAAGTAATTGTGTCTACAAAGGATGCAAGCGTGCACAATAAGGCAAAGAATGATTATTATTGAGCTATCCCGTATTATACGGAGTACTCTAAAAGATCCGGGATTAAACGGAGTACTCTAAGATTTGTGGGTTTATGGGATACTCTGAAGAGCGCTAACCTTCTTATCGTGATCGTCTAGTGGGCGAATAGGACGTTACATCGTGTAGACAACCCAAATTTCACCTAATAAGAGCAAGGAAACAGTGACGGGAGGTTCAAATATTCAAAACACAGTAATATCAGAATAATATATTTCTATTAGCAATATTTAAAAGCAACAACCCTCAATAAATGAAAACACATTTATCAGCCTGTGGTTAAATCTACTCTACGCAGTGATTCACAAAGCGCCCCAGTGAACCCAATAGCGCCCCGGGTCTAAATGACTCATAACTATATACCATTAGGTCACTAGCTCAAATCAGATATCATTCTTATGCAGCGGAAGGGGTTAGAGTTATGCAGGGAAAAGGGGATACAGTCAGCATTCACACCTTGAACTGTTCTTCCGGTAATCAGTGCTGAACCTTCCTTTAAAGGGATAAGTTTAAATGGACAGTGAGATACGGGTAACTGAGGCATGCCCAGGAGATCTCATTGAAGAGGGGATCTAACATAATTCGAGTCGACTGGAGAAGTTATTACCAAAGGAACTGTATCTGGCTTTCTCGGGGTGACAAGGCCCAGGAAGACTCAGATATTACTGAAGAACGAACCGAACACTACCTGAAGGGTCACGCAAACTAATTCCTCGGGATATCACAATACCTCGGAACAATTATCCAGCAATCACTCACACATTCTCACAGTAGCGTTGGATATCCGGAGCTATTTACTATCCCGATACGATATGTCGTCCTCTGCCAGGACTACTCAGCAATTTACCCTAAAGAACACCACGGGTTCACATGGAATACAATCTCTCAAAGTAAGTGGGCACG
The DNA here is from genome assembly GCA_034642435.1 of Megalocaria dilatata. Taxonomy (NCBI): domain Eukaryota; kingdom Metazoa; phylum Arthropoda; class Insecta; order Coleoptera; family Coccinellidae; genus Megalocaria; species Megalocaria dilatata. Next base: position 55,864,920 of record CM067854.1, on the reverse strand, counting down.
TGCATATGGCAAATAGGTAACACAACTGACTAGGGCATTATAAAATAGATACAGTACCCCATCACCTAGGCATGTTAATGAACGTTACAATAAGAACAAACAAAGAAATGGGTATCTTGAGGATCACACAAGAGTACATACAAATCAGTAACATATCAAGCACCGCAATTGGTAAGAACAGATAATACAAAATCCCTATTAGCAAGTATTACGCAGATAAAGAACGACTATTTACAAATACAGCAAAAAGCAACCAGCCACCGACATAAAATATACAATACAAACAGATAACTTGTGAGGGTCGTGCCGCTTTAGTTATATACAAAGGCAATATTTTAGTTAAAACATTCTAGTTGGATCAAATAACACTGAGGCAATAATACAAGAATGAAAAGCGATAAATGGAAGTACAATGAACGAGCGTGCAATCACTAATTTCACATGAACGCTAAGGTGGTATTCAAAAATGTAAGCATGCAAATAATCAGAAGCATTTAAATGGAGTTTACTTACTAAGAGTTACCAAGGGGGGCTGTTATAAGTACTATTATCTCGAGTATGTTACCAAGTTGCTCAAGAACCTTCCTCTCGAATGCTTTAAAATACAATGGGAATGCTATAAGGACATTGTTCTACTTTGTTATTGTCACTAATCACATATGTGTCAAGATACAGCGCCACGCAATGACATAATGGTGGAATTTATATAATCTACTAGCTTTTTACCCGCGGCTTCGCCCGCAGTGGAGTCATTAAATAAGTATGAAAGATAAAGGGTAAGGGTATAATAATAGTAAAACTTCATTACTGAAGTAGCTAAATTTGACGATTTTTTGACAAACAATTGTTTTATCTTTCGTAAAAAAATTTTTTTTTTTTAAATATAAAGTACCCTATGTTACTTCTAATACCTTCAAGAGTATATGTACAAAGTTTCATGATGATCGGTTCAGTAGTTTTTGCGTGAAAGCGTAACAAACAAACTTACATTCGCATTTATAATATTACTAGCTTTTTACCCGCGGCTTCGCCCGCAGTGGAGTCATTAAATAAGTATGAAAGATAAAGGGTAAGGGTATAATAATAGTAAAACTTCATTACTGAAGTAGCTAAATTTGACGATTTTTTGACAAACAATTGTTTTATCTTTCGTAAAAAAATTTTTTTTTTTAAATATAAAGTACCCTATGTTACTTCTAATACCTTCAAGAGTATATGTACAAAGTTTCATGATGATCGGTTCAGTAGTTTTTGCGTGAAAGCGTAACAAACAAACTTACATTCGCATTTATAATATTAGTAGGGATAGTAGGGATGAGGGACTCTGTGACTCGTATGATCCTTAAGAGAATCCGGATCTCTTCATTATATATATTGTTTTTTTTTTTATCCATCCATCCATTGTTTTTGTAATATACCATATCTTACAAATTGTCATTCACCTGTCATTGCTATTCGCTGACAATACCCGTCCCACTTGCAATGCCAATAAAAACGTCGAAAACATTTGCGGGCTTGTCAAAAACCAGTGGAACGGGAAAGACCGTGAACGCGAGCGTGAGCGTTGTGTTCGTCTAGTGGAACGCACGGTAGGTGTAATTTGGGTTGCCTACACAACATAACGTCCTATACTCCCGCCACAAGCCGATCACGATAAAAAGGTTAGCGTTCCTTAGAGTACTCCGTTTAATCCCAGATTTCTTAGAGTACTCCGTAAATCTCGGATATTTTAGACTACTCCGTATAACACGGGATAGCTCAGTACTATGATAACTGATAAATCTATGCTTATATATTAATTACCTTAAATAATGATTTGCATCTGAAATTGTATTATTCTGTTTTCAACAGTGAATTACTATTCTATGAATCCTTTATATGCTATGGACTAACCTAACTTTGTAAATTCGAATTTTTGATTATATTTTGATTATTAAGAATTAACTTTTTCAAAAGTAATCAAGTACCCTTTCAATTTTTGTCACTTTGTAAGTCTAGCAATTTATTCATCTCATTTTTCATTTCCATACTTTCTGTGCGGAATTTTGTGAAATGAAATTTTTCGTACAAAGTCTCACGAAATGCGTACCGAGAATTGGTTGTGTAGCAGAATTGAGCAGAAAACCGAATGTGAAGATACACACTCCAATAGTTATGTTACACACGCAAGTAAGAAGAGCATTTATTTTGCTTAACAATGTTCTTAATAATTACACAAGCATTTATAGGGAGGGCAAGTGCCACACATCACACACGAAGTACTGAAATTGGTGAGCGACAATCCGCACATCTTACAAGTTCCACTTGTTAGTGTTTATGATTTTAAAGAAGCAATGGATTATTTTGATGGAGCTATCAATGAATTCATAGGTTTGAGTGAATCTAATTCTTTACTATTTTGAAGTAATCCTTATATTTATTTAGGTAGTGAGGAGAGTATATGTTGCCTTACGCTTCAAGACCCTAGTAATTTGACTCAACAAGGTTATAATATTAAAGGAAAAGTACCAATTTGGACTAGAAATGGAAAAGTAACCTATGATAGTAAAAGTTATATGGACACAATTATATCCTTTATGCCTGATATGTACCATTTATTATCTGATGGGGATACTAACCAAAGTAGTCCACACAAACGTTTGACCAAAGCAGTTGATAATACAATTGCATTTCATAAGGAATGTTTAGATATACATAGAAATTGTGAAAAATTGAAAAATACTCTAATTATTGCACCTATTGCTGGAGGCTACAGTATACCACATAGAAAAAAATGCTTAGACAGTTTATTGAAAGATGATGAAGAAGTTGGAGGATACTTGATTGATGGATTGCACAATAATGGTCCAGAAGTTGAATTTGTATCTTTTACTGACATAAAACCAGTAGTGGAATTTCTAATAGTCAGTATTAATTTGTTAATGGGAAAATTTATTGAATTAAGCTTTATTTTCATTTTTCAAATATATTTTTTTGGATCTTTCATATAGGTTCTTTCCACAGAATAACCTACCACCTCAAAAATTACGCGCTGTTCAAGGCTGCTGGAATCCATTGGTTGTTATAAAATTAGTAAAGCTGGGTGTGGACATTTTCGATACATCATACTGTAGGATACTGACAGAAAGGTCAGCTGCTATGACATTCCCATTAGATGGTTCAGAAGATAATTCTTATTATGAGATTAATCTTCGTCAGTTAAGGTAATTTTTATTCAACATTATAATATAAATTCTTCTTCATTGTTCGGAATCCTGTATTTTATTTTAGTTACAGCAATATCAAATAAGTAGGCACTGGTTTATTCATTTACATTTATACAGGTAGCAAAAATCATTTGCAGAATATAGGATTTATCATACATTAACAAGTGAAACTTTTCTACCAGTCACTCAGCACTAGAACTTCATTTTGTGTTATGATGATGAATATTCAACTGGACTATTTTTGGAATCTTTCCCTTCTCTTTCTAATTGCCCAGAGTGGGGGAGAATTCATCACTTTGCACTGGCACGGCGACATAATTCAGATTCACGTCTAGTGTTGATTACGTAAGTCCATCATGTTTGAAAATAAAAAAGATTCTTATGAAGTTTAAAATGTATTTGGATAAATGAAAAATACAAATTTTGAAGTGGTATTGTGGGGGCCACTCGATTCAAAAATAGGCCAATTCTTTCATAATTCACAATATTTCGAATTATTCAATAAGTTTACAAAATGTGGTTGTGTTTAGAACTGCAGAAAGTGCAAGAATATTGATAAAATAATTGAACTTGGACTGAATAGAGGAATTGATGTGTGTACCGCTGTTGAAGCCAGTGAACCTTGTACGAGCGGATCAAATTGACATGAGTGACAGAACTGTTCAGAATATTTTGAAAAGAAATAAATATCATTGCTATAAAGTGCAAACTAAACAAGAAATTTTTCCTCAGGACCATATCAGACAGATGGAATTTTGTGAAACGATGATGGAAAGACAAATTGAAAATAGTTATTTCTTGAAAAATTTACTTTTCACTGATGAGTCATCATTTTATTTGAAAAAGAAAGATAATCTATCCGTTGTACGATATTGGTCAAGAGAGAATCAGCACTGGAGTATTTTCATCAAAATTCTGTATCCTAAAAAACTCGAATATTTAGAGCTTTTACAAATTCAAATTATTCTGACAGTTTCTCAACTTCCTATCAATTTTGAGGACATTTGGTTTCAACAGGATGGTTGCCTAAGTCATAACTCATGAGTGACACAGTTTCTCCAAAACACATTTCCTGATCAAATAATATCTACGAATGGTACAATTTCGTGGCCTCCCAGATTACCAGATTTATCACCAAATGATTTTTTTCTATGAGGATATCTGAAAGCATCCATTTGTGGACATGACTTGGGTAGAGCTTAAAATCTTGATGAATTAAGGTTGAAAATTATTCAACTTTGTGGCAACATTGGGCCAAATATACTCAGAGGTATGAGATTATTTCTGCATAATAGATATGGCTATTGTTTAGCTCAACAAGGTGGATTATTTGAACCATTATTTGAATTTGTTCCAAAGTTGGTGGTTTTCTTATGATTTTTATAATTTATTTTATTTTATCAAACTTTAGGCTAGGCTGTGCAAAAGGGCGGGGGAGGATTCAAACACTCATCCAGTTTAATATTAGTCACCATTTATAACGTAGAATGAAGTCATTCTTGTGCTGGGCAACTGGCAGAATAGCTGCTCTTGTAAATGCATGATGAATCCTATATTCCACAAATAATTTTCGTTACCTGTATATTCAGCATTGTGTCATGTTTCATTCACACTGTGATATTGTACTACATAACATAGCCTCATATCAATGAATACACACAGAAGAATCTATATAATGACTAACCGTTGTTAGCCACCGAAGCGCAAAGTCAAGTTTTCATGGTTTCATAAAATTGTGCTATGAAAATGTATCCATATCGTATAAGCCTATTTTCGTACAAACAATACCTCACTACCCTGACACATTGTGCCAGCATAATAAAAAATATCAGAGCAAACATTAAGAATACCGAGTCCGATACTCAGCTAGAACCGCCAGCTGCTTTTGTTTTTTGGTAGAATCAACCTTCAAAAAATACGTGTACAAATTTCATAACATTTGGATCAGTCGTTGTCAGATATTGAAGGTTAAGTGACACTATATTTGATTTTGTTTAATAGTTGGATAAAGACGAGTTTCAAGTGTTAATAAAACTATTTTTTAATGGGAAAAAATACCCTTTAAGGTCGGGAGAGGCTTGAAAAGTGTTACGAGGAAAAAACAACCATATACCGATGGTATGCAGATTTTAAAAGTGATCGAACAACCACCAAAGACGAACAATTACCACAGAGGAACAAATACAACAATGAATTGATGGTTCTGACCGCTTTTTGAAGTTATGCCTGATAAAAAAAATCAAGTATCATTTAAGTAGTGTCCAATATTAATCAGAAAATGAGGAGGTGTTTCATCATATAAGAACCATCAATTTTTTCATTAAAAGTAATACCTGTTAGCAGGGGCTAGAGGACCAAAGAGTCGATCAGCAAATGTTCATCCAAAATCTAGTTTGTAAAATTGCATTCGTATCAACTTCTGCCCCCTGTTGAGTATTGTAAAGATTTGTAATACCGTCGTGGGTAAATCGGCAGCAACAAGAATATCATACAAAAAATTATCTTGTCATCTTATTCAGAAGCCATCGGCAAAAGAAAAGTTGTAATTTTCTGGATTCAATATCCGTGCTCTATAAGGGTAATAAGGATATAGTCGTTAGTCATGTAGAGTTAGAAGCAGCTACTCTTCATACGAATGTGTCATTTCTCTTACTCTATGCAGAATTCTTTTTTCTGCAGCAGCATCTTGTCTTCATATGCCATAATCGATCCTATTTCTTCTTAAAGACTATTATGTGTTATTCCAAATATTCTATGAATGGAACTCTTCGGTTAGGAAAAGCAGCAACGTGAAGATGATAAGCTGCTCCACTATTGCCATTTAATATTTAATTGAATCAGTCTTGGAGAAAATCCATATCAAATAATATTAAATAAGGTTATTCTGATTTTCACAAATTTTATTGTTATTATACCACAAAGATCATTTCGCTAACACAGTAGCAACTTCAAGTAGGTGGTACATCTTGGTTATAACTGTAATGTAAAAAAACTTCGGTATTCCTAATTACTAACCCCAAAGTACGGTATGTCCAGAGTGGCTGTAACAAACTGATAAGGTTGATAGTACTAATGAAAATAAGAACAAATTACCTGAAAACATGGATCCCAACTCTTCACTTCCAAGACACAGGGTTACAGTTATTAAAAAATGTAAGAAATACAACCTACCTGAAGATGCTCCTGCGTTTGCGAAACCAATAAAAAAACTTACTTAAAAAATATGTAGCACATCTTCAAGAAGAACATCTGTAGTAGATGTGCTACTATTTTCAAAGAGATTTTTGAAAGAGCTCTTCAAAGATAGGTTGTTTCAAGAATTTATATCCAAGAATTTTTAGATTTGAATTTGGTCTTCATAATACTGTTATTAAATAGTTCTGTTTCCACTAAAAGTTTATTGAGTAAGTTTGATCAATATTATATATTTTCTTTGAATTCTTTTGTCTCCTTTTGACACTGTGTAATGAGTGTCCTCTGTACAGTAACTTTTGTATAAATGATTTTTGGTGAAATGATCATCTCTTGTTAATATAAAATATCTTTAGAAACACTCACTGTATGATATAAATGTACTTATATATCTATAATATTAAGCAGCTTGTTTTAATTCGTACCCTAAAAAGACGTACATCAGGGGGATTTCAAAATTAGATAGCGTATACAATTAATCAAAAATGTATTGTATCCCGGTTTGTTTACTGCCGTATTTTGTTTATTATTCCAGTATTTTGAAACAATAATTGCTAATTAATTAATCGCATTAATAATAATAACTCTTATTTTTGCAACATATACCTATGACTTTTTTATATAGATATAAAGTTTCTAATAAAGCTAGAAATAAAGCAGTGTTGAACTTCAAAAAGCACTTTTATGTGGTTTGCTTTAGGATAAACCAGCTTTATTTATCTAATAAGAAAAATCAACAAAGGTGAGAAGTGATGAAAACTAGAACTTTTTAAACAATAACAAATATAATTCTTGGTTTACTATATATAAATCAAGTTAAATTGTATGATTACTAAAGAAGGTTTTCTGATTTTCACCAATTTGTGAAAATCAGAATAACCTTATTTAATATCATTTAATATGGATTTTCATCAAGTAAAGACTGGTTCAATTAACCATATGATTATTACACTAAGAATAAATGTAATGAATTTGCCAACACTTTGGCAATCGGCAATATGTGAATTACTATTATTACTAATAATAATTGTGATAATCTTGGGGGCCACAAGGGACACAGTTTACTATTACAAGAATAATAAATGTAATAATTTGAGCCGAAGCCACAAGAATTTAACTGAATGGGTCCTTACTTGATGGAAATTCATTTTAATTAAATGAAATTATAACCAGTATCTTGTAATACTCACCTGAAGAAGTCATGGTATGATCGTAGTGTTAATAAAATATTAGCGGAAATTTGAATATTGTTTTTATTCATATTTTTGAAATTATAAAGAATGTTTTCACAATTCATTAATGCACAACAATTGTTTTTTTAACACTGGCTTCTTCTGATTTATATTTTGAATATTTAAAATAGTTAAAAATGTGAACCTGTAGCAGCCACAGTGTTGGCGAAACAATTGTCCTAAATTGATAAATTGTGAAAATATTCTTTATTATTTTATTTAATGATGCGACAAAGGTGATTACTATCAGAATAATGATTTTACAATTAACGGGATATTCAAAAACTAAATTCCAGGTATGTCTCAATGCTCTTTTCTAACAAAAATACGGAAAATAATGAAATTGACTGCAAATGCTATTTGTGGTTGAACTTAATGAGTGGAATTAACTTTCTCATTGGTTAGAGAAGAAATTTTTATACATATAATGCTAATATTATAGACAAGGAGAGAATATATATTTTTCTCTGTTGATCTTAATGCTCTGGCAACTAAGTCATTCACATAAAAGGTTTCTATGCATATGTAGTTGTAGATAAGCTTAGTATCCGAAAAATAAATGATTAAAATTCGAACAAGAGGTCGACAGAAAGAAGTTGAAAAGTCTGAAATTCTTATAAACAGAAATATGTGAATGTTGCAGTGTCAAACACACAGGACAAAGAAGATATTTAATAATGTAGACATGGACGTCTCTAAATAAAACCTAACAGCATTTATGAATAACTAATTTTGATATATACTACCAAAGTTCGAGCGGCGTAATTGCTAAACCTTGTAATAAATATTGCATTTTTGGGTATACTAACTTCTGTCTCCACAGGTATATAGATGATTTCCAACCAATACTGCAAGGATGTCAATGTACAGCATGTTTGAAATATTCACGAGGTTATATACACCATCTTTTGTCCGTACAAGAATTATTAGGTCCTGTTCTAATAATGATGTGAGTATTCTTTTCTCAATATACTTTAAAGTGTAAAAAATTTCAATTTATTAATTTTCAGACACAACATTCACCATTACCTAAAATTTTTCGAAAAAATAAGAGAGTGTATATCCAATGATACTCTGGATCAACTAGAATTGAGCATGGAGACCCATTTCAGGAAGTATCAACAAGAAATGTTACAGCCTCAAAAAGAACCACTTGTAAGTGATTCGCTATTATGAAGTTCCATGTATTCATTTCAATGTGCTTATCGTATACGATATGCAAATCTGGGACCTTTGTATATAATATACTTTGAAAATACATTTTCTATTTAAATAAAAGTAAGTAGTTTTATTATCCTATTTTGAAAGATAGCAAAAACAATTTACAGTAGTCATGTGTAATAATGGAATCAATATTTATCTGCCGAATTCATATGAAAAAAATATTTTTCAAATGACAGGTGGAGTATTTATATCTGCTCCTTTCACATCTTTCAAAAAGGCATTAGGAAAGAATGGCAGATTAGAAAAACATGAGCATTCATCTGCTCACACTACTAGTATTGAAATGGAAAAACTCAGAAAACAGGCATTGAAAAGACCATTTCATGCCCAAATTCTGTCAGAGAGCGATAGTCAAAAGGATTCGAATAGAAGGTGCTTAAAAATACTACTAAGAGGATTGTACTTTTTAGTAAAAGAAGAAATTGCTCATACCACAAAATATGAGAGCTTGATCGAAAATATTTTGGTGAATTTAAAGGAGGACTTCAAGCAATGGACAGAGACCCTGAATGACAGAGTCAATTATAGAAGTAAGGATACAGCTTGCCAATTGCTCATATGTATGGGTGAAGTTTTAAGAGATTGACTCAAGGATTCCTTGAAAAATTAGATGTTTTCCGTTTTAGCGGATGAAAGCACTTCTTTGAAGAATGAAATGTAACTGAGTATAATGTTCAGAGTTGTCGAAAATAAAGTTTCTGGCAATAGTAAAAATCCCTGATGACAAGGCCGAGACTATTTCGAATGCTATCGACGAAGAAATGGCATTCCTTGGTCTTCTTTATGATAACATGTAAGCATTTGGTTGGAGCATCCAATATGCTCGGAAATGTAGGTGAAGTAAGAAGAAAACTGTCTGAAAATGCCAAAAAAGATGTGCTCTATATGCATTGCCGAGCGCATATATTGGCATTAGCTGCAGCTCCTGGCTGGAACAAAAATAAAAGAATTAAAAGATTCTTTTATGTACAAACATCAACAAGCTGTTCAGCAAGTCACCAAAAAAGAGAATATTTTGCACGAAATTCAATTTGTTTTGAATGATCCAATTCTAAAAATCCCAGAATGCAAGTTAGATGGTTATCCCACTATAAAATAGTAAAATAGCGAATGCTGTTTTCAGAAGTCTGAAGTCCATTTTGATGGCTAGCAAATACATTCATAAGGAAGGTGCAGATCTTGCATAGCTTGCAGGAAACATTTTGCTTGAAATCACGAATGAGAGTTTCATCGTCACCTGCTATGTGAAGAACAAGGTGCTAATTGCACTCTCGTATCCCAGCAATGCTTTGCAAAGAAAGGACTTGTGGCGGACCAAAGTAAATCCGTTAATTACAACAATAAAATTGTATCTAAAAGATGTTGCAAAGCAGTGCGGAGATGAGAGAAGTCCCTTACAAAAAAACATAAATAGAAAAATCAATGAAATCAAGAATGAAGTCCAAATTATTCAAGATGAGAAAATTATTGAAACATTAAAAATCTTGAAAACATATTGTGATAGCGTAGTCAATGAAATAGATGACAAGTTCAATGATAAATCGATTGAAGTTATGACTTTTTCAAGCAAATTTGAAACCTTCCAGTCTTTTATGACTCTCACAGAAAATGAAATCAATAAATTCTGTATCAAATCCCCTACTCTCAATGCGGAGTATTGGCAGACATAAAATCATTTCAATTTTAACATATTCAGGCAACGCTCAGTAATGATTCGATGAAAATGAATGATAATCCGATTTCGAAGATTTTGGAAGCGGATGAGGGATACAGAGAATTACAGAACCTCTGTGAAATGATTCTGGTTATCCCACTAACGACTGCATCCGTGGAAAGATCGTTCAGTACCAGGAATGGGGTACTAAATAAATCAAGAAACAGAATGTTACCAGGAACGCTAATGCATTGTATGCTCATAAGTATAGAAGGACCGGAAACTCCAGATGAAGAGTACCTCTAGGTAATCTATGAAGGTATAGATTTATATGGTAGGAAAAAACCTAGAAGACTAGAAGATTCTTGTAAATAAAAATGATTTGTTTCCCAAAATGGAATATTATTTATTATTTTACTCAATAAATTCCTTTATCAATGAAATTTTTGAAAAATTTCTTCAAGTTAAATATTTTTCCAAAACGTTCAGAAATTTGCCCCCTCGGGGAAAATTTTCTAAAAGAAACACTGCTCAAACTACATAAGGCTGGATGAAGAATTCCTTGTCAAAAGTAATTATGTCTGACCGGTCCGATGCGTCCGTAAAGATTTTGTAAGGATCCTACCCTCACTCGGACGGGTGGGGTGAAAATCTAATCTAATTTCTGAATGAACAGACCTACAGACTTGAAATTTTCAGGGTATATTTGGAGTCTAAATATATCAGTCATGTTATACTCGTAAAATGGAATCGGTCGAAAGAATTCTCGAGTTATTCTCAACTGAAATTTCATTTTTAAAATACTTTCGAAAGTACAAATTCGATCTAGTTCAAATTTATCATTTAGAAGTAAAATATCGATAAGAAGGCTAATGCAAAATTTCGTGAGAATCGTGAGTAATTTGAAAAAGCTCATGACTTCACGTCAGTGCTTTTATTTTTTATATTAAAGGGTTTTCCAATAAGAGGTTTCATTTTGAATAGCCCGCTATCTGGGTAGCTGTCATTTTTTAACATTTGACAAGTAAAAACTACTCCATTACTAAGAATGGAACGATATACGCTTCAAAAATGCATTGAAATTGTTAAAATTTAAAAATTTGAGCTGTTGGGACCAGTTAGTAATGTGAATAATCGAAACCGTGTGCGCCGCTCAAGGACAACTTAGAATATTGTTGCTGTAGCCCGTAGTCTTGACGAAAACCCAGGTTTGTCTATTTCTCGTCGATCTTTAAAATTAGGCATTTCACAAACGACTGTAGCGACCATCTTCTTCGCTCCTCGTCCAGAATTCTGCTTTACTCAGGTGCGCATGCTCAGAACAAAAAACGCCGCCTATCAAATTAAGAGGTAGAAGCTCCCTCATAGCACCGCATTCACTCGAGAGCTTCACTGGTGACCCCGACGTGCAATATTTCCGTGGTAGCCTTCCTTTTGTTCCACAATATCCCCGCTGGAGATGGCACCGCAACCAGCCCAGCGACGGACTGTTTCCTGCCAACTTCCAACGCCATATTACGTGATCCTATCGACGCTCACTGGAGGGGGAGTGTGTAGCGACCACCTTCTTCGCTCCTCCAGAATTCTTCTTTGCTCTGCTGCAGCTTGCCCGCGTATCATATAGAGAGGACACGACTAGTCTTAAAAATCCTGACTGACCGTCCCGCTGAGTTCAAGTAGGGCAAGGCACATACCATTCGACTACAGTTTCGACGTGTGACACAAGGTCACTGGCGGCAGACATGCGCATCACGTCTGTCTGAAGAGTTCAGGTGCGCATGCTCAGAACGAAACGCCGCCTCCAAAATTAAGAGGTGGAAACTCCCTCATAACACCACATTCACTCGAGAGCTTCACGACATTACACCATATTTTGCATAAGAACTTAGGTCTTAAGGCTAGTTCAGTTAACACAAAAACTCATGTCGGTCAATCACCAGCAACGTCGTATCTGGGTCCTTGAAATGCATCAAAATAATCCGGATTTTCAACGAAAAATTATCTTCAGTGATGAGGCCTATTTTCAATTCGGAGGCTACGTTAATAAGCAAAATTTTCGCATTTGGGGCTCGGAAAATCCAACAATAATTATTGAAAAACCTCTCCATCCTCAACGTGTCACTGTTTGGTGCGGTTCTTAGGCTGGCGGCGTGATTGGATCTTACTTATATATTCGAAAACGAGGCTTGTACAACTGTTACGATGAATGGATAGCGCTACAAAGTTATGATTACTGATTTTCTATGGCCGGAATTGGTAGAGATTGATATGGACAACGTTTATTTTCAACAAGTCGGCGCTACGTGCCACACAAGCAACGAAACTTTCGCAATTTGGCAAGAAAAGTTTCATGGTCGTGTTATTTCTCGAAGAGGTAATCACAATTGGCCACCGAGATCTTGTGATTTAACACCTATAGACTTTTTTCTTTGGAGTGAAACATAAGGTCTATGCCAATGCTCCACAATCGATTTAAGACCTTAAAGGTTAAATTTGTGAAGTTATCGAGGATATACAACCGCAAATGTGTGAATTCATCATGGAAAATTTAATGAAAAGGATGTGGTGCTGCAACCGTAGCCATTTCGTCCGTTTTCCATTGTTAATTGCATACCTTCCTCTTCGCAATGAAATAAACATCCATTGATTTCTCTTGAACTATACTCGTTTTTTTAATATCCAAATGAAACCTCTTATTGGAAAACTATAATACTGAGGCACATTTATGTCTTGCCGAACATTTTATGCAGGTTTATTGCTAAATTTGTGATGAGTGAATTTGCTGAGGTACCGATGATAAAAAAATCGAAATCTCCTTCTTTTCTTAAAATAGGATATTTCAACAAGAAAATGAATTAGAAATCATTTTGTTCGTTAATTTTAAAATATAATAATTAAATAAATATATTCGTTGTCAATTTTCTTCTGCAATCCAATTGTATTCGATCGTAGTATTAAAACATTTTTTGTGTGATTTTGGTAGCATAATCTTTTGGCGGTCTTTCAATAAATAGAATAAATATATATTTCTTCCTAATATTTATTCATCCAATTAACGCCGAATTTCGTGGACGTCGAAAATCTTATGTTTAAATTATTTCGAGGGGTCAGAAAGTAATTGACTTCAGTCAGTGATATGAGGAACTATCGTCTATATCATTAACGAGAAGGTGAATGGTCTGGGTGATCTTGATCTAGATCAACGTTGTTTGAAAACACGTAAAATTTTTTGCTAGAAAATGAGTTCCCGCAGTCGCTTGAGAATGGCAGGTGAGTGGATGAATTTGAATTTTTTAATCTGAAAATTTGATCGAAATAAATTATAAATAATAGAACTATCAAATGATATCGGGCGATTTACGCATTCTTAATGAGCTGATGCGCCAAATTTTTTAAACGAAAATTATGAATTGAGCCCTGCATAATAAATATTTATACAGGGTCCTGCAATAGTGCGTTACGCTTCTATAACTGCCAAATCCAGACATCTTAGAAATTTCGTTCGAAAGCAGGCTACTTGTACCTTCATTTCTCCATCTTAGGAAATGATTTTCTAATATACAGGCTGTTCTCAAAAATAATTTTTTCAGTGTATCGACCCGTATATTTTCATATATATTATTTTCAATGACATTTATACATCTCTATCATGATCCAAAATGTTTTTCCAACGGTACAGGTCGTATTCAGAGAAAACTGCAAAAAGTTGATGGAACAGTAATTCACTAAAAGTCCTCTACCAGAAGCAATCGTAACCCGAATTTGATTAGAAAATTTTTAACTAAAAGATTTGCTTGGTAATCATTCCTAAATGAACAACCTGTCATATACAGGTGTCCGTTATTTATGGCCAACAAATATAAAGAACTTCAAATAAATATTTCTCGATTTTTTCAAATGTAACACTGTATTTTTTCATGGTAATGTAGAAAATTTAATGCCTCACATTTTTTCAGAAGTAACCTTAGAGCTATTTTCACTCCTGCCTTCAACACCCACTATAAATGACATCAAAACTGAAAATTTTATTTGAATAATGAACATAATAACTAACCGGTATTAAATATTGCAGTAGATTTCATTCAGGTAATATTCGGTACATATTTCTTAATTTTAATGACCCACGAGATGTTCAAAGTGTCGTCTGCCTTCTCTCGAATCCAAAGCAATCCGATCGTGGAATAACCTACACTAACCCTATGCAGCATAGCTGGACTAATGCTCTGAATATCATTCACTATTCTCTACCGCATATTGAGAACTGTTATTGGAACTTCATCAGACACAATTCCAGATACTGAATTGTTTCAGCCTTTACTATTTGGTAGTGGATCATAATTAAAACAAATTGTAGAAATTACTATGTTTCACTACCAATAAAAATATATTTTACACATTTTCTTGTGACTCGAGTTTCGCGAAATGAACTATCACCTCATCAGACAACTGAAGACCTAACAGTGGTACAGAGGTATTTAAACAAAAGTGATAAATATTTTAAATATTTCAATAGATTCTAACACCTAATAGTGGTACAGAGGTCTACAAACGGAACGTGATAAAAACCCGGGTAAAAAAGAGGGGCCTTCTAACAAATATCGGAATGTCGGCAATCGACAAAGAAGGTTGTTAAACAGATGGTACCCATTTAAATATCTCAAATAATTTTTGGGGTTTCATAGTTCCGTACAGTCATTCATTATTTTTACGTTATTTTGTTGTACATCTCAAATACTTGGATTTACATAGCTCCATACAGTCATTCATTATTTTTTAAATTATTTTTATTGTGAACGAATTTGAAAATTTTAATAATCAAGTTTCTTTTCATTTGAATCTACATGTAAAAAGAAATTTTCAAATTCGTTCACAATAAAAATAATTTCAAAAATAATGAATGACTGTATGGAGCTATGTAAATCCAAATATTTGAGATGTACAACAAAATAACGTAAAAATAATGAATGACTGTACGGAGCTATATAACCCCAAAAATTATTTGAGATATTTAAATGGATACCATCTGTTTAACAACCTTCTTTGTCGATTGCCGACATTCCGATATCTGTTAGAAGGCCCCTCTTTTTTAACCGGGTTTTTATCACGTTCCGCTTGTAAACCTCTGTACCACTATTAGGTGTTAGAATCTATTGAAATATTCAAAATATTTATCACTTTTGTTTAAATACCTCTGTACCACTGTTAGGTCTTCAGTTGTCTGATGATGGGATAGTTCATTTCCCGAAACTCGAGTCACAAGAAAATGTGTAAAATATATTTTTATTGGTAGTAAAACATAGTAATTTCTACAATTTGTTTTAATTAGACACAATTCTCTTCATGTGCCCCCAAAGAAAAATTTGGTTTGGTGAGATCCGGTGATTTTGCAGGCCATCTTGTCGGTCCGCCCCTTAAAGGACGAGAATAATGAGCGAGTCCTCCATCATGCTGAAACCGCAATTCGTTTCTTATTTGGTTTAAATAAAATTCATTATGGGATATCAGGTGGTTTAACGAAAACCATATAATACCTTACAGCTTTCTGTGATTTTTGTGATGGACATAGAATATCTTGGATTTTAAAGTGGGTGTTCAAACGAGAATAACAAGAAATCTGTAGGTAAGTTGTATTTGTTGTTGATTTATTTTAATTTTTAAATGTGCAGTTGGACTGATGAAGACCTTATCGGAATTCTAATTGTTTTTTAAAGATTTAATACATATTTTTGAAGTAATTTATTTAAATATATTGAATATTTCAAATAAATTATATTTTCTGAGAAGTCCTTATAATTATGTTTTGTATTTTTGAAAAGTAATAAGTTTTCATAATTGTAAGATCAGAAATAAAATTTTGTCTCCTTCAAAAATTTATTTTTCAATTTTAATTGACAATTTATAGTTGTTGAGTTATTTATTCCATTTGATATTTTATTTTGAGTTTTGATCTTATACGTTTATTAAATATAAGCGGTGCTTATAAGACATTAATTTAATTCTAAAAATTTTTTAAGAATTTTTTTGACATTGAAATTGCAGAAGACTAAAAGATTAAATCTGTTGTGATATTCAAATAAAGAATATTTTTTAAAAGTTACGAGTTAATTAGAAAATTTGAATCTTGACATTTACAAATGAAAAACAATATCATTTAAATGACCGCCACGACTGGCTACATTATCCCATCTGATCAACCCAATTTTGTCGATTGTTTGGGGCTCAATCTCTCGAATGGCAACTTCGATTTCGTGTTTCAAGGCATCTATCGTTTCTGGATGGTTTAGCGCAACACTTATCCTTAACGGATCTCCACAAAAAAATTGCTCCCAGGTGAAAATGAGCTACATTACTAAAGATAATTTTTCGGGGAGAATACTCATCTTTAGCCATGCGGTCACTAGACCATTGAGCGAAGTAGAAACGCTTCGGATGGTTATGAGGCTTCACTTCTTGCACTAGTTGAACTTTGTAAGTTTTCATATTGAGATCTTTATGAAAAACCCTCCTCAGAGAAGTGTGAGGAACGTTTAGTTTTTGGCACGATAACGAGTTGATGTTGATGGATGTTCAACTACAAATATTGAAGAACTAATATCTTATAATGAAGCTCTGAAGTGAATGGGGTGTTATGTGAGGGAGTTACAACCTCTAAGTTCGGGAGGCATTTCGTTCCGAGTTGCACCACCTGAACTCATTAGATAGGCAATAGGATGCAACTCTGCCTATGACGCCAGTGACCTTGATCCAAGTTGGAACTTGGCTGTCGGAACGCTCGCACTCTGCTCTACTTAAGCCCGGCGAGGACGGTAAGCTCGGTATTCGGAATGCGGTAGCGTCCTCTATATGCTACGCCGGGAAGCTGCAGCAGAGCAGAATAGAAATCTTGGCGAGGAGCGGGACATGATGCCACAATAATATAGCAAACTGCATTCAAGAAAATTTTATGTTTTATGTATTCGTTATTGCAAGTGGAACATGTTAACTCATATCAAATGCATAGAACAGACGGGACGTCGATTCCAGAGAAGATGCAATAAATGTAACTTTTCACTCAAAACAAGCAAACTTTCCCCTTCACAACCCATTGCATATTTTGGGAGTATAAATTAATTCTATGCACTTATCTCAAAAGATAATGAATTAACATATTGATCAAAATATTGTCCATCGTTGCTTACTACTTTTCCCCACCTGTCAAGCAATTTCCGAATCTCATCTCGGAAAAACTTCTTATCTTTTGAGGCGATCCAATATTGAAGCCGATTTCGAAAGAAGTGGAGCGGTGACCCGCCAAATAGTGTTGCATCTATCGAAACAGCCAGTAGTTAGAAGAAGCAATGTCCGGAGAATACGGTGGGTGCTATTAGATATCCCCTTTGATCATTTCCAAATATTTTTTGATATTTTTTGTGACGTGATACCAAGCGTTGTCATACAAATGAATAACTTTATTATGTCCTTATTTTATTTATATTATCCTAATCTCCTAGATCTTCTGTGAAGATCTCTCAGAAGCTTTTTCAGTTTATGCGAGTTAGGAGTTCAGTTGTGTTCTGGGTAAACTTTTTTACTGCGATCTTATGCCATTTCAGGTCACAGCACTGTTAATTTTCGACCCAACCGTGAAATGGCGACCGAAACCCGTCCAACTAGAAAATTTCTTTACCACCTGGATAGGATTTGAACCCGCGACATTTCGTTGAAGAGCCCAAAGCTCTTACCATTGAGCTATCGACACTCATGATTATATCATTATATTCCGGAAGTATCTTACTCACCTGAAGAAGTCATGGTATGACGTAACGATCGTAGTGTTAATAAAATATTAGCGGAAATTAGAATATTGTTTTTATTCATATTTTCATATTCCGGTCGTTTCTCAATGCACGGTTCAAACGAAGTAATTGCAGTCTGAACCGATCACCGGTAATGAAATCAACAGATTTTAGCAGCTCGTAGAACACAACACGTCTTTTGTCCCACCAGATACACCGCATAACTTTCGAACAATGAATGTTCATCTTCGGTGTTGATATTGAGGTCGATGGCAACGATAGGCCTGGCAAAGCGTGGTATTTTTTTCTTGAGGTCGTAGAATATCAACTTTTCGTAATCAGTCACTATCCTGAGTAAAAAACCTTTCTTTCTTCACTTAGAAGCAGCTTCTCCCAAGAAAATAATTCCAGATCTCTTGGCTTCAATTCATAAGAAGTCCAATTGCATTGCTTTTGAATGAGGCCCATTGTTTTCAAAGGTACAGACACTACTTGTTGGGTCACCCACAACATATCATTTTCAGTACCATTCATATACCTCCATCAGGACGCAAACATTTCGGGATATTTTTTCAACGCTACATATCTTCGTTTCGTTCTGAGCATGCGCACCTGAACTCTTCTGACAGGCGTGGTGCACATGTCTGCTTGTGACAGCCGCTGGGTTAGACGCGGTGACATCTCCAGCGAGGTTACTGTGGGACGAAGGAAAAGCTACCATGGAAATATTGGATGGGATAGTTAGTAATGTATTTAATGTGGTTTATAAAGGTAGATTTGTTTTCTAAAAAATGGATGTAAGGGTGTTTACTAGATATTAAATCAAAACATATTTTTTTCAGATTGGGCTTGCGCTATTGATTATCAACTATAATTAAATCCTAGTAATTGTCCCAGACTTTTTCTAAGCATTTTTCGTAATAATCTATGGTAGCGTTCAGGAATTATACCGGTGCGAAATTTTTGATAGAACTCATAAAACACTCTGTATATCATAATCGTCACTTAGGAAATTTTTGGAACATTGATTCAAAATGTTCTTCAGGAAACACCGAAAGCATGAAACAACCTGCAAAAAATATTATTATATATTGTTTTCAATTTTACCTATAAGGAGAAATTTACTTTTAATTGTATATTCATCGAATAATGTTAAACTTGGAGTAATGATAAATGAAACTAATGGTATATGTATTTTGCTTGCTTTCTTTATTTCATCAAAAATTGTTTGATCTGCAGGTTCATTAAAGAGGGTGTGTGTAAATTTTGAAATTTAATAGATGAATGAACAAAAAATAGTGACTTCTCTACTGTGAAATATACCTATGTTGTGAGGGAGCTTCCGCCTCTTGATTCGGAAGACGGCGTTTCATTTCCGAGTCTGCGCATCTGAAACTTCATCAGACAGATGTGATGCGCAGGCTCTGCCTGTGACGCCGGTGCCAATGTGTTCCGCTTGGAACGGTGATCGTCAACCGCTGTACCTTACCCTACTTGAACTCGGCTGGGACGGTTAGTCACGAATCTTTAGACTGGTCGGATCCTCTATTGGTACGCCGGTCAAGCTACCACTGAGCAAGGCAGGTTTCTGGACGAGGAGCGAAGAAGTTGTTCGCTACATCTATTTTCAAAATAAGTATATTTGATTGTTTTATTGTGTTCATTTTTCAAACCTCGAAACGTGTGGCTTGAAAAAAAAGCAGATAAAGGTAATACAATTGTGACTATAAATAAAACCCATTATATCGAAAAAAGACAAATCGATATTGAAACAAACTTAAGCTCTTTAGGAATGCTGGTGTTGTAAGGGAGCTTCTACCTCTTAATTTCGGAGGCAGCGTTTCGTTCCGAACATGCGTACCTGAACTCTTCAGACAGGCGTAGTGCGTATGTCTGCTTGTGACGCCAGTGACCCTGTTCCACGTTGAAACATCAGTCGTTGAACGCTTTTACTCTGCCCTACTTAACCCCGGCGAGGACGAATGAGTTAGGTATTGTCTGCTACCAGTCGCGCCTCTTATATGCTATATCGGGAAGCTGCAGTAGAGCAAAATAAAATTCTGCGAAAGAAGCGGGCACGTCACACACTCCCCTCCCAGTGAGCGTCGATAGAGTCGGAATTGAGCATTAGGATCTCTAGCGGGGTTACTGTGGAACGAAAGGAAGGCTACCACGAAAACATTGGATGGGGTAGTTAGGGCCTCCAATGAATGGGTGGTTCGCTCTTGAAGCAAACCCTCTGTAACTGCCGAGTCACCAATGAAGCTCTTTAGGAATTTGAGTGTTATGAGGGAGCTTATACTTCTTAATTTGGAAGGCGACGTTTTGTTCCGAGAATGCGTACCTGAATTCTTCAGACAGGCATGGTGTGCATGTCTGCCTATGACGCCAATGACCCTGTCCCACGTTGGACGGTCAGTCGTTGAACACTTGTACTCTGTCCTACTTAACGCCGGCGAGGACGGGTGAGTTATGTATTGTCTGCTACCAGTCGCGCCCCTTATATGCTACGTCGGGAAGCTGCAGCAGAGCAGAGTAGAATTCTACGAAAGGAGCGGGCACGCTACAAACTAATAGTATAATAACACAGAAGGATATAAATAAACTTGTAACAATGAATTGCACAAAATAGAATACCCGATAAGACCAGTAGTTTCATATTACACAGCACCAGCAAACAAACTTTCTAAATTTCAACCTCGATTTTCAATTCAATCTTCAATAACATTGGTAATATCAAAAGTATTGAAATACCACCCAGTACAAAAATAGTCGCATTTGCTGTTGAAAATTTGTTTCCTAATGTACCACCTGAAAATGTAATAATAGCCTTTTTTGAATAAATGCTGTTCGAAAATGAAGTGAATTGGGTAATAAAACCAGATACCATTCACTTACTTAGAATTTGCCTAGATCAAAATTATTTCAGTTTTAATGATGAAATCTACAGCAGTACAGGCTTAAGTATGGGGAGTCCCTTTAGTTCACTTTTAGCAGATATTTTCATGGATTGTTTGGAAAAAACTATTCATTAAAATGAAAAAGAAATCGCTGACAAGATAGTTTATTGATACAGATATGTAGATGAGGACTGCGCGAATTTAATCGATTATTATAATGGAGAGAGATATGACAGTTCCCTCTGTTTTGAGTTCAAGATGGTTTCCACCATTGATGTAGAAAGAAGATTACCTCATTTCAGCTCAGATGCTGTTGGCTCTGATGGTATTTCTGTGAAGATGCTCAGATGCTCTGCTCCAGTTACTGTTCCATACATAGTTCATTTGATTTATAGCTGTGTTCTGTCTGGTTCTTTACCTGCAGTTTGGAACTGTGCAGTCGGTCGGCCTAAGACGAAGAATGTTGGTTGTTTTTCTGACTTGCGGATAATAAGCATCCTACCGGCACTTTCTAAGGTTTTCGAGAGGTCTCTTTCGGACCAGATGTATACATTTTTTTCTGATAATAATCTGCCATCTGACTACCAGGCTCGTTTCCATAAGACCTTCAGTACTTCAACTGCTCTTTCTACTGAATTCTTAAGAAAAGACAACCGAACGGGGTTGACTGTAAGAGTAGTCTAAGACTAAACTCCGCCTCGGCTTGGTTTTGTTTAATAATTCATTTTGTTTATGTGCCTGTATACACTTTTTCTAAATGAAAGATAAAGACGATTTATTAGACTATTATTATTATATATGCTTAACATCTCCGAAAGAATTAAATTTAATTTAGCAATTGATAACGGTTATTCGTCATCAATAATAGACAGTATGATAGCCGGAAAACAATATAAATGTAGCGAACAACTTCTTTGCTCCTCGTCCAGAAACCTGCCTTGCTCTGTCGTAGTTTGACTTCAGACGAGTTTCAGATGCGCATGCTCGGAAACAAAATGCCGTCTCCCTAAATAAGAGGTGGAAGCTCCCTCACAACATCCGCATTCCAGTCAAGAGCTTCATTGGTGACCCCGACGTGATTGGGAGGGTTTGCTTTAAGAGCGAACCAACCCATTCATTAAGTGGCCCTAATTGCCCCCTATCCAGAATTCCGAGATGGCCCTTTCCTTTCGTTCCACAGATCCCCGCTGGAGATGGCACCGCGACCAGCCCAGCGGCGGACTGTATCCTTGCCTGCTCCCACGCACCATTCGTGTCCTTATCGACGCTCACTGGAGGGGGAGTGTGTAGCGAATAACTTCTTCGCTTCTCGTCCAGAAACCTGCCTTGCTCTGTCGTAGTTTGACCGGCGCACCGATAGAGGATCCGACCAGTCTAAAGATTCGTGACTTACCGTCCCAGCCGAGTTCGAGTAGGGCAAGGCACAGCGTTTGACGATCACCGTTCCAAGCGGAACATATACCAAGGTTAGTTTACCGCAATATTTTGCCTATTATTTCACTATTTTGAAATAACAGGCAATTGCAATTTAATTAATCTCGATGATTACGAAAGGTTTAAGTGGACTGTATTTTTGGCGTAGTTAGCGAATGGTTTTTCTTCAAGAGCACTTTTATGTAGTTATCTCGATGATGAACTAGCTTTGTTTATCCAATAATATAAACTAACAAAGATTGTAAGGAATTGAAGTAAAACACTCGTAATACACTATGATAACAACGAACTATAATTCTTGGTTTACTGTATATAAACCAAGTCAAAGGTATGATTATTGCACAAAAAACGATGTAATGAATTTGCCATGATTGTAATGTATTTGCCAATGATTGCTTTGGCAATCGACTGGATTACTATATGAACAATAATAACCGCGATAGCTTGGACCGAAATGTCACAAGCTACTTACCACAAATTTGACTATCCGAATGATAGTGCATGATGTAGCAAAGGCAACATGCGACAAGTTTGACTATTACAAGAATAATAATGAATTTTCAGTCTTTTAAAAGACTGAACGTAGAGGTGCTCGATGCATCCCTTCTAACAAAAAGAAGGAAATTAACATAGTTGATTGTAAGGTCCATTTGGAGGTGGACTGAATGAACGAAATAAACCTTCTTATTGGTTACAGAAAAATTATGAGTTCATTTTTCAATTTTATCGAGTTCACCAATAACCCGTTAAGAGGTGATGTGTTTTCTGTTTAGAATGAGTTCAAAATGTAAACTTTGTAAACGACACTGTAAAGAAATATTGAGAAAATACTTGTTATATAATTATAAATCTGTGGAAAATTGAGTTAATACTTCTTTCAATTAAAGTGCATATCCATCAAACCTATTCAATCGGATATAAGATAGACAAGAGTAAACGTTTCGACACTTGTTGTTTAATGTGTTTAGATACATTTCCATTGGGTCCAAAGGCAACAAACATGATAATTGTTCTATTGGTCCAATAAAAGATAATGTCAAAAAATAATTCTTCATCACACAAATCTGAAGTTTATGCATATTCTTACTCTTGATAACCATTCGTTGGTTGCATTGTTATTTTGCCGTAACTTTAAATATTTATGAACTTAAAGGTCATTGCTTAATAGCCATACCATTTCGCACCGATATAATCAACATGTACCACATTATTAACATAAACAGACAAATTTGTTTTATCTGAAATTATTAACAATATTTCAATAACATTCCTCTCGTTTTCATTTTGAAACAGAAAGATATGAGATTTGTTAATATTTTTGTTAGTTAGTTGTGCCGTGAGTGTTGTAACCGTATGATGGAGTTGTCGAGAGTAAATGTGGGGAATTGTGGAAAAGGTTCGAGTGATAGTAGTGTGACAGAGAAATATTTACAGAGTGAGTACAAAACTGATATTCGTTACATAAGGCGAGGTGAGAGCTATCTACAGTCAGATAATTTTTTTCAGGATCCGATAAGAATATTGAACGATCAGGTTGTCATTCATGTGAACATAGCCTAGTTTATTTATCAAAGACAAAAGAGTTTTTGGGAGATCATCTTTTTCAACTCGTATACCATCATAGATAATTGTTGCTAGGTGCCATTCTAATGGATATCAAACACAGAAATTATCTATTTGATTTTAAGATCCTAGTTTTTCGGAAATTCCTAAGGTCAAGATTACAGTAATTGGATAATAACTTTAAACGGTGGAATATCATTATAACCCATCGTAGAAGAGCCATGGTGAAATTTAATTGAATAATTCATTTAAATAGCTACGAATTCGTACATTAATATATAACTTCAGTAAAAATATAACACTGTTGTTGAATAAGCTACAAAAAGCTGACTTTCTGTTATTGAATATTATCGAATGATCAGTCGTACTGTAAATTAAATAGTAGTAAACAACATTCAATTTCCACAAACTTTTCATTGATGGACGACAATTGTTTCGCGCCACTGTGGCTTAATCATGTTCTACATTTAAACTGATACTGTGTGAAAACCTACATATGTGTTTGATTGATTCGGTTTTTACTTGGTGGAAACTCATTTTAATTCAAAAGAGACAGTATTTTAATTTTCACAGAAATGTTTCTTATACAACAATTCTTTCACCACGATGTACCTTTTTCAGGTATCTACATTCTACTGGTGTCCAGTGTAACAGAATTTAAATTCAGTGTTAAGTACGTGACAAAATAATGGAAGAACTAATCATAAAAACTCAGGGTGTTTATTGGAATTTGCCGCTAAAAAATACCATTAGGGAAAGATATTCAGTAATGGAGACTTGTCAACATCTGTGAATATCTAATGAATATCAAAACAGATTTAATCTGTTAGTCTTCTACGATTTTAATTTCAATAATTTTCAGAATTAAATTAATGTCTTATAATAAGCACTGCTTATATTTAATAGACGTATAAAAACAAAATTTATTATAGAATATCAAATGAAATAAAAAACCCGACAAAAATAAATTGTCAACTAAAATTAAAAAATAAGTAATATTGAGTGTTTCGTTCCAAACATGCGCACCTGAACTCGTCAGACAGGCCGTGGTGCGTATGTTTTGCCTGTAACAAACATTTGACAAAATGTTTAGTTTCTGGTCTTATATTTATGAAAACTAAATCTTTCTCAAAAATACACAACATAATTTTAAGAACCTCTTCAAAACTAATTTATTTGAAATATTTAATACGTTTAGATATTTAAATAAGTTACTTCAAAAACTCTCAAAAACATGTAGCACATCCTCAAAAACAATTAGAATTCAGATAAGCTCAATTCAACTCACATTTGAAAAATAAAATCAAATAAAATAAAAATATATGAAAATGTAGTAAACACTACGAAACTCGAGTCACTGTATATCAGTTATAATAAAAAGTGATAGAAAACAAAGTAATTCCTTATTTCATTCCATAAAAATATATAAACTTGTAATCTCACCAAACATTTTCTGGAAACTCTGTGGATGCAAATTTAAACTAGGTAGGTACATCTAATATCCAAGGTACTCTATTTTCTATGCTAAACACAGAAATCACACAAAGTTCGTAAGGCATTTTATGGCCTTCCTTAAACCACTGGAAACTGAATAATAAATTCCTTTATTCAAAAACCTAATATAATTATATATTATATATAAAATAAAATAATAAAATTTTTTTTTTCTTGATAGAAGGATCATTACAAAATGAATATCAAAACAGATTTAATCTGTTAGTATTCTACGATTTTAATTTAAAAAAAAAATTAAAATCGTAGAAGACTAACAGATTAAATCTGTTCTGATATTCATTTTGTAATTATCCTTCTATCAAGGAAAAAAACCGCTTCTTATTATTTTATCTGTTTGTTCATTCATTGTACCTATTGATTTGAAGAAATTCTAATAATAAAAATAAAGCCAATAAATAAATAAAGCCAAGAAGGTTTTTAGTATATATTAGCCAGACAGGTAGATCATTCAAGAAAAGAATCCAAGAATATCAAAGGAGTTACATATCGGATTCTGTACATTCGACATATGCTAATAATCTTAAGGAATTCAGGCATAATTTCAACAATAACTATGAAATTATTCACACCGAAAGCAAAAGTTCTAGATTAACACTTTTAGAATTTCTTGAAATCAACAGGCGCAATGCTCGTAAAATCCTTTTGAATGAAGAAACAGATGTTGACAAGTCTCCCTTACTGAATATCTTTCCCTAATGACATTTTTTAGCGGTAAACTCCAATAAACACCTTAAGTTTTTATGACTTGTTCTTCCATTATTTTGTCACGTACTTAACACTGTATTTAAACTTGGTTACACTGGACACCAACAGACAGTAGAAGACACATCGTGATGAAACAATTGTTGCATTATAAATATTTTTGAGAAATTGAATATTGGTGAGTTTTACTTGGTGTAAATCCATATCAAATGAAATGAAAACAATAATTGTTGAATTTACACTTTTATTAACTGATCAGTTACTCAATAAAAGTGTAAATTAAACAATTATTGTTTTCATTTCATTCAACATTTTTGTGGAAATTAAAATACTGTCTCTTATATATTTTTTAACTTGTGGTAAATCAACAAGGTTTAGAATTCATGAAAGGGCTGTAATGATACAGGGATTAATTCATTGGACAAAAGCAAATTCAACGCGAGGTTCAATTCCCCAGAATTAATTTGTTTATTCTAAATCTCCAGACCACTTAATGTTAAACTTAGGAATTCGCTTTCGAGGCACGCCCGAACGGCGGATTCTAAAGGAAATTATTTTACTCTGACCTATATATTATAATAACAAACTACATATTAAAAAGTTAAGTAAGAGCTAATTAAAAGGTCATAAGAGCTAATGTACGAAACGTAAACATATTCCTTCAGATGAGTTTAGGAACGGAAATTTTCCAAAGCAAAATGCTGACGTCGAAATTAACACGTGTGGCTCGACTAAGAGCTGAAATTTTGAGAAGTGTTGCAATTTTGAGCGGGTGAAGGGGTTAAAAAATTTGGAAGGAGAAAACCGATGAATACGAGATATTAAGGGGGAATTGGAGTTTGTTAGGGTGTCTTGACACGTCGAAAAAACTAGTAAGATCGTCGAGAAAAGATCGGGGTGCGAGGCTGGAATTGGTCTCAGAATTTAGCATTATTATAATTATTTTGAAGTTTAACAATTGAGTCAGAAGAATTAGAGAAATTGAATATAGTGCTAAGTTCCGGGACCAAGGAATTAAAGAGTACCGGTAGTCGTTCTTTATCGTTTATTGTTCTTGTTAAATAGATCGTTTCTCGTAGAAAATCGCGTGTGTCCAGTTTTGTTTTGAATCTATGGTCTTGGAGTCTAGGGGTAAGAAGTATCTGAAAATTTTGATATATTATTCAGGTTGAAATTGTCTAATTAAGATACTGAATTGTTTCAGTCGTTACTATTTGGTGGTTGATCATAATTAAAACAAATTGTAGAAATTACTATGTTTTACTACCAATAAAAATATATATTACACATTTTCTTGTGACTCAAGTTTTGGGAAATGAACTATCCCATCATCAGACAACTGAAGACCTACCACTAGTATAGAGGTATTTAAACAAAAGTGATAAATATTTTGAATATTTCGATAGATTCTAGGTTACACCTAATAATGGCGCAAGCGGTTTACAAGCGGAACGTGATAAAAAACCGGGTTAAAAAAGAGAGGCCTTCTAAGAGATATCGGAATGTCGACAATCGACAAAGAAGGTTGTTAAACAGATGGTACCCATTTAAATATCTCAAATAATTTTTGGGGTTACATAGCTCCGTACAGTCATTCATTGTTTTTACGTCATTTTGTTGTATATCTCAAATATTTGGATTTACATAGCTCCGTACAGTCATTCATTTTATTTTTTACATTATTTTTATTGTGAACAAATTTGAAAATTTCAATAATCAAATTTCTTATCTTTTGAATCTACATGTAAAATTTTCTTAAGATTTTCTTTTGTCGAAAGGAATTACTGTTTTCTGAAGAATGAGTGGCAAAAGTTGAATTTTTGTTAGCTTTTCCTTAAATTCATTTTATGTTCGTTGAAAAAGGTTTTAAACAGATGTTACTTTTTAAATATCTCAAATATTTTCGATTTACATAGCTCCGTACAGCCATTCATTATTTTTACATTATTGTTATTGTGAACTAATTTGAAAATTTCAACAGATTCTAGAAAATCGAATTTCTTCCGTTTTGATTCTACATGTGAAATTTTTTAAAATTATCTATTGTGGAAAAGGAATGACCGTTTTCTAGACAATGAGTGGCAAAAGTAGAATTTTGTTTATTTTTCATGAAACTCATTTTATGTTCGTTGAACCTTGTCTTGAAGGAACCTCCTGTTTGTCCTATATATTTATTACTGCACGTAGAACAAGATAACTCATAAACTCCTGATTTGTGTATGTTTGGAGTAGGGTCCTTTGCGTTAAATAATACCGATGATAATGTGTTTTGCGTTTTGAAGGCAATATTGACATCTGATTTTGAAAAACTATTGGCCACTTTTTGACTTATGCTACCAAAGTAAGATAGAGAAATGAATTTTTTATTTTCTTCAGTTTTTATGATGGGATAAATTTGGCTCATAGCTATTTTAGATAGTTTCTGTCGAATTAGATTATCTATTATATTGGGGTTGAAACCGTTGTTCGCGGTTATTGATTTTATAGTTTGGACTTCAGCTTCGGGCTCTATGGATCATCGATTGATAGAGCCTTCGCATTACATTTACTCTCGATATGGATAATTTCGTATTCGTTATTGAAACAATGTTCAAATTCTAATAAAGGGGCGTATGTTGAATGTATGAAATTTGATGTTCGTGGATTCTCTTCTTGAACGATCTAGCGGTCTGACCAATATAAACCATCGAGCAATCCTTGCAAGTCAACTTATATACTACTGATTTATTATCTATGTTTGATTTATCTGTATTATTTTTGATGTCTGAAAGGTAGAGTGTAATTAAAATTTTTCTTAAAATTATTGGCAATTTCTTCGGATATTCTACTTATATATGAAATGCGTTTGAATTTTTTTGAGCTGGGGTATTTTGGGGTAGGAAAAACGTGAGTAAATGTTATCTTTTTCTAAACTTTGAATATCAAAACAGATTTAATCTGTTAGTCTCCTACAATTTTAATTTCAAAAAGTTTTATTCAAAAACTTTTAGAATTAAATTAATGTCTTATAAACACTAGTTATATTTAATAGACGAATAAAATCAAAACTCATAATACAATATCAAATGAACAGATTTGGAGTCATTAGCATACATTGCACTGACGAAAACCAATCAGTTTGAAACGTGCGCATGTCTGCAATTTGCCTCTGTGATCTACAAAACCTTGTCGAGTTTGTTCGTGTATAGATGTATGTTACACTGTCTCGACTTCTAGAACTCTATTACCATAGCTCATACACCCTATGAATGATTTATTTATTAATTTTAATTGATAATTTATATTTGTTGGTTTATTTATTCCATTTGATATTGTATATTGAGTTTTTATCTTATACGTCTATTAAATATAAGTTGAAAAAATTCTCGTAAATATTTAGGCCCCAAAAGTACCCTCAAAACTTCAAATCCTCAGGTCTTTTCGTTCGAAATTCAGCTTGTTTACCTTCAGTTGACCGGCTGATCTTCACAAATCACAAATGGCATTGATCTTCGTGTCGTTATTTTACATCTGAATGCTAAATTCAAACCAGCGTTTAACGTTTTAAATCTTCGAAATATAGAATCCTTACGAACATGTTCGTTATTATTCATTTTTTATATACCAAATTTCAGATCTATCGAATCTGGAATCTCTAGTTCTGAAAATATTGAGGAAAATTATGAAAAATTTTAAATGTGAATAAATGCGAAACCATTGAACCAATTTTGCCCCTTAACTATTTTAATTAAGATATTCAGCCTCAAATTTGCACTGGACTCTGTTCGGTAGTAAGACTGTTTATTTGCAACCATATATGTGGTGTGATATTTTCTGACTTTTTGAAGGTTGAAAACTGTCACTTTTTTACTTTTTTTCCACTCGGTCGGAAAGTGATCATTTTACACCC
Organism: Megalocaria dilatata; assembly: GCA_034642435.1. NCBI lineage: Eukaryota > Metazoa > Arthropoda > Insecta > Coleoptera > Coccinellidae > Megalocaria > Megalocaria dilatata. The sequence continues at coordinate 55,834,634 of CM067854.1, read as the reverse complement.
GTGAGTGGAAAGTAATTTTGTAGTGAAAGAACAGAAGAATATTTAATTTTATTTCAATATATACAACATAAGAACAGAAATCGAATTTCATACCAATAGAACTCCACTACTTATTTAAGTTAACAGTCACTGTTGATGAGTTATAGGCGTTGATTGAAATAGATAAAACTTTTCTTTCGTCAAGCTAGTTGTTGGAATGTTAATGTACTGCTGTTTTTCACTTATTGTTGTTTGGTTTGGAAAATTCTTGAGGTTGCAGGACACCTCGGAGAATGTAGAACTGGATGTTGAAGGTCTTGAGAGCATAACAGACGTTTTGGACTGGTTTTCAATGGAGCTATCTACATATTCTTCGGCTACTGTGCTGAACCTCCAACCTCCTAGACGTTTTAGCATTAAAATGTAGGAATTTGGGTTTTGTCCCATAGTTAGTCCACCGTGGAAAGCTTCGGATAAATGAAGCCGTTTATTACTGGTTTTTGCGACCCATTATATTGGTCGCAATTCGTTGGAGTTTGGTTCGTAGAAATAACACTGTATACTTTCTTGTTTCTACATCTGAGGCAACAAAAACTAAATTAATTATACGCAAATTCAGTGGTGCAATTCGACAAAATTATCTATTCATACAAAAAAAGGGGCCAACACTTTTAAAGCTACACAGTATTAAATACGGTAGTTGAGACGAATACTTTTATTTATGTTTTAAAAATAATTTCAGGTATATGTTCCGGCACTTTTTCGACCTTATTTCATCAATAACACGAGTTATGTTGGCTTCCAAAGCGTCTATTGTTTCTGGTTTATCAGCATAAACCAATGACTTGACATAACCCCAAAGAAAATAATCCAGTGGAGTTATGTCGCATGATCCAATTAATTGGACCATTTCTCGATATAATGTTATCGCCAAATCTTTCTTTCGATAAATTAATTGTTACGGTAGCAGCATGAAGTGTAGCACCATTTTGTTGGAACAAAACCCTTCTAGGTCGAAACCATTCAAATTTTGAAACAAATAATCATTAATCATCGAAATTTGAATATCAAAACAGATTTAATCAGTCAGTCTTCTACAATTTTAATTAAAAAAAATTTTGTTCAAAAAACTTTTAGAATTAAATTAATGTCTACGTAAGCACCGTATACGTCTATTAAATATAAGCGGTGCTTATGTAGACATTAATATAATTTTAAAAGTTTTTTGATTAAAAATTTTTTTGAAATTAAAATTGTAGAAAACTGACAGATTAAATCTGTTTTGATATTCAAATTTTGTTGTATTCCTTCTATCAAATAAAAAGCCTTTTTCTATTTTATTTTATACATAATATATAATTATATTTAAGTTTGAATAAAATCTCATTATGTAATGTCAATGGTTTAAAGAAAACCTTATAATACCTTACAGTTTTCTGTGATTTTTGTGACTAACATAAAATATATTGATTTTTAAAGATACTCTGTTTAAGCAATTATGCGGTTACCACTCTGAGGTAAGATATAATGATTGTTAGTTGATTTTTTAATTATGATTTAGGGCCGATGAAGAGATTATCGGAATTCTAATTGTTTTTTGAAGATATAGTGCATGTTTTGAGAGATTTTTGAATTAATTTATTTGAATATTTAAATATATTGAATATTTCAAATAAATTATATTTTTTAAGTTGTGTTTTATGTTTTTGAAAAGGAATTAGTGTTCATAATGGTAAGATTAGAAACAGAATTTTGTCTCCTTCAAATATTTATTTATTAATTTCAATTGGCAATTTATATTTGTTGGTTTATTTATTCCATTTGATATTATATATTGAGTTCTGATTGTATACGTCTATTAAATAAAAGCGGTGCTCATGTAGACATTAATTTAATTCTAAAAGTTTTTTGAATAAAATTTTTTTTGAAATTAAAATTGTAGAAGACTGACAGATTAAACCCGTTTTGATATTCAAATTTTGTTACATTCCTTCAAGTAAAAAACTCTTTTTCTCTTTTATTGATCATCGATCTGTAACGAGCACCATTCACTGTAACATTAGCTCCAGCGTCGTTTTTGAAGAAATATGGACCGATGATGCCTCCAGCGTGTAAAGCACACCATACAGTTCATTTTTCAGGATGCAATGGAACAACCTGCAGAACTTCTTGAGGATTGTTTTCACTCCATATACGGCAATTTTGCTTGTTTACATAGCCGTTCAACCAGAAATGAGCTTCATCAATAAACACAATTTTAAATAAAAAAGTGGATCAACCTCAAGCTGATCTAGGGCCCAATTAGCAACGTTATAGTGGCTTTAGTTCTTGAATCAGTTGGATCTTGTATGAGTGTAGACCAAGATCTTTACGCAAAATTTTCCATGTGGTGGATGTACAGAGTCAAACTTGTTGTGAACGTCGACGAACATACAAATCTGGATCATCATTAACACTATGACTTACAGCAGCGATATTTTCTTCTGTACGTACAGTTTTTTGTCTTGTTGTTGTTGCATCGAGTAGAGAAAATGTTGTCCGAAATATATCGATAGTTCGACGAAGTTGCTCTGATGGACGATTATGTAAACCATAAATTTCATTATTTGCTCTATAAGTTTGGCGAAGAGAAAACTAAATTTGAAAATAAATTTCAACAATTTGTAAACGTTGAACTGGAAAACTGTGAGAGCAACATATGATTACTAAGTCAGCAATTGAGATTAGTTCTCTTTTGACCTAGTGTATGAAGAAGTTTAACAGTAATAAAAATTTCTCATTGGGGGGGAAAAATGAGAAACTTCCTCATTTTGGAATATGATATTGAAGTATGCGGCAAGAATGAGTTTTTAGGATTACATTGTAAATTTAAGAACAAAGAACTAAGAGATCATACAAATACACTGGTGTTTTAAATAATCTTTGCAAAAGGAAACTTTTGAATATTTAGATATCTATTTGAAGATTCAATCCTTATTTCTTAAATTTTTCTAATCTATAGAGTGACGCAACAAATATTTTTATGCAAAGTACGGTGTGAATCAAAGGACCAGAAGCATACAAAAATTATTCCAATAAATTTTTAATATTTCGAAATTCATTCTTTAGAATCATGAAAACTTGTGGGTGAATACATATAATATATCTATCAAATGATTTGATTGATAAAAAATCAGCTATATCGCTGTTTTACTGACAAAGAAAGTGAAATTTTTCTAGGAATTACAAAATTGGATTAATCAATTAAGTTTTAATAGAAAGAACAAATTCTTGAATAGTCTAAACCTATCCTATTGGTATTTTAAATATCAAGCAGAGTGATTCTGTTAAACCTCGCTACAAATTTTAATTTTATAAAATTTCTTTAACTTTTCAAAATTAAATTGAATAAATGCCTTAGAAACACTGTTCCCTTTTAGTTGACATAAAGAATTAACACTCACCACATAGCATCAAAAGGAGATCAAAGAATCCAAAGAAAAGATAGAATATTGATCGGACTTACTCAACATACCTTCAGTGGACACGCCACTTCTCGTTTGAATCTCCTTCAAAAAACTCTTCGAAAATATGTAGCACATCTTGAAAAAGGCGTTTGGTAATCTCATCAATAATAACACTGGCCAACAAAAAAAATTTTTTGATTATAACATAAAGCTGAATAGCATACTAGGTAAAATAGACGTATTCAAATACGAAAATGAGAAAAAAAGAGTTGTCACACGTAAGGTTTTCTTGTTCCATTCATAGAACCACATTTAATGTTACACTATCTGATGTGTACTGAAAAAATTATTTCAGAATTTTTTAACCATATATATCATCTTTATTCTGTCAGAACACAAAGATTAAAAATATTGACTTAAAATACTGATTGAATTCTATTTTTCCTTTCATAAGGGGGCATATCTTGTCTCTTCAAAAACCAGCAGTAATCACCCATCATGGCTGGATCCCATTGTCCTTGATAGCGAATTTCCATTATTCTAATATCTTGGTGGAATCTTTCACCCTGCCCTTTACTAAAAGCTCCTAAATTTTCAGGAAAAAATGACAGATGTGAATGGAGGAAATGAATTTTCAATTAAATTCGTGCACCAAGCGATTTGTAGGCATCTAATAGTTCATTTACTAACTGTTGGTAGTTTTCAACCATATTGTTGCCTAAAAATCCTCTTAGTACACTAGCAAATGAGTTCCATGCTCTGAGTTCCTGCCTGGTTAGTTTCTCTGTAAAATTAACGTCTTCCAGCAATTTTCTGATTTGTGTTCCAATGAAAATGTCTTCCTTTAATTTAGCATCATTTAACTTGGGAAAGACTTGTTTTAAGTATTTGAATCCATCACCATCTTTATTCACAGCCTTCACAAAGTTTTTCATCAGCCCAAGTTTAATGTGAAGAGGAAGCAGGACATTTTTGGGGTCTACAAGAGGTCTAAACTTAACATTTTGAAATCCCGGTTGAAATACACTTCTTTCTGGTCAAATTTTTGATCTATAATGCTGATTTACTGCACGACTGTCCCATAGACAAAGACAACAGCAATATTTTGTGAATCCTCCCTGAAGTCTTACTAAAATTCCTATAACTTTTAAGTCCCCACATGTCTGCTATTTATGCATGTTTTAGTTCATTTTATCCAAAAGAGTACACATATTTTGATAACTTTCTTTCATCGTCCCTGAATGGGCAACTGGTATAGAGAGTTTCAAATTTCCATTATGCAATAACACAGCTTTTAAACTGTATGTATACGAATCTATAAATAAAAGCCACTCAGAGGGGAAATGCTCAATATCAAGTTTCTGCATTAAACCATCAAAATCAGTACACACGTCGAATTTTCCATACCATATAATGCAGAAAACGGAGCATTTCTTTTTCTGAAATTCGTAATTTTCGTTTCGTTGCCTACTAAGTTCAATTCCTTAACAAGAACTTCTGACTATTAAAACTGACTAGTAAAAGTAGGGTCGGTTGCTGTTCTTCGGAGATACATGATGATGCGTTCTCTCCAATATCTTCCAAAACAACATTTTGCGGATCTAAAGTTGTGATCGGCACTGGTAAATCTGCATTATGAGGAACAGTTCGTATTGCAGACTGCAAATTTGGATAGTCGATCTTGTGCTGTCCCTTTTTGGAATAACCCTCAATCTTTGTCAGCCAAAAAAGTAATGATTAGTCGGTTCTTGACATACCATAGGAACTGCAAAAGGCATGCTTTTTCTATTTCCATTCATTCACTGCACCAATGATACGTTACAACTAACACAGCACGCATGAGGAGCCCGCTGCGTGTCTTGATCTCTAATTAAAACAGGCTTTTTTAACATTTTCAGAAAATGGCCTGGCTTTGGATTCCACCAGAAATTCTCTAAAAATATAACAAAATTTGTCAGGAGATAATTTACAACTGCGGCGCGTTTGTCTGGACATTTTCGTTCTTAACACTTTCTCATCTACAACAGGGAACCACTCAGTTCGAAACTCAACAAAAGACTGATTTTCAATCTGAATTTTATGACTAATAATGTAAATAACACAGTTTAGGTACTTCTCCTATTGTAAAATGCATCCATTTTAACCGTCCCCTCATAAAATTGACTACTTGCTAATGTAAAATGGCCTTATTGAGCTATTGAAAATTGGTCGCGTTAGGGCTTTAGGAATATTTTTCCTATTATTAGAAGGGTATTTCCATAAAAAAAATTAAGATCTGCTTTGTGTTACAAAAATCTTGTCGATCAGCGTAATCAGTGTAAAAGTGTAACGTAGTTAATCATTTTATTTAATTTTATTATAATAATCAGCCCACTTTTCTACAAGTAAAATAAAAACAATCAATAAAAAATATCTATCATACTTACGCGACCATGTGTTATATAACATTCGAACTACGACAGAACAGAAATGATCTAGTGATCAAATAACTGGACTACCATTCGCATTCTTCGTTCTTCCACAGAATATAAGTAAGTAATTTAATTTATGTTGTTGACATATATGTTTCGGGTTTTAACCCATTCTCAAATTTTTGTTTTGAAAATGGATTGAAACCCGAAACATATGTCAACATCATAAATTAAAATTTGTGAAACTTAAGCCTAGTGTTTTTGTTTATATTAAAAATAACACTCGGTTTATATTTCACAGTTTATTCAGAAATCTGACACGTGTTTCGGTATTTCAACCATCTTCAGAGGAGTACAAAAAGTAACTAAACTTAAAATCACAGAGGTTCATTTTTATTACAATTACAACATCTGTTGCTTTTTATGGCACATTTTTACAACAGAATCCAATACAGGCGTACTAGGAAAGAGTATTTGGGAATTGGTCAAATTTTCTTTATTCTCTAAAGATTTTTTGATTGAAAGAATCTCCAAATAGTCCATCACTTTACCCTTATTAACATTGTATAATAAACTAACATCCTTTTCGTTGAAAAAGTGATTATTCTCTATACAATGTTCTGCAAAACCGGTTGATTTATGGTTTTTTAGAATTGATACCCTATGTTCTTTCACTCGATGTTGTAAACACCGACCTGTTTGTCCAATATATATAGCATCACAATCATCACATTTTAGTTGGTAAATTCCCGTATTAGTCATATTAGGGTTCCTTTCTTTATTATTCCCTAAGAGTTTGGCTAGATTATTTTTATTGACTGTTATCGAACTAATTCCCATTTTCCGGAAACCATTACAAATTTTGTAACTAATACCTTTTATATACGGTATAGAGTACCACATTAAATCTCGGTTATAATCCTTTGAATTTATATAAAAATTTTTTAAAATATATTTAAATGCTTTCTTTTTAATCATTTTGTCAATAAGGTCCGTTCTATAGCCATTATTCAAAGCTATGGTTTTAATTATATTAACTTCTTTTTTGTAATTAGTTTCATTCAACGGGATATTCAAGAGTCTATGTATGAAGCTATGGAATGATGACATTCTTCTTACTAGTGTTTTTGTTTACCTTATTAATATACAAATATTCCGCTGGACTAAATCCAAATCTATAAAATTATAAATTTCTAGAGGCAAATTTAAAGGTTCCATCACTGGAGATTAGAGAATCACCAATTTATCTTCCATGGTCCATACGCGAAAAGTGTGGTCTTAAATTACACTTGGTGTTCAAATGTTAACTTTCTCAGTTATCTCTTCGAAACATATCGTACTCGTAGTCGACATAATTCAATTTGGCAATGAATTAATCATTAGTCCTAAAATGACTAAAAGATCATTTTCCGTGTGGTAAATCAAAACATATTTAATTGGTCGCATTGCAGAAATCTAAAGATCCTGGAACCTACTGCATTCCCAGCCTAACTTCCGTGCTTAACTCATAGGCATAATTTATTACTTAACATAATGATGTGCTATTATCTTGTCACCGTGTTAACAAAGTAATATTACGTAATTCGCTTTAATTATATTCAGTTGATCGATATTCCTATTCCCTATCGTATTCTCTTATCTTTGGAAAATTGTAAATTTTATATTTTCCTTTATTCAGGGAACTGGCTACCTGGGCTGATTTAAGGTTAGTATTGGTTTTATCACATCGTAATGTAGAGTGGTTCTATTTTTTTCTCTAAATATTTACTTCACGAATGAAGCATTCACTTCAACCAAAGTGATAAAGACTTATCCGACGAATGTTCAGTATGTTATGAGTTATGGTTAATCAAACCACGGATACAGAACTGGAATTCACCTCCTACAGTGATCACGGTAAACGAGTATTTTCCTATTAAATATTTATTATCAATTTTTTTATTTTAATTTCTGCTCGTACTTCAAATTTTGTATGATATTTCTAATTGACACTTGCTTGCTTTCAATTTTTTTGCTAGAGGAACAGTTTTTATTTGTTTATTGCTCTTTTTATTCGATTTAGATTTAAATGATATTAATATTAAATAAGATTTTTCGGATTTTCACAAATTTTTATCGTTATTTAATACAACAATTTCGCTCTCACAGTAGTAGCATCTCCAGGTAGGTTTACATCTTGAATAACTAAATTTATTTTCGAAATCGGTTGCTATCTATATTACAGTAGGTACAAAAATTTTTAATTGAACACTTCAACCCAAGAAAAGGTCTGTACATTTCAGCTTATCTATATATATTTAACAGGGGTGAGTTATTTAAATATAATTGTTCGTTACGTAATATTCCAATTTTATTGTGTTTATTCATCTCAAGGGACTCTAATAGGTTTAAGGCATAACTTTTACTTTCTATATGTAAAATTTCAAAATTTTGGTTGAAAGTATGTCCCGTTTCTAACAAATGGTTGGAATATGTGGAATTACTTTTATTATTGAGCAAACTCTTTAAATGTTCACAAATTCTATGTCGGAAAGTTCTTCCAGTTTGTCCTATGTAAACTTTTGGTCAACCACCGCAGCTTAACTTATAAACTCCAGATTTATCATTTTTATGTGTACTGTCCTTATTATGTTTAATGAATATACTCAGGTTTGAATAGGTTTTGAATAATGTTCTTAAATCATATTTATTATGTAGGTATGTAGCAATTTTCTTAAAAATATCTTTAGTGTATTTTAAGGAAATGTATTTAAAATTTTCCTTTATATTGGGATATACCTACCATATTTAAAACTATTTTATTATTTTTATTTATCAACAATTTGTCTATCCAATAAAAAAATAAAAAATAATGAAATAGCGTTGAATATAATATAAACGAAAATTTTAAATACATAATAATAATACCTCAAAATGAATATTCAATTCAAGAACTTCATTCAAAACCTATTCAAACCGGAGTAAATTCATAAAAAATAATAAAGACAGATGATAAATCGGGGGTTTATAAGTTAACCTGCGGTGATTGCCCAAAAGTTTACATAGGACAGACTGGAAGAACTTTCCGACATAGAATTTGTGAACATTTGAAAAGTTTCCCCAATAATAAAGGAAATTCCACATATTCCAACCATTCGTTAGAAACGCGACATACTTTCAACCATAATTCGTTTTTTTACAGTATTATAATCCTATAGTAGAAATATTATATGCTTTCATTGAATATATTTATTGAATGATCATTATACTATGCAAGTTTAAGACATAAATTCGTAATTTGTTTGTTGTCATCATTTCCTTCCGAGAATGTAAAAAATAATTCGTTCTTGCGAGTTTGAATTTCATTCAAATGGCAGGAATTTTAAAATTTTGAGTTAAAAATAATCTTAAGCGGTTGTAAGCGCATTAACGAATAAAACAATTCAGAGACTTTATGTATTTTCATTAACTCAAAAAATAAAAATCCGACCAAGTTGAAGTCAAAAAGTTGTAATCAAAGGGTGTTTCATTAGAGGTCGATTATTCTAAATTGAAATAAAACACAGAAAAATATTTTCAATGTCCATGAAATTAGCTTCACTACATAGATAATTTTGTGCCATAAATGCTGGAATGCGTAAGTACATGGCTTATCTGACTATCGAATTTTCTCACACTATTTATATTAAATCAGGCTTAATATTTAATATTTTTGACTTACTGCGTAGACATGCGACTTTACATATCTCCAGGATATGTAATATCTTATTAATAATCTAACGGTGTCAAATCGCAGAAACAAAGTGGCAGTGCAGTTGATCTTGTAAATATTTAAACCAATATCTTCACTCAAAATTTTGCATCAAGGTGTGATGGACAGTTTAATCCTTGAGCACTATGACCCATTTGGATTACCATCAACAATACACTGCAAGTCAATTAAACGCTTGTTGTGTGCAGTTAATACATAATTTTAATTCTTATTCTTAGATTAAAAATTCTAAAAGATTACCAGCTCAGAAATTGAGAGGCATTTATGAAATTCCCCTCAATTATCTCCACTAGTAATGTTTCGTAACACGGTTAGTTTACCGCCTATTATTTCAATATTTTGAAGTAACAGACAATTGCAAATTAATTAATCACTATGATTATTTTACGATAAGTCTGTGGACTGTATCTTTGAGCAGTGATTTTCAACTTCCTTTATCTAGTAATGATAGACCACAACAACGATGAGAAATTAAAGTAAGACACTTATAACAAAAAACGATTATATTTTGGTATCAGTGTATATGATTATGATACCACGCTAAAGTAATGACAATTACACTACGAACAAATGTAACAAACTACGTTTGTAGCAATCGCGATAATCTTGTACAATATACAAACGACCAATTTGACTATTACGAGAATAATAATGAGACTTTACTTGTATTAAAGGAAGGAGGGAATTTAACAAGTTTGGCAAAGTTAGCGCATTTATTAAGGATCTTATTACATTATTTCAAAGATCGGTCAAAAAAAAAACTAGTTTTCTTAAAGAAACACAGTTTCGGACAATTTCTTCGAATTTTATGAAAATGATTCTAGTGCATCCATACTTTGGAATCTGGTTTGAATGAGATGGGGTCAGTCCTTCCATAAAGTGTGAGTGAGACAGATAGTGACGTCACTATTTGGTATTGGCACAGTAAACGCAATACAGATCAGTACGCTACGCCCCTTGGTCTACTGCGTATCTTTCCGTATTTGATCGTGTTTTTTGTGTACTTACGACTTTTGGCTTCGTTTATTAGATTTGTTTGCTTGTGATTTGGATAGTTTTGATCTCTTTACGACGAACTTCAATTTTACCTGGACTAACCTGTGATTTTTTATTGCCATCATGCCTGTGTATACCACACAGGAATATGCCAACATGCATCTCATTTATGGGGAATGCAGATGTAACGCTAGTGCAGCTTCGAGAATGTATCTCGAGATATACCCTTATGCTGATCGTTATCCAGATCATCGAGTTTTTACGAATATGCGCCGTCTACTCTTCACAGCGGGCCGACCTCCAAACAAAGTGCATGGTGAAGAAAGAATTTCCTTACCTTACGATTATATTGTGTTTCAAGCAGTTGAGGAAGATCCAAGTACTTCGCTACGTGAAATTCAGCGAAGCACAGGAGTGCCCAAAAATACAGCTCACCGACTATTGAAAAAACATAAGCTCCACCCATATCATGTACAAGCTTTGTTACCTCGGGATTATAAACCTAGGGCTGCGTTTTGCCAAACCATGCTACAAAAGAACCGGGAAGACTCACAATTCTTAGAAAAAATTTTTGTCGGATGAATCAATATTTAAAAAAGATGGTTACATGAACCTTCACTTTTTGCACGAGTGGCAAGTAGAAAATCCGATCTTAATGAGACAAGATATATCTCAATATCGTTTTAAAGTGAACATGTGGACTGGAATTTTGAACGGAAGAGTCATAGGACCTTTTGAGTTGCTAGAGGTTTTAAATGCTGAAATTGATTGAAATTTTTTTTGCCAAATTTACTTGAAGACGTGCCACGTATTTTCAGAGAAATATGGTTCAGCAAGATGGCTGCCCATTGGACTATGCCCTCTCAGTTAGAGAATATCTAAATGAAGAATATCCGGGCAGATGGATAGGGGTGTCTGGTACAATTTCGTGGCCAGCCCGTTCACATGATTTGAATCCCCTAGATTTTTTTTTACTAGCGAGCAGTGAAGGAAAAATTGTATTCAAAACAAATTGAAAATGTAGCTGAGCTTCGGGAGAATCAGAATCAGAAGAACTTTATTAACATTTGGTATTTTACAGTGTAGTATACATAGTGTATAATATTCGTACATTCATTTATAACAATAGTTCCTACATCTAGTGTTTAACTACTTATTTACATTGGCTTGGCTTTTGGCCTTAATACTTATTATTCTTGACGTTTTTATTTTCATTTAGTTTTGTGGAAGTAAGTGTAATTGGAGGAAAAAGCTTCGGGAGAGAATTAGGGAAGCAATGCAATTCGTCAATAACGGAAGATTCGCCCGTCTGATATCCCGATCTTTTTTAAGATGAATTATTATAAGGCAGGCAGGATTTTTTACTATCACCAAACAATTTGGCTTGTTCAAAAACCTGCCCATACTGAATTTCACAATTCCATGTTCAGTCCTGTACATTATATTTTGAATGTTATGTAATAGGAGTGGGCAAGAATAGTAGCCCTACATCAAGAAGCTTTGTCGAACCACCAAATTGTGCAACGTTTGAATATTCCACGGACTTCAGTAAGGCCCCTTTTCCTGGAAACCGGCAGCGTTGCCCGGAGATCGCTGGCTGGTTGACCCAAAGTAACATCTGCAAGGGAAAACCATTATATCGCAAAATTTACTCAAAGGAATCGAAAGGTATCTGCAACAGCCCTTCGAAGTCTATTTTTGAGGACCTATAGACGGGTAGTCTCAACCAGTACTATAAGGAAACGGTTGCACTCCTCAAATTTAAGGGCAAGAAGACCTTTAAGAGTACCTCAGCTATTACCCGGACATAGAGCTACCCGTCGGCAATGGGCAATGACGCAACGTACTTTTTTCGGAGGAGACACGATTGGGTTTACAAAGTGATAGTCGACGAGAAAGGGTTTGGAGAGGTCCAGGCAGACTGGAGCGACTCAATTTCGCCCGGGAAGTTGTGCCCTTTCAAGGCGGATCATTAATGTGCTGGGGGGTATAATGTTCGGTCGCCGTACCCCTCTTATTATCGTTGAACGAATAATGATTGGTGCCATCTACGTAGAAAAAATCATTGAAACAATCATTGTTCCTCTGCACAACGAATTTGAGGATAATTTCATTTATCAGGATGATAACGCCCCACCATCTACGAAGGGTTCAAAACATTCTTCAAGAGAACAATATCCAGAGAATGAACTGGCTAGCAAACTCACCAGATATGAATCCAATTGAGCACGTATTGGATAACTTAGGGAGAGCAATAGTCAATCGTCAAAACCCACCTTCAACTTTTCAGGAATTGAGTTTAGCCCTTCAGGAAGAATGGAACGATATACCTGAAAATTTCATTAATGACTTGATTTGTGGGATGCCTAGGCATATTGGGCGGTTGATTGAAAGAAGAGGTGATAATATGGACTATTGAATTTAGATTCAGTTGTGGAATAAATATAATTAATCAAAAATAAATGATCGATAAATTTAGGTTTTTTCTTATTTTTCCTATTTCGTCCTGCATAAAGCAAAGAGTAACGAATAAAGATTTTCTATCAAATATATTTCAGTTCAAATAAAGGAAAATATTCATCTCATTTCCAGAACATAGATCGATTATTTCTTGAGAAAGAAGACTTTTGACGATGTGTGTATATTATAAAGTAGGTTTTTCTCTGTTGATTAAGCTTTAAATAGTCGGTTGCCAGATTTTTTTATATCACTAAATACTATTGTTTTTTCCAATAAACAATTTTTAATCAGGTTTTTTGATTTTGTGATAATTTTTCCTTTTGGCGTACATTTTCGGGAAATGTAAAATAAGGAAAAATAGGTCAATAAGAAACTGACCAAAAAAGCCTTTTCATTTAATAATTTGTTTTTTTTTCCGTAGGGCAAGAACCCTATTATATGGCAAGCACAATTCTCAGCAGGTCAGGTAGAGCACCAAAAGCGCGCGAATCGATGCATTCACGCACCCTCCTCTTTCATTCATGTTGCGCCTGTCAGGCATTACGGAACTCGTAGTAGTAATAAAATTACGTGCACAGTGATAGAGGTTAGAATTTATCTGATAAGAACAAAAAAAATAATACTAACCAGTTGCAAAGTGCAGTGAGATGCAGCTTTCAGATCTGCTCAATTTCTGTGGTAAGCTTGTTCATAAAACAACCAGGGGTGCTGGTGTTAAAAGAAGATAACTCATTTGATTGTCATATTGCATCAGAAAATATAGCATGCGGCTTTTTGAATAGTATGTCAACTTTTTATTCGTTCAATTGACTGTGAAATCCGATATGTCCCGTTCTAAAAATAGAAAGGTGCACGCACTGATATATGTTTTATCGCGATCATTTGTTGCATTGATAGTGAATAGATTAGAGTATCAATGAAGTTAATCAGGGCCGTTCTAACCTTTGCAGAGTCTTATCGGTGTTTAGGATTCTTATAGATAGTCAAAAATAATCTTATTTGTTAGCCATCTTTAGGATTTTATTATTTTGTTGTTTGCTACTTGTAACATAATTTTATATCAGTTTTGATTTATCTTTAATTGAAGTATTTGCAATAGTAGTCATTCGTGGAATTACAACGAAAATTCAGATGCTCATTTTTCGGTTTTTGAGCTTCTCGAATAATAAACCTATTTCAGAAGTGAAAAATTTTCCAACCTGTAGTAACACGCTGTAATTTTCACTCTCCGAAAAACATTATATTCGATTTATGATGAAAAAGGTCCATTTTTTACACGGAGGCTAAACAGTTTCAATCACTTTTTTCTTTACCTATATCCCCTTATTATACCACATTTTTTGTACCTGACCCTCAACTAACCGTATAAATTGCGGCTCCAAAGTTAAGAAATCTCAGTTAATTTGTCAATCCGGCTGGTTTTTTCATCCCAAAATTTTGATCCCCAGAATCTATTCCACTAAAAAATGATTTTTCACTGGTTTCAAAGAAAAGCACAGGATGGGTCATGATATATATTTTTTTCGATCATTCATATCAACGCTCTTCAGAATTAAAACCGTGATTACTTTTTAAAGGGGTTCCAAAATTTTTTGACAATTTGAAGTAATACACTTGATACAATCGACCTCCCTATGAATTTTTAAAATTGTTTCCTCTTACTTGAATCTAGAAAGCTGTGAAGTTAGGAGTGCCTATGCTTTATTATATAAGGTTAAAACTAAGTTTCTTATAAATCAGTTGATAAGTTTTTGAAAAACTTGTTTTAACCCTCATTTACAGAATACGCTTATAGGACTGAAGAAAATGAATGAATTGCTATATCATGTGTAATGAATTTATACATCAAAACTGAATTAAAACCTGTAGATAGCGGAAAAAAGATTTTTTTTCTCATTTCTAAATTTCACATTCTGAGAAACAGTGAAAATTAAATAGAAATTAGTGGAGTTGTTCCTAACGGAAAACATTTCATACTCATAAGAATTGGTACAAAAAACTGGTTGTAACCTGAAACTGACCTAGAAAATTTTAGGCTAATCGATTTACGCTAAAGGTGAAATTTAAAATCCATACATTCTGTCAAGAAAGTACCGAGAATTATCGATTTAAATCTGGCGGGGCAATGAGGCAGGTGAAAATTTTTTTTCCTAGGTTGGTACCACTGTCCTTAATTACTATGCCAAGCTTGAGCGGGATCTGTCAACTAGTGTGTTTGCAACAGCTGATTAAGTCAGTCGATGTCAGAGTGCGTGCCGATTTTTACTATGGGTGATTACGTTGAGCAAAGAATTTGTTTAAAGTTTTGTGTTGCAAATGAATTTTCGTGTGCCGATGCATTGAAAATGTTGCAAAAGGCCTTTGGTGATAATGCTCTATCGAAAACTCGTGCATATCAGTGGTACAGAGCCTTCAAGGACGGTCGGGAAGTGGTCGCCCATCGACGGCTTCGATCGAAGATAACGTCGATAAAATTAAGGAAAGGGTGCTGGAAAACCGTCGTACCAGCTTGAGAGAGATAGCACATGATCTTAAGATATCCCACGAGTCCGCACGTACGATTTTGATTGATATTTTGGGCATGAGAAAGGTGGCCGCACGACTCGCACCGAAAGACTTGAATTTTCTTCAAAAACGTCATCGCGAACAGGTTGCTTCTGACATGCTGGATCGCTGTAATTCCGATTCTACATTCATGGAACGCATTATAACTGGTGATGAGACCTGGGTCTACGAGTACGATATGCAAACAAGCCAGCAATCATCGGAATGGGTGGCAAAAAATGAGCCGAAACCGAAAAAACCACGCCAAAGCCGCTCGAAAATGAAGGTGATGCTCATTGTTTTCTTCGATATCCGTGCCGTGGTGCACTACGAATTCGTTCCAGAGGGTCAGACGGTAAACAAGGAGTATTACCTAGGCGTTATGAAACGTTTTCGTGAGCGTATCCGTAAGAAGCGGCCAAATTTGTGGGCGAACAACTCATGGATTTTGCATGACGATAACGCGCCTTCTCACCGAGCTACGATTGTGACTGACTTTCTCGCCAAAAACTCAACAAACGTGCTTCAGCAACCACCGTATTCGCCGGATTTGGCTCCCTGCGACTTTTTCCTCTTCCCAAAACTAAAATTGCCCCTTCGTGGCACCCGTTTTGAGACGATTGAAGCCATAAAACAAAATTCGGCGCGAGAGCTAAAGTCCATCCCGGAAAGCGCCTATAAAAAATGTTTCGATAATTGGAAGTGCCGTTGGCATAGATGTATTGGAGCAAATGGAGCCTATTTTGAAGGCGACCCAATAAATTTTGACGATTAAATGTAAAAATGTTGTTTTAATTGAAAATTCCCGGTACTTTCTTGACAGAGTAGTATGTGTATTCGTTAAAGTCTGAAGGTTTTCGAATTAATAGGCTTACCTTGAGGATTGAAATAAGCAGAAATTTTTCAGCAACACATGAGTAAAAAAATCAGCTATTACTCGGAATCGATCTTAATCTGGATAAATTAGGAAACCACAAAGTTATTCACTTAAATATCTCATGAATATGATCAATTTATCATTAGAAAACATTTCATAAAAATAACT
The DNA here is from genome assembly GCA_034642435.1 of Megalocaria dilatata. Lineage (NCBI taxonomy): Eukaryota > Metazoa > Arthropoda > Insecta > Coleoptera > Coccinellidae > Megalocaria > Megalocaria dilatata. Next base: position 55,818,002 of record CM067854.1, on the reverse strand, counting down.
TCTACTAACGTAATAATTAATGAATACCAACTTACATGGGCACAACAGGCTACTATGGACTTATTGTGTCAAAATTCTGAATACGATATGAAAACAAAGTATGAAGTTTTGAAAATGGGTTGAAACCCGAAACATATATGTCAAAAACACAATTAAAATCTTGTGAAACTTAAGCCAAGTGTATTTGTTTCATCAAGTGATTTGCTAGAAATCAATATATTCAAAGTATGATTGTTCCCGAATTATTGAAAGTACAAATTAATTCGGACCGTTTTCAAAAGATAGCTCTGAAAACATTAAATTTTTAATTTTTTGTTTTAATTGGAAAATTGAGCTGAAGCTCATTGTATGCTTGTTTTAGTTTACGGTGACAATGCTACAACTGATAGGTCGGGACAAATTGAATATTACTCCGAAGGATTTTTTTCAAATACTTCTGTAGCGAGCACCTTCTTCACTCCTCGTCCAGAATCCTGCCTTGCTTTGTTCAGCTTGACCGGCGTATCATACAGAGGACACGACTAGTCTTAGAATTCCTGACTGACCGTCCTCGCTAAGTTTAACGAGGGCAAGGCACACAGCGTTCAACGACCGTTAGAAAGCGGATTACATGGTCACAGGCAGACATGCGTACCACGCCTGTCTGAAGAGGTGCGCATTCTCAGAACGAAACGCCGTCTCCTTAATTAAAAGGTGGAAGCTCTCTCATAACACCCGCATTTTCTTCGAGAGCTTCAGTTCAAATATTAACTAGAATTTCTCTTAAACTTCTATAAATTTTAATCTAAAAAAAATCTCTTAAATTTTTTTGAAATTAAATGTCTTAAAACACATTTTCTTTTTATTGATATATAGAATTATCAACATGTATGTACATTAGTCAACCGATAAAGAATCAAAAGATAATATAGAATATTGACCGCGATTACCTAGCAAATATAATGAAAAAATTTTAAGATTTTTTAGATTAAATTTATATAGATTCAAGAGAATTCTCCAAAATATAGGGTGAAATATCTTTAAGTTTTTGTACTTCAAACTAGGGAAAATCGTACAGTCCTCCTCTAACCCACCTTTAATAGATCAGCGTCAGCAATATATTTGAAAAATTAATATCAATAACAGTAATAATTAAGTACTTATCTATAAATAATAATAATAAAGGTCTTTATTCCTTCAGTTAGAGGTTACAAATATGCTTACAGAAAAAAAACAAGGTAGGAAAAGGCGAGATTCAGTGCACTTAATAAGTGCTCTGTTCGATCTAACCTGTGATCCGCAGCATTGCCGATGCTAAAATCCGCCCTAAAAACAATCCAAAACAAAATAATCCATATTATTCTTAAAAGAAAACAAACCAAAAATTTATTTGTAGACATGCAAATGGAAGAGAAAAAATATTTTCACAAATCTACCATATAATACATCAAACCTACCTTGTCAGAACCCCCATCTGTTCATCAAATAGCAAGTTGAACAGTGAAATCTTGAAAAGGCGTTTTTAACACATTGCACTATGACTTTAAATTCAGAATTATATATTCTAACTTCTACAATATATATTGAAACTATATACAAAAACTATCAAATTGATACCCTTATATATTTGTATGTTAATATACATTCTTATATAGCTTTTATTAATACATTTGTATTAATACATTTCAAGTCGGGATGTCAAAAGGTTTTTTCCGAGACATTGAAAAATATTTTATAATGATTATATATAAGGATATCAATTTGATAGTTTTTGTATAATATATAGTTTCAATATATATTGTAGAAGTTAGAATATATAATTCTGAATTTGAAGTCATTTAAATTTTACTTCTATCAAGTATTGACCCACATTCAAATTGACATTGCACTATGTTATAAGAAAAAGATCGTTTAAAGAATTCACTAGAATAAATAGGTGGCGTCAAGGTGCCCTTGTAACGAATGTTCAAATTATGGACGATAAGTGATACTGAATTGTTTCAGCCGTTACTATTTGGTAGTTGATCATAATTAAAACAAATTGTAGAATTTACTATGTTTTACTACCAATAAAAATATATTTTACACATTTTCTTGTGACTCGAGTTTCGGGAAATGAACTATCCCATCATCAGACAACTGAAGACCTAACAGTGGTACAGAGGTATTTAAACAAAAGTGATAAATATTTTGAATATTTCAATAGATAACACTTAATAGTGGTACAGAGGTTTACAAGCAGAACGTGATAAAAACCCGGTTAAAAAAGAGGGGCCTTCTAACAGATATCGGAATGTCGGCAATCGACAAGGAAGGTTATTAAACAGATGGTACCCAAATATCTCAAATAATTTTTTGGGGTTACATAACTCCGTACAGTTATTCATCATTTTTACGTTATTTTGTTGTACATCTCAAATATTTGGATTTACATAGCTCCATACAGTCATTCATTATTTTTTAAATTATTTTTATTGTGAACGAATTTGAAAATTTTAAAAATCAATTTTTTTTCATTTGAATCTACATGTAAAATTTTCTTAAGATTTTCTTTTGTCGAAAGGAATTACTAATTTCTAAAGAATGACTGGCAAAAGTTGAATTTTTGTTTACTTTTCATTAAATTAATTTTATGTTCGTTGAAAAAGGTTTTAAACAGATGTTACTTTTTGAATATCTCAAATATTTTCGATTTACATAGCTCCCTACAGTCATTCATTATTTTTACATTATTGTTAATGTCAACTAATTTGAAAATTTCAACAGATTCTAGATAATTGAGTTTCTTCCCTTTTGATTCTACATGTAAAATTTCAAGATTATCTATTGTGGGAAAGGAATGACCGTTTTCTAGACAATTAGTGGCAAAAGTAGAATTCTGTTTATTTTTTATGAAACTCATTTTATGTTCGTTGAACCTCGTCTTGAAGGAACGTCCTGTTTGTCCTATATATTTATTACTGCACGTAGAACAAGATCACTCATAAACTCATGATTTGTGTATGTTTGTTATCTTGTTGCGACATTCTGAGGACATTCAATTTCTAAGAAGAGAAAATATCTATTATTCAGTTAAAAAATGGTTAGGGCATGCTTTAGAACACCAGAAATGGGGTTGGATGCTGCAAAATGAATTCCTTGAACCAATGACAATACCATTATCTTAAGATGAAAAAGGCAGAAATTTCGAAAACAACGATTCAGTACAACGAAGATGATGAAAGGGAACCAGAAATTTTAGAACTCTCGGAAGATGACGGTGAAGAAGCCAAAAATTAATACTTCTGCTATTATTAATTATTAAAGTTGCAAATTTTCACTTCATTTCAATTCGAAGTTTTAGAAATATACAGCTTGTGAATATAAATAAAATTAAAATTCTCGTTTCATTTCTACTTGAAATCTGCTTCAAATATATTGATATGAAATTAAGATACTACTTCTCATTACTGAAAGTGGGTGATAATAAAATGAGTAAATATATATATATAAATATATATTTACTCATTTTAATATCACCCACTTTCAGTAATTATATATTTTTGCATATATATATATATATATATATATTATTATTATTATTATTATTACATAAGTGATAAGAGTAAAGGTAAACCTATAAACTCAAAAAAAAAAATAAAATGAAACTGAGAAAGTACTCTAGAAGTGAAACAATTGAGTGGTAAATGCAATGTAATTGAATTAATTATTGAACCCGTGTAGACCATCCATCCAGAGCGTTCTTGAAAGAATTCACCGATGGCGATGACACAACTTCAGCAGGGAGTCGATTCCACGCCTCATATGCATATGCAAAATAATATTAAATACAAAGAATTAACTTAGAAGTTGATTTATTATTTATTAATTAATTATTTATAAATAATACAAATTATTCATTGTTAATGATAATAACTATATACAAGGCTTCTTCACCGAGATTTACGGTTGACCTTACATTACAGTATACATGACAGACATGCACAGTCTCCGCCGTCTAAACGCTTGAGCGCAAGGAAAATTGATTGAAATAAAATTTGTGGCAAATTGTAAGCTCTACAATTTTCATAATAAAGATTGACAACATTAGAGCCTTGTAAACCGATATAATCGCGAGAAACCTTTGACCTTGAACAACTTACGACGCAGACACGAGATTTTATGAGACAACTTTTAGAACGACAAAACGAAGATGTACGCGAGTTTTCAGCCTATTATATCTCATTCCGAGGTGAAATTCTAATATGACTGGACTACTAATTTATATTCCTATTTGAGCTTTATAAAAAATCGGCTAATAAATTCCTGATTTAATGAAGAAAACACGACTTTTTTTTATCAAATTTGTTTTGTCCTTTTTAAAATAGTCAATAAACAAAATGCCATACGCATCTCAAAATAACGACACCATAACCTTGCCAGTAGTCTATTGCGCTTTTAGCCGCTTTGGGCAAATTTCACCTGCTGATGTCCACTCGGATGATGATCTTTTTTGATTCAAACATATAGATCCATGTTTCATTCATTGTCATATTGACTCAAAAAATACGGTTTATTTCCTTCAAAAGGTACAAACAGCGCTCGTAATCACCGACTCGTTGTTCTTCGTCCACGCACCATGCGAAAACAGTTTTCTCAGAGATAAATGTTCCTTTCATATCTTCAAGAGTGCCAGATATCTCCTGGATCTTTATTTCATGGTTTGCCAAAACGATCTTGCGGACTTATTTGATGGTTTCCGGTGCAACCACCTATTTTGTGTGAACAGAACTTGGGACATTATCGGTGTTCGTACGACCACGTTTAGATTTAGTAAACCAGTCAATAACATTCTATTTTCCTAGTGCACAATCCGGAAAACACTTATCAAGGAATTTGAACGGAGTTTTCCATTCAAAAAGCAATGTTTTTTCAACACATGAAATTCTTTTTTTTTTCATTGTTTTGAAAATCACAACAGTTCACTAAAATCACGCTTATTTTCCAACCAAACGTTATCTTCGTCGACAAAATAATGAGGCTCAGTGCAAACGCATATAGAGCATACAGCATAACATTCATTCTATAAGTAATAATAAAATAATAACACAGCTATAACTTCTATTCTACGGAAAAAAGTTAACTATATATTGTTACAGGTGTCGACAAAAAAGAAAAGAAAAATGAAGATAAGGTGGAGCTCAAGAGAGAGATGGGTCTATTCTCGGCCATTAACATGATCCTGTCAGTAATGATTGGATCTGGAATATTTGTATCTCCTGCACCAGCCCTGGCCTATTCCGGATCTGTAGGCATGTGCATTGTTGTATGGATAGTTTGCGGAGTTGTATCTCTTCTGGGTGAGTAGATAGATTAGTAGTAGTTCCATAGATTATTTCTGCACTGCGATAATTAGATCTTTTGTGGTTTTCTACGCTTATAGCGTTTTTTTCACTATGGCTATCTACTACACATTTCTGGCGCACCCGACATCGAATAAGTTGTCGAACTTGAACGAAAGATCTATATAAAAGGGTGGGCCATCTAGAGTTTGCATTTTGAAGTAACGGTTTCTGTTCAGTAGTGTTTGACAATTCATAATGGAAAGACTTAGCCCGGCACAGCGTCTACAAGTTGTTCAACTCACGAAAATGGGCGTTCTACGAGGAATGTGTATCGGGCGCTTAGAGCAACTTATGGTCCACATAATCAGCCTACCGAACGCACAATTTGCTCTACCATCCGTGTGAGACCCAATTTTCATTATTGGATAATACTCGACCAAATAGACAACACCCAGCACGTAGTGAAGAAAATATAGGGGCGGTAGCGGGGAGTGTACGCGAAGACCGTGAAGTGTCGATTCGTCGCCGTTCTCAATAACTTGGCCTGTCATATTCAACAATTTGGCGTATTTTACGTAAGGATCTTTCTTTGAAAGCTTACAAAATTCAACTAGTGCAAGAACTGAAGCCGACCATGGCTCTACTGCGAGAGCGATTCGGCGAACGGATCATCTCACGCTTTGGACCAAAGAATTGGCCGGCTAGTTCGTGTGATATCACACGTCTCGACCTTTTCCTTTGGGGCTATGTAAAGTCCAAAGTCTATATGGATAAGCCGGCGAAAATTGAGGCATTGGAGGCCAATATTACTCGTGTTATTGGCCAAATACCACTAGATATACTCAGACAAGTAATTGAAAATTGGAACTTCAGAATGGACGTTTTTAAACGTAGCCGTGGACTGCATTTGAAAGAAATTATCTTTAAAAAATAATTGTAAACAATGGTTCTTTTGTGTATTAATAAAGATCATAAAATAAAATTGTTTTTATTCTTTTTTTATTGAAAAAAATACCTATAAATGAATCACCTGATAGTTTCGAGTATGGCTACACTTCTGTCATTCGTTTTGACAGATATGTTAAGGACAAGAGCTACACTGACCACCCAGAAACGATTGATGCATTGAAGCACTAAATTGAAGTTGCCATTCATGAGATTGAACTCCAATTAATCGACAGTGTACTGGAAAATTGAGTTGATCGGTTGAGATACTGTAGTCAGTCGAGGCGGTCATTTGATATTGTTTTTCATTCGTAAATGTCAAGGTTCAACCTTTTTAATAAACTCATAACTTTGAAAAAATAATTATAGTTTATGATTTATAGCCGATCAAAAATACATTATATATTTAGCAGGTGTAGAAGTATGAAACCGGAATTTTCCTATAGATGGTGTTAGCCATCAGTTTAGACACCGTAGAACGCTTCTGTAGCGTCATCATCTCGCGGTAACAGATGACAACACACAACAACCAAGTTCCATACACCAGTATATTTTTCTTTAACCTTAAACATGTCGATTTTTCTGCCTACGAAGTACGATTTGCGGATAGCATTGGTTTTTCTGTCATCGTTCGAATGAAACTGCAGAATCGCATCGAATGTTTGTCGAAGCTGACGGTGAACATGTTCTTCGAAAAAGAATACATTGTGTCGAGTGGTTCTAAAAACTCAAAAGTGATTTTGACGTGAGCAATGAAGAGCTTGGAAAACTAATGAAAATGTTCGCAGACAACGAATTGCAAGCTTATTGGATGAAGACGACACTCATACTCAACAAGAACTCCCGAATAAATTGAAGTGATGTGAAAAGCTGCCTCTTATTCATTTAAAAGCTATGGAAAATATTCATAAAGTAGGAAAATGGTTTTCGCTTGAACAGAATAAGCAAAAAAATCGAGAAACCACTTGTGAAATGCTGCTTGACAGGCACAAAAGAAATTCATTTTTCCATCGGGTCGTGACAGAAGATAAAAAGAAAAATAAAGAAAGATAAAAAGTGGATTTATTTCGAGAATCCTAAGCATCATAAATCATGGGTGAAACCAGGCGATGAGCTGCTTAAATCTGGTGGAACCGTAACATTGATCACTACCGAAAGCAAATTACCGATTTAAATCAAGTATTACGCGAAAATGGCCGAAATATGGAAAAAGGCAACAGAAAGTCATTTTGCTCCATGATAATGTCTCATCACACGCAGGAAAACGGTTCAAGGAAACGATGGAGACATTCAGTTGGGAAAAAATAGCGCTTATTCTCCAGCTTTGGCTCTGTCCGGTTATCATCTGTTCGCATCACTGGGACACGCTCTATCTGAACAAGACTTCAATTTGTATGAAAATGTAAACATGATAACTTCATAACTAATTCGATTCAAAACAACTGTCTTTTTTGGCGTGGCATTAATAAGCTGTTGGAGAGGTGGGAAAAATGTACAAATAGCAATAAAGATTATTTACATAAAATATTTTTTATCAATTTCAAACAACTGACGTGTATAAAAAAATTCCGGTTTCATACTTCTACACCTGCTATCTTAAGAATTCTGGCCCCAGAGCTAGATTTTCATTTGCGCCATGCAAGCTGTCCCATTTGAAAAACTTTCTAACGTGAACAATATATTCGCATTTTTAACAACCACGATGAGAATTAGCTATAAAATATCCAATAAATCAGCTACTTTCAGTTATCTGATTTTAATGATTTTTGGTAGAAATATTCAGTTTGAATTCTATTGTCTGGGTTCATTAAAATATAAAATTATCAGCGTTTTTCGAAGTTTATATTTGGTCCAAATAAATTGTAAATCAATTTTTATGTCGAAAATCATAGCAGGTAGTAAATGGAAATATGAAACAAATTGGTCGGAAAGGCGATTATAATTCATTAAATAATATTTATATATTCCGGATTTTACGTTCATATATGTCAAGGGGTGATTCTAGAGGTCAAAATATGAAGAAAACTTCATATCAACGTAGGTCCTAAAATTCTCCCTTTTGGCGCTAGAGCTTCTTCAACATAACCACCAAAATCCAATAAACTACCGATATCTTTGTCAGAATTTGGTGAATTCAAATTAAATGCAGTACATGAAGGTTTTTGGATAAACTGAATCGTCTAGTAACCAAAAAATTACTGATTCTCATCAGTGGAGATAACAGGAGGGCCTTTCATAAAATTACTTCTAATTTTTAACTGAATTATCAAATTGAAATTTTAATCGAAGAAATAGACTCCTCATACATTTTTGAAGAAAAAAGATATCTTTCGTTGAAAGCGTTATGGAGCACCATTCTCGAGAAAAAAGTGATTTTGTGATGATATGCATTCTGAGCCACTTGTATCGAAAAACATAACATGTTTCTGTCACTATGACATATGTCAGCAAAAACGTCATATTGACTTCTGCCATACTAAATAGTATTAGAAAAAATGAAATTTAAGATAAATAATCCGAAAGAAGATGAAAAAAATGTATTCGAACATAATTCTAATCAACGAGTTTAACTGGGTAAAGGACAAAGTAAAAGAAACTTCCATAACTTGAACGATATAAAATAAATCACGGTAAATGTTCAAAATTCCCACCGTTAAGTTCAATACATTTTCTAATACGTTTTCACATCGACGTTCGCACGTTAGCAAAAACCCCTGGAATATTCCTAATGTGTTCGCAACCATTTATTACATGTTGCTCCAATTCTTGAATATTTCCAACTGGAGCTGAGTGCACGTATTCCTTCAAATATCCCCATAAAAAATCTAAGGGATTCAAATCCTGAGACCGAGCTGGCCAGTTTACAGGTCCTCCTCGGCCAATCCATCTTTGATTATGAATTTGATTCAAATACTCCCTTTCACCCTGAGAGAAACGCGCAGATGCCCCATTAGCACCATGTCTATTTAAGCAAGAAACATCATCCATCAAATCTGGTAAAATGTGTTGTGAAAAATACAAATAGCTTTCTCCATTCAAACGATTCGGCAATATATAAAGCCCGATCAAATAGTCATTTATAATTCCCATCCAAACATTTATGATGAATTTGTCTTGGTGGTTCAACTCTGAACTTGCATGTGGGTTTTCGTCTGCCCAAACGTGGATATTATGAAAATTCACTACACCATCTCTCGTGAATCTGGCTACGTCAGTGAACAAAATATTGTTCCCGAAGTCAGCATTCAGTCTTAACTGCTCTGTTAACCAATAATAGAATTCCAATCTTGCTGGGAATTCTTTCGGTTTCAAGGCTCGAACCTTTTGCAGGTGATATGGATAGAATAATTGTTCATGGAGAACTTCTCACACCGTGTTCTTCGGAATTCTTTTTTGTACCAAAATTCGTCGCACACTAGTATTTGGATTTGCTACTGCAACTTCCAAAACGGCTTCTTCATTTTCAACAGTAAGGGTAGAATGATCTTTACCACATTCAGATTGGGAAAGAATAAAAGTGCACTTTTCGCATAATTTCCGGTGGAGGTTTGCGAACGTTTTCTCGCAAGGAAGGACTCGTTCAGGAATCGCTTCTTCATAGAATCATCTGGTACTACGCAAGTTTCCATCAGCTTTTCTATACATAAAATGAATATCAGCCATTTCTTGATTTAAATATGGAACCATTTTTTATCAATTCAGATTATTTTTTAGTCACAGTATATACAAACAGCCCACTCAATTTTCGTGTTTTATTGATCATGTCAAACTGACATACGCCTATTATGTTTTTCGAGATGAGCAGTCCATGGCTCAGTTAGAATGCATATCATCACAAAATCACTTTTTCTCGAGAATGGTGCTCTGTATCTTTTTTCCTCAAAAATGTATGAGTAGTCTATTTCTTTGACTAAAATTGCAATTTGATCACTCAGTCAAAAATAAGAAGTAATTCTATGAAAGACCCCCTATTATCTCCGCCGCTGATGAGAATCGTTAAGTTTTTTAATCACCAGACGATTCAGTTTATGCACAAACCTCCATGTACTGAATTTCATTTGAATCCATCAAATTTTGACACATATCGCTAATTTATTATTTTGGAAGGTCACATTGAAGAAGCTCTAGCGTCCGTGGGGTGCATTTTAGGACCTAGGTTGATATGAAGTTTTCTTCATATTCTGACCTCTAGAATCACCCCCTGAAATAAATTAACATTAAATACGGACACCCTGTATGTATTAGGAGTAGAAATAAGTTTATGCGGTTATGATGACATGTGTCGCTACTAGTTTATTATTCCATTTTTTCATCTGAAAAGACGTTCATTTTGAAGTGTCATAATTAGGCTTTTTCTTCAATTTCTGTCATTTCGCTGAAGTGTAAACAACACAGCTTCTGTATGCTTTGAAAATGTGAACTTTAGTACCGAATAATGTGTTTTTGCGGGAAGTTTTACTTCATTACTTGAATATAAAGAAAACGGCTGCCGAAAATGGATATCAATTTCAAACTGAACGGAAGTGTCAGAAGTGGTTTGCACGATTTAAAAGTGGCAATTTTGATTTGAAAGACGAATAATGACCGGCAGCGCCACCCTAGATTAAGGATGAAGAATCATATGCAATGCTCGACGAAGATCCATCACAAACTCAAGAGGAACTCGCAAAAACACCCAACTGGCCATTTGCCATCGTTTGAAAGCAATGGAAATGATCCGGAATGTAGGAACTTGAATGTCGTGTGAACTGAAGCCAAGAGACGTCGAACATCGTTTTTTCACGTGTAAACAACTACTCCAACGTCAAAAAATAAAGGGATTTTTGCATCGAATTGTGAATGGCGATGAAAAGTGGTTCCATTACGAATCCGAAACGTCAAGCAACGTATGGATACCCTGATGATCAAATGTCAAGCCGAATATTCATGTCGAGAAGATTATGCTGTGTTTTTGATGGGATCAGCTGGGTGTGGTGTATTATGAACTGCTACAATCGAACGAGGGGACCACAGAGGAGATCTATCAACGACAATTGATGCGTTTGAGTCGAGCATTGCGGAAAAACCGGCTGCAGTATGCCGACAAGGTTATTGACAATGCTAGGCCACATATACGTGGCCAGTCAAACGTACTTAGGAACGCTCAAAGTCCTATTCCACTCGCCGTACAGCCCTGACGTTGCTCCTTCCGATTACCATTTCTTCGGATCGATGCAACATAGCCTGGCTGACCAGCACTTTTCCAACTACCACAATTATCAAAAAAGGGATCGATGGATGGATAGCGGCAAAAGAGCCGGCCTTTTTTCGCGATTGGATCCGTCAATTACCAGAAAGATGGGAAAAAGTAGTGGCTAGCTACCAACAATACTTTTAACTTTGAATATACAACCAAATTTTCACAATATAGATTCAATTTTCTATAAAAAAACCGCACGAACTTATTTAGACTCCTTATAGTAATATCAGATTATTTCAGTTGTATGTTTCATTTCCATAATAATTAGTTCCTTTTTTTTAATATTGGATATTGTTCATTCTAATTTCTGAATAAAGAGTTGCGTTATTCGTTGTACTACTTAATACAATTCTTAGAAATCGTGATGAATACCATAAATATGTGGTTGCAATATTCAACATATCACAATTTCACTGGGCCTGCGGTCTAATGAAATTAAAATTTGATAACAAGCTTCGTTTCAACCACATGATTATCGATAATTGCGATTCCATCCGTTGTATTATATATGAAAATTATATTGCATTGTTTTAGAATATTAAGTAAAGTGAGATATGAAAAAATGTTCAATTGGCAAAATACCGTTTAGGGTTACTGTATGCTTTTCGTTCGAGGCATGCAAATCACGTCCATCTAAGTTGTCAAAGAATTACCGCCATCTTAATTGAATAAGCTAATAAAAGAAGAACGGAGCTTCTAATAAATTCGACCTCGGTTTTCTCATGACATCAAATAAATTGTTTAATTTCGAGAGGACATTAATCGTACTACTTCAAATGAATTCGTTCTTTATGAACTAATTAACGGTAAACTATCAATGTATTAATAATAACTACATAGTATAATGTGTCATCGTCATAAATATCAACAATTGAAACGAGTGATTGTTGTTTTCTATTACTCGTTAAGGAGTACCAGAGATTGCTAATATCTGCCTCCCTTTCTTAAAAAAATTCACGAAATCTATTTCAGAAAACGTGTATTCAGAATTGGTAGGAAAAAATTACCTTCACCACTTTGAAAATTTCATGAATATAATTTTTATGAATTCCACATCTCTCAAAACTTGTTGAATTTATAAAACATGTCATGTCGTTCTGTTGTTTCACGGAATCAAAATAAGCCCCAAGGAAGTGACAAAAATAAATTCCGTTTAGAAACTATCTGGAATTTATTATTTTTCATTATTTTAATATACTTCTTTTTTGCAACATTCTAAGAGAAAAGTAATGTATGAAATAGGTTGTGCAGATTGTCAGCTATGGCCAAAGTTGCATGGCAACACATTTGTCATATATTGTTGATTGTCCACAGGTATATAATTTATGAAACAATGTCGCAACTAGGAAAAATAAAGCAGGTAGAATATTTGTATAGAAAAAGTTTTCGAAACGTTAAAAAACTAGTGCAATTGACTGAACCGGGAAAAAGTGCTTATATGAGACAATAAAGAGGATAAAAAATGCAATGGATATGAGACATTGACCAGTTTCAGAAAGACCACGTAAGATTGAAAGAAACAATTTAAATTGTTTATTGGCCTTAGGGCGACAAAATCTGCGCCTGGGATTTCGCAAAATGGCTAACAGATTTGGAAATCAACCAAATATAAAAGTATATCCAGAAACTGTCCGTACGTCAATGAAAAGACAAGGCTACATATCAAAGAAACCAAAAAAAATCCCTATAATGACACCTTTACAAAAAGAACGAAGCAAATAATTTTCTCAACGTTTTCAAGATCATTTTAATAATGTCTTTATATCTGATGAAAGTTCTTTTCAACTTGGTGGAAATCACTTAACAATCCTATCAAAGCAACCAGTTACAGTTGAAATCTGCAAATTTCCCACCAAAATAATGGTTTGGGAAGCAATATCTCAGCGTGGTGCTACGCCTCTCTGTATAGTTGATGGTACCATTAGTAGCGAAAAGTATTGCGGCATTCTAAGCGATTTTGTCCTTGAAACGGCGCATGCTTTATGTCCAGAGGAGTGGCGTTTTCAGCAGGATAATGCAAGATGCTATATTTCGGCCTATACTCAAGCTTGGATGCAAGAACACCAAGTGATAACCATTTCATGGCCAGCAGCTTCATCAGATCTGAGTCCCATTGAAAATATATGGGGACTAATGAAGATTGAAGTTGAACGAGCAGCACCACGAAATAGAGCTGATTTAATTCAGTCAGTTTTACAGTCCTGGACTACCATCACCGAAAATTTTGGAGGTGACCTATTTTCGGATGTACCTCGACATTTAGTCAAGTGTTTACAGTTGAATAGAGATTGTAAAAGTAAATAAGATGAATATTTTGTTACAATTTTCCAATTCAAGAATTAAAAATATATACTAAATAATTACACTTGAGCTTTGTTTTTTCCGGATACTTTCTAGACCGATTATATATTTTTTTCACATCATGAATAGTTTAATTTGCTATTCTCAGTACCACGATGAGTTTTCATCAAATTTTTCAGTTTGAATCCAATGAAGCAAGTTATTCAAAGCTATTCAAAAAAGTCGTTATAAGAAAGATTACAGGGTATATAAAATTTCAGTTTCTAGCGAATCATATTTATTTAATCTTATATTTCATGATGTTTTTCATAGCAATTTTTTATCCTTTTCAAACATCTTTCGAAAGAATTTTCTTCAAATGTATCGCGTGATCTTGTATCATACATCATACTGTTTTAGGAATTGGTTTGGGATTTTCAAGAAACCATGTTACAGTTTTTTGCCTAAGCAAACGAAAATATATACGAGTATAGTAGTGTCAGTGAAGTAATCTGGTTTCTGTGTATGACGATATTCGTTTATCCTGCATCAGCTCATTATGTATTTCAAAGTCATGGCGAAGAGACTTTAGGAAAAGAGTCACTTGTTTACCCTTTTTTTGCCATTATGTAACGATGTAGATCGAAGGGAAAAGGTTGGAGCCTTTTAATAATCTCTTTTTCATTTTCATTAAATTTTCCGTTTTATCAAGAGAATAAATAGTTCTAGAATTTGCAAAAAATTATATATTAGATTAATATAAAATTAATACTTGCCTAGAAAATACATACAAGTGCTTTTGAAGTTAAATTCGTCGCTACACTGCGTCAAAAACGATTAATTAATTTTGAAATTGTCTGTTATTTCAAAATACTGAAATAATAGGCAAAATACTGCGGTAAACTAACCGTGGTACGTTACATTTTAGTTCTTCGGGCCGGATATTCAATTATCACCTGTTGGTAATATTGGAATATTGGATTATTCGCCTATCATGGTACCTGGTTCCTGGAGAAAAGCAGCGAATGCAGAACCAACCGTTGGAGCTCAACATTAAGTGCCTATTAGTGCAAAACGTGAGAGTTTATCTAAATAAATGTAGTACAAAGGATTTAATGGTATTTTTTGGAACCCAACTTTACACTTGCACACATAATCATTATAATTAAAACAAATTGTGGAAATTACTATGTTTTACTACCAAAAAATATATATTACACATTTTCTTGTGACTCGAGTTTCGGGAAGTGAACTATCCCATCATCAGACAACTGAAGACCTAATAGTGGTACAGTGGTATTTAAACAAAAGTGATAAATATTTTGAATATTTCAACAGATTCTCTCACTAATAGTGGTACAGAGGTTTACAATCGGAACGTGATAAAAACCGGGTTAAAAAAGAGGAGCCTTCTAACAGAAATCTGAATGTCGGCAATCGACAAAAAAGGTTGTTAAACAGATGGTACCCATTTAAATATCTCAAATAATTTTTGGGGTTACATAGGTCCGTACAATTATTCATTATTTTTACATTATTTTGTTGTATATCTCAAATATTTGGATTTACAAAGCTCCATACAGTCATTAATTATTTTTTACATAATTTTTATTGTGAATTAAATTGAAAATTTGAATCTACATGTAAAATTTTCTTAAGATTTTCTTTTGTCGAAAGGAATTACTGTTTTCTAAAGAATGAGTGGCAAAAGTTGAATTTTTGTTTACTTTTCATTTAATTCATTTTATGTTCGTTGAAAAAGGTTTTAAACAGATTACTTTTTAAATATCTCAAATATTTTCGATTTACATAGCTCCGTACAGTCATTCATTTTTATCACGTTCCGATTGTAAACCTCTGTACCACTATTAGGTGTTACCGAGAATCTGTTGAAATATTCAAAATATTTATCACTTTCGTTTAAATACCAGTGTACCACTGTAAGGTCTTCAGTTGTCTGATGATGGGATAGTTCATTTCCCGAAACTCGAGTCACAAGAAAATGTGTAATATATATTTTTTGGTAGTAAAACATAGTAATTTCTACAATTCGTTTTAATTATGATCAACTACCAAATAGTAACGGCTGAAACAATTCAGTATAATCATTATATGTTTTGAGAACTGATATAGCAAGGCTTGTGTGTGAAAAAGTTCAACAATTTCTACGAAGTAGTTTTGGTTGATGCTCTTTCAAATATGGACAGCAATAAGCAGCATTTTCGTAATATTTTACTTTTTTTACTTTAGAAAAGGTAAAAATGCTGTTCAAGGCAGAAAGAAATTAGCCGATGTGTATGAGTACGCCAGTGCCAGAATTGCAAAATTTCGATCCGGCAATTTAAATGTCGAAGATGCACCACGTTCCGGAAGGCCAGCTGAAGATGACAAAGTCACGATAAAGGCATAAGTTGATGCAAATCGGCGAATAACAACACATTTATCGAATTCAACTGTTCATGACCACTTGAAAGACCTGGGTTTAACCTCGAAGCTCGATATACGGGTTCCCCCACGGAAAAAAATTTGTGTTGTTGCGTTGACGTCTTTGATTCGCTTTCAAAGGTGGCGAAAATGATCCATTTTTAAAGCGCATTATTACTGGGGACGAAAAATGGGTTGTAAATAACATTGTCAAACGCAAGAGATCATGGAGCAAAAAAATGAACCGGTTCAAAGCATTTCGAAAGCCAATATCCATCAAAATAAGGTGATGCTGTCTGTTTGGTGGGATTTTAAAAGAAATCGTTTTATTTTTTAGCTTTTACTGGATAACACAACAATTAATTCGGAAGTCTACTGTCATCAGCTGGACAAACTAAATGATGCACTTCTACAGAAAAGGCCAGAATTAATCAACAGAAAATGTGTAGTGTTCCACCAAGATAATGCGATACCTCATACAAGTTAGGTCATTCGCCAAAAGCTTTAACAGCTTGAATGGGGTACACTGCCACACCCACCATATTCTCCAGATCTGGCGCCTTTGGATTATTATTTGTTCCGGTCATACTTCAAACGAAGAGGTCAGAAATCACCTGGATCAGTTTTTTGCCAGCAAAGACCAAAAATTTTATGAATCATGCTACTACCAGAGAGATGGCAAAAGGTGTTGGACCAGAATGGCCAATATATAATTTAATGAAATATTTATTCATAATACGAGAATTGTCTTTAATTTCCCCCACAAAAAAAACCAACTTACTTTCCGAGCAACCCAATATTTTGTTTACTATAATTTTTTTATCGAAGATGTATACAGCTTCGGGTTATTTTTCAATTTGAAATAAACTATCGTAAAGTAACTCAAACCAATATTTTTAAGAATATTCGCCGTGTTAATTGAACAGTGGAATTTGGAATCCAATAATAACTATTTTACTTTATGTAGATAGTGATTTATATAAAAACTGTATTTATATTTTTCACGTTTTCAAATATAATAGACGAAACTTGACTATATACCACTGGATTTGATCACTTGTAGAGGAGGCCACAATTGGGCTCTTAAAAAATTTAATTAGAACGGTTATTGTTTGCTTCAGTAGGTCTGTCGTACAACGTACTATCATTTTGCCCAAATGTCTGTTATTTTGAAATTTTAAGCTGAAAATGGTCTAAGATTACTCTGATGAAAAATCCGAGGTCAAGTTCTGTCCGACTGATCCGGGCCGTCCGTGAGCACACTTTTGAAAGTCCAAAGATAGAAACTTGAACATTTAAAAGAATAATAATGACACGCGCGTTCATCTAAAATTTCGTAAGGATCCTATAATTACAAGTTTAATTTTTAATTGAATCAGTCTTCACTTGATGAAAATTCATATTGAATAAGGTTATTCTGATTTACACAAATTTTACACAAATATTATTATTTTATTTATTATATTATAATAACAATAAAAATTTGTGAAAATCAGAATAACCTTATGTAATATCATGTATAAGTAGAATATTTAAAAATCATCTCCTGGCTTTACGTCAGTGTTTTCCTCCAATTTTCTAATTTTGATACGAAAATGATCTTAATGAGCCTCAGATGAATAATTTACGGACAAATTATATTCTGTCCATCTGGCTGACCATTTTTAAGTACGATAACTTTGGAAAGAAACAGAAACTTTTAATTTGCTGGGCGGGTTTCAGGCAAGAATAAAAAAATCAAATTCGTGAATGAGATATCTCAAAAAACGGTTTTGCGGTTGGTTATGTTAGTTGATAGACAATTGGAATATAAATTTCATACAACCTCACATGAATAGTGCAGCCAATGGGACAATTATCAGTATGGTAGATTGAAGAATCCAGAATGGATTTTTTTCATTTCCGTTTTTTCCAAACAATACGAAAATTCCGAAAAAAACATAAACGGCTGCTAGTAATATAACCATAGGTATTAATGAACGAGTGCGTCAAAGCCCTTCAGGTGAAGAAAGTGCTTTTATGAAAAGTCTTCACATCAATCATGTAATCCTAAAATATAATTCTATGAATTCGCGCTTTCTTTTAAACTACACTGTTACAATATTATATTTTATATGATAACGGATATGAAAATGGTGAATAGGAAGTTTTTCGTATCGAGACAGTGCAACTTATATCGGTGTTACAGTTCCAACTTCAGTAAAGCCGAATAGGTTTTATTTATCGTCAGGCATAAGCAGCAGACATGCATATTTCATAGCCTTTTAACCATTCATCAGTGCATTGCTCTAACGCCAACGAATACAACACCGCCACGCACCTCGCACCTATACTCGCGCTGCATTGCAACTCTACTGTTTCTCCAAACAACAGCGTCTATTTAATGAACGCGAACACAACCCCAGGCCAAATTAAGAAGGGAACTGCATACCCAATCAATCACCTCTAGCGTCACGGACGAAGAAATCTTACTCATATATGAAGGGAACCGGAAAGTAATGTCTTTTTTCTTAAATTAAATTCAAACAAATAAATTATTAACAAGTTTTGATTTCTAACCAATAATGTACACCTTCGTTATTAACAACATTTTGTCATCTAGTGTGCAAATTTTCAATGCCGGATCGATAAAAATCAATTGGTTTTTTAGTAAAATATCACGAGATGGCATTTTGAACATCATCCAAATTTTCAAATTTTTGCTACTAAGAAAATGATGTAGCGATCGGAATAAATGGAAATCCGAGGGTGAACTTTCATTGTCGTATTGAAGAATAAGGCCTTTTCTGTTGACAATCGCCGGATAATTTTCGATTAAAGATTGGTACACTCGATCCAATTGTTCACAATAAAGATCTGCATTAACAGTTTAACCAGGTTTCAGCACTTCAAAATGAACAATTCCGCGTACACTCCACCAAATGCAGAAGCGCCTTTTTGGGATGTAAACCCGGCTTCGCAGTTCTTCGTGGTGATTCAGATAGAGATAGCCACCGTCTTTGCGTTTTGGATTATCATGTAGGACCTACTTTTCGTCTCTAGAGATCAAGCGATCAAAAAACGGTTCTGTATGGTGTCGTTGCAGCAGTACGTTGCATGCGATGGATCAGTTGGCTTTGTTCTGTTCGGAGAGATTATTGGGAACCCAAATACCTGCTCTGCTTATTTTTTCAATCTGCTGCAAATGTACTTGGATGATCGACCAAGATTGGTTAAGGGTATTTGAGAATTCCCCGATTGTCGCCACTAAAAGAGACTCCAAGACCGGCAAGTGACTTTAACATTTCTTTCGACTCTGAGCAAATGACGAGGAAGGAGCGTCCACCTGAATACAATGTAACCTTGGCGAAAGTTCACTCTAGAGGCACCTCGAAACGTAAGGTAGAGGTGTAACAGTTATTTCCCAAGCCAAACTGTAACACCAACAATTTCCGACCAAGTCGCCCCTAAAAGGGCTCCTAGAACGGCAAGGGACCTCAACGTATCTTCAAACTAAGAGCAAACTAACAAGGAAGGAGCGTCCACGTGAAGACGTTGTGACCTAGCCTTGTTGATTCGAAACGTATGGTAGAGGTGTAACAGCGGAGTAGCTCCGGACAATATTGAAACAGGGCGACGTAGATTCAACTAAACAACGCTTGGACGGAAAATAAAAATCAGTAACGGAAATCTCTGCAAATTCTTCTAGAGTTCACTACACTAAAATTTACACTCACTTGCGAGTCTTATCTCAATTATTTCTCTAATTTAACTTCTGTATGTTTAAACAAATTCACCGGATGAATTTACTTTCTCAAAAACTGAATTGAAAACCGGGTATTCAATAATACAAGTACTTGGAAAAATCTCGAAAATTAAGTGCGCATACTTTTGAACTTAACTGCTAGAAAATTTCCAAAAATATCTAACTCAATTGCCTGTATGGTACCGAAAAAGGGAGACACCTTTTCCGGCCGGCAAGTCTATTTGAACCCTCGGTAAAAAGTGGCGTATCCACTTCATGAAAAATTCGCGTCACCTTGTATAATATGAGGGGCCGAAATTCGTTGTCTTATTGGTAGAACTTGACGTCAGATTTTTCTAGCACGCGATCGAAAAAATTTCTTAATTCGGCCTTCCCATCAATTTCACGCCTTTTTTCATTTATAAACATAAACAACGGTAAAAGAACTACAGATATTCATATCTGCGGAATATAAAACTTTCGCGACTTCTTTTATGCGTAGACGTATAAAAGAAGAAGCATAAACGAAGAAAAAAACGCTTATTAACACGATTTGAATTTAACACCTTTCCGATCGTTAACAATTAAGGCATTGGGGGTACGCATGAAAAGCAACGCGCCTCGACTTTTCCCGTACGTCGACCGTTTTGAGATGATCAAACTTATGAACCTAGAGAACCATCTTTGGTATTTACGAACGTCTAATCACAAACTGTTGCGTTACTACGCTTGCGAAACTTAAACAGCATACAATGTCGGATATGCTTCTAGTGTTTGGTTGGCCATTTCACCCAAGATTGCAAAAAAATCTAATATTTAATTATTTAGAAGTGAACAAGTCACCAAAACCATAAAATATCTTCAACACGACTTCGAAGTACACAATGAGCTGACAAATAACAATTAAATATCGACATGCGCAGAAACGACATTACTTTCCGGTCAACTTATTGTTTTAAGTAGATAACAATAAAATTAAATCAATATTAATGTTTTTCAGGTGCATTGGCATTTGCCGAACTTGGTACCGTCATTCCAAGATCAGGAGCAGAGTATGCCTATTTTTTGGACTCCTTTGGACCCCTTCATAAATTTTGGGGAAACCTACCAGCCTTCATATATTCCTGGGTGATGATATTCATCATTAGACCTGCTGAGGTTGCAGTTATTATATTGACATTTGCAGAATATTTCTGCCAACCTTTATTGGACTATCTTTGCATCAAAGATGAACAAATAATCAAGGCTGTGGCCTTACTTGCTTTAGGTAAATAAAATTTAAGATTTATAATAATGGATGATGAATAAACAATTGGATTGCTAGATTTGAATAGGTGAAATCTATTTTTTGAACACTTTTGACACAGTAAATTTTTACAACCGAAGTGTATTCATAAATTCAATTTTGTTTGGACTTTTTGTGAAGATCTTACGAAATTTATTGCCTTCTGTAGGTGGCGCTCGTTGTCAAATGAACAATAAATACCACCTAGACAACCACTAGGTGGTATTGCAGATGGATAAGGATTTATGTGTTGATCGCAGGTTTAATGTATTGAATACATATAATAAGTCTGTGCTTTTTTAATTAATTTTTTGTGTCAATCAATGTTTATTCTCATAATTATTAGTCGGAATTTTTGAAAATATTCCTTTAATTTTCTACTATGTAGTTTATCATGAAATGGTGGCGGAAACCCATCTATCAACTAGAACATTTCTTTCGTACTTCGTACCCCTCTAGAAGGAAAAAAATAGTTAGACAGGTTTCGGCCACCATTTCATTATTTGGTCGACGATTAACAGTAAGGTAGCAGTATCAAAGCCTAACAAGAACAGAGTGAGCTCCTACTCGCACAAGCTAAAAACGCTTGTGAGGGATCTTCCCAGAAAGGAATATCAGGATAATATCACACCATATCATACAACAATATCTGATTTTTTTATCTTTACAAATTTTGTGGGTATTTACGATTGAAAACATACTAAATTACACACAAGTGTCAAATTTAAGCTTTATTTTGGTACTTTCAAAACATTTGCAAACTTTTTATTTTTTTAATTCCACTTCCATCAGTATTATTATAGATATTTTCACTAGTAATACTATTCATACCTTTCTTAATTCCACTTCCATCAGTATTATTATAGATATTTTCACTAATAATACTATCCATACCTTTTTTCAGGTATTATCACCTTTATCAATGTGATGAGCGTGAAATTGTATGTTAAAGTTCAGAATACATTTGGATTTTTTAAAATCTTTGCATGTCTTATTGTGATATTAGGAGGAGTTTACGAAGTTGCCAGAGGTAATATTTTGATGAATAATTATTATATTTTCTGCTCTTCTGTCTAATTAATTGCAGGAAACACTAAACATCTCAGTACCGGATTTGATGGAACGATACTTGCTCCAAAGAATATAGCACTAGCCTTCTATAGTGGCCTTTGGGCTTATGATGGTTGGTCAGCAGTGACAATAGTGACTGAAGAAATCAAACGACCAGAGGTGTAAGTTGAGGCTTCATTTCAGTATGAAAGATATTTGACTAAATCTCTTCCAATTTACAGAAACATTCCAAAGAGTATTGCTATCAGCGTACCAATCGTAACATTTTTGTATGTATTTATGAATATTGCTTATATGACTGTTATGACTATACCGGAAATGGTGGCTTCAAAAGCAGTTGCAGTAACATTTGGGGATCGTGTACTTGGCCCTGCTTCATTTCTTATTCCCCTGGGAGTGGCTTTGAGTACATTTGGATGTACTTTGAGCATTCAGTTTGGAGTAACTAGGTAGGCACAATCTTTAACCTAATAATATTTTCAACACATAATTTTGTACCATAGGTTGTAATTTATTTTCTGAAACTTGCAACATTAGACGCCATACTATGAAAATTGACCTTGTGAACGATATGATTATATCAAATAGTGACTTATTCCAATGGAAAATATGAAGAATCGCCCTGACAATATTTCAAATTTCTTCTAAGTTTTATTAATCTATCGCCAAAGCCATCTCAGTGATTTTTTTAATCTCGATCGCCCAATCTTTTGGCTCTTATACACGAGAGTGCGCAAAAAATCTCTTTACCGCGAAACACTTCTACTCCTTCGGTCTCTCCATTATCAAGAGTTTGGTTCCATATCCTTCTCAATACAAAGGTCGACGCAAATGATATGGATTGGTTTTATCAAAGCGCGTCATGTTTTATTAATATTGCAATTAGACCCTTGATATTTTAGGTTATGTTATGTTTCTGCCCAAGATGGTTTAATGATGGAGAGTATGTCATATGTACATTATAGAAGGTTAACACCTTCACCAGCAGTTGTGATGCAAGGAATTGTGGCCTTACTATTCATAGTTCTTGGTGATATTGTAGAACTGATAGAATTTGCGAGTTTCCTTATTTGGTTCTTTTACGGTGTTGCTATGGTTTCATTGCTAGTACTCAGGAGGACAATGAAAGATGTTCCAAGACCTTATAGGGTGAGTAAGGAATGTCTTCTATTCTGAATTAGATACAGAAAGAGTATAGTAACCATAACTCTTTCATTATCGTTGTACCATAATAAATAATAAAATTATTTAAATATTTTAATATTAGCCTTCTACATATTTAATTTCAAAAAATTACCGGCTGACGAAGCAAAGTCTCTCTTAAAACTTGTTTTTCAGTAATGTTTTTACATATCTTGAGATTTTATAGAAAGTAACTTGGTTAGATATCCAATAATATTGAATATTCTAAGTAAGATAGTTTTATGATGAAATTCTTAAGATTATGTTAAACATTTTTGAAAGATATTTGTTTTCATAAGATTGATCAGCAGAAACAAAATTTTGTCTACTCAAAATATTTAATTTATAGGATTTTGGTTAACAATTTTTATTTATTGAATTTTGTTATATCATTTGGAGATCTTATAATGAATGTTTATTTTATATGTCGTTTGATATAAGTGGTACTCATATGACATTATTTTAATTTAATTCCTAAAGTTATAATTATTAAATATAATTTTTTGAAATTAAATATGTAGAAGGCTAATATTAAAATATTTAAATAATTTTATATATCTTCTGTCAAGTATTGACCTCTATGTTATGTTAAATAATAAAATTATAATATATGGATCCTATATTATAGTAGGTATCTTTGAAATACTGGGATGTCAAATATTAATTAATTTGTTTCATTATATTTATGACAGACTTTGCATGCACTACCTCCTTCAAATAATAATAGTTTAAATATATTTTAAAAACATTCTGAGTTAAATGGGTACATTTAAATTTTTAATGTTATAAAACTAGAAAATCTGAACAAACAAAAGCATGCCTCGCTTGATCTAAGTTTCTGATCGAATAATTTTTAAATATAAAGTGGAACTATCCATTTCTATAAAGAAAACAATATTTTTGAGGGAGATTCAAATATAAAGAGAACACTCTTTAGAGAATCAATCAATATACATATAGTCGAGAGAAAATTGTGATCTTTGAGCATCTTTAAGCATTTTAAAGCAATTTAAAACAATCAAGTCAATAACTGGAATAGAGACGAAGTTATGGACCATTTACGCACCCCTGGGTTACTCTGTGTATATATATATATATATATATATATATATATATTATATATATGACAAGATTAAAGTTTGGGCGGGAACACTAAGCTTGGATAATAGTGGATTGAAATAGCATATTCTTTCCCGAGAAATTGCAATTTTGTCTTATGGGCTCAGACAGAAAGTGTGGTAATGACAAGACGAAAGATATCCTCAAGCGTGTATTACCGAGCGATTTCTATTTGGTTGACACTCAGTTATGCCATATATCTCATGAAGCTTGCACGGAGTTAGTCTTTTCCTAAATGAGACTTTGCTCGTAGGTAGGTACATGACAGAGGTTCTGTTGTACCATTCATGGTTGTTCTTCTAGAAGACGCAATCTTTATTATGCATGATAATACACAGCCCCTCACTGCTTGGATAGTTACTACTTATCTTGACGAGATTCAAATCATGAGATTTGTTTGGCCTGCTCGAAGTCCAGATTTGAATCCAATAGAACAGGTATGGGACGAGATAGGCAGATGTCAACAAAAATATGAGCTGGCTCGCAGAAATTCTAGTAAGTTTCACGATATACGGGAACAGGAATGGAACAATATTCTGCACTATGTGATCGAAAATCTAATTCAAAACATGCCTGGTCTGTCTGCTGTTATCACTGCTAGATGAGGGAACACTCACTACTAAAGTTCTTAAAGTTTTTCTTTGTTTGATCTTAAAGCATATCATATTGAATTTTCAGGTTTTCATCATTTTCAATAAACTTTTAAAAACAACAGAAAACTTGTTTTTATTCAAGCAATCACGACAAAAACATCACATAAAATTAGTAAAGTAAACTAATTTTATGCTGGGTTGTGTATTATAAACAGTCAGGAGTACTTTGTTTGTAAAGGAGGATTCATCAAAGTAAATTATTTCACAAAAATTGGCTCAATTGAAGTTCCAAATCACCAGAGTTAAAAAAATATTTATTACAATCATAATCTTCTTTTTCAAGTAATTTAAACAAAGTTTGCTCCCTAGTGAAGGGGTGGGCGTTGCAATACAGGGTCCCATACAACTGGCGTTGTTCTACCCGGTTAGAAATATTCTGTTCATAAGGGCGTATACGTCTGTAATAGATTTATGCCAGCTTTGAGGGGAGGAATACGATGACGTTAAATTTCTCGAGTTCTTGGCTTTTGATATCGAGTAGAACTCTTCTTGGCGACCGTTAGCATTCAAGGCCTCCTTTTGGAAACAAGGCTACCATGGGAAGGAGGAAGCCCAAAGGAGTACTTGTAATCCTGGCCGCCTAATTGAGGTTGGACTCGTGGGGAGACAGTGGTTAAAAGCCTGTATGTTAGGCTAGAAGGATATTCCATTAATCTGGGTTCGTCATTTTTGGACCTGGATGGTCCGGCACATCTGTTTGAGGTCTTAACCATACGCTAGACTGAATCGATCGGGAGTGTTTAAGGCGGTTTCAGGACCGCGAGCCGCGACTGAGTGGAGGATAAGCCCCTCCGGCGTGTGATTTGCGGCCCACCCAACTCGGGTACCGACACTGCAGAGCCAGTTGATATAAAATAGTGCTTCGAAGCTACCAGTCTTTATTGGAATCAAAAGAGGGCGACCTCGTATGCACGCTAATTTAGCGTATCCAAATTACGCGCCTATGAGGGCAGTAGCCACAGACCCCAAAGTAGGAAGGTCACATTGATATTCAGCTTCAATCGCAATGTTCCTAAGTGAATGTATGAATTTTGACATTCAACATAAAAACAAAAATAACCAGCCACAAATCACGAAGCAAAATTTACCAAAATGTGGTATGCGAAAAGCGAAGTTCTTGTGAATGACGCTAAATCTGCTGACTGCTATTTTCCTCCACACTCTCATCAACAGCGGCGATATTTTCAGCAGATCTTGGATTTCGTCGAAGGAATGTTGATTCATTATTTACTGAACCAGTGGATTCAAATTTATCCACCACATTGCGAATAGTCCTCTTGATAGGATGACTATGGCGACCCTAAAATGGGCGTAATATGTCGAACCTGAACAGAACACTCATTTTGATGAAAAAATTTTATCATTTGCATGTGTTTTTGAACGCTTTATCTGTCCATGGTGATTTTGCAAAACAGACTGCATAAATGGCAGCCAATTCGACAGCTGTAGTTTCAACAACATTGCTGCTATCAAAGTTCAGAAGTCCCTATTGGAAGATCCGTTAGATGGTAACAAACTTCAAAATCCTCCACACATTTCGTAAAGGCTTTAAAATAAATTTGTTGGAATGCTTGGAAATAAACAAAGTCCATAAATACCTCGATCTTTAAACACTGAGCAACCAATTAGAAATTAACTCCTCAATACAATATATATTATGTGGATATTTTATCACATTTTTATTCAGTTCTCTGGTGTATATTGAAAAGATTAAATACAAATGTGTGTTTGAAAAAAAGTTTATGCTACGTTTTTCGTGATACGAATTAGAAATTACTCGGCGATATCTGCTTTTTATTTTTGTCAGTGCAGGGGGCATTTCTTCATTATCTTTTTTTTTCTTTCATTTTGGATTGGTAATGATTATTTCGAAACTATTTTATGAACTTTTTTTTTCAAATTATATAATTACTTATAACAATATCATTTTTGTGGTTCAGTAAAGTATTTCGAAGCTAGATTGCACCTTGTTTTGTTATGAGATATTCATCGTCATTATTAAGTTGATGTGGATATTTTTTGTAAATGTTATTTTCTTTTCCTTAATAGAAGAATAATTAAGGGTTTTCCAATAAGAGGTTTCATTTTGATATTGAAAAAAAAAAACTAGTATATTTTAAGAGAAATTAATGAATGTTCATTTCATTGTAAAGAATAAGGTATGTTATTAACAGCGAAAAACAATATCAGCCAAATGGCCAATGGCCATGTATATTTTAAGAGAAATTAATATATGTAATATATTTCATTGTAAATAATAAGGTGTGTTATTAACAGCGATCATGAAATTTTCCATGACCATTACGCACATTCGCGGCTGTATGTCCTCGATAACATACGAATTCCATCTTTAAGATCTTGAATCGATTTGGAGCATTGGCATAGACCTTATCTTCCAATTGACCGCAAAGAAAAAAGTCTAAAGGTGTTAAATCACAAGATCTCCATGGCCAATTGTCATCACTTCTCCGAGGAATAACAAGACCAAGAAACTGCAAAATTGCGATTGTTTCGTTGCTTGTGTGGCATGTAGCGCCATCTCGTTGAAAATAAACCTCGTCCATATCAATATATTCCAATTCCGGCCATTAAAAATCATTAATCATAGCTCGGTAGCGCAATCCATTCAGCGTTACAGTTGCACCAGTCCCATTTTCGAATAAGTTATGTCCGATCACACCGCCAACCCAAAAACCGCACCAAGCAGTGACACGTTGAGGATGGAGAGGCTTTTCAACAATCATTCTTGGATTTTCGCAGCCCCCAAATTCGACAATTCTGCTTATTAACGTAGCCTCCGAGGTGAAAATGGGCCCCATTACAGATGATTTTTTAATGAAAACTTTGATGCATTTGAAGAACCCAATCATCGCAGATACGAAGTTGTTGGTGATCGACCGGCTAGAGTTCTTGTGTTAACTTAACTTTAAAAGCCTTAAGATCTAAGTCTTTATACAGAATACGGTGTAATGTCATTTGTGGAATTATTGATTCCAAAGATCGACAAACCTGGGTTTTCGTCGACACTACGGGCTACAGCAGCAATATTCTCAGTTGTTTTTGAGCGACGCACACAGTTTCTATTCTTCCCATCACTAACTTGTCCCAACAGCTCAAATTTTTCCACCAGTTTCAATATTGCCGGCCTAGCAATATATATATATATATATATATATATATATATATATGCTTCACGACGACCCAAATCTGCTTTAGTTTTGCGAACTGTAATTGCAAAATTTTCACCATTTCTGTAGTGAATTTAACAATTTCATTGCGTTGTTGAAGCGTATATCGTTCCATTTTTAGTAATGGCGTAGTTTTTACTTGTCAAATGTCAAAAGCTGTCCAGATAGCTATTCAAAATGAAACCTCTTATTATTATTAAATCCTATATTATTATTATTTCATGTAGATATTTTGAATTTCTATTATATCCATTCATGAAGACATTTGACTGATAAGAAAAACTTCATTCGTAATTATGCCAGTAATATTAAAAATTTAAATGAATTTGTTTTCAGGTTCCAACTATAATTCCAATTTTCATCTTAATAGTAGCTATTTATCTTACATTAACTCCAATTGTGACTGATCCCAGTCCAAAGTATTTGTTTGCATTAGGCTTTATAGTTTTGGGTGGTGTGGTCTACACGTGGTTCATTTATATGAAGAAAAGACCAGAACTTTTGATGGGTGAGTACAAATCTCTTTCAATAAAAAAAATTATGTAATATGAACATTTTTCAAAGCATTCTGAAAGTAATCATAAAATAGATATCAAAAGTGTTAATTCGCTATTTCTGTATATAGTTTTTCAATATTTTGGATCATGGATTCAACATTTTTTGCAGATTAACATTGATTAGTTATTCTTGATGGTTGTAAAGATATGTTGTTCATATATGCTTTAAATGAAGCATTTCTAATACATGACATTTTTTTTTCCTTACATACAAATCTCAGCCTTATTTATATTAGTTATGAAAGCTTCATCGCGTTTTATAGCATACATGTTTTTATGCTATAGATCTTTAATTTGTTCAAACTAAATGAAAATTTTATTATGTGCCTATACATTGTGCAATTCAATACATCGAAATTACTGATCTTCCACCTGCACCAGTGCTTAATCCAGATTTGATTTTTTTTTCTTTTACAGCAAAACTAACATATTTTATACAAGTGCTTTTTGAGGCTGTACCTCCAAACTATAATGCTGCCAGTTGAAACCTGTTGTCAGTGTGGTACCTTTATTAGCCACCAAGATGTTCTCAAGTACCTCATATATCAAAGATCTGCATTTAAGTGGAATGTACTATTCATTATACCCCTGTTGCTTGTAAGAAATGCTGTGAATATTGAGAGTGACATTGACAAATAAAAATTTTTAAGTCAATTTCTCAGTACTACTTAGTCTAATTATTTTATATAATGCTGTTTTGAAATTGTTTTATATAATATATTGTGGTGTAATAAGAATTATTTTTATCAAAATTGGAAAAAAATTTATTTGCCAACCTAGAAACTCCATTCAAGGTTCTGTCATCATAAATTAAATAATTTTAATAAATTTTTATTGAGCACTAAAACCCAAAAAAGGGTCTCTGCAAATTCCAACTTATCTGAATATATTTAACAAAGGTGAGTTACTTAAATCTATTTGTTCGTTAAGTAATATTCCAATTTTATTATGTTTATTTATCTCTGGGGATTCTAACAGATTTAAGGCATAACTTTTGCTTTCTATATGTAGAATTTCAAAGTTATGGTTGAAAGTATGTCCTGTTTCTAACAAATGGTTGGAATATGTAGAATTACTTTTATTATTGAGGAAACTCTTCAAATGTTCACAAATTCTATGACGGAAAGTTCTTCCAGTCTTTCCTATTTAAACTTTAGGGCAATCACCGCAGGTTAACTTATAAACCCCCGAGTTATCATCTTTATGTGTACAGTCTTTATTATTTTTAATAAATTTACTCAAGTTTGAATTCGTTTTAAATGAAGTCCTCAAATTATATTTATTTTTGAGGTATGTAGCAATTTTCTCAGAAATACCTTTAGTGTATTTTAAGGAAATGTATTCAAAATTTTCTTTTATATGAGGAAACACCATATTTAAAGCTATTTTATTATTTTTATTCATCAACAATTTGTCTATCAACTAAGGATCATAGTCATTATTAATAGCTATTAGTTTAATTATGCTAAGTTCTGAAATATAATTTTCTCGATTCATGGGAAGACCCTTTTTTGGGTTTTAGTGCTCAATAAAAATTTATTGTACTTAATGTAATATAAATAGCAACGGATTTCGGAAACAAGCTTAGTTATTCAAAATGTGATCTTGCCTGATGATACTACTGTGATAGCGAAACAATTGTTGTGAACATAACAATAAAAATTTGTGAAAATCAGAATAACCTTATTTAAATATTATTTAATATGGATTTTCACCAAGTAAGGACTGATACAATTCAATATCAAATAATTTAAATAATCATCAGCTTTTACATCCATTGTGAGCTCAATGTTTAATATATAATGATTTTAGGTAGGTACTGGAGAAAACCGTCAAGTTGTCTACTAATACCTATAAAGAATACGATTATGTCATCTGTACCAATAAACGATCTTATTAGGGATTTTATGTTTATTTCCATGAGTAATTTTTTTCCAAATTATTCATTGAAATTTCGGCTGGAACGAGCTTCTCCTAATCAAGCCATCTGTATTGATGTAAAATTTATTATTAAAACTGAAAGAATTTTGATTTTAGAAAATTTGTAGCAAATAAATGTCTGATTTTATTACAAGCAAAAACTAATATTGGAATAACTAGAAGAACTTTAATACTAATATAATCGAACATAGACGATCTTTTCTCTGTAATAAGTTAGATTCTACATATGTAGAATATCAAATAACAGGAAAACATGAGCATTTTAAAATTTTGGATAGTGAAAATAAAGGTGAACTTCTTAGAAAGTGTAGAAATAAACCTATTAAGTTACAGACTGCTTGACATACCCTTGAATGTCTTGGGCTATTCCGTACTTTACAGAGTACCCTAAAACATCCGGGATTTTACGGAGTACTCCAAGATATCTGGGATTATACGGAGTACTCTAAAGACCGCTAACCTTTTTATCGGGAGAATAGGACGTTACGTTGTGTAGATAACCCAAATTACACTTGAACGAGAACGAGGAAACAGTGACGGGAAGTTCAAAATGCAAGGTTAAGTAAAAATACAATATTTGTTTGCGCACCTGACTTTGTGTATGAGAGCTAGGTTTGGCTTTAGGGAAAAAGAGTGGGGTAGAAAACCCTTGCCCTCTCTTCAGCTCCCATACATTCTTCAACCCTGTCCTTCCCTTTATTCATAAAATTAGGGTTCCAGAGATCGACAACCTTTTTAATATCCTAAAACATATTTAGTGTGCAAGCAAAGGTAAATACAGCAATCAACTGAGTGAGCACATTGATAACATGGCAATAGGAACATGTAACAAAAATCTTCGAGGTAGTTTAACAATAACCCTTTGGTCAGGAATTCTCCATTCACACACATATCTAATTAGATAATTATAATCTAGGCGCATAATATCGTTGTTCAGGAATGTCTTGTTTCGGCATTCTGAAGACACAGAGGTTGTGGTGTCTGCTATTTAACTACCTATTCATTATAATATTTATATCTAATAATAGTTGTTCAGGAAAGCCTTATTGCGGCTCTCTGAAAAGACACAGGGTTGTTGTGTCAGTATCTAATTGTGGATAAACATTTCATTCACTCTAAACATTCTGAATTCTCAAAGTATCATTGTTAACCACCTCTTAGATCTCAATAAATGAAACAAAGATAAAGACGCTACGTGTACGAAATACTTTAAATGGTCAATTCAAATTAAAGTAAACAGGTCGCCCCTAGATGGAACATCAATACAGTAAAATCCACCAATGAATAAAGAATACATGATACAAATAACACTTATGTTGACCTCAGGTAATACAATACAATAACTTTACATGTGAGAGCAGCTTAGTCGGCTTCACTTTGTGTCTAACATTCACTTTTAATGAACAATGGCGTTCTATTTTTAACAAAGGAAAACTGTACTCTCTGGATCCGGCGTTCAGTCGCCAACGATTACCACCAATCTTCTACAGAGAACAAAACTATTGTCTCCCGGGGTTATATTTACATTTACACACGCGCGCAAGTCTACGAAGCGACCGTAGACTCTTACCCCTGGCATCGACAGTGACAAGTAGGCATAAAATTCCCTAGGTGGTTCTTCCTTTATCAGAATATGTGGATCTCTTCATTCTTTTTTATATACACAAGAATGGGAACACTCTTAAAAACATTCAGCGGTTCACAATCATGAAACACGATGTAGGAATAAATTCATATCTCCACAACATAGACTGAAGACAACAAAACACGCACATATTCAATGATATGAGGATGTACAATAAATAAACTTCCTCAACTCTTGATGCATTGTACAGCATTTAAAAGGAAAATCATGACTGAATGTACTTTTTATTCGTTAGATGAATTCATGAAGAACCAGTTCTAGCCATCAATTTTCATAATTGTTTTTACTTATGTCTTATAATTTATTTATTTTCTGACTTTTGTGAATTTTAAAGTTGACTTAATATTAGTTGGAATATTACTATTATTTTTAGTATATGTGTGTATTTATTAATATTATTATTATTTATATTATTAAAGTTTATGAGATATTCCTTGTAAGATTTTGAAATGAATCAAAATTAATTAAGGAATTCTGGGAATTTACTGAATGATCAGACGAAATGATCAAGTTCACTCTATTGAGTCTATCCTCGTAAAAACTTAGTGGTTTTTCCAAAAGTAATATATTTTATTGAACCCTCATCTCAAAACTTTGAATCTATTTAAATACTATATGTTACCAAATTTTTTACTAGTTATTGGAAATACAAATCAATTCGGTCCATTTTCAAAAGGTGGATCTGAAAACATTAAATTTTTAGATAGGAACAACTGATGGCCACGATTTTTTTTTTTGGAAAGATTGGAAATCTGCCGATAACATCCGGCTTAAATTGTTTCGAGTTTCATGCAAAAATTTTTTTTGCTGTAGAAAATGTTAGAATTTCTGATATCTAAACATCTCATCATATGCTTGTGGAAGTTTACAATGCTCCAACTGGCAAGTCATGTAGAGAATGGTTTCGGCTCTTCAAAAGTTGCGATCTCACCATTGATAATAGACCTCGCTCGGGACAGCCAAAAAATTCTAAGTCGATGAATTACAGATATTACTCGATGAAGATCCGAGTCTAATGCAAGACGTGTTTGCATTTGTATTGGCGATGACCCAACAAGCAGTGCCTGTACATTTGAAATATATGGGTCTGATTCAAAACAAGGCAATTGGTTTCCTTATGACTTGAAACCAAGAGATCTGGGACAGTGATTATTTTCTTGTGAGCAGCTACTTCAAAGGCAAAAAAAAGAAGGGATTTTTCATACCGGATAGTGATTGATGATAAAAAGTGGATCTACGACAACCCCAACAAAAAATACTACAGTTTTCACGGTCAATCATTGCCATCGACCTCAACATCAACACCTAAGCTGAACATTAATGGTTCGAAAGTTATGCTATGCATCTGCTAGGACCTCGTTGTGTTCAATGAGCGCCTAAAACCTAGTGATTCCAGTATAGACTGGAATCACTTCGTTTGAACCATACATTACGAGAAAACCGGCCGGAATATAAGGACAGACATGATAAAGTTTTTCTTTTGCATTGCAGTCAAAAAATTATTAGAAACCAACGAATAGCATATCTTCTCGCATTCTCTGTATTCTCCGGACATTACTCCTTCTGGCTATTGGCTATTTCGACGGATGCAACACGATTTGGCAGGTCACTGCTTCACTTCTTTTGAAGAAATCGGAAATTGGCTTCAAAAGACAAGAAGTTTTTCTGAGACGGTATTCGGTAGTTGCCTGAAAAGTGACATGTATTCAACTCATAATAATTAATAGATATCAACTTATATGTGTATTACTTAATTATTGTTCTATGGATTTCTTTTATTACGTAATCGATGTTTACACCTTGGGTTGGATACTTACATGACTGTCCTTGTATCTTAATTAGTTTCATAGAATAACCTGAATATTGAGAAATGAAAACTTAAGAAGTTGAATTCATTATTTCCGTGTAAACTTCTAAATAATTCAAAATTTGATTTTTAAAATGTTTAATAGATTATAAGGAAATAGAAATAAAAAATCATTAAAAATAAGAATATTTATTTGTTAACCTATAAAATATCAATCACGCTTCTACATTATAGCAATGGCTCCAAGCTTTAGCATTCACTTTCTGCAATATTGCCTTTAGTGATTTTCCTGGTCCACATTCAAAAGATTTTGGAAAATGTTCATCTGTTCCTCTTTCATAAGCCACATGTAATAATTGTTCCCATTTTACTGGTTTCACAATCTAAAAAATTTTTAACATTTTATGGCTGTCAATCAATTGCCTGGAGAGATTTCAAATGCCAAACACTCTATTAACTGTTGCTTTTTATGGAAGCACGAATTGAAAATTTTTCTATACATGTATATTTATATTTAGCAAATGCCTATATACAATAATGAGAAGATAATCTTTTACATAATATCTGAATTTTTACAATAATAAGGTCTCTTTTCTGTAAAATCGTCAATGGTTACTATTTTTTTTGTCAAATTTAATTCATGATTAAAATTTATAGTCGGACTTATCCTCTCGTTATCAAAAATCCCCTGAAGTTCCATCCCTCTCAGACTTATTTATTTATTACGATAGGGTGCTTCTGTTCAGGTTCTGACCGATACATCAAGTTAGTTAGTCTTGGACAAATATCGTGTAACTAAAAAAATTATAATATCTATTGATATAAAAGAGATTCTTGCTTAGTTCTGGGGTTAATTTAATGTCGTAGGTTTACTACATTATTCTTGAGGCATCACATTTCCGAAATAGTGTCTCTATAATTTCTTATAATCATTCCCACATAATACTTGGAATAAGCAGCAAGTACATATGCATAAATATAGAACTATACATAATATACCAGAAAACTAAAATACTGTACATTTAACATTAAAAAATCTTAAGAATTTGATCAGCTTACCTGTTGTGGTAGTTGTTTTTTAATGTGAAGTGCAGAATTGTATCTTTTACCATCAACATTGGAATAAACAGTAACAACAGGATCAGATATATTCATTGAATTTAGGGCCTCTCTAAAAGGTTTCACGGCAGGTAGCATCAGTTCAGTGTGGAAAGCCCCAGACACTGGTAACCGTTTCACTTTTTTCAAATTAAATTCTTGATAATTTTTTTGAACATAATCCAAAGCCTGTAATTTCACAATTAGGCAATGTTAAGGTTTAGAATATTACTAGTATTGAGAAATGAGGAATATTATAATTATCGGGTGTTTTTTTTTTGAGTGATAGAACTTTAAATTGAAATAAAACACATTTAAATTAATATTGAAGCCTATTTTTTTTTATTTGAAAGATAATTTTATGACATTTATGTTTTGAAAATAATTTCCACCACGACTAGCTCTGAGGAACCGCATTCGACCAGACCAATTTTCGAACACTTTTTCGAGTAAATCAGGCCTTATTTCATCGATAACACGAGTTATGTTGGCTTCCAAAGCGTCTATTGTTTCTGGTTTATCAGCATAAACCAATGACTTGGCATTACCCCAAAGAAAATAATCCAGTGGATTATGTCGCATGATCTTGGAGGCCAATTAATTGGACCATTCCTCGAAATAATGTTATCGCCAAATCTTTCTTTCAATAAATCAATTGTTACGGTAGCAGCATGAGATGTAGCACCATCTTGTTGGAACCAAAACACTTCTGGGTCGATACTATTCAAATTTTGAAACAAATAATCATTGATCATCGATCTGTAACGAGCACCATTCAGTGTAACATTAGCTCCAGCATCGTTTTTAAAGAAATATGGACCGATGATGCCTCCAGAGTGTAAAGCACACCATAAAGTGCATTTTTCAGGATGCAATGAAACCTGCAGAACTTCTTGAGGATTGTTTTCAATCCATATTTTGCAATTTTGCTTGTTTACATAGCCGTTCAACCAGAGTAAGTTTCATCACTTAAAACAATTTTACGATAAAAAAGTGGATCAACTTCAAGCTGTTCTAGGGCCCAATCAGCAAACAAACGACGCTTATTATGGTCAAGTGGTTTTAGTTCTTGAACCAGTTGGATATTGTATGGGTGTAGACCAAGATCTTCACGCAAAATTTTCCATATGGTGAATGCACAAAGTCCAACGATATTTTCTTCTCTACGTACAGTTATTTGTCTTGTTGTTGTTGTTGCATCGAGCAGAGAAAATGTTGTCCGGAATCTATCGATAGTTCGATGAATAAGCTCCTCTGATGGACGATTATATAAACCATAAATTTCAAGAAGTGTTCTATAAGTTTGGCGAATAGAACACTGATTTTGAAAATAAATTTCAACAATTTGTAAACGTTGTTGCGACATGAGTCTTTCCATGATAATTTGTCAATGAACAGAAATGTCAAAACAACATGGCTTCTACCTTCTGTCAAATCACAGTTATCTCTATCGAAAGTTCTATCACTCTAAAAAAAAAACCCGATATATATAGGTATGTGAAATATATTGGTTAGAGAAATTTCTCCTTCTATTTGATAATTGATGAATGATTCAATTCAAATTATATCATAAAAATCTCATAAATCTTCAAGATTATATTGGATGATGAAAGACCTACTGAAAATATTTGCAGCGAAATCGCCCAGAGAAAACTTTCATGTTGGATCAGAGGCGGAGTCTATTTTATCATGAAAAATATCTCCCATTGGAATTAATACCAGTACCCAATTTGAAACGATACAGTTCTCAGTTCTCAGACACTATTCATCTGTCAGACGCTACCCGCTTTAGATAAATCTGTATACCAAGAAAGGACCATCCAACTTTCGGCCAAGACCATAAATGTGTCATCGCTTGCCTTCAAGTATTCCAGACGAACGAGTGCTGGTAGCCCGTATCCTGTACTCGAATTGCACCATCGAGGCGCCGAAGATATCCTCTGGTGAGGTCCCAGAATGGATCATTCTTCAGTGCATTGGAACTGATAAATACTGTCACATTTAGTATATTTGAAACAATACATTTGTTCACATTCCTGTCGAACCCTCTTTTCATTCCCACGGAACAGAGCCATTCCCCATATATAGCTGGAAAGGGCATTCAAGTTATCTACATTGTAATTATAATGGATAAGTATTTAATTGAATCAGTCTTTACTTGATGCATATCCATTCAAAATAATATTAAATGAAGTTATTCTGATATTTCACATATTTTATTATGATATAACGATCGTTTCGTAAACACAGTAGCATCATCAGGTAGATGGTATATCTTACATTTCTAATAACTATATTTGTTTTGAAATAGGCTTCAACATATAACATATTATTCAACCCAAATAAAAGCGAATCTCTGTAAATTCCAGTTCATCTGAAAATACTTAACAGTGGAAAATTATTTCGGTCTAATTATTATTCCATTTGATATTGTATAATGAGTCTATTAAATATAAGCATTTCTTATAAGACATTAATTTAATTCTAAAAGTTTTTGAATAAAACTTTTTAAAATTAAAATTTTAGGAGACTAATAGTTTAAATTTGTTTTGATAATCAAAGAATGGAATGAAACAAATAATAAGAATCAATTATTTTTTTAAGTAATTAAGACATACTGAAATACTTCCTGCAATTACTTTGCATCCAGGATTCAAGTAATTTGCTATTTTACATTCAGGAAGCTCGTCTCCCCTATCTGTAGCCCACTGTCTTGCCTTCAGAAGGCAGTAATTGAGTTTACTACTGGGAGAGAGAAATACTGTAGCCATTCCTCCTTTGTACATTTCACATGCCATTTGCATTGCCTCCCCTCGTATTTGAACTAGTTTTAAAGCTGTTGTACAAATAAATCATTACTATATG
The DNA here is from genome assembly GCA_034642435.1 of Megalocaria dilatata. Lineage (NCBI taxonomy): Eukaryota > Metazoa > Arthropoda > Insecta > Coleoptera > Coccinellidae > Megalocaria > Megalocaria dilatata. Next base: position 55,779,676 of record CM067854.1, on the reverse strand, counting down.
CTCCAAAAATCATAAAATCTTAGATATGAAACAAGACTTCAATATTTATTTACCTTTCTCAAATTCCAAAGCTCCAGCAAACACTAATGCTGTTATCTCTCCTAAGCTGAATCCTGCAGTAGCTACGCATTTGTCTACAGCATTAGGTCTCTCTTCCTTTAGTTTTTCAATAGCAGCTAGAGAAGCTACCATGATGGCTGGTTGTGCATATTTTGTTTGGTCAAGTTTTTCTTTTGGACCTTCCAAACATAATTTTTGCAAATCGTATTTAAGGATATAATTTGCAAGTTCAAACAGATCTTTTACTATAGGAAATTTCATCAAGTCTTTTGTCATTCCTACATACTGACTACCTTGACCAGGAAATAATATAACAGATGTTTCTCTAGGATCATGTTTCTCCTTTTTAAAAAATTCTCCTTGTTTTCTGATTTTTGTTCCGTCTAAATAGGGAAGAGTAGCCCACTGCTGTTCAGCGTTTTTTGGATGCAAATCTTCAAATGAAGCTGCATCATCCAACAATGTTTTCAATGGCGAACTTTTATCATTATTATCTTTACAATAATTTCTAATACACCTAGTCTGTGAAAGAGAATTAGTAAAAAAAGTTGACAGTCTTCTGTGAAAGCACAACATGTTTGAATTCAATTTATTTCTTATGGTTAATATTGGTACTGTTATTTGAAGATAGAATATTTCATTTCAAATTTCCCGCGTAACCCACAACCAGCTTGCAAACTCTACACTACACACACCATGCAAATTTTGTGCGTGAAACACGTGGACGGCTTGCGAAAAATAAAAATATCCACTTAATCCGTTTGATCGTACGATAGTTTAGTGAAATATATCAGTACATTGGATGGAATCTATATACAAAGGTAAATTATTCGTTATAGTTTACTCTTGGTTAAGGTTAGGTTCACTGATCTGTCACTTTCACCTGGTTGTAATTTGAATTAACTGATTATTATTAGATTTCTGGTTGACCAAACTGATTTCTATCACTACCAGTACAAATAATACAATCTTTAAATACTTTAGATGTCCAGAGAAAAAAATGTTCGTTTTACAGATATATGTTCTGAGAACCAGCACCTTTCTTTGTCCAACTAATTCCAGTGGCGGGGTGTTCAAATCGTAATGGATGATTCTATCATAGATAATCCCAAAGAGACAAAGAATGATTTATTTTATTTTGAATCAGACCACTTGGCCCTCAGAGGTAATAAACACTACAGCGAATTATTGAAGACTTTATTTATTTTAACAGCTCAAAGGGAGAAAGCCTTCAAGGTAAACATTACAATAAAAAAATATGTATCAGTGTAAATCTTATATTTTTTAGGATTATGAAATTGTCAGTAAAATTCAAAAGAATGCTCTTGAAGATCCTGAAACTTTTTTGAAAAAACTGAAGAATGATGAGTTGAATATACCACCAATGCAAACTGTTGCTCAGGTAATATTTTAAAGATCTCTTATGTTAGGATAAGTATTTTTGAATGTAATTTTACACATATAAATATATGCATCCTATGTACACAACTATCAATAACAACAAAAATATCTCAATTAATTAATATGCAAATATCTTAAAGAATAAGAAACATTGCGTTCAAGAAAAATCATTATTTTTAACATAAAAAGAGAAATATAATACATAGTATATTTTTATATATATATATATATATATATATATATATATATATATATATATATATATATATATATATATATATATATATATATATATATATATATATATATATATATATATATATATATATATATATACATAAGGTAAACAACAATCACATCACAATCTACAAACTAGAATTAATTCAAATAACTTTGGTATTTCCATTCTAATGTTTCCAAGAAAAGTATATTTTAGTTTTATTTTGAAAATGCTCAAAGATTACGCAAGGCAAAAATTCAGAAAGAATAAAGATTTTTGTTGAATTCTTTATGGTATATGCTTTAAATATATTTGATTCCTCGACCCTTATCTAGTATTAGGTGTATAATATATTACATTTCTTATCATTATTTTTAGTAAGATATAGTACACGCCCAGTGAAACAGATTTGTTTAACTAACATCTGTTAATATATGGTCTCTGAATAACTGTTTTATTATGTTTATATCAATCATGAAAGATCTATCCCAGCTAACAATTCTGAATTGTTCAATATGTGCATTGTGTATTTTTTGGGATCTGATAAATCAATTTTTTCTAAAACAAACTGTAGTATTTGCCCTCTTTCGAATGGTAATAATATCTTAAAGCTTTATATTCTTGTAGATCATTTTGCCAAATATCACTATCTGAGGTTGTTTAAAAAAGATACAAAATATTTAAATAGACTTAAAAAGTATTTAAAAAGTTTCTGGTAAATACATAACTAATAAGAAGGTGGATCAAATATGAACCGGATTGAGAATCACACTTCGGATGGATGTGCCTCATCTTTTTCTCCGATAAGCCAGGACCTGGTAATAACATTCAGCATTGAGTGTACGTTATTCATGAAGAAAATCAAAAGTAGTACACCTTTGATGTGCCCCAAAAAACAGTTGCAACAACTTTCCCGCAAGCAGACTACTGCTGCTAGGCCACTTAAAAATTTGTTGTGCTATTCATAGACTGGAGTTCTTGAAATTGTCTTCTTAGCGAACTGCAGAGTCAATTAACGCCAAATTTCGGAAAGTTTTACGCCTTTCCATGATAAAAGTTTTATAATAATGCTTTGCTCAATAGACATAATAAATATACTGACGCCCAATACCCAATCAACTGTACTGAATCGGAGCTTTGTCCTCCCTCCCCTAGACAATTCCTTCCAACACATAATAGCACCACGCGCGTCACTTCACGTAGCGACTTCATACTATCACTCCAGAACACTATCAGTGTAAATTGTCAATGAACGTGTTGTACGGAATTTATAATAGCCATTTGATAGAACCTAATGTTTTAAAAGGTAGACTAATGGCAGGAGTTTATTTGAATTTTTTTGCAGTATATCCTTCCCACTATCAAATTTTTTTGTAGGTGTTAAAAATCTCTTGACCCAACATTTTTAAAATAGGCGTAGCGGTCCTGTAGCTTAGGCACAAGATTCCCTGATTCAACTCGTCTCAACTACATCTTGTGGTGATACATGAAAAGCAAAATATATGTGGCATTGAGATCCATATAAGGATTCAACAGTTACAGTGAATTACAGATATCTGTCAAGATATAAGAAGGAACCCTAAGATCACCAGAAAATCATTCTAAAAAAGAGCTTTGAAATGATGAAAGGCCATTTCGAAAATATTCTGTGATATAACTTGTTGATTCTTGTTGATCATTCTAAAATTCCCATTGAATAATCACACTTATTTTCCCTTTCTAGTTATTTTATACAGGTGAATATTTCGGGTCTTGACAATTGTATGCGATGTTATGTTATCAAAATAAAGGGAGCAAATTTTTCCCTGCTTTGGTCTTGATTTTTTTTATTCAGAATATGTCAATATTATGAGTCTTATGAATCATATAATCTAAATGCGAGTTGATTTGATTGAACCGTAAAGAAAATATTTGAGTTTAATAGTTTGGAACATTTCAACAAATCACTGTATATATTCCAAGGGAAAAACTTAGCGCCTTAACATGAAGGTTATTCAGGTGGAACCTCATGCCAAGTTTGTTCCTCTTATTGTGGAACATTGGATAAGGCAGCCTTTGTGTTTTAAATTTTTTGTAGTATTCTACAATCAATAGTTATTTGAAAAATGAAGGTAACTGTGCAGACAAAAAAAGGAAGTACATTTTGATCAGTTAATAATTTACCTTGGAGTATATATAAAAATTTGTGAAAATCAGAATAACCTTATTGAAATATTATTTATTATCCCTTTTGTTCCTAGTGAACTTATGTATAACGTTTCATTGTAGATTCCATATATAGACTGGTATGTTTATAATACCAAAGTTCCAGAGGAGGAATTAAAAGCAATTTATAGTGATAAATCTACTGAGAGGAAAGAAACAATTGATCTAGGCAAGCATGGAAATAAAAGTACACATAAAAAGGTTTGTGAATTATATTTTCAAGTTATCATTATAACTAAATTAACATTTTTTCCCAGTTATGGACATCTGAGGAGCAGAAGCGATTGGAAGAGTTATTAATAAAGTTTCCACCAGAACCTATAGAAAGCAGAAGGCACAGAAAAATTGCTGAGGCTTTAGGTATATGTGCTGGACAAATATAAAATTTTCAATATTTCAGAATTTTACTAAACGTTATCAAAAGAACCATCTAGAAAAATTACGAATAATCTGATTGATGCTTTTGATGTTTTGACCACAAATCAAGGTTTTATAAAAATAAGCTGAGTAGTTTTAAATTGATACCCAAGATCAATAAACAACATAAAGTTTTATAATAGTATAGATTTAAGTAAACCAAATTGACACTAGCTTATTCCGGCATTTCACTGTAACCCATGTAAATAGGACAGTATTCATCAGATGATTTACAGGCCACAGTTTTACTTGCGACAGATATTCTGATGACAAATTTTAATGACGCAGTTCTAATATAGCTAACCTGACCTTTTTTCCTCTATTAAATTTATCCTCATTTGTGTAAATTGGCATTACATAGCAAAACTCTGCAATTTGACAGCTTAATTAGTTTTCCTATATTTGTCTGTGCTCGTGCAAGGATGCAATGAATTTGCTTAAATGTATATATTCTGCGACTTCTAGCTGATAATTAAAAATAATTATATTAGTTCTACAGATGAAATTCATGGTAAAATAATAATTATGTCCTTATGCCGGTACACACAATAACTTTTGGCAAAAATAGAACAATAACAAAATTAGCAATTTGATACATGCTGTGTAGATTTTAAATATGGGAAAATCAAGTTTCTTTATCTGCCACTTGTGTCTAAAAATATACCCATTTGAAATTTTGTTTTATTTTCCATATTTCAAAAATAGATATAATCCAAGCCGAAGTTTGTGACAACATATATAATAGATGTAAAATAACGATCAAATAGAAAGAATTGGTACCTTAAATAGTAAGAATCAACCTTTGTAAGATTTGTATTGTTTTTCATCTCATCCTTGAGAAAAGAAGCCATGTCAGTAACAGTATTCTCCGTTTAGGTAACAGAACTGAGCAACAAGTTTCCAGTAGATTACAGAAATATTTCCAAAAAATGGCGAAAGCAGGCATCCCAGTTCATGGAAAAGTATCTAAATCTACAAATTTTCAACGAAAGGTAAATAATCAATTGTAATCTCAGCACAAAATCAACCTGCATCATTTCATTTCAGAATAAACACAAGTACAACATGTGGAAGCCAACAACCTTTTTTCCCGAGTATAATGTGTCCGTGTATATGGATGAAACGGAGAGTGTCCCTGGGCCTTCTTTGGAAGACAGTTTGAAGCCTTCTACTTCAAACACCCCTAATTACCTTCTTTCAACAGAATACCATCAGCCTGAAAACAGTGAACAAAAAATAATTGAAAAAACTGACTTTGAAATGCAAACGGAACTTTTGAGAAGAGTTAAGGTTGAAAAGGCTAAAGAGAGAGAAGTGACTGAACCTTATAGACATCTGACTTACAAGGTAGGTAATATTTACACATTATGTAATATCTTTAGATGCAATGATAGTCCCAGACTAATAAGAAAAATTGAGAAAAAATATCTTTATTCTTCTACACTTTTTCCAGCATTGTTTTGTAGCTTTGATGGCCCTTTATTAAATGAGTTATTATTAAAAACAGAAAATAATCCAAGGGGGCTGAATGTTGCACATGGAACGCAGAGTGGATTTATGCATTTATTTATTCAATAAACAAATACAAGTTGAATTTCTCGCTTTATAGTGAGTGCAAGCATTTAAGAATTAAGAAATTAGTTACCTTTTCATCTAATTTAAATATACCAGATTTTCCTCCTCTAATATGCATATCACCACAAATTTAAACTTTCTAGTCCACCAAATTTAAACTTTATCAAATTGTTGAACTGTTTCCGCTATTACTATTTTGTAGTTGATCATTCTTTAAATGAGTTTTTAGAAATTACTATATATTATATTACTATATACTACCAAAAAATTCGAAATCGGGCAAGTTGTCTGATGATGAAGTAATACTTCTAAATTATGGTTCCTAAAATGTGTAAACTCTTGAATTTCTAAGTACTTGTTTAAATTTATAAGGTTGGTTCTTTCTACCAAACTAATTTTTTTCAAACAACAATCAGATTGAATACTTCTAAGACTATCTCATAGATTAATTGATATAATAGCAGAGATTTTATTTGAATGAAATTAAAGTGCCAGTGTGCACAACACTGTTGATCCCTCTACAAATTAGAGTGTTTTCTTATTGCTAAATCTAACTACAACTCATTCAAATAGCTGCAGGATGGGGTAGAGCAACTTGTTTTTTTTTAATTCATTATGTATTTATTTACAAAGAATCACATATGGGTAATTCAGTACCCAGATGAGTGCTCACAGCTTAATTATAAAAATTTTAACTGAAGTATCTTAATCTACAGCTATCCATGAGAATTCATAAAGATATTTCTCAAGATGTGATATTAAAAAGGTATGCATTTAATTATTTGAGCAATATCAAATCCAACATGTAAAGTTTATATTCACGCAGTTTTAAATACGATATCAGGCAGATGACGTCAGTTATTGTCTATACACCGCGTTAATATACTTGTGAAGATTGGTTCAACTCTTTCCAGCATGTCGACGGATATGTTGGCTATAGCTGAACAAATACTGTTGATCCAGGGTCGTAGAACAATCGAAAACAATTGGTTTTACAAAGCCCCATAGAGAATAATCACAGAAATCAGGTACTGACTAGTGAATCGCCTCTCAAGGAGATGAGGTGTTCTGCGAAGTGTTGCCGCAAAACAATTATTGACACACGAGATTTATGCTGTCGCACCGTTCTGCTGGAATTATACATTTTCCACATCCATCTCATTGGATGTTGGCAGGACGAATTCCAAAATCATGTGGACATAATGGTCAGTTGTCACTAAAACAGCCTCTTTGTTTTCTTCGGAAAACTACAGATCAGTTATTTCAACTTGCGATATTGCACACCAAATAATAAATATTGGGACACTTGACACAACGCCTTATAAATTTCCTAAGCAAGCAGTTCAAATTAAATTTTTTTTCAGTGTAACTATTGTAACGAGGAACCCATACTTGGCACTAGATGGCATTGTAGCACTTGTATCCAGGAATCGATAAATTTTTGTACAGATTGCCTAGTATCACAAATATACTCGGAGAGCCCTCATCCTATAAGCCACAGATTTGTTACTTTACCTCATCCGGATGATCCTAACTTCAATATGTCCAGTGAGTCAGACAGTGAAAGTACAAATGAAAACTCTAATAATGTTAGTGATAGTGATGCCAGTGCATATAGTAGTATTCCGTCACTAAAATTAAATTATTCCAATGGTAATCTGCTCGATAAAAACGGAACGGTCAATGTTAAAAACATTACGAATGACTCAAAGAACATAGACATGGACAGTTTTATGAACGAGTTTGTGTATGATGGTGACAAAGATAAACGAACTGATGCTTATAGTACCTCAGATTTAGGATATGCATATCTCCATTCTAATTTGTCAATGGATGACTGAAATCATTGAGTTAAATTATATAAAGGCTGTGATTAAATTTTTTAAAAAAAGCTTATAAAATTATTTTCCATATTTCTTGATTGTTCATTTTTCCTTGAATATTTTTCATTTAATGTAAACTATATTGTAAAGAAAATAATAATTATTTTTGCATTAGTTTCCATGAATAATAACCTTATAACAAATTATATCTATCCTACTATCCTCACTATATGATTATTTTGACAGATTCTTAAAGCTGAGTCTTCATTTAATGAGAGGCAGCACTCATTTAAATAAACTTTTTAACCTTCTGTTAGACGTACGTATCTATTTTATTTATCCCTACTCGCTAGTTTACGCGCCAAATCGCAGTATCTACCTTATTTAAGTGATTCGGTTGAACAATGCACTGATCAAGTTTGCTCAGGAAAGTGGATCTGAGATATGTCATTTTGTATATTATAGATACCAGCGACTTTTACAGTAAGTTTTATAATTCTTTTTTGCACGATTTTGTCAGTTTTCATTATCATGTCCCCATGTCAACATCCTGTATAATTTATATTACTTAATCAGCTGAAAATTTGTATACATTTAAACAAAAATAATCGTGATTAATAATTAAAATGAGAAAAAGTATTTTTTTTCTTTTGAAAACCACTTTTTGGCTAAATTCGTTATTTACATGCACAATAAAAAGTGTTCAAATCACTAAATGGATCACCAAAATGGCAAGCAAAATTTTATTTTTAGCTTAGGTAGGTACCTTAATTATTTTCTAAATTTTCAATGGTTTGAATTAAATTCATATCACAAAAATTTGACGCTTCTATGAAGTAATTCATTAAATTAAAATCTTTGTTTTAATGTGAGGAACTAAAGTATAGAGTGAAATCATTGAATTTTTGGAATTACTATGTTTTAATACCAAAAAAATTGCAATAAGGGGCCTAGTTTCGAATTTAACACTAATTCTCATTCAAAATATCCCTGTTAATATACGTAGGAGATTTTCCAGGTCGAACTTATTCAAATTTTTGATGTAAATACATTAGTCTATTTCGGTACGGAGATGAGCCTAAACCCTGAATTAAATGTAAGTCTTGTTCAGTTGAACAGTTATAATATACTAATTAAATCTCGAATTGAAGGAATTATTGGACATATATGATTTTTTAGGTGTTAAAGGAAGACTAAAACCTTCATTATTTGGAGGGATAATTAAGATCGATTTGTTTCTCCCGAAGAATTAATAGTATAATTTGGTAGGAGAGACTGGAATCATCATACGATTGGCAAACTGGCAAAAGAAATCTGAGATGTGTAATATTTCGATGGTAGGGAATTACTTAAACAATTAGAGAAAAGAGAGAAAATTGAATATTAATTCGAAGGAAGTCACTTTTTGGGAAAGAAGAGAAAGAAAAAAGGAGTCGTGGTTGGGCACTAGTGAGAGACTATCACTAATCGTTTCGTGGTCGCTATACGGTACCGGTTAAGTTTAATTCCGTTTGAAAAATAGAGTGCTGAAATATAGTGTTTGTTCTTCATGGTGTGTTGTGCCTTTGGGCTGAGGCCAACACCACTGTGTAGAGGGTTCAGCTATTGAACATGGTATCCGGTTTTATGAATAGGTGTCCTGAAAAAGATTGTTTTTTGGTCCGTTAACGTCACTTACATTATTTTTATTGGCTTTAAAGGGAAATTGTTTATAATTGAAAACGACAATATGATTTATTATAATTAGCAGTTCAGGGTCCTGAAGTCTTCCAAAGATTGATTCAAACAATAACTATGATTTGAGTTTAGAATGTCGTTTTACATTGATTCCTTTTTTAAATGATTGTGAAAAATTATGATAACTCAAAATTAAATCGATTGACATCATTTTATTTCATTATATGTTTAAATGTGTTATTTTCTACTCTATTCATCTCCTCAGAAAATAGACTTGTCCCGTGTACGACAATCACGAATCCAGGAATTATGAGTAGAAAGTAGTGAATGGTAACAGTGGTAAGATCCAATAATAGTACCCACAAAGGGATGCATTCGGTTGATAGGAATGCATAATTTAAAACAATTGGAAATATTAATTTCAAAGAACCTTGTTAATATTATTATCCTGATATCTTCTGTGAAAATCCCTCAGCTGGTGCGAGTCAGGAGTTCAGTTGTGTTCTGAGTGGGCTTTGTTACTGCGATCTTGCGCCACTATAGTGCACAGCACTGTTAATTTTTGACCCAACAGTGAAATGGTGGCAGACACCCGTCCAACTAGAAAATTTCTTTTCCACCTGAACAGGATTCGAACCTGGACCTCCTTGTCTCGAGCCCGATGCTCTCCCGCTGAGCTATCTATCTAGGTTGAATTGTTACAATTTAGTGACAGTGTTTAGATTTTTTTTAATTTTGTGGGAAAAGGGTATTATTTCGACTTTTCTTATCTCTTCGAAATTTTTGGAAAAATGTTTAATTTTCTAAAAAGTGAAATTGACCATTATTTTTGAAAGTAAGAAATATAAAAAGTTTCATACAGTTACTCCAATTATATAGAGGATAAACACACTTATATATCAAGGGTAAATTACCCTGTGTGTTACAATATGTTAACAATTTCAGGTAGATTTTGTATAAAGTTCATTATTTGAATATTCATGGTTTCCATCATTTACTTTCACGTCATTGGAATTTAGTTTCATAACTAAAGTAGAAAACCTTTTAACGACGAGTGATTATGTCCTGAATCATCAAGGGGGCATAATAAAGTGGCTATATTCTCCTATTTAGTCACTATAGGACTTAATTCCTTACAAATGCAGATAGCAGTTGAATAAAGAATTTTTTATTAAAAAAAAAAGATTTAGTAATGTGTCTATCATATATCTGCGCTAGCAATCCTAATGGTTTTTTTGGTGAGACTAACGGAAAATTAATTAAAATTTCATTAACAACAACATTCCAAAAATATATCAGATGAAGATCAAGAAATAACTTATTGACTATTTCCACTATTATCAGGAAGAAGAGAAAAAAATTTGAAAAATTAATTTTATAAGATTCTAAAAACATTTTCTTTGAGCATCTTAAGTTTATTTTTAGAATAAGCTGAAACCACAACAGAAAATTACAAATATACACCTAAATATCCACTCTTCATGATTAATCAGAAAAAGAAACAATTAGGATGTATAGAGGAAGTTTTTGAAGGGAAGTAGAACTCGTAACATTTAAAATGAGTGAAAACTACTAATCTGAATTAATCTGAAAGTCAAATATACGGCATTTTTTACTATTCTAGAACTGTTCTCCTCAAGAAACGAAGAATCTCATAAAAAAGAAAAATACCTATTCTGTATCGTTACCCAATGACAAGAAAGAGTGGAAAATAGTATTGTAGGGAACAACTTCTTCGCTCCTCGTCCAGACACCTGCCTTGCTCTGTCGCAGCTTGACCGGCGTACCAATAGAGGACCCGACCAGTCTAAAGATTCGTGACTAACCGTCCCAGCCGAGTTCAAGTAGGGGAAGGCACAGCGTTTGACGATCACCGTTTCATGCGGAATACATGGTCACCGGCGTCACAGGCAGAGCCTGCGCATCACGTCTGTCTGATGAGTTTCAGATGCGCAGACTCGGAAACGAAACGCCGTCTCCCAAATCAAGAGGTGGAAGCTCCCTCACACACCCGCATTTTCACACGAGAGCTTCAGTATACTGAACGAAGTTTCATATACGTTTCAATTAAATACTTTTTGCCAAAATCAAATAAATTAAATAAAAAAAATCACTCTACGTCTGCATTCCAACATTGGTTCGAAATTTCGAAGTACAATGCTTTAGCCATTTGGCTACCTGAGATATGAAAGATATAAATAAAACTTAAAAAATTGCCTTAATTTATCTTGGCGAAATTATGCATGAGCAAACGTATCATTATTCCACATCTGAATACTAAATTTGAACTCGATCGGTTTTATACTTTCGAAAAGCTTTGAAAAATAAAACTTCAAATGAGAATAACTCGAAAATTGTTGAGCCGATTCTGTCCATTTTTAGGAGTAACTGCTATCTTTAGTATTAAAACCTTCCCTGAACATTTCAAATCTCTAGATCTTTTCGTCCACAGGCAGAGCGGATTCTCACAAAATTTATCATAAACATTTATGTCGTTATTGTACACAAATCAGTAGTTCAGGAACCACTGGGAAAATAAGAAAAGGTTTCTAATATTATTAACACAAGGAATTTCTATGCACGGAATAAATGCTTTTAGCATAATTTTTTTAGCAAATAACACTGAAGCTCTCGTGTGGAATGCGGATGTTGCGAGGGAGCTTCCACCTCTTAGTTCGGGAGACGACGTTCCGAGTCTGTGCATCTGAAACTTCATCAGACAGGCGTGATGCGCAGGCTCTGCCTGTGACGCCGGTGATCATGTGTTTCGCTTGGAACGGTGATCGTCAAACGCTGTGCCTTGCCCTACTTGAACTCGGCTGGGACGGTTAGTCACGAATCTTCAGACTGATCGGGTCCCCTATTGGTACGCCAGTCAAGCTACAACAGAGCAAGGCAGGTTTCTGGACGAGAAGCGAAGAAGTTGTTCGCTACAACACAATTGCCATCTATTATAAGTAGCCTTTTACCTTGGCTTACCTAGGCACAAGAACGACTTTAGCCACACATTACGAATACTGAGGGATTACTGAAGACTAATTTATGTCCGTAATCTGTGACTGATAATAATTTATATTAAAAAATCAGAAGTAATTCATAGTTTTAGAAGTTTCGGTAGAAGTTGCATCTATATCGGTAGATCTACCGAAATTTCGGTAGCTATGGTATCCTTGCAACCAACACAATTACGAATAGAGTTAATCTGTGAATAACCAGCAATAGAAGTGAAGCTCTTAAAGAAATGCGGGTCTTGTGAGGGAGCTTCTACCTCTTAATTGGGAGGCGGTGTTTCGTTCCGAGCATGCGCACCTGAACTCTTCAGACAGGCGTGGTGCGCATGTCTGCCTGTGACCTTGTGTTCCACGTCGGAACGGTCGTCGAACGCTGTGTGCCTTGCCCTACTCGAATTCGGCGGGGACGGTCAGTCATGAATTTTAAGACCACTCGTGTCCTCTATATGATATGCCGCCAAGCTGCAGCAGAGCAAAGCAGAATTCTGGAAAGGAAGCGAATACGGTGGTCGCTCAGAAGCAATACAGCTTATCTATACACTATTTTTTCAATTATATTATCCTGATACTCCTAGCCTAGATTTTCTGTGAAGATCCCTCAGAAGCTTTTTCAGCTTGTATGAATTAGGAGTTTAGTTGATTCTGGGTAGGCTTTGTTATTGCGATATTACGACACTTTAGGTCACAGCACTGTTAATTTTCGACCCAACAGTGAAATGGTGGCTGACACCAGTCCAACTAGAAAATTTCTTCCCCAGCTGAACAGGATTTGAACCCGGGACCTTTTTTATTATAGTGAAGAGATCCGGATGCTTTAAGGATTATACGAGTCACAGAGTCCTACATAGATTATATAAATTCCACCATTATGTCATTGTATTTATCCGCGTTATTTCTGACACATAGGTGATTGGTGACAATAACAAAGGAGAACAATGTCCTTGATTGTTTTCATTATTGAGAGATCGTAGACAGGGCAAGATATCTGGTTTTTTTCGGAGTGCTAAGAACCTGATTTTCCCCTTGTTTGTGGTGTTATGTGAGTTTTCCTTTATCCTGGTGAGTTTAATTTACCTATAGAGAGTGCTGAACATTTCCTTTCGAAATTGCGGCCCTAGGCCATTGTTTTTCATAGATAGTTTTTTTTTTCTAACCTTTTTCAGAGTTGTTGTTAATTTTTTACATATTGAGGAACAAGCTTGTTATCTCTCATAGTTTTTTAATATGAGTCAAACAGATCCCGAGGCTTGGCCTCGGGTTCTGGATGCTTTATCTCCGAGAGCTAAATCTGCCCTTTCGCAGTTGGAAGGAGAGATTTGGAACTCTATAAATATTGGATTATTGAAGGAAGAATTTAAGGATATCAGAGCTGAAGCTCAGCGTAGAAATAATGAGTTAATAGTAAGCAAGATTGATGATATTTTATATAGGATTAGCCTGGGGGGCTCAAAAATTAAAAAAGTTCATTGTTATTATTCATCCAAGGATAAAGGTCCATTTGAGGTAATAATTGAGAGCTCTAGTAGTGAAATAAAGAATCTTAATCCCCTAAACATTGGTAAATTAATATTTAATAGTAAAGAATATAACGATTATAATATTGTTAATATTAACAGAAAGGGTCTTAAAAAAGTAGGAGTAAGATTCTCTTCTGCGGAACAGGCAAATTGCTTTGTCAAATATAATAAGTTCAACCCAAATGAGTATGAAGTTTATATTCCGGGCAGATTTGTTTCGGTGATGGGTATTGTGAGAGATGTTGGACAGGAGATTACAGATGAGGAAATTTTGAGCCTGGGAAGAGGCTTAAATCCGGATGTCAGGGTAATTAGAGTAAGGAGGTTTAATAGGAAAAGGGCCACTGAAGGTGGTAATATTTTCATCAAAACTAACACATGTGCTATTACTTTTGAGGGTACAGTACTTCCCAAATCCTTTGAATTATACTCAATTAGACTTCCGGTTGAATTGTATATTCCTCCGGTTGTTCAATGTCTGAAGTGTTTGAGGTTTGGTCATGTCAGAAATCTATGTAAAGGGAAATTTCGCTGCAGTGTGTGTGGTGGAAATCATGCGGATGAACAAGTATGTGATTCTGAACCACGTTGTATCTATTGTGCTGAATCTCACGTTGCTACTGATAGGGCTTGTCCTGAATACTCCAGACAAGTAAAAATGAGGGAATTAATGGCCTTACATAATATTTCTTTGTATGAAGCTGATAAAGCCTGTAGAAAGCAAATTTCTCCATCTCCTTCAGAATTTCCCTCTTTGAAAAATAAGGTAGCTGAAAGGAATGCAATTGGAACTCAATCCTATGCAAAAGTGGTTACTCGTTCTAACATGGGTACATCAAATATCTCCGCTCCTACCCGTAGTAGACAGAATATTAAAAGAAAAGCATCTTCACAATCTGGTTATGATAAAGATGCACATAATGCGTGTCTTATTCCTTATAGAAGTAACTCTCCTGTAGTGGATGCTCCTATAGCATCATCTTCACATGAAATGGAGACATCTCCATGCATTGATGCTGAGACAACAAATAGTCAGTACTTTTCTCGGTCGGAGTTTCTCTCTCAGGATGGTGCATGTGCATATTCACCAAATTGGAACGAACAGTCATTTTCACATGAAGAGAATACAACAAGAAAAAGAATTATATATAATGAGGATTATTTACAATATAAATAATCCTTCAACTTTATTATTGTGTTTATATAAGTGGTTCAATCTTGTTTCAACTTTAGTTTATTTTTTTTTAGTGTATTGGTCACTTTCCTTTTCACTTGATCGGTTTGGGGGTTGTAGAAGATGCTTAAGATTCTCCAATGGAATATAAGATCTTTGTTTGCAAATTTTAATGATCTAAAAATTTTAATCAAAAATTTGGAACCGGATATAATATGTTTAAATGAAACATGGTTGAGCGCTTATCAAAGTTTGTCCATATCAGGCTTCACGTTGGTGAGGTTGGATAGAGCGGATGAATATGGAGGAATTGCTATGGCGGTTCGTGGAGGTTTGACCTTTCGGGAAATGGATTTGGGTACCTTAAGCCTTCCACCTGGAATGCAAGCCATGGGCCTCAACTGTTCTGGGTATAAGATTATATGTGTATACGTTCCACCAGATGTTTCCTTCTCAATTCCTGACCTCGAGCAGTTCCTGGTGTTTACTGGTAGAACATGTCTCTTGCTGGGTGATTTCAACGCGCAGAATCCCCAATGGGGATCTGGGATTCTTAATCGGAATGGTAGTACTGTTTTGCTCAATGATGGTTCCCCAACAAGGTTGACCCCTCCCCAAACAAATCTGAGTGCGCCAGATTTGACAATGTGTACTGGTGATATGTCTGTTTTTTGTAGGTGGGCGACGGTTAAGGACACAGGACCCAGTGATCATTTTCCTATAGTTGTCAAGATTGATAGGGGCTCTGGGGAGACCCCAGTAGAAAAAGCATCTCTTCGGAAATATAAAACTAAAAATGCTAATTGGAATTTGTTTTGTAGGCAGGTCTTTGATCAGTTTGACAACTGTCGGGTGGATAATGTGGTGGAATTCATAATGGCCATTCAGAGGGCTGCTGACTCCTCTCTGTCCAGACACAAAAGATACAGTTCTACATATAAGGTTTATTGGTGGGATAAGGAGGTTGCAAGGGAGGTCAACTTGAGAAGATCTCTACTCGCAAAATACAGGTGCTCATCTAATATGGAAAACTACACAGGGTACAAGAGACAGGTCGTAAAGGTCAGAAAATTAAATAGGGGCAAGAAAAGAGAATCGTTTAAGCAATTTTGCGAGAACCTTTCTGTGGAGCAGACAGGTCTCTTCTGGGGCATAATTAAAAAGTTCTCTGGTCGGTCTTCTGCGAATGGTTGTCGGGTGGTCTCGGATTCATGCTGCGGGGAGATTCTACATAGATTATCGAGGCCGGTCTCATCCTCTTGTGTAGAGATGAGATATCAGGACAATACGAGAGAGTTTACTCTTAATGAATTGATGTTTTCCTTAAGGTTGAGAAAGGACTCAGCCCCAGGCCTTGATGGTATTGATTATAGAATACTCGGTCATCTTCCATTGTCTGTCAAAATAAGCCTCTTAAGTCTGTTCAATCGACTCTTGCGTTTTGGCTCGCCTCATCTTGACATGAAAACATCAGTTATAATTCCCATCTTGAAGGATGGAGCATTGGTAAATGACGGCAACAGTTATAGACCTATTTCAATTTCTCCCTGCATTACAAAGGTCCTGGAAAGAATGTTAAAGGAGAGAATAGAGGGGAAAATAGAAGAGCAGTTGGGACCCTTGAACTTTGGTTTCCGAAGGGGCAGGTCAATTTCGGACTGCCATACTCTCCTGACTGCCCAAATTTATTCGGCCTTTGACAGAAGACATTTTTCTGTATGTGCTTTCTTGGATATAGCGGGAGCATTTGATAGTGTGGATTTGAATGTGTTGTGGAAAGACATGATTGCTTGCAAAATTCCTCATAATGAGGCTAATTTAATATATGAGCTCTTTTTTGGACGCAAGGTGACATTACAGGGTGATTCAGGGGCTAAGTTTGAGGAAATTCTTTACAGTGGGCTCTTGCAAGGCTCTGTCCTGAGTGCACCGCTTTTTAACCTGTATACGCGAGTTCCACAGAATTTGCTGGATCGGAGGATTCTTCTCTTCCAATATGCGGATGATTTCTCAATGTTTTGCTCTGGAGAAGATATAGAGCAAATAGTTGAATACCTCAATTTTAACCTACACAGATTTAACAAGTGGCTCCTGGAGCGTAACCTGAGGATTAATGTCTCGAAATCGGCGGCAGTGATCTTTGCAAAGCATATTCTCCCTTCTCCGTCAACACAGGTGGCTTTGGATGGACAAACAATTCCCTGGAAACAACAGGTCAAGTATTTGGGAGTGGTATTTGATCAGAAACTTAAATGGAGAGGGCATATAGATCTCATGTGCTCAAAAGCCATCAGTCAGTGTAAGACCATTAAAGCCATCTGTAGACCATCGTGGGGCTCCCAACCATCTACGCTACTTAGTGTGTATAAGGGCTTAGTTAGACCTTACCTTGATTTTGGCGGAATGCTATATGGTAGATGCGCGAAGGCAAATCTTAGAAAGTTGGATGTGGTGCAGTTCTCTGCTTTACGAATTTGCTTGGGACTTATGAAGTCAACGCCAACAAATATTGTTCTGTCTGAAAGTGGAGAGCTTCCACTGCAGTATAGAAGACGATGGCTAGCTTTCAAATATGTGACAAAGATATATAGATTTTCTTGCCATCCCCTGCTTGAGGTTTTCCATAACCCCTCAAGATTTGATCATCTATGGTACAATAACACGGTTCCAGGTTATGTTCAGGCGCTGAAGTTAGTTCGTAATTACGGATCGCAAATATGGAGATCAACAGATCTTCCCTATTTCATGACAGATGTTGAGATTAGATCAGAGAGGAGATCAGTGTACAAATCTAATCTCACTAAGGGTTCTTTGACCAACAATCGGGAATTTAATTGCTTGATGAAGAGGGAGTTTTCGGGCTCCATTCAGGTATATACAGATGCCTCTAAGTCTGCTAATCCAGATTCAGTTGGCTACTCAGTCTGGATACCTTCCGAGGGAATAAAGATCTGTGGCAAATTGCCTGATCATTGGTCAATCTTCTCAGCAGAGTTGTATGCGGTCTATAGAGCCCTCCAAGTTATTAAGGAGAAAAGAATGTTGAACTCGGTCATAATTACGGATTCTATGGGAGTGGTTGATAGGTTGGGTGGTGGAAGATTGGATGCCAGAATGGACATAGGAACAGCCAGTACAGTGATCTTGTTATCGAGGTTTAAATCATCGGGCTTTCATATTACCCTGATGTGGGTGCCTAGTCACTCTTATATTGTCCATAATGATATGGCGGATATGTTGGCTAATCGGGGTAGACTCTTGCCGGGAATATCAGTGCTCGGGGGTGATCCCAGTGAACTTTGGTCTCGGTATAGGAAGGAACTTTGGAAAGAGTGGGATAGAGAATTTTGTAGACTGGGTAAGGACAAGGGCAAGATTTATTCGGAAATGGTGCAGCCGAGTCGTTATAGGAAGAGTACATGGTTTGGGAGGTTGAAATTGCTCAGGAGAAATATAGTGACGATCATTCGCCTGAGGTCTGGTCATTGTTGTTTCCCTGCTCATATGGCTAGGATTGGGATTCAGGAATCCCCCTCCTGCATTTGTGGGGAATATGGGGATCTGAGACATCTTTTTTTTTCGTGCAGACTTAATAGACATAACATGGATGAATTATATAGCGCACTTTCTTTGCTACAATTCGCGAAACCACTTAATTTGTATGATTTACTATTTTCTACTGATGAGAAGGTGATAAGCTTGTTGCTGGATTTCCTTAGTTCCTCTAATCTAGCTTTGTAGAGTATGATTGATAGTGAAAGAGCATTGTTTTTGCGTGTTCAGCATTTAATTTTCCAAATTCCTGTCCTTTCAGAGTCAGCCAATATATGTGTCATTCCTGTGTACTCCATGAGTATGAGTATTGTTCTCAACAAGTCTAAATCTGATTTATAAAGCTAAAGCAACCTGATATCAGAAGAATTCGTCGCAGTCTGGTATAGATACGATCTAGACTCCTGCACCCCCGGGAACCAGGCTGTTAGCTGTTAATCTGTTACGACGAGACTGGATGCATAGCCCATTGGCTGTTCCATGGTTTGCAGCATCCTCATCTAGGGGGGTAGCCTAAGAGGAGGCTGTTTTACTGAGAAGAAGAAGAAGAAGAACAATGTCCTTATAGCATTTCCATTGTATTTTAAACCATTCGAGAGGAAGGTTCTTGGAAACAAACCTCCTGAGCTAGTAAGTTCTTAGTAACATACTCGAGATAATAGTACTTGTAACAGCCCCCCTTGGTAACTCTTAGTAAGTAAATTTCTTTTGAATGCTTTAAGGTTAGCGCTCTTCAGAGTACTCCATACAACTCTAGATCTTTAAGAGTACTCCGTAAAATCCCGGATCTTTAGAGTACTCCGTATAATACGGAATAGCTCAATAGAATAGTTTATCTACGAGCTTATCACGATTGGCTGCCAAAACGCCGTATCTCGCCACAGATTAATTTGTTTATCTGTCATCATACATTTATGTACAGGTCAAAGAATGATACACCATACAGTCCTAAAAATAATTCCTATGGTAATCTGTGATTAAAGTTAAAACCATAGATAAACGAGAATTTTTTTTTTTGGTTTATCTATGGTTAAAACCTTAACCTTGTTGTTTATAACCTCAAGTAGAAATGCTACATGAAACGAAGTTATAATTTATAGTACAGGACAGATGAAATATTGAGAATAATGAATTTCATAAATTCATTTGTTAAACTGAAGTCAATTTGTGTTCCCAATTTAAATAGGATTATTCCCAGAAAAAATATTTATTCATCTCTCAAGACCAGATCTGTTAATGTTAGTGCTGAAGTCAATACGAATGTGATAAAGGATGTAATCCTTTTTAAATATGATAATCCAAAATTCTTCAAGATATTGAATCTTTTTGCTATAGTACAATTTAGTTTCTGGTCATACCTGTCCGTTACAGCTTATGAAACTTTACGTGATGCTCCTGTGAAACAGAATGCTGAGAGATGGTGGGAGAAATTAAATTTGGGCGAAAATAAGTATAGATTCGCTATAACAATTTCATGTTTTCTAATTGGTTAGTAGAAAGAATTCATAGGTTGGATACAATGGTAATGTCAAAACAGAAGACACCATTTATTCCAAAGTGATATATCTACAGCTAACTTCTATCACTTCAATATCCAAACTTTTAATTCATACAATGTATGTAGTCCTTTCAATTGGAGTGGTAATAATGAGATTGTATTCATCTTTTCAAATTACTCTTGAAAGTGAATGCTTTCTTCCTGTATACTGTTCTATAGTGAAATTATTCAAGTATTGGATTATTCAATCTGTTTATATGCTGTCAAGCAGAAAGTAAGGACTGAATTGGAAAATATTAATATGTAGGCACTTATGTCACATAAACTTGATGCATTTGTGTCAAAATTCACATTCACTTATCTTTTGCAAACTATGAAATAAACCAAAAATATTACTTTTTGCACACAGTTACAAAATACACCACAAAATTGTTATATAATTAAAATAATAATAATATTTCACATTCAATATGACTCAATCGATGGCACTTAATTAATATTGATATTCTTCAGGTTATGGAATCCTCACAGTCAGTTGGATGTACACTCTAAGATCAGTCAGATATTTGATTTTAAATAAAGGTGGACAAAAATGTACTATTGTGACATATACACCATTTGGAAGAAATAGAATGATGACACTGGGCCTTGAAAATGTCAGTTGTACAGCTTCAAGGCATACTTTACCTTCATACATACCTTTTAAAGTTAGGGGACATATGTTCCATTATTTATTAGACATGAAAGGGGAGTTTAGGAACCCAAAATTATTTGATTATACTGTTGGCGTCAAACGAAACCTCAATTTTTAGAATTGTATTTATCTATTTAATATAGATTATTTATTATTGTAATTTTTTACTCCTATTTTTTGTCTAGGTGCTTGCAAAAAAGTTTCAATAACTTCTATAGGCTCACCTAAAAAAGCAAACATTTATTTAAGTGGAATGTATCATTATCATAATGCTTAATGATCAGCCGAATTAATTTATTTTTATTATTAATTTTAATTAGACATGGCATAGCTATGAACTACTACAATCTGACATAATCATATCTTACTTGAAGTCATCAGTCAGTGGTAAGGATGCTCAAAATTTATTTGCTTGTTTTGAAAATTTGTTAAAAGTGTGTGGCTGTAATTGCATTTTGGAATTAGTCAAAGAAAATAATGAGCGAGGTCTGAAATACAAAAACAATTTTATCTTTACTATTATCAAAGGATACATTATACTATTATACAAGGAAAATTAAAAAAAGACTACTTTCGTTGAGATGTAGTCAGATTCATATGAAATAAAAGTCATAGTTATATCGTTCATATTTGATCAATAGAAAAATCTAGTGCTAATTTCAACTAAAATGTATCAAAACAAGGTAAGTTTTTTAACTACATGAAGGCTTATGGCAAATTTCAGAAGTATCAGCTGTCCGAGCAGGCAAATGTAGGTAAGAATAATAAATTCCGATCAGAGATCTTAAATTCTCAGATTACGTTTAGAGTCTAAATACATGTTTTATCAGTTATGTTAGAAAATGTATTGATCGCCCTAACAGTTCCTGACTTATTCTCATTTCAAGTTTTATTTTTCAAATATTTTTGAAAGAAGAAATTCGATCAAGTTCATATTTAGTATTTAGATGTGAAATAATGACGCAAAGGCTCATGAAAAATATCTTGAAGATAAATCAGGAGAATTTCTCAATTTTCAAATCTTCAAAAATAGACGTTAGAAATCTGGAAATATATCTATACAATATGACAAATTGTAATAGCTCAGGTAGCCAGATGGCTAACAAGTAGTATTTGCAATTTTGAAGTCTTCCAGTCTAGGCATACCGTGATTTTTATTCATCATATTTGGATTCTGTAAGGAGTAATTAGGAGATTTGAAATTTTAAGAGGAAAAGGAGTGTTGAACAGGCGCCCAAAAGTGACTTCAGTGCTTATCACAGAAGATAGAACTCATCAAGATAAACGATTTCGCCAACATTTTTTTATATGATATATTCATGGGGATAAAGTTATAATAATAATATAATAAAAATCGTTTATATAAAATATCCATGGGGACAAAGTGATAAGCCTATAAATTTCAATTTGATACCATGAAAGTTCAAATAATATCAAATCCGGTTCTGTTACTTCGGTTAATTTAGATGCTTTGAATGGAGTAGTCCGTTACTTTGTGATAGTTCATTTTAATTGGAATGAAATTACTTTGTTTTCCATCACTTTATTATATTTATATATAAAGTGATAGAACATAAAGTAATTTCTCATTTCATTCCAATTAAATGCTTTGATAACCATATCTCAAATCACAATTGAGTTGTAAACATACAATTCCAGTGATATAGTGATAATGTCACATATCCCTTCCGTATTCGTTTTCTGTCTTCAGTGAATTTATGGAAAGATATATTTATTCAAATATTTAATATTTGAAAATTTTAAGCAGAACGTATCCGTTGGAAAATCCTCAATATCAGCGAATGTTTAGTTTAAGTGCAAAATTACTTGAATGAGGTATGCGGTTGGCTCTAGGTGAAACTAAACTTAAAATTGAAAAGGTTCTTTTATTACACTTAGGACATCTGTGTATTTTTATGGCGCATGGAAATAACAGCATCCAATATAGGGGTGTTTCCAAAGAGTATTTGGGAATTTGTTAAATTCTCCTTTTTCTCTATGGCTTTTTTGATTGAAAGAATCTCCAAATAGTCCATCAATTTACCCTTATTAACATTATATTGTAAAGTGACATCTTTCTCATTAATAAAAATGATTATTTTCTATACAATGTTCTGCAAAACCCGCTCATTTCTGGTTTTTCAAAATAGACATCCTATGTTCTTTGATTCTATGTTGTAAACATCGGCCTGTCAGTCCTATATATGTAACATTACAATCATCACAATTAATTTGATAAATCCCCGATTCGGAAAAGTTGGGGGTTCCTTTCTTTATTGTTCACCAAAATCTTAGCTATATGATTTCTATTTACTGCTAAAGAATTAATTCCCATTTTATGAAGACCATTAGAGATCCTACTGCTGAAACCTTTTATATAAGCCATTGAAAACCATATTTTCTTTTCTTCATAAGGATCATATTTATATTGATGTAGAGAACAACTTCTTCCCTCCTCGTCCAGAAACCTGCCTTGCTCTGTTTCAGCTTGACCGGCGTACCAATAGATTCATGACTAACCGTCCCCGCCGAGTTCAAATAGGGCAAGGCATACTGCGTTTGACGACCACCGTTCCAAGCGGAACACATGGTCACTGGCGTCACAGGCAGAGCTGTGCATCACGCCTGTCTGATGAGTTTCAGATGCGCAGACTTCGAACGAAACGCCGTCTCCAGAATTAAGAGGTGGAAGCTCCTTCACAACACCGCATTTCCTTCGAGAGCTTCATTGACATGTTTTTTTTTTAAATATTGTGATGGATTTTTTTTAAAATCATTTTGTCAATGATTTCAGTTCTATAGCCATTGTTCACCGCTATAGTTTTAATTATATTGACTTCTTTTCAGAAATTACTTCGTTCTACAAGATGCTCAAAAGTCTATGATTGAAAGTATGGAATGTTGACATTTTAATTTGCCATGACTGATTGGATTTTTAATGGCTTATGGTATCAGTAGTGGTAGGTTTTCTAAAAATGTCGAATTCGAACTTATTATTACTATGACTTATATTAAGATCTAAGAAGATGATTGAAGAATTTATTTCCATTTAATGTGAATTTAATAGTTTCATTTATGTTGTTCAGATAATTGAAAAATTGCGATTACAGTCTGTCAGTTCCAGTCCAAATGCAAAATACGTCATTTACATATCTAGCCCAAAAATGAAGTTAGTAAAACTCGTTCACTTTTGGGCTAGATATGTAGATGACGTATTTTGAATTTCGACTGGAACTGACAGGCTGCTATCCCAATTAAAAGTTATAGTATCATTCATAGTCTTCAGCAATTTCCGAAAAGAAGTCAATATAATTAAAACTATAGCGGTGAACAATGGCTATACAACTGAAATCATTGACAAAATGATAAATAAGAAAACTTAGCACAATATTAAAAAAAAAATTATATCAGTATAAATGCCTTCTGAATAAAAGAAAATATTGTTTTCAATGGCTTATATAAAAGGTTTCAGCAGTAGGATCTCTTCATAAAATGGGAATTAATTCTTCAGCAGTAAATAGAAATGATTTAGCTAAGATGTTGGTGAACAATAAAGAAAGGAAGCCCAACTTTTCCGAATCGGGGATTTATCAAATTAAAAATGATGATTGTAATGCTGCAGTATTAAAAAAGAATGTTTCAATATTTTGGGAGCTAATTCTAGACCTCAAATTAAGTGAAAAGTTTCATATAAACATGGGTCTGCAAATGAGCCGCTTTGGAGATATGAGCGATTTTCGGTTTTCAAAATATTAACTACTAGCGCAACCAAATACGATAAATTACAGAAGATATTCGATTTATTTTCTCTTTCGAAAAGACCTGGTTGTGTTCGTTTGACAGGATAGTTCAATCCGATGTTGCAATTCTTCGATGTTATTCACTGACGTTCCATACACTGAACTTTTCAAATAACTACAAATATAAAAGTCCAAAGGATTCAAATCGAGAGATCTAGCGGGCCATGGCACTGGGCCTCCTTGTCCTATCCATCTTCTGAGAAATGTTTGATCCAAATGTTCCCTAACAGCAATTATATAATGTGGGGGCGCTTCATCTTGCATAACCCAAATATTCATCCACTCATTTAAAGGTACCACGTCTAAAAAATCGGACAAGGTATTTTGAAGAAAGTTAAGGTATGCGGCTCCTGTTAAATTCCGTGGTTAAACTACAGGTCCTAACAAACGATCTCCTAATATACCTAGCCAGATATTTATACTGTAACGCTGTTGATGCCTGAATGGCGTGTGGATTTTCATCCGCCCAAATATGGCTATTATGAAAGTTAAAAATTCCATCTTTGTAAAGCCGGCATCATCAGTGAAAACGATATTAGAAGTAAAATGCGGATGTTCAGCAATCTTTGTTAAAACACATTGACAGAATCTCCTTCAGGGTTGAGAGCTTGCACGCGTTGAATATGGAATGGATAAAGAAGTTGTTGATACATAGTTTTCCAGACAAGGTGGTCACTTATTCCTACTTCCGCTGAAATTCTTCTAACACTTGTACCGGGATTTTCAGTCTCAATATTTAAAATTTGCTCTTCAACTTCTGGAGTACTTACAGATCTTGGACGTCCAGTATCACGAGGGTTTTTTTTTTAAGGAACCAATTTTCCTCAATCGTCTAAAATCTTGATGAAACGTCACATGAGGAGGAAGTTGACGATCGGGATAAGCCTCTGCATAAAGGCGACGTGCTTCAGGATCGATGCAGGAAACCAACAAGGTTTAGAATTCATGCAAGGGCTGTAATGATATAGGGATTAATTCAGTGAACAAAAGCAAATTCAACGCGAGTTTCAATGCCCCTGCATTAATTTGTTTATTCTAACTCCAGACCAGTTAATGTTAAACTTAGGAATTCGCTGTCGAGGTACGCACGAACGGCGGCTTCAGGAAAGGAAATTATTTCACTCTGGCCTATATATTATAATGACAAACTACACATTAAAAAGTTCATAAGAGCTTATTGTACGAAACGTAAACATATTCCTTCAGATGAGTTTAGGAACGAAAAGTTTCAGAGAAAAACGCTGACGTCGAAATTAACACGTGTGGCTCGACAAAGAGCTGAAGTTTTGAAAAGTGCTAAGTAATAATATTGAGCGGGTGAACGGATCAAAAATTTGGAAGGAGAAAACCGACCCGTACGAGGTATTATAAGGCCGAAAGAGAGTTTGTTGAGGAGTCTTCACACGTCGGAAAACTAGTAAGATCGTCGAGAAAAGATCGTGGTGCGGGGCTCGAATTGGTCTCAGAATTTAGCATTATTATAATCATATTGAGTCATATTAGTAATTTTTTTCGAAGTTTAAGAATTGAGTCAAAAGAGTTAGAGAAAATGAATATAGTGGTAAGTTCCGGGGCCAAGGAATTAAGAGATTTTTTTCTACGAACAATGGAACAACCTATTGGTTGTTCCATTGTTCGTAGAAAATCGCGTGTGCCCAGTTTTGTTTTGAATCTATGGTCTTGAAGTCTAGGGATGAGAAGTATCTAAAAATTTTGGTAACGGTAAGTTCTAGAAAAGCATTCACCTGAAGTCAGGAGCTTTTGCCTCTCACACTCCTCATGAAGTTTGCATTAGCCTTCTTGTCATTTTTATTATACTTAATTTAAACTTGCTCGTAGTACTGTTGCTATGCTTCTGGGAGTGTTCAACTCTGTTCCCAAATTTTTTTCAGAATCCTCTGATTATACGATTCTCAGGAAATTATGCAAGAACATTAGTGTTATTTTTCTTCTTCTAAACACCAAATGTCGTTTCGATTGGATCTGTAGTAGTAATAATGGAAAAAATAAGAAAAAAGTTCGAATTGAAATAACTGCGGAACCATTGGACTGATTTTGCCCTCTAACAAACTTTTCAGATAAAACCCTGTAAGTTTCAAGTCTCTTGCTCTTTACTTGCGCAGCCACAGATAACTTTTTCGGTTTCCTTCTACATATATTATTTGAAGATATCAAGCTCCAGCTTTTATAAATTTAACAAATGGAAATTCTCTTAAATATTTAGGCGCCAAACACAACCTCAAAATTTCAAGCCTTTAGGTCTTTTCTTTTGAAATTTAAACTCTTACCTCTAGTTGGCTGGCTGATTAATTTTGTCATTTAGCTCAGCAACTCCTAAAAAAATTTATAATCTCCGGATGAACTATCACATCATCAGACAACTTGTCCGATGATGGGATAGTTCATTTCCCGAAACTCGAGTCACAAGAAAATGTGTAAAATATATTTTATTGGTAGTAAAACATAGTAATTTCTACAATTTGTTTTAAGTATAGAAACGTTTTCTGCTTTCCAGACTTGCAAGATATTTCGACTGTTTCCAGAGAAGAAATAGTCTCGTGAATTCCTTATCGTGGGGCAGCTCTAGGTACTTCAAGAATGAGTTTACTCGCTCTTTACATTTAATGTCAATTTTAATAGTTATAACATTGAATAAACTTTCTCTGAAACTCAATTCCATATTATTTTTGAAAATAAATAAGATTTCAATTTTATTAAACCTATCCGAACGTACCCCACTATTTGTCCGAATGTGGGGGCAGTTTTGGCCAAATGCATCTTTTTGGAAAAAATCTAACTGAATGGAAATAATTTTATTTAAAAAAATTCACACAGTTTATTCAGAATCCTGTCACGTGTTTCGGTCTTTCGACCGAAGGAATACAAAAATTAACTAAACTTAAAATTAAAAAGGTTCTTTTATCACACTTAGAATATGTCTTGTTATGGCGCATGGAAATAACAGCATCCAATATAGGGGTGTTCCCAAAGAGTATTTGGGAATTTGTAAAATTCTCCTTTTTTGATTGAAAGAATCTCCAAATAGTCCATCAATTTACCCTTTTTAGCATTATGAAATGATTATTTTCTATATAATGTTCCGCAATACCATTTGATTTCTGGTTTTTCAAAATAGACATCCTATGTTCTTTGATTCTATGTTGTAAAAATCGGTCTGTTCTATACTGGGTGTTAAAAATTGAAGTTCCAATATTTTGGGAGCTGATTATAGACCTCAAAATAATTAAAAAATTTCCTATAAACATGGGTCCGTAAAGGAGCCGTTTTGGAGATACAAGCAATTTTCGAGTTTCAAATTAACTACTAGCGCAACCAAATACGATATTCGATTTATTTTCATTTTTCAGATGTCTTTATTACTGAACTTACAATTAAAATGTTTTTCAGTCGGTTCGTTAAAAAAATCACAGCTGACATCAATCATTTGGTTTTCATATGACATTTACGTACTGAGTATTTTGCATCCGATTCGAGTTGTTTACTTTCTTTCACTTTGTTATTAAGAAAAAGTTATTATTCCTGAATTTGAAATACCTTATTGTAATATTGAAATGAGTGATATGGTTTTCATGTATGGCCGTGCCAACGGAAGTGATGTAATAAGCCACCTCTTTGTGGGAGGTGGTTGGATGGAAAATATTACTAGATTGACTTATTTACGAATGGGGTGCGAACCAATCCTAGTCGAGCGGTCCTAGGAAGAGTATGGCCTTCGCGAAAATGGAAGATCTTTGATGTTAATAAATTTTCTCTGTGATAATGAAAATGTTAATGAAACTCTATTATGAATTTTAAGAAATATAATGATAAAGTGTGCCAAAATAGTTTTATCAATCCTAAACTCAATAAAATTCAAATAAAGATGACACACTGAATGATTAAGGAGAGGGCGATGTGGATCCCTCAAGCAGAACGAATCATGTATATAATTCTTAATTCTGTTTAAATTCTTCGAATATAATAATTACGAAGAGATATGTCAACCTACTTCTTAATTTCTGACTACTCTAATTAGACAATTTCAACCTGAATAATATACCAAAATTTTTAGATACTTCTCTTGGTTGGTACTGGTCTTGAAGCCTAGGGATGAGAAGTATCTAAAAATTTTGGTATATTATTCAGGTTGAAATTGTCTAATTAGAGTAGTCAGAAATTAAGAAGTAGGTTGACATATCTCTTCGTAATTATTATATTCGAAGAATTTAAACAGAATTAAGAATTATATACATGATTCGTTCTGCTTGAGGGATCCACATCGCCCTCTCCTTAATCATTCAGTGTGTCATCTTTATTTGAATTTTATTGAGTTTAGGATTGATAAAACTATTTTGGCACACTTTATCATTATATTTCTTAAAATTCATAATAGAGTTTCATTAACATTTTCATTATCACAGAGAAAATTTATTAACATCAAAGATCTTCCATTTTCGCGAAGGCCATACTCTTCCTAGGACCGCTCGACTAGGATTGGTTCGCACCCCATTCGTAAATAAGTCAATCTAGTAATATTTTCCATCCAACCACCTCCCACAAAGAGGTGGCTTATTACATCACTTCCGTTGGCACGGCCATACATGAAAACCATATCAATTTCCTGAGAATCGTATAATCAGAGGATTCTGAAAAAAATTTGGGAACAGAGTTGAACACTCCCAGAAGCATAGCAACAGTACTACGAGCAAGTCTAAATTAAGTATAATAAAAATGACAAGAAGGCTAATGCAAACTTCATGAGGAGTGTGAGAGGCAAAAGCTCCTGACTTCAGGTGAATGCTTTTCTAGAACTTACCGTTAAATTTCAATGTAGAAACAATATGAAGTTTTCAAGATGAATAAAATGAAGTGAAAAATTACTAACTGGTAACTCTTCTTAGCTCATTTATAATTTTTGGGATTTGGAGTTTAATACATATAAAATTATCATATTCAACTAAATATATTTTTTATTATCAACTGAGCAATAATATTCCTTTGGTGATATTACTATTTTACAAAAAAAGAATTACATATTAAGGAAATTTTGATTGATAAAATTTGTATACTTTGTGGAAGGCCATCCAGGCAAATCAGACAAATCCATGACAGACTTAAAACCACCTTTTATTTGCCTGAAAATTCAAAATCTTACATTAGGAGCAAAACAAATTTACTGAATTTCATACCTGAATAACAAAATTCGTTCAGCAGTCTTTGGGCCTATTGAAGCTAGCTTTTGTATCTGTTTAGAGTTACCCTCATTAAGTATTTTCAGAACTTCTCTTTCTCTGGTTTTCTTTTGATTTTCAGTTTTTTTCCTTAATTTCTTTTCTCCAGAACTAGAATATAATAAGAATTGAATAGCTTTTATATAATTTGTACCACAAATACAAGATTTATATTACATTAGCTTAAATATTAATCAACTTTTATTTCACTTTTCACCAATCGGTTGTTATTCATAACATGACAAAAAACTTATCGAAGTGTTACCTATAAAAACTGAGATTCCTGAAATTATCTACCATAATAAAAAATTAATTGCCAAGCATAATTTGGGTAATCTGTTAATTTGTATTTTTTTACAAATTTTTGTTTTTTCGTTGTAACATCGTTTATTATCTGTATGCAATAATCTTATCGTGACAGATGCCCGCTCACTATAAATAATAAAAAATCGTGATTGAATAAAAAAGTTGTTGTGTTTAAATAAAATGGGTTTCCCTCTTAAATTCCAACAAACCATTGGCAGCATAGTTTTGTTTCAGTAATTTTATTTTTCTACTGCAAATGATATCATTCAGTTGTGTTGCCATTGTGAGTGATATAAATATTATGTTGTAGATAGATGTAGTAAGCGAGAAATTGCGAGAAATTTTGGTGGAAGTCTCTTCCTGTGTGCAATGAGTATTTCAATGTTATGAAGAGATTACTCTATTGACTAGAAGATCTGGTTGAAGAAGAGAAAGGACTACCACAGCTAGAGATGACCGCTTTCCCGTTTCTTGTGCTTTGAGGAACCAAATTGTCATGGCAGTTTCTATTCGAAATTATCTGTAGCTCACACAGACTTAGACTTTATCTAAAATGACTTTGACTGCTCATAGGTACCTGATAGAGTTTCTAGAAGACCATGTTGTACTTTTGGAGAGGAAACAACCTTTATGCATGATAATGCTTGGCCCCATGCTCCTCAGATAGTTACTAAATCCTGACAAGGTTGAAATTACGAGATTTGTTTGGCCTGTCCAAAGTCTAGATTTATATCTGATTGAACATGTTTGGAATAAGATGAATAAAGATGTGCCAGCAACCAGAAATTCTAGACACCTTCGTGACATACTGGTGAAGTGATTGAAAGATATTACACAGAATGTAACCCAAAATCTGATCCAAAGCATGCTTCGTTGTTTGCAAGCTGCTAGGGAATACCCTCTACCGAAATAATTGAATTTTTTTTGGTTGACCTAAAACCATATCAAATTAAGTTTTTAGTTTTTATTGTTTTCAAAAACTTTGAACAAAATAACAAAAACTTTTGTATTCAAGCAATCACAACAAAATTGCATCACTGCATGAAGTTACACTATATTGCAAATGAAAATGTCCGAAAAAAATAAAATTAAATAGAAGAAATGCAAATCACAAAATGATTCTAATTTTATGCTCAGCAGGGGACATGCTATGATCCAAAAGTACCAGGAAATTGTAATTTAAATGAACGGCCGTTAACGGATCCGCTTGTTAAAAACCGTTAATAAGGAGTACTATCTAGACGCTATGAAGCGTTTAAAGGATGCTGTGCCAGGGAGGACCAGATTTGTGGGTTGACAACGAGCACCATGATAATGAGCCATGCTACAAAATGCGAATGGTGCTGGATTATTTGATGAAACACGGCGTCTGTATCCTTGAACAAGCACTGCTTATCAAGATTTAACATCATGTAATTTTTTTTGGTCTCCCGGCTTAAGTTGCCCTTTCGTGAACGAAAATTTGGGTCTTTGGAAGCCATCTAACATCCAAACAAAGTGCAATGAAGGAACTAAAGACCATTTATTCTATCAGAAATACAATTATGGTACTTTTTAATCATAATGTATACGAAGAATATCACACAGAATGTTGGTTTGAAAGGCAGTTTCGATATTTATTCTCGATTGGGTTATACAAGTACAAATAGGTAAAGATTTTTATCCTAATAAGTATAATAATAAAGGGTGAATCAATTATCCTTTAGGAATTTAAAGAAGAATATATTTACTGTTACATGTGATAAATAAACATATTTAATATGTTTTGTAGGTTCGATACAAAACAACATTGGACATTTAATATCACAAAGATGTTGTGAAAATATGAAAATTTAATATCAAAACCAAAGGTAACTTGGCGTAGATTACATGAAAGTTGAACAATAGTATATTGTGCAACTAGTGCGAGAAGTTGTCGATTGCCCACTCGAGCGAATGAACTTCACTCTCGTGGGCAATCGACAACCTCCCACGAGTTGCACATACTATTTTTTATTACGAATGCGGGGATAATGGGAGTATAAAATATTTTTATTTAAATGCCAACATTACTTATTTAGTGTTGACAGTTCGACTGTCTTATTTTAATTTTGTCAATTTGCGTGTGCCAATGAAAATTTGCGTGCGAGAAGTTTACTTGTCGCACTCAAATCGACATTAAATTTACTCAAAACTCGTGTGGTAATTGTGAAGTGGGCAATTAGCGTCTTTTCGACCCCAAAAGCAAGCGCAAAGATAGTACTTTCCCCGCATGAGTAATAAAAACAATTCTTGATGTTTAGTTAAATGAAACATATATATGTTGATTTCTATTTATTATCTTGAGTTGCTCACATGATGCATTTCGTTAACTTATATAACTTCTTCAAATGCTTATAAACAACTAGTCTGAAATTTGGTAACATACAGTATATAAATATTTTCTGTTTTGAGATAAGGGTACAAGAAAATATTTTTATTCCTTTTGGTAAAACCAACGTGTCCCTAGTTGAATAGAATCATCTAATTCACCTTTATTGGATCTATTTAACTATATAATATATATAATACACAATTCAGTTCACTGCATGAACATCTCTTGTCAGTCTTGAGACTGTGCCCATAAAGATAAGATCAAATTTTGTTTTATGAAGAAGTTGTTCACAAAATAGCAACAAATGTTAATAGAAGAAATTCTAATTGACTTACATTTTTCTTCGGCCACATTCACATGGTTTATTTCTCACAGTTGTGCTGAAATTTGTTTTGCTAAATTCTTGGCTTTCGTTCAGTAGTATACTTCTATTTCGCATTGATATTCTTGTACTTCTTCTTGGTACTGTCATTTCAATAGATCTGTCTATTTCTGGTTTTGAATCCATGGGGATTATTGGTTTTTTGAATACGAAATCTGCCTTATTTGAATCATCTTTTGTATATTGAAGATCTATTGGTGAAATACAGGGCGTTAACTTATGAGAAATACTTTGTTCCTTTAGTCTTTTTTTAGAGACATCAAATACACTTCTTGAAATTTCCTCCTCGAATAACTAGAATAATATGAATACAGTCATTTTTTATACAAAATTGTTTTTCCTACTTTATCTTACAGTTTATTTGGAAGTAGTTATTATTTGAAATAATAATAGCTATAAAGGGTTTATACAGAGTGTTTTTAAAGGTGAGTTTCAACTAAAGCTAGCAAATATCATGCAAACAGCTGCATTCAAAGAATCGCATTTTGTAGAAGTCCGATCGCAGAAGACTTGAAGATATATATAGTAGATTGATGAATGAACAACTGAAAAATTTGAGAATATATTTTAATAATGAGGCTGCCATATTGGAACAATAAAAACTGTTTTTGAAGTAGAAGACAACACCTCTACAAATGAGCGAAGATCAGATTGTATATATCAACTACACAGATAATGAAATGGTTGAAATGCATTCCTGCTTCAAACTATTGACTAAGAAAAATTATTTTCAGCAATGGAAGGCAATTCAAAATCAAAGTATGCAAATAAAGAACTATCAGAAATAGAATATCATCAATAGCAACTCAAAAGAGAATAAATATCAATATGGATATCCTACATCAGAATGAATTCGGCATACTGTTGGTGGCTGCCAAATATGTGCTGGAAATTAGTATAATAGATACGAGGAGTGGTAAAAAAAACTATATCAAGAAATGACCTTCCAATTGCAGATTATTTCTTATAGTACAAAACCCCATTATCAGCTACAAGTTTTGGAAAATTATAATCTACAAATTCTACCACACTATGCTCATAAACTAGATAATGGGTCAAATATAATACTGATAAAGAAGCATGAAAAACAGATATTATCATCAAGGCAGTGAAATTTGTTGCACCAATTATTTATTATGACTGAATAATTATCAAGCAATTAAAAAAAGTTTTTAGACATTACTCTTTTACTACAAAAAAAAAAGAAGTTTAAAGCATTCAATAATTATAAAATAAATAATTATCATTCGGATAAAACTGACAATATCTCCACTTTCAAGAAATGGAATACTAATATATTTGTTTAACTCTGGAAATTTTGAACGATCAAGAAACATTTCTATTGCTGATTGATAATAAGATTAGCTAGCTTTTTTCACCATTTTCCGATATAAAGAGAACATTTGATCACTCAAAAATTCACATATAGTATGATAATACCATATTATTATCATTTTCTAAAATCTATTAATATAATGTGAATGTGGACAGCTCAGTGGGAGAGCATTTGGCTCGTGACCGGGAGGTCCGGGTTCGAAACCTGTTCAGGTGGTAAAGAAATTTTTTAGTTGGACGGGTGTCTGCCACCATGTCACGTTGGGTCAAAAATTACCAGTGCTGTGACCTAAAGTGGCGTAAGATCGCAGTAACAAAGCCTACCCAGAACACAACTGAACTCCTAACTCGCACAATCCAAAAAAACTTCTGAGGGATCTTCACAGAAGATCTAGGAGTATCAGGATAATAAAATAAAAATAAATAACTACTGTATTTCGGATGTCTGTGTAAGGATACTGTATTGTGCCCATGGTAAAGCATACAGATTGGGGAAAAATCTTTATCCTTAAAGTGGATACAAGAAATCTCTGAAAAACATTTTGAGGTTCGTAATTCAACTGCTAGGGGAAAAATGCTTTTAGAAGCAATGGAAATAAACCGGCATCATAAACTGAATATTTTGTTGAACGACCAAACAGATGTGAACCGTTCTCCGTTGTTGAACCTTTTTTAATAAATTCCTTGTAAACTTCATTTTATCACGTATTTTTAGGGAAACTTGTATTTAAGGAGAAAGATTTTGTAAAGTAGTTAGTAACCATACTCACCTGACGAAGTCAATATGTAATTGACGAAACAATTGTCGTTGAAAAATAAAAATAAGCGGAAATAAAGTGTTTTACTTCAAATCATTTACGATGAATTTCCGTCAAGTAGGGACCGAAACAATCAAGAATATGGTACCACAACTTGTAGGTAGGTTAGTAGTGTATAGCACGAACAGCAGTGGTCCAATGACACTTCCCTGAGGTACTCCTGATTGTATTGATTCCTCACTACCAACTCTCACTCTGAATCGTCTTTCACTAAGATAGGACTTCAATAAGTCATAATAACAACCAGGCAGAAATGTTTTGATTTTATAGAGCAAACCAGGATGCTAGACTTCATCAAAAGCTTGACTCACGTCCAAGAATGCTGATGTACAGTATAGCCTTTGTTCAAGCGCTTTACTTATTTCATAGTTCTATGAATTTGCTGTATTGTGGAGTGAATTGACAGGAATCCAAACGGATGATCTGGTATTTGCTCCTCTGTATTTGGGTCGGAGTTTATTCTTTGAAGCACCAGTCTTTCTAAGATTTTTGATAGAACTGGGAGCAAGCTAATTGGACGATAGGATGTGATGATGTTTGTATATTTACCTGGTTTAGGGAAAAGTATAATTTCAGTTGCTCTGGCCAATAGTTCAGTTTTTGGGACGACATTGAATATATAAGTAATTACCAATAGTCCTCTCTTTGGTAATTGTTTGATCAGTGTTATTTTATCATTTCTTGCAGCCTTTCTGATATTCAGGTATTTTATTTAATTTTTAACTTGCTTCATAGTGATTTTTGGTATAGGTATGGTACTTGCATGAATTTCCAGCAGCTCTCTTTCAAGATTGTCATCAATTATGTCATCCTTTGGAGTCAATACTTTAGCAAATATTTGTTCCTTTTCTTGGTCAGTCCTTGCCCATTTCATTGTTGATCCTGTTATATTGCGCAACGGTGGTATATGCTTCATTCGTCTTTTCAAGTTTTTTATGGGTTCCCACACTGAATCATATCTATTCAGATTAGTGACATCTTACTAAATGATATTTTACTTGTTTACTTAATTTTGAATTTCAGTTCGTTCGTTATCTCCTGGAGAGTATCCGCTTCCATTTCATTCGAGCTTTTCTTTGTTGTACTAAGAGTTTCTTTATAATTTCCGGAATACTCTGTATTTTCTTTCTTTATCTCTGGAGTAGCTTGTCAACAGCTTGTTTGAGAATTCCTCTAGTACTTCATTCACTTCATTTGTATTCCGTAGGCTGGTATCAATATTTATGAGTTCCTCGACTATGTTCCTATATTCATCCCAGCTTGTCTTTGGATTATGCAGCTTAGGAGTAGGTTTTTTATGTATTAAAAGACTACTTATTACTGCTATGATAGGATAGTGGTCAAAGGATCGATCATAGCTTAGGACATTATCCATATAGAAGGTAGATATGCCATTTGTTATGAAGAAGTCCAACAGATCAGGAGTTTCGTTAGGGTCTGTTGGAAAGTGCTAGATCTTCTTGTTGACAAGAAAGAGTAGTTGAATTCTTGTATCAGCTCTGCTAGTTCTCTGCCTTTTGTTGTTGTGAGCCTTGATCCGAACATAGTGTGCTTGCTGTTATAGTCACCTCCAGCAATGAATTTAGGTCCTAGAGTTTGAAAGAAATCTCTGAAATCTTATTTATTTATTATGTCTTGATGGGCAATACACTGCAGCAACAGTCAGATCAAAGGTAGAGTTTTGATTTTTATCACTGTAGTTTGCAAGTTATCCTCTTCATATTTTGCCATCTTTGGTTTATGGTATTCTTGATTATAACATCTGTGTCAGCATGAGTTGGTGGTTTGTGCAATATGTGATGTAATTTGGTATCTTAATGTGTGATTTCTGTGTAAAATGGGTTTCACTTATCAGATATCTATGGAATTCTGGTGGAAAATATTTAACTCCGTTTTTATGTTGTAGAAGACCATTGGAATTTCATTCAGTGATTTTTATGAAGTTACTGAATTTTTCTAATAAGTGTGAAGAGCAGCTGCTGAAACATTATTCTGAACTCCTCCACATATGTACTCATTATGTTGGTGATGTTATTTGTCTCTTCACTACATTTGCATATATTCTGGTTTGTTGCTGTTGGCGAGTTGGATTTTGGACACTTGTGGGATGCATTGTAATTGTGTTTTGTAGCTGCTGTACATATTGTACTCCATTTGCAGAATTAACTGGTGAATAACTGGTGAACTGATATTTGCATTAGGATTAGGATGGATATTCATTCAATCTATTGTTTGCATTATTTGAATTTAGGAGTTTGTGATAAAATTCACATCCTTTGTAGTTAGAAGCATGGGCACCCTCACATAGAGCACATTTTGCTGGTGTTTATTTGCTCTTTTTGCACCTAAGTGTTCGCCTCCACATTTGACACAAACAAGGTCTATTACAATAGGTTCTGGAGTGCCCATATTGTTGGCATCTCATGTATTGTGTGATCCCTTTTGCTTTTCTGAGTGATTCAATCTGGATTGACCTATTTTGAAGATATTGTAATTTGTAGACTTCTTTATTATTTTCTGTTGGTTCTAAGTCGACAAAGAAAATGTTCAGAGGTTCTTTGGTTACCCTGCGCCTGCAATTCATGGTGTTCCTGACTTTATGCCTATTTTTACCTCGTTCTTGGTTTATTTCATGTGTATCGGAAGTATGGTGAATATATTTTAGTACAATTCTAACTGCTTTTTTTTGTTTTGGATAGTAGATGTGATGTATCACATTATTATCTCGCATATATTTAATCAGGGTTCAGTAGGTATCTGGTAAGTCACAGTTTATTTTTATTGTGTTGTCAGGAAGACATATTTCCCAGCTAGCACTACAATATTAATTTTTTTTAGCACTTCTCCGTAGTTAATTACCCCATAAACAAATATTGGCGGTGGTTTAGGTGCTTTGTTACTATTTTCACTGTTCTTAAGATTTTTGTAAGTTTTTTTCATTGCTCTCACTCAAAGCCCGGAATTGGTTGTTAACTGTAACAGTAGATGTGGTGTTTGAACTAATTTTTTTTTCACTGTTTTTGTTCAGACTGTCTACCCAGAATCGTTTTCGCTGAAACCCAAAAACTCCTCATCACTTGATGATAATCTATAAAACTGAGGATGACCTTGTTGTTGGGTGTTCATTATGGTGTCCTGTGTATTATTATTCACTGGTGCCGAGCTCATGTTTTTATTAACTCTATCTGCGCTTATCTTATCCACAAGATGGCAGAAGTATCAAAAGGAACTGGCCAGCAAATCTGATCTTGAAGAGGAGAAGCCCTCATCATGCATCTGAAAGCACGCAACTCTTAAGCCATCACATTAGCCTATCGAATAAATGTATTCTTTTTGCTAATAAAGTGTTAAATTAAAAAAAAATCAATTATCAGAACCATTCAACTGAATTGAACATTTTCATTCTAGTTTGAAACAGAATTTAATGAATGTTTATTGTATCTGAAAAAATAAACTTATTTGAGTCAGTTATATATTTTGAGGCTATTTTCAAAAAAATGAAACATAATGACTATTTTCTTTTAACAAATTCAAGGTAGAAAAAACCGCTGCTTCAATTTTTCTCTTCCAATAAAACTCTTCGGATAGTACTTGCCTAAATATGTTAGTCATAATGCAACGGAAAAGCCGAACCCACACTTCCAATAAGATGTCTTCTAAAAGTGGTGGAAGAGAAAAGTTAAGAAATTAAAAAACCTTTCTCTATTAAATGTTTCGTCAAAAAAGTGTGGTGCTATAATCTTTCACGCCAAAATTCCACAATATGCAATCAAATTCCATCGATTTTGATATTTCTCTTCTCCAATCCCTATGTCGATTTTCCTCTGACCAATTTACAAATTTCACCTCTTTTGCTTCAAAAAATGGCTTCATTTGTCTCTAAAATAATTCCCAGGAAGTTTGGGTTCTATGGGATTCAGCATCCAACAGTTCAGTCCAATATTATAATCTCTTAATGCCTGATGTAAAACCAGGTGGTAGGGATGCAATTTATTTGTTGAAGTCTCTTATACAATTGATTTTGGTACTCCCATGTCGTTGGAAATTATTATGATGTTTAATAGGGGATTAAACTGCACATGGGTCAAAACATTTATAATATTATACTCCGTATGTGTTCTCTGTCTTCTTCAAAGTGCTTGTATGGGTTGCACATTAGCAAACTCCAGTAATCATCTAGTCAATCTTGAAAATACTTCAGAGAAAAATGTCTTCTCTGTGGAAATTGGATTGCATATTTTTTTGAAAAAAGTGTAACCATGTGTGACACAAATATTATCCTCCATTTTCCTTGTGTACAAAGGAAAGCTTCAATAATAAATAAACACATTATCAAAGATCATTAAATTCTCTTTCAAACAAGACTAAAAATTGTAATCAGTTGGATGGTTCAGGAGATAATTAAATGAAAAATTTGTGGAATGTATTAATTTTTCCTCCCTTAATTTGACAGATACGAAAACAAATCGCAAAGCAAATTGATGTGATATTACCCAATCTATTAAATGGTGTTTTCGAAATTATAACTAATTTACCTACTTTCCAAAATAGCTTGAATTTTATGAATTACGAACCCCATAATAATAATACTAATAATAATTTTTCAAGCATATTGAGGATTTCCTCCTCAACCTGTAGGCCCCACCATTGCCGAGATATAGCCTCTTAGTATCCTCATCTAGACACCTGGTATGTATCAAATTAAATGGCTACAAAATATTTATTTCTCTCTTATTAATAATTTCTCACCAGCATCCTTTTTGCTTGATCTAATTCCACATGATCAATAGGGCTACTGGTGGCTCTTGATGTTTTGGAAGTGAGTTGAATAACTTCATTTTGAATGAGTTTTGACAATTTTGGTTGAATTTCCCTCCAAGAGTATCTACAAACGAAATTGTATATTCAAGACGAACTAAAATAAAATTTCCACTACTTCAACTCACTTGGGAGTGCTCTCTTTTTCTGTTATACCTGACAACCTGGAACTCCTTCTAGTGGGCCTCTTCAAAGTATTTTGAATAACTGACTCCAATTTACCCATAAGGGTATTTTCCAGCTCTCCTATATATTTCCTTAAAATTGGGCTAAAATTAGATCCAACTTCACTATTACAGGCAGAAGACATAGAAACTGCTGATTTAGAATTGTTCATAGATGTACCAACGCTCACCTCAGAGAGGCAGTTCAAGGTACTTGGAGCTGTTGGTTTTTTGAAAGGATTCAATCTCAAAGGTGTTGTATTTTTCTTCATAGGGGTTGAAGAAAATGTATTCTTCTCAAATAAGGCAGGATTTTCAGATTTGAACTTCATCAGTACTTCATTAACTTCTGGTTTGTTTCTCATCTTTTTAACTCTTTGGGCAAACTCTAATGCTTGAATAGATTCAATAGAATCTTCGATTCCACATTTCACACAGGCAATCAAGGATATGTAATTATTTTTATTTAAGGAATCTGTAATATTATTTGCTTCAGTGATTCATAATTGTTTTAATTGTATAAAACTAAACATACCACCATTATGAAAGATTTTTTATCGACAAATAAGAACATTTTCAAATTTAATGATTAGGAAAATTATAAAAGCTCTGACTTGTCATTAGGAGCTCACACATACAAAAATTTCACTGATTTATAATATTTAGTATTAAAATTCATTTCAAGAAAAAATGTATTACTCAAAAACCTAAAGCCATTTATGTCAAATCTAAAATATAATAATCTTATAATTTCAATACAATTTTGTGACTTTAGTAAAATGATTACACCTATGACCTTCACTGTCTTGCAGTTTTTAGAAAATCGTTTTTTTTTATTACAGTGAAACAGCTACATAGTTTTTTTATATTTATTTATTACAGACCTTTAATAAGTTCCAATCCTTAAGTTTACATTTTTAGTAACAACAGAAGGATATAAATATTCAAATTTAAACAAAATTCTTATTAACAAAGTCTTTGGTTGTTTTTGAGGTTTCACACTATAGTTTTTTCTCTTCCTTGCATCTTGTTGTAAGTATTCACACTTCTAAATACTGGAGAGTTTTAAGTCTTTGTAGCCTTTCGATATTTATTTCTCAAGCTATCACATACTCTTAATTGATAATCATGGTAGTGTCTCTCTTTAGTTTCAGTACTACGTTTGCTTCTTCAAGTACACTTAATCATTTGATCTTTAAAAACAGGTACCACTCTTCAGTAGTTGTATAATAGTTTATTTCAAATATTGTTTTTATAGCCTTATTTTGTATTCTTTGCAGTTTACTTAGGTATTCAGAATTTGCAAATCCATAACATGGTACGATGGGGATCAACAAAGCTATTGTATAGGAGATATACAAATTTTTTAATCAGCATGTGATCACACTTTCTTATTGCACCAATCATAAGAGCCACTTTTGCTGTGATACTGTCTATATATAATATCTATGTCAACTTTTCTGCAAGCGTGAGTCCCAAATATTCTTTATAGAATATTGCCATTTGTTCTATAACTGGATTTATTTCTTCTTTTTCTATTTGTTTTATGATTTTATATTTAGTTTTTGTAATATTCAGACTCAATTTATTATAACAGCCAATTGTAATACAGCTCAAGATCATCATCACCAAGATCATTTTGTTCTCATCTGAATATATTATAACTGCATTATCACAGAAGATGAAGTATTTTCGCTTAAGTCTGGCATATTTATTTCTCTATTACATAGATGAATCGAGTAGAGGATAAACCTATAAACTCGAAAGTAGATATTTAACGGCTTGTACGTCCTGACTCACCGAACCCATGTGAAGTTATTTGATTGATCCTGGCGTCAAGCACTAATGGCAAAGTCATTTCGTCGAGATCCACAAACCCTAAATTGTTACGCATTGATCCGGGGCAGGGACAAGCCGGTCGAACCATCAATCCCCGTGTCATTTCATGAGAATATCCCGAACATGGGGGTCTGTGAACAGATAAATGAAATACCTCCCTAGTCCAGCATGCGGATTTTCAACCACTGCCCCCTCGAGTCCAACACCAAAGGGGTGGCCAGGGGGTACAAGTAACACCTGTGGGCAAACCACCCCCCCGAGGTAACGCAGTATGCTACATAACGCACTCAGCCATTACACACCAAATCCGGAGATTAACTGCGATAGGGTAGAGTACGCCAGTTTTAAGGGAGAAGCCCTGTGCTGCGACAGACTCCCTATCATTAAGTTAATCAACCGGCTCAGCCCTCCATTTCACCAGAACGGCAAAACTAGGGCTCCATTCGGAGATCTTCCACCATACAGGTCCAGTGACTGGCGCGAAGTGGCATTACCTTAAACACCAAGGCTTAACCCACCATTTCGCCGGGACGAAACTAGTGTCCTAGTCCTGACCAGCACCCCCATCAAGATAAGATCTAATGCCTGGGGGCGATGATTGAAGCTACAATGAGAATGAACTGAAAAACAACATTAAGGCGTAACAGAAAGATATGACATGATACAATCACTCCTCCAGGGTTTCATCGAACCGCGAACTTCCACCTATTGTAACCATTCTTGAATGTGTTGACGGATGGTGATAGGGCAACGTTGTCAGGAAGTAGATTCCAGTTGTAAAATATTCGATTAGGAAGAAAGTTTTGGCGCTGGGAGGATTTGGCTTTATACATAAAGAAGATATTACAGTATTGAAAAATTTCTACTTTATCTATATTTTCTTTTACTAAGTTTCCCATGTATCTCGGTGCATTGTATCATCCCTGTTGAATATGAATCAAGCAGATCAGAGAAATCCCATCTTAAATTTCTCCATCAACAGTATCGAATACTTTCTGAAGGTCAATAAAAACAATAGCTACATATCTATTTCATTACATTTCTATTCAGTTCTTCATTAATGCATCCTACGAGATCTATAGATGCTCCCAATGTGCTTCTATTGTTTTTAAAGTCATCTTGATTTTCATAAATTTTGAAGTTTTTTTCGATGAACTCTTTAAGCCTGGCTTCAATAACATTTTCTGTGATATATACATATATCCTTGATAACACTGCTCAATGGTGATATGGGTCGACAATTATTTGCATCATCTTGTGCGTCTTTTTTATGAATTGGTATAATTTCGGCTATCTTCAGCTCTTACGGCCCAGTCAATAGAATGTTGTAAACTATTTTCACAATTAATAGTCCAATTAAATCGAATAGAGTCGTAATATCTTTTTCGATATGTTATTTATTCCTGGTGCAGAGTTACATTTTCATTCAGCTAGAATTCTTTCAATTTTTATCATATTATCTTGATGCATTTTGTACACTCCATTTCACAAAAATTCAGTGCAGTTTTCTAATTCATTGTTATGCAAGCTTTTCATCTAGTATTGAAAAATGTTTATTCATTTCTTCTGCTTTATATATCAACATTGTAACTTTTTCCATTCCTGTCAGTGATTCTGTCTAGGTTTTTTGTATTGTTCTTTTTCGTACTAAAATATTTATTGAGTAATGTCCAAGTTTTTCTTCCATCTACCTATGATTCTTACAGTTTCATTGTTGCATATTCTTATTGTATAATAGCTTTCTCCTAAGACTATTCAATTCATTTTTGTTGTTTTGAGTTCTCTTCGTATGTTCATTTTATATTCTTTTCTACCTCATATACTCGTACAACCTCTCACTGTCTTTTTTAATATACGCGTCCATAGATTATTATTTACCATTTTTTGTGCTATTGTTTATCACCTCTGCAATTTTTCCAATGTTGTCTATTTCTTGTTCTAAAATGATTTCACAGACTTTATTCTTCTATTTGTTGAAATCAAAATAGTTTCTTGTTCTTTTTTTTCAAACAATCATCCTTATCTATGGATGAATAATTTTATGATCAGATATTGTATAGTCCTTTATTTCTATACCACATTATATATTCTTATTTGTGAGTATATGATCTATTATTGAGTATGTATTTTGTGTGGTATAT
Organism: Megalocaria dilatata; assembly: GCA_034642435.1. Lineage (NCBI taxonomy): Eukaryota > Metazoa > Arthropoda > Insecta > Coleoptera > Coccinellidae > Megalocaria > Megalocaria dilatata. Next base: position 55,735,665 of record CM067854.1, on the reverse strand, counting down.
TGGCAATCAATTTTATTTTGAATCCTGAATGCATTCTTTTCCAAGGCACTCTTATATAAATTTGTATTTTTTGGATAACTCTCTTTAACTATTCATTATGTGTATCTACTAATTCACAGCTAAAATTTGTGAATTGTTTTAAAGGTGTTCACAATTTATTGATGTGAGATTTTCAATGCTTCTATTGATATAATTTTCACTTAATTTTACACATATAGGGTGCTTTTTTCGAGTGATAGAACTTTTGATAGGAATAACTGTCATTTGACAGAAGGTCAGAAGTCTTCTATTCGCCAAACTTATAGAGCACTTCGTGAAATTTATGGTTTACGTAATAGTCCATCAGAGTAGTTTATTCATCGAACTATCGATAGATTTCGGACAACATTTTCTCTACTCAATGCAACAACAACAAGATAAAGAACTGTACGTACAGAAGAAAATACTGCTGCTGTAAGTCATAGTGTTAATGATGATCCAGATTTGTCTATTCGTCGACGTTCACAACAAGTTGGACTCTGTGTATCCACCACATGGAAAATTTTGTGTAAAGATCTTGATCTACATGCATACAAGATCCAACTGGTTCAAGAACTAAAGCCACTTGACCATAATAAGCGTCGTTTGTTTGCTGATTGGGCCCTAGAACAGCTTGAAATTGATCCACTTTTTTATCGTAAAATTGTGTTTAGTGATGAAGCTCATTTCTGGTTGAACGGCTATGTAAACAAGCAAAATTGCGGTATATGGAGTGAAAACAATCCTCAAGAAGTTCTGCAGGTTCCATTGCACCCTGAAAAATGCACTTTACACGCTGGAGGCATCATAGGTCCATATTTCTTTAAAACGATGCTGGAGCTAATGTTACAGTGAATGGTGCTCGTTACAGATCAATGATTATTTGTTTCAAAATTTCAATGGTATCGACCCAGAAGTGTATTGGTTCCAACAATATGGTGCTACATCTCATGCTGCTACCGTAACAATTGATTTATTGAAAGAAAGATTTGGCGATAACATTATTTCGAGAAATGATCCAATCAATTGGATAAACCAGAAACAATAGACGCTTTGGAAGCCAACAGAACTCGTGTTATTGATGCCTGAATTACTCGAAAAATTAGTCCAAAATTGGTCTGGTCGAATGTGGTTCCTCTGAGCTAGTCGGAAAATATGCCAGAAATTATTTTTAAAACATAAATGTCATAAAATTATCTTTCAAATAAAAAAAAATTTGCCTTCAATCTTAATTTAAATGTGTTTTATTTCAATTTAAAGTTCTATCACTCTAAAAAAACACCCGATACTTTCAAATCGGTATTCAGTTTTCAACCTCGACTTGGTTTCATATGTATTTTTGAAATATTAAGAAAATAAAATTTTATTAGAGTATTTCTGGTCTGGCGAAATTTGGCAAAAATATTACACTTAAAGGTTCACGTCATCTGACATGTCAACTGCCTGTGAAAATCTACGGGTTGATATTTTTTCTGGAGAGATGTATTTTCCTTCCAGAACCATAGTTCAAGAAATATGAAAGAGAATGTTTGTTTCATTTTTGATTTCTTGCAATTTTTTTATATCTGCTACCTTCTTCAGGAGAAAAAAATATTAAACAAGTCTCTTTAAGTCATCAGGAAAATCCAAATTTTCTAAATAGTTCGGAAGGTTCTAGCTTATTTGGATAAATTCATGGTTCCATTATTTTATTATTACTATTAGTATTTTTGGCTATTTTCTCGATCTGTGACAGTGGTTCATAAAGATTCCAAAGACTTGTATAATAATCATCAGAAAAAATGTTATACATAATACAAGAAAAATCAAAAAAATAGTCATAATAATAGAGACTAAATTACAATGAAAAATGCTTTTAAAAATCACAACAACGGAACTGAACTACAACAAATATTGAAAATGTCCTCTTCAAACACTAATTTATATTTCTGTTCGTCTCTTCGTAGATCTTGGTATTTCCAACTATTTCATTTCATTATATGATTTCTGTTTGTCTGTAGCATTCACTTGTGTCATGTGCACTAGAGATTTCAGGTAAATACATAAAAAGAAATCTGAACTATTTAAATCTGGAGATTTGGTGGGTCATGGCTGAGGTCCACTGTGTCCGATCAACGTGTTTTCATAGTTCTCGTCCAAATACTTTCCGAGCCAAAACTGAAAAATGAGCTGCAGCACCATCAAGCATGAACCACATTTCACATTGTAGCAAAAGAAATAAACCTTCAAGTAACAAGGGCACGTCGTTTGCCAAAAAATGTCTGTATGAGTGACCAATAAGTCAACCTGCTAAAAAGGACCACTCAAAAAATCACCAATATTACCGCTACAGACATTCAAAGAAAACTGCTTTTGGAAATGAGTTTCCACAATTTCATGTGGATTCTCTTCAGCCCATAGGTATTTGTTGTGAAAATGAATTATTGAAGTTCTTCATCGGTGAAAAAGACATTACAATCAAAATGAGGATCAACTAATAATCTATTGAGATACTACTGATAAAAATTAATCCTTGGATCAAAATCTCGAAGCAGCAGTGCACCCTCTGGATGTGATGAGGGTACAGCAAGGAATCACTTGAGATACATTCTGTCAAGAAAGTACCGGGAATTATCGATTTAAATCTGGCGGGGCAATGAGGCAGGTAAAATTTTTTTTTCCTAGGTTGGTACCACTGTCCTTAATTACTATGCCAAGCTTGAGCGGGATCTGTCAACTAGTGTGTTTGCAACAGCTGATTAAGTCAGTCGATGTCAGAGTGCGTGCCGATTTTTACTATGGGTGATTACTATGGGACGATAACGCGCCTTCTCACCGAGCTACGATTGTGACTGACTTTCTCGCCAAAAACTCAACAAACGTGCTTCAGCATGCCGTATTCGCCGGATTTGGCTCCCTGCGACTTTTTCCTCTTCCCAAAACTAAAATTGCCCCTTCGTGGCACCCGTTTTGAGTCGATTGAAGCCATAAAACAAAATTCGGCGCGAGAGCTAAAGTCCATCCCGGAAAGCGCCTATAAAAAATGTTTCGATAATTGGAAGTGCCGTTGGCATAGATGTATTGGAGCAAATGGAGCCTATTTTGAAGGCGACCCAATAAATTTTGACGATTAAATGTAAAAATGTTGTTTTAATTGAAAATTCCCGGTACTTTCTTGACAGAGTAGTACATCGAACAACTTGATGACTTATATTTAAATTAACAGTAATTTTTTTTGTATTATTTCCCGGATAATCTTCTATTTCTTTCAAAACTACTTTTTCAATCGTAGTTCAGGAATAATTTTTTTGATTGAAAAAGATTCAGTTTTTGAAATATGCCTCTGAATATAAGAGAATACTTGATAAACAGGCATCACTCTATTTGTATTGCGTTCCATGTAGACTGCATTTTCATTTGTAAAGCCATAAATGATATACATGTCAGCCATTTCAGAATGTATCAAATCAAAACATTGTGATTTTCACAAGTCCAAACTAAAAATGAAACCACCAACTTACCCAAATATGCCAGAGCCTACTGAAATATTTTGAAAATTTTGATTTTCCGGACGACTCAGAGATTATTGTTTAACATTTTTTTGTCCAAAAAATTAGGAGATAAGAAAAAATTGCATGAAATCATAAAGTTTTCGAATGAAACATGGATTTTTAAAACCTTATAAGAAGGCTTTCCTCCAGAAAAAATATCATCCAGTAGATTTTTACAGGCACATGATGCCTGTAACCTTAATGTGTAATATCCTTGCCAAATTTCAGCTGAAATATCTTTAGAAATGGAGATGCTATGAGGAAAAAACTGAAAAATACCATTTAACTCGAAAACGAAGTGTTAGTGGACTAATGTTTATGAGACTATTATTCTTGAGTATGTTCACCGTAAGCTTTGACAAGCACGAGTGCGGACAGCTCAGTGGTATAGTACAGGGCTCGTGACCGGAAGGTCCAAGTTTGAATCCTGTTCAGGTGGAAAAGAAATTTTCTAGTTGGATTGGTGTCGGCCACCATTTAACTGTTGGGTCAAAAATTAACAGTGCTGTGACCTAAAGTGGCGCAAGATGGTAGTAACAAAGCCTACCCAAAACACAACTGAACTCCTAACTCGTACAAGCTGAAAAAGCTTCTGAGGGATCTTCACAGAAGATCTAGGAGTATCAGGATAATATCAGGATATTATCCAAGTAATCACCGTCCTTCGTTTCTACCTCCAATTCAGGAACATTCTGTATGTGTTTACATCATAGCGATTGTTATGAGATTATGACCTGTTTGGTTCGCTATTAAAATGAACTATTTTCTCATTTCTCATCTGCTCTTAATATTCATGGAAACTTGTTTTCATTAACTTGCAAATTTGTCACTTTTTGTTATTTCAAAATTTTCCAAATATATTAAGATCAAATATTGTTTGAAATGGGACACGATTTATTTAAGTGTATTCACAAGCAGGCAATAATACACATCTATTAATCTAGAAGAACCACTGTATTGAAAAAACAAATATTACACTATAGCAATAATTTAAAGATTGAATATGAACAGGAATGTTGCGACATATAGATATTGATATTAATGAGTGTGGACAACTCAGTGGTAGAGTACCGGGCTCATGACCCAAAGGTCCGGGTTCGAATCCTGTTCAGGTGGTAAAGAAATTTTCTAGTTGGACAGGTGTCGGCCACCATTTCACTGTTGGGTCAAAAATTATTGGTGCTGTGATCTAAAGTGGCGCAAGATCGCAGTAACAAAGCCTACCCAGAACATAAATGAACTCCTAACTCTCACAAGCTGAAAAAGCTTCTGAGGGATATTCACAGAAGATCTAGGAGTATCAGGATAATAATAATAATTATTATTTACGTTAAAATGTCTAATTATACACTAAACTATTGAAAATGGATTCAAAGATAAATAATCCCAAAAATTACCTTGAAGAATAGTTGTTATAATTGATTGTCTATAAGGTATATAAGGTTTATTATTACTCAGTGCTGTCATCACTTGTCCTATGCAAAGTAGTCCTTTATTAATATTAATACCCTCTTGAAAAGAATTTCCATGAGTTCCTGTTTTTTTTACACTTTCAGAACCAGCCAAATCAACCAAATTTAATTTTGCACATGTTTGTTTGTTCCTAAAAGCTTGAAAATTATAAAACACTCTGAGGCTTAGTAGGAGTTAAACTTACCCATGATTAGCAGTGAATTGAATAGAGAAGATTGCATGGGATCTTGAACTGAACATATTTTGTTTTGTTTCACCTGTATGTCTATTTTTCCCTCCCATTTTCAAGAAATGCTTTGCTTCATATATGTTAAACACTTTTTCTTTTGACAAGCCCTCAACTCTAAAACCTAAAAATATAATTATCAAAATCGGAAAATCTTTCTTGATAGCAATAATATCTATATATTAATATACCCTTAAGTAGAAGAGGATATTCAGTATTCCTAAGTAAATCATATACTTTTTCATTATATATCTCCATGAAAGAAACATGCACATTAAATTCCTTAAAATCATCATTCGAGAAAAAATCCTCCAATGCCCTTGGAATTACTCCTGGTCTTGTTTCCTGAAAACGTAATGAAAGTCTAAACTTATTTATTCAAGGATTTTCAATGAAGTAAAAACAAATAATACCTCCCAATATGAAAACGAAAATATTATATTTTTTGAATAATAATTCAAAACTAATTTGTATTTTAAAATTGACTATACAAGAAATACTGTAATATGGGCCTGTACCATTGAATTTGTTCCCATTGTGTATGTTTTGCCAGTTCCAGTTTGTCCATAAGCAAAAATTGTACAGTTATAACCATTTTTCACTTTTTCTACTAAAGGTTTAACGATTTCATTATAAATTTCTTCTTGTGAAGAATCTCCCCCAAAGACATTATCAAAATGAAAAGTTTGTTGTCTGTCTGTCGATAAAAGCACCTGAAAACAAACTTATGAGAACAATGTTATGAGTGTATTTATTATTAGGAATCTTACTGCTGGATCATTACTAATAACTTGTAATGAATGCTTGAAAGAGCTTCTTTTCGGAGGAGGTTTCAATCTAACACTAACGGTCACAAAGTCCTCCGAATTCATTTTTACAATTTTATAACGGAAAAGAGACTATTAAACTCAGATCAAATTTGTTTTAGAAAATAAGTTCTAGAGATATATAAAACAGCGTTTAATAACGATGTACAGATTTTTCTAAACTGATATACTTTCAAATAGGTTTGTTTATAATTTTCAACATATCCAACCGTTTCCTTTATCGTTAACCAATGACATTTCAGAAGTTGAACTTTCTAAGGCAATTTAAAATAACGGTTTCTTCTTTTTCCCAACCATATTCGTGATTCTGTTTGGAAAGTGCGTAATTCTTTTTATAATAAGTATCCCATGTAGATATGTATTCTATTTCCCATCTATGATTTTACCTTCCAAATGAAAAATTCCATTCCCGAAAAATATAATAAATCATTAATTTAGCCATAATAATTTAAAGGTTACAGATTTAAATTCTGCAAAAATTCGAATGGTCCAATGAAGATGAGAGTATTTTAAATTTGACATTTGACAAGTGTGCTTTGCCTTCTTTATGTCAAATTCTGACGCCGAGTTCTTAGTTGATGAGCATCCTAGTTTCAACAACGCTTTGCAAAATAGTATTGTGAACGGTTTATCATCTTAAATATATGTTTAATTGATGTAAGTTATTTTAAATGTTGACGGAATTCAAGATTTGTGCAAAACTTGCATTTCAATGATTATTGTTTTTTAAACTGGATTTGATTGGAAAAATATGTCCGATATTAAGGTGAGTTTCACTCTGAAATCCCGGGCATTTTTCCATGTCGATTTGAACATTTGAATATTTTGGTTTTTGGAGATTTTATTATGGGCAATACTTTTAGGATTATCGACAGATCGTGTCTTAATAACTCGAATGAAAGAAATTTGGTTTGTTTTATTCATGCCTTTTCTGATTCTACGGGATTGTTAATATTAAATGTACGCAGTAGCCTAATGTTTAATTTTTTATTTCAAAAAATGAGGGTTTGTTTACTATCCATATTCAATGTATTCAACAAAGTCTGTATACCTGTTAAAAGATCAAGATATGAATTCAGATAAGCAATACTAAACAGTTGAAAATTAATTTTGTTATTCATAACTATTTGGCTTTCAAATATTTGGAAATCAGGGTAGTATGTTGATGTTGATGTTGGATGAACAAATTTTTGGTTGTAAGATTACTTAAAATATTTTATATGTAACTTAAAACTATTATTCAAAATTTTGTAAAATCAGATGGATTCAATTACACTTAGTGATATTTATTAAATTATAACCAGGTTGTTCAAAAAGCTGCGTTTTATAATTGCATCATTTTCGAATATATTTTTATTAAATAAAAAAGTAATTACTATCTAGAAGTTAACAAAATTTATCCTAGTAGATTGAGAGGATTTTATAATATTACTCATTTAATTAAGGATTGTAAGAAATTCCAATTCAATCCATTAATTTTTTCAAAGGTCAAGCTGTTCACTCTGTATATTGGCAAATGAGTTAATCATTTGATGACCAAACCAAAACTAAGAACATTATGTGTTTCTACTTATTGATACAAATTCAGAATATTATTATTATTCATATTATCTTGATACTCTTTAGATCTCCTCGGAAGATTTGAATAGCTTGTGTGAGTTAGAAGCTTAGTTCCATTCTATTTAGGCTTTGTTACTGTGTTCTTACACCACCTTAGGTGCACCACTGTTAATTTTTGACCCAACAGTGAAATGGTTCATTCAGGCATCTTAAAAAAAAATGGTTATCGTTGGAACAGAGGGATATATTTTAGAAAAAATACCTGAATTATTTGCAAAACCTGTTCAGTGAAATTCTCCTTCTTTCATGGGCAGAATTTGCATGTCGACTGTCTCTTGAACGGATGCGGATACTGTGTTTTCTTGAACAGATGCGGATACCGACACAAACAAAACAAAAAATAGATACCTTAGTTCATTCTTCTGTGGTAAGTATTGCTGTTCCATTTCTCAATCGCTTCCAATTAAGGGATATTTACTGTGGTCATTCTAACATCTGTTGTTTATGTCCTTTCCCAACAAAATGCAAATAGTAATTGTGTTTTGTGGTAAGTAGCCCTACAGGTTTTGAAGCAAAGGGACAACGGTAATATGGCTTGGAAATATAATAACACGACCAGCCCAATTTTGATAGAGTTGTCAATCTCGATTGGAAGATGGCCAAAAAATAAATAAAGATTGTGCTAGTTTGAAACAATTTTAAAATATGTCCATAGAGCACTTGTTTGGAACATTTAAAAAAAATTTCTGTTCTCTAATAGTACATCAGTTTTGCAACTATATGATCAGGGAATTGGAATTGCTGGTACCCAGAATTTGTTAATCAGTTTATCTCTAAACTTTCTGACAAGTTCAGCTTCAGGTCTTTATTTTCCTTGTGAATAATCTAAAAATGCTCATTAAAATCATGTTTTTCTGTTATTAGATGTTCTGCATACATAGGATCTAACTTATTGAGAAAACATCTCCTATGCTCAATTATTCTAGCATGAGAGGACCTTACCGCTTGTACAATATAAGTTTTTGAGCAGTTACCGTATGTTAATTGGTTAACACCTGATAACTTTGAATTACTTATTTTAGAGTTTTTTTGAAAATTTTAAAGAAGAATTATTAATTCTGAAGGTTTGTTATTGAGGAACTTTTTTATTTGTAGAGAGGTTTTTCATATCTGAATTCAACTTAGGCTTTTCGGGGTTTATTTCGTAAATAGCATTGTCACATTGTTTTCTGGCAATGATACTGTTTATTATTGGTGGCAAATGATTGTTCTTAGTTGCTCTTTGTTTGATTGAATTCAATTTTTCGGAGATAAAGGAATTGTTAATAATCTATGTCATACTATAATCTGTTGATAACTTCTCTTGAAATGGAAGAAACAAGTTTATGATGATTGTTATATCTGTATAAAAAAGGTTTATGAAAAATAGGAAAAATATCTTTATTATTGACTCTAGTTATTGTTAAATGTGACCATCAAACTGTCTACTGGTACCTTTAAACCGTTCAATCATATCATCCATATATTTTTACCAATAAACAATCTTGTTAGTCATTTTATTTTTATTTTCAAGAATAGATTTTTCCAAACTATCCATGAAAATTTCAGAAAAAAAAAGTGGACTCGAGGAACTCATAATTAAGCCATTTGTGCTGTAACTGAAATACTTTCTTTTTAAGCAAATTTGTAGTAAATTAATAATATCTGATTTTATTACATAATTCACAGTATTTTCGTATAGCAATTCTTCTATAAGGGCAATTACACCATCAGGTAACTTCTTTCAAAATTAGAAATATGATTGCGAGACGCCATTTTAAGAAAAAAGGCGAGAAACAACAATTTATGAGTTTCTGCATTATTATAATGAGTTTATATTACTTACATTCTTCTCTACCTATTATTTAATTCACCCATGTATTACAATGCTTTAGCATCCTTGAAATATATCCTTTTTTCATCACCTGTCACAATTCGATGGAGAAGTGATTTTCTTTCATTTTGCTGTGTGTGATGGAGCAAAATGACTTGTGTAAGTTGGGAAATGCGGTTTTTTAATTTTTCCGAAAAAATCAGAGAATAATATTGGGTGCAAGAACATGGGACACAATATGCTTGAAAATAAATATGAAAATTTTTGTAAGCAATTAGTAAAACAAAATTAACAAAAAATAAATTAATCCTAACTGAATCAAATTGGTATAATGAATATTCATGCACATCAATATGATCAACATCAATATGATTCCAACCTCAAAGCGAAGGAAAAATTGCGTCAGCATTTATAAATTTTAAGTTGCTACACTTGGTATCCACAGTCAGTTACCGAGGGCGATTCTACAGGTTGACCTTAAGACATGTTAAGAAGTGAAAATATGTTAGACATCAAGTTGTTCTTAAAGTACGAATTTTTTAAGCACTATGATCAAAAAGTGTATCAGGAAATTGTATAAAACAAAATTGTCTTAATATTTTTCCAAATGTATTTTATCTCCTTCATAATAACATCCATCTGAAACGAAAAATTATGCCAACTTTTAATCCAATCATTCATGCATTTCTGATAGGCCTCCAAAGGAGTGGCCTTTAGTTTCTTGGTCACATTTTGTTTGACGGCTTCCAATGACAGAAATATCCGTCCACGAAATGGCAAATTACGTTGGAAGAACAAAAAGGTCACGTGGTGCTAAATCTGGCGAATATGGTGCTTGTTCGAGGATATGGACGCTGTGTTATAATGACGCAAAATCTAATAATCGTCGGCTCACAAATCCAGTAGTTTCTTACGCATCTAAATTTCACTAAACGCTTTATAATGCCTAGAAAATGATCCATAGTAATGGTTTGACTGGCGGCAAGTAATAACTGGGTTAACATTTAGATAACAATTTCTCAGTACTTTTTGATCCCACCATGTATTTCTCAGTTCTGTAATATGCTCTATAGAATCAGTATTGCCAAATGCTTTGATAGATAAGCTTATTTTTTAACTATTAAAAAAAAAATCACGGATGTGTCCACTTCACATGATATCCAATAGTTTTTTAGATGGTTTTGAAGGTCATTTCCTTAATTTATTACTTAGTCACTACCAAGAGTTTATTTACAAGAAAATTTCAAATTTTTTCAGAGCCTTTTTGCGAAAATGAATTCATCTAAAGAAAATGGCGGTGATGGTGACGGAGTGGAAGAGAGTGCTGCGCCTGCACCAGCACCGAAAAAGGCACAAACTATTGAAAAGATGTATCAGAAAAAATCACAGTTGGAACATATCCTTCTACGTCCAGACACATATATAGGATCTGTTGAAAAAACTACTGAAACAATGTGGATTTACAATGAGGAAATTAAAAGAATGGAACAGAAACAGATTGAATATGTTCCTGGTATGTAATGGTTTTATAAATTTGATAGGCTTGGAAATTACTACAAACATTTCGAATAATAATTTTTCTCTAATAAAGAAAAATATCCAGCATCCTTTTAATAAAAAAAAACTATTGTTATTCAATAGACTGCCAGCTTCCGTGATCTATGATGTTGAACACTTAGTATGTCAAATGGTGTAAAAAATATAAAAAATCCTCCAAATTGACTTCGTTCAACGTTCAAAGGTGAAGTTGTATTTATACACAGGGTGTAAAAATATATTTCAATATACCCCAAGCTGGTGTGACATGGTATGGATAAAATGATAATTTCTGGAGTTCAATAGTCAATTCCGGCCATTCCGGATTTTAAACGCCGCTTTCTCTTTGATATTACCTTTGATAAAATTACTTTTAATCAACACATTTACACAAAATTTATTTGTGCCATTCTTTAATTAATCAATTTTTGTGCAATCCAATTATTCTGGCAATCGAAATCTTTCTGTATAGATAATGTGTGTGGAGTGTTATCAGGATTCGCACAAATTCATGAAAGTTTATTACATCATTAATTTTTTTAATTAATTTTTGAAGGGCCCATACCTTGCTTATCTTACAAATTTTGTTAAGGAAAACTTTTTCCTGTCAATAAAAATATTATTTGTAAAAACACCTTGTGTAGTTAGCGGAGAGAAATACAAATAAAAAATTATATGAATACAATTGACAAATGTTATACATATATAATGAGTAATATACACAAAACTTTTCATTACACTGCCTTCAACATTATGGACTTTAATAATAATGAAAACTCTGTTATCTTGCTCTGATTAAACTGGTTGATTTTAATGAGTTTAAAAAAAAACCCTCACCATTGCCGTATTGTAATGGATTTATACTAGTTAGGGATTGAAATTTTTATTATGTCCTCAGGTTTGTACAAAATTTTCGATGAAATTTTGGTCAACGCGGCCGACAACAAGCAAAGGGACCCCAAAATGGACTGTATAAAGGTCGATATTAACGCTGCCACAAATACCATATCTGTCTACAATAATGGACACGGCATACCTGTTGTGATGCATAAAGAAGAAAAAATGTATGTCCCCACGATGATATTTGGTCATCTTTTAACATCGTCTAATTACAATGATGAAGAAGCAAAAGTAACAGGCGGTAGAAATGGTTATGGTGCCAAATTGTGCAACATATTTAGTACAAAGTTTACGGTAGAAACGGCCAGTAAAGAATACAAGAAGCAGTTCAAACAGACATGGGGTAGCAACATGACAAAAACGTCTGAACCTAAGATAAAAGATTTTTCATCGGGTGAAGAATATACAAGAATTACATTTTCTCCAGATTTAGAGAAATTCAAAATGACTGAACTGGATGAAGGAATAGTTGGATTGGTGTCGAGGAGAGCTTTTGACGTTGCAGCATCTACAAGGGGAGTTAAAGTATATTTGAATGGAACTAGAATACCAGTGAAAAATTTCAAAGATTACATTGATCTCTTTGTCAAAGATAAAACAGATGATTCAGGTTAGTAATATTAAGGGTAACTACCCTTATTTATGTTTGTTTCTTATCACAAAGTATGAAATAATATATTTACAACCCTGGTATATAAACTTATTCCTATAAAAGTTTGGGTTAAAATAAATAAAGGACATATCACATACTTGATTTAGAGAGATAACTTCATCAGTTTTTACCGAGTACTGTCATTTGCATTTTTTTGTTTTTCATCTGCTTATGAAACATTCTGTTTTTTTGAGGATGTATTATTCAAAATAATTTTTGCAATATTTGTAAGTACTTTTTTTGAGAACAAATGCTTGCATTCAATTCCTTTGCACACATTTTCCTTATTCCAAATAAATATCAGCTCATGAATAAAAAATAATTTAAAAGTGTAGAAACTGAAATAGAAGGATTGCTACTTCTGGGATAAGGTAACACAAGTGAATATGTGAATGTGAAATCTAACAATGTCATCGTAAAGTTGACATTTTCAATAGTGTGCTGTTTACTTATACTTGAAACATTCATCTTGATTAAAAAAATTAAATTAAATTGTGAACATTTTCGTGTGATCATTCGATCTAGATTAAACCAACAGCAGGGTGCAGATCAACTCCCTTTGACTTTTGGTGATGGAGCACCATCTTGTTTTGTGATGTTTCTCTATTTTTCCAAATTCAATCATGGTCGCAGTTTCAAGAGAACAAATGTTGAAGGTGTCAAAAATCAGCTGTTGTGCCAAAAAACATTGATGTGATGATATTGCAAGATTGTGAGATCGAGGCATACTAGGGCATTAGTTCCATCTGATGCATTCAATATTGCATGAACATTCGGCTGTCAAGATTTGTTCTTGTTGGATACAGTATAATTTGCCAATCTCTCATAAAAAAGCTCGATTGGGGCAATGTTGAAAACATGCAATCACAGTGCTTCAAAAAAATGTCTATAAAATTGTGACACGTGACGAATCATGGATGGCATGTGAACCTGAAACTAAACAACAATTGACTGTATGGGACTTTGAAGACGAGGCAAATCTAATAAAAGTCCTTCACGCACAAAGCAATGCAAAGTAAATGATTTTTGGAATAACTGGGAGATTCCGCAGAATGGCCAATTCTGAATGGTACATCAGTATTTGTTTGCCAGGAGAGGTCGGAAAAATTGGGGAAACCAGTTGCAGAGACTAATCATTCTGCTCAAAGACAGTGCAAGCTCTTGCATATCGGCTGAATGAAAATTGTTCTTGAGCAGTCAAAACATCGAACTGATAGGTCATCAACCATACAGTCCTTGTTTGGTGCCCAATAATTTTTTCTTATTCCCACCCATCAACAACAAATTGCAAAGTAAAACATTTTTTTGACACTTGAAGAAACTATTATATCACATGTTTTGGAAATAACTCAATAAGAATGAAAAAGGTACTTCAAAAATTGGTTCAAATGCATGCAAAGGTGTATTAATCTTAATGGAGAATTAAAAAAATATATATGAGACAGTAATTTATTTCCACAAAAATGTTTGTACTACTACAACAATTGTTTCACCACGATGTGGCTTCTTCAGGTATTACATTGTACTGTCTGAAGAAGCCACATCGTGGTGAAACAATTGTTGTAGTAGTACAAACATTTTTGTGGAAATAAATTACTGTCTCATATATATTTTTTTAATTAAAATGAGTTTCCACCAAGTAAAGACCGAATCTATCAAATATTTAATGGAGAATATTTTGAATGACAATAAAGTCATTTCCGATTTATAAATTTCTGTTTTTATTTGCCTATCTTGAAACTTATGTATTAACCTTCATATACTGGAGTATTAGAGGAAAATCAGCCATTAGCAGAGAGAAATTTGCAATGTCTAAACATTATTGTGATTAATGTTATTGTAACCATTATTTTTTCCATGGTGCCTTATGCAGAAAAAACAACTTCTATCAAAGTCATCACAAAAGTTCAAAACAAAATCGACTAAGTGAACTCTCCAAACTATATTTCAATGTGTTTGTCCACAGGCAACCCCTTGAAAATATTACATGAGCAGGCTGGAGAAAGATGGGAAGTTGGTGTTACCATATCAGATAAGGGCTTCCAACAAATGTCATTTGTTAATAGTATAGCCACAACAAAAGGTGGAAAACACGTGGACTATGTTGCAGACATGATAACCAAGCAATTGATAGAGGTATTGAAGAAAAAAAACAAAGGCGGCGTGACGATTAAACCTTTCCAAGTGAAGAATCACATGTGGGTTTTTATAAATTGCCTTATCGTCAATCCGACTTTCGATTCACAAACTAAAGAGAATTTGACCTCGCAAACAAAAAATTTTGGATCGAAATGCAATCTCTCAGAAAAATTCATCAATCAAGTTATCAAGTCTGGAATAATCGAGCAGGTAATTATTTATACAATGAAGTAGCCATGTGAATTAAAGTATGTACCATTTTCTTATGGTTTAAACTGTTTAGGGACGATTTGGAAGAGAACTCAGTTTATTTTAGTGGCCAGTTTAATGTCTTCTTGTAGGTTATGTTGATGCCTTCTATGCCTACAAGAATGAGAAAAGTAACAAAAACGAGCACCATATTTTCACTTCTAAAGAATTAGACCTTAGAACTTTCATCTCTAAGTCCTGAGAACAATGTTCGTCATGACATATTTATTCCTTTTCTCTTTTTAACTAAGAACGGGGAGGACAGCATGTAAAAATAATTCACGAGTGGTAGAAAAAAACAGCTTATTTTAAATTTTTGAGAAAATTTTGGATGGAAATATATGAGGTTTTGAACATGTTTTCGAGTATAGTCTAGTCTGACCAGATCTGAAAATTTCATCTGTTCTATTAGTTCTATTATTCTGCAAGTTTCATATATTGGCATGGTAGCTCAGTAAATATCATTTTTGTCCCCTGGTTGAGTTAACCTTAGAACTTTCATCTCTGAATTCTGAGAACATTATCATGATATATTCCTTTTGTACTTTGAATTAATTTGCAAGAAATATTAGAGTTTTCTTGTTTTCCAAATATAATTTGATCTAGCTAGATCTGAGAATTTCAGCTTTTCATAGCTTTATTATTCTGCAAGTTTCATATAGTGGATTTGAGAATGGTAGCTCAGGAAACATCATTTTTGACCCCTGGTTAACTGGACTTAAATATTGTAAATGACCCCTTGTATCAACCCTTTGTAGGATCAGGTCCAAACTACAATCACCCTATATCTTTTATACGTATTTCTGTGGAATTTGTACATTTCGGCTTCTTTTAGATATAAAACCTCTTAAGAATTGTGATGTGTAGAATTTCCAACATTCCACATATTTCCATAGACTGAATGGGGCAATAAAATGTGATATTTGAATTTATCTGATTACAATCAGTTTAACTCAATTTGAATAACTCAGAGTGCACCATGAATGACATTAAAGCTAAATTGATATTCATACTCGATATTTTAGAATCTTCTTGATTTTTCTATATTTTCAGTATTTTCTTCAGTTAAACTGATTTATCATTTCCCTTTTCCAGGTGTTAACCTGGGCTAAATTCAAAGCACAAAATGAGCTCCAGAAAAAAACGGCAGGGAAAAAACAATCCAAACTCAAAGGCATTCCAAAGTTGGAAGATGCCAATGAGGCTGGTACTAGCAAGGGCCTCAAATGTACATTAATTTTGACAGAAGGAGACTCAGCCAAATCACTGGCTGTATCTGGATTGGGAGTTATAGGGAGGGATTACTATGGTGTATTTCCTCTGAGGGGTAAGCTGCTCAACGTGAGGGAAGCAACTCACAAACAAATATTAGAAAATGCAGAAATAAATAATCTCATCAGGTATATGATCAAATTTCTATGAATAAATAAAATAATAATTCATATTCTCACACAAAATAATAGGGGGATTGGAGAGCCATGTCGTTTCTGTGCATGTCAACTTTTATTGTCATTTGTACTTCGAAGTCCTGTCAAAGACATTTTAAGGTTATTGTGACTTGTTCACTTCTAAATAATTGAATATTATACTTTTCTTTGCAATTTGGGGTGAAATGGCCAGCCAAATACCAGAAGAGCATATCTGGCATTGTATGCTTTTCGAGTTTTGTAAGGGTAGTAACGCAACAAAACATTTGTTGTTACTGTACCTCTGGATATAAAGGATATATTGTATAATCCTTCATTCTGGCCTGAAAGAGTTGGAATAAAACGCTTCAATTTCACAAAACACAAAGAATACTTAGACAAAAATAAGTGTAATTCTATTTTATTGAAGACTGCCAAATGAGGTACAGTGGGGATAATTCTTACAACAATACCAACCTTGAAGACTTTACAAACTTTCATCAAAATGTTCAGTCTATAAATAACAGCATCAAACAATTAGCTCAAAATATATATAGCTTAAAAATAATATCAGTTACAAAACATTAAAAAGAAAAGGAGCATATTCAAAACCATAACATTGAAGGTTTCTATCTAGCAAGTGTCTTTTGCTTTCTATCTGGCAAGTGCCTTTGTAGTGAACACAAGCATGTAAAATGAGGAATAAAATGTCAAGACAAAAAGGACCTTATCAATCATTCAGCTGAAAAGATCTTCAGTCGAGGTTAAGATAGACCCCAAAAAATATAGTGTTGTCAGTATACACTACTCCAGGTGAAACAAGAGAAGAAATTTGAAGAAATTCTTCAAACAGCCTGCTGGATTAATAAAACTGTGATCATTGCAGGTGATTTCACCCTAAATATTTTTTATACATCACACAAAAACATAATTTGTTTCCTTGAACTCCTGAACTCATGGTATGAAAATTAGTTTGACGAACCTAAAAGATCTAATCTATATAGTAAGTCATGTATAGATTATAATATTTTGATAAACCAACCAAATTCACATCCAAAAAATGAAAACAAATATTTCAGATATAGACACAGCACAAATAATAACAATTAAGGAACAATTTCAAGTCAAGGAATACCAATACAAAAAGGATTACAACACCCAACAATTTGTAAGATTTGGCCGAAAGATTGAAACTTCTTGATTGGAACGTTGTTTACAACATTCCAGAGAATGAAATAAACCAACAATGGTAATCTTTTTTGAATGAGTTCAAAACCGAATTAAATTATGCCTGCCCTATAAGAAAAATTAAAATAAGTTCCACAAGACCATGCAAGCAAATTAAATCTAATACTTAAGGAAAACCTATAAAGAAGTCAAAAAGGAATTTTTTCCCCCTGTTTATTTATCAGCAATCAGGAATTACAATTCTGTGAGCTAATTTGATTTAATATGATAAAAGCGAGAGATAAGACATGAAGAGGTTTCCTCCACTGAGGAAACTCTTGTAATCATATTAGATCATCTGGCCATTGTCTTGGGAGTCTTCGGTTCATTGTTTGTCAGCAGCGGTAGTGGCAGATCATTTGGATGTCCCTCTAATTTTGTATGATGTTGGGTTCTGCGTTTGATGACATCTTGAATGTAAGGAACTAGGTCGTCGTACTTGTCATGTAACGTTTGATTGGTTACATACCACAGTGCGTTGGCTATCATCCTTAATATTTTCGATTGACATATCTGGGCAATGTTTGATTTGCTTGCACAGCCCCGAATTTAATTTCTATACCATAAGTCCATATTGGGGTATGGTAAAACTTTGTTATCCAGGGATAATTTTGATTTTCTGCCAATCAACCAGTGTAGTTCCCTAGTTTTCAATTCCATTTGTTTTATTTTTTTTTTATATGCTCAGTGAAATCCAAGGTATTTTGCACTTGTAGCTTGGGGTATTATTGTATTGTTAAGCTGAACTTGAGGACAATGTTCTTTTTTTAATGTGAAGTCAACTTGTTTGGATTTGGTCTCATTTATCTTGATCTACCACTTGTTCATCCAGATTTGTACTTTGTTTAGATGCTCCAGGATCAGGTCAGCAGCAGTTGTGGAATCCTCGTCTGAGGCCAGAATAGTTGTATCATCTGCGAATGTTCCTAAAATTGTTTTTGTGGATGTAAGCAGGTCTGATGTGTACAGAATCGGGGGTAGAGAACTAGGTCCAGGACGGTAGCTTGATGAACTCCAGCATGTATAGGACAAGTTCTGGGGACCTCTCTGGTCCTGAACTCTCGATTTGAAAGTTAAGATTATAGAATATAAAAGTACTTCATTGGGAAGATACTTTTGATCTTGTGTAGTGATCCTGCATGCCAAACCTTGTCGAAAGCCTGGCTGACATCCATGAAAACTGAAGTACAGTATTTCTTCTCTTCGAATGCCTGATTGATGGCTTGGGTAATTCTGTGAATTTTCTGAATGGTTGAATGGCCTTGTCTGAATCCAATTGTTGGAATCCACCTTCTGGCAGCACGCGAGTTTCCATCAGCTTTTCCATACATAAAATGCATATCAGCCATTTCTTGATTTGAATATGGAACCATTTTTATCAATTCAGATTATTTTTTAGATACAGGAATGTACATCAATTTTCGTGTTTTATTGATGTCAAACTGACATACTATTATGTTTTTCGAGATAAGCAGTCCATGGCTTAGAAAATTAACAGTGCTGTGACCTAAAGTGGCGCAAGATCGCAGTAACAAAGCCTCGCAAAAGCTGAAAAAAGCTTCTAAGGGATCTTCATAGAAGATCTAGTAGTATTAGGATAATAATAATAATCTTCATCAGTGAATTAACCAACTCAATATGAACTGACATCAATGATAAATTATGCAGATGACACAGCTTTATACTAAATGCAGACACATTTCCTGAGATCACAAATCTAGTGGATAAAACAAGTGCTATAATAATAAAAACCATGCTAGATTTCAAACACCATCTCATATCCAACTTGATAACAATCTTGTTCTTCAAACGGTGGGTCCAGTTTTAGGACTAACAAAAGATGAAAGCTTGAATTGGAATGAACATATAAAAAACCTGTGTACTAAACTAGGATCAATTTGCTATTCATTAGGTATTCTGCGAAATTATATGGACTCGATATCCATGACAATAATAAACCACCAACTTTCAAATCCAAAATAAGATATGGTTTTATGTTCTATGGGTGTGCAAATATGGAACAAGTACTCAAGGTGCAAAAGAGAGCTATCCGCACAATTTTGAGAAGAGCAAGCAGACTGACATGAAGAGGAATATTTCGAGAAAATGATATGGACAGCCATAGCAATCCACATACAAGAGAGCTTAATATTCGTCTTTAAGAACAAACATTACTTTGATCCTAAAACCTCCATGACATTTAACACAAGAACTATAAAAATAGTGCTACAATCATTGACACCATATGGACTTTCTTATAGTTGTACAAAGTATTATAAGGTCTCAAACCTAACAAAGGAAATTATCAATTTATTGACATTCATGAAGACAATCTAGAAATTATTAATGCAAATAGAAACATACATAGTGAAAGAATTTTTGGTGTATGATCTGAAGGATAGGAAATGGTGCTACAATCATTGACATCATATGGACTTTTTTATAGTTGTACAAAGTATTATAAGATCTCAAACCTAACAAAGAAAATAATCAATTTACTGACATTCATGAATACAATCTAAAAATTATTAATGCAAATAGGAACATTCCCATTATTTTTAAAAGATGGCGAATTACTGGTTGAGTTAATCCAAGAGTTTTTGCAATGGATCTTCATTGAGCTTTACCTCTAATTCTTTATCCTTAAACTCGGCGCTCCCGATCATTCTTCGTCTTCCAAATCAAAATTGCCATTTTTAAATGAGGAAAATCACTTGTGACACGTTTGTTCAGTTAAAGCATTGTCATCATAAACATCACTCAAATAAGATGAATTTCGGCAGCCATATTCATATTGAAGTAATGAGGTAAATAATAAATGACAATTCAAAATGAAGGTGCTGCCAGATGGAACAATGGAATATTAAACTAGTAGTTTCATCTGTTATCAAAACCGCATGAACTTATTTCTACTCCTAATACTTGAGATTTTTAATATTCGACAACAGGGAGATATCTTATTAAAACAAAGGGACAAAATTTGCCCTAATGCGGCTCTGACTTTCTTTATTCAGAATACATCCTTTTTTCGAGTTCTATGAGTAAATCATCCATATTTGAACTGATTAGGTCAATATTTGAGCTCAATGTTTTGACACATTTTCCAAAAGCAAGCCATAGGGCCCTAGCATGAAAGTTATTAAGACTCACCCTACATGCCCGCTAACCTCATACCAAGTTTGTCCCTCTCATCCTTGAACACCCTCTATAGTCACAATTTTGTCTTATTTTCAGCCAATTTTTTGAATCCAATATGTTTTTAATTGAATAATGAAATAAAATTCAACAAATATTTTGAATACCTGTTTAGTCCCTGCAACATGTTGAGAATAGAATTTTATTTTGTATAATAAATCTGTGTATAACTGGGGTATAGTTATTTTTCTGATAACTAAAGTTATTTTCTCTCCTGAATAAAAGATTCAAAAACTTAGACAATATTTTTAATATGGATATTTTCTGTAGATTTTCATCTCTAAAAACGGATATTTTTGTATTTTCTTTTTTAACAAATGAATGACTTTTCGATTAATTCATTGTAATTTTTGCAGAATATTAGGTCTTCAGTACAAAATGAAATATAAAAGTGAAGATGACATGAAATCTTTACGATATGGAAAAGTTATGATCATGACAGATCAGGATCAGGATGGTTCCCACATTAAGGGACTCCTGATCAACTTTATACATCACAACTGGCCGGATTTGTTGAAAATGAACTTCTTAGAAGAGTTCATTACTCCTATTGTAAAAGCAACAAAAAAGAATGAAGAGCATAGTTTTTACTCTCTGCCTGAATTCGACGAATGGAAGACGAACACCCCAAATCATCACACCTATAATATAAAATACTACAAAGGTATTTATTTTTTCAAATTGTTTTTAATTCAGAAAGAGGTTTTTTGTGAATTAATGATTTTTTTTTTCTTTTTAGTAAAATTTCTTTCAATAGAAATTACAAAGTGCAATTAATATTGGGAGTATAAATTGATTCAGTCCATCTCTTTAGCTCAAAAAATGCATTTACTTCAAAAGATAATAAATTAACAAATTAATCAAAATATAGTCAATCACTGCTTACTACTTTTTCCCACCTCGCAATTTCCGAATTCCGTCTCAAAAAACTTCTTATCATTTGAGCGATCCGATTTTGAAGCCAATTTTTGATTTCTTCGAACGACCTGCCAAATCGTGTTGCATTTGTCGAAACAGCCTGTAATCAGAAGGAGCAATATCAGGAGAATACGGCGGGTGAGGTAATATATCATATTTGATCATTTCTAAATATTTCTTGAGAACTTTTGCGACGTGAGGCCGAGCGTTATCATGCCAAAAATAACTTTATCCTGCCTGTCCTTATACTCCGGCTGTTTTTCTCGTAATTTTCCGTTCAAATGAAGTAATAATTGCAGTACCGATCAACCGTAATGGAATCACCAGGCCGCTTGTAGTACACAACGCCTCCTTGTACCCACTAGATACTACTCTGTCAAGAAAGTACCGGGAATTTTCAATTAAAACAACATTTTTACATTTAATCGTCAAAATTTATTGGGTCTCCTTCAAAATAGGCTCCATTTGCTCCAATACATCTATGCCAACGGCACTTCCAATTATCGAAACATTTTTTATAGGCGCTTTCCGGGATGGACTTTAGCTCTCGCGCCGAATTTTGTTTTATGGCCTCAATCGACTCAAAACGGGTGCCACGAAGGGGCAATTTTAGTTTTGGGAAGAGGAAAAAGTCGCAGGGAGCCAAATCCGGCGAATACGGTGGTTGCTGAAGCACGTTTGTTGAGTTTTTGGCGAGAAAGTCAGTCACAATCGTAGCTCGGTGAGAAGGCGCGTTATCGTCCCATAGTAATCCCATAGTAAAAATCGGCACGCACTCTGACATCGACTGACTTAATCAGCTGTTGCAAACACACTAGTTGACAGATCCCGCTCAAGCTTGGCATAGTAATTAAGGACAGTGGTACCAACCTAGGAAAAAAAAATTTTACCTGCCTCATTGCCCCGCCAGATTTAAATCGATAATTCCCGGTACTTTCTTGACAGAATGTACATAGCATAACTTTAGGACCATGAATGTATGGCTTTGGTGTTGATGTTAATAGCAACGTTTGGCAGGGCAAAGAGTAGTATTATTTCTCTTGGAGTGGTCGTAGAAGATCCACTTTCCATGACCAGTTACTACCCATTGTTAAAAACCTTTTCTTTTTTGTCTTTGAAGCAGCTGCTCACAAGAAAATAATCGCCTTTCTAGATCTCTTGGTTTCAATTCATATGGCACCTAATTGCTTTGCTTTTGAGTCAGGTACATAGATTTAAAAAATACTGACACCTGTTGGGTCGCCCCTAACGTAAGTGAAAACTCGTCTCTCATTATACTCGGATCTTCATCGACTTGTCAGTTATCACCCTGTAAACTTCCACACGCATATGATGAGCTTCAGCTCGTTAAAACAAAAATTAAAACTTCCCAAAAATACTGTTTAGTTATCAAAAAATCTGACATTTTCAAAAGATTAACAAAAAACGTTTTGTATGAAACTCAAAACAAATAAAATTGGAAGTTATCAGCAGATGTCCAATATGTCTAGAACCACTGTAATCAGGTGTTACTGTTTAATAATTTAATGTTTTTAGAGCCATCTTTTGAAAAGGGACCGAATTAATTTGTACTTCCAATAATGTTCTGCAAATTCTGGTAATGAGTAGTTTAGTTTTTCTAACAGGTTCTTAGCCGTTTTTTTGGAGATGGGTTATAGGTGATTATTTCGTGGAAAATTTTCAAAATATTTTATCATAATCTTTTGGAAACTACTTTGTCAAAAATTTTTCTTGATTTATCATTCCTCTTTTGTTGACCATATGTTATGTTGTATAAATGCACCACCAAGCATTTTGAACTTGGGGTCTTCGGTGTTCTTATTTTATTTGTCTATACAGGAGAACATTGGCTTTTCTCTTGCGAAGATTGGGACTGATTTAACACTTGGATCATTAAGTTCTGATACTAACCAAATTTTACAAAATTCAAAATTCATTCCAACGTTCTTTTTAAACTCTTGATGCCTTATAGAACGATTGATCTTTGACCCCCAAAACTGCTTCAGTTAGAACTATAATTTCGTCATTGGAGTTAAATCTCTTTTCTTCTATTTCACTATCGTTTTCATCGATTAACAGTACTGTTCCTAAGACGGGGTAAGGATACAGTTACAAAGCCTAATCAAGTTTCAAGCTATGCTAAAGTTCCCAAGCGATCTAGGAGTATCTGGATAATATCATTATTAAAAGTGTGTGTTCTTTGACAATATTCAAAATTCGTTCCAATTTTTCCTTCTGTTATACATTTTAGGAGTTTTTTTTTTAATTACAAAACTATTTATTGTTACTATGAGGAGGGAGTGGATTGAGAAATATATTATAGGTCACTTGTTATAAAAAAAGTCCAATAAATAAGGAAAGTCTGCAGTTTTGTTAGTCTATTTGAAAGTTGTGTAGTTACTGATAAACATTTTTTGGTCACATAAATTACTAAATTGTTTTTTCCATTCTAGGTTTGGGTACCTCCACATCTAAGGAGGCTAAAGAATACTTTACAAACATGGCTCGTCATCGGATAAAATTCAGATACGATGGTCAAACTGATGATGACCATATAACATTAGCGTTTAGTAAAAAACACGTTGAACACAGAAAAGAATGGCTGACAAATTTTATGGTAGAGAGTAGGAGACGTAAAGAGCTGGGACTGGCGGAGAAATACTTGTATCAGAAAGATACAAAATACATCACATACACAGATTTCGTCAACTTGGAATTAGTACTTTTCTCCAATGCAGACAACATAAGATCCATACCCTCTATGGTGGACGGTTTGAAACCAGGCCAAAGGAAGGTTATGTTTACCTGTATGAAACGTAATGACAAAAAGGAAGTGAAGGTAGCACAGCTAGCTGGTTCTGTTGCGGAAATGTCTGCCTACCATCATGGTGAAGTTTCCCTCTGTATGACCATTGTTAACTTGGCACAGAATTTTGTTGGCAGCAATAATATCAATTT
Source organism: Megalocaria dilatata (assembly GCA_034642435.1). Lineage (NCBI taxonomy): Eukaryota > Metazoa > Arthropoda > Insecta > Coleoptera > Coccinellidae > Megalocaria > Megalocaria dilatata. Next base: position 55,710,978 of record CM067854.1, on the reverse strand, counting down.
GCTTGAGCCAAGGGGACAGTTTGGTACACGTTTAACTGGCGGTAAAGATTCAGCCAGTCCCAGGTAATTATTTTATTTAAGCATTAATTTATTCCTGATCTTAAATATAATGGTAGTAAGTATTTGAAATTCAGTGTCCTACAGACATGGACCAGATTATGTTGTTGAATTGAGCTTAGTCTCCTTAGGACAAAAATGTTAAAACAACATGCGGTGGTATGTCTTAGTTTACAAAGTGATAGTCCTCCAAAGTTTTAGAAGTGGTCCATCTTCAGGTCGCTTTTACAATAATAAAAACACTCACTGTTCTTATTAAAAGTAACAATAACTGTTCATTATTGATAACAGGCAATCAACCAAAGTCCTTCAGCCTATAATAATTTCAAATTAATATAAGAAAAACAAATGTTAACTTCCTCTATTTTATTGATTTACACGACAATTGTTTCGTCATACCATGACTTCATCAGGTGAGTATTTAAACTGAGGTATACGATGCAAAACATGACCTTAAATACACAGCTCTGGTACAAAAAATAGAGGAGTGGAAAGAGATGGTATACAATTAATGAAAAATATTAAGTAGGGGGTATCTGTTTAAATCTTTTTGATCATTCAATAAAATTTGTCTTTTATTGTATCTATTGATCTCTAAAGTTTCTAACAGATTTAGTTTCTGGCTTTTGTTTTCGATATGTAATATTTCATAGTTCATATTAAAATTATGGCCAGTCTCTAACAAATGGTTGGCATAAGTTGAATTCGGTTTATTATTAATGTAACATTTTTTATGTTCTCGTATCCTTGTTTGGAATGAACGGCCTGTCTGTCCCACATATACACATGGGCAATCACTACATGTTAACTTGTAAACTCCTGATTTTTTGTTTTTAGGAATGACGTCTTCATTATTTTTTATTAAGCTGCCCAGAGAATTAATAGTTTAAAAGAGATGTTATATTTTTCTTTTTTCTTTAAATATCTAGCAATCTTTTCAGATTTTTGGCCTATGTAAGTTAATGAAATAAATTTGGTTTCGTTTGAATTTTGAAATTTTAGATATACAAGTGATATTGCTTTCTTGTAATTTATTTTATCAAGTAAATTGTCTACAATTAACGGATTAACATCCACAAGATGTTAATTGTAGACAATTTACTTGATAAAATAAATTACAAGAAAGCAATATCACTTGTATATCTAAAATTTCAAAATTCAAACGAAACCAAATTTATTTCATTAACTTACATAGGCCAAAAATCTGAAAAGATTGCTAGATATTTAAAGAAAAAAGAAAAATATAACATCTCTTTTAAACTATTAATTCTCTGGGCAGCTTAATAAAAAATAATGAAGACGTCATTCCTAAAAACAAAAAATCAGGAGTTTACAAGTTAACATGTAGTGATTGCCCATGTGTATATGTGGGACAGACAGGCCGTTCATTCCAAACAAGGATACGAGAACATAAAAAATGTTACATTAATAATAAACCGAATTCAACTTATGCCAACCATTTGTTAGAGACTGGCCATAATTTTAATATGAACTATGAAATATTACATATCGAAAATAAAAGTCAGAAACTAAATCTGTTAGAAACTTTAGAGATCAATAGATATAATAAAAGACAAATTTTATTGAATGATCAAAAAGATTTAAACAGATCCCCCCTACTTAATATTTTCCATTAATTGTGTGCCACCTCTTTCCACCCCTCTATTTTTTCTACCAGAGCTGTGTATTTAAGGTCGTTTTGCATTGTATACCTCAGTTTAAATACTCACCTGATGAAGTCATGGTATGACGAAACAATTGTCGTGTAAATCAATAAAATAGCGGAAGTTAACATTTGTTTTTCTTATATTGAATTTTGATGAACAATCCTAATCAAAAAAAAGTTTGGGAAGTTTGATAGCTTCTTAGTTAGTGTAGTAATGTGCAAGTTCGGAATTTCCTGTGGGTGTTCTACTGGTTTGTTGTGCAGTATATTATTTGGGTGCCTCACTTTGTTATTTTATTTATTTGTTATCAGAGTTCCTCAGGGAGGTCATTGGATCACTACTGTATACCACTGACCTATCTACAGGTCCTCATACCATATATGTACAGATACATTTCACAGATGATACAGGCATTCTAGCTGTTGATCCACAAGAGATCACTAATAAATTACAGAAACATTTGAACGAAATCCAAGAATGGTTCCATAAGTGGAAAATACAAATAAATGAGTTCAAATCTGTACAAGTGAATTTCACCTTATGCAGAGGCCAGTGTTCACCGGTATGAATAATGTACAAATACATATTAGAGGTCTCAAGTACAAGATATCAGACATACATGGAAGGAACACAATTAAGAAAAGGAAGCAAATAGACTTAAAAACACGAGAACTAAATTGGCGTATAGGTAGGAAATCTAAATTTACATTGGAAAACAAGATACTCATCTATAAAATAGTGATAATGCCTATATGGGTATATGATATCAAGCTCTGGGGATGTACAATCAAATCTAATATATCAATAATTCAGAGAAGCCAATCAAAAATAGTTTGAATGATAGCAAATGTTCCATGGTATGTCACTAAGCAAACACTATACGAAGATTTCAGATCCATTATGTAAAGGATATTATTAAGGAGAAGAGTGAGAAACATCATGCTAAACTGGAAAGCCATACCAACTATCTGTTGTATCCATTAGTACTGCCTCACTATAGAAGACTAATAAGAAAATGGGCAACTGACTTGAGGTATAGTTGAAGGGGTTTTTTCACTGGAAAATGCCTTATAATGTCATGTGAGTGCCTCAAATTCTACATTGTTAGGTATGTGACCAAATAATGGAAGAACAAATCATAAAAACTCAAGGTGTTTATTGGAGTTCGCCGCTAAAAAAATGCCATTAAGGAAAGATATTCAGTAATGGGGATTTGTCAACATCTGTTTGTTCGTTTAAAAGGATTTTACAGGCATTGTACCTTTTGATTTCAAGAAATTCCAAAAGTGTTAATCTAGAATTTTTGCTTTCAACATGGATAATTTCATAATTATTGTTGAAATTATGCCTGAATTCCTTAAGATGATTAGCATATGTCGAATGTACAGAATCAGATATATAACTCCTTTGGTGTTCTTGGACTCGTTTTTTAATGATCTATACCTGTCTGGCCAATGTATACTAAAGGGCAATCATTGTAATTCAACTTGTAGACTCCAGATTTATTTTTTATTTGTTCGATCCTCATTATTTTTATGTAGGTACTAAGGTTATTAATGGTCTTAAAAGCCGCGTGATAATTGAAACTATTTTTGAAATATTTAGCAAAATTTTCAGATAATCCAGTAACATGAGATAAAGAAAAATATTTCTGTGTATTGTCCTCTTTTATGATTGGGTACACGAAATTAAATGCCATTTTCTTTTGTTTATTGGATACCATTTTGTCTATAAGAAAGGGGTTGTAACTGTTGTTTGACGCTATTTGTTTAATAATATTTAATTTTTTCAAAAAGTTATCTGAATTCAAAGGGACATTCAATACTCGATGAATAAAATACTGTCTCCTATATATTTTTTAATTGAAATGAGTTTCCACCAAGTAAAGACCGAATCAATCAAATATTTCTCTACACTTTGCTGATTTGACTCAGGTTTGTGAGATACATAATAGTCGCGGTACATACCTTGACCTGGTTTTTACCAATGAATTGTCAACGAATGTAATGATATAACCTCAAACCCTTTATAGACAGCTGGTTTACACCATTTGCAGTTTTTAATCCAGACAAGTACTACTCGCGGTGCAACACCAACTGCTGATAACATATATCAGGGGAGATTACCCCGGCATAAATAACTTTTTAACTTTGGTGGACTGGAATTTTGAGATGGACAACATTGGTGGATCAGTGAGTGAATTTCATCAGGTTCTATGTAGTGGCCTATATCACTTCATACCTTTGAAACCTAGAGGGTGCGCAAAGTTCCCAGTCTGGTTTAATTGCGAACTCGGAAGATCGACAGTAACATTCATTCTAACCCGCGGTATTTTTGGTCTTATTTGAATTCCTGGGAATAAACTTCTAATCTGCCTGAGCAGATATCTTTTCGAGGAAGGTCGGTTTATGGTGACTATAATAGTTAATCTTTTTTCGCTGATTTTTTCTGTGAGATATATAGGCGACGAGGTTCCACACAAGATCAGATCAACAAATAATGTTAATTTGAGTTCATGTCGTTACACCCCTGGCGAGGTATATGAGAATACAAACTTAAAATCAAAACTCTCTAGCGGCCCAGATGGAGTACCTACCTTTGATTTGAAGAGATGCGTGAATACCTTATCGATAACCCTCTACACCATATTTAATATCTCTCTTGAGCGCGGCGTGTTCATGAATTCTGGAAAAGTTTTTTGCTACCGATATACAAATCTACTTTAAAGACTAATAGAGAGACCTAACATGGCATTTCCATTCAGTCCGATATTCCTAAGCTTTTTATCATGAAACCTCGAACATCAAGGGATAGATTAACAATATCATCGAATTTAATTCTTTGCGGGAACGATATCGTCAAGTGTTTTGAGTTGGGCTCTCGATTTCTGTAAAGCCTTCGACAAGGTCAACGTCATTATCAATTAGCTGGAGGCTGTGGCCGTGTTGGGTTCTTTTCTGCAATGCTTTTTTGATAAGATGTACTCTGGTGGTTAGGTAGAGGGACTTCACATCAGGAGAGTTTATTGTCTCTTCTGGTGTAACTCAGGGGTACCTCTTGGGGCCAGTCTTATTCCTCAATAACGATCTTTTCAGCATAAAGTTTTTGTTATTTGCAGATTTACTTAAAATGTACTCAGTGGTCGATACTTTAATGGGTGTGTTCAAATTGTAGCAATAACTAAGGTCTTTTTTATGCCTGGGCAGTCTGTAATTGTTCATACTTGAATATTTCGAAGTGCAAGATCGTTAATTTTCACCTCAGCAATCACGTTTTTACTTATCAATCTAATATTGACAGCTATTCATTGTCTAGAGTTAGGATGATCGAGGATTTGAGTGTGAGGTTGGATCAGAAGCTTTATTTTAGGGATAAATTATTAATACTACAAATAAAGCGTACACTGGGCTTCATTCTGCGGAATTCCAGTGAGTTCTCTCTGCAAATATTGAAAACTTTATACCAGGTGCCCAAGTTATCTCTGGCCAAATATAAAATTACAGTCCACTTCACTTCTATTATTACATTAATGCAATTTGTGTATTACCACCTTGTGAGTTATGGAGATAATCAAGAATTTTTATACTTCGTACTATGACACTCAATGAATTTATAATCTGACTTATTCTGTACACAATATGATGTCTTGAAAAATCAATAAATTATTCTCATTATTGTGTATCATTATTTCAGGTATATTTTTACAAAAATGTCGCCACTAACGCGTCTACTCTTCCATCCTGAGGATGATGCAGTTCTTAAACATGAATATGATGACAATCAAAAAATTGAGCCAGTTTGGTACATACCCATTATACCCATGGTGTTGGTGAATGGAGCGGATGGTATAGGAACAGGTTGGATGACCAAGATCCCCAACTTTAATCCAAGAGAAATTGCGGAGAATCTTAAGAAGATGATTGTAGGCGAAGAGCCAAAACCCCTCAGGCCTTGGTACAAGAATTTCAAGGGAACCATTGAAGAATGTGAAGATCATAGATTTATTGTTAATGGGGAAATTTCTATCATTGGACACAATAAGTTGGAGATTACTGAATTGCCAGTGCATACATGGACACAGTCTTACAAGGAGTCTGTGCTGGAGGTTTTGCTTCATGGTAAGTGATTTTGATTTCGGTGTTTCATTTAATGTTGAGATCTGATTTGAATGCTGACAAAGTTTTAAATTTTTTGCTTTGTTACCAAAAACAAATGAAACAAAGGGCTACTGCCTTTAATTTGCATGCCAAGTTCACTAAAATTTTTTCGAGTTATAGTCAGCTATTCATAAAATTTTCCAAAAAAAATATTAATGCCACATAAGCCCATTTGTTTCCGACATTATGTGAGTGTAGTAGGTTTTAGATAATTAATTGTTGGTAACAAGGCAAAAAAGTTTAAAAACTATCATAGCTCAGTAACCATCCATTTTTGACTCCTGTTTAACTAGACTAATTTTTTGCAAATGATCTCTAGTATAACCCCTTTGAAGAACCACGTCGAATTTACAATCATCCTGTATATTTAATCATTTTGTAATTTGTACATTTTGGCATCTTGTAGATATGAAAGATCTTAAAGGTCATAGTTCAGCAACCATTCATTTTTTACCTCTAGTTAACTGGACTTCATTCGTTGCATATGGCCTCTAGTAAAAACCTTTAAGGGGATCACGTCGAATTTCCAATCATCTTGTATAACAAATTATATTCTGTGCATTTTGTAACACCCACTACATATGAAAATACTTATTTGTTCTTTTGAAACAACTTGCTCATTTTATTTAAATGAACACAGCAATTTGCCTGGTGGTAAGGCCTGTGGGACAAGTGCTTTCAGGGTATCTGTATGGATGTACTTAAGAATGTTAAATGCCTGTTGGCTTATTGCATTTGTTCCATTTGCAAATGCAACATTCCGTAGAATTAGAAATGTCACAGTGCTACATCGGGAGAATATGGTAGGGTTAAAATGCAATTTTGGATGAAAAAATTAGTTTCAAGTGTGGATTGATAGATATGCGCTAAACCGAAATAAAAAAAACTGCTCTAACCAATTGGCCAGGAAAAATAAACCTCTTGAGATTATTCCCTTCAAATCAGAGAAACAAAATGATGTACATCTAAGTATACTTTCATTCTGTACTTTGGTGCTTGGTTTCTGGATTTTATTGAAATTACTATAAAATAGAAAAAGGCTTTTACTTGATAGAAGAATATAACAAAATTTGAATATCAAAACAGATTTAATCTGTTTGTCTTCTACAATTTTAATTTCAAAAAAAAATTTTTTATTCAAAAAACTTTTAGAATTAAATTAATGTCTACATAGTAGACATTAATTTAATCCTAAAAGTTTTTTGAATAAAAATTTCTTTGAAATTAAAATTGTAGAAGGCTAACAGATTAAATCTGTTTTGATATTCAACATTTGAAATTACTATGTTTTATTACCAGATCCAATATTGTACAAGAAGTTTCAATCAATAAGTCCATCAGGAAAAATGAACTTTTTGAGATTATTCCCTTTGTATCAGAGAAACAAAATAACAATGTCTTCAATCATCTAATCTAATCTAAGTAATATAAATTTGAACTTCGGAGTTTGGTTTCCGAATTGTATTGACATTATCATGTTTTATCACCAGATCCAATATCGTACAAGAAGTTTGTGCTCATTAAAGTGTAAAAAAACCTTTTGGAAGTCCAAATGTTCTGTTAAAATGCGATAGTTTGACGTTATTGAAACATTATTTCAAGGAAGTTTCAGTTAAACTTTGGTTCATTCATCCAAAGTTTTGATGGTATTTATGATTTCACTGGTCAAATATCCTGCTAATTATTCACGTTTTCATGACCATCCTTACATATCTTTACACATCCTTATATCTCTATTATAATACTGGTAGTTATAATCAATTTTTTAATCCTCAGGAACAGAAAAAGTCAAATCAATGATAACGGACTACAAGGAATATAATACAGATACAACAATTAAATTTGTTATTACTGTTAGCCCTGAGCAGATGCAGCAGTTAGAAAAAGAAGGAATGCATAAGGTTTTCAAATTGCAGACGATGATAAGTCAAGGTTCTATGTGTGCTTTCGATGACTTGGGCTGCTTGAAAAAGTATGTAAATTGGTCGCTCTTTTTGAAAATGTGTCATGCATTTTTTTATGCTCGATGAACTGTTGATTATTTTTGCTATGTAAATTCATACATTTTTGTTTTGATCAATTGGGTCTCCCCAAATTTACCCCTTTAAATGTGAGGAATAAGTATGTCAGTATATATGGGCAAAATTATTTATAAACATAATAAAATATTCAAGAAGATAATGAACTATTAGCAGTTCAAAAGTTTTACAGAAATCATAATAGGATATAATTTTCCTAGAATAGTCCAGGAAATAATACCTGGAATCTTTCGCATATCTTTACATCGCATAAAATGAAGTCGCTTCCGCTGTCTGCTCAAATCTTTTAAACTATTCAACGGATTTTAATGCAGTTTTCAGCAATAGATGGAGTGATGCAAGAGGAAGGTTTATAAGGTATAATACATACATATTATAGTATAGAGGAGCCCAACAATTCAAAGATTTGTAATGTGATGTCGTAACATATTTTTCTGAGTTTAAATCGCAAACGCTGGCTAAACCTTGATAGATCAAATCACTGTGCTATGGAATTGTATATCTCAAAAAGATCTATTAAAAAGTCCGCGATGATATGTATTTATCTCCAAAGGAAAACCCACAGTAACCATTTTTATCTTTTACATATTGTGTTATTTACCAAACTATTTTATACAGTACAGTATTATTTCTTATCTAATTAAATATACGCTGTACATTTCATGTTGATCAAAACTTCCCTTATCGGCATTTCACCAAAATGGATAATAATAATAATGTTTATTCAATTCATAGTACAGATAGATATACAGGAATAAATGTCAAATTCAATTAAATTTTAAATTGATACAGATTTGTTTAATTTACAATAATCTAAAACTCTTCAACACTGCATGGTTCACATTTCATTATGAATTTGTTTAATTTCTTAATCAATAATTGATCTTCCTCTACATCACTAAATTGTTTTAGCAACGTATTAAATAATTTTATAACATATACATAGCATTACTTTGCCTTAGTTAAGGAATTATTAAGTTAAAGAATGAATCGGGTATAAATATTTAACAATTTGTTCAGTTTTTAAGTTTTAATTTTTATGCTCTTCAAACAATTCTTTATGTTTTACCAAAAATTTTACACAATTGAAAATGTAAAGGCTTGCCAAAGTATGTATATTGTTAGCCCGGAAAACACTTCTGCATGTTTGCCTATATTTCATATTAAGTATAGATCTCATTACAACCTCTTGTTCTGTAAACAAGCTAGATGAAAAAGAGCTATTTTCCCAGCATTCAATGCCATAAGACAGGCAGATTGGAAACAGGAAAAATAAACAACTCTTAAGGTTGACAGATCTACAGACATAATATTTAATATTGAAATAAGGTTATTCTGATTTTCACAAATTTTTATTGTTATGTTCACAACAATCGTTTCGCTATCATAGTAGCATCATCAGGCAAGATTACATTTTGAATAACCTTATTTAAATATTATTTAATATGGATTTTCACCAAGTAAGGACTGATTCAATTCAAGATCTACAGACTTCTTCAACACATTGATAGCATACAAGGTGAAATTTAATTTTTTGTTCAAGTACTCAATGTGATTTCTCCACTTCAAATCATAGTCCACATAAATACCTACAAATTTAGTAGATATATTTATCTTCATATTAGTATCATCTAATAATACCATATTTGGTAACACAGTTTTTGATCTGGCATTGTGAGAAATCACACATTCTGTTTTTGCGGAATTCAATTTCAAACTAGTTTCTGTACATCAATTTTTTACTTCAATGAATGCATTGTTCAACTCTTCCATCAATTTTACGATATCATTTATAGTCTTAACTATATTAACATCAACATACCGAATCATATTCAGCAACTCACTAATATTGACAGGAAGATCGTTAATATATAAAATAAACAAGAGTGCACCCAAAATACTGCCTTGTGGTACACCACAGCTGATCTCTTTTTCTTCTGAAATAAAAATTTTAGTATCTACTGTGATACATACTTGCTGTTTCCGACCTTCAAGGTAAGATTGTATTAATTTGAGTTGTTTGTTCTTTATTCCGTAAACATTGAGTTTTTTTAATAGTCTAGCATAATTCACATCCAAAAATAAGTCGACCGGAATTTCACCCCTTTCCATTGCTCCTATAACCTTCTGCGGAAGTTCGAAAATTGCAGTAGTTTTATTTTTCTAATTCATATAACCATATACTGAATGGTTTCAGCCCTTACTATTTAGTAGTTGATCATAATTAAAACGTTGTGGAAATTACTATGTTTTATTACCAATAAATTGATATTTTATACATTTAATTGTGACTCGAGTTTCGGAAATTAACTATCCCATCTCCAGATCTTTCAGTTGTCTGAAGTTGGGATAGTTATTTCCCGAAACGAAATATCAGTTTATTGGTAGTAAAACATAGTAATTTTTGTAACTTTTTTTAATCATATAACCATGTTGAGTTGGACTGAAAATTTCATGTTTTCTGAAGAATTCAACTAGGTGATAAAAAATTTGCAAATTTTTTAGAAGATATTGGGGAAACAAAAAGCGGAGGCACAGAGGCTGGCGCCCCGGTTAGCTGCGGGCGCGGGGTGTGCTTATAGCGCATCGACGGCCGTGCGACGCCGGGGCGGGCCGCTAATGTTTAAACACCTTGTAGTAAAACATGAAAATAATTCTTTACTAAAAAACGGCAAAAGATGAACATCTGCATTTGACACTTAATAACCTATATAATAGTATTGTCAAAATATATTAGAGCTTGTAATAGATAAATTAGCATTCCTGATTAACTTTTCAGGTATGATTCTGCCATGACAATCCTAGAGGAATTTTACACAATACGTATGAGAATGTACAAGAGGAGAAAAGAACATCTTGAGGGCATGCTTGGAGCAGAAGTTGCGAAACTCAGTAATCAGGCTCGTTTCATATTAGAAAAATGTAACGGTCAATTGACAATTGAGAATAAAAAAAGAAAAGCCATGATTGAAGAACTGATAAGTAAAGGTTATGAAGCAGATCCAGTCAAGGAATGGAAACAAAAAAGCACTGCTGGCGAGGATGGAGAAGGTGATGATGAAACAGAAGAAGTGGAGGAGGAGATCTCAAGCACCAAGAGTAAAAAACCAGTTGATCCTGGTAAGTCACATTGTTTTAGAATGATAAGTGCTGAGTTGTTTACCCCATTATTGGAGAAAGTTTTTTTTTTACTTTAAATAGAACTACACCACCCCACAATTGAAATGGATATTGCAAGAATATTGAAATTTTCTGTTGAAGAAACTGAAAATCTCATGAAAATGGAAAATAAGTAGTTAAAAAATCATTCATCCTTCTACCTTCGATTTGCATAGTTACAAATTGACTAGAAAGATTGGAAAAAGAATATATTAAACAGTACTTCATATACTTTTTATTGGATTTGATCTATTAGACTATCAAATCAGACATAATATTTCGATTGATTGATCAATCAATCCAATTATATTAATCAATTGAACAAACTGAAAAACTAATTAACAAAATAACACTAAACAAAAACCAATTTCAAACACTACACCTCATAACAGATTCTCACTATTCAAATGCTACATTCTTCCATAGAAGAAATTAAGCTTCTTGACATTGGTAATTCCCACATATCTCAAAAAATAAATAAATATATCTATATATATATATATATATATATATATATATATATTTCACAAAAGATAGATCAAATAATTTCAACAGCTAACATAAAATTTCCAACCTATTTTTTAATCCTACAGACAAAAACAACCAGCTTCAGTGGTCATCAGTGAGGTTGTGTATATGTAGGACAAAACTCTCATAAAAAGCTTCAAAGTACATTAAGCATCATTTTAGCATCTAAAAGAAAAAGAATTTTGTGAAATATTTTTTTGAAAACAAGTAATGTTTTCTCAAAATTAAATAATCTTAAATAGTACATCTGGAAGCAAAAAATAAGAAACTAGACATCTTGGAAACAATAGATCCCGCAGTAAAACTATTAAACAAGCAGAAAAAAATTTGGTATTCCCCACTTCGTGAAGTTCTACAGAAACCATAGCCTTTCATTAATATATAAAACCTTTTAAATGCAACTTGTTATACACCAGTTTGAAAATGTTGTAAAAACTACGAAAATCGGGCCACTATCCTCAATAATAATGAAAAAATGATAGAAAACAAAGTAATTTCTTATTAATTCCATGTTTAAAATTATCTATCGTAAAGTAATGGACAATTCCATCTAATATTTTTTATAGTTTTTGCGAAAATCAAATAAGAAAAGGTTTTAAATATTCTTGTAATTTTTCTTCCCGTAATTATGCATGATTGTTATTTTGCAACTAAATAACGAACTTGAACTCTATCTGATTTGTACTTTCGAAAATTTCTGTAAAATAAAATTACAAATGAGAATTTCTAAGGATCATGGGTGATATGAACAAGTGCTTAAAAGCTTCTGATTTCACGCCAGTGCTTAACACCTATTTTTTTGTCACTTAATGTTATTAAAAAACTAAATGTAGGATTGTTTTTCCTGTGATTGATCATTCAGTATTCTGTTGCTATTTAAGTCACAGAATTATTGTTTTTCAGCTCTTTTGCAATCATTTGAATGATATAGTTCTTTTTTATCCTAGCAAATTTAAAATCACTTCAAATAAATCCTAATGCAAACTGCCACATTACTACTTTTATTCAGACATGATTATCTGTTTCAGAGAAGGCTTTCCAAAATCTCACAGATGTTAAGAAGTTCGACTATTTACTTGGAATGTCCATGTGGATGTTGACTGAAGAAAGAAAAAATGAATTGTTACGACAACGAGATAACAAAGTTCATGAGCTGAATTTATTGAAATCGAAGTCGAACTCAGATCTGTGGTTGGATGATCTGAACGAATTCTTAGAAAAATTGGATGAAGTAGAGGAAAAAGAAAGGAAAGAGGAAGCTGGTACGACCGCTAAAGATGCAAAGAAGGCAGTTGTGAGTTTTTTTCGCTTGATTTTGTGTTGTACTTAAAAAAGTATGTACGTAGAGTGTTTAAATACGAGGTTAGTTAAAATTATTCCTGATATATTAAGCTGCCAGTATTTCACAATTGATTGATAACATCAAAGAAACATTAAGAATTGTATTCAGGCCAAAAATATGTATCTATGAGGGTAGTCCTAGAAGTACCAGACCTATCAAGTTCAAACAAAAACTTTGTATAACGTATTTCTATTCCTGTACACTTTTGAACTCTACGTATTTTTAACAGCAATCTTTGATACAAGTTTGTGGTAAGGATTGTGCAGCCATGTCATATAACCAGTAAGTTTTATGGATTGCATTTTAGTTGATGATTCATGTGCAAACCTGGTTACATTGTCTGATGAAAGGAATCTCTCCTTTTGCACAATTCTTTCAATTAATGTCTGTATTTTACAAATTCTGAACCTAAAATTGTGTGAAATGATTACATATATTTGGTGATGAGGTATTTGCAACCGATTTCATTCAAATTTGATGCATTAAATTTGAATATGGCATTAGTTTTTGTCTGGGATGTAGATTTTCGAAGATATGACGCACATTACACTATTATTGCATAAATCTATAGAAAAAATAAAAATACCGCCACTTCTAATGTTATACTATATTATTATCTTTATACTCCTAGATCTTCTGTGAAGATCCCTCGGAAGCTTTTTTAGCTTGTGCGAGTTAGGAGTTCAGTTGTGTTCTGGGTAGGCTTTGTTACACACAGCACTGTTAATTTTTGACCCAACAGTGAAATGGTGGCCGATACCCGCCCAACTAAAAAATATCTTTTCCACCTGAACAGGATTCGAACTCGGACCTTCCGGTCACGAGCCCAATGCTCTAACACTGAGCTGTCCGCACTCCAGTAATGTTTGTCATTCAACCTGAGAGCCAGTTATTATTATTATTTATAGTAAGTGGGCGTCTGTCCACCCTACCTTTGCGCCCGCGCGGACTATTGTGGTTCACCCCTAATTTATATTTCCCCGATGAGATCCAGTTTTTTGATAAAACAGATAATCTTATTTGGGAGTAATTTTCTCAGTTCGCAGTGGGCTATAAAAGCCTGACCTAAGACCTTGAATCTGATGCAACTCACCTGCTGAGACAATGTGCATGGCTGTTTCAGTGTCCTCAAGACAGCCTGTATTCATCATCTTCAGCCAGACCGATTTTGTGCAAATGCGCTTTCAACCTGCAGTGACCTGTTATAATCCCAACAAATATTTGAAAGGCACTAATTTAGAAGCTTTTTTTGATGAGTTGAGATATTTGCTGAGGTCATCCTGGTTCAAACATTCGAAAAAACATTAATAGTTGATTTGATGTATCTACGAAAATACAGCTGATGGAGAAAACTGATTGCGTATTTGGATTAAGGTCTTTAGATAAAGCATAAATTGGTATCAATTCTCAGCATCAAAAAAAAATTGGGAGGCCTGTGTTATTATATTGGATCTAGAGATAAATAATTCAGTGTCAAATTTAATGCCCTCTTTTTGTTTGTAACTTTCTAAAGAATTAATGTACATATTCGAAAAATAGCCAAAATAGTAAAGATCAAGTTTATAATGAGCAAAATCTGCCCACAGGCTCTGGAAATAAGTCCCTCAGAAATTTTATTTTTGCAGAATCTCTGAACATAATAGATTTAAAAGGGTGTGGAGGATAGATATGATTTTTATTTGATCTTTTGTAAATAACTATTCATATTACAATTTTTCTGAAATTTTTTTTTCCGGTTATGACAGTTCATAGATGATAAGAGTGAGTTTTTGTTATCCTCATTATAATATTACAACCTGGAAAGTAGGAAGCCAAAATATCAGAAGTTGTGAAATTGGATAATGTGCCATTCAAAGATATGTGTGATACAAAAGTAGAAAAAACTTAACATTATGCACATGGAATCTATGGATTGTAATGAAAGTGGTAATTTATACATAACATACATCGATGTGCAACGTTTGCCACGATCAGTACTGTTCACAACGCTTTTAGTTATACAGTACAGTCTCGATTATCCGAAATAATTCTTCTTCATTCTTCCATGTAGGCTTAAAGCCTGTTCTTCATCGATGATATTCTTATATCCTTATTCGGGGCGTAAATTATCGCTCCACCTTTTCTTGGGCGACCGATACTTCTCCTTCCTAGAGGCGATTTATCTCTAGCCCTTTTCACTAATCTGTTCTGCCCCATTCTCTCTATGTGCGCGTTCCATTCTCTTTTTCTGTTCTCTATCCACTCTCCAATGTTTTCCACTTCACATAATCTTCTGATTTCATCACTCCTTTCTCTATCGTACAGAGTTTTTCCGGAAATTTTACGGAGTATCTTCATTTCCGCTGTCTCCAGCATACGCCTTGTCTTAGAAGTCTCGGGTCTGGTTTCAGCCGTGTAGGTCATGATCGGTCTTATGGTACCCTTATATATTCTTGCCTTCGTTTTTATGTTCAGATGTTTATTCCTCCATATAGTATTGTTAAGGCAGCCTGCGATTTTATTGGCCCTAGTGACTTGTTGGGTTACCTCATCCTCAATACAACCCCCAAGTACTTGAACGACATTACTTGTTCTATTATTTGCTGGTTTACTTCCAGTTTACAACGGAGAGGTTCTTCAGTTTTTTCAGTGGCTATATCCATACTGAACTGCTTAGCGACATTGGAGAAGAGTTGGAGACTTCTCTGTAGGTCGTCCTCACTTTCCGCGAAGAGTACTGCATCATCCGCATAACAGAGGAGTGGACCATAATGATTTTGGATAATCGAAATTTCAGTTAATCCGAATTTTTTTTTTTAAAGAGTTTAGGATGCGTATATCATTAGATCGACTTTAAAACATTTATGTAATATTTTACTTGAATTTATGTATTAATTTAAAATTAACATCAATAATGGGTTTAATTTTTAGTACTTAATTTTCTTTAACATAGTATATACATAAATGTCTAAATATGTATAGTACGTATGTACATTCATAAAAGACATGTTAAATGCAACGTAAAATGTAAAATACATATCCCATTCTACACTTTACTGTTTAAAAATGAGGTAATTTTTAACTGCATTCGTTTAGCACTACTTCTGTTTTTGGCCGCAATGTCTCCCCAAGTTTTATAAAAAGAACATCCGCGGCAGTTGCATTTTCTTGTTGTTCTACATAAGTTTACACTTTCTCCAAGGCTTCCAGTCCTTCTGAGTGTGACATTTTTACTGGAATATTGTCAGTGTATTCTAGTTCGTCATCGTCATCACTGCTTATTTCATAAACATTTTTGCAAACACTTTCAATTAATTATTGGTCAGTCATTTCATCTTTGACATTATCACATTAACTTCTGTTCCCGTAACATTTTCACATCCTGGTATTTTCATGAAAATTTGCTGTGAACCTTCTTCATGGTCGGACTCTGCTTTTGTGATACGTCTCTCCTCGTGTTGAATCAATTTTGACCAAGATTTTTCCAGGGTTCTACCTTTTACTTGATTCCAAGCTGAAGCTATCCAATATACAACATTTTTCAAGTTTAACTTCTTTAGACATTCAGTGAGATTGGCACCCTCATCTACTTCTTCCAAAATATGCTCCAATAGCAAACGCCTGTAATTACATTTTAAATTTTCCAGCACACCCTGTTCCATGGGCTAAATGAGTGAAGTTACAGAAGGAGGCAAAAACATTGCTTTTATTTCCCCACTTACAAGTTGCTCCGTACTTGGATGAGTGGGAGCATTGTATAGTAACAAAACACATTTTCTGGGGTATCTGTGCTCTTTTATTTTCGCTATCACAGTAGCATCATCAGGCAGGTTTACATTTTGAATAAATTCAAGTTATTCAAAATGTAAATCTGCTACTGTGATACCAAAATGATTGTTGTGAACATAACGATAAAAATTTGTGAAAATCAGAATAACCTTATTTAAATATTATTTAATATGGATTTTCACCAAGTAAGGACTGATTTAATTCAATAAATCATCCATTCTGTATTTAGTTGAAACAGACCCCTACTCATACAGTGATTTAAACACTCCAATGTCTACATGCTAATGTTTTTATGAGGATGTGTGATAGCATAAAATCTTCTTGTTTTAGTTTTACAGATTTAAAAGTGAATTATTTACTTGTTTTTGAGAATCTGATAATATGCTTCATTGATACATCCTTAATTTTAGATTGAATTTACAATATGTAAATGTTCTAATAATTTTGTTTTATTATTGTTGTGTTCTCAAGTTGTAAAGCTTCTTAACAATTTGATTTTTTGTTGGTTTCCAAGTATTTGTTCTATATTTTTACGTCATTCTCTTTTCATGCTTTCGGAAGAATATTGTACTACCAGGAAAGGTGAATAATAACTAACTATATTTTCTAAGATTGGAACTTCTTCTGATATATTGATTCTCTTTAGGGAAGGAAGAAAATGAATCTGCTAGAAACCATGCCCTCTCCAATGGCTCGGAGAGTTGCTCCAGAAATCACTGAAGATATAAAAAAAAAGATTCAAGCTGCCATCAAAAGCAAAGAGAATAGGACCAAAAAGGGTACCAAGAAAGAAAATGCTACGAGTGCTGTAAGTACATTCCTATTTAAATAAGATATAGAATAATTGCAATACTTTTTGATTGCTCTTTTATGCACAAGAGTCATTAGAGTTTTTGCAAATATATTTTTTGTCAGGTAATCATATCAATACTGTATACAGTTAGTTTCTTTTTGGTTAACCATCAAATATGATATGAACTGATAATTAGAAGATTTGTTGAGATTTTAACAGTGATTTCACGAATTTTTATTTCTTATTAGAATATATATATATATATATTCAATCATGTTTTCTTAGTTCAACCATTACTTTGATCTAAAATCAAGGAATAAATTGATCTATTGTAGTTTTGTTAAATCTTTCATTAATATCTTATTGTAAAAACAATGATTTCCACATAATTTATATTCTATACAGGTGGTCCACTTTTTTCTAGAATAACTTCAATAAACAATAGAATTTTCAATTTCACGACGAAAATGTTCCTATAAATATAGGTCCGCAAACTCTTCATAACCTAACTACAGAGTCCAATTTTCCAGATTTGTTTCACTTTTTCGCAATATCTCTTATAGTTTTCACGAGATATTTGGATCAAACTTGAAGGATGGGGGGCTTTTTTGGGTTTAAATGAAATGGTGATCAGAATTGTTGTGATAATTTACAGGATGATACTTTTGCTGAGTTACTCTTCCTTTTTAAACCCACAACTTTTTTGTCATGTAATCATTTTCCATGGTATGATTTAATTTTTTTTATCAAAACTCTTTGTATCTCACAATTTTTTTCGTACTCGCGACCATTCACAATAAAAATTGAAAATAAGATTCAGGTATTGGAATTGTATAAGAATTTTTGAAATCAAAATTGTTTTATTATTTACATATTCCGAAAAAAATTAACTCTAAAATTCCATAAAAAAAATTAATGTAAATGCTTGAAATGTGAACCATTCTGTTGTACATACTTCTGATAAATCTTTGTGCGGATGCAATAACATTGTTATTTTTTTAATTCTGCACATGCATTTTGAATGCAATCAGCAAGTTCTTCCCTTGTTTACGCAGTAACCATATAACCTTTAATAACAGTGAGCTTTGGATGTCAAATGAAAAATTGAGTATTTTCTATATTTGACAGATCAAATATTACCAGTGATGAATAAATCGTATTATTGTTTCTCATTGTTGTGTACATTGTATTTAATAATTTTTATATTTTTACCATCGAAATGCGTTTCTTATTCACAAATGACGAATAAGCTGATGTCCATTTCTGCATGGTTTTCTTTGGGAACTCTGGAGTGCAGCTAGAGAATGCAGAAGATTTCATAATAGACGCCATCTTCATTTGTCATTTGTAAATATTCACTAACAATTCATGACTCATGGTCTCAAAAATGTTAGACCTGAAGAAAACGCTATTCTTTGTGAATTCAATAGGAATGCAACAACAAGCATAAAGCAGAATTTCTCGCATCATTGGGAAGTTAAAATCCAAAATTCTTAGAATTTTGAGAAAAGATTGCAGAAATGCTTACCATCTGCAATCTGTCCAATGATCCAAAGGTGATGAAGGACACACATTAGAATTTTACCAATTGATTCTAAACAAGGTCGGAGAAAATAAGAATTTTTTGTAACATTTTGTAACATATGGACGAATGAAGCGTCTTTTACTTGTCAGGTAATAGTGAATTCCCATAACCAGTGTGAATGTTCAGCTTGGCATTTACAACTAATGAATATTCAGGCCTTATTTCCAGGTTGCTTGAATAGTGAATCATATTTTCAATTTTTATTGGAAGAGCATGATTATATGTGACATGAAGTTCCATTGAACTTAAAATTGAATGCTTGGTTTCATTTGATGGTTGTCTGGCAAATTTTTATAGAAATGTAAGAAACTGGTTTTCTGGAGAGATGGATAGGTTGCCTGCACCTTCAGTTGATGTGGCTACATTAAATTTTTTCATTTATATGTTTATTTGAAAGATATGGTCTACACCGTTACTGTGGAAACGAGGGAAGAACTTGTTGATCACATTCAAAATGCATGTACAAAATTAAGAAATAACAATGCTATAGCATCTGAGTGCCGCCGATAGCTTAGTCGCAGGGCCTAGCAACAGGAAGGTCCGAGTTCAGGTCCGCCTGGATAGAAGAGAAATTTCCTAGTCCAACTGTTTTGGCTACCAACAACTAAATTTTGCAGTTAAAAGGGAACATAACCTTGAAAAAAGTTTCACCATTTAGATTTTCCCAACAATTCTGATCAACATTCCATTTGAACCCAAAAGAGCACCACATCCTCAATGTTAGATTCGAATATCTCGTGGAAATTATAAATGATATTGAGAAAAAATTAAACAAATCTGGAAATTTGTAGTTCGATTATGAAAAGTTTGCGTTTATAGGAAAATGTTTTTTCTTGAGATTTAACATTATTCTATAAAAAAATTGACCACCCTGTATTATCAAAATCTACCAAACAATTTGATCTGAAATCAAAGAATTAACAATGATAAGTTTTGTGAAATTGACAATTAATTCTCTATTTTAACAGAAGGTTTTTCTATATTATTACTGTCTTTTATTATCCAAATAATATTAATTACTCAACACAATTATTTTTGTTATAACCATTTTGCATAATCTGAAATTAAATAATATTGAAATAAGGTTATTCTGATTTTCACAAATTTTTATTGTTATATTCACAACAATTGTTTCGCTATCACAGTAGCATCATCAGGCAAAATCACATTTTGAATAACTAAGCTTGTTTCCGAAATCCGTTGCTATTTATATTACAGTAAGTTTTATTGTAATTCCAGCTTATCTGAATATATTTAACAGAGGTGAGTTATTTAAATCTATTTGTTCGTTAAGTAATATTCCAATTTTATTATGTTTATTTATCTAGCTGTAATATACTGTAATATAAATAGCAACGGATTTCGGAAACAAGCTTAGTTATTCAAAATGTGATCTTGCCTGATGATGCTACTGTGATAGCGAAACAATTGTTGTGAATATAACAATAAAAATTTGTGAAAATCAGAATAATCTTATTTCAATATTATTTAATATGGATTTTCACCAAGTAAGGACTGATACAATTCAATAATCTGAAATTACTTGATTACTTTGTGAAAACCAATATTATTCTTCATCTTAATAGGGATTTTTAAAAAAATTCTATTTTTTTATAGCTTGTATCAGTTTTGCATTCATTTAGTTTCCTTGTTGTTGTTCAACTATCGAGTTTGATCTGTATGAAACTTGGTTCTTTAATATTTGACTTTTGATAATTCACAAAAAGTTTTAAATACTTGTATTCAAAAACTGAATATTTAAATTATGATAAAGATTGAATAATATTTTCACATAAGGGTGAATTGAAATTGAAAGATGTTCTATGCTTGTACAACATTGACTTCTAAATCGCGTCAATTAGTTCTAGGCATCTAAGGAAAGAAATTTTTTTTTTAATCGTTTATTTTCATCAGCAATCAGAATATGTCTTTAAGCTAATTTGGTGACAAGAAATGTATACAATGATAGAAATTATGTATACAGAGAATATGACGTGGCCATTTCCTTTGCAGTCTTCTTGTTCCATTGTCTGAGATTAGGGGATGTAGTAGGGCGATTGCATGTCCTTTCAATCGAAAATTGTGGTTTCTGCTTCTGTTCTTTATGACATCCTGAACGTAGGATATCTTCAAATCTTCATGAATTGTTTGGTTGCTAACGTACCATGGATCGTTGACTATCATTCGCAATATCTTGGACTGACTTCTTTGTATGACAGCTACATTTGATCTGCTAGCGCATCCCCAGATTTCAAGTCCATACGTCCAGATTGGTGTGATAACTGTTTTATATATTAAAATTTTGTTCTCCAGTGATAGTTTTGACTTCCTACCCATCAGCCAGTAAATTTTCTCGATTTTAAGGTCTATTTGTTTTCTTTTCTTTTTGATGTGTTCCTTTCAAGTGAATCCCAAGTACTTAACCGTTTCTGCTTCTGGTATTGCTTTGCCATTCAGGTGAATTGGTGGGCATTGTTCTTTCCTCAAAGTGAAATCTACTTTTTTTTATTTTGTGTCGTTGATTTTTATCTTTCATTTGTTTACCCAGGTTTCTACCTGTTTTAGATGTTCTTGAACAAGGTTGGACGTTGTTAAGGGGTCTTTGTGGGAAGCCATTATGGTCGTGGCGTCTGCAAAAGTTCCTGTAGTTTTATCATTACTTGTTGGCATATCTGTAGTATACAACACATACAGAATTGGTCCCAGGACACTTCCTTGAGGAACCCCAGCTTGGATAGGGTAATATTTGGATGTTTCCTCGCCTACTCTTGTTCTTAACTCTCGATCAGTTAGGTAGGATTTCAAAATACTTCAAAGGGAAAGTCGTTTTGATTTTATATAGTAGCCCAGCATGCCAGACCCTATCAAAAGCCTGACTTACATCCAAAAAAACTGAAGTGCAATACTGTTTGTCTTCAAATGCTTGGTTGATGAATCTAGTTATTCGGTGAGTTTGTTGCACTGTTGAATGTCCTTGTCTAAAGTCAAACTGGTGGAAGGGAATCCATTCATCACTGGGAATATCTGTCTCTATCCTGTGCATTAAAAGTGTTTCAAGTATTTTGGATTTTGTTGGTAGTAGGCTTATTGGTCTGTATGATGATCCCTCATTTGGTACTTTCCCTGTTTTTATTATCATAATGATTTCAGCAGTCTTCAGCATTTTTGGTCAATAATTCAATCTTATAATAGCGTTGAAGGTATATGTTAACAATAGTACTGCTCTCCTAGGTAGTTCTTTAATCATTTTAGGTGTTATACCGTCTAAACCAGGGGCTTTTCGAACGTCCAGATAGTTGATTTTTTTTGTACTTCTTTTGCTGTGAACGATTTTATTTTGGGTAGATCAGAACGGATGTTGGAAATAAATGTTTCCATTTCGTCGCCAGTTCCTTGCTCGCTTGGAGTGAAAACGTCAGCAAGATGTTCTGCAAAGAGGTCGGCCTTCTCTTTTTCGCTCCTGGCCCATTTGGCGTTTGGATGTCTACGATTTTTGAGTGGACCATTCTGTTCTTT
Organism: Megalocaria dilatata; assembly: GCA_034642435.1. Lineage (NCBI taxonomy): Eukaryota > Metazoa > Arthropoda > Insecta > Coleoptera > Coccinellidae > Megalocaria > Megalocaria dilatata. Next base: position 55,688,367 of record CM067854.1, on the reverse strand, counting down.
AGGTTTTGTTTTTGATTTTATTGGCTTCCAAATTGTGCTGTCAAACTTGTTCAAGCCGGCTAGATAGTCTGAAAATGAATTCAGATACTGAATTGTTTCAGCCGTTACTATTTGGTAGTTGATCATAATTAAAACTTTTGTTTAAATACCTCTGTATGACTGTTAGGTCTTCAGTTGTCTGATGATGGGATAGTTCATTTCCCGAAACTCGAGTCACAAGAAAATGTGTAAAATATATTTTTATTGGTAGTAAAACAGTTATTTTTACAATTTGTTTTAATAATGAAAATGATTTTTCTTGTAGGTCCTTCAGTTTGTTTTTAAGTTTGTTACTTATTTGATTGAAAGTTTTCTTGTCGGCTGTGTCTTTTGCCATCTCGATCTTGCTTTCCTCTTTATAGCAATCATTTGTTTAATTTCAATTGGTATCGTTTTTGTTGTTTCACTATATTTATTGCTTGGAGTGCTGTCTATAGCTGCCTGTTTCAGGATGGTTGAAAATATTTTCAGTGCATTGTCGATTTCTAATGGATCTTTAAGGCTAGTCGACAGATTTCTTTGTTGCTTTACTTTGCTTCGATAGTAGTCCCAATTGGTTCTGCTGTTATGTAGTTTTAGTGTAGTCTTCCTCTTTAGGGCGAACGTTCCTACTGATGCAATTATTGGTGAATGATCGGATGACAAATCATAGCTTGATTCCACTTCCAAATATGTTGATGATATACCACCCACAATGAAGAAGTCGAGGAGGTCTGGTATTTTGTTTTTGTTCGATCAGTGGGCCAATATGTTGGTTTTCCATTAGATATGAATGTGTAGTTTTTCTCCTGTATTATTTTGTCCAACTCTCTACCTTTAGGGGTTATGAGACGGGAACCCCAAAGTGTGTGTTTACTATTAAAGTTACTTCCTGCTATGAACCTTGAACCTAATGTATTAAAGACTCTTTGAATTTATTGATTTTTAAGTTATGCCTGGGCGGGCAGTATACAGACGAGACAGTCAGATCATAAGTGGCCATTTTGACTCTCAGTAATGTCAAGATCGTATTTTGACAATTAGTAGTGAGTGATTGTTTCTTTTATTATTACCGCAGTTTCGGCGTGTGCTGTGTTGTCTGAATGGTTGGTATGATAGGTTATGTAGTTGGGTATATGGAAATAGGATCTGTCAGTGAAGTGCGTTTCGCTTATTACGAGTATATCTGTTGAGTTGTGATGTAGAAATGTTTCAACTTCGTTCTTATGCTGTAATAAACCGTTGGCGTTTCATTGGGCAATTCTGATTAGTCTAGTGAATTTTGGCTATAAGCGTAATAATTTTCTTTCAATTCTTCTAATTTTCGTTCATATCAATAATGTGAAAAGTAATATTGATAAATGCTGGTCCTGTTTATTTATATAATCATACTTTTAAATACTGCTCTTTTTATGACTGCATTGGAAATTTCAGAAAGTGGTGAGTTGATCTTTCACTAATTTTTCTTCCCTTTGTGATTGTGTTCTTATTTGATCATTTTGATTTTGGTTGCACATTTTCAATGTAACGTTTTTAAGTGAATACAATTATTCTTTTTTCAACAAAAAAACTAATTATGGCTTTCTAAAAATTATTAGGATGAAGATGAATTTGATGCTTTAGTTCAGAAATCCAAAAAAAATTTGAAAGAGAAGCTTGGTACTCCTGAGGGAATTGAAAATAAAGTCAAGCAAGGCAAACTCAAACAGACGAAGTTAAACTTCAATAAAAAGGGTGAGTACATTCACATATTTATATGTCTATTTCGATTGAGTACACAAATAGTAATTTAACTTAGCGATGACTTGTTTCAATAAGTAGCAGTTGGTCCTGTCCTGAAAGTTGCTGAATTCGCATAAAAACAACTGCAGCAGTGCTCTTTTATGTGACTGTTGTAGTTACTGTAATGGACACATTGCTCTTCACCAGGTGACCACGTAAGTAGTCTGCAGAATTCTCAAAAGAGGTTGTATGATAAGTATAATGTCGTCTCATCGCGCAAAAGGAGTGGAACCCTATCTGCAATAAGCCACAGTTCTAAGAACTAGGCAGTGACTGGTAGTAGCAGAGCACTACCTAATCTTTACTCTATATGCGGGTCGCCACTCAAGTTGTGTGGGAAGCAACTTAAAACACAGAAGGAGCTAGTTTTCACCACTCCAATTCAAGATTCACAAACCTGTCGAGAATAGATGCCTCAAGTGATTCTGTTTCGAGCACTAACAGCAAGCTACATCATCAGAACCCACAAACCACGGAGAAGTCTGAATTGATCCTGGTTCAAGCACCACCAGTGCTTGGCGATATGGTAATCAGCCATCGACTCCTGGTATTTGAAAACCTTAATTGATCAAGCTAATTGCTGTGAATACATAATTCAAAACACATAACATGAACTCAGCACCAGCTATTTAGCCGGTCTAGCTGATAATATATATGATCATATACCGGACGTCATAATGAACACCCAACATCAAGATGATCCTCAGTTTTATAGATTCGAACAACCCAGAAAAGCAAAAGGAATCACACAATGCTTGAGATGCCAACAATATGGGCATTCCAGAACCTATTGTAACAGGCCTTATATCAAATATATTGATTTATCACGAACCACTTGATGAAACATTTTGGATATTAATAAGGTAAATAAATCACTTGGCTTAAGTTTCACAAAAGTTTAATATTATGTTGTTGACATATGATTCGGGTTTTAACCCATTTTCAAAACTAAGGAGAATTATATGTACATATAATTGTTGATGATAAAATTGAAAATGTCCTCAACCGAGGACGAAACGTCTTTTTAATATAAATGGTACTTTTCTGTTTTTGTTTATGGAATCCAATATACCAAGAAACTCCTACTTTAATATAGATAACAGGATTCAAGAATATAAGAAAGTTTTAATACTTACTTGATGAAGTCATGGTATGACGAAACAATTATCGTGTAAATCAATAAAATAGCGGAAGTTAACATTTGTTTTTCTTATATTGAAGATGAATTTCCGTCAAGTAAAGACTGAGATAATCTAAAATAGGATTCAAGAAATTTAAGTTGTATATATATATATATATATATATATATACATATGAATTGTTATGTCAAGTAAATTCTCCTTGAAAATGGGTTGAAACCCGAAACATATATGTAAACGACATAATATTAAATTTTTGTGAAACTTAAGCCAAGTGATTTATAATATTTACCTTATTAACATCTTATGTTTGTGGAGGTGAGCATAGTACACTTAGCTACAAATAGAGCAAAATGTGCTCTATGTGGGGTGCCCATCCTGCTAATTAAAAAGGATGCGAATTTTATCACGTAAATCAAATAATGCAAACAATAAATTGAATATCCATCACAATCCTAATGCAAATATCAATTAACCAGGTAATTCTTCAAATAGAGTACAATATATCCATCCATCACAGCCACAAAACACAATGCATCCTGAAAGTGTCCAAAATCCACCTCGCCAGCAGCAACAAAGCAGACTATGCAAATGTAATGAAGAACACATCTAACGAAGAGACAAATAAAATCACCAACAAAAATTCAGTAACTATATAAAAATCGCTGAATGGAATTCCAATGGTCTTCTGCAACACAAAAACAAAGTTGAATATTTTCTTCAGCAGAACTCCATAGATATCCTCCAGATAAGTGAAACCCATTTTACATAGAAATCACACATAAACATACCGAATTACATCACATATTGCACAAACCACCAACTCATGCTGACACAGATGTTATAATCAAGAATACCATAAACCCTGTGTGGAGGCAAAATATGAAGAGGATTACTTACAAGCTACAGTGATAAAAATCAAAACTATGCCCTATGATCTGACTGTTGCTGCAGTCTATTGCCCATCAAGACTTAATATCAAAAAAGAAAATTTCAGAGATTTCTTTCAAACTCTACGACCTAAATTTATTGCTGGAGGTGACTATAACCGCAAGCACACTATGTTCGGATCAAGGCTCACAACAACAAAAGGCAGAGAACTAGCAGAGCTGATACAAGAATTCAACTACTCTTTCTTGTCAACAAGAAGATCTACCACTTTCCAACAGATCCTAACGAAACTCCTGATCTGTTGGACTTCTTCACAACAAATGGCGTATCTACCTTCTATATGGATAATATCCTAAGCTATGATCGATCCTTCGACCACTATCCTATCATAGCAGTAATAAGTAGCCTTTTAATACATAAAAAACCTACTCCAAGCTGCATAATCGATAGACAAACTGGGATGAATATAGGAACATAGTCGAGAAACTGATAAATATCGATATCAGCTTATGGAATACAAATGAAGTGAATGAAGCACTAGAAGAATTCAAAAGAATTCTTAAACAAGCTGTTGCACAAGCTACTCCAGAGACCAAAGAAAGGAAGATAATGCACAATATTCCAGAAATTATAAAGAAACTCTTAGCACAAAAAAGAAAAGCTAGAATGAAATGGCAGGGGAAACACTCTCCAGGAGATATAAATACTTTGAATAGGATAATGAACAAACTGAAATTCAAAATTAAAGAAACAAGGGAAAAATCATTCAATGAGTATATCACTAATCTGAATAGATATGATAATTCAGTATGGGAACCCATAAAAACTTGAAAAGCTCAATTAAACATATACCACCGTTGCGCAACAATACCTGAATATAAGAAAAACTGCAGGAAATGATAAAATAACACCGAAAATGATCAAAGAATTGCCAAAGAAAGGACTGTTCGTAATTACTTACATATTCAATGGCCATCCTAAAACTGAACTACTGGCCTGAAAACAGCTCAGATTAGACTTGTCCCTAAACCAGTTTATAGTGAGGAACTGAACTACTTTTCAATACAATCAGGAGTTCGTCAGGGAAATGTCTTCGGACCACTGCTGTATGTGCTGTACACCATTGATCTGCCTAGCAAGTCCTCATACCATATTGGGAACTATGGCAGCCACCAATAAATTACAGAAACATTTGAATGAAATCCAAAAATGGCCCCACAAGTGGAAAATCCAAATAAATGAGTCCAAATCTGTGCAAGTGAATTTCACCTTACAGAGAGGCCAGTGTCCACCTGTATATATGAATAATGTACAAACACCAGATGTCTCAAGTAAAAAATACTTGGGCATGCATTTAGATAGTAGACTTACATGGAAGGAACACATAATTAAGAAAAGGAAGCAAATAGACTTAAAAACACAAGAACTAAATTGGCAGGTAGGGAATCTAAATTGGCACTGGAAAACAAGATACTCATCTATAAAACAGTGGTAAAGTCTATATGGGTATATGGTATTGAGCTCTGGTGATGTACAAGCAAATTAAATATATCAATAATTCAGAGAAGCCAATCAAAAATACTTTGCACGATAACAAATGCTCCATGGTATGTCACTAATCAAATCTTACTCGAAGATTTACGAAGCCATTATGTAAAGGATGTTATTAGAGAGAAGAGCGAGAAACATGTTGCTAAACTGAAAGGCCATACCAACCATGTATTGCATGCATTAGTACTGCCTCAATATATGAGACGAAGACTGAAAAGGAAATGGCCAGCTGACTTGAGATATAGTTGAAGGGATATTTTCAATGGAAAAGACCTTATAATGTCATGTGAGTGCCTCAAGCTCCAAAGTAAGCAAATTAGCTTATAGAATGTGTATATTCTGATTGCTAATAAATGAATTATAATAAAAAATGGACTATTACAGGTGTACTCCCAGAAGTATCCACCTAAGAGTTGTAGATGGCAGTTGTTGCTTGCAAAATTGAAATTTGGAACTTCACAGTTTTCAAGTTTGGCAATGGTAAAATTGGTTTGGCAGCTGGCTGATATGTCGAGCAGTAGACTGAAATGCTGCACGAGAGAATTGTGTCACAATTACTTAATTAAAAACAAAATATACAGAAAAGGAACAGAACGGTCAACAGAGAATATCGTACGATCTGCATTTGATGATCAAAAATGTTTCATTTCAACCAGACAAGTTTACACCTGATGTCTAAAGATTTTGACCAAATTTCTTGTGTACTTTATTAGATTTAAAGGGTGCTGCACTAAAAAGGATCGATGTTAAACCTTAAACAAAAGGCAGTGATGTACAAAAAACGAAGATTTCTCAAATGAAACATGCTATTTGATCCATTACAATTAAATGTGAAAGATGTCTGTCAAATGTCAACTCAATAGTCAATCTGCATTATCAAAATTTTCTATATTTATCAATCTGGATATGATATTTTTAATATAAGAACAGAATTATTCTGTTGAACGTTTACATAATTTAATATTTGAAAAAATTGAATCAGAATGCTATATTTTAATTTTTTCATAATAAAAATTAAATATTATTTATATTCTCAGCTTAGTTTGGTACTCATACTAGAGCTTGATACATTTTTGGGATACTGCATGCTTTCTTAAAATTCTATTCTTTATGAATCATTTCTGTATATATACATATATATATATATATATTTAAATTTTTTTTGCAGCTAATGGTTCCCCTAAGAAGAAAAAGAAGACGTTGAGTTCTGACGATGATATATCATTAGATGGTTCAGGAAGTGAAATAGAATTTAATACACCTCCTGTGGGTGAAAGAACAAAGAGCCAGAGAACTGCCGCCAAGAAAATCCAATATGATCTTGATTCAGATGGAGAAAGTAGTGATCATGAAGAAGAATTACACGACAATGAGGGTGTTAAAGAAAATAATGTTCCAGCTTCTAAAATTACAACATTATGTTCAGATAGTGAAAGTGATGCACCACCTCCTCGAAATGAAACTTCTGAAGATATGTTTGATAGCTTAATTGGAAAGAAGCCTGCAAATCAGAATAATAAAGGGAGTAGTGATGTTGATGAAAATAAAGTTGCTACATCAAAAAGAAAATCTTTCAGTGGCAGTGATACTGATTTGGAAAGTAACACTAAAAATAAGAAGAAGAAGAAGGTAGATGCTGCTACACAAAAAGTGGCACCAAAGAAGAAAATTGACTCTGATTCAGATATTGATTTTGATGATGAGCCTAAAAAGACGAAACAGAAAAAGATGTTTTATGATTCTGATTCAGATTCTGACGTCAATTTGGGTGATAAGCCTAAAAGCACTACTACGAAGAAAAAAAAGGCTGATTGTAGCTCAGAAAATAATGTTGGCGGAAAATTAACCAAACCAAAACCTCAGAAGAGGCCAAAAAAAAACAAGGACTCTGATTCTGAAGATGAACCTTTAGCCAATAAAAAGAGTAAAAAAGCACCGGCAAAGGGTAAAGGTAAAGCAAAAAAAACTTCAGATTCGGAAGAAGAGGCCCTTTATAAAAAGAAAGCTAGAACGAAATATGATGATGAAGACTTTGGAATTAGTGATGATGATGATGATTTTAAATGTATTCCCAAAACAACAAGTCGAACAGCTAGGGCTGCGGCTCCAAAAAAATATGTATTCTCTGATGATGAGTAAAAATGTTCAGTTTAATATTTTATTATAGGATTTCTATTTATTTACAAACTGTTTTATTCCTCTTTTTTACCTGGCAAAGTATATATATATATATATATATATATATATATATACTCTATTGATCCTACCAATTCCCTGCTTAAACATTTTTGTATTATATATATATGTATATATATTCAACTTAGAATTTCTTGAATCCTGTTATTTAAAGTAAAATTGGTCTTTCTCAGGATTTTGGATTCCACAAATGAAATAAAAAAGTACTATGAATATTGAAAAGACGTTTCGTTCTCGGTTGAGGATATTCTCAATTTTATTAGTATACAAATTAAAATCATGTGACCATTCTGAAAAAAGATATTACAATCATAAATTCACGGCAGACCGCGTCATTCGAGAATTATTGTGAACCAATACGTAGACGATGCTGCATACCTGTGGAAGGAAGATTGTTTCTGAATGTTGAGCTACTAAATAATACTAATTTTCTGCTTGGGTACGTCACCTCTTAGTCCTATTTTATATATTTTTATGATTGTAATATCTTTTTTCAGAATGGTCACATGATTTTAATTTTTATACTAATAAAACTGAGAATGTCCTCAACCGAGGACGAAACGTCTTTTTAATATTCATAGTACCTTTTTATTTTATTTGTGGAATCCAAAATCCTAAGAAAGACCAATTTTCCTTTAAATAACAGGATTCAAGAAATTCTAAGTTGAATATTCCAGCTAGGGTGAAAAAAGCTGACAACATGACATCTTTTTACGACCAAATCAGTCGACAATTTGGAATTCCAACTGTTTGTTGTTTCAAGTAAATATCAAGATTGAAACTGAAAATTACCAAACAAAAGAACCGGAGAATATTTCTCTTCAGATGCAAGGATATGGACGTTCTCCCTGTTCGCCTTAACTTTAACCTTTTTAGTGTTAGACCCACAGGTACGTACCTTTGCAGAAAATTCGATGATTACACCAAAAAATATAAAACACAAATCTTAAGTATCCTAATAAAAGATTCAATCCAAATAATTCAGAAATCGAATCAGGCAGTTAATAATAGAATTGTTGATCTTATGAATTTTATACCCCACCATGTAGTACAAGAGTTTATCAGTCTTGCAACAAAGAAAAATGAAAAACTATTCTTAAAACAGAAAAGCCACAATATAAATAAAATCAATAGTCTTGTAAGAAAAAAACAAAAAAATGAAAAACCTGTAGATATGTCAGACTGTATTTCCAACCTGTCCCAAACGGAAATTCCAAATGACAAAGAATGTGTTAGCCTATGGTGAAAATTTTGCTCATTCTGTTACAAAGGTTGAAAATATTCCAGTTATTGATATCGTTTCTAACATAGAAGTTAATTTGAAAAATTCATCTGAGGATGACAGGAATGAAATAAGAACGAAAGTAGTGAAAGCAGTAAATAGCTATAAAGAAAAACTAAAAAACAATAAACATCATATTAACAATGCCCAAAAAGTAATAATGAAAAAGATCAACAAAACTAAAACATTTCATAAAGCTAATCCTCAACTTGTCATGCTAAAGCCAGATAAAAATAATAAAACTGTTATCACGAATAAGGTTGATTACGAGGAAAAAATGTTGCATCTCTTGCGGGCTGACAATGTCTACAAAAAACTCAGGCAAGATCCAACCAATAAATACCAGATACAAAACAACAAACTAATAAAAAAATGGCGTGAAAAAAATTTAATATCGACTGAGGCGAAAAAACTGTTGAAAGTAAATAATGCTACATCTCCTAAAATTTATGGTTTACCTAAGCTCCATAAGGAGAATACCCCCAATTGTTTCTTGTGTTCAGTCTCCATTCTACAATCTTTCTAAGCATCTTGCCAACAGTATATCTAAAATAATAGGAAAAAACGAACAGGACAGCTTTTCATTCAAAGAATTTATAAACACAGTCACTATACCTGATAATTATGTGTTAATTTCCTTAGATGTAGTATCCCTGTATACCAACATCCCCAACCAACTTGTCGGGCAAGCATTAAGCAAGAAATGGACTGAACTAAGCGAACACACCTCTTTACCCTATGAAGAATTTCGTCAGTGCGGTCGAACTAACGTTATCAACAACGTATTTTCAATATGAGAGTAATTAAAACAAATTGTAGAAATTACTATGTTTTACTACCAATAAAAAGATATATTACACATTTTCTTGTGACTCGAGTTTCGGAAAGTGAACTATCTCATCAACAGACAACAGAAGACCTAACAGTGGTACAGAGGTATTTAAACAAAAGTGATAAATATTTTGAATATTCCAATAGATTCTAGGTAACACCTAATAGTGGTACAGAGGTTTACAAGCGGAACGTGATAAAACACCGGCTTAAAAAAGAGGGGCCTTCTAAAAGATATCGGAATGTCGGCAATCGACAAAGAAGGTTGTTAAAGACATTTATATTTAAATTTTAAAAAATTTAAAAATTATTTGAGATATTTCTCAAATAATTTTTGGGGTTACATAGCTCCGTACAGTCATTCATTATTTTTACATTATTTTGTTGTATATCTCAAATATTTGGATTTACATAGCTCGGTACTGTCATTCATTATTTTTATTGTGAACGAATTTGAAAATTTCAATAATCAAGTTTCTTTTCTTTTGAATCTACATGTAAAATTTTCTTAAGATTTTCTTTTGTCGAAAGGAATTACTGTTTTCTAAAGAATGAGTGTCAAAAGTTGAATTTTTGTTTACTTTTCATTAAATTCATTTTCTTCGTTGAAAAACGTTTTAAACAGATGTTACTTTTTGAATATCTCAAATATTTTCGATTTACATAGCTCCGTACAGTCGTTCATTATTTTTACATTATTGTTATTGTGAACTAATTTGAAAATTTCAACAGATTCTAGATAATCGAGTTTCTTCCCTTGTGATTCTACAAGTAAAATTTTAAGATTATCTATTTTGGGAAAGGAATGACCGTTTTCTAGACAATGAGTGGCAAAAGTAGAATTTTGTTTATTTTTCATGAAACTCATTTTATGTTCGTTGAACCTCGTCTTGAAGGAACGTCCTGTTTGTCCTATATATTTATTACTGCACGTAGATCAAGATAACTCATAAACTCCTGATCTGTGCATGTTTGGAGTAGGGTCCTTTGCGTTAAATAATACCGATGATAATTTGTTTTGCGTTTTGAAGGCAATATTGGCATCTGACTTTGAAAAACTATTGGCCACTTTTTGATTTATGCTACCAAAGTACGATAGAGAAATAAATTTTTTATTTTCTTCAGTTTTTATGATGGGATAAATTTGGCTCATAGCTATTTTAGATTTAGATTTAGAATTAGATTATCTATTATATTGGGGTTGAAACCGTTGTTCGCGGCTATTGATTTTATAGTTTGGACTTCAGTTTCGCGGTCATTTTTTGATAAGGGTAATGCGAAGGCAAAATAATGTAAAAATAATGAATGACTGTACGGAGCTATGTAACCCCAAAAATTATTTGAGATATTCAAATGTCTGTTTAACAACCTTTTTTGTCGATTGCCGACATTCCGATATCTTTTAGAAGGCCCCTTTTTTTAACCCGGTTTTTTATCACGTTCCGCTTGTAAAGCTCTGTACCACTATTAGGTGTTACCTAGAATCTATTTAAATATTCAAAATATTTATCACTTTTGTTTGAATACCTCTGTACCACTGTTAGGTCTTCAGTTGTCTGATGATGGGATAGTTAGTTCACTTCCCGAAACTCGAGTCACAAGAAAATGTGTAATATATCTTTTTATTGGTAGTAAAACATAGTAATTTCTACAATTTGTTTTAATTATGATCAACTACCAAATAGTAACGGCTGAAACAATTCAATATGAAAGTAATTTTTACCAACAAATAGATGGATGTGCCATGGGTTCGCCAATCTCAAGTCCTGTTGCGCAACTAGTGATGGAAATGGTAGAGGAACTTATAATTGAGAAATTGAACATCGAATTACTCTTCTACAAGACATATGTAGATGATTGTATCATGGCTGTACCCCAAAGCAAGATGAATGAAATCTTAAGTGCGTTTAATGTTTTTCATGATAAAATTCAATTCACAATAGAAAAGTAAGAAAATAACAGAATAAACTTCTCAGATTTAACCCTTATCAGAAATAATAATATCATACTCACACAATGGTATACGAAAACAACCTGGTCAGGAAGATATTTGAACTTTTCATCCGAACATCATTTTAGCCAAAAACAAAGTGTCATAATTGGCATAACAGACCTTGCAATTGCCCTAACTAGCCCATCTTTGAGAATAGACACACTGAACAGAGTTTGGAGAATTTGAATTAACAGCTACCCTATTGATTTAGTGAACAAGATTATGAAACAGATAACGCACAGGTTTTACAACAGAACAAGAAACAGGACAGAAATTCAAGATAAAAAATACATCTCCATCCCGTATATACGAAACCAATCGGAAAATATAGCTAACATTCTGCAAGTACATGATTTGAAGGTATGGAATAAAACCCATAATAATTTGAAAAAACTGTTTACTCCGCTAAAAAGTGAAATTCCACCAATGAAGAGGTCAAATTTGATATACAGTATTCCCTGCAACGATTGTGAGAAAGTATATATAGGCATGACATCACAATTGCTGAACAATAGACTGAATGGGCACAAATACTTGAAAAACTGAAGCACAGCACTTAACAAACATATTTTAACAGATGATCACAATCCAGACTTCCAAAATACGAAGATCCTTGCTTTTGAAACTAATAACGATAAGAGAAGCATAAAGGAAATGATTTATAAAAAAAACAAAAACGCCATGAATGACAGAACAGATATAAGAAACCTTAGCCAGATATATCACACCACCTATAGAGAAAAATTCTAAATGTAGATTCAAGACCTAACATTTTAAAAAAAATATTCCATCACCAATCGATATGTTCGCGACCATCCTCTATAACCAATGATGTTTTCCTTTGAAATACATACGGAGATATCCAGCGAAAATATTAAAAACACCTGGTATTTCACGGCAGACCGCGTCATTCGAGAATTCTTGTGAACCAATACGTAGACGATGCTGCATACCAGTGGAGAAGGTAGATTGTTTCTGAATGTTGAGTTACTAAATAATACTAATTTTCTGCTTGGGTACGTCACCTCTTAGTCCTATTTTATATATTTTTATGATTGTAATATCTTATTTCAGAATGGTCACATGATTTTAATTTGTATACTAATAAAATTGAGAATGTCCTCAACCGAGGACGAAACGTCCTAATATATATTATATATATATATATATATATATATATATTTATATATATATATATATATATATAATATATAAATATATATATATATATATATATATATATTTATAAATATATATATATATATATATATATATATATATATATATATATATATATATATATATATATTCCATTCTGAAATAAGATATTACAATCATAAAAATATATAATATATGGATAAAGATATCAGGTCAATGCTGACAAAATATGGAGTTCACCATCCCCACTCCTCTACAATCAGGCTTTACCTTCCGCGACATCAAGGAGGAAGAGGACTAACGAGCTTAAAGGAAGCTCACGGAAAAAACGTCAGTGATCTAAGAGAACACTTCCTGAGGAACAACTCACCTTTCTTCAGAGCGATCTGTGAGGCTGATGATAAAATGTCCGCGCTAAAGCTCGCTGAACCGACATATCAGCTCTCCTGGCCCTCTGTGGAGGAACGTATCCAAGAGTGGAGCGCCAAGGCCTTGCACGGCAGATACCCTACTCACCTGCAAAGTAGAGAGGTAGAAAAAACAGAGTCGATAACTTACTTGCGTGCGGGCTATCTATACCCGGAAACGGAAGGAAGGCTTTTGGCGATTCAAGATCAAGTGATGCCCACCAGGATGTACATGAAGCATATCGCCAAACAAGCGATTCCATCAGATCGGTGTCGGAGGTGCGCCCAGGGCGCGGAGTCTATACAGCATGTCACCTCCTCGTGCCCCATACTCGCTCCTAGGGAATATCTTGATAGGCACAACGCGATGGGAAAGATATACCACCAGCAGATTGCCCTGAAGTTAGGATTGCTTCAGAATGAGGTGGAACAACATTTATACTCACCTAAAGCCCTCCTGGAGAATCAGCGCTATAAGGTGTATTGGGACGCAACGCTGGTGACCGACAGAGGAGTGGCTCACAACAGACCAGATATTCTCATCTTCGACAGTGAAAAGGAAACATGTTTGCTGCTGGACTTCACTATACCCGCAGATGATAGTTTGGCGAGGGCATACTCGGAGAAGATAACAAAATACTCTGATCTCGCCTTCCAACTCCGTGATACACCGGTTGAAATCTGTAAACGTGCTCCCGCTGATTATATCGGTGAATGGGTTGATAGAAAAGCACTTACCTGAGAATACTCAGAGACTCTGCCTGGATCAGCGCGTGATTTCCAGTTCCCAAAAACAAATAATTCTGAGTACGACAAGAATAGTAAGAAAATTTCTCCAAGGCCCGTAGCGGCGGTGCACGCCTTGGTAAATAACCCGGCGTGCATAGCATAGGACCCGTAAAAGACACGGTGGTTAAAAAAAAAAAATATATATATATATATATATATATTTAAATAATGTTATTCTGATTTTCACAAATTTTTATTGTTATGTTTACAACAATTGTTTCGCTATCACAGTAGCATCATCAGGCAAGATTACATTTTATTCAAAATGTTTTTTTTGTATCTCTTTATATATTAGGAGTACAAATAAGTTTCCGCCGTTTTTGAACACAAATTAAATATTTATTATAGAAGAACGGTAATATAAATTTATTTAAAATATTGTCCATCACTTGCAACCACTTTTTCCCATCTCTCAGGCAGCATTCGAATCCCACGTCTGAAGAACTCCTTGTCTTTTGAGGCTATCCACGAATCAACCTAATTTTTGGTATCCTCATAAGATGTGAACCGCTGCGCCGTCAGAGCATGTGCCATAGACCGGACGGTGCAATGTCTGGTGAATACGGCGGGTGGGGTAACACTTCTTCTAGCTAGCAGCATTTCACTTAAGCATAATCGGCGTCAATATCTCTCGGCTTTAATTCGTACGGAACCCAATTTCCTTGTTTATGAATCATTCCTAATGATTTTAAACGATGTGAGACTGCTTGCTGAGTGACTTCTAATGTTAGAGCAAGTTTTTTTTGTGTTTGAGATGAATCTTCCTCCAATAATTCCTCCAATTCTGCATCCTTGTAAATTTTTGGCCTTCCACTGCGATCTTTGTCTTCTACGTCGAAATCACCGTTTTTAAACTTTTGAAACCACTCTCGACACGTTCTCTCACTCAAAGCACCCTCACCATATGCTTCTACGAACAATTGATGCGCCTCAGCAGCAGATTTCTTTAAATTAAAGAAATAAACTAATATTTCCCGCAAATGACGCTTACTTGGCTCAAATTTTGATATTTTCAACTTATAAAAATTATATTTTACCAATATAAAATCGATTATATTAATAGGTTATGTTGTTCTTGAATGTCCAAATTATTTTTTAAGCCGGTTATCATCTGCGAAAGCTAACCGAAACTCCGTGCCGCGCCATCTACAATAAAACGGCGGAAACTTATTTGTACTCCTAATATATATATATATATATATATATATATATATATATATATATATATATATATATATATATATATATATATATATATATATATATATATTGTCATGGTATTTACAGTTAAAATAAATAATTACATAAATATATTAAGGAAAAGACTCACCTTTGTATATAAGTTGACTCGTTAGAGTATAACTAGAGCAAAATTCATTAAATAATATCCATTCTGACACAAATATTGATAATTCAATTCATTAAAATACTCACGAGCTAAAATTATGAAGAAAAAGCATATTCAGGATACACAACGACTACTCAAATTAAAATTCTTTGAACGATAATCAAAACACAGTAATTTTGTTGACAGTTTATAAATAGAATTCACAGGGAGATTTCAATTTACAATTATTCAATATAAAACCAGCCAAAGTTGCAATAAATAGAAGTAATTTGAATTTAGATATCCAATTTGAAATTGATGAAGAATTTGTTGAAAAGATTTGTTATTATAATGAATCACATATAAACTTTAGTGAAATTGTTGACAAAGAACAAGCTAAATTAAATATGACTCACCAGAATGATGTAAATAGGACAAAATCAAAATTCACTTAATTCAATGTAAGATAGCATCTACGTCAGATATTTTCAAATGATTAATGTAAGAGAGATCCTTGAAAATGTTTAGGCATCAATAGTATTGTAATAGCATCTAAGCTAAAGAAAATTAATCAATTTCATAAGTAATATTAAGTATTTTATAAGTTATAAGCATTAGAAGTTAAAATTTGTTAAATTTTGACACTTGAAATACTTTACGAACGAAAAGCAAGATTTTCACTGTTCTGTTTAACATGAAACATACATCAAAATGTAGTTAAAAAAATAAGCTAATTTTCAAAAGTAATTTCAAACCAGGAAATATTGTAAATTTTGTAAAATCATCAAAAGCATCATTTTTATATAATTTTGTAAGCTTAGAAATTCAACTTTTCTTGGAAACTATAAATAGGGCAGACACAGAAAAAGTCGGCAGTCTCCAATTATATGCAGAGTAGAATCCTTGTCGGTCCATAATTAAAAAAGTGCCAATATATATATATATATTGTTATGGAATTTATTAATGAAATTTTAGAATTTAAATACTTATTAGATCACCCTTGTATGTAAGTGATGTATTCTATGTTTCCGGCTAGCTCTTAAGATTATAATTTTGAATTTTTAAATTATAATATTATTGAATCTGATTTGATATTTGAGGGAGGGTTCAATTTGAATTTTCTTAAAAGATTGAATTTTTAAATTATATTTTATGAAAGTAATTTGAAATATTATAATCAGTGAACAATAACCTAAATCTAATTTTATGTTAACCTAACCTTTTCTGAATATCCTAACGTAATTCTAATGTAAACAGTGATTGCCATTTCTAAACCTCTTTCTGGAAATATTAACAGGATTGAATTTGAATACCTTTGGTGAGTTTGTTCATCAATTTATGATTGTTCCTTTTAATTGTCCCTTTTTCTTCGTTTCAGGAATACATTGGTTTCGTTGGAAACAACACTTCTAGAACGTTCTGAAATTCACAGGCTACTTTGTTGATTTTCTTCAATATATCCAATTCGTTTGAAACTTGATTTCTATGTGATATTTTTCCATTCACATTCAGGTAATGTATTTTCTGGATTCAATTTCCATTCACAATAACCAGATAATCTTCTTTTTTCAGATGATGTTACTTTTTTGGCACTTTTTTAATTATGGACCGACAAGGATTCTACTCTGCATATAATTGGAGACTGCATTTGTGAACGTGGAGAAGTGCCAATTCAGTTAGGCGGTCTTCTACCGTTGAAGCTCTAAGCCAAGCTTTGAGACTCCTAAGAGTGGAAAAGGACCTTTCTGCTGTGGCTACACTAACTGGTAGTGTAGCAAGAACACATACAAATTTTCTCACATTAGGATAGATTTCAGTATCATAATTTTCAATAAGATGAGAAATCGATTGCGGAATATTCTGGCTACGCTGCCATTTTACCTTCCACAGTCGATATACGTTTATAATTACTGAAACTGGAGTATTGTCTATTAGCAGTTTAGAGTCGTTTGCAAGCTTTTTAACAGTTCCATTGTTTTCATCTTCATTAGTATAATCGACTTTTGAAATAAAAACGCCTAGCTGAAATAATTTTAGTACTTCTGGAGACAGACGGTCCTTTAAGTCATTTATTACAGAATCTAGAAGAAGAATGTATACAGCCCTACGGAAATACTCTTCAGCAGATGGAGCAAGATGGTTATTGGCTGTGTGTGTTTGTCGTAAAACTATTCTGGGGCATTTAATTTCTGTATTTAGTTTCTCAGATACTTCTTTTGCCTCTTCAAAAAACTGTCGGAAAATTGTGTCGGCCTTTTCCCTTTTATTTCGTAGGACAGTCATTGTATCATTTTTGGCGTCCATAGCCCTTTTAAAATCAATTGACCTCGTTGGCAATACTCTGCTTAAGGCTACTGTTGTACCTGAAAAATTTTAAGTCTAAGTGCGGCTATTTACGTGATATAAAAGGTAATTTGAACTGTCTTTGCTGAAATGCTCAAAACTTACTAATAAAATAAATTATTCAGATCTTACGTTCATGAATTAGTATCTAAGAATGAAAAACACAATATTTAGGTACCTAAAACATCACTCAAGCAGATAAGTGATATGATGAAGCTCGAACTGCGTCGTTGACAGTTTTGTGGTCTTGTCAAGTAGAAATCTTTTCCAGAGCGCTACAAATTTTCACTAGGTTGTCTCCTTGAAATTGTAGATGCTCATCATGCCTCTCGACTCTGCGCGTCTCACAGATAATTTGCATTGTAACTCCAAGTTCTTTTTTGAAAACTTGATGTTTATTAGTGGATGCATTGGCAAATGCCACAACTTTTCCCATCGTGCCCGAGGTGTTGCGGCAAGAAATAACTTTGGATGACGTAACTAATGCTGTATTACGAACGGCACTGCAACGTTTGGCATATACATTCTGTCAAGAAAGTACCGGGAATTATCGAAATTTTTTTTTCCTAGGTTGGTACCACTGTCCTTAATTACTATGCCAAGCTTGAGCGGGATCTGTCAACTAGTGTGTTTGCAACAGCTGATTAAGTCAGTCGATGTCAGAGTGCGTGCCGATTTTTACTATGGGTGATTACGTTGAGCAAAGAATTTGTTTAAAGTTTTGTGTTGCAAATGAATTTTCGTGTGCCGATGCATTGAAAATGTTGCAAAAGGCCTCTGGTGATAATGCTCTATCGAAAACTCGTGCATATCAGTGGTACAGAGCCTTCAAGGACGGTCGTGAAGTGGTCGACCATCGACGGCTTCGATCGAAGATAACGTCGATAAAATTAAGGAAAGGGTGCTGGAAAACCGTCGTACCAGCTTGAGAGAGATAGCACATGATCTTAAGATATTCCACGAGTCCGCACGTACGATTTTGATTGATATTTTGGGCATGAGAAAGGTGGCCGCACGACTCGTACCGAAAGACCTGAATTTTCTTCAAAAACGTCATCGCGAACAGGTTGCTTCAGACATGCTGGATCGCTGTAATTCCGATTCTACATTCATGGAACGCATTATAACTGGTGATGAGACCTGGGTCTACGAGTACGATATGCAAACAAGCCAGCAATCATCGGAATGGGTGGCAAAAAATTAGCCGAAATCGAAAAAACCACGCCAAAGCCGCTCGAAAATGAAGGTGATGCTCATTGTTTTCTTCGATATCCGTGGCGTGGTGCACTACGAATTCGTTCCAGAGGGTCAGACGGTAAACAAGGAGTATTACCTAGGCGTTATGAAACGTTTGCGTGAGCGTATCCGTAAGAAGCGGCCAAATTTATGGGCGAACAACTCATGGATTTTGCATGACGATAACGCGCCTTCTCACCGAGCTACGATTGTGACTGACTTTCTCGCCAAAAACTCAACAAACGTGCTTCAGCAACCACCGTATTCGCCGGATTTGGCTCCCTGTGACTTTTTCCTCTTCCCAAAACTAAAATTGCCCATTCGTGGCACCCGTTTTGAGTCGATTGAAGCCATAAAACAAAATTCGGCGCGAGAGCTAAAGTCCATCCCGGAAAGCGCCTATAAAAAATGTACTTTCTTGACAGAGTAGTTGACGGTACTTTCTTGACAGAGTAGTACAGCTTTTCTGACAATTCCTGTACAACACCCCTTGTAACTGAGGCCATAACCGAACAGCTGTTAGTCATAATACTCACACATCATGTTAAATCTATATTAAATTTGAGACAGAGATTTTCAACGATTTCGCCAGTGCTACACCTGTCAACCGAGGCTCTATCACGTCTTTATTGTTATCCACTTCATCACATCTAAGAGTATCGTATATATCACAGAAAGTCACAAAATCTTCCTTTATGATACCATTGTGAAGATGATAGGCTCAGCTGTGAGATATGTGGTATATCTGTTGTTTCATCGAATAAAATTGAAAAGTATTTAGCTTTCTTCACTTTCTGTAATATTAATTCCTGAATTATTTCCTTGCAAACATAAATCAACTCAATTTGCACAGTTTTGCCGATGTATGTTGCGTTAGATTTAGAAGTCTCTAAATGATGCTGCAATTTTGTGTCACCAGATTCTATACGGAATTTCAAACGGACTCTGAAATTTCCTTAATCAGCTACCATGCTGCCACTATCTTACTCTTTGGACAATATACTATACCATCGTCGCGATGGCCACGTAGTGATATATTCTGATGACCACCTGATGAAGTAAAGTGTAATTGACGAAACAATTGTTACGCAAACATAAAATATTAGCGGATATAAAGTGTTTTACTGTGGATCATATCAGTTTAAACAGGTTTCTACATTAAAAAATATATAAGAGACAGTATTTTCATTTCCACAAAAATTTTTATACATGTTAGCCTAACTCAATAACGACATTAACTTACCATCTCCTGCAAGGCAATTTGCAACAACTTTCAAAAACTCTGCTTCTGAGTGGTATTTGCGCTTAGCAAGCGAAGCGGTACGACTGGCGCATTGGCGGTAAGGGACAGAGAACTACACGAACTGACTAACTACACAAGGACCGTCCCAGGCCAGTATGCAGGTACATAATAGAGAAGAAGAAAAGAAATATTTTTCTATTCTGTGGTGCAGGGGTGCCCAGCGCGTGTGTTGGCCACATATGTGTTTAATCAATAAGAATAGAAATATTATCACTAGTCAATCTAGACCTAGCCCAGGGGGGGTTATGACCCCCATGATCCCCTCCTTAATCCGCGCTTGCTCACAAGAAAATAATGACCTTTCCAGATATCTTGGTTTAAATTCATTAGGAATCCAAGTTTCTTGCTTTTAATCAGGCTCATAGAATTCACATGTACAGACACTGCTCAACGTAAATACAAATTTATACTGCGTAAGACTCGGATCTTCATCGAGTACTATCTATAATTAATAATCTTCGAATTTTTTGGCTGTCCCGAGCGAGGTCTTTCTATCTTCACCTAAATCACCACTTTTGAAGCGTCGAAACCATTCTCTACATGACTTGTTAGTGTAACTTCCGCAAGCATACGATGAGCTTCAGCTGCACTTTTTTCTAAATAAAACAAAACATGAAAACTTTCTGAAAATGCTCTTCAGCTATAAAAAAAATCTGATATTTTCAACAGCGTAACAAAAAACGTTTTGTATGAAACTCAAGGTAGTAGATGGTTCGCAATGTGAAACATAGGAAATCATCTAAACTTTCATATTCGACACCAACACAGTCCTTGTGATATCATGTTTTGGATATCGTGCACATGCACATATGAATCTGCTCATCCTTATCACAGATCATGCGTCATTTTCTAATTGGGAATCTTGCATAGAAAAGCTCTGTGAAACTGATTTTTCACAAAATGAATTTTTGGTGACAAGCTGTGCTTTATTGCTTTCCTTCGAAGTATTTATCGCTTCCTGGTATCAACCAGCAGTGTTGGTTGCTATTTTTTGAATGATTTGCAATGACTTTCCTGGGGTTTATTCATTTCTGTATTGAACAAGGAAAATGGAATTTTGTCATCATCAGGTTGGCCTCCACCTGAGATCAATTTTGAGATTTGTATGTTACAATTGGAGAGCCACAGAAGCAGTCTGGAATTGAAAAGGTATTCACCGGAAATAAGCAGCAGGCCTTATTTTGGCCTAACTGAAATGATCTTTATTAAGTGTTCTCCCAGAATGGGAATCCCAATAACGTAGCAAGTCTTGATCACGATGCGTCTCAAATAAACAAAAAAATAGCTTCATCAGGAGGCTGTAACTCTTTGGTTGTGTCATTAGCTCCTGTTGCATCTGCTTTGGTATAGTCAAGATTTCTTGATGCACCGTCAAAAAGGATAAGTACTGGACCGTTGCAGCATTGAAATTGATAGAAATTATATAAAAAATTAACATATGGTTCGTTATGGGTTAACTATGAATTTAATCGCTTACACTTAAAAATAATTATAGGTGGGATAAAATATCCAATTCAACAAGCTACAAGTAAGAATTGTAGCGTGATTAGGAGTCACCAGATGGAAACGTTTATCTGTCTTTCGTACTAAAATACTTTGTGGGTGGTGAATTATAAGTCTTCACCCCTTCTCGTCGACGTTGTAATATTCTTAAATCTAACTTGCGCTCTAGAACTAAGTCGGTACTATTTCCCTATTTAATTTCTGCACGCGTACAGGATTCATTGCCTAAGCCTTTCTTCTGCCTATATCAGGGCGCCTCCGCCAGTCCTCCCCTGCAGTTCCTGCTCTATAAAAATTATGGACAATACCATTGTTTTCGCAAATTCTATTGACTTGTTGACGAACGAATTTGGGTGTCAGTGTGCAACGTTAAAATACTACTCTGTCAAGGAATTACCGGGAATTTTCAATTAAAACAACATTTTTACATTTAATCGTCAAAATTTATTGGGTCGCCTTCAAAATAGGCTCCATTTGCTCCAATACATCTATGCCAACGGCACTTCCAATTATCGAAACATTTTTTATAGGCGCTTTCCGGGATGGACTTTAGCTCTCGCGCCGAATTTTGTTTTATGCTTCAATCGACTCAAAACGGGTGCCACGAAGGGGCAATTTTAGTTTTGGGAAGAGGAAAAAGTCACAGGGAGCCAAATCCGGCGAATACAGTGGTTGCTGAAGCACGTTTGTTGAGTTTTTGGCGAGAAAGCCAGTCACAATCGTAGCTCGGTGAGAAGGCGCGTTATCGTCATGCAAAATCCATGAGTTGTTCGCCCACAAATTTGGCCGCTTCTTACGGATTCCCTGACGCAAACGTTTTATAACGCCTAGGTAATACTCCTTGTTTACCGTCTGACCCTCTGGAACGAATTCGTAGTGCACCACGCCACGGATATCGAAGAAAACAATGAGCATCACCTTCATTTTCGTGCGGCTTTGGCGTGGTTTTTTCGGTTTCGGCTCATTTTTTGCCACCCATTCCGATGATTGCTGGCTTGTTTGCATATCGTACTCGTAGACCCAGGTCTCATCACCAGTTATAATGCGTTCCATGAATGTAGAATCGGAATTACAGCGATCCAGCATGTCTGAAGCAACCTGTTCGCGATGACGTTTTTGAAGAAAAGTCAGGTCTTTCGGTACGAGTCGTGCGGCCACCTTTCTCATGCCCAAAATATCAATCAAAACCGTACGTGCGGACTCGTGGAATATCTTAAGATCATGTGCTATCTCTCTCAAGCTAGTACGACGGTTTTCCAGCACCCTTTCCTTAATTTTATCGACGTTATCTTCGATCGATGCCGTCGATGGACGACCACTTCACGATCGTCCTTGAAGGCTCTGTACCACTGATATGCACGAGTTTTCGATAGAGCATTATCACCAAAGGCCTTTTGCAACATTTTCAATGCATCGGCACACGAAAATTCATTTGCAACACAAAACTTTAAACAAATTCTTTGCTCAACGTAATCACCCATAGTAAAAATCGGCACGCACTCTGACATCGACTGACTTAATCAGCTGTTGCAAACACACTAGTTGACAGATCCCGCTCAAGCTTGGCATAGTAATTAAGGACAGTGGTACCAACCTAGGAAAAAAATTTTTACCTGCCTCATTGCCCCGCCAGATTTAAATCGATAATTCCCGGTGCTTTCTTGACAGAATGTATACTCCACTGTTGATTTGAATTTCAATTTCTAAAAAATGCTCCAATAATGTGATTAAACTAGGACCATAAAGAAGTTTGTAGTTTCCGCAATGAAAGACGCAACTGTTATCGCATGTGCTGTAGAGTTGGATTGTTTTCAAGAAATGTCCCAGATTTCTTTGTGAGGTTACATGAAAACACACATTGTGGTATTTTCATCGAATTAACGTACCTAATCCAAAAAAATCGTGGAATATTGAATTTTTATTGTTTCTTATAAGACGTCTCATTAGAAGGCGGTAAGTAATACATAGACTCCGATCAATATTTTCTGTTTTTATGAATGCCAATTGTTGATTTACATATTTCATTCCCTGCAAGTTACACAGGTTAACATGTTTCTTTATATGATATTATGCATTTAATTTCCCTTCTCATGCTCATGATCGAATAACGTGCCCTTATTCCTCTGTTCTGGTTATTTCATCTCATGTTTATCACCTTGCAAATAATTTTAATAATATCTAGAGTCACTGAAAATGAGATCACGTGTTACAGGCACTATCATAAGATAGTTCAGACTGTAAATTTCAAATCTATAAAGATTTGAAACTGAACACTTGCTGATTATATGCAGAATAGGAACTATTCTTGGAGAAAGCACTATCATTTCGACACCTTGGAGAACAATATTCCAGAAGAACCTCAAAGACAAGTCCTTATCTAAATCTCGGACCTCAAGCTAACTGTAGAATTGTATTATATTATAAATAAGAGTAACGTAAATAGAGGTCATTCTTGATAGAAGGTATATAAAATAATATAAATATTTTAAAAAATTTTAAACAATTTTAAAAAATTAGCCTTCTACATATTTAACTCCAAAAGATTATATTCAATGATTATAACTTCTGCAAATAAATTAAACTAATGTCGTATAAGTACCACTTATATCATGACATAAAATAAACATTCATTATAAGATATCCAAATGGTATAACAAAATCCAATAAATAAAAATTATTAACTAAAATCCTATAAATTAAACATTTTGAATAGACAAAATTTTGTTTCTGCTTATCAATCCTATGAAAACCAATATCTTTCAAGAATATCCAACATAATCCTGGGAATTTTATCACAAAACTATCTTACTTAGACTATTCAATATTATTGGATATCTAACCAAGGTACTTTATACAAAAACTCAAGATATGCAAAACATTACTGAAAAACAAGTTTTAAAATCGACTTTGCTCATCAGTATTCAAATATTCCTATTCAATAAATATAAAATCAATTAATAACACATATTTAAACTCACCCTTTTTCTCGAAGACGAAGGGTGAGTTTAAATATGTGTTATTAATTGATTTTATATTTATTGAATAGGAATATTTGAATACTGATGAGCAAAGTCGATTTTAAAACTTGTTTTTCAGTAATGTTTTGCATATCTTGAGTTTTTGTATAAAGTACCTTGGTTAGATATCCAATAATATTGAATAGTCTAAGTAAGATAGTTTTGTGATAAAATTCGCAGGATTATGTTGGATATTCTTGAAAGATATTGGTTTTCATAGGATTGATAAGCAGAAACAAAATTTTGTCTATTCAAAATGTTTAATTTATAGGATTTTAGTTAATAATTTTTATTTATTGGATTTTGTTATACCATTTGGATATCTTATAATGAATGTTTATTTTATGTCATGATATAAGTGGTACTTATACGACATTAGTTTAATTTATTTTCAGAAGTTATAATCATTGAATATAATCTTTTGGAGTTAAATATGTAGAAGGCTAATTTTTTAAAATTGTTTAAAATTTTTTAAAATATTTATATTATATTATAAATAAGAGTCACTATTTTAATTGTAAAGTTGAAATAAATAGATAGGGAGTAAGAGTTTGCATTCTCACTATCAGGTTGACAATTTGGGATTCATACAGGAAAGACAAGATTTATTCAGCTTTTCATTGGCGCACTATGAGCCATTTCACGAAGTACGGACGAAATAGGACTAGCGCAAATCAGAGTGTTTCAGTTTAATTTCCTTACATCTTTTTATCACAGCCTTCGCTGTGGTGGGTAAGTGTTTTAATTTCCTAAATAGTTATATTGAATCCCGAATTTGTTTATCACGAATCAATGAATAAGGTAATCTATTATTAAACACACCATTAGAACAAATGGGCAAAATTTTAGGTACGATCTTTATTAAATAGCAATATGTGAACTAAAACTTCGAAATTTACATATCTACAAGATGGTACAGTTATAATATTTGAGTTAATATAACTATACAAATGCAGAAATATGTCGACTATTATCACTGAAAAAGTCCAAAACTCCCAGCGCCACACCAAAATTCTTAAAGTTTTTTTATGTTCATGGACGTCACATTTCACAATTTTTGGCACAAATCTGAAATATATTATTCAAGTCAAGAAAATATATCACACTTTCAAAAGCCATGAAGCTCTGTTTTGTCGATTTGAATAATCATTTGTTTCGTACCTACAAATATATCTATATATAAAATATTTTTGAGTTAGGTTACAGCTATAAAAATTAACAAATCAGATATAATAATAGACAGTCATGAATTTATTGAGAAATATCGTGTTACAAATTACTTTGTTTGTATTAAAAATAAGCTTTGGTAAGTGAAAGAGTTCGGTGAAATTAAATTATAACTAAAAATACATATTACAGCTATATAAATAAATAAAACTTGAGATGAATTCTTCTTGGATTATCCCTTTTACTTTTTCCCTTATACAAGATAGGACTGAGCATTAATGGAACAAAAGGAAATTCCATTCGAGTGAAAATAATTTGAATTTCGTTCTGTTTTCTGTGAAATATTGTGTATCATTCTAGCTAATACTTTAGCCGTTGTACTTGAGATTTATTTTAAGCATATAACATACCAGTCACATTTTACTCAATGAATATTGAAATATTAGGTTGAGATTGGGCCTGAAAAATCCATCTGAGATTCTATACAATGATGAAAAAAATTTGAGAAGTTGAATATGGTTGATAAATAGCAACCAAATATTGAGCAGTTATTTCAAGTAAACTTATATCAGATACTAGGAGAAACACATTGATTAAAACAAAAAATAGTAAGTGGTGAGGATAATCATGAAAAAAAAACCTTCTAAAAGATTATTCATAATATTCAAAACATATCAATTTTAAAATGATCGTATTAGAAAAGTTTGTTAATATACTATTTCTTAAGTTGAAAGAAGAATTACATTTATTACTAAATTATTCTGTTATTTTTTATTTATTCTGATATTGAAATGAAAACATAGTTTCGACTTTCATTAAAAGAAAAATTCGATACTCTTCAGTGTTGATTAATATGACGGTATGCTCCCAGATATCCGCTTTTTGGTATAATTCCAAAAAATGAGATATTGACCGATGAAATTTAAAACGATGATAGAAAAAAACAGTTCAAACAGTTCAAGAGAAAAAAGCACAAAACAATGCTATTTTAATCGAAAAAATAAGGAAGTTTATATAATTTTTTACATTTCTCACACCTTTTATTTTTGATATTTATGTGTACCCCATTGAAAAATTTCGAAGCATTGGCTAAAACAAAGCCTTTCTGTTACTCAAAATAAGATAAATCAGAAATGTTAACTTTTATTATTGGTGAAAAAGGGTATCAAATTATACAAAATATAAATATCAACTGTTTCGTAGTTTTGCATCGTATTAATAATAAGATAAATCAGAAATGTTAACTTTTCTTATTGGTGAATAAGGGTATCAAATTATACAATTTTGTATAATTTGATACCCTTTTTCACCAATAAGAAAAGTTAACATTTCTGATTTATCTTATTATTAATACGATGAAAAACTACGAGTAGTTGGTATTTATATTTATAAATATCAACTGTTTCGTAGTTTTTCATCGTATTTTGTTAACTACTAGGACTCATCAAGTACAAAGAGGATCTTAATTTTACTTATTTCATAACAATTTAGAAATTTTAAAGGTAAAAAATATTCATGGAACACCCGTAGAAGCTATTGTAGCTGTTAATATTACAATGGATATTTGAAAACAATCATTGAAAGGCCAAAAAAAAGGAGAGACAAATGATGAAATTTTCATTCGTTTTTATAATTTGAGAAAGAAAAAATACGAATAA
Organism: Megalocaria dilatata; assembly: GCA_034642435.1. Taxonomy (NCBI): domain Eukaryota; kingdom Metazoa; phylum Arthropoda; class Insecta; order Coleoptera; family Coccinellidae; genus Megalocaria; species Megalocaria dilatata. Next base: position 55,660,775 of record CM067854.1, on the reverse strand, counting down.
CAGCAGAAAACGCTTAATAAAATGAATATAAAAAATTATTATATGAAGAATTATTTTGCTTGGGTATAACGTGCTTTTCTTGAGGGTGTGTTGTCTCAATATATCATTTGGCTGAACGTATGACGAGAACTGAATGAGTGGCTGTTATTAGGAACAATTTTCATTAGAAAATATTGCCTTCCATTTATTTGAATTAGTTCTTTGAAAGAAAATTTTCAAAATCCAACAATGATATTCATTCCGAATATTTAGCTATTTAGACCATTGAAGATGGTCATGGTTCATAGAATTCTTTTTTAAATTGATTAAATGCACTCTTAGTGGCTCAGATAATACTTTTATAGTATTTTATATTGCATTAAAGTAACGATTTTTGAAGCCACAGTCAATATCAGTGGACAAAACTGCTGAAAACAAATTCCAGAGAACAGAACATTTTTATTTGATTGTTTTTCGGTCTTTGACGAAAATTCATCTTGAATTTGAAAATAAACGATTTTCAGTTTACGCTTATATTCATATATATATATATATACAATTGTTGGAATTAAATAGACTTGAGTGAAAATTGAAAATCGTTTTATTTTCACAAATATTTTTTACCTGAATAAGGACAAAATATCTTGTTGGTCACAGTTCGAAGGTGAAGTTACCTCATCCGAGACGCCTTTGCATTTTTTAAGAAAGAGTGCATTTGATATAAATCAAAAATTTCTGCAGTTTTTCATTTATTCTTATTCTGTTTCTGATTTTTCAAGAATTTAAAAGTAGAATATTTGATGTGCACCGAGAATTTCTTGTGTTTCTTATTTTATTTAAATTTTTTTTTGGTTTTTTCTTATTTAGTTTCAGCATCATAAAATAAAATTGCTCAGTATGTGATAAGTTTAAGTAGGGCTTAAAATTTAGAAATTTGATAAATGATGGAGTTGGAGATTTCATAAAAAGTGGTTCATTAATTATTTATAGTAGTTCTATTTCGAAAATATTCGAGCTGGAATCACGATTTGAAAATCATGAGTGAAAGCATAAATATATTCAATTATTTTCTGATACATTTAATTGCATGCGGGTGTGATTTCATAAGAAAATATGAAATAATTGTTTTTTATCAGATTCACTTGATATAAAACATTGTGCTTTTTAGCTCACGAGTTTAATTTTTTCTTATCTAAACGGGTTTTCGGTTTTTGAGAAATTTCAGGAATTCCGATAAGTATTTCTCTAGAAAAATACCAAAATGCTTTTATGTATAGAGCACTCCAGAGTCTATGTATAAGTATTAAAGTCGAGTACATAAAGTGAAAGACATGAAAATTAGTCGAAAAATTTCCATTTTTATGATTAATAGTTATGATATAAATTTTTTACAGTTTTATCTACTAAAGGATATTATAGAAAAACATCAACTCTCAACTTCTCAACTTTTTTTTCACCTGAACAAAAGGTGAATAAAAATATAATATAATTATAAAGTTGTAAAAAATTAGTAGTCCACAAAGATATGTACGATATTTTTAACAATTTCGATTTTCAATAATGAACAATTAAATATGAAACTTTTATGTGAAATCTACTTGCTAACATTATTTTTGAGAATTATTTTTATAAAAGGTCATTATAATTTGGAGGCTTTGTTTTGTTGTCGGCTTCTTCCAGGCGATTGTTGATCTTATTCCTCTTCATGGCGGCATAAATTGAGGCAGCTTTATAGTTTATGGGGCCGTATTGGTCGTCCAAATCAGCGTACACTAGATCTCCGTCGGTTGGATAAAAAGGCTGAAAGAAATGAAATGATTTACTGCTTATTCGAGGAAAAGTAAATGAAGTTCGTGTGCTAAAATATCACATGTGAGTAAACATGATTTACAATTTGTGATATCACAATGCGCTTCGCTTTTAATTTTTTCCATCCATTGTCAAAACTGTCATTGCGTTCTATGAGATAATAAGATGCCCACCATATCTATCCTTGATGTGGATTCGCATTGAAAGTACGTGGATTGAAATTAGCGGGATCCCAGTTGGTTGCGACACAAAAGGTTGTTTGTGCATTTACAGATTAGGAAAATCACGTTTTACGGTTGGGATATTCAATGCATAAGAAAGAGAACTCCGACTGTCAGGCAAACATTGGAATGATCGAAAGATATTAATATTCCAGTGTATAACTCGAAAATAATTATCGTTTCTGTCACACAGATGTAGATTGTGGAAAGTTGAACACCCCATTTCGTTCAGTTGCCGCATAGAACTCAGAAGTGCCGGTCCATAACGCTTGAAAATCAATTACAATACGATTTCATCTCTGAAAATCAGTATTTGGCTTCCTTTTTGCCATAACTGGTCTGAAAATATAATAAAACATCTACGGGAAAATAAAAATGAATTCTAAAAAAAAACTCAACTCAAGTCGAAGGATTACAAATTTAAATTAAGAGTTCAAATAGTTCACCCTGTTGTGCCAAACAATAGCCAAATCTATTATAAAGAGGTGATCTCATATCTCTGAGCTTATTAGGCATACTGGGTGTTTTGGCACAAAATTGGATTATTTTTAACCTTATTCAACAAGATTTGTAGCTCTATAGATCTCATGTCCATAAATCGAGTTTTTCAGAAATCAACAAAGAAAAAAATCATTGGGGGTAAAATCCGGTGATATAATGATATTGTGTGACTGCTGGTGCGTTGTGACTTGAACAACCATCCTGTTGAAACCAGCGTTGAGGTTACCATCGATAAAAAACGGCTTTATAATGTAACTCCTCAGGAATTCAGTCCAAACATTTAGTTTTTGTGGATACTGGGTACGCACAGAAATATTTTTATGGTTTTTTTCCTGGACCAATATTGTACCAGTGATGGGTTATGTTTTCTGTTCAAGGAAAACGATTACTCATCATGAATAAGGTATTGCTTCAAACTGAATTCATTTTGCTTTTCCATCATCGTTTCACAAAATTCCAACCGTATCATTTTATCCCCGGGAAAAATTTCTTGGCTACTCTATACTTTGAAACAATGGTAACTATTTCTTTTCAAAATTTTCTGAACAGTTTTATCTCTCATATTAACTTGTTCTGCAATTTATCTACTCGAACCACCAGCATACACATCTATCTCTCCATTCAGATTTTAACTCATGCATTTTGCTGGTTTAGCAATGTTGTAATTTTTACATGTTTGTAAACATACAGTAAACAATTCTATTTACGAGGAGTATATTTGATATTCAACTGTTATGGATTTACACACCAGCACTTTTGAGTTCTATGTGGCAACTGAACGAAATGAAGTCCACAAGGACTACATCTGTGTGAGAGAAAAGAGCATTCTTTTCGAGTTAAACACTGGATTATTCATTATCATAACGCGCATATCTTTCGATTACTTCAATGTTCGACTGGACAGTCGGAATTTTCTTTCTTATGCATTGAATATTCTGAAAACTTTTTTTTCTCAACCTGTATAACTTACTTATGTTTGGATACCTAAACGTATGTTTGAATAACTACACGTATGTTTGGATGCCTAAACGTATGTTTGGATACCTTTTTTCATAAAATAATACAAATGTACAGGCAGTTTCTAAATTGGAGGTACAAACAAAAAGGTGTGATTACTTGGGTGATATCAAGAACAACAATAAATAAACACTTCGTTTTCGAGTTAAAATTTGATTTTTTCAAATTTTTTTCCTCTTTTTCCTTTTGGAGAGTATGCTGAATACCCTAGGCTGGGAATCTGCTTCGCCGATAGTACTGCCTTGATCTCTGATAGTATTCAGGAAGCACAACAGGTATGAAACCTGCTGCGAAAGCATTAGATGCGGTTGGTTTCAAAGTAAACTTCTTGAAAACTTAAGTTATGACAAATCTGGCGATGAACGACTGTTTGAAAGTAAACCAGAAGAACATCGAGCAAATTACAATATATGCGTATTTAGGTCATGAGATTGGTTCAGAAAAATATAACCAAACGTACGAAATACATTGAAGGCAGCACAGGGTAAATTAGAATATAAATAGAAAATTATATATTTAAATCAAGACTCTCTATATACCTGAAAAGGAAGCGCGTTGCGCTTCCATACCTGCCGAACCAGACATCTTAAAAATTTAGTTCGAAAGCAGGTTTTTTGTTTCTGTATCTCAGGAAATTATTTTCTAATATACAGAGTATTCCAAAAAATTCAAGAAATGGGTGAGTTTTTAAATGGATCACCCCATATCTTTTTAATGGCTTTCAATATCTCTATCATGATGGAAGATATTAAAAATATTTTTCCAACAAACAGATCTTATTCAGAGAAAACTGAAAAAGTTGAGAGTAGTTAGCTAGAAGTGCTCTATCGATTTTCAAACGTAATCGTAGCCCGAATTTGATCAGAAATTATTTTAACTGAAAGATTTACCTAGTCATCAGTCCCAAATGATCAATCTGTCATACACAGGATGTCTGTTATTAATAGCTAAGTATGAAGAACTTCAATTTGTTATTTTTCGATATTTTGAAATGAAACAGCCTGTATTTTTTACGATAATGTAGAGGATTGAATGAATTACTTTTTCTCAGAAGCAACTTTAGGGCTATTTTCTTCCTGCGTTCAGCCGACACGAAAAATGATATCACAACTGTTCAACATAATTTTTTATTCCTATTCCAATAATGGACTTAAAACGTATATTAAAAATAGTTGAAACCAGCAGCAGAAATTAGTAGTATTCGGTTCAGCATTACTCGATCACTGAATGATTTCTAGGAATTTCTACTACTTATTCTAGGAAATTCTGCCCAAATATCAAAATCTAGAGAAAAATATTCCGAACAATAAATTATTTTTATTGAGGTAGTTACAAAACTTTAGAATATTTCCAAAATCATAATCCTTAAGCATCAACATAAAAATGATCATGGTTTTCCGAATGAGCGTCACATATTGATCACATGTATATTCAACCAATACACAGCGTTTTATTGGCATTGGAAAAATCGATTATCAATCAAGTTATTGTTCTTTAGAGTTCAAAGTTACTTTTGAACACAATAAATCGGAATGAATTCTGGAAGTGCCACAGAAACTGCTCATTAGTGAGTCGAACCTATGCTGCAGAATATCCCGAACGAAGACATCGAAAGACATTGACTTTTCGGAAGCTTTTGAACATATTTATAGAGACAGGAGATGCCAAGTACAAAAAAGAAAAGAGGATAAAATCGGTTACTAACGAAGATAGTTATCGGCAATCTTGTGATAGGTCCTTTTTTTCGAAGAAAATCTCGACTGTGATGCATATTTAAATTTACTTCAGAACATGGACTTTTGTTCAATGTTTAATGTTAATTCATTAACATACAGAAATATGTACCGACTATTACTTGAATAATTTCTACTGCAAATTTCGTTGTTGCAACTATTTTTAACTTTCGTCAGTTATTATATTAATATCATTATTCAAATAAAATTTTCAATTGTGATGTCACTTTTCGTATCTGCTGAATGCAGGAGTAAAAATAGCCCTAAGGTTACTTCTGACAAAATATGAGGCATTCAATTCTGTACATTATCGTGACAAAAAACAACCTGTTACATTTGAAAAATCGAGAAATAATAATTTGAGTTCTTCATATTTAGCCATTAATAACGGACTTCTGTATATGACAAGTAGATCATTCGGGAATAATGGCGGTAGAGGACTTTTAGTGAACTACTGTTCCCTCAACTTTTTGCAGTTTTCTCTGAATGACATCTGTACCGTTGGAAAAATATCTCTAATACTTTTCTTCATGATAGAGATATTGAAGGCCATTGAAAATATGACAGATGAAATAAAGAGAGTGCAGGGAACTGGATCAGAGTGGCCCAGGAGAGGGATGAATCGCATGGAAAAAAAGGCCTACTTCCAGCCTACTTAGGCTTTAAATGATGATGATGAATGTCTTCTTTTTCCCCCAGAACTTTTCTGTGATGCGCCACTGGGAGTCTTTGCCGAAATTTAGCTGAATATTTTGGAGAATGCAGTTGAAATGAGGAAAAAGCTTTGAAAAAATTCTAACTTTAACAACCCGTATCTCGAAAACGAAACCTTTGCGGACACATGCTTATTCTTGATATCATTCAAGTAAACACTTGTGTTTGTACTTACAAAATATCAACATTCTATACAAAAGCACATTGAAAATGGTGCAAATTATTATATTGTTCATATTTTTCCTCGGAACTCGCAAACTACTGATCTTAGAACATAACAGTAAAAATCTTTTCGGATTAGACACTGCAACAGTAACTGAATATTTTTCTCAAAATTCACTAATTTCCCCCAAAAGGCACTGAAAGGTGTACATTGGAGGAATGATTGTTTTTATTTGACATAAAACATTTCAGATTCCTTGGAAATAAAAACCGAAAGGAGAAAATAAAGATTGATTTATGAGGAGTATTTTTTTATGTGTTTCTGATTATAGTACCCTGGGGATACTCACTCTCTTTTCACATGACATTGAATATCTTCCCCCCTTTTCAATATTTTGCGTAGAATTATTACAATTTCATGCTTTTCTTCAAGTGTCTTGTAGATTATTTCGTTGTTCTGTTTGAAATACAGAGTGTTAGAAAGCCAAAAGGATTGATTCAAAAGAATGCTGAGTCCTTTGGAACAATTGAGTTATGTGAATTTCCTATACGAAATTGTTCATTTCTTATTACAATTTTAAATTTTTTTAGCGTTGATTTAAATGTTGAAGGCAAACTGTTCTGATTATTCTGATTAAGTCTATTGCCTCAATTATTTCGGAAAACAATGTTCCTTAATGTGGACAAAAATCTTGAAACAAAAACTTCATAGAAAAAAAGGGTTACAAAAGTTCGACATGGAATACAAAAATGTCAAAATATATCCTGAGATGGAAACAATTATTATGGATTGAATGTGATCACGGAAGAAATAGTTTTAATTAATTTTCTATATTTATTGAAAATAATGAAGATATTGTATTGTGTGTTTCAACATACAACATTTTATACTGAAATCACGCTTCGTTTGAAACTTGTATGTCAGTATGGTCTTCGTGTGTGTAAAATTCATTAATTAAAATGATGAAAAATTTCCCAACAATAGTTTAACTCTAATGGAAATTTGCATGGCAGTTTTTTGAATAAGTAAGCGACAAAATATCGAATTGAAGCACCTCATTCATCATAGATTGTGGGTTCATTGAAAGTAAAATAAAGCTATAATTGCCAAGTGAAGTCAGCTGTTACTGTGTTAGGATTATTGCTTGATGCCAAGTACGATGAAATTTTTTTTCTTTTTGCTTAATATCTATATAGAGGAGTCTGAGATTGTGTGGAGACGATTCCTATGAATGAATGCTGATGGTATTAAAATTATTGTATCAGACGATCTGTATAAGATGGTGCGGAATCATGTTGGAATGCTCAGGTGCTTAACGCTGAAATGCTTGGGTTACTCAATGAACCAATACATTTAAATAATTTTCGCCAAATTACTTTCTAATTTAGTTAAATTCTCTGGTCGACAAAAAATAGTGGAGAGCGTTTGTATGCAGTTACAGCAGTTGTAACCATCACAGAAGCAGATGATTGCGTAGGAAGGATAAGTCCGTTTTTAGAAATAATATTGGATTTGTTCTTCAACCAAACCCTATCATTTTGTTCATTCAAGTGATGCTGAGAGTAAAAAATTTTTCATAAAAAAATATGAAATTCTACACCTGTCAACTGTATGCTAGAATGCAGTATCTTTGATCTGGTGTTAAATACTGTATTTTCATCGTAAAAAATCGATGAGGTTGAGGTCAGGGAAGCATGCAGGCTACCTAGTTGGTGCGTTGCATCCGTCAGGATACGTTTTTTTTGTGGGTAATAAAATTTCGCACTTGCGAAGTGACACGAGGCGCCAATTTATTGTCCGTCTTATTTCGAAATATACATCTTCTAGTAACAATGGTAGTTCGTATTCCGGATGTTATCAAGAACCAAGATACCAAGAATTATAAATAAAGTAAAAGGAAACAGAAGTTTTCTGATAATTAGAAAAAAAGATATACATACGTCATTTTTAAAACATTTTGTGAATACATTTATTTTCAACACAATCTACTGTGTTTGATTAACTCAGGAAATTTTGCATTAGATTTCTTGTCGTTATCTAAATGTTAAATTTACTCCTAATCGTAAAATTTTCATATATCATATCATAACCTACTCCAGCAATGATAAAAAAATGTAATAGTGAATTTTTTACACAATTTACAACCTTGGGAATTTTCTATTGCAGTATCTTTGATTTGAGCAGATAATGGTCTATTAAGTATTAATTTTTTGTATCATTATGAAAGCTTAGAGTCTAGCAGAGTTTTAAATTTGCCTTGAATTAAAGGAAATGGCTTCTCAGATTTTCGACTCACAGCTGAAATTTTAAGTCTGATTCGTTCGAATGTTAATCGTCCATTTTTGCTATTAATGAAGAATGAGCAATAAAGAAACCCAATGAAATTTTTTTCAAAATAAAAATAGATCTTTTGAAGCCGATACCATCGAAATTTTTCAAAAATCCCTTGAAAATTCATAACTTGTTAACTACGCTAAATGGTAGTGATTCGTGTAGCCCTACGGCTGTTTTATCTCTCCACACAAGTTTTTGACACATCCTGTATTTTGCTTTATGTGCATGGGGAACTTCTCTACACTTGTGGATGACAATAAACAAATTGTGAAAATATGATCTAATTTTTTATCCCCGTCATCCATTCTTTCAACACAATTCAACTTCATGTTTTCAAATATATTGATTTCTCGCAAACCACTTGATGAATTATTTTGGATATAAATAAGGTAAATAAATCACTCGGCTTATGTTTCACAAAAATTTAATTTTATGCTGTTGTATAACTTACTGTTAACCTCGAATAAAAACCCGACACTTCCATCTGTTATCCGAAAAATATATAAATTGTTATGTAAAGTAAATTCCCCTTAGTTTTGAAAATGGATTGAAACCCGAAACATATATGTTAACAATATAAAATTAAACTTTTGTGAAACTTAAGCGAAGTGATTTATTTACCTTATTGAAATTCATGTTTTCACGTTTAGCCTTTCATTAAAACTTATTTGGACGAAGTTGAATGACACAATTGTTAAATTTTATATCAAAGTGGATAAACTACATGATACAATCGTGATAGATTCAAAGGGAACCCAACAAGGCATTTGTGATTTCATATGATTAGGATTATTCAGAAAATAAATACATTTTTAACATTAAATATAATCCCTCTAATCGCATATTTCAGATCTGTCAGTCATGAATGTCTTTATTTTCAATCGCTACTGTGTTAATTGCTTTGACTAAAAAGTCCATTACCTCAGTAAATATAGGTATCGCTTGTTCTCGTACGGCCGTTGCTCTAAAACAAATTTTGATGATTATTATCAAATATTTATGATGCATTCCACATTCTACTTGAAGCAGGTAATTTAGTTAGCGTAAGGAAAAGTTAGGAGCTATTAACATCTAACATGTATGTGGTACTTAATCAATAGTGATTACTATTCATAATGATATTGATTGGCGATTATCTCTGGTTTTAAACTGAAGCTAATATTATTTCTTCTGAATTACCTAGGTAGGTGGATGAAAGCACCTGCTTGTATTAAGTTGATATTCGAAAGTAATTTTTTTTTAATAATAATTATTTGTTACATGAAAACAGTCAATCAAAAACTAGTAGAATAAAATTTGTACTAGTGCATGTTCGTATCATTATTTCAAGGTTATTATTTTTTATATGCGAATTTTAAATTTTTCTTTCACCTCTCGTTGAAGATGTTTTCAACTCCAGTATTTGTTTGTAACGGATTTCCAAATAGGAATGACATGTTTTTATAACATTATGGTAGTCATATTTAAAATGATCGAATTATTACTTTTTGATACTTGTATTCAGTATATTTTGACAATTCATCATAATGAAATATATGTTCAAACATTATTCAAAAATTAAACATAAATAATCAAGCTTTAAGCTCAACTTATCTTCGTGAAGATTATGGTACATATTCCAAACAATTTATACGTCAAATACAAGACAAGAAGACGAAAGAAAAGAAATGAACAAGAAAAGTGGTACTGTATGTGCCCGTGTTGCTGATAATTTTCAAGAACTTGACACTTCGGGAAAGACAATTTAACTTATTTTGAAAAAATATTTAGCGTTATATCCGAATGAGATTGTGTTGCTTTAAGAACTGAAACCACTGGGCCTTTATGGGTGTTTCATTTTTGCTGATGTAGCTTTATGGGAACTTGTAATTGATATTGATTGAAAATGAACCCTGTTTCTTAATATTTCTGGTTGAACGGCTTCGCCAAAAGACAAAATTATTATTTTCGATAATCCAAAAAGAATAAATGAAAAAGTTCTATCTGGTGAGGTTTATAGCATGATAATAAGGTTTTTTTAAATTGCAAATAAGGATGGTGAATGGGAAACGTTATCTTCTAAAAAAGAATTCATGAACCAACTCCGTGAGGAATTGATAAGACCATGGCTGAAAGAATACATAACATTTCCAACTTTACAACGTTCACTCAAAAATATGATGCGAGATATATTACAAATTTTACCAGAACTCGACCAGGGACAACCTTCTATATCAAAATGGACAACTTGTTTTATTTGTCCGTTAAAAAAAAAGAACTGCGTCATTTGACTTGACATTGAGCATTTTGTGCAGGCTGTTGTGTTTTTTGTAATGATACTAATTAATATATTATTTTGTTTCCGTTTATTTTTGAGATACTGAAATGTGTCAACTATTTCAATTAATTTACAATGAAAGAATTCCCTATTTCAGTTAATATTGATGTTTGAAGTTAGAGTCGTAAATTTTACGAATGGTTGTTAGTATTCACGAGAGCTCCACTTAAAGTTAGTAGTCTAGGGTTAATGAAATCTGATTAATTGCGAAAGGTAACCGAAAATTATGCACAATTCAATAAACGATGCCACGCTAGATATTTAAATAGAGTTTAATTCATTTTTTTAAATCTAATTCATACGTTGTATTTTAGAATCGCAGAATTTTAGCTTCATTTCCAACAGTTTGTGGTTTATTCAAGTTTTAAAACATATCTTCTTTCTTGGAAATTCCGTTACATGTCTGAGGTTAACGGTTTGAATAATGAGACGACTTGAATATTCGTCCAAATATGAGTAGTATTATCTCAATCTTTAGTTTTCACTACCCTAAAATAAATAAGTGAAAATTTGGTATCAATGACCTATAACTTAATAGTATATATGAATTCAAAATAAATTTATTTAATGTACGTGTAAATACTAACCTTAAAATTACCGTAAAAACAATTATTTAACATTTGGTTAAACATCGATCTCTTGACCAATGTCGTTGAACTGTAGTGTGGCATATTCAGTCTTTGGTTTATGTTTTTGTTGTTTCGACTTCGACAAGTTGGTACTAGAGACCTTCTTGCTCGGTTTGGGCATGTCCAAATCGGCATATACGAGACCATTGGGTCTACCGGTCTGGGGTTTAAGAGGAGAGTTCAATACAGGTTGCGGATATTGCAAATGGACCGAACTCTGTACATTTTCTTGAAAGCTCAGGCTGTCCTGGTAGTCATTTTGACGCATGACTACCAGGGGGCCGTTGGTTTTCTGTTTGTGTTTTTCCCTCTTGTTGTTGGACCTCGCTACACGGTTAGAGTCGGCGTAGTCCGAAACGTAACCGTTCTTCATCAGGTTTTCTTCGTGGAGGTTTTTTATCGGCTGGAAGTAACTCTCAGCCGTTTGAAACTTGAAACTATGGCATTTCTGCAATGGTATTTGGAAATGCTTCTTTTGTTTAGATTTGCTCGAGAAGGACTTGCTTTTTGGTAGCTGCTGCTCTTGAAAAAGAGCCCTCGGTATCAATTTGGTATGCTTGGGGTGGGGAATTGTTGCTGAGTAGTGGGTGGCCAAATCCATACCGGGCGGTTTCTGATGAGGGGCTGTTAGTGTGTAAAAAGCATTCTGAAAAGGTTAGGGTGTTAGGGCGATCATATATTAAACGTTATGTTGTATGTTCCATTGATAGATCAAATACTTCATTAACTACTTTAAATTTCAGAATAACTCCAAGCTCAAATCTTTCTCAGATGTTTTTTTCAGATCAGAAGGAACAGATTCCATTTTTCAAATACAATTTTTTGAATTAATTAATTATTCTAAAATATAAAATTTTCAGGCTTACTTCCTGAAATTATCAGGAAAATATTTTTTAAACTTGACGAAGCAAGTATTGACGAAACAATTTTCGTTAAATACTGAATTGTGGAAATAATCTATATCATTTTATTTGATTATCAGGAACATCTAATGTATATACGAGTATACTATAGGTTGGGTGAGCGATTGAAAATTAGCATTTTTACAGCCTATAAATAAAAAAATAATGAATTTTTTCCAAGTTATGAATTTATTAGATTCAATATATTGTCGATTATTTGGGGCCGAATCTCATGAATGGTAACTTCGATTTCGTGTTTCATGAGCTTCATAGTTAAAGATGATTTTTCTGGGAAAATGCTCATTTTCGGTCATGCGATAATAGCCCATTGAGCGAAGTGGAAACGCATGGGATGGTCACGAGTCTTTACTCTTCTTGAACTAGTTAAACTTTGTAAGGCTTTATAACGAGGTATTTAAGCAAAATTCTCCTCAGAGTAGTACGAGAAATGTTCAGTTCAGCACGATGGCAAGTTGATGTTGATAGATGTCCAGCAACATTCTGGGCTCTAGCAGCAATGTTTCCAGGTGTGCTAAATGGACGAGAACGTGAACGGATTGTTTCATCAAATAACGATCCAGTTTTCACGAACAAATTGATCCACAAATTGCCGTGAGGGCATTTCATTTCTATTGAATTCTTCACGTAAATTTCTAACAGGTTGGTTAGAAGATTCACCACTTTAGAAATGAGTTTTTAATATTTCCCAGTGTTGTTCAAGCGTAAATCGACCATTTTGTTAATGTCAAATATTAAACTGAATTTCTATCAAAACACGAATAATAGAAGTGTTGCCAGACTCGAAATAATCACTACTTCAAAGTGCAAACTCTAGATGGCCCATCTTTACGTGTACCATAAATGTACATTAAATCACTAATTTATGACAAACTCCCTGATAAAAGATTTGTAGCATCTACCAATTTCACTTCGTTATCAGTGAGCATTGAAAATCTCAATAGAAAAATCTATTTAGTTTGTGTATCTGTGTACACTTTACATATAAAAAATAATGTCCATTTATTTTTATTATTATTCAAAAATTGTATTTGATCTATGAATAGAACAATAAAATATTTGAAGCCAAATTTTGATACAAATTTATATTTGTTCATATGAAATATTTTCAATTCAAGTAAAGTTGAAGTTAAACCTTTTAAGGTAGATACGGCTATGAATTTTCGTATCGAAAATTGTAGCTTCAAAATTTTTCATGCTGAAAAAACATAAAACACACACCTGCTGATTACTGTGATTAAATTTGGGACTCCATTTGTTTTCTGAGGTATCCAGAATAGGCATTTTGGGAACTTCAGTATCGGATATACTCGTACTAGTATTCTGGGAGCTGGTGTTTGGGGAAGGGGATATTTTATTGGGGGAATTTTTCGCTTTAGATAAATTAGGTAACCTTCTGCCTTTTGAAGTAGAACTTGTCTTTGGATTAGGTGAATTCTTTGGTTCATCTTTGGTTTTACTCATTAGGGTAGCTTTGGCATATTCCGTATCTGATTTTGCACTTTGAATACTTGGGTTAGGTGAAGGATTCTGACTAGAAGATCCTCTTATCTTAGCTTGGATCTGAATGGAGAGAGCCCCTTTTTGTATTTCACCCTGGGGCTTTAAATAAGGACCAACTTTGACAGTTGGCGAACGTTTGAACGGAGAACAAGTTGAAGTTGTATCATTGCTCCTTTTTGGGCTTACTGCAACTAACTTAGGTCGAGTATCTACTGGGGATATTCCAACGGAATTTATAGATGATATCGTTTTGGCAGGCACAGGTGACAATACAATAGGACTCATAATGCTGCTCTGAGTCTTAGGTAAATTAGAATCAACTTCATCTTTGATTTTTTCCTTCAACTGCTTTTCTTTCAATTTAGGAGAAGAATGCACTTCAACTTCCGAAATTGATTCAGCTGCTGTAATTCTTTCCGAAGATATATCCATACAACTATCATTTGATACGTCCAACAGAGAATTATTTTTAAGCGCTTCAGCGATATTTTGGTATATTATTTCTCTATTCCGATGTTTTTTGCATCTAGGGGCCGGTATTGGAACAATGTGGTAATGTTTAACACTTTCACTATCTGAGGTACCACTGTCCTGACAATTGGGTAAATCTCCATCACTGAAGACCCTTTTCGGCACAGCATAAACTAAGGTTCGTCTTTTCGAATGTTTTTTGCATCGTAAAGAATGAAAAGTAGGGGAATAACACTTATGTTTCTTCAAAAATTCGTTAGATTTATTTTGCACTTCGCTATCACTTTGTGCACCATTCTCTTTTCTTATTAAACATGCTTTACTTTCAACATGTTTTCTTATTTTTGTTTCTTTTCTTACAGATTTCTCTTGTGATATTAGTTTAGATTCTGATTTGACTTTCATTAGTTTTTCTTTCGTGTTACTACTTTGAGTTTTGTTCTGTTGTTGATTCAAAATGGAGAAAGGATTTTCAAGTGCATGGCTTACTGGTAAGCTCAAATTCAGAAAGTTTATATTTTGTTTACCTTCTGGAATGGAAGCAATAGTGCAGTTTCCTGATTGAAACTGTAAGTTTGGATGAAGATTATTTAGGATACTCGGAATTGAAGGTCTATTTAAGACGATTTGTGAACTATATGGTCTGTATAATGGATTATTCAACAAGAGTGTTGGGTGGAGATAATTGAAGTACTGACTATTGGAGAAGTTGATAGGAACATGCGGATTATATCCAGGGGGAATATTTCTGGGAAAACCGCTAAATGACTGATGACGCTTAACAGGAATGGATTGCATAGATTTTGTTGAACACTTGAGAGCAGACTGTTTGTGAGGAAAGGGATTAGATGGTGTAATATTTTGAGTTGGTCCCTGGTTAAAAGGCGCAATAACTGAAATTGGCTGAAAACGAGAAAACATGCAAAATTAAAATGAAAAAAGCACAAAAATATATGCAAAAGAGAACAGTTTCTGTTATAAAGATTACTTACCTTATTTGGTGGATTCTGCATGCTGTGGAAGGGTAGGTTTTCATAGAAACCCTTGTCAGGATCGTAGGTAGGGTCTGCTATACCTCCAAGAGGTGGCGCAGCCCCTAAGCCCGTCTTATCTCCTATAGAAGACTGGTTGGGTACTGAAAAATATAATTTCATGTAATTGAGTCCTTATAAAGAATAGAAGTGAAAGAATTCGCGAATTGAATTTTTAAGTGAAAAGAAAATTTAAAATTTTTTCTTCTAAATGTTCAGAAATGTTCAGTTATTGTGCTTACTTCTTTCGCAATAGTCGTAAAATATGTTGTATTATACAATAACTAAAAATAACACATAACAGATGCAGAAAACTGGAGGTAAAAATGATCATTTCTGAAGGAAAAGATCTAGAGACTTAAAATTTTTAGGATAGAAGTGATCAGTTATGTTTGGAAATGGACAGAATCGGTTCAGTGGTTTTTGAGGTTATTTACATTTGTCCGAACGAGTTCAAATTTAGTATTTGGATGTGAAATAGCGACGCGAAAGGTCATGCATAATTTTGTGAAGATAAATCATGACTGTCAAATCTTAAAGAATCGTTTCCAAACTGCGAATATACTTATAAAGAAACAGATAAATTATAATAGTTCAGTAGTGCTTCTCACCATTTTTAGTGTAGAATTCAGATTCTGAGAAAACTAACACAATCATTCAGAAGTGATAAAGCTATTCTATGGAACAACTGAAAATAGCGCTCAATTTTTTTGACAAATATCGAAAAACTTATTTTTCTTGGGTCCACTTTTTATATCGACGTGAAGGTCAAAAGTTAATTCATTTACTTGAATTAATTAACATTGGCATCTTGGATTGTCCGAAGTTATGAATGTATACGAGTTATACAACATACCTCAGATAATTTTGATCGTAAGGGAAAAATAATAAAAAATATCAGTTTTGATTTAAAGGCAGAAGTTTAATTTTCACAACGGCTAGAATTTAGCACTTTCACAACTAACCAACCCCACTTCTATATGTGAAAAGGTAGCTTTCATAGAATGACTAATTTTTACGAAGGGCAAATAATTTACAATCCATCTTTAGGAAGAAGAATAGAACTGATTCTTTGAAATTGACAAAAGTATTTTGAAAAGGTTTATAATTTAGCTAAAAATATGGGCAGAGAATAGATTTGTTCCTAGAATAGCCAGAATATTCCACCACCATAAGAATGTCTCATAAGCAGGAGATTGAATGAATTGTTTAAGTATGCAAAAAAAACATCTTATGAAAAAGTTGTGGAAGAAGCATGCCAGACGGCATGCATGGTCAGTAGTATACATTAAGGTAAATCCATATGCAGATGACCTCGTGATTCAAAGCGTAAGATATAACTTGAATACTCAACAATATCTCATTCAGAACGCCTTAAACCAATTAGAAGAATAGTCGGACACCTCTGGTTACCTTTTCAATCTATATACATTCTGTCAAGAAAGTACCGGGAATTATCGATTTAAATCTGGCGGGGCAATGAGGCAGGTAAAAATTTTTTTTCCTAGGTTGGTACCACTGTCCTTAATTACTATGCCAAGCTTGAGCGGGATCTGTCAACTAGTGTGTTTGCAACAGCTGATTAAGTCAGTCGATGTCAGAGTGCGTGCCGATTTTTACTGTGGTGATTACGTTGAGCAAAGAATTTGTTTAAAGTTTTGTGTTGCAAATGAATTTTCGTGTGCCGATGCATTGAAAATGTTGCAAAAGGCCTTTGGTGATAATGCTCTATCGAAAACTCGTGCATATCAGTGGTACAGAGCCTTCAAGGACGGTCGAAGATAACGTCGATAAAATTAAGGAAAGGGTGCTGGAAAACCGTCGTACCAGCTTGAGAGAGATAGCACATGATCTTAAGATATCCCACGAGTCCGCACGTACGATTTTGATTGATATTTTGGGCATGAGAAAGGTGGCCGCACGACTCGTACCGAAAGACCTGAATTTTCTTCAAAAACGTCATCGCGAACAGATTGCTTCAGACATGCTGGATCGCTGTAATTCCGATTCTACATTCATGGAACGCATTATAACTGGTGATGAGACCTGGGTCTACGAGTACGATATGCAAACAAGCCAGCAATCATCGGAATGGGTGGCAAAAAATGAGCCGAAACCGAAAAAACAACGCCAAAGCCGCTCGAAAATGAAGGTGATGCTCATTGTTTTCTTCGATATCCGTGGCGTGGTGCACTACGAATTCGTTCCAGAGGGTCAGACGGTAAACAAGGAGTATTACCTAGGCGTTATGAAACGTTTGCGTGAGCGTATCCGTAAGAAGCGGCCAAATTTGTGGGCGAACAACTCATGGATTTTGCATGACGATAATGTGCCTTCTCACCGAGCTACGATTGTGACTGACTTTCTCGCCAAAAACTCAACAAAACGTGCTTCAGCAACCACCGTATTCGCCGGATTTGGCTCCCTGCGACTTTTTCCTCTTCCCAAAACTAAAATTGCCCCTTCGTGGCACCCGTTTTGAGTCGATTGAAGCCATAAAACAAAATTCGGCGCGAGAGCTAAAGTCCATCCTGGAAAGCGCCTATAAAAAATGTTTCGATAATTGGAAGTGCCGTTGGCATAGATGTATTGGAGCAAATTGAGCCTATGTTGAAGGCGACACAATAAATTTTGACGATTAAATGTAAAAATGTTGTTTTAATTGAAAATTCCCGGTACTTTCTTGACAGAGTAGTATTCCGAAAGTTAATCAATATTTCTCTTGGTTACATGCACAAAGCTTTGATAAAGAATTCCAATGAAATACATATTCTTCACGAACTCTGTGAAGACGATTACGATGAAATTGCTGTCGTCTGTCGGCGTTAGAATTAACAAGCCTAGCCTACAGATTGGCGTGTGACGCGATCTGCTCGTGTAAGATGGAGACTTATCGAGTCTGACTCAAGATGGCCTCTAAGACGCGGTTCACACTAGCGAACCTGGTATATATGTTGAGGTCACACAAGGAGCGACAGAGTTCTTTCAATCTGGTGAGAACCTTTGGTTGTAGCAGATTGTAGGCGAATACAGATCTTATGAAGGAATTTCTTGATTTGTATGAAACAGAGAGTGTTATTTGGGATACAAGTCACGAACATCAAAAAGACAAAAATAGTGTATAATGTTTGTGTCAACGCTGTTCATTGTACACCAAATAACTCCAACTATTGCAGTGTACCATCAACCATAAACCCCACGCTACCAAGTCGATCGATAAGCTACTGCAGCAGCTGTGATATTTCGTGATTGAACGAACCTACCATGTGCGTACGTGAAGTTAACCAATCCACAAGCCAGGCTTGTCAAGTCTTGAGCCGTCTGAAAGTGGCTTAAAAGCATCGAAATTTGCGAATTATTGCCACTGAAGGAAGAAGACTCTCAAGTAGTCAAAAATGTTCGTTTCAGTGACGAAATGGCTTGTTCAAAAACATAGCGGAAAATATTTCACTCCTTCCAGAAGAAAATTCAACTGCACAAGTGCTTTTGCAGAATACTTTACATCTTTCCATTGTCCATTCTCCGTTGAATAAAATAAACAACAAATTAACTGATGAACGAATGATTTAACAAAAGAATTCCCGGCCAAAAGCTTGGCAGATGCGGTGCAATTAAATTACCAGCCTTTTCTGTTAGTTGTTCTGGTTATCTGAAAAATGAAGATTATACAATTCCACGAACGTATTCAAGAATTAAAAAAATTGATTTCCACTAGAATTTGGAGGTATTAGCAGACAAGCTTTCACCAAAGTTCGGCAAGATCTTTTCGACCATTAAATAAAATAATTCTGCTACCATTGAACAATTCTTCGCACCATCACAGATTTTTTTCTACTTATTCAGATTACATCGTTCTTAAATCAATAGAAAATTGTATGCTCTGCAACGGTGTGTAATTCTGTGGTGGGCGCCATCTGATATATTGACTGGGTTGACTGAAGTTAGGAGATGATTGATAAAATCCAGCATTGGTGAAACTGGCGTAATAATATTTATTTGCTATTTTCCATATGATCAATGAATATGGTGGTTTATCAAATGAGAATATTATTCAAGAAATCCGCGCGAACTCACCTAAAATTAATTTTCATATGTTTGGCACAACATTGAGTTGATATCGAGCTTTTAATACTAGTGTAGAGTTTCGAAAGGTTCTTTGTGAAGGCATCTAATACCTCTAATAATGAATTAATTGTTCAAATATTTAACATACCAAATTATATACTTAAATTTGGTACTGCCTTGAAAGATTGGTATATTTCGATACTACATAAAAATACACTAATTTTACTACTGATGCTATAAATATTTATAATCAATAATATATAAAAAATCATCAGCATGTCCATCTAGGTAAAAAAGCAATAAACAAGCCAAATGAATAATGTAAATTTTAGGAACAAAAAGGTACCATACCTCCACCAGGTTTTTTCCTTTTCCTGGACAACATTGTGGATGGAAGTTCAGCTTCAAGACTCGTAGCAGATTTTTTAAAACTGACCACTATCATGCAAAACAAAAACATATCAACAAAATGCAAAAACACCAGCGATATTTACCTTACCTCCACTAGGTCTTTGGGTCAGACCTGAAGGCACGTAGTCGTACCCATTGAAACCTAAGAACGTCTTCAGACGTTCTAAACGAGCGTAGACTTTCGGTCTATTCTTTGCGTACTTGGATTGAGTAAGTTTGTGTGCAACCGAGGTGGTTTTATACGGTGATATATCCCTGTCTAATTGAATGATGTTTATATTTTGTAATTTGTGTCCGGGTACCAGAAGTCCAGGTCTTAGGGGCCATCTTTGATTAGATGTATCGGGGGAATAACCATCTGGTCTAAGAGGAAAAAGGTTGTGTAGAACGGTTTTGAACTTATTCATCTATTGACCATTTCACTTTTTTTCCTCAATTCACTTCGACTTTGAAGTGTTTTACTTCGATATTGAGCTTAAGATTTAAAAGATGTTTCTCAATTTTCAATATTACTTCACAGGGTTCACGGAAAGTTAATTTGAAATGAATGCTTCTAATTACACGGGAAAAGCATGTGACATTTGATGACATAATGCAAGTTGTTTTGGTGAAATTGTATATCTTTAACCAACATTTTTGTCATGCGAAATCTTAGTACAATTACCCATTTACTTATCGATCGGCTAGAGTTTAACTTCGATGATTCAAACATAGGTGTACAAATTATTTTTTAAACAATAATCTTGTGTGAATTTTATGACTCAATGGAATATTTTTTTGAATCAGATATCGCATCGTGTACGTTAATGTTGAAATGCAAAAACCAGTTTATCTTCTGATTTGACTTGAATAGTTAAAACAGGTTGAATTTAGTATGCACTTATTGTATCCATGGAAACCTTTCATCGTTTCAAAGTGTAATGGTCAAAAGATGAAAAAATATACAAACCCATCACCATTGAATTATAATGTCTACTTTGAAATTTTCACCCATCTATACTTAGAATGAAGATATAGGTAAGTTTTATAGTGGAAATTATATTGATTCAAAAAAATACTGACACGTTACTTTTCCCACAAATAAGAGATTAGTATTTATGAGTTTGGTATTTTTGGATTTGATATCCACCTCTGAAATTTATGTACGAGTATAGTTCATTTTTCGTTTTCACCAGTTTGTAATGAACAAACCTATTCTTATATCACATATTTGCTAATTACGTTTTTGATTCTTTCAAACACTACTACTAAATTATCAATTCCATGCTAATGTGAGTTCATGCAAACTTCTTTGTATGTTTCAACAAATATTTTACCTCACCACCCAAAATTCACAGATATTTCCAAGTAAGGGTAGGAATGATGAAGTAAGTGGGAGAATTGCGGAGAATAAATGATTTAACACTTGAAAGGAGCCAAGGAAATTCGGAGCTTCTCAAAACCTTTGCGAATTACCTAAATTATTGAATGAGGACACTGCGATGAGGAAAACTAGATTAACATTGAGAAGAATAATATGAAATGTTTCCTGGATAAACAAAATAATCATATAAAAATACCTTTTTGTCACTAGACGTTTCTGCGACAACTAACCAATTTGTGGATAAGTATGCCCTCTACAAAAATTAGGTTACATCACAGAAATATACAATGAAAGAAGATACGACCTGGACTCTGCATAGTTTAAGTCGTATCTTCTTTCGTTGTATATTTCTGTGATATAACCTAATGTTATTGTTTCTCAATATATGGCGGTATGTTTTCAAATGAATAGTTTTTATGTCAGTATATGAATACTTATTACTTGTGTTGAGTATATTTTGACAAATTATACTCCACACAAATTCTATGAATATAATAACCGTTTTTTCAAAATTAACGTTTTTAAGATTTAAGTCCTCATAAATTGCCTTTTTATGATTGATATTTGTCGACTCATTGGAATATTCGAAACAATTTTCACTTTAAATGATACTGAAACATAAATAACAAAAGCCAAGAAATAAAGTGAACATTTACGATATAAATGGCAGTTTACAGACATACATAGTATATAATATCGACATATTCGTCGAATAATCGAAGTTCTTCTTGAACAACTTTGTCAACTAACAACATTTTGGTTTTTTTGACCAGATTTGTAGCATGTACTACTCTGTCAAGAAAGTACCGGGAATTTGCAATTAAAACAACATTTTTACATTTAATCGTCAAAATTTATTGGGTCGCCTTCAAAATAGGCTCCATTTACTCCAATACATCTATGCCAACGGCACTTCCAATTATCGAAACATTTTTTATAGGCGCTTTCCGGGATGGACTTTAGCTCTCGCGCCGAATTTTGTTTTATGGCTTCAATCGACTCAAAACGGGTGCCACGAAGGGGCAATTTTAGTTTTGGGAAGAGGAAAAAGTCGCAGGGAGCCAAATCCGGCGAATACGGTGGTTGCTGAAGCACGTTTGTTGAGATTTTGGCGAGAAAGTCAGTCACAATCGTAGCTCGGTGAGAAGGCGCGTTATCGTCATGCAAAATCCATGAGTTGTTCGCCCACAAATTTGGCCGTTTCTTACGGATACGCTCACGCAAACGTTTCATAACGCCTAGGTAATACTCCTTGTTTACCGTCTGACTCTCTGGAACGAATTCGTAGTGCACCACGCCACGGATATCGAAGAAAACAATGAGCATCACCTTCATTCTCGAGCGGCTTTGGCGTGGTTTTTTCGGTGTCGGCTCATTTTTTGCCACCCATTCCGATGATTGCTGGCTTGTTTGCATATCGTACTCGTAGACCCAGGTCTCATCACCAGTTATAATGCGTTCCATGAATGTAGAATCGGAATTACAGCGATCCAGCATGTCTGAAGCAACCTGTTCGCGATGACGTTTTTGAAGAAAATTCATGTCTTTCGATACGAGTCGTGCGGCCACCTTTCTCATGCCCAAAATATCAATCAAAATCGTACGTGCGGACTCCGTGGGATATCTTAAGATCATGTGCTATCTCTCTCAAGCTGGTACGACGGTTTTCCAGCACCCTTTCCTTAATTTTATCGACGTTATCTTCGACCGTCCTTGAAGGCTCTGTACCACTGATATGCACGAGTTTTCGATAGAGCATTATCATCAAAGGCCTTTTGCAACATTTTCAATGCATCGGCACACGAAAATTCATTTGCAACACAAAACTTTAAACAAATTCTTTGCTCAACGTAATCACCCATAGTAAAAATCGGCACGCACTCTGACATCAACTGACTTAATCAGCTGTTGCAAACACACTAGTTGACAGATCCCGCTCAAGCTTGGCATAGTAATTAAGGACAGTGGTACCAACCTAGAAAAAAAAATTTTTACCTGCCTCATTGCCCCGCCAGATTTAAATCGATAATTCCCGGTACTTTCTTGACAGAATGTAAGTGGTACTTATATGACATTATTTTAATTTAATTCATGAAATTATAATTATTAAATATAATTTTTTGAAATTAAGTATGTAGAAGACTACTATTAAAATATTTATATAATTTTATATTCCTTCTATCAAGTATTAACCTCTATTTATGTTATTTTATTCATAATATTTAATTATTTGGCTTCCTTAAAATTCTTTATACAGATAGTCCTTGTGCTATAACAGAGGCCGTTAAATTGTCTTTCAATCTTTTAGATCAAGGGTAAACCACAGAATTATTTGTTTGTAGTTAACCTCCATTTGAATTTTTCAGTATTCATTTACCAGAAGTTTTCTAAATTTTTGAAGGGTGAGTAAATATTTTTTGTTGATTGATGTAATATTTTATTGAATATGAATTATTTGAATACTGACGAAGCAAAGTCTCTCTTAAAACTTGTTTTTCAGTAATGTTTTTACATATCTTGAGATTCTATAGAAAGTAACTTTGTTAGATATCCAATAATATTGAATATTCTAAGTAAGATAGTTTTATGATGAAATTCTTAAGAATATGTTAAACATTTTTGAAAGATATTTGTTTTCATAAGATTATTAGCAGTAACAAAATTTTGTCTACTCAAAATATTTAATTTATAGGATTTTGGTTAATAATTTTTATTTATTGGATTTTGTTATATCATTTGGATGTCTCATAATGAATGTTTATTTTATATGTCGTTTGATATAAGTGGTACTTATATGACATTATTTTAATTTAATTCATGAAGTTATAATTATTAAATATAATTTTTTTATATCAAATATGTAGGAGGCTAATATTAAAATATTTAAATAATTTTATATACCTTCTATCAAGTATTAACCTCTATTTATGTTGTAAAATTTTTCGCCTAAGTGAATATTCAAAATTAATACTTCGCCCAATTTTAACTGCCTGTACTGAGAAAGAAGTACTACGCTAGCTTGGCAAGTTCTTCAATTACTTCAAGTACTTGGGAACGTTGATTCATTAATTAATTTATATCTTTCATAATACAGACACTTGGAGCATATTCTTGTTTTCTTGTGTTTCATTATCTTGATGGTGTGTTTTCAAACCCTATTGAGTGAAGTTTGTTTTGAATTTTTCAATGATACGGTAGCTTTCGCTACCGAGTATAATCTTCATTATCTTCACGTTGAGTTTAAACAAATAGGTATCATTTTAATAAAATAATGGTATAATAAAAAAAAAGTTGTTGAAATGAGTACTTTGCTATAATGAGTTGTCAAACCGCAATTTATACAAAATAGCACCTCATCATATTTGTACCATTCAAAATGAAAAATTAATGAAAAAATCATATCATCGGTATCAGGAAACGCAATATTTATAATATTTGTTGTTTGATACATTATTATTCTTTTCAAGACCCAATGAAAGGAAAAATAAATTCAAAATTCTCAATTCTTACACAAATCATTGTGTGTGCCTGCATCAGAATATGAGATACAAAATTTTCTGCCTCAATTTTATAACCGATATCTGAATTACGTTAGCATAATTGGTTAAAAAAACTACGTTTGCATGTCAGGATCACCTTTTCTTACAATTCTCCAACGAACCTCTGGAATATCGATTCTTTAGAAACACTATTCAAACAATCAACAGTATCATTTCATCCCCTCAAATTCAGGATTCTAATTTATTCAAGAAGACATGCAACACATAGACAAACTTTATGTACACTGAAATTTGGTAGTTGGTTAGTACCTTGACTTCCCAAATAAGTTATCCTACCACAAGGAACTAAAGGTAAGCCCAGTACATCCGGACTTTGGGTGCAAATGAACCTGAGGGATGTAAGAAAAATTAGTGAAAATTTATTTTTTCAGAGGATAGTGTTATTTTGGGTGGTATAGGTTGAATTATTCAAAAGAAGAATTTGATGTTAAAATCATGAAGTCCTTAACGAATGTGCATATAAAGAAGGAAGTGCTTAGGACATGCAATTTGAAGTAATAATCCGGTAGTATTAGTAGGTACTGCTATTTAAATAATTTGATTTCTCTGGTGAACATCACAAAAATTCATATTTATTTCTACTTATTTCTTTAATCCGGATTGAACGTTTATGATTATTACTAATTAAATAACACATACATACACACATACATACATAAATCTGTTAACTAAAAAGAATATGATTTTGATGAGCAGACAAAGTTATCGAGTTCACCTTTATTGGGTCTTTTTACGTAGCGGGTGGTTTTTTCAAAAAATATGAAAACTTTATTGTGTTTTAATTGTTTGAAGTCATTTGAAGAAGCTACAATGTAGTGAAACGCGTTATGTATTCAACTAAAAATAATAAATATAAATCAATATATCTATAAATATATATATGTACATTTATGTACATGATGTATATTATGTACATGATATGATTTATTTTTATTATTTTTCGTTGAATACATAACGCGTTTCACTACATTGTAGCTTCTTCAAATGACTTCAAACAATTAAAACACAATAAAGTCTCTATTTTTTTTGGGAAAACCACCCGGTTCCTAGGTGAAAAGACCCAATAAAGGTGAACTCGATAACTTTGTCTGCTCATCAAAATCATTTTTTTTCAGTTAACAGATGTTCTAAATTCGTAGAATCTAATTAATTATTGAGGAAAGATCATAATAAATATAACTCAACATAAATGTGTATTATTTAAATGGTATGCAATGGGTTTTTACCAAAAATAGGCCAACACAATTCGAAGTTTATGATTATAGGTCAGAATTGGTAAAATCTTTTAAATATGATGTATATTTTAAATGTTCGGCTGTTTAGAATTATTCTTTTTGTTTTATTGTTTTATTTCTAATTTGTTTCCAATTTCGTTTTAAGCAGCTGCTGTCACTTAGCATCTTTAATGTTTCTGATTGTACCTATTGTTGAATACAGTTGGAACTAGTTTATGTCAGTTGATATTTATTTGAATTAAGTCAAACAATATTATGAAATTGATTTCCCCGATGTGAATTGTTGGAGCGGAGTGAAATATTTCGTTTTCAATTTCGCTCAAATAGAGAAGTGACGATTGTTCTGAAATAGTTATATTGAAAAAATCAGTTAAATATGTTGCGATGTCAAAAGTATGGAAATTCTCGTTTACTAGGTATAATTTCAAATCTGAGCATTTCCCTAACATTAAGAAATTCGACTTATATTTCCAAATCAAAAAAAGCTTATGGTCAATCTTCAGAATTTGGTTGTTCAGATTCAGATACCGATTATTTTTCACACAGGAAATTATACAAGTTGAATAAAA
The DNA here is from genome assembly GCA_034642435.1 of Megalocaria dilatata. Lineage (NCBI taxonomy): Eukaryota > Metazoa > Arthropoda > Insecta > Coleoptera > Coccinellidae > Megalocaria > Megalocaria dilatata. The sequence goes on along the minus strand of CM067854.1, from coordinate 55,634,230 downwards.
AACTATGTAAGAACTGCTCAATACTATAGAAAGTGATATGATATTTCTCCCTAACCACATCGGGGCGGTTGATACATCCTGGTGGATAATATGGAGCTGAAGGAGTTGCGGACGAACGAATATTATTTTCTCTTTTGATTAATCGCTGTTGGAATTGAGATTAGTGAAACCCCAGTAAAATCTTTGTCTACATTTCCCTTCAAGAAAGATACAGCCCTTCAAAGGCTGTAAAAGTGCGTGAATGAAAATAACTTGAATACCATTGAACATAATCCTACTGTCAGCATAAGACTACTGACTAATCCTCAGGAGAACTGATGGAAGTATCATTAACATCGTCATGATTCAGTTTCATCGTCAAGTTTCAGTTGGAATACAAATTTAACGACTGCTGACGTGTCACAAACGGTTTTTTGAAGGACTACAAAAGAACAACAATCGCAACCTTACAATACTGCCAATCCATGATATTTTATCAGGAGATAGATCCTTTCGCAATTAATTTATTACCAATGTTTATTCAAAATGAACTTTTACCCTAAAATTCCTGGGAATTTATATTATCCTGATACTCCTAGATCTGAGAAGATCTCTCAGAAGCTTTTTCACCTTGTGCGAGTTAGGAGTTCAGTTGTGTTCTGGGTAGGCTTTGTTATTGCGATGATACGCCACTTTAGGTCGCAGAATTTTCGACCCAATAGTGAAATGTTGGCCGAAATCCGTCCAAATTGTAAAAAGTAATGGTTATTTCGAGTCTGGCAACACTTCTGTGATTTGTATTTTGACAGAAAGATAGTTTAATATTTGACATTAACGGAATGGTGTTGATTTATGCTTGATCAAAAATGGTAAATATTAAAAATGTATTTTCAAAGTACTGAATCTTCTATCCAAACTGTTAGAAATTTACGTGGAAAATTCAATAGACATGAAATGCCCTCACAGCAATTTGTGGATCAATTTGTTCGTGACAACTGGATCGTTATTTGATACACGTTCTCGTCTAGTGAGTACACCTGAAAATATTACTGCTCTACCCCAGAATTTGGCTGCACTTCTTATCATCGTGCTCAAGAACTGAACATTTCTCGCACTTCTCAGATGATAATTTTGCATAAAAATATCGATATGAAGGCTTAAAAACTTCAACTAGTGCAAGATGTGAAGCCTCGTTGTCATCTGATACCTATTCACTTCGCTCAATGAGCTAATGATCGCATGGCCGAATATGAGATTTTCCTGGAAAATCATCTTTAGCGATGAATTTCGAGAAACTTTTTTGTGGGTATCCGTTAAGGATAAGTATTATGCTGAACATCCAGAAATGATTGATGCCTTGAAACACGAAATCAAAATTGCCATTCATGAGATCGATACCCAAACAATCGACAATGTACTGAAAAATTGGGTTGATCGGATGAGGAATTGTAACCAGTGGTGGAGATCATTTGAATGATATTATGTTTCTTTCGTAAATGTCAAGGTTCAACCTTTCTCATAAACTCACAATTTTGAAAAAATTTCCATTAATTTTTTATTTATAACCGATCAAAAATCCAAATTTAAAACGGCCCACTCCTTATGTATTATATTTTAATTCTAATAAAAAACTTCATCAAGCTACATGGTCCCAACTCAAAAGCAAAAGAAGAAACGAGAATATGCGTTTTATTCCGTAAGGTGCATTGAAATATAAAAATTGATTTTATTATTATTCCGAATGTACAAACTTCCAGATTCTGATTATAAAAGGTTTTGGAGATAATAATTCAAAATCTGAGACCTATACTTCGGGATATGTATCTTTCTTGGAAGACCATTTAGAAATAAAATTTCACTGAGGTTTTCTTCATTTTTTTACTCGTTCTATATGCCCTCAATTTTTGACCACCTATTTTAGAATGACCTTGTATATTGAAATTAATTACCCATCTCAATTTCAACAGAGTACGTATTTATACAGGGTGTTTCATAATTAGATGCAGCTCCTTAAGGATGTGAATCCTTGAGGTGATTTTAAGATGAGAAATTTATATCAACATATGTCCTAAACCTCTTAACTTCTGAGCCGCAAGTTTTAAGAAAAAAATCGTTTTTTATTCAAACTTTGGTAACGTTCTAGATATTCATTTGAAATTTGGTACACTCTAAGCATCAACAGCTCAGAGCAGTACACGCGACAGACACTGAGTGTATAAAACACTCTCTACTGACGGTTTAGCACGATATCATCATTGCCGATCCAGATCCCAAATCATTCGACATGCCAAGAGGTCAGACGTTAGACAGCATCAGCGGCGAAAGAAGAAACCGCCAAGAAATTTACTCTAACCCGGCAGAAGTCGGATAAGATGAGATCAGACAGATCGCCAGAGAAAACTCCGCAAATCCTGAAATAGAGGACAGACGCGCAGTATGTGGTCACTAGTTTGTGAGTGCCCACATGGACATGAATCATCCCCGACAAGACCCAGCCTGAAGAGGTTTGCCCTGAATGGGCCATGACCTGAAATAAAGCAAGCCAGTGGAAAAGCTGGTCTGAACCAGGAGTTGTTCTGGACAAACCTGACGAGCAGGATCCAGCCGAAGGTGCAACGACCGGTTTCGGACTCCTCCCAGTCCAACTGCCAACGAGAACGCCTCAAAGTACGACCCGGAGCAGCGGCGCACCACTAGACACCGATCCTCTGAACCGATAGAAATAGCAGAAAGAGAAGTGTCTTCAAAATTGAAAGGAAGACCCTTCTTTAGATGGTAGTGAGTTGCTCGATATGGTATGTAGTAGCACTACTACATACTCCTCCTTCGAAAGTAAAAACAGCAATTCATCGAAAACTAGATTCCAGAGTGAGGGTCCAAGTATTGAACCCTGAGGACATCCTTTCTCAAGACCTCTAGACCGGGAGAAGGAGTGCCGTACAAAAACGACATTTCTGTCAGAAAGATAACTATGCAAGAGACGAAGCTGGTCTTGAGGGATGGACCTCTCTGGAGCACGACGGAGGATACTTGGCCACCAAAGTGAGTCGAACGCACCCTCGATATCTATAAAAATGGCAGCAACGTATTTGTAGCTAGACTCACGAGAATAACTGACTAGTCGGAAGACAGCATCTTCAGTAGATAGACCAGGCCTAAAGCCATACTGCAGGGGCGAGCAATTACTCGGATCCAAAAGGTCTTCAAAGAGACGGCTCAACATAAGCCGTTCGAGAACCTTGCCCAAGGTTGACAGATAGCTGACTCCAAAAGAACATCAAAGAGTTCCCAATCTGCTTTGGGATGCACAAAATAGAGTCCCTGGTGCAAAGGATATACAATGGGAGCCAAAGGATCCAAGGGGCTAAGGTCAAAAAGGATAAGTCTGTGATCACCGACCCCCAGTCCATCATAGACACGCCAGTGGCGCACCCAGTCAGAAACGGAGAGTGAAGCTAGCGTGACGTCGATGTTAGACTCACCGTTAGGCGTCCAGAATGTGGAAGGTTGGTCAGATATATTCAAGATCACCAGACGTTGACGTGCTATGAATTCCTCCAAAGAGGAACCGCGACCATCATGACAGCCAGAAAACCAAAGGTTGGAGTGTGCGTTGGAATCAACGCAAACAATAAAGCCCGAACATAGCAAACTTGAAATGATTAGGTCCAGCCTATCTAAGAATAAATCAATATCTGAAGCATACTGACAGTAAATATTAAAAAGATGAAATTTACGGGATACAATAGCGACCATGACAGACGTAATGTGCGTATCACAGAACTGCGACAACGCGAAGACCTCCAACGTTGGATCAAGAACTTGTGGTTCTTTCACGGACATTCACGGACATAGGTGAGCCTCAGCGAGAATGAACAACGGATGATCTCAACCCCAGACACCTCAACTTCCCAAAAGCAATATATGGCTCTTGAATGGCGATGAGACCTCTAAGCATCAACATGTGAATTCTTACCAGAATAGTTATTGGCTATTTGAGGAAGGCCTCTTTTCCAAGTGACTACCAAGCAGTCTCTACAGTCCACCCCTAGAGGTAGAAAGTGTGATAAGGATTACGCCATATCATCGCGCGTGGCGAGAACCCCTCCGAAGAGATGAACCCACCAGCTTTCAGTTTGGGCCCCGACTCGAAAGCCAGAACCGTCTGACTGGTAGCAGCGAAGCACTATCCAACCCCCACTGGCTCAGCAGGTCAGTACCCGAGTTGGCTTGAGACGCAACTCACCCGCCGGAGGGAATTCTTATTCATCCACCCGAACGCAGTCCCATGAACTGAGATAAACTCAAGATTGACGACTACAATTGATCCTGGTACGAGTACCGTTTAACGGACTGTACGTCCTGACCCACCGAACCCATGTGAGGTCAGTTGATTGATCCTGGCGTCAAGCACTAATGGCGGAGCCATTTCGTCGAGATCCACAAACCCTAAATAGTTACGCACAGATCCAGGGGCCACGACAGGCCGGTCGAACCGTCAAGTCCCGTTAAACCCCGAGTCGTTTCATGAGAATATCCCGAAAATGGGGGTCTGCGAACAGATTAATGAAATACCCCCCTAGTCCAGCATGCGGACTTTCAACCGCTGCCCCCTCGAGTCCAACACCAATGGGGTGGCCAGGTGGTACAAGTAACACCTGTGGGCAAGACCACCCCCCCGAGGTAACGCAGTATGCTACATAACGCACTCGGCTATTACACAGAATCCGGAGATTCATACTGCGATAGGATAGAGTACGCTAGTTTTAAGGGAGAAGCCCTGTGCTGCGACAGACTCCCTTGTCACTGAGTTAATCAACCGGCTCAGCCCTCCATTTCACCTGAGTAAAACTAGGGCCCCATTCGGAGATCTTCCACCATACAGGTCCAGTGACTGGCGCGAAATGGCATTACGTTAGACACCAAGACTTAACCCTCCAATTCGCCGGGACGAATCTAGGGTCCTAGTCAAGAGAGCGCCCCCATCACGTCAAGATCTAATGCCGGGGGGGCATCAACAGCCATTCCTTGACGTAGAAGGTTTTTTTGAAACAGTGATGTCCGTACGGAATATGGAATATATATTTTTGGAAAAAATATGGTACGCCATTGCTTTTTATAAATATGAAAATTATTTTTGAAATCACTCATTTGATTTTTTGCCTTTTTTCGCCGACGCGCCGCTTTTGCAAAAAGAAATAAAAACATGCAAGGTGAAATTATTAGTAAATACTTATTTTCCCAAAATTTGATTGAGGCTGCTTTAGATATTTCGTTGAAATGTGGTAGGGACCTATTTTCAACAATTAACTTTTAATTAGAAGAACTACCTAACATTAATTAACGTGAACAAAAACACGAAATATTCAAATAAGCTTTTGAAGTAACCACCACTTGCAAGTATGCATGCTTCAGCTTTTCTTCTTATCGAGTATGGTACCCTTTGAAAAATTGCTGGAATATTTCTGATAGTTCCAGAACAGACCATTATGCGGTTTCTCAACTCCTCAACGGTTTGAATTGGGGTTCTGTAAGCCAATGTCTTCAGATATCTCGACATGAAAAAATCCAGACTGTTTAGATCTGGGGATCTAGGTGGCCACGATTGTGTTCCTCTGTGACCCATCCAGCGATTGTTATAATTTTGATTTAAAAATTCCCGTGCCTGGAAACTGAAATGAGCAGGTTTCGAGTTAAAATGGGAACATCGTCTAGCAAATATGGCAAAATCTGTTCAAGAAACTGGCTATCCCTTACGGACGTCACTGGTTAAAAAATTAGAAAATCTTCTACATTAAGAAATGGCTGTTGATTGTTAGAGCGTGTGTGCCTAATTTTAAAAAAATATCAAGTACCTTACCAAAGTTTTAATGAAAAAACGATTTTTTCTTAAAACTTCCTGTAGCTCAAAATTTGAGAAGTTTAGGACATATGTTGATAAAAACTTTTCATCTTAAAATCGCCCCAGGATTCACACACTTAAGGATCAGCATCTAATTATGAAACACTCTATATATGGAAATAATATTTTGAATTTTACTTGTAAATGTTGTATATTCTTACGGCTTTGTTTAATAGTGTCTTCACCACTGTGTGGCTAATTTCTATAGTTTTGATTATTATGATAATACCAGTATCTTCTGAACCTATATTGAAATATCATCATCAATACATGGCTTCAGAATTAAATTATTATTTTTACGTATAACTGAAATTTTTCTTAACAATTTTCATTTCAACTGGAGTTAAAATAAGTCAAATGAACCACTTTACTACAAAATATCCATATAAACATTGAAAAATGGTTTAATCGAATAACAATTCTACTGTTTTAACTTGATGCACTCTAATTTGATATTATTTTGATAAGTTATTAAATTGAATTGAAGAAATTGGTAATAAGTGTGGAGGACAGAAAGGCCAAATGAGTCCAAATAAAATATTTGAGAAAAATCTGGGCTGGAAATAGGTTCTTCTTACCACTAGACGAATTAAAATTGGAAAACAGATTTGGGTAGTCGTATTTTTCTCATATTGCAACTTTTATGAGGGTAATTTTTCATATTATTGTTTATTTCAGTTTGATCTACTATTGAAAATGAATTAAAATTCGAAATAAAGGGTCTTTCATTAACAGCGCTCCATTTTGTTTTGTGAATAAAATATATTATTTATTTGAAAATTACTGAAATTTTTATTTCATTATAAAGTAAAATGGATACCATTAGTTATGACATAAAACAACATTTCAATGTTCACAACGGAAACGCTGGCGGGAATGAAGTCGTTGAACCCAATTTTCCATGACTCTCACAGAAATCAGGTCGTATGTTAGCAATTACTCGTTCAATATTGATCTGCAAATCGTCTAAATTTGCTGGATGATTGCTGTAAACCAATGACTTAATGTAGCCCTAAAGAAAGAAGTCCAATGGAGTTAAATCGCAGGAACGAGGCGGATAATTTATCCGTCCATCATTTCTGATATTTCCTAAGCACCAATTACTCAATACATGACGCTTTAAATGATCTGAGTTCTTGGGTTAAAACAATTTTGTATGGATGTATACCAAGTTCTTTTCGCCACACTTCATGTGAACGTCGAGAAATCGATAAATTTTGGTCTTCACGGACACTTTCATGTACGGCAGCATTATTGTCTTCAATTCTTGCATTTCTTTGTCTCACTGGTAACATCATTAAGTGTAAAATTTGTGTCAAACTTCTTCACTAAACGTTCAACTGTTCTTTTATCCGGACGATTATAACGACCAAAAATTGTTGTTGAAGTACGTAAAGTTAGAGCAATAGATCGCGATTTTTCATAATAAATTTGGATTATTTGTGAACGTTGTTGGAGTGTGTACCTTTACATTATTGAGTGGTATATATTGAAAAATTCAACTGTTAATGTCACAAATAAACAATGGATGCCATGCGTGAGTAATGTCAATTTAAAAATGGGGCGTTCCCATTGAAAGACCCTTCATATGTCAACAACAAGGATAAATAGTGACACTTAAGCCAAGTGCTATTATTTACTTTATTGATTCTAGAGTAGATATGTAATTTGGAACACTGCTTCTAATTTTGATTTTTAGTTTGAAAATTTTACATTCCACAATTTTTCTCAATTGATTAATATGATAATATGCACAGAAAAAAGGATTAAGTAGAAAATATTCATTTATAAATTTTTGTGATGTTCCTTTCATTGGTCCTTACGAACAGAAATTACTCCTGAATACATATAGTTTTTATTCACATAAAATAAGTGTAAAATTTCACATATATAAAATTAACACAGTTGGAGTTATTTACAGAGGTCTCTCCATACCACCCATCAAATTAAATGAAGTTGTACACCCTCACCATCGTCAGAAAGAAAATTCTAAATTCTCATACCATCTCCAGAGAAAAAACAAACAAAACACTAGAAATTGTTGAAAACTTACTTTTCCCTCTCTTCCATTTCCAAAGGACTATTGTCTGTTGGCGAAAACAAAACAAAATGTCTTATTAGTCTGGATTAATGTACAAAGCAACAACCACTTATACATTATGCGCATTTGGTAATAGAAGCCATTTACATTTAGTTTTCAAAACGAACTTACATTTTGTGTTGGCTCTTTTTCTTCGGCAGAGGATAATTATGATTATGCATATCACTAGAACACACAATATCAAAACTGCAGAGGATGCCATGATGATAATGATTTTGTTTTCATCTTCCATATTGTTCCACCACGGTCTTGCGCCTGTAAAAAATAAAATTCGAATACTATGCGGAAATTCAGGTTGTGATACTAAATAGTTATTTTTTATAAATGAGAACTGAACCAAATATTTTCAATAAATTCCAGTCTATGCATGCCATCCCACAATCGTAATGGATGTTTTTTATTCCCCTGAAATTTGCATTGAAAGTATGACTGAAATAATTTCTCTGTGAGCTGTCATCAACACAATGTTTTGCGTCTGTTTTTGTAGTTATTTTTCTGATGAATATATGTATGCATAGAAGTACGTGTGGAAAAATGCTATGGTTTTTACTCATATTAATACTTTTATCGACAATTATTTTTATTCTGTCCTACTGTCTTCCAGGCAATATAAAATTTGTATTTTTTATATTTGCAACCATAAATATGTAATTAAAAAATATATAGGAGACAGTATTTTATTTCCACAAAAATGTTTGTACTGAAACAATTGTTTCACCACGATGTGGCTTCTTCAAGTAGTTATATTGTACTGGCTACCGAACAATGTAAATACCTGAAGAAGCCACATCATGGTGAAACAATTGTTGTAGTACAAACATTTTCGTGGGAATAAAATACTGTCTTCTATATATTTTTTAATTAAAATGAGTTTCCGCCAAGTAAAGACCGAATCAATCAAATATTCAAGAAATATGTAACTAATCGTCATCCCGTATATTCAATAAAATGTCCCAACAGATAACACTTTTACAGTTTTATGGCTTAGGGAAAGAAAAAATATGGTTTGTGTTGAAAAGTTCGCAGGAAGGCTCTTTGGATACTTTCATATGTACGGGTAGTTGTATTTTATAAGATTCTTTTTTTTAAGCATTTTGTTCAGCTATGGATATTTACTACAGAATGATTCATGGAATTAAGGTATTTCTCTAAAATAATGTACCAACTTCATGATAGTATTCCAATAAGGAATAAGCTTGACTCCCTTTCGAACAAGAAGAAAATGACTGAATTTTGCTCTAAATAGTTGTAACATGTATAGTTGAAATTTTTCTTAGTCTAAGTATGCAAAGTAAGTAATCTCACTTCAAAAAGTCCGAAACATATCAAATATACAAGACTTGTCCAACTTTCCAGGAATTCAATAGGGAACTGGGAATTTAGTTTCAGCTACTTTCACTTCATCCCAATATTTTACGACACCTTTCATTGCTTAAAAAACGTTGACATTCTGCATACGTGTGGGTTCTGAAAATTCAATCTGAAGACAGTGGAGTTCTTAAGTATGATAATAGAGAGTTTTTAGTTTTTCACATGAATAAATAGAGTTGATTATGAGATTATCTTGTATTTTGGGTTTTGCTTATGGCTTTGAACATATTATTTTCAGAAATTTTTGAACCTACAACAAATATGCAGGATTTAGTTGATCCGGAAACAAGAACATACATGTGCAATATCAACGTGTAGCTGTCAAGGTTTATGACATTTTGAAAAACAAGAAAAATAATAAATCTGAAAATTATAAAATAAAGATAATTTGTGAATCAGTACAAATATGTTATTCCACAAAAATACGTATTGCGTAGACGTGGTTAATAAAAAAATCAAAAAACTAGACGACTTTGCAAAACTTTGTAAAACGGGTAACGCCAATGCAGTTAAAGATTAGGGTGACCTACCTACTCACTAGGTTTATGGTCACTGCCCTTATGGGCGCGGAATTTGGATACGCTAAATTAGCGCCCAAACGAAGTTACCCCCTCTTGCTTCCAGTAAAGACTGGCAAATTCGAAGTACTATCCTACCTATATTGGCAGTGCAGTGTCAGTGCCCGAGATAGATGAGATGAACTCACACGCCAAAGGGGCTTCTTATCCATCCATCCGAATGCAGTCCCATGAATCAAGATAATCTTACACCCAGTCGCCGCTCGAGGCCTCGAAACCGTGGTGGACACCCTCAGTCGATCCAATTCCAGGCCCAACGAATAGTGCATGGTCAACACCCTCAAAACTCCACACACTGTCCTAGACTATTCCAAGAACTACGACTCCAGGTAAACTATATACCCTTCTGGCCTAGCATGCAGATTTTTAACCATTGGCTCTAAGAATCCAACCTTAATTGGGTGGCGAGGAGTACAAGTACTCTTGTGGGTTTCCACCCTTCCGCGGTAGCCTTGTTCCCAAAAGGAGCCTTTGAAGGCTAATGGTTTCAAGGAAGAGTTCTTTCTACTCGATGCCAGAAACCACGAACTCGAGGTATCTCTCTACGTAAAGCTAGCACAGATCTATTACTGACGTATTCGCTCTTATGGACAGAGCACCTGAAATCGGGTAGAATCATGCCAGTTTTATGGGTGAGCGCTCTATGTTGCAGGGTCTACCTCGTCAGAAAGGTACGCAACGCAGGATTAAAGTGACCTTCCTACCCGCAGGATTAAAGTGACCTTCCTACCCGCAGGATTAAAGTGACCTTCCTACCCGCAGGGTCTACTTTCCCCATAGCCATGGAATTGGGATACGCACAATCAGCACTCAAAACGAAGAAGTGCCTCTTTTGTTTCCAGTATAGACTGGTAGATTCGAAGCGTGGCTATGCTGTCGGGAAGAAAGGAAGTAAAGGTTGTTTTTTGTGACCTACCTGCCCTCAGGCCTACGGTCATAGCCCCAATGCGCCGAATCAGCGCGCCACGATAGAATCCAGTTTGATTCAGTTTCCAAGACTTAGGCCCCCACTGGCATAAGGCGAAGCACTATCCAAAACTCTTCTAACTATGCAGGTTAGCTCCCGAGTTGGAAAACGCAATTCACACGTCGAGAAGACAGAACCCATCTAGCCCAGCAAGCAGACTTTCTACCACTGCCCCCACGACACCTATCCTCTAGTAGAGCGGTCAAGATTACTTCTGTGGGCATCCGTCCTCCCGTGGTAGCAATCATCGCTTCATTGCGGAGACTCTGAGACAGGCACGATATCTACGCCATCATCATTAATGACAATAGCAGCCCCCCGCAGATCTATATACTCTCATGGCACTTGGCAGCCCACACATTCTACCATTTCTCACATATGGCTCCTGCAACAAAGCCACACAGATTCTTTCACGCATCATGCATACCCCTATTTCACTCATGGTGCCGTAGCACCTGAACGCATTCAGCTGCAGGATTCTTATATGCCCCTTTGTGCTTATGTTTCCATCCGCTCCCCCATACATCCTGCCCGAAGTCTATACTCCGGGCAACTCACACTGGATATGCGTTGTTTACATCCTTCCTCCCTTTATCCTTACAAATCCTACATATATCTCCTTTTTTGTATTCCTTCTTTAAATGCCACTCCTCCCCTCATTTTCTACAGGCATTCGCCTTCATCCTGCATTCTCTTCCTCTGTGGTCAAGTTCCATGCACCTGTAGCACCACTCGACCAAGTCGAATTCTTCCACTCGACATGAACTGAAGCGAATGTGCACTTCGCCCCTCACTCGAACCTGCACTCTTAAGTGATGCTGGTACTTCCAGTATCACATTTCCTTTTCCCCAGAGTCATTCCTTTTTCTAATTCTGACACCATCAATGAATGCCTTCTCATTCATTTCGCAGGAATTCCTCTTAAAGAGCTCCTGCTTCAATGTATCCGCCGTCAATGCGGCCGGTACATCATACACTAGCATTCTCGAGCCGAGTTTCCACTTTCATGCTTAATTCCTCAAACTTACTACACGTTTTCAGTTCATTCAACTCTTTCTTACTTTTTATCTTAATGACGATTTCTCCTTCCTTCCTACACTTCCATACAGCAGTCACCCCAACTTCCACCTCAGGTGCTACTTCCGCAATCACTCGTCTCTTTATATATTCGCTTTGTGTCTTATCTGACACGTCTTTCACCACCAAAGCAAAGTTTCTGGTCACAGGCCTCCCTTGAGTCTCCACTTTAAGAGTGGAACCCATATGTCCAGATCTTGCTGCCACATTCTTGCCATCTACTCTCATGCTTACCTCTTCATTCGCAATCTCTTTTTCTCACCTATCTTTTTCTTCTAACATTCTCCTCTTTCTGCCAACTTCCACCGCCATGTCGACAATCATACATTCATAGGAGGCTACAACACTGAGTATAACCTCCATCGCCGACCTATAATTATTATAAGTCGGGCTATGCTGTCAGTGCCTGAGTTGTTTATGAAGCAACTCACACGCCGAAGGGGCTTCTTTATACACCATCCAGTCGCCGCTCCAGGTCCGGGCCCTCCGCGGACTCCCCGATTTCAAGCCAGTTATTAGCGCATCCTTAAGGAGCCTAGAAGGCTGACGATCGCTAAGAGGAGTTCTACTCGGTTAGAAACCACGAACGCGAGGATTCTAACTCATCACCGCACCCCTCCCCTTAAAGCTAGCACAAATTTATTTTTGACGAATTCGCCCTTTTGGACAGGGTAGAATCGGGTAGAATCACGCCAGTTATGTGGGTGAGAGCCCTGTGTTCCAACGCCCAACCCTTCAGACAGGTCGTGTATGTTTTATTTAGAAGCAATGTAGTGCCCACCATTGAAATTATTCGCGATAATTCATAAATAAAGAACAATTTTAACTTCCGCTAGATATCATTGTTTACAACAAACGTTTCGTCATACTATGTCCTATGACTATTCAAACTAGGTAAATCACTGTTCACAAAAATGTAGAAGAGTGTGTATAACATGAGGGTATAGAAAATAGTTTACAATCATCAGGGCAATATCAAAATCTTATTCAGAAAAATTGAGCAATTGGGATTTGTTGGAGTTTGTTTGATCGTTCTAAAGAATTTGTTGCATCTATTTATTTTTATCGTTTTCAAGAGATCAACTGGATGACTTTCTTTTTCAATTTGTAATATTTTGTAATTGTTATAAGAATTTTGTCCTATTTGTAGTAAGTGATTTGCATATGTTTAATTTTGTATTTTAGGGTTATAACATGATTGATTCTCCTTAGTTTCTCTTCACAATAAACGTCCAGTCTGTCAGTACAAAAAACTGGAATGTTAACCTCAGGTATCTGACAGTACGGGTTTTCCAAAAGGAATGAAACAATAATATAATAATATAATTACACTATATATTATTTTTGACATTTCTCATGTTATTTGTGTAAGATATACCGTTTGATTATGGAAAGATACACGGTTCAACAAAGTTTACAAATTGTTAAATTATTTTATCAAAGACAATGCTCAGTTGTGAAAACTGTGAGAAATTTGAGAAGAATTCATGGAAGACATTATTCAGTTAATTGACTTACTCTTCGTCATATTGTAGACAAATTTGAAAGTGAATTTTTTCTACACGGTACACGAGTACCAGTAAGATAAAGAAATTGAATATTGACTTCGTTGCAGTAAGTGTAAGAGATAATCCAAATTTATAGGTTCCACGTTGTTCTCAACAATTAAATCTTTCTCGAATAACAACTTGGAGAATTTCAAGAAAAGGTTTGACTAAACATTCTCACAAAATTCGACTGGTTCAAGAACTGAAGCCATTTGACCACCATAAACGATGGTTATTTTCTGATCCTGCTCTTGTACAGCTTGAAAATGATGAACAATTTCGTCGAAACATTTTAGTCAGTAATGTAGCTTATTTTTGATTGAATGATTATGTAAACAAACAGAATTGTAAAATTTGCAGTGATAACAATCCACACGAAACTGTCGTCCATGAATTCTTCTTAAATTTCTCACAGTTTTCACAAATGAGCATTGACTGATGAAATAATTTAATAATTTCTAGGAGTTGTTGAAGCGTGTATTTTTCCATGATTAAATGGCATAACTTAATGAACAAAAATGACATGGGAAATGTCAAAAATAATATACAGTATTACTGTATATTTCAAATTGTATCATTCCAATTGGAAAACCTGTTATATATCGGATAGTCTAGACGAAAATATTTGAATAAGGTTATTCTGATTTTCACAATTTTTATTGTTATGTTTACAACAATTGTTTCGCTATCACAGTAGCATCATTAGGCAGGTTTACATTTTGCATAACTAAGCTTGTTTCCGAAATCCGTTGCTATTTATATTACAGTAAGTACAAACAGTTTTTATTTAGCACTAAAACCCAAAAAGGTCTCTGTAAATTTCAGCTTATCTGAATGTGAGTTATTTAAATCTAATTGTTCGTTAAGTAATATTACAATTTTATTGTGTATATTTATCTCAAGAGACTCTAACAAGTTTAAGATATAACTTTTACTTTCTATAAGTAGAATTTCAAAATTATGGTTAAAAATATGTCCTGTTTCTAACAAATGGTTAGAATATGTGGAATTATTTTTATTAGCAAGGAAACTCTTCGAATGTTCACAAATTTTATGTCGGAAAGTTCTTCCAGTCTGTCCTATGTAAACTTCAGGGGAATCACCGCAGATTAACTTATAAAACCCCGATTCATCATCTTTATGTGTACTGTCTTTATTATTTTTAATGAATTCACTGAAGTTTGAATAGGGTTTAAATGAAGTTCCTAAATCATATTTATTTTAGTGGTATGTAGTAATTTTCTTCGAAATATCTTTAGTGGATTTTAAGGAAATGTATTTAAAATTTTCTTTTATATTAGGATATACCATGTTTAAAGCTATCTCATTATTTTTATTTATCAACAATTTGTCTATCAACGTACGATGATAGTTATTATTAATAGCTATTTGTTTTATTATGTTAAGTCCTAAAAAATTTTCTCGATTAATGGGAATATCAACTAATTTATGGATCATACAATTGATTGCTGATAATTTTTTATTTGAAGGATGATTTGATTTATTGTGTATAATAGAATCCGTATAGGTTGGTTTCTGAAATATTAAAAAAATTATGTGAATTATTTATTCGAGAATCAAGAAAATTAATACAATTATTATATTCGGTTTCCATAGTGAATGATATTGAAGGATGTATTTCATTGATAAATAAAAAGAATTTTTTTAAAAGTCTGTCTGTACCTGTGGAGCAACAGAAAATATCGTTTACATATCTATATCAATATAAGAAATATTTCATAAGGGGATTTTGGTGCATTTTACTTCCTATATTGTCCATGCATACCTCTTTTAATAAAGAACTTAAGGAATTTCCCGTAATCAAACCATTTTCAGATTTACAAATTTCATTTTAAATTGAAAATAATTTCCATTAGTGCAAATATCTAGACATTCTAAAATATCTTCTTTGATAATTTATTACATCTGTTGTTGATTAACATATTGTCTACTAGTTCAATTGTTTCGTTTGGTGGGATACTTGTAAATAAATTTTGGACGTCGAATGAAATGAATTTAGCATTATGTGGTAAGTGGATATTTTTTATTTTATTTATTAGTTATAGTAAATTGGTTATTGAGTATTCAGCTTGGAATTTTGTTTCTTTCAAAATAATCTGAATAAGTTTTTTATAAAGTTACAATGAAGGTGCACTAACGAACGAAACAACAGGTCTAATAGGATAATCTACCTTATGTAATTTAATCAAAGAATACATTTTTAGAGGTACTGAATTGTTTCAGCCGTAACTATTTGGTAGTTGATCATAATTAAAACAAATTGTAGAAATTACTATGTTTTACTACCAATTAAAATATATTTTACACATGTTCTTGTGACTCGAGTTTAGGGAAATAAACTATCCCATCATCAGACAACTGAAGACCTAACAGTGGTACAGAGGTATTTAAACAAAAGTGATAAATATTTTGAATATTTCAATAGATGAAACCGGGTTTTTATCACGTTCCGCTTGTAAACCTCTGTACCACTATTAGGTGTTATCTATTGAAATATTCAAAATATTCATCACTTTTGTTTAAATACCTCTGTACCACTGTTAGGTCTTCAGTTGTCTGATGATGGGATAGTTCATTTCCCGAAACTCGAGTCATAAGAAAATGTGTAAAATATATTTTTATTGGTAGTAAAACATAGTAATTTCTACAATTGGTTTTAATTATTTTTAGAGGTAGTGGGTTCATTGAAATTAACTATTTTGTTTGGGTATTGCGAAAGAGGCTGGATTCAGGGGTTATTAGGGATTTAATTTGATTTTTGGAAAATTATGGTTGGATCATGTTTCATTATTTGAAAATTATTTAATTCTAGGAATGTAACTGATTTGCTAATATAATCACTAGACTAGACGTTCATTTCAAATAAGAATTAGGAACACCTGGTTGTTACCATGCTTAAGAGGATGGCCCTTAATCCACGAATTAGCGATCAAAAGATGTCTCGCTATAAAAAATTTACCTTCCACGATGCTTCCCGCAAAACTTTTTACATGAGGAATATTTCAAGTAGACTCTTTTATGTCCGTCTCCATAATATATGTTCTGTTGACTGAAGTTGATGTCACAAGTATTCGTCCGCTATATCTGTCAGATATTCATAAATTATACTTGTACATATTAGATGGATCAAACCTTATATCCAATTCAAAATTTCAAACCTACATGATACTCTCGTCTTCATAAGGGGTTGTTAAGGAAAATGTGGGCTTATTAAAGAGTCTGTTTGATAGATGAAAATATACATCATCAGACGAAGGCGGATACAGTTTTAATGAACTCGAAGATAAATGCGAGGCAGGTAAATATTTGGCATCTGTTGCAAGTTATTATAACTTCGTTAAGTAGATTTCGGAAGTTCCTGGAGGAGTAATTATGGAGTAGGTGTCTTGGTAATTCCTAGTAAATGGGCGATCTTCAACAATAGGGACTATGAGAGAAGCGCTTAAGAGAAAGGTTTTATGTGGAACCGAGATTCTAATCCATTCGAGAACTCTGAACTTCGAAATGAAAGTACTACATTGAACTTTATATGGCACACACCCTAATATTTTCAGAAAATTCCGTACATTATCTTGGCATGATAGTAATAACTTTTACAACTATTTCGGAAACTTTATCAGTGAAGTCTATTCATATTTTTCATATCCTTAGATAATTCGAAGGAAATATCTGAAGAGAAAACAATTAGTTGTTAGAAAACTTTCTTAATGAAGGCATTCATTCGAGGCATTCATTAAAACGCATAAAATGCACTTCATCAAGATAATGTAATAATGAAAGATGTGTTACTTACTTCATTTCATACAAATTCCACATCATTACTAGATAGTTATTAGATGAATATAATTATTTTTTATCAATAATTCGTGATGTATTATTTGTTTTCGAAGAGCTTATTGGCTCTAATTGATATAAAAATGATTGAAAGCATTTATTTGACGTGAAAAGATTTCGATGTTACACTTTTATGATATCATTAATTACGGCTCAATTTATATCAAACTATTAACTCATTAGCGCCACAGAAAAATAAGTTTTTTAAACTTCAGTAAATTACACAATTTGCAGAAAATTAAGATAAAAAGATTAATATCAACCTGCCGGAATTTACAAATAGATTCAAATATTCATAGAAGTAATTGCAATAACTTCAGTAATTAGAAGTAGTACTTGAAAGAACTTAAGGGAATTGAAACGAATATTGGTCATATATTCAAATTCTGGTTCAATTAATTTTTATCTATCCTTCATTTTGAGAATATTATATAATTTTATAATAGTAGATTTTTATGCATAGTCCAACTTGAAAGTATCCGGAATTTATTATTTTTCATAATTTTAATATACTTCTATATTGTTACATTCTAAGATAAAAGTAATGTATAAAATAGGTTGTGCAGATAGTCGCCTGTAGCCAAAGTTGCATGGAAACACTATTGGTCAAATATTGAAGATTGTCAACAGGTACACAATTTATAAAATAATGTCGCAACTAGAAAAAAACAGGTAGAATATTTGTATAGAAAAGGTTTCAGAAACGATAAAAAATTAGTATAATACAATTGACTGAACTGGGAGAAAGTGCTGTATATGGGACAATAAAGAAGATGAAAAATAGCATGGATATGAGGCTTAGACTAGATTCAGGAAGACCGCGTAAGAGTAAAGGAAACAATTGAAACGGTTTATTGGCCTTAGGATGAAACAATTCGTGCATGTGTTTTGCAAAATTGGCTAACAGATTTGGAAATCAACCAAATATAAAAGTATGCCCAGAAACCAAAAAAATTCCCTATAATTACACCTTTACAAAAGGAACCAAGGATAGAATTTTGTCAACGTTTTCAAGAAAATAATTTCAATAATGTCTTTATATCTGATGGAAATAACATAAAAATCCTATCAAAACAACCTGAGGGCGTTCAAATTTCCTACCAAAATCATGGTTTGGGGATCAATATCTTAGCGTGGTGCTATGACTGTCTATATAGTTGATGGGACCATTAATAGTGAAGAGTTTGGCATTCTAAACGCCTTTCTCCTTGAAACGGCGCATTCTTTATATCCATAGGGGTGGCGTTTTCAGCAAGAGAGTACAAGATGACATACTTCGGCCTATACTCAAGCTTGGATGCAAGAACACCAAGTGACAACCATTTCATAGCCAGCAGCTTCACCAGATCTTAGTCCCATTGAAAGCATATGGGGACTAATGAAGATTGAAGTTGAACAAGCAGCGCCACGAAATAAAGATTAATTAATTCAGTCAGTTTTACAGTCCTGGACTACCATCACCACAAATTATGGGGGTGGTCTAGTTTTGGGTGTATCTCGACATTAAGTCAATTGTTTACAGTTAAGTGGAGGTTATATAAGTAAATAAGATGAATATTTTGTTATACTTTTCTTATTCAAGAATTACAAATATATACTAAATAATTACAATTGAGCTTTGTTTTTTTCCGGATACTTTCTAGACGTATATTCATGTAAAGGGAGGGCATTCTAGAATTTGCATTTTGAAGTAGTGATAATTTCGAGAGTCCATTTTATTTCTATTTAATTTTCCACGTAAATTTCTAACAGTTTGGGTAGACTATTCACTACTTTGGAAATGAGTTTCCAATATTTCCCAGTTTTGTTCAAGCGTAAGTCGACCCATTTCGTTAATGTCAAATATTAAACTAATTTTCTGTCAAAACACGAATGGCAGAAATGTTGTCAGACTCGAAATAACTTAACTACTTCAAAATGCAAACTCTAGATGACTCACTCTTTACTTTATAATTGTATTTACACATTTATGGATTTATTATTTTAATGAAGTTTGAATTGACGTATCGAACCACTGATGAGATAAATTTCATACGTGAAAGTTTCATGAAATGAATGAAATGAAATTCAGCAAACTGGTCAATAATGGTTTTTTCTAAGAGTCTAAATAACACTTATCAAGTCAAACTTTACTTTCAAAGATGTTTTTTCTCACCAAAAAGCAATGTTTTATCAACACATGAAATTCTTTCTTTTCATTGATTTGAAAATCACAAAAGTCGTTTAATTAAAATCATTGTAACTTTTGAAACCAACCTCAAATCGTCGGGAAATTTTCAAAGTTATCTTTTGATTTTTTTTTCTAACAAAAATATTAGTTTGTATTTGTGGTATCATCTGTGCGTCAGACCGAAAACTTATTAGATCACGTAATATAATGAACAACTTATATGAAGTGTATTTATTTCTTAATTTTATTTCAAATAAATAATTACATGATCTTCGAATCAAATTTTGCAAATCATGGTTTTATCCTTTTAATTATCTCGTTAATTATGATGTTGGTATTTTGAGAATTTCACTACAAATTTTCAAGAAAGGGTTTGAAATGTATTATAAAATTTCAATATGAAATATGATATTTTCAAGTACATGAAAGTCCTCACTTAAAGTTGTTGAAATTTCATTCTGCAGTTTGACATGTTCATCTTGTTCATATCAGTTTGAAATTTCCGAAAACTTGATACATTTTTGAAATTTGAAATGTTCTTAGGACATATGATAATATATCAGATATTTTTGAAAATAAAATGATGAAAAGCACTAACGTGAAGGCCTTTTGCGCGCTTGTTCATATCACCCACTACCCTCACGAAATTTTGCATTAGCTTTCTTATCGCTAATTTACATTTGAATTCTAAATTTAAGCTCGATCGATTATGGATATGGTTTCTTCAAAATTCAACGCTACTCTTTCTATAAAATATATTTTGAATTTTCTGATTATACCATTCTCACGAAATTTGCACGAACATATGAGTCTTAGTTTTACTTCCGAATACAAGATTTCAGATTGATAGCATCTGTATTCTCGAAAACATTGGAACATATAGGAGATAACTGTGACAATTATCTGAGATTTTAGATCCTTAATTCATCGTAAAAATTCAAACCCCTGGCTCTTTCCGTTCTAAAGTTAGCGTGTATACATCTCATAGCGGACAGGCCGGCATTTGGGCAAAACGATAGCACTATGTCCAATAGAAATAGCCCGCAATAAGGTGGAAATATATATCAAAAATCCCGACTGGAGCTGGCTGTAGTGAAGTGAGTATGACCGGAAAAGTTGTCATTTTTGTATTTTCAGAGGAAAATAATGAACCGTGCTGAAAAATCGATGCAATTTTGAATTTTTATTGAGTTTGTTTTCGAAAAACGGAAAAAACGTTCGATTTCAAAATAGTCGATGGGCTTACAATTTCAATTCGTTCACAAATTAACTTCATACCTCCGCTTCACTCAGTATCAAAATATTTACGAAATACTGCACTTCATCGCGCCAACGCGACCGAACTTCAAAATTTACCGATGGAGAAAACTGCACTGACAATACTTTCAAAGGTGTGATGGATCTATTAGTATTTTTAGGTGGATGATAAACTCATCACAGACAAGTCGATTGCCAAGTCTAAAAATATTTCGTCACCGTTGAATGAACTCAGATTAGTTTTTTGATTTATAATTCCCAAGACATACGTTTTAGTGATAGAGAAAAAACTACCCTTACGAAATTTTCATGTTTATGTCTCAATAACGTGTGGAGAGGGTGTGGAAAACTGATTGGATAGATACGAGTAGTATTAATGAAAATAAGAATATATATCTACTAAACATGGTTAATCACTCTTTTCACTTCCAAGACACAGTGGCATAATTGATCGAATAAATTATAAAGTTGAGTCAACTTAGTGAAAGCTCTTAAATAGTTTCTTTTTACTCTTTTATTTTTAGTGGCGTAAATAAAGGGTTATTTGATATAAAAACGTCCCCAACTTGAACGCCACTAATGTACTTACACATTTTTTGAAGGAATATAAATTCTTGAAGCTTCAAAAATGATAATCCCTATCGGAAGTTCTAAACCTAACCGTTTTCGAAAAATTCAGTCATAAATATTTTAAGATGTGATTCTCCACAAAGGAAGAATACCTGAGAATAAACGGAATTTCTATGGAAAAATTGAGGAAGTTAGAACAGAGAGCAAATTTGAGTAAAGGGTTTTCCAGTAACAGGTTAACATTTCTGAAGCTGTCATTTTTTGACATTTGACAAGTAAAAACTACACCATTCCTAAAAAGGAACGATACACGCTTCAACAATGCACTGAAATTGTTTAAATTCACTAGAAAACACTACGCGCTACTGTAGCGCGTAGTGTAGACGAAAACCCAGGTTTGTCGATTCTTCGTCGATCTTTGGAATTAGGCACGGTATTTTGCATGAAGACTCAGATCTTAAGACATTTGAAGTTCAGTTTACACAAGAACTTAAGCCGGTCGATCAGCAGCAACGTCGTATCTTCCCTGATTGGGTCCTTGAAATGCATCAAAATGATCCGAATTTTCATCGAAAAATCATCTTCAGTGATGAAGCCCATTTTCACCTCGGAGGCTACGTTACTGCGTTAATAAGCAGAATTGTCGAATTTGGGCCTCTCCATACTGAACGTGTCACTGTTTGATGCTATTTTTTGGCTGCCGGCGTGATTGGACCTTAATTATTCGAAAATGAGGCTTGTGCAACTGTTACGGTGAATTTATTACGCTACATAGCTATGATTAATGATTTTTATGGTCGGAATTCTAAGACATTCATATAGACGACGTTTATTTTCAACAACACGGTGCTAGGTGCCACAAGCAACAGAACTATCGCAAATATGCAAGAAATGTTCCCTTGCCATGTTATTTCTCGA
This sequence comes from Megalocaria dilatata, assembly GCA_034642435.1. Taxonomy (NCBI): domain Eukaryota; kingdom Metazoa; phylum Arthropoda; class Insecta; order Coleoptera; family Coccinellidae; genus Megalocaria; species Megalocaria dilatata. Next base: position 55,611,938 of record CM067854.1, on the reverse strand, counting down.
AGAGGTGATCGCAATTGGCCACCGAGATCTTGTGATTTTACACCTTTAGACCTCTTTCCTTGAGGCCACGTGAAAGACAAGATCCACAAGCGATTGAGGACTTTGAAGATGGAATTCGTGAAGTTGTCGAAAAGGATATGGTGCTGCAACCATAGTCGTTGCGGCCATTTGGCTGATATCGTTTTCCGTTGTTAATGGCATTCCTTCCTATTCACAATTAAATAACATTCATTGATTTCTCTTGAAATGCATTTTTTTTTTAGCATCAAAATGAAACCTCTTTTTTGAAAAACCCTTCAGATATGATGGCTATTGTCTTCGATAGGAGCAATCGCCTGAAATTTTCTCGAATTTTATGAAATTTTGATGTTTTGTGAATTGAAATGTACGTAAAAGGCCTTGCTTGATCAGTCAAAAACTGTCAAGTTGTAGTCACATGTCATGTCACAGTCATGTGTCATGTGTAGCGTAGTAATAAATTCCTTTTACTTTCTGTATCATTTTGATCTTGTGAACTTGATTTGTTTCACTCCAAAGAAAATGATGGAGCTTTACACGTTAGCTGAATTAACAGAGATGCAACGTTCATGGTCGCAAAAATGACAATAGCAGATCAACTTCTCTTCTCTACGTTTCTGATTATCATAACCGAAGAGTTAGGTTGAAAGATGTAGTCACATCTCAGAGAACTATGCATAACCAACGGCTTTATCCTTACCACTTTCAAAGAATATAGACATTGAATCCGGAAATTACCGTCAAGTACTTTTGTTTCCTCGATGCTCTCTGAACAAGATGACAAGAAATTCTAATTACTTATGTACTATTCAGATTACTGACAATGCAAGAATTACCCCTGACCGTATTTAAAATTTTCACAATACTCAGCCGTAGGCAGAAGTTAATCCGTATGCATTTTTACAGACTAGGCATCAAGAAAGAATTTCGATAAACATTCGGATAGGAACAGATGGTGATCTAGTCTTATAGTTCTCTCTTACATATATTTGTTTAATGAAATCCTTCCTATATATGTAGTATTTTTACAATAATTTTTTTTTACAGACTAAATGACAATAATTAGCTCCAGTAAGAGGTAGCAGGATTATTTGCCTATTATTCTAGAAGACATACATTTAGGTCAGAACAGAAATTCATGGTTTTAACATGATAGAGCTTTTGCTTATTTTCTTCCAATGTTCGACAGTACTTATGACCGTCATTGTACAGGACGAGGAGGTCCAGTATCTTGACCACCACAGATCTGGATTCAAATCCGTTGAATTTTTTCATATGGGGATATGCTGATTTTTTGTTTACTCAGGGACAATTGGAAACCGTCCACATCTCCTTGAATGCATTCGGACAGGATGCTAACAGATTAAAAACAATATTGTAATATTTAATCGATTTCGGCCAAATTTGAGGCAAGGGTGACTGCTTGTATCGAAAATAATGGTGGTAATGTTGAACATCTATTTCAATTTGCTTTCTATTTCAACTTTTTCAATTTTTAAATAAAAATCCCGCTAGTTCCCAAGTTTTCTTTTTCGTATAAATAAATCAATGTTTGAGGCCGAATTCCTCGAAAATGATGAAGTTTGGAGCTCCCGACCAAAACTACTGGTTTCGAAGAGTTCAAGAATTTCGTCATAAAATTTGCTGTTCAAATTTGGGACGTTAAAATATTTATTTGATATTTTAACGTCCCACTGCTAGATTTGATATTTTAACACCACTGAAAATGTTTGAATAATGAAAAATTAAAAATTCAACTTTCAACAAGCAGTATGGCTCCTTCGAATCGCATCGAAATATATTCAGTCATTTCGGAATCAGCAAAAAACAGAGTTATTTTCTCAAATTTTACTGTGTCTAGGAAGTGAAAAGAGTTTATATCCATGTTTGCAGAAAACTTGTTCTTATTTTTAGTAGCACAATCTACCCTAGCAGTTTGTTAAACCTACTTTGGGACACTCTGTATATGTAGGTATGTAGATTTCGATAAATGAATAAAAATTAACCGTGCTAAAGTTTATATATCAAACTAGCGAAGAACAATTAATTAAACTTTGTATAAAAGTCCAGATTATCTAAACCTGATTCACAAAATATTTTTATTCCATTCCAGATATTGTAATGGTTGAAAGTAGGTTTAATGTTATGAGATTCAAAATATACCAATTATATGACCGACTGACGTCTTATTGAAATGGTCGAACAGTTGTAAAATTAAGAACATATTTCATTCTGCGAATCGAACCAGTTACAAGTACCAAGATGACAAAAAAACTTATGTATAGTTATATTCTCTCATTTATTGAGAGAATTTGAAAGAATGAACTTTATGATGGGCATACTCCTAGACGAATTTTGAGCACTCATAAAGTTGAACTTTTCAATTGTGCTTAAAACATACCTTACTAAGGGACAGACATAAATGAATTTTACAAGGAAATCTTTATCATCAAGTGTAATATGATGGTTCAAGATTTACTTCAGCTAAAAAATCGAAATCTACAGATATTTGGATGAAGTTATATACTCTGCCACGGACACGCGACGTAGGAAAATTATAATATATTAATATTGTATTAATCTTTCTTGAATTGAAATGAAAATCATGTATGAAAATTATATTCAATATGAGGAATGAAATAATTCTGTTTCTAAAATGGTTGTTGCCTAATCGATAGAAAAACCTATTCATCAACGGAAGATTTCAAGCAGTTGGACGATTTATCTTCTTCCCATTATTGATCCTCTTGAATTTCCGATAACGATTCACGAGTTCTATTTGTTCCTAAAGTCGAGATAGTCTATTTGAGGGATCCCCTATCTCTCAAATAGTTAATTGTCTCTTGATTCCTAAATTGGGAATACCTGGACCGTACGGCATCTTAACATTTGCGGTGTAATTGTTGTCGCCGAAGAAGAATCGGTTACAATATGGATGGTGTCAAGTGAAAGGTAGTATCCGCTGCAAGGGTAAATTAGAATATTGACGATGATTCCTAAATCTGACGTAAAATTTCTAGATTATTTCCCAAACTTGAAGTTGTTTTGTAAATTAACATTCAAACAACGATGTCCATTCGTAATGGAGCAATAATAATAATTACTCGATAGAACTGATTTATAATTAGATTTGGGTGCTCTGGAAAAATAATATTTCGAGAGCGAGATGAAAAGCAAAGTAAACAAGAATCAATTCAGTATCTCCTTTGGAGATATCAGATAGGTGTTATATTGAAACTGCCTGCTTTTCCAAGGAATTTCTCGAAAATTGTTACAAGGGCTCATTGGAATTGAAGAATCAATTATATTTACAGTTGATAGGTTAGGGAAAATTTAAACTGATTGCCAATAAAATTTTTCATATGACTGCAGGGGCTTTCGATTCTTGTCTGACTAACTATAAAACTAAAGCTGCATTAGCCGATAAACTAACGCTAATTACTAATGGATACTACCAATTTAAGTTACTAGTAATAATAATACACTACGAATTCAACGGCATACTCCGAACTTCTGACAAATGGCTTGCTTAGCGCTACTACCTTAGCAATTTACCTGGTACGTAATGCTGTGAAATAAACATTCCAAGAGATAATAACCGGCGATTTCGATAGTTAAGTAAACCAAAGCGTTTGTTTTTATTGCGAGATGACAAGTATTGTTCAAAAACAAATGGATTGATTATCTATTGATTGTGGCTGCTTTTGAACGAGAATCCTTGTGTCATCAATGTTATGATTTTCATTGGAATTTAATCAGCCCGAAAAAAATATGGGAGGAGATTGCGGACGAATTAAAAAGGGGCTTATTGAAAATAAATAAATATAATGGATAATTTCATCACAATAATGAGTTATTGATATAAATGTTTATATGATGTTTGAAAATGTTTCCTAAGCGGACACGTTATCCTAGCAGCCAAAATGATGAATGCCGTCATCCACCTCTAGGCGCTAAGATGTTATCAGGTGAGAAAAACGTACCAATATATAGAATTTCTGGAAAGTGTCGTAATATAATAGTTACCGATTCGAGATTTTCGGTTTACAGTAACATCCACGTTTGTATTACAACCTCATATCCCAAATTATTTTTCTTGAAAAACATACAATGAGCAACAAGTTAGAAAGTGCGTATTTACCTTGACAAATTATATATGACCATTCGCTAGTAAATTTGTAAACTCTTGTGAAAAAAAGTAGTGTCCTGGAAATTCAAATCATGATACTGTAATAAAGATCTTGCATAATAAGAATCGTTTTTTTTTCAACTCTCTACATACTAGGAGGTGCGCTTTTCCTAGAATTTTCAACTAATATACCAAAAATTTGCAAATTATGAAATTATTGTTAATAATATGACAGTGACATATCCAATATCTGAACTCGTAAATAAATAATATTATCAAAGTAAAGAATTTTAAATGTGATAGTACTACTATATCTTAGGGTTATAGGTTTGAATCGCACTCAAATATGTATTTGGGTTACAGACCAGAAATTTTCATGTTATTATATGAGTGTACATCTAGTATTTTTTTCTGCTGAATCATGTTACTTTTTCAATTTATGATGTAATATTTGACTCAATGAATAAAAAATAACGGTTTTTTCAATAGGAATGATACAATTAAAAAATGTTATAATGGCAACACTGTATATTATTTTTCACACTCACCATGTCATTTGTGTTTAGTAGGTTATGCCATTTAATCATGAAAGAAATTGTTTAATTATTTCATAAAAATCAGTACTCATTTGTGATTACTGTGAGAAATTTGAAAAGAATAAAATAACTTATGGACGACATTATTCCTTTAACCGATTTACTATTCGTCGTATTGTAGACAAATTGGAAAGTGAATTTTCTTTAAACGATATTAGAGTACCAGTACGACAAAGAAATGCACCACACCAGGGAATATTGACTTGGTGGCAGCAAGTGTAAAAGAAAATCGAAATGCATCTGTTCGACGCCGTTCTCAACAATTAGTTCTTTCTAAACAACTTGAAGAATTTTAAGGAAGGATTAGGGTTTACATCTTTACAAAATTTAACTGGTTCAAAAACTGGAGCCATTTGATCACCATAAACGTGGCTTATTTTCTATTTTTGCTCTTGAACAATTTGTAAATTGATGAACAATTTTATCGAAAAATTTTATTCAGTTATGAAGCTCATCTTGGGTTGAATGGCTATGTAAATAAACATAATTGCAGAATGTGGAGTGATGAAAATACACACGAAATTGTTAAATGTAATAGTTTTCACAAATGAGCCCTGATTTTGAAAAAATAATTCAACAATTTCTGAAGGTTGTTGAAACGTGTTTCTTTCCATGATTGAATGGCATAACTTACTGAACAAAAATGACATGAAACATTTCAAAAATAATATACAGTATTGCCATTATAACCATATTAGATTGTATCATTTCTATTGTAAAACTCGTTAGTTACCAAGAAAAAATTGATAAATACCTGCTACAGATTTCTCGCATGGGCTGCTGGTACCCACGCTGTTATTGACGTAGCAAAAATACGTCCTCGCTGTATCCACAGTCGGATCGAGAAACAGATAGCTGTTCAATCCGTCTTGGATAATGTTGTCAGTCTCTACGTAAGTCTCATTGTATTCTTCTACCCTCCATGAAAATGAAACTTCCGGTGGATTAGCCACAGCTGTGCAGAGTAATGTTGGCTTACCATCTTTCTGAATGAATGTCACCGAGCACTCGGGTATGTCTGAAAATGAAGAAAACATGATTGAAAATGAAGCAAATGCCTAAATTATCTCTAAGTTCTGCATTATATTGTTTGAATATAAATTGTGCAAAATTTTATTCTCTCTCGTATAGAATGACTGTTTGCAGATTCTTTAATGTCTTTTAATGTGAATATTGGAAGGGGATTACTTTGATAATTTCACGAAGAAAAGTCAAATGGGTATGTATCAGTAGAGGTTTAATTTTTCGAGCTGAAAAAACTTCGTTCAGATGAAAATTTTCTCTAGGAATTCAATTGGGGTGATAATTTTATTAGCATGTATCTTTTTTGTAAACAAACAGGTTATGAATGATGAAAAAAATAGTTGTCTAGTGTAACACCTGAAACAAATACTAAGGAAAAATTTGAAAAATCCAGAATATACAACTAAAAAATTCATAAAAGCAGTCAGAGGGAGGAGCCTTGGTGCGCTGATTCTTGAATATCTGTTGTGTTGTTTTGATTATTGAAAACTGTATGATATTTCACGGCATTATTTATTATATTGGTTAAAGAAATCTGATATGGAAAATTTTCCTCTTATCTTTTGACTAGAAAGATTACTCCCTGATCTTGATACTGATATTTATACAAAATTTAAATATCGAAACAGATTCAATCTGTTAGTCTTCTAAAATTTTAATTTCAAAAAATTTTTATTGAGGAAACTTTAAGAATTAAATGAATGTCTAATAAGCAATGCTTATATTTAATAGACGTATAAAATCGAAACTCATTATACAATATCAAATGGAATTAAGAAAAAAACAACGAATATAAATTGTCAATTTAAATAAATAAATAAATGTTTTTTGTTTCGTTCCAAGCATGCGCACTGAACTCTTCAGACAAGGCTACGCAGCTCTGCTTGTTACAAAATGTTTAGTTTTCTGATCTTATATTTATGAAAACTAAATCTTACTCAAAAATATACAACATAATTTTAAGAACTTCTCAAATACTAATTTATTCGAAATATTCAATATATTCAAATAAATTACTTCAAAAACTCTCAAAACATGTAGCAAATCCTCAAAAAATAATTAGAATTCAGATAAGATATATAAAACTTTATTCATCTTTCAAATGTCATAACCAAAAAATACTTATTTTCAAAAAGAATTCTATTAAATGAAATTATAATCTGCAGAACAAAGAACGATATTCTTCTTATCTTTCTTTTTTTCTTGTTCCTAAACTATCATTATGTACATTTCTTGAGATTGAAAACAGTTAGCATGCATACAAATGGCTATACACCGGACACTATTGAATTCGATCACTAATTATTGATTTATGTGTCCAGTGTAGTCGTTAAATTCATTGAGTTTCGACTGAAAATTAAACAAAAAACTTGCATTGTTCGATAATTTCTTGAATATCAAAAGAATGCAGAAACAATTTCAAATTATGCTGAAAATGAATAATTTCCACAAAAGTTTTCAAGCATAGTTTCCCTTACACCATAATTATTTTGTTACATCTTCAATGTATAAAAAATTTCGGTTGCAAAAATAAATTTTAAGACGAGATCTCGTTTAATCCATCGTCAAAATAGATGGTTACTAACGTAACTACTCAAACAACTCCACAAACATATTGCACCCAAATGTTCAATAATAAGAGGCAGTCCTTTTTATTCTATTTCTTGTTTATTTTTATGTGCCAAATTCCCTTCATCCCATAGATATACCACTAGATTTAGAACCCACATGCTTTTTACCATCCGTTCCTGGCATAGTATTAAATTCACACAGGTGTTCCAAAATTGGAGGTACAAACGAAAAGCAGGACTTTATTGGATGATGTCAAGAATGTAATTTGTATGAATGAAGGTACTTTTCGATATATAGGATGTCGAAGTGTGAAGTTTTTCAAAGTTATTTCCGCATAGCATCTGCATTTTACTAGATATTCAGCTCAAATTTAGGAGAAATATTACACTTTAGGGTTCACATCATAAGACGTTCTAAGTGCTCATAAAAATAGAGTGATATTTTTTCTGGAGCAATACCCTTTTTTCCCCAGAACTTTTCATGATGCGCCACAGGTATAAAAATAAGAAAAAGAATTTTGGTTTCATTTGAAACCTTTTTGTCCGCTGCAATTCCTTCGTATCTGCTACTCATTTCGGGAAAATTTCAAGCAATTTTTTTTTGTCGTCAAGAAATTCTAAATTTTCAAAATAATTCAGTAGGCTTTAGAATATTTGGATGAATTTATGGTTTCATTAATAGTTTTTATGGGTATTTTCTCGATATGTGGTAATACTTTATGTAGATTCTAAAAACTTCTATAATAATGATCACGAAAAATGTTATATTCAATAAAGCAAAATTTGGAAAATAGAGAAAAGAGACAAAATTACAACAGACAATCAAAACAATGGAATTGAACTACAACAAAAATTGAATATGTTCTCTTCCAATCCTAATAAGAGTTTTTGTTTTTTCCTCATAGACGTTCGAACTCTCCAGAATATTCTTGGAACTAGAGCTTTTTTGGTAGAAATTTCAATAAAGTTTTTCAATCCCATTATATCAGCACAAATTTCAATTTTACTCTGTAGTAAATTAATTGCAATTATAAAACAGTTTAGGATGATAGGTGGTGATTATTTCTGTTATTGGACAATTGTATAGTTTGAACAATTATCAGAACGAACGCCTTATGTTATAGTGTACATAATTTTAGTTTTCAGGTCATAGAATTTATACACCAATATCTATTTTTATAACTCCTGAAAACTCTTGAGGTCCACAAGACGAACAAAAAAAAATCATTCATACTCACATTGTACATTGAAGTATGTTTTGATGGCCGCTGTTCCATGCTTATTGCTCGCCTCACATATAAAACTACCAGAATCGAATCTAGATAGTGTAGTGAGTTGCAGAGTGTCCGTCTTTATTGGCTCTGATGTATCATTCTTCTTCCACAGAAAATTAAGTGTAGGATGACCTTTACCAACACATCTAACTGGAGTTAAATGTTGACCCTCAACAACATTGATCACGTGGTTAGGTGCCAAGAAAGTTTGATCCTGGTAGAAGATACCTACTTCTTCTGGAGCATCTAGAAATAGGATTTGCCAATAGAATGTGAAATTGTGAGGATGAAAGGATACTTACAATCAACTGCAACTTCAGAAGTGCTTACAACACCAGCTCCAACGCCGTTGGCGTAACTTTTACAGGTATAATTAGTGTTCGAGGCAGATTTATCTAGTTGGTGGTAAGGCCACGCTGTAAGATTCCAAATCTGAAAGTGAAATGCAAGACATTGAGCCAATGTGTAGGCAGCTTGTTTCAAATTTTCTTAGAAATTTCTTTTAGGCTCTTCCAGGGAACACTTTAAATTAATGTACCGAATTTTTTCTTGTAATTTCACAACGGGATCCACAGAGTGATAATTTAGGTTTGAAAAATGAAGAAATTTGATACTAAATCCGGCCGATATGTTGGTTGATCGATTTTGTGCATTAGTTCGAAATTCGTTCAGAACGAGAATCGGTGTGATGAGGATTGTCATCGTGTATTATACTATTTGTTTATCCATAATATTGTTTGCTTTTTTGTGATTATTTCACGCAGCAAAGTTAACCTAAATATGATTCCTTATTTGCCCTAAATCCCTTCCGGACGAATTCTAGATACACCAAATAACGAAGAAAACATTGCCTATCATTTAGATTTATGAGTGAGCTGCTTTTTTGTTTGCATCATTTTCGATACGCTATTTACATACCTGTCGACTTGTTTGCATATCACAATCAGACAACTGCGTCTCGATGGAGTGGAAAAATTAGTGTATATATATCAACAACTATTTTTCCGATTTCCATTAATTTCAGTCGGATTGGTTCCACGTATTCTAGCTGAATTTTATATTAAAATGATCAAACTTGTGAACTTCAGCAAGCTCACATGAAGGCGTTACATACATAAAGGTGTAACGTGAATCCAGAAGCTATTAGCTTCGCTTGTGCATTTGATAATGTGAAATCGCATACGGAGAAAGGAGCAAAAAAGTGCAGTACCGCACCAGGAAATCCGAACTGCACCCTATTTCCCGAATCTAGAATCTTGTCAGCCATGTACTTATCTTTTTTGCACCTGATGAAATACGAACTTACCAGCGTTGATTCCACAGACTCGAAGTCGTTCTTTTTCACGTCTGATGGGTAGATTTCCGTCCTTACGTAGTACAAGGAGGACGTATTTTTATCCAGTGGCTTGCCGTCTATCAGCCAGACTATCGAACATACCGGCCAGCATTCCACTCTGCAAGTCAGCGAAATGTTCTTCGAATTATATAGGATGCCTTGGTAGGGGATCAGATTCTGGATAAAAGAAGGAGGTGCTGAAAAGAATAATTCATATGAAAGAGATGTCGGAATAAAGTTAATGATGTGTGAGATATACATTGTGTACAATGATGTGTGAGAATATACAGGTTGTTCATTTCAAATAAGGGACGAACGAATCTCTCAAACGTTGAACCACTGAAAAAGTTTAGAATTCTTTTATGTCTTAGCTTCCAATTTTCACCCTTAATTCGTCTGTAGAATTTGAAAGAGTGTATGGAGTTAGTGCACAAATTATGAATATTGGCGATTAACAAAAAGCTCAGGAGTTAAATCTGAATATATGAAAAAAAAAATATCTTTTTTTAGGTGTATAAGAGTAGGATTCTTGATTCTATGAGATGAAGGGAAATATTTCCCATAATGTTAAATTTCAAGGTCACCTTATGATTTAGACACTTTTCCCCTACTACTGAAGTGATACATGAAATATGCTAACTATATAATTCAAATCAATAAATTGAAATCTAACATCCAATTGAATTGATCTAAACTTGATGGAAATACATTTTAAATTCTATTTGAAATGAGGTTATCCTAATTTCCACTCTTTTTATAAATGAAAAGTTTTTCGCTATTGAAGTAGCATTGTCAGATTTTTATATTTCAAACAAATTCAAACCTCAGTAAATTAATTAAAAACAATAAGGATATTATACCGAAAGATGATAATTCGGGAGTTTATAAGGTAGTTTTACATATGATGAACTGATAGAACTTCTCAAAAAAGGATTCAAGAACATTTAAATAGTTTCCTCAGCAGAAAAATAATTCCATTTATTCAAACCATTCATCGGAAGCGGGACATGACTTCAAATGGAATTTCGAAATTTTGCACTTAATTTGAATCATTAGAAATAAATAGATATAACAAAATCGGCACATATATTTGAATATCAAAACAGATTAAATCTATTAGTCTTCTACAATTTTAATTTCAAAAAGAATTTTATTCAAAAAACTTTTAGAATTAAATTAATGTCTAAAATAAGCACCGCTTACGTTTAATAGACTTATATAATCAAAACTCAATATATAATGTCAAATGGAATAAAAAAACCAACAGATATAAGAAAGTCATTGAAATTAATAAATGAATATTTAAAGAAGACAAAATTTTGTTTCTGATCTTACCTTTAAGAACACCAATTGCCTTTTCGGCACATATTAATGAGCAACTCTCCGATTTTAAATATTTTTTGTTACCTAGTACACCCTTAGTTTAGAATAACCATAGACGTTGTTTGAATAATATACCTGTATCAATATAAAACAAATGTATTTCCGAAATAAGTTTAGTTATTTAAAATGTAGAAATATGACGATGGTACTAGGACAGCGAAACAGTTGTTGTATTTAAAATAAATATGTGGAAATTAGAATGACCTCCATTTAAATATTTTTCTAAAATGCAAGTTATTAACAATGGAACCTTTTCATGATCACTTGAATGCGTTAATCATAATGTCTATGTTTTATTTTGATTACAAAACGATCTTGAATGACTACGTTAGACTTACAGATTAATGATTAAAAGGCAAATTCGATTTTGTTCGTCTGTCCGGCTGTTTCTAAAAACTGAAGAAATAATTCGCAGATTTGAAATTTGTTGGATAGGTTTCGGCCAAAAAGAGGAAATTCGAGTTCCTGAAGGAGAATATTCACCCATGGGTTTCAAAAATTTGTGAATTCGAAATTTTATTTTCTCCAAATCTCTAAAAATCAACATAATCACAGACTGTAAAGAACATAGGACGGTAAATATAAAAAATTTTTATGCTTATATTGGAGGTCAATCTTTGAAATTCAGAAAAAATATTTCTTAGGTATGAATTTTGAAGGATTATTAAAGTACAAGGTTTTCACGTCCTCAGATGAATAGGAAACTTGAAATTTGCGGTTACGTAGTATTATAAATCCCAGAAATATCAAACAGTTGCCAATTATATGATATCCAATAATAGATATTGAGGAATATGCTTCATATGTCAAGTAAGTTCTTTCTAGGAAATTTTTTTCATTTTTCAATCACTTCAAGCTTTTTCTGTCGTCTTCTAAATGTTGAGCAGTTGAAAATTGTCAACATTTAGAACCTGAATAGTAAGATAGTGTTTTGAAAAATTAAGAAACTGATACAAAAGCCGCACGGATGTGACGATTCAATTAACTCTTGCCTTAATGGAGTCGAAATGGGATAAGTTTCAATTCATATAAAAAATATCATAAATGAAAAAAGGAAAAAAAGTGAATATTAGCAACTAATATGAATTAGTTATAAAGATGCAAAGGTTAATCGGAAATCCTCTGTAGTGAATGATAAAATAATACCACTAATTAAAAAAATGTATATGAAACAGTAATTTATTTCCACAAAAATGTTTGTACTACTACAACAATTGTTTCACCACGATGTGGCTTCTTCAGGTATTACATTGTACTGTCTGATGGTATTCAGTGTAACCGAGTTTAACTACATTTTTAGGTACGTGACCAAATGATGGAAGCACAAGTCATTAAAACTCTAGGTGTTTATTGGAGTTTGCCGCTCAAAATGCCATTAGGGAAAAATATTCAGTAACGAAACCTTATCAACATCTGTTTGTTCGTTCAAAAGAATTTTACGGGCATTATACCTGTTGATTTCAAGAAATTCTAAAAGTGTTAATCTAGAACTTTTGCTTTCAACGTGGATAATTTCATAATTATTGTTGAAATTATGCCTGAATTCCTTAAGATGATTAGCATATGTCGAATGTACAGAATTGAATATATAACCCCTTTGGTGTTCTTGGACAAGTTTCTTGAATGATCTACCAGTCTGGCCAATGTATACTATGGGGCAATCTTTGCAAGTCAACTTGTAGACTCCGGATTTATTTTCTTCATTTGTTCGATCTTAACTGTTTTTTATGTAGGTACTTAGGTTATTAATTGTCTTAAAAGCCGCGTTATAATTGATATTTAGCAATATTTTCAGATAGTCCATTGACATAAGATAACATAATAAAATATTTCTGTGTATTGTTCTCTTTTATGATTGGGTACACGAGATTTAATGCCATTTTCTTTTGTTTATTGGATACCATTTTGTCTATAAGAAAGGGATTGTAACCGTTGTTTGACGTTATTTGTTTAATAATATTTAATTCTTTCAAAAATTTTTCTGAATTCAAAGGGGCATTCAATAATCTATGAATAAAACTATTATATGCTGACATCTTTTGGTTGGTGGGGTGGTTTGAAGTTTTATGTATTGTGATGTCCGTATGTGTTGGTTTGTGAAAAATACTAAAATCATGTAAATTATTTAATCTTGTTATAGTGAGGTCGAGAAAATTAATACTTTGATTCTTTTCTTCTTCGATTGTGAATTTGATTTTTGGGTGGAGTTTATTAATGAAATTCGTGAAGATGTGTAGTTGTCGGTCGGTGCCTTTGAAACAACAAAAAATGTCATCTACATATCTATACCAATAAAGAAAATATTTGCTTATAGGATTCAGGTGTATTTTTGATTCCAGATCGTCCATGAATATTTCAGCTAAAATTGAACTGAGTGGATTTCCCATTATTAAACCATTGTCAGAAATATAGACGGTTCCGTTAAATTGGAAGTAGTTTTGTTCAAGACATATTTCCAGGCAATTAAGTATATCATTTTTTGATTCCTTTGAATTCAGAAAACTTTTTGAAAGAATTAAATATTATTAAACAAATAGCGTCAAACAACGGTTACAATCCCTTTTTTATAGACAAAATGGTATCCAATAAACAAAAGAAAATGGCATTAAATCTCGTGTACCCAATCATAAAAGAGGACAATATACAGAAATATTTTTCGTTATCAATTATGTTATGTCAATGGATTATCTGAAAATATTGCAAAATATTTCAAAAGTTGTTTAAATTATAACTCGGCTTTTAAGACAATTAATAACCTTAGTACCTACATAAAAAACAGTAAAGAGGTACAAATAAAGAAAATAAATCTGGAGTCTACAAGTTGACTTGCAAAGATTGCCCTTTAGTATACATTGGCCAGACTGGTAGATCATTCAAGAAACGTGTCCAAGAACACCAAAGGGGTTATATATCCAATTCTGTACATTCGACATATGCTAATCATCTTAAGGAATTCAGGCATAATTTCAACAATAATTATGAAATTATTCACGTTGAAAGCAAAAGTTCTAGATTAACACTTTTAGAATTTCTTGAAATCAACAGGTATAATGCCCGTAAAATTCTTTTGAACGAACAAACAGATGTTGATAAGGTTTCGTTACTGAATATTTTTCCCTAATGGCATTTTGAGCGGCAAACTCCAATAAACACCTAGAGTTTTAATGACTTGTGCTTCCATCATTTGGTCACGTACCTAAAAATGTAGTTAAACTCGGTTACACTGAATACCATCAGACAGTACAATGTAATACCTGAAGAAGCCACATCGTGGTGAAACAATTGTTGTAGTAGTACAAACATTTTTGTGGAAATAAATTACTGTTTCATATACATTTTTTTAATTAAAATGAGTGTTCACCGAATCAATCAAATATTTAATACCACTAAGGTTGCATACTTGTCCATAATTAATCAACAGATACCCATCCCCAGTGCGAGCTATTCCCGCCCGTAACCCAATGAATCTGGACGGAGGAACTTAATAAACAGACCTCCGTCGATCGATTTCGCTCATCAGCACGGTGCTGTCTGCTATCTTCCATATTGGAGGACCGGCAAAGCTTAAAAACGATGAGTGACATGTTATCAGAGCCATCTCGGTGCACACCCACGAGCTCAAACCGCCATATGCAGAAATATCGAATACAGTACGGGACGTTTATCCACCTGTCCCAGTCCAAAAGTGGACAGCAATTTGTGGTTTTAAACAACAACAAACAAACCTCGGAATCACCCAATCATGTTTTACACTATGAAAAATAAAGAATATAAGGATTAAAATGTTAATCTGAAAAGCTCTGTAGGCATTGATAAAACAAAAGCACTAATGATGTATATTCGCCGATAATTAAACAGCAACTATTCTAAGAGTAAACAAATCCTGCCCGTAACTCAATGAATAGGTACAGAGGAAAATGAAATGACTTGACCAAGAGGACTAAGCTCAGTGGTTCTGCATATGAGAATTTGAGTTAGTGGGAGTGCACCGAGATGACGCTAGTAGTGTGTTTTGCTCACATCAGGCCACTCATCGGTCTTAAGTATTCTCATAAAATAGAAAAGCCTTTTACTAGATAGAAGAAATATAACAAAATTTGAATATTAAAACAAATTAATATATGTTTATCTTCTACAATTTTAATTTAAAAAATTTTTATTCAAAAAACTTTTAGAATTAAATTAATGTCTAAAACAAGCACCGCTTATATTTAATAGACGTATATAATCTAAACTCAATATACAATGTCAAATGGAATAAATAAACCGAAAGATATACGAAAGTCCCTAAAATTAATAAATAAATATTTAAAGGAGACAAAATTTGTTTCTGGTCTTGCCTTCAAAACGCCATTTGCATCTTAAAAACATGAACACACTTAAAGGACCTCTCAAAGAATATAATTTATTTGAAATATTTAATATATTTAAATATTCGAATAAGTAAATTCAGAAATCTCTCAAAGCATGCACTATATCTTCAAAAAACAAATATAGTTTTAAGCAATTCCGTCTTCAGTCCTGAAATATATTCAAAATATCAAAATCAAAAAACTAACCTATACCAAACAACTCACCACGTGTAAATGAATAATGTTTCGAGACATAGATCATCTTTATAATTCAAGATTTATCTATGCTCTAACAGAATCAAAGAACAGTGTGAGCTATTTTTAAGGCTTACTTAAATTCATTGACATTGCATAATGAGATTTATTGAAGCCAAAATATAATTATATATTATATATAAAATAAAATAGAAAGGCCTTTTACTTGATAGAAGAAATATAACAAAATTTGAATATTAAAACAAATTAATATATGTTTATCTTCTACAATTTTAATTTAAAAAATTTTTTTATTCAAAAAACTTTTAGAATTAATGTCTAAAACAAGCACCGCTTATATTTAATAGACGTATATAATCTAAACTCAATATATTTCAGGACTGAAGAGGGAATTGCTTAAAACTATATTTGATTTTTGAAGATATAGTGCATGCTTTGAGAGATTTCTGAATTTACTTATTCGAATATTTAAATATATTAAATATTTCAAATAAATTATATTCTTTGAGAGGTCCTTTAAGTGTGTTCATGTTTTTAAGATGCAAATGGCGTTTTGAAGGCAAGACCAAATTTTGTCTCCTTTAAATATCTATTTATTAATTTTAGGTATATTCGTATATCTTTTGGTTTATTTATTCCATTTGACATTGTATATTGAGTTTAGATTATATACGTCTATTAAATATAAGCGGTGCTTGTTTTAGACATAAATTTAATTCTAAAAGTTTTTTGAATAAAAAAAAATTTTTAAATTAAAATTGTAGAAGATAAACATATATTAATTTGTTTTAATATTCAAATTTTGTTAAGTATTCTCGGTCCTCTAACGTAAAAGTAGCAGACGGCACTGCACCGATAAGCCGCAAACGGCAAAATCGATTCACGGTTGTCTGTTATCTTTCACTTTCCTCTGTCTAGATTTTGTCTAGAATTACTTAGATGAGTGTTGAATAATTGCCGGCGCATATGTATTCTTAGTGGTTTTTTTTTGTCCATCATTAGGAAGCTTTTCGAATATCCTTTTCATCTTTATTTTCTTTCATGGTGACTTTTGATGACAAGTACCAATTCGCAGTGAAAAAATTGTAAATCGTTTTGAAATGGGTCCAAATTCTCAGAAACTGTTACTTCTTTGATCTCCGACAAAATATATATTCCTTGCAGCATAAGCAGTAATTTTTGGCGAATAGAGTTGCAAGTTGTTTTAAAATTTTCAAAGCCGCTTTACTACAATATTTCCATTTCTGCTGGATTCATTATTGCTTTTGTAGAACACCTTGCTTCGCTCCAGTGAAAAAGAATTTCTGTGATAAGATATTAAAAGCGGCAAGTTTTTAAGATAGTGTATGTAATGAAAAAAGAATATAGTTGAATACTTACCATCCACATTTATTTCAACAGTATCTGGCTTTCCTTGTCCTCCTTCATTCTGTGGTATACACGTGAAATTACTTCTTGTCTCCAGAGTTACCGGCGATATCGTCCAGTTGGAAGATGTGATTTCTGGGATGAGATGGGAACCACGATACCAAAGGAAAGTTGTGTTTTCAGGTCGTCCTACGTCGTCGATAGTACATTCCAGATTAACCGAAGCACTTTTTACCACTCGGGATGGGAAGAAACGTAACTTAGCAGGTGACGGAGGATCTGTAATGAGAAACATGTTCTCATTTAATACATCAGACTTATTCAAAAAATCTTGGTCACATTTAAAAATAATCTAACCTTCTAAATTCACAAATTTCAGGAATGATCCATTAGATTCAACTACATAATTTCAAATTTCAGAACAGTATAAAATGAGTCATTTCATAACAGTTTGCATAACTCAATCGAACTAAATCATCTCACAAAAAAAACTTTTAATTTAAATTACATACATATAATTTGCAAGATGAGTGGTCGATCAAATTTTTTATTAATTTTCATTCTTGAGCTGAGTGTTTGACAATAAGCTTGATAAGATGTTGGATAAGAGTCAACATTCTAGATGGGGCTTTACGAGTTAGTTATCTTTTGAGAATAAAACGTTTATCTTTCTCTGTAGGTTCGATATTTTTGCCAGGTTTTATCTTGAATAATTAAATAACATTTACGATATTTTTTAGTAAAATAATCAAAAACAATGAGAAATTAATTTATAATGAGAATCGTCCTAATTGAACTGTTCAACCATTAAAACAGCAAAAGATTTTTTCAGTAATGGAATTTTCTGGGCGAATTATGAATCATCACCACAAATGGAAACTGAGTGAATTATTTCCCTGAAATCAATATTCGACAAATATAATTACTTGTACTTTTCAATTTATCACAGCATTTTAATCAATTTTTTCCTGCAAAATGGTTGATTTCAATGAGTTTAATCTCCCGTAGAGAAAACGCGTCTTTGAAACACTTGTGTATATATGTTCCAAAAGACATGTTACTTACCGAACTTCAAACAAAAATTTTTGGGTTGTTCACTGAAATTTTACAAAAAAAGTTTGTCTTTTGATAATTTTTGGAGGTCAATGAAGTTCTTCATCAGAGTTCGCTATAAGAACGCGGAAATGATTTACATACATATCATTTGTAAACATACTGGTATTTTGTGCACTATAATATTCCTGATAAAAAAATTTTACAAATTATTCATCGACGCCTTAACGAAACATGTTAATTTGAACAAAGCAGAGGATCAGAAAATCGAACGGCAAAAAAACATGGCAGAAATGGAAGAAAATATACTGAACTTAATAGAGAAGCATCCAGATACTCGAAGAATTTTAATTACATACAATATAAGTTGTGGGACCTTTTGACAAAATTATTAGGCATTTTCTATTGATTTTTTTCTTCTATTGCATTCAATGGATTTTGCATACGATTATGTGAATCTCTTAACTATCGATATGTATCATTTTTCCGATGAAGCGAATTACATAAGTGCCATAATCAATATTTACAAGAACCACGAAGGCCGTAAAAATCTAATGATAATACTACTATATTTTTTTTCACTATCAATTTTTGTTGAATGGTAGGATTAGAAATGTAGATGATATTCTAATTTAATTTAATTTTTGTTAGGTTTACGAGGAATATAGATAACACTTGAAGAAAAAACACTGATTTTCTTTTAGGGTTATTATTGGACTTGAATTCACTACATTCTTTTTCATTAGACCATACAAAGTCACAATTCATTCACATTCTAGTAGAAAATGTGAATAATTTCAAAAATCGGATAATGGTTTATTTAATTCAATATAAAACGACTTTTTGAAATAGTTTGGCACTCACTGAATAAAATATTGTATTTTATCTGGAGGTTGAAGTTTATTCAGAAAAAATTTTCATATGAAATATTTCGTGATAAAATGTTATTTTTGTAGGAAATCCTTTCTCGTCCTGTATACTCGAAACAAAGGCAATTCAGAAATCATCAACGTATAAAATATTCCTAGTATAGTCCCATTTAAAAACGGCTTAATATCGAGGCGTGTTTAAATAGTAATATCTAAACAGGCTGTATATAAATAGTTGCGAAAAATTAAAGAAGGTGATTTCTTTTCCAAAAATAGGGTGGGTTTTTCATATAAACTTTATTTTTTGAGTCTCCTCTGCTTAGTTACAGCCCACTAAAAATGACGACCGAAAAACAGTTTTTAATTTTTTTCTTAAAAACCAAAAAACTGACAAGAATAAAATTAAGCAAACATTTTATGCCGGCGAGAAGGCACTCAAAAAATTTTTTGGTAATGTTCCGCTATGATTGCAAGGGGTAGAAAAAGCTACCCCTGAACATTCTTTCGTAAGAAACTTTTTTCCATATTTCTATTTCACAATAAAAAATTAATTTTGGATAGCTTCATCCATTCTTAACAAATAAGGTCTCTTATACTTTATGGCTAAAATTCAAGTTTTTTGAGAAAAAAATTATTTATCCACATGATAGCGTTAGTCGTAGAGGCTGGAATTTCCGAACTAGAATTTATCTAGTAAGCGGATGACATTTTGTTATAAAAACTGACTAGTTTTGATTAACTTTGATTAAGTTATAATGACTTTTTGATCTGGCTTGTCATTTTGAGATTTTTGTTACATAATCATTAAGATAAATTAGAAGAAGGCTTTTTACTTGATAGAAGAAATATAACAAAACTTGAATATTAAAACAGTTAGTCTACAATTTTAATTTCAAAAAAATTGTAGAACACTAACAGATTAAATCTGTTTTGATATTCAAATTTTTTTAATCATTAAGAGGACGGTGTAACTAAGCAGGAAGGGGCCCAAAAAAATTAAGTTTATATGAAAGATCCATCATATTTTTGACAAGGAATCACTCCCTAAATTTTTTCGCAACTTTTCATAACCCTGTATAGATGAAAAATAATCTTGATCAGACAAAACTAGAGTAAATCAAGCCTATTACTCTCTACTTTCAAGCAGTCACAACAAAAGTTTTACTTACAATAAACTATGAGTTCTTGTGGTTCGGATTCCGCACCCCATCCAGCAGAATTCATCCCCTGACAGGTGTAGTTGCCAGCAAAATTCTCTTGCACACTTTCAAGCCTCAGGATACTTGGATCTACGCCAACGCAGAATGGACCTCCGTTGTCTCTGGTACCATTCTCAAAAGTCGTATAGTTACATTCTGGGAGTTCCTTCATTAATTCTCCGCCTAAGTACCATCTTACCTAAAGAAGAGAATCCTCAACTGGTGA
The DNA here is from genome assembly GCA_034642435.1 of Megalocaria dilatata. Lineage (NCBI taxonomy): Eukaryota > Metazoa > Arthropoda > Insecta > Coleoptera > Coccinellidae > Megalocaria > Megalocaria dilatata. Next base: position 55,591,325 of record CM067854.1, on the reverse strand, counting down.
ATTATTTATTGACTCTATGATACCCCGCATACAGATCGAACGACTAGGTAAGAACCAAATTTGAAGCTGACGATAGTTTTATGTATAAAAATTGAATAGTATGCGAGAAAAGCTTTGATGAAATTCATGTTGGTATATTATTTCGATGCTATAATTCGAAATATATTTAATAGTTACTTCGGAGCCGATTTCATCACGCACTACCCTTAGAACTTCATCATCGTCTAGAATAGTTGCTCTGTAACAAGAAGTGCTAGCATATCATCGGATAACTAACTATTAATTTGAACTTTGTTGTTAGTATGGTCATTAGGATTATTATGTGTGTGGATAGGTCAGCGGGAGAGCATCGGGCTCGTGACCGTGAGGTCCGGGTTCGAATCTTGTTCAGGTGGAAAAGAAATTTTCTAGTTGGACGGGTGCCTGCCACCATTTCAAAGTTGGGTCAAAAATTAACAGTGCTGTGACCTAAAACGGCGCAAGATCGCAATAACAAAGCCTACCCAGAACACAACTGAACTCCTAACCCGCACAAGCTGAAAAAGCTTCTGAGGGATCTTCACAGAAGATCTAGGAGTATCAGGATAATAATAACATTATACAAATGAAGAGACTAGAAAGAGGCTGAAAGATCTAGAACTGATAGTCCTCGTATAACTGCGGCATAATATAACCGGTATATAATCCAATCAGTCAGTGAGTATCATTTGCATCTTTTTTTTGCTCTTAGATCTTAGTTTCAAAGGAACTATATCCGAGTTATTTCGAATGCTACAGTACGGACACAAATAATATCGCCAAGGATACCATTTTGGAAATCTAATAGAGTACTTCTAGTAACTTCGCCATTCATTTTTAATGTAAGAGAAAGCATGTAAATGATTTGGTTATAGCATAACAATTTCACTAGATGCCAAATTCACGAGAATAAATCAAATAAAATTTGTCGATTACTAAAAGAAATTTGCGTATTTCTGTCATATTGGAAGTCTAGCGATCTTGAGAATATTTTATCTTGAAATCCAATTTCTAACTGCTACTTCAACAGGAACATGAAAATATTATGATGCACAGTCTACATCAATCAACCTTTATGTTATATGGTTTAGACATACCTTTTGTAGATTGGAAGGATTTCCAACGGTTACATTACACACAAGAATTACCGTTGATTTATCTACTGCTTTAACTACAGGTGGTTCCATCAAAACCGTCACTACTGGAGGATCTATCGAAAAAATACGGATTAAAGTTATAAATCTTTTTATATAATATAATAAACTTACAAGTGACGTTTAAAAATATGCTTTTTTCCGATTTAACCATATTAACGGAATTTTCCAACCAACAGTTGTAATAACCCATGTCTACTCTTGAGACATTTTTTATTCTCAAGGGTGGGTTTTTAATTGTTCCTCCTTCATATCGCTGGTCAGATAAACTCAGATTTTTTTCATCTTTGGTCCTGAAAATGAACATGTTATGTTAATACTTTTCTATACATGAAAAGGTTTTGTTCTGAATTAAATGCTATTTTGACACAATATAAGACAGTTATAAACTCAAGTAATAAAATTTTAGTGGAACTATATGAACCTTATCTTCTTTGAATATAGACTGTAGAATTAAATTATTCACTGAAAAGATTTAACTTTACTTTCCACATTTTCCAAAATTTGTTTTTCGATACTACTGATAATTAATTAATTGAATAAGTAAAAACACCGAGTTCATAAGTAGAAATATTCACGAATTATTTATTTACGTATAGAATTTTAATATTTTTCACGCAGAACAATCTGCAATGATAAAAAATCAAATGATGAAATTCCTCTTTTGAGGATATCAAATAACAGTATTTCATTAAATGAATGAAGTGTGCGGTTGGCTCTAGGTGAAACATTATAACAATTTTATTAAAAAAATTCACACAGTTTTTATTTTTGTTTTATTTTATATCAATATAAATGATACTTACGAAGAAAAGAAAATATGGTCTTCAATGGCTTAGATAAATGATTTCAGCACTAGAATCTCTGATGGTTTCCAAAAAATGGGAATTAATTCTTTAGCAGTAAATAAAAATAATTTACCTAAGATGTTGGTGATCTATAAAGAAAGGAACCCCAACTTTTCCGAATCGGGGATTTATCAAATTATATGTGATGATTGTAATGCTACATATATAGGACAGACAGGCCGATGTTTATAACATAGAATAAAAGAACATAGGATGTCTATTTTGAAAAACCAGAAATCAACCGGGTTTGCAGAAGATTGTATAGAAAATAATCAATAATTTTTTCAATGAGAAAGATGTCATTTTAATAACAAATGTTAATAAAAGTAAATTGATGGATTTTTTTGAGATCCTTTCAATCATAAAAGCCATTGAGAAAAAGGAGAATTTAACAAAATCCCAAATGCTTTTTGGCAACACCCCTGTATTGGATGCTGTTATTTCCATGCGCCATAAAAATACACAGATGTCGTAAGTGTAATAAAAGAACCTTTTCAATTTTAATTTTAGTTCCTTTTTCTACTCCTTTGAAGATGGTCGAAAGACCGAAAGCACGTGTCATAATAAATTGTGAAACATAAAAATTGTGTGAATATTTCTAATAAAAAAGAGTATTTTATATTGTATAAGTAGAAACTATCTATCATTGCTTTACAACAGATAAGTAAAATTGTTAAAAAATTCTTACAAATAAAAGTGTGGATTCATAAGTCCCTTCCGAGGAATAATATTTTTCTCTACTTATTTCATTTGTAAATAAACATAGCAAACTTCTTAACAACGCTGAAAAATTTATCATATCCACAAGATCTAAGCTTTGTGCGCACTGATGATCGTACTACAATATGTACATGACTTTCTTAAATAAAACTTTTCTTTGAAGATTAGAAATATCGATATTTCTTCCTAATTTCAAGTGTTCACATTGAAAATTTCACAAGAAATATATTTTTATAGTTTTCAATTGCAATTTTCATAAGTAAGCATGAATTATTTTTTTGATGACATCCAATTTTTATAAAACAAATTTGCCCCTTGTAGTTTATACATATGTATATGCAATTATTTCTAGACTGACGTATCGTCAGCTACCTGATTTAAACAAAAGTGATTCGTATCACGGACGATCCTCACGAAATTTTGTGTTAGCCTTCTTGTCGCGATTTTACATCTGAGTGATAAATTTAAACTTGATCGTGTGGCCGTTGGTGTGGTTTATTTAGCGCTCAACGCTGTTCGGCTTAAATAATTTTTGCTTTTACTGTGAATAGTTCAGTTATACAATCCTAATGAAAATTTGCAGGAATATGTGCGTTAACTTTATCCTTCACACCCTGAATTTTGAGATTAATCGGATGTGTGTTCGGAAAATATTAATCAAAATAAGTCAAAATAGATCAAATCAAGTCAAAAATGCATAACTGCGAAATCATTCAACTGATTTTACCTAATAATGAACTCAATCAAGATATTTAGGCCGCAAACCTATACCGAAAGTTTAGAATCTCTATTTAATTCCATTCTAAAGTTAACCGCTCAGAAAATATGAATTTTTTGGGACTTCTAATTACACAATTCTCACGAAATTTCGCGCTAATAGGTCTGCTATTACTCTGTTTTCAAATTACAAATTTTATTTTGATCTAATGTGCAGCTTCGAAAATATTGTGAAAAATATGAAAAATTTTCAAACGTGAAAAACTGCGAAAATTTCATACCGATTTTGCTCATTAACGAACTTACACGAGATATTCACATCTCAAAACCCCCTTGAAATTTTTAATGCTCTGGCTCCTTCCTTTTGAAAGTTAGCGTGTTCACGGACGGACCGGCTAGACAGAATTACTTTTGATTCTTTCAAGAGCATCTTTGGATCAAAATTACAAATAGGCGAAACAATAGAACGCTGTGATGATGACAAGAAAAAAACGGATGATGTGATAGAAAAGAATGACGATAAGGTAAAAGAAAATGAAACAAAAGGAACTGAAGAAGTGAAAGATAGCATAGAAACTGGAGACAAAACAAATAAGGATGTAAAGGAAGATGAAATTGAAAAGAAAAAGGATGTTGCACAAGAAGAAAGTATGAAAGTTGAAAGTAAAGATAGTGTCAAACTAGAGGAAGTATGTTCGAAAACAGAAGAAGTAAAGACTGATGTAGAAATGAAAGAGGATGTCAAAGAAGTGAAAGAAGACGTCAAAGAAGATGTCAAAGAAGTGAAAGAAGATGTCAAAGAAGTGAAAGAAGACGTCAAAGAGGTGAAAGAAGACGTCAAAGAGGTGAAAGAAGACGTCAAAAAGGCGAAAGAAGACGTCGAAGAAGTAAAAAAAGATGTTAAAGAATAAAAAGAAGATATTAAAGAAGTGAAAGAAGTAAAGGAAGATGTAAAAGAAGAACAGAGAAAAATGATGAAGTTAAAGAGAATGGTGACGCATGTGATAAAGTTGAAGGTGAAAGTAAAGCAGAAAAGGATGAAGTAGTTGATGTAAAAGATAAAGAAACAACCGATGAGAAAAAAGAGGAATCTGAAACAAATGATGCTCAAGTAAACAAAGATTCTACTTCTCAAGACAATGGTGTTACAGATGCAACAGTCGAAGAAGAAAATAAAAGTCAGCTTGCAAATGGAAAAGAAAGTGATGTTCCTAATGGTGAAGCTAGTGAAGGCACGAATGGCTCTTTAGAAAAAAGCGAAGAAGAAACTGAAGTGAAGAAAATTGGAGACAATGTCGAGAGTACTCCCGTTAGTATTGAAGCTTAAATATCGACTTGTATCAATTAAATTTCCGATTATAGAGTTTTCGAATTATGATTATTTATTTTTATCTTCTAAAGTTGCTTAAAGTAGAGTTTCGTTAATCTTTTGTTTGTACACTTGTTTATTTTACAATTGAGTTAGTTCAAGAAATTCAATCTTTTCGTTTCTTCAGTTGATACCGTGTTTTCGATTATTGGTTACTTTGAAGTGCCAACATTTTTTCGATTTATTAAATATATTTCAAGACTGTAATTTGTGGAGACTGTTTTTTCTTAAATGTACACCGTACTAGCACTATTAATATTCGTTTTTCCGTTTATTCGAAGTTGGAGGTTTAAAAGTTCAACATATGTTCCATTTAAAAGGAGGAGATTCGCATTCGATGTGAATTTCGTTGACTGATGTGAAATTAAGGCTGTTTTTTTTTACTTTATGGATTTGTATTCCTCCTCATTTTGAGACTTTTGCATTTTAATTGTTAACTCTTGTATGTGATGAATTTGATCGGTCCACAAATGATATTCATCTAAATCATGAAGAGTTCCTGTACATAGATATGAATTGAATGCATTCCTTGTTTTTTCACGAATCTTCATGTCACAGAAGGATTCCTTCTGATAAATACTCATTAGAATTTATGCTCTCTTTGTTTCATATAAACGTTTTGTATACGTCTATTATTTATAATACATTTTTTGTAGCTGTTTCTTGGAATGAGCGCACAAAAACCAAATATCAGAAATCCAGCCTTTGGTATACTTTTTCATCGAACTTAACGCCAAAGAGAATATTCCTGAATGAGATAACTCATTTTGCAAAAATGCGATTGAATTTTAGACGGAGTTGGCTTTTGTTGATGGAAACTCATTTAATACAGTATTTTAAATATTATTATTTGAAATTTCTATATGCTTGTTTGAATATTGTAGGTATTTCGCAAAGGTATTCAATAAAAATATAATATCCGAAGAAGCTATCGTGTAGTATTATATAACAATTTTCATATTTAAATGTATTTATATATTTTCTGAATATCATTATTCAATAAATCCTTTCAAACAGCAAAACAACAAAAATTTTTTTCGTTCAATTGAAATCAAACCTTCTGTTGAAGCTAATAATAATGTTAATACTTCATTCAATAATCTAAATTCAATTGGACATTATCGATGGAAATAATTTCTGCATCATTTGTATCACTTACCAAATAACTCTTTGAAGTTCTTGTGGATTGGCTACATAACTGCATCCTAAAAATGGATTTGCCGATTCGTTTACTGTTATATTGAGAGGGCTGATACTAACAACTGGCGGATCTGTGAAAATGTAAGAATAATTATTGAGATATATTGGATCTTATAAATAAAGTATGTGACAATAAGAGATGTTATCATATGGCGCATTAGGCGGTCCGTCGGCTTAAGTTTGTGGGTTTATTGAATTTTATGCAAGTGCAACGTTATATCTTGCGTCAAAATAAGATGTAAAAAGGTCGTAGATAGGTGCATTTCCTGTACTCTATGTCGAATAGAGGTGTTGATTTTCTCCTACATTCTCTCCCACAGCAGCACTGTTTTTCGGCCGAATATTCCACAACCACGTATAGACTTCTTAATATCTACCAGAGACCCGAATTTCTTATAATCCCTTCAAAATATCCAGTTGATTATGTTGACCGAGAATATAACGAAGTGTGTAAAATGCACTTTAGTTTTAACACTCATTTTCGAAGTATGCTTTAAATAACTTTTTTATTTATTTCAAAATGCGAATGACTGAAGATGTCAAAAAAACTAACCTAAAAAAACCCAAAAAGCTCAAAGGTCTATAAGCTTCGTTTACAACAAACATCTATCCCAACTCTTGTAACACATTTTACTCTGTTATGATTCATATTAACTGATCATCCATTCATTAACCGCTGGAATATCTAATTGAAGACGGGTGATATGCCAAGGCATATCTAAGTTACATATTTTTAAAATTAACGGCATTTTAAAACAATCGAGAAAATCTTCACCCCTTGATAGCGTTTCAATTCCCGTTACCATAAATCATTCTGCATAATGCTTCCGTGATGTGTTGCCTAGTATTTCAAGCCAATTGCACCAACTTGGAAAAAATATCACTTTTCGCCCAACCAAGTATTAAAAATTTACACTTCGCCAACTTTTAACTGTCTTGACTTTGCAAGTTATTTCAAAAGTTTAATAAGGCATTTAATAAGGATTTCAAAATAGTATAACTTTTTGTATGATTTATTTGTTTAGAAGCCTAGTTTATAAACATTTCTTGCTTACTTAAAATGATTCTAGTGTATCCAAGGCTTTCTTCGAGGGCATAATTTTGAGGTTGAACTTTTGAGATGACAGAGGTCTTGAATGGCAAAGTTTATTGGTATTTTTCAAAAAATCATTCACTAAATTTATTGGAAGACGTACCACTGAGCATCTACAGAAATATGTGGGTCTAGCAAGACAGCTCGGCACACTATGTCTGATCAGTTATAATTTCTCGATCTAGGTGGATAGGGCGGTCTGGTAGTATTTCATGGCCAGCTCGTTCACCTAACTTGAGCCCACCTGTTTTTTTCACTGAAGAGCGGTGAAAGGAAAATTTTATTTTGAACCAATCAAAAATGTAGCTGAGATACGGCGAAAAGAATGGAAACAGTTGACTTTGTTCGATTTACCCATATAATACTTCGGTCTTCTTTGGAAAAATGTCGAGCTTGTATTGTGATTCAAGGAAGGCACTCCGAACATATGTTGTAATAAATATTGAACTCTTTCATCCGTTCTTACACTTATAGGGACACTTGATGGTCCACCAGGTTTTTTACGTTTTGCGTACATTTCCTACAATAATAATTAATTTAACACAAGGTATATCATATGAACTGCTCATTCGATCAGAACAAATTATCAAAGTTTTCATAACATTCATTTAATCAAATTAATTTCTATGAGTAGTATTTATAACGAATTGATTAAATGTTTTTCATTTTATTTTTGGAACAATTCGTTATTTTTTTTAAAGCCTAGTAATTTATATTACCATCTTGGGCTTTAGTGGTCCTAAAGTCTGATGGGACTCATCACTTATTTAACGCCAGATATAAGAATGATTTCATTACACCATTGCAAGGGAAGAAAAATACGCGAAATTTCTCGCACCACTGGGGCATCAAAATGTTCAATAAATCACCTTACCAGAACGTGTTTTTAAAAAGAGGATTCATGGTATTTCAGTTGAAAATGCATTTTATTCAGTAGAAGAATTTTTGAGTTCTTCACTATAAATGATTTATTATTGACGAACCATGTGAAATTGATGTCAATAAATTATTATTATTATAATTATTTGGTAATTCATTCATTATTTTTGGAATATCCAACTTTGGGATATTGTGCTATTCATTTTCCACAACTGCTTTAAAGTTTTTCTATAGTCGTTGGAGGTCTCAAAATATATAATGATTATGCGTCTTAAGTGTGAAGTTGGGTTCGAAAAAATACAATTAAATCCTCTGTCGGGAAAAAACGAAATTACTTTCCGAACAACCTTCCTACTCAAAGAAAACAAGGGTAGTAGTACAAAATACGAATGAGCGTTTTAATGTGCCGGTGGTTGCATTTAATAGTTGATCATAATTTAAACAGGTCGAAATGTTAACTTTCAAACAACACGTGTAAATATAATGTCTTTTTGGTAGTAAAACAGTAATTTCTTAAAATTTGTTTCAACAGTTGAAAAACTTATAGAAATTTAGAAGTGCTTGCAAAATAAATATTGTATGCCTTCAGAATCTTTTCTAATGTTTCTAAAAATTTTCTATTTGGCACATTCGGAACATAGGGACTTGTGAAATCAATAAATTTTAGATACAACATGTAAAATTGTTAGAATAAACTGAAAGAGTAGGCTCCTAATGCATTTGATCCATATGAAACTTAAATAAATAAACTTTTTCCATTAGTTAAATATTTCTGTTAAGTTTCATAAAAATGACTAGCCATTCTTGGTGTGGTAGTTTGCATGTCACTGATTACCCGGATTCCATATCTACGAGTATTTATGTATTCTAAGTATAATAACTCTTTCAACAATTCAAGACACTTTCTCATATATTTCTTTCGCGTATCTTACAATTTAATCAAATGTAGATAAGGCTAATAGAATCGTTTCAAACTTCAACATACCAATGCTCCAGATTCCCCTAAAGAACCTATTAACGACGTATCGAAGACCCAGAGCGGACCGCCTTCATTTGGAGTATTTTAAATTGAAAAACTTACATTGTATTTCCACCAGGACATTTCCATGAAGAGCTGGTTCATTGTTATTCCTCGTTACTTGATTTTCAGCGTTACAATAGAAAGTTTTCCCGTTCTCGTATCTGCTCGCAACAAACTCAAGAGTACTCTTGGTCGTGTACGTTCCATCTCTCTGAAAATGTAATGATTATCGATTAGATCTCTTTGGAGGATTAGGGTGAATTCATGTAAAATGGCTAATGAAGAACAGATTCACTAAAGTAATAGTTGAAGAGTTTGCGATGTACCTGGTTATTATTGAATACGTATAATAGAATAACTAGAAAGGATGAGCATTTGCTTTTGCACAAAATTACCAAAATATGAGTTTGAACTTCACTTACAAAATGCAGGATATGAAAATTCCTTTTTTCACTACTCATATACTTGAATGAAAATAATGAAGAGCAATTTCACAAGTTTACCAAAAAACAATATTTTTTTGGCAACACTGGACATCACAACTGGAAAATGTATGATTTGGGCTAAGCTTGATTTAATATTCCTTTTTAAGAGTTAGTTCAAAATATAACAATAGTATATTTGACAAGAAGTTTAAAAAAGCAAAGTTTCACTAAATGAGTATAGCTTTTGAGTACCAGCGAACGAGTAACTTAAAAGCTATATGAGTTTACTAAAACTGCTTTTTTTACGAGGTTTGTTTATACTATTTTTTCGAATTTTGTGTTTATTAAATATAAACAATTAATCATAGATATGAAAGCATTACAAAAATAGAAATTTAAAAAAATTCATAGTAGGTAAACCTGTGTAGAATTTCCGTAACCTAGTAACCTGACACGGTTTATTAATTTACATATCAACAGATAACAAGTTTCATTTTTGTGGGTAGAATTGAGATTAAGTTAAATATTTCTTATAAAAATGAGTCTTGCTACTGCCAACACTTCAGAAAATTGTTCTGAAGACATTTTAAATGCCGCTCGAGAAGCGTCTTCGAGTTTACTTCCTTTAAAATCCAAGTAAAAATACGAGAAGGTATGTGGTTATGTTTTCCAACTTAACAATGAAAACAGTTCATTACTAGTCATGATTTCCTATATTTCACAACTGCAATTGTTTGCAGATGACGTTGTCCGATCATCCTCTGTCAATGTGTTAAAGAATAGTTTTGATACTTCACTGCAGTGGGAGCTCAGTGAAATGCTTGTTTAGAGTTTTGTACTTCTTTACTTTGTAACTTTTATTAATTCCTTTATTAACTTGCTCATGATTGATTGTATGCTTATGTTATTTTCGAGTTTATAGGTTTGTCCTCAACGCGGATCAATTATGTAATAATTATTGTTCGAATTCTACATCGAACAAGGAATTTTATCTAAGTGGGACAGCAGAAACGAAAATAGCCAAATGCTGTTCGGAACTTTACCTGCGCCACATTTCAACCCCAACACAGTTCCCTTTTGCCATTCACCCACGAAACACAAGATAACACGCTCGATAATTCAACGTTAAGAAAAGACACAATCTCACGTCTCTTGAATTTACACATAAACGAAAAAGCTCTCTCAATTCGAAATTACTTCAACTTTCCAAGAAGCATCCTCTCTTAATGATCCATAACGCACTGAAGACCTGGAAGTGAATGCATTATCTACATTATTTGTATTTAGACAGTAATTTGTAAAAAGTGAACTCAACAATGAAACCAGTAAAAGTGAACCTAGTGAACTCAGTAGAAGTGAACAACGGTGAAAACGCTCAAAGAACATCAAACTACGCCGAAACAAATCCCTCAACTTTTGAGTAAAACAATCCCAAAATTGTACATTTGCAATAAATGTATTTAGGCTGCAAATAAACCAGTTAAAGTCTAATATACATCTCCCTCTCAACCCCATTTGAAGTACGCTTAACCTAGAATTTGCATACTAATTAGTTAACATTTAATCAACTACTTCCGAAGAATTCAAAAGGGTATCTCCACATATCAAACAATTCTTTCAATAATAAATAATTTTAAAAACATATCTTTCTCGTTAGAAAACTATAGTTTATAGACGGTACGTTTTCCATTGTTGGGAATTATAAGGGAGTGGTGCTTGGAATTGACCATACATTCAATTATTGACATCAGTCTGTTACAAGGTCTCTTACAAAGAATAATGGAGTCGAAAACCCACGAATTCGGAGTAACTAACTAGATACGTCGTTCGCATTATCTACAAAAGATAGGTAGAGATCGCTCTTTGCCGATTTTTCGTTAGACTGCTCCCGATAATTAAATTACTTCGTTCGAATTCGACCGGAGCTTCTTCAAAAAGGGCACTTACTTCCTCCGCCATATACTGTATACGGTAGCCATTCTCCATTTTGTACCTGAATGAACACAGTTTCCTTTGTAAGATTCCTTTGAATCAAATATTTATTCACAGGAATGTCCTGAGACCACTTAAGTAAAACCTCTTCATTTCTCTTGAAAGAAGGTTGCACACGTGACTCTATGAACTCTCTTAACGGTTTGGAAGAGTGGAAGTTTCGAGACAAAGGATTTAGAAATGTGAGGGGTGTAGTTATACAAGTTTTGGCAAAAATAAGTAATAGAATCCATATCATTTAGGAAAGTATTAATAGTTACATTTTTTGAATATATCGACAATTAAGACACTTCGGCTCACCTGAGGATATTATGATCACAAAGTTTCATAATGTTAACTTAATAATGAATGTTTTTCAAACACTTTATATTGAAAATTTACTACGCAGAGTTTTTTGGAATATTATAATAGCTGGATTAGTTCTCCGAAACCTCTATAGAAATAATCTGAAAAATCTTTCTAAAACTTTTTAGAATTAAATTTAATGAAATTTCTTATAAAACACTGTTTCACTTTATAGACTACAAACACATGTGAGCGGCAACTAACTGATAAAGAATGAAAAAAACAACAAGTATTGAATTATCTAAATTCATCACCCAACACAAATTTGTTTCGAATGGATACTGAGCAAAAACAAATTCAATCACCAAAAAATGTTCCACATAGAATATCGATAGTTTGAAGTATTGAATTGTTTCAGTCCTTACTTGGTGAAAATCCATATTAAATAATATTGAAATAAGGTTATTCTGATTTTCACAAATTTTTATTGTTATATTCACGACAATTGTTTCGCTATCACAGTACCATCATCAGGCAAGATCACATTTTGAATAACTAAGCTTGTTCCGAAATCCGTTGCTATTTATATTACAGTAAGTACAATAAATTTTTATTGAGCACTAAAACCCAAAAAAGGGTCCCTGCAAATTCCAGCTTATCTGAATATATTTAACAGAGGTGAGTTATTTAAATCTATTTGTTCGTTAAGTAATATTCCAATTTTATTATGTTTATTTATCTCTAGGGATTCCAATAGATTTAAGGCATAACTTTTGCTTTCTATATGTACAATTTCAAAGTTATGGTTGAAAGTACTACTCTGTCAAGAAAGTACCGGGAATTTTCAATTAAAACAACATTTTTACATTTAATCGTCAAAAATTATTGGGTCGCCTTCAAAATAGGCTCCATTTACTCCAATACATCTATGCCAACGGCACTTCCAATTATCGAAACATTTTTTATAGGCGCTTTCCGGGAAGGACTTTAGCTCTCGCGCCGAATTTTGTTTTATGGCTTCAATCGACTCAAAACGGGTGCCACGAAGGGGCAATTTTAGTTTTAGGAAGAGGAAAAAGTCGCAGGGAGCCATATCCGGCGAATACGGTGGTTGCTGAAGCACGTTTGTTGAGTTTTTGGCGAGAAAGTCAGTCACAATCGTAGCTCGGTGAGAAGGCGCGTTATCGTCATGCAAAATCCATGAGTTGTTCGCCGACAAATTTGGCCGCTTCTTACGGATACGCTCACGCAAACGTTTCATAACGCCTAGGTAATACTCCTTGTTTACCGTCTGACCTTCTGGAACGAATTCGTAGTGCACCACGCCACGGATATCGAAGAAATCAATGAGCAACACTTTCATTTGGAGCGCTTTGGCGTGGTTTTTTCGGTTTCGGCTCATTTTTTGCCACCCATTCCGATGATTGCTGGCTTGTTTGCATATCGTACTCGTAGACCCAGGTCTCATCACCAGTTATAATGCGTTCCATGAATGTAGAATCGGAATTACAGCGATCCAGCATGTCTGAAGCAACCTGTTCGCGATGACGTTTTTGAAGAAAATTCAGGTCTTTCGGTACGAGTCGTGCGGCCACCTTTCTCATGCCCAAAATATCAATCAAAATCGTACGTGCGGACTCGTGGGATATCTTAAGATCATGTGCTATCTCCCTCAAGCTGGTACGACGGTTTTCCAGCACCATTTCCTTAATTTTATAGACGTTATCTTCGATCGAAGCCGTCGATGGGCGACCACTTCACGACCGTCCTTGAAGGCTCTGTACCACTGATATGCACGAGTTTTCGATAGAGCATTAGCACCAAAGGCCTTTTGCAACATTTTCAATGCATCGGCACACGAAAATTCATTTGCAACACAAAACTTTAATCAAATTCTTTGCTCAACGTAATCACCCATAGTAAAAATCGGCACGCACTCTGACATCGACTGACTTAATCAGTTGTTGCAAACACACTAGTTGACAGATCGCGCTCAAGCTTGGCATAGTAATTAAAGACAGTGGTACGATTTTACCTGCCTCATTGCCCCGCCAGATTCAAATCGATAATTCCCGGTACTTTCTTGACAGAATGTATGTCGTGTTTCTAACAAATGGTTGGAATATGTAGAATTGCTTTCATTATTGAGGAAACTCTTCAAATGTTCACACATTCTATGACGGAAAGTTCTTCCAGTCTGACCTATGTAAACTTTAGGCAATCACCGCAGGTTATAAACTCCAGATTTATCATCTTTATGTGTGGAGTCTTTATTATTTTTAATATATTTACTCAAGTTTGAATTAGTTTTAAATGAAGTTCTCAAATTATATTTATTTTTGAGGTATGTAGCAATTTCCTCAGAAATACCTTTAGTGTATTTTAAGGAAATGTATTCAAAATTTTCTTTTATATTAGGAAACACCATATTTAAAGCTATTTTATTATTTTTATTCATCAATAATTTGTCTATCAACTTTGGATCATAGTCATTATTAATAGCTTTAGAGTACCTTGGATATAAATGTACATATTTGCATGTTTTTGAAGATCATATATATTCGGTATTATATTGTGCAATTGATTTTATTATTTTTATATGTAAAGTTGAACTGATCTTATCGTAATTTTAATTATTTCTTGAGGATGTGCTACATGTTTTGAGATTTTCTGAAGTAATTTATTTAAATATATTGAATATTTCAAATAAATTAGTTTTTTGAGAAGTTCTTGAAATTATGTTATATATTTTTGAGAAAGAGTTATTTTTCATTAATATAGGATCAGAAAACAATACATTTTGTAACAAACAGAGCTTCGTACGTTTGTCTGAAGAGTTCAGTACGCATGCCTGGAACGAAACAAAAAATGTTTGCTTATTTATATTTTAATTTCAATTGACAATTTATATTCGTTGGTTTTTCTTAATTCCATTTGATATTGTATGATGAATTTTGATTTTATACGTCTATTAAATATGAGCAGTGCTTATAAAGACATTCATTTAATTCTTAAAGTTTCTTCAAAAAAAATTTTTTTGAAATTAAAATTGTAGAAGACAACAGATTAAATCTGTTTTGATATTCAAATTTTGTAATAGCTATTTGTTTAATTATGTTAAGTTCTGAAATATAATTTTCTCGATTCATGGGAATATTAACTAATTTATGAATCATACAATTAAATGCTGATAATTTTTGATTTAGAGGATGATTTGATTTATTGTGTATAATAGAATCCGTATAGGTTGGTTTGTGAAATATTGAAAAATCATGTGAATTATTTATTCGAGTAACTCGAATAGTTGATAGTTTGCTCAATTTCATACTTGTTTCCTCAGACAGGAAAGCGATACTACGTCACTGATTCCGGCCAACGTTATAAATAAATTATATACGGCTAATGTCAGACTGACATCCAAATTTTATATTCCGATTCCCAGATTACGAAATATCTCCGATTTTGGTTAATTAAAGAACCAAAATTTAGCGTACTTCGAGTAAAATGGCTGGAACTGGAATAGGAGCAGTCGATTCATTCGTTGGGCAAGTTGGTTGGCTCTACATTGGAATAGCTGCGTTGGTTGTGGTGGGTGCTGGATGCTACTACTACTTTGTCTACAAAAAGCAAGAATGATCTGAACCGAAATTGCATGCACAGGTGATTGTGTCCGAATATACTTAATTTTGGAAAACCTGAAGGTGACTTCACTGAAATGTTATATCTTTTATAATAAATTATTGTAGAATTTACATTTGTTATTCATATTTCAACGGAATATTGATGAATGGTGGGAATTATTTCTATAAATTTTATGGAATTTTTTCTGATGCAATAATTATCGAGTGTTATTTGTTGATTATATGGTTGAAGAGAAATTGCTGAAAGGATGACCAGACTATGTTTTAAATGCTAAAATTATTTTCCGCAGTAAATGATATCACACCGATACCTAAGACCGAAAATAATTACTGCCTGGTAACTACAAGAACATAAGTCGATGATTCAAAGTGACAAAAAATAATAAGATTTCACAATGCCGAAGGTATATTATTTTTTGTGAATTAGGTGAGCAGAATACAAGATATTCGAGATTGTGTAAGCAGAATATGCCGTTTATTTTAAAGTACAACTTCCGTAATGTTGTATTGAATAACATCATGCAAATGTCCTACATGGGCATTTGATGAATTCGTTTGAAGGATTCAATTTGAGGAACAAAATTTTTGCTAACTTCTCACAATAATTCAGCCGTCATTTTTTTAAAGCAGCGTGCGATATTAAATTTCATAATGTCTTTAGTTTGAGGTTTGTTGGTATAGATCGATGTTGTCAGGAGTATTCATTAGGGTGATTAAAAAAAAAATTTTTTTTCTTGCAAACAAGCTTAAAAGTTTCAATTCAATATAAAAAGATGCCAGTAAAAAGTTGAGCGCTTAATATTAATATTAAGGACGTCCGCATCGTACCATTTCATTTCCCATAAGAATAACATAGGAAAATTTCTTTTTGCACATTCTGATATTTATTGCTAGCCCAAAGTGAGTCATGAAGAAAATTCCTGCGCATATTTTTGTAGAAAATTGAACGCTCTACAAAAAAGGTCTCTTATGATTTTTCGCCAAACCTAACCGCTTTAAAGTTATTCAAAGTTAAAGTACAATATGCTGAAAATTCGACCGTTTTTATCGCATTGCAGCAGATTAAATGGTTTTATTGGGATTCCTTATCAGAAAACATCGTGTTTATTTTAAATCATGTCTCGCAGAAAATGTTTATCAATAATTTTTCACAATATTACTGCCTGTTAAACTATCAAACGTATCAGTATGGTTTAAAATCATAGTTTTTCTCTTTTTTTTTGACCTAAAAGTAAAAAATTTTTTTCCAGTCATTACAAATACTTATGACAGAGGTAACAAACAAGTGACATTTGGTTGATTTTAAAAAAAGAATATATTCACTTCACTTATACTTTAAAACCGTTCTCAAATTATGCATCATAGATTAAATCTAAATTATTATTATTGGGGATTTTTTTTCAGACAGTCAGGATAACGTTGGTGGTGCTTTCGAACTACTTGTAACAAGTACTGCAGTTGCTCTTCATCTTTAGTGAGGTAATTGTTATATTCTTCGATTAACGCTACTCCTCTTTTAGCCACGTCATTTGTGACTTTCAATGTTTTAAAAAATTCAGCACATTCTGTGTAACTATCATCAGACCAAGTTGAAACACCTTTTTCTAAAAAATCACTCGGCAAATCGAATTTGTTAAACAAATCTAATGATTTTTGTGACACATAATCACTTAAATCTTTCTGGAGAAATAATTCTAACTCATTTTCGAGCACTCGATGCCGCTGATTCGTCGTCTTTGAAGCAGCTCGAGAATTAATTGCTTCAATCATCTTTATTTTCATATCTACGGAAACATTGGTATCAAATAAAGACATTGCAGCTAACTCCTCATTTAAGTACCACAAGTGGTCACTCAATTTGCTACAAGCTTTTTTAGAAACTGCTGAATCAACACTATCATACGAAATCAATTGAAAAAAATTTTTTTTATGAAACTATTTGGTAATCTACATTAATGAATTTTCCGAAACTTTTCCATTATTTTGAATGACCGCGAAAATAGACGATGAACATTTTCTGTAAGCCATAATTTGAAATAAACACGAAGTTTTCTGATAAGGAATCCCAATAAAACCATTTAATCCGCTGCAATGCGATAAAAACGGTGAAATTTTCAGCATATTGTACTTAAACTTTGAATAACTTTAAAGCGGTTAGGTTTGACGAAAAATCATAAGAGACCTTTTTTGTAGAGCGTTCAATTTTCTACAAAAATATGCGCAGGAGTTTCCTTCATGACTCACTTTGGACTAGCAATAAAAATCAGAATGTACAAAAAGAAATTTTCCTATGTTATTCTTATGGGAAATGAAAAGGTGCGATGCGGACGTCCTTAATATTAATATTAAGCGCTCAACTTTTTACTGGCATCTTTTTACATTGAATTGAAACTTTTAAGATTGTTTGCAAGAAAAAACAAATTTTTTTTTTTTGAATCACCCTAAGATGAATGTTGAGTTGATGAATCATAATTGCTTTCATATACGGAGTTCAGGGACTTAATAAACTTTCTCTATGTAAGTTCACGAAAGAATCGCTAGAAGCAGTGTTACATCTTGAAAAATGAACGCCAAATTGACTTTATCTAATTTTGACCACAAAAAAGTGCTAATATTGATGGATAATGCTCACCAAATACTGTTAGTTCATTTCCATTTGGATTTTCACAAAAGTAAGGTATGATGATGTTATCATTTCTACATACACTACACGAAATATTATTTTTATCCGAGTGCAAACGCTCTTCATGAATTGCTTGTGGTTTATAAGCATGTCGATAATGATAATTTTGTTTATTAACAGCTGTTTAACTTGACAGCAGCGTCATCTGGAAATACGATTTTTTGGAAAAATCAGCATCTATTTCAACTTTGTGTATTATGCTTGTTCAAGGAAACAGCTTGCCATGGTTTAGCCCAAATGTCTGTAATTTTAGAATTTTAGGAGAAAAAATGGTCTCAAACGTCCATCCGTAAACACTTTCGAACGGCAAGAACTAGATATCCACTAGAATGAAACTTCCGGAGCAGGTTTTGAACATAAATATCTTGGTTGAGTTTTTTGATTGGCCTAATCGGTTTAATGGTTCCAGAAATATTTTCGTTTGGAGTTTTCCTCATTCTTTTCCGTATTTTCTAAACTACGAATCTGATTGATCTCAAGTTTAATATTTAGAAGTAGAATAATCATCGGGGAAAATTCCGTGGGCATTTTCAATTATAAGATTAAACAAAAATTAGATATTGTAAGCAAAGTAGCGTTGAAATTCAGTATTCAGATGTAAAATAATAATAAGAAAGCTAATGCATAATTTCGGGAGGACTTCACTCGTAGGTGAGAATACATCACTTAACGTCCTTGCTTTTCTCGAATTATTTAAGGAAACAGGAACCAAGACTAGTTCACATATGTGTGCCGTAATGTACGATCCTTTATACTTACCAACTGAAAAAAGATACCTGGCATTTGATTGAACGCGTTCTTTGCTACTTCGGTGATTTGTCTGTCTGTTTTTGCTCCTCTGTCTATTTAACTATTTAAGAATCGATAAGCAATCGTCAAGGGAAAACGTGAAAAATAGAGGCCAACATGTTCACTCAAAGGGGTGCTTTTCGAAAGGCACGTTCTTTTTCCCT
Organism: Megalocaria dilatata; assembly: GCA_034642435.1. Lineage (NCBI taxonomy): Eukaryota > Metazoa > Arthropoda > Insecta > Coleoptera > Coccinellidae > Megalocaria > Megalocaria dilatata. The sequence goes on along the minus strand of CM067854.1, from coordinate 55,572,327 downwards.
CCAGCTTAATTTGTTCGCGATGAGTCTCTCTTGGCTTCAGACTATCCATCTTCCTGAACTTTCTCTATCGAACACAGAACCCCCGACTTGCGAGAATTGCACTTGAAATCCATATGTTTCGATTCGACGAGTATGGTATAACACATCGGTTTAATGAAGAAAACACACTTTTTTTATTGAATTTGACATTTGAATTATATTTATCTTTACTTGATAAAAAATTATTATAAACTTAATTAAATAATACACATATATTATGATTCTTATTTATTTTTAAGTGTTGCCTACATGATGCGTTTTGTAACAAGATAGTAATGAATGCTTATAACCAAGTGGTTAAAAATTTGGTTACATACAATATTTAAATGATTTCTGTTTTAAGTTTAGGAGTGCAATAATAGTTATTTATGGTACAATACGATAAATTTGTACTTTATCTTTGAGAGTGCCTTTTAGCGTCGAGACGTCAGTCGAGAAAATAATGGGATTTTATCGTCTTGTGCAATACAACATTTATTTTCAAAAGCAAGACTTCAAATTAAGGTTAAAATAAAATTTCAAAGAAAATTGTAATTGCACAAAAATCGCAACTGTGTTGCTCCGGTACTAGGGATATGAATTACTCTGTCAACAAATGTAAAACAAATTTAACATTCTGGTTTTTGCGGAGTGAAGAAGAAGGAAACCTGCCATCAGATATAGCGTTGGAAGCAGAAAGTTTATTGTTGTACCAAAAATCTAGGATGATGTATGAGAAGGAATAACAGTTCTTTAAAAGGTGGAAAAGCATCAAGAATATCACATGCTAGCTGAAGAACGATGAAAACAATGGCCCGTGTAAAAGTTGTGGAGTTCCAAAAATAGATGTTTCTAATACTGTTAATTGCTGTTAATCCTTCGAATTAATGTGTTTGAATTTGTAAATTCAATTGAATAAAAGCAGTTCAAACATTTCATTTACCTTTGATGTTAAAATGTTGCTTTATCTAGTCTTGCGGTTAAAAGTGACACTTTATCTACTCAAAAGAGGTTCTATAACAATATTTCAACATTAGCTATAGAAAAAAGCTTTTGATTTTTGGTAAACCATCGGGTCCCTAGGCGAATAGATTCAATAGAGGTGAATTAAATCACTCAGTGTGATTATTGAATAAATTCCCCAAATTTCTTAATCGGTTTAATTTTAAATTTTCATTAAATCGGTCCAAACTTGAAAATTAATTTTAATTAAATAAAGAAATTTACAGATTACTTATACCATTTAATAAGTTGACGACAATTGTTTTTCCAACAGTGTTACTTTATCAAGTTTACATTTTGAACAATTAACATTACACATTCACATCTTATATAGCTGAAAACTTGAAAAAAGAGGCGGTACAGCTAACTAACAATTTTCGGAAATAAAAATAAGAAAAACATATGCAAAATCAATTCACAAATGTATCGAAAAAGAAAAATATGCGAAAAAGCGATAAAAATAACCATAAAATATATTGGGGCTAATTATCGGAAGTATCTCAATAAGCAAAAATATTCAACAATGGGGATCTTGCGATATCTGTTTGGTCGTTCAGAAGAATTTTAAGGTTCTTGTACCTACTAATTTCTATTGCTTCCAAAAGCGTGAGTCTTGTACTTGTATTTTCATTATGAATACTTTCATAGGTATTGTTGAAATTCCAAATTCTTTCAAATGTGTGGAATATGTTGAAAGCGAAATGTCTGAGGTGTAACTCCGCTGGTGTTCGCGAATTTTTTTATTAAAGGATCTTCCTGTTTGACCAATATATATATATATAGAGGAAAGTAACCAAATATGGAATAGGTTCTTAATATGGAATACCTACATTTCTCTCAAGTGCAAAGTCACACACGCAATAAAAGTGATCTTCCGTCTCATTCTGCTCCCGTTCACGCATACAAGCCGTGGCAAGTCAGTCGAGGGAGTCCTGTCATCGATGAGAGAGTGTTTTGTTTTGTCGCTCCCACATAACTTTCTAAGGTATGTAAAAAATAATTATTTTTCGTCCAGAAAGTTCACATAGTATTGTTTTTATAGTTTTTAGAGACAGTTTAGATGTTCTTTTGTATGTTTTAGCGGTATTAGATGGTATTACTTTCTTAAATATAAAAATTTAAATGTCAGTTTGAAACCGTTGGAAAATCCAAATATGGACAGATCGCGGTATCTAATTATGAACTATTCCATAATTGGATACCATATCCATCAGCTGATTTGATGACATTGTTAATTTTTTTTTTGTTTTATCAGAATGGCCGGCGTGAACTCAAAGCGAAAAGCATGGAATACGGAGCTTATGGCGGAAGCCATAAAATTAGTAAAGGAGAAAAAAATGGGTTATTTAAGAGCTGCAAAACATTTTAATGTGCCAAGATCTACCTTGTTTAGATTATGCCAGAAAAGTGAATTTTCTCCAGAAGAAGCCGCAGCTACTACACTCGGAAGGAAAACTGTCTTAGGGACAACCCTTGAAAATCTTTTAGTAGACTACATTTTGTCGATGGAGAGCAAATTTCATGGCTTGACGAGAAACGATGTTCGAAGAATGGCGTACATGTTAGCTAGACGTAATCAGTTGAAAAATCCATTTGGTGAGACTGGTATGGCTGGCAAAAAATGGCTTAAATTATTTCTAAAACGCCATAAGGATAAGCTATCAGTGAGAAGACCAACTGGCACGTCTTTTGCTAGAGCTTTTGGATTCAGCAAGGAAAAAGTAGACTCATTTTTTGATCTCCTCGAAGGCGTCTATGCTCAAGGAAACTATGGTCCAAGTCGTATATACAACGTAGATGAATCTGGGCTTACTGTAGTACAAAGCAAGATACCCCAAGTGATTGGGCATAGAGGAAAACGGCAGATAGCTTCACTTACCTCAGCGGAAAGGGGTTCATTAATGACGATTGTAGTTGCCATGAACGCCACTGGTCATTTTGTGCCTCCCTTTATTATATTCCCACGCAAGAATATGAGTGATCAGCTGATGAGAGGCTGTCCCCCAGGCTCTGTTGGCGTTGCACATCCATCCGGATGGATTCAAATGAACATATTCACTGAATGGTTCAAACATTTCATCAAACATACAAACCCTACTCCGGAATCGAAAGTATTACTTATCTTAGATGGTCATTTTTCTCACACTCGAAACATCGACGTGATAGAGCTTGCTAGGCAAAACAACGTAGAAATTGTCTCCTTACCTCCTCACACAACTCACAAGCTCCAGCCACTAGACAAAACGTTTATGGGACCACTAAAAACGTATTACAGTGAGGAAATACGCATGTGGATTAGAGATAATAATCGACCACTAAGCCCTTATGATGTTGTTGAGTTATTTGGCAGAGCGTATTTAAAAGTGCAAACTGGTGAGATTTCAACAAATGGATTTCGAGTAACTGGCTTATGGCCATTGAATAAAAATATATTCACCGAGGTCGACTATCTTGCTGCGCAGCAAGATGCAGTTAAAGATGGTAATACGGTCAACGTTCCATCAGGTCACCAACCTGAAGGACCATCGATGGCCAATTTAAGAACATCTGATAACTGTATGCCTTTAACGGAAGCATTCACACCCAGACAAGACATGAATATTGAACCTGTACCCTCAACTTCCGGACTTTCTCGCAGTGATTTAGGATTAGTGTCTCCATATGACATCAGTCCAGTACCAAAGAAGAAAATGAAATCTTCTAATAGAGGAAGAAAGGCATCTGTTGCAGCCGTCATTACGTCGTCACCGTACAAGAATGACCTTATAGACAAAAGCAAAAAAAAAGATGAAAAAGAAAATAAATTGGCAAAAAACAAGAATAAAAAACAGAATGAGAAGAAATCAAAACATATAAAATCTAAAGGGAAGTCTAAGCCTGAGTCAGATGCAGATGATGAGGAGGTGATGCTTGATACAGACAGTGAACCCGATGCTCTGATAGGTTATACAGCTCCAGACTCTGAAGATTCGGAGTGTATTTTCTGTGGCATGCTGTTTTCTAATGATACCCATGGGGAAACATGGGTCAAGTGCCTCATGTGTGGGCTCTGGGCACATTATGATTGCGCTGGACCAGAATTTGATACCTGGATTTGTGATTTTTGTAAATAATTTTGTTAATTTCTACATTATACCAAAGTTAAAAATTTTCAATGAGTCTCATATATGTAAGTTAAGGTTAATTTTTCATAGTATTTACAGTATTCCATGTTTGGGGTACCTATTCCATATATAGGTACCTTTCTCGTTATTTAATTTTTTATAATTTATCATACCTTAAAGTAATGGATATAAGCTAAAATTGTTTTAAACTTAAGTGCAAATATATAATTATTAATAATTATCACAAAAAGTTTTTTATTTATAACACTTGTGCAAATTATGCCTAAAAATCAAAATGGTATTCCATATTTGGTTACTCTCCTCTATATATATATATATATATATATATATATATATATATATATATATACTATAGGGCAATCACTAAAAGTCGACTTATAGACTTCAGGTTTATTGTCTTTATTTGTTTGATCTTTCTAAAAGCTACATTAGAGTCACAGTTTATTTTAAAATACTTGGTAATATTATCTGATATTTTATTCACGTAAGGAATGGAAATGTATCTTTCCAAAACATGTGGAAAAATCTATAATTTTCACCATATTTTTCCTATTCAAGATATTTAAATGCTCACCAAAATCATGTTTCTCTGTTATTAGACGTTCTGCATATGTAGGTAGACACCTGATAACTGTGATTTATTTATTTCAGATCTAGCTTTTTTACTTCTTTTTCCGGGAATTATTTGCCCTCAAAAAACTGATGCTGAATTTGATATTGAAATATAGATGGATTCCAAAAACAAGGGAAATCTTTTATTAGTATAAGGAGTAGAAATAACTTTGTGAGCTTTTGATAAGACGTCGGTACTAGTTTATTATTCCACTTTTTCATCTGGCAACATCTTCATGTTGAAGTCTCATCATTAGGCTTTTTTTTCTTGATGTCATTTCGATGAAGTGTAAACAACATAGTTTCTGTCTGTTCTGAAAATATCAACTTTTGCGGGGATATTTACTTCATTACTTCAATATGAAGAAAAAGACTGCCGAAAGTCATCGTATTTTAGAGAATGTTCATGGTGAGCATGCTCATGCTGAAGGAAAGTGTCAGAAGTGGTTTGCCGATTTCAAAATGGCAATTTTGATTTGGAAGACAAAGACGGATTTTTAAGGATGAAGAATTAGAGGCAAGGCTCGATGGAGATCCGTAACATAAGAAGATCTCACAAAAACACTTGGAGCCACCCAACCAACCATTTTCCATCGTTTAAGAGCAATGAGAATGATCCGAAAGAGGGGATATTGGGTGCCGTATGAACTGAAGCCAAGAGACTTCGAACTGCGCCAATAGCAAAAAATACGACTGAAGATGAAAAGTTGGTCCATTACGATAATCCAAAATGCCATGCAACGTATCATCAACGATCATCAACCGTCAAGCCGAATATTCATGGCGAGAAGATCATGCTTTGTATTTGGTGGGACTAGCTCGATGTGGTATATTATGAGCTGCTACAATCGAATAAAAGGATTACAGAGAAGGTCTGCCGACCACAATTGATGCGAGCTAGCACTGCGAGAAACACGATCGCAATACGCCAACAAACAAGACAAAGTTTTGCAGCAGGACAAATATTGCGTTGCACGTTAGAAGTACTAAGAAACGCTCAAGTGAAAAGTCCTATACCACTCGCCGTACAGACCAGACATTACTCCTTCCGATTACCATCTCTTCCGATCGATGCAACATGGCCTGGTTGACTAGCACTTCTTCAATTACGATGAAGTAAAAAGATGCTTGGATAGCGACCAAAGAGCCGGCTTTTTTCGCGTTGGGATCCGTGAGTTGGTAGAAAGATGGGAAAAAGTAGTGGCTAGAGACGGACACTACTTTGAAATAATCCAATATAATATATTGGATTTTTCGGAAGGTAATTTCGTTTTTTTTTTGGGAAAATGGAAGACAATTATCAATTAATGAATAAATATTTTATTAAATTATATATTGATCCAATACTTTTTGCCATCTTTCTGGTATTAGTATGATTCCAATTTCTGGTCTTTGCTGGCAAAAAATGATCCAGGTGATTTCCGACCCCTTTATTGGATGTATAGGTTTCACCGTCCAAAAATTTTCGCAATGAGCGGAACAAATAATAATCCGAAGGCGCCAGATCTGGAGAATATGGTGGGTGTGACAGTGCATCCCATTCAAGCTGTAAAAGCTTTTTGCGAGTGACCAAACTTGTATGAGATCTCGCATTATCTAGGTGGAACACTACACCTGTTATCTTGATTAATTCTGACCTTTTCTGTTAAAGTGCATCATTCAGTTTGTCCAGCTCATTACAGAGGACTTACCGAAATTATCCGTTAAAAGCTCAAAAAAAAAACGATTTTTTTAAAATCCGACCAAACAGAAAGCATCTCTTTTTTTTATGAATATTTGCTTTCTAAATGCTTTGATTCGGTTCATCTTTTTTGCTCCATGATCTCTTGCGTTTGACATTGTTAGATACAACCCATTTTTCGTCCCCAGTTGAATTTGATTTGCATCAACTAATGCCTTTATCAGTTTCAACCGGTTTTAAGGAACATTGTACATCTTCCACTTCAAAATTGCCGGATCGGAATATTGCAAACCAGTTTTGGCACTGGCATACTCTCAACACATCTTCTTCATACACATCGGTTAATTTTCTTCTGGCTTGAACAGCATTTTTACTTTTTCTATAGTAAAGAGGTAAAATATGACGAAAATTCTGCTTATTGCTTTCCATATTCAAAAGAGCACCAACCAAAACTACTGCGTAGAATTGATTGAACCTTTCACACATAAGCCTTGCTATATCAGCTCTCAAAACATATAATGATTATGCGGTTCAAGTGTGAAGTAGGGTTCGAGAAAATATAATTTAATCCTCTGTCGGGAAAAAACTAGATTATTTTTTGAACAACCTTATATAAGCCATTCAATTTTCGACAAAAACCGCACGAGCTTATTTATACTCCTAATATGATCGAATAAACAAAATACTTTATGTCATCAAAGTAATGAACCAAATAAAAAATTTGAAGCCTGAGTTCTTTTCTGGTTTATGAAAAATCTTAAATATTTAGTTCTTAGGAACATCTTTTGATCGTCAATAAATACTGTAAAATTTTGATCTTTAAGATAAGAACACCCTTTATATAAAATTCTACCCAGAGTTGATTTATTGAAAATAAATGTAAATTATTTCAAATTTTGTGTAGTCAGATACTTCCTGTTCGGAAAAATTCCTTATTCGTCGGCTGAGTATAACTGAAAACAAAACACAAAAAGAACATTTGAAGCACTTATTGGAAGTCTGTCACACTTCCGTTATTGCGGAAATTCTACTTTCTTCGTTAACGTTAACGCTCCAGAGAATATTTCGTTTGGGGAAAATGAAAAAGACGTTTCGAATTAAATAATTGTTCTTTAGAGGGCCGGCCCGACGAATGGAATGGGGACAATTTTCTAATTCCTAACGTTCGGAAAAACTCATAAGTCATTCTGGGAGGCCGTGGGAGGCCGCTAATCTCCATCAAGAATAGTGCTTCTCGAGGAAAACAGATGGAAAGTGGGCTCCGCGAATCGGTCCTCTTCAGCCTGCGGAGAAATACGACGTGAGATATTCATTTTTCCGTGATTTATCTCTGTATCTCATTTCGTGAATTATGGTATTTCTACGTAATGGCGAGGAAAAATGAATATTGCGAGATATTTTCTTATTTCGGGTTGGGGAAATAACTTCACACTTCCAAAAACAAATATTGCTTCTTAGAACGAGAACGAGCAGGAAATAGATTTTTTGTAGGCGAATGAGTCATCTCGGCAAAAAATAAGTATAATCCATGGGGCCAATAATTCATTTTTATATAGTTCTGATACACGATTGATAAATTATAGTGAAAATTGAATTGCTTGATAATGGAAACATATGAAAAGCACCGACGCGAAGTCGGGAGCTTTTGCGCACTAGTTCATATCATCCACGATATCTGTAGTGTCGAAAATACTGAGAAAAATTTTCAAAAGTGAATAACTGCGAAACCATTAAACTGGTTTCACCTATTAACTAGTCGAACAGAAATATTCAAAAGTCAAACCTTGTTTTAAAGTTTCAAAGCTCTAACTACTTCTCTCGCAAAATAAGCCGACCGGAGAGAATTCCTGAAACTTAATAGAGAAAGTCCAAGAAAATGCAGAAATAGTGTTGATTTACTCGAAAATTCATCTATCAAACTTTCAATGTTAAAACTATTTGGCTAGAAATGGTTGATCTACGAAATTGCAGTTAATCAAATTTAATGATTCAGGGATACCTGCCACAATTTTCGAAAGTTTATAAAGCAAAGAATGGTTCAAATATATTCTGCTTTTGATGAGGGATGGTGAGTTTGGACTAGATCTTATAGATGCATAATGCATAGAAAGAAGCTGCAGAGCGTTCTGTAGGAAACCAGTCGTAATGCTATTTCGGAACTCAATCCACGTACTTTAAGTGCGGCAACATAAAAAAGAATCATATTTCAGAATATTTTTTACCAAGTCTTGAATCTTGAACATTCTGAGTTAAAATATTAACTGTGATTTGACAGAAGCCAGGTTGTTTTGACATTTCTGTTCAGTAAGCCTTGACAAATTATCATGGAAACCCTCACGCCGCAACAACGTTTACAAATTGTTGAAATATATTTTCAAAATCAGTGTTCTATTCGCCAAACTTATAGAGCACTTCGTGAAATTTATGGTTTACATAATCGTCCATCAAAAGATGCACGCTGGAGGCATCATCGGTCCATATTTCTTCAAAAACGATGCTAGAGCTAATGTTTCAGTGAATGGTGCTCGTTACAGATCGATGATCAAGGATTATTTGTTTCAAAATTTGAATGGTATCGACCCAGAAGTGTTTTGGTTCCAACAAGAAGGTGCTGCACCTCATGCTGCTACCGTAACAATTGATTTATTGAAAGAAAGATTTGGAGATAACATTTTTTCGAGAAATGGTCCAATTAATTGGCCTCCAAGATCATGCGACATAACTCCACTGGATTATTGTCTTTGGGGTTATGTCAAGTCATTGATTTATGCTGATGAACCAGAAACAATAGACGCTTTGGAAGCCAACATAACTCGTGTTATTGATGAAATAAGGTCTGAATTACTCGAAAAAGTCGTCCAAAATTGGTCTGGTCGAAAGCAGTTCCTCAGAGCTAGTCGTGCTAGACATATGCCGGAAATTATTTTTGAAACATAAATGTCATAGAATTATCTTTCAAATAAAAAAAAATTGGCTTCAATCTTAATTCAAATGTGTTTTATTTCAATTTTAAGTTCTATCACTCTGAAAAAACACCCGATATTTATATATTCTTCCTTTCATATATTGATTGATAGTCTTGCAAAAATTAGCCTTTTTTTCATGAAAGATTTGAAACGATAAACTCCACTCGTGTTGATTTGATTGAATAAAGTATTACTAATTTAATTCCTGCAGTTATAATATTAAATATAATTTTTTGAAATTAAATATGTAGAAGGCTAACAGAATATATCTGTTAATATTGAAATTTTTAATAACTTTTATATACCTTCTATCAAGTATAAATCTCCATTCATTTTATTTTATGCATAATATGTAATTATTTGGTTTCCTTAATATTCTTTATACAGATGTCCTTGTGCTATAAGAGAGGCCGCCAAATTGCCGGTCAATCTTTGAGATCTATGGCAAACCACTGAACTATTTGTTGAAGGTCACATTGGACACTATTTAAATGTTCAGTATTCATTTGCCAAAATGTTTCTGATTGATAAGGTGAGTAAATATTTTTTGTTGATTGATGTTATATATTATTTTAAATATGATTGGGTAATGACGAGCAAAGTCTCTCTTAAAACGTGTTTTTCTGTAATGTTTTTACATATCCTGAGATTTTCTAAGAAGTAACTTAGTTGGATATCCAATAACATTGAATATTCCAAGTTAGATAGTTTTATGATGAAATTCTCAGGATTTTGTTAAACATTGTTGAAAGATATCTGTTTTCATAAAAGGGATGAGTAGAAACAAAATTTTGTCTACTCAAAATATTTAATTTATAGGATTCTTGTTAACAATTTATATTTATTGGATTTTGTTATCTTATTTGGATGTCTTATAATGAATGTTTATTTTATATGTCGTTTGATATAAGCGGTGCTTATATGACATTAATTTAATTCCTTAAGTTATAACATTAAAGTTAATTTTTTGAAATTAAATATTTAGAAGGCTAACAGAATATATCTGCTAATATTAAAATATTTAATAAAGTATTAGACTACTGGATATACTGGATATAACTTTTTGGATTTATGAATTCTCTTTATCAGAAGTCCTTACGACACCAATGGTTTAGAAATATCTGAAAAATATTCTAGACTTTGAGATAAGTGATCCCAGTGTAATTTAAGAATCTCAAGCTACCTCACGTTGTGTTACATCGACTGATAAGTTTCCGGCCTGACAAACAGATGGCGCCAGAAATACGAAACTAGTATTTTCGTTAAAAAGTACTGCACTTCAAAGGATAGATGATAACATTTACTGACGATCTGACGTTTCATTCGAAAGTTACAGTTACTTACGTGATTTAAAAAAAAATGGAAAATAGAACTTCGTGTTTGACAACATATTGTTTTCGATGGGAGAAAAGACCATTGGAACGAGAGGTTTATTTGATAAGTGTTATCCGATCTCTGTCCTAGAAAAATTTACCATTTTGTTGTGATTTGAAGCACATAACAATTTACTTCGAGGTCTCTTAAGAAATGTGTTGTAGGAATTTTCGCACTATGTGGCAGGTACCAGACTGCCTTCTAGACGTTATTATTATTATTATTACTATCAGTGGTACTAACTTAATTTTTCTTTTTATCTTATTTTCTACAGTAATCTAAATTAACGTTTTATTGTGATCTAACGCACATAACAATTTACTTCAAGGTCTCTTATGACGTTGATCCTCCGTAGGACGGTTTCTGCTTCATTCACTCAACTCAATACCTGCTCAGGAAATCTGATTACACAATATTTCTCCACGTTATTCAAGTATATTAATGGTTTAGGATTTTAATCACAAGTTATTAGTATAAACAACTTTGAATAACCATATACCAGGAAGCAGTAACGGTGAAAGAGACCAGATATAATTGACAACTGAAGTAAGGGATCCAGATGATCTTTAGAACACCTTCTGATCGATTTAGTGAGGGACACTTTTGTAACGCTTCGAGAAAGAGCGATTTTGTCAGAAGTTTTCGAACCTCTGAAACCCATTCAACGCAGCTTATCCACCAATAAGTAGTGATTAACTTCATCGAAAGCTTCGAGATAATCTGAATGAATCGCGTCAACGGCGCAAAAGTTTTCTTTCGCTGATGTAACCGCATTATGAAATAGTAACAGTGAAAAAGGAAAAGCAGATAATCGATGGCCGTCAAACGCTTCGATATCAAGGGACATTGTGCCTACTGAATTGTTTCAGCCGTTACTTTTTGGTAGTTGATCATAATTAAAACTAGTTGTAGAAATTACTATGTTAATATTTACATAAGTAACATCTGTTTACCAATCTTCTTTGGCGTGCCGACATTCTAATAGTTGTAAGGCTTTTTAAACCTACTTTTATTACCTTTTCTACAGCTGTATATGCATAAATACCCTGTCTTGCTTGTTAAGACTTCGGTTGTCTGAAGATGGGATAGTTAATTCCCCAAACTCGAATCACAATTGAATGTTTAAAATATCAATTAATTGGATATTACCTATGATACCTCATTCAAAAATAGGAAAAAAATATTTTCTAACTTTTGGGAAGCCATCAAGTTTGAGGGAATTTTTGAAAAGATGATATAGTGGACCAGCCAAGGAAGCCTAGACAAATGTTTCGATAAAAACCTGTCTTAATATTGCAGTTTAATCTCTTAACAGCTAATGCCACATTTTTTTCGCAAAAGTTTTTGAAGTGATTTGTTCGAGCAGATGGAATATGTATTTTCTTATTGAAATGAAATTCAGCTGATCGTGGATCGAAAATTCAATGGATAATTGGAAGGAATTACCACCACAAAGCTTAAATATTCTAACTTGCTTTTCGACGAATTATTCATTTAACTATGAGGTTTAAACAGGCATAAATTCACGTATGGATATACTTAAGTTAAGAAGAATTATTTCAGAATTGCAAAAAAGGAGAAAAATCTGAAGGGTCTTTCAACGGGAACGCCCCATTTTTAAATTGACATTACTCTCGCATGGCAGCTACTGTTTATTTGTGTCATTGGCAGTTGTATTTGTCAATGTATACCATTTGATCATGGGAAGGTACACAGTCCAACAACATTCACAAATAATCCAAAATGAAAAATCGCGATCTCTTATTCTAACTTTATGTCCTTTAACTCAAATTTTTGGTCGTTATAATCGTCCGGATCAAAAAAACAGTTGAACGTTTAGTGAAGAAGTTTGAAACAAATTTTACACTTCATGATGTAACAGTGCTAATGAGACAAAGAAATGCAAGAAGTGAAGAGAATATTGCTGCCGTACCTGAAACTGTTCGTGAGGACCAAAATTAATCGATTTCTCGACGTTCAATGTTGACTGATTTTCTATGGTCTGAATTGGTTTCACTTGATTTGCAGAACATGTGGTTTCAACAGGACGGTGTCAATTGTAATACTACCAATGACACAATGATTTTATTGAAAACAAAATTCGGTGATTCAATCGTTTCAAGAAATGGACCGATAATTTATCCACCTCGTTCCTGCGATTTAACTTCATTGGACTTCTTTCTTTGTGTTTACATTAAGTCATTGGTTTATAGCCATCATTCAGAAAATTTAGATGATTTACAGATCAATATTGAACCAGTAATTGCTAACATACGACCTGATTTGTGTGAGAGAGTCATGGAAAATTGGGTTCAACGATTTCATTCCTGCCAGCTTTTTTGTGGTAGACATTTAAACGATGTTTTGGTTCATAGCTAATGGTATTCATTATACTTTATAATGAAATAAAAACTTCAATAATTTTCAAATAAATAATGTGTTTTATTCACAAAACGAAATGGGGCGCTGTTAATGAAATACCCTTTATATTGCTTCAATGGAAAAAACGATCCCACGGATAGTTCATTTCAATTTTGAATTCCTTCTTCGAAGCTGAAAACTCAAGCAATTTCAGAGGGCTTGAAGAAATTACTGCTAATTTATTATTACGGAACATAAACCAAACGTAATTTATACATTTGCGGCAATATAGATACTCGGCTAATGGCCTTCCCGAGTGCAGATTTGTTTCGTGGACATGGTTGAAATTGCATTGAAACATTACACCCAGTAAACATGGCACAGTGATAGACAACAGTATACGAATATTTCAGTGAGCTTCTAGTTAATCCAGTTGATTATAATACAAGCATAGGTCAATTCCCAGTAATATGATCCGTTGAGCAGATATGACTGACGTTTGTCCGAGGAAAAAGAACATGGAAAGTATATGTTGTAGACGAAGAACCAATTAACAATATTCCACTAAGAGATAATAATTTTTACTCCTTCAAATTAATATACGATTCGCTCAAATTTTTCCAGTTTTTGGATATGTAACAAAAAGTTTTTGGATTTCTAACAGTTGAAGAATTAGTGGGTAAAGTCATTTTTATTTCCAGACGACCGATATTTCTTAAGGACATCTATCTTTCGAAAGCAGCAGAGATTTGGAAGCTGCTGAGTAGGTTTTAAGTCTGAAGGAAAAAATTAAGTCCGCGATTGAGTAAAACAAACTTGATTATACTCCTTTTTTTGAAATAATAGAGGAAGGTGTAGATATATTAGATTAGTTAATTAGTCATTTGACAGATTAGATTAGTTAATTAGCCATTTGGCTGGATGACAGCTAGGTTTTTCCAGGAAGGTTATCTCCTTCGCAAACTTAATTAGTTTTCTGGAGAACTTGGCTCTTATAGCGGTTGGGGTGATAGTCATGCTATCCAGTAGAGGATGCATTGACATTGGCAGAGTATGTGTGCTGTGTATTGACGATTCTCATAACTTACAGATATCAGAGACTTTTTTACCAGCTTTGTGTAGGTGGTATCTCATGACTAAGTGGCCAGTGAGCCAACGAGGCTTCCCTCGTTTGTGACAGCGTTTGGTCTTATTAGGTATTCTCCTTAAATGTGAACTCCTTGGCTTTTCGTTAGTCTGGGTTGTTAATTCAGTGAAAACTTTTCTTTCTCTTCTTCCATTCATTAGTTTCAGCCCCTAATCAGTGTGGGTCATACCTAAGACGAGGGTGCCGGTCTGGTGAAGGAAGTGTTCGCTCTTCTTTTTGCAAGTCCACCTTCTTTCAATACCCTGGTGAGTTGGTATCTAAAATAGGTTAGTTTGTTGCTTTTCGCCAATAGTAAGAGATATTTTTAAAGATCTAGATCTTCCTTGATCAACACTCAACGGCCATCAGTTGCTTCAGTACTATCTGAGACAATACAAATTCCAGTTGTCCAGCTATTTAGTCAAAATACAATTGAAATACCTACCAATAAGCTGAGATGTCAGATTAGATAAGACGTCTAAATAATAGTTTCGAAGGTGAGGTTTGAATCCGAAGTATCAAGTCTTATTATTCACAATTTTTATCACTATGACAATTCGAACAAAGCACATATGATAATGATGGAAACAATAATCAATATAAGAGTAGTTTGTTTCTTGGTTATAAGGGACCTAGGTAACAAGTGTTTCATTTCAGCCCATGTAATACAAAATAAAGAAAGCAAAATAACACAAAATCTGTTTTAGTGAATCCATAAAAACTATGTTGTTGGATAGGACTCAATACATTGAGCTCTCTAATATAATTGAGCACAAATTATATTACCAACTTCTTTCCAGAGATCCGACCATTACTATACAGGCTAAATGCAATGCGTTAGTTAAATGTTGGGTCAGTATTGGCCATATAACAGAAATACAAGGAAAACTATAATATAACTATAACTCAGTTCCTGCTAGATTCTACGGTCTCTCAAAAATCCACAAACCCATTCTTGTCTTGAGGCCGATAATATCATCGATCAACATTCTGTCAAAATGTTTTTCCTCCACCAACAATAGATATTTTATTGAAGATTCAGTTTCTTTTGCCGACTTCATAAATGAATTTCAGTTACCTGTTGATTATGTCCTAATTAGTTTGGACGTTGTACTTCCTTTTACCAATATTCCTGTTGAGTTGGCAGTGTCAGCTGTTGAGAGTAAGTGGGAAACTATCAAAAGCCACACAAGTTTACCGAAAGAAAAATTCATCAATGCTATCAGGTTTCTTTTCTTTTCCAACTACTTTCTTTTTGATGATAGTTCCTTCAAGCAAGTACCATATATAACATTTTGTCACATACGTCCCATATGCCATATTAGAAAACATCGGGCTCGAATTTGGCATACCTAAAGTTGGTCTACGATTTTAAAAGTGAAGAGAGTCGAACACATGGTTTTCGATTTTCAGGCTTTTTGAAACATATTTGTTTTCAACATGTAGGGGAGGGTGGGGCACAATGACACACAAGAATTAGTTTTGCACATAGCTTTCCACCTATTTTTCATTATTTAACTTTTCCACTTTTTCCTGTTATCTGAGGATCTAAGCTATGAAAAAAATACATCACTTATTATCATAGTTATCATATGTGATCGTGAATTGTTCTTCACCAAAAAAATAATAATTTTGTTTCATTGTGGCCCATATCTGGAGTACAATGAAACAGGAAATGGGGTGCCTTGGAATAACTGAAAAAAATCGCCTTAATATACTGAAAATAACTATTTTTACTCACTCAATAAATAACAGTCCAAAGAAAAAAGAAGTATAAGTAATTAGTTCATAAGTAAGACACAAACAAGAAATCCTTTTAGGTTTAGCCATTGTTCAAATTATCAAAATCAATCCCGAATGAGATGAAACATTTTTGTCGTTTAGTTTCCTGAACTACAGAAGGACTTTTGAACACCATCTTTATGTCTTTGTCATTAACTAAGATTATGTCATCCACTCGATAAATGTATTACATTTTCGGTATCGTATGAATTTAACCTCGTAGTCTCCCTCATCGTCTGTTATCTTGGTGATTCGACCAACGTAGAATTTGATTGGGTTTTAGTTTGAAACTCGACCAAAACATAATCTCCTAAGACAGGAACACGGTTCAGTTCTTCAAAACGACCAAGCTCAACACCAGGAAACTCCTCATCTATGTTCATGTCATCATCCTCATCTACATATTCAATATCACTATCATTTTCTTCTTCGTCCTCTGATGAATGAACGTTCTTTGCTCGTTCATCAGTTTTCCTCTTCTTTTGTTTTGCCTGATGCACGCACATCCTCCTTTTGACTGACTTTTTTCTGGAAATTGGAATCGATTTCTTCTCGGCAATGACTTTCATTTCTGGACTGCTGGTAGCTATCATACTCTTGCCTTTCTTTCTTTACTTTCGATCACTTTTTCGTTGTCCTGCTTTTGGATATCCACGAAAATCTTCAGGAGATAGGAAAGCATTACTTGAAGCAGCTACAGTATCGAGAAAACTGGTGACTTCATGGTTCGAAACGGCTCCCTCTTCTTCTCATGGAAGTGAACTATTGAGGGAATCCCTTGGCACTGCGTAACCAGTTATCTTTGTTGGTTGATCATCAACAGTGGCAGGAGGCGGTCGATCAGTCACATAATTACATAAAAAGTCAGAATCATTGAAAATATCCCTGTCAAATGGTTATATTCCACTTTTCTTGAATCCTGCAATTATTTTAGAAGGTGTCATACTTTTCTGATGAGCCGTGTTCACGAAGGAAGCGGTATTATAGATTGTAGCAGTTTTACCAGGGTTTTGCATCACCCACGAGTCAAGGGCTGCATTATAATAAGTTTTAAAAGGCCCTAAAACCGCAACATCCAGTGGTTGCATTTTGTTGGATGAATGAGTGCCATACTCTTTGCACAGCATCAGAGCTTCCAGAGACAAGTAACTTTCTACATGTTCATAGATTAAAAGAGCGGTGTTCTCTTTAGAACTGCAGGTGTAACGAATGAAATGTTCAATAACGTCAACAAATAGTTCTACTGTCACCCAACCGCTAGGGATAGCTAATCCCAGAGTACCTGGAGGTGCTCCTAGAGTCATGTGCTCCTTGAAATGCACACGTGGAAAAACCATGAGTGGCAGAATAGTGCGACCAGATGCAGAAATGATCGACACTCTGGTGACGTAAGTGCCTTTTTCTCCACTTATAGCCTTGCATACTTGCTTTACGCAATTTTCAGCCACTATCCTTTGAGGTTTTTGTACAGTTGATGGTCGTTTCGTCCAAATGGTACACCCTTGTTCCATCTCGAAAGTTTGGGTATTATTCATAGAGCAATTCCTAGTTTTTGAAGAAGACATCGACATTCTCTTTGGTGAATGAAGTATCACGAGATAAACTGCAATTTACAGAGGCTATTTGGGTGAGTGTGGGGTGTCTTTTCAAGATCTTATGTAGTTACCTATAGTTCAGATGAAAACTTGAAGAAGGGCAGTCAATTCATACATGAGTAAAAATATTCAAAAAAAAGGATACAAATAATTGTGAAAATAGATTGCGGCCAATTGTCGAAAATACCTAACAGAGCAAAAATATTCAACAAGGGGAATCTCTTGACATCTGTTTTCTCATTTAGTAAAAATTGAAGGGTTTTGCACTGGTTTATATCGAGAGCTGTCAACAGTGTGAGTCTGGTACTGTCAATTTCACTATGGATAATTTCACGGGTCAACAGCATGTGAAGAAGTTCAAGAAAACGCGGGCGTACGGCAGAGGATGTAGAAATAAAAACAAACGATTTTCTAGAATTTGGAGGTGGCTAGTAAAAATTTTTTTGTATTATGCGGACCTTAAAGACGAACAATTCGAGGTGATACATTATTCGATTTTCACTACGGTTTGGCGTCCAGAACAGAGAATTAAAAAAAAATGCCATTTATTTATTTGTAATTTTCAAATATTGGATGGTGATTTTTCTTTTCATTCCAATTGTAATTTTCAATTAATAATTTTTATTCAGTTCAGTGTCAATCCGTACTATGTTATGATAATAACCGCATAAGTTGCCATTTGCGATACTGAAAAATCCGGCGAGGAGTTTACTTACGGGTGTTTACAGTTTGTCTGTTAAAAATGGGATGACGAGTATCTGGAGAGTGTTCGACCTCGGGATAGGTTTACACGCGGATTCCCCGCGGAGCCTATCACTAAATAGCCCAGACAGGGCACTGGAGGGAGGCCAACGAGGCAAACACTCGAAAGAGACAACATTTCAATAAATCTCCACTATAATTCGAGAGCTAAGATAGAGAAGTATGGACATACTTGAACTCTGAAATTCCACGAAAAGAGTTGAATTCATTTGGAGGTTGCTTGTTTATTCTTTGATATTGAAGAAACTATATGTTTTTCATAACACTAAGACAGACTTTTCAGAATTATAGGTTTCACATAAACAATGGCTCAATCTAGTAACTTCCTGGTTTTATTCAATAGGAAATGGTATTATATAATACCATTTTATTATTTTCCATCGCATCCCAGCACATCTCTTCTTATTTTCCTACAATGAAATTCGAAACAGAAGAAGGTGGAACTTTGAGATCCTATTTTCAAAGACAAATTTTTATTCGTCCGTACACGGTGATACAAAAACGCAGAAAGCTCACTCATATAACAAAATGACAGATAATTATGTTGTTCATATGAGACAGCCTATATATTCATACAATTTTAATTTTTATATTCAATCTGGAATTAACATTTTTCAGATACTATTTAAAAATACTGATTTTGGACTTGATCCATTCCAAACAAAAGTTGACTTTGTATCCTTTGCAAGATTCAGAAAAATTTAACATAATTTGTAAGCCTGAAATTTTTTTTATCATTAAATAAATTCAAATTATAGAGCATCTTCTCGCGAGAAAAGTCAGCTTATACATCAAAATAGAGTGAACATGAATTAAAATAAACCTACAAGAGGTGTTCAATGTATTCATGGTATAGGCATGAAAGAAAACTCAGAAAAATTAAATTTTTCAATGTAGTCTCTTAGAATTTCAAAACATTTGCTAGATGGAGAAACAAGCTGCTAACATCTTCATTTTTATTCTAGTATCTTCAAGAACTAGCTTTTCCACTTTTTTCACATTTTTTTTTTCAGTGGTGTCGCTAACGGCCCGGCCTGTGCAAGGACCGTCTTCAATGCTTTCTCTGCCTCTTTTGATTTCACTTGACCACTTTTGAATGGTGGATAACGTCGGGGCAAAGTCTTGGTAAACAGCAACCATCTCTTCGTGAATGATTTTTCGACTTTTTTCCTGCAAAGTGAGGAACTTTATAAAGGTGCGATGCTCGATTTTCTTCATCATTGTGGCGTCAGTCATTCTCATCGTGTTACACTGAGGATACCTAGAAAAGTAATGATCGTGAATTGAAGAAATTTTTTATTTATACCCTCAGATAGTGTCATTAGTAAATGGAATAATTAGATTTCTCACATTATCAGCAAATCACCACCATACCGAGAATACATTGAACACCTCTTGTACCGTAAGGAATATTTTGTAGTAATTAAACAAATCTGTACCGTTTGAACCAGAACTAAGTAATATGACAGCAATTGATTCAAAGACTGAGTTTGAAACTGAGGCAGTTCCAAGAAAATTATTTCTTATTTCTCAGCCTTTCTATTCGTTATGTTGGATGGAAGATTTATTCATATCTACTTCAGCCTTTGAAAATGCCCGTTATATTCAGTCAGAAAGTGACGTTTACCACTTACATTACTCTCAGGAACGGACATGTAAAACCTCTGATCTACAGCTGTTGATCCGTTGAACCACTTGACCTCAGCTGCAGGTTTTGCACCGTGCACATCACAGAGCAACATAACTTTCATTCCCGCTATGGCATTTCGATTCACACTGCTAACTTCCATTTTTGTTGGTCGAACTGAAAGAAACAGAAAGCGTTAGATTAATCGCGAACTACAAAGAGAAAAAATATAAGTGAAGAAGCTGAAGATGATAATATATAAAAAATAAAACTTGTGAATTTATATAGCTATGAATCTCTATATATTTTGTTAAGATACTGCAGATCCAAAAAAATATTGGAAAATTACAAGCAATCTGCTGAAACTTTTTGCATATATAGTTTATAAATTGAAAATTACTATGAAGAAGTATTTGCATATTACAGAATAATAGCTGGAATTAATTCTCCAGAACCTCTGGAGATTTTAATATAAATGAATCTAATGAAAAAATTTAGAATTAAATTTCAAAACATGTCCTAATACACTGTTTTACTTTATGGACATATATATTATCATCAGATGTGGTGGAAATTAAATAATAAAGAAGCAAAATAAATATAAAATAATGACCAAATTATTTAGACATCACCTTAAACACATATGTTTCGATATAAGGATATAAGGATATATAGCACATTCTCCAGAGAAACAACCTGCTAAATTCGGACCCAAAATCTCTTCAGTAAAGAGTTATTTGAACGAACAAAATAATCATTTAAAAATATATAAAAATACATTTTTTATCACTAGACATTTCATATAAATACTACTCTGTACAGAAAGTACCGGGAATTTTCAATTAAAACAACATTTTTACATTTAATCGTCAAAATTTATTGGGTCGCCTTCAAAATAAGCTCCATTTGCTCCAATACATCTATGCCAACGGCACTCCCAATTATCGAAACATTTTTTATAGGCGCTTTCCGGGATGGACTTTAGCTCTCGCGCCGAATTTTGTTTTATGGCTTCAATCGACTCAAAACGGGTGTCACGAAGGGGCAATTTTAGTTTTGGGAAGAGGAAAAAGTCGCAGGGAGCCAAATCCGGCGAATACGGTGGTTGCTGAAGCACGTTTGTTGAGTTTTTGGCGAGAAAGTCAGTCACAATCGTAGCTCGGTGAGAAGGCGCGTTATCGTCATGCAAAATCCATGAGTTGTTCGCCCACAAATTTGGCCGCTTCTTACGGATACGCTCACGCAAAAGTTTCATAACGCCTAGGTAATACTCCTTGTTTACCGTCTGACCCTCTGGAACGAATTCGTAGTGCACCACGCCACGGATATCGAAGAAAACAATAAGCATCACCTTCATTTTCGAGCGGCTTTGGCGTGGTTTTTTCGGTTTCGGCTCATTTTTTGCCACCCATTCCGATGATTGCTGGCTTGTTTGCATATCGTACTCGTAGACACAGGTCTCGTCACCAGTTATAATGCGTTCCATGAATGTAGAATCGGAATTACAGCGATCCAGCATGTCTGAAGCAACTTGTTCGTGATGACGTTTTTGAAGAAAATTCAGGTCTTTCGGTACGAGTCGTGCGGCCACCTCTCTCATGCCCAAAATATCAATCAAAATCGTACGTGCGGACTCGTGGGATATCTTAAGATCATGTGCTATCTTTCTCAAGCTGGTACGACGGTTTTCCAGCACCCTTTCCTTAATTTTATCGACGTTATCTTCGATCGAAGCCGTCGATGGGCGACCACTTCACGACCGTCCTTGAAGGCTCTGTACCACTGATATGAACGAGTTTTCGATAGAGCATTATCGCCAAAGGCCTTTTGCAACATTTTCAATGCATCGGCACACGAAAGTTGATTTGCAACACAAAACTTTAAACAAATTCTTTGCTCAACGTAATCACCCATTGTAAAAATCGGCACGCACTCTGACATCGACTGACTTAATCAGCTGTTGCAAACACACTAGTTGACAGATCCCGCTCAAGCTTGGAATAGTTATTAAGGACAGTGGTACCAACCTAGGAAAAAAATTTTTTATCTGCCTCATTGCCCCGCCAGATTTAATTCCCGGTACTTTCTTGACAGAATGTATATATATCTATACAGTGAATTTCATAAGATTTATTTAGATTAAAATCAGTCGAGGTTCTAGAGAATTAATTCCACTTATTATTCTGTAATACATAGTTTAGTTTATATAGACCCTTAATTATTAACATAACTATTGAATTATTAATTAATTAATTAATTCGCCGAATATTTATACCAAAATTTGATGAGGAGTATGAGCTATGATGAAAGCGAAGTTTTTCAAATCGGGACTGTGGAACTTGCATCTGTGTTACAGTTCAAAACTCAAATACAGCCGAATAGGTTTTGTTGATCGTTGGGCATAAACTGCAGATATGCATGTTTTAGTGCTTTTTGGCATATCGTCAGTGGAATGCTGTAATGCCGACGAATGAAACACAGTGACGCACCAAGACAATGGCGCCATCTAATGCACGCGAATACACGTATGCACTATACCATATCATGTTCAATTTTTGAATTAGAGTATTTCAGGGTAACTATTATATTTTCAATATTTATAATATTCTCTACTTAATGTGTTCTATTACGATTTCAGTTTGTTCTTATTTTATGGTCATTATCATTTTTTCAACGGAATAATATAATGTATTTTTTCAATGTATCATTTCAGGCCTCCAGATATTATTAAACTGGGTACCATCAAATATTCCTCATTAAGATATCATTTGACAATAATCTACTTTATATTATTATATATGACTAAATTCGAGGGTATATTTTCAACAAATTATAACGTCTGTGTCAATTTATTTCAGTAACATATTATTCTTCTTAACTAAACGAACCGTTTTAGGAAAAAAAGTTGAAAAACAAAAAGTTGCGCATTCTATTTTATTTTCAAATCACATTTTGTGCGCTAGTTCCTGGGAATAGTAGCTATGCTATCGTTCTCACATGTGTGTGTTATTTTCGAGTGTCGAGCCGAAAATTATTTAAGCGACTCACTTAAGAAGAATCTGAGGTCAAAACTAATTCTGTCTGGACGCTAACTTTCGAACGGAACAAGTTAAACTTTCAGTATGGGTTTGGAGTTTAAATGCCGCGGCTAAGTTTGTTAATCGGCAAAATCAGTTTGATTGTTTGGCTGTTATTCAGTGTCGGAAATTTTTCATATTTTTCCCAACATTTTTGAAACTACAGACTAGATCGGTTTAAATTTCAGTATTTAGAGGTAGAATGGTACGGCATATGTTCATGCAAAATAATAGGATAGTAAAATTAGAAGACCAAAAACAATTATTTTGTGAGAATCGTGGGTGATATAAACTAAGGCGCAAAAACTCTTGACTCGACGTCAGTGCTTTTCACCTTTTCAATTTGGAAAATGTTGGAGCATCCAAGAACTTTAATGCAAAATATTGTAGGGGTTGATTTTTTCGGCCATTAATAACATTTCGAATTCAGAAAAACTGTCAAGAAAGGAAAGTAGGTTAGCGTTATCGATCTGCCAAATTTCATTCTTCTGAATATTCCCATAAAAATAATTTTCCCTTGACCAGACGGTCACGCAATATTCCCCTATACGAACAAGTTAGTCACAAGGCACCCTTGAAGAAATATCCCAAAAAAAGTCACATTTTGTCGCTTGCCCAAAAGACACAAAATAAACCGTTCGCTAGGTTTAGGCCCTCTCAGGTTGTAATCACACGTCTCTCTCTCTTAATAACCCATAACGCACTAAAGGCTTGGAAGTCAATGTATTATCTACATTATTTATTTTCAATTAGATAGTAATTTGTGGAAGGTGAACCCAAAAGTTAACCCAATAAAAATGAATTCGGTCAAAGTGAACAACGGTGAAAAAGCTCAACAAGAACTATTTCACGAACACGATAGTGTTTTTACCGCATTTAGAGTTGAAGCTGTACCGAAACAACTCCCTCAATTTGGGTAAACAATTCAAACTTGTGAAATATGTATTTAGGCGATAAATAAACAATTAAATCTAATATACATCCCTCTTTCAACCCCCCATTTGAAGTATGCTTAACCAAGATTTTGCATACTAATTGGTTAACGTTTAATCAATCATAAGGAGGAATTCGAAAAGGTATTTCTAGATAGCAAGCAATTCTTTACACTTATTCTCAAAAACATTTATATTAGAATTCCTTCGTGTAACATAGCTTCGGAATTATATTTGGCGGTATAATGTCGAAACATCTCCGAATTAATACAACAAAAGAGTGCACTACAATCACCTGGAATTTTGCGAAAGCCGAAATGCTTTATAAATCTTCGAAGTAAATCGGTTAAATTGGCAACATTACAGCGGTAAAACAGCGCGCAATGACCGCTGCCCAAATACCATCCGGAATAATTCAGTGCGATAATTTCAACTTGCCGGGCTGTAATGGAGGATGATGGCGTCATTATTTCTGGCAGCAGTTTTGAGAATCTAATTGTTACCTAGATGTAGCGTGGGATAAATAGGCTGAGTTTTGGGTATTATGCGTATTTTGAAAACAAAATGAAGACTGATACAAAGTAACAAAGAGCCGTATCACAAAAGATTATTATAGTTTATAGAAAAATAACAGAAATGTTCAGCGTTCAGTTTAACATTTAAAGTTCTCATGCATGTCGTTATCAGGGATTGACACATAATTAATATCAGTTATTTATAAGCATCTGCAGAAGTTACTATGTAACGAAACGCGTCATGTGATCAACTCTTAAAAATAGGTAGAAATCAACATATATGGAAATATTCTCAGCATAACTAATTCTATCGACACTACACATGTTCATGCAGCAAAAATGCTGCTAAATCTAGTGAATTCTACAGGTTTCCAAATTAATTGAAACAATCTATTTCTACCACTTGAGTTTGAATATTTTAACGTGAACATTTGAAACGTTGAAAGTTGATGGAGGAAAAGAGAAAACTACTCATTGCAGGACTGGAACTTTCTATAAAATTGTTCAGGAAGAAAAGTTTTGTAGTATTCTTTAAAGGACATTAGAAATATTGGGGAAAAAAACTTAGATTGTTATCGAACAAAATACAATCAATCTTCGCACTGGCTTTTCTACTAGACAATTTTGCACTTAGACTAAGTTGAATGACGAATTCTCTGCAAAAGAGAAAGACTTGCACATATGGTGGCAGAATCTTTCGCCCTTGAAAGCCTCTAGAATTCTCAACGTCTCGACTACTGAAATTCATTGGAACTTCAGGAAAGGATAATTGGTAGTGAAGTTTTATCAAAGGATCTCAAGTATCAGAAAAACATATTTTTCGAGAGTTTTCGTGCTCACAAACTACAGACGAACATAATTGAATTCTTCTACTAAATCTTCATCAGAAACTCAATAGTTATGATTTGGGACCATTTTGTGTTGAAAATCGCCATATCTGGATGTTGGGTATGTATTTCCAGACACTGACCACAAGCAAGAAGAAACTCATCCTGCACCCATTATTTGACTTTCGAACTCGTCAGTCCTTTTCTGGTTACTCTGGAAATACGCGGTCCGGCTTTGTACATTAGAGCAGGCTGATATATAGGTTCCGGGTGCTGTTGTTTAGGTCGCCGAAATTACAAGGAGGGATCGGCCGTTTGGGAACCGGTATATTCTGGAACCCGATCGTTTTCGGTCAATTACATACTGGTCCACTTTGGCCGAACGCGTCCTTAATCAAATTAGGGTAAAAAGCGTCGCTGCTCGGAAATTTCATTCGATGAAGGGACCGATCCATGAATCAGCGACGATGGAAATAAATGTTCCATAAACGGAATGGTTTTGTTCGGCGGAATGACCCGATAAAGGATTGATGGTTAGGTTACTGCCCGAATAAGGGGGTGCGAATTGCAGTTTTAATTCTTTTCTCTTCGGGGGGTACAGAGACACAAGTGCATAAAATAGGAGAAAAATGGAACGAGCAAAACATGACCAAATCCGGCAATAATTTAGATCTTTGAAAGGAAATGAGAACGAAACCAAATTCCATATTCTCTAAGGTTTTTACATCTTACGATACACATTTTGTCAAAGAAGCACTACTCTAAAAATAACAAATTTCAAATTTTCGTTTTTTATGAATTAAAATTAATTTGTAAGATTCAATGCTAAAAAAATATGTAGGCTTAAATTATTAAGCATATGCTATAGTGTTTCTTGTTGAAATTATTTCGATTTTGATTATAATATTCAGCATGATCTATGAACGTTTTCATCCAAAAAGTGATTGGATATTATATTTTAAAAATGGAACTACATATTGAAATTATATGAGTCATTTGTACAACAATGTACCACGAAAGTAGTATCTA
The DNA here is from genome assembly GCA_034642435.1 of Megalocaria dilatata. Lineage (NCBI taxonomy): Eukaryota > Metazoa > Arthropoda > Insecta > Coleoptera > Coccinellidae > Megalocaria > Megalocaria dilatata. The sequence goes on along the minus strand of CM067854.1, from coordinate 55,545,916 downwards.
TTTCAAAATAAGTACTCACCATAAACTTCAGCTATGACAAAAGCTATAAGTGGTTTTTCTAGGGCTGTGCTCTCGACTCGACATTCGAATTTAGTTCCCAGGTCTCCCTTCGACAAGGTCAGTTTCAGATGTGACCTCCCTGTACCAGTGCCATTTCGATCAATCGTTTGGCTGTAGGTTGCTGAAAATAAAAATATGTTACTTGATGCTTCGGAATGATCCAACTATTCTATAATAAAATTCATTGGATGCAACACAATCGTGTATGACCGATCATATCAGTCCTTTAAAATCAGTATATGATAGATTTCAAACAGAACCGATATGAGCCACTAGAGAGCTTCGGTAACAACAGGCTCAGACATGTTTGGAATTGCAAACAATTACACAATTTAAATTGAATAATACTTCAAAAGAGTATTTTCAAATATTTCAAACATTAACCAGATCAGTTCTCCGAAACCTCTACAAATTTCAATAAAAAAAATCTCTCGTAAATACACTGGCGAGCAAAAAAAACGGGTCAGTAAGATTTTACACTGTTTTTTCAAATAAACTAACGTGTTCAAATTGATTCAATAATATTTTGTTCATCATCTATCTTTCATTAGAAAATCAACTAAATATGCGCAAAATGTAGACATATGGCCTAAAAAACTTGATAAAAGAAACCATCTTCGAATAATACCCCACGATAAATTCAACGTTTATCAGTTGCGTTCAATACTGGTCATTGAAAAGTTTGTTTTCCACTCTCTGAAAGAAACAATTTCATAAAATGAGTTTACCAATTGCAGATTGTGCGAGAATAGTGGCACTTATTGAAAATGGGCTGAGCCAGAGATCTGTTGCTAGAAGAATGAAGGTTACCCTAACTAAAGTCCAAAGAATATTGACAAGGCATCAGGAGACAGGCAGGCTGATCAGAAGCCCTGGATCTGGAAGAAGATGGTGCACATCGTTGAGGGATAACAGATTCGTGGTTTCCACAAGTCTTCGAAATCGCCACCTTAATGCTGTTGAGGTTCGAAATCGATTGATGGAGGTACGGCAGGTAAACGTAAGTGAATGGACCGGGAGACGACGTCTCTCAGAATCGAATTTACAACTATGCAGACTTGTGACAGGTCCAGAACTTCTCAGAGAGCATCGAATTGCGCGTCTTCAATTTTCACGAGATCACATAAACTGGTTAGAAGCTCAGTGGACGCAGGTACTTTTTCCTGATGAATCCAGATTCAACATTCGAAGAACTGATGGTCGTAGACGCGTTTATACATATCCAGGAGAAAGATATGCCGATGCCTGTATAGAGGAGCAAGTTCCATTCGGTGGAGGATCTGTTATGGTCTGGGGAAGTGTGTCTTTAGAGGGTCGCTCAGAGTTGGTTTTTTTAAATGCATCTTTAACAGCGGTACGATACATAGAGGAAATTCTTATGGACCATGTTGTACCTTTTTTATCATTTCAGGCAGAGCATGGAATTTTTATCCATGACAATGCATGCCCGCATACTGCTCGAACAATGACAGCATATTTGAATGACATTGGAATTTCAAGGTTCAACTGGCCAGCACGAAGCCTTGACTTGAATCCCATCGAACATCTATGGGACCAACCGGGAAGGCGAATCAGAACTATGGTTCCATCCCCAATAATTTACAAGAGATCCGTGAAGCATGAATGGGAAAATATTCCACAAGAGAATACTAGAAAGCTCATCAAGAGCATGCGAAGACGTCTGGAAGCTGTAATCAGAGCTAGCGGAGAACACGCATCATACTGAAATTTTCACAGTTACGATACTTTTTCAATTTCGAAGTTTTCAATTTTTTTACAAAAAAGGCTTATTATTTTTATACAAATCTTTTCTCTACCATTTAAGAAATTTCATGATTGTCCTAAAAATTTTAACAAAGAAAGGTATTTGAACAGTAATGATCAAGTGACCCATTTTTTCTGCCGCCAGTGTATTTGAAACAAAATAAAATGAAATATCTGAGAATTTTTTTGAATAATGGTGTTATTCAGTGATGATTATTCTGCTTTTAGTGAAAGCAGAAATGAAAAATTCAGTGTATTTTATTCAATTCCCTTTCCCACTTTTGTACAATCTTTCATCAACATAAAGCATTCAGGAGTATTCCGCTATCCTCAGAGTAATATCTTTATGGAACATTCTGAAAAAACGCGCATCAACAACTCCCTAACAAACAACCGCAACGTCGTCCTTTTCAAGAAAAAAGGTTAATCTCCTCTCTTTGCATCCAAATTGGACAAGGGAACAAATTGCTCAATCTGACGATAAATCCAGCAACGTCCTCAGTTTATCTTAGTCCGCGACGTGTGTGTGTAGGAAAAAACCGAAAATCAACCCTGTGAACTCTACTCATCCACGTCCTCGGGCCTTTTGAATAAACGATAATTCAGCCCAGACAAAGCTCCTCTTTATATTCACGCGGACGACGGACGTGGATATATTTTCGCATTAGCCTGGCCCGTACGTGGAACGACGATCTATGCCAAAAATACGTTAAACTGTATATTGTTGTGGATGAAGTGGTACGATTTTTCGATCTTCCAGTTTCATTAAATAATGATCGAAAACATTTTTATGAAGCATCATGTTAAAGTGGATATAATTTAACTCTGTCGTAAACGGAACTTACTTAAATGAGGGGACTATCAAATTAATAGTGTCAATTATAAAAACTAATTGGTATCTGAAGTTCCGGAGTTCTTGAACATTAACATTTAATAAAATAGAAAGGCTTTTTACTTGATAGAAGAAATATAACAAAATTTGAATATCAAAACAAATTGAAATATGTTTATCTTCTACAATTTTAATTTCCAAAAGAATTTTTTTATTCAAAAAACTTTTAGAATTAAATTAATGTCTAAAACAAGCACCGCTCACATTTAATAGACGTAAATAATCAAAACTCAATATACAATGTCAAATGAAATAAATAACCCAACAGATATACGAAAGTAATTAAAATTAATAAATAAATATTCAAAGGAGACAAAATTTTGTTTCTGGTTTTATCTTAAGAAATACTACTTGCCTTATAAAAACATGAACACACTTGAAGGACTTCCCAAAGAATATAATTTATTTGAAATATTTAATATATTTAAATATTCGAACAAATTATTTCAAAAATCTCTAAAAAATGTGCACTATATCTTCAAAACACAAATATAATTCTAGATAATCCCTTCATCAGCCCTTTTTTCAATATTCCAAATATCAAAATCAAAAACATAACCTACATCACTCACGTGTTAAAAGACTTAAGCTTCGAACTACAGATCAACTATATATTCAAGATTGATCTATGTTCTAACAAAATCAAAGAACAAAGTGAGTTATTTTAAGGTTTACTTAAATTCATTGACATTCTATAATGAGATTTATTGAAGCCAAAATATAATTATATATTATATATAAAATAAAATAGAAAGGCTTTTTACTTGATAGAAGAAATATAACAAAATTTGAATATCAAAACAAATTGAAATATGTTTATCTTCTACAATTTTAATTTCCAAAAGAATTTTTTTATTCAAAAAACTTTTAGAATTAAATTAATGTCTAAAACAAGCACCGCTCACATTTAATAGACGTAAATAATCAAAACTCAATATACAATGTCAAATGAAATAAATAACCCAACAGATATACGAAAGTAATTAAAATTAATAAATAAATATTCAAAGGAGACCAAATTTTGTTTCTGGTTTTATCTTAAGAAATACTACTTGCCTTATAAAAACATGAACACACTTGAAGGACTTCCCAAAGAATATAATTTATTTGAAATATTTAATATATTTAAATATTCGAACAAATTATTTCAAAAATCTCTAAAAAATGTGCACTATATCTTCAAAACACAAATATAATTCTAGATAATCCCTTCATCAGCCCTTTTTTCAATATTCCAAATATCAAAATCAAAAACATAACCTACATCACTCACGTGTTAAAAGACTTAAGCTTCGAACTACAGATCAACTATATATTCAAGATTGATCTATGTTCTAACAAAATCAAAGAACAAAGTGAGTTATTTTAAGGTTTACTTAAATTCATTGACATTCTATAATGAGATTTATTGAAGCCAAAATATAATTATATATTATATATAAAATAAAATAGAAAGTCTTTTTACTTGATAGAAGAAATATAACAAAATTTGAATATCAAAACAAATTGAAATATGTTTATCTTCTACAATTTTAATTTCCAAAAGAATTTTTTTATTCAAAAAACTTTTAGAATTAAATTAATGTCTAAAACAAGCACCGCTCACATTTAATAGACGTAAATAATCAAAACTCAATATACAATGTCAAATGAAATAAATAACCCAACAGATATACGAAAATAATTAAAATTAATAAATAAATATTCAAAGGAGACAAAATTTTGTTTCTGGTTTTATCTTAAGAAATACTACTTGCCTTATAAAAACATGAACACACTTGAAGGACTTCCCAAAGAATATAATTTATTTGAAATATTTAATATATTTAAATATTCGAACAAATTATTTCAAAAATCTCTAAAAAATGTGCACTATATCTTCAAAACACAAATATAATTCTAGATAATCCCTTCATCAGCCCTTTTTTCAATATTCCAAATATCAAAATCAAAAACATAACCTACATCACTCACGTGTTAAAAGACTTAAGCTTCGAACTACAGATCAACTATATATTCAAGATTGATCTATGTTCTAACAAAATCAAAGAACAAAGTGAGTTATTTTAAGGTTTACTTAAATTCATTGACATTCTATAATGAGATTTATTGAAGCCAAAATATAATTATATATTATATATAAAATAAAATAGAAAGGCTTTTTACTTGATAGAAGAAATATAACAAAATTTGAATATCAAAACAAATTGAAATATGTTTATCTTCTACAATTTTAATTTCCAAAAGAATTTTTTTATTCAAAAAACTTTTAGAATTAAATTAATGTCTAAAACAAGTACCGCTCACATTTAATAGACGTAAATAATCAAAACTCAATATACAATGTCAAATGAAATGAATAACCCAACAGATATACGAAAGTAATTAAAATTAATAAATAAATATTCAAAGGAGACAAAATTTTGTTTCTGGTTTTATCTTAAGAAATACTACTTGCCTTATAAAAACATGAACACACTTGAAGGACTTCCCAAAGAATATAATTTATTTGAAATATTTAATATATTTAAATATTCGAACAAATTATTTCAAAAATCTCTAAAAAATGTGCACTATATCTTCAAAACACAAATATAATTCTAGATAATCCCTTCATCAGCCCTTTTTTTCAATATTCCAAATATCAAAATCAAAAACATAACCTACATCACTCACGTGTTAAAAGACTTAAGCTTCGAACTACAGATCAACTATATATTCAAGATTGATCTATGTTCTAACAAAATCAAAGAACAAAGTGAGTTATTTTAAGGTTTACTTAAATTCATTGACATTCTATAATGAGATTTATTGAAGCCAAAATATAATTATATATTATATATAAAATAAAATAGAAAGGCTTTTTACTTGATAGAAGAAATATAACAAAATTTGAATATCAAAACAAATTGAAATATGTTTATCTTCTACAATTTTAATTTCCAAAAGAATTTTTTTATTCAAAAAACTTTTAGAATTAAATTAATGTCTAAAACAAGTACCGCTCACATTTAATAGACGTAAATAATCAAAACTCAATATACAATGTCAAATGAAATGAATAACCCAACAGATATACGAAAGTAATTAAAATTAATAAATAAATATTCAAAGGAGACAAAATTTTGTTTCTGGTTTTATCTTAAGAAATACTACTTGCCTTATAAAAACATGAACACACTTGAAGGACTTCCCAAAGAATATAATTTATTTGAAATATTTAATATATTTAAATATTCGAACAAATTATTTCAAAAATCTCTAAAAAATGTGCACTATATCTTCAAAACACAAATATAATTCTAGATAATCCCTTCATCAGCCCTTTTTTTCAATATTCCAAATATCAAAATCAAAAACATAACCTACATCACTCACGTGTTAAAAGACTTAAGCTTCGAACTACAGATCAACTATATATTCAAGATTGATCTATGTTCTAACAAAATCAAAGAACAAAGTGAGTTATTTTAAGGTTTACTTAAATTCATTGACATTCTATAATGAGATTTATTGAAGCCAAAATATAATTATTTATTATATATAAAATAAAATAGAAAGGCTTTTTACTTGATAGAAGAAATATAACAAAATTTGAATATCAAAACAAATTGAAATATGTTTATCTTCTACAATTTTAATTTCCAAAAGAATTTTTTTATTCAAAAAACACTTCAAGTATGTTCATGTTTTTATAAGGCAAGTAGTATTTCTTAAGATAAAACCAGAAACAAAATTTTGTCTCCTTTGAATATTTATTTATTAATTTTAATTACTTTCGTATATCTGTTGGGTTATTTATTTCATTTGACATTGTATATTGAGTTTTGATTATTTACATCTATTAAATGTGAGCGGTGCTTGTTTTAGACATTAATTTAATTCTAAAAGTTTTTTGATTAAAAAAATTCTTTTGGAAATTAAAATTGTAGAAGATAAACATATTTCAATTTGTTTTGATATTCAAATTTTATTAACATTTAAAGAAACATTGCTGTCTCTTTGTGCCTGGAATCAGATTCATGGTACCGAGAGAATTTCTTCAGAGATTGGACGTTTTTCAGAGTAAACAACAAGTCCTTCAAACAGCTTGCTGGACTCCTTCGCTTTCAATCCGAAAATCAAGCATACTATCCGCTTTAGAGCAATGAAGGACTACCCGACGATCTGCTCCACAAGATGATCTTATAAGTCATATGTGAATATGCAAGATAAAAGTATAGATTAATCAAAGCTTCCAGCGCCAACTAAAGCTTCAGACGTTTCAAAGCAAAACACCCTCTTGATGCGGCCAACTTAAATTCTTGTCTACTCGCACACCCAGTCAATAGACTGTAACTTTCCACTCAGTATATAGATAATCAACCGATTCATGAAGTCGCGGGTTTGAAAATAGAGAAGATCAGTTTTGTTGATATTCAAAATCATAAAGACACTTGGCACCAATCTGACAAGCACCAGACAAGCAGCTCACATCTCATCTTAAGCTTTCGCATGCTACACGCCGTTGTTTTGAATGACATATCGTCGGCAAATATCCCGACCCTTATAACAAAGGAAACATGTGAATGTATTTTAATAATATAATAATTTCATTCATCCTGTAAAACATTTTACATATTATATATAGGACAAGTCATATAATATGTGAACAATCACAATTTAACTGAAAAATATTCGCTTACCGAGTTAAAATATTTTTCAAAACGTTTATTCTTAACTACATTTCTAAATTCCTTAAGACTATGTGATTGTATACTTCTTGGAAGATGATTAAAAAGCTTCATACATTGATATAAGGGGGACTTTTCAAACTTAGTAGTTCTGTGGTTCGGTATAGACATAATTCTATAATTTCTAGTGTAATAGCTATGAAATACTGAGAGATTCGCTATATTGTTTTCATTCTCTTCAGCATACAAAAGGCATCTGAGTATAAATATTGATGCAACTGTCAAAATATTATTGTTCTTGAAAAAAGGTCTGCATGAAGTTCGAGGTGCAATATTTAACATCATTCGCAGAATCCGTTTTTGCTATTATTACTCTACCAAAATCCGATGAGTTTCCCCATAACATAATATTATAAGAGATCTGGCTGTACACAAGATTGTAGTAAACATTCATAAGTGATTGTGGGGAATCGCATTTCTAACTCTACTTATAGCATAGAAGGAGCTATTTAGTTTTTTGCATACAGAATGGACATGCGAAGACCACTTTAAGTTCTGGTCAAGGTATATTCCCAGAAATCTTGCACTTTGCTGAGCTTCTATAATAAAATCCAAATACCGGAACGATAATCTATTGGAATCGTCATTCCTATTTTTAAAGTGAATGGATTCTATTTTGCTGATATTGATCATTTAGTTATTTTGACGACAGCAGTTTACAAAACACTGTAACAAGAGTTGACATAAAGTGTGCAATTCATAAAACGTTTTGGCGCTAATCACCGCTGAGGTATCATCAGCAAACAAGAACAATCTCAGCATGTGCATGAGAAGATTAAAATCAGTGTAACCGGATGACAGAAAAAGCTTGTTTTTCAAATTTAAAGGTAAGTCGTTAATGAACCAAAGGAAAAGAAGTGGCCCCAGTACAGAACCCTGAGGTACGCCCAAATTAATATTCTCTTCTGGCGAGAAAGAGTTATCAACCTTTACAAGTATAGTTCTAATCTCTAGATAATTTTGAATCCATGTTCGAAATATACCCCTGAATCCCATGTTGTAACATTTATCGATAAGGAATCCATAGGAGGAGCTATCAAAAGCTCGTGAAAAATCAAAAAATAACCCCGCGACACAAGTCTTTATCAAGGCAATCATGCACAAACTCAACGAAAGATAAAGCTGCCGTGCGAGTTGACTCTTATAATTGTCATAAGTAGATTGGAATTTCATGTTAGTATACAGCCAATAAAAATTATTCAGATTTCGCTTTGCCAAGTGAATAGCGGGAGTGATCCAGCGCTTGTCGTATCGAGCATGATTAGAAGACTGAATCCACGGACAAAATTTTTGGAAACCATCTTCAATAAAAGACATGAACGGTTCAAAGCATTCATCAACATCATGAAAACAATAAACAAAGCAAAAATTACAATTATTGATGAAATTGCTAAAATTGTCAAGATTTTGAGGGCTCAAATCTCTGACCAATTTATGTGAAATAGTTTGTTTCGGAGTGAAACTCACTGGAAACTTGAGTGAAAGAAGTCTATGGTCACCAACATGAGCCTTATAAACCTCAACAATGCGGCCATTTACATTTCTAAAAACCCTTGTGGGATTAACTGATGAAATATGTAAATTGTAGCATTCAGCAAGTCTAAAAATAAAATTCGATTAGGACATTCATCTTTCAAAATATCTACATTCAGATCTCCGCAAACAACTATTATGTTGGCTGATTTAAATAAATGATTCAATGTGAAAGAAAAATGCTTCACAAAAGTTACCTGAACAAGGTCGATATATACTAAGAATAACGTATTTACAATCTTCAACTTCTACTATGGTTCCACAAACTTTAAACACCATTTCCTCAGAATATCTTGACATTGATAATCTCTTTGTAGGTATGTCCTCTTTAACATAGATCAACGATCCTCCATGCAACCTGTTGGGACGGCAATATGAACCAGCTTGGACATATCCAGGAATAATCATTGCCTTAACATTAACAGAAGTATACCAGTGCTCCGCAATACTGACAATGTCTGCCATTTTTTTCTTCGAAAAGGATTTCGAGAATATTCAGTTTATTAGATAGACATTGATCATTTCCTTGAAATATTGTTAATTCTTCTCTGATGGGTGTGGAGACAGCAAGTTTCCCGGTATCAACTGGTCCGGAGGTCGATTTGGTTTTCTTGGTTGAAAAAACGATTTATTCTAGCCTTGTTTGGCCAATTCATACCATTAAGTGCTTTGTAATACTCTGAACTGGCAATGAGAACTTTGAACGAGAAATAGCTTTCCGGAAATTTTGACTTAAGTTTTTCACATTTTACGTCCGAGAAATTACCTTTGAGAAACCCTTGGAGATTTTCAGCTGTGGTTTCTAGTTTCAGATTCGTAACATGAAAAGTTTTATATTTTTCTACACCTTCAACAGGGGCATCGCCGGAAAAGCTGCCGACTACAAGTGAACGTTTTTGTTTAGTAAACTTTTTACGGGAAACAATGTTCCAGTCATCTCCCTTTTCTTGTGGTATCCTAGAGTCCGATGGGGTATTAATTTTGACAACATCAGTAAGTATTTTCAATAGTAACTCGTAATTTTTTATTGGATGAATCAGAATATTCGAAGTTATCGAGTTTGTAACTTTAGAGGTGGATAAATCAGTGTTTGATTCACATATTTCTATTTAATCTCCCGTACTCACCGATGGAATATGTGACGGTGATTTATTATATTCATTGTTTACAGATTAAGTCATATTGATTTCTTTCTTCAGTTTTTCGATTTCATCGTTCTTACCCATAATAATTGATTCAAGTAAAGAGATTATTATCATTATATATTAAACTGAAGCTGGTAAATCATTAACCAATAGAATGAATAATAATGGCCCAAGTATAGGCCTCTGAGGTACATCCATTTCTATGGGATATTCTCTAAAAGTCTCTTGATTTACATTCATAAACAATTCGAATAATATACAGTGCCGAGCATAAAATTAGGCTCTCCCATGAATTGCATTCATATAAAAAATCGTTTGCTTTGAAATTCTCTCGGCAATACATATTTGAGCATATCTTTTGCTTTGTCGTCGCTACACTCCTACACGATGTGTGAATGTCAAAATTGAGATTCATCGGAAAATAATATGGGACCGCAATCTTCCATTGTCCAAGCGTTGTCGAGCAAAGTCAACCCTAATATCTGGTGTTCTGGTGAAAGCAGAGGTCCAGTAGCTCTAGTTGAAGAAGACGATCAACCAACATGAAGTCACCTCCTAACTGTCCACTCACTTATGTTTACAGTTCTCACTTCTTGGAAACTACTGTCATTATTCTGTTTCTTAAAGCACTAGTAAAGAGAAAGCGGTCGTCTATACCTGTTGGAGATTTTCATGTTTTTAATCAGGTCTTCTGGTGAGCAGACCTATCTCTTAGTAGCGTTGAAATACTATTTGCCTATGGGAGATACTTACACCAAAATTCTCACAGATTTGCTCTGAGCACGGCTATCTTCTAAGCCGCCACAACAGTATAGCCATTTCAAAATCTACTAAACAACTCCAATCAAATAATTTAATAAAGACAGATACAGGGTTATCCATTTTGTGCTACCGTAAGTAAACGTAAATAAAACACAGAATATCGATCAAATTTTCATTTCAATATAACGCTTGGACTTTGCCATTATGTATGGAATACAACATCATTCAAATGTCCTCCGCGTGATCTCATACAGGACTCGATCATTGTGAGGTAATTTTCGATGTCTCGTCGGCCCATTTCGGGCAATATCACATCAATAACTTGACGGATGTTGGTTTTCAGATCGTCAGTAGTCTGAGCATTATCGGCATAAACACGATCCTTCGCATAACCCCACAAAAATTCAAAGGCGATAAATCACAAGACATTTGTGGCAAATTCACATCGCCGAAACGAGAAATTACTCGTCATGGTAATTTTTCTTGCAATAAAGCCAAAACGGGTCATGTTGTGTGGCTTGTTGCACCATCTTGCGGGAACTACATTTATTCGAATTCCATATCATTAATTTCAGGCCAAAAGAAATCGGTAAACATTTGGCCACAGCGATGAGAATTGACGGTTTGAGTTACACCTTCTTCATTTTCAAAGAAGTACGGGCCAGTCACTCCACCAGACCACATTGCACACCATGCAGTCACTTTTTGTGAATATAGTGGTCTCTCAGCAGTTACATGAGAATTTTTACTGCACCAGATGCGACAATTTTGCTTGTTTATATAGCGACCGAGTGAAAAATGTGCTTCGTTGCTAAAGAAAATTCGATGCGAAAATTCGTCATCCAAACGTTGCTGTTCAATCACCGCATCGGCGTATGTTCTACGCATTCTATGGTCAGCTAGCTTAGTTCTTATGTCAACTGAACCTTATAAGGATGGAGATGCCATACGCCATATCGTGCCGTAAGAGATGCTCAAATATTTTGCGCGCCGATGAATCGATAAATTTGAATCCTATTCAACACTTTCACTTACAGTAGAAATATGTATTTCCTGACCAGCCTGCATTTCGATAATGTATGGGCCTAAAGACATCAGTAACAGATCCAGCCTTTTCGAATTTTTTCAATGTGTTACCAATTGTTCGCTCAGATGGACGATTTTGTCGACCGTAATCTCCCCGTAATGCTGATAAATTTATATGAAGATTTGGATGGAGACTTTTTCTGTCAAACACGAAACAACAAGTTTTTCTATTCAAGCAATCACGCATACCGATGAATGTGAATGTTATCACCGAAAAAACAAAAGATTTCTAAAATCGATGCAAATTATGGCATGACCATTATTTGATGCTCTGGAGTGAAGCATAGTAAGGGGTGGGCCATTTAAAAACTGCATTTTTGATCGTTTATAAATAAGAAACTAATGACTTTTTTCTCAATGTGAACGGAAAACAATATCATTCAAATGAGACCGTCACGACAGTACCCCATCCAATCAACCCAATTTTTCAGTACATTGTAGGTTATTTGGGGCTCAATCTCATAAATGGCAACTTCGATTTCGTGTTCCAAGGCATCAATCGCTTCTGGATGGTTAGCGTAGCACTAATCCTTAAAGGATCCCCACAAACAATAGTCCCCCGAGGTGAAAATGAGCTTCATACGTAAAGATGATGTTTCTGGTAAAATGCTCACCTTCGGCCATGCGATCATTAGCCCATTGAACGAAGTGGAAACGCATCAGATAGTCACGAAGGTTGGCTTCTTGCACTGGTTGAACTTTGTAACCCTTCATACCGAGATTTTTATCCAAAATTCCCCTAAAAGAAGTGCGAGAAATGTTCAGTTTTTGAGCACGATGATGAGTTGATGTTGATGGATGTTCGGCCACATTCTGGGCTACAGTAGTAATGTTTTCAAGTATGCTTGCTGGAAAAGAACGTGGACGGGTTGTTTAATCAAATAACGATCCAGTTTTCACGGACAAATTGATCCGTGAGGGCATTCCATTTCTACTAAATTTTTCACGTGAACAGTTTGGATAGTAGTTTTCAATATTTCCCAGTTTTGTTCGAGCATAAATCGACCCATTTCTTTATTGTCAAATATTAAACCAAATTTTGCTAAAAAACGAATGACACAAGTGTTGCCAAGCTCGAAATAACCACTACTTCAAAATGCATAATTTAGATGGCCCTCCATTTATAATCAGCATAAAGAGACTTTGGAACGATGTGATGTACTACTTTGTCAAGAAAGTACCGGGAATTTTCAATTAAAACAACATTTTTACATTTAATCGTCAAAATTTATTGGGTCGCCTTCAAAATAGGCTCCATTTGCTCCAATACATCTATGCCAACGGCACTTCCAATTATCGAAACATTTTTTATAGGCGCTTTCCGGGATGGACTTTAGCTCTCGCGCCGAATTTTGTTTTATGGCTTCAATCGACTCAAAACGGGTGCCATGAAGGGGCAATTTTAGTTTTGGGAAGAGGAAAAAGTCGCAGGGAGCCAAATCCGGCGAATACGGTGGTTGCTGAAGCACGTTTGTTGAGTTTTTGGCGAGAAAGTCAGTCACAATCGTAGCTCGGTGAGAAGGCGCGTTATCGTCATGCAAAATCCATGAGTTGTTCGCCCACAAATTTGGCCGCTTCTTACGGATACGCTCACGCAAACGTTTCATAACGCCTAGGTAATACTCCTTGTTTACCGTCTGATCCTCTGGAACGAATTCGTAGTGCACCACGCCACGGATATCGAAGAAAACAATGAGCATCACCTTCATTTTCGAGCGGCTTTGGCGTGGTTTTTTCGGTTTCGGCTCATTTTTTGCCACCCATTCCGATGATTGCTGGCTTGTTTGCATATCGTACTCGTAGACCCAGGTCTCATCACCAGTTATAATGCGTTCCATGAATGTAGAATCGGAATTACAGTGATCCAGCATGTCTGAAGCAACCTGTTCGCGATGACGTTTTTGAAGAAAATTCAGGTCTTTCGGTACGAGTCGTGCGGCCACCTTTCTCATGCCCAAAATATCAATCAAAATCGTACGTGCGGACTCGTGGGATATCTTAAGATCATGTGCTATCTCTCTCAAGCTGGTACGACGGTTTTCCAGCACCCTTTCCTTAATTTTATCGACGTTATCTTCGATCGAAGCCGTCGATGGGCGACCACTTCACGACCGTCCTTGAAGGCTCTGTACCACTGATATGCACGAGTTTTCGATAGAGCATTATCACCAAAGGCCTTTTGCAACATTTTCAATGCATCGGCACACGAAAATTCATTTGCAACACAAAACTTTAAACAAATTCTTTGCTCAACGTAATCACCCATAGTAAAAATCGGCACGCACTCTGACATCGACTGACTTAATCAGCTGTTGCAAACACACTAGTTGGCAGATCCCGCTCAAGCTTGGCATAGTAATTAAGGGCAGTGGTACCGACCTAGGAAAAAAAAATTTTTACCTGCCTCATTGCCCCGCCAGATTTAAATCGATAATTCCCGGTACTTTCTTGACAGAATGTATATTCAAAGAGAAATATTTTCCATGTCAGCGTAATTCTATTTTAGCACCTTTGCCATAAACTGTGATTTTTACACTGGCAACAAATGTTCGAAAGCTCTAATAGAAGCCGTGGAAAAAATTGATGAATGTTCTTTAAAACTGTTGAAATACTGCAAATTTTATGTTCTTGGCTGAACGTACAGGCCACTTTTTGCCTTAGTCTTTAACTCGTGAAGGTAAAAATGAACCTACTCCATGAATAATTCACATCCTCGAGATTATAGTCAGCAGTTTGGGAAACCCTGACGTGCAAAACATAAAAGGACAGCGGAGCTCGCATTTCTCTCATGTCCTAGTACAAAGTACACACCACGTTCATTATGATGGTGTAGACGACAAGAACGTCGCGTTTTTGCGGGCCACGGCGGGTCTCTTCTAGTTCCGTGTCGTTTTTTTCTCTTCCGATCTCATTTGCACGTAATAGGTGGAATGTTTTACTTTGCGATTTATGGTGATGTCGGGACCACATTGCGGCTTTTCATCGCTTGCTTTTTGCATTTCAGATTTCGGACAGGAAATGCAACGACGGGACGGTTACTTGAATAGCCAGAAGGGTCCTGATGGTGTCTGGATTAGTAGCGTTTCTTTTAAGCCAGGTTTTCTATGTCGATCTAATCAGAAAATTGTTGAGATAAAACTGTCGTATAGAAGCTAGAGTTTAAGCCGGCTTGACTAACTGCAGATTATTCTTTGGATGAGGGTTTTTGCACGTTCATTGGAAATGAAGTCATGAGGTTGAAGATATTCATATATTTTAGGAATGTGAAACATGCTTTAGGTTAAGCGGAACTAATTCTATTATTTATAAAGGATTAAATGTGATTGATTATTTTTATTGTGTCAAATGGCTTTTTTTATGATTAAAATAAATAAATGGTCGTTGTGAATATAAACATACTAAAAGAAGTAGAAGCGTCCTTCTAAAAATAAAACGGAGTCGTATTTTCAGCATAATAAGTTACGGTTGCGTAAAAGATGATAAAATCAATTAGGACCATGTGATCTGGTATGTAAACACAAATTTTTTTGATATATAACTCCATGATTAAATATAAAAAATATTTCAATAGTTTATATTACAAAAGGTCCGAAAAATCCGAAATCTAATTTCACATCACGTCCCTCTGTGAAAGGAACGACCACACCCAAGACATCGAAGCAGCATACAATCCATAGTATTTCAAGTTTGAAGGAATTAGCCGATGATTCATCGTATCGAATACCATTTAGAAGTCAAGGAAGAGGAGAATCATTATGTGATCACAATCAAGAGCTCTAAAACTATCGTCTGTTAGAAATGCCAGAGCTGTCCGCCTGCTGCCCGGAAACTTGGAAACAATTTCATGGAATAAAAAAAGTCATACATCCGGTTATATACTCTTCCAAGTACCTTTGAAATAATGCAAGAATTCTCATAATTCTCAAGTAAGACACTGACAGGATTATAACTTTTAGGTATTGGACGACCCACTGCTTGTTTCCAGGATGTTGGAAAAATGCTTGCAAGAATACAACTATTTACAATAAAGAGAACGTAAGGCTCAATAACGGGACACACAAGCTGCACCATTCTGAGTAATATACCATCCATTCCGACAGCATTAATTTTAGGACCATTTGAGACCCTTCGAATATCTCGAAAATCAACTTTCTGGAACCTTTAAGAGAGAGAACCGTCAAAAAATGGTTTTTCTCGTCACTTGTAAAAGCACTAAATTGCGCAAAATAATAATCGTTGATCTCATCTGGATCCGAGAATACTTCGCCATTCGATCCACTCATATGGAGCATGCTCACAGCAAGCCACATCTCTACAGATTTCCTTTGAGATGACTGAAATAGGAAGTTCTTCTTACTTTTATGAATGTTCGTTAAGGTTTTATTACGAACTTTTCTTATGTATCCTCAATAGTCCTCACTCTTGGTTTTCTTGATTCGACTCAGGGTTTCTACCCTAGCATAATCGATTGATCAATATTTATCGATCGATTCGCCTTTTCGATCGATAGTAATAATAATAATCGATAGATATCGATTCCGTGAAGTAATCTACGACCGTCGTATTACTTCACGGATCACCCCTATACGTACCACAGAAGTGGCCCAAGGTTGAGTTGGGCGGGGCTTGTTTGTTCACAAATGGCGAGCGCGAGCAAAATCGTGAAAATTCGCGTTTTCTTTCGTTCTTAGTTAAGAGACAGAAAGTCATCAGGAAAATGTAAGGGCTTTGTGCCGGAGCTGGATTTTCAAGTTTTCCATCCGTACCGAAAGCGTGCGATGGGCGAAGCCCATCGCGATCTTCATGGCAGAATGTGTAGCACTACGCAACTGTCAACGAATCTGTGGCCGCTTGCCATGACGCTTACCGTTTTAATATTCGCGACGCTTCATGAGAACTCTTATGCAGAAAGTGTTTGTGAATACTTGTGATTGTAGTCTATATATTAGGGGATGTGGATTTTATGAACACAATTACTTTAATGAGATATTGATAGGTTTGAAAGAGATATTTCGGTATTTGATTCCTTTTTTAATTTAAATTTCATTTCAGGGTGAATACTGTTTAATTAATTGAGATCGACTCAGTTGTCTGGATGTTCATGAACTCCACGTATCTGTACCTAAAGTGTATTTATGCACCATTTTAAGAGAAAGTAATCAACGCAATCGCTTTGCGTAGCCTTTTCGTAACTATCGTATCCCAGCCGGGCAGCAACATCCCTTGGGAGAAGAGGTCACCTCCGCTCGGATAACCCTATTTCCTCCTTGCCGAGTTTCATCGGGTCCTTAGTTACAAACTGATAACGTTTATGAGATCTTGCACGCAGATTGCTTTGGCTCAATTACGGAAACGTAATCTTGGCGTTAATGAATTTTCCAGCTAAGCGACATGCGGCGGTCGCAGCGCTGCTGTCTCTGATTATTTGTGGGATTTAATCGCGTCCCGGGACATACGTTTTTGGCCGTCTAGCGTCCGTGAAATTGATATTCGAACGTAGCGGCGCAAGAAGGCGTAATAATGCCGATGTTGTTTTCGCGATATGCTATTCCAAAAAGCCCATTTTTTAACTGAGCGAAATTGCGAGCAAGTCCTCATCAGGTGAATTTAGCGTTTGATCATACTGAAATGCTGACATACGCGTATGAGGAAGACCGGATTCAGTTTTAAGATATCTAATTAATTGTGTGATCAATTGTACATGAAAACGTTCATGTCAAAATACTACTTACCTATTCTACAATGAGATTTTCATAATACGCATTGTTTTCAATCACGAACCCATCAACTTTTGACGCTACAGGTATATCTTTCCATTTTTATTTGAATTTCCTTGAGGTTTCCTTTTATAAGAATATGATTGGTAAAAATGAGTTTCCATTAAGGATTTGAACAAAAAACGTTACATTTCATTACTTACATATATTTTTATTCCAAGTTGTAAATATCGGGTGTTTTTTTACAGTGATAGAACTTCAAATTGATATAAATCACATTTAAATTAAGATTGAAGCCATTTTTTTATTTGAAGGATAATTTTATGACATTTATGTTTTAAAAATAATATCCGGCATATGTCCACCACGACTAGCTCTGAGGAACCACATTTGAACAGACCAATTCTGAACCACTTTTTCGACAATTAGTTTGTTATTATTTTATTTCATCAATAACACGAGTTATGTTGGCTTCCAAAAGCGTCTTTTGTTTCTGGTTTATCAGCATAAACCAATGACTTGACATAACCCCAAAGAAAATAATTCAGTGGAGTTATGTCGCATGATCTTGAAAGATAATTAATTGGACCATTTCTCGAAATAATGTTATCGCCAAATCTTTCTTTCAATAAATCAATTGTTACGGTAGCAGCATGAGATGTAGCACCATCCTGTTGGAACCAAAACACTTCTGGGTTGATACCATTTAAATTTTGAAACAAATAATCATTGATCATCGATCTCTAACGAACACTATTCACTATTACATTAGCCCCAGCATCGCTTTTAAAGAAAAATGGACCGATGATGCCTCCATAAAAAGCACACCATACAGTGCATTTTTGAGGATGCAATGGAACCTGCAGTACTTCTTGAGGATTGTTTTCACTCCATATACGGCAATTTCGCTTGTTTACATAGCTGTTCAACCAGAAATGAGCTTCATCACCAAACACAATTTTACGATAAAAAAGTGGATCATTTTCAAGCTGTTCTAGGGCCCAATTAGTAAACAAACGACGCTTATTATGGTAAAGTGGCTTCAGTTCTTGAACCAGTTGGATCTTGTATGGGTGTAGACCAAGATCTTCACGCAAAATTTTTCATGTGGTGGATGCAGAGAGTCCTATTTTTTGTGAACGTCGATAAATAGACAAATCTGGATCATCATTAACACTATAACATACAGCAGCGATATTTTCTTCTGTACGTACAGTTCTTTGTCTTGTTGTTGTTGACGTATCGAGTAATGAAAATGTTGTCCGAAATCTATCGATAGTTCGATGAATAAGCTGCTCTGATGGACGATTATGTAAACCATAAATTTCACGAAGTGCTCTATAAGTTTGGCGTGAGTCTTTCCATGATAATTGGTCAATGCTCACTGAACAGAAATGTCAAAACAACATGGCTTCTACCTTCTGTCAAATCATAGTGATCTCTATCGAAAGTTCTATCATTAAAAAAAAAACACCCAATATAAGCAGAAAGCGAAAAAACCAAGGCTAGTTATTTCGGTTTTAAAATCGATCACATTTCGAAATAAACTCTTTAACAGCCTCTTCTAGTTGATATTATCAATTTCTGTTTTTTTTCCTGAGATCCTTCAGCGTGAAAAATATCGGGGATCATCCCCATCCCGTAGAATAATGATGTGGAGGAAGCACTAAATAATCAGTAGCACAAACTAATAAGCAATTCAACTGGAATGAGTATATGCAGTTCGAAAAAGAAATTTGTTCAATAATTGAAAGGCATTTATTCCACATCATCATTTAATGTAATTATTTTCTACATTCACAACTACATGACGGTAAAATCTAAAAAACTATAGCATCATGAGCCGCATATGAACATTAAGAGAGGAATAAATGCCTGTGCATAGTTTGACACGATTTGAAACGCTCCGAGAAAGAAATTTATTGTTTCCCTTGAAAAGGATACATGCGCGGTACACAAGGGTAATTTGAGTCTGCGCTGAGATAACCAATGAAACTATCTCCATGACCGCAAGCGACGTGTAATCCGTACGATTCAGTCGGACTTTCTGCTTTCTAACCGATCGCTTGAAACGAGTAAAACGAGGACAATCAAATTGTACTTTTCATAGCGTCCGTGTCTGGCGCTTGCATCATTTGCAATGAGAGAAAGATTCTCTCGACGCGTCTCAAATCGTATGTGTGGAGGCTTGAACTATTCATTTTTAGCTCTTAAAACTTCCTGAAATTAAATCTAATTTTGTGATTATTTTACGTTTCTTTCTTCCACATGGGCTAAACTATGGTTAATAAGAAATAAAAGCCAATTCTATCGAGAAGATGAAGAAAAGGTCCAAAGAATGCTCAACACAATTTCACTTTCAAAATATTGAGAAATTGGAACCGTTACTTCAATATTCTTCAAGAATCGTTAGGAAAACATGTCAAAAAGCATCGACGTGAATCTATTACACGCTTGTTCATCAGTCAATTTCCCATGAAAATTTCAAATCTGTGAAGCTACATATGGGGAATAAAAACATAGAATTATGTGTTTTGTCATCAAATAGTTGAATAGATTTCTTTCGAAGCAACGGAAAATTTTATCAAAATGAAAAATACATGGTTAAAATGTTTCGATCTGCAACGTTACAAATCGGCATGAAAAAGTAGGAAAAGAATATATTAAACAAAAAGTCATATCCTTTTTGTATATTTACCGTAATCGGATAAGAAAAGAACTCGGAAAATTCTCGTGATTCATCCTCAAGAAAATATGCATGGGCGTTAGTATCGTTATTTCACATCTAAACACTAAATTTGAACTTGATGGAGCTTGTACTTTCGAATATATTTGAGAAATGAAATTTCTAGTGAGAATAACTCAGGAAGCTTTGCTCCGATTCTGTCCATTTTCGAATGTATTTATTTGGACATAATTATACTCCAAACTTTGGTTTCAATCGGATAGGTAGTTCCTAAACTGAGAAAGAGTTGCAAATGTGAATACCTACGGAACCATTATTACACGGATTGTACCCACTTACGAACTTAACCGAGATTTTTAGGTTCCATACCCACTCAGAAAGTTTCAAACTCTAGTTCTTTCCGTTCGAAAGTTAGATTTGTTCACTTAAAGCGGGATCGGCCTAGAGCACGCTATTTTCTAGACGAAATGCCTGAAAATGAATAGATACAATAAAACCAAAATTTTATTAAACGAATTAATGGAGTTGAACAACTTCCTAGGTACTCTCGAATATCGATTGTTCACTAATTTGTAGTATAAGCATGTATAAACGGAATATTATAAGGGAGACATTCAGTTCTTCAAAATATAATGTAATTGAAAAATTTACAGTATTAGAGAAACAACTGTCATATTGAAAACTACGTGAAAAGATAATTTTATTTTCTCTATTATTATAAGAAACAAATAAGGATCGATTCAATTGAATATTTTCTGTGAAAGGGATATACATTTTTGCATGTGTATACATTTTAAGCTTGACATGAGGAATGCTATTAATTTTCTTCTATCGCACAAAAGAATATTGTTTTAATTAATTTTTCTATACTCTTATTGACGGTCTCCACGAAATTCTATCTTAAATTTTCAAATCCTTATTTTGCATCTGACTACAAAATTCAAATATATTTGGAATTATATTCACGAGATATAATAAGAGAAAACATTTTTAAACTATTATTATTTTCGGACCGATACGCACTTGGGCAAAACGTTCAAAAATTCAATGAAGTAATGAAATGGCGAATTTTTGAATAGACGAGTGTGGGCTTTTTGTGAATTTGACGCTATTTCCTTTCTGAATTTAATTTATATAAAAAAAATGTATATGAGACAGTAATTTATTTCCACAAAAATGTTTGTACTACCACAACAATTGTTTCACCACGATGTGGCTTCTTCAGGTATTACATTGTACTGTCTGATGCTATTTAGTGTAAACGAGTTTAAATACATTTTTAGGTACGTGACGAAATAATGGAAGCACAAGTCATAAAAACTCTAGGTGTTTATTGGAGTTTGCCGCTAAAAATGCTATTAAGGAAAAATATTCAGTAATGAAGGCTTATCAACATCTGTTTGTTCGTTCAAAAGGATTTTACGGGCATTATACCTGTTGATTTCAAGAAATTCTGAAAGTGTTAATCTAGAACTTTTGCTTTCAACGTGGATAATTTCATAATTATTGTTGAAATTATGCCTGAATTCCTTAAGATGATTAGCATATGTCGAATGTACAGAATTGGACATATAACCCCTTTGGTGTTCTTGGACAAGTTTCTTGAATGATCTACCAGTGTGGCCAATGTATACTAAAGGGCAATCTTTGCAAGTCAACTTGTAGACTCCGGATTTATTTTCTTAATTTGTTCGATCTTTATTGTTTTTTATGTAGGTACTAGGGTTATTAATTGTCTTAAAAACTGCGTTATAATTGAAACAACTTTTGAAATATTTAGCAATATTTTCAGATAATCCATTGACATAAGATAACGAAAAATATTTCTGTGTATTGTCCTCTTTTATGATTGGGTACACGAGATTTAATGCCATTTTCTTTTGTTTATTCGATACCATTTTGTCTATAAGAAAGGAATTGTAACCGTTATTTGACGCTTTTTGTTTGATAATATTTAATTCTTTCAAAAAGTTTTCTGAATTCGAAGGGACATGCAATAATCTATGAATAAAACTATTATATGCTGACATCTTTTGGTTGGTGGGGTGGTTTGAAGTTTTATATATTGTATGAGAAAAACAAATGTTAACTTCCGCTTTTTATTGATTTACACGACAATTTTTTCGTCATACCATGACTTCATCAGGTGAGTAGTTAAACTGTTTTTCTTATATTGAAGATGAATTTCCCTCAAATAAAGATCGAGACAATCAAAAAAAAAGTTTTATGTATTGTAATGTCTGTATGTGTTGGTTTGTGAAAAATACTAGTCATGTAAATTATTTAGTCTTGTTATAGTGAGGTCAAGAAAATTAATACTTAAACATTTTTGTGGAAATAAATTACTGCCTCATATACATTTTTTTCAATTAAAATGAGTTTCCACCAAGTAAAGACCGAATCATCAAAAAAATTTATATCAATTAATTTTCCGAAAAATTTCCTTCGACGATTTTCATTGAAATACAGCATTACTGTTTGGTATGTATGACAGAAATGAATGAAATTGCCGATTGAAAAATAAGGACCAAAAATAACTGATTGAAAATCATTGAATACTGAGACTACTGAGACTGTTTTTCAACAATTGGTGATTGAAAAATTATGAAATACTCAGAAACGGAGAAAATAATAATAATGATTTTTAGTTGAAAACAATAACACCTCATTTAAGTTTTCATTGCAGTATATGAGTTTAACATAATGACAGCATCTCTCTTTGCTGAACTATTCCAGGTGCTTCGTAATGTCAACATCAAAACTGGAAGGAACAAGGCACAAACAGTATAGGTTGCTGTCCTCAATGCCTTAGAGGAATAATCACACGCTATAGCTCCTGCTACCCCATAATTCCCTCCCCTGAGGTACAATGGGAGAAACATACACACATTACAATTGCAAACTCTGATAAATGCATAATAGACGGAATTTATGGCACTTTCGACGATAGTTTACCTTTACGATGATTAAGTTCTCGGGGAATCTGGGATTCACCTTACGGTTTGCCGTATCTACGAGTATGTTTAATTCGTGGATTCTAGCGGATATATAGAGCATCCTGTCGAGCAAATTAAAGTTGTGAAATGTTGTGCCACCATGTAAGTTGCCATTCAGCTAAGGTTGTCAAGTTTTGATGTGAATATTGTTAGAGCAGTCATTTTCACATTCATTTAAAAAATCTGAAAGAAGCTAAATATTTGTGTTGTTTATTTTTGTATATACGCTCAACGATAATTCTGAAATTAATTAAAATTATACTGCGTTGCTGTAGATTGACTGGTTAATTTCATTAGGCATTATTGAGTTGAAATTTAATAGTCAATCCAATCTAAGAGTTGTTAGTAAGTAAATTTTTGAGGGGAATTTTATAGTCCATTGAACATTAAACAAGGAGGACATATTGTTTAGAGATCGTTCAGCTTAGCGAGAACACTAGCTACCATAATTAACGTAGAATGGTTCGCGAGGAATGGTCTGTACTCCACTAGGAGATCAAAGGCAATTCAATATCACAACATACTCAACCTTCTATTGATCTACAATATTATTTGAACAAATATACAGCTTCGAAATGTTATTTACTAATGGTTACTTTGATCCCCTTCCGAAAATAAAAATTTGGATCATATTTGGGGGACATTTGTGTAATTTTATTAGACTGTGTTGATCTTTACCTGATGAAAACTGGTTTTGAATGACATATTGAATAATATAATTAAAAATTTTTTAATTAAAAATCCCAGGACATCTGTATACTCGTATTACCGAATAGAAATGCAATGAATATGTATTCGAAATAATCGATGTTCCATATTCCTAACCCATTATTTGAAATCTACAAAATTTTAATTAATCACCGATATGGCGGTGGTTAACAATGATGGAACTTCTCCTGATATTTCACGAAAAAAATGAGCTGATGGCCATTCGATGCAGAATTGCAGTAACTGAACGATGACAAAACCATAACTTTATGCCGTTCAGATACTTCGTTGACAAATACGAAACGAACACGGAAAAAACAGATATCGGGCTAGTCGTTCCTGATGAATGGGAGAAACTATTCATTTCCGCTACGGAGCGACCGGAAGAGGTGAGGTATAATGCCATAGAGCTCCATTTCGAAAATTGGAAATTCAATTAACGACAGACCTTCGAACAACATGATAGACATCTACGGAGTAGAAAAAATATTGTTTCTGAAACGAGCATATTTCCGGGTATTGAAAACTTATGGGTTGTTAGTGATTCCTGAAAACTGCTAGTACGGGATGTGTTAATTTTATAAAATATTCAGAGTTACTAAAGTTAAGAGCAATTAATATTTTTTTAATTCTAGAAAATTTATAACATATTTGAGTCTTAAAAAGTAAAGGTTGATTCGAAATAAACTGAAAGATAATTTATGTGGAGACGATATTATCTCCAATTATTTGGTTCATCTAAAGTTCTAAATTACTGAATTCATTTGATTTGTGTTGTGTCGGAATTGTTATCGCTAAGCAGAAGAGCGAGACAACTTTTAACACCGTTGATTGTATAAAAGTCTTCATCCACATCACAGATTACTAAATTAGTAAGTAGTGTAGTCTTCTGTAGTCTGTGATTCACATCTAAAAGTACTCAATACACGAGGTGCACTTCATGCTTACGTGGTTATCCTACCATTATGGAGGTTAGTAATGGAACACATATTCCCAACGCTACTAATTTAGTAATCTGTGGTAATGGAATGTAACGAGTTATTTCTACGACATAACTCTTGGACAGTTCAGACGGTTCACATAGTAGAGTTTTACTGCAGTTTTCTTCTCTCCGGATTTTTCTGTCCGAGTGCGTTATGTATGAATGGCCGAGTGCATTATGTATGAAACTGTGTTACTTCTGTAGGGTGGAGTATTCGTTCAACTTGGCCACCCAATTTGGCGTTGTACTCGAGGGGGCAGTGGTTAAAAGTCGGCATGCTAGACTAGAAGGGTATTCCATCTATCTGGCCACAGTAACTCATGATTCAGAGTTTCTCGAGATGTGCTTTAGAGTTATCGTTTAGCGTTGACGTTCGACCTGCCTCGTCCTGAACCAGAATCATTTGCGAGACGTTTCCGGGGTTAGTGGATCTCGACGATACGGCTTAGACCGTTGGTGCTTCACGCCAGGATCAATTTAGCACACAAGTGTTCATGGATCTTGACGCACGCGCCGGATTGACGGTGCTCGTAACAGGATCAATTGAAGAATCGATTCTTGGAATTTTCCTGTTTCTTGCGTCTGCGTTCGGGTGGATGGAAATACGAATCACCTTCGGCATGTGAGTTGCGTCCCAAACAACCGGGATACTGACACTGCAGAGAAAGTAGAGGTTAGATAATGCTTCGCTGCTTCCAGCCACAGTTTAGGTTTTCGAACTGTAGCTGAAACTGGAAGCTCTTCGGAGTGGTTCTAGCTTTGCGCGATGATAGAGCGTAACCTTATCACACAACCTGCCTCTGGGTAGATTGTGAAAACTGCTGAGTAGTCACATGGGGAAAGAGTCACGCTCATATGCCATTAACTTAATCTGGTGAAATTTACGATGTCCCCATTTGAGGTTAGTTATGGAATTTGATTTGAAACTCATGGCAGGAGAGCTTGGACCTCTACCACTCTTGCATAAACACCCATCTCTGGCTACCCAATGTCCGCTTTGCTAGCAAAAATCCCGACTTCAACCTTCCTATACCCTAACCCGTTTCATCACAGGACACGAACCCTTAGTGCAACCCTTAGCAAACTTAACATATCAACCTCATCCCCTTGTCTATGCGGCACGGCGGACGAGACACCATCGCATGTCTTGTTCAAATATAACGAATACGCTACATACCGTCCGTTAGGCATCCAAACCTGCTGTTCTAATCCTCATTCCCTCATTGATAGTCCGAGTGGCTATCGTCGAATCTCAGGTGTCGCAAAAACTATGTTGGAACGTATATATCAGGATCAAAATTGAATAAACACTATCGATTTTCTCTTACTTCTAAATCAACCGTTATAATTCTAGGTACCCAAAAACTCTCAAACTTACTAATTGTT
Source organism: Megalocaria dilatata (assembly GCA_034642435.1). Lineage (NCBI taxonomy): Eukaryota > Metazoa > Arthropoda > Insecta > Coleoptera > Coccinellidae > Megalocaria > Megalocaria dilatata. The sequence continues at coordinate 55,519,466 of CM067854.1, read as the reverse complement.
TTTCTCTCAATGTTTCAGAAAAACCTTTTTCAAGTGGCTCAAGAAGATGCCATATTAATAATTATATCTTTCAGCTTTATCTAGGTGTCTGCTGGGGCCTACAAGCTAGACAAGCAACCTCTGCTTTATGAATTTCATTTGAAGTGTTTCATTTTATTTTGGTCAAAAATGGGTTAATGTAGTTGTCCACTTCGAGTTCCCCATTTTACTGCAAGTCGTGACTTATTTGTCTGATAAAAATCCAGTCATAATACTCCAGAATATTAGCCATTCCCGAAAACAACACCCTGGTGGCGACTTGTCAGAGAAAAGCTGCGTCCGAGCAGGTCGTAACGATTACTCTGGCACGATGCCATTCAAGTTCAAGCCTCGAAAAAACGGTATTGCAGTCGCAAAACTGGAAGTCCGACTTTTTCGCCTTCGCTCAGACTGAACATGACGTGCCGGAAGCGCGAGATATTCAGCTGGCAGAAAGTAGTTTTCTCGAGAATCGGTTTTTCCACAGACACGAACTTCGGGAACTTTGTCTCGAACTGTCAATTTCCTTATCGGGCCGCTTCTTCGAAGTCGACAGCTCCCGGTTTTGTCGCAGGAAAAATGTGGATCATAAAGAGTTTCGACTGATTGATTGTTGTTGAAGTTCATCCGTTTTTTCGTCTCGCGCCAAATTGATATCAAACCTATAAATTTTCCTCTACACGCGCGGAATTGGAAGTTGCTAGTCTGTGTTGGTGACGGTGAATGATTGATACTTTTTCGAATGTTATATGTCCTTGTGAAAACCATTAAAGATAATAATCTATTATTTGTCCTCACTCTCTGAAATGTGAAGTGATGTGTTCGATCAACTTCGTATTTGCACCACTTATACCAGAGATAAAAATTGTTTTATGTGTATAGTTGCTTATAAGCGTAAGGAAGTTTGTCATTCGTACAGCGAAATTTACGAAATAAAATTAGAAAAAGCAATTTGATTGTCTGATACTTGGCAGGAAAATCATAAGTAGCAATTACTATTTGTGGGTTGTAACATTTGCGTATCATTAAAATATTTGAGTCACTAAATGTTAAAATTATGCTGGTTGCATTGTTAAATCTCTAGAGGTGGTCCCAGGAAATAGCAACGAACGCAAAGTTTTAAATTCAAAGAAGTCCAAATCAAAATTTATTCCTAATATATTCAAATCAGATGGAATCCTACAACATAAAAGAGTGAATAATTTAACGAGGAGATCGCTCAACAAAACACGGAAATATTTATTCATTAAAAAATTAAGTTGAGGATTAACTAACGAATGTGAATAGAAAATTCCAGAACAATTCAATGAGTCACGAGAAAAAAGAGATATCCAGAGAAGATAAAGAGTTAATTAACAGAACGCTAAACTAGCACTTCACTGCAACTTTTTGAACTCATTCAAGGGGGATGATCGCACAGTGTCATAAGAAAACTGATTTCAAGTGGGAAATATTCTGTTTAGGAGGAACTTTTGACGCTGAGATGACTTGAAGTTTTCTCAGTTAAGTTTGAGAACATGACCTCGTAAATTTTTCATGTTTAGACTTAGCAAGTTCGTATCCTATCACCGAAGTGAACCTACATTTCTCGAAATGATAAAAAATCACCGCGCACATGTCTATCCCTGAAAGAACTAAATTTCGAAGAGGAGTGTACGTGGGACGACGAAAGCCCTAGCAATCACAAGTTAACCATCTTTATCTGGACTCAAGAATATCACTTGACCATTAGTAAAGCACCACCAGACTGGATCAGCATACTCCAAGTATATATATAATCGACGAAGAGAGAAACCGTGGATTGAAGGTGATGCGAGAGATGAAGAGGAGAAAAATAAATGGTCCTGCCACGGAGCCTTGAGTCACACCCAATAGCACTGACCAGACCGAGGATGAAAAAGGCACCAACACGCACACGTTAGGCAGTATCCAGTAAAGTAACCCAGCCTGGAAACTCAGGTACTCCATGTTCGTTAGTAAACGGCCATGTGGAACTCTGTCAAAGCATTGAAAAATTCGAGGTAGATAACTTTTACAGGTTGCCCGGTATCTGTTGCTTTGTTCCAGTCAGATATGCAGGAGAGAAGGTTGGTAGTAGTAGAGCGACCAGGGACAAAACCATGCTCCTTGTCCGGTATATAGGCAAGAAGATATTCAAGAACTTGGTCACTTATAATTCTCTAGAAGCAGCTTCGAAATATTCGAAAGCAAACTGATGGGAATTTGCTATTTTATTGAAAATTGCGGTCACATGGGCGGAAAACCAGTCCGAGACGATAGGGAACGTTGCAGAAAATGTACAGGCACAGCATTTTAAAAGAAATGCTGATATTCCATCATAAACAGCTGCTAATGAAATATACAACTCAGAAATTTGGTGTTGCACTATAGTTTCGCTAATTTCTACATCTGATATTCCGGAGACACATCGGCTTCGGGAAAAATAAATGGAAAATTGATTTCGCCAGAATGTAGTTTTGCTAATTTCTACATCTGATATTCCGGAGACACATTCGCCAGAATATAGTTTCGCTAATTTCTACATCTGATATTCCGGAGACACATCGCGGTAACTTTGAGTTTGGTTTCGGTCAAAGTGGCTTAGGGAAAAATAAATGGAAAATCGATTTCGCCAGAATGTCATCCATCTCCTTGGATTTACAACTGAGGTTACTAGAACATAGGCCAACCTGAGTGTACATAGATGACCTTAAATACTTGAGAAACCTCTTTTCATTTTTGATAAGGCTAATTCACTTTTGAAGTTTTTGTTAACATTTTGTAGGGAGGCAGAAACAAAAATGGGAATGCTGGTGACTCAATGCTTCTTGCTGAATTTTATCGATATTTTTTGTTCAGATCTATAATTGGAAATGTTTAGCACACTGTTCAGTTGAGGAGATTTCTTGATTTGTACGCTGTATGGAAGAAGCTTTGAAGCATTTCACGAATCTATCCATCGTTTTAGTAACTCCTGAGTGACTACTGGACAAAACGTATACTATTTATAAAAATATTCCTTTGAGAAGGAAATAATGTCAGGAGAATACGGCGGATGAAATCGTAATTAACACATTTGTCTTCAATTCTATGCCTTCGAACACCTCTTCTTTATCTCTAAAGCTGAAATGATCCTACCTGAGGCGACAAATCTATTGAAGATCCCTTTTTTCACTAGTACCAATCTTCCATAAGTATTCGAGAGCATTTCATGAAAGCTAGGCGCGGATTTCTTTATGTTGAAGGATAAAATTTAAACGTCCGGCAGATGAGGAAAATTCGGCTACAACTATGAAATTTTGTTGGAAATATTTTTATGATCTAGAATCAAATAGACTAATACTTTTACATGGTTATTATGAAATATTCTCAAGTTTATGGTTCGAAAAATTTCGACTAATATCCTGAACTGACAAGAGTGAAGAAATAATAACTAAAGAGTATAAGGCAACCTGGGACAATACAGATGAGATAAAAAGAACTTGTATGAATTATTTCTTTTTCATGAAAGCAGCACTGCAGAAAAAATTTGCATGTTTCGAGATATTTCTGGGATAGAACAATTAAATCCCAAACTCTCTCAAATTTCGTCCAGCCTGCCGCAACAAAGTTTCAAGCAATTTCATTCGATTTACATTTCGTCGTACATATTTCCACGACACTGCCGCAAACCCATGGGATCGCTGGGTTATGTGAACCCGAGTTTTCTGAAGAATGTTCGTAAAATTCTGTTGATTTAACCCATTAAAATTCATGTCGACGTAAATATCATCCCTCGGCATTCAGTGAAGGGGCGAAAGTCGTAGTCTAGAACGCAAACGGCCTTTAGAAAACGTTTTACGAAGTACCTCCCTCATAAATACCATTGTTAATGAACCAAAGCGAATGTGCCTTAATTAAAACTTCATTGTGACATGCAACCTAACCTGAATTATCGTCTAGGGATGAACTCCGCTGCTGAGACAGGAGACTGGTGGGTTTAGCTTGCGTCGAGCATCGTGAATTTCAGATAAAAATATGGGAGTATACGGGCTGATCATCCGAAAGTTTAATACCCTCTGTCTGCGCATAGCAGAACGCTATCTCTAATTTTTGAGTTTTAAGAGATGAAATTTCTTGATGGTAGAAAATACTGAAGATGAAATTAGGTGGCCTTTTAACTTGTATCTTTAAAATTAATTTTTGTGTTCTAGAACTGATCCAATTCTAAGAGATGTAATTTCTTGATGGCAGAAAAAACTGAATATTAAGTTAGTTGGCCTCCTTGGATATTAACTTGCATCTTTACAAATACTCATTATACCAAGTGCAACAGTTTGGCGATCAAGCCCGTGATGTAATAGAAGTATCTGAGATTAATCTTCTGTTGTAACTACACTTGAAATAATCAGGTTCTTCATTTTTTCAGGATTTAGAATTGAATTATATTGCAATATAACTAAAACGTGGTTTGATATCAACATCCGGTATTATTTATATTATAATTTATAATTATTTTCATTTTTTCACATATTTTATGGGTTTTCACACGTGATGATGGATTCTAATTATTCATAAACTTATCTATTCGGCAAATTTAACGTTACCATATCCAAGTCATTTCTTTACAAAAGCTCGAAATGGACAAACTGCATAAACGACGACAGAATTAACTGAGTGCACACTTTTCATCAGTGATTCTCACGTCATTTATCGCTCAGAGTTAATATAATACAGACATTTGAACGAAAAAATTGAAGCAAAATCCGCGAATTCTTGTATCATTTGGCATCATTAAAGAATTAAACCGAAATTAGGATGATTGGATGAAAATATCCTGTCACAAGCTTTGGAATAAATGGGCAAAAATACAAAATTCGACATTCCCAATGATTGTTAGAATGCTAGTGCTTGTTCTAGCACACACTGTTCTATCGTTTTACCCAAATGCCGGTCTGGCCCTTTTTGAATACTGTTCATTTCGAATGGACAGAGCTATACACGCAAAACTTCCAGAGTAGGTTTGGGGCCTAAATAATATTGTATCGGTTAAAGTCGTTAATGAGTAAAATCGTTCAAATGGTTCGACATTTGTATTCGTGAACCTTTTGCTTATTTCAACAATAGAAACAACTGGATCTAATCGCGATCAAATTTATTATTTGATCGTATAATAAGAGCTTGAAGACTTATGCCAAATTTTGTGAGGATCAGTCTTCCCGACGAACGAAAACTTTTATTTGATTGTTTAATGAGCGCACGAAGACGTATGCCAAATTTTGTGAGAATTGGTCTTCCGGGCGGACGCTGGATTGCCCAAAGGCTCAGTTTTGTTGCCCACCCTCTTTCTGATCCACAAGATAAGCTTAGTACGACCGAGAACCACATTGGAAGCTTCGTGGATGATAGCACGCTGATGTGTTCTTTCACCAGTGACAAACCTTTGAGCACCGTTGAGTCTCCCCTTCATAGATGCAAGCAAATCGATTCCCTGAACGAAGATTTCATAAAGATAAATGAATGGGGTCAACAAAATTTAGTGCAATTCAATGTAGAATAAGTTCTTCTACTGTATAAAGCCCAGATCACACCAGAAATCGAATACTACTTTCATGTTTGGAGCTTAGCACCCAAGCATTCGTTACAACTTTTCCATCCATAAAAAAACAGTTCGACTGATTGAATGTCCCACTATAACAGCCAGTTCGCAGTCGCTTGAACATAGAAGAAGAATTGTCGAGTTGTGATTGTTCTATAGCTGTTATCATTGGCTGATGAATTTTTTAGTAGTTCTTCCAGCAAAATTTTCTGGTTTTATTGCATTATATGTATGAGTTTTTTTTATTTGATTTTTGCATCTACTCTTAAATTATGAATTTGAAGGCGTGTTGGAGATATCTGTTCCCAGCATAACTTATGTGCTTTTGTTTCAGAAAATAATGAGGCTAAAGGATGATCTCGATATTTTCTCGAATTATTGCTTGTTCTAAAGTTCTTATGATATTGAATAAAACAAATTCATCACTTGGACATACATTATTTGGTTCAGTATACTAAAATATATTTCAAAGACAATGAACCCCTTTGAACATACAAATAACAATAGCAGAGGAATTCGATTAGAAAACGGTAATCTTTAAATTCATACGAGTAGAGTTTTCAATGTCATTTAATAATAAACTTTGTGTTATCATAATCAAGAGCTCCTGGTGCAAAAAAATGTTGATATACTTTAACAACCACTTTCAGAAGTCGTTAAAACTTTACGATGACATCTAATATCTCATTATGCATATAAAATGCTCAAGTAAGAATTGAAGAACTGAGAATATAGGTGCAAACAAGAGAATAACAAAATAGTCAACATTTCCATAAATTTTCATTACAACGCCATAGATTCCGTAAAATTTCTATTGCTTTTTGTGACCCATTAGGGCATAAAAATAAAATTTTATTCTTAAGAGATGCGTTTATAACGTAGTTGATTTTTAGGAGTAAAAATAAGTTCGTGCGGTTTTGATAACATATGTCGCTACTAGTTTATTATTCCTTTGCTTCATCTGGCAATACCTTCAATTTGAAGTATCATCATAAGGCTTTCTTTTCAATATCTGTCTTTTTCCTGAAATATAAACAACATAGTTTCTGTGTGCTCTGGAAATGTCAACTTTTTTAATAAATAATGTGTTTTTGCGGGGAGGTTTACATCATTGGAAAGGGGTTATAATCACCATGCTCTAGCTGACCAGAAGTGCTACCACAGTTCAAAAATTACAGGTAAGGTTCCATCATAAATGCAAGAGGAGTTCGCAAAAACACTTGTAGTCACTCCAAACGTCAGGAAATGTTTGGATCAACTGTCAAGCCGAATATTTATGGTAGGAAGATTATACTGTGTATTTGGTGGGACCACCTGGGTGTGGTGTATCATGAGCTGCTACAGTCGAACGTAAAAACCACAGGAGAGGTCTACCGACGACAATTGAGCCGAGCATTCTGAGAAAAACGGCCACATTACGCCTACAGACCCGACAAAGTTATTGACAATTCAACATGGTCTGGCTAAGCAGCACTTCTCTAATTACGAAGAAGTCAAAATATGTATCGATGCATGAATAGCGGCCAGAGAGCCAGCCTTTTTTCGCAATGGAGTCCGTCAATTGCCAGAAAGATTGCAAAAAGTAATGGCTAGCGACGGACAATACTTTGAACTCTGAATGTATTACCAGTTTGTCACAATAGAGCTTCAATTTTCGAAAGAAAACCGCACAAACTTATTTAAACTCACACAATTTTTAAAATATCATTCTGCATTTTCAGATTTAGTAGGCGTTTCTACATATATTTTTCTGTATCTCTGATGTAACATTCTTGAAAATTCACAATATCCTTAATTCTATCGACAGAAAAGTCATCTAAGAGAGGAAACACTCAGGTCTCTTTATTCGTATTTTGGAATAATTAAACTCATTTTCGGAATTGAATTGAAAGATAATTTTCAGCATCAATTCTTCTTCATTCCATTTTGTGTAACTGAATCGGTCCTCACTTAATGAAAATTCATTCTAATAACATTTAATAATTGAGATTATTTCCACAATTTGTTAATCTATGGACAATTGTTTTACCTAGTGTTCAAAATGTGTACTTGAAAAAGCTACAGTCTTGGTGAAAGAATTTTTAAATTAACTAATTGTGGAAACAATCTTTATCATTTTAGTTACTTTTCATTTTGCTATAATATGATAATAATTCAAGGAATATGAATTGATGAGTTTATAAGTAAATTTCTCACCACCCTTCAAACTTTGAATGGGCCAACAAAAAAATGTTCGGTTGTAACATAAGCTGAATAGCATATTATGGTAGAATGGACGTATCCACATGTTAAAATGAGAAAAAAAGAGTTGTAACACGTAAGGTTTTCTTGTTATATTCATATAACCACATAACCAATGTTACAATATCTGAGGAGTATTGAAAAAAAAGGTTTCAGAATTTTTTAACTGTATATATCGACTTTTTTTAGTTTTACACCTACTAAACGTACCTTATATTCACGAAAAACATAAAGATTAAAATACTGACTTAAAATACTAATTAAATTCTATTTGTTCCTTTTATGAGGGGTCATATCTTCTGTCCACAAAAACCAGCAATAATCCCCCTTATGGCTGCATCCTATCGTCCTTGATAGCGAATTTCCATTGTCCTAATATCTAGGTGGAATCTTTTACCCTGCTTGTCACTGACAACTCTCAAATTTTGAGAAAAAAATGACAGATGTGAATAGAGAGAATGAATTTTTAATGACATTCGGGCACCAAGCGATTTCTAGGCACCTAATAGTTCATTAACTAACTGTTGGTAATTTGCATTCATATTGTTGCCCAAAAATCCTCTTACTACACTAACAAAAGAGTTCCATGCTCTGAGTTCATGCCTGGCAAGCTTCTCTGTAAAATGAACGTTGTCCATTAATATTATGATTTGTGGTCCAATGAAAATGTCTTCCTTCAATTTTGCATCATTTAACTTGGAAAAGACGTGTTTTAAGTATTTCAATCTATCACCATTTTTATTCAAAGCCTTCACAAAGTTTCTCATCAGCCCAAGTTTAATGTGAAGAGGAGGCAGAAGGACATTTTTGATGTCTACAAGAGGTCTAAGCTTAACATTTTGTGATCCCGGTTGAAATACACTTCTTTCTGGCCAAATTTTTGTTTTATAATGCTGTTCTTGTCATACCATAGGGACTGCAAAAGGCATGCTTTTTCTCTTTCCATTCATCTACTGCATCAGTGATACGCTACAACTAACACAGCATACATGGAAGCCCACTGATTGTCTTGATCTCCAATTAAAACACCAAAATATTGGAAGTAGGCTTTTTTAACATTTTCAGAAAATGTTCAATTAAATTAATTCGGCTGATCTGCACCAAATATCAGTGTAACAGACGTCTGTATAAAAATTCCATAATCAAACAAACTCGATAAGGTTTTGCTGGCCAAACCAGCAAAAATCAGACATGCCCACGTTTCAATTTGGTTGATTTTCATCAGTACAATGTGTGCCAGTAACTACAAATCTGTCAGGTATCTACATTTGCTATACACACCAAGATATTAATCATACATTAGCGCTATCTAAAGTATGCACACATAGAAGACATACCTTGATGAGCCAATTCAAGTAAAAAAATGTATTCTCGATATTTTCACGTTTCAAACGCAGAAAAAACTTTTCTCGTGCTCAAGTCAGATTATAATATGCCGTAATTTTCATAATTAGCATATTCAAATCCAAATTGTGTATGGAATTAAGGAATGTTTTTCCTATCATTAGAAGGGTATTTCCATCAAAGAAATAAAGATCTGCTTTGTGTTATTAGGAGTACAAATAAGTTTACGCCGTTTTTTAACACAAATGAAATATTTATGATAGAAGAACGATGTGAGACTGAGTGACTTCTAATGTTAGATCAATTTCTTTTTGTGTTTGAGATGAATCTTCCTCCAATAATTCCTCCAATTCTGCATCCTCGTGTATTTTTTTGCCTTCCACTGCAATTTTTGTCTTCTACGTCGAAATCACCGTTTTTAAACTTTTGAAACCACTCTAGACACGTTCTCTCACTCAAAGCACCCTCACCATATGCTTCTACGAGCAATTGATGCGCCTCAGCAGCAGATTTCTTTAAATTAAAGAAGTAAACTAATATTTCCCGCAAAGGACGCTTACTTGGCTCAAATTTTGACATTTTCAACTTATAAAAATTATATTTCACCAATATAAAATCAATGATATTAAAAGGTTATGTTGTTCTTGAATGTCCAAACTATTTTTTTAACCCGGTTATCATCTGCGAAACCTAACCGAAACTCCGTGCCGCGCCATCTACAATAAAACGGCGGAAACTTATTTGTATTCCTAATACAAAAATCTTGTCGACCAGTTTAATTAATGTTGCTTAAATAATAAAAACCGAAATGCATGGTAGGTGTTTCAAGAAAACCAAACATTTAAATAAAGCGAATCATTGAGGCTCAAGAAAGAGGGAACTCACCGTGACCTCAGTCTAAATCCACTATCAAGGTATAATATGATTTTTCCCATATGCATTGAATAAAAAATGTTATCATTACCAAATTATTCATACGCAATTCCGAACGCAAGTGTGAACTTAATGAAAGTTCAATACCAATTTCCAAAATATATAATGTTAGATATTCTACCCCCTGTATTATTTCTATATAGTTGAGCCTGATTGATGATCAGTTCGATGGTTATTCCCATATAAGTATATTACCTAATGCGTTGTAGACATGCTATTTGGCCATTTTTCTACTCAAGTTTCGGGTAAAAAGCTCACAGATTTCCGCACGGAAAAAGGCAAAGAACCTTTTTCCGCCCGCCCTGCATCATACTTTGTAAGTCTGATATATGATGCTCGTTAATGAGGACATCGAAGTCCACTGGAAGATAAATTATTTCTCATTTTTTGTGGAGTGATATTGAATTTTGGTCAGGTCAGATAGCCAGTTGTATAAGCTAGGATGTATCAGATGAGTTTCTAATTGGGATGATATGCTTTTAAAACATCATGGAAACCATCCATATCCCAATAGATAAAAATGTCACCGCCATTTTTGTTTAGTGAAATTCAGAAATTATTCAGAGCAAAATGAACGTTTTTTAATTAAATAAACATTCGATTCAACTAATCACTCTTTTGGAATTTTCGGATTTTAATTCTAAAATGGTCTCAAACGACTAGGTTGGACTAACTGATAAATAATGCGAGGTCAAAAATATTTCTGTCCGGCTCATCCGTCTGTAAACACTCTGATCTGAAAGGAAAGAGCTAAAGATTTCAAACTTTCAGACTAGATTGAAGTCGTTGACGAACCCAATGCGTATTTTCTCAGAATAATAATAAAGATGATAGTTATTCTTGTATTCATTTCAGCATTTACTAATTCGTAATAAAAGCAACTCCATACCACAGTAATGACATTATAAAGAAAAGTTAAATTTTTCTTGAATATTCTACGAAATAAGAGATAGAACCTAAATACTGAAAACTAATGAATATGACTATTGAGAATTTTCTCCAGATAGTTCTCTGACATCTTAAGCAAGGTATTTCAGATATCATCTTAACTCATTCAAATTTGAAAAGATTTATATTTTTTATGAGACTCATACTTCACAAATATATGAATAAATGCGAAAAAATTCAGGAGGTGATTCCTTGTCAAAAATAGTGCGGGTCTTTGTATAAACTCAATTTTTTTGAGACCCCTCTGCTTAGTTACAGCCCCTTAAAGATGGCGACCAAAAAACAGTTTTTAATTTTTTTTCTTAAAAACCAAAAAGCTGACAGATATAAAATTAAGCAGACATTTTATGCGGGCAAGATGACACTAAAAATATTTTGGTGGAGTTCCTCTATGATTGCAAGAGGTTGAAAAATCTTCCCTTAACCTTCTTTTGCAATAAGATTTTGTCCATATTCCTATTTTACGATAAGAAAATATATGCTGCATAGCTTGATCTATTCTCAATAAATAAGGTCTCTTGTTATTTCTTGCTAAAGTTCAAGATGTTTGAGAAAAAAAATACCAACATGAAGCTGGCGGTGTACACAAACTCAGAAATGACCTATATGCATTTTGTTTACGGTCTTTCTGGTGGTAATTCTAGTAAATCTAGAAGATATGCAGAAATGTTACCTGAACGTGTGGCTCCACGTCACACTCTACGAATTCACCAACGACTACAAGAAAGTGGTACATTTAAAATAAATAAAAATTATTGTGGTCGCCGGCGCGAAATTAGAATTCCAGCAATAGAAAAATCAGTACTAAATCTTGTCGACGAACAACCTGACATCAGTACTAGGAAAATTGCTCAGCAATTGCAAATTCACCATATGACGGTGTTTGCGATATTAAAGGAGTAACTTTCATATCCAATCACATTCAACGTGTACAGGCCCTCTTCCACGGGATTTTCCGAATCGTCTCCAATTCCCCACTTGGATGTTGGGAATGATTGAACAATATCCTTAATTTTTGAGAAATATCCTATTCACAGACGAGGCTAATTTTTCTAGAGATCTAATTACTAATTTTCATAATAACCACATATGGGCCGAAGAGAACCCTCACGCTATTACTCACCACCAAGAACAATTTTCTCTAAATGTCTGGCTTGGATATGTTGGAAATCAATTAATTGGTCCAAAATTACTACCACCTAAATTGAATGGAAAAACATACGTTCAATTTCTAGAAGAAGAACTTCTTGTACTTTTTCAAACCATTCCTTTGCGTGTCAGAAGTACAATGTGGTTTATGCATGATGGGGCCCCCCGCACATTTCAGTATTGGAGCACGTGAGCATTTTAATCGTAAATATTCAAATCGATGGATAGGGCGAGGTGGACCTCAGTTCTGGACTGCCCGATCACCAGATTTAAATCCTTTGGATTTTATTATCTGGGGCCATTTAAAAATATCGATTTACAAGACTCCTGTCCGAGATACGGAAGACTTAAGGAACCGCATTGTTCATTCATGTAGGGTTCTTCAAAATACTCCCGGATTTTTTGACCGGGTAACCCAATGTATGCGTCGACGTCTAGACTCTTGTGTAACGGTCGAAGGTGTTCACTTCGAACATTTAATATGATCACAAATGATAAGAAATAAATATTCATCGATAGAAATCAACTAATTTGTTGGTTATAATCGATGAATATTTCTTTCTTGCTATTTGTGATGTAGTGACTTGGCCTTTTTGAGTGGTACACTCAAGAATGCCAGGTGAGGAGAGTAACCAAATATGGAATACCATTTTGATTTTTAGGCATAATTTGCACAAGTGTTATAAATAAAAAACTTTTTGTGATAATTATTAATAATTATATATTTGCACTTAAGTTTAAAACAATTTTAGCTTATATCCATTACTTTAAGGTATGATAAATTATAAAAAATTAAATAACGAGAAAGGTACCTATATATGGAATAGGTACCCCAAATATGGAATACTGTAAATACTATGAAAAATTAACCTTAACTTACATATATGAGACTCATTGAAAATTTTTAACTTTGGTATAATGTAGAAATTAACAAAATTATTTACAAAAATCACAAATCCAGGTATCAAATTCTGGTCCAGCGCAATCATAATGTGCCCAGAGCCCACACATGAGGCACTTGACCCATGTTTCCCCATGGGTATCATTAGAAAACAACATGCCACAGAAAATACACTCCGAATCTTCAGAGTCTGGAGCTGTATAACCTATCAGAGCATCGGGTTCACTGTCTGTATCAAGCATCACCTCCTCATCATCTGCATCTAACTCAGGCTTAGACTTCCCTTTAGATTTTATATGTTTTGATTTCTTCTCATTCTGTTTTTTATTCTTGTTTTTTGCCAATTTATTTTCTTTTTCATCTTTTTTTTTGCTTTTGTCTATAAGGTCATTCTTGTACGGTGACGACGTAATGACGGCTGCAACAGATGCCTTTCTTCCTCTATTAGAAGATTTCATTTTCTTCTTTGGTACTGGACTGATGTCATATGGAGACACTAATCCTAAATCACTGCGAGAAAGTCCGGAAGTTGAGGGTACAGGTTCAATATTCATGTCTTGTCTGGGTGTGAATGCTTCCGTTAAAGGCATACAGTTATCAGATGTTCTTAAATTGGCCATCGATGGTCCTTCAGGTTGGTGACCTGATGGAACGTTGACCGTATTACCATCTTTAACTGCATCTTGCTGCGCAGCAAGATAGTCGACCTCGGTGAATATATTTTTATTCAATGGCCATAAGCCAGTTACTCGAAATCCATTTGTTGAAATCTCACCAGTTTGCACTTTTAAATACGCTCTGCCAAATAACTCAACAACATCATAAGGGCTTAGTGGTCGATTATTATCTCTAATCCACATGCGTATTGCCTCACTGTAATACGTTTTTAGTGGTCCCATAAACGTTTTGTCTAGTGGCTGGAGCTTGTGAGTTGTGTGAGGAGGTAAGGAGACAATTTCTACGTTGTTTTGCCTAGCAAGCTCTATCACGTCGATGTTTCGAGTGTGAGAAAAATGACCATCTAAGATAAGTAATACTTTCGATTCCGGAGTAGGGTTTGTATGTTTGATGAAATGTTTGAACCATTCAGTGAATATGTTCATTTGAATCCATCCGGATGGATGTGCAACGCCAACAGAGCCTGGGGGACAGCCTCTCATCAGCTGATCACTCATATTCTTGCGTGGGAATATAATAAAGGGAGGCACAAAATGACCAGTGGCGTTCATGGCAACAACAATCGTCATTAATGAACCCCTTTCCGCTGAGGTAAGTGAAGCTATCTGCCGTTTTCCTCTATGCCCAATCACTTGGGGTATCTTGCTTTGTACTACAGTAAGCCCAGATTCATCTACGTTGTATATACGACTTGGACCATAGTTTCCTTGAGCATAGACGCCTTCGAGGAGATCAAAAAATGAGTCTACTTTTTCCTTGCTGAATCCAAAAGCTCTAGCAAAAGACGTGCCAGTTGGTCTTCTCACTGATAGCTTATCCTTATGGCGTTTTAGAAATAATTTAAGCCATTTTTTGCCAGCCATACCAGTCTCACCAAATGGATTTTTCAACTGATTACGTCTAGCTAACATGTACGCCATTCTTCGAACATCGTTTCTCGTCAAGCCATGAAATTTGCTCTCCATCGACAAAATGTAGTCTACTAAAAGATTTTCAAGGGTTGTCCCTAAGACAGTTTTCCTTCCTAGTGTAGTAGCTGCGGCTTCTTCTGGAGAAAATTCACTTTTCTGGCATAATCTAAACAAGGTAGATCTTGGCACATTAAAATGTTTTGCAGCTCTTAAATAACCCATTTTTTTCTCCTTTACTAATTTTATGGCTTCCGCCATAAGCTCCGTATTCCATGCTTTTCGCTTTGAGTTCACGCCGGCCATTCTGATAAAACAAAAAAAAAATTAACAATGTCATCAAATCAGCTGATGGATATGGTATCCAATTATGGAATAGTTCATAATTAGATACCGCGATCTGTCCATATTTGGATTTTCCAACGGTTTCAAACTGACATTTAAATTTTTATATTTAAGAAAGTAATACCATCTAATACCGCTAAAACATACAAAAGAACATCTAAACTGTCTCTAAAAACTATAAAAACAATACTATGTGAACTTTCTGGACGAAAAATAATTATTTTTTACATACCTTAGAAAGTTATGTGGGAGCGACAAAACAAAACACTCTCTCATCGATGACAGGACTCCCTCGACTGACTTGCCACGGCTTGTATGCGTGAACGGGAGCAGAATGAGACGGAAGATCACTTTTATTGCGTGTGTGACTTTGCACTTGAGAGAAATGTAGGTATTCCATATTAAGAACCTATTCCATATTTGGTTACTTTCCTCTACCTATTTAATATATGTAATTTGTGAAAAAATTAAAATTGTTTGTTTTGTTACATTTATTTAATTTTGTACCAGTTCTCAATAAAAATGTCAACCTGACATCCGCCTAATGAATAAATTTAAGGTCGAAAATAATTCCAGCCTCTAAGACTCAGGCGTATTATCAGTTGATAAATTATTATATTTTTTTCAAAAACTGTGAATTTTAGCGTGAAATGACAAGAAATATAATTCGTTAAAAATGACTCAAAAAAAATTCTTATTGTAAAATATGAATAGGAAAAAAAGTTTCTTGCGCAACAAGGTTTAGGGGTGGCTTTTTCTACGCCTTCCAATCATAGAGAAACACCATCAAAATTTTTTTGAGTGCCTTCTTGCCCGCATAGAATGTCTCCTGGATTTTTTCTCCTTAGTTTTTTCATTTTTAAGAAAAAAATTAAAAACTGTTCTTCAGGCGCCATCTTTAGGGGACTGTAACTAAGCAGGGGGGCTCAAAAAAATAAAGTTTATATGAAGGACTCACCCTATTTTTTGACAAGGAATCACCCCCTAATTTTTTTATATACCCCCTGTACTGAATATGCTTATAATTTATTCGATTAGGAAGAACTTGTATGTTTTATTTCTTTTTGTATGTTATAAAAAGTGATTAAAACTCAAGAAATTGAACTATTTTTTTGCACATCAAGAATGGCCTCGAATGAAACTATATACACATTTCAGTACTTCCTTTTCTTCCAGTGTCAGTCGTAGATTATGATTCATCATCTTTGACATATGCCTTGACCATGGAAACTTCAATATTGCCGAGAATGGGCGATGATGAAATTCTGTATAATCTCATAATGAATACAATATTATATATTGAATAAAAATCATGTGAAAACTATGTTTTATCACAGTAAATAATCATGTAATAATTTCAGTATAAATTCTGTTATAAGAACGACATCATCAAAATTGATTGAGTAAATGAGTTTTCATTGAATTTCAAGCTTTAGGTGATCCAGAATATTATTCATTATTCTACAATATAGATTCAATAAGAGTTGTGTTTGACCTGTAAACAAAGTGCAGTTGTGTACAAGGACATTATGAATTAAATCCTTCAGCGCGAATAACATTTTACCTGAGCCGAATATAGCAAAATATAGTCCGTCTAGAAAGTATCCGGAAAAAACAAAGCTCAATTGTGATTATTGAGTATATATTTATAATTCTTGAATCAAAAACTTATAACAAAATATTCATTTTATTTACTTATACAACCTTCATTTAACTGTAAACACTGAACATCGAAGTACACCCGAAACTAGATCACCCCCATAATTTTCGGTGATGGTAGTCTTGGACTGTAAATCTGACTCAATTAAATCATTTTTATTTCGTGACGCTGCTCGTTTAACTTCAATCTTCATTAGTCCCCATATGTTTTCAATGGGACTAAAGATCTGATGAAGCTGCTGGCTATAAAATGGTTGTCACTTGGTGTTTATCCTCCTCATTGTCTCATATATATCACTTTTTCCCAGTTCAGTCAATTGCACTAACGTTTCGAAAATCTTTTGTATACAAATATTCTAAGTGTTTTCGTGTCCCTAGTTGCGACATTATTTCATAAATTGTATACCTGTTGTACAATATTTGACCAATATTGTTGCCAATCTGCACAACTTATTTTATACTTTACTTACGTCTTAGAATATTACAAAAAAGAAGTATATTAAAATTATGAAAAATAATAAATTCCGGAATAATCTACCAACTCATGACATAGAAATTCTGTAACTACAGAAGCAGAAAAAGTTCTTTCTTCAGACTTATTAATTTTATAATGAGAAATTTCAAGAATTTTAAGTATTATTCAGTCAAATATGGCTTTTCTGGAATTTTATTCGACCCACTTATAGTAAAATATTTTTCTATTTTATTTTGACAATTACTAATTCTCTGTTATAAATGTATATACTGCAATAGATCAGCTTCTTATCTTCATCTCATTTGTGAATATTACCCGGAATTATCTTCAACTAAAATATTTTTCTGCATACTTTTATGGATACATACAGTGTGTTGCAAAAATTGAAACTTTTTCAACAGAAGTTAGAACTCATCCAAATAAAACATTCCAACAAAAATTGCCTATATAAAATGTTCAAGGGGACATAACTGAAAGTCCTTTCAGTAATTTAAGTAATTTAAGTCCGATTCTGTTAGTTCTGTCCCGATTGACATCAAACTCTTATGTCTATTCAAACGAAGATGCCGCATATTCCTTCAAATATATGGAAGTAATAGGATTTTATATATGTATCGACGTAAAATTAGGTATAATATATTTCACTTATCTCGCGATGAATGAATTCGCCCTATGATTTCGTCTAGATTATTGACTTGTTCGATTTTTGGCCGTGAATCAAAATATTTGGCAAATTGGAATATCCACATCTTTCTGATTTTGTAACATTATATAAGGAACTCTTTAAACAACGCTGGTACCTCTCATAAGGGGATGTTTCCTGAAATATTTCATTGTGACGAGCTAGACATGAGAAGTAGTAACCTTTAAAAACCTATGAAAAATTTAAAATAATGAAGTTCGAATATTTGCCAATTTATGCATATTGTTTGAAGTATTCATCTCTCTACACTGACTCAACTAAACACTCGCGGATATCACAGATATCGATAATTTCCTAAGGAATAACTTCTACTGCATTTCGCTTGAACTCTACAAATATTTGATATTTGAAAAGTCAAAATAGGTGTAACATTAGGATTGTTTATACACCCGATATTTGACGGTATTTTTGTTCTGTTGGTTAAGTTTATTTTTGTCAGATCGACTTCTTTTGCCTTTGAAGCAGCTGTTCAAAATAAACGCCTTTCGAGATCTCTTGGTTTCAATTCATATGGAAACCAATTGCCCTGCTTTTTAATCAGGCCCCTAGTCAAACTAACAAACTCTGCTTGTTGGGTCACGCGCAACGTGAGTGCAAATTCGTCTAGAGTTAGACACGGATGTTCATCGAGTAATGTCTGCAATTCATCTTTTTCGAATGTTTTTGGCTGTCCCGAGTGAGGTCCTAAAGTATGAAATCTCCACTTTTGAAGCGCCGTAACCATTTTCTACAAGATTTGTCAGTTGGAGCATTATCGCTGCAAACTTTCACAAGCATACGATTAGTTTCAGCTGCACTTTTTTATGATTGAAACAAAAAATTAAAAATTCCCAGAAATCCCGTTTAGTTATAAAGAAATCTGACATGTTCAACAGCGCAAAAATACATTTAATATGAAACTCAAAACAGTGCAAAGCGAATATTATCGGCAAATGTTTAGTCTGTGCAAAACCGAAGCAATTATTTGAAAGAATTTAAAAATTTAATGGTTTGGGAATAGTATTTCGAAAACGGACCGAATTAATTTATACTCTCAATATAACGGAAACGAGTAAACTAAAAATTTTATTACTGAGCTTTTTCACGAGTATTGTAATACTTCCCAGTATACAATTAAATAGCTTGAAACAATTTTCAATTGAGAATTTGCGAAATGTAAACGGCTTGATGAAACAAAAGGCACTATGATATAAGTTAATTTTGTCGCACTTCGCTGTTGAAAGGTTGTATAGACCAATAGCCAGGAAATGCAATCTTGAAAATACTCATGCTTAGTGGTATACACTGAATAGGACCTTTGCAGAGCTCATTAAGTTCAGATGAAATCTCGCGCAAGAGACCTCATGAAGGTTATTCCCCCAACTGTAGACACAATCCCCTGCCAAGCGAGCGCCATGTGCGCCCGCAATAAGTAGAAATCCGCCGCAAAATCCATGCGGAGATTAGTAACTTGGCAATGGCGCGCTGTCATCCTTCAGTTATGCAAATTCTGAGTTTCCAACTCCGACATTTCGATACATCGGAGACTGATACGCTAATTTTCAATCTCGTGTAATCCGCCCCATAAACGTCAGGTCCCGTTTCCACTACTTAACCGATTAGTTGTTTAAGCTGCTGCCAATCGTCGAAACTATAATTCGGAAATTTCCACCGGATCCGAGTGGGCGTCTTTCTACGAAACCGAGAAATTAATATTCGTCTCCTGGGTTTTGAGAGCAGGTTGGAATTGATCGAAGTGGAATTATTCCTAATTTTCGTAGGATATATGCGTTGATTTTCCATCTCAGCTCCGATAGAACTACGAAATTATTGGGTTTGATTGAGAGACTTCGTTGTCCGTAATATTAAATATTGGACTGTATATTTAATTCTCCTATAATCAGGTAAGGGTGTAAGGATATTCAGTCGAAATGACAACCTCACCTGCACGTGGTGCACCTTGCTAGAAACTAACGAGGCTCTGTTGACCGAGTTTACCGGAATAAGTAATCTACCTCATGATGTCAAGATTAGAGGCCATTTCTAGTACCTGGATGGAGAAATCTCTGTCAAAAGGCGGATTAACCAAAACGGTCAACTGCAGGAGGATACAGAAGGCGAAGGGAAGACACCGTATTAAAAATCACCAAGATTCTTCAGGAAAATTACCATTCATTATTTCGGCAAAAAGTATGAAAATTATGTTAATTTTGTTCAGATATTCTTTTTCTACATTAATTGCCAACATGTATGTATGTCAACGATGTTGAGTCTTCTAACAAAGTGGTTTTCATTTTCATAAGATTTCTCGTTTCTTCAGGACAATAGTTTGAAAATTGCACAAGAGGACGTTCATTTGTCTTTTCAATGACAATACAGAATTCGGTACTTTTGCTTATCATATGAAGCTGCTTTAAGAAGAAACTCAAAAATTTGAAGGTTTTAGAGGACATGGACTGTTGAATGCTTTCGACAGTCAATGCTTTCCACCATTTTTCATTCCGAATTCCAGTTTAATATACATCAAATGAAGAACTGGACAATTAAATATTCCATAATGCAATTATTTAAGGGATATTTTCAATGTGAATTTTACACCAATGAAAAAATATATTCTTCGATTGACCAGTCTATATAACTTTTGTTCCGTTGAATAATTTCCTATCATAATATTCAATGTCACTTGTTTATCACTACTCAAAAAGTGAAAATGCAAATATGAATAACTTTTCACAATATTTCCCTGGTATCAAGCAATCGAATTTGGCCTTGCCAAAGTAAGCTTATGTCACAATTAGTTGCGATTAGTTTATCGCAGTAATTTGTTGGTATCAGTGGGTTTGATACCAACAGAAGATCGCAATACAATTAATAATTTAAATATCACCTTATACATATATATATATATATATATATATATATATATATATATATATATATTGGATGTTGAAGAATCTCAAGTTCCATCACCAAAAAATGTTCAACATATAATTCAAAAAGGCCGTTTTTTATTTTCCTTCTTTAAAAAATATTAAGCTCATTCTCCAGAGAAAGAACCTGATAAATAAGGCCCCAAAAGTTCTATATATATATATATATATATATATATATATATATATATATATATATATATATATAATGAAAGACGATACGCCTTTGACTCTGCATTAGATAACCGACACGTGCATTGGATGTAATTGTATTAGTTAATTTCCACGTATGTGATGATAATATATATAAAGTGATACAATGTATTTAGGACATGTTTTAAAATTTAATTCTAAATGTTTTCATGAGATTTATTTAGATTCAGATCTGTAGAGAAGAATTAATTTCAGCTATTATTCTGTTATATGCAAATACTTCTTCATAGTAATATATATATTTTAATAATTGAGAAATTTCTTTGTATTACATCACATGCACGTGGCGGTAGTCTAATGCAGAGTCTAAGTCGTATTTTCTTTATCGTATATTTCTGTGATATAACCTAATTTTCGTATAGACCATGCTTACCCCAAAATTGGTTAGTTGTTGCAGAAATGTCTTGTGATAAAAAAGGTATTTTTATATATTTTTAAATGATTATTCTGTTTATTCGGATAACTCCTTACTGAAGAGATATTGGCTACGAATTTATCAGGTTCTTTCTCTGAAGAATGTGCTATATATTCTTTAAAAAAGAAAAAAGCCCTTTTTGAACTATATGTTGAAAGTTTTTGGAGATGAAACTTGTAATTCTTTAACATCCAATCGAAATATGTATATGTTTGAGGTGATGTCTAAATAATTCTTCATATTTTATATTTCTTTGAATTTTTTCAGATTAAAGTCTGCAGAGGTTTTGGAAAATTAATTCCAGCTATTATTCTGTTAATCTTCTTAATGGTCCATAATTCGTTTGATTTCAGAATTTTGAAACCAAGCTGTAGAATGTCAAACGATGAGTGAATTAATCGTTGGATTTATTCGTAGTTTTTTGTGGTCGACTAACTGAAACATAATGGCAAAATGATCGGCATATACACTAGAGATCAAGATTTGATAATACCACTCTCATTCCCTTATATGATAAGAGACACAAAATAGATGTTATTTTGGGAATGAATGAACAATAAGGGAAGTATAAAGGGAGAATGGTAGAAGAGTTTCGAGATCAGGTGCCGTCTGGGTAGAAGTGAAATTTTCTAGTCAGACTGTTTGGTTCTCCATTTCACTCTTGGATAAAAAAATTAACAGTGATGTGCCTAAGGTGGCGTGACGGCACAGTAATAAAACCCAATCTGAACACAACTGAACAACTGTATACATTGCAAAAATATTTTTGTGGATGAGAAATAATGAAACTAACAATATTTTATATTTGAACTCAAACAGGAGCGCCTTAAAAACGAATAATCGATAAGAATATTCAATTATCAACTTTTCTCTTCTTGAATTTATCTGTTCGCTTTCACAAAATAGTCATAATGAAATCTTAATGTTGAATTAAATAAAAGTATATTTTAAGAAATCACTTACTCCTTTGCGCTTCAATCAATATCTAATAAACCCTGAAATGAGTCGTAATATAGAAGATCGAAACCTATTTTCAAGAAATTTTTCAAATTCACCATTTTTCAACAATTCATTTAATGAACTCCTCATTAATATTCTCACTTTATCAAATCTAAAAGAAGATGAAAGACAGGTCCTATTTAAATCACTTCGCGGAATGCCCAAAAATCATTCGTCACTTGCAAAATGAGAAAATGAGCGTCGTTAGTTTTGAGTTCCGAAGTTCTTAACTAACAGATTAACGTTGTTGGCGTTCGGAAAAGCGAAACGTTTTTCGCCCTGAAGGAACGGAAAGTTTCGCGACGACAAGGAGTCCTCAGTCATGTTAATAACTAATAATCGTCTTTGCTTTCAGGGGATCATTGGATAGGGAGTTTCGTGGGTTGAATGTTTTATGTTCGAGTTTGGAGGGGTTCTCCTGGGATTCAGAAAATTCAAAGTTTAAATTTGTTCAATGGGAAAAATTGCCAGGTGGATGACGACGGTAGAGCTTGATAGTATATTTCCGAACTCCTGAAGAATCGAATTAAATTGTAGTTTTTTTGTCGATATTGTTGGGAGAAAATTGATTCCATAGGGTGAGCACATTATTTTAAACCCTCTATATAAGATTTGTGAAACGTACGTGTAATAGATTTCATTTCATCGTCACTCAGGTAACTCTAATTTCTTTGGAATGAGTAATCGCTCTTTTAAAAGCGAAGGGACAGTTAAAACACTCAACGGCATTGTAATATGAAAAACAAGGAGAAACTACTACCTAAAGGATCCGCAAGGATATCTTTAGTTTAACTAATATTGCTTTAAATGTTTTATTGATTCGATCTCCACTTGGTGGAAACTCATTTTTATTGAAAAATGTACAAGAGACATTATTTTAATTTCCACAAAAGTATAGTATACTACTCTGTCAAGAAAATATCGGGAATTTTCAATTAAAACAACATTTTTACATTTAATCGTCAAAATTTATTGGGTCGCCTTCAAAATAGGCTCCATTTGCTACAATACATCTATGCCAATGGCACTTCCAATTATCAAAACTTTTTTTTTAGGCGCTTTCCGGGATGGATTTTAGCTCTCGCGCCGAATTTTGTTTTATGGCTTCAATCGACTCAAAACGGGTGCCACGAAGGAGCAATTTTAGTTTTGGGAAGAGGAAAAAGTCGCAGGGAGCCGAATTCGGCGAATACGGTGGTTGCTGAAGCACGTTTGCTGAGTTTTTGGCGAGAAAGTCAGTCACAATCGTAGCTCGGTGAGAAGGCGCGTTATCGTCATGCAAAATCCATGAGTTGTTCGCCCACAAATTTGGCCGTTTCTTACGGATACGCTCACGCAAACGTTTCATAACGCCTAGGTAATACTCCTTGTTTACCGTCTGACCCTCTGGAACGAATTCGTAGTGCACCACGCCACGGATATCGAAGAAAACAATGTATAGTATGTCAACTAATACATTTTTGTGGAAAATAAAATACTGTCTTTTATATATTCTTTAATTAATATTATTTCTTTAGCACAAAAAATTGAACACACTACTCATGGTTCTCGGAAAACCAGGCAGGGAATGTAAACTAAATACAGACCACAGGCTTTCTCAGGCCGTCAGCAAGGGAAACTCCTGTGTGAAGTCAAATATCGCATGTTTCAAAATGTACAATAAGTTCCTTAAAATATGTATTTGGAACGTAAGAACATTATATGAAGCAGTCAAAGCTCATAATTCAATCAAATAATAGGATGGGGTATCTATGGACTCAATTGACTTATTGGGTGCCGACAGCTCAGTGGTAGAGCATAGGGCTCATAACCGAAAGGTCGCGGGTCGATTCCTGTTCAGGTGAGAAGGAAATTTTCTAGTTGGACGGGTGTCGGCCACTATTTCTCAATTGTGTCGAAATTTAACAGTGCTGTGATCTAAAGTGGCTCAAGATCACAGTAATAAAGCCTATCCAGACCACAACTGAACTTCTAACTCGTACTAGCTGAAAAAGCTTCTGAGGGATTTTCACAGAAGATCTAGGAGTATCAGGATAATAATAATAATAATAATAATAAAAAATTAAAAAAATCAATGATAATGGAAGAAATGAGACGCGTAGAATTGATTTAGGATAACTTCAAATGACCAACTATGACGGGTATTACATGGTAATACAAATGGCCAACATATTAATGAGGTTGGTGTCATAATGAAAGTACATACATGTATGGTAAAGACAGTCAGAAACATAGGAAATTCAATGTTAATCTATAAGCAACGTCGGTTCTAGTGGAGCAGTGGAAGAATCAGAACCTCAGCGCGATGCGATGACGAATAAACGAGTGTTCTCTCTCAATGGTAGTGGCTGGTGGAGGGAAACTTCGAACGAAACGAGGCTCTGCTTTCAGTTCAGTAAACAGAATCATTCGCACTTCAAACGCGGAAAGCGTGGACATCGGTTGAAAATAAATACGGCAATCTTATTTCATTGTGTGCGAGGAATTTATTTGCCATGATTAATGACACAAATAATTTCCTCTGTGAAAATGAGTACTTAGGTTGTTTTTCGCCATAACTGACTCGAAAATAAAATAATTTCCACGAAAATAAGAAATTTGGAAACAAACACAAATTCTAAAGAATGCGAAATCGAAGGTCGACAAATTTGAATTAAATGTTGAAATAATCCACCTTCTTGAGCCAAAACCAGAAGCCAAATCTATATACGAAGAGATAATCTCATATCTCTGAGCAGATTCGGCCTAGTTGCTATTTTGGCAGAAAGTTTGATGATTTTGAACCTTAATTCATTAATTTTCGTCGCTCTATCAATTTCATGCCCATAAACCAAATTTTTCAGATATCCCCAAAGAAAAAAATCATTGGGAGATAAATCTGGGGATCTGAGGGACCATTTGATCATGCCATTCGTAGAAATGACACGGTCCGAAAAAGTCGTCCTGAGATATTGTGTGACTACTCTTGCCTTGTGACTTGGAAAGTCATCATGTTGATACCGGACATCATCGAAATCAATTGGTAGCTGTCGAACTGTCGGAATAATTTGATTCTCTAAAAGCTCAAGATATCTGGCAGCGTTTAGGTTACCATCGATAAAAAATGGCCTTATGATGGAATTCCCCAGTATTCGTGTCCAAACATTAAGTTTTTGTGGAGACTGGGTAAGCACAGGAATACTCAGATGCTTATTCTTCATAGATCAATATCTTACTACTAGTGGGTTATGCTTTCTGACTTATTAGTGAATGAGGTATTGATAAGGAATGAACTATTTTCATTTACTTTTTCCATCATAGTTTCACAAAATTCCATTCGTTTGATAGGGTCTTTCGGATAAATTTTTTGGTTTGTTTGAACCTTATAACATCGGTTACCATTCCTTTTCGAATATTCGGAACACTTCTGTCGCTCAGATCGACTTGTTCAGCAATTTGATTACTCGAACAAGGTGCACTGGTTTCAACAGCAGAACACACATCTACTTCTTTTTTCAGACGATTTTCACTAATGTTTTTTGGTGGTTCATCAGTCCTGCAATGCCAGCATGTTCGTAAATACCCACATTTATCGAATTTTTCAATTATTTCAGAAATAGCCGAACTTGAAGAAATCGGCCCATCTTCACAGGCAACAATAAATGAATTTATTGTCTCTGGAATTGATTGACCACCAAAGTGCCATTTTCTGATCTGAATTTTTTCTTCTACACTGATCATTTGGATTTACTTTATTTTCAACCGATATGGACAAACGAATCTCACGCTTGAGGTGCGAATTATTAGCAAACTGCGGATCCTTTCGATCGGAGCATCCCCCACCAGCCACTACCATTGAGAGAGAACACTCGTTTATTCGTCATCGCATCGCGCTGAGATTTTGATTCTTCCACTGCCCCACTGGAACTGACGTTGCTTATAGATTAACATTGAATTTCCTATGTTTCCAACTGTCTTCTCCATACCTGTATATCTAAAAATATCAACAATTTTGAGCCTCTTTCAGAGGATGATACTTCAAATAGATTCCATCCTTAGACCAATATCATCCAAGTAAATGAGTCTGACCCTCTGGAACGAATTCGTAGTGCACCACGCCACGGATATCGAAGAAAACAATGAGCATCACCTTCATTTTCGAACGGCTTTGGCGTGGTTTTTTCGGTTTCGGCTCATTTTTTGCCACCCATTCCGATGATTGCTGGCTTGTTTGCATATCGTACTCGTAGACCCAGGTCTCATCACCAGTTATAATGCGTTCCATGAATGTAGAATCGGAATTACAGCGATCCAGCATGTCTGAAGCAACCTGTTCGCTATGACGTTTTTGAAGAAAATTCAGGTCTTTCGGTACGAGTCGTGCGGCCACCTTTCTCATGCCCAAAATATCAATCAAAATCGTACGTGCGGACTCGTGGGATATCTTAAGATCATGTGCTATCTCTCTCAAGCTGGTACGACGGTTTTACAGCACCCTTTCCTTAATTTTATCGACGTTATCTTCGATCGAAGCCGTCGATGGGCGTCCGGAACGAGGCAAGTCTTCGACTACTTCACGACCGTCCTTGAAGGCTCTGTACCACTGATATGCACGAGTTTTCGATAGAGCATTATCACCAAAGGCCTTTTGCAACATTTTCAATGCATCGGCACACGAAAATTCATTTGCAACACAAAACTTCAAACAAATTATTTGCTCAACGTAATCACCCATAGTAAAAATCGGCACGCACTCTGACATCGACTGACTTAATCAGCTGTTGCAAACACACTAGTTGACAGATCCCGCTCAAGCTTGGCATAGTAATTAAGGACAGTGGTACCAACCTAGGAAAAAATTTTTTTACCTGCCTCATTGCCCCGCCAGATTTAAATCGATAATTCCCGGTACTTTTTAGACAGAATGTATATGATTCGAAGTAAAACACTTTATTGCCGCTAATATTTATTGTTTACACAACAATTTTTCCGTCAGTTATATTATTACTTCATCAGATGAGTATGGTAAGTAACTATTCTTACAAAATCGGTTTCCTTAAAAAGAAGTTTGAGCAAAAAGAATCCTGATAACATGATAACATGAAGGTTTGTTTTGGAACTTTCAGAATTTATTCAAACAGGTGCAGCAACGGGTGTTGGTCTAAATCTGTCTGGTCGTTCAGCGAAATGTGTTTTTTATGATGCCGGTTTATTTCTAATGCTTCTAAAAAGTTGAGTATATTGCATTTGTTTTCCATACAATATAATATACGCAGTAGAAATAAACCGGCAGCATGAAAAACACATTTTAATTAACGACCAGACAGATTTAAACTGATCCTCGTTGCTGAACCTTTTTGAATAAATTTTGAGAATTCCAAAACAAACCTTCATATTATCACTTACTCAAATTTGTATTTAGGGTAGTTGGTTACCATACTCACCTGATGAAGTCAAAATGTAATTGACGAAATAATTCTTGTGTAAATAATAAATATTAGCGGAAATAGGGTGTTCTACTTTAAATCATATACGATGAATTCCGTCAAGTTCAGACCGAAACAATCAAGAAGAGAATGAAATATGTTATTCACTTCATTGGAAAAAAATAGATCAAGAAGTATATTAGTTCTATTTAGTAATGATGAGTAGGTCCTAATGAATTAATATTCAAACATTTTCTTATAATTTGATTTCCGAATATTTATTTCGTTATCTAGTATTCAATTGAAGAAAGCATTCAAGCTAGCGGAATTTTGGTCTATTATTCACTCTGTTAATATTCCAATCAACTTTTCAATTTTCATTGAAATATTCCCTATCGGGCGTAATCCAACGCAGTGCTTTCGGATAGGAGCGTGCTTAGAGTTTATATCGGATGTCTTCGGAACTAGAACTTATTTTGAGCGATAGAATTCCGAACTCCATGTGACTGAATAAACTGCAATGAAAATATTTGATTTATGGATTATTTTCGTTTTATTTTCCATTCGTCGCTCTTAAATTATGTCAATAGCTCTAGCATTGAAAAAGGTGAGCTGCATACAATGAACGAGTAATGGGAGAACCTTAAAAATTTCTACAGAATAAACTAATTATTCTAATTTACACAGTATCTGTTGACTTTACCATACACTTACAATAACTGGTCAAATATGTGTCGTAAAACATTGTGAAATTATAATATGTCACATATTCTGTACGCAACACAGAATCCCCATCATTATTACAGCAATGTCTGTAGGGGCGTATACATAAGATCCAAATAAGGCGACAATCATTTTTATTTAAAATGATCCATTTCATGCCAAAAATTCGCCCAAATTTCTATTTTTAATGTATATAATATTCAAATATCAATAAAACTAATACTTTCTTCATTATTGTCTCGGTTATGAAGAAAATTCGTATGAACTAGCAGTGAGAAATAATATTGTTCATAATTAATGCAACAAATTGTTGAAAATAAGTTGGGGGACCGGCAACTGTCATTTCGCCTTTCTTTTTTCATGACTAAACACTTTTTCTTCTTAACTATGAATTTCGGTCGTGTGATATCTTTATAACGTCATAAAATAATTGCAAATGATTATTTTAAGATGTCTCACGATATATTTCGATTATCCTGTTAGTCCTGCAACATGATATTTTGAATGAAGTATTTATTTTCTCTTATTATAATATTATATTTTCTTCTTTTCATCTATTCATCTCCTTGATATTTCCTAGCTACACCTGAAAAATTCAATTCACAATTTCATTTTCTTCTTATTTTTTGGGTTGAAGGCAAAGCACTCAATATATATCATTTAAACATGTTTTCTTTACCGTTATTAGACGTGGTTTTGAGTGAGCAAAGACTATTTTCCAGCAAAGACCATTTTCTCTTTTTCTTTCAAGTCAGCTACAAAGAATGAAAATGTGTTTGACATCAAAAGAAAAGAACACAATAATTTAGATAAGAACTCCTAACATTAGATATCGAGGCAGAAATCTCTCTACCCTCTTTGACCGTCCTTAATTAAAGCAGATAATGTCCCTTTCCCAGTCAGGGCTCTCCGAAACCTACAAAAAAAGTAGTAGTTACATTAAGAAGGAGACAGAGGCAGTCCTATTCGATATTTGAAACAAACGACATTATATTTATACTGAATTCTAGCAATTCGAAAAAAATTACTAAGATTTTGCCCATTCTCCTATAACGTCCTACAATAATGATGAGTATCACCAATTTTGATAGAATTTTAATAATGTCATTTTCGAAATATCTATTAGTTTTTCGATAGGAAGTGAAATACATAAAAAATTAACACTCGTGAAAATTTCACAGCAACCCTTTTAAAATATGTAGATTCAAAAATTCTTAGCAAAATATATTCGTCCACCGCACCTTAATCTTTTCGGCCAATCATTTAATCTAAGAGCTGTAATTAAAAAAAACGAATACTCAGAAATTAGAAAAAACAAGAAACTACTCCATTTTCTATCACGTTTGAAGATACCATGATCCGATTTTCGTAGTTTTTACTACATTTTCAAACTAGTGTGTAACAAGTTCTATAGAAATGTTTCATATAATATTCAGGGAAGTTTTCAGTTTATGTAGAGCTTCGAAAACTATACTACACAAACCCTAGCCTTCCATAAATATATAAAACCTTTTACAACTTGTAATACACACACTAGTTTGAAAAGTAAAAGAACTCAGTTCACTGTATCCTGAGTAATAAAAAAGTGTTAGAAAATGAAGTAATTTCTTATTTATTCCATTTTCAAAATAAACCAACACAAAGTAACGAACAAGTCCATCTTTTGAATATTTTAATTTAACCGGATGTTTCAATATTTTATTCTGAATTAATAAACCTTTGTGTTAAATTTGGCATATTTCTACATAGAGGACCCAATGGTTGCTGTTGAGAAATATTATCAACAATTTTCATATCAACGTCATCCTAAGAACAAGCGCGTAGAAATGGATTTGAAAGAGTTTCAAAGAAAATGTAGTAGATTTAGAAGAACAATATTCTGCATGTAAGTCGAATTATTCGAAAATCTGGTTGTTTTACCACGACATGGCTTCTTCAGATATCTACATTCTACTGACTATCAGTAGAATATAGATTTCAAGAAGCCACATCGTGGTGAAACCATTATTGTGTTGCAAACATTTTTGTGGAAATGATATGTTTTCTTAATTAAAACGAGTTTCCAACAAGTGATGACAGAATCAATCAAAAATTTACAAAATTCTAGAGTTATGTAACCAACAAAAATGCACATCTTTCACTTTCGAAAACAATTTCCTCGTAATTATCTTAAAGCTTTTCTATTACCTTTCACTTTACTTTCAGCTTTTTTATTTTCCCTCCTTATTCTTCACGAAAGTTTTTTGGCGTACGAACTACAGTTGTTGATGAAAGATATACGACGAAGGATGATGTTTCAACATAAGGGCGTTTCACGTCACTATCCAAGTAACAAATGACCTAAACAAAATGGATTCTGACAGAGGGATAAGATGTAACGGATCAATTAAGTTGCCTCTACTCTCTCTTGATCTCAATTCCATCGTTTTTTTACTTTTAATGTTATTACAAAGAAAAAGTGCTTGACGAAGAAGGTTCTAGTGAACAGGAATTAAGGGGGAAAATTGAATAAGCTGAACAAAAATTAAGAAGTACCAGGGAATCTCTTAACCAATCTTTCGTTGGTATACGACATGCATTTATTTTAAAGATCGTTATTTTGAAAACCTTTTGTAAATAAAACTAATTTTGAACATAGTCATGTGCTCTAGTAACTCACTAAGAAAAAATTTGGAAATAACCAGAAAAAAATTTCTGATGAAAGCATTCAAATTATTTTCTATTACTTTATACCTCTACTATTATAATCAGACTCAAGAATGGTTGAAAAGACAATAGTTATTTGTTTAAATTTTTTGAATATTATAGAAATTGATTATGAAACACTCACAAAAATCTTAACTAATGCTAATATTAATAAAATAATATTTTATATACAGGAGAACTGGGCCTATTTGAAATCTGAAAATTGGGATTATGAAATTGTTCGATTTTCTCTATACAGCTAAAATATTTTTGAAACCTGATCACTTCCGGTTATACAGGAAATGAAAGTAAAGTTTCTTAAAAAAAAAATTTATTCCTTCTACTCTATTATCATTAAGTATTTAAATCTGAATAACTTTCTATTTGAATTATTTCATTTGGCTTGATAATTCCTAAAATATCTACATTCTACTGACTGTCACATCTTGGTGAAACAATTGTTGTATTGTGAACATTTTTGTGAAAATTAATATACTGTTTCTTATATATTGTTTTAACTAAAATTTTGTGTTCTATGAACTACATAAAAAAAATTCAAGAATAACTAAAAAACATTTTTCCTGACCAGGGTTTCAACTTATTTTTTGTTAATTCATTCAGTTTTCCTTAGGATTAATGAAAGGTGCAATGAATAGTTATGTCAATCAAATAACTATCTTAGGAGTTTTCCACTTTTAAGCCTGATTTCAGCGGATAATCGCCTATATATTAACTCTCATCATTATCATGAAAGCTCGAAATAAAAAAAATCTTCTAACAGGAATCGCGTAATTGCTC
The DNA here is from genome assembly GCA_034642435.1 of Megalocaria dilatata. Taxonomy (NCBI): domain Eukaryota; kingdom Metazoa; phylum Arthropoda; class Insecta; order Coleoptera; family Coccinellidae; genus Megalocaria; species Megalocaria dilatata. The sequence continues at coordinate 55,487,439 of CM067854.1, read as the reverse complement.
TTTTAACTATTTAATTTAAGGTTGAAAATTCAAGTCAAGCTGGAACGTAAATTGTTCATTTTGGATCGAAATGTATGTGACTTCTATTTATTTTACGAATCTAAATTACATGCGAAAATACTCTCCTTGAGATATACCCTACAAACATCCTCCCGAAAAATTTTCGAAACAAAAATCACAAATCTAATTCCATTGAAAATTTTCAAAAAACATTGAAACAATCATAACTTGAATGAATAAATAAACTTGAACGTTAAATCGTATTAACTCTATGAACTCTCGCTCGACATTATTCTTTGAGACAGCCCATATATACGCTTCAGGAGTATGGCTTACGTATATACAACTTTTTAGAAATGTTCTAGGCGTTTATCAATAAGGACATATCTAAATATGAAGAACAACGGTCCCTAACTAGACCAATCAGAAGATGTTCGGAGGCGAATCGTGCTCTTCTCGAATATTAGAATATTCGATTTAATATTTCAGTCTTTTTAATCCTATCACATAGAATTTCTTAACTATATTTCATTTAACATAAATAGAGGTTAAAACTTGATAGAAGGTAATTAAAATTATTTAAATAAATTAATATTAGCCTTCTACATATTTAATTTCAAAAGATTATATTTAATAATTATAACTGCAGGAATCAAATTAAATTAATATCATATAAGTACCAGTTATATCCAACAACATATAAAATAAACATTCATTATAAGACATCCAAATGATATAACAAAATCCAATAAATAAAAATTGTTAACCAAAATCCTATAAATTAAATATTTTAAGTAGACAAAATTTTGTTTCTGCTGATCAATCTTATGAAAACAGATATCTTTCAGAAATGTTTAACATAATCTTAAGAATTTCATCATAAAACTATCTTACTTGGAATATTCAATATTATTGGATATCTAACTAAGTTACTTTCTATAAAATCTCAAGATATGTAAAAAAATTACTGAAAAACAAGTTTTAAGAGAGACTTTGATTCGTCAGTACTCAATTAATTCATATTCAATAAAGTATAATATCAATCAACAACAAATATTTACTCACCTTTCAACAATTCAGAAAGCTTCTGGTAAATGAATACTAAAAAATTTAAATGGAGTGTAATTTTAACTACAAATAAATAATTCTGTGGTTTACTACTGATCTAAAAGATTTTGTCCACTCAAAATATTTATTTTATAGGATTCTGGTTAACAATTTTTATTTATTGGATTTTGTGATATCATTTGGATGTATTATAATTATAATGAATGTTTATTTTATATGTCGTTTGATATAAGTGGTAATTATATGACTTTAATTTAATTTAGTTCCTGAAGTTATAATTATGGAATATAATTTTTTGAAATGAAATATGTAGAAGGCTAATATTAAAATATTTAAATAATAATATTTTATTCGTTATATAATAGAATATTAATTCCGATTCACTATGAAACTCAATGAAACAGCTCTTCAAGATCCCCACACGTTATATATACGTACAATACGTGAGATCGAAATTCGTAGCGAACTTATAGCATGGTCCGTTCTGGTCTTGCGACCGGGCGCTAATGACGTTATAAATGTAACATCGAGTTAGATTAATTAAACCTAGTTAGCCCAGGTCAAGAAAATTGGTTCCGGGTTGAGGTTAGGCAGTTCCCCGTAATGACGTTTTACGGGGAATTAGACACAGGGACGGAATCGCGTGCGAGGGGACACCCTGTACGAGATTTTATCTTTGGCCATTAATTAGTGTCGTTCTAACATACCGTGAACTGTGGAAGAGACGTCTTTTGTAAAATGGCAACTTGGGATATCGCGATAGTATTAAGGGTGAGTTATGTCTGGTAGATATATCTACATGAATTTATTGCGCCTGTTTTCCTTATTTTTTTATTTATGAGACTATTGAAATTTAAATATAATTAATGAAATTGATCATTAACACTACTGAAGTCACCACTGGACAAAGTTTTTAAAGCGGAAATATATTCTACGTATTTTGTTCGAATGGAAATAATAAATATTCGATAAAAGATGCAATTTACTCGAATGATAACTTAATTATACAATGGAAATAAAGATTTCCCTTGAGATATTTCATCTCAATGAAAAGATTAAAGCCTTCTCAAAATACTCATGTCTTTTATCCATAGAAATATTTTGTTTTTGGTGGATTTTCTGATTTCACTTATGAATTTCCTGGCTTCTGTGCACCGTCGTCCTCCAATATAAGTGTTGACCTCTCTATATTTACTGTCCCACAGTTCATTATTCACAACGTGGACTTTATTTCGGCATGTTATTTCTGCTTCCTAGTATTCGTTTCTGTATCTTCCTTACCAGAACTAATCTATCTCAAGTATAGTCTCATCTTCTCATCTACCGTCTCCTCTACTTCTTCATTCCACTAAATGCAGGAAAGTCCAGAGGAGCAATGGAAGAATCAAAACCTCAGCGCGATGCGATGAACAACAAACAACTCTTCTCTCTCAATGAAGTGCTGGGGATGCTTCGATCGAAATGAGCAGTGCAGAATCTCGAGACTCTGCACTGCTCGAAGCATCCCCACCACTTCAATTGGTGAGAGAACAGTCTTTTGTTGGTCTGGCTGAAGTTTTGATTCTTCTACTGCTCCACTGGACATTTCCGCTCCTCTAGATAAACATTGAATTTTATGTTTCCGACTGTCTTTTCCATACCAGTATATGGATCAGTCTCTCGTCATTGTCGTTCAATTCGTTCTTTTCCCATGGTCCTACTATTTTACTGTTTCTCTCTTGAAGTATTCTACGATTTAAGTCGCCAATCAAAATAATCATCTATTTGACTATGTTCTGCAAAGTCTCACCCAACATTTCGAGAAAATCACACTTCACCTGCACACTATCATCTTCCAACTCCGGGTATGAAACCAATATTGTAATTTTTTTCTGATAAAATGTCCAAATTTAATGAGGATATTCACCAAATTAATACTTTCAGTGATTATTGCTGTGACAATTATAGAAATTGTCATCAAATGTCATCAAACGACGAGAGTCTTTTTCTAGACAAAGTTTTAATTCCTAAAATTGAGCAATTTGTTTTCATGTATCAAGAATATAACGAATTTTCAACAAGTAATTTAGTCTCAAAAAAGTTTTCGATTATTTATTCGTGAAAATATTTTGCACTCAAGAGTCGATTTTGTTATTGTATATTAAATTAAATCTATAAAATTCTTGGAAAATTGTACTTGTTATTTGTTTGTAAGAAGAATTTGTCTATAGCTGCAGTTTGAAATTATATTAATTGTTTCTGTGTTTGCTTTTTGGTAACGAGCGGATGTAATCTGAATATTGGAATATTCAAATTCAATTGTTTAATTTTCATTTGAACATTCTTTGGCAAGTCCGAAGTTTTTAAGTGAGAACTTTATTATATATTATCATCCCTATACTCCTAGATCTTCTGTGAAGATCTCTCAGAAGCTTTTTTCAGCTTGTGCGAGTTAGGAGTTCCGTTGTGTTCTGGGTTCTACTGAAGAGTTCTTGCAAAAGAGTGAGACATTTATACGTTCATGAAATGCTATTATAACAATGATAATTTTTCAAGGTCCTGCTAAAAGGAATGTATATTAAGATAAAAAATGACGAATGAGTTTTGAATTCGCTATGAGTGTTATTGTTTTTCTTATTAGGTATGGTTTGTTATGTTTCCGAAGAGTGAGGTCGTGGAAATATCAAGAGAAAGCACTCAAGAAACTCAAAACTCCTTTGAAATTATTGAATTAAGTAGAATACAATTTTGGTTATTCAAAATATATTTAATATTTTTCAGTTGAATTTATTTTAACAATTTATGCCATGTAGTGCAAAATGGCGAATGCGCCGGTTTAAACGACAGGATATAATTTAAATTGAATGGAATATATTTGAAATAAGATTAATTTTTGAAATAATTACACTCTAAATAATCTTAAATATACATGTTCATAATATAATCAGAAGGAAAATAATAATAAATAACAGATAATAGGATGTAAAGTGTATAAATCAGTGAAAGTGCTATACGGTACAACCTTCGAGAGGATTTCAGAGTCCGTCTCTGAAGATAGAGTTCAAAATGACTCGTTGAGTCTGCCATCGGAATGGCCTTTTCTCCAAAATCCCTCTTCCCGTAGCATCCCCCATTCTTCATATTAATGTCCAGTTGCCCTTGCAAATTGCACGTTAATGGAATAGATGAGTCCGAAATTGATGGCACAAATTGAGTTTATCCGCGGACCGAAAGGATATTTATAGCCTAATCCGCATTGTAAATATTCATTCGTTTCGATGTCTCTATATGTTATTTGTTCCTGGGAAGAATTCATTGCATAACGTTCACTCGCTTGATTCGTTGGCGTGTTGACCTTTTAGTTTATCATTTACAAATAACGAATAACACATGTTGTGTTGAAAGGTAGATTTTTTCCTGATATCCTACGAAATTTCCACGATAAATATTGCAAAGAATTGAATAATATTATAATGTGCACTAAATTTGTCTACTTATTATCTAATTGATGGCTTACCAATAATGACGATATTATGATAAATGGAATAAAAGAATTAATATCTGAGATAAAAACAAAACTAATTTTGTTATAAAGTACAATCTGTAACACTCATGCTTATATAATAATAATAGAAATATCATTCAAATGTCCATTCGATTGATGTATAATGTGGTTAATTTCGTTGCAATTAATTTCGGAAATTAAATAGAGAAACTTCGCAGCTAACGAAAAGCCTTGAACAACGACTCTTAAAATGCACTACTGGCGAAGATCGCCTAGAGTGTCAAGAATGGACAAAACCATACTAGAGGATACTCAGCAAAGACAACTCATCTGCTATGGTCATGTTGAGAGAATGTCAGAGCAGACAATACCAAAACTAGCTCTGAAGTGGATACCGACAGAAAGGAAAAAGCGAGGAAGACCAAAAGTTAACTGAATTAACCTAGTTAATTCTGAAAATATATATTGAATCAAAGAAATCTTAAATATAAATCTGTGACTACCAAACTTATCTAATGTCTATTGTTACTATGATTCTATGTTTACCTAACCTTTTCTGCAATTATCGTAATTATAACGTGAACAAGAAATGTTTTGAATTGAATTGGCAAGTTTTACAGAAATAAACTTATTTCTACCTTTGATAATGTTTGTTCATCCATTATAAATGTCCTTTCATGATTGCCTTGCTTTTTTTCAGAATTTTATCTGATTCTTGGTGAAGGATATTTCTGGAATGTTCGGAATCACAGCCCGCTTCGTTGATTACATCTTAACATCCAATTTGTTTTATACTTGATTGATATGTGGGATATTTCCATTCACAACATTTAGGTAACGTATTTCTTGATCACATTTCCATTCACAATAACAATGTTAATTGTCTTTTTAGGTTTTGGAACTGGATTCTTGAAGAATGAATTTTCTACATTGAAACAAAATGACGTGATCTCTGCTGTCGAAAATTTCATACTGGATGACATTTCCTCTGCGTCGTCCTTTTATAGTTTTCTCGAAAAATTGAATTCCAAAGCTTACTAGCTTTTGTGAAAATGATGATGATGAAAAATGATGATTTTACAAAATTTACACTATTTTTTGGTTTGAAAGTATTCTAAAATATTAATCCATCATTTTATGGAAATTGGTTGAGTTTAAATACTTAATTTCATATGAAGGGTTTTCCAAATGCCACATTTTTACATACTTTAATTTCTAATGCTCACTTATAAATTACTCAAAACTAACTATGAAATTAATTACATTTCTTCTGCTCATATACAAATTTATTCATGCAAAATCACCTTTAAGGATATTTCTTTTTTAAATCTTTTTTTTATTATTTATTATATATCATATATTTCTTACATACATTTTTTTGAAAATTTCTGATGTAGGTACTATGTTTTCTCCAATTGATTGATTTTTGATTAATTTTGCCCTGTTTTCAGTATTTTGGTGAGTTAGATTTCATTTAGCTTGTACTCTGTGAATAATTTCACTAAAATGAATGTAGTATTCATGATAGTAACAAATCTTTTCCAAAATTTCAAACTAGGTATCTGAATTCAAATGAATTTTATTTCGTGCAACTTTGGCTATCATTAAATTGAATAATTATGAATTAAATACTCCCTGTCAGTTTTATTTGGAAATTTTCGAAAGGATTTTTGTTTTTTGATTACCGTTCAAAGAATTTTCACTCGACTAGTGGTTAAGTACTCCAAATATATTTTTTCTTCATAATTTTAGCTTGTTCGTAATTTTTTGAATTGAATTTTCGATATTTCTATCAGAATTGATCTTATTTAATTAATTCTGTTCTGATTACACTCTAACGATTCAACATATATACATGAGTGTGAGTCTTTTCCTTGATATATTCGTATAATTATTTATTTTAACCGTCAATTCCATTACAACATATACATATATATGTTTTTTTTTCGAAAACGTTACTGGTGCTACTGTTACCGGAAACGATGTGAATTGTTTTTATTTTGGTCCGAAATTGATGAATAATATTTAATCTCAGGAAGATGGCGTATAATGACACCTTGCTGGTGAAAGTGTGACTTTATTGCCTGACCCATTTGCTGAACGCGTAATTTCTCATAATGAAGATATCAGTTGCATCATTTGCTCTAACATTATTGAATTTTTCCGGCTGTATTGAAGATAAGGTTTATGGCAATGCTGCAGCAACAAATGAAGCGCTGACAAACAACGTAAGAGCTATTATTCGTTTTATTATAATTATGCAAAAACGTGATTTAAAATTCATTAGATAGACTATCATTCAAAATATTGATTTTCTGTAAGAACAACCAAGAACATTGATCTTGTATTCTTGGAATATAAAATTTGTGTATTGTGTTTCGTTGTTTTTAGTTAGGTTATGTTGTGAAATTTTCCTGATACATATCAAAATGGTCGTGAAAACATATTTTGCTCGTAGAGGAGTATATCCTTGAGATTTTTCACCGATGTTCACTTTCATTGAGTTCACTCAGATTCACTTTACACGTACACCACTTGATTACTAGTGAATATTACAGACACATTTTCACTTTTAGGCTTTTTATTGCGATATTGTATCATCACGAGAGTGTAAACGAAAAATGTTCCTTGACATAAAATTTGTGAAGTGAATGCGAATAGAAAGTTCTTTCATTGAATGCCTGTGAATTATTGAGAGAGATAAAAAGGAATTGGGTGAATTTGAAAATGAACTTGTTCAAGAGCAGTTCAGAGAGAGTGGGAATAGAACTTACTTATTCAAAAAGCAAATAATTACTGTAACGAGTGAATGTGTAACGAGGAAGTGTCAGTGGAACTCGATTAATCGAGGAGCAAAGAGCGACTAAGTGACTAAGGCGAGTGCCAAAGAGCGACTGTAGTGATATGATTAGCGCGGGTGGTAAAGAGAGACTTTTGCGATATGACTAGCATGGATGGCAAGGAGGGACTAAACACGACGTTATATTATGAGGCAGATGAAAATGCTACCCTTCATGTCGAAGCGGCATTTGTCTATTTGCATTTCCGGGAGAATTTATCCCATTGAGGTTTCTACGAAAAAACGAGAGAGTTTTAAAGTTTCAGATTACATAGTCTTAGATGTTTATATCCCTGAGAAAGTACAGAGCTAGTTACTTGACAGGTGTAATTCCTTACTCAGTTTCGAAGAAATCGTATTAAAATCTAAAAATGATACTCGTCAAAGTACTAACAATTTTTATGTGAATATTGTATCGCTCATTCAAATAATTCTTATGAATAGTTATCGAAGTGTTTGAAATATACTTGAATGCCTTTAATATCTAATGTGCAAAGGCTTCTCGTGAAACGAAAGCATATTATTTTCACGTCATAAATGACCAATCGGCAATTGACTTCATCTGAATGTATGATTTTTTCCGAAAAAAAGGATAAACTTCGAGTTGTTTTGAATTCCATTTGGCAAACGCAGGACTTTAATGAAGATTACAGGGCTTCAGTTCTTGTGTCAACATAAGCTTATATGAAAGTGAAAATTTATGAAGATGTGGCAAGTTGTCATTCCTGAAAGTGCTGGAGAATATCCGTTAATTGATCGATTTGAATAACTTTAATATTGATTTGAATCTCCTCTATACTTAATTCGACTTTTTTAATGATTTGGCGAATGGAAATTATAGAATGACTTTGTGGAGCACAATGACCAAAATGATCACGTGAATCGGTGAATTTCCGACAAATGAACGATAATTTACAAGAAGAACACATGAAAATAAACCAAACCAATTTGTTCAGCTAAAGGTATACTAAAAGGAAATGAGAGCTGGTGACATTTTCACCGTATTGACCATCACTGCCAAGACGTTGTATCAACACCAGGCGGCCTAGACGGCCGATTATTTGGCATGAATATTTATATTTCGAATAGTATTGGCCTTCACTTGATGAAAATCCATTGTAAACTTTAATTGAATAATATATGTTGATTTCTATTTATTATTATTTATTATTGTTGCTCACATGAAGCCCTTTGCTTACATAGTAACGTCTTGAAATGCCTGAATATAACTGGTCTAAAATTTGGTTACAAACTGTTTTCGAATGCTTTTTGCTTAAAGATGAGGGTACAATGAATTTTTTTTTACTTTTGCCACCGGGTCCTTAGTTAGGCAAAACTGTAGTATGGTGTTCCTCAGCACAAATGCGCAAAAGATATTCTTTTTTCTTTGTCCACATACTGCCTTTATTTTACCATACTCTAAAAGAAATTACCTGAATCTTTCCCATATACGAAACCAATCCACGTTTACGTCTGTTTTACAACTCGAAGCAAATTACGGCGCCCCCTTTTTCCGTCATTGGCATAAATTATGCCCAATCTTAGCATTTCGCATCCTATCAAGACGCGCTGACTTGGCAGCAGCTCGCGAACACAGAGAATTCTTGATTTCTATTCTCCCGGAGCTTTCGTTCATCTCCTCGCAATCCAATTCAACATTCAACTCCGCTCACCGTCATAATGATAATGAAAATTTCAGTATACCTGCTGAGTCTGGGATAAATATCCCGTTGAACGGGCCTTAAGCTCTCTTTACAATGAGATGTAATCATGGAGCGTACCGATAAAGAATGGGACCAATAAAAAGCGCGATAAACTCCAATGAATATATAGTTCGATATAACTAGAAAAGAACGGGAGATAAGAGCTTAGAAAAAGGGCAAAATGGAATGGTGAGAAATGCATTCTTTCACGTTATCCACGTCCTCTCCCCTCGCATTGGCCCACCCCTCCTCCAAGACCTAGACACGACGGAGCGTGGCTTAGGGTTGCAGGAATTCGGCGATAAAAAGGAAATGGATTGCCAAATCGAAGACGGATGAAAAAATAAAGCATTCCGACGTGTTCGAAATGTTAAGAGTGATCGATAATTCTACTGATGAATAATATTTGAATAATGAGGACCTAGATGCCAAGTATGTACTGATGCTTTCATTGAGTATCGAAGATTAATTGTCCATATAGAAAATGTCAAACAGGGTAATTATGTTCTTTCTACAAATCTTCATTTTATAAAATTTCCTTAAAAATTTCTAGAATTAAATTAAATAAATGCCTTAGAAAATAATAAATATATGTTTCTTTTTAAGTGAACATAGAGTATTAACACTTATTACAGGGTATGAAAAGGAGATCAAAGAATCCAAAAAAATATAGAATATTGATCGAACTTACCCAACAAACATTTCGTAGAAACAGCCCTTTTTAATGGTTCATTTTCCTTCGCAGAGGTAGCATATATTTTCTAATGATGAAAATATTGCTTTAGTGACAAGTTTTCTCGGAATGATAAAAATGAAACATTTTTTACAGTGCGGATTTCATTAAATTAACAACAGTGAAAATTTTTTTTTATACTTTGAGATATTTGATTTTTAGTCACATTCATTTCTGTTTATACGTCCATACGTAAGCACTGAGTTCAACGTACTCAACCCAAAGATGCAGAAAAACGACCGATTATGAGTAGGAGAAATAATTTTAACAACTCATAACAACTTTTTTACAATAAATGTAGCACTAGGGGATGCTAACCTAAATATTTCTTATGCCATGAAATACAAAAATAAAGAAATTACCTCGTAAAGCCGTATCATCTGGAGGAGTTGATCAGATCATGTTGAGAAAAAATGTTATTTTTGATTTCTTTTCCGTCTGGTTCTTTTTGAGTACGACAAATTTCGCAACTAATAATTAAATGACTTCACAAGGTAAACTTCTATAGGTAAAGTTATATTTTCGGTAAATTAAATTATCCTCTTCGACCACCCTTATTCATTTAGTTCATTCATAACTAGATATCACAAAATTACTCTGTACAGCAATATTTAGATTTTAATTTATATCAAATTATTGATTTCTACTTCAGGCTACTATGTGTCTCAAATTTCATTTACAGTTTGCTCTTGCGCATTATATTACTTGGCCCTTTCTTAGACATGCTAAGATCGACCTGAAACTGATTTGTGAGCCAAGCTCAGCTTCTTTTTGACACTAAATAATTTCTAGAGAAATTTGAGACTTCCCTAAAAAATGCTATAGCAGTCAATATTTTTAAAGGGCTCTCCAGATATTTCCAGAAGTTACCACGGGCGTCCAGGTTACTCTAGAGGCGGCGTAAAAGGATCAGATTTCTAGAAATGGCAAAACAGCTAAGAATACACCAACCCTTTCTAGATGTTTCCGGAAGTAAATGATTTTAGATAGGTCAGATTACAATAGACTTAAAGTTCGTCTGGAAGAGTTTAGTTCGTAAAAACGTAAAATCTGCTTGCAACTTAAAGTCTCTGAAATTATTTATTCCGGAAAATCACCTGAATGCAAGTGAACGCCTGTACAAATTGTTTTGAAATAATCTTACTAGATCACTTTCGGCTCAAAATTCAGACTTAAGTATGAAAACTTAAAAACTTTAATATGGAAACATTGCAAGAAGTCGAAAGCTTTTTGCTCGTTTGATCAACAGTCCAGATTCCCCGAATTTTTCAAAACTATGATTTACTTCTTCAAGAAGTTTTATATGATGATTAAATTGCAGAATTTTGTATTTTGTCATCCGAAGGTCAATTAAACATTCATTATTTTTTTAAATTTCAGAATTGTTCTGCTGAAGAAACGAAAAATCTGAAACGAAAAATAAATGGTTAAAAGGCGGCATCCTCCTCCTTACGATTTGAACGATACATATTGCAGTGAAAAAATATATCGCATAGAACTTCATATACTTTTGATACCTTTCGGCGAAGTCAGATGAGAAAAGAATAAAGAAATCTCGCTGCATGGGGATTCGAACACAGGTTCGGTATCTTGAAGTACGATCACTTATATGTTAAAAATCTGAACGTTCAAAATTTTTCTTAATTTATCGCCATAAAATTATGGGTAAGTCTTCGTGTAGCTAATTCACTTCTAAATACTAAATTTGAACACTATCGGATTTATACCTGCGGAAATATTTAAAAAATGAAATTTCATATTAGAACCACTCAGGAACCGATCTTGTCCATTTCTGAACCTTACTGACATATTCAGACTCCAAATTTAACCTGGAAATTTCAAGTCTTTGTGTCTTTTCGTTTGGATATCACCACTTCTACCTCGAGTTGTCTTCTACCTCGAATAGTGGATCATCAGGAAATCACAAATCTTTGTGTTGTTACAGTAGACCTAAATACCAAATTTGATTTCGATCAGACGAGCAGTTCCAGAATTATTGGTAATATGAAAAGAAGTTCCAAAAGTGATTAACAGCGGAATCATTAGACCGATTATGTCCATTGAGAAATTCAACCGAGACATGTAGGCCTAAAACCTACCCTGAAAATTTCAAGTCTCTACCTCTATCCATTCAAAAGTTAGAGGAGAGGAATAACTTTTGACCTCGGATTCTTTATCATTGGGAAAAAACTAGTCATTTGAGACCATTTTGGGCTCAAAATTCCAAAATTACAGACGTTTGGGCAAAACGATAGCACGCTGTTCGCTAGGACAAACACGAAAAAACAGATGCATTTCATTTCTGTCATTCTCTCTTTATGAGATATATTTTGAATTATATTTCTGATCTGAATTGGAGAATACGATAGAAATATTGAAAACACATTCAAACGATTCTTATCGTTTACCTGAATTATTAATAGAAAAAATAGTATTTCATCATTAGTAGCGAAAGCGTCCATTCAAATTGAATTATATTCTGAATAAATTTCTAACAAAGAATTCTTTCTTCAAATACTTATACCCTCGGAAAAGCAATATTGATTAAATATCTAATCAAGTTTCATTTGAGTATTCAAATTTGAAATATTACCAGATGTTCAAATATGAAACTAGAATTTTTAAGTGAAAAAAACACGTCTGGTGTTTGAAGTGATAAAAACTATTTTATCAAAAGTAATCTTCGTTGATATTCATATATTTTTCCTATTTCTACAGCAGCATATAAAGAACAGTTCTTCTGAAATGAAACAGTTATGGAGCCTAGCCTGTTCAGTGAGAGTGTGCCCGAGTGAAAATTGGGCGGAGCCAAGTCTGGAGAATAAGCCGAATGCTAGTATTTCCTAACCGGACGCTTCATCATGGGGTAAAATAACTTTGTATTGCCTTTTTATATGTTCCAGTCATTTTTTGCATATTTCTCGATTTAAATCGAACATTGTTCTCTCAAGTCAAAATCACTACTTTTGACTTTTCTTAACCACTCGAAACACTGTGTTGCACCAAAAACATGTTCACCGTAAGCTTAAACAAGCTTAATGCAATTCTGCAGTAGTTTTTTCAAATGATAAAAAAGAACCAATACTATCCGCAAATCATAGTTTTTACTCATAAAACTCGACATATTTAAGATCATAGAAACTTGTATTGTTATAGAAAAATTCGTCAGCTGTTAGATATAGGTAATCGCGCCACAGAAGCAGTTTTACTGACTAACCATATATAGGGAAATTCTAGTTGGGATGATTAGCTCGATTCGATCTTCAAAAATTATTGAATAAATTAAACTGATAATACACTACTGATTTCATTTCCAAAATAACCATTTGAATAAAATTGGAATCTCCCTGGTATGCTTGTCGTTCATGAAATTATAGTGTTTATAATTATAATCAAAATGACTGGAACAGCTATTTTATGCGTAATACATAAAGTGAAAAATATTGTTGATTTGTTGTAGAATTAATTAAAATTTGTCCTTGCTTTTTAGGGCAGAGATAATCGTGCCAATAAAAAAACTTGCATAAACTCGAATGTATATTCCAAGATGTTATTTGTGAAAGAGACAACTATCGCTCATCTGATTTGACGAAGTGTTGGGAACATTTAATTACGAATCACTCAAACTGGCGGTGGTAGCCCAAAGTGCACTCTACCAATCAATTTCAGGTGGAATTCAATTGAGGAAGCACTTTTTTCAATTCCCACAGAACGCTATTAGTGAGCGCAGCGTCCTCTATTGATCCATTATCCGATTTTTCTTAGGATATTTGCAGGTAAAGCACGGACAGAAAAAACAATTAGGAGGCCCGAATTTAACAGTGAATGGCGAGCGCCCTCGAATAAAACTTTGAAATCCCGGTCGGTATTCTGGCAATTAAAGTCGGACCCGAAGAAATTCGATTTAAAAGGAATAGTCTTAATTACGCGAGATAACATGGCCAGGTCGTAAAGATGCCTCTTGATCTGTCTGATTACGCGCGATAAAAACTTTCGGAATATACAGCTTGAGATAACAAGAACCTCTAGAGTAGTTAAACAGACGAGGGTATAAATGGGTATCTAAAATTTTTCTATCATTTGCAGCAATTGATTCAGTTGATAGGAATGTCATTAACAGAAGCCTGCTTGCACTTCTTGATCAGGATGCATAGAAAACTGCTTTCAGAAATGCCGAGTAACAGCCTTTTAGTTTGTAAATTATTGTGGTCCTAAAATATTTACGATATCTGTTGAAAAGCTTATTTATATAATATTCTATTCAAAATGATAATAGTAATCACATAAATTATGAATTTGAGTCTATTTGCTGACAATTAAAATACAGGATTGAAAATTAATATCAGAACTTCACTGTCTTCATGGAAAAATATTTATTGTATCAATATGGAAGTGATCTTTGTCTAAAAAAACATGTATTGTTATTTTTACATAAAAAAAAACAAATGTTGACTTCAGGTATTTTATTGATTCACACGACAATTGTTTCGTCATACCATAACTTCATCAGGTGAGTATTAAAACTGAGGTAGACAATGCAAAACAGGACCTTAAATAGTATTAAATACACAGCTCTAGTAGAAAAATAATTAGAGTGGTGGAAAGATGTGGTTTACAATCAATGAAAAATGTTAAAGAGGGGGATCTGTTTAAATCTATTTAATCATTCAATAAAATTTGTCGTTTATTATATCTATTGATCCTAAACATATTTGGTTTCTGACTTTTGTTTTCGATATGTAATATTTCATAGTTCCTATTAAAATTATGACCAGTCTCTAATAAATGGTTGGCATAAGTTGAATTTAGTTCATTATTAATATAGCATTTTTCATGTTCTCGTATCCTTGTCTGGAATGAACGGCCTGTCCTACATATACACATTGGCAATCACTACATGCTAACTTATAAACTCCTGATTTTTTGTTTTTAGGAATGACGACTTTATTATTTTTTTTTAAGCTACCTAAAGAATTAATGGTTCTAAAAGAGATGTTATAATTTTCTTTTTTCTTCAAATATCTAGCAATCTTTTTAGATTTTTGGCCTATGTGAAATAAATTTTGTTTCGTTTGAATTTTGAACTTTTGGATATACAAATGATATTGCTTTCTTGTAATTTATTTAATCAAGTAAATTATCTATTATTAACGGATTAAAATCATCATTATGGAAAGCTATTAATGGTTTGTGATATTTTTTGTCAATTGTTTTTTTGTCACCCATTAATTCTTTAGGTAACTGAATGAAAAATAATAAAGACTTCATTCCTAAAAACAAAAAATTAGGAGTTTACAAGTTAACATGTAGTGATTGCCCATGTGTATATGTGGGACAGGCTGTTCATTCCTGGCAAGGATACGAAAAATGCTCTATTAGTAATAAACCAAATTCAACTTATGCCAACCATTTGTTTAGAGACTGGTTATAATTCAATATGAATTGTGAAAAACTGCGAAAGTAAAAAATCTGTTAGAAACTTTAGAGATCAATAGATATAATAAAAGACGAATTTTATTGAATGATCAAATAGATTTAAACATTTACTAAACATTTTTCATTGATTGTAAACCACCTCTTTCCACCCCTCTATTTATTTTTGTACCAGAGCTGTGTATTTAAAGTTTGTATTGCATTGTATACCTCAGTTTTAATACTCACCTGATGAAGTCATGGTATGATGAAACAATTGTTGTGTAAATCAATAAAATAGCGAACGTTAACATTTGTTTTTCTTATATTGAAGATGAATTTCCGTCAAGTAAAGACCGTGACAATCAAAAACCTTATTTTTATGTCCATTGGTTTAAGAACCCAAATAGGACTATGGAAATTACAGAACAATCCCTTCGGATAGCTCTAACATTTAGAATTAAACAAAGTTATCAAATTAGGAACATACCAATTCGAGGAAAATTATGCACAAAACCTACATTGGAGTAATAACCTGAAAAATACCATAGAAACCATAAAAACTTAATTAGAAATATAAGCTTTCATACGTACTTCATGGTTGTTGCCAATAGCACTAATATTTAGAATTAAACACACTAACAAGATTAACAAGAAAAATTATGAACAAAAACCCACATACTCTCATTCACGCGCGCGTTTCTGCCTGATGATAACTTTGAAATTGAAACACTGAATTTTATTGTAACATTTCATAAGTGACAGGAGCATCTTATTTTTTTTCTAAACAATCTCTAAGTAAATTCAAAATAAAAGAGGTAGATACATGTGCTTAGATAAGAGTATGTGGGTTTTTGTTCATAATTTCTCTTGAATTCGTTAGTTCTAATCTTCTTAGTGTATTTATTTATAAATATTAGTGCTATCTGAAGATTGTCAACAATAATGAAACGTAGCTTTCATTTCTAATTAAGTATTTTATCATTTCTATAGTATTTTTTGGGTTTTCACTCCAATGGATAAATATACGTTTGTGATTCCTCTGCTAGCCATAATAGGAAAATGAAAATATCGTGTTGGACCACGTCTAGAATTTGTAAGTGTCTGATGTTTCGGCTTCGATTTTGTCATAAAAAAAATGGTTTTCTGAGAAAGATTAATTCTATATCAATCTTATATATGTTTTCAATATATATAAAGAAAGTTTTTCAAGTTTCTGATATTAATTTTCAATTCAATAGTAATAGTAATACCACTTAGTGTGGATAGCTCAGCGGGAGAGCATCGGGCGCAAGATCGCAGTAACAAAGCCTACCCAGAATACAACTGAACTCCTAACTCGCACAAGCTGAAAAAAATTCCTAGGGATCTTCACAGAAGATATAGGAGTATCAGGATAATAATAATAACTTGATTCATAACATTTCTTGAATCACATGCAAAAGTATGAAGGCACGAAAATATTTCATTCAGAAATGCTTGAATGATGAAATATCTGGAAATAAATGATAGTTATATGCCTTCACATAGAATAAATACTCAGTAAAAATAATAACATGAAGGAAGTTAATGAAAGTTTCTAGATAAAAAATGATAAATCGGGCATTTCTTCAAGTAAAACTTATATTTTCATCCTTAAATCAATAATTATCAGATCGTCTACCGGCATTTCAATGAAACATAGAATATGTATTATTAATAAGGAGTATGAGCTATGGTAATAGAAAGTTCTAGAAATCGAAACAGTGTAACATACATCTGTATAACAATTCTATATTCAAATAAACTCGACAAGATATTGTAGATCACAGAGGAAAATTGCAGACATGGGCACGTTTCAAACTGATTGGTTTTCGCCAGTGCAATGTATGCTAGAGACTCCAAATCGGTCAAATATCTATATTCGATTATTCCAAGATATTAATAATACATTAACGCCATCTAGAGTATGCAAAATACATACACAGAGACTCTAAGATATTAATAATACACCAACGCCATCTAGAGTATGCAAAATACATAACAGACAGACTTTTGCGAGTTAATTCAAGTGAAGAAATGTATTCTCGAAATTTTCACGTTACTAACGCAGAATAAACTTTCCTCATGCTCAAATCAGACCATAATTTGCCGTAGTGCTTATAACTAGCATTAGATAAGGTTGATCACAGGCACAAATTGCAGATATGCCCACGTTTCAAACGTTTGTAACGTGAAAATATCCGGAATACATTTCTTTACTTGTATTAGCTCGCAAAGGTATGTCTTGTATGTATTTTTGTATACTCTAGATGGCGCTACTGTATGATTAATACCTGATTGCCTCTGTGTATAGCGAATATAGATACTTGACAGATTCGTAGTCGCTGGCATTCAATGCACTAATGAAAAACAAGTTGGAAATGCGCGAATGTTTGTAATTTGCACCTTATCGAGTTTCTTTGAGTATCAAATTGTTATACAGATGTATGGTGTCTCGATTTGTAGAAATTTCAATTACACTACATTCTTTATTAATGAAAAATCAATTCATTTTTGATAAAAGTCGTTTTTACCCCTATATGTTATGATCATGAAGTTTTTTTTTTAATGAATGAAAGGTTTGTTTTATTTTCCCATCTAATGGTCAGGAAATATTCGGAGATCAAAGAATATAAAACTCATTCTTTTGACTAAAATTAACAAATGAAGAAAAGTTCGTTACTGACATATACTACTATTAGCTAGGCAACTGAATAGCGGAACAGTTTAATTGCCCGAAATTCATTATCTCCCCTTTCATTACATCATTTCAATTAGAACAGCATCCCTTTCCTACAAATGAGAATCCAATTTTTCTTTGACGAAAGAAACGAAAGACTTTCCAACGGCCGGAAAAATCCCTCTGAGGCCCTGGAGTTTCAGAAAGCGTCTCTGGATATTAATTTTTTCGCATTATTTTTCCATTCGCGTATTAAGGGGCAAATCCTTTGATTTCACAGAGCAGATTTTCATTAAAAAGGAGGGAAAAGATAGCAAAAGATGACGTAAAGACACCTCAGTCGGGCCGAAAGATAAAAAAGTAACGGATGGGTTTATTGAGACGGCACCGTTAATGAAAAAGAAATTTGAAAAAAAAAAAGACAAATATTCTGTCACAAGGCGGTAACACAAATTGTTTAGACAACTTACGAGAAGAAGCTAAGGATGTTCAATTTGCTAATTAATACTAGAGCTTTACCATTTCGTACAAATGTCTGTAATTCAAGTTAAAATAATATTGATCTTATCAATATGAGAAGTAAAATACCATATACTATGGTATGAGTTTCTGCCCTAGCATCTTCAAGGTATACTACTCTGTCAAGAAAGTACCGGGAATTTTCAATTAAAACAACATTTTTACATTTAATCGTCAAAATTTATTGGGTCGCCTTCAAAATAGGCTCCATTTGCTCCAATACATCTATGCCAACGGCACTTCCAATTATCGAAACATTTTTTATAGGCGCTTTCCGGGATGGACTTTAGCTCTCGCGCCGAATTTTGTTTTATGGCTTCAATCGACTCAAAACGGGTGCCACGAAGGGGCAATTTTAGTTTTGGGAAGAGGAAAAAGTCGCAGGGAGCCAAATCCGGCGAATACGGTGGTTGCTGAAGCACGTTTGTTGAGTTTTTGGCGAGAAAGTCAGTCACAATCGTAGCTCGGTGAGAAGGCGCGTTATCGTCATGCAAAATCCATGAGTTGTTCGCCCACAAATTTGGCCGCTTCTTACGGATACGCTCACGCAAACGTTTCATAACGCCTAGGTAATACTCCTTGTTTACCGTCTGACCCTCTGGAACGAATTCGTAGTGCACCACGCCACGGTTATCGAAGAAAACAATGAGCATCACCTTCATTTTCGAACGACTTTGGCGTGGTTTTTTCGGTTTCGGCTCATTTTTTGCCACTATTCCGATGATTGCTGGCTTGTTTGCATATCGTACTCGTAGACCCAGGTCTCATCACCAGTTATAATGCGTTCCATGAATGTAGAATCGGAATTGCAGCGATCCAGCATGTCTGAAGCAACCTGTTCGCGATGACGTTTTTGAAGAAAATTCAGGTCTTTCGGTACGAGTCGTGCGGCCACCTTTCTCATGCCCAAAATATCAATCAAAATCGTACGTGCGGGTTCGTGGGATATCTTAAGATCATGTGCTATCTCTCTCAAGCTGGTACGACGGTTTTCCAGCACCCTTTCCTTAATTTTATCGACGTTATCTTCGATCGAAGCCGTCGATGGGCGACCACTTCACGACCGTCCTTGAAGGCTCTGTACCACTTATATGCACGAGTTTTCGATAGAGCATTATCACCAAAGGCCTTTTGCAACATTTTCAATGCATCGGCATACGAAAATTCATTTGCAACACAAAACTTTAAACAAATTCTTTGCTCAACGTAATCACCCATTGTAAAAATCGGCACGCACACTGACATCGACTGACTTAATCAGCTGTTGTAAACACACTAGTTGACAGATCCCGCTCAAGCTTGGCATAGTAATTGAGGACAGTGGTACCAACATTCTTGACAGAATGTAAGTCGTTCCACTTGAATAATTATATACAATCTTAACTCTAAAGGTTAACCAAAGAAGTGATATGGCAATTCACTATGAAATTCAAGCTGTCAAAAGAACATTGAGTTCTGACTGGTGAACTGACTGGTGAACTGAAGGAAATAGGGTTTTCTTGGTATGGATTCCCAAACAGTGGAGAATCAGAAAATACAGAAAGATAAAAAATCAGCTAGTAGAGTCACCTTTATTGTCGCAAAACCTTTCTGTGACTCGAATACATATATGGAAAAACTTTAGATGGAGAGAGGAAGCATTATGACAAAAACTTCCACGTTTGAAGCACTTCAAAATTGTTTGTTCAAAATACTAAAGTGCGGAAATAAAGAATATAGGGTTTATTCTTCCATAGAGAAACGAATTGAATAGAAATGAAGTTGCTGTGGAGGGGAAGTGGAAAATGAGAAAAATGAGGAAATTAATTAAGATGATATAAGGACATTGAACAAACGAAGTTTGAACAAAATAACGAAGAAGTGATGAACGTGAAATGTTTGTTATCAATATAACAATCAAAAGTTAGATGTGTTAAATTACAGAATATGCAATTTGCATTTAATCATAGGAAAAAAAAATTATATTCAAGTCGTACTTGGTAAAGTTCTTGAAATAAAATTAGATGCAGAATTTTTTTCTGAAAACTACTGCGATATATATTATAATATATATGAGTATATATTTTTGATATATATATATATATATATATATATATAGTGGAAATTTCCAAAATAACTTTCGATTTTAATTTATTGAAGGGAATATAAAGGATGGGCCATCTTAACTTTGCATTTTGAAGAAGTGGTTATTTCGCCACTGGAAACATATCTGTCATTCACGTTTTGACAGAAAGTTAGTCATATTTGACGTTATTATTTCAATAATATTTGACATTAACGGAATGGGTCGATTCACCCTTGGATAAAACCGCGAAATATTGAAAACTTATTTCCAAAGTGGCGAATGTTCTATCAAAACTGTTACAAATTCACGTGGAAAATTCAAAAGAAATGGAATTTCCTCACGGCAATTTGTGGATCAATTAATTCGTGAAACTGGATCTTTATTTGATGAAACAACTCGCCCAATGAGCTAACCTAAAACATTACTGCTGTAGCACAGAATGTGGCTGAACATCTATCAACATCAACTCGTCATCGTGATCAAGAACTGAACCTTTCTTGCAGTTTTGTGAGGAGAATTTTGCGAAAAGACCTCGGTATGACGGCTTAAAAAGTTCAACTAGTGCAAGAAGTGAAGTCTGCTTACCATCCGATGCGTTTCCACTCCGCTCAATGGGCTATTGAACGCAGTGACGTAGATGAGCATCCTCCGAAAAATTATCTTTAGCGATGAAGCTCATTTTCACCTAGGAGGATTATTTCTTGTAGTTTTCCGTTGAGGATAAGTATTACGCTAACTAAACAGATATGATGAAATACGAAATCCAAGTTGCCAGTAATGAAATTGAGCCCCAAACAATCGACAATGAACGGAAAAATTGGTTGAACGGTTGGGGTACTGTAGCCAGTCATGGTAGTCATTCGGATGATATTGTTTCCATTTGAATATGTCAAGGTTCAGCCTTTCTAATGGACTGATAATTTTGGTAAAATAATTTTGTATTTATACCCTATCAAAAATGTAAATCTTAAATGGCCCCCACTAATAATGTCAGTCCAAAGAGAATACAGTAATAATAAAGATCACTACTCGACCCGGAAAGGTCTCGAAATCTGTTTTATTGAAAACTCTTTAGTTATTGTCTGTTTAGTATGCATAATCAAGTTTCACTGCTCGATACTGAAAGCTTCAAAAGTTACTTGAATAAAGTCGTAGATGCTTATCGAGATTCAGAATAAAACTCGAGATTTATTTGAATTATTACACCTACTGTTTATTTTCGAATGAAACCAATGTTAGAGTATCGAACAGCATTCTATTTGCAATGGACCAGACTGACAGCAATAAAACGCTAGTTATCCAGATACGACGTAACTTATTCAAAACAAGGCAAACGTATTTGTTGATCGAAAATCCTTTAAATCGCTTCTGACGCCCGGAACTTTTCCAACTCGTTACTGACTGCGAGTGCGGGAAAACATTTTCTAATTAGTCGCCCCGAATTTCCAGATAAACTCGGCCTCTAGCAGGTCTGCGAATCAGTCCGTAATTGTGAGAAAATATGTCGCAATGCACTCTGGCTAAGGCGGGATTATAATTGAAATTTTCGCTCTGATTCAGATAAGAACTTTTCCTCCGCATTCCGATGAGAAGCAACCAAAGAAATACGTATCATGACTTCCTAAGTGGTTGTTGGTACGATCAGATCTTCACATTTCAGATATCAAACCAACACCAACCATAAGAGGCTTCGATGAGAAAACAATTTGAGGAGAAAACCCATTATTTTTGCGTGAGCTTCAACACTTTATTCAACATGGTTCGAGTTGTTCGATTTGAGTCAAATATGCATCGTTGTGTTCTATAATTTGTTGCCATTTTAAAAGTATATTCATAATGCCTCTCTCATAGCGGTCTTGGTCCTCATTGGCGAAATATTATTATTAGTAAAATAAAATAGAAAAAGGCTTTTTACTTGATAGAAGAAATATAACAAAATTTGAATATCAAAACAGATTTAATCTGTTAGTCTTCTACAATTTTAATTAAAAAAAAAATTTTTATTCAAAAAACTTTTAGAATTAAATTAATGTCTACAATAAGCACCGCTTATAGACGTATATAATCAAAACTCAATATATAATGTCAAATGGAATAAATAAACCAACAGATATAAAAAAGTCATTAACATTAATAAATAAATATTTAAAGGAGACAAAATTTTGTTTCTGGTCTTACCTTTAAGAACACAAATTGCCTTTCAAAAACATGAACACAACTTAAGGACTTCTCAAAGAATATAATTTATTTGAAATATTTAATATATTTAAATATTCGAATAAGTAATTCAGAAATCTCTCAAGACATGCAACACATCTTCGAAAAACAAATATAATTCTAGGCAATCCCTTCATCGGTCCAAGATAATATTCCAAATATCAAAATAAAATAACTATCACTATATCTCAAACTTACACGTGTTAAGGATGAATGCTTCAAACAGACTAACTTTAAAATTCAAGATCATCTATGTTCTAACAAAATCACAGAACAGTGTAAGGTATTTTTAAGGTTATATTTGAAATCATTGACATTCCATAATGAGATATATTGAAGCCTGAATATAATTATATATTATATATAAAATAAAATAGAAAAAGGCTTTTTACTTGATAGAAGAAGTATAACAAAATTTAAATATTAAAACAGATTCAATCTGTTAATCTTCTACAATTTCAATTTAAAAAAAAATTTATTCAAAAAACTTTTAGAATTAAATTAATGTCTACAATAAGCACCGCTTACATTTAATAGACGTATATAACCAAAACTCAATATATAATGTCAAATGAAATATCTTGGACCGATGAAGGGATTGCCTAGAATTATATTTGTTTTTCGAAGATGTGTTGCATGTTTTGAGAGATTTCTGAATTAACTTATTCGAATATTTAAATATATCAAATATTTCAAATAAATTATATTCTTTGAGAAGTCCTTAAGTTGTGTTCATGTTTTCATGTTCATGTTGGTTTATTTATTCCATTTGACATTATATAAGGAGTTTTGATTATATACGTCTATTAAATGTAAGCGGTGCTTATTGTAGACATTAATTTAATTCTAAAAGTTCTTTGAATGGAACTTTTTTTGAAATAAAAATTGTAGAAGACTAACACATTGAATCTGTTTTGATATTCAAATTTTGTTATATTTTTTTCTATCAAGTAAAAAATTTTTTTATATTTTATTTTATATATAATATATAATTATATTTAGGCTTCATTATATCTCATTATGGAATGTCAATGATTTTAAATATAACCTTAAAAATACCTTACACTGTTCTGTGATTTTGTTAGAACATAGACGATCTTGAATTTTAAAGTTAGTCTCTTTGAAGCACTCATCCTTAACACGTGTAAGTTTGAGATATAGTGATAGTTATTTGATTTTGATATTTGGAATATTATCTTGGACCGATGAAGGGATTGCCTAGAATTATATTTGTTATGAAGATGTGTTGCATGTCTTGAGAGATTTCTGAATTAACTCATTCGAATATTTAAATATATTAAATATTTCAAATAAATTATATTCTTTGAGAAGTCCTTAAATTGTGTTCATGTTTTTAAAAGTCAATTGGTGTTCTTGAAGGTAAGACCAGAAACAAAATTTTGTCTCCTTTAAATATTTATTTATTAATTTTAATGACTTTTTTATATCTGTTGGTTTATTTATTCCATTTGACATTATATATTGAGTTTTGATTATATACGTCTATTAAATGTAAGCGGTGCTTATTGTAGACATTAATTTAACTCTAAAAGTTTTTTGAATAAAAATTTTTTTAGTGAAATATTGCCTTGACAACGAGCATAAATCTGAAATTGTTTGATCGATACCTTACGAGATATCGATCCGAAAAAATGGTGGATTTTTTTCTTTAAACTTTAAATTATGGGTTTTAATATCAACGAATTGTTATAATCTTCATCGATAAATCGTTGAAGAATAGGTTTATTCAACAATTTCTACTTACATTTTTTCCGTAAATATGCGATGATTAAATGATACCACAGCCTTTAGATTAATCATTCAAGTCTCTTTTTTGGAACGATAACTTTATAAAGAAACAGAGATATCAAATTTGTAGGGTGGGTTTTGAACCTAAATTGGAAGATCATATTCTTGGGTGAAAGCAAAATCGTCCATGGGCTTAGGAAATATGTTCATTTGAGTGGAATTCGAGAAGTTCTAGAAAGAGGGCAAATCTTCATCACTTTCGGAGAACTCAAAAGATGAAAAAACTCATTTAGCTAGTTTTGAATATATCGATAAAAATGTTTAAATCAGGCTGAAAAATTGGTTATAAATTTTTCTAAACAGCCGATAAAGAACAGGCAAGTTGCTCACGATACATTGAGAAGTCTTTTTTTCTGGAATCAGTCTAGAAAGTCTACTTTCTCGGACTAACTTAAGACCTCAAAATCAAATATTTCAGTCCGTAACTAAACGAACTCACGAACTTCACGTTTACGTTACTACTATTTTCTCTTTCGGCAATAATACTAGCAGATTTCTTGTTGTCATTGTCCTCTCTACATATTTTGTCTACTCAATATAATATTCTTTGCCAAAGGTTGAAGGTTTTAATTTTCAAAGTTTCTTTAATGCAAATAAATCTTCCCTAGCATTAACTGAAAGTGTCGCGGATGACCGACGGAACCAACGTCCTCGTATTCATGTGTACATGATAAATTTTAAAATCTTGCAACAATTTGAGGCACTAAACCAAACTGATGTATTCCCCCTTCTTAACTGGCATTTTGCTCTTTCGAATAATTCAAAAAATCTTCAAAATTCAGAATTTTCTGGACGACCTGCAGCACATGAGTTTCGTTTACCAGAAATGATCTGGGTTTGTCCGTTTTAGCATCAAGTGCTTCAATCAACAATAACAAAAATATTTAAAGAACATATTTGCCAATACTCTAATTACTTTCTACGAATTAATCGAAAATTAAATAAGAATTCTTCAATCTAGATACATTTAAAACATATTTTCTTCAAGTGGGAAAACTAAAACTCGTTTCTTTTTTTATTGAGCCTCAAACTATTAGTTCGAAATTCTTAAATTTTTCTCACTTGCGACAAGGCATTATCAAAATGAAGTTTTGCAAAAATCAATTTTGTTCGAAAGGTTGATTCATCAGGAATCATGCAAATCGTATTAAAGTATTTCGATATAAGGCTCAAACTCATCTGAGAATCTTAGCAACTTGTTTCAGATCTTCCAATAAACCCATTATTCCCTGCACGACATTAAAAAATTACCTTCCTCAAAATGCGATAACCAATCCCTACAGATATTTTTGATTGCTCTACAAAACTTTGACACTAAAATCCCAGCCGAAAAACCATCATGGTTACAATACTAGCACGAGCTCCTAATAAAACATGGGAAATAATTACCTCATTTCACTTTTAAATACGCAGCTGTGGTAATTAAAAGTCACATAAAATCCTGAAACGACTGAATTATATCGTAAAATATCGTATCTGATTCGACAGAACCAGTGAAAAAAACGAAAACGGAAAATAGTGTGAAATAGCTGTTATCACGATAGAATGCCTATCTCCGTTTCATTGATATTAAACATAATATTTTGATATTGGTAATATCGTATGTACGAGCATAAATATTTACTATGCCATGATAAATTTCAAATTTAAATATTATCTTCGTTTGGAAATTCAAAGGTGTGATACTAGAAAGAGACATTTTATGGCCTTTAAGCTGAACCATTCACATAAAATAACGAATATAATTCATGAACAACTAGTTTTTTATTACACAAATATAGTAAAGAAAAAATGAGAAATTTACAGAATAGCAGTCAGGCCAAAAATAAAATGTATGAAATCGTATAAACTGTATAGTTTTTTTTCAGTTTTACAATTTATAAACTCTAATTGGCACTTTTCAGTATTTTATGAATAATATAGATTAATTCCATTTTATCTATGGATACTGTAATTCACTCAAATATTCGTTGTGGAGCATAATCTAACTTATTAAATAATATTTTCTCAGAATCATTATGGGGACCAATAACAACTTCTATATGAGGAAATTTGTTAAAAATCAATGTTGGGGATCATTTAAGAGGCAGAATTACGAATCAGATCAGTAGACGTCTTTCGGAAGTACGGGACGCTGCCGAAATAATTCTTTACCCAAAATGGTATTGAATTGTGTATGTGGCAAGGATGATGGATGGACAATGGACGAGGAAAATTCTTCAATGATAACAAAGACATAAAACTTTAAGAAACAAAGGGAGACCTCCCAGTAGGTGGACATATGTCATAGAGAGAGAGGCAGGGAACTGAATCATAGTAGCCTAGGTTAGGAATTAATGCCTTCAAATGATGAAGGTGATAGTGACAACATAATAAGAAGAAGTTTTCTGATTGATAGAACGATTATTACAAAATTTGAATATCAAAACATATTTCATCTGTTAGCCTCCTATGATTTTAATTTCAAAATATTTTATTCAAATACTTTTAGAATTAACTTAATGTCTTATAAGCACTGTTTATATTTAGTTGACGTATAAAATCAAATCTCATTATATAATATCAAATGGAATATAATATCATCAAATATAAATTGTCAATTAAAATTACTGAATATTTGAAGAAGCGGCATTTCGTTCCGAGCATACGCACCTGAACTCTTTAGACAGGCGTGTTTCTGATCTTATATTCATGAAAACTGAATCTTTTTCAAAAATTCACAACATAATTTTAAGAAATTCTCCAAAACTAATTTATTTGAAATATTAAAAGATTCAAATAATTTACTTAAAAATCTCCCAAAACATGAAGCATATCAAAAAACAATTAAAATTCAGATAAGGACAGTCCAACGTCACAGTTAAAAAATAAAATCAATTAACAATAAATAACTCACTCTCGTGGTATCCTTGTTTCAGGTGCGCATGCTCGGAACGAAACGCTGCTCCTTCAAATATTTATTAATTTTAATTGATCATTTATACTTGTTGAATTTTTTATTCCATTCAATATTATTTAATGAGTTTTGATTTTTTACGTCTATTAAAAATAATCAATGCGTATAAGACATTAATTTAATTCTAGAAGTTTTTGAATAAAATTTTTTGAAATTAAAATTAGAGGAGGCTAACAGATTAAATCTGTGTGATATTGAAATTTTGATAATGATAACGTTTCAAATATAGAAATATAGCATTCCGACAGAAAAGGTCGATAATTCAATTGAAAATTTTGAAAGCAGGTCAAAATTTAAGGATAATTTTTGGAAATCAGATGAAATCAGAATAAAAATATGTCACTCCAAAGAGTAAACAAAGAATGGAGTGAAATTCAAAATACTTCGATATATTTTGACATTTCAAAATATTTAATTCCCAATGAAGTTTATTCAAAATTTGATCACAATTAATTCTAAAGCTCTGAAAATATAGAGGGTATTTTATTCGTTAATAATTTTTTCATCTATATAATGAACTTTCATTCTTAAACCACCAGATTTGACAAAAGTAAGAATCAAACTCCATTTTGAATTGAATTATTCTTAACCTCAAAGTCTTATTATATTAGATTGCTACTTAAATTTTGAGAAAAAGCAACACTATTGTAAATATGTAAAATTTAACATTGTCATCGAAAATTTGACATAGTTAATGGTGAACAGAACGAGTTGTCAGAGTGCTATTCATGTTGTTTACAAACAATACAAACATTTGACTTGGTCCAAAAATAGAATCAAATCGTGAAAATTTTCGTGCAATAATTTTCTATGATTTTTCACGTGGATGAAACCATTACCAATGTCCTGATCAACTGGCTTCGGATCGATGCGGGAGGGTCTCCCGAAGCACCCTTTACTCACTGTATTTCACTGGTTTTCCAAATTTAATCGTGGACACACTTTTCTACATGACGAATTTATGCATTATGAAATTTATGTTTACTGAAACTATGAGATACAGCTCAAAAGCTGAATCTTTCTGTAAATATTAGTCGAACATTTCCAGTTGTTGATACCAAGATTAATGTAGACGACACTATGTATATCTATGAGTCTTTGAGTTGTACATTCATGATATTTTTTTTGAAATACCTTTCAGAGTAAAAGATATTAGATAACGTAACTCAACTATGTTCTACGTTCCTTTGAGAAGAACTAATGTTACGCAGAACTCGCCACTATGTAGAATTCTCACTACTGTCAACAGCATTTAAAAAATTAACGTTTGCAACATCACTGCGAAACGCATAAAGAAAGTGCTGAAATTTAAATTGTTACTTGAAAAGTAATAGTTGGTTTTTGGAGAAATTTTTCTATTGTTTTCTTTGTCCTTAAGTAAGTTTATTCATTGAATTTGTCCTGTAAATCTTTATTTTCACATGTGATAACCATTTTTCTTAATTTGTGAGCACCAGTTTGGGCTCGCTTGTTTGTGCTCCTGTATTCAATAAATAAATTAATTAATTTCAACCATAGATTTTTCCCTTTGAATAAAATGGTTTTTCCAGTTACAATCTTTCCAGATTCGGCTCAGTTAAAAGGATACAGGCAGCTGAAGTACCAAAAATATGGGGTATGAGGTATTTCATAATTATGATACATATTACCCATTTATCCATTTAACTACTTTCGGTGGTTTCCCAGTTATACACTCGCCGATTAATAATACTATAACAACATAACATAAAAAGCGGACAAAGTTTAGTTTGAATCATTATAAGATTCTTCGGTTTTCTTAGAGAATTGACTTAAACTTCATTCACCTTCCGCCTTAAACTTTTCAATGTTGTTTGTTTCAAAATCTGATCAAAATTAAAAAATCTGCTCCCAAGACATGAATCAAGCTATCCCGAGGTTGCCGTACTTACTTTTCTTTCATAATCTATGTCAAAAATGTTTCATATATGTGACATATAATTCCGTACCAGACAAGTTCATCTGATTCCACAAGATATCCAAAAAAGATGAACACAGAGCATGCATCAGGTTAACATCCTTTCAGTGATTATTTACTACCATGTACTTGAATTGTTGTGTTTATTTGACATTTCTCGTTTATCTGTATCGATTTGGAAGTTTGTGTAATCACACACAAATTCCACGCTTCTTTGTTAGATCAGATTATAAATACTGATCCATCCCAATCTTGAGCAAAAATCGTATTAGTTTGTGACTAGACATTATTCAAGTTTGTATTCCTGTAACAATAAATTGTAATGTTCCGAGTTCTCAAGTATTTTACATAATTCTATGTCAAAGCATAGAAAAGAGTTTGACAATATTGCATGACAATGTCAGGAGAATTCATAGAGTTTAGTTAATGTGTTAACAGTTGTTGAGTGATTCCATTTTATTTATGTATAAATTGAATGAAACTGAAACTTTCATTATGAGAATGGGTGAAGATGAAATTGTGTAACATGTTATAGCGGAAATTAGGTGGGAATTCAGTGTTTCAGTAGCCACCAATAGTGAAATATTTTCATTAAACATGCTGCAATAAACATCAAATCATAACAATTAAATAAGTGAATAAGTTTTCTCAAACAATTTTCATCGACTTCCAAGCATCAAATGATAGAGCTTTCGATGATTCAGATACAGCCTACAGTAAGAGTTGGGTTGAATGTGTGAACAATGTGTAGGAGTGTATTGGTACGTTGTGAAATCTTAAATGCTT
The DNA here is from genome assembly GCA_034642435.1 of Megalocaria dilatata. NCBI lineage: Eukaryota > Metazoa > Arthropoda > Insecta > Coleoptera > Coccinellidae > Megalocaria > Megalocaria dilatata. The sequence continues at coordinate 55,457,211 of CM067854.1, read as the reverse complement.
AAATATTTTTACCTAGACAAATCTGGAAAATGGCAAATGAATGAATTGTTTTATTTAATATGATGAACCTCTGGTTGAAATCAATATACAATTTAAAGACTCATTCTGTATATATATCAACCTCTTATTTGATGAATGTTTTAGGATCCAAACTATTTCTGTAATAAAACTTTGAATGATAATTTCTTATCAGGCTTTGTCAATGTATACACGAGAGAAGAAGTAAATTTGTAATGAACATTTCTGCTCTTCTGAATCTAGGAAAACACAGATCAGAAACGCCTGGCCGTCCTACAATAACAGGGCTGATTATACAGCAACAATAAAACGCAAGTGGCGATATCTAATTGGACCGCTAGTAAATTATATTAGTCTGCTAGAATATCCCGGAATCTTTACGGGGGCAAATTTACCGGAAAACCGGCCCGTCCGACCGTTATTACGTAAATATTTCATGAATGGAAATTCATTTCTGGGATGGAGTCACGGATGACCGCAGCGAATTTCTCATTTACACTCGAGCACACGTCAAAACATTCCATTATTCAGGAGGATTTTCTATTATGAAGTTTTGATGTTGTTGGCTCCGGGTGCAGCTTTAACGGCCCGGAGTCGCTAGCTGAGATGGAACCATCGCCGTCCTTTCCTCTGAACTCGTCCGTGTTGATAGAATAATGAATACTTTGAAGCAATCATTTATGTATTTCTCGCTGATGTGCCTGCAAGATTCCGGATAATGAAGTTAGGAAACGGAAACTGTCTGGAATGTATTACGACGCGTATTAAATGATTTTCTCATGAGATTTTCCTTATCTTGCTCTTAATTTTCATTCTTTGGTACGATTTCACAGTTTAACTTCGCCGTTAAAATTCGGGGACATTGAAAATATTGAAGTACAATCCATCTATGGTACAGTTTGTCAAGTATCAATTATATGAATCCCTAGTCCACGTAGTTCCGTACTTCAAAGCCAGAAGCGCTGGGCTTTGCGTGCAGTTATTGCGTTATTATATTTTTAAATTTATTCTTGTTAATGATAATTATGTTTTCCTTATCGAATCTGATTGGATGGTGTAATTGAAAGAATTGAAAGTTGGATTGTCAGACTTTCTTTCGAAGAATATAGTATCAATTGATTTTGGATTATTTGGATGATTGTTTATACCTGGAGAAATTATTGGTGGCTTAGAATTTAGTTTTTTGAGTTATACTGGGCCAATAAAGTCGATATTTTGCGGATTAATCAGAAGGCCATCTTCTTTTACTTTCGTAACATTTCCATCAAAGGAATTGGAAGCTGGTACCCATTTGACGACGTGCGTTGAACAAAAAGACGTTTAGAATTTCAAGATATAGCCTTAGAGCCCCATCAGTGAAGAGGAAGGATCCGAACATATCGTTTCTAAGCGGACAATTTAATATCCAGGTCAGTGTAATTTCGACATTAGACCAGTACATTGAAGAATACATAACAGCTATTGTATAATTAATTTATTTCTTAATATTGTTTAAATTTATGCGAATAGATATTATAGTCTAGCGTGCGATAGTGAACCTAGTCTAAAAATAATATAAAATAAGGTTTTTCTGAGTTTCATCATTTTTATTGTTATTCAATAAAACAATTGTTTCGCTATCACAGTAGCATCATCAGGGAGGTTTATACTTTGAATAACTATTCTAAAAAGCACACAGTCATTTTAATGAACGTACAGTTTATAAAAATTTAATAAATAAATCATTTGAGTGGCTATATTTCCTTTTGCAAATTATAAATCTCCTACATTTATATCTAGCTAGCTACAACGGATAGATTGTAAAGAGAGGTTCTACTATAGTTGTACATATGCAAAGAGTGAAATTCCAACTTGTGTTGATTAGAAAGTGAGCAAATGAGTCACAGTCTATATAGACTACAAGAAAATCTTCGACCACGTGTAACAATACCATAGTGAAACCATCCACTATACGTAAGCAGAATAATGCTGAGTATACTCAAGCATTGATGAAGTATAAATTGACCGTTGATTTCATTAAGAAGACTGAAAAGCATCTAGAATACTCTCTCAAGAGCAGGAATTTGACTAAAAACTCTACGTAGATTCAATAGTAAAATACTCATTTTTATTACCTACATTGCAAGGTAAGAAGACAAATAGGACCACTTCAGCAATTACGTTTGAAGAATTACATCACCTATAAATCTCGGAGAAGAGGTCTAACGAAACGTAGTTGAAAAACAAGTGAATACCCATTAAATATTAGAGAAAGCAGTGACGTGAAATTAGGAGTTTATATACACTTGCTCATATAACTTAAGATCCTCACAACTTTTTGCATTAGCCTTTATTTCCTTATTTTATATCTGGATAACAAATTTAAATTCGATCGTTGGACTGTTGCTATGATTCCGGCTGCTCAAAATTTTAGGGCGCTATTTCGAGGGAGCAGCGTGTTACAGTTTCGCTCAAATGTCTGCAATTTTAGAATTTTTACCCGGAAGTGGTTTAAACGACTGGGTTGGACTCACTTAAAAGAATCCGAGGTCAAAAGTAATTCTTGCGGCCGATTCTTCCGCAAACACTCAAACTTGAAACTTTCAAGAAAGGTTTTAGCAGATCAGTTTCTTAATGGAAGAAATAAGTTCAATAGTTTTGCAGTTATTCACATTTGAAAATTTATTATATTTTCCAAACTACATTTTTTTTTAATAAGATTGTTATAATTTTCTACCTAGAGCCAACTGCATATTCCATTCAATTAATATACAAATAAAACAACGACAAGAAATCTTATACAAAATTTCATGAAGATTTTCTCACTAGAACACCACAAAATATTTTGTGAGGATCGTGGGTAACAAACTAACGCGCAAAAGCTCCTGAACTCACGTCTAAGATTTTCCCCGTCTTCAGATCTTCTGATTATACGATCCCCACGAAATTTTGCACGAACAAGCGCGTAATTGCTCTACATCTGAATAGAAAACTTCTGGAAAAGTGGAGGAAACATTTTAAATGAACATTTTTACGGCACCATTGCCGTACTCATTAACGAACTTGGCTGAGATATTAAGGGACCAAATCTATTGTGAAATTTCAAGTTTCTAGCTATTTCCATTCGAAAGTTCGGACGAACCGGCCAAAAAGAATTACTTTTGACCACCGTTTCTTAATCAGCGAGTCCAACTCACTCGTTTGAGACCGTTTTCTGCTCAAAAAAAGCTATTAAACCGGATTTTTACAGAGTACGTAATGAAGCTGATGACTTAACAGGTTATAGCAGAATAAATTGTTGAATGCACGAATTAGACGAATAGTAAGCAATTGCAAAAGTGGAGAGAAGCCCTTGTATAGGCAACTTGCACGATATCAAATGGTCAGATGATTTCTGGTAGATTTTTTCCAGTAGCGTAAGGCTTTCCTCTAATAATTCGAGATCAGTTGGTTCCCTAAACTGATTATGAAAGAAGGAAGTTTTAACAATAATATATTTGACGTTATTCAATGAGTATCTGGTGAAAGTACCTGTTTCGTACCACGGTTAGTTAACAGCAGTATTCTGCATATTATTTCAGTATTTTCAGAATAATAGACAATTGCCAATTAATTAATATCGATGATTAATTTTGATGGGTTTAGTTTTTGACGTATTTTAGCGAAGAGTTTCACTTCAAGGACACCTGTTTTTAGTTAACTCGATGATGAACTACCTTTGTTTATCCATTAAGATAAACTTATGAAAATGATAAGGAAGTGTAAAACACTCGTAATACACTATAATAACAACGAACTATAATTCTTGGTTTACTGTCTGTAAACGAAGTCAAAAGGTATAATTATTACACTAAAAACAAATGTAATGAATTTGGCAATACTTTGGCAATCGACTGGATAACTATATTAACAACAATAACCACGATAGCTTGGATCGAAATGTCACAAGCGACGAGTTTGACTATCCGGACACAGTATTCAATGTAGCAAAGGCTACATGCGACAAGTTTGACTACCCGAATGATAATGCATAATGTAGCGAAAGCTACATGCGACAAGTTTGACTATTAGGAGAATAATAATGATTTAATAGTCTTTTCAAAGGCTGAACGTTAGAGGTGCACGATGAATCCCTTCTGAAAAAAAGAAGGAAATTAACGGAATTAATTGGAAGGTCCATTTTTAGGTGAAAATTATGGACGAAATAAACCTTCTTATTGATTACAGAAAAATTATGAGATCAGTGCAAGTAGAATAAGGACAGAATCAGTTCACAATTCTGAATGCTTTGACGACAAAATTCACATAACAATAAATATATCAAATGGTCTAAAAGACTTTCCATGTTTTCAAAGGCCATATATAATCATTAGAAAACGAATAAGCTGAAGTGTCGAATAACACTAATCAGTTCGAACAAATCTCAAAATTGCTAGACTGAAATGGTCAATATGGAAAGATCTAAGTATCAGTAATAAAGGGAATGAATTATATTGAACGGAGCCAGGGCCATCTCTAATGAAACGAAATAGTAACGAAAAAGTAAATATACGCCTGGACGAAAAACATTGTGATATTCACAGCAGTGACAAGTAGGAATTAAGACGGAGTGTGGACAGACTACTTGCATGTCAATGAGCTCTACAAAATTTATGACAATATCTACCTGTCTATTTCTGTTATGTGTCACTAAAAGATATTAATGGTTATTCAGCATGGATTATTTTGCTTTTTATTCTAGATTTTCGAGTTAACGAATACTCTAATGGTCTCAAATGATTGACAAAATACTGAAAAAATAGAGGAAGTAGATCATTTCAGACTACAGTAAATTTTCATCTTCACAAAGTGAAAATCATTGTAACGACAGTTCTGTACCTTCAGGCGCTCGATTAATCAGCTAAATGAACCAGACCGCGAGTCTCGCCTTTGGAGGTAAACATTCAATTTTCTCCAGAAAATGAGGTTACTCAGACATGTCAAGGATAATGGGAATCTACGTACGATTTGTTCATATCCGTTTTCACGTATAATCCGTAACACAAGACGTCTTCAAGTTGTAATTACACATGCCGAGTGAGCGAATCCGTCGAATTCGAGTTCTCTAATGAAGCGCTAAGATGTGGTTGAATTTCCATGTGAAGAGCGACTTTACGATAATGCGTCTATGGATAGAAATCCGAAGAATCTTCTTTGAAAATATTTGAACTGATACAGATAAAATCTTATGTATAATTGATATATCTTAATATATATAAATCTCGTGTCACAATGTTTGTCCTCGAGGAACTGCTTAACCATTTAACCGATTATAATAAAATTCGCACACCATGTGCAGTTCGATCCAACTTGAGAGATAGGATAGTTTAAATCTCAAATTATAGTCGCAATTTTAATTTATTGCTAATTATTTGTCTGTTATTATTTGACAGTCACAATTATCTGTTAACTCCAAATGATTCTAACAGATGTCGATACCTTTCGGCTGGGTTGAGTAAGTAATCAATAGATGACGCTGCTATGGTAAATCTTCGAACGTGTCATATAAGCTACATTTTAACAGCATAATTACCACGTGTTGTTGACGCTATAAAATTAATTAAATTTATTTTGTAGTGAACGAAATACCGTATAATTCAATTATTTCCACTTTTTAAATTTTTGGTGTTAGCATAGCTAACTGATGTTCTCTTATTGTTCCTCTTAGATTGTTTACTATAATGTAATATAACAAAAACTTTAGCCTCAGTAACGCGTGGCCGGGTCAGCTAGTTGTCTTATATATATTTAAGTCTTGTTTTAGAATTAGTTTCAGAATATTCGGATACTGATAATTCGATCTAGTACTTGATTCGAATCCTGAAGTGACTCTAATAATAATGATAATACTTCTTTATTTCAACTAGCATTTATCTAAGAAATTTACATGAAAATAAAGCAAGATAGTAAAATTTAGTTTACGTTTTCATGTACCGAAAATTATACTTAATCTTTATCTATGGTGCAGAAATCTGAAATTTCCCTCACTAGGACACATATCAACCATAACTCTTGAGATCTTCTTCGCTTTTCCTCATTATAATATGTCAAATAATGTATACGACAAACAGTAGAATCACTACTCAAGAGAGTATTATATTTTACTTTACAATCTGTTGTCGTTATGTGATTAGATGATTGAAAGTGTGAATCTATTTTATGATATAATGTACAACATTCTTAATCAGACTTTTAGAATTAAATTGATGTCTTATAATAAGCACTGCTTATATTTTATAGACGTATAAAATCAAAATAATTTATTTTTGAAAGTTTTTTAAAAACTTCTTTTGAAATTAAAACAGTAGAACACTAACAGATTGAATCTGTTTTGATATTCAAAGTTTGTTATTATCCTTCTTTCAAGTAAAAAAACCCCTTCTTATTATTTTAGTTTATATATAATATATAATTATATTAGGTTTTTGAAAAATGAAATTTATTATACAGTTTTCAGAGGTTTAATGAAGGCCAAAAAATGCCTTACAAACTTTGTGTGATTTCTGTGTTTAGCATAGAACATAGAGTACCTGGAATATTAGATGTACGTACCTAGTTTCAATTGCATTCACAGAGTTTCCAGAAATTGTTTTGGTAACATTACAGGTTTGTTTATTTTTAATTGAATTTATTTTATAAATGTAAAGATGAACTGAGCTTATCTGAATTCTAATTGTTTTTGAGGATGTGCCACATGTTTTTGAGAGTTTTTGAAGTAACTTTTTCAAATATTTAAACATATTGAATATTTCAAATAAACTAGTTTGGATAGAAGATTCAGCATTTTGGAAATAAGTTTTTAATATTTCCCAGTATCTTTCAAGCGTTAATCGACCAATTTTGTTAATGACAAATATTAAACAAATATCCACTACTTCAAAATGCAAAGTTTCCACACTTTATTTCTTGGATATTAAAACATTGAATTTACACTTGGTTCTCATTCGGTATCCATTTTAAACTTCAAAATGTAAACTTCACGAAGCCACAGTGTTGGCGGAACAATTTTCATTAAATTAATGAATTGTGGAATTAATCTATATTATTTTATTTGATTAAAATGAATTTCCATCAAGTAAGGACTGATTCAATCGAAGTCTCCGAATGGGGCCCTAGTTTTACTCAGGTGAAATGGAGGGCTGAGCCGGTTGATTAACTCAGTGACAAGGGAGTCTGTCGCAGCACAGGGCTTCTCCCTTAAAACTGGCGTACTCTACCCTATCGCAGTATAAATCTCCGGATTCTGTGTAATGGCCGAGTGCGTTATGTAGCATACTGCGTTACCTCGGGGGGGTGGTCTTGCCCTCAGGTGTTACTTGTACCACCTGGCCACCCCAATTGGTGTTGGACTCGAGGGGGCAGTGGTTGAAAGTCCGCATGCTGGACTAGGGGGGTATTTCATTTATCTGTTCGCAGACCCCCATTTTCGGGATATTCTCATGAAACGACTCGGGGTTTAACGGGACTTGACGGTTCGACCGGCCTGTCCTGGCCCCTGGATCTGTGCGTAACAATTTAGGGTTTGTGGATCTCGACGAAATGGCTCCGCCATTAGTGCTTGACGCCAGGATCAATCAAATGACTTCACATGGGTTCGGTGGGTCAGGACGTATAGTCCGCTAGACGGTGCTCGTACCAGGATCAATTGTAGTCGTCAATCTTGAGTTTATCTTAGTTCTTGGGACTGCGTTCGGGTGGATGGATAAGAATTCCCTCCGGCGGGTGAGTTGCGTCTCAAACAACTCGGGTACTGACCTGCTGAGCCAGCTTTCGCTGCTACCAGTCAGACGGTTCTGGCTTTCGAGTCGGGGCCCAAACTGGAAGCTGGTGGGTTCATCTCTTCGGAGGGGTTCTCGCCGCGCGCGATGATATGGCGTAATCCTTATCACACTTTCTACCTCTGGGTGGACTGTGGAGACTGCTTGGTAGTCACTTGGAAAAGAGGCCATGCCTCAAATAGCCAATAACTATTCTGGTAGAATTCACCTGATTCAATCGAAGTTTGGGAGTATACAACCAGGAGAGTAGGAAAACAATGATAATTAGAGAATATGTGTCATTGTAATAGTGAATTCCACACCAGATTTTATTTGTTTTTCTTTGATCGCTTGTTCCAGGGAACAACCTCAAATTATTTTCCGAATTTTGAGCCGACTAAGTTGGACTTATTAATGAATAGTCCGTCCGTAAATACGTAAACTTTCGAACGGAAAGAGCTGAAGCCTTGAAACTTTCAGGAAAGGTTTAGAGTCCAAATATTTTAGCTTATTTCGATAATGGGCAAAACCGGTTCAATAGTTTCGTGAATAGTTCATAATTTACATTGTAAATTTTTCATGATTTTTCCAATTTTTTCAGAACCACAGTTTCGATCGATCTAAAAATCGGTATTCAAAAGTATAATGATAAGGTGCATGTTGGTCCGCATTTCATGAGGATCGTATAAATCTTCAACGTTAATCGCTACCTCAAACACTATAAATTTCGAACGGAAAAAGAGATAGCCTTGAAACTTTCGGGATAGGTTTGTCCCCAGAATACCCCAGTTGAGTTCGTTAATGCGCAAAATCAGTTCAATGGTTCCGCAGTTATTCACATCTCAAATTTCTTTTTATTTTCATCGATATTTTCCAATCTATAGATTCGATTTAACTGAAATTCGAGTTTTAGAAGGAAAACGGTAACGAACATGTTTCTGCAAAATCTCATGAGGGTCGTATGATTAGAAGATCCAAAATTGAAAATTTTGTGAACACAGCAGTATTGAGCGCTAAAGAAACCAGCAACAGTCCCATAATAGAGTTTGAATTCAGCATTAACATTTAAATTAACGATACAAATTGATCGCGGCTTCTTCAAGAAGCTGGAGATTTTAAATTTTCAGGGTAATGGACTGTTGAACAAGCGCGCAAAAATTTTGACGAGTTTTCTAGATATTTCTTGGATTTCAATAGCCTTTATTTTTATCTGAGTCGAATCTAGAATAATGTGTTTTATTTGATGAATCTTACTCACTTTATATTTTAAAGAAACGCATACATATGTATAGATTCTAGGCTAGTGCACTGTCTAGTCTGGATTTATTTGGATAATTTCCGTATTATATCAACAAGACATTTATCTCCTCCTTCGTGTTGCAGTCTCGTCTTGTTCAATTATAGATAATAATGGTAACTTATCGGATCAACACTACGTTCGATCCATAATGCAGGACGTCTTTGAGCCCTGATTACAAATATCGAATTTGCCTCTGAAGAAACGCTAGCGCTCGCCGGCGAATTTCCTTGAGGAAAGAGGTGCTCAAGCAACACCTCTATGAGTAACAGTTCCTGGAAGATCTCTTGTTACAATCGCAAACTGCGGTTGATGTTCCAGGCACAAAAGACGAGTATGAATTCATAATGTCGCACGAACGGGATTCAATACAATACAGACTAATCCTGAAATTGGCCGATGGGATGCTCGTCGAGATACTAGCGACGCAGTGGATTTGCTATTGTTGAGATTGAGGAGGGGTCTGTTATTTGTCATCTCTTTGTCCACATGATAATTTGCGTTCGTTCTCAAATTTCTGGTGAATACTGCGTCAACCGCAGAAATATAGAAATAAACCAAAGAGTATACAATACCAAAATCTTAGTTTCTTTGTATAGTATTTTATACTCTTTGTTATAGCACAAGGACATCTGTATAAAGAATGTTAAGAAAACCAAAAATAATTATATATTGTAAATAAAATTAAATAAATGGAGGTTTATGATTGATAGAAGGTACATAAATTTATTTAAATATTTTAATATTTACAGATATGTTCTGTTAGCCTTATGTATATTTAATTTCAAAAAATTATTTTTAATATTATAACTTCAGGAATTGAATAAATGTCATAAAAGCACCGCTTATATCAAACGACATATAAAATAAACAGTCATTATAAGACATCCAAATGAGATACCAGAATCCAATGAATTTAAATTGTTAACAAAAATCCTATTCATTAAATATTTTGAGTAGACAAAATTTTGTCCCTCTTAGGAAAATAGATATCTTTCAAAAATGTTCAACATAATCCTGAGAATTTCATCAAAAAACTATTATATCTTACTTAGAATATTCAATATTATTGAATATATAACTGAGTTACTTTTTAGAAAATCTCAAGATATGTAAAAACATTACTGAAAAACAAGTTTTAGGAGTTTTATGCGGTGCTTATATGATAATAATTCAATTTCTGAAGTTATAATATTAAATATATATTTTTTAAATTGAATATGTAGAAGGCAAAATATATCTGTAAATATTAATATATTTAAATAATTTTATATACATTCTATCAAGTATAAACCTCCATTTATTTTATTTTATTCATAATATATATATAATAATTATTTGGTTTCCTTAACAGTCTTTAAGCAGATGTCCTTGTGCTATAACAGAAGCGTAAATTGCCGGTCAATCTTTAAGATCTATGGTAAACCACAGAATTACTTGTTTTAGATCACATTGGACATCATTTAAATGTTCAGTATTCATTTGCCAAGATGCTTTCTAGATTGTTAAAGGTGAGTAGATATTTTTTGTTGATTGAAATTATATTTTATTAAATGTGATTGGGTACTGATGAGCAAAGTTTCTCTTAAAGCTTGTTTTTCAGTAATGTTTTTACATATCTTGAAATTTTCTAAAAATCCCATTTGGAAACACATTTCTTTCAAAAATGTTTAACATAATCCTAAATAATTTCATCATGAAACTATCCTACTTAGAATATTCAATATTATTGCATATCTGAGTTACTTTTTAGAATATCTCAAAATATGTAAAAACATTACTGAAAAACAAGTTTTAAGAGAAACTTTGCTCGTCAGTACCCAATAACATTTAATAAAATATAATATCAATGAACAAAAAATATTTACTCACCATTGACAATCTAGAATCTAGAAAGCATCTTGGCAAATGAATATGGAACATTTAAATGGTATCCAATGTGAACTCAAACAAGTAGTTCTGTGGTTTACCATAGATCTAGTATAAAGAATGTTAAGGAAACCAAATAATTATATATTATCAATAAAATAATATCAATGGAGGTTTATATTTAATAGCAGGTATATAAAATTATTTGAATATTTTAATATTTACAGATATATCCTGCCTACATATTTAATTTAAAAAAATTATATTTAATATTATCACTTCAGGAATTGAATTAATATCATATAAGCACCGCTTAAAACTCCTAAAACTTGTTTTTTAGTAATTATTTTACATATCTTGAGATTTTCTGAAAAGTAACTCAGTTATTCAATAATATTGAATATACTAAGTAAGATAGTTTTTTGATGAAATTCTTAGGATTATATTAAATATTTTTGAAAGATATCTGTTTATCTGAGAGGGACAAAATTTTGTCTACTCAAAATATTTAATTTATAATTTCTCATTTGGATGTCTTATAATGAATGTTTATTTTATATGTCGTTTGATATAAGCGGTGCTTATATGACATTTATTTAATTCCTGAAGTTATAATATTAAATATAATTTTTTGAAATTAAATATGTAGAAGGCTAACAGAATATATCTGTAAATATTAAAATACTTAAATAATTTTATGAACTTTCCATCAAGTATAAAACTCCATTCATTTGTAAAATAATATGTTCGTTCGATCTTAATCTTTTACAGATAAGAGTAATGGCGATAAATTGAATTCATGTTGTTCATTTGTGACCGGTAGCTTCCTTCCATGTACTAAACAAATTTCCAAATATTCTAAGAGCTCTATTCTTTATACCTTCGTGTAAGATCTCAGTTCTACTGAAATCTTTGAAATGGCTGTTATGTATACAATGTTCCGAAAAACCAGATGTTATTTTATTGCGCAATATACATTTTTTGTTCTGGATTGTTTCGGTCTCTACTACATCTATATGATACATACATCGTGTATGCTTTGAAGCAGAACACTTTATTTCCGCTAATATTTATTGTTTACACAACAATTGTTTCGTAAATTACATTTTGACTCAGGTGAGTATGGAAAGAGTTTTTCTTATTTGTACAAATAGTGTTAAAATTATTTTGTTTTAGCCTATTGCAAATTTTGTTACTTATTTGTGATATAAAGTTTATTCTATGAATTTTTTCTTTTTCTTTCTTTGTCCTGATGGGTAGTGTAAAGAGAAGCTAAAGCCATTTTTTGCTATTTCTTAAGAATTAATTTATCTATTTCGTTCGTATAATAACCATTGTTCGACGCTAATGACTTCAAAACTTTAATTTCTTTTTTAAAGTTTTCTATTGAGAGAGGGGTTGATAGGAACCTATGTATAAAGGCGTGAAAAGGAGACATTTTTATTTTATGTGGGTGGGAACTGTTATTATGTATTAATAAATCAGTAGATTTTCTGAATATGTCAAATTCAAGGAAACTAACATTTCTTGTGATCTGAATATCTAAAAAATTTATTGATTTTTGGGGATTTTCGATTTCAATAGTGAATTTTACAGAATTGAAACATGAATTTAACAAATTCAAAAACATTTCTAATTGTCTAATAGAACCTAACCAAAGCAAAATACTTCATCAACGTATCTTTTCCAATAAAGAACTTTCTTCCATCAAATCATCGTGTTAAGAAAAGATTTTATTTTAAAAATTTCGCTCAAAAGTGGTGAAAAGGGAGAACCCATAGCAAGGCCGTCTAATTTTTGATGAATTTAAAGACTGAATTTAAAATAAATTTGTTTGAGGCATACTTCAAGTAGAATCATTGTTTCTCGTATAATTTTCGAGGTGAGTGATTGCTTTTGGTGTAATGAATTTTTGACTATATTTTTAATTTCTAAATTAGGCATGGAAGGAAATAAATTCACAACATCGAATGAAAGAAGTTTAGCTCTAGGGGGTTGTTAGTTTTTCTGTGAGCTGTATAGCATTTTTGATCGAATATTTTGGGCTATGTTGTATCAAATTTAATAAAGTGATGTTGAGATGTTCAGAAATTTTTGACGGGGTGCATATATATATATATATATATATATATATATATAAGACACATAAATACACAAAACAGAAAATCTGTTTTGTGTATTTTTGGGAGAGCCTAAAGTGAATCAATATCATTTATAACAAAACTGTATCTGTTTCAGAATATATTTCAGGTAATGGAATTAAAATAACCAAAATATTTTTTCACTTACATTTAGATCATCCCTACTTAATTGTTAGGATAAAAGCCATGTTCTTTTTCTGTACTGAAAGAATTGCTTGGTATAAAGATATACCTTTTTGAATTCTTCGGTGTAATTGATTAACCTCAATAAATAAGTATTCAAATTCTGGGATTAGCATACTTCAATGGGGATTAAGAGAAATGTATATAAGACTTTAATTGGTTTATTTGCAGTCTAAATTCATATATTGCAAATGTACAAGTTTGAGTTGTTTACCCGAATGGAGGGGGTTGTTTCGGGGTAGTATTGAATTCTAATTGCGGTGAGAACACTATATTGCTCGTAGAAGATTAAATCGATGAGATTTTCTACCGTTGTTCACTTTAACTGGATTAACTTTTAGTGGGCTCATTTTTGTGTACATGTACTACCTAATTTACAAGTAAAAAATGCAGATAATAGATTTAATTCCGGGGCTTTTATTGCGGTATGATGTTGTCATGAGAGGGTGTTCTTTGGAATGTTAAAGTGAATGCGAATATAAGCATATTTAATGGCAGAGAGAGAGAGAGAAAATATGCGGTTGGAACTTTGGTCGAAGCACAAAGAGATGGATTGTGTGTGTATTTCTCAGCCGAGTACCAAAATTATACTTGTCGATGTGTCTTCACTGAGTGTTAAAGGTATACTGTAATTGGATGTTTAGCGCAGGCTCAAGTAGAGGCCGAACTCGAGGGTACTTAGCATTCTTCCCCGAATTTCGATACGGCGTTGGTCTATTTGCGTTTATGGGTCTGGTTCTTAGGGATTCTATGATGATTCTATACCATACTTTTTTCAGTTCAAAAAAATCGAACAGATACATATTGACGCTGAGGTTTTTGTTGTTCTCTGGCCTAATTTCCATAAAATAATAGTGTAAACAATTTTTTTCAGTGTGAAAAAATTCAGTTATTTTTTAAAAGTAGTAATGAATTAATTATAAACAATATCAGTTTGGAAGTATTTGAAAGTATTCAGAAATGTTAGGGACAAATAAGAAATTTCATACGAAAAATATTTTTCAGAAAGGAAAAATATGAATCCGTAGAAATCGACATCAAATTTCGAATATTAAAAAAATAATACAGCTGTGAAACCTCTAAATTATTCAAATTCGAATAAATTCATTTAAGTGTCTCAAAAACACTCTTTCTATTTAAGTAGACATATAAAATTCTCAAATATCATACAACATCCAAAAATATAAAGGATGTAGAATATTGATACAAATTAAATAACATACGTACAAGAGACAACTGTATTGTATGCATAGTAAATTCAATACCAATACTCTGAGTAAATTGAGATATAGAGTTCATTCTCCACAACAACGTTTGAAACTCTCATCCAAACTCATCAGTCAACTTTTTCGAATGATAAACAAGAAAAATCAATAAAAATATATCACATACTTGACTTTTATGAGATAGTGGAGTTGGAAGTATAAATATAAGATAAAATGTTGAAGGTAGGCTTAAAAGATTTATCAAGTCTATGTCCAACAACGAGAATTTAAAACCAAAGCACGGTCCATACTTCAATATATCAAAGAGGTATTGTACGCATATGAAAAAACAAATTAAAGGTTATTATATATGAAACAGATTTGAAGGGTATATTTCTTGGTAGAAAATAATGCAAATAAAAAAAAATATCAATTTCCAAAGTTGTCCCGTTGTTCATAAAATTCCTCTTTACCAATATTTTTCAATTGCAGTTCGTCACATTCACTTGACCCGCATAAACTGTGGCAGTTTTTTTGTTCAGTCAAACGAAAAGGATGAAAATATTATTCTTCCTATTTCTTGAATGATTCTAATGATGTCACCTCCTTGACATCGGCCAAATTGTTTTTCAGGGATCAAGGCCGACACGTCTCCGCTTCTGACATCCCTAAGATGTATTGCCGTTTTTCACAACAAATGGGATGATTCCGTTCCCTTTCGACAGCTCCTGATTCCCGCATAAATTGAACCATAAATTCCGGACCGGGTCCGTGTATCACGCCAGACTGGTTACATTTTCCTTCAGTTCATATCGGTCCATTTCGTTCGCACTTCTTCGTCATCATTTGCATAAGGCACGTTTTGCATGATCTGAACGGTTTTTTTGACACTGCCGAGAAAATTATTGTCTGGAATTTTTTTGCAGCCCTGGCTCTGCAGGGATGTTCTTTCTTGGGACGTCCTGAATGTGAAATACGTATGCGAGCGTGAAACATTCTTTAACGATAAACTTTCCTGCACTGCTAAAGTATTCATATACAGGATGTTTTGAAAAGTGCCTTCTTGGGTGAAACTGTCTGAAATTAAAATATTGGACCCCCTGTAAACAATACGTCTACAAACTACAAACTGTGAAAATTTCAGCTCATTCTTTAGACAATAGGTTATTTCATGTAAGTGGTAGCGGTCGTTGGAATCTTACTATTGATTGATAAATTCGAAACTAAAAAATTTTATGATCATAAAAGAATACATTCTTTTCTTGGTACTCTGAAATAACGAAATCTTCAGTGGGCATATTTCTGGATCACACAAACAGATTTTGTCCATTCATGAACTTGAAATTCGCATTCATCTTATGATTTGAAGTTTTCCAATAATTTCTCTTAAAAGTCATCGTATTCAGAAACGTCAGCACGAGTGAAGGAAATAGAATGTAAACATAAAAACTTTATTAGTAGCAGGAATAATCATTTTGAGTTCATATATAAAATGGAGATAGATGTAGCCCATAGCTGAATCTTGATGCTCAATTTGAATTCGTTCTTATCACTAGCTATGGTTTCGGTAGCGCTCAACACTGCTCAACTCAAACTTTTTTTTCATCTTCTAATTATACAATCCTCGAGAAGTTCTGCATATTTTAAGTGTTATTAATTTTTATTCAAAGGCTCAATGTGACGTCAATCTTAGAAATCTAATTATGGTTTCCTTAGCTCTCATCGCTGCTCCGCTCACAAAATTTCTGTTTCTGAATCTTCTGATAATGAAATTTGGCAGTAATATGTGCGTTATTATTATATTCTTGATTGTTTCGGTCTCTGCTTGACGGAAATTCATCGTAAATGATTTGAAATAAAACACTTTATTTCCGCTTATTTTTATTTTTCATCGATAATTGTTTCGTCAATTACATATTGACTTCGTCAAACTCCACTTATGCCAGGCATCTACAAGAATCCGGACATGATTTTGACCATAACTTTGAAGTTCTCCATTTCGAGAACAAATGCAATAGATTGGATCTTTTAGAAGCAATGGAAATAAACCGGCATCATAAAATGAATATTTTATTGAACGACCAAACAGATGTGAACCGTTCTCTGTTGTTGAACCTTTTTGAATAAATTCCTTGAAAACTTCATTTTATCACGTATTTTTAGTGAAACTTGTATTTAAGGACAAAGGTTTTGTAAATGTAGTTAGTTACCATACTCACCTGACGAAGTCAATATGTTATTGACGAAACAATTATCGTTGAAAAATAAAAGTAAGCGGAAATAAAGTCTTCTACTTCAATAGTTTTAGAAACCAAACTTCAGATAGATCGGATGCGTAGTGATCATAAAAATAAGAGCAATTTTCAAATAAGTATAACTACGAAACCATCTAACTGCTTTTGCTAAAAAACGAAACAAACTTAGACATCGAGGCACGAAATCTACTTCGAATATTTCAAGTCTATTTCTTTCGGTTCGAAAGTTATGGTGTGTGAGGTAGCTCTCCACGCTGATCTGCACACAATTTTTTTTGAACTTCTGATCATACTATCACCATGAAATTTTGCACGAACTTGCGAGATACTACATTTCCAAACGTGAAAAAATTCAAGGCTCTAGTTTTTGTTGCTCAAAAGTTAGCGTATTTACAGACGAACTAGCCGGCTGGCAGAATAGAGTTACTTTTGACTTGGATTCTTCATCAGTGAGTCCAACCTAGTCGTGTTAGATCATTTTCGGCCCAAAATTTGAAAATTTTGATGATAGAAAGGCTGTTCGCTGAAACTAGCGCACAAAAACTATAAATTTTACACAGAAATTAATCATTCAACGAAAAATTATGATTATTCTTAATTATTGGATTTTTTGAAAAATATTTTTTCAAACTAGTCTTGAAATTTCAATACTTAGAGTGAATTTGCGTCAATAGTTCAATTGATTATGGCAGAGCACTCGATTATTGTTAAATACTTTCCGAGAATATTTGAGAACAGTGTTCGGTGAATGTAGATATTTTTCTGTCTGTTTTTGAAATCTGAATACTTCAAAACATAAAGCATGAGCATTTTGTCCAAATGCCGGCCAGTCCGTCCGTAAACTTTCGAACGTATGAAGCTAGATACTACAAACTTTGAGGGTAATTTTGGGGTCTAAATATTTTGTTTGAGTACGTTAACAGGGTGCGATTATTCAATTTGAAATGTTTTCTCATTTTCACAATATTTTTGAAACGGTGAATTCGATCGATCTGAAATTAGGTATTTAAAAGTAGAATAACGATACACATGTTCGTGCAAAATATCTTATTATTAAAAAAGTGAAAAAAATATTTTGTGAGAATAGCAAACCTTGGGCGCTACCAGAACCGTAGCAAAAATCTTACGGTAGAGTTGGTTTTAGCATTCACATGCAAAGTAACGACAAGGAGGCTACTGCAAAATTTCTTGAGGATCGTGGGTGATATAAGCTAGTGCGCAAAACTTCCTGACCAAAAACCTAAAATATACTGGAGAGATAATGAAGTTATTTTTGATGGCATATTTCCATAAAATTGTTATAATTCTGGATTAAAAATAACTTTGAACTAACGATAGGATATATTGCAATCGATCCATGAGAAACCAATATTCAATGAATTTCTGATTTGAACTACAGATTAGGTTATACGTATCTAATCCACGATATAACTTTGTAAATTGTTTTCAATCCATCAAAAATATTGAATAAGAATGTCGCATCAGCCTGGACTGTGTTCATGAATATGAATGCGTTAAGAGTAATCAGTAACTTTCTGTTGATCCTATGCGAAGCAGCTGGACGAAATTCGAAGATAAGAAGTGATCTGGTAGCGAATGCTTCATCCATATCAATCACAAGACCGGGATCTATTGATTCACTGGGACCGTAAAGCCTGATTGGAACATAAAATCTAGATAGAAAATCCATCAAATTGCTCATAAAGACGAGGCTGATTCGCATTTCACGTCGAAAAGGGGACCCAACATCTTTTTTATTAACTGCGAAGGGTACCGGAAAAGATTTTCTGTGATACAGTAGCGTAGATTAAGCTGCTGTCTTGCCTCCATAGACTAGGAAAAGTTGAGAACCATCAGAAAGTGACAGCTGAAAGCAAAGATTTAAATTTATTAAACCATCAGTTGTATGGTTATTTGAAGTTATTATTGTCACCTGAATAATTTGATTTTCTGAAAAATCTGATCACTCAAAGCATCCCTTAATGACTCATCTGAAAAAATATCAAAATATTTGTCGATACCTTATCGATAAATATCAAGCTTCTGAAGTGAATTGTAGTTGAACTACAATGGTACATTCATCCATTTTTGATTGCTTATTGAACAAACATCCATTTTATAAAATTCATACAGATGAGTAAAAGTTGAACCCATTCATACAGATGAGTAAAAGATAAAATAGAAAGGCCTTTTACTTGATAGAAGAAATATAACAAAATTTGAATATCAAAACAGATTTAATCTGTTAGTCTTCTATAATTTTAATTTCAAAAAAAATTCCATTCAAAAAACTTTTTGAATTAAATTAATGTCTACAATAAGCACCGCTTACATTTAATAGACGTATATAATCAAAACTCAATATATAATATCAAATGGAATAAATAAACCAACAGATATACGAAAGTCATTAAAATTAATGAATGAATATTTAAAGGAGACAAAATTTTGTTTCTGGCCTTATCTTTAAGAACACCTATTGCCTTTTAAAAACATGAACACACTTAAAGGACTTCTCAAAGAATATAATTTATTTGAAATATTTGATATATTTAAATATTCGAATAAGTTAATTCAGAAATCTCTAAAATCATGCACTATATCTTCAAAAAACAAATATAATTTTAAGCAATTCCTTCTTCAGTCCTGAATAATATTCCAAATATCAAAATCAAAAAACTAACCTATATCAATAACTGACCACGTGTAAAGGACTAATGCTTCGAAACACAGATCAACTCTATAATTCAAGATTGATCTATGTTCTAACAAAATGAAAGAACAGTGTGAGTTATTTTTAAGGCTTATTTAAATTCACTGACATTTCATAATGAGATTTATTGAAGCCAAAATATAATTATATATTATATATAAAATAAAATAGAAATGCCTTTTACTTGATAGAAGAAATATAACAAAATTTGAATATCAAAACAAATTGAAATATGTTTATCTTCTACAATTTTAATTTCAAAAAAAATTTTTATTCAAAAAACTTTTAGAATTAAATTAATGTCTAAAACAAACCAAATGGATTTCGCAAGAATTCCATGATTCTGAAAATAACTCAAGATGCAGCGATAAATCTGTTGCAGGACAATACATGAGAACGCATCACGGAAATGTTAGGCATATACAATTGTTTGACACTTATTAAAGAAAAACAATAATAAAGGGTCCCATTTCGTTTTGTAAATAAAACAAATGATTTATTTGAGAATTATTGAAATTTTTATTTCATTATAAAGTACAATGAATACCATTAGTTATGAAACAAAACATCATTTAAATGTTCACCACGAAAATGCTGCCCAGTAAAAAGTAGTTGAACCCAATTTTCCATGACTTTCACACAAATCAGGTCATATGTTATCAAATTCTTGTTCAATATTGATCTATAAATCGTCTTAATTTGCTGGATTATTGCTGTTAACCAATGACTTAATATAACTCCACAGAAAGAAGTACAATAAAGGTAAATCGCAGGAACGAGGTAAATAATTTATCCGTCCATTTCTTGAAGTAATCGAATCACCCAATACACGACGCTTTAAATGATCTGTTGGTTTGAGTTCTTGGGTTAAAACAATTTTGTATGGATGTAAACCAAGGTCTTTTCGTAAAATACGCGTCTGGGAGATGCATAGTTCTTGCGAACGTCGAGAAATTTATAAATTTTTGTCTTCAGGAACACTTTCACGTACGGCAGCAAAATTCTCTAAATTTCTTGAATTTCTTTGTCTCACTGGCACTGTAACATCATGAAAAAAAAAAAAAAAAAAAAAAAAAAAAAAAAAATTGTTTATTGTCTAAACAGGAGGAATCCCAATTACAAGACAACATATTAATATATGGTACAAAGCTGATGAATATTGCAAAATTAAATACTAACTACATCAATGATGCAGAACAGAAAAAGGAAAATTTACAAAAACTCTTTCAATCTATAGGCAACTTTGCCTAAGATGCAGTAGTTCCCTCAGTTTCAGTTTAAAAATTCGCAAACCATCGCTGCAGACATCAACATCAACACATATCCTATTGAACTGCTGACACATAACATATATTGGTGATCTAATCATCGTGTTCGTTCTGGGTTTAGGGAGGTATAGCATCTGTTCAAGTCGACTACCATTACGAGGAATGCGAAAGCTCAGCCTGGCCAGCAAATCAGGACAATCTATATAGAAATTAACCAGCTTGTAGAGGACAAGACACAAGTAGTAGACCCTCCTGTTCTCCAATGCCAAGCATGCGAATCTGTTCAGAAGAGTGCGATGGTCAAAACCCTGGGCCGGGTACACACCATCTAATTTGAATGCTAAAAATTTCAAAAACTGCCTCTGAACAGACTCTAGTTGGTTGATGTGTACGTTATATATTGGACCCCAGACAGGACTGGCGTACTCAAGTTTTGAACGGACAAAGGAATTGAACAGGGTAATGAAACAGTTGGGATCCTTGAAGTCTCGACATACCCTGAAAATAAAGCCAAGCATTCGCTTCGCAGCAGCTGTGCCATTTCCATAATGCGGTACAAATGTTAACTTATGGTCAAATTGAACTCCCAAATCTTTAACTTGATGTACTCTCTCTAAAGCTAGATGGCTTATAGTGTAGTCGTACAAAATGGATGCGTTCCTCAGGGTGTAAGTTATGGTCTTACATTTATTAATATTCAATGGTAATTTATTCACAGTACACCAATTGCTCAGCCTATGAAGATCCTGCTGAAGCAGCCAACAGTCATGAACGGTAGATATGGTCCCGAACAGCTTGAGGTCGTCAGCAAACAATAGAGAGCAGCATAGCAGATTTTCTCCGACATCATTAATAAAAATTAGAAAAAGTAGTGGAGCCAAATTACTACCCTGAGGGACACCGCTGAGCGCTGGGAAGGAACATGATCTATGACCCCTAAATTCCACAAATGCAATACGATTAGTGAGGTAAGAGAGGCAGGACAGCAGGAGCAGCCGACGATCGAAACCAAAGTGTTCCAGCTTCTGCAATAAAATTGAGTAATCTACCCTGTCGAAAGCTTTCGAAAAGTCAGTGTATACTGCATCAACTTGCAACTGATTGTCTACAGCCTCACAGACAAATTGTGTAAATATTGTTAAGTTGGTAGTGGTAGATCTTTTGTTAATAAAACCATGTTGACTATCCGATATGAGGCTCCTGACTGGGGAAAATATTCTGTTATATATACACATCTCAAATACTTTAGCAAAGTTGGATAAAAGGGAAATAGGTCTATAATTAGAAATGTCATCCATTTTTCCGGATTTAAAGACTGGGCACACCACGGAGGTCTTCCATAAGTCTGGAAAGCAACTATTCTCCAAGGCTAAATTATAAATGGTCTGCAGTGGTTTGGAAAATACATAAGCACAGTCCTTCAGAAGAAATGCTGGAATACCATCAAAACCATTGGTAAATTTAGGCTTTAGTGCCTTAAGGCAATACCGGACTTCGCATTCATCAAAGGACCTCAATGAAATAATTGGATTGTCGTTGTCTGAGATTGGGTTAGGATTAGGAGCAGAATTATCAGCTGAGCTTTCAATATATGCGCTTCGGAAAAAATCAGCAAATGCATTGACAATCGCAGAAGGATTATTGTACTCTACATCATTCCACCGCAAAATACTTGGAATTCTTGAAGTTCTCTTTTTATTGTGGAAATAACTCCAAAAGGTAGAAGGATCGCTTGTTATAGAACTTTCCGATCTGCGTTTGAAATCATCATAGGCGGCTGCAACTTTGGTCTTAATCAAACTTCTCAGTGATTTGAATTGAGCTCTAAAGTGTTCGCTATTACAGGTCTTCAACTTTTTGAACATTCTACTTTTCTTCCTAATAAGTTCAATTATTTCTCTACTATACCATGCTGGATATTTACTATTGAAATTTTGTTTAAGCGGGACACATTCATTAAAAATGTTGAAGAGGGTGTTATAAAATAATTCTACTGCTACGTTAACATTATTGCAGTTCTCCAAGAATGTCCAATCTGTGTCCACAATCATAGAGTAAAGAAGTGGAAAATTGGATCTTGCAAAATCGAACTTTACTATTGATTCGTTAAATGTGATACTAGAAGCTGGCCCGGGACAAGTTAATGTTATATCCAGAGTCGGATGATATCCATCCTCTGGGACAAATGGAACTTCACTTTGATGGACATAGCAATCAATATTTGAGAAAACCAGATCCAGAAGTCTGCCCGAGTGGTTCAGGATGGAATTGAACTGTTCTAAGCTATAAAAACCGGCAAACTGATCCAGCCTGGTCAAAATATCATTATACCTGTTTGCATCACCACCGAAATCAGGCTGATTGAAGTCACCAAGAACCACCAAGTTCCCTCCGTATAGGTATTCTAAAGATTCTAGCATTTCAAACAGATTAAAAATGTGTGACAAATTAGCTCTAGGAGGTATATAGACAACAAATATGTGAATGAGTTTATGCTTATAATGTACCTTGCAGCCAATCACGTCAATGGAACAGAAACTATAACGAAAACCCGCCAAGTCAACTTCGGTAACCTCACAGTCACCTCTAAGTCATGAAGTTTGAAATTTGTTCCAAACTTCTTCACTAAATGTTCAACTGTTTTTTTATGCGGACGATTATAATGACAAAAAATTGAAGTTAAAGCACGTAAAATTGGAGTATTTGGCGATTTTTCATGGTAAATTTGGAGTTGTTGGAGTGTGTCTCTTTCCATAATTAAATGGTAGACATTGGCAAATACAACGGTTGATGTCACAAATAAACAGTGGCTACCGTGCTTGAGTAATGTCAATTTAAAAATGAGGCGTTCCCATTGAGAGACTCTTTACAATACTTTTGCATCATTGAAAATTTTCTAAAGCTAATATTAAATAAAGTTATTCTGCTGTTCACAAATTTTTATTGTTATTCAATACAACAATTGTTTCGTTATCACAGTAGCATCATCAGGTAGGTTTACATTTTGAATAACTAGCTACCTACCTGATGATGCTACTGTGAAAGCGAAACAATAGTTGCATTAAATAACAATAAAATTTCTGAAAATCAGAATAACCTTGTTTATTATTATTTAATATGGATTTTCATTAAGTAAAGACTGTTTCAATTAAATATTATCTAAAGGTTGATATCAACACAGTTAAAGCTTATCACATTGTGGGACCATTAGGCTAGGAGAGTATCGAAAACACAGGCCTACTTCACATAAATTATTATTTTTATTATTATCCTGATACTCCTGAATCTTCTGTGAAGATCCCTCAGAAGCTTATTCAGCTCGTGCGAGTTAGGAGTTCAGTTGTGTTCTGGGTAGGCTCTGTTACTGCGACCTTGCGCCACTTTAAGTCACAGCTGTTAATTTTTGACCCAACAGTGAAATGGTGGCCGACATTCGTCCAAATAGAAAATTTCTTTTCCACCTGAACAGGATTCGAACCCGGACCTTTCGGTCACGAGCCCGATGCTCTACCACCGAGCTGTCCGCGTTCATATTATTTTCATTATTTTATTATTATTATTATTGTTATCCTGAGTATTTCACTGTCAGCTCTACTTTTACGCGCTAGGTCCAGGAAACAGCGTGTTATCATATCGCCTGAGTTTCGGCGTACCGATGGTTTAGGAAAAGTCCTGGAACTACATCAATGAAAGTTATTTCGGCCTAGTAAATATTAAAATAATTAACCGAAACAACAGTAGCAAGTGATTTACTGTCTACAAGATGCCTGCTCTCCTACTCAGAAAAAATACCGATATTTCACCAGCAACCAGGGCTCTTTGACGACGAATATCGTCTGTCTGACCACCCATGATACTAACGAAGGTGACAGTTATTACGAGGAGATGACGTCACTTACCCAACTTTCTAACAACCTCAGTAGAGATCCGAAAAGAAAGCTTCTGAAGTACTAGCTACGAAGTTGAAACACAAACATTTATTGGAACTAGGAACCAAAATTAGTTCGTTTTATCGATGATTTCTCCACTTTTAGTATGAGATCTATTAATATTTGTTTCTATATTGAAATTTACGACTTTGGTATTCTCATTTAATATACAGGATGTTTTCAAGGTACAGACTTTTCCAAATATACTTAATAAGGACTATGAGCGATGGTAACAGAAAGTTCTTCCAATCAAGACAGTGCAACATACATCTGCAAAACAATTCAATACTCAAATAAGCCCAAATAGGTTTTGTTGATCGCTATGTGAAAATTTTCAACAAAGAAAATTTTTTTTGCTTTATGTGGTATTTCTCATAATTTGTACTCCTTTTTTGCACATATTTTCTTATCTTCATTTCCAAAAATTGTAAGTTATTCGTACCTCCCCCTTTTTTCAAGTTTCAATAGATATATGAAAAGTGAAGATGCAGAGTTAGTTCATATCCCACATCCGCTTCATTATTTTGATATATCGGTCAATAATAAGGACATTTCGGTAAAAAGTTACGTTTTATTCTCCAAAAAATTATGGACTAATAATTACAACTCACGTTATTGCATACCAGTCACATATTCTTAATGTAAGGGACCCTCATGAAGTTGTCTGGGTTACGAGGGCTTCAATAGGGCAAGTACTGCTTGGGATGCATTGATATATGAACAAAATATCGCGAGTTGAATTTCTAACATTAACAATAGCAGCAGCATGTTTTCGAGTAAAGCTCCCAAGAAATTACAAAACATACTGCCATATTAAATCAATGTGTCCTTACTATTCGTGCAAGAGCAGGTTTCTTATTTTCCACATCACCCTGAATTTGTTTATCCATGAAATAATTGACTAGGAACACGGCCACGGGGCGCAATATTGAAATGGAATGGAAATGGACTCGGAATGAACAAGGCCTGTTACTAAATTTTACAATCCATGATGCTTACTGAATCGATCGAAATAAAAATTCATTTTAACTGTACCTACCCACCATTTTGACTGTACCTACCCCTTTGAGCAACCATCATCACTCAGAACGCTAAATTCAAGTAAGCAAATTGCCCTGCTTAATTCTGTAATTTTTAAAATATCCGAAAAATATTTGAATATTTCAAGACTAACTTTTAATTGCCGATTTTTTCCCTAGATAAATTCCGAGAATATTCTGACAATTGAAAATGATATGATATGACAACAGATATTAATTAAGAGCGCGCCGAACTGCGTCTTTGCAAGAAATTATTGGAAATGATAATGAAGAAGAAGTAACAACATGTCGTCAGCATTAGTAAACGGATTTTTTTGAGCGAAATTTGAACTTGCAAAAGATATTTGTCCAATGAGATTCAACATTCTTCATAAAAACGACACCAAGAAGCTCTCAGGAGAACAGTAGCTAAACTTATAGAGCACTTCGTGGAATTTATGGTTTACATAATCGTCCATCAGAGCAGCTCATTCGTCGAATTATCGATATATTTCAGACAACATTTTCTCTATTCGATGTAACAATAACAACAAGACAAAGAACTGTACGTACAGGAGAAAATATAGCTGCTGTAAGTCATAGTGTTAATTATAATCCACATTTGTCTATTCGTCGACGTTCACGAAAAGTTGGACTCGACCATAATAAGCGTCGTTTGTTTGCTGATTGGGCCCTAGAACAGCTTGAAGTTGATCCACTTTTTTATCGTAAAATTGAGTTTAGTGATGAAGCACATTTCTAGTTGAACGGCTATGTAAACAAGCAAAATTGCCATATATGGAGTGGAAACAATCCTCAAGAAGTTCTGCATCTTGAAAAATGCACTGTATGGTGTGCTTCACACGCTGGAGGCATCATCGGTTCATATTTTTTTTAAAACAATTCTGGAGCTAATGTTACAGTGAATGGTGCTCGTTACAGATCGATAATCCATGATTATTTGTTTCAAAATTTGAATGGTATCGACCAAGAAGTGTTTTGGTTCCAACAAGATGGTGCTACACCTCACG
This sequence comes from Megalocaria dilatata, assembly GCA_034642435.1. NCBI lineage: Eukaryota > Metazoa > Arthropoda > Insecta > Coleoptera > Coccinellidae > Megalocaria > Megalocaria dilatata. Next base: position 55,430,508 of record CM067854.1, on the reverse strand, counting down.
CTGCTACCGTAATAATTGATTTATTGAAAGAAAGATTTGGCGATAATATTATTTCGAGAAATGGTCCACTTAATTGGCCTCCAAGATCACGCAACATAACTCTTTCTTTGAGGTTATGCTGATAAACCAGAAACAATAGACGCTTTGGAAGCCAACATAACTCGTGTTATTGATGAAATAAGGCCTGAATTACTCGAAAAACTGGTCCAAAATTGGTCTGGCCGAATACGGTTCCTCAGAGCTAGTCGTGGTGGACATATGTAGGGAATTTATTTTTAAAACATAAATGTCATAAAATTATCTTTCAAATAAAAAACAAATTGGCTTCCATCTTAATTTAAATGTGTTTTATTTCAATTTAAAGTTATATCACTCTAAAAAAACACCGATAGTTATTTCTATTTGTGGAGATATTTGAATCCGTTGTGATCCATGCCAACAAATCTTTAAAAGATTTGAAATCGAACACCGAACATTGCACGTGATTCATGATAAAAAGTTACCAAAAATTGGATTTATCGTTTTCGAATTCAATCTCATAAATGAAACTGAATTGGTGTTATCTGATGCAAAGTTGTCATACTTCATACCTTAAAATTGAAAATTTTGGTTTTATATAATTTCGCATTTTTTCAACTTAAATAAGAAATCATCCTAACAGGAAAACTCATTATATTCAGATTTATATTAAGAGATTATAGCTGTTCCCCCATACTTCAAAGCTACGTCACTGCCACGCCGTGGTATAATTGGGCGCCCGATCATCTTGCGAAGACGCGCATCTGAAGGACCCCAGAGGGAGCGTTCTGGGTCCATTGTTACGTTCAATTACATTTCGTGTACTGAAAAGGACGTGCGACGCTCGCTTGCGATTGTACCTTTTTTTTCTTTTTCCCCAAGGCGGGCGAGGAATTAGGTTAGGACTGATTACCTTCATTGACGTTTGACGTTGCCGCTCTTTCTGGGATTTCTTTTCTAGACGGGCTAAGATGATGATTGTCCCGGTTTGCCGAACAAACACAATCGTCTTTGCTGTTCTCGACACAGCTCCGTTTGGATAACGAGCTGGTGTTAATTGAATTCTTTCTTAAATAATATGTTGGTGAATAGGTTAGTTCTATTTTAATTCGACAAGGATCTAAAATGAGTTCTACTCTCCACAACGTTATAAAATTTCGAAATGATTTTCAAGTATATCAAATTCTTATTTGTGGATATATAAAAAGAAGAATGATTAATAGATGATAGCTCAACTTCTGTCGATTCATCTTCAATTATCAACACAATCATCCAGCGTTCCATAGACGTTCACTGAAAAATTTACTGGAAAATGAAATGATGAATGAATTTTGAAATTATTTAGTGCAAGAAAATCAAATATTCCACAGCTACCCAGAAAAAACTTTGTCTTTATAGCACCTAAAGTAGGCAATAGAAAATTTTCTTCAAATTTGATTGGCAATGAATCCATGTTCTGAGAATCTGAAACAAAAGCCAGTTATTAAGTTGCCTTATTGAATTTGAAATTGAAAAATAACAACGGTGATGGTTTAAGACGAGATAATACTACAGGAAAAAACTCTTTAAAAGCCCATAAGCAAAAAGGTTTGCACTAGGCAGAAATTTTGATGGTTCATTCTAAAAAATGACTTTGCAGAGATATTTCTATTTATGCAATAAATTTCAACAGAGCATATTGGCAGAATCGCCTGAATTGCTTTAGCACTGAGGAGTGCTCAGTATTTGACAGGTTTGGTGTAATTCCGTGAAATATTTGTAGAATGCAATAAAAAGAATGGCTAAAGCTTGACAAAATATGCTGGAAATTCAGAACAAGTAATTGAAGCAGATATTGTAGAATGGTGATGACCTCCTTCTGAGACGAAAGTCTCATGAACATAGTGGAATTTGTACTTTTATTGAGGTAAGAGGGGGAACTAAAAATTATCAAAACTATCAAGAAGTTCACATTTAGTTCTGGATTTTAGATTTTTTATGAAGATGCGTTTACAAAAATAAAAATTATACTCGATACACTAGGAGATGAGAAATATTGTCCCATTCGGAAGGACATCTGTTGCCATTAAAATTTGTGTTTTTCAATATCTGAAAAAATGAATACATATTAGAAGAAAAACTCCAATAGATATTAGACAGTTGCCAATAACTGTTTACTAATGATATTAATGAATAAGTGTCCTAAAGCTGCTTATGGCGAATTTGCATGAATTTTGGATCGAACATTAAAGATGAGTCCACGATAAGATTATTACCTTAAGATCTTTAAAATTCTTTAAGATATATATATATATATATATATATATATATATGCTCGAGCAGGTAACACACTCGAGAAGGAGCATTAATGTTATTCAATGGTGAATTTAGTGTGGAAGACTTTCCTATAAATTGCGCTTGGTTCGTGTTTCCTTTGATTTCTATTTCAAACTTTGTACTTCTATTGTGAGTTAATGTAGAAGAAAAATAAAGAAAAAACTTCAGTTCAAAATTCAGGCGATATGATATTTCATATCCAAATGTTTTACTTTGTGTGCAATATATAATTTCCAAAAATATTTTCGCTTTTGATGAAATTGTCGATTAGTTGAGATTCTTAATAATATTTATTTTCATAAAGCTAATGAAAAACTATTGAAAAATTTATTGGTGAGCAAAGCTCTAGATATTGAATTAATCAGTACTTATTTACTAATCAATGTGTCCTCTATGCTACCGCCTTCCACTAGTCAGGTCCACATGTTTGTTTGAATCAGAAATCGGGTTCATACACTGTAATTTAGTTAAATTATACGCAATGGGGATTCACGTGTGGCCCCTCAATATCTAAAATCGATATTCTGGTCAAGTATAGGATAGCCTATATGTCTCTGGAACTGGTTAAACGCAACAGCAGTTAACATTTATACTGTAAATTGACATTGAATCCTCCCAAATAACAATATCAAACATTTTTGAAAATCGGGAGAAAAAGTCACTTGGCTAGATTCGCCAAATTATAATATGCTGTTGACATATATTTCAGTGGTTTATATAATGTCCGCAATGATAGATTACGTATGTTTTACAGTGGCGACTCGTGACAGTATACGATGGTGAGGCACTGTTCATAATGAACAAGCTGTATAATTTGGGATTCAGGGGAGTATTCTTGAATTGGATCCGGAGTTATCTCGAAGGTAGGGTAGCGACCGATAAAGTTAACGGCTCTTTTTCCAGTGAAAAAGACCTCAAGTTAGGTGTGCCGAGGGCTCTGTTCTGAGGCCACTCTTTTTTTTGTTATTTATTAACGACCTTTCTGCCAATCTGAGGGAATTATTCGTCAAATTGGTGAATTGCAAACAGTTATCAGCCAACTCACTCAGATTTGTCTTATTTGCTGATGACTCCTCTATAGGAATCACAGCAGAGACTTTGGAGGAGTTACAGAGGTTGTGTGAACTGCTTGTGCGGAGCTTTAAGAAATAGTGCTGTTTAAATAGGATCATATTAAACATCGATAAAACGGTGTGCGTTCACTTTCCTTGTCGATGAGAATACATTGACTATTCGGCATTTGGATACGATTATTCCATGTAAACGAAGTACAAAGTTCAGATAAGAAAGATAATTCAGAAACGAAGAATTCGCTTGATGGTAGACTGCGCCCCACGATCCTCTTGCAGATCTGTTTTCTTGGAAAATGGGATTCTTACTGTTGCTCTATATTCATGTTGAGATGCCTTGAGCTTGTGGAGGGCAATGAGGGCAGTTTTGTGAAACTCTCTAGCCTTCATTTCCACAATACTAGAAATAAAGAATCTTGTATTTTCCTATACATAGGACCTCAAAGTTTGAATCGTCGCCATTGTATCAAGGCATCAAACTTTCTGATCATTTATCGCTGAGCATACAATCACTGAGTGTAAGTAGATTTAAGAAAGTAGTCGAGGAATTACTGGAAAAAAAAATGTTTCAATACAGTTAATGAGTTTTTCAGCGATAAGCTCGAAAATTATTGAATTCTTTTATCTTGACCTGTCCTCAACATATACTGTTGTGTCTTTAAGGATTAATAAACTATTATTATTATTATGTTCTATCGGCATATAATTTAAGAGTTTAGATCATATACAAAGATGGAGGAATCGTAGGAGTTGTCTCTATATGATAAACTACACTCAATAATTCAAAAAGATGCATCTCGTTAGGTATATAGTTTTTGCACGGGTTGTATGTGGTATGTGGTATTCTTTCTAGTCGTAGCAGGCAAAGAACATATATAAACGGGAAAGTTAATATTTTGTTTTTCATGACTATTGGAGAACATTAATCCTAAGATCTAAGGTTACATATGAGACGCAGGTTTTTTTTGTGCAAAAAATACACGCCCAACATCAGGGGATGAACACCATAGAACAACTTTGTAGCAAAGGTCTATACACATTGCTAAAATACACCCCAACGAGAGCATCAAATGACAGCAAACTCTCAAGGTGAGAGATCGCATAATAAGATTTACTTATCTTTCTGCATATGCTTTCGTTGCCGAGAGACCATTTTAAGTTATGATCAACGTGAACTACCAGAAAACTGACATACTCCGATGACCTGGCACCACTCCAGAAAATTCTCGGTGAAATGTGGACTGTTCCTGGAATTTAATGATCTTGGTTTTATCCACATTCACAATCAAAGAGTTCTTTTGGCACCAGATAATAAAGCTGATAGGAGATTCACAAATATCTTTCAATTCACCAAAACTTCAAGCTTCTACCGCCAAGGATGCTTTATTGTCAAGAAGAATTATTATATTCACCACGATATACTGAGGAAGTTCCTTGATGAATAAAAGAAAAGAAGCGACCCCAAAAATAAGCATTGGGGACGCCTAAATTGGGATATTATCTTCGGTAATATTAGTCACTCAGCTTAACCACCATAGACCAGTTTGAGATAAAGTTGGGAATCCATTCGAGGAATACTCCTGGGACACCCATTTTGTACATTTTTTCGACAAGAAACTCAGATTGAAGTAGGAATTTCATCTCAGATATCGATAGCAGAATCAGAAATATTGTTCCGAATAAAATGGTGGATGCTCCAATTCTCATTCAAAACCAGATAATGATATTCAACTATTTTGTCATTGATTTTTTACGGAAGAATCTTTTTATTTTTATATAACTGGACGTCTACAACGCTTAAGTTTGAATTATTGACTATTTTGATTCTCTCTGAATCATCAATAAGAAATTTATTTTTCAGGGGAATAAGGCATAAATTGAAAAACAAACAAACGGATGTTTCCTCCAACAGCCCCAATTAGCCAGTACAAATTGGCGACAAACAGCTAAAGTGGCTACCTTAGGTACGGAACATTTTTAAATTAAACGTAGACGTACTTTGACACACAGAATGCCTTTGCAACCAAGCACGATGATGGTGGTGCGGAAACCAAATACGCAAATGTCACCGCAAATATTTAAGGCCAACAGATTCGATAAAGGATAATTACAAAAACATGTAGTTTAGATTCGACCGGCCAAATGCGGGAGTGCCAATCACTGCCTATATCAATATCGATGATAATGTTTAATTTTCATCGGAATTCCGAACTATAACGACGAAAACGTATTTTTCGTTGTTTGTGCGGATGTCGATTCGATTGAAAATGCGACGATTTACGTGTCCGAACAAATACATAGCATCAAATTGCAAATTACTCTGTAAAAGCTCGTTTTAGATTGGTCAAATTTTTGCAGTGTTTCGATAGAAACACTAATTACTGTATTGCATTGAGCCACAGGCTGAATAAATGAATGAATTCGGGAAGAACACCTGTTACTATTTTTTTTGTGCCGACAATGCACAATAAATTTTGTGTCAGAAAATTCGTGAACAAATATATTCCTTTGGTGAATAAAATTGGAATTCCAAAATCAGAAAGATAAATTTAAAACCTGAAGAGAAAAATCAAGTTCATTCAAGCAAAAACTTGCCATGAATGTAGAAAAATTTTCCAACGCAAATAATAAATTTCAAATAATGAATGTCAAGGTAAAAATCCAATAGTCTTACGATTTTCACATAAAATCTCACATATTAGTTGTACCGAGGAAAAAATCTTGGGTCATTTCAACAGAATAGGAAAATGAGAGTTTCAAGTAATTGTATGATTTTATGGCGTCCAGCAAATAAACTGATTGACGAAGTCATTTAAATATTATATTTGTTCTCGAAAAAACAATTCGAAATCATTGAGAATTTTGACAAAGTCATAAAATTGTATAATATAAAAATGCTATAAATTTGACTGCTGAAAAATCCATTTAATGAAACGAGATGATTAACTACATAGGTTGTTATTCTCCTAGTCATATTTTTTTTTTTGACTGTTGCAGAGAAGATGGATCATTAACAAATTTTAGAATTAAGTTGACCTCCACCTCATTGAGGACAATTTGTGTCTTCTCCTAGAAATCAATTTAATATGAAAATTTCCTTATCGTCGCGATATAGTGTGTAATATGGCTCTATCTGACTAAAACTGTATGAACTGCTGTTCATCCGGGTATCAAGAAGCCTACACAATCGTGAAACCCTTGTGCCTCAAAAAAGTAACTTCTGATTATTTACTTTTCTATTTTTTCAGGTGATGTTCATTTCTAATTGAGTTGTTCCATCATCAAACAAAAGTAGCGTAGGGATCTTCATGTGAAGTTTTTGTACACAGAAGAAAGTAGCGTGCGTTGTGTTGTTTATAACATAGCCTCATAAAAAAATTTTTTGTAATCAAAATTCGACTTAATTAATCTGCAATATATATTGTTAGAAAATTTTGGTGACTTTTCAATCTCATTACCATAGATGGAACAGTTCATAGGTCACCACAGAGTTGCGATTTAACACTGTTGCCTTATGCTGAGATACTTGAATTCGTCAATCTATTTCTTTCGGCTTCTCCTCAAAATAGATATCTATTGTTTCCTACAGTTCTTCATTGGCGGAAGATCGCTTTACAGGAAGATATTTTATTATTTTTTTTTTCGACTCGCACATGCTTCTGAGGTGCTGTGAGTGTTCTCGGTACTCATCTTACACTGACCTTTGACAGGTTAAGATGTTCATGAAGGAAACCGTGTATGGAACCCATGGATAGGCTTGTCATCTCTGCTAACATCTTGATTTTTATTCTGGCATGTTCAAGTACCAGCTTTTCTACTTTTTTCATATTTTTTCAGTGGTAACATTAATGGGCTCGCTCGAGCGCGCATCAATGCTTTCTCTTCCTCTTTTGAATTCACTCGACCCATTTTGAACGGTGGATAACGACGGGGCACAGTCTTGGTAAACAGTAACCATGTCATCATGAATGATTTTTTGCTTAGTAAGGAACTTTATAACACCACGATGCACGAATTTCTTCATCATTGTGGCGTCAGCCATTGTTATCGACTTCAACTGAGGATACTTGGAAAACTAATAATAGCAAATTAGTGAAATTTTACATTTATAACCTCAGATAGCGTCATTATTAAATAAGATAATTAGATTACTCACATTATCAACAAATCACCTCGATACCGAGAATACACCCCTCTTACATTCTCCCTAAAGAATCGCAGAAAATATATCCAAAAAATCAGCGCAGTACAAATATTCTCTACTTATTGGTGCCATTTTGCTACAGAAAAAAAAATAGACAAATCCGAAAATTTATAGAAAATGCAGATTCAAATCAAAATCCCACTAATACTCATCATGAGTAATAATATTCCACCTAGTACCTCAGGTGCAGCAATAATCTGAAGAAATACATAAAAAGCGAACTGATTCCCGGCTTAGGATCTGATTTTTTCGCCATTCAGATCACACTAACTCTACCTAACCGACTACCGCTCATAACAAAGGATGTTTATTTGAATTTATATTAGATAAATGCAACATTGAAAAAGTCAGTGATGTTGAAAATTTAATCGATGCCGAAATTGCAATAACGGGTGAATTCCAAAGCAGATCTAGTAAACAAATATACTAAACTACCAACTTCTACTAAAGCTCACTAGAAAATACTTCTTGCACATACTACGCCACACATTATAAAGTAAACCAAGAGGGAAAAACAACTTTACAGAGAATTCAAAGTCAACAATGATATGAACATGATATAACAAATTTAACAAAGGAATTCACAAACACATAAATGATGTAGGTCGACCAAGTGGATCCAAAAATGGAAAAAATAAATAAAATGAAGGGTAAGAAATAAATGAGCTAACAAGATACAACACCAAAGCCATTATGGGTCAAATAACGAAAAACGGAAAAGCATACAATATAGGTATGCCTCAAGAAGGTGCTTTCCATTGTCACCCCTTCTTTGTAATATTTATGTACATGATATCTACAAAGTAACGGAATGAAATTACTTCCTCCAATGCGCTGATGATACAGCGCTCATAACACATAGCAAAATAAAATAGAAAGGCCTTTTACTTGATAGAAGAAATATAACAAAATTTGAATATTAAAACAAATTAATATATGTTTATCTTCTACAATTTTAATTTAAAAAATTTTTTATTCAAAAAACTTTTAGAATTAAATTAATGTCTAAAACAAGCACCGCTTATATTTAATAGACGTATATAATCTAAACTCAATATACAATGTCAAATGGAATAAATAAACCAAAAGATACACGAAAGTCCCTAAAATTAATAAATAAATATTTAAAGGAGACAAAATTTGTTTCTGGTCTTGCCCTCAAAACGCCACTTGCATCTTAAAAACATGAACACACTTAAAGGACCTCTCAAAGAATATAATTTATTTGAAATATTTAATATATTTAAATATTCGAATAAGTAAATTCAGAAATCTCTCAAAGCATGCACTATATCTTCAAAAAACAAATATAGTTCAAAGCAATTCCGTCTTCAGTCCTGAAATATATTCAAAATATTAAAATCATAAAACTAACCTGTACCAAAGCACTCACCACGTGTAAATGAATAATGTTTCGAGACGTAGATCATCTTTATAATTCAAGATTTATCTATGCTCTAACAGAATCAAAGAACAGTGTGAGCTATTTTTAAGGTTTACCTAAATTCACTGACACTGTATAATGAGATTTATTGAAGCCAAGATATAATTATATATTATATATAAAATAAAATAGAAAGGCCTTTTACTTGATAGAAGAAATATAACAAAATTTGAATATTAAAACAAATTAATATATGTTTATCTTCTACAATTTTAATTTAAAAAATTTTTTTTTAACATAGCAAAAATCTGAAAGACACAATGGAAAAACAAAAACTATGTAATGAAATCATGACATGGATGAAAAAAATTGAGAATTCTACCAAACTCTGACGAATCTAAATCAATAATATGTGGCCACAAATTATCAGGCAACCTACCAACCATCAGAATGCTCCAATATAATATAAAACTAGTCCAACACATTAAATATAGAGAAATCACAGGGGATAATAAGACCAATTTTAAAACACATTCCTATAATGAAAGAAAGGAATAATTGGTGGATAAAAGCACTTTCAATCCCTCACCTACAAAAACCATAAAACAGCTTCAAGAATTTACTGAACTACAAGAAGATATATAAAAACTCTAGAAGAGCCCCCCTGAATAATATCGAAATATCAGAATGCAGTAGTTGGCAAACTTTGACTTCCACCCACTTCATAAGCCTCCAACTGACTTTGTCTATGAAAAAATGAATTCAGACCCGATTTTAAGTAGACTTCAAACTTTAGGAGGAAACTCTCTCTCTCTCTCCCTCATAGTGTCGGTTACCAACAACTGGAGGAATTGGAAGAATCGAAACAGAAAATATTTCTTTAGTGAATAAAGATACTAAAGTTATTTCAATAGTTTAATATTAGCCTTCTACATATTTAATTCCAAAAAATTATATTTAATGATTAAAACTTCTGAAAATAAATTAAAATAATGTCATATAAGTACCACTTATATCAATTGACATATAAAATAAACATTCATTATAAGACATCCGAATGGTATAACAAAATTCAATAAATAAAAATTATTAACCAAAATCCTATAAATTAAATATTTTGAATAGACAAAATTTTGTTTCTGCTAATCAATCTTATGAAAACCAATATCTTTCAAAAAATATCCAACATAATCTTAAGAATTTCATCATAACACTATCTTACTTAGACTATTCAATATTATTGGATATCTAACTAAGGTATTTTATATAAAAACTCAAGATATGTAAAATATTACTGGAAAACAAGTTTTAAGAAGGACTTTGCTTCGTCAGTATTCAAATAATTCATATTCAATGAATATAACATCAATCAACAAAAAATATTTACTTACCCTTCAATCTTCTAGAAAGACTTCTGCCGAAATGAAACCTTTAAATGTAGTGAGAACGGTTCACTACACACAAAAATATATCTGTGGTTTACCCTTGATCTAGAAGATTGAAAGACAATTTAACGGCCTCTGCTATAGCACAAGGACTATCTGTATAAAGAATGTTAAGGACACCAAATAATTATATATTATGAATAAAATAACATAAATAGAGGTTAATTCTTGATAGAAGGTATATAAAATTATTTAAATATTTTAATATTAGCCTTCTACATATTTTCAGAAGTTATAATCATAAAATATAATTTTTTGGAATTAAATATGTAGAAGGCTAATAGCCTTCTACATATTTTCAGAAGTTATAATCATAAAATATAATTTTTTGGAATTAAATATGTAGAAGGCTAGTATTAAAATATTTAAATAATTTTATATACCTTCTATCAAGATCCTTAATTTCTTATTCCTTAATTCCTTAATTTTATCGACGTTATCTTCGATCGAAGCCGTCGATGGGCGTCCGTCCTTGAACGCTCTGTACCACTGATATGCACGAGTTTTCGATAGAGCATTATCACCAAAGGCCTTTTGCAACATTTTCAATGCATCGGCACACGAAAATTCATTTTCAACACAAAACTTTAAACAAATTCTTTGCTCAACGTAATCACCCATAGTAAAAATCGGCACGCACTCTGACATCGACTGACTTAATCAGCTGTTGCAAACACACTAGTTGACAGATCCCGCTCAAGCTTGGCATAGTAATTAAGGACAGTGGTACCAACCTAGGAAAAAAAAATTTTACCTTCCTCATTGCCCCGCAAGATTTAAATCGATAATTCCCGGTACTTTCTTGACAGAATGTAAGTGGTACTTATATGACATTATTTCAATTTATTTTCAGAAGTAATAATCATTAAATATAATTTTTTGTAATTAAATATGTAGAAGGCTAATATTAAAGTATTTAAATAATTTTATATACCTTCTATCAAGAATTAACCTCTATTTATGTTAAGATACTAAAGGGTGAAAATTCGAGAAGATATTAAACATTTGCAGCGTTTATCCTCCTAAAACAAGAAAACTGCCTCTTTGATGAATGGTTCATTAGGAAACGATCAAATTGTACTTGATCACTTTTCATTATTTCAAGCCAAAACGCCGAAAAATCAATTAATTATTGCCGTTGTATCCAACTGCCGGCGGCTCTTTGGATATCGAATCTTACACGTCGGACACATATCTCCCATCTCCTTATACCTTGCCAAAATCATTCATTCTTGATCTATCTGCACCTATATCTCCAGCCCTCCTGCTAGACGCGTCATTAGCAGGGCTTGCTGTGCCGCGTAGCGCGCGCGCGGCCTAGTTGCGGCGATAATCTCGATGCCAACGTAGATCCAGCCGAATGGCCCTTATAAATAAAAGTAACGACGTCGTAGACAACGCCTTCTAGACTTGGTTTAATCGAAAGGACGATCTTATTACCGACGTCGAAAGAGGGGGTAAAGAATATCGAGTGGATAACGGATAGGAGATTAGGGGTGGTTCGGGTGTTTGACGTTGGGTGACGCGGTAATCTGATCAATTCGCGACTGCCTTTCGTAAACGGAATATGATACGAAGGGCATGTTAGTTTATCTTTTTTGATAAGTTTCTGATAAGTGTTCTAAGATGACAGTGCTTTAGGCAATAATATGTTTGTTTACTCTAGGAAATGTTGGCTCATTCTGTATAACCAGCGTAGCCACAGACGTAACAGTAAATCACGCATTCAAACCATTTTTCCGAAGAAATTCTGATAATGAGCATCATTACTAATTTATTTAACAAAAAAATCTATTGTCTAGTTCATTAGAATAGAGCTTCATCGTGAAAGGATCCGTGTATTTTGTAGCGTTAAATATAAAGTTTGACACATCTACCACTCTGTATTGCTTTCTAATCCACAGTCCAACATCAACACATATTTCAACAACACAAATTGATCCATCATTTTGTTCAACAGAATAGAGACTCATCGTAAAAAGGGCCTATATATTTTGTAGTGTAAAAAATTTAGAGTTTGGATTCTACCACATCTACCTTTATCGCTTTCTAATTCACAGTCAAACATCAGCACTCATTTTAACAAAACAAAATGATCCGTGATGTAATTCACAAGAAAGATGTATAGACCCCATCGTGAAAGCTTGTAGTTTGTAGTGTTCAGTTTGGATTCTTCCACATATACCTCCCCTTATTGCTACAGTCAATAGTGAGAACATATTTCAATAAAAGAAATTGATCCGTTGTCTGGTTTGTCACAATAGTGCCCCATCGTGAAAGGACCTGTATATTTTATAGTGTAAACGAATTTACGGTTTGGATTATACAACATCTACGTCTCTTTATCGCGGTCTAATCCACAATCCAACAAAAACATATATTTCAACAAAACAAATTAATCCATCATGTAGTTAATAAGAAAGATATTTTCACCCTCATCCTGAAGGGACTCGTATATATTTCGAAGTGTAAATAAATGTTCAGTTTGGATATTCCAACAAAACAAATAGATCCGTTATATAGTTCATATAAATGATGTATAGACTCTCGTCGTGAAAGGATTTTTATATTTCAGTATGTAAAAGAACGTTCAGTTTGGATCCTCTTCCATCTACCTCTGCTTATTGCTTTCAAATCCACAGTCCATCAGCTCATATTTCAACAACACAAACTGAAATAATAAAAAGACAGTTTTTTACTTAATAGAAGGCTTTTTCAATATCTGAAATATCAAACAGATTAATTCTTTTAACCTCACTAAATTTTAACTTCATAAATTTTTTAAATTTTTCTCAAAAACTTTTTGGAATTAAATAAAATAAATGCCTTAGAAAATACAGCTTCAATTGAGTACACATATAGAATTAATACTCATTCTACAGCATCAAAAGAAATAAAATAATCCAAAGATAATATATTGATACATATTAATTAAACCTACTTAATAAAACATTTGATGGATATAACGTTGTTTCATAACAAAACCAAATTCTGTGCCAAAAATACCCCACATAACCTCAAGAATTTCTTCGAAAATAACTATCTTTGAAAAGCTCTTTCGAAAAACCTCTTCCAAAAATATGAAGCACATCTTCAAAAAGGCTCTCTAACATTTTGAATTGGAATTTGCTTTTCTTAATATCGTCAAAGTAAGTAAGTGAGTAAGTTTAATCAATATTGTCAGTATATTTTCTTTGGATTCTTTTATTCCTCTTGATGCTGTGTAATGAATGTTAATTCCATATGTCTACTAAATTGAAACTGTGTTTTCTTAGACAATTATTTAATTCAATTTCAAAAAATTATTTAATTATTTAATGTTTGACATTTAAAATTTCACAAAGTGATTTGTTGTATGATTCATCAGAATAGAGACTCATCGCGAAAGGACCTGTATATTTCTCTAGTGTAAAAGAATTTACAGCTTGGGTTCTAACACACCTACGTTATTTTACCACTTTCTGATCCACAGTCCAACATCAAAATATATTTAAACAAAACAAATTGATCCTTTATATAGATCATATGAAACATAGATGGCCTCTCATCGTGAAAGGACTTGTATATTTTAGAGTATAATTGAATGTTCAGTTTGATTTCTTCCATATCTTTATCGATTTCTTATCCACAGTTCATCACTTACACATATTTCAACAACACAAATTGATCCGTTGTCTACTTCAACAGAAAGGTCTGATAGACCCACATCGAGAAAGGACCTGTATATTTTGGAGTTTTAAAGGATGTACAGTTTCTTCAGTTTCTACCACCTGCACCTCGCTTCATCGTTTTCTAATCCATCACATATTTCAACAACACAAATTAATCCGTTTGCTAGTTCATTAGGATGGTCTATAGATAATCATCGTTACAGGATCTGTATATTTTGGAGTATTGAAGAATGTATAGTTTGGTTTCTTCAACATCAACCTCTCTTTATCGCTTTCCAATCTACGGTCCATCATAAACACATAAAAGGTTTTCCAATAAGAGGTTTAATTTTTATAATATTAAGAAATAAAAAATGAGTATATTTTGAAGAAACCGATGGATGTTTGTTTCATTGTAAAGAGGAAGGTATGGTATTAACTATGGAAAATGATATCAGCCAAATGACCACCTCGGTTGCGGTTGTAGCAGCATACCTTTTTCATGAAATTTTCCATGACCAATTTGCTCATTTGCGCCTATACGTCCTCGATAACTTCACGAATTCCACCTTTACGGTCTTGAATCGATTGTGGAGCATTGGAATAGGCCTTATCTTTCACGTCGCCCCAAAGAAAAAAAAGTCTAAAGGTACTAAATATCTAGGTGGCCATATGTGATCACCTCTTCGAGAAATAACACGGCCAGGAAACTATTCCTGCAAAATTGCGATTGTTTCATTGCTTGTGTGGCATTTAGCACCGTTTTGTATTAAATGAACGTCTCCCACATCAATATCTTCAAATTCCGTCCATAAAAAATCACTAGTCGTAGCTCGGCAGCGAAATCCATGCACTGTAACAGTTGCATTAGCCTCATTTCCGAATGCGTAAGGTCCAATCACACCATCAGCCCAAACAGTGACACATGGAGGATGGAGAGGCTTTTGAACAATCATTATGGATTTTCTAAGCCCCAAATACGACAATTCTGCTCATTAACGTAGCCTTCGAGTTGACTCATCACTGAGTGAAGATACGACGTTGCTGGTGATCAACCGGCTTGAGTTCTTGTGTTAAATGAACTTAAAAAGTCTGAAGACACAACTATTTATCCAAAATGCGGTGTAATGTCGTTTGTGGAATGCCTAATTGCAAATATCGACGAGGAATCGACAAACCTGAGTTTTCGTCAACACTTCAGGCTACAGCATCAATATTCTCAATTGTTCTTGAGTGTCACACACGGTTTCGATTCTTCACGTCACTTACTTGTACCAACAGTCCAAATTCTTCCACCAGTTTCATTATTGCAGGCCGAAAAGGTGCTTCACGACGACCCAAAAGTGCTTCAGTTTTGCGAACTGTGACTTCAAAATATTCACCAGTTTTGTAGTATATTTTAATAATTTCATAGCATTGTTAAAGCGTGTATCGTTCCATTTTGAGTAATGGCATAGTATATTCACTTGTCAATTGTCAAAAGATGACAGCTTCAAAAGTCACAGCTGCCAGATAGCGGGCTATTCTAAATAAAACCTCTTATTGGAAAACACTTTACTTCATCAGAGAGGTCTCATAGACCAACATCGTGAAAGGTCCTGTATATTTTGGAGTGTTAAAGAATGTACGGTTTGGATTTTCCCACCTCTACCTCGCATCATCGTTTTCAGATCCACAATCTAACTTCAACACATATTTCGCCCATGACTGCAGATTTGAGGTTTCTCCGCAACGCCGGATCGAATCAAAACTCGAAATATCCGTGATCGATGGACGGGGTGCGAATACCGACACGTACGATCGAGATAAATCCGAATCCACCGCAGACGGGTATCCGGATCGTTCGAGGCCTTAATGCGGAATCTCCGATACAGCCCCGCACCCTTCTGTTTCTCACCCTCATAACAAAATTGTCCGCCGTTATGTATGGTACCCAGGGAGCAATTTGCGACGGAATGTGTGAAGAGTTTGCTCGGATTGGACTCGATGGAGATTTATTCGAGCACTCAATCGAAAGCGTATATGTTCGGCTCTTATGAGAGTGCGTTCAAGAAAAAAATTCCTGCGAGGTGAATAGAACCGTAAGTTTTGAGAATATGGGACTAATCCAGATTACGACGAACATTCTTACGTCACGTTGTTAACTCTTTCTGACCTGGAGATACCATCGAGCATAATCAGATTGAAGATCACACTATATATGTCGTTTCTTCGAGCAATATTTTTATAGACTTATAGAATATTTACCAAACAGAATTTTCGACCATTGAAATGGTTTGTTTATGCATCATCTGTGAGTTCTAACCAAGAGTTTCCTTAAATGAGAATTATATTATTTCACCACGGAAAGTCGGCGGTTCTAAACCATTCAACTTCCGTTTTTTAGTGAATGGTAGTATAACTAACTTTTGTGGGTTAAGGAACATATCTTCCCTTATACACCATTTGTCAATAGTTTTCAGTATCTCTTGAAGCACGGCCGATATCATCCCCTCCGATTTACCTCTAACTATGATTGTCAGGTCATCAGCAAATGCTTGAACGTCGACTCCCCACAGCGAAATGATCGCTAGCAGATCATTAACGAGAAGGGTCCACAGTAAGGGTAAGAGAAAACCTCCCTGGGGACAACCTTTCGCAGCCTTAAACTCGAAGACCTCATCCTGGTACGAGGTCGTTATCATTCTGCTGCATAGCATTGCCTGTATCCATCTACAAATTAGCGGGTCAATTCCTATCGCAGAGATAGCCTCACCGAGAGAAGTCGGCAGTGTGTTGTTAAAAGCACCTTCAATGTCCAAAAACGCTGTAAGTGCTATCTCTCGGTTATCGAGAGATTGGTTTAATTTTCCAAGCAAATTGTGTAATGCAAGTTCTGCCGATTTTCCGGCTTGATAGGCGTATTGATGAGGGTTAGGGGGACTGTCAATTAGCACCTTCCCCCTGATATGGACATCAATCACCTTTTCCAGACTCTTCAGCAGAAACGATGTCAAACTTATTGGTCTGAACGATGAGGGTTCCGGTTCTCTTCGTCCTACCTTTGGTATATAGACCACTTCAGTTAGTGTCCAGCTTGTAGGGATAACCGCCCAAGCCAGACTTGTTCTCAATAATTTTAGCAGATGCAGAATAAACACATCCATGCCCTTATGAAGTAGGGCTGGAAAGATTTCCTAAGAACCTTATCGCGTCTCTGACCGCTGGTGCACTGACTATGTTTTTGGATATTCCCCAATTGCCCCTCCCAGGCCAGATTGAATGGTCAGAGTTGGATCTGGCGTTTGTATCTTCCAAGATTTGACATCCAGGGATGTTCGCAAGGAGCTCCAATGTTCGTTTTCTGGAACCAGTGAAACCAACCTCCGGTCGTTTGAGCGAACCGATTATACTCACTGGCTCTCTGGAGAGAATCCTGTGTATTCTGGCAGTTCCGGGGGCATCATTTATATCCTCACAGAACTTGCCCCACAAGTCCCTCTTGATCCTCCTAATGCTCTTATTGTAGAAGGTTAGAGCTTCCTTGTAGTTGTCCCATTGACCGGTCACTTTGGCTCGGTTGAATAATCTCTGAATATTCTTTCTCTGTTTATTTAGGTTGTTGTACCACCAAAAAAAAATTAACACTTTAAAATTTATCTAATTATAGAAAATTCATTCCATTTGAAAGCCATAAGAGAAAAACTATTTTCCATTGAAATTTTGGCAGCTCTTTTAAACTGCACAGAATTTCGAATAATGGTAGAGGAAAAAACTTTTTCCTCAATAGGAAGAATTGTTGAAATTTATAATATTTTCAACTTAAACACTTGACCCGTAAAAGTATATAGTCGCCTAAATTTCTACTGGCTCTACAATTATATTGAAGGGTCTCTCATTAACAGCGCCCCATTTTGTTTTGTAAATACAACATTCGAAAATTATGGAAATTTTTATTTCATTATAAAGTACAATGGATACCATTAGTTATGAAATAAAACATCTTTTAAATGACAGCCACGGAAACATTGGCAGGAATAAAGTTTTTGAACCCAATTTTCCATGACCCTCTCACACCCTCTCAGGTCGTATGTAGCAATTACTTGTTCAATATTGATCTAGAAATTTGCTGGATGATTGCTGTAAATTAATGACATAATGCAACGCCAAAGAAAAAAGTCCAATGGAGATAAATCACAAGGAACGAAGCGGATAATTCATTAGTCCATTTCTTGAAATAATAGAATGACCGAATTTTGTTTTCGATGAAGTCATTGTGTCATTGGCAGTATGATAAGTGGCACCGTCCTGTTTAATTCACATGTTCTGCAAATCGTGACGAAGCAATTCAGGCCATAAAAAATCAGTTAAGATTGAACGATAACGATTTCCATTGACAGCTACCGCCTCATGAGCTTCCAATAAGGTCCAATGACTCCTCCAACTTAAAATCTCCACCAAACAGTAAGTTTGTCAGAATGTAATGGCAGTTCTTAATATTCTTCAGGTTTATCACCACACCAGATACGGCAATTCTGATTGTTAACATGTCCGTTTAACCAGAAATGAGCCTCATCGGTGAGAATTCTTATGAAAATCTGCATCATTTTCATTTTTTCGGAGCATCAATTATTCGTCGATTTAAACGATCTGTTGTTTTAAGTTCTTGGGTTAAAACAATTTTATATGGATGTAAACCAAAGTCTTTTCATAAAATTCGCCACAAAGACATCTGGGAGATGCCTAGTTCTTGTAATCGTCGAGAAATCGATAAATTTTGGTCTTCACGAACACTTGCACGAGCGGTAGCAGCATTCTCTTCGCTTCTTATATTTCCTTGTCTCAGTGGCACTGTAACATCTTGAAGTGTAAACTTTGTGTCAAACTTTTTCACTAAGCGTTCACTTGCTCTTTTATCCGGAAGATTATAACGACCAAAAATTGGAGAAAAAGCACATAAAGTTAGAGTAACAGATCACAATTTTTCATAATAAATTTGGATTATTTGTAAACGTTGTTGGAGTGTGTACCTTTCCGTGATCAAATGGTAGCCATTGGCAAATACAACTGTTAATGTCACAAATAAACAATGGCTGCCGTGCTTGAGTAATGCCACTTCAAAAATGGGGCGTTCCCATTGAAAGACCCCTTATTAGCGATCTTTTTTCAAGTGTTCATCATAACACTTTTAGATGTACAGGATATAGAACAGAAAATGAATATTCTTTTCGATCCATGAATATCCTGCGAAAATTTAATCTTTTCTGATATTTGTCTAAATTCCTCAACTATCTCTTCTATTCCTTCAGTATTATAATTTCTAAAAAAATCAAAGCAGATCATTTCGTTGAAAACAACTCATCAAGCATGACAAAAATTTAGGCGAGTTTTGAGAAATATGATCTTATTACCCAATTTTGTAAATGAATCTATTCTGCCGATAACCTTGAACGATTATTTATAGAAAATACAAAACTTTTATGAAAAGATCCATGAATTTTATTTCATGAATTCTTCAGGAGGTAATCTTGATTTTCGATGTAAAAATTTCTGCAGTTTATCAGAGAAATTTTCTCATTGGGAATTAAAAATATTCTTAATATAAACAGTAATATTCTGGGTGCTCCTGCGAATAAAATGTTTTTACACATGTCTTTAATGAATATCACTTGTTTAGATTCATTGAATGAACTCAAAGTTATCCACTTAAATGAAAAATATGTTTTTGATTGAATTTGTATGGCTCTCAAAAATAATGGAATTTTTGCCCCTTTTCTCTTCAGAAAAGTTTTTGCTTTCATGAGGTGTTGAAATCTCTCCAAGGAATAAAACAAACCGACATTTCACTCCTTGGGGCTATTACTCTAGTAGATCCCCTTCATTAGCCAAGATCGAAAGACCGCCTTCGAGTCGTTTTTAATAAAACCCGACTTTCCATCATTAATTATTTCCTAATTAGTTTTTGAAAGTCGAGCAACTTCCGATAAAACAAAATTCTACCCCAAACCATTGCAGCGGCAGTCACGCAATTAGATATGGGAAGTTTGGAGGAAACTTTTAGCCCGTCTTGGAGTTGTTTATCGAACGGGACCAAGATGATCAACGTTCATAAATATATTTAAACTTTTGAATAGATCAAGTATCATTTCATGCCGGAAATTTGGTTTATGTAATCGTTTCGGTTAATTATTTTCAGGTAATAAACTTTTGGAATAAAGCGTAGAGTAATAAAGTGTTCTTCAAGATGAGCGTCTTTTAGACTTCAGAAAACCGGTCAAGCTGAAAACGCAAAGTTTTGCATTATTTTCAAAAATATGTTGACGGTTCTACCAGAAAGTCGTAATAATATTAATTCTCATATAAATATTATCATTTTCTCAACAATCTGGTTTTATGGTTTCGTATACCCATCGTTTACCAAATGCGAGGTGAAATTTGATTTATTTTTATTAAAAAAGAAATGAAATCCAAGTCTTGATAATTTTAGAATATAAAGCAATAGAAGGATTCTATCTTGAATGTACCGATGAGATAACTGAAGCTTTAGGATGATAAAATGTGGAAAAATGGTAAAAGCATTAATGTGAAGAAAGGAGCTTTTGCGCACTTGTTCAACGTTCAACGCTGTTCTGCTCACAAAATATATTTTTTTAATTTTCTAATTACATGATCATCACGGAATTTTACATTAAATTTTATGTGGTCAATCTAGATCTAAATGCTGAATTTTAATTTGTGTGATTATTGTTGTGGTTTTTTCAGCGCTCAATGCTCCTCCGTCCACAAAATTTTCATTTTTGTTTTTAATCATTTAATCATACGACGTTCTTCATGAAACTTTGTAGGAATATGTGGATTTTTGTTATCCTTCCAAACCTCAAATTTCAGATCAATCGAAAAATATTGATAAAAATGAGAAAAACTTTTAAATGCCAATTACTCTGAATTTAGCCCAAAAGTCTCTATCTCTTTCTGTTCGAAAGTTATAGTGCCTTAAGTGTAGCGCTCAACACAAATCAGCTCACATTTTTTTAACTTAATCATACGATCCTCGCAAAATTTCAAAATAACATAGGCGTTATTATTCTACTCCCAAATGCCGGAATTCAGAACGATCGATTATGCAGTTTCGCAAATATTGAGAAAAAAATTAAAATTTTCCATACATGAGTAACGAAACTATTGAACCAATTCTGCCCCTTAACGAACTCAGGCAAGTTATTTAGACACCTTCCCTGAAGGATTCACAGCTTCAGCTCAATCATTCGAAATGTAGCGTGTTTTCGAAAAATCAGCCAGACAGAAATATTTTTGGCGAAACGATAGCACGTCGTATCGTGGAACAGGGGGTTACAGGTAAAAAAGCTGTGATTCTGATCTCAAGGCCAGGTTTCTATTCGGGACGTAAAATTTAGCAAATACTTTGTTTTATGATTAACTAACTAAATGAGAAGTTTCTCTAACAGAATGAATATTTCTGTAGTTTTAAAACCTATATTAAATTTGTGGCCTTTCATGAACTCCTCTTTTTTTCTGGATATTTCGCATCTTTCAAAGATATTTCTTTTTTGAACTGATTAATTTGAAATAAATTAATTCGTCTGACCTATACCAAAAATCATTAATAAAGAGAATGAGCTATGGTAGTAGAAAGTTCTAGGGATCGAGACAGTGTAACATACATCTGTATAACAATTCTTTATTAAAACAAACTCGACAAGGTTTTGTAGATCACAGAGGCAAATTACAGACATGCGCACGTTTCAAACTGATTGGTTTTCGTCAGAGCAATGTAAGCTAGTGACTCCAAATCTGTCAAGTATCTATATTCGCTATACACAGAGGCTCGGAGGTATTAATATAGAACATAGATAATTGACAGATTTGCAGTGACTAGCATTTGCCTCTGTGATCTACAAAACCTTGTCGAGTTTGTTTGAGTATAGAATTGTTATACAGATGTAGGTTACACTGTCTCCATTCCTAGAACTTTCTTTTACCATAGCTCATTCTCCTTATTAATGATTAATTAGAGACTCTTTAGACACTGTCTTGAATAAACTGGAAGGTGAATGATGAAAAAATTAGGTAAAATTAAGCGAAAAGTTTTTGTTCGGAAATATGTATCTCGAAAAAGGTTTGACTTTTGAATTAGAGTGTTTGAAATGAGTCAGTTTCGAGTTCAATGATGAGGTATGAACATATAGTTCGGTTTAATATAAACTCTAAGTAATTCGAAAAAATCCTCTCTGAAAATTAGATAACATTAATTTCTATCCAATAAATTTTCTACCAGTTTCAATATTTCATTCGGTGGAATATACATTCCCAAAGTCCAAATAAAATAAGTTATGTTGTGAGCGAATATTTTGAATGTTGTTAATTAACTGAAATTTCTGATAAATCAGGAGTTTATGAGCTAGTTGGTAAATACCAAAATATTCACATGGGATAGAAGGGTGGAAATTTCTGATAAAATATTCAAGAATAAAATAATAAGAAGAGGTTTTCTACTTGATAGGAGGATTATTACAAAATTTAAATATCAAAACAAATTTATTTTGTCAGCCTCCTACAAATTTTAATTAAAAAAAATAGCTAGGACTGTCGAAGATCTTATTTAATTTTCAAATTGTTTTTTGAGGATGTACTACATATTTTGAGAGATTTTTAAAGTAACTTATTTAAATATTTAAATATATTGAATATTTAAAATAAATTAGTTTTGGAGAAGTTCTTGAAATTATGATTACATTTTTGAAAAAGATTTGGTTTTCATAAATATAAGATCAGAAACAAAATTTTGTCTTCTTCGAGTATTTATTCAGTAATTTTAATTGATGATTTATATTTCGTTGGGTTTTTTATTCCATTTGATATTATATATTGAGTTTGGATTTTAAATGTCAACTAAATTTAAGCAGTGCTTATAAGTTCATAATTTAATTCTAAAAGTTTTGAAAAAAATTTTTTGAAATTAAAATTTGTAGGAGGCTAACAGAATAAATCTGTTTTGATATTCAAATTTTGATTCAAGAATATTTTCTTCAGCGGAAAAAAGAATTCCACTTTTCAAACCATGCAACTACAGGATGGTATAACTTTAACCAGTATTTCGAAATTTTGCATGTTAAAAATAAAAACTGTACTCTCCATTCATTATATGCACTAGAAATAAATAGATAAAATATATTACGTGAATTCAGAATAACCATTTAATAATATTTTAGTTATTCAAAATGTAGTCAAGACCTGTCAATTAAATATATCTTGAATTGAATGATATCAAATCAATAAAATATCCCAGCTAAAAAGGGAAAATTCGCCTTCAAATGACTCGTAAGGCTCCGAACTTTCTAATTTTGAACTAATACAGAATTTAAGATATATATTGGAGAAGAAAATATTTTATTTTTACTTTTCATCCTGATATTTACCATGCATATAACTAAGTGAGTACTAAGTGAGTAAAGTCCGTTGATTGTAAAATTTGGTGGAATATTATTAAAGCTTCTTTATACACAATTGAAAACAATATTTTCAATAAATTAAAAATAATATATATATATATATACTAATAATATACATTGTATAATAATGTCCTTGTATATTAATAATATACAAGACTGAAGAAATGAATATTTCGCTTCAACGTTCTTCGAAACGTAAAGATACGATTATATATCATAAGAATTTAATTTCTGTATGATTTTTCATTATAGAAGATTCTTATTCATTCGGAAGATCATCTGAAAAAAGTTAGATAAGTTTATTTATGACAATTTAATGAATAACAAATTTATATCCAATCAGACAGACATCTTAACAGATGAAAAGAGGTACGGAATAGACATGGCAGAAATTCTAATAAAATCATGTAGGGAAATAATTTGCTTCCTCATGTGAATTCGTCTGAGTATAAATCTCCTACATTCTAATTTTCTCCTACTGGATCTGGAATCTGCAGATGATTATGTATATTTGTGGCCCGGGTAGAATGAACTAGCAGAACTTCTTAACGAGTACGGGATTAACGAGGAACGCCCAGGTATTAAGGCATCAGATTATGTTGAGTTCCATACTGTATCTCGCTGTAATTTTCTACGAAATATAATCACCCCTACGTTGCGCCTTGAAAGCAATTAGTATTATCCTTGAATATCGGATTAAAGCTGAGCGGACGAAGTTTTGTTGATTTCAAACCCTGTATCAACAAATCCGAGTAAGCAATTATTGTAATTGATTGATTAGCGAGTACCTGCATGAGTGCATGAACGAATCGGATCGTTAGTGATTTTAATTATGAAACTAGGCGCGAAAATTATGAACGTTTAAAGTTTGACATAATTGACGTAGAATGAGATAACTTTACTTGTTAAACAGGCATACAATTGAAAACACTTATGTGAAAAATATAAAAGTAGTGCAAAGTTACTTTTTTTCTGGATAAAATTTTAAATAAATGTATTTATAATATTTCTGAGATGAAATGAATATTTTAATTTCAATGGAAATTATCAATTCAACTGATGTACAGACTGCTTCTAAATTGATGATTTAAAGAAATGATTCTTATGCAGAAATTGATCGGAGTGTTTTCTTAAATTTTTCATTATGGGCCCCTTTACTTTTCACCTTCTTTCCTTTTAGAAATTAGAGGAAAAAATTTTCATTGAATGTTTCCAAATGGATAAATAACAAGAATTTAATTTGGAAATTACCTCAGGCTAATTAAATGTCACTTGTTGACAGTTCAATCCTGAGTTGACATCGCAAATTTACCTATAATATCTATCAAATTGGTTACTTGTAACAATGACGTAAGTGTGAGCTCTTCAGAGAACGCTTCTTCTCTATAAATATAGTCGTGGTAAGTTTTGTAAAAGAAACTGTCATAACAAAATTAATTTCAAAAAAATTTTTATTCAAAAAACTTTTAGAATTAAATTAATGTCTACAATAAGCACCGCTTATATTCAATAGACGTATATAATCAAAACTCAATATACAATGTCAAATGGAATAAATACACCAACAAATATAAATAGTCATTTAAAATTAATAAATGAATATTAGAAGGAGACAAAATTTTGTTCCTGATCTTACCATTATGAACACCAATTCCTTTTCAAGAACATAAAACACAACTTGAGGACTTCTCAAAAAGTATAATTTATTTGAAATATTCAATATACATAAATATTCAAATAAGTTAATTCAAATAAATTATATTTTTTTAGAAGCCCTTAAATTGTGTTTTATATTTTTGAAAATGAATTGGTGTTCATAATGGTAAGATAGGAAACAAAATTTTGTCTCCTTCAAATATTTATTTATTAATTTTAAATGACTATTTATATTTGTTGGTTCATTTATTCTATTTGACATTGTATATTGAGTTTTAATTGTATACGTCTATTAAATATAAGCGGTGCTTATGTAGACATTAATTTAATTCCAAAAGTTTTTTGAATGAAAAATTTTTTTTGAAATTAAAATTGTAGAAGACTGACAGACAAAATCTGTTTTGATATTCAAATTTTGTTATATTTCTTCTATCAAGTAAAAAGCCTTTTCCTATTTTATTTTATACATAATATATAAATATATTAAGGCTTGAATAAATCTCATTATGGAATATCAATGGTTTAAAGAAAACCTTATAATACCTTACAGTATTCTGTGATTTTGTGACGAACATAGACTATCTTGATTTTTAAAGCTAGTCTTTTTAAGCAACGATCCGGTTACCACTTTGAGGTAAGATATAGAGATTGTTAATTGATTTTGATATTTTGAATATGAGAATCTGCAAATGACAGATTATAAAAAATATTTTATCTGATTTTCGTAATCTGTAATTATGTGAGTTTTTTTAATTTCAAATGATAAAGTTTATAGTTAGTATATATTCGGACTTCATGAACGAATTCAGCTTCTTTTTGAATTTGATATTACTAATTTGGGTTCAAATTAATTTTAAAATTTTCAACTTTCTTGGTTCTGGCTTTCGGAAGCTATCGTTCTTACAAATGGACGAACGAATAAATATAATTGAATCTGAGTAAGAATTATTTATCAATTTAATCGTGAATGACCAATTTTAGCTTCAATATGGAGAACATACACTGTGACGAAATGATGAGCGCTCTGGAACGAACGAAGTAGCAACCGGCTGAATTCGGTGGAAAGGATGTGAGGGCCTTGAAAAATAGGTGGACTCTTTTAATGATATTTATTAGGAGTACAAATAAGTTTACGCCGTTTTATTGTAGATGGCGCGGCACGGAGTTTCGGGTAGCTTTCGCAGATGATAACCGGCTTAAAAAATAGTTTGGACATTCAAGAACAACATAACCTATCAATATTATTGATTTTATATTGGTAAAATATAATTTTCATAAGTTGAAAATGTCAAAATTTGAGCCAAGTAAGCGTCATTTGCGGGAAATATTAGTTTACTTCTTTAATTTAAAGAAATCTGCTGCTGAGGCGCATCAATTGCTCGTAGAAGCAATGGTGAGGGTGCTTTGAGTGAGAGAAAGTGTCGAGAGTGGTTTCAAAAGTTTAAAAACGGTGATTTCGACGTAAAAGACAAAGTTCGCAGTGGACGGCCAAAACTTTACGAGGATGCAGAATTGGAGGAATTATTGGAGGAAGATTCATCTCAAACACAAAAAGAACTTGCTCTAACATTAGAACTCACTCAGCAAGCAATCTCACCGTTCTTCTATAATAAATATTTAATTTGTGTTAAAAAACGGCGGAAACTTATTTGTACTCCTAATACTTAACAAATATTATATTTCTATAGTTGCCACAAAAAATTACGAAAATTTCTAAATGTTAAAAAATTTCGAAACAATTTCATCAAAAACTCGACTATGCGATCATCATCCGACATTGAAAAGGATTGGAATCAACTTGCAACGCGCAGTACACTTTCCGACGTAAATATTCCCGGAGAAACGTATTGGGGGCATGACGGCAAATAACCAAGTGGAATATTGCAGCAAATATATGCAGTAGCTTCCGGTTTAAATTGAAGGCACGCTTTCCGGTCTTCCAATACGTCAAATTAATTCAATTTTGATCTAACTGAGTTTCCTGAGAGGCATTTGGCAGAGGTACTGGAAATAAAATGCCAAAGGTATTTGACATATTTGAATGTTTACTAAATTCGGCTCAGAAAGAGGCGTAGCTGATTTTGAATTTTCAGCATATACAGATAGCTTTAAGAAAATATTGACTAACATTGACTGTTCTCTTTATTCATATTTATGTGAGCCTTTTCTTATCTTTCTCAGAAAAAATATTGAACATTATTTCCAACATTTTTCTGATGTATAATTTTATCAGAGTATATAACATATTTTGAAGTGAAATATTCTGTTACTGTTTGTATCTTGAACATTGTTCCTATAGAATGTTCATCATGGGAAATGAAGTGGCCTCATTTTCATTTTTTAATCCAGAGTAGGTCAATAGTGGCAAATAGTCCTTCTCTCCTAGTAATTTTTTTATCTATGAACTAAATATTATTTAGGGACCTGCTCAGTGCTCACAAAATCAATGGTAGGTCAATAAGAAAATCTTATGGATTTGAATTTCATTTACTTCTGTTTCTCTTATTCTTTTTGTATGATCTAAGTTTTCAGCCTTTTGCACGATAAAATTTACCAGGTGTTTGAGAGTTCTCGTTTCTCATGATATTTTTTTGATCCAATTGAATTTTAGCTTGGATTTACCTATAAGGAAGAAAATCCACTTAATTCAACAATTCCAAACATCTAGTTGAAAGACTGTTAGTAATAAACAAAAGGGTCAATTTTGAATTATAGCTCATTAAATAGTTCTAAGTACTATGCTTTCATAAGAACTGATCAGTTGACGGCCTATTTCAAAGTTAAATAATAAGAAGAGGTTTTTTATTTGATAGAAGGAATATAACAAAATTTGAATATCAAAACAGATTTTATCTGTTAGTCTCCTACAATTTTAATTTAAAAAAATTTTATTGAAAAATTTTTAGATTTAAATTAAATTGTCTTATGGGTACAGCTTATATTTAATAGACGTATAAAATGAACCCTCAGTATAAAATATCAAATGGAATAAATAACCCAACAAATATAAATTGTCAATTAAAACTAAAAATAAATATTTGAAGGGGACAAAATTTTGTTTCTGATCTTACAATTATGAAAACTTATTCCTTTTCAAAAATACAATACATAATTTAAAGGACTTCTCAGAAAATATAATTTATTTGACCTATTTAATATATTTAAATAAGTTACTTCAAAAATCTGTTGAACATGTATTATATTTTCAAAAAAAAATTAGAATTCCAATAAGGTCTTTATCGGTCCGACTTCACATTTAAAAAATAAAATCAATCAACAACAAATATATAACTCACCTGCAGACTTATGTCTTGAAGTTAGTGCTCAAACGAGGATAACACAAGTCTGTAGGTGAGTTATATATTTGTTGTTAATAGATTTTATTTTTTAAATGTGGAGTAGGAAAATAAAATCAATCAACAACAAATATATAACTCACCTGCAGACTTGTGTCTTGAAGTTAGTGCTCAAACGAGGATAACACAAGTCTGTAGGTGAGTTATATATTTGTTGTTAATAGATTTTATTTTTTAAATGTGGAGTAGGACCGATGAAGACCTTATCGAAATTCTAATTGTTTTTGAAGTTGTAATACATGTTTTGAGAGATTTTTGAAGTAACTTATTCAAATATTTAAATATATTAAATATTTCAAATAAATTATATTTTCTGAGAAGTTCTTGAAATAATGTATTGTAATTTGAAAAGGAATTAGTTTTCATGATTGTAAGATCAGAAACAAAATTTTGTCTCCTTCAATTATTTATTTTTTAATTTCAATTGACAATTTATATTTGTTGAGTTATTTATTCCATTTGATATTTCATACTGAGTTTTGATTTTATACGTCAATTAAATAAAAGCTGAGCTTATAAGACATTAATTTAATTCTAAAAATTTTTCAATGAAATTTTTTGGAATTAAAATTGTAGGAGACTAACAGATCAAACCTGTTTTGATATTCAAAGCTGTTCAACATGTTCGAATTCAGAGTTTGAAAACTTGACTTGATAAGGGTGAGCTACATTCATCTTGGAATTTTTCGGAAAATAGCATTTCCTTGTTAACAAAGAAAACGATCAAATTTAAAAACTCTCTATAAACCGAACATTATTTACAAATCCTGAGCTTCAATACTGACCTACAACAAAAAGGTCTGAAATTTTCGCAACGAACTATTTCGTATCAAAATCGCACAAATTCGTTATTTTCGTAAGCTTGTTGTTTATTAAATCTAACCCGACTTCACAAAATAAGAACTGTATTAATTCGCAAGAAATTCCTTTCACTTCAGCTCCGGCGATCCATTTAATCTATATCTCGCCATTTTTCTTCAAACTTTTATTTGAATTTATATTCACTTGCTGTCTTGAGTCAACATATATTTTTCGACTCATCTTTTTGTATTCCCTTTCGCTTCTAGTTTCTTACGTAAACTTCATCCCAACGCAATGTTGGTTTACGGTCACTATCACTGTAATCTTAACAACACTTCTTCGTTGTTTCCATTCGACTCCGGAAAATTTTTTCACACCAAGGAGGTACAAAGTTTTATGTATAATTTAAGTATGTAGGTTACCTACGAAAAATTTTCATAAGGCATTATTTGATTGATCATTCTATGAACACTAGTTTATATGAAACCTACCGACAGAATAGAGAAAAAATTAATATTAGGCTTCATAAAAAGCTTTTCAAGAACTGACACGAAGCAAAAGCCAGTTTTTAAAGTTGGATGTTCGAACTTAGGTTCGTAACTTGAAAGAGTTGATTAACTGTTCTTCGTCGTTGTTTATTTTTTCCTCTTTCCTAGAATTACTTTTTGCTTTCTTTACGCTATTGATCTTCATTTGATTATCTTGTATTTTTATTAACTTCGTGAAATTAATCTTTTGATATTCAACTGTTTCAGCTCATACCATTTGTAGTTTAATTGTAACTAAAAACAAGCCCTTGAAAATTACTATTTTAAACTACCGAAAAATTAAGAGCTTGAATTTTTGTGGGGATTAAGAGTTTACAACTTTTGTTATTTCAATTTCAAAATACCTCCAATGAGAAAATGTGAAATCTTAATTCCCACAAGTAAGTCAAATTCTCAAATTTAGGCAATAATAAGACAAAGTTACTTCACCAACTTGTTTCAGATTATTTATTTTTTATGAAAAAGAAGTTTTAGAAATAACCATGTTTCACTGCTGAAAAATTCAAATATGTTCGCATTTTTCCTGATTGCAATTTCAAGGTTTTCAACTGAAAACTCAATCAAATGTAAAAAGTACTCTAACATAAGACAAACTTATGAAAAGAATGCAAGTGTCATAAAATTTCGGCACGGTACAAAGAAGTTCTGGGCAGATGAAAATTTGAGATTTACATAATATGATAATTCCAATTGAAATAATTCACACAGTTTTTATGTTTCACAATTTATTCAGAATCCTGACACGTGTTTCGGTCTTTCGACCATCTTCAAAGGGGTACAAAAAGGAACTGTATCGGGATTCTGAATAAATTGTGAAACATTTATGTGAATTCATTTAAATAAAATTGTTCTACTGTTTCACCCAGTGCCAACCGCATACTTCATTCATGTTATATGATAATTCATTATATTTAGATTATTCTTATCATGTAATAATTTGAAAATTTCAACAGACTTCAAATAGTTCAGTCTTCAGCCTTTTAAAAATGTTCTACCTGCAGTAATTTTAAATTGTCTATTGTGGGAAAAGGATGAGCATTTTCTAGGAAATGAGTTGCTTAGTGCAAATTTGTTCAATATTCTGGGAATTCGTTTTATGTACATTGTATCTTACTTTAAATGAGCGTCCGGTCTGACCTATATATTTTCCATTGCAAGTTTTTCATTAATAATATTTTGGTGGAAATCGTTCATTCTTGAAAACTTGGTTGTTGAAGTATTAAACGTTTTTTCTTGAAGGTCTTTGAATATATCGTCCAAGAATTCCGTTGTTCAACGAAATTATGGGGTCATAATTTAAATCAGATCTAATACTCACATGTGCTGAGTAGTTTCCACAAAAAATCGAGGAGTTATTATTTATTATTCGAGTTTTATATCGAAACTTGATCCGAAATTCTTGTTAAATTATTTTTAAATTATAGAATTCACTCATCATCACACGGTGAATTTGATGATAAAAACTTCGGGAATTTATACATCTTGGAAATATAGTCAGTATATTTCATCCATATTATTGAGTAGATTATAGAAGTTTCAAAAGAGTATGAGAAAACCTGAAGAGGATTTTTTTATGTTCTTGATATCACTCAAATATGTTTCACTTACCCCATTTCAGCTCAGTAGTTTGGTTGTACCATCTGACCATGGGGACTGGCTTTCCACCTCCAGCTTCGCAGATGATTTCCACGTCTGTCCCTTCATCTTTTGGGCCCAGCATGGAGGTATTCACTAGTTGTGTTCCTTGGTTGTCTCGGATAATAACTGATGTTGGTTTCACTGGAAATAAAACATTCTTTAAATTCTACTATTTTTGATTAGTTAGTTTCTAACACCGAGAATCAGCAGAAATAGTTATTTCTATTATAATTTAATGAATAATATGCTTACTTTTCGAAAGTTTGAGAAAATTGAAGCTGTGAGTTCAGAGGAAATATGGCAGAAATCGTTCTTATGATTTACCTTGTTGAGAAGGTCAGGTTTTAAATTCACACTAAGTAAAAACGATATTTCAACTTAAAACAATATGAGAAATAATATTTCAAGAGACAAAACTGGATATTAATAAGAAGTAACATTCCTATATTCATCTCATATTGAATATATTATAATTATCTGTTGTAAGATTGTTCTGAATTTGCAGTCATAATTGGAATTTAACGATCATTAACGTTACAAAATAGGTTGCAATTTTGCGAAACGATCATAAATAGAACTATAAAAAAACCAACTATAATTCAGTTGGTGTTTATTATTTAAAGAGAGCTATAGATATTTAATCTTCAACTTCCAACAGTTACTCCGGGCACTAACTGTTGTGCCTACTTGCAACAATTGTTGATATCCACTCGCACCAATTATTTGGTACTTGCACCGATATCAACATAACTGAAATTATTTATACTAAGACGGAAACTTATGAATCCGTTGATAAGTATGGGAGTTATCGTGAATGTAATACAGCTTCATTGCGTGGTACCATAAATGTCCGATTATCAGAATAAGTTTTTATAAATTTCACTACAAAATAATTCGAAGTTTTTATTATTTTTTTGTAACTGAAGTTTCGAGATTTTAACCCATCTTTTGAACATATAATCCTCATGAAATTGCAGAAACATGTGTTTTATTACTATCTTTCCATATACCAAATTTCCGATCTTTGGGCTGTATAGTTTGGAAAATATTAATGAAAATAAGGAAAAATTTCTAATGTGAATGACGGCGACACCATTGAACTTATCTTCAGGCCCTAAACACATCTCGAAACTTTCGAGTTTCTACCTCTTTTCGCTCGAATGTTATGGTGTTTAAGGTAGCGTTCAGCCCTGATTCAATCGCATTTTTTTATATAATGAAACCATCCTCACGAAATTTTGCGTGAATAGGTATTATTCAGCGTCTTAATAGGGAATTTCAGATTGATCATCCAATATGTCCATTAACGATTTCCTCAGAGATATGTAGTCCTCAAACCTTCGCTGAAAGTTTCAAAGCCCTAGATTTTTCCATTCAAAATAAATGTATTAACTGACGTATCTGCTGGCCCTAGAGATATACTTTTGACTTCGGATTCTTCAATAATGTGTCCAATGTAGTTGTTTAAGATAAATTTTGGTTCAAAATACGTAAACTACAGACATTTGGGTAGATTAATAGCATGCAATTATTTTAAACAAGTGAGCAAAAAGGAAAAATCAGAGAAACAATCGAATAATAGTTTTGTCCTATCTGTAATAACAACACTTGATGAATGACAGATGGAAAAAGCAGAAAATAATGAAAGAATATATATTCAATGGTTTTCAATTCGGGATTTCCGACCCTGAAATCCATTCTCACAAATTTTTATTTGAGCTAATCGGAAAACTATATATGTTACAATATTCTAATTTTAAATTTTGAAATATTGAAAAAACAAATTTTCAAATGGATGTATTTCACAAACTCATTCTTTCCATTCGATATATTGATTTCTCGCGAACCACTTGATAAAACATTTTGGATATTTATGAGGTAAACAAATAGACACATATGTTTCGGGTTTCAACCCATTATCAAAACTATAGAGAATTCACTTAACATTACAATTGATATATTTTTCGGACAACAGATGGAAGGACGGTGAATTTTATTGGAGCTTGTTAACAGTAAGTTATACCTGTTGAAGATATTTGCTTATTTCTTAAAGGAACTTGTTATCGAACAGGTTTTATTTAAAAAACTTCACACAGTTTTTATTTTTCATAATTTCTTCAGAATCCTGACACGTGTTTCGGTCTTTCAACCATCTTAGGAGCACAAAAAGTAACTGAGCTTAAAATTGAAAAAGATTGTTTCATTACACTTACCCTTTTTAACTTTATATAGTAAAGTGACATCTTTCTCATTGAAAAAATTATTATTTTCTATACAATGTTGATTCCTGGATTTTCAAAACCAAGTTCTGCAGAACATTGTATAGAAAATATTCTCTCAACCAAAAAAGCTACTAAAAGAAAGAAGAATTTAACAAGTTCCAAATACTCTTAGGGAACACCCCTATTTTGGATGTTGTTATTTCCATGCGCCATAAGAATACACAGATGTCCTAAGTGTAAACAAAGAACCTTTTTTTCAATTCGAAGTTTAGTTACTATTTGTTCTCCTTTCAAGATAGTTGAAAGATCGAAACACGTGTGAAGATTCTGAATAAATTGCGAAACATAAAAACTGTGTGAATTTTTTAAATAAAGTTGTTATAATGTTTCACCTAGAGCCAACCGCATACTCCATTCATTTAATTTTTGAACAGATGTCAGTAATGGGCAAAGATGAAATTCCAACTTATCATCTGTTATCGCCAGATGTTTTTTATGGACCGAAGAGATCTCCAGATATTCGAGTAGTTCCAACTTTTTGCCTATGTTAAGTGTATGTACAATTTCGGTTTTACCGAAGTCTATGCAGTAGTTTTCTTTTATGCAATGAGCAGATAAACCAGTAGTTGTTTTATTTGGAGTATATATTTTTTATGTTCGTCTAGTCTGATGTTGAACAACTAGTTTGACCTGTGTTAAAAGCCAAGCACTCACTGCAATGCCGTTTGTATATGCCACTTTTTTCTCCAATTCAGGCAATCATTGTTTTTAACCAAAATTGACCCAAGATTTTTCTTATTTGTACATATGGTGTTGATGTTTTTTTTGAGTCTATTGCAAATTTGGGTTATAATTTTTGGAATATAGTTGATACTGTAAAATTTTTCTTTATCTTTTTCTTGAAGAGGCGGATAAATGGATGCTAGTGATTTTGATGCTGTTTTTTGGAAATGAATTTATCAACTATATTTTCTAATAAAATAGGAAAACGCTTTTTACTTGATAATCGCCCCCCAGGCATTAGATCTTGACGTGATGGGGGCTCTCTCTTGACTAGGACCCTAGATTCGTCCCGGCGAATTGGAGGGTTAAGTCTTGGTGTCTAACGTAATGCCATTTCGCGCCAGTCACTGGACCTGTATGGTGGAAGATCTCCGAATGGGGCCCTAGTTTTACTCAGGTAAAATGGAGGGCTGAGCCGGTTGATTAACTCAGTGACAAGGGAGTCTGTCGCAGCACAGGGCTTCTCCCTTAAAACTGGCGTACTCTACCCTATCGCAGTATAAATCTCCGGATTCTGTGTAATGGCCGAGTGCGTTATGTAGCATACTGCGTTACCTCGGGGGGGTGGGCTTGCCCTCAGGTGTTACTTGTACCACCTGGCCACCCCAATTGGTGTTGGACTCGTGGGGGCAGTGGTTGAAAGTCCGCATGCTGGATAGGGGGGTATTTCATTTATCTGTTCGCAGACCCCCATTTTCGGGATATTCTCATGAAACGACTCGGGGTTTAACGGGACTTGACGGTTCGACCGGCCTGTCCTGGCCCCTGGATCTGTGCGTAACTATTTAGGGTTTGTGGATCTCGACGAAATGGCTCCGCCATTAGTGCTTGACGCCAGGATCAATCAAATGACTTCACATGGGTTCGGTGGGTCAGGACGTATAGTCCGCTAGACGGTGCTCGTACCAGGATCAATTGTAGTCGTCAATCTTGAGTTTATCTTAGTTCTTGGGACTGCGTTCGGGTGGATGGATAAGAATTCCCTCCGGCGGGTGAGTTGCGTCTCAAACAACTCGGGTACTGACCTGCAGAGCCAGTAGAGGTTGGATAGTGCTTTCGCTGCTACCAGTCAGACGGTTCTGGCTTTCGAGTCGGGGCCCAAACTGGAAGCTGGTGGGTTCATCTCTTCGGAGGGGTTCTCGCCGAGCGCGATGATATGGCGTAATCCTTATCACTCTTTCTACCTCTGGGTGGACTGTGGAGACTGCTTGGTAGTCACTTGGAAAAGAGGCCTTCCTCAAATAGCCAATAACTATTCTGGTAGAATTCACCTGTACTTGATAATGTAACAAAATTTGAATGTCAAAACAGATTTAATCGGTCAGTCTTCTACAATTTAAATTTCCAAAAAAATTTTTATTCAGAAAACTTTTAGATTAAATTAACCGCTTATATTTAATAGACCTATATAACCAAATCTCAATATACAACATCGGTCAGTCTTCTACAATTTAAATTTCCAAAAAAATTTTTATTCAGAAAACTTTTAGATTAAATTAATGGCTTATAAGCACCGCTTATATTTAATAGACCTATATAACCAAATCTCAATATACAACATCGGTCAGTCTTCTACAATTTAAATTTCCAAAAAAAATTTTATTCGGAAAACTTTTAGATTAAATTAATGGCTTATAAGCACCGCTTATATTTGATAGACCTATATAACCAAATCTCAATATACAACATCGGTCAGTCTTCTACAATTTAAATTTCCAAAAAAATTTTTATTCAGAAAACTTTTAGATAAAATTAATGGCTTATAAGCACCGCTTATATTTAATAGACCTATATAACCAAATCTCAATATACAACATCGGTCAGTCTTCTACAATTTAAATTTCCAAAAAAATTTTTATTCAGAAAACTTTTAGATTAAATTAATGGCTCATAAGCACCGCTTATATTTAATAGACCTATATAACCAAATCTCAATATATGACATCAAATGGAATAAATAAACCAACAAATTCAAATTGTCAATTAAAATTAATAAATAAATATTTGAAGGAGACAAAATTTTGTTTCTGATCTTACAATTATGAAAACCAATTCCTTTTCAAAAATACAAAAAAAATATTTAAGGAATTCTCAGATAATATAATTAATTTGAAACATTTAAATAAGTTAATTCAAAAATCTCTCAAAACCGACTCCATATCTTCAAAAATAATTAGAATTTCGGTAATATCTTCATCGGTCCTAAATCATATTTAAAAAATAAAATGAACCAACAATAAATATAACTCATCTAAAAGACGTCATGGGATCATCGCTGTGAACAACTATCTTCAAAATCCAAAATATTTTCGATTTTCAAGATGCAGAAATCTCAATAAAATGAAAGCATCCTGAAACCAGACAGCAAAGAGAAATAATTTCCAACTAATCGATGAAAATTTCCTGAAATTATGTATTCTGAACTAACGAAAAATTATGTTCAGTTATATAAATCGACGAGAGAAACCAATGAAAAGTTCAATAAGCAAATCTACGTCTTTATTTATAAAGATGGAAGTAGCGTAATGAAACAATTGACATAAGGTCAAGTTCAGGTGCTTTCAATTGTTTTAACTCGAATAAAAGCAAATCAGTCCTCGTATAAGTCAATCATATTTTCCAATCTGAATTATAGCGCTTCAAACCTACAGAAATATTGCTTGTTTTTCAACGGAATTGAAAGAAAACACGACTAATTTCTCCGTACGATTGGTCCTGTGAGTAACGCATTGCGTCTCATTCGTTCACGACGCGATGAAACCCTCGGCTTTCGCTCTTGGGCTTGAAAAAAATTGCCCCAGGAACGTCTGATGGAATGTTTTCATGACATTACGCTTCCATCTTGAACAAACAATTCTGAATTGGCATGATGTCATGGTAAACAACGCGATTCCGAAATGTTTTTTTTTCGTTCGAATATTTCAGAGAAAAGTTATTAAATTAGACTCCCTGTTGAAACTGTTTGAATGACTTCATTAGGTATTTACTTCTTATTCTATTTCACTTGAACTGCCTCTAATATCAAAAGGTTCAAAAGCAAATTCCTTCGAATCTATATGAAATTACATTCTATCCTGAAATTACCCCACAGTCCTATAATAAGAACAGTTTGATACTGATATTATTCTGATACTCCATGAACTACCCTGAAGTTCCTTCAGAAGCTCTAATGTAGAGTTTGCGAGTTGGGAGATCAGTTGTACTTTGGTTAGGCTTTGTAAGTGTTCCTACACCACTTTAAGAACACCACAGTTAATTTTTAACCCAACAGTGAAATTGTTAACCTAGCGCCAAGAGCATCGAAGAGGGTTCTCCACTTACGAGTCGAGCGTTTGAACCTCTACGTTACCCAGCTCAAACTTATAGAAACTGAAAATAATTTTGAGTTATTTGTGGGTTCCGTACTCAAATATGAATATATTTAGTATTATAAGAACGGTTACGTTCTAAAGAAATAATTACTTCGACTTAACTTTTTGTCAATAAAATGAATATACCATATTAAAATAAATTCATTTGAATTTATTCGAATATGAATATGCTTATAAAACCAAGCGGCAAATTATGGTCTAATCTGAGCATGAGGAAAGTTTATCTGCGTTAGTAACGTGAAAATATCGAGAACACATTTCTTTACTTGATTTAACTCGCAAAGATATGTCTTGTATGTATTTTGCATACTGTTTTTTTTTAGAGTGATAAAACTTTCGATAGGGATAAGTGTGATTTGACAGAAGGTAGAAGCTATGTTGTTATGACATTTCTGTTCAGTAAGCATTGGCAAATTATCATGGAAAGACTCACGCCGCAACAACGTTTAAAAATTGTTGAAATTTATTTTCAAAATCAGTGTTTAATTGGCCAAACTTCGTGAAATTTATGTTTTACATAATCGTCCATCAGAGCAGCTTATTCGGCGAACTATCGATAGATTTCGGACAACATTTTCTCTACTCGATGTAAAAATATCAACAAGACAAAGAACTGTACGTACAGAAGAAAATATCGCTGCTGTAAGTCATAGTGTTAATGATGATCCAGATTTGTCTATTCGTCGACGTTCACAACAAGTTGGACTCTGTGCATCCACCACATGGAAAATTTTGCGTAAAGAATTTAGTCGACATCCATACAAGATCCAACTGGTTCAAGAACTAAAGCCACTTGACCATAATAAGCGTTGTTTGTTTGCTGATTGGGCCCTAAAATAGCTTGAAGTTGATCCACTTCTTTATCGTGAAATTGTGTTTAGTGATGAAGCTCATTTCTGGTTAAAAGGATATGTAAACAAGCAAAATTGCCGTGTATGGTGTGGAAACAATGCTCAACAAAGAAGTTCTGTAGGTTCCATTGCATCCTGAAAAATGCACTGTATGGTGTGCTTTACACGCTGGAGACATCATCGGTCTACATTTTTTTTAAAACGATGCTGGGGCTGATGTTACAGTGAATGGTGTTCGTTACAGATCAATGATTATTTGTTTCAAAATTTGAATGGTATCGACCCAGAAGTATTTTGGTTCCAACAAGATGGTGCTACACTTTATGCTACTACCGTAACAATTGATTTATTGAAAGAAAGATTTGGCGATAACATTATTTCGAGAAATGGTCAAATTAATTGGCCTCCAAGATGTCCACGATATAACTCCACTGGATTATTTTTTTTTGGTTATGTCAAGTCATTGGTTTATGCTGATAAACCAGAAAAAATAGACGCTTTGGAAGCCAACATAACTCGTGTTATTGATGAAATAATGTATCGATTTCTAGAACTTTCTATCACCATAGCTCATACTCCTTATTAATAATTATTAATAAGAATATGCCATACTTGAAGCATATTATGGTCAGAGTGTGAACGTTTAAGATTTGATGAAAAACAAAATTTCTTATTGTAGCTTTTTGTGGTGAAATCGGTTTCTGGGAGTTGAGTAGATAGTGTTATGAATTTTGCATAATAAACCATTTATATAAAATAATATTAATGATCGGTAAAAAGGTTCCTTCCTAATGATGAAAAGTTATAAACAGACAACCAAATATCGTTTGATATTTTGTGATTCCTTAAAAACTTTTTCTACAGATATCATTAAACTATTAGGAGTAGAAATAAGTTCATTTGGTTTTGACAACAGATGTCGCTACTAGTTTATTATATCATTGCTTCATCTGGAAATGAATACCTTAATTTTGAAGTGCCATCATTAAACTTTCTTTTCAGTATCTGTTATTTTACTGAAGTGTTAAAAACATAGTTTCTGGGGGCTTTGAAAATGTCAAAGTTTGTAACGAATAATATGTTTTTGCGGGGAGTTTTACTTCATAACTTCAGTATGAGGAAAAAGGCTGCCGAAAGTCATCGTATTTTAGTGGATGTTTATGGTGACCATGGTCTTGCTGAACGAACGTGTTAGAAGTGGTTTGCCCATTTAAGAGTGTAAATTTCGATTTGGAATATCCCTAGCGCCACCAAAGTTTAAGGATGAAGATTTAGAGGCAAGGCTCGATGAACATTCATCACAAATGCAAGAGCGACTCCCAAAACACTTAGAGTTACTCAACCAGTCATTTGCCGTTTAAAAGCAATGGGAATGATCCGGAAGGTAGGAAATTTGCCATATGAACTGAAGCTCAGAGATGTCGAACGCCATTTTTTAACGTGCGAAGAACTACTCCAACGGTAAAAAAGAAGAGGGTTTTCGTCGACTACATCAGCTGGTTATAATAATTCAATGTAAATTTCAAATTAATACACTCGAATATTATATTACAAAGAAAGTAAGCTGTAAAGCTTGAAATTTCCAATGTTCTATACAAAAGGATTTAGAAATGGGGCCCTATTTAGTATTCGTTCACGACACGATGAAACCCTCGGCATTTGCTCTTGGGCTTGAAAAAAAATTGCTGTACGTAAGCTGTAAAGCTTCAAATTTTCAATGTTCTATACAAAAGGATTTAGAAATGGGGCCCTATTTAGATATTGGTTCTTATTCTCAATAAAAAGAACTGTAATTGTTGTCAAAATTATGTTCTGTTTCAATTAGATAGTTAGCATAATGTAGTTTTGCCATTAATGCAGGATGATATTTGATATATATGGAATTATATTAATGAAATTTTTAGTAATGAATACTTATTAGATCACCCTTGTATATAAGTGATGTATTCTATGCTTCCGGCTAACTCTTAAGATTATAATTTTGAATAATTGAAAATTATATATTATTAAATCTGATTAATATTTGAGGGAGGGTTCAATTTGAATTTTCTAAAAGATTGAATTTTTAAATTATATTTTATGAAAGTAATTTGAAATATTATAATCAGTGATGAATAACCTAAATCTAATTCTATGTAAACCTAACCTTATCTAAATATCCTAACGTAATTGTAATGTAAACAGTGATTATCATTTCTCAACTTCTTTGAGGAAAGATTAACAGGATTGAATTTTAATACCTTTGGGTAAGTTTGTTCTTCAAGTTAAGATTGCTCCTTTAATTGTCTTCTTTGTTTCAGGAGTAACACTCGTTTCGTTGGAAACAACACTTCTAGAATGTTCTGAAATTCACAGGCTACTTTGTTGATTTTCTTCGATATATCCAATTCGTTTGAAACTTGATTTCTATGTGATATTTTTCCATTCACATTCAGGTAATGTATTTTCTGGATTCACTTTCCATTCACAATAACCAAATAATCTTCTTTTTTCAGATGATGATATTTTTTTGGCACTTTTTAATTATGGACCGACAAGGATTCTGCTCTGCATATAATTGGAGACTGCCGACTTTTTCTGTGTCTGCCCTATTTATAGTTTTCAAGAAAAGTTGAATTTCAAAGCTTACTAGCTTCTGTCAAAATTATATAAAAATGATGCTTTTGATGATTTTACAAAATTTACAATATCTCCTGGTTTGAAATTACTTTTGAAAATTAGCTTATTTTTTTAACTACATTTTGATGTATGTTTCATGTTAAACAGAACAGTGAAAGTCTTGCTTTTCCTTCGTAAAGTATTTCAAGTGTCAAAATTTAACAAATTTTAACTTCTAATGCTTATAACTTATAAAATACTTAATATTACTTATGAAATTGATTAAATTTCTTTAGCTTAGATGCTATTACAATACTATTGATGCCTAAACATTTTCAAGGATCTCTCTTACATTAATCATTTGAAAATATCTGACGTAGATGCTATCTTTCATTGAATTAAGTGAATTTTGATCAAATTTGTCCTATTTACATAATTCTGGTGAGTTATATTTAATTTAGCTTGTTCTTTGTCAACAATTTCAGTAAAGTTTATATGTGATTCATTATAATAACAAATCTTTTCAACAAATTCTTCATCAATTTCAAATTTGATATCTAAATTCAAATTACTTCTATTTATTGCAACTTTGGCTGGTTTTATATTGAATAATTGTGAATTGAAATCTCCCTGTGAATTCTATTTATAAACTGTCAACAAGAGTACTGTTTTTTGATTACCGTTCAGAGAATTTTCAATCGACTAGTCGTTATGTATCCTGAATATGCTTTTTCTTCATAATTTTAGCTTGTGAGTGTTTTTACGAATTAAATTATTAATATTTCTGTCAAAATGGATATTATTGAATGAATTTTGCTCTAGTTATACTCTAACGAGTCAACTTATATACAAAAGTGAATCTTTTCCTTAATATATTTATGTAATTATTTATTTTAACTGTAAATACCATGACAACATATATATATATATGATATTTATTTCAAATGCTTTCCCTGTTTGGTGAATATTTACATGTG
Organism: Megalocaria dilatata; assembly: GCA_034642435.1. Lineage (NCBI taxonomy): Eukaryota > Metazoa > Arthropoda > Insecta > Coleoptera > Coccinellidae > Megalocaria > Megalocaria dilatata. Next base: position 55,388,171 of record CM067854.1, on the reverse strand, counting down.
GGTGAGTATTACAAGTAAAATCATATTGTAAACTTGTGATCTTTTATTTATAGTTCTCTCATTACTTTTTCTAATGAATTATTTATTTATTGCACCATAAAAAAGTTGAATGTCAAGGTTAGTTACAACTGGCGCGTTCGCCATTCTGCAACGTGTCAGATGAACTAATAATTCCTCAGAACTGCATAAACCTAAAAAGATGCAAACTTCAAATTTTTGGAAGTAACACATGGTTATTTCTAAAAATTGATTTCAATTATATTGAGATTCAATTGACTTTATTGGATTCTCTTCAACAATTCGTCCATAAGAAATGGATTGGAGCCTTCGTTAAGTGAGATAGATTAGTAATCTAATTTTTCACATTTTGCTGTATAATGGGTATGTTAACTAGTTTTAATTGTATTATTATAGATTATATCCTCATTTCCTATGAAGACCTCTTAAAAGCTCGACTGTAGCTTAATTTTTATGCTGTAACTGTTTGATTTATTTCTTCAAAAAGGAACAAGATATTCTCGACCTCTACTTGGCACGTATAGGATTCTACGGAGCTTCGCTTTCTCCGCCCTTTTCTCTCTTAAAATGACGTCACGTTTTGCATAAAACCGTCACTCTTTAAAATCTTAATCCGAATTTAGTCATCCCAAAACCTGTTAGATACCCAGTCACCAAAGTTTGGTTGAATACCTACATTTCTTGTACTACTAACACATAACACTCATTTAAAAATTCTCAAATTCAATCTCAAGAAACATTTTTGTTCACCCTCTCGTGATTGTAAAACTATCGAAACTAATAATAATGATAATAATAAAAGTGAATGTATTATTTATGATTTTTACACTGTAATATTAAGGTAAGTGAACTTATGAAGTAAATTCAATGAACATAAGTCAACAGTGAAAAAACCCATCGGTCTATTCTTCCACGAATAAAGTGTTTTCCTCACAACGATAGATAAAAACTCCATCGCATTTATTCTCGTAATTCTGGTGAAGCATAATACAAATTTAGTTGAAGTTAAAATGTTCAGTTTTTTGTTAGTTTCTTCAATCCTCGAACCTAAAGAAAAATATTTGGTAGAATGTTATGAGCAAAATTTACTTCATCGGTACAATACGAAAATATTATTGTTCTTTTCTAAATATCCCCGTTACGTTGATTTGATGAACAGTTCAGTGAGTAATAAAACAACCTTAGGACAAACACAACAAGAATGTTTGCAAATGAGACAAACACGAATGCCTCGTGTTTCAATTTAATTCGATTCCGCTTTTCGTACCTGGTCGAATTTGCCCAAATTTCAAATCAATCAAAATTGCCCCCAATCAACCGAAGGGTAGATTTTAATGACCCCGATGCCCTCGGCTAAAGAACCGTTGTGAATTCTTGCGATGACATGAGAGCAGACACCTGCTGTCCCGCACGTAGCATACCGTAATAATATTTTCATATGCGGAGATATTCGAGAATTCGACCGAGAGATGGCTGATAATTCTATTGGTGCCTTTGGTTACAAATAAATGACCGAGAGTGGAAAGTATGGACGAAAATGTGGAATAAAATTGTGGAAATATTGCAAGAGAATCATAAACATGCGAAAAATATAGGCAGGTTATGGAAATGAAAGTCGTATTTTTACGTGTGCAGATTATATTGATATAGCATATTTCTTATTATCGAGATAATTTTATGACAATCGAAAGTTCGTTGCTTGGTAAGCAGCGAGCTTAAGAAATTTGTCATAAAATTATGAGACCTTTTCAATGTCCAAATTTCTTGACAAACTCAATCGTGTTATCATAGTGATTAATAATCGCACTAAATGCAATCAGTGTAATATTGACAAGATTGGATGAAATTGTTTAATATGACACAAAATGACAAAATTTGAATGGTTGTTAGAACTGTCAAAAATTTTTGTTTTGAATAGAGTAATAATCGTAGTATTCAAACAAATTATTTTTCGGCCATTTTAGCGTATTTATGGTAATACTAGCTGACCCGGCGAACTCTGTTCCGCCTTAAAGGCAATAAATAAGCAGATGTTTGAATTTATTAAGTTTTTTTTTTCATTAAAAACTACAGAAAAAAACTAAGTAACTACATTAATCATTCATTATTGTTTCTGTATTTTAGTACATAGGTTGCTCTTCACTGAAGTACCTTGTGATACACGACATTTTTTGTTTTATTATCAAGCGCAAAAACAAACAACGAAGATGGTCTTCCGACCCGTGAACATGCCTCATATAATTGACCATGGGAAAAACATGGATGTTCTAGATTCAAACCACAAACTTTTAAGGATTGGCCTTGTGATTTGTTGATGGTCATGACAAATGCAAGACGGATCGGAAATTGAAGTCTTTTAAATTCAAACGGCATATCGGTTGGGATCCTCGGAATGAGAACTTCCTCACCTTTCAAATTTCCTTTCAGTATCTTCGCGTAAATTACATTGTTCATCAATTTTCTAACCACCAAACGCCTACCGTTGCGTCGTTTTGGTTGGTTTATGATTCGAAGCATGATTACTACGGAGCCAACCTTTAGGCCTAAATTGTGCCGTTGTAAACCAGGCACATCCAAGGAGTTTAAAAATTCAATTGGATAGTTGGTGGCTGCATCTTCATTTGTGACGCAGTCAATAAATTTGAATGAATACATTGTTCCAATGATCTTATTTTGAATTATGTAGTTCAAGTCATCTATATCGTTGTTCTTAGCCGCTAAAATTGCTCGCTCACTCAACCATTCATTATTTTTGTAGTTAGAAATAATATTTGGAAATACAATGTTGATAAGTTCGTCTTTTGATGAGACAAAATTGCAGAAATTATATCAATCCGCTCGATTCATCGACAGGTACTTGACCATTACCGATAGTCAGCAATTGCTCAGAGAAATCTTCAGCAGATGTATCATTAAGCAATGCAACTCTCATGTTTGTTGTCAGCTGCAGTTTCTTCACATAGAGCCATAGATTCGACTATTTGAGGCAAGCGTTTATTTCGTCGGCAGCCGTAGATCTTGGAATTACTGGCAGTGTTTGGCGGAAATCGCCAGACAGTAAAATCATTGCTCCTCCAAAACATCTCGAGTCATTGCGTAAATCTTTCAATGTTCGGTTAAATGCTTCTAATGCACGTTTATGCGCCATTGTGCATTCGTCCCAGATAATAATTCCCGATGCCGATAAAACTTTGGCCATTACTGAGTGTTTTGCAATATTACACGTTGGTCCTTCAATAGTTTGAAGATTTAACGGTAATTTTAATGCGGAATGAGCCGTACGGCATCCTTCTAACAATGTGGCTGCTATTCCAGAGGGAGCAACTGCAACCACTATGTTGGATCTCGCACGAACAATGGCTAAAACTACTGACATGAGAAATGTCTTACCAGTTCCACCAGGGGCATCTAGGAAATATAAACCACCATTTTCATCATCGATTGCCTTCATTAAAGTATCATAAACTTCCTTCTGTTGGGAATTCAACAGGGATACATTCGTTTGAAATACTAAATATAATTCCTGGTGATTCAAAACTCAAATTTTCAACCATTCATTCATAGACAAAATTATTTAGCTGTTCGAGATGCGCGTTTTGTTATTCCAAGTCTGATGCGTTTTTAGTTTACCACCTTTTATAGTTCACTCCACCTTTTATTTAAATAGGCAATGGCTTCATCGTTACAATATGATTGCTATTTATTTGATAGAAATAGTTTCATTATTTAAATATTTCAATATTAGCCTTCTGCATATTTAATTTCAAAAAATTATATTTAATGATTATAACTTCTGAAAATAAATTAAAATATTGTCATATAAATACCACTTATATCAAATCACATATAAAATAAACAATCATTATAAGACATCCAAATGGTATAACAAAATTCAATAAATAAAAATTGTTAATCAAAATCCTATAAATTAAATATTTTGAATACACAAAATTTTGTTTCTGCTGATCAATCTTATGAAAACAAATATCTTTCAGAAATGTCTAACATAATCTTAAGAATTTCATCATAAAACTAAATTACTTAGAATATTCAATATTATTGGATATCTAACTAAGTTACTTTATATAAAAACTCAAGATATTTAAAAGCATTAATGAAAAACAAGTTTTAAGAGAGACTTTGCTTCGTCAGTATTCAAATAATTCATATTCAATAAATATAACATCAACAATCAACAACAAATCTTTCCACCGTTTAGAAAACTTCTGGTAAACTGAAAAATCTTTAAATGTAGTGTAACGGTTAACTATATGTAAATATTTCTGTGGTTTACCCTTGATCTAATTAACCGTTACACTACGTGTCCATTCAAAATATTTAATTCATAGGATTTTGGTTAACAATTTTTATTTAGTGGATTTTGTTATACCATTTGGATGTCTTATAATGAATGTTTATTTTATATGTCATTTGATATAAGTGGTACTTATATGACATTATTTCAATTTATTTTCAGAAGTTATAATCATTAAATATAATTTTTTGATATTAAATATGTAGAAGGCTAATATTAAAATATTTAAATAATTTTATATACCTTCTATCAAGAATTAACCTCTATTTATGAAATAGTTTCAATATTGATTTTTTATAAAAATCAAATTTACAACCATAAATCCCTTACTTAGCTGTCATTTGCGTTTTGTTATTCCAAGTCTGATGCGTTTTTGTTATACCGCGTTTTATAGTTCACTGCACTTTTTATTTGAATGGGAAATGGCTCCATCATTACATTATGATTGTTAATTATTTATTCAATAGAAATGGTTTTAATATTGATTTCTTACAAAAATCGAATTGTCATCCATACGTCCATTACATAGCTGTCATTTGCGTTTTGTTATTCCAAGACTGATTCTTTTTTGTTATACCACGAATAGGTTCGTGCGGTTTCAACAACAGATGTAGGTACTATTTTATTATTCCATTCTTTCATATGGCAATACAACTTTTGTATCGCATAATGTGTTTTTGCGGGGAGTTTTACTTCATAACTTCAATATGGAGAAAAAGGCTGCCGAGAGTCAGTGTATTTTAGTGGATGTTTATGATGACCATGCTCCAGTTGAATGAACGATCCAGAAGTAATTTCCCGATTTAAAAGTGGCAATTTTGATTTGGATGACGAAGAATGATCCGGAGCGCTACCAAAGTTTAAGATCCACCACAAATGCAAGAGGAACTCTCAAAAACAATTGGAGTTACTCTAGCAGCCGTTTGTCTTCTTTTAAGAGCAATGTTAATGATCCGATAAGTAGGAAATTGGGTGTCTTATGAACTGAAGCTAAGAGACGTCGAACGCCGATATGAATGGCAAAAAAGGGTTTTTGCATGGAATTGTCTGTCGACGAAAAGTGGGTCCATTATGATGATCCATAAGGAAACGTATAGATACCCCAGCCATGTCTTATAATCAACTGTCAAGCCGAATATTCATGACGGGAAGACTGTTGATGCATTTCAGCCGAGCATTGCAAGAACAACATACAGTGAGCAAATCATGAAAAAAGATGCCTCACATAAATTTGAATAATAATTTTGAACTTAATCAATTCACTAGCTGTTATATATCACCCAGACTTCAATGTGCTCTAAAGTCGAAAATACACCGACCTTGTGCAGTCCTTGATGTTAAGTTGTCAAATGATTAAATCTCAAATACAATCTCTTACTAGCTGAATTATACTAATCCAACAAGCTTATGGTCTACTTATTAACGATGTGTTTGAATCCTTTCTCTTCACTGATTGAGCCCCAAAGATGTATCTTGAAATTTTAAACTTACTTCTGTTCAACGCACGTCGTTAAACTAGTACCAGTTTCTAATCTCTTCAATGGAAATGTTACGAAAATAAAAAAGGATGGTCTCCTGATTAATCCGAAAAATATCTACTTTATTGTCCAATATAACTCCAAAAACCAAAATATAGGGCACTAATCATTTCTCCAGGTATAAACAAGCAACCTAATAATCCAAAATTATTTGATACTATATTTTTCGAAAGATAGTCTAGCAATCCAACTTTTGATTCAATTGTTCAATTGTTCAATTCCACCAATTTATCAATCAATCATATTCAGCTAAGATATCAAAAATGGACGTCAATATCGTCGATAAGAAAAACATAATAATTTAGTAATTCCAAGCAAAGCCGTACGGAACCGTTACGAGGGTTACTTATAATTGATAGTTGACAAGATGTATCATAGATGGATCCGTACTGCAATATTTCAAAATGCTTAGATTTCAATGGCGAAATTCCAGTGTGATAAGAGGGGCGTTTCAAAATAACAAGCGAAAATATATTACCCAACTGATCATTTGACTGATTAAGTCCTAACCTGATGAAAATTCATGCTAATAAAATAATAAAGAATGTTTCGAGAATTTATCATCTTAACAACAATTTTTTCACTAATATTATGGCGGAACAGTAGTAGTTAATTTAATAAATCGTGGGAATATTCTTTATTATTTTATTTAATCTCATTTGAGCAATTAATTTGCAATTTAAGGGTTTTTCAAATATAATGTAGAACTCCAGTTTGAACACAACACGCTTCATTACCTCCTGGTAATTAGGTTACGTTAATCCCCATCCCCGAAAAAGCAGAGAATGGAAATCCGCCTAATGCACTTCTGGAAGCGCACCAAACTCGTTGAACATATTTTACGCGACTCTGAATCCGCGTCCGGAAAAATTTGGACAATTAGACTCCCTATCTCGCGACCATCTTTCTTTGTCCCGTTCTAGAGTCGAATTTATATCTCCTAGAAAGATTTTAATTAAATTTCCCCGTAAAGTTCAGGTGCACCGAGAAATCGCTTATCTAACCGATTCATCTGTCGGCCAGGGCGCTTGTATTTTTACGACGCTGTAAAAACGGTTTCGTCTGGGACTCCGTGCCGTCCTACGGAAGGATAAAATTTATATTTTACTGTTATTCCTTCAGACGGCGATAGAGAACCTCCAGGGACAATTGTATAGACATTGTCCCTGGAACCAACAAATTAAGGATTTTCGAATGACTTATACGTGAGATTGGGCCCTTTAACTTGATGTAAGAAGAATTTCCATAAAAACTGTAAAAGCCACAACTTATGAGCTTCCATGGCCTCAGACAAGACATCATTGCGAAATTACCATCTGCTAGATGCATATAAAATATGTCTATGTACTATATAGTGGTATCTTTTAGATCAGCTTATAATCGATTTAGTTTAAGAATAGGCATTGTTATAATTATAAATGTATAACATATGCAAAGTGCACGAGAAGTACTGTAAAGATGGTTGTGAAACCATAAATGATGATTCACATAATGGACAATATGGCGCTGTGATAACCAAAAATGTTATCAAAATTGTCCCTGGTCCTGAAGTGAAGTTCAGGAAAATTATACATGAAAATTGATAGATAAGATTCTAGATATGTCTCAATAGCAGTTTATTGTATTTCCACGGAATACTTGGAATTTCAGAAAAATTGTTGAGGCTTCCTTTTACACAAATTGATTGATGAAAAAGAAATACAGTATTTCAAAGGATATCATCAAGGATTTAAGAACGCTTGAAGAGTAGTGAAACGTTGTGCCTCCAATAGAGAAACAGGAACCATGCACCAAAGTGTGAAATAGATGAGATACAAAGATTAGTCTAATGTCAAAAAATGCCTCTGGAAAAGTCAAGACAATGCTTATATATTCAAAGGAATCGTCCTTATTTCATGGAAATTCATTTCAATTGAATGAAATAATGAAGAATATTTCCACTATATATCAACTCACTACAATTCTTACGCCAACACTTTGTCTTCGTTAAGTTTAATTCAAAGTGTAAACCAGACGAAGCCACAGTGTTTGTGAAACAATTGCAGTAAATTAATAAATTGTGACAATCTTCCTCGTTATTTTTTAATGTTAATATATAGGTTTCCCAGAAGTCGTCTTCAAGCCAGAATCAGGTAACTGGTTAAGTCGTAATAGTCATCAGAAAAATATAAAAAAAATCCAAGTCCTGTATTTTTCAAATTATATAGCACCTTCTTTTATTTAATAAAATGTACACCCTGTGATGATTTTTGAACGCCTATTGCTACATTTATTTACTTTTGTCAAATTGTAAACTGTAATCTTCAATTCTAAGACAATTGGAAAATACTCTCACTTTTTGCCAAAACAAGTATTCAAAATTAAAATTTCGCCCAAGTTCAATTGATTGTACTAAAAAAATGTACTACTTGAATTTGGAAAGTTTCTTCAAAAGGTAGGACATTCAATAAGGATTCTAAAATGCTATAACACTAACTACATTCTTTTTTAGATTGGACAAAAACAAGTTTTTCTTAAAGAAATTCAGTTTTGTTTTATGAGAAGATTTAATAAATTCACAAACGATGTTCAAACTAACCTCTTTCAGCCGCAATACATGTACGACATCTTCTTAAAAAAGATCGGGATATCAGACGGGACGAACTGCATTGCTTCCCTAATTTTCTTCCGAAGCTTAGCTACATTTTCAATTTGTTTTAAATGAAGTTTTTCCTTCGCTGCTCCCCAGTAAAAAAAATCTAAGGGATTCAAATCAGGTGAACGGGCTGAATACGAGTTTGTACCAGATCGCCCTATACTTCTGCCGGATATTCTTCATTTAGATATTCTCTAACTGAGAGGGCATAGTGTACTGGGCAGCCATCTTGCTGAAACCATATTTCTCTGAAAATACTAAGTGGCACGTCTTCAAGTAAATTTGGCAACAGATTTCGTAAAAAAAACTAAATATATTTCATCATTTGAAACCTCTGGCAACTCAAAAGATCCTATGACTCTTACGTTAAAAATTCAGTCCACATGTTCTCCTTAAAACGATATTAAGATCTATCTTGTCTCATTAAATTCGGATTTTCTACATGCCACTCGTGTAAATTTTGTAGGTTCATGTAACCTTTTTTTTTAACGTTGATTCATCCGACCATAAAATTTTTTATAAGAATTGTGGGTCTATCTGGTTCTTTTGTAGCATGGTTTGGCAAAACGCAACTCGAGGTTCATAATCCCGAGGTAACAGAGCTTGTAAATGATATGGGTGGAGCTTATGTTTTTTCAACAGTCAATAGTAAAGATGACTAACACTTGGTGGAAAAAAACCAAAGTAACAGAGTCAACAGCAGAAGCCAGCCGTCAATTTGTTGCTTCAGTCAGGAGACCCCGTGTTAACGGGGCAACAGCCAACATCGCACACGAAGGAAGCTATTTTTACATATATATATATATATATATATATATATATATATATATATATGTAAAAATAAAAAACTTTGTAACTTCTATGTTCTATGTTCTATGTCCAAGATTTTAACCTAAAAGTGTCACATGTTTATTCAGTTAGTTGTTAAAAATGTGAATTGAGAAACCCGAAAAAATAGCATTGTTTTTGATTTCTTCCAGGTTAGAAAGCTATGTTTTGATTTATTTCTTTGTATGTTATTATTAAATTTTGTGTATGTTATTCTGTTATATTTTAAAGTAAAGAAAATAAAATCTTCCAGAATCATGACATCAAATCGTCTATTTCTTCAATTATAAAAATAAGAATTGATTACATTCTTATGTGAAAGTTTTCAGATATCTGATTTGGTATTTTTAATTTTTCTTTCGGAATTTACCAATTTCGCATTCAGTCGTCCAATTGGAAATGCGCTTCCAATTTGGCCACAAATATTAAGTCTTTTATTATAAACTCAAGTACCTTTTTTCATGTCGTTCGGCACAATAGTTTCGAAAGATTGAAATGTGAATAGCTACAGAATCTTCAAATCGATTCTACTCATTAACGAAGCGAAATATTTGAGCACCAAACCTACTCTGAATGTTTCAAGTCTCTAGCTGCTTCCGTTGGTAAGTTACGGATGAATGGACCAGATAGAATTTGTGTTGACCTCGGATTCACCATCGGTGGGTCTAACTTGGTAGTTTAAGTATAATTTCGGCTTAAAATTAACATTTGGGCACCATGATATTACGCTGCTCCTTATAAAAAGCGAGCAGCAAAGGTCATTTGACTTTATCAACTGTAAAGACAGTATTTCGTCTTTGTGTTTTAAGTATACAGTTCCCATTGAAGGTTAGCTTTTCAGGTTTTCTTTTGAGAGGAAAAAGATCTCATCAGCAATAATGGAAATATAATTGCCTAATCGATACCAATGACGCAGCACAATTAATTACTTCTCTGTAGGTCTTTGAAAATTCTGCGTACTATTAAATGCTCGATTGCTTGCATGTAATATGAAAGAAATCGGTACATGTCAAACATACTGTATGAGTGAGGAATAATTATGATGGTAGGGATATTTTTGCACAGATATCAGAAATATTATGTACCTATTAGTCCAAATTCTCTATTTCCTTCTTTTTACTATTATAAATTCTTCACTTCCCAGTATTTTTAACTATTGCCTTATTTTCAGAGCAAAGATTCAAGATTGATTTGAAAACGTTTTTATTAATGTTTTGTAGATCAGTTATTTTACATCGAAAGTATTGATGTACATGAGGATGACAAGCAAACATGTTTAATAAGAATACGGAATTTTTTAAAATAAAATTTGTTTTTAACTCTTGCATTAATGGAATCGCACGTCCAATTCACTAGAAAACAATTTCTTGACGGCAAGATATTTCACCCGTTCATTTCAATCCGTACACACTTCGATCGATTTATTCTTTCTTTTTCAGGAAAAAACTTCTAGTAAAGTCGCCACAACAAATCCAATAGAAATCGAATCTGAACCTGAGTCTGGGTCGGATGACTTGCCGAGTTCACAAATATCATTGAAGAAATAACCAAGTAATGAAGTAATGATATTACATAAGAGAGAGTGGAGTCTATGTGGTATCTTCCTTCATTACATATATTTGTGAAATAACCTAATTACTGCATGATGCTCAGCATCATTTGGAGATTATTCCTTTGGAAGGAATGAATATATATTAAATATATACAGGGTGTTTGGATTCATATATTTCAGGGGGTTGATGAAGGCCCTCATCAACCGCTGTATGAAATTTACATATTTCCTTTCCAAGGCATCTTCTACAAATGAGTCTTAGCCATGGGTTTCCCTATTTTTCCAGTTCTCGCTGATATATTATAATAATAATGTTTATTCACTAAATTATGATTCAATTTGAGCAAAACCAATACAATATGTAAATAAACGGTTCAATTCCACAGAAGCTATTATAATAGTTTGGTATCAGCTTGATGTGGCGTTCCATGAACTTCTTAATAAACTATCTATAATACTATATATATCTATGAGTATAATAACAATATAAAAATACTATCATATATTGAAATTTATATCCAAAATATCAAATACAATTAAGGCAAAAATAAAATAACAGAACGAATGTAAACGTCACAAAGATCTCAGAAAAATAACAACCTCATCCAACCAATCCCACTTACATGACCAGAAAACAAACACAAATAAAATTCAACAAGGCCCGGTAAAAATATGATACTAACTCTCATTGACAACTCGACCTATATTTATTTGATAATGCTTGTAAATAAATATTATATCCTTGCAATTAATATTATCTTCAAAATCTCATGCATTTATTAATTATGTCATGAAACACCCTTCGGCTTTCTGTAAATAACCATTCTTTAACTTTTCTCCTGTATAAATTGTAATTTGTAATGGTTTTCAAATATTTCGGGATGTAATTATACAACTTCGAGCTTATGTACTCGCAACTATGTTGACCTATTGTTTTTTCCTTTTTACTTAAAACCGTTCTATACTCTTTATCACGTGTGTCAAAGCTGTGGTTGATTTCCTGAATCCGTATTCTTCCCTTATGGATACCTAGTAGAATCTTCATTGGAAACAACTATCTTGCGTCATATATAAAAATTATTTTCAGTATCTACCTTTGAACAATGTTCACTTTACCCAAATGATTATCCGCAACTCCACCCCACCCTTAGATACCATAAGACAGTAAATTTTGTACCAATGCATATTAAACAATTCTTAAATGACCAGTGTCCAGGGCCTCCTTCAAAACTTTGAATCTAGTTAGTAAGTCTCTTATTTTGGTAACTAATCTCTTCAAGTGAACATCCCAGCGCATGTGTGTGTCGATCCTAATGCCCAAGTACTTTATCGACCCACATTCTGGGATAGTTTCTGTATCACTCAAGATTAACGGTCCCAGGTTCGGTAAGTTGGCGACATATGAGGAGAAAGGGAGATGCCTTTTTTATCTTCCTTATATCACACTCAGCTTCATCTTACCATCATCACACCATATTCATGGAAGACTTTGAGAACAAGACCATTGAAACATTTCACCTCAAACCTAGGTGTTGGAAAAGATATGTAGACGATGTGTTCGTCATATAGCCAAATGGCATCGAAAGTCTGCATCAATTTCTTGACCATCTCAAAAATTGCCATCCGAACATCCATTTCACGATGGAACTTGAGATTAACAATTCGATTCCTTCTATAGATCACCAAATGAGCCACACCTTGCACCCACACAAACTATAGAAAACCCACCTATAAGAATAGAAATGTACATGCCGACTCTCACCACCATAGGGCACAAACCAATTCAGTTCTAAACTCCCTCGTCCACAGATCCATCCACACCGACAGCAACCATATTAAACAAGAATTCAATGAATTCAAATCTGCTCTACCTCAAAATATACAGGTATCAAATTCGGAAATCTTTCCGACGGAATCAGATACATTCTCAAGAGCCCTCAGGGAATAACCCTCACAAGGCCTTTCTTCCTTTTGTACTGATAAAATAAGTCGTATCTTACGGCAACAAGATGTAAAGACCACCTTTACAGCAAGCAATAAAATATCCACCTTTCTTCGATCTCCCAAAGACTGAATGCCAAACGAATCTCAAGGTGTATAAGATATACCATGCTCGGAATGTCCCAGGTCATACATAGGTCAAACTCATAGACGAGTGACTAACAGAGTATATGAACACCAACTTGTTTTCCGTAAGGCTGATCCATCCTCTGCCCTATTCACACATCACGCAGATAAGGGTCACAAAATTGACTTTGATAGCTGCATAACTATTGCAACAGAAAAAATACTAACAAGTCGCATCATTGGTGAAGCCCTCGAAACTGCCTCAACAAGCGCGATGACAGCCAACGCCTGCCCCACACATGGAAACCTTTGACTTGTCGTCTTCCCATAACAACAGTCCCTCCACATAGGATTTCCTTCACCCCCCCACTCCTGTCCCACCTCCTACCCGTACTCGTTCCTCTACAAATCAGTTCGCTAGAGCGAGTGGAAATACCGTGATGTACGAGATTGGTGATGAGTCCTGGGGAGTAGGCGTAGATTGAAGCCCCGGCGTTGAATCACTAAATTCAACTATTGTTCTTGATAATGGCTCGGAGGTATCAGAGAATTAATCCACCTATTATCTATAAAACATTATAATACTCCTTGAATCTAATATCTTAACGAATGAACACAAAGCTTCCCCTCCTATCTTGCTAATTAAGTACAACACAACCCCCAATATTTAATAGGATTAAGAACCAATTCCCAATCATCCAGATATCAAATATAATCGAATTTACATGCGAAGCTCATTAGATATTGCCTTTGTCATATGTAGGATAAGGAAACATGGTGTATAATGGCATCGACTGGTTATATGATGGCTATACGCTTTATAAGCTATGTAATGTTATTTCGCATGCGAACCTTATTATAACTGAAACCATAATCCCAGCATGATAGCGGATGTAACGTAGTCTCTGATTTGAAGTTTTATTGTCAAGGTGAATTGTTTCGTGAAAACTGTTTACGACTATTATACTAACGCGAAAGGCATCTCTGAAGTGGAAAATGTCCAGGCAAAATGAGTTAGCTCTTGGAGACTTGGAAATTATATTTATCGAGTATCTAATATACATAGGTTAGGCATTTAGGTACTTAGAAACTTGATATTTCAAATAATGAATATCCTGTCTTAACAGGCTATAGAACAGTACTAAAGAAATCTTTCGTGCAAAAATTACTAAATGACATAAGGCCTTATCACTATAAGATTCAACAGCTATTGAAGGGGTGATTAAACTGGGACTCAATATCCTTTGTGCAAACACTCTGAACTCAGTAGAATGTAAATGTTGTGTTTTATGTTTATTCTTGTCTGGAATATAATAGGTTCGAAAAAGAAACATTTTTGCGTGAATTTCAAAAATTTATTTAATTCGGATTGTTCGATTTCCATCAGATACGCACCTTTTTGTTCTATAGTTTGTTGCCATTCAAAAGGTAGCTTCATAATACCTCTTGCATGGAACTTTTGGTCCTTATTGGCGAAAAACTCTGATAAGCGATTTTCACAATCTTCTCTTGATGCCGATTTCGAGAAATAAAAATTTTGCGTGAACTTCAAGAATTTATTTAATTCACGTTGTTCGATTTGGGTCAGATACGCACGTTTTTGTTCTATGGTTTGTTGCCATTCAAAAGGTAGCTTCATAATATCTCTTTCATGAGACTCTTGGTCCTTATTGGCGAAAAACTCAAGAAATCGATTTTCATAATCTTTTTTTGATGCCAATTTCTTATCACTCAGGAAGTTTTGCAATGCAAGAAAAAGATGATAATCGCTACGACTACTAACATGCCAGTCAATTCGATTATTTCTTTAATTATATCGACACTTTCGACGTCGGGCCTGCCTGTGCGAGGTGCATCCCTAACATCAAAAATACCTGAACAGAATCGACCAAACCAAAATCGGACGTGATAAGCTGTTATAATTTCGTAACCATATACACCAATCGCAATTTCAGCCGCCTGCTTTGCATTTTCACTTTTATCAAAGAAAAACTGTGAAATGTACCGAATATTATTCTTTGTTGACTTCCACTTTAAACATCCTGTAACTCATAAATGAATGGACCATACAAAAAAGGGCGAAATAATTTTTTTTAATGAAATATCCCCTTGACAACGAGCATAAATATGAAATTACTTGATCTATATTTTAATAGATATCGATCACTACATGCACCTTCCCAAAAATAAGAGATTTCTCTTTTGCCAAACATTTTTCATCAGATTCAAGCAGGTCAATCTTAGTTGTGTATTTCAACCTATGCAAAAGTTTGTAAAATTTATCACTCAGCGACAAGACTTTGTCGGTATCCGAAATTTCCCTCAAAACCCTAAAAATTTCAGGAAATTTATTTTCTAGCTAATTCAATACCTATTTCTCCACATTCACTTCAAATCATCAGATAAACCTCAAAATATAAATCTAAAATTACGAAGAAAAATATATTCGAAATAAATACTCTTTGAAGTAAACTTTTGCCGTTGCATATTCGGAAGGATCCATGCAATAGTGAATATTTAACATAATTTATTTAGTATAGACATACAGAATGGTACTGATTCTAAATTGTAATTCAAAGACTATGTTTTTATAGTCATATCTAAAAATTTTGGAAAATATCTCATTGCTGTCAAACATTTTATGGAATGTGTTTGTTCGGCTATGGTTTCTCCAACCTCAAATATAAGAGGAAGATTTTTTATTTCTGTACCCCCTTGTACTTAGTAGAACAGTATGCTACTGTTCTGCCCAAATGTCTATTACTTTTAAATTTTCAACGAAATTAGTCTCAGACTACTAGATTGTACTAACTGATAAAGAATCGGAGACGGAAAATAATTCTGTCCAGCCAGTGGGTCGTCTAGAAACACTCTAACTTTCGAATGAAATATTTTCAGAGTGAGTTTGAATCCTAAATATTCATTAGTTGGCAAAATCGGTTCAATGGTTTTGCAGTTATTCACATTTGAATTTTATTCTTAGTTTTTCAATAGTTTCAAATCTACTGATTCAATTGAAATCAAATTCAATGTTTTGTTATACAATAAAAGTAGAAAAATTTATGTTGAATAATCTTAGGATCGCACGACTGGGCGAACGAGTAGAGGTCTTCAGAATGGGTTCTAAATCTAAATATATCAGGCATGTTCCAAAGTCGACAAAATCGGCTACATGGTTCCTAAGTTATTCTAATTTGAAATTTTATCTCTAAAATACAAGTATAATTCTGAATGATTCAAAATTTAGTACTTAGATGTGAAATAACGATACGAAAGATAATGTATCGGGTGTTTTTTTTTAAGAGCGATAGAACTGTCGATAGGGATAACTTTGATTTGACAGAAGGTAGAAGCCATGATGTTATGACATTTCTGTTCAGAAAGCATTGACAATTTATCATGGAAAGACTCACGCCGCAACAGCGTTTACAAATTGTTGAAATTTATTTTCAAAATCAGTGTTCTATTCGCCAGACTTATAGAGCACTTCATGAAATTTATGGTTTACCTAATCGTCCATCAGAGCAGCTTATTCGCCGAACTATCGATAGATTTCGGACAACATTTTCTCTACTCGATGCAACAACAACAACAAGACAAAGAACTGTACGTACAGAAGAAAATATCGCTGCTGTAAGTCAAAGTGTTAATGATGATCCAGATTTGTCTATTCGTCGACGTTCACAACAAGTTGGGCTCTGTGCAACCACCACATGGAAAATTTTGCATGAAATTCTTGGTCTACACCCATACAAGATCCAACTGGTTCAAGAACTTAAGCCACTTGACCATAATAAGCGTCGTTTGTTTGCTGATTGAGCCCTAGAACAGCTTGAAGTTGATCCACTTTCTTATCGTAAAATTGTGTTTAGTGACGAAGCTCTTTTCTGGTCAAACGGCTATGTGAACAAGCAAAATTGCTGTATATGGAGTGGAAACAATCCTCAAGAAGTTCTGCAGGTTCCCTTGTATCCTGAAAAATTCACTGTATGGTGTGATTTACTCGCTGGAGGCATTATCGGTCCATATTTCTTTAAAAAAGATGCTGAAGCTAATATATATACAGTGAATTGTGCTTATTACAGATCGATGATCAATGATTATTTGTTTCAAAATTTGAATGGTATTGACCTAGAAGTATTTTGGTTTTAACAAGATGGTAACGACCTCATGCTGCTACCGTAACGATTGATTTATTGAAAGAAAGATTTGGCGATAACATAACTTCGAGAAATGGTCCAATTAATTGGCCTCCAAGATCATGCGACATAACTCCACTGGAATATCTTCTTTGGGGTTATGTCAAGTCATTGGTTTATGCTGATAAACCAGAAACAATAGACGCTTTGGATGCCAACATAACTCGTGTTATTGATGAAATAAGGCCTGAATTACTCGAAAAAGTGGTCCAAAATTGGTCTGGTCGAATGCCGTTCCTCAGAGTTAGTCGTGGTGGACATATGCCGGAAATTATTTTAAAACATAAATGTCATAAAATTATCTTTAAAATAGAAAAAATAGGCTTCAGTCTTAATTAAAATGTATTTTATTTCAATTTAAAGTTCCATCACTCTAACAAAAACACCCGATATATATATATATATATATATATATATATATATATATATATATATATATATATATATTTCTTGAAGATAAATCACGAGAATTTCTAGATTTTTTTTGTTATATTTCGGCAAAAGATACGAAAACTATATGAAGTTTTATTCAATATATTCTCTTTCCACTCTTTCTTGTTGGTCTGTAACGATGAAGATCGAATAGAGAACGAAAAATCCTTTCAACCATGTATTTTTCATTTCCATGAGATTTTCCGTTCTTTCATGAGAACTGTTCTGAAATAGCAAATAATGACTTATAGTTGACAAAACTTCTATGTTATATCGTTTTATTCATAATATCTATGATTGTTTCGGTCTTTACTCGACGGAAATTCATCTTGAAATTATGAATAAGAAACAATGTTTTATTTCCGCGAATATTTCAATTCACTACAAACGTTTCGTCATACCATTCTTCAGGTGAGTACTATTGGATACTGATTTTACAGTGTTCGAGAATTCCTATATATAGTGCAGATTCATAACAAAAATTAGAGGGGATGAAGGAAGTTTTACAATTCTTTGGTAATTCAGAAAAAATAATTCAAAAAAGATACAATAGAAGGGAGCTACTCAATTCTGTTTTGTTGTTTAATAATATATGTTTTTTATGATACCTATTAATTTCTAATGTTTCTAATATATTTAATCTGAAACTTTCATTTTCTATGTGTAAAATTTCAAAACAAATGTCTCAGATTGAACCTATTAGAAACATTAGAAATTAATAGATATCATAAAAAACATATATTTTTAAACAAACAAATAGAATTGAGCTGTCCCCTATTTAATTCCTTTTTGAATTATTTTTTCGGAATTCCCAAAGAATTGGAAAAACTTTCATCATCCCCTCTATTTTTTGTTATGAACCTGCACTATATATATCGAAAGTCTCGAACATTGCAAAATCAGTATCCAGTAGTACTCACCTGAAGAAGTCATGGCATGACGAAACGATTGTAGTGAATTAAAATATTAGTGGAAATAGAATATTGTTTTTTAGTCATAATTTATTCATAATATAAGGTTTTTCTAAGAAAAAATCCACAATCTTCTAATTTTCAAGGGAACTGGGCTGTTGAAAAGATGGGTAAGAGCTTCTGTTTTAGGTTAGCGTTTTTCACATTTTTTCATTCCTGGAATTTACCAGCCCGGATAGTGAGAATCTATTTTTTTGTTGGTTTCGCCATTTTTCTCATTCCACAACTAATGAATTATTTTTCATTTACAAAATGATTCTTTTTTTTTCAAACTCATCTCAAATATATTTAGATCGGGGAATCCAAAGTTAAGTGAAACATTTGTTTTTCTCTTTTATTGAAAATCCTGAAGAAACTTGAGACAGTTATATAGTGGCTGTACTTAGATATTATCCACGAATTTTTGTTCATTATGTATTTTCCATCTTTAATCTAAGACTGTTATTCGGAAGTTCTCGCCTAATTGAAAACAAGTCACAACTTCGAAAAAGAACCCTTAGACCTGTTGAAAGAGTTGCAAATTCACCTGCCCGAAGTCTTGTCGAGCGGCCAACTTTGAAATCTGTGTTTGTATTATTATACAATAAGAAGGACCATGACCTGGAACCCAGGTTGCTATTTATACACAGAAGTAGAGAGTTGCCAAAGAATTTCTTCAGCCCAAGCGGTGCCTGTAATTAACGCCTTGTTCCGCGAAGCCTTCGAGGAATTCGGAAAATTCAACATATAACCCGAATTGTAATCATCCAGGTATCATCTCTGGTGTCCGAAGTAACGACTATGAAATGCAGATAATTGACACAAATAGATTTCACATCTGAATACCTGTTTCTTTCTGGAATAAGAGAACTTTGGAACGAAACTTATCTATCATCTGAAGGTGTCTCAATAAATCGGAGTGAATTATCATAATAGTTCATATGAGAATAATAGATTAATCTGAAGGTTTAAAAATTTGAAACATTTCGGAAATAATAACTATATTTTTTTAGTACCCTGGGTTATTTTATAGAAATTTCTACAAAGAAATCATTAAGCTATATAAAAAAACTTCCTAGCTTACCAATAATATGCAGAAAATTGTTGATGTGCAATGAATAAAATAGCTGAACATAATATAGCAATGCTGTGGAAAATAGAAAATGATTTTCAATCTTACCACTATGCATTGTTAGATATTGAATCGCATATAATGAACGATAAGAAAATTAAACAGCCATGAATGATTATTCGATATTGATAATTTTTCACACAGTAGGGCCTCTTACGAGTATCATGAACAAAAAGAGATAAAATTTTCAGGTTGGTCTGCTGAGTTTTCGAGATGGCTACAGAGTCGTCAATTGATTAAAGAGCAATCTGTTGGTGGATGTGTACGGTAACATTTGAGTTACAATCTGTACATAGCTGATAGGCAAGACCTTTTAGATTATATAGTAATGCCAAGAGTTTGCAGAGTTCGCCAGATTTCCCAGCGAGTTTCAGGTCGATAGTGAGCCATAAGTATTTTTTCTGAATGACTTCATTCATAGGAGTAATGCTGAGGTGTAAGCGAATATCGCTATGCTGAATCTGCGATGGCAGTTCATTCATTCTAAACACGATTTTTTCGGAGATGTAACGAAATCAGGGTAACTAAGTGACGAGTTGCGCTCTTACCTGGGGATGCATAATAGTCGATCAAAGGTGAGAAAGTGACATAGTGAAATACGTGATCCACAATTTCACAGTGTTCACCACAGGGTGAACCTTATGGTATGGGATTCTCTTGCATAGATTAGCAGACCTAGTTTTCTTTAGGCAAGGCAGCTAAGAAAATATCGAAAGATATTTATTCCATACTATAACGCAATCCAAAATGTTGCGTTTCAACAAAATGATTCCAGCCGTTTGTTGTCACAAAAACGATAGCTTTCACGGATCGACATTACATCAACCGTTTTTCTTGGCCACTTGATCTTTCTTCTAGTGAACACATCTGAGAGACGATTGATCGTATGTAGTCGGCCTGGCAGTATCCTCTACTTACTTTAGCAGCTCTGGAATTGGATATCATAAGAAGACATCGACAACCTCACAGAAACGAGCACAGACATAACAATGTATGCATGATAAATCACGGGATGTAAAAATATTATCGAACCAGTTTGGATAAGTAACGAGTGTCGATATCTCAGTGGTAAGAGTATACGGCTCGTAACCGAAAGTTCGCGGGTTCAAATCCTGTTCAAATGGGAATGAAATTTTCTAGATGGATGGGTTTCGGGCACCATTCCACTATTGGGCCGAAAATTAACAGTTTTGTGACCTAAAGTCTCATGAGATCGCAGTAATAACTCCTACCCAGAACTCGCAACAAGCTGAAAAAGCTCCTGAGAGATTTTTACAGATCTAGGAGTATCAGGTTAATATGAAAAAAAGAAATATGTGTTTTTGATAGATTCGGTCTTTACTTGGTGGAAACTCATTTTAATTTAAAAATGTATATGAGACAGTAATTTATTTCCACAAAAATATTTCTTTTTAACCCCAGATAAATATAAAACCGTTACTAAAGACCCCACTGAACATTTTCAAAAACAAATAAAAAATATAATAAACCAATCTGTTAGCCTTTTCAATAACTTCCCAAAAAAACATTTGCTCACTTTAATGAACCCACAAATCCCAAAATTATATTCATTAATAAAACTTCATGAAGAAAATAATCCAATTAGACCAGTAGTTTCATTTGTCACATCACCAAGCATAAATTATCTAGAGTTTAAATTTCTATTATTCAAACCGAAACAAACTTTTTAGCTAAATACGCTATTAAAAATAGTACCCAACTTATAGACAATATTAAATCCATCCAATTACCCAAAAATTGTATATTAATTTTTTTTGATGTACAAAATTTATTCCCTAGTATACCTCCAATTGAAACAGTACAAATTGTAAAAAAACTATTAATTAAAAATAATACCAATTCCATCAAAATGAATGATATACTTAATTGCCTGGAAATATGTCTTGAACAAAACTACTTTCAATTTACGGAACCGTCTATATTTCTGACAATGTTTTAATAATGGGAAATCCACTCAGTTCAATTTTAGCTGAAATATTCATGGACGATCTGGAATCAAAAATACACCTGAATCCTATAAGCAAATATTTTCTTTATTGGTACAGATATGTAGATGACATTTTTTGTTGTTTCAAAAGCACCGACCGACAACTACATATCTTCACGAATTTCATTAATAAACTCCACCCAAAAATCAAATTCACAATCGAAGAAAAAAAGAATCAAAGTATTAATTTTCTTGACCTCACTATAACAAGATTAAATAATTTACATGATTTTAGTATTTTTCACAAACCAACACATACAGACATCACAATACATAAAACTTCAAACCACCCCACCAACCAAAAGATGTCAGCATATAATAGGTTTATTCATAGATTATTGAATTCAGAAAACTTTATGAAAGAATTAAATATTATTAAACAAATAGCGTCAAACAACGGTTACAATCCCTTTCTTATAGACAAAATGGTATCCAATAAACAAAAGAAAATGGCATTAAATCCCGTGTACCCAATCATAAAAGAGGACAATACACAGAAATATTTTTCGTTATCTTATGTCAATGGATTATCTGAAAATATTGCTAAATATTTCAAAAGTTGTTTCAATTATAACGCGGCTTTTAAGACAATTAATAACCTTAGTACCTACATAAAAAACAATAAGGATCGTACAAATAAAGAAAATAAATCCGGAGTCTACAAGTTGACTTGCAAAGATTGCCCTTTAGTATACATTGGCCAGACTGGTAGATCATTCAAGAAACGTGTCCAAGAACACCAAAGGGGTTATATATCCAATTCTGTACATTCGACATATGCTAATTATCTTAAGGAATTCAGGTATAATTTCAACAATAATTATGAAATTATCCACGTTGAAAGCAAAAGTTCTAGATTAACACTTTTAGAATTTCTTGAAATCAACAGGTATAATGCCCGTAAAATCCTTTTGAACGAATAAACAGATGTCGTTCATTCTCCATTACTGAATATTTTTCCTTAATGGCATTTTTAGCGGCTCCAATAAATACCTAGAGTTTTTATGACTTGTGCTTCCATTATTTGGTCACGTACCTAAAAATGTATTTAAAGTCGGTTTCACTGAATACCATCAGACAGTACAATGTAATACCTGAAGAAGCCACATCGTGGTGAAACAATTGTTGTAGTACAAACATTTTTGTGGAAATAAATTACTGTCTCATATACATTTTTTTAAATAGAAATATGTGTGTTTACTTATTTATATCAGTCAGTATATATTGCAGTACATCATATGAAGATACAGTCACATCTTAAGTAATTGAAATCAGATGGAAAGTTCCTTGTGTAGACTATATGCAATTAAGGATGCGTGAATCCTTGATTTCTCAGTTAGTGAAAATTTGCTAATGTTTGCTTTTTCAGATTTCAGAAAAACCAGATTCTAAAAGCTCTTCTCTCGCGATCCGTTGACCGGATTGTACTAAATCCGGAACTCAACCTTCTTACTGAAGCTTACAATCTTTTCTGAGAGTTTCAAGTTTTTCAGTTTCTTCTTTCGAGAGCTATTGTTTACAAAGAAGAGAAGATGGAGCTTTTCATAAGTAGATCTAATGCATTTCATTGAACGATTTTCTTCTTAAATTTCACAAAGAACGAATACTGTAATAAAATTGCACCGTTCTTGATCTAGGTAGTAAAACTATTGGTAAAGAAAAGTTATGGTTTACTGATGAACGAAGGAGCTCTGTCGAGAATTTCAGGACGTTTTTTGCCATTTCAGCGCAACCAACCGCCCTATCCTTATCTCTGGTTGAGCGTAACGAATTTCGTAATACCGGTTATAGGTTCTCTTCTCTGCTTGGACAAAGGAGCCAAACGGTCTACTCATTTTTTATTTCTCACCGACGGATAAGTGGGAAATATTAGATTACAGTCGGTATTGAGAGAAAACGGTAGCTCATTGTCCTTGGAACGAGAAATAAGGGCGAAATTGAAGAATCACGATAGTTGCGAAAGGCAAGATTTTATGTTTATGGTTTAAGTTGTTTTTCTGCAATGGGAAAGGCGACGTTTCGAAACGTCGACAAAATCATAATTGATTATTTGTTTATTTTTTCCAAATTCCTGCGATAGATTCCCCAATTTTGAAAATGGACGTGAACACAACAGAATCTTCAATAATAATATTGTCACTTGTTGTTTTCTATTCATGAACCTGCAGAACAAATTCTGTTTGACGTTCGCTTCGATTGTAAAATTCGTTGGAAGCAATGAGTAAAGTGCATTCAGTGGTGGAGTTTCTGAATGAATTTTTATTAATAAGATGTCTACATTTCTTTCTAAATAATAGAAGTGTTCTGTCCAACATTTTTTGTTTCGTTTTTTAACAGATGTGTTTATTCAAACACTATTTTCTGGCGACGATCATATAGAGAACTAGTTTACGGAATGTAAGAGAAAATGTTGAATGAAATGAAATCAAAAGATAGTTCAGAAATAAAGGGTAAACATTTTAAATCCTATTAATTTAAATTCGCGCATAACTCCATCACTCAATGAATTTAACCCTTTATATCTAATGAGTTTTGTCACACCTAAATAAAATCCAGGCACATAATTTTTAGCATATTCATAAGCTGAATTGTAAAATCTTCAAAATGATTGGTGACTCGAGCCTTATTGCCTTTTAGTATTCTTGAAGGGTTGCCACCCCGCTTAGGGGGACAATCATTCACTCACAAATTTACAATCAAAAGAAGTCCCCCCCTTAAATGAAAATTGACCTATCTCGTCGTTTGTCGAAAATATCTAGATCGACTTTTAGATAAAAGAGAAGAGAATTTCTTTATCACGAATTAAATGCTTCATCAATGTTCTAATATTTTCAATATGCTACATAATGATCATTCAATAATTTGAAATAAGGTTATTCTGATTTTCACAAATTTTTATTGTTAAACTCACAACAATAAAAATTTGTGAAAATCAGAATAACCTTATTTCAAATTATTTAATATGGATTTTCACCAAGTAAGGACTGATACAATTCAATGATGATCATTCATTTTAATAAAGAGACAAAATAGTGACATCGCCACGTTGAGCTACCTTCAAAACCGTGGATGGAAAGCAACCCATAGAGAATGTCGTCACACGATCTACCAGTGAACAACCAAAGACACACTGAGAAATTGTTTGGCAAGCCCAGGGCTATCAAAATACACAGAGAGCCCGACTAACCGCAGGTAATTAAATCAAGTTTATATTATCTTCTACTTGCAATTAGTTAACTTTGTTACGTTTCGAAGAGGCAGCTCTGGCGTATTTTCGACGCCGAAGTGCCTTCAAGGTTGCCGGCACTGATGAAGCTCTATCCTAAAGGAAAGGCCGCAGGAGGATTCGCCGTCTGTGAAGAAAACCAAGAAGTCGAGATGTAATTGACTGAAAAGAAAACGGGGATTGTTCGGTGAACCAGAAATATGAAGTTGCTACGTTAATCATTTGTTTCAGGCAGTTTGGATTACTATCTTATGGGAACTGGAGATGCGGGATGATTACAGAGGAAAAAACCTCTGTTTGTAGACGTGTACCTGCAAGCGTAGTTCTTATCATCTTGTTATAGTGAAATTCCACTTTGTGCAGATGAAGTTTAACGATGGAAAATATTTTTTCATTCTCCAGGTTTCGTAGCACGATTCAGAAGTAGAAGGCGCGGAAAATTAATGAATGAGCTTTAACTTCCTAATTCATACGTTTTCAGAATGATTCTAGTTTTTCCAGTTAGCACGACAAATTTTTCGAACTGTATTCTTGAAGCTGAATATTCAGAACGATGGAAATGTCCATAGTTTTTACTCTTGTTCTAGAAAAGCATTCAGATGTTGTGACATATCTCTTAATGATATTGAAACGACATTCTGCGTTCCTGTTTCAAAGTTATTACCAGGCATAAACAGGTGTAAACACTCTGTGGGTTTTTGGTGGATTTTTTTTGAAGGGTAAATTTTAATCTCTTTATTATTTTCAGTTCACAATGTTTGAGCTATCTGATGATTGGAAACAATCATGAAATACGTATAAAAGCTTATATTTTGAAGTTAGTATATTAACGTTTCTGTAATCTTTTTTAGGTTTCGTGCTAAGGAAAAAAATTAAGTGTACTTGTGCATTCAATGTCAAATAATGAAAAATTTTTGTTCTGCGATACTAATATTAAAGTTATATTAATTCAATATAAAGTTCGCCTGGAAAGTATCCGGGATTCATTAGTTTTCATAATTTTAAGATACTTAATTTTTGTAACATTTTCAGACAGAAGCAGTGTATGTAATAGGTTATGCAGATAGTCGGCTATGGCCAAAGTTGCATGGCAACACTATTTGCCAAATATTGGTGATTGTAAACAGGTATATAATTCATGAAATAATGACCCAACTAGAAAAAAGAAAACATAAAGAATATTTGTATAGAAAAGGTTTTCGAAACGTTAAAATATTAGTGCAATTGACTGAACTAGGAAAAAGTGAGACAATAAAAAAGATAAAAATGGCGTTTTCATCACATGAGATTGATAAGGTCATAACTAACATATAAGAGACCATATGCCTATGTGCGACAATAATTAAGAGAAGTAATGAGATATTCATTATATAAAGTGGACCGATCCCGAAGGTACTGCAATACCGGGCCAACCCGCGACGGCGGTGGAGCAAGCCCCTAACCACCATCAAGATCCAAAAATCAGGTAGAGACCAGTTTCAGAGTGATCGCGTAAGATTAAAGGAAACAATTTAAACGGTTTATTGGCCTTAGGACGACACAATCTGCGCATGGGGTTACGCAAATTGGCTAACAGATTTGGAAATCAAGGAAATATAAAAGTATGTCCAGAAACCGTCCGTAGGTCACTGAAAAGACAAGGCTACATATCAAGGAAACCAAAAAAAAAAATCCAAAATGACACCTTTACAAAAAAACAATGGATAGAATTTTGTCCACGTTTTCAAGATTATTCTAATAACGTCTTTATATATGAAAGTTCTTTCCAAATTGGTGGACATCACTTAAAAATCCTATCAAAACAACCTGTTACTGTTAAAATTTCAAAATTTCCCACCAAAACAATGGTTTGGGGAGCAATATCTAAGCGTGGTGCTACGCCTCTCTGTATAGATGGTACCATTAATAGTGA
The DNA here is from genome assembly GCA_034642435.1 of Megalocaria dilatata. NCBI lineage: Eukaryota > Metazoa > Arthropoda > Insecta > Coleoptera > Coccinellidae > Megalocaria > Megalocaria dilatata. The sequence goes on along the minus strand of CM067854.1, from coordinate 55,361,359 downwards.
GAAGTATTGTGGCATTCAGAAGGAAATTCTCCTTGAAACGGCGCATGCTTTATATCCAGAAGGGTGGCGTTTTCAGCAGGATAATGCAAGATGCCTATACTCAAGCTTGAATGCAAGTCAACCATTTCATGGCCAGTAGCTTCACCAGATCTTAGTTCTATTGAAAACATATGGGGACTAATGAACAATAAGCACCACGAAATAAAGATGATTTAATTCGGTCAGTTTTACAGTTCTGTTCTACCATCACCGAAAATTATGGAGGTGATCTTGTTTCGGGTGTACCTCGACGTTTAGTCAAATGTTTACAGTTAAATAGAGGTTGCATAAGTAAAAAGGATGAATATTTTATTATGATTTTCTAATTAAAGAATTAAAAATTCATACTAAATAATTACAATTGAGCTTTGTTTTTTCCGGATACTTTCTAGATGGAGTATATATTTTCAGTACATATATTGCAAATTTTTTGGATATCTGATATTTTTAATTCCGTATCATTGTTCATAATGCCTAATTATTAGCATTTGCAAGATGTAAACTGAGTTCTACCCATTTCTTAAAAAATCAGCTTCAAAAAACTGTGTTAATCTTAGACCATAAGCTAGTAGATATAAGGTACGGACGATACAATTTTGAATCCAGCTGCAGTATAAGGAATTCCGACCTCAGAGCCAGATTTTCAATCGCATCATACAGATTAATTTTATTTTATTAATTTTGTAGATTATAGCATTTTATAGCGTATGATGAATTAAAAATTTATTTGATTCAGTTATTAAAACAAATTGTAGAAATTACTATGTTTTACTACCAATAAAAATATATATTACACATTTTCTTGTTTATTTTTATTGGTAGTAAAACATAGTAATTTCTACAATTTGTTTTAATTATGATCAACTACCAAATAGTAACGGCTGAAACAATTCAGTAATTGATTCAGTTAGTTTAAAGGGAAATTTCTGAAATATTTTCAAAAACATGAAAAATTAATTTGATGGAGCCACTGAGAAAACCAAAAATTGTGGCCTGTAGCGACAAGAATCAAAAAATAACACTGTCTGCTATGATTCCAAATAATACCTTAAATCTTCAATACTGTTTACTGTATTGTAAATATTTTACAATTAGGTATGTGTTACATATTTTGTTCAATTTTTATGGTTTTATTATAAACTCGGTAACGTATTTTGCACTTTTAAGATACTCACAATTGCATAATTGATAATGCAACGCCCAATAAACATTACATAAAATTCAAATTCGTGGCAGAATTGTTGTTAGAGTTCTAAATCGTAAATTAAAGCAATAAGTTTGAGTAATTATTCCTTTTTGCCTTCACATGATATTTACATGCTTAATATGAATTTCTTTTCATTCACCTGCATAATTTTTTGTACCATACTGCTGAGACGTTTTGTCACCCATTAATATTCCCCCTTTTTTGACAAACATAACTTTCTGCAGATTCCCTAAGCAAACATGAAACAAGGTTGCTAAAAAGTTATTTTATTGTTACATATATATATTTTCTACGTGGAAAGAAATTGCAAGTTTGGCGCCGTCTTCAGATTAGCCAGTTGTAGAAGCAGTATATTAACAATTATCGGGAAACCTACCACAATTACCGAAGGGAGTCTTCAGAGTACTTCAATTTTTTGTCAGGGGCGATTTGTCATCTGGGTGAAATTTATGGATCAGCCTGACATTTTGGCTTAAAGGAAAGTTTTCCTAGAGGCAACTTTCTGGTAATTAACACCTTACATATGGAAGAAATCTGGTAAAACCTACCAGAGGAGATAACACCATTTTTCCGCAGAGAACTACACCACAAATCTTGAGTGAGCTTGAAATATTGTATGTATATATAGTTATTATCGTTAATTTTTTGTCGAACTCAAATCATTTTCTATCTATCCCTCTATCTCACTATGGGGGTTTGTTCCGTGGAAATAAAATCAGGCACCTTCATGATGAAATTATAGTACAGATACGGAGGAGCAGGCACTGAACCTCCTGAATCACTTGAGTGGACAGCAAACTATGACAGGTTTAAGGTCTTAGCCAGAAACCAAATAGCGATTCCTTGAAATGTAGATTGATCTCAAGCGGGTAGTGTTGGATATCGACGACTCTGTTTATGTGGCGGAATGTCTAAAGTTGAAGATCAGGCTCCTGTATTTATTTCGATCGGAGATAATTTTATGATGAAACAGAGTCCGTCTCTGGTCTACCCTTAAAGTTATCTTTTTTCGGGCGATTTTTCTACAATAAAAGTAAGCTCGCAAATCAGTCATTATAATAATTTTATATAATCTAGTGACTGAATCACCAGAAAACAACATTTTTTAAGTGAACCGGTCCCCACTTGATGGAAGTTTACTTTAATCAAATATTCTTATAACAATTTACAGTTCAGATGATGGTTTAATTATGGGATTTTAGCAGAAGTTTTTATGGATAATTTAGCAAATATTTGCTTTATTGGTTTAGATATGTAGATGATATCATTCGTTGATTCAGAGGAATAGATAGACAACTATGTAATTTTAATGAGTTTATTAACAAAAGCTATCGAAACATCAAAATATCCACTTTTGAGGAAGAAAATAAATGTAGTATGAATTTAATGGATCTTAAAAATTCGAGGAAGGGTGATTTTCAGGTCTTTAGTATTTTTCGTAAACCCACGTATACAGATATTAATATGATCACACATTGAACCATTCTATAAACCTAAAAATGGCAGCATATCACAGTATGACATAGATGGGTAAGCTTACCTATAAATCGCGATAACTACTTTCTAGAAATGAAAATTCTCTTTTATGGTTATTTGTATCCCTTTTTCGCATATTTTTTTACCGGTATTTCTGAAAATTGATGCTTATTTGTATCTCTTTTATGAATGTGTTTTATTATGTATATTTCGGAAAATTGTTAATTATTTGTACCTTCCCTTTTTTAATAACTACATAAGATATGAAGTTGTGATTATTAGAGAAAGTTTTAAATATCAACATGAAGAAGGCTCATTGACGAAACATTTATTGTTAATTAATGAATCGTGGAAATATTCTTTGTTATTTTATTTAATCAATCATTATAATAATTTTATATGTATAATCAGTTCAAAGATCGTATGATGTATTCTTTCACAGCGAAAATACCTTGAAGAATATCTTGAGCAATATCTTTGTGAATCACCATGGTTATTTTTCTTTTTGTGTATATTTTTTTCAAATTATGACGCCTTCAAAATTATTATAATTAAGCTGTGAGCGCTCATATGGGTATTGAATTACCTCTGTATGTTTTCCTCTGTAAATAAATAAATAAATTAAATATATGTGATATGGTGACTGAATCACCAGAAAACACAAATATATCTCATGAAACAAAATAGAGCTAGTGGGTAACCTTTCTTGAATGAAGTATTGATTACAACCGCTGGGCTTTTCAGTAAGGCTTCTTAGCTATAAAGAATCGACTACATCTAAGAAATTTAATTCTAATGTTTATTTTATAATATGATCGTCATGGAAGTTTTTGTGTCAATTTGTGACCTTTTGGCTTACAGAGACGAAGTTGGTGAGGCGTCCCTCAACCCCGATAAACTTAGTAATCTCTTATTTCAGCCGACTTTCAAGAAAAACATGAAGAAACGTTATTGGGCTAAGGCATTCCATAAACCCCCTCAATTTCTGTCCCGAAAATATGTGCTGAATCGTAGATAAATGTGCCCCTTGATGACAAGTGCGGCGATCGTTCCGAGTCACAGATAACACCCACAACATTTTCCGGCGCGAGGATATGGTCTAGCGACGTCCTGACCTGAAAAACTGCGGCACATAAGGACGCCCTCCTATCTCCAGCGCCGTGGAATTTAATTTTGTTCCCCGAAATCCCGTTCTCCTCCTCTCCAACGTCGCCGAGATGAATCGACTCGATTAGAGGAGTGTTTTGTTTCCGTGAAACGCAAGTTTGCGCCGTACAACAATTATTCTAATGGGTGGGATAACTGCCTGATGAATGAGGGTCGGTCTGGATCAGAGGATGTTTATATTTCTGGAATTCGTTAAGGGCGAACGGTTCCCGGAATCGACCTGTTGAAGTTGCTATATGGTCTTTTTACACATCAAAATTTTCATATAAAATTCACTTGCTGTTGGAAAAACATCGTATAGAGCTTTGAAGCGCTTCTTCATTAATATCTATGGTCGGATGGAGTTTTGTATTGCTTGAAGAAATCTAAAATGAAAAACCGATTTCGTAGTACTTTATTTCGTTACATAAAATACAAAAAGAGAATATTTCCGCAATTTAGTAAATACTCGTCTTGAGATGATCGTTTAACCTTTCACTCAGCATCATGAGCGTAGCATATAATAATTATTACCATATTCAGTATCTTTCATCTTCTTCGGATAGTTTCGCATAGCAGTAGAAGAACCTAATTAAATCCCTTTTTCTACAGACGAAGAAATCTTTCTCATGCTCAAGTGATATCCAATTAAGCCGCTACGCCAATAATCAGCAGTTCTCTCTATAGGAATTATAATTAAAATGGCGGTTATTCATTACGAAATATGATAACGAGTATGAGCATGGTAATTAGGAAGTTTTTCTAATCGGAAGAATGCAACATACATCTGTATTACACTTCGAAACTCAAATGCAGCCGAATAGGTTTTGTTCATCTTTGAGCATAAGCATCTGACATGCATGTTTCATAGCTTTTCGGCCATTCATGAGTGCAACACAAACACGCACCTATATTCGCCCTATATAGAGGCACTATTGTTTTGCTAAACAACAGAGCCATCTAATATAGGCTTTGTTGCAGTCGTTGCCGTTAGAGCTATGCCCTGACGAATAGCTAAAAAGCTGTGAATCTTGCATGTCTGCTGCTTATGCCTGACGATCAACAAAAGCTATTCGGCTGTATTTAAGTTTCCAACCATAACGCAGATGTATGATGCATTGTCGCGATTCATGAAAATATCTGCCGATTCATTTGGAGAATTGAATTTTATTATTGTTATTTATAAGTAAGCTGGCGTCTGTTCGCCCTACCACTGCGTCCGCACGGATTATTCTGGTTCATCCCTCATCTATATTTCCCAGTTTGTGGATAAAACCGATAATCTTGTTCGGGGCTAATTGTTTCAGTTCGCAGAGGGATGCCTGACTGAAGAACTCGCACCACTGGGCACTCTGAGACGATGTGTATGGCTGTTTTAGTGTTCTTAAGACACAGCTGTATTCATCGTCTTCAGCTAGACCGATTTTGTGAAAATGCGCTTTCAGCCTGCAGTGACCTGTCATAATTCAGACAAGTGTTCTTAGTTTGTCCCTATCCAGCCCTAGCGCTAGATGCACCATCTTTTTGTTCGAAGCTGTTTCAAGGAACACCTTCGAATGTTTTAGGCCAGGTTTACTCAGCCAGAAATACTCTAGTCTTGAGTTCATTCTGCCTGCTATCGTCCGCTTAGTCACGTCATGTGGTATTCCCAAGAATGGTTCCGGGTCTACCAGAGGCAGCGCAGCTCCAGTAAACTAGTAAACGCCAGCCGATTCGCCTCTTCGTTACCCATATTGTTTTAGTGGCTCGGTATCCAAACAGGAGTGATTCTGTTATACATATCGAGCCTGTTTAAAGCCATGCGGCAACTCCAAACTGTTTTCGATGTACAACAGCTGGATTCCGGAGCTTTTAGTACTGACTATCAGTAAATATTTTAATTTTGCCGTGGTTGATTTTCCGTTTTATCAGCAGATCTGCCGCGGTCTCAATAGCAAATATTTCTGCCTGGAATATGGTTGCGTATTGACCGAGACTCAATGAGATGTTGATTCTCGGTTTGCTCCCATAGACCCCACGCTCCCGTTCCGTTATTCGTTATCGAGTCTGTGAACAAGCCAAGGTCGGTCCTCAATAAAACCTCAGCATGCTAGGTCTACTCGTCCCGGCTGGATACGATTACATTGAAATGCCGTTCTTGGCTCGTGTTTTTTGACATTAGAACCGAGAGTATCGTTAAAAGCTCGTCCAGCAGTCCTGAGCCTCTCATCACTATTGTTTCTGGTCTGTCGATCGTTCTGCTTTCCTCGGCACGAATAGGTGCAGGGGTGGTAAATTTATAATAGAGTAATATTACGAGAACTAGTTATTCATCTGTAGGTCGAAAATAATCGTTCACAAACAATCTTTAAAAAATTCTGAAAACATAGACGGAATCGCCCAGAAGCCTATCAAATATAGAAGATCGAGAAGTGAGTGATACATAATAATGAAGTCCCACAAAAATTTGGAATTCCACTCATAGTTTTTATCGCCGCTGATTAAAATATAAAGTTTAAAAAAGCTGAATGTATTCACTTATGGGAATGAGCATTAAGCAGCAAAATAGCAACAAACTCGTTACTCCTATATATAAGAATGTTGATTTATCCGATGATTTTAATGTAAAAGTTTTGAATATATGAGTAAAATATTTTCTGAATACATTGAAAATTTTTGCTTCTTTTCTATAACAAATATTTAGGGATGCTCGGAATTCGAATAACGTTTTCTATGGCAGAATTCATTTCAAATATGTTAACGTACGGAACCATCGAATATTCGTAAACTCTCATGGAAATCTCCTTTTCTCGAGACTCTCGAGTTATTGGAAATCGTACGAAAGAACCGAGGAACAGAAAACGCTCAGGACACTTTTCTGGAAAGCTTTCACGGACTCCAATAAAATTGCGAACAGAAATTCAATAAACATCAGTGTCTCCTCGAGTAACAAATGAAATTGTCGAGTTGGCAAGTGGATTTCTTAATTCCAACCTTGCTTTCTGGCTAAGGTGATCCTGGGGGTAATATTCGGGAATGTTTCATTGGAGCTCTCCAATTATGTATATTGTCGTTCCTTGAGTTCCTGTTGGGATTTTCCGAGAGTGGAAATTGCGCTCTTTATATCTTGTCGCTCGGAAGAGAGAAGAATCAAATTTCACCATTTTTGCCTTTGGGCATCTCAGTTCATTGAAGACTTTGTATTTTACATATGAGGTATATTGTGGGATTGGAATTTGTTGGAAATTTGCCACTATATCATTCCTTGAAGCGACAAACATGAAGTTAATGCATCCATTATATTCTATATACCTGAGAAGCGGTAAAGGTCCGTATTTTCCATGAAGGCATCAAATTCGAATATTGGGGATGTTAACAAATATCAATATCAACTAGTCAGCTGACTGAATCGATTCTATTTGTGGTAAATAAATAATGACGCACACTGCCGACGAACATATGAATGAAAACCTGTTTCAAACTCAGATCGCTACTTCGAGGTGTCCGGAGATCACATCTTGTAATGAACGTCCTAAATTAATACACAAACTAAACAATGATTAATAAACAATACAGATACGATTATATCCATCCAATCTACTTTTTGTTTCGGGAGCATAAATCGAGGACATTGTAATAGATTGCACTTAAACCCAAGCAGTCTGTCCTTAAGTTAACATTTTCCGTTGAATGAATCTGGTATCATCTCCTCTATTTTGCGTGTAAACCAATTCGGTTAAAATCACCGTTTTTTCAATGCTGAAATTGTGACCAGTCTCGAAGTGATGTCATGTTAGTGCGGTTTTGTTTGTTTTGGTCTGATTGTGCTTTTTATAATAATTTTTATGTTGATTTATTCGCGATTTCAGATATTGTTTCGTTTGCCCTATATATACGATTTATTACAAGAACACGGTATATTATAAACTATATTTGATTGATCGCTCAATTTTGTGAGAAGATACTTCGTAGTTTTCACACTGTAATAAGCTAACTGGATGTTTTGATTGAAAACACTGTTGATGTTTTGTTACAGACCTTGTACAAAGGAGAACCAAAAATATTTAATGCCTGAAGTTGTTGTTGAGTTCTTTATAGGTCCGCATTCAGTGGAAAAGCCGGATATGCATTGGTTCACGAAGGTTTTTGGCTAATTGTTATTATTTTAAAATGGTTTTGAATTTTTCCAACTTGAAATCGTGATACGAACAATGGCTTAGATTAACCATTCTGTTGAATAGAGCTTTAATTAAGGTCACTATATGGGCAATTGGATTTTTTGAGCGATAATTCAAGATTCTACCCGAGCTAGTTGTTTTGGTGTACCAATTTGTCACTAATTCAGCACCCTCAATTCTAACAACTTCTACATCCAAAAATGTCCTTTTTTTCTCTATGGTGAACTGTATACTGGGGTGGAATGAGTTGAAACACTGAAGGACGATGTCATGGAATCGTTCAGGTTTGGCTGCTATTAGGTCATCTACATATAACCAGAAAAATAGTATAGTGAATGTTGAGCTCTGTAGCATGGAAGAAACCAGTTCATCCATGACAATATCGGGCAACCACAGGGATCAACGGATTTCCCAAGGCGCTACCCTCGAACTGCAGATAAATTGTTCCCATCAACTGGAAATAGCTGGATTTAGAACTCAATCATCTCCATAAACAGTTTCTGTGGAATTTTGAAAAAAATTTCTTTTTTTTTTCAGTACGTTGTGATCGACTTTTTTGGTATGATCGTAAACAATGATTTCACATCCAAAGGGACCAATCTATAATTCGGTGGCAGCAGTGTAAACGTTGTTGTTAAAGGCAGCAGGAACCGGTGTAGGAACACTGCTACATCATAGGAAGGTGCGTTGATGCAGCTGACAAGTGGTCTGAGAGTGAAGCAATATTTATTAGTCTTTCTTAGACCATATACTACTCTGTCAAGAAAGTACCGGGAATTTTCAATTAAAACATTTTTACATTTAATCGTCAAAATTTATTGGGTCGCCTTCAAAATAGGCTCCATTTGCTCCAATACATCTATGCCAACGGCACTTCCAATTATCGAAACATTTTTTATAGGCGCTTTCCGGGATGGACTTTAGCTCTCGCGCCGAATTTTGTTTTATGGCTTCAATCGACTCAAAACGGGTGCCACGAAGGGGTAATTTTACTTTTGGGAAGAGAAAAAGGTCGCAGGGAGCCAAATCCGGCGAAACGGTGGTTGCTGAAGCACGTTTGTTGAGTTTTTGGCGAGAAAGTCAGTCACAATCGTAGCTCGGTGAGAAGGCGCGTTATCGTCATGCAAAATCCATGAGTTGTTCGCCCACAAATTTGGCCGCTTCTTACGGATACGCTCACGCAAACGTTTCATAACGCCTAGGTAATACTCCTTGTTTACCGTCTGACCCTCTGGAAAGAATTCGTAGTGCACCACGCCACGGATATCGAAGAAAACAATGAGCATCATCTTCATTTTCGAGCGGCTTTGGCGTGGTTTTTTCGGTTTCGGCTCATTTTTTGCCACCCATTCCGATGATTGCTGGCTTGTTTGCATATCGTACTCGACCCAGGTCTCATCACCAGTTATAATGCGTTCCATGAATGTAGAATCGGAATTACAGCGATCCAGCATGTCTGAAGCAACCTGTTCGCGATGACGTTTTTGAAGAAAATTCAGGTCTTTCGGTACGAGTCGTGCGGCCACCTTTCTCATACCCAAAATATCAATCAAAATCGTACGTGCGGACTCGTGGGATATCTTAAGATCATTTACTATCTCTCTCAAGCTGGTACGACGGTTTTCCAGCACCCTTTCCTTAATTTTATCGACGTTATCTTCGATCGAAGCAGTCGAGGGGCGACCACTTCACGACTGTCCTTGAAGGCTCTGTACCACTGATATGCACGAGTTTTCGATAGAGCATTATCACCAAAGGCCTTTTGCAACATTTTCAATGCATCGGCACACGAAAATTCATTTGCAACACAAAACTTTAAACAAATTCTTTGCTCAACGTAATCACCCATAGTAAAAATCGGCACGCACTCTGACATCGACCGACTTAATCAGCTGTTGCAAACACACTAGTTGACAGATCCCGCTCAAGCTTGGCATAGTAATTAAGGACAGTGGTACCAACTTAGGAAAAAAAAATTTTACCTGCCTCATTGCCCCGCCAGATTTAAATCGATCATTCCCGGTACTTTCTTGACAGAATGTATTCTGGATGGAACTGAGTTGTGAATAATCATCTTCTTGTTTTGTGTTTAGTCAATATATACCTCCTGAAGCAGTAACTTTGCTAATTTGTTGACGTGTACTTCCTGTTCGGGGTTTTTTCAGTAGTTTATACATGTTATTGTGTACGAGCATTTCAGTCCTTTTTTCGTCATATTCACTTCACAGCATATGAAAATTACCTTCATCAGCCCTACCGACTATGATGTTTTCATGTTTTCATGATGTTTTTCGAAAATGTTTTTGTTCAAACAACGTCATTCAAGAGTTCATTCTGTATCAAGTAAACATTGGTTGGGATGTTAGCGGTACGCTGTCCATTTCGTCTTCGTGTTGATGAGCAATGCAATATTTCAAATCTTTTATTATCTTGTGAATAGGGATGTCTTTCCTCTGTAGGGGCAAACCATTATTTGGTCCTAGAGCTAAAATTCTTTTGACTGGATTGGGTAGTTCAATTTGTGTATAGTTATATATGAATGCATTATGATTTTCGACTTGAAAATTACTAGTTTAAACTCGTAGTCTCTCAGTTTTCTTGATATTTATTTATTTTTTTGATCCCCTGGAATATTTTCTCGAATTTGGCAGTGTTAATGGTTTGTCCCTCTCGGAATATGTCCTCCGATAAGAGCGCTCTCAAATGATATCCCAGTTGTTCAATCGAATGAAGTAGTTTCTTGTATTTCCATATGGTTATATCAATTTCCACATTTAAAATAGGTTTCTGCTCCTAAGGATGTCCATCGACTAGTAGCGGTACAAGAAAACCAATGTTGTTCGCTATGTGCTTCGGTAAAATATTTCTGAATCTGCACTGTAATGAGAATATGCGTCTGTTATTTAACGAAGCCAGCTTCACCGGGTCATTAGACTCCATTTCTTCAGCAATTTATGCTGTTTATTGCCATATGTATTCCTAATATTCTCGATATTCCACGATATATCTCATATTTTGAAGAAGGAATACGATGAAACTGAATTGAATTAGATTCTATATTATTTTTGCCAATTATTTAGAGACGCTGTGGTAGGAAACGACCAGAATTGTGGGTTGAAGACAACTGAATTTGATGCCATGATAATGCGTCATGCCAAAAAGAGTAAGTAGTGTTGGATTATTTGATAAAACTTGGCGTCCATAGCCTCGAACTAGTGTTGTATTCAGCCGATTAAGCACCACGTGATGTTTTGTGTTCTGACGGCTTAAATTACCCCATTTTGGATGGCAACTTGAATTGTGGGAAGCCATCGAACATAATGCGGCTAGGGAACTAAAAGCCATTACTTCGGAGACCTATAAGAAGTGCATGGATGACTGGATCAAGCGTTCGCATGAATTTTTCGTTTCAGGTAGAGTCATTTTTGGGAGCTAAAATAAATTTGTAAGATCAACACATTTTTGTTTCATTTACACATACAAATACATATTATTAATTATAGAAATTATCATTTATTCAATGGACTGTGCGACCCTCAGCCGTTTTGAATCGAATTTCTGCAGGTAAAAGGGAATTAGACTTTTTGATTATTATAAAGGCTGTTCCTGATTTGGAAGTACAAACGAAGAGGAGAGATTCCTCGAATAATTTTATGGAAAAAAAATTCCATAAACATGGGAACGCAAAGGTTTAGTTTTCGAGATACAGGGTGTTAAAGTTTGGATTTTTTCTTATAGAATCAGCATTTCACAAGATATTCTACTGAAATTTGGCGTAAAAATTATAATTTAGAGTTCACACTATGTGATATGCCAATTTCAATTGCATTTCTACAAGGTGATATTTTTCTGATACACTGTCCGCCATTTTACTCCAGAACTTTTTTCTGGTGAGCCACTGTTATTGTAGTTTGAGAAGTTGTAAAAAGGAGCTTTGTTGTTTTACTAAACTTTATGATTTCTTGTATTTTTATCGTAACTGCTATCGACTCTGAGAAAAAAAATTTGAACGATTCTCTCGAAAGCCTCAGAAAAATCGAAATTATCATAAAAATCCGGTTAGAAAGCTGCGGTGAATAAATTAATTATTAGTTTTTATGGTTATTTTCCCGATCTGTAGACATGATTCATAAAGATTCGATAAACTCGTAAAGGGTGATTCATTTAGAGGAAATTTTTGTGGCAGGTATTTAATTGTAGATTGCGCAAGACTCATGTTAACTGAAGTGTCATTTCTGCTCAGAAATATTTGACAATTCATAATGGAAAGACTTAGCCCGACACAGCGTCTACAAATTGTTCAACTTCATTAGGAAAATAGGCGTTCTACGAGGAATGTGTACCGGGCGCTTAGAGCCACATAATCGACCTACCGAACGCAAAATTAGCTCTACCATCCGTAAGTTTGAGATCCAGTTTTTATTATTGGATAATACTCGACCAAATAGACCACACCTAGCACGAAGTAAAGAAAATATAGGGGCGGTAGCGGAGAGTGTACGCGATGACCGTGAAGTGTCGATTCGTAGCCGTTCTCAACAGCTTGGCCTGTCATATTCAACAACTTGGCGTATTTTACGTAAGGATCTTTCTTTAAAAACTCACAAAATTCAGCTAGTGGAAGAACTGAAGCCGACCGAATTTCCGAATCATTTCCGTTTTAGTCGTTGGGCTCTTGACATGCTTGCAGAAGATCCACTGTTTTCGACAAAAATTTTGTTCATCCATGAGGCCCATTTTAAGCTTAATGGGTTCGTGAATAAATAAAATGCGCGTATTTGGGGTGAAATTAAATCCAGAAAAAACAACTGTTTGGTGTGGTTTAGGGGCTGGTGGAATCATCGGTCCATATTTCTTCTACACATTCCTCGTAGAACGCCCACTTTCGTAATGAAGTTAAGCAATTGTAGACGCTGTGCCAGGCTGTCTTTCCATTACGAATTGTCAAACACTACTGAACAGAAATGGCATTTCATCATAATGCTTTATAATCATCACAAAAAATGTTTTACTACAAGAAGCGTAGAACTCAAAAATTAATCATAACAAGAGAACTAAATACCAACAAAGGAACTGAACTACAGCAATTATTGAAATTATCCTCCCCAAACGCTTGTACAAGCTTCTGTTCTTCTTCTCATGGGCGATCGAACTGTTTCAAACACTTCCGGAATATTATTAACAGTATCAAACGCGCCTATTATACGATTTCTCATTTCGTCTAGGTTGTTGACTGGCGTTAAGTACACAAGAGATTTCAGATGGCCCCATAAAAATAAATCTAATTTATTCAAGTCTCGGGATCTAGCGGCTATGCCACATGTCTACCCCGTCCAATCTACCTATTTCCATAATTTTCGTTCAAATACTCCCTAGCCAAAACTGAAAAATGAGCATGAGTACCGTCCTGCATTTCACGTCGTATCAGAAGAGGTTAATCATCCAATAACAAGGGCAAATCGTTTTCTAAAAAATGTCTGTATGATTGATCACTAAGTCGACCTGGCAAGAAGAAAGGATCAATCAAATAATCGCCAAATTACCAGCCCACACATTAAATGAAAATTGCTCTTGAAAATGACTTTCTACAATTTCATGTGGATCTCCTCATCCCATATGTGTTCATTATGAAAATTTATAATTGAAGTTCTTGAGAAACAGGTTCATCAGTGAATAGGTATTGACAATTAAAATGAGGATTGTTCAATAGTCCACTGAAAAAAAAATCCTGGAATCAAAATCTCGAAGCAAGAGCGCCTGCCTCCTCTGAATGTGATAAGGATATAGCAAAAAATCCTGCAAGATCCGCCATACATCTTGATCACTTTTATTTGAAGTAACACTAATTTTTCTTGTACTGGTTCCTGGATGTTCTTCTATTTCGTTCAGAACTGCTTCTTCGAGTCCTGATGATCTCACACTTCGTGGTTTACTTGCATTAATATCTTTCGTAGAAAAAGATCCAGTTTCTGAAAGACGCCTGTGAATATAAGAGAACCTTCGATGACCAGGCATCACTCTATTGAGATAGCGTTCGATGTAAAGACGTTTAGCTTCTCTTAAATTTTCATTTGCAAGACCATACATGAAATGCATGTCAGCAATTTCGGTATTCGAAAATTCCGTATGTTTTGATATTAAATTGCAATCACCTTTCCTTTTCAAAACACAGGATTCAATTTGATGCATCAAAACTAATAATGAATTTATTCACCACAGCATACTAACTGAATTTTCATGACAATTTGGATTTTTCTGAGGATTTCGAGAGAATCGTTTCAAATGTTTTTCTCAATTCGGTAGCAGATACGATAAAACTACGCGAGACCATAAAATGTAATATAACAACAAAGCTTTTTTTTACAAATCTTTAAGCTAATAGTGGTTCGCCGAAAAAATTTGTGAAAAAATGTGTATCCCAACGATTACATATATTTGTTGACGACGTCTTGTGCGAAACTTCGAGAAGGATTGTGCCAAAGCCCCGTCTACTAATAATTTTGCTCCTGCATAAATATTTCTATGGATTACAGAATGTCTATTTTTTTCCTTTCGGTTCTAAGTATAATATTTCAAGATTGTTCAATTCTGGGAGGATATGATTGATTTCGAAAGAATGTTTCGCAAAATTAGTGTTATATTTCTGGTCTCAAAATTAAAATTGATGTTCTTGATTTAGAAACCAAAAAGATAACTCTAATTTTGCGAAACATTTTCTTGAAACGAATCACATCTTTCCAGAATTGGAGAATCTTGAAATATTACACCTGGAAGCGAAGGGAAAAAAATTAGACATGCTGGAATACATATAAATATTTAAGACAAGAATATTTCAGAAATAAAACAATTAAACGAGCATACCCCGGTTCTCGAAATTTTGAACAAGACGAAACCTTCAACGAATATATATAATCGTTGACATACAATTTCATTTGTTCAGTTTGAAAGTGTAGTCACTACGAAACATATTCAGTAAATAAAGAGCGATAAAAATCTGATTTCATTCTATTTTAAAATGAACTTTCATAAAACGGAATGCTCCATGTGATAGATATTGATTGACTAATATTATTCTGGTAGACCTAGAATATATGTGAAGATCATCAGATGTTTTCGTGTAGGTTGTGCGAGTAAGGAGATTACTTGTGTTTTGGTTAGGCTTTGTTATTATGTTCTCACGCCATCTTAGCTCAAGCACTGTTAATTTTTGTTGCACAAGTGAAATGGCGATCGAAAATTTCTTTTTTTGTTAAGATGCGAACCCGCACCGAAGAGTCTTTTCGAGTCTTTTCCGCTTACGAGTCAGGCATTCAAACGACTACATCACTGACGCTAATAGTATTATCATTAGCCTAACCACAAATTCACAAATCAGTTCGTTCTCTTAGTATAATCAGTATAATTTATATTTATATATACATATATATATATATATATATATATATATATATATATATGTATATATATATATGGATAATATGGATTAAAATGAAAGCATTGTCGATGATTCCTATCATTCGTCTCTTTCCCATTAATTGAACGAGAAATCCTATTACAGCTTTCACACAATACAGTATTTTTTGCTGGAAATCACAGTTAAAAAAACCCGAAAGGACTCTCAACAAATCTGTCAGTTCATTCGCGAGCACCTGACAAAAGTTTCGCGCTAGGTCGACACGGCAGCCGATCTGAAAGGGTCTCTAATTAAAAATATTAGATACATGTAGTTCGTCTGTTCTCTTTCATCCCTTCATACAATGGTTGTTACATAGAATTCGCGGTAAAAGCTGCGGGCTATACAAGGTTCTGTCAAAACCACTGAATGTATTGATGTCAAACTGAATTGAAATGCTCAAAATTTACGAAAATCGCAGTGATTCCCTTTTGAATCTGGATATTGGTATATTTTTGTAGTATGAAAGAAATTTATACCGCAGATTGAACAAATCATTTAATGTCAACATAGGCTTCGTTTACAGAACCGAATTTGATTGATCGAATTTTACGTCAAGGTTGTTTCTTCGTCAGAAAATTTTATTAATTATCAACTTTACCTGTTGGGTTTATTAAATGCTTGGGCGCGAGTTACAATGGTCTTTGAGAGGTTATAACGCCTCTACTGATTCCTCACTATCGCTGGGATCGCTTTTATACAGCGGAGACAAAGTTCGATTGTAATCTAAAGGACAGCGATTACACGTTGTGCTTCCTTCAATGTAGACTGAAACAGGTTCATTCAAAACATGCTATGGATTTTCAGATTTAATTAGCATAAACACAATATACAACAGTATATTCAAAATTCAATGTGAATATCAGATATACAGTCGACTCTCGTTAATTCGAAACTCGAGGGACTCTTGAAATATTACGAATTATCGAGTGTTTGAAATATCAAATGGTTTAAAATTTGTGAGAGAAAATCAATAAAACTTCGAATTATTAAGTGTTGGTTAATTTTTATTTATTAATATAAAAATGACAAGAATTAAGAGGTACATTCGTGTACATACATGTATTCGTAATGTGAATTAATTAATCTTTCGAAAGAACTTTGTTGTACTGGTTTGCTTTAAAGCACAATTCTGCTGCTCACACTGCTCAATAACTTTTTTTAAGAGAAAAAGTGCCTGAAATGCTTTTTCATCACTTTCGTTTTGTAGACAGAAGCTTTGTAAGGTATCAAATGAGGATCTTGCTTCCTTAACTGACACCTCTGCCAAAGGTTCCGATGTATCGTCCTCATCTTCATCGTTACTTTGCGTATCTGTCGCAGATAAAATTTCGCCATCGGTTAAATTCTTTTGCAACATCACTCTTCTTCTCACCTTCTTCTACTTTTTCGATTAACTTTTTCTTTTCAGCAATCGTCAAACATCTATACTTTCTAGGGCTCATAACTAACACTAACTTTTAATCTGCATACCAACGAAAGAGTAACAGTAACTGAATAACTAAACAAACCAATTCGTAAGAAGTGTGTGCGTCAAATAGTCAAACTAATCATAACAAAAACAAAGGCTCGTGTATCTTGATACAAGTTTGAACTTGTCGCAAAATGTACTTACAATCTTTCCGCCTCTTCTCTCTGCAACTTTGAATTGTCGAGTGTTGGACGCTGATGAGTTCGAATTAACGCGTCGTTTTGTTAAATAGCAATGATTTTTTCGTTCGAATTACCTAGGGGATTGAAAATGTATTGATTTAGTTCGAAATATAAAGAGATTTAGTAGGGAACTCGTGATAACTTTGAATTATAGAGAGGTTCGAATTATCGCAGGTTTGAATTAACGACAGTCGACTGTATATGTAAGAGGTGGTTGGTTCATTCCGGCGAAGTGAGCAGACCTACGGAATAAATTAAAATAAATGACAACGGAGGAATAAAAGAGTGAACAGCAAATAATGTATTAAATTAATTCGTAAGCCACGGCAAAGCATCACCTGAAATTAACATTCAACAGTACAGTCGAGTATGCTCCAAAATGAAACTGTGTGAACGTGGAGATGCAGATATTCTGTGCACGTCAGGACGGTAACAGTCACGCTGGAATACCAACAATTCCCGGTCATGTCGTCCCTAAAGGAACATCAAGACCGGCAAGAGACCTCTTGACGATATGCGAACCTGATGAGGAAGGAGCGTCCACGTGAAGATGTTGTGACCTAGCCTTATCGAAGGTTCACTTCAGAGTCAACTTGAAATACGAGGTAGAGGTATAGCAGCGGTTTCGCAATGACAAACTGAAACACCAACAATTCTGGATTAAGTCGTCCTCAAAGGGATACTAAGACCTTAACACTTCTGTCGACTCTGAGCAAACTGACGAGGAGGGAGCTTCCACGTGAAGATGTTATGACCTTGGTGAAAGTTCACTCTAAAGTTACCTCAAAATGTGAGGTAGAGGTGTAACAGATATCCCTCCCAAGCCAAGGTCAACATCAACAATTTCCGACGAAGTCATCCCAAATGGACGCCTTGACCGGCAAGGCACCTCAGCGGATCTTCAAAATATGAGTAAACTAACGAGGAAGGAGCGTCCACGTGAAAACTTTGAGACCTAGTCTTGGTGAAAGTTCACTCATAAGTTGCTTCGAAACGTGAGGAGGAGGGGTAAAAGAAAGGTTATTTTGGACCAAATCGAAACAGGGCGATGTAGATTCAAGTTAATAACGCTTTGATGAAAAATAAAACTCAGTAACGGACAAAGCAACGAGATCTTACCACTCTGAAAATCTTCGTGAATACATTGCACTAACCTTTACACTGACTTGTGAGTCCTATCTTAATTATTTCTTTAATTTAACTTCTAACTGTCAAGTACTTGGAACAATCTCAAAATTCAACGATCTGAATAGTGCGTATCTATTTTTATATATATAATTCCAGTGTCACGATGTTTGTCCGGGATGAACTCCAAAACTATTGAACCGATTTTAATGATTTTTTTTAAATGTTTGCTTTCCTCCAAGTTAAAAGATAGGATAGTTTATTTCTCGAATTTGAGATTGCAATTTCATTTATTGTGAATTAATTGTTTTTTATCTAACAAAGACACATAGTTCGGTATGATTCTAACCGAAGACGGTATAAGGTAGTCAGTTGACTGAATTGACTGAGTATCCAATAGATAGCGCTATGTTTAAAGTACCATCACTTTAATTAATAACCTACAATTCATTAATATAACCGACCACGAGTTGCTTAGTCCAAAGTATAAGAAAAATTTTCATTATAGTGAATGAAATTCGGCGAAATTATTCTTACTTTTTTTTAAATTTTTGGTGATTTATTGTTTAGAACTTTCTTATCAAAATAAATATGTGTAAGTATTATCATATCACATATTTATATTATTATACTGTACTAGCTGATCCAGAAAACGTTGTTTTGACATATAAATTATTTCTAGGAAATTTTTTTGATTATACTTCATTTAATAATTGTTCTTTATCAAAGTAACAAATATATTTTAAATTAGTTATGGCAATTATGGCAATGGAAAAATGATTGAATATCAATCTTTCAGTGCAAAAAAATTATTATAATTTATATTCAAAAAGGTCAATGCGGGATAAAACTTATTGTATAATATTAAACGATCGCTTGCATTTGTATTTTAAAGTGAATGTTTTTTTTGTCATTGACAATTATATACCGATTTTATTTTAATTGTATTGTTTTATTTTAATTATCATAAAACATTACTATATAACGATGTTCCACGCTATTTTACATGGAACAAATCAGGGAAAAGATGGGACCCACGTAAACGTGGAGTACCACATCCGTCAGTCGCAAGCATATTCAAATCTAAAACATTGGGACGACTCTACACAGTGCATCCAAAACAACGTGCTTTTTTGCGTTTGTTATTGGTAAATGTTCCTGGACCAACATCTTGAGTTTTTGTGAACAGTTAATGGTCGAGTATATGATACCTATCAAGAAGCATGTCGCGAGCTACAACTGCTGTAGGATGACAACCATTGGGATTTGGCACTTGCTGATGCAGCTTTAACATCTACGCCAAATAATATTCGTCAACTATTTGCAATTATTCTGACAACATGTTATCCAACACAATCATTAGCATTGTGGGAAAAATATAAAAATTACATGACTGAAGATATTTTGTACCGAGTGAGACAAACAGAACGATGTCAGACTAAAGATTTCACACCAAAAATGTACAATGAAGCGTTACTACTAGTAGAAGATTTATGTATTTTGATTTTAAACTTTTCACTCAACCACTATGGCATGCCTTGGCCTGATCGTCCAGCAACTGATTTAATGAATACGGATATACAACGAGAAAAACAATATGACGACGTTGACTTAGCTACACTCATTGCAAATAATGAGCTATTATTGACAGCTGAACTAAGAATTATTTACAATCGAATTATGTTGACTGTTGATGAAAAACAGGGTGGATTTTTTTTCTTAGACGCACCTGGTGGTACCGGTAAGACATTTTTAGTGTCATTAATCCTTGCAAAGATACGACTACAACAAAAGATTCCATTGGCAATTGCATCGTCAGACATTGCTGCCACTTTGTTAAATGGCGCCATTAGACATTCACAGTAAACCAAACGCAATGTGTAATATTAAAAAGAAGCGGAATGGCTGCAGTGTTAAAAAAAGTTCAGTTATTATCTGGGATGAGTTTACTATGAGTCATAAACATTCTCTTGAAGCTTTTCACAGAACTATGCAAGATATAAACGGCAATAATCGACCCTTCGGAGGTGCCGGAAATCTAGTGATTTCCGGCAGACAATACCTGTCATTCCTCGCTCCACTTATGCTGATGAGATTAACGCATGTTTGAAACAATCGTTTTTATGGAAAAACGTTGAAACACTTCCACTGACTATAAATATGTATAATATAGTATTTTCAAATGAATTACTGGATATTGGGAACGATACAATCAGACTCCATCAAAATACGCAATGTATCCAATTGCCAGACACCTTCTACACTATTGTTCATTCAAAATATGAACTAATTGAGAGTATATTTCCGGATATTCTTAATAATCACTTAGACCATAATTGGCTCAGTAATCGTGTAATTTTAGCGGCAAAAAATGTTGATGTCGATGAAATCAACTATCAAATACAAAATCATTCAGAATTACCGGAAACGTGCTTGAAGCAACGATATTCACTGGAAAGTCGTCCTGTTACCTCGAATACCTATGATACCATCAGAATCTACAATAACTTTCAAAAAAGAAAATTTCCAATACGTTTGGCTTTTGCGATGATCATAAATAAGTCGCAAGGTCAAACAATGGCTATTTGTGGCTTAGACTTGGAAACCCGTGTTTATCCCATGGACAGCGTATGTTGCATGCTCCCGTGTTGGAAAACGGGTTATTTCGACGAAAGACAGATTAACGAAAAATATTTTTCATCGCTTAGTTCTTAATTGAATGAAAGTAATGATTATTAAAAATTAAATTAGGTAAAATAATTATAATTTCAGTTTTAAAAATCCGTATTATCTGAGTCATTCATTAAATCAATAAAAATTAAACATTTACTATCCCTTGAAATTTAATTTGCACTTTTCATCATTCTTTATCAATCACTTCCTTAATAATGCCAATAGTACCAAATAATTAAACCAAGAACAAGAAAACCACACCAACGCGTGGCCGGGTTTGCTAGTACTTTTATATACCTTATCGCAACTACCGCAATTCAAATGATAAACACCGGATTTAATTTCTCTTTTTATTTTTGTTTTATTGTTTTAATGAGTTTAGCTCAATTATTTTGTGTTCTCAAAAAAATATTAAATTTTTGTTTCTGTAATAATTTTTTCATATTATGGATTATTTTACCAAAATATGTTAGACTATTATATTGTTTTCTTTTGCATTTGGAAACATTCAATCTGTTGCTTCATCAAGTTGTTTTCTTTTTAACAATTTCATTATTATCTCCGGTTCATAACCATTGTTGATGGCGATTTGTATCGGGTGTGTTTTTCAGAGAGATAAATGTGATTTGAGAGAGATAAATGTGATATGACAGAAGGTAGAAGCCATGTTGTTTTGACATTTTTATTCAGTAATATTTTCTCTACTCGATGCAACCACAACAACAAGACAAAGAACTCTACCTAAAGAAGAAAATATCGCTGCTGTAAGTCAAAGTGTAGATGATGATCCAGATTTGTCTATTCGTCGACGTTCACAAGAAGGTGGACTCTGTGCATCCATCACATGGAAAATTTTGCATGAAGATCTACATTCATGCAAGGTCCAACTCGTTCAAGAACTAAAGCCACGTGTCCATAATAAGCGTCGTTTTTCTGTTGATTGGGCTCTAGAATAGCTTCAAGTTGATCCACTTTTTCATCGTAAAATTGTATTTAGTGATGAAGCTCATTTCTGGTTGAACGGCTATGCAAACAAGCAAATTTTCCGTATATGGAGTGAAAACAATTCTAAAGAAGTTCTGCAGGTTCCATTGCATCCTGAAAAATGCACTGTTTGGTGTGCTTTACACGCTGGATGCATGTCCATATTTCTTCAAAAACAATGCTGGAGCTAATGTTACAGTGAATGGTGCTCGTTACAGATCGATGATCAATGATTATTTGTTTCAAAATTTGAATGGTATTGACCCAGAAGTGTTGTGTTTCCAACAAGATGGTGCTTTACCTCATGCTGCTACCGTAACAATTGATTTATTGAAAGAAAGATTTGGCGATGACATTATTTCGTGTTAATCGGGTTGAATTGCGGTCGTTGCAATAAGGTATATATAGGAAGAACTGGCAGATATTTCAATACAATAATAAAAGAATATTTACATAGTTTCTTGCACAATAAGACTAATTAAAACTATGGTAATCATTTATCATCGGAAAATTTTATGTTTGATCATAATTTTAAGATGAAATATGAATAGAAAGAAACATAAAGGTGTGTTAAATTAAATTAAATGATCAATTAGATCTAAATAATGCGCCATCACGCAATCTATTCAAGTAACCTATTTCTTTCTAATTTTATTTTAATTACATTACTTAGCATTACAGTATGAAACTTGAATTTCAACTGTCGTGGTTATGCTTGTATCTTAATTGTGGTAGAATGGTATCTTAATTACTTAAAGTGATAAATGATAACATTAGAAGTAGCTGATAATAAATTATCAATTATTTTCAATGCTAAAGTAAAAGGTTTGTAATCTCAAGAAAAATTTTTTCCAATTTCCTTTAAATACTTGATAATGATTTGGAAAAAAGTTGTATTTAAATATAGGAGAGTTTGTAAATTACTTGTCTGAATGATCTGAATAAGTTACGATATGAACGAAACGCGTCATCAGTTACTCAATAAAAATGTGTAAATAAACAATTATAGTTTTCATTTCTTTGATATGGATTTACATCAAGTTAAAGCCACTAACATTCAATTTTTAAAACATATAATATGGATCAAAGTAAAAAGCATTGTCCACGATTCCTCACATTCATCTTTCTGAAACTGAGAAATCCTATTACAGCTTTCACACGATACAGTATTTTTTGCTGGGAATCATAGTAAAAACCCGAAAGCACTCTCAACAAAGCTGCCAGTTAATCCGTGAACCCCTGACAAAAGTTTCGCGCGACGTCGAAAAGGCAGCCGATCTGTCAGGGCCTCTAATTAAAAATATTAGATACATGTAGTTCGTCTCTTCTCTTCCACCCAACATACAATGGTTATTTCAGAAAAGTCGAGGAGAAAGCTGCCGTTTATACGACGTACTGTCAAATACACTGAGTATATTGATGACGAACGAAATTCAATTGTTCGAAATTTACACAAAACACAGAGGTTTCTTTCTGAACCTGGATATTGCCTCGAAAATTAAAAAAATTATACCACAGATTGAAAAAATCATTCAACTGTTAACATAAACTTCGTTTATAGGATCGAATTTGATTAATCAAATTTTTAGGTGACTTTTGCAATGAATCAATTGTAAATACTTGAAAGCCTTACAGGTATTACCGTGATTTTTAGGAGAATTTTTTAATTATTGAACGATAGTTGATAGTTATTATATAAAACGAGAATAAACATGTTCGCGAATGTTTGACGTAACGAAGGCAGAAAATTTTATTCGATTGAAGCACAGATCTCATAATAATTCTGGAAACTGAGTTGATCCTCATAAAGCAGCATACCTAGTTTAGCTAGTCTGAAAAAACGATTTTCAAGTGATAAGGTTTCACTATTTATTTTTAATTGCTAGGATCGAGTCCAGTGGATCTCTTCAATATTCACTGGAAGAAGAGAAATCGTCGAGAATTTCATAGGACCATATAGGTGCAGTCAAAAGAATTGATGCACTGGAGGATATAAGACCGACTACTGACATAATTTTCATGAAACGAATTATACCAGGTGTCAAAACAACGTTTCAACATTTTGAAAGCTAATTCGAGACCTCAAAATAAGTAGAAGTTTTATATAAACATGGGTCCGCAAATGAGCCGTTTTGGAGATATGAGCGATTTTCATTTTTCAAAATATTAACTACTAGCGCAAACAACTTCGATAAATAACAGAAGATATTCGATTTATTTTTGACTTCTAGTGTTTTACAGAAGATGTTCCATATGAACACCGTCCATTTCAATGCAGGAAGTACATCGTCGCATGAAGGAATTACGTACTCTTTCGAAAAGACCTGGTTCTGTTGGGGTCGTTTGACAGGATATTTCAATCCGATGTAGCAACTCTTCGATGTTATTCAACTGACGTGACATACACTAAACTTTTTAAATAACCCTAAATACAAAAGTCCAAGAGGTTCAAATCGGAAGATCTAGCAGGCCATGTCAATGGGTCTCCTAGTCCTATTCATCTTCTGGGAAATGTTTGATCTAAATGTTCCCTTACAGCAAGTATATAATGTGGGGGCGCTCTTGCATAAAACAAATATTCATCCACTGATTTAAAGGTAACACGCTTACAAAAACGGGCAAGGTATTTTGAAGATAGTTGAGGTAATCGGCTCCTGTTGAATTCCATGTTAGAATTACTAGTCTTAACAAACGATCTCCTAAAATACTTAGCCAAATATTTAAACTGAAACGCTGTTGATGCCTAGATTCATGAATGGCGTGTGGGTTTTCATCCGCCCAAATATGGCTATTATGAAAGTTAAAAATTCCATCTTTGGTTAAGCCGGCTTCATCTGTGAAAACGATAATAGAAGTAAAATGCGGATGTTCAGCAATCTTTGTTAAAACCCATTGACAGAATGTCCTTCTGGGTTGATGATCAGTAGGGTTAAGAGCTTGCACGCGTTGAATATGGAATGGATAGAGAAGTTGTTGATGTATAGTTCTCCAAACAAGGGAGCCACTTATTCCTTCTTCCGCTGAAATTCTTCTTACAGTCGTACAAGGATTTTTAGTCACATTAATTAAAACTTGCTCTTCAACTTCTGGAGTACTCACAGATCTTGGACGTCCAGTATCATGAGCGTTTTTTTTTAAGGAACTAGTTTTCCTCAATCATCTAAAAACTTCACATAAGAAGGAAGTTGACGATCGGGATAAGCCTCTGCATAAAGCTCATTTCAATATTAGAATAAGGCATTTCAAATTCAGGAGCAACAAAGTGAAAAGAAGTAAACAACTCGAATCGGATGCGAAATACTCAATAAAAGTACAAAAATAACATATGAAAACCAAATTTTTGATGCCAGATGTGATTTTTTTTAATGAACCGACTGAAAAATATTTTAATTGTAGGTTCAGTAAACAAGACATCTGAAAGATGAAAATAAATCGAATATCGTACTTGGTCGCGCTAGTAATTAATTTCAAAACCTAAAATCGATTAAATCTCCAAAACAGCACATTTGCCATGTTTATATAAAAATTTTTACCTATTTTGAGATCTAAAATAAGCTCCCAAAATATAGAAACTTTGTTTTTGAACACCCGGTATTTTTAACGTGTATTTGTATATTTTCTCAAAATCGATTAATACCCCAAGATAACAATACCCAGACACTCATCGCGCATATTCGGGTGAACAAGCTGATTACGATATTAAGTCATTGAATGGATGAACAGACTTGTTCATAATTCCAAATAAGGTCATATTCCTTGGCTGCAGAAATGAGCAAATCGTTATCGATATAGCAGTAGAAACTACAGCCTTAAAATCAGGATCTACTTATGTTAGGGTTAAAAAAATTTATGTTGTCCTACTTTGGCAGAATGAAATTAATTATATGGGTATACAGGTGCTCCAAAGTAAGTGTAACAAACTGATAGTCTAAATAGTACTGTAATAATAAAAATGAAAACAAATTTCTTGCAACATGGATCCAACTCTTTTGACTTCTATACAAAAACTATCAAAATGATTTTCTTATATACATAAACAATATGAAATATTTTTCAATGTCTCGAAAAAAATCTCCTCACATCCTAACACGAAACGTATTAATACAAATATATTAATAAAAACTATATAAGTATGTATATTAACATACAAATACAAGAAAACCCAAAATTCCAAAATTATCTAAAATTCTCGAAATAACGGATCAAATAATTGAAGGAGAACTCCAAAATTTTATAACTGATATTTCGATCTCTAGACCACTTCAGAAATGTATTGAATTCAGATTCAAATGTATCACAAGATCAAAATTCAACTCGCCAAATCAGATAAAACCCGGAACGAAAAAACTCAAAGTAAATTTTAAAGTATCTAAAATAAAACAGAAATTATCAACGTGTTGTTACTACCCCTAACCAATAATCATTTTTACTTGGAACACAGAAAAACATAACAAAAATTATTCACCCCAAATAATGTCTCATGATAAAAAAATAATCAAAATTTCAACAATAATAAATAATTAAGGTATATTTGAGGAAAATAATTTTTGTTATATTTTTTTGTGTTCCGAGTCCAAATATTTATTGGTTAATGGTAACAACACGTTTAATTATTGACACTTTAAAACTTACTTTGGGTTTATTTGTTCCAGGTTTCATCTTATTTGGCGAGTTAAATTTTGATCTTATAATATATTCAAATCTGAATTCAATACATTTCTTAAGAGGTCTAGAGACAGAAATAGCAGCTATGAAATGTTGAAGTTCTCGTTCAATTATTTTTATTTGATCCTTTATTTTGAGAATTTCAGATAATTTTGGAATAGTGGAT
The DNA here is from genome assembly GCA_034642435.1 of Megalocaria dilatata. Classification (NCBI taxonomy): domain Eukaryota; kingdom Metazoa; phylum Arthropoda; class Insecta; order Coleoptera; family Coccinellidae; genus Megalocaria; species Megalocaria dilatata. Next base: position 55,334,615 of record CM067854.1, on the reverse strand, counting down.
TTTCTTTTATTTGTATGTTAATATACATACTTCTATAGTTTCTATTAATACATTTGTATTAATACGTTTCGTGTCAGGATGTGAGAAGATTTTTTCCGAGATAAAATATTTTATATTGTTTATATATAAGGAAATCATTTGATAGTTTTTGTATAGAAGTCAGAAGAGTTGGATCCATGTTGCAGGAAATTTGTTTTAATTTTTATTAGTACTATTTAGACTATTAATTTGATACACGTACTTTGGAGCACCTGTATACCCATATAATTAATTTCATTCTGAAAAAGTAGGACAACATAAATTTTTTTAACCCTAACATGAGTAGATACTGATTTCAAGACTGTAGTTTCTACTGCTATATCGATAACGATTCGCTCATTTCTGCAGCCAAGGAATATGACCTCATTTGGAATTATGAACGAGTTTGTTAATCCATTCAATGACTTAGTATCGTAATCACATAGTTTTTGTTAATACATTGTATTAATACATTTCATGTCGGGATGTGAAAGGGTTTTTCCCGAGAGATTGAAAAATATTTTATATTGATTATACATAAGGATATCATCAGATAGTTTTTGTATATATTTTCAATATATATTGTAGAAGTAAGACTATATAATTCTGAATTTAAAGCCATTTAAATTACTTCTATCACTGTCTCACATTCAAATTGATTTTTGTTTTTTTTTATATTAAAGAAATATGGAACCGTACACATTAGCTGAGATACCAGATATGGTTTATTATATGGTCGCGCAAACGGCAGTAGTAGAGCAGCTTATTATAGTTTTTACACTGCGGCTCATCCTAACCGAAGAGTTCCATCTCATAGAATATTGTAAAGAAAACATAAGAGCGTCCATTTGTATCTTTAACAAAAAATATAATCGTTTGTGATATATGAAAACTGCTATAGAAGAGGAAATTTTACAAAGATTAAGAGAAAATACTGGCACATCCGTCCGAAGAATAGATGCTGTAGCATGTCAGTTTGGAGTATTCTGCATAAACAACGGCTTTATCCTTACCACTATCAAAGTGTCCATGCATTGAATGCGAAAGTGTACCGTCAACGACTTTTGTTTTTCCGATGGCTTCTGAACCAGATAACAACAAATCCTAATTTATTTTGGGGTATTTATTTTACTGACGAGGCAGAATTCACCCGCGACAGTATAACAAATCTTCACAATACTCAGCGGGCACAATCCAATCCACATTCAGTTTTATAGAATAGGCAGCAAGAAAGATTTTAGATGAACATTTGGATAGGAATACATGGTGAGCGACTTTTTGATCCAGTTGTTCTCCCTAATATATATAATTTCTGAAATAATAAGAAGAGGTTTTTTACTTGATAGAACGATTATTACAAAATTTAAATATGAAAGCAGATTTATTCTGTTAGCCTCCTATAAATGGTCCATTTCAAAAAATTTTATTCAAAAACTTTTAGAATTAAAATAATGTCTTATAAGCGCTGCTTAAACTTGGTAGGCATATAAAATCAAAACTCATTACATAATATCAAATGGAGAAAAAACATCCAACGAAATATAAATTATCAATTAAAATTACTAAATAAATACTTGAAGGAGACAAAATGTTGTTTCTGATCTTATATTTATGAAAACCAAATCTTTTTCAAAAATGCAAAACATAATTTTTAGAACTTCCAAAAACTAATTTATTTGAAATATTCAATATATTTAAATAAATTACTTCAAATATCTCGCAAAACATGAAGTACATCGTCGAAAAGCAATTTGAAATTAAATAAGATCTTCATCAGTCCTACTTCACATTTAAAAAATAAAATCAATCAACAAAAAATATCTTACCAGACAGAGCTCGTTGTTGAAGAAACACTAAAATGAACTTAGAATACGTAGGATCTTTCAAGTTCTCTAATTTTAGTGCTTGTTCAACAAGGATACTACGAGGTTTGTCTGGTAAGATATTTTTTGTTTGTGGATTTGTTGTTGTCTGGTTCAGAAGCCATCGGAAAAAGAAAAGTCGTGGACGGTAAAATTTCGCATTCAATGCATGTACTCTTTGATGTTGGTAAGGATAAAGCATGAAATGGTACTTTGGTGGTGGTCAATCAATTCAAAAGACAATAAATTCATTTATTGTTGCCTTTGAAGATAGGGCGATTCCTTCAAGTTCAGCTATTTCTATTCTATTCTATTTCTACCATAATTAAAAAATTCGAGAAATGTGGGTGTTTATGAACATGCAGGCATTGCAGGACTGATAAACCACCAAAAAATATTAATGAAAATCGTCTGAAAAAAGAAGTTGATGTGTGTGCTGCTGTTGAAACCAGTGCACCTTGTTCGAGTAGACAAATTGCTGAACAAGTGGATTTGAGCGATAGAAGTGTTCGGAATATTTTGAAAAGGAATGGTTACCGATGTTATAAGGTTCAAACAAACCAAGAAATTTTTCCGGAAGATCACATCAAACGAATGGTATTTTGTGAAACTATGATAAAAAAAGTAAATGAAAAAAGTCCATTCCTTAATAATATCCTATTCACTAATGAGTCATCATATTGGTCTAGGAAGAATAAGTATCTGAGTATTCCTGTGCGTACCCAGTATCCATAAAAACTCAAAGTTTGGACAGGAATACTGGGAAATTATATCATAGGACCATTTTTTATCGATGGTAACCTGAACACTACCAAATATCACGAGCTTTTAGGGAATCAAATTATTCTGACAGTTCGACAGCTACCAATTGATTTCGATAATGTCTGGTTTCAACAGGATGGCTGTCCAAGTCGCAACGCAAAAATTGTCACACAATATCTCAGAACGACTTTTTCGGCTCATTTCTACTTATGGCGCGATCAAATTGCCCCCCAGATCAGCAGATTTATCTCCCAATGATTTCTTCTTAGGGGGTATCTGAAAAATTTGATTTATGGTTATAAAATTGATTGAGCGACGAATATTAATGACTTAATTAAAGTTCAAAACAATTCAACTTTGTGCCAAAATAGCAATGTTGCCGAATCTGCTCAGAGATATGAGATTATCTCTTTATAATAGATTTGGCTACTGTTTGGCTCAACACGGTGGATTATTTGAACATTTAATTTAAATTTGTCGGCCTTCGATTTAGAGTTTTTTAGAATTTGTTTTTGTTTTCGAATTTCTTATTTCAGTAAAATTTATTTTATTTTTGAGCCAGTTATGGCGAAAAAAACCTAAGTATTCATTTTCACGAATGAAATTATTTGTGTCATTAATCGTGGCAAATAAATTCCTCGCATGCAATGGAATAAGATTGTCGTATTTATTTTCAACCAATGTCCACGTTTGAAGTGCAAATGCTTCTGTTTACTGAACTGAAAGCAGTGCAGAGCCTAATTTCGATCGAAGTATCATCCCACCAGCCACTACAATTGAGAGAGAACACTCATTTATTCATAATTTTGATTTCGGACATCCATTGCCTGAATACCTTGTGAATGCGACCCTTGGAGGTCATGGTTAAAGAACACAAAAATCATACAATCAGAGGAGAAACGACCAAATCAGGAATAGCAGAGCATACCTAGGACGAGCATCATGATATCCAATGGAATCAAGCAATGATTATCCACCGGGAACAACACTGGAGAAAGCGCAAGTTCAAAGAAGCAGTGTTCATCAAACAAAATCGAAATGTCTACAGCCACCCAAGCGTAGAAGTCTCTCCCATATGGCTTCCCCAACTCGATCGAATGTAGAACGTGAGAATACCCCCACCCCCTCCATCATTATCAAACTAGGGACTTATAAAGACCTGTAGCCACGACCAATTTCAGTTGACACTTGATGACGATCGGAGATACTTTACTGACCGAAACGTCATGTTATACACAACATAATTTTCAACTTTATTTTTTGACGAGATTTGTAATTGTTTATATATTTTAAATTTAATCTAACTTGATTTTTAAGAAGGCAAGTATTCATTTCGTGAAGTTTTCTGTTTTTTAAGATCACTTCACGTTAGAATGAATTGTGTATATGAAGAAATTGTGAATTCAGATTCAATCCATGATTATTGTCTCTGTTTCACAGTATATGTTAGACATTTGTTACAATTATTTTTGTATTAACTTTCAGGAAGTTTTCTGTTTTTAAGGTTAGAATATATTGTGTATGTAAAGAATTCAGGCAATGGATGTCCGAAATTAAAATTATCAAAATACTTTGCCTTAAAAATTTAAATCAACTCGTTTGTTCGTCATCGCATCGCGCTGAGGTTTTGATCCACTGCTCTATTGAAACCGACGTTGCTTATAGATTAACATTAACTTTCCTATGTTTCTGACTGTAATTTCCATACCTGTAGACGATGAGCTGCAAACCAGATGAATTATCTGAACGTTGAAAGGTGTCTAATGAAACATTTCATCTATTGCACTGAGCTAAGAGACGTTATCAAATTGAATTACATACGAAGTCGGGTGTAGACAGGATATTAACGATACTTGTCATGATTATAATCTCAGTTCGAAGTATGAGTGCACATATTGCTCAGGTGATAGATAACGGAGGAATCCGCGCAAGGCAGCCGCATGTTTTACGGCCCGGAAACCAAATGAAGAGGTCCATCAGTCATGCGCTCGGTAGAAAATAGTGGCATCCATTATTCTGTCATAATACACCTTCAGCGTTCATGAATCAAAACTTAATATCGAACAGAAGCTCCATCGAGGATAAAACGGCCGTATCCAGGAATTAACAGCCGGCACTAAAAACATTACGATTCCCGAAAATATGAATATAATTATGATCGTCGGGCGGAAAACTCGTATTACACCCTGATGACTGATGGCAGAACGTAAAGCCTCCGCCATAACGGTTTTATGTTATTCCACATAACCTATTCATCATGCACGTGATCCCGCAATACCGGATAGATTCGAAGCCTTGTTTGATTAAATTATGTTTTATCAATAATTCTCCTCCTGCATGTTAATGTTGTCACATAATCTGCAACATCTGAAAAATGCTAATTCAGTTCCGACTCATAATGAAATAACTGCAATTTGCATAATTGATCACGTCTATTTTACCGATGTGTGGCCTCGTGGCGTACGTCAATTATAATTTTATTTACAACGTCATGTTCAACAATGTTACCGCCATATTTGCATAAACTGATATGCCTGGTTTACTGAAGAGGATTTAGTTCTTTTTTCTCCAAAGCTCAAGAAAAGAAAACATATGGAATTCTAATTATTTTTCTTGATCTTTTTGCGCTCTTGTTGCACGAAACAGCGTAATATCGTTTGGCCTAAATATTTATAATTCTCGAATTTTGAACCAAGGATGGTTTTAAACGACTAGGTTGGGACTTACTACAGAAGAATCCGAGGTCAAAAGTAATGGTGTCAGGCTAGCGGACCCGTCCTTAAACAATCTAAGTTCCGAACGGAAAGAACTAGAACCTTGATACTTTCAGGGAAGGTTTGAAGCTTGAATATCTCAGCTTTGTTCGTTAACGGGTATAATAGGTTTGATATTAGGAGTACAAATAAGTTTCCGCCGTTTTTTAACACAAATTAAATATTTATTATAAAAGAACGGTAATATAAATTTATTTAAAATATTGCCCATCACTTGCAACCACTTTTTCCTATCTCTCAGGCAGCATTCGAATCCCACGTCTGAAGAACTCCTTGTCTTTTGAGGCTATCCACGAATCAACCTAATTTTTGGTATCCTCATAAGATGTGAACCGCTGCGCCGTCAGAGCATGTACCATGGACCGGAACAGGTGATAATCGGACGGTGCAATGTCTGGTGAATACTGCGGGTGGGGTAACACTTCCCAATCAAGTGTTTCCAAGTACTTTTTCACGGGAGCCGCAACATGTGGACCAGCATTGTCAAGAATAATTTTTTCGTGTCTAGAATAGTATTGAGGGCGTTTTTCCTTCAGAGCTCGGCCCAATTTCATCAATTGTGTTCGATAGAGGGCTCCAGTAAATGTTTCACTCGGATTAAGCAACTCATAATACACTACAGCTAGCTGATCCCACCAAAATATACAGCATAAGTTTTTTTCCGTGAATTTTCGGTTTTGCTGTTGATGTTGACGCGTGGCCAGGTAATCCCCATGATTTTCTTCTTTTTGGATTGTCATAATGTATCCATTTCTCATCACCAGTTACGATACGATGTAAACAACCCTTTTTTATGTCTAGCTAGCAGCATTTCACTTAAGCATAATCGGCGTTCAATATCTCTCGGCTTTAATTCGTACGGAACCCAATTTCCTTATTTATGAATCATTCCTAATTATTTTAAACGATGTGAGACTGCTTGCTGAGTAACTTCTAATGTTAGAGCAAGTTCTTTTTATGTTTGAGATGAATCTTCCTTCAATAATTCCTCCAATTCTGCATCCTCGTAAATTTTTGGCCTTACACTGCGATCTTTGTCTTCTACGTCGAAATCACCGTTTTTAAACTTTTGAAACCACTCTCGACACGTTCTCTCACTCAAAGTACCTTCACCTTATGCTTCTACGAGCAATTGATGCGCCTCAGCAGCAGATTTCTTTAAATTAAAAAAGTAAACTAATATTTCCCGCAAATGACGCTTACTTGGCTCAAATTTTGACATTTTCAACTTATAAAAATTATATTTTACCAATATAAAATCAATGATATTAATAAGTTGTGTTGTTCTTGAATGTCCAAACTATTTTTTAAGCCGGTTATCATCTGCGAAAGCTAACCGAAACTCCGTGCCGCGCCATCTACAATGAAACGGCGGAAACTTATTTGTACTCCTAATAGTTTCGCAGTTATTCACCTTTGAAAATCTATTATATTTTTCCTAATAATTTCCATTCACCTGAAATTTACATTTAGAAGTTGAATATTAACGCCTATATTCATGTTTCTGAGAATCATTTGATACGAAGTTCAAATAATAAAATTTTTTCAAGGGGATCAGCGTTTAGCGCTATATTGAAAACTATAACTTTCGAAAGGAAAAATATAAGGACTTCTGGAGTAGTTTTGAGGTCTGAATGTCTCGGTTCGTTATTAGGTTGAAACAGCCGAATTGTTTTTCAGTTTTTCACATCTTAAATTTGTTCTTATTTTCATTGATATTTTCAAAACTTCAAATCCGATTGATCTGAAGTTTTGAGGTTGAAAACACAAATGTTAACGCACATGTTCCTGTAAACTTTTATGAGGATCGTATGATTAGAAAATTGAAAACAAAAATAGGAATTTTGTGAGTATGGAGCGCTTAAGAAACCATAGCAATAATCCCATGAACGAGTTTAAATTAAGCATTTACATGTGAAAAACGACACAGAGGCTAGCGAAAAAATTCGTGAGGATCATATTATTAGAAGATTTAAAAGAATATACGAGTATTTTATGAGCAAAACGGCGTTTGCTGTTATATGTACAATAACGACAAGAAGAGCAAGCGCGCGAAAGCCCCTAACCTCACGTCAACGAATTTCGCCACTTTTCATTTGTAGAATCCTCCAGTATTGAACGTATAAATATAGAAATATTACGTAATAAGATAAACGTAAACAATGTATGCAACATGGGAATAAATCTCATATTTTTATAATCATCACTATTATTCAAATAATGAACTGTAATTGATTATAATCAAGGAAAACTTTCGGAAAATTACCGTGTGTTACTATTTAGAAGTTTATAAGTGAATTCAGAGTTAAAATTTATTTGTTACTACAGCTTCAGACAACATTGTTTCTTTATAAGTGACTATTTTGATTATATTCTTTTTGAAAAAAATTTGATATATCTTACAGATTCATTCTGTTAACCTCCTTCAAATTTTAATTTGATTAAATTCTGAAAACTTTTGGAATTAAATTAAATAAATGTCTGAAAACACACTGTATCACTTCAGTAGGTATATAAAATTAAACACTTATCGCACAGTACCAAAGGGAATAAAAGAATTCAAAGAAAATTAAATTATCAATAAAATCCACTAAATAAATACTTGAAGGGTACGAAATTTCGTTTCGTTCCGTGTTTTATTCAAACCAAATTCCTTTACAGAAATGCAAAACCTAACCGCTAGAACTTCTTCAAAAACAACTTGCTAAAAATAAGTTGCTTCAAAACAATTCCTAAAACTTGCAGCACATCTTCAAGAAGCAATTTAGAATTATTACAAGGGAAACTCATCAGTCCTACTTCACATTTGAAAAATGAACATAATTAACAAAATATATTCCTAGACATTTATTTCATTTAAACTAAAAGTTCTTGAATAAACATTTTTTTGAAATTAAAATTTGTGGGAGGTTAGCAGAATAATGTATGATAATTAAAAATCCTTCTATCAAGTGAAAAGCCTCATTTCATTATTTTATTGTATTATAACTAATTTCATATACAATTTTCATCGTGATCTCATCAAGAAAGTGATATTGAAGGTGATAGAACATCATGAGTGTGGACTGCTCAGTGGGACACCTTTGGGCTCACGACCGGAAATCCGGGTTCGAATCATGTTCAGGTGGAAAATAAATTTTCTAGTTGGACGGGTGTCTGCCACCATTTCACTGTTGTGTCAAAAATTAACAGTGCTGTGACCTAAAGTGGCGCAAGATCGCAGTAACAAAGCCTACCCAGAACACTTCTGAGCAACACACCAAGAAACCACACCGAGCCAGTCAAAAGGTAGGATTTGAAGGTTTTGTTTAACATCTTATTTGATAACTCATATCAAATAAATCGTATCCCATTTATACAGGGTCTTTCATCAACAAAGCCCCATTTTTTTTGTAAATATAGCACAATATTTATTTGTAAATTATTGAAATTTTTTTTTCATTGAACCCAATTTTCCATGACTATCTCACACAAATCAGGTCGTATGTTAGCAATTACTCGTTCAATATTGATCTATAAATCGTCTTAATTTGCTGGATGATTGCTGTAAACCAATGACTTATGTAAACTCTGAAGAAAGAAGTTCAATGGAGTTAAATCTCAGGAACGAGGCGGATAATTTATCGGTCAATTTCTTAAAATAATCGAATCACCGATTTTTGTTTTCAATAAAATCATTGTGTGATTGGCAGTATGATAAGTTGCACCATCCTGTTGAAATCTTATGTTCTGCAAATCAAGACGAACCAATTTAGGCCATAAAAAATCAGTCAACATTGAACGATAATAATTTCCATTGACAGTTACCGCCTCATGGGCTTCGTTGATAAAACAATAAGTTCCAATGACTCCTCCAGCATAAAATCCGCACCAAACAGTAACTTTGTCAGAATGTAATGGCAGTTCTTGATATTCTTCAGGTTCATTACCACTCCAGATACGGCAATTCTGCTTGGTAACATAACCGTTTAACTAGAAATGAGCTGAGAATGATTTTCTGATGAAAATTTGCATCATTTCCGATTTTTCTAAGCACCTTATACTTAATACACGTCGCTTTAAATGATCAGTTGGTTTGAATTCTTAGGTTAAAACAATTTTGTATGGATGTAAACCAGGATATTTTCTTAAAATTCGCCACAAAGACGTCTGGGAGATGCCTAGTTCTTGTGATCGTCGAGAAATCGATAAAATTTGGTCTTCTCGACAGCAGCAATATTCTCTTCACTTCTTGCATTTATTTGTCTCATTGACACTGTAACATCATGAAATGTAAGATTTGTTTCAAATTTCTTCACTAAACGTTCAACTGTTCTTTTATCCGGACGATTATAACGATCAAAATATTGGAGTTAAAGCACGTAAAGTTAGAGTAACAGATTACGATTTTTCATAATAAATTTGGATTATTTGTCAACGTAGTTGGAGTGAATACCTTTCCATGATTAAATGGTAGACAGTGGCAAATATAACTGTTAATGTCACAAATGAACAATTGTTGCCATGCGTGAGTAATGTCAATTCAAAAATGGGGCGTATCCATTGAAAAAACCTTTGGTAGCATTTATTCAGATTTCAATATAAATATGGAAATATTTTTATAAATTAGATCAGTCTTTGGACATTGGAAAAATTTTTCTCCAGATTCCGCTAAAGAAAGCCCTTTGACTAACAAAAAGACTATTTTTGAAGTTAGACATTTGTGATTTGTGTTCAAGAACGATTACTGTTTTAATAATTAGTATAAGATTGAGACAGAGAAGAACTAGAATTTTTTTCACAAATATATATTATTTTCATACGGCTTAAAAAAAATAATGTGTACAATTTTCAACAAACCGAGAAACTCTTTGAACTTGCAAACTTTTATATTCGTCCAAAAATATTTTTAAGTTATGTGAATTACTGAAGGGTTTTCCAATAAGAGGCTTCATTTTGATATTGAAAAAAACGAGCATATTTTGGGATGTTTATTTAATTGTAAAAACGAAGGTATGCCATTAAAAACGGAAAAGGATATCCGTCAGGGTTCCGGTTTTAGCATCATATGCATATTTGCGGCTGTATGTCCATTAGACTGGGCCAAAAAAACGACTATTTTTTTTTTAATGATACTGTGAAAATATCATTCATGATGATAAAAAAAATTATCCCAATAATACCTTAATAATAGTATTAAGGGGTGTATCGTTAGACTCTTGGTTTTTTAACAGTAATCGCATTGTTTCACTCAAACCTCGTCAACTATTAATCTGAAATATTTGAGCGATGCGTATTTTCAAAGGAAATTAAATTCCCTACGAAAAAGCTCTCCTTGTAAATTAATGTAGAACAAGCCGTTTGCTTGTTATCGTGCCTTAAACAATTATTAATTTTTTCAATTTCGCGTTTCGATTCTGCATTTTTGATCTACCAGAAATATCAATATTTTTAGGGTACAAAATACGTATTTTGAAGGAAATTTAATACTCTACAAAAAAACTCTCTTAACATTTTTCATTAATTTCACTCCTTCCAAAGTTATTCGACGTTGAAGTTGAATTCAACAGTAATTTATGGTTTTTTTCGCGTTATTGAAAAATTTATCACTTAAATAATGAAAGTTACTTTTTTCTGTTGGACCACTGAACTTTATTCTATAAAATCATAATTTATTAAAGCATTGTTCTGCTTTTTAACGATTAGTTATATACATAAAATCATTTTCAATGTATTTAACTAACTCTAATAATACAAAAAATTTGGTTTCTTAACCATAAGTTATTTATTTGTGTAGAGACAGAGTTTTATTTACAGAAAAAAATTGAATAATAATTCAAAAAATATAGAAGTAATAAAAGAGATAAAAAATCATTTTATTTTCACTTATAATTTATATTTCACAGAAAAAAGCTCATATTGCTTCAATTATTATCAAGTCATGGAAAATGATCAATTGAATAATAACTACTCAATGAAATCACCTTTATTACAATTTGGAAACTTTTTTCGATGTTCGCTAAGGGCTAGCAACAAATATGTAAGTTGTTCTTCGTTTTTAGTGAGACACTTATTGTAATCTTCAATTAATGATACACCACGCTCAGCATCATTGACGACAGCAAATTTTCCGAAAAATTGCACTCTTGAAAACTATCATTATGGGGCGAATTGCTTATATCCTCATCAATAAAATCAAACGGCAAATAAAATTCTTTGAATATGGTGAGCGATTCGACAGAAATGAAGTCACTGATATTTTTTTCTAGCAATTCATCTGAATCGCTTGCTACTTCATATTTTCTGGTTTTAGTATTTGAAGATTTTTTATTTATCAGGTTTTCAATCATTTTTTTCTTCACTTTTTTGTATCATTAGAGTTAGTTAAATACATTAAAAATGATTTTATGTATATAACTAATCGTTAAAAAGCAAAATAATACATTAATAAATTATGATTTTAAAATACAGTTTAGTGGTCCACTAGAGAAAAGTTATTTTCAATATTGAAGTGATAAATTTTTCAATCAAGTGGAAAAAATCATGTCTAACGCGAAAAAAACGATAAATTACTTTTGAATTCAACTTCAATGTCGAATAACTTTGGAAGGAGTGAAATTAATGAAAAATGTTAAGAAACTTTTTTTGTAGAGTATTAAATTTCCTCTAAAATACGTATTTTCTACCATCAAAATATTGATATTTCTGTTAGTTACAAAAATGCAAAATCGAAACGCAAAATTGAAATAATTAATCAATGTTTAAGGCACGATAGCAAGCTCTTTTGTAGGGAATTTGATTTCCTTTGAAAATACGCATCGCCCAAATTTTTCAGATTAATAATTGACAAGGTTCGAGTGAAAAAATTCGATTACTGTTAAAAAACCAGGAGTGGTAAAGATACACCCCTTAATACTATTATTAAGGGCTCAAACTTTCACGATATTTTTTTTTGATCATAATGAATGGATATTTTCACAGTATCATTGAAAAAAATAGTCGTTTTTTTTGGCCCAGTCTAATGTCCATCTCACTTTGAAGTCTTGAATCGATTGTGGAGCTTTGGCATAGAGCTTATCTTTCACGTGGCTCCAAATAAAAAAGTCTAAAGGTATTAAATCACAAGATCTCGGTGGCCAATTGTGATCACTTCTTTGAGAAATAACACGGCTAGAAAGTTTTTCTTTCAAAATTGTGATTGCTTTATTGCAGGGAGTGCTGTTTCATTGAAGAAAAACGTCGTTCACATCAAGATTCTTCAATTGTGGCCATCGCTCAGCTGCTCTTAAGCGACGCACACGGTTTCTTCTTCACAACAATAACTTGTTCTTCAGCTCAAATTCTTCCACCAGTTTTACTATTGCCGGTCGAAAATATGTTTCACGACCCAAAAGTGCTTCAGCTTTGCGAACTGTGACTACATTATTTTCACCATTTTTTTAGTGAATTGTAATAATTTCAACGCGTTGTTGAAATTGAAGCGTGTATTGTTCTATTTTCAGTAATGGTAAAGTTTTTACTTTTCAAATGTCAAAAGATGACAGCTTCAGCATTGATAGCTGGGGCTATTCAAATGGAAACCTCTTATTGGGAAATTTTTATGTGAAAATCTTGGAAAAGGAAGGAGCAAAAAATATATCAATTCATTCCAATATTCCACTGCTACGTTTCAGCATGAAAATTAGTGAAAACTACGAAAAGACGTAAGGCGATGCCACGGTACACAAATTGACTCTTTTGTCCCACCGGAGTCTTAAGCCCTCTCACTGGTATTAAGTTATTCGACGTGGTCAACGGGAGGAAAAGGGGAAGGCCGGAAAAGCTACAAAGTCGTACAATTTGCGCGGAAATGCTCTGCAGAATTCGTGCGATTTTCAATATGCCGTTACTTTATTTTAATGAACCATCCCCCAGGGTACGATTCTTGCCAACACTTTCGCCGGTTTTCATGCCGAATTGACCTTCTAATTGGTCGGAAAAGTTCAGAGAACGATCGGGGAATTCGATGTTCTTTATTTCAATTTTAGGTTTCGTTTCAGGAACGCTGACGGCGGTTTTTGGCGTTTTAATTAGCACAATAAGGGAGTATCGCTTTTATCTCGTAATATAAGTTAGGCGTTGAAAAAAGAATTAGAAGGGATTGAACAGGGTATTTACAAGGAAATCGATTTCAACATATGTGTTTTCTGTGGGATTGCTACTACCTATATCATTACTTTGAAGCCAAGAGCTTCAATACCACCTTACTTAACAGTTCAATAAAATGTTTACAGATATTTTATTTTTATATATTGGATGGAGTAGTCCGTTACTTTGTGATAGTTCATTTTAATGGAATGAAATAAGGAATTACTTTGTTTTCTATAACTTTTTATTATAACTGATATACAGTTATAATAAAAAGTGATAGAAAACAAAGTAATTCCCTATTTCATTCCATTTTATTTTTAGCCTGCAATGAGGAATTAGGGATATTACTGTATAGTAACACGATGATCTATTGTGGAGGGTTTTCAAGTGAGAGGATTCATTTCGATATTGGAAAAAATTATATATTTTGATAGGAATCAATAGATGCTTATTTCTTTGTGAAGAAGAAGGTATGCCATTAACAATGAGAAACGATATCAGCTAAAGTTGCAGCACCATATTCTTTTCACGAAATTTTCCATGAGCTATTTGCTTATTTGCAAATGTACAACCTTGATAACTTCATGAATTATATCTTTAAAGTCTTAAACCGATTGAGCAGCATTGTTATAGACCTTATCTTTCACGGGGCACGAAAAAAAAGTCTAAAAGTGTTATATTATAAGATCTCAATCGCCAATTGTTATCACCTTTTCGGAAAAGAACACGACCAGGAAACTTTCTTTGCTTGCGGTTGTTTCTTTGCTTGCTGACACGAGCACCGCCTTGTTGAAAATAAAGCTCGTCCTTATCAATCTTCCAATTCCGGCCATGAAAAATCATTAATCATAGCTCGGTATCACAATCCTTCTACCGTAACAGTTGCACCAGCCTCATTTTCGAATGAGTAAGGTTCAATAACACCGCCAGCCCAAAAACCACATCAAGCAGTGATACCTTGAGGATGGAGAGGCTTTTAAACAATCATTCCTGGGCTTTCCGAGCCACGAATACGACAATTCTACTTACTGGTAACGTAGCCTTCGAGGTGAAAATGGGCCCCATCCCTGAAGATGATTTTTCGATGGAAATCCGGATCATTTTGATGTATTTTAAGGACCCAATCAACGAAGATACGACGTTGCAGGTAATTCTTGCGTTAACTGAACTCTAACAACTTTAAGGTCTGAGTCTTTATGCAAAATACGGAATTACTCTGGAATCTAGCTGTTCTATTACAAAAACAGTCTGGAGTTGCATCAAACAGGCTTGTTATGTATAACAGAATCACTCTTGTTTGTATACCGAGTCACTCAATCTATTTGGGTAACGAAGAGGCAGATCCAGAGTTTGCTGGAGCCTCTGGTAGACCTGGCACCATTCCTGGGAATTACAAATGACGTGGAACAGGCAGAATGAACTCAAGACTGAGTCTTTCTGGCTGAGCCATCCTGGCCTGAAACATTCGAAAGTGTTCCTTGGAACAGCTTCGAATTAAAAGATGGCGGACCTAATGCTAGGTTTGGATAGGATCAAACTAAGGACACTTGTCGGAATTATGTCGGGTCACTGCAGGCTGAAAACGCATTTGCACAAAATCAGTCTGGCTGAAGAGGATGAATGCAGTCTGTGTCTTGAGGACACTGGAACAGTTATGCAGATCGTCTTAGAGTGTACAGCGGTGAGTCGCATCAGATTCGAGGTCTTTGGTCAGGCTCTTATAGCCCACACGAACTGAAAAAATTGCCCCCGAACAAGATTATTGGTTTTATCCAAAAACTGAATCTGATCAGGGAAACATAAATTAGGGGTAAACCACAATAATCTGTGCGGACGCAGTGGTAGGGTGGACAGACGCCCGCTCAATACAGATAATGATTATAATTATACACCTCCAAGAAAGATACATCTTTTATGACTCCATGATCAAGGCATACTATATGTTGACGTTCAATTCCAAGGTATTTTAGCGCAAGATGTTAAGTAAATTTTCCTTTTCTCTATAGTATCTCGATTCTAGCTTAGTGCTTCCTAATTCCACACCTTAAGTGCTCTATAAAGATATTATGTAAGGAAGCCTACGAAAATAAGTAGCATTCTTCTAAGGAGATCATAACGAACTTTCTGGAGTTCTTCATAAGTAAAATATTCTACAAGAATGTTTTTGATAGTTTCTTTCTTTCTCCCTGAAAACTGATGTTTAGGTGTATTTTCCCCAGCCGCAGAGCGATTATAAAATTTCCAGAGTATATGGAAATCTAGATCAAAGAGATCCCACTTTTTCTTTTTGGGTTCATTAAGTCCATATTTTCTAACATTTGAAGAGACATTGGCAGCTACTTGATTCTCAGATTTAATCCCGAAATCGCATATTTATTGGTTAAATTGTCCACATTTGCGTTAACTTTCAGATGGAAATATGGGTAAGTGGACACTCTTTCCAAGCACCTTTTTTTCTATCGAGATTAATTTCAGAATAATTTTAAAGTTAAATTCCTCCATAATTTCAACAAATATTTTGCAGCTGAGAATTATCTGGTTAAAGATGATTAGGATCGCCAATATTGGATATATAATGTTTATTATAACTTTCAGTTATTAGAAATGTATATTTCATTAGTGAATTTTAATACATTTTATTAATAATATTACGTGATAAGTTAACGAGTTATTTATGTCGTATAGTGTTTTCTTGGAAAATCTTATCTATTCTTTTGGAAAAACTATGTTGTTTGTTATCTGATTCATTATATTGTCTACACTTAAAATAAAGATGAATACCCAGCTAAATGGTATTGAGATATTTGAAATCTATTAATTTTTCTCACACCAGGAATATAATTTGTTATTCCATAACAAATTTCTTGATTCCGATTAGCTCGACTTTTCATAGATTTTCGACTATCGTCATTCTCAAAAGCATATCACCTAAGCCCACGGACTTGCTATCTCAAGTTTTTCTTCAATTCTACTCCGAAAATTTCACGCCTCTAAGTATTTCATCTTTCAAAATAATTATCTATACATAGAATGTAATCATTTGAGAATATTTTTATCTCAAAAAGTTGAAGTCATCGATATTTTAATGAGATATATGCTGTGATACGAGTGCCCAAAAAAATATTGCGACGAAACGAAATGTGCAAACATAATAGCTCTTATGCAATCTTGATCCTGGAGAACGCAGAATAATGTAACCAATAGAATCGATTAGAAAAGTTGAAGTTGATTTAGACTCTCTGTTGAAAGTCAACAAGCACAAACTTTATTTTTAATTGGCGTTTCAGGTCGTTTTCGGAAATTGGAATTTTACCAAAACGATCTTGTAGCACTACGAGAAATGATAGAAGGCAGCAGTAGTTTATATGATTCAAATCCAAGAAGAGGTTTATAATGGGATCTCGGCAACCAGACCTTACGTGCAGCCGTGGAAGAATGTGAAAGCCTACTAATTCGACTGTTGGTTGAAAAATTCAATATCGACCATTCAACCATTGTACGTTGTTTCAAAAGAAAATAGAAAAGTATGAATAGTGGCTAGATGTGTCCTCAACTAACTCTAGGAGAAAACAAAGCGATCGTGTTCAATAATTTCCCGAATTGCTGCAAGAAAACTAGCAAACACCCTTCTTGAAGAATCTCGCCATTTTCTTGGAATCGTGATTGCGCTTCAGAAATTCCAGGAGAAGGGAGTTTTGCGTATCGCCAGAAAAAACGTCGAAAAGAATACTGAAATTCGTCCACTGTCAAAAACCTGTGCCTGGTGGGACAATTCACTTAGAAATTATAATAAATAGCATTCACTTTATTCAATTTAATCAACAACTAAAAATGTAGAGATATATTATAACCTTGAAAACAATAAATTTGAGCTCAACATCCTTTATTCCACCTCTGAAGAAAGTGGGAATGATAGAGTGCAAAATCATTTCAGAAGAAAATATAAATTGTCGTTTATGCGTAGTAATACTAGTATTAAAACAATTAACGACATAATTCTTGGAGCTTATTCATTTTAGTAGCCTACAAAACGTTGCCAAAGTAAATACATTATCCTCGAAATGAAACGAGTCGGCACAGGATACTGATCTGTTGGTCTTGAAAATCCACCATAATATATAGTTCAATTTAGCGACGTAGCAATTCGGCGAAGAAGCATTAATTGACGTCCCTAGGGAGGACGGGGAACAACTCGGGACCGCCTTCAACTGTTCAAATCCGCCGGAATTAAGTAAAACACTAAATAAATCGGCCTGAATACATGACCACATAATAAACTCTCGAGCCCAGCGTGAAATACGACCTTCGCCTTATTGGAAGAAACATGTCTGGGTCATTCAATAACCTAAAAATCCTTTTCAGTTTTTCCTCGCTGTTCCAGTAGGGTAATCTGTACTCTAGCCCTCTGAAAATACCAGAAAATACTAAGCTTGTTTGGAAATGATTCAACCTTTACCTTGAAGTTTTTCCCTAATGAGTGAGTAGAGTTTTCAGTAAAAGTGGATAGATGTGATTTTTTACTATTATTATCCTGATACTTCTAGATCTTCTGTAAAGATCCCTCAGAAGCTTTTTCAGGTTGTGCGAGTTAGAAGTTCAGTTGTGTTCTGGGTAGGCTTTGTTACTGCTATCTTTGCGTCACTTTAGGTCACATCACTGTTAATTTTTGACCCATCAGTGAAATGGTGGCAGGCACCCGTCCAACTAGAAAATTTCTTTTCCACCTGAACAGGATTCGAACCCGGAGCTCTTGGTCACGAGCCCGATGCTCTCCCACTGAACTGTCCACACTCATAAAATTAAAATGAAATAAAACATCTTCAGGCGAGAATAATGGAATTCTATTTTTATTCGAAAGATTCGAATATACCATTATGCATGTAGGAATTCGTTTTCTTGAGCGTAGAAATCGAGTTAATACTTTGTAAACAATGCGTTAATAATTTATAAAAAAAACTTTGCGCGTATGGGTTACTTTAGTTAAGGGTTATGGAAATACTTGGGATGGTCGAATTGTTGGGATTCAGGCCCCTATCGTAGCATCAAGATTGAAAGCACTTCCTATCCTTCAGCAATGTCGCTTCAAGATGTTTCAAAATAGCAAGCGTTATCATGAAAAGTTCAGGCGTCATAATGAGAAGAGATTTATTGCTGAACCAAAACAGTCCACAGTTTCCTGAAAGAAGATATGGGGTGTCTTGAGCTTCGTACTCATTTTTATATTTTTCGCCCCAATTGATATGGTATCTAAGAGTTTTCCAATAAACGGAAGTCAAGCTTGGCTACATACGCCACCGAATTAAGTATAGGTGGAGGTAGTCACGGTTTCAGACGTAAGTGGCCAATTCAAGAGAAGTTGAAAAGAAGCAGTCAGTGAGAAAGAAGCAGGTGGCGAAGAGGTAAGTTCGCGGCAATTCGCGGAGAAGGCAATCGGCAGAAAGTTCAGTTTGTGAAAAGAAAATTGATAGAGCTAACGTTTCAGACGAGTGTTCAAGATAGATTATGAAGACGGAGAAGTTCAGAAGCTCGGTAATTTTTTTGCGTTAATTATTGTTAATTTTGTATTTCTAAGACGTTCAATTATAGTTTCAATCTTATAAATAAACTGTATTTAATACAGTCTCCGTTTATTTCACACTAAAGAAGAGATAGGAGACTCAGTTATCAATAACCCTTGGACATTGATATCAAATAGCCTATATGTATGGAGTATAACATAGTTCAAATTTTTAGACTTGTCATGGTGGATCCAAATGATTCAATTTTCAATGACTGCCCCATAGATCTGGCTGTACTTGATTGCGTCTGCGGCTTATATGCATACAACAAGAACTTGAGGAAACCCCACAAGAAACAGTTTAGCAGTGTCATAATATACGATCATGGCGGCCAATTCAAATCATGACTGGGAGAGATAAGTATTACCTAACTAATCGTTCAAGTAGAATGTCAATTGCGGCGTTCGTTGTGTGGTACGTAGCACCGTACTGCTGCAACCACATATCATCTAAGTATATACACATTTCGGCATTGTTGGTTATCATCGTTCTGTAGCGCTTGCCGTTCACGATGATGGTCTCACGATGTTTGGTTTAAAAAACAGTTGCATCAATAACCTTGTTGGCCCAAAATTCGCACCATAAAGTAATTCGCTGTGAATGCATAACCACCTGGTGAACCTAGTGTGGATTGGGGTCTCCTCATAAGTGACAATGTTGAGTGTTAGCACAGCCATTCATCGAAGAAGCCGCCTCGTAAAGAAAAATGATTTTTCAGCAATAAAGTGGGTTCCCTTGCAATCATTTTGAATCCCAGAACCGAAGAATCAACTTTGTATATGTTCATTATCTTTGAGCCCGTGGGTTCGTTGGATCTTATATTGGTGTAGGTCCAAGTCCCGAAGCAACATTCAATAAGTTGAAGTTTGCTAAATACTGAGTTCTTATGCACTGACTGCTTCGGGTTCTCCTGCATACTTTAACGCACCGTGGCAATGTTCTTCGGGTGATGGTTGATTTTTCATCGAACCGGTCGTCTCAATTTCAACTACCAATCGATGGACTTTCGACTAGTAAAGTCCATTGCGTACTGTAAAACGGACGTAGCGCGGGCAATATTTGTGAGGGATTTTCCAGTAAGAGGTTTCATTTTGAATAGCCCGCTATCTGAGCAGCTGTCACTTTTGAAGCTGTCATCTCTAGACACCTGACAAGTATAAACTACGCCCTTATTCAAAGTTGAATAATACATGCTTCAGCAACAAATCGAAATTGTTAAAATTGTTGAAATTTGAAAATTTTGCAATCATAACTCGCAAAACTGAGGAACTTTTGGGTCGTCGTGAAGCACTTTCTCGAAAGGCCATAGTGGAACTCGTATAAAAATTTGAGCTGGTGGAACCAGAAAGTGATGAGAAGAATCTAAACCGTGTGAGTCGCTCATTAACAACTGAGAATATAGCTACCGTAGCCCGTAGTGTTGACGAAAACCCAGGTTAGTCAATTCTTCGTCGATCTTTTGAATTGGGCATTCCACAAACGACATTTCACCGATTTACCATAAAGACTCAGGTCTTGAGGCTTTTAAAATTCAGGTAACAGAAGAACTTAAGCTGGTCGATCACCAGCAATGTCGTATCTTCGCTGATTGGGTCCTTGAAATACATGAAAATGATGTGAACGTTTATCGAAAAATCATCTTTAGTGATGAGGCCATTTTCACCTCAGAAGCTACGCTAATGAGCAGAATTGTCGCATTTGAGATTCGAAAAATCCAAGAATGATTGTTGAAAAACCTCTTTATCCTCAACGTGCCACTGTTTAGTGCGGTCTTTGGGCTGGCGGTGTGACTCGACCTTACTTACTCGAAAATGAAGCTGGTGCAACTGTTACGATGAATAGATTGCGCCGACGAACTATGACTGATGAGTTTTTATGGCCAGAATTGGAAGATATTGATGTGGAAGACGTTAATTTCCGACAAGACGACGCCACGTGCCACATGAGCAACCAAATAATTGCAATTTTGCAAGAAAAATTGCCTTGCCGTATTATTTTTCGAAGAGGTGATCACAATTAGCCGCCAAGATCCTGCGATTTAACATCTTTAGAACTGTCTCTTTAGAGCCACGTGAAAGATAGGGTCTATGTCAATACTTGTCGAGGACATACAGTCACAAATGTGCGAATTGGTCATGGAAATTTTCATGAAAAGGATATGGCGCTGCAACCGTAGCCGTGGCGGCCGTTTGGCTGATACAATTTTTCAATTATTAATGACGTGCCCTCCTCTTCACGATGAAATAAACATCCATTGATTTCTCTTGAAATATACCCGTGTTTTTTCAATATCAAAATGAAACCTCTTATTGGAAAACCCTCCACTAACGGACACTTATTTTGATAAACTTTCGTCATTTGTTTATCCTGTTCATGGTGTTACTTGTCATAACGATTTGGCATCTGTCATCAGAAAATAAACAACAATCAACAAGTCATTAAGGTAATTACTTTAATATAAGAATATTCCTCTGACATACTCAGAATACTACTTTTCTCAGATATTGAAAATTCTAGGGTGAATTTCTCTTGGAAGCATATAAATGCTCATATGTGTCAACGTATAAATATTTAATGTTATTTGATGAAGATGAACTTTGTATGCAGAAAATTGGGAATATTCATTTTCGCATTGAGCGTACTGTTATTGTCCTCTAACAACAGATTCATTAGGTGTCTACATCGATTATCTCAAGAACGATACATTGAAAATCCACAATTTGACCAAAAGGCATGATCAGAAATAACTATATCTTTCAAAGATACCTAATTAAACCGAGACTGAGATTCATCATAACGTCCTATTATAGTGGATATTTCAGATCATTCATAATATTACCCGATTCTTCACACTTAAAAGGGAGATATGTACAATAAAAATTAAATTTTCATGGAGACGAAAGAGAAACAGTTTCAATAAAGAATTGAAAACGTAATACAATTTCCATCTGTCTATCCAACCCAGACTTCTGAAATCCGAAACAATTTTCCCATCCTAAATCTTCTTTCGGTCGTAACATTTTGTCATCATAATAAACTCAACCAAGCGTAGCAACGATCATTTTTATTAGGGAGTAGAAGATAGCGTAAGTACAGAATTATTCGTTTCTTTCTTGTTGATTTTATTGCCTACCCTTTCATTTCCTCCCTGTCCGGACCAGTGACGATCGTGGTAATAAGGGAATGCAAGGTTCGATAATCTACACATAACCTGTTTTGACCTGATAGACTTCAAACATGAATTTATTTCTCTATCAAACGAAATGGCCTGCAAATTATTTGATATAACTCAAACTATCCATAATACTCTCTTCTTGAATATCATCTATTCAAAAGGAATAATTACAGAATTGATCTTGGAGATACTATATTTTCATTTGAATGTTTTAATATTAGCCTTCTACATATTCAATTTCAAAAAAGTATATTTAATAATTATAACTTCAGGAGTTGAATTAAATTAATGTCATATAAGTACCAATTTTATAAAACGACAAATAAAGTAAACATTCATTATAAGACACCCAAATGATATAACAAAATCCAATAAATAAAAATTGTTAACCAAAATCCTATAAATTGAATATTTTGAGTAAAAAAAACGTTTGTTTCTGCTCAATCTCAAGAAAAATTATATTTAATAATTATAACTTCAGTAATTAAATTAAATTATGTCAATTATTTTACTATATTTTTATATGAAATATCACATATTCCTTTTTAACTATTCAGAAGAAACCGGATGTATAGCTTATAGCAATAAATTTTCGAGCAAAAATATCTCTAAAAGCTACACGTTTCTTGAAACTTCTCCATGGAAATGAATATGCACACTCCAAAGACAAATTGATCGCATTCTACTCCATAAAGCTAGCACTGGGAGACGTGAAAATGGAGCCACCAAAGAACAAAGCTATACTAAACTCAAGAATATTTTTCATTAGAAGTTCATATGGAGGCCTCTGAATGCATTCTCTTGATTTATGAACATTTCTCGGCTCTGTTGAAAATGTCCCTTTATGAAGACCCAGCATATATTTTTCATATTTGAATGACGTGAGCGATTCACTAGCTGAATTTGGAATGAAAAACAAGGAACTTTGGGTTATATATCTTACCTCACCACATAAGGATATAGATTGTAGATATATAATATTTTCACTAATTCATATTAGTTAAATGTGAATGTTAAAAACTAAATTATCATAAATATGCATATTTGAGTAAATGGACTAGACCTAGAAATCAATGTTGTAGGGAATTTGCGATTAAGTTAGACCGAAAGAGTCCATATTTAATATATTTCACTGAACATTTCTGTTCAGTAAGCATTGACAAATTATCATGGAAATACTCACGCCGCAACAAAGTTTACAAATTGTTGCAATTTATTTTCAAAATCAGTGTTCTCTTCGATAAACTTATAGAACACTTCGTGAAATTTATGGTTTACATAATCGTCCATCAGAGCAGCTTATTCGTCGAACTATCGACAGATTTCGGACAACATTTTCTCTACTCGATGCAACAACAACTACAAGACAAAGAACTGTACGTACAGAAGAAAATATCGCTGATGTAAGTCATAGTGTTAATGATGATCTAGATTTGTCTATTCGTCGATTTTTACAACAAGTTGGAATCTGTGCATCTACCAAATGAAAAATTTTGCGTGAAGACTTTGGTCTACACCCCTACAAGATCAAACTGGTTCAAGAACTGAAGCCATTTGACCATAATAAGCGTCGTTTGTTTGCTGATTGGGCCCTAGAACAGCTTGAAGTTGACCCACTTTTTTATCGTAAAATTGTGTTTAGTGATGAAGCACATTTCTGGTTGAACAGCTATGTGAACGAGCAAAATTGCCGTATATGGAGTGAAAACAATCCTCAAGAAGTTCTGCAGGTTCCATTGCATCCTGAAAAATGCACTGTATGGTGTGCTTCACACGCTGGAGGCATCATCGGTCCATATTTCTTTAAAAACTATGCTGGAGCTAATGTTACAGAGAATGGTGCTCGTTACAGATCGATGATCAATGATTATTTGTTTCAAAATTTGAATGGTATCGACCCAGAAGTGTTTTGGTTCCAACAAGATGGTGCTACACCTCATGCTGCTACCGTAACAATTGATTTATTGAAAGAAAGATTGGGCGATAACATTATTTCGAGAAATGGTCCAATTAATTGGCCTCCAAGATCATGCGATATAACTCCACTGGATTATTTTCTTTGGGGTTATGTCAAGTCATTGGTTTATGCTGATAAACCAGAAACAATAGACGCTTTGGAAGCCAACATAACTCGTGTTATTGAGGAAATAAGGCCTGAATTACTCGAAAAAGTGGCCTAAAATTGGTCTGGTCGAATGCGGTTCCTCAGAGCTAGTCGTGGTGGACATATGCCGGAAATTATTTTTAAAACATAAATGTCATGAAATTATCTTTCAAATAAAAAAAATTTGGCTTCAATCTTAATTTAAATGTGTTTTATTTCAATTTAAAGTTCTATCACTCTGAAAAAAACACCCGATATAATACTCGTACTGTAATGGAACATGTATTACATTGTGAACTCTTGCCATAATTTTGTTTTTTTTTGCTTATTATGCTTATTATATTCTTTGTTTGAAAACTGACATTTATACATAGTATGCATCGAATGAAAAGACGATTGAAGTTAATAAGCTTCGAAACATGCGCATGTCCCGGCGATCAACAAAACCTGTTTGGACTTGTTCGTGTTTGAAGAAATTTTTCGGTTGATAAACTGTAGGTATCAAATATGATTAATAAAGAAAATGAGCGATGGTAGCAGATAGCTTTTCAAATCAGGACAATGCAACATATATCTGTATAACAGTTCCTAACTCAATTAAGCCCGTATATATTTCGCTGATCGTTGGGACATAAGCAGCAGACATGCGCACATGTTTCGAAGCTTATTGGCTTCGATCATCAGTGCGCTGTAATGTTTGAATAATACAAATCAGTCACGCACCCATAATCGCTTTTTTTAGGAATACCAATGTATTCATCATACATCGCAAACATAAATACATGACATACCTTAGCGTGCCAGTTCAAAAAATGAACTTTGTTTCTGATTTTTTCTGACATAACAAATGCAGAAAGTCTTCCTCGTGCTCAGGTCAGATCCAATTACGCAGTTATGCTTACAATTAGCCTTTTTATTCAAATGAAATTAATCCGCTCATAATATGTTCCAAACATGATTAATAGGGAGTATGACCAATGGTAACAGAAAGTTCTTCGAATCGGGATAGTGGAACATACATCTGTATAGCAGTTCTAAACTCAAACAATCCTGAGTAGGTTTTGCTGATCGCTGGCAGACATGCGCATTATTACTTGGCTGATTTGTATTCAATGGGCATTACAGCCCTCTAACGGTTAAAGTCAATAAGCTTCGAAACATGCGCTTATGCCCCATTATGATCAGCAAAAATTATTCAGGCTTGTGTGAGTTTAGAACTGTTATACAGATGTACTGTCCCGAGTCGAAGGACTTTCTCTTACCATAGCTCGTATTCCTTATTAATCATACTTGGTACAGATTATCAGTTAATTAATTTCATTTGAATAGAAATGCTAATTATGAGCACTACGGCGTAACTGAATCTGACTTGAGCATGAGGAAGGTCTTCTGCGTTTGTAACGTCAGAAGAAATCGGGAATACAGTTCTTTGGTTGAATTGGATCTTTGAGGTATGTTGTGTATGTATGTTTCCGTGCATTAGATGGAGTTAGTGTATGATAAATACATTGGTGTTCCTAAGCAGAGCGAATAAGGACGCATGGCTGATTTTTATTCCTTGGACATAACAGCACACAGACAATTGAAGCCAATAAGCTTCGAAACATGCGCCTGCCTACTGTTTATGTCTCAGAAATGAGTAAAACGTACTCGGGCCTGATTGAGTTCAAAATTATTATTACTATTACATAGCTTATGCTCCTCAGTAATTCTACTTTATACTTCATTAAATTTCAAAACCTACTGATTTTATCGGAAAACTCATTGTTGAGCACACTCAGCATAAAACTTGGTCGTAGCAGAAAAAGATTTTCCAAATGTCAAACCATCCACCACGATCTGATGGATTATTATAAATTACACAAGAAGTTTTTTAGCTACGCTGCTTTTTTATAAATGTAGAAATATATCTGCAATATTGCAAAATTCAGACAAAAACAGAGAATTTTTGAATATTTTGTTGCGGAAAAAATAAATTCGTGTTTTTTTCAATATCAAACTGAAGTTGATCGTTAGAAATCAGTACAGGTACATAGCAATAGCTCTCAAATCGATAGGACCCCTACGGTAAAGTTTTACATGTCACGAAATAATGAACTATTTTAAAGATTAAAAAAATGTATATATGACAGTAATTTATTTCCACAAAAATGTTTGTACTAATACAACAATTGTTTCACCACGATGTGGCTTCTTCAGGTATTACATTGTACTGTTAATGTACAGTACAATGTAATACCTGAAGAAGCCACATCGTGGTGAAACAATTGTTGTATTAGTACAAACATTTTTGTGGAAATAAATTACTGTCATATATACATTTTTTTAATTAAAATGAGTTTCCACCAAGTGAAGACCGAATCTATCAAATATTTTAAAGATCCTTGAAGCAATCGGGATATAAACTAAAGGCAGTCAGTTACCTCTAATGGATGTTTGCAATGATAATTTTACTCTGACAGTGATGTGGAAAATACACATATATTTCATAACATTTATATTCTAAATATAGTTGATTGGTTCGAATATTTGATAATTCGATCTGTCTCTTCTTGATGGAAATCCATTTAAAACAACAGTTTAAATACGATTATTCTAATTGAATATATGTTCATTTATCCAAAATATTGGAAGAACTGACGCAGCTACTGTGATATCCAAACAATTGTTATATTAATTATCATGTGGAAAGTAGAAAATCTTCATTTAAGATATAATTTATTAGTTCATTCGGGTTCGTCTTGGAATAACTTGGTATGTCTAGAAATTTATTAGAACCCATTCTAACATTTCAACGATGTTCTGAATTAAATCCTTTTCATTCGAGTGATTTAATTCTTCTGAACACGTGAAATTCATTATAAATTTATTATTACTAAGCGAGCTCAAGTTGAATCAGATCAAGCTCAAAAACAGCAGCAAAAAATGGTGGAAATTTCAAACCTACGAATTATTTCTTGAAGAAGATACATAGGATGGATAAAAACACAGAATACTGTGTTCTATCATCTGAAAATTGAATTAACAACAATTTTAGAACTCCTGAAGAAAGAAAAAATCTTATGAAACTCAAGAATACATGGTCAAAGGGTTCCAATCCTTAAATGGCATCCTTAAATATTGGAAAGAATAAGAGGAGAGAGAATATATATTGAACGAAACTTCATATACTCCTCATAATTTCTGCTGAAATAGGATAAGAAAAAAATTTGAAAAATTTTTATAATTTATCTTTACGAAACTGTGCATGAGATTTTATGTAATTATTTCACATCCAAATACTAAATATGAATTCGATATTTGTACTCTCGAGAAAATTTGGGAAATTAAATTTCAAATCAGAATAACTCAGGAGCCATTAGGCCTATTCTGTCAAATTTTGAACATAAATGATTGAAATCCAAACAGACTTAAAAAATTTCAAAATACTTCATTAAAAATATATCCAACAGAGAAATTCTGAATGCTTTACTACAAATTTCAATTTCTCAAAACCTTTTTGAACTAAATTATTTAATGCCCTAGAGAACACTCTTTATTTTATAACTGACATGTAAATTTAAAATATCATACAGATTTCTTCTGTAAACCTTCTACAAACTTTAATTTCAAAAACATTTTCATTCAAAATTTTTAGAATTGAATCTAATAAATGTCTTTAGAACCCACCATGGCAGTTTAGTAGACATATAGAATGAATACTTATTAGACAGCACCAAAGGGAATGAAAGAAATTCAAAGAAATATCAAGAAAAAACCCTTTTTCATTTAATTTATTGTATATATAATTATTATATATTTGTTTACGCTTATTACATATCATCATTTGATCTTAAAGGAGTCCATAAAATAACCTGCATTTCTGTGACGAACATAGAATATTTAGGATGTTTATAAGTTCACTTCATTCTTCTGTTTGTGCAGTAAAGAGTCGGCCTCGTAAGATATCTTTGTTAATTATTTTTATTTTTTAAATATGAAGTCGAGCCGAAGATTTACAGTTGTTATAATTCTAAATTATTTTTTAGAGATGCTCTACATGTTTTGGAAAATTTATTTTTTAAAAGAAACTTATTTTGAGCAAGTTATTTTTGAAGAAGTTTTCGAAGTTAGGTTTTGCATTTTTGAATGGGAATTAAGTTTTTCAGAAAACAAGGAATGAAACAAAATTTTGTACTTTTCAAGTATTTATTCATTAATTTTTAGTTGACAATTTATTTTTGAATTTCTTTCATTCCCGTTGGTACAGTGTAATAAGTATTAATTCTATATATCTACTAAATTGACACGGTGTGTTCTAAAGACATTTATTTAATTTCATTCTAAAAATTTTCAATAAAAATTCTATTGAAAATAAAATTTGTAGAAGGTTTATAGAATGAATCTGTATGATATTTTAAAGTTTGTTATAATCCTCCTATCAAGGGAAAACCACATTTTTATAAAATATAAATTTAACACTAATCGCACTGTATCAGAAGGAGATAATAGAATCCAAAGAAAATACAGGATATTGATCGATCTCGCTCAACAAAAAATTTTGGTAGAGGCAGCGCTGTTTCATATCGGCATTATGAAAAAACAAATTTCATTCTGGTCATGTCCAAGATAAACGTAAAAAATTCTTCGAACAGATTTTGTCTAAAAAACTTTCTTCAGAAAATCTTTCTAACCTTTGTAACACATCTTCAAAAACTCACCGGTAATCATCAGTCAACCTTCAAATCCGCCAAATAAACACAATCAATAAAAATATATTCAATACTTATATACGTTATGTATCTAGAAAAGTAAGAACGTAAAGAGTCAACCTAATGGCTGAACTAAACAATCATTTACATTCTATTATTTGTCCACAGAATATATACAGAGGTTGTATAAAATATTTTTTAAGAATCAGTTATATCCAAACAATACTGTATAAATTGAAGATATTTTTATTGATTGTTTTTATTTGGCGGATTTGAAGATGAACTGATGATTACCGGTGAATTTTTTGAAAGAACTTTTTCAAAAAGTTGTTTCGAGGAATTTCTTAATTTAATGTTGGACATTTTTATAGGAGAATTTGTTTTTTCATAATGTCGATATAAAATAGGGCTGTCTTCACCTAAAAATGTTTGTTGACTCAGTTCGATCATGTATTTTCTTTAACATCTATCATCTGCTTTTGATATTGTGTGATAAGTGTTAATTCAATATGTATATTGAAAGTGAACAATTCTCGAAAGAATTGAATTTTGAAAATTTTTAAAAAATTTTATAAACCTAAAATTTGTAGTAGGGTAATTCAGAATTTCTCTGTTTTATATTTAATATAATGAAAAAACCTTCTATCAAGTATAAAAAATCTTTTTTATTATTTATTTAAGTATTTTCTTCCGGAAATTAGCAACTTAACCTCCAGTGGTCCGCACGAACGTTTGATGCCCACAAAATTTGAGATAAATATTTTTGCCGTTAGTATTAAATTTGGTTCAGATCGCATTAGTAGTTTCTGAACTAATCAAAACAAATTGTGAAAATTACTATGTTTTACTACCAATAAAAATATATATTACACATTTTCTTGTGACTCGAGTTTCGGGAAATGAACTATCCCATCATGACTTCATTTCCGAAACTCGAGTCACAAGAAAATGTGTAATATATATTTTTGTTGCTAGTAAAACATAGTTATTTTCACAATTGGTTTTAATTATGATCAACTACCAAATGGTAACGGCTGAAACAATTTAGTATCTGTTTCAGAACTAGTAATAGAATAAAAGAAGTTTGAAATGGGAAAAACTGCGGAACCTAGAACTGATTTTGCTCATTACCTTACTTAATTGAGATATTCAGGCTCCAAATCTACCCTGAAAATTTCGAGTCTTTAAATTTCTACATGTGAAAGTTATAGTGTATAAGGACGGGCCGGTCAACTGTAGGCTCAAAATATAAAAATTACATATATGTAATACAGCGTACTATCGAAACGATAGTAGGCTGTTCCCTAGAACGGGCCCAAAAACTAAAAAAATCGAATTTAGTGCTCCGAAGCTCAATTGAATTTTTGAATCTACTCGAAATATTTTTAACAATCCTCTTTATTTGGAGAAAGCTTCATTCATAATGATTATGAAAAGAAGTACATACTGAAAATTTAAACTAAGTCTCTGTTGAAAAAACTAGAAATTTTTCTTTATTCGATCACTTGATTCGTGGTATTTTTTGCATGTTAGGCAGAGAGTAATCGAAAGATACATACTTCCGCACATTCCAATAGCTAGATTTTGGTTAGTTACGAGATCGGCCACTTCATTTGAGCTCGAAATGCATTCTGCACAATTTACGTCTAAAGTGACTTTTCGAAATTTTCGTGCGTTCTGCCGGATGGGTCGCCTTAAACGGCATCAGTCAGTCTTTCATAATAATTTTTTGGCTGAAAATTCGCGAAAAAGAGTTATTCAGACGAAAGCAAAGAACAAAACTGTACCATGATTCATAACATAAATTTGAGTTAGTATTATATAAAAACCTAATGCGAAAATTTGAACTGCTTCCAAATCATACAGCTACGATCCTTTGGCAGTTTACTAGCCATTAGACGCTTTGAGCAGTAGTATTTCCTCACGAAACCAGCTAAATTTTCCAATATCCTCCAAGATTTATGTCCAACTTCCTCAGTGGCCGATTCTCGTTTCCGACTAGGCCGACAGGAAAGAAAGGTAAGAACCTTACCGGTTGACGAAGGTACTCGGCAGTCGACTGGACGTAGCAGGATGAGACCATAATGTGTTGCATGTGTTGTTTTCCGGGATCCATTTTAGATTCGGTAGACTGAATCGTGTTGAACTAAGTGCACTCAGTGTATGGGCTTAGGATCGGGGGAATGACGTGATCGTGGATGTTGTACAAACGAGTGGGTTCCATTAAATTGTTACGTAGTTTTTTGGAGGAATATAATCCCTATTCTTCACATATCGCTCGTAGTTTCTAACAGATTATTCATTCTTCAGTCGCAGAAAGTATAAACACTTATAAATCTCTCATTTATCACAACTATTTCATTATTTCAATAATCTCCTCATTCTTCAACATTTTCTGTCTACATATTCTTTATACAGGGGAGTGCACATAAAACAATACATCTAGAATATGAACATTAGGATTTCTTTTATTAAACACACACAAGTCGAATTTTTTATCCCTGAGAAGCATCTTTTGATCGTAAATTAATTAATCTACTCATCCTGTTGTGAGTGTTGTTAGCTCAGTGGTAAGAGCTTTGACCCGAAGTGGCATAAGATTGCAGTAACAGAGCTTACCCAGAACACAAGTGAACTCCTAACTGGCGCAATCTGGAAAAGCTTCTGAGACATCTTCACAGTAGATCAAGGAGAGTATCATGATAATATAATATAATCCTCCGGAGAATGTTGATAGACGAAGGGGATTAAGTGGCGTATGCGAAAACTCATCAGCGCTTGGAGAGTAATCAGAATAGATTCTTAAGACATTCAGCATATAGAAATAAATTTTTTATTTTCAATCACGACTAGACGGTTTCTCGTCATAGATTTGATATGCTGAGTTTGTTCAATCCAAGGCGTTTGAGAAAAGTCTTATTTATCTGTAAAATTATAGAGGGAGAGTTTTCTGTGTCTGAGGTCTTCCAGTTCAATTCATTCAGAGTTCCAACTTCCAAGTTTATAGGATGATGACGACATGCAATCCTCTCTGTTCAAATGTAGATATCTTCCATGATTCATTGGTAAGTTTAAAAAGAGCATTAAGAAGTGAACTAAAGACTTTGCAACATTAGTTTAGTGACGAGAGATGGTGGAACCTAATGCTAAGGACTGTATTTCCAACTTTCAAGTTTATAGGATGATGAAGACATGCAATCATCTCTGTTCAAATGTAGATATATTCCATAATTCATTGATAAGTTTAAAAAGAGCATTAAGAACTGAACTACAGACTTTGCAACATTAGTTTAGTGACGAGAGATGGTGGAACCTAATGCTAAGGACTGTATTTTTTTGAACGTATACATCTATATTTTTTGGCTAATTTAACAGAATTTTTCTTTATTTTTTTCCATTAATTAGGAGATATAATTCTGTTTGAAATGATGATTATTATTATGTGGATACTGTTTTGGCCCTTTTGGGTATTACAATGTGTTATAAATAAATAAATGAATAAATAAATGAATAAATAAATGAGTGAATGAATGAATAACTAAATGAATAAATGAATAAATAAATAAATAAATAAATAAATAAATGAATAAATAAATAAATAAACAAATAAATGAATAAATGAATAAAAAATGAATCAACGAATAAATGAATGAATGAATGAACGAATGAATGAATGAATGAATGCATTAATTAATTAATTGATTAATAAAAAGGGGTTTTTACTTGATGAAGCGATAAATACAATATTCGAAATATTATCCAGATTTATTCTATTGACCTCACGAAGATTTTGATTGAAAGAAAATTTATTCAGAAACTTTTTGGAATTAAATAAAATGAATATCTTAGGAAACACAGTTTAAATTCAATAGATATATAGAATTAACACTCATTACACAGTAACAAGAGGAATAAAAGAATTCCAAGAAATATAAATTATTAATTGAAAATACTGAATAAACGCTTGAAGGATACAAAATTTTGTTTCCTATCTTGTATTACGGAAACCAAATCTCTTTTCAAAAATGCAAAACATACGCTCGAGAACTTCTTCAAAATTATCTTACTTTGAATAAGTTCCTTCGAATAAAATTCTTAAAACATGCAGCACATCATAAGAAAGCATTTTGGAATTACAACAAACGATAACTCTTCAGTCCCACTTCATATTCAAATAATAAAAATGATTAACAAAAAATATCTTACCAGACCAGCCTCGTGAACTTTTAAAAATCCTACGTATCCTTTGTACGTTACAGAAATTACACAAAGCCTGAAAGGTATTTTTAGGACTCAGTTAATTCAAAAAATTTTTTAATAAATTTTTTTTAATTCAAAATTTGTAGGAGATGAACGGAATAAATATGTATGCTATTTAAAATAAAAATGAATTAATATTATCATATGTAAATCAAACTGCAGAAATGACTGTTAGGAAACGAATTCTTGATGCAAGCATAAATGCTTTCCTGAGAATTCGGAAATATTTTTCATTCCGATTTTACACTTGTCTGTAATAAAAGTATTTTCATCGTCTGACTCTCAATTTATTTTGAGATCAATGTGTAGTTACTAGTTGTGTGGGTAATAGTTCTCGTTTCACATTAAACTCAAGATTATTGTATTTTTATCCATTTTCTTGCTATTTAAGACTTTTCTCGTACCATTCCAATACTCTCCGTTTACAGTACTACACAGATAAATAAGATCTTTTATTATCTTTCATTTCAAAAACAGTAAAAATGCAGGAGGAAATGTAGGAAATTGTAGTGGAAAAAATGTCAGTAACAATTTATTGTAGTCGGCCATATACGTTCAATTCAACATATAAATTCATGGAAACTTGATACGTTGCCAGGACAACCCGATAAAAACAAAATTATGGGAAATCACTAACGGGGTATACGGGGTATGTGATATGATCTCAAATTTTACGTAAAGTTGCATAAAATTCTTGAGAAGTTACCTACATTCTCTAGATATTTCATCTTGTCCAGTTACTCAATAAAAATGATTTTGATGGCCCTTTACAAATTCTATGATTAAATTAATAGAAGAATTTCAATTAATTTCATTCCTCATATTCTGATTTCCGAAGAACCGACATTTGTTTTAAATATTAACGTCTAACGATGACATATAAATGCAGATACTGAAGTCACTGGGATTCTGAAATGGTAACATTCACATTATTCAGAAAAACAGCCTGAAATTTTGGAAACTAGTATTGCTGATCAATGTTTGGAATCTCTGAAGCTGAAAGTCAAATATTACCTCAATTTGGTCAATTCTCACATTGCGGCAAATTCGAAAAAACGATGATGACATAGCCTCAGTACGTAACTCATGTTGTTTATATAATACTTGAGATTGATGATCTCTGCGTTTTCCGGGAAAAAAATATACATATATAACATTGTATATATATATATATATATATATATATATATATCTATAAAAAAAATATATTGTGTTGCTCAAGTCAGAACCATGTTTAAATTTTAAATATTTTAATATATTCATATAATATTGTATTAAATATTAATATAATTTTGTATTGTATATTAAAATCGGTCTTCTTCAAAAATTAAGGGTGAAAATAATGATGAATGGAAACAACAAATCTTGAGGGTATAGAAATTGTTCGGCTTGAATTCGAACCTCATACAACGAACTAAAGATGCCGTTACTCGACGGATGACATCTTGGTCCTCTCTTATCTGGTTTACTGCATCATGAATTGTATCAATAATGATGAGATATGATGACAATAAGATGAAAAAGCCACTCCATATGTCTCCACTATAAAAAATCTAAAGTATTAAGATCCAGTCAACGAGGTGACCAATTAACATAAAAAAACATGATGGATCGAATTTCCGTATGCGAATTCTTGGCCAAACGGAATGAAATTGAATTGAAATGGACTCATATCCTATACGGATGGTCACATACGACCATATTGTGTGGAAACGATCGTGTTCAATGTGCGGTGAAACAGTTCAAATGGTAGCAAAGTCAGAACTTACGTCTAGAAAGATTCTACTGTGCATTTGGTGGAACTGAAGATGAATAATTCATTATGAGTTGCTTCCATATGGCCAAATTCTATCTCTACTTTCAACAACTGGACCATTTGAAACTAGCGATTGACCAGGAACAGCCAGAATTGACCAACAAAAGAATTGTTGTATTCCATCAGAACAACGCCAAGCCACACACATTTGTAGTGACTCGCCAGTCCGAAGCTGACACCAGGTGGTTACCATATTTTTTATCGCATTGCAAAACTTCCTGAGTGATAAGAAATTGGCATCAAGAGAAGATTGTGAAAATCGATAAGTAGACTCCTATTAGAGAGACATTATGAAGTTTTCATTGCAATAGCAAGAAATTAGAGAACAAAACGGTGCACAGTCGATCCAAATCGGACAATCCGAAACATGTTAAATAAAGTCTGGATTTTCACGAAAAAATAATGATTTTTTCCGCAACCTAATATAATGGAAAAATAGTACTCATATAATACAAACAACTTAATATATTCACTTCGAAAGGAGATTCGAGCTTCAATGATCAATCAATATCTATATAAAGTATAAAACCGGTGTTTAATATTTCGGATTGTATTACAATATGGTGAACAGGAACGAAACTAAAACAATAATTACAATCCCGAAATGGAAGTGTGCCATCATTTCATTAATCTGAAATTGTTTCCCATTGCATTATGCAAAGCTATACTCATTTTAATGATTATTATTAGGATTATATGATTCCAGGTTTCCATGATTATATCGGGTATTTTTTTAGAGTGATAGAACTTTAAATTGAACTAAAGCACATTTAAATTAAGATTGATGCCAAATTTTTTTTATTTGAAATATAATTTTCACTTTATAATTATTATTATTAGTAAATAAACAGGACCATCGATGCTACAAATTGGCGAATGCGTCGGTCATTGTTCATTGATGGGGGAAATGAATTGCGAGATAATTCTTTGCTCTTAAGACTCCTCTGAATCTATGCAATGTTAACAAATGCACCTTATGAATTGGTTTTTTTCTGCTTATAAAAAAAATTTTCTTGAAATCAGGAAGAAAAATGGGATAAATTTTTCTGAATATTCTCAAAATTTTTACTCACATTCTAAACCATCTTATTGTTAATTTTAAATGTCCCAAAGAAATATCGGCCTCCCAGAGCTTTCTTAAAAAGTTTTAATATATTCTTGTTTAGTATTCGAAGACATTGTTTTCATTAATATATACGGTTTATTTAAAGGATCAGCTTTTTATTCATATCAATAGATGACGAATATTATCAAGATCAACTATCCCAGAAAACCTTCTTACAGAATTGTCAGAATAGGAGAGTGTTCATTTCTCTAAGCTCCGATCTGGAACATGGTGGTCCAACACACCCGTCGATGTGATAGTCGTCGATTCGACAAGCATAGCGTCGGTTTAACTCGCTATGTATCGGGTGTTTTTTTCTAGAGTGATAGAACTTTCGATAGGGATAACTGTGATTTGACAGAAGGTAGAAGCCATGTTGTTTTGACATTTTTGTTCAGTAAGTATTGAAAAATTATCATAGAAAGACTCACGCCGCACCAACGTTTACAAATTGTTGAAATTTATTTTCAAAATCAATGTTCTATTCGCCAAACTCATAAAGCACACCGTCGGCGTTCACATCAAGTTGGACTCTGTGCACCCACCACATGGAAAATTTTGCATAAAGATCTTGGTCTAAACTCGTACAAGATCCAACTGGTTCAAGAACTAAAGCCACTTCACCATAATAAGCGTCGTTTGTTTGTTGATTGTGCCCTAGAACAGCTTGAAGTTGATTCACTTTTTTATCATAAAATTGTGTTTAGTGATGAAGCTCATTTCTGGTTGAATGGCTATGTAAACAAGCAAAATTGCCGTATGTGGAGTGAAAACTCATCATCCTCAAGAAGTTCTGCAGGTTCCATTGCATCCTGTAAAATGCACTGCATGGTGTGTTTTACACGCTGGAGGCATCATCGGTCCATATTTCTTTGAAAATGATGCTGGAGCTAATGTAACAGTGAATGATGCTCGTTACAAATCGATGATCAATGATTTTTTTGTTTCAAAATTTGACCCAGAAGTATTTTGGTGCCAACAAGATGGTGCTACACCTCATGGTGCTACCGTAACAATTGATTTATCGAAAGAAAGATTTGGCGATAACATTATTTAGAGAAATGCTGCAATTAATTGGCCTCTAAGATCATGCGACATAACTCCACTGGATTATTTTCTTTGGGGTTATGTCAAGTCATTGGATTATGCTGATGACCCAGAAACAATAGACGCTTTGGAGGGCACAATAGCTCGTGTTATTGATGAAATAAGGCCTGAATTGCTCGAAAAAGAGGTCCAAAATTGTTCTGGTCGAATGCGGTTCCTCAGAGCTAGTCGTGTTGGACATATGCCGGAAATTATTTTCAAAGCATAAATGTGATAAAATTATCTTTCAAATAAAAAAAAATTTGGCTTCAATCTGAATTCAAATGTGTTTTATTTTAATTCAAAGTTCGATCACCCAAAACAAAAATACCCGATATTTAGGAACTATGTATTTATTTTATCATGAATTTGTAACTTCATATAATTTTATGGTTTATTGTATTTTCAATTATGTCTTCAAGTTCAGCTAGTTTTAAAAACAGAATGTTCTACAGTAATTAAAATTCAATACGTCTATGAATAAGAAATTGTATTTAAAAAAATTTATCATTCATTTTTCAGAATGTTAATTGATTTGATAAAGGTTACAGACTGCTCTGTTCCCATAGTGAAATCAAATATGAACTCTGATTGAGTATATACCCAAAAAAAAATAAAATTTAATTAGTTATGTGTTGAAAATAATTATTTATAACAATTTTTTGAATAAATTTTAACTTTTGAAACACAACATCAATTTTGCAGCATGTGTGTACTGTCTGATTCTTGTTTTCATATGTGGTTGATTTAACGTTTTGTGCT
Source organism: Megalocaria dilatata (assembly GCA_034642435.1). Taxonomy (NCBI): domain Eukaryota; kingdom Metazoa; phylum Arthropoda; class Insecta; order Coleoptera; family Coccinellidae; genus Megalocaria; species Megalocaria dilatata. The sequence continues at coordinate 55,296,533 of CM067854.1, read as the reverse complement.
AAGTTCCCTTTCGTCAGTTTCGTATTTTATTATGCCAACTTATATTTGTTTTTGTCTGTAATGTTTTTTATGGTTCATTTTTGGGGGCAGCTGACCATAGGGACTTTTAAACATTATTGCGATCAAAAAGATGCCTATGTTTATTATATGTGTGGTGCATTTTTCATGAAAAAATATGTTAAAGGTATTGCATAGTAATTCATATCATTTCAATGTTTAAAAAACCTTCACTAGTATATTTGCAATTAACTTATTGCGACGACTAAATATTCAAATCGATTATTGACATCAATTCAACTAAAATGAGTATGAAACATTTTGTCGAGTTTGTGCAATTTATCCCTCTTCAAATGATCGTCAATTCCAAATTCATAAAACATCGATGGCTAGTTGGGTAGAAAGGTAATTAATGCTCTTCTCTCCAACTTTATGAATACATTTTGTTACATTTCTAATATTGAATAATGAATAAGCTTTTTGAAATACAAAATGAATGAATGTTAAAAAGTACCCTCCGTAATGCCAAGTGAAAAAAGTATAAATTTCAATTGTCATTATAAAATAAAACACTTGTTTACATTTTCTACTTTATTTTTGGTATTGACGTACGTTTCGTCTTTGCTTCAAAGACTTCATCAGAATACGAAGTAACAGTTGTTGTACAATGAATTTATAAGATTTTTTACAGAAGGTGTACATTCTGTCAAGAAAGTACCGGGAATTATCGATTTAAATCTGGCGGGGCAATGAGGCTGGTAAAATTTTTTTTTCCTAGGTTGGTACCACTGTCCTTAAATACTATGCCAAGCTTGAGCGGGATCTGTCAACTAGTGTGTTTGAAACAGCTGATTAAGTCAGTCGATGTCAGAGTGCGTGCCGATTTTTACTATGGGTGATTACGTTGAGCAAAGAATTTGTTTAAAGTTTTGTGTTGCAAATGAATTTTCGTGTGCCGATGCATTGAAAATGTTGCAAGAGGCCTTTGGTGATAATGCTCTATCGAAAACTCGTGCATATCAGTGGTACAGAGCCTTCAAGGACGGTCGTGAAGTGGTCGCCCATCGACGGCTTCGATCGAAGATAACGTCGATAAAATTAAGGAAAGGATGCTGGAAAACCGTCGTACCAGCTTGAGAGAGATAGCACATGATCTTAAGATATCCCACGAGTCCGCACGTACGATTTTGATTGACATTTTGGGCATGAGAAAGGTGGCCGCACGACTCGTACCGAAAGACCTGAATTTTCTTCAAAAACGTCATCGCGAACAGGTTGCTTCAGACTTGCTGGATCGCTGTAATTCCGATTCTACATTCATGGAACGCATTATAACTGGTGATGAGACCTGGGTCTACGAGTACGATATGCAAACAAGCTAGAAATCATCGGAATGGGTGGCAAAAAATGAGCCGAAACCGAAAAAACCACGCCAAAGCCGCTCGAAAATGAAGGTGATGCTCATTGTTTTCTTCGATATCCGTGGCGTGGTGCACTACGAATTCGTTCCAGAGGGTCAGACGGTAAACAAGGAGTATTACCCAGGCGGTATGAAACGTTTGCGTGAGCGTATCCGTAAGAAGCGTCCAAATTTGTGGGCGAACAACTCATGGATTTTGCATGACGATAACGCGCCTTCTCACCGAGCTACGATTGTGACTGACTTTCTCGCCAAAAACTCGACAAACGTGCTTCAGCAACCACCGTATTCGCCGGATTTGGCTCCCTGCGACTTTTTCCACTTCTCAAAACTAAAATTGCCCCTTCGTGGCACCCGTTTTGAGTCGATTGAAGCCATAAAACAAAATTCGGCGCGAGAGCTAAAGTCCATCCCGGAAAGCGCCTATAAAAAATGTTTCGATAATTGGAAGTGCCGTTGGCATAGATGTATTGGAGCAAATGGAGCCTATTTTGAAGGCGACCCAATAAATTTTGACGATTAAATGTAAAAATGTTGTTTTAATTGAAAATTCCCGGTACTTTCTTGACAGAGTAGTACATGTGTTTTTAAATTTTTCGTCGGGTTGGTTTTCTCAAAGAATATTCCCTTCAGAATCATGTTCACTCGATCCCTTGTAAATATTGAATAGAGGGGTGTAATAAAAATCTATTTGTTCATTTACTAGGTTATTGCTGTTTTTATGTTTATTTATTTCGTAAATTTCCCATAAGTTCAATTTTAGACCTCTATTTTCAACATGTAGAATTTCTATTTCTTTTGTGAAAGAATGGTTATTTTCAAGAAGGTGTTTAGCATAATGTGAATCTTTTTTATTTTTATCGAAACTTCTTTTATGTTCTGGTTAATTAAATTATCTATTAGAGATGTATTATATCCATCGTTGTAAGCTATTTGTTTAATTATAATACATCTATAATAGATAATTTAATTAACCAACGTATACACAAAAACACAATAAAAGAAATTTATCCAGTAACATCTGATCTATCTGAACACAAATACGTTAGCCTCACATATCTCGGAAACATTAGTATTCAACTAAAAAACCTACTTAAAAAAGAAAATATTAAAGTCTCTTTCAAGACAAACAATCCTATTAGCAAATACATCAAAAACAATAAAAACAGTATGGATAAACTTCAATTATCAGGTGTATACAAACTCACTTGCCCAGATTGCCCAAAGATTTATATTGGTAGAACAGGTAGAAATTTCGGTACATGCCTAACAGAATATCAAAGAAGTTTCGATAAAAATAAAAAAGATCCACATTATACTAAACACCTTCTTGAAAATAACCATTCTTTCACAAAAGAAATAGAAATTCTACATGTTGAAAATAGAGGTCTAAAATTGAACTTATGGGAAATTTACGAAATAAATAAACATAAAAACAGCAATAACCTAGTAAATGAACAATTAGATTTTGATTACACCCCTCTATTCAATATTTACAAGGGATCGAGTGAACATGATTCTGAAGGGAATATTCTTTGAGAAAACCAACGCGACGAAAAATTTAAAAACACATGTACACCTTCTGTAAAAAATCTCATAAATTCATTATACAACAACTGTTACTTCGTATTCTGATGAAGTCTTTCAAGCAAAGACGAAACGTACGTCAATACCAAAAATAAAGTAGAAAATGTAAACAAGTGTTAACACTATATATTAAAACAGTAATTGCCATGGTTTTATTTTATAATGACAATTACAACTGATTTCTACCAAGCAACGGCCCAATCTATCATAAATTTGATAAATTTCAAGTTACTGGAAATGCCCTTTCAAACCCTCGTGTTACAACAATCAGTACTAATTACCTCGTGATAGGTAACTAACTACTCCCGTCATGGCATCGTTACGCACTCGCATCCCCACGCGTTTTTAACGACAGAGGAAACAAAAACAACCAGCAACAACGGACAAATTGGAGTGATGTTTGCCAATGTCATCCAGGAAGACTGAAAAGGCCAGGACAATAATACCACGCCTAGTAATAATTCAGCGTGAAAGCGAATGGAAATGGCCATACGAAATTTCAAGAATACGCCTTTAGAACAAATTTTCATTTGTGTCAGCGGTAATATGCGTGCGTACGCGTCCCTAACCCACTCAAGCACTTTGGGAGAAAATGACCCTGGCTATTATGGAAAAATCAGTCCTTTCGTTTACGCGTAGTCTATCTACAGGGTGTTTGTAGTATAAAATTTATATCAATATATTGAAACATTAAGCAAAGAAGAACTAGTTCTTTTTCAGAATAAATAAAATTGCGAGTCCATAGAATAAAGAAGTAATTGAAATAACTAACAAAGTAACAAAATATATTGAAGATTATGAACTAAAATATCGAAATAATATCAGAGTATACATAATGAATATAAAATATTTCTCAGTGTCTGGGAAAAACATTTTCGTTTTACGACATGAAAAAGTATTAATAAAAATGTATTAACACAACATATATAGGTATGTAAATAAACATACATATACAGAAAAATCTTCTGTTTCAAAACCATATAAAATTCCAAATATGAGGGATGAATATTTTCGATTTTCTCTTCAGATATTCACCAAATTAAAATTCAAATAAATCACAAAACACAATTCCAAACTCACCAAAAAGACAAAACTTGGACAGAATGAATACATACAAGTTCAATATGACATGTTGAAGGCACTAGCGAAATTACTTATGAAAATAATCATGATCCACGTGCAATCTGAACACAGAAAACCTCAACAGATGTTATTTTTCCTAGATTGAAATATATGTTAGATTAAATATGTATGCTCTGATATTATTTTGATATTCAAGTTTACAATCTTCAATAAATTTTGTAGACGTTTAAATATATTTTTCTGAATTTAAATTTATTTTAATTGCTTCTATCAAGTATTGACCGGCATTTTAATTTATTCTGTAAATTATGTATAATATATATTCCATATAGATTCAAAGATGCACATAGTAATTGTGTGTTGGTTAATACAGTTCTTATCATGAGACATTGCTTGGGAGGACTAACATCTGTTTCCGAATGCACGTGGGTTATGATTATTTTTATAACTAAAGTAATCTTTTAACTTGTATAAGTTCATTTATATTCAAGTTTTATCTTCCTGGTACGTTAGGAATTATTTTTTTGATTTATTTGAATTTGGTAAATATCCAAAGAGAAACTTGAAACAAATTATTCGTAATATTTTTTAATTCTGTTTCAATTATTTTTTATCTAACCTTTATATAGAGAATTTTATATGGTTTTGGAATGGGAGATTTTTCTCTATTTATATATGTTTATGTACATAACTATTACCTATATATGTTGTGTTATTACATTGGTATCAATACATTTTTATGTCGTAAAGCGAAAAAAGTTTTCTGCTAGACATTGGAAAATATTTCATATTGACTATGTATGCTCTGATATTATTTTGATATTTCAATATACAATTTTCAATTCGTTCATTTGTTACCAATGATGATTTTTTTATTTCTTGTGTTAGTTAAATCGTTGATGATTCTGGATTTCATTCCATTAGTCACAGAGTATGTACCATATAGTAAATTGAAGCAAATGTTTTTCACATAATTGCAAATTTACCTAAAGTCTGCAAATGTCTATTTTGAATATTTTGACCCTGGAAATCTACACTTTACTTGGAGAATTTTCATCTACCATGTGAAATTGTCAGATTTTCCCTTTTTCTCATGCTGGAAAAATGGTAAGAGACTTAAAATTTTCATGAAAGGTATTTTGAGTTATTTTCATTTTCCAAATATTTTCTAAAATACAGAAGCGTTTTAATTCAAATTTATTATTCACATGTGAAGATATATCAAGAGAATTTTTAATTTTATTTCTTAATTTATAACGATAAAACTTTACGAAGATTTGTTCAATATATTCTCTTTCCACTCCTTCTTGCCAGAATAAAATGATGCAGATCGATGGGGGAACGATGGTGCCCTTTAATCATTTATTCTTCATTTTTATCAGATTTTCCGTTCTTTCAGGAAAACAGTTCTAAAATTGCGAAAAGTGAAGTTTATTTGATTTCCGAATAATGGACTACTGAAAAAGCGAGCAGAAGCCGATTTTATGTCGATGCTTTTCACTGTTTTTTTCTTTAATTTAAGATTTTACGTATTGGTTTCCTTTAGATCTTCTAGGAGTTGTGATATATCTCAATCGAAAATTCTTTATACGGCTACGGATTGAAACCTGGAAAAAATGGTTGTTAATGCTACTAAATTAGTCAATTTGTTTTCTTCAACCCAATTTTGGGCTTTTTAACTTTGTAAGTTACCTAGACACATAATTATTGTGACGATTATTTAATTGTGGATCCATATTTCAGTCACTCTAAACACTCTGAATTCTCAAAGTTCCATTATCAACCACGTCTAAATTTGAATAAGTGGAATGAATATGAAGACGCTTTCCTACATGAAATATGACAGATGGTCAATTCAGATTAAATTAGAAAGAGCACCTCCCACTGAAGCATCAATACTGTAGAATTAAAAAATGATGATTAAAGAATACATGATACAAATGCACTCAAGTGAACACGAGTTTATTTAATACAGTACTAAATTACTAAGTTTTTTATCACTTTCTTTTTATTGAGGTTACAGTGACCGAGTTTCGTAATTTTCACTATTTTTTAAAACTGATGTATGAAACTATGTATTTTACAGGTTTTATATATTTAAGGAAGGATTTGGTTAGTGAAGAACTTTGAAAAGTGATAAAACCGAGCTCCGTCTGTTCATTTGATAGTTTTACTGCGGGAACGTAATCATTTTTGTGAATCTCGTTATTTCAGGATGTCTAGATTATTTCCTTTCGCTTTCAGAAATAGTATTTTGAGATTATTTACTTCTGGGAAAGCATGACTTGTTTCGAAAAAATATTTCGCAAAATACAGTTATCTTTTCGATGCTTAAATGATGCTTGATGTTTTTAAACCTTCTTTAGGAAGGTATCCCAGTTTGACCTACATATATGCAACCACACTCATTACAACTAAAATAGTTTTGAAATTTAACATAGGGTATTAAGGCTATTTTTATATTAGTTTTTGAAAATATTTCAGCTATGTTTTGTGAAAATGGTTCAAAATAGGTTGATTTCACAAATTTTGTGTTATTGTTTTCTATTCTGTGAATCGAGTTGTTTTGAGAGCACAAACCGGGGAAACATTCACAAAAAAATTCAGAGGAAATCAAGTATCATTTAAACATCGAAAAAATACTTCTGATTTTGCGAAATATTTTTTCGGAACAAGTCATGTTTTTCCAGAATGAGATCTCAGAATACTACATCTTGAAACGAAAGGCATGGGATAAAACATCCTGAAATCAACAGTGGTTTGCAAAAATTATCAAGATTCTACAGTAAAACTTTTACGAGCAGATGGACCTGTGGTATTCCCCACTTTTAGAAGTCCTGCACAAATTTAAAAAACATTTGAAGTACCACTTTTTATACACCAGTTAGAAAATGTAGTTAACACTACAAATCTCTAGTCTTTGTATCCACAATAATAGAAAAGTAAGGGAATAACGACGTAATTTCTTATTTATTTCATTTTAAAAATGAACTAACACAAAGTAGCAGATTGAAACTACCCCATCCAATATTTCAATACAGTATAATCTTTATACCTCATTACACCGCCGAGGTAGACTACTCTTTGTGGCTGCTCTTAGTTTATTGAACAATGAAAAATGGCGTTCTGTATCTTACAACAGCCGCCATTATATTATATTATTATCTAACCACTGCGCAAGTCTGCGAAGCGGCCATAGAGTATTCCTTTAAACTTTAAACACTGACAGACGGAATTATCATGAATTCCATTTGTGGATTGTTCCGCTTAATTTTTTTTTTAATGAATATTGTCTTCAGAATGAAGAACCAAAGAAGTTTTAAAATATATCTTGACCTCATTATTTGGATAAGGACTTGACGAATATACACGAGTATATAAATAAAACATCCATTATTAATACTCACTTTCATATTTATATATACCAAAACAGTTGTGTAATCGAATAAATAATTGCAGCCACTGAAATGGTTTAAGAAAAATATTCTAATAGAATATATAACTTCAAGGAAATTTCTACGGCTTGTGCATAAACTTTGTAACGGACATATTATGTCTCCAACGATGCCAGAGGTAGTCATGGCCCATGAAATAATAAAATGGCAATCTGGTGATCCTCAGGCGTCAAGAGGCAAATACAAAAGGGCCCTCAGCTCGTACGGAGTACGTAAAATTCCGTTGCGTGTAACGTCAATCTGATCCTTCAGAGTACGAGCGCTGGCTGGCATGACGGTCTGATGATAATATAACAATTTGTGTTTGTGTTTGCGGTTTCCGACATGCTCGATATTTTGTTACACAGGAGGATCATAATAGGGTGCTTTCATGTTGATTAGTTATATCGTCCAACAAACGATGGATATGCGCCAACGTTCTCGTGAACGATTTACTCAATGTCTTTCAGGTCTTGATGGTCGCAAAAATAATATTAGCTTTACTCCGTACGTACAAAATAATGGAAAAGCAATATTGTATCCTACTAGACCGAATTTCTCAATATTGTTTTCAGTGGTCTACTCCCTACTCAAAGGCATATTCATGGATGAAGGAACGGTGGTCATTAGCTTTTTTACTGCCGAGACCTAGTTAATGGTTAATAACTAAAACATAATGAAGTAATGATATATCTTGCCTTCTAATGTAATAAACAATTCTAGTCGTTTGGCGTTTAGTGTAAGTGTCGGCAATTTTTTCGTCGTCGACACTGAGTGTATAAATAAATACCTTAGTTCTATTTCAAGTTCTTTACTTTCAATTAAATGAATGGAGTATGCGGTTGGCTCTAGGTGAAATATTATAACAATTTTATTTAAAAGAAAATTCACACGGTTTTTATGTTTCACAGTTTATTCAGAATCCCGTCACGTGTTTCGGTCTTTCAACCATCTTCAAAGGAATAAATTGATGGTCTATTTAGAGATTCTTTCAATCAAAAAAGCCATTCAGAAAAAGGAGAATTTAACAAATTCCCAAATACTCTTTTGGAACACCCCTATATTGGATGCTGTTATTTCCATGCGCCATAAAAATACACAGGTGTCCTAAGTGTAATGAAAGAACCTTTTCAATTTTAAGTTTATTTAATTTTTTTACTCCTTTGAAGATGGTCTCTGTGTTTCTATATTTTTTGCAACGTTAATGATAAGTCTGATTTTCTAAACTTTTCACTTTTGTGTGTGTGATTTGAAAACTATATGAGTGAAAAGTTTCAGAGTGAGTCGTTTTTCTCTTCAGAACGTTTTAAGAATTAATCCTATCAATATATACCGATAACACTTGATATATTAACTTAATATAGTCAATATAAGAATTCTCAAATTATGATGAGCTAGAGCCATATCGTGTAATATTGATTCACTTATATTTACAGGATATTTACGTTTAAGCGTGAAAAGTTGCAAAGTAGTCGAAGACATGCCTAGGTTCGGAATACCTTAGACTTCCATCACCGAAAATATATAGTATTAAAACCGTCATATAGCTTGACAGAGATAGAAAAATCCCTGAAGATCTCTCAGGAGTCAGTTGGTATCATTTGGATCGAGCATTAGGAAATGAAATGAGCAAATTGGATACCCTTGAAAAACATGTCTTTAGACAAGCTAGACCGCACGAATTCCATTTAACAAGAAGGGCGTTTTTGAAACAGAGGGGCGATCCGGTTGGGCTGGTACCGTTAGGTTCGAAGGGTCTTAGCATTTGTTTATGGGTCAAAGCCATGGAGCTGTCGCTGTTGAAGAAGCGTGTATTCGCTTACGAAAGCTTCATCCTCGTAAGTGTCTCCTCAAGAAACACCATTCTGAATTTGGTTCAAGCACTTCGTACACGAGGAGTTTTGAATAACAAAAAGAACCCAACACGAACACCTCAAACCACAACAAATGTTGCATAAGTCTGACAAGCCTTTGTGCGTAGTCTGATCGATCTTCTCGAAACCGATCGTTTAAGTACTCGGCCGCTGAGGCGTATTTTACCGTTTAACCTGCATTTCCTTTCTCAAAAATTGGCAGTTATTCAACAAGCACAGCCAGGGGATTAGGAACAACGACTAACTTTCGTCCGCGAAATAGACTAATGAGCTCATATCCATCAGTGAACCAGTAGATGGGCATAAAACATCCGAGAGAGTAACACGAAAGACCGGTGCTTCACCCGAAAGTCACAGGTTGGTGCACAATTTCCAATACTTGCGTTATTAGCACGAACCTTTTTGAAGACACTAATAGAAGAGCTGTGAATTCGCGCTATGTTTACATGATCCACAACTCCTTTTTGCCTGAGTTACGACGAAGACGAATCCCAGTCCGACGTGTCTGGTTCTATCAAGACGCGGCAACAGCCGACATGTAAGATATTGTTTTGAACATAATACCTAAATGCTTTGAACTGACATTCCAGAAAAAAAATAAAGATTTTTTAACATGAAAACTGAAAATTTTCGGAATTCCTGAAAAACGTCCGTCTTTGCTGCCCCATCCTGTGTTATCGATGGTGAATGGTGTGCAAACTGGCGTCTCAATGGCGTGCTGGAAGCTAGCCAAAACTTAGAAAACCGTACCAAACTCGGTCAGAAGTCAAGGAGATGACTTACAGTATCAATAAATATGATTATTAGTATTATTATTAACCAGTCGAATCAATTGCAGCTTTAAAACTCAAAATTCATGAAGTGACTCAAAATTTTGTCATAAAGTGATTAAAAACTTTGATGAAAAAATCGACATCTGTGACCGTAGTCGTGGTAGACATTTATCAGATATCATTTTTCATTCATAATTGCCCAACCTTTCCTTTTTCAATGCAATAAAAATTCATCTACGTTTATTGTTCTATTTTGATTTACAAAACAAAGTTCTGGTTGAAGAACCCTTTAGTGCGTATAAAAATTCCAATGAAGTCATGCTCATATCCAGTTGCTCCTCTGTAAATCGAAGAAATCAATAGCAGTTGTAGACTCATAGTATCCTGAATGAAATAAAAGCACAATTTCGAAGGGAAATACCCAGGGCTTTCGTGTCTCAGCCGGCATGATTTCAATATGGAATTCAGCTCGCGTTCGTAGTTCCTTTCGGTTTCGTACGAACCCCTAATTCGGCCGAAGACACAAATGCCCGGGAAATTACACGATCGGGCGACTTGATGATAGCCCTCATGTTCCGCTTCATTAAACATTCGAAAAGTGGAAAAATATTCGAATCCGCCCCGCGAAAGAGGAAAAGTTGGATAGTTTTTCTTGTAAGGTGGAACGGAATTATAACTTCGGCCATAAAATGAACTTCGTCGGTAAGTAGCTTACACGAGAAACATTCATTTTCTACCTATCGGCTGAACTTTTGAGACGGCACGCCGACTGCGAGTATTGCTCGAGGGATGTTTTATTTGACTTTCTTAAGGTTTACTTGATTTAAAAGTGTTTGTAATCACATCCTGATATATTTGTTTAATCGAACGGAATAGTCGGAGATATTTTGTTTGTGTCTATTTGTTTGATTGTATTCAATTCCCTTTTGAACGAATTTTTTTTATTTTCCAGTCTTTTGAATAATATAACGTTAAAAAGAGAACTAGATGATTTGAAGTAAAACACTTTATTTCCGCTTATTTTTATTTTTCAACGACAATAGTTTCGTCAATTACATATTGACTTCGTCAGGTGAGTATGGTGACTAACTATTTTTACAAAATCTTTCTCCTTAAATACAATTTTCACTAAAAATACGTGATAAAATGAAGTTTTTAAGGAATTTATTGAAAAAGGTTCAACAACGGAGAACGGTTCACATCTGTTTGGTCGTTCAACAAAATATTCATTTTATGATGCCGGTTTATTTCCATTGCTTCTAAAAGGTCCAATCTATTGCATTTGTTCTCAAAATGGAGAACTTCAAAGTTATGGTCAAAATCATGTCCCGATTCTTGTAGATGCCTAGCATAAGTGGAGTTTGATTTATTCTTAACGAATGAATTCTGGTGTTCCTGGATCCTACTCCCAAAAGATCTAACCGTTTGGCCAATGTATACATATGGACATGTACCACAATTTAACCTATATACTCCTGATCTCTTGTTCTTGTTGAAGATATCTTTATTATTTTCTATTAATTTACCTAAAGAATTTATTGTTTTATATGAGATATTGACATTTCGTTTTTTTCTTTAAATATCTAGCTATCTGTGCAGATTTTTGTCCTATGTATGGTAAGCAAATAAACTTTTCATTTTTTCTGATATGTGGATAAATATACTACATTATTATCTAAAGTTTTTTTCCGTATTGTTCCTACCGTATTATTAAATGTGTTTTTATATGGCGTTGTTCTATTTTTCAAGATACTAGTTAAATTAAACCTATCTATATCTCAATTTTGATAATCTTTTACTGCATTTTCTGTATCTACAGCTAGATATTCTGAAAATTTCTGATTGGTGGTGAGCATGCGTGAGCTGTGAACGTAAATCTCCGTGCTCCTCAAGAATTAATTCATTTTCGAGTGTTAATAAGGCCAAAATTTTCGAAAACCATATCAATTGACTTATAAAGGAATAATATCGGAATATATTATAAGTTGTGCAACATAATGGGTACGAGAAACAAAACAATTGCTGACCTTGAAAGGACTTTTCAAAGTCAAATGAAAGAGTTCGAAGAGAAGCTGAAAAGTGTTCAAGAACCTGGTGGATTTGTACAAGGTACCATTTCCATCGAAACTCTGAAGATGGAATTCGAGGCTTTCAGGCTGGAAGTATCTACTAAGCTGGAAAAAATTGCGGAAGGGCTGGAGCAGAAAAATTTCTCCAAAAATATTCTGATCTACGGTATAAAGGAAGATAGGGAGGAAGACATCTTTCCCACAATAATAGATTTATTCAAAAATCAGTTAAATATAGACATCGATAAGAACCAAATAAGCAGTTGTTATCGAATTGGTAAAAAACCCAGCGGTCCGAGACAAAACATATCCAAACATAGACCGATTGTTGTTGAATTCGTGTGCCAGTGGATGCGGGATATCGTGTTTGCCAGAAAATCGAAACTAAAGGGCAGTGGTGTTGTTTTAGTGGAAATGCTTGTGAAAAGTAAGCTGCTTCTCTTCAAGAAGGTTAGAGAAAAATACAGGAATAACTGTTGGACTATTAGAGGTAACATTAAAGTTGTTGTAAACAATAAAATCGTACAGATTGAGAGTGAGGAACATTTCAGTCGACTCGAGACTAATTGAAAACTCTCACTATCTTTGGTTTGATTTCTCGGCTTTTCAAATTACATATATATTCTTGTTTTTTCTTGGGGAGTTGGGGTTATTGGGCGTTTGAAAACTTTCGTATTTCTTAAATTTCTGTGAGTCTTTGTCTTGCCATTATTTCAGATATTATAGAGTCGTTAAATTGTCTTCAACGTTTATTTCTGTCAATATTCTTAGTGTTATTTCTTGTTTTCGAATTTAACACTTTTATTCTAGTTTTTGTTAGTTCATTCTGATTAATCATATAAACAAGTGAATGACTCATCTCAAATAGCCTCTATGAATATGAAACGGGATTAACTATTCAAATATAAAAATGGATGTACTCAAATTGGCTCACTTAAATGTAAGAACTTTAATTGGACATTTTACAGATTTTAAAAACATGTTATTATTTCACTCTTTCGATATAATAGTTCTCAATGAAACTAGGTTAGACGACAGTATTACCAGTGATATGGTTGATATTCAGGGGTATGAGTTTATTCGTTGCGATCGCAGTAGACAGGGTGGTGGTGTAGGAATTTACATTAGATCTGATTTGGGGTATGGTGTTCTTAAAGTTGGGGGTTCCATAGAGCAAATTTGGCTCAAAATTGTTTCACCTGATTGCGATTTGGCATTAGGGGTAGTTTATAGACCTCCAGACATCAGTAATAGGATATTCTGGCAATTATTCGAGGATGAATATGAATATGTAAATACACAGGTTGGTAAAATAATTTGTATGGGTGATTTTAATACAAATTTGTTGGTGGCAAATGGTGAAGCGAGTTTTGTGAAAGAAAGAATTGATTCTCTTGGTCTCTGTCAGTTAGTAAGTCAACCAACAAGAATTACCAACCATTCGGCTACTCTCATTGATTACATATTGGTGTCTGATTCTCATAGTGTTTCAGATATTAAGATTATATCTACCGACGTTGACACTGATCATGAACTTGTTTCCTGTGATTTCCACATTGACGTGAGAAAGAAATGTCCCATATTTAAAACTATCAGGGACTTCAAAGGTTTCAATTATAATCAATTCAACTCAGAACTTCAATCTATACCCTGGAGAAATATATTCGATATGGACGACATAGACCGAAAGATTGACTTTATAAACTCTAATATAACAGCTTTATTAGATATTCACGCACCGTTTCGAACTGTTAGAATAACAAAAAGATATGCTCCTTGGCTCACCGATAGTTTAAGAGAAATGATGGACTTGAGAAATAAAACTCTGGCTCGTTATAAAAAGTTCAGATGTCCAAATGATTGGCTTCTCTACAAGAAAATTCGAAATGTAGTGTCATTGGCGGTGAGGAATGAAAAGAAAGCTTATTTTCGCACTATTCTTAACACCAAGGACACTAAGGAGTTTTGGTCAAATCTTAAAAACCTCAATATTTTTAATAGAAAATCAACTGAACTTCCCGGAAAACTGAAGGATGCTAATAAAATAAATCAACATTTTATAGATACTATTCCGAAAATCGCTAAGGACAAGGAGCTTCTCGATTTCTATACAAATAATCTCAGGGATTCGAATGTAGTTAATTTTGTATTTCGCGAGGTAGAAGAAACCGAAATCCTCGAAATAATAAAAAATATCAAGACCAAGGCTTTCGGACATGATGGAATTAATATATCGACAATTAGGTTGTGCAGTCCGTTCATTCTTCCTTTTTTGACGCATGTTGTCAATTTCTGTTTGAATAACTCGGTTTATCCAAGCTCTTGGAAAAGAGCCCTTATCATTCCCCTACCTAAACACTCTAATCCATCCACGTTGGATGATATTCGACCCATTAGTTTACTTCCAACTCTATCCAAAATAATCGAAAAAGTGATGTACAAGCAATTGCTGGAATACTTAGAAAGAAATAAGATCATACCCAATTCTCAATCCGGTTTCAGACCTGGTCATAGTTGTTGTACTGCTTTACTTAATATAACAGATGAAATTTTCACTTCTATTGATCAGGGGGAACTTACCATCTTAACTTCACTCGATTATACGAAAGCTTTTGATTCCATAGACCACAGACTTTTGATTGCTATATTGCATTATATCGGATTTTCTCAAGATGCTATAAATTTACTAGCAAGTTATGTTGAGTGTAGATCTCAAGCAGTAGTTGTTGGAGATGAAGCATCAGCTTTTTTGAACTTGAGTTGTGGAGTTCCGCAGGGATCTATTTTGGGGCCTTTGCTTTTTATAATATATATATCGTGTTTTGTTCACGTGTGTACTTCGGCAGCTTCTTTTTTTTATGCAGATGATAGCCGACTCAAATTGTCCTTTAAACCTCATGAATGTCAACAGGCTATAACGGCCCTCAATTTCGATTTAAGTCGCATATTTGAGCTTTCTAGAAAACACTGCCTCCGCTTGAATCCTAATAAATCTGTTTGTCAAATATTTGGGAGGAAAAGTCAAAGGATCATGTTTTTGGAAAGGTACAGTCAAAGCATTATAATGGATGGAGATGTCATTGGCTTTGTGGAGAGTGCTAAAAATTTAGGCTTGATAATTGATAGTGACTTACGTTTCACGAAGCATGTATCTGATTGTCTGAGTAAAGCTTATTTAAACTTGAGACTCCTATATCAGTGTAGGGACTATATCTGCAGGTCAAGCAGGGTTGTGCTTTGTGAGTCGTTGGTGCTTTCTCATATGAATTTTTGTGATGTTGTTTATGGCCCATGCTTGAGGGTTTCTGATGTGAATCGTGTCCAGATGCTTCAAAATCGTTGTCTGAGATTCATTCACGGTATAAGAAAGTACGAGCCAGTAACATATACCCTCAAGAGCACCGGTTGGCTAAACATGGAACATAGGCGGTATTTGCACTCATCGGTTCTGTTTTTTAAAATTGTCAATCGAAGAACTCCGGTAGCACTTTTTAATAAAATATTTTTTCGATGTAGCGTACACTCAAGAAATATTCGTTCTAAATTCAACATTTCCATCCCAAGACACTATACTGATCTGTTCACGAGATCTTATTCCTATCAAATAGCAAAAATTATGAACGAGTTGAAATTTGAGTACAGAAATATCTCATTGGACAAATTCAAATTACATATCATGAACAATTTTCGCAATGATCCTTTATATAACTGAATCATTCGTATAAACTTATTAGAACATCTGACGTATTTGACTTAATATACGAGAATATTGTTTGAGGTGAGGCTTTTGACCATGCAGTTTTCAGTGTATGTACGGCATTGATAGACTCACATTTTTATAATTTGTTATGCTCATAATTTTTTTTCATTTATGTTCTGAATTTTGGGGGGTTAGATGGAAGAGTAGACGTATGATTTCTTTATGTTCTTATCGAATAACTAACTCTATTTTGTTCTGAGATCATACGAGCTAAATCTCGCCCTCAAATAAGTAATTTTTCTTTGTAAACTTCGTATTGTGATAATAAAGACCATTTATTATTATTATTATTATTATTATTATTATTACTATTTAAATCAAATTTATAACCTTTTTCCAATAATTCAATTTTATCGTTAGTGAATTTAGCATTTAGGTTATAAATTTAATTTAAATAGTAATAATCAGAAATTCTCAGAATATCTAGCTGTAGATTCAGAAAATGCAGCAAAGGGTTATCAAAATTCAGATATATACAGGTATAATTTAACTAGTATTTCGAAAAACAGAACAACGCCATATAAAAACACATTTAATACTACGGTAGGAACAATATGGAAAAAAACTTTAGAAAACAATGTAGTTTTTACTAGAGCTGACAAAGGAAATACAGTTATTGCAATCAATAGAAATGATTATATAACCAAAACAACCTCATTTTTAGATCCTAAGAAATACATAATTATTAAGAAAGATCCTACTACAAAATACCAAAACCAAGTGAAAACAGTAATAAAACATTCAACAGCACTATTTGAAAAAACTCCAAATTTCAAATTATTGCAAATGAACCCTCAACCACCAATTCTATATTCACTCATTAAGTTACATAAAGAGAACAAACCAATAAGACCAGTAGTTTCCTTTGTTACAGCTCCGTCATATAAATTGTCTAAAGAATTAATTAAAATTATTCAAAAAAAAACAATTTTCAGGCAAAATTATCGATAAAAAATTCATATGATCTAATAAATGAAATAAAGAAAATTCATATCCCAGACAATGCTAAACTAATGTCTTTTGACGTAAAAAACCTGTTTCCTAGCGTACCTGTAAAACTAACAATAAAATTAGTAGAAAGGCTACTATTGAAAAATCATACAAACCCAGTAATTGAACAAGAAATAATGGATATCTTCAACATATGTATTGCACAAAACTATTTCTTGTTTAATGGAATATTTTATGAGGATAACGAAAGCCTCACGATGGGAAATCCACTAAGTCCTATATTAGCTGAAATATTTATGGATTTTCTAGAAGACAAAGTACAAGAACACCCGCTTTTTAAGCAATTTATTTATTGGTACCGTTTTGTAGATGACATTATTTGCCTGTTCGTCGGTACGCCTAGACAACTTTCGTTATTCTTAGAATTTATCAACCAGGTATACCCTACGATAAAATTTACTCATGAAGAAGAACAAAATGACAGCATAAATTTTCCAGACTTGAAAATAATTAAAATTAACAATAGATATAATTTTTCGATTTACCGCAAACCAACACACACAGACCGCACAACAGATTCTTCTTCAAATCATCCTTTATCCCATAAATTAGCAGCATACAATATTGTGTATAGACTAGTTAATGTACCTATGTCACAAGAGAATTTTGAAATAGAATTGAATATAATAAAACAAATAACAGTAAATAATGGGTATAACCCATCAATTATTGATCAACTATTGAATAAAATTAAACTAAAACAATCTATGTCATTAGTTTATCCACATATCAGAAAAAATGAAAAGTTTATTTGCTTACCATACATAGGACAAAAATCTGCACAGATAGCTAGATATTTAAAGAAAAAACGAAATGTCAATATCTCATATAAAACAATAAATTCTTTAGGTAAATTAATAAAAAATAATGAAGATATCGTCAACAAGAACAAGAGATCAGGAGTATATAGGTTAAATTGTGGTACATGTCCATGTGTATACATTGGCCAAACGGTTAGATCTTTTGAGAGTAGGATCCAGGAACACCAGAATTCATTCGTTAAGAATAAATCAAACTCCACTTATGCCAGGCATCTAGAAGAATCCGGACATGATTTTGACCATAACTTTGAAGTCCTCCATTTTGAGAACAAATGCAATAGATTGGACCTTTTAGAAGCAATGGAAATAAACCGGCATCATAAAATGAATATTTTGTTGAACGACCAAACAGATGTGAACCGTTCTCCATTGTTGAACCTTTTTTAACAAATTCCTTAAAAACTTCATTTTATCACGTATTTTTAGTGAAAATTGTATTTAAGGAGAAAGATTTTGTAATAGTAGTTAGTTACCATACTCACCTGAGGAAGTCAATATGTAATTGACGAAACAATTGCCGTTGAAAAATAAAAATAAGCGGAAATAATGTGTTTTACTTCAAATCATTTACCATGAATTTCCGTCAAGCAGAGATCGAAACAATCAAGAAAAAGAGAACTGAGTAAATACAATCAAGCAAATAGCCACAAACAATCATTTAGAAACTGAAATCATAAATTCTCTCATAAATAAAAAACAGAAACAACTAATTCGTAAGCAAATATACCAAATTTCCATATCAGATAATATTGACAAGAAATTTAGAAAATTAACACTTTGGATCAGTCTCACAAAAAGTAGCTGAAATTTTATCAAAAATCAACATAGTAATAGCTTTCACACCTTCATATAAAATTTCTCACCTCTTTTTAAATGCAAAAGACAAAACAAACTGGCTGAATAATTATGGAGTCATAAATATTGATTTGAATTAGTCCTTACTTGGTGAAAATCCATATTAAATAATATTTGAATAAGGTTATTCTGATTTTCACAATTTTATTTATTATTTTTTTATTCTATGGATTCCAGGATGTCTAGTTTATATATATATATATATATATATATATATATATATATATATATAATAATATATAATAATATATAATAAATTCTTCCAGAATCATGACATCAAATCGTCTATTTCCTCAATTATAAAAATAAAAATTGATTACATTCTTATTCTTCATATTTATTTATATATATATATATATATATATATATATATATATATATATATATGTATATATATATGTATATGTATATATATATATATATATACATATATATATATATATATATATATATATATATATATATATATATATATATATATAAATAAATATGAAGAATAAGAATGTAATCAATTTTTATTTTTATAATTGAGGGAATAGACGATTTGATGTCATGATTCTGGAAGAATTTATTTCCTTTAGTTTAAAATATACCAGAATAACATACACAAAATAAAATAATAACATACAAAAAAATACAAAGAAAAAAAAATAGCTTACTAACCTGGAAGAAATCAAAAACAATGGTATTTCTCAATTCACATTTCTAACAGCTAACCAAATATGATATGTGACAGTTTAAGGTTAAAATATTTGAAAAATTGGGGGTTGTACCTATCTTTCGAAGGGGGTTGAAGGTAGGGTTCACATTTTTACGAAGAAGAATGACAATGTAAAATTTAAATTTGACATGTTTCGGGATTATCCATATATACAGTGTGGTCCAACGAAAACTTAACACCTCGTTTTCCTGCTTTAAAATGAAAATGTGGAAAATTTTAGGGTTTTTAGGGTTTATGAGTTCGCCCCTCCCTTTGTTTGTGTATTAATAATAATAATAATAAAATTTCTCTGATCCTTCAATTTCTGATACGACGGGGAACAATTTTTCCGCTCTTCGCTTCCTAGTAACTGCAAGCCCCTAACGGAGGTGAGTACAACCCCTTGATTTTGAATAGAGATGAGGGGTATTGGGATACTTCATTCTGAAGATCTTATTGAGTACTATCTGACCCTGAAATTTCGCTTCAAAATTTGAATCGATAACGAAATGACAAGTAAAATAGTGGAAGACTACTTACTTTGTTGATTAGTTCATTAAATGCTGGAAATGAGCACCATTCACATCCATGCAGTAATGTAAGTTTCGCTGAAAACGTTTACGTACGTTACTCAAGATTTCTAATGTAATTTGACGGCATTCATTAATGATCCCAGTTCGCCAATCATCCAGTGACTAAGGTTGCGTAAATCTTGGATTTCAGTTGATCCCATTGAAAAAAGGCCAGTGGAGCCAGATCAGGTGATCTGGATGGCCACTCAATATGTCCCCATCTTCCAATCCAGGCGTGAGGAAAATTTTCATCTAAGAACTGACGCACCGGTTGAACGAAATGAGGTGGTGCGCCATCTTGTTGGAAAATGATCGTTTGATGGTCTTCTGCATTCTCCAATACTTGTAAGAGGGTCGGATAAATAGCGTTTTCTAATAGATGTAAATAAATTTGGCCAGTGAGATAACCGGGTTTAAAAAAGGGCCGATCATGTGATGTCCATAAATACTCGCCCAAACATTTAATTTTTGGGAACTCTGAGTATGCATCTCACGAAATAACCTTGGATTTTCATCTGACCGATACCGACAGTTATGCCGGTTTACAATGCCGTTGAGATAAAATTAACACTCGTCCGAAAAACAGATATCGAACATGTAGTTTTGATTAACTGTAATCGTTTCACTGGCCACTTCACAGAACTGGAGTCGGCGATCGGGATCATCCTCATTCAGTTCCAGAACCAATCGTATCTTGTAAGGATGGAATTCATGTTGTTTCAGGATTCTCATTATTGTTGTGCGTGAAACATCAGACGGACAATTCCTAATATTCAAGGTCGGATCCATTGCTACATGACCTAAGACAGCCACGTCCTTCGCTTCGTATCTTTCATGCTCCCTATTTGGGAGCATTTGGAAATTTTGAAGCGAAATTTTAGAGTCAGACAGTACTTTATACGATCTTTAAAATTAGTTGTCGCAACACGCCTCTTTCCTATTCAAAATTAAGGGGTTGCGCTCACCCCCTTTAGGGGGTTGAAGTTACGGGGATGAAAAAAGCGGAAATGTTTGTTCCCCCTTCGAATCAGAAATTGACGGGTCCGAACGATTTTACATATTTCCATTTTAAGTCGAAAAATCGAGGTGTTAAGTTTTCGTTGGACCAGCCTGTATGTACAGTAACCAAGATAATGACTTTATTTCCTGAAATAGAAAAAGGCTTTTTACTTGATAAAAGAAATATAACAAAATTTGAATATCAAAACACATGTAATCTGTCAGTCTTCCACAATTTTAATTTCATAAAAATTTTCATTCAAAAAACTTTTAGAATTAAATTAATGTCAACAAAAGCACCGCTCATATTCAATAGACGTATATTATAAAAACTCAATATACAATGACAAATGGAATAAATAAACCAACGAATATAAAAAAGGCATTTAAAATTAATAAAGAAAATATTTGAAGGAGACAAAATTTTGCTTCTGATCTTACCATTATGAACATCAATTCTTTGTCAAAAACATAAAACATAACTTGAGGACTTCTCAAAAAATATAATTTATTTGAAATATTCAATATACTCAAATATTCAAATAAGTTAATTCAAAAATCTCTCAAAACATGCACTATATCTTCAAAAAACAATTAGAATTCCGATAATCTCTTCATTAGCTCTAGATAATATTTAAAATATTAAAATCAACTAACAATCAGTATATCGAACCTTAAAGTGTAACCAGAACTTGCTAAAACAGACTAACTAATGCAGATAGTCTATGTTGGTTACAAAATCACAGAAAACTGTAAGGTATTATAAGGTTTTCTTCAAACCATTGACATTCCATAATGAGATTTACTCAAGCCCAAATATAATTATTTATTATGTATAAAATAAAATAGAACAAGGCTTTTTACTTGATAGAAGAAATATAACAAAATTTGAATATCAAAACAGATTTAATCTGTCAGTCTACAATTTTAATTTCAAAAAAATTTTTATTCAAAAAACTTTTAGAATTAAATTAATGTCTACATAAACACCGCTCATATTTAATAGAATTTATTTCCATTGGCTTTTTCACACTGTATATACATACAATTGATATTTGATAAAGTGTAACATAGATAGATCTGAAGTTAACATTCCAAAATGCCCTGATTTCAACGACGAAATTAAAGTGTGACAATCGTTTGAAATAGATTAAGAATTTGTGAACGTCCTTAACTTTAATGGAACAGTTCAAGTCCCTTCATATAACAACCATTCATAATACATAGGATCCTTACTGGAAACCTTAAAAGGAGTGAAAATTCGATAGGCTGGAATATCTTGCCGACCCAAAGACCGCACAAAATTCGCGTACGGTCCGCTCCAATTTCCCGTCAACACCTTCACGCGATAAATAACGCGGATGTCGTTCCTGCCGGCATCCGACCTGCCCTGCCGCCGTCATCGCGGGAACGGTTTCTCGATGACTTATTGTCCATGTTTCGGGTCAAATGCGTATTTATTTATTGCGGAACGTCGTCCCGTGATGCATCGCCCTCCCTCGGATGATTTATACAGCGGCGGGATGAAAGGATCTGCGGCAGGCCGAGAGCTGGATGACTTGAATTCCATATCGGCAACTTGGACCGGTGGGCGGCGGCCTAGGGTGGGCGGTCAAGTGTGAACCGATTCGAAGATGGGAATTACAGGCGATTAGCTTTCATGGTTCGCGGGGATGCGAAATCTATGTTTCGGTGCGGGATTCCCCAGATGGATGTTGATAGATACTAGAAGGAGGAAGTATGATGAATGTCTCGGCAAATATTGATTTATTTCCAGTAGAAATGATACTTGAGATATTCACGATTGATTTCTTAGAAAAAAAGTCGTAACGTCATAAACTTCATCTCATTACAAAAATGCCTCTATTATGTGTACTTTTATGAACTCCCTCGCTATCTATTTGAAATACGTTATCCATTTTGTGCTTCCGAAAGTAAACCTAAATAAAACACATTGCCATTATGAGTTGAATTCAATATCATTTAAATGTCCGCCGCGTTATCTCTTACAGACTCGATCCTTGTAAGGTAATTTTCGATGACTCGCTGGCACATTTCGGACAATAACCCACCAATAGCTCTTGACGGATGTTGGTTTTCAAATCGTTAATCGTCTGAGGATTATCGGCTTAAACGATTCTCCGCATAACAACACAAAAAAAAACACACCCAAAGACGATAAATCACAAGACCTTGGTGGTCAATTAACAACGCCGAAACGAGAAATTACGCGTCCTGGGAATTTTTCTTACAATAAAGCCAAACTGGGTCGTGTTGTGTGACTTGTTGCACCATCTTGCTGGAAGCACAACTCTTCCAATTCCATATCATTAAATTCAGCCCAAAAAATCGGTAATCATTAGGCTTTAGCGATGGGAATTGATGGTTTGACAGCTTCTTCATTTTCAAAAAAGTCGAGCCAATCACCCCATCAGACCAAATTGCACACGGTGACTTTATGTGAATGTAATGGCTTCTCAGCAGTTACATGAAGAAAATTCGATGCGAAACATCGTCATCCAAACGTTGTTGTTCAAGCACCCAATCGGCATATGTTCTACGCATTCTATGTTCAGCTGGCTTCAATTTGGTATGTCAACTGAACCTTATAAGGATTCAGATGCAAATCCAGATGCAAAATACGCCATAGCGTGCCCTAAGAGAGGTCCAAATGTTGTGCGCGCCGATAAATTGATAAATTTGGATCTTCTTCAACACTTTCACTTACAGTAGAAATATTTTCGGTCGAGCGTACATTTCGATGATGTATGGCATCAGTAAAAAATCCAGCCTCATCGAATGTTTTCACTGTGTTTCCAATTGTACTACTAGATCTGATTCATGATAACTTTCAGCTATGGACGTGGACAGAAAGAATAGCAATATCCAAATTATTATGCGCTTGTTCGAGTGTTCTTACTTTTACTAGCAGGTCTCAATACGCCAACCACAGCTTTAGTGTTCTTTGAAAAATATTTGTCAATCTTTCGCGTTCTAGCAGTGGCTCCGTGTAGATTCATCATTACAAGCAATACCATTCCTACCAGAACTATCTCCTTTTTAGCCCTAAACCAACAACCTCATCTAACTGTGAAACAAAAAACATGCACAAAACATCTTTTAAAAAATCTCAAGGATCAGTTGAAATATGACAGTATAGTTCGTCTAGAAAGTATCCGGAAAAAACAAAGCTCAATTGTTATTATTTAGTATATATTTTTAATTCTTGAATTAGAAAATTATAACAAAATATTCATCTTATTTACTTATACAACCTCCATTTCACTGTAAACACTTAACTAAACGCCGAGGTACACCCGAAACTAGATCATCTCTATAATTTTCGGTGATGGTAGCCCAGGACTGTAAACTGACTGATTTAAATCATCTTCATTTCATGGCACTGCTCGTTCACCTTTAATCTTCATAAGTCCCCATATGTTTTCAATGGCACTAAGATCCGGTAAAGCTACTGGCCATGAAATGGTTGTCACTTGGTGCTCTTACATCCAAGCTTGAGTATAGGCCGAAGTATGGCATCTTAAATATTGAATTGAATCAGTCCTTACTTGGTGAAAATCCACAAATTTTTATTGTTATGTTTACAACAATCGTTTCGCTATCACAGTAGCATCATCAGGCAAGATTATATTTTGAATAACTAAACTTGTTTCCGAAATCCGTTGCTATTTATATAACAGTAAGTACAATAAATTTTTATTGAGCACTAAAACCCAAAAAAGGGTCTCTGCACATTCCAGCTTATCTGAATATATTTAACGGAGGTGAGTTATTTAAATCTATTTGTTCGTTAAGTAATATTCCAATTTTATTATGTTTATTTATCTCTAGGGATTCTAACAGATTTAAGGCATAACTTTTACTTTCTATATGTAGAATTTCAAAATTATGGTTGAAAGTATGTCCTGTTTCTAACAAATGGTTGGAATATGTAGAATTACTTTTATTATTGAGGAAACTCTTCAAATATTCACTAATTCTATGTCGAAAAGTTCTTCCAGTCTGTCCTATGTAAACTTTAGGGCAATCACCACAGGTTAACTTATAAACCCCCGATTTATCATCTTTATGTGTACAGTCTTTACTAATAAATTTACTCAAGTTTGAATTGGTTTTAAATGAAGTTCTTAAATCATATTTATTTTTTAGGTATGTAGCAATTTTCTCAGAAATACCTCTAGTGTATTTTAAGGAAATGTATTCAAAATATTTTTTATATTTGGAGACACCATATTTAAATCTATTTTATTATTTTTATTCATCAACAATTTGTCTATCAACTTGGGATCATAGTCGTTATTAAAGGCTATTTGTTAAATTATGTTAAGTTCTGAAATATAATTTTCTCGATTCATGGGAATATTAACTAATATATGGATCATACAATTAAATGCTGATGATTTTTGATTTAGAGGATGGTTTGATTCATTGTGTATAATAGAATCCGCATAGGTTGGTTTGTGAAATATTGAAAAATCATGTGAATTATTTATTCGAGTAACAGTTAAATCATGAAAATTAATAGAATTATTATGTTCGGTTTTCATAGTGAATTTAATTAAAGGATGTATTTCAATGATGAATAAAAACAATTTTTTCGAACGTCTGTCTGTACCTGTGAAGCAACAGAAAATATCGTCTACATATCTATACCAATATAAAAAGTACTTCTTAAGGGGATTTTGATGAATTATAGTTTCAATATTATCCATGAATATTTCTGCTAATAAAGGACTTAAGGGATTTCCCATAATCAAACCGTTTTCAGATTTATAATTCTAAACAAAATTATTCAATTATTCAATTCAAAAAAAAAAAATTATAAATCTGAAAACGGTTTGATTATGGGAAATACCTTAAGTCCTTTATTAGCATAAATATTCATGGATAATATTGAAACTGTAATTCACCAAAATCCCCTTAAGAAATACTTTTTATATTGGTATAGATATGTAGACGATATTTTCTGTTGCTTCACAGGTACAGACAGACTTTTGAAAAAATTATTTTTATTCATCAATGAAATACATCCTGCAATTAAATTCACTATGAAAACCGAATATAATAATTCTATTAATTTTCTTGATTTAACTGTTACTCGAATAAATAATTCACATGATTTTTCAATATTTCACAAACCAACCTATGCGGATTCTATTATACACAATAAATCAAACCATCCTCTAAATCAAAAATCATCAGCATTTAATTGTATGATCCATATATTAGTTAATATTCCCATGAATCGAGAAAATTATATTTCAGAACTTAACATAATTAAACAAATAGCTATTAATAATGACTATGATCCTAAGTTGATAGACAAATTGTTGATGAATAAAAATTATAAAATAGCTTTAAATATGGTGTCTCCTAATATAAAAGAAAATTTAAAATACATTTCCTTAAAATACACTAGATGTATTTCTGAGATAATTGCTACATACCTAAAAAATAAATATAATTTAAGAACTTCATTTAAAACCCATTCAAACTTGAGAAAATTCATTGAAAATAATAAAGACTGTACACATAAAGATGATAAATCGAGGGTTTATAAGTTAACCTGCGGTGATTGCCCTAAAGTTTACATAGGACAGACTGGAGGAACTTTCCGACATAGAATTTGTGAACATTTGAAGAGTTTCCTCAATAATAACATATTCCAACCATTTGTTAGAAACAGGACATACTTTCAACCATAACTTTGAAATTCTACATATAGAAAGTAAAAGTTATGCCTTAAATCTGTTAGAATCCCTAGAGATAAATAAACATAATAAAATTGGAATATTACTCAACGAACAAATAGATTCAAATAACTCACCTCTTATTCAGATAAGCTGGAATTTGCAGAGACAAAACACCTTTTTTGGGTTTTAGTGCTCAATAAAAATTTATTGTCCTTACTGTAATATAAATAGCAACGGATTTCGGAAACAAGCTTAGTTATTCAAAATGTAATCTTGCCTGATGATGCTACTGTGATAGCGAAACGATTGTTGTAAAGATAACAATAAAAATTTGTGAAAATCAGAATAACCTTATTTAAATATTATTTAATATGGCATCTTACATTATCCTGCTGAAAACGCCACTCCTGTTCCGCATGCTCTGTTTCAAGGAGAAAATCTTTCAAAATGCCACAATACTTTTCACTATTAATAGAACCATCAACTTTACAGCGACGCGTAGCACCAGATATTGCTCCCTAAACCATTATTTTGGTGAAAAATTTGGAAATTTGAACTAGGTTGTTTTGATAGGATTTAAAATGATTTCCATTAAGTTGGAAACAACTTTCATCAGATATAAAAGACATTATTAAAATTATCTTCTTGAAAACGTTGACAAAATTTTTTCCTTCGTTCCTTTTGTCAAGGTGTCATTATAGGGATTTTTTTGGTTTCCTTAATTTGAGCTTTGTCTTTTCAGTGACATACGAATGGTTTCTGGATATACTTTTATCTTTCGTTGATTTCCAAATCCGTTAGCCAATTTGCGAAACCCCAGGCGCGGATTGTGTCGTCCTAAGGCCAATAAAGCGTTTATATTGTTTCATTTAATCTTACGCGATGCGACTTCCTGAAACTGGTCTATGCCTCATATCCATGCCATTTTTATCCTCTTTATTGTCTCATAGCACTTTTTCCCAGTTCAGTCAATAGCACTAATTTCTATAGGGATATTTCACAAGTTTTCTTTTTTTAATTGCAACATTATTTCATAAATTGTATACCTGTTGAAAATCAACAATATTTGACAAATAGTGTTACCATGCAACTTTGGCTATAGCGGACTATGTACACAACCTATTTTATACATTACTTTTGTAAAAATTGAATATCAAAACAGATTTAATATGTTAAGTCTCCTATAATTTTAATTTCAAATAATATTATTCAAAAACTTTTAGAACTAAATTACTATCTTATAAGCACAGCTTATATTTAATAGTTATATATATATATATATAAAATCAAAACTCAATATATAATATCAAATGGAATATTATGTGAGTTTTGATTTTATATGTCTATAAAATATAAGCTGTGCTCAGAAGAAATTAATTTATTTCTAAAAGTTTTCGAATACATTTTTTTGATATAAAAATTTTAGGAGACTAACACATTAAATCTGTTTTGATATTCAAATTTTTAATAATCCTTTTATCAAGTAAAAAACCTCTTCTTATTACATTAGTTTTGTCTTAGAATGTTACAGAAAATATAATTAAAATTATGAAAAATAATAAATTCCGGAAACTTCCTAGACGGATTATAAAACACACAGCTAAGCTTACCCATTGAAAAAAATCTCACTCATGTTCATCTGATCGTCATGAAATTCTGCATGAAACTTCAGGTCGCTGTTATATACTTGCTGACTTTTTGACGGATTTGACAAGATGCCACGAGGAAAATATCTTTTTAATAATGCAATGTAATTCTAGACACTAGTAGGGTGCAAAAAAACACAGGCTTAATACATATAAAGTAGACCAATATAAATATCCACAGTTTATTACTATCTAACCTGTATAGAAGAATATGTTTTTTATATTAAAAAATGTCGAAGTCAAGGATATAACAGAGCAGCCATTATGAGAGGTGCTGCTTGTATAGTTTTTTCATTGTGGTAGTCATAATTTGATTCTTTTTTTTAAAGATGAAATAGAAAGAATAAAGAATTTTTCGAAACTCCTTAAAGTTTTTAATTGTAGTTTGAGCCAATGGGATCAACTACAAAGCGTTTCCAATATAGGTGCACATATTTCTAAAACCTTGAATTATATTCGGTTTTCTGGAAAGTCTGACGCAATTCGTACAAACAGAAATCTGTATGATATTCTTAAACCTTCAAGGCAGATGATATTTAAAACAGAGAAGTCTAGTGGAAGAAACGTTGCGTCGGGTGTTCAGAATAAAATTGAAAAATTTGATCCTGGTTTCCTTCATATTCTTCAGTTTTTAATTTTGAATCATCAATTTGCTTTCCAAATAATTGCTTTCAGTAAAAATGGATTTTTAGTTGGCACATGATCAGTTGCAAATTACATTGCTGAGTATAAAGTAGACAGATGGTAGGTGGTAACATACTATGCTTGGTTTCTCGGTTTGCAGGTTGACGGAATTTTGAGTTGGAGGTACCATGTTGATACGGTCTGTAAGAGATTGAGCAGTGCATTTTTTGCCATGATACGTCTTAAGCATATTCTACCGATAGAGTCCTTAGTTTGCGTTTATTATTCCCTTGTTTACTCCCACCTTAACTATAACTTCTTGTTTAGGGAATGTTCGCCTTCGAGCAATCGTGCATTTATTGTGCAGAAATAATTATTTGTCTCAACTTCAACCTCACGCCGATGGAGTCCTGTAGACCTTTCTTTATCAATAACAGATTGCTAAGTTTTCCCTGCATTTTAATCTGCAGTTGTTTGTTGTATACTAGAAATGCAGACGAATTGTTATTAGGGTGTGGGTGAATACTTGATTGGCTGTATAGTTTAGAATATCTCAATTTTGCGTTGCTTTTTTTCTTCTTTTCGTTTTCTTTCCTCTCCATGAGTTGCTACATTTTTTTACTATTTTTTCCCTGACGTGTTCTAAACGGATGTATTCTGTCGTAAAGAATGAATAAAATATTATTATTATCATTATTATTATTAATATCTATTGAGAAAAGTAGAATAGATAACGCAGAATTTTTTTTAATAAAACAATTGATGAATTTGTTTCGCAAAATAGAGAAGAATTTTTTTAGAAGTATGATTTTAGTTATTCATATCATAAATTATTGATGAATATTTAACTCAAATAACACTTCTCAAAGATGAGATTATAAGATATGAATTAGCATTTCAAATGTTGTAAAACGAATGCGGGAAGATTTTATTATTATAATCAGTTTTGGGTTATTATAACTTACTTATTTACTTTATTAAGATTCTTAATTTTGAATTTTTTCTGTCCTAAGACTACGCATTAAAAACTATTGATAAAATTGGTCTCAGACGACGTTTTACCCCGGAGCCTCTTCACCATAAGTCCAGCTCCTGAACAGATCGATATCCTCAAATATATTCCGTCATTTATCAGCCATCCAGATACTGCCTAGTGACTTTTAAGCATCTAATGTACTGATTCTATGATTTCAAAAGACGAACTTTTGACCAACTTGTCAAATGCTTCGTTTCTTACTGTTTTTGCCCTGCTCGTCTCAGTCTCGTTTTCTTAACAATTGGGATAAAAAAGAAGAGACCATTATGACCTCAGTTTCATTCCAGATGGGCATTACCATATCAACAACCGCCAATTCAACGATCGATCACTTTCTATCCCATCAATTCCACTAACAAAATCAACTCCGACCCGGATTGCTGTTTGTTATTCGGCAACTTCCAAATTGTAAGCAATCCCAATTCCCTCGGCGGCCTGAAGATCACGGCCTACGGCGATACGGACAACAGCATAACTTTTCGGCCATTATTACACTGACAGGGGTCAAGTCGGCAATCAGCCAAGGATGTAGGTAAATGATTCGGGTGCCCAAGATGAGCGCCCCAAGGCGTTCAAAGGGTGTTCCAATAAAAACGTCATGTGCGTGACACGAGCTGAAGAGGTTTTCGGTGTCGTCTCCTAATGTCGGTAACTCAATTCGGTAAAGGTGATGAGATTTCGAGTTACCCCTGGGGGAAAAGCTGTCAGTGGTAAGATACGTAAATTCATTTTAACATTTACATAATTCATTTCAGCTTCAAATGTATGAAAAATCCTTCCATTTGAAAGATGTATCTAGACAAGCTCTACGTGGTGAGAAAACGGCATCGAAAAGTATACCAACTTCTCTCAAATTAAAAAAATTAGAATACATTTTCTGCACAAACAATGTTAGATGAACTGCACAAGTTGAGCAAGAAATGGAAGAGGAGAGAAAATATCCCTTGGTGTGATGAAAATAAATGAACCTTTACATTTCTATAAAAAGGAATAAAGCTTCAGTTAAAGTGTTCTTTATTTTTTAAATGAATGGAGTAGTTGTTGGTTCTAGGTGAAACATTATATGGTTATGTAAAGACTAGTCTCAAAATGAAAAAGTGTTCAAACCATTTATGGTTCAACAAACAGTGCCTCAAAGAAAATATCCATCCGAAATATATAAAAATTACATGTTCCCATTATTCCAATGAAGCCTACCGCCACTGGCTAAATGAGGAAATTCATAAATCCTACCGAAGACGGAACTATCTGCCGCTCCATTTGAAATTAATTCATGATGAATTGGTCGACCTAATTGAGGAGTTCCAAGCCATTGATAGATCAGCCCGAGAAGAAGTCAAGTAAGTAGTTCACCAACAATATGTAGCTTAACTTAAAAAGTTGATAAGTTAAATGAATACACTTGACTTATGTTTCACAAAAGTTTAATTATATTGATAACATATATGTTTCGCTAGTTTTCACTATCAAAACTAAGGAGAACTTACTTAACAATGCTATTTTTATATTTTTCGGACAACAAATGAAAGTTATATTTAAATAAGGTTGTTCTGATTATCACAAATTTTTATTGTTATGTTTACAACAATCGCTTCGCTATCACAGTAGCATCATCAGGCAAGATTACATTTTGAATAACTTGCTGATGATGCTACTGTGATAGCGAAACGATTTTTGTAAACATAACAATACAAATTTGTGAAAATCAGAATAACCTCATTTAAATATTATTTAATATGGATTTTCACCAGATAAGGACTGATTGAATTCAATACAGATGGAAGGGACGGGATTTGTTCATTTTAGGTTGTTAACAGGAAGTTATATCTGTTGACGGCATTTGCTTATTTTCAAAGGCACTTGTTATCAACAGATGTCAGCAATGGAGATAAATGGAATTCCAAGTTATCGTTTGTAATGGCCAGATGTTTTTTACAAGCCGAGTGGATTTCTACATTTTCGAGTAGGTCTAACTTTTTGCTCTTGATACCTGAATGTAAAATTTCGGTTTTACCCAAGCTTTATCGAAAACAATTTCATAGACTTCGGTTAAACCGAAATTCTATTACAAAATAATAACTTTTCAAAACATAAGAAATGTGTTGTAGTAGTACAAACATTTTTGTGGAAATAAATTACTGTCTCATATACATTTTCTTAATTAAAATGAGTTTCCACCAAGTAAAGACCGAATAAATCGAATATTTCTTAGATCTTAATATAAATCATAGTAATGATAAGTTTGAATTCGACATTTTAAGAAAACCTACCATTCAGAATCTAGTCAGTCATGACAGTGTAAAATGTCAACATTCCATAGTTTCATTCATAGACTTTTGAGCATCCCGTTGAATGAAGTCAATTTTCGAAAAGAAGTCAATATAATTAAACCTATAGCGGTGAACAATGGCTATAGAATTGAAATCATTGACAAAATGATTTAAAAGAAAACTAACCACAATATTTGAAGAAAATTTATATCAATATAAATGATCCTTATGAAGAAAAGAAAATATGGTTTTCAATTACTTATATAAAACATTTCAGCAGTAGGATCTCTAATGGTCTTCATAAAATGGGAAATAATTCTTTAGCAGTAGAAAGAAATAATTTAGCTAATGGTTGGTGAATATCCCCACCTTTTCCGAATCGGGGATTTATCAAATTGAATGTGATTGTAATGCTACATATTCAGACAGATAGGCCGATGTTAACAACATAGAATCAAAGAACACAGTATTTCTATTTTGAAAAATCATAATTCAACCAGTTTTGCAGAGCATTGTATAGAAAATAATTATTTTTTTAATGAGAAAGATGTCACTTTACTATATAATGTTAACAAGAGTAAATTGATGGACTATTTGGAGATTTTTTCAATCAAAAAAGCCATTGAGGAAAAAGGAGAATTCAACAAATTCCCAAATACTCGTTGGCAACACCCTTATATTGGATGCTGTTATTTCCATGCGCCATAAAAACACACAGATGTACCGATTGTAAAGAAGAAACCTTTTCAATTTTAAGTTTAGTTCCTTTTTGTACACCTTAGAAGATGGTCGAAAGACCGAAACAAGTGTCAGGATTCTGAATAAATTGTGTAACATAAAAACTGTGTGAATTTTTTTGAAGAGAATGCGTTATTATTAGTTTACAAATTTCCTAATATACCAGTTTCTTTCTTCGACGCAGATTGGTCATAAAGAAAATATAATTGTAACGCATAAAAAAATATTCACAACAGCTGGCTTTTCTCAGAGATTAAAATTCATAAGACTTCCGGTCGTTTCTGCGGCAAAATTGAATAATCGATTCCAGACCGTCCGAAGTCGGTTCGTGTTGGGATTATTTATCGGAAAGGGTGTCAGCGTGGCTTTATTAGAGCGACAGCTCGGTTTCTTACAGTTACAAAGGTTAGTTCTCCGCCATTTAGCGTGGCTGGTCTGGCTCCTTCGCAAGGCTCGGCACATAGTGTAGACTCCGATAGGTGACGTTGATTAATTGGGATTTTGAGAACGGGGACCTGCTGAAACGGGTTCTATCTATCATGTTAAGAGGCTGAAGGAAATGGAAAAATTGTCGAAATGAGGTCTTTGATGTATCACGTAAAACTATTACGTTTATTCGTTTCGTATAAGTGGGTTGTTGAAATCATTTTGAAGTAAAAGGAGAATGATGTATCGAAATATAATAACTGAGAAAATTTACGATAAAACTGATACGGACAAATTTTTTTTCGACTAGAGTATGTTAGTTTTCAATATTACGTGCAAGATTTTGCTTCCGCTGTTTTTCTATAGATATCTTGAGGGGTAAGTATTGATAAATAAGACGATTTTGGGCATCTGACAACATAGCCCCATAAAAACAAAAGTCAATTTTTATCTGCATCATGTCTCCAGTTCAAGTCTCTTTTTCTACGAGAGAAACCGATTAAACAACCCATATAATTATTTCGAACAGATTGAAGCGAGTTGTGCTTTATGGTGTGTTCTTTGATTTACATTTGCCGGGAGTATTCATCCGGAGATTGCCTTTTGGTGACTCTAATTTGAGTCAATACACTGAATGACTTTAAAATAAGAACATTTCAAATTTGTGAATTAACTTTTGAAGAAGACGAATATGATGAATGAAAACCAAGGATTCTGTGTTCTGCCCTCCTGAAGTCAACTTAACGTAATTTTTCTACAATTTCAGAACTAATTTCAGAAACTGAAAAAAGTATTAGTTAAAAAGAGTGGAAGAGAATATATTATACAAAAATTCATATACTTCCCATACTTTTATCGTACTTTATCTTCATATTTCATATCAGAATCTCAAGGATCGTTCCTGGGTTTTTCGTTCAGAGATAAGTATTTTTACCGATCCTCATGAAATTTGATACAAATGTTCGTGCTGTAACTATAGGAAGTGAATCATAACTATTGGGACATAGGCTGAAAACAAATTATTTGAAACAAAATATGACGATTAAACCAAATATGTCTCAAGAAAATATTGCTCTGGAAAAAATACAGGTCGTTAGATTTGAATTTTTCTTCGTTTTTTGGTAATGATTTCACTATTTATTTCTCACTTGTTACCAGAATTGGTACAGAGGCATAACTTTGGACGAAGAAAACTATTTTATGTTTCACTTCACTTTTCGTTATAGGGAGTGCCACGTGAATCATTCCAGATAATGAAATTAAGTGGCAGCTTTTGTTGACGGAACTTGATAGTCATCTTGATTAGAAAGAGTAAAACCCTTCATTACATAATATTGATACTCTTGTTTAGACATGATAATTTCACTTGTCCTCGAGAAAAACGCAATAATTGAAGAGTTCATTTTGTCAGAACTGGATTTCCAATATTATTTCATATGAAAGGTATGTCATAAAATTTTTGCTAGTAAATGTAATTTTTTGTAAATTGTGAATTATTTGTGCTCTGAGGTTATAGTTCATTGTTTTTATATGCAAGCAGGATGCTTCCAAACTATAAAACTTTTTCAAACTTATTGCATCGTTTGGGTGAAACTGGTTCATTTCATAGTAAAAATCGGGGGGTCGTCCGAAACAAATGACACCGGATGAAGAAGATGAAATTTTGGTTAGAGTAGATGCTGCTGCTGCTACCAGTTAAGTTCACGTCAACTGGCACCAGCAGCAGGAGTAAGTAGGTCGTCAGTTATTATAATTATAAAAAAAGAGCTCTACCATTATCATTACACTCCTGTTCAGAATTTGCTTCGTAGAAAACTGCCACGACGTTTACAGTTCTGTCAACGTATTCTTTACAAACATAGTGATGATCGAAATTCAATTGAGAATATAATATTCACCGACGACGCAACATTCACCAGACGTGGGGTATTTAATTAGAGAAACAGTCATTACAAGGAAGAAAAAACCTGCATGCTGTTGAAGAAAGACATTTTCAGCATAATTTCCAATTGAATTTGATGTTGAATTATAGGCGACCAACTGCTAGAGCCATATTCCTCCAATTTCAAATGGAAATTCTTATTTATTTTTTTTGCAAAATCCAGTAAGTGGAAATTTGGACGAATAGACGTTAGATGTAAGCAAGAAAATGTGTTTCCTGCAGGATGAAACTCTGCCCTATTTCTCATTACTTGTAAAACATCATTAAAGTGACATATTTCATCAACGATACAATAACAGAGGAAGTGATTCTGAATGGCCAGCTTATTATAACCATCTACATTTTTATGTTTTAGGACATATGAAGCCATTAGTTTATGCCCGTGAAATTAATGCGCGCGAAAACTCTGAAGAAGAATGCAAAATGCGTATATGTATTGTATATGTAATGTATTTTATAACGGGACAGCATTAGAAAAATTTATAAAATTCATAGGATTCAGAGGAGGCTACCTAACATATTAACTTTGAGTTTGATCTTTTTATGTTGAATTGTTTTTAATTCTTCTTTACTGTTGAAACAGAAGCCTTTCGTTACAATGTTTCTTTATTGTCTGTTATAATCTCCTTCTGAGAAAAATAATTTCTTTTCTCAAAAAAGGGTGAAATTATCGTATTGAAACAAGACTACCAAAATTACATTAAAATGATTTTTATATTGTATTTTCTAATTGAAATCATGACCAAATTTCGTCAAAAAAAAATTATCACTTAATTTCATAATCAGGAATGATTCATGTAGCGCCCCCTATAAAACAGTATTCCTCGTCTAAAGATATGCATCTGTGCCGATTTTGGTAACAACTGAGAAATAAACGGTGAAATTATTAGCAAAATGCGAAAAAAATTTCAACTTTAACGACTTCTATCTTTTTTCACAGCAATATTATTTTAAGGTATATCCCAACAACCCACATCCCAACTTAGGGCTATTTTACGAGGAGACATTATTTGATCTATCCTATTCTCCGTAGACTTGCAGTCCTTTGTCTTGAAGTTCAGCTAAACTGAGACACCATACCTTAGGAAGACATCGATTATTATACTAGAGAAATGTCCAGACGTGGATGATCAAGATAGTGAACTTATTGCAGCATGAGAAATATTTTATTGGCAATAATTAAAATATTCTAATTATTACTAAGTGTTCTTAGTTTAACGTCGGTACATTTTGCGAATTGCATTCAGGGTTTTGATAAGACCTATTCTAATCGTATAAGAAGATCAACATCCGGTATGAAGTACAAGAAACAAAATCTAGTTGCTTTCCTACCAGTAGTGTGCTGTTGACGTAGCCCATCTCAATTCGACTAGACCGCCTTGAACCGAGTTATCCACCCAGAGTGTACAAACTAGGCGGCGGTGCCCCTTGATGAAGTTTCAATTAATTCCGACAAAGTTTTGGGGTTAATTCCACTTCAACGCCAAATTTGTCAGTCAGGCCAGCAGTTTCACCTGTTTAATAAAGCCCGAAACAAATGACTCCTCCGTCCGGCACGGACGTTGATGGAAGATATTCACCTGTATACCGGGTACTCGACCGTTCTCGTGTCAAACTTCGATTTTTCATTGTGATTCATCACGTAGCTAGATGAAAAATGACGACTCTGGTAATGTTGGGCTATTCCATTAATTCCTAGGGAGAGATGCTGAGGACTTATTAATGAGATGTCTGGATGAAGTCGGTCTTCAATTAAGCGATGCGTACACGCTATGTGGAAACATCAATTTATTTTTCATGATTTCACCTAGGGATATACATCTTAAATGTTACATTGAATGTTACTGAAATGGATAGTAGAATTCTAATATGGATTTGTATTGCTTAAGCTTGAGAACTTGAAAACTCAAATAAAAAACAAATAATTTCAGTTGGAAATTCTAAGTAATCATTTAATATGCAATTCTTCTACCTAAATTTGTAAACTTTGAGTCGAAGCAGTTGGAGGGAGATTACTATAGTTTAGGAATAATAATAAAAAAGGAATTTTCCTTGTCATAAAAATTCAAGATTAAAATACTGAATTAGCAGAAATATTATGTATATTTCACCTTCTCTATATGAGATCAAGCAGATATGGTTCTCTTGATCATGAATGATTCAAATAAATCTTTGTGTAAAGTTGAATTTTTGGGCGCTTTTACCAGAGCGCTTATAATTTGTCTAAGTGTCAAAATTCAAATTATGAGCCTAATATGCTCTTGAACGTCTCCAGTGAACTCGCTAATGGATATTCCGTAATAACATTTCATTCACTATACTCTAGCATTTTTCAGAATTTAAGCTGAGTTTATATGATCTAATGCATAAATAGGTGAAATCTAAGTTCAAGCCCAGATAAACAGGGTGTTTTCAAATATGTTCTTTTTTTACAGAAGATAGAACTCACCACAAAAAATTATTTCATCAAAAAATGCTTACATAAAATATTCAAGGCGCAAAGCCTTAAAGTTAACTTCAATATCGTGAAATTTCAAGTCCGGCTTTATAACTTCAAATTCTTCGCGGAGTGCATATAGTACCGAATGCCAGTTGTCAACGATTAGAGTAACCAAGTATCGGGGGTTTTATTAGAGTGATAGATCTTTCGACAGGGATAACTGTGATTTCACAGAAGGTAGAAGCCATGTTGATTTGACATTTCTGTTCAACAAGCATTGACAAATTATCATGAAAAGACTCACGCCGCAACAACGTTTGCAAATTGTTGAAATTTCTTTTCAAAATCAGTGTTATATTCGCCAAACTTATAGAGCACTTTGTGAAATTCACATAATCGTCCATTAGAGCAGTTTATTCGTCGAACTATCGATAGATTTCGAACAACATTTTCTCTACTCGATGTAACAACAAGACAAAGAACTGTACGTACAGAAGAAAATATCGCTGCTGTAAGTCATAGTGCTAATGATGATCCAGATTTGTCTATTCGTCGAAGTTCACAAGTTGGACTCTGTGCATCCACCACATGGAAAATGTTCCGTGAGGATCTTGGTCTACACCCATACAAGATCCAACTGGTTCAAGAACTAAATCCACTTGACCCTAATAAGCGTCGTTTGTTTGCTAATTGGGTCGTAGAACAGCTTGAAGTTGATCCACTTTTTTATCGTAAAATTGTGTTCAGTGATGAATCTCATTTCTGGTTGAACGGCTATTTAAACAAGCAAAATTGCCGTATAGGCAGTGAAAACAATCCTCAAGAAGATCTGCAGGTTCCATTGCATCCTGAAAAATGCACTGTATGGTGTGCTTTACACGCTGGTGGCATCATCGTTCCATATTCCTTTAAAAACGATGCTGGGGCTAATGTTACAGTGCATGGTGCTCATTACACATCGATGATCAATGATTATCGGTTTTAAAATTTGAATGGTATCGACCCAGAAATGTTTTGGTTTCAACAAGATGGTGCTACACCTCATGCTGCTACAGTAACAATAGATTTATTGGAAGAAAGATTTGGCGATAACATTATTTCGAGAAATGGTCCAATTTATTGGCCTCCAAGATCATGCGACATAACTCCACTGGATTATTTTCTATGGGGTTATGTCAAGTCATTGGTTTATGCTGGTGAACCAGAAACAAAAGACGCTTTGGAAGCCAAAATAACTCGTGTTATTGATGAAATAAGGCCTGGATTACTCGAAAAAGTGGTCCAAAATTGGTCTGGTTGAATGCGGTTCCTCAGAGCTAGTCGTGGTGAACACATGCCGGATATTATTTTTAAAACATAAATATCATAAAATTATCTTTCAAAAAAAAAAAAAAAAATTCATAATTTAAATGTGTTTTATTTCAATTTTAAGTTCTATCACTTTAAAAAAACACCCGATATGTGGTTTAAACGTAAGTAATCCAACTCATAAACGACCGTTGTTGTTTTTTTGTGATTTTTGTTAATTTGTTGATATCCGTAGATGAATTGCCCATTTACACGAATGTTTATTAATTTAGTGATTTTTAAAAAGCTTGGTATATCGTGAAGGAGGGAGAATGTATATTAATTTAGTGATTTTTAAAAAGCTTGGTATATCGTGAAGGAGAGAGAATACTGTAGAAAAAATAAGAATTTAAAGTCCTTGTCAAGATTTCCGTGCACAAAGTAACCTTATGCTTGCTGTATGTAAAAAGTAATTAATCTCATCCAGGAATGACTGAGTGCACATAAAAAAATGGTTTCCACTTTGATCAACTTCTGTGAAAAGTTTGGATCAATTTTGTGGTGAGTTTTCAAACTTCATTATTTAAAATATTTTAATAAGTGGGTTTTAAGAGATAATTCCGTTCCTTTCAGCCGTCATCCTCATAGAATAAAACACTCCAGAAAAAAACACTTAATAAAATTTACAAGTTGAGAAAAATGTGGATATTTTAGTTTGCTAATAATTTTGATTTCTCGTCAAAGATCGAACGTCAACATTCGAACCGAAAAGACATGGCGGATTTATTAATCTCGGGATATAGTGAAATATGTAACTGTCGATTTTAACGTTGATACACGTAAAAGGTCGTATTAAGATCTGCTTTATCTAAAAATTTTTCAATTTCGCCACTTTAAGAGTTTCGTATAACTAACTTTTGCTTAACTGCTTTCTTTGGAAGAGTTCTACCACCAGCTAAAAATATCCATGCCTAAAAACATCCTGTATACCTATGAATAATTTCATTATTTTATTGTTAAGACAAATACAAGCATATTTGTACGATTCATTACAAAATGATGATTTGAATATTGAATGATGTACATAAGGAATTTATCCTGTTTTTGTGTATTAGAATCGATGTTTACTTCAATGTAAATTTCTCAAAAATATTGACATTTCGCCAGAGTTTGATTTGTTAAAATAATGACTATTCAAATTGATGGACTTTTTCGCAAGTTATTTTCACGTGATCTGATTCTATCAAATCCATCGAATACACCTCAGCCGCGGGATGGAAAAGAACAAATGGAATGAAAACCAAATGCGATAATCAACTTTAAATTTGTTCTTTTTGCAACTGCACCATTGGATTGACATTCCGTTTAATAGTGTGTCTGCCATTGATCGGTTGCTATCAAAGTTACAGTTAATCTCTGATGGTGGTAGTGTGTTACACAGACCAGCCTGTTGCCCTCTAATTAGAAGGGTGGGAGACGTATTTGCACATGGAATACCGGATTTATTTCCATGCGATTGCCGTTTCAGTGACTAACTGAAGCGTAAGCAAGTAAGATATATGAAATAAATATTGAATCATTGAAATTTATTGCCATCTTTGGAGAGATAACCAGTCGGTTAATAAATATACGGTGAATTACGCATGTAGAAAAGAATGATACATATTTTATTTTAATATTATATTGAAAGTGTTATGATTTTCGTTGCGCTAATGATAACAGTTTATTTTTGCATTGCTTCGTCTAAAAAACACCTTTGTTTTGAATTGTCATCATTAAGTTTTTTTTTTCAGTACCCTGTCA
Source organism: Megalocaria dilatata (assembly GCA_034642435.1). NCBI lineage: Eukaryota > Metazoa > Arthropoda > Insecta > Coleoptera > Coccinellidae > Megalocaria > Megalocaria dilatata. Next base: position 55,255,652 of record CM067854.1, on the reverse strand, counting down.
TTTCGCTCCAGTTCAAACAACGTATATTTCTATGTGCTCTGAAAATGTCAACTTTAATACCGAATAATGTGTTTTTGCTAGTAGTTTTACTTCATTACTTCGATATGAAGAACAAGGCTGCCGAAAGTCATCGTATTTCAATGATTGTTTATGGTCACCATACTCTAGCTGAACGAACGTGTCTGAAATGGTTTCTCCAATTTGAAACTGACAATCTTGATTTGGAAGACGAAGAACGACGGAGTGCCACCAAAGTTTAAGTATGAAGAATCAGAGCCAAGGCTTGATGAATATCCATCACAAACGCAAGAGGAACTCGTAAGAACATTTGGAGTATCTCAACCAGCCATTTACCATCGGTTGAAAGCAATGGGAATAATCCGAATGGTCGGAACGAACAGAAGCCAAGAGACATCGAGGGGCGTTTTTTAAAGTGTGAACAACTGATCCAAAGGCAACAAAAGAGGTTTTCGCATCGAATTCCGACTAGTGATGAAAATTTGGTCCATTACGATAATCCAAAACTACAAGCAACGTATGGATGCCTTTTCATCGACTAGCAAGCCGAATATTCATGGCAAGAAGATAATTCTGTGTATTTGGTGAGACAAGCTAGGTATAGTGTGGTATATTATGAGCTACTATAGCCGAACGAAAAGATCACAAGGAGGTCTACCGACAAGAGTTGATGCGATTAAGCCGCGCATTGCGTGAAAAACGGCCGCAATACGCAAACAAAATCTTATGTTAGAGTTGCCAAATGGTGGATGGATTCTGGAGCAAATATTCTTAAATCTCTTTGCATTTCCTAAACATTCTGTCACGGTAAAAATACGATAGCGCATTATTAGGAAAAAACCACTTTAATGAAAAGAAAAAGCTTGATTGCAGGTGCACTGGAATGACTAAAAAAAATAAACAGTAACTCTAAATTCTGATGGTAGTAATCACTGATCACCAGGGCAGTTCTTATGGTAACAACTCGAGGAACTCCATTATCACCAGGATGCAATCGGATGGTTTCGGCTAGCTTCCACTTTTCGAAGGGCAAATTATCATCCGGTATTGATACGAGTATAAATCAGTTAGGAGATTTACCGAAGTCCATTTTATTAGCTGTTGACGCGTATGCATATAGTCAAGACGCCAACTGTGGTAGAAGAAGTTGACAAGCGATTGACAAGCGATTCATGGGAATCGGAGACAGACCTGCGAACCATATACTTACAGAGTGTGAAGGAATGATCGGAAATAGAATCCTTAAATTGGAAAGTAACTTCATTTCGGCGGTGTACTGATTCCAAATGCCAACAATGTCCAGCAGGGGCATTTCATCCCAATCTGTTTTCGAAACCCAAAACTTTTGGTTTAGGTGTCTAGCAAGAGAGCCACTAGGAGCAATGATAAGGTTGTAATTAAGTAGAATGAGTATTTGCCTTAATTTGACTATGGCGAGATCATATTTTAATATGGCAACCAAATCACAAATATCACGTCGAAATGGATCGTTAGTAGCATGCTAATCAGTTTTGGCGTTCTCTAGATCAGCAAGGATGTCCGAAACTATCGTATCACTACTCAGTCGAAAATAACTAAGAATAGTATATACTCTGAGTCTTCTCTAGAACTATTATTATGACTATCACATGACAAATCAAATATTTCTTTCTCAGCAGCAAACTAATCTTCTTCGGAATCATAATCAGAACTGTGCTCTGCTGAATCACAGATTTCCTCCTCTAAATCAGAGCTTTCTGTTAGGATATGAGTGAAAAAACCTGTTCTTTATCTAATTTATATTCTGTGAATCTATGACAGAGAAGCAACAACATAAACTCCCTACAACAGTTGTAATACAGATACATGTGTAAGTAAAATGTAAAAAGTTAATATTGTGCTTATCATAAATTATTCATAAACAAGAACCGTCACGTTACATGGCGCTGCGAACAGTTTAAGCATTGGTAATTAAAGAAATCAAAATAATAGGTGATAATCGTAGAATATCTCACATGAAGTTGGAAGGAAACCTGGCTGAAAACTGGAAAATATGGAGAAGCCGCTTCGAAAATTATTTGGTGGTCAGTGAAGTCAACCTTGAAAGTGAGTCCACACAATGTGCACAATAGTAACACTATATTGGAGAAGAATATTTTCGAATATATGCGACGTTTACATTTGAAGAAGATAAACAAACTGTCGAAACTAATCGAAAAATTTTGACAACATTTTCTAACAAAGGAAAATATTAATCATGAAAGGTACAAATTGTTTCCAAGTTGACAACAAAGTGGCCAATGACTGGAAAATTTTGTAACAAGTTTAAAAGAAGCATCGATGAAATATATGTTGGGAAACCTCCAGGAAAGCTTAACAAAAACTGTCCTTATCTGTGTATACTGAACTCCTGTACGAGGAAAATAAAGACGACAAAATGACTCTAGAAGAAGCTGTCCATATATGTCGGATACTAGAATCATCCAAAGAAGTCACGGTCGAAATTACCCTGTGGAAGTCGATGCAGCAAACAGAAGAAATTACATTAAGTCATGCAAGAGATGTGGAAGAAACCATGCGATCAATAATAGTCCAGCGTATGGTAAAGAGTGCCTCAACTGCAAGAAGAAAAATCGTTTCTCAAGTTGCTGTAATCAAAAGAAGACCAGAAGAGTTAATAACGGTGAACATGAAGTCAACGAAGTGATACAAGTTTCAGGTACAAACAATTAGAATTCAATTTTTATTGGAAATCAATTCAATAAGGGATGTATGGATTACAGAAACGAAAGTAAATGATAGAATAGTTAATTCCCAAGTAGACACAAGAGCTACGTTTTACCATATCAAATGTTCAGAAAATTGAATCTGAATGAGACGTTAATAAAAAAAACTAATCAAAAATTAGCTTCTTATACAGGTAATCTGCCATGTCAAAAACGTGATCATATTTTGACATAATGTTTTACATTATATTATACCTTTAAATGAGCAATTCTTGTATATATATATATATATATATATATATATATATATATAATTGGTATCTCGGAATCGGCTCCAACGATTTTCATGATATTTAGTATACATGGGGTTTCGAGGGCGATAAATCGATCTAGCTAGGATTCATTTTTAGAAAATGTCATTTATTCGTGTTTTATCGATAATCAACTTAAACATAAACTTACTAAATATGACTATTCCTGACATCTATTGGCGAATACTAATACTATTTCTTTTAGCAACTAATTGCTTTAACGACATAACAACACTAAAGCTATTCCAGCAGACGGCGTTGTTAAGTAACTCGAAGCCAATGAGTGTTTGCTTTGAGGTTAGACTAAGAAAATCAATTGTTTATTTATATTATTTGTGTCTTCTTAATGCACTCTTTTTTATTGGAAGAAAAATAACAAAAAAGTGGCATTTGGGTAGTCCCAATTTAAACTGAAAAATATGACTCTTTCTGATCTATTGGCGGATAATAATACTATTTTTTTGGCAACTAATTGCTTTAACGACACAACAACACTAAATCTATTCCAGCAGTTGGCGTTGTTAAGTAACAAGAAGCCAATGAGTGTTTGCTTTGAGGTTAGACTAAGAAAATCAATTGTTTGTTTATATTATTTGTGTCTTCTTAATGCACGTGTTCACTTAAAAATGCCCAAACGATCTTGGAAAAAAACGCTTATAAAACGATACAAAGTAAAATGTATGGCTTTTACCGGTATTGCTTCCATTTTATTGCCTAATGGACTACCACTCATAAAACTTTTGGACTAAAAGTACCACTGACAGTCTTCACTCTCAAGTATCAAACCTAACTCTTCTAAAGCTAGACAATTAGCAGAAAAAGATATTTTTCATATGGATGAAGCTCCGATGCTTCCAAAATATGGTTTGCAGAGCATTGATCAACTTTTACGATCCATTGGAAATTCGGATCTCCCTTTCGGTGGAAAAGTAATAGTAGGAGGAGATTTTCGCCAATATCTGCCTGTACAGCCACGTGCGAATAAAACTGAGTTATTAGATCTTTCTATCAAACGATGCTCCTTATGGTCTGTTTTTAAGACTTTTAAACTAGAAGAAAATATGCGCGTTGATATGGAGCAACATCAATTTGCTGATTATTTACTAAAAATAGGCAACGGCGAACTGACTCTAAATGCTATGGAAGAAATTGAATTGCCACAGAATATCATTTCAAGCAACAATCTTATTGATGAAGTATTTGGTAACTGCTTAGCCAATGAAAATTATGAGGGGATGAAGGATAGAGCAATACTCGCGCCTCTTAACAAAGATGTTGAAAAAATTAATGATGATATAGTTGCTAAACTTCCCGGAGAGTACAAAATTTACTATAGCCATGACTCAATGTAAGATCAACCTGAAGGAGCAGTTGAATTTACAACAGAATTTCTCAATAGTGTCAACATTTCAGACTTGCCACCACACGACCTAAAATTGAAAAAAAAAGCCGTTAATAATGTTGTTGCGTAATTTAGACGTGTCAGAAGGACCATGCAATGGTGTGAGACTCATGGTCACAAGTCTGTGCAATCACATAATAAAGGCAAAAATTGTTGATGGTGAACAATCCGGCAAAGAAGTACATATACCGAGGATAACCTTAGACTCATCAAAAGGACAACTGGGATGCACCATGCAGCGTCACCAATTTCCCGTTAGATCTGCATTTGCCATGACTGTTCACAAATCCCAAGGGCAAACTTTCGAATCTGTTGGGGTTGACTTAAAGTCAAGTCCGGTTTTCATGCATGGCATGCTATTATATATGGGCATTTTCTAGAGTTAAGCGACCAACTACATTAAAAGTCAATCTTTCAAATGAAAATCCTCGACATACCCGCAATATAGTATGGAAAGAAGTATTAGATTAAAATCCGATTTCAAAATTAAAACTGACATTACGTACTGACATTACGTAATTTATTGATAAACTGTAAAAAATTAAGTATTTGTTTCTAATATAACATTAAACTAATTGCACTCATGATTTTTTTCTTTAAATAACCAGTTCATATTTTTTTTATTATTCTGTCGGTGAGATCAAAAAATATTATTCATATTTCATCATTTTAGTAGTATGTAATTCGTACTCAAATATAATTCCTAAAAAACACCATTTATAAAAAAAAACGAGCAAGGCTCGGTCATCCAGGTACTGAACAATAATTCCCAATCAATAGTAGGTTTGAAAGATCGTGAAAAATTCAATTTATTCAATAGATTATAATTTAGGTAACAAAAACTAGTATCAACCTAGGATAGCTAAAGATGTGGATGAAAAATTAGAAAAAAACTCGTCTCGCACAAGAAAAATACTATAATAAATGCGTTACAAAATTGCCAGAAATTCCACTAAACACAAAACTATATATATATTGTAATAGAAAAGTTGAGAGATAGGGTCTATAGAATTGAACTGGATAATGGTGGAAAACATTACAGAAATAGAAAATTTATAACAATTATACGATGAGATGTAACTTCTGGAAAGGTAGAACACCAGCTAATTCACAAGAAATTGTAAAGTATTATATAGAGATAGAAAGTAATAATAACTTGGAGAATACACAAAATAATATAAACTGGAATATTTATGAAAGTATAAACGAAAATGTAGGCTTGACCACCAGTTCTGGGGTGAAATCTAGCTCCAGTAATGAGTTGCTAAGTCACAGAAATGCCACATCAGGAAGGACGGTTTAATCTATATGTATAAATAATTGACTAGATATTTGTTGTGAAGGGAGATGTTAGGATATTAGTGGAGCGCACCTGTTCTTTATCTAATTTATATTCTATGAATCCATGACAGAGAAGCAACAACATAACTTCCCCACAACAGTTGTAATACAGATACACGTGTAAGCAAAATGTAAGAGCTTAATATTGAATAAAGTTAGTTGTTAACCAGTGCTTATTATTTATAAACAAGAACCGTCACGTTACACTTTCTGAAATCTCAGAAATATCATACAAAAAGCTTTCTTCATTGGCAGTCCAATCAATAAATTCAATATCTTCTCCATTAAATTTAATCAACTCTATATTCGACAAGCGAGTATTCAAAAAATCAGGCGATGGCACACTTAAAGTGCTAGTGTGATCTGGGCAAGCCTGTGCATGACTATCATCTTCAAACAATTGTTCGTATATTGTTTTAACTGAAATACTCCGTCAGAAAATCTCTCGATAAGAACCTCCACATGAGCACATATAGTATGTTACTCAGTTAAAGATCAAAGTATTCCGAAACAGTTTGGAATTTGGAAAAAATGAATGCGGACAGCTCAGTGTTAGAGCATTGGACTCGTGACCGGAAGGTCCCGGTTCGAATGCTGTTGAGATGGAAAAGAAATTTTCTAGTTGGATGGGTGTCGGCCACCATTTTACTGTTGGGTCAAAAATTAACAGTGCTGTGATCTTAAGTGGCGCAAGATCGCAGTAAGAAAGCCTACCCAGAACACAACTGAATTCCTAACTCGCACAAGCTGAAAAAGATTCTAAGAGATCTTCACAGAAGATCAAGTAGTATCAGGATAATAATAATAACAAAAATAATAATAATAAAAATAATAATGATAATAATTATTATTTAGCTAGTAGAGTCACACATAAACTGAAGTCCTTCCACTTTGAATTCAAGACGAATTTGCGTACAGTGAGATTAAGATAAAAGTTATTCAAATTCAAATAGCTCAATTAAAAATTAATAGCAAATATACTCTCGTCCGCCACAGAAAATATCTCCGGATATTGCGTACATATGTAAATGTTTCCATTTCCTGTTTTACCGCCGATCGCACTGAATATCGCGCCCTTCAAAGCTCTACACCCATAAACGTAACGACCTCAAATCGTCGCTCCAATGTGAGGACCGCGCGTTTCGTCCGCGAATTTAGCCCCTAATAAATATATCGAACACGGTATCGATGGGTTCCGGTCGTCCGGTTCCGGTTTGCCGGAACGACTTCGACATCCGATATGGCCGCAGTCCAGCTATGGCCGATAAATACAACAATGGCGATTTTTTTCGGAAAAATACATTCCGGTTTGCGTGCAGAGTTGATAAATCGGAGTCCGGATGATGTACGGTATCGAAGGTTGATTGGACTGGTTGGTCGATAGATTGGAAAAATATGTGTGATTGATAGATCCAATGGCTTCGACGAAAGGCGTAAAAAATTGTTGGCTGACGTATTCTCGGAACAGTCGATGCTTCTAAAGCAAATAGAAGAACAAAATTACAATAAAGACAAATGTTTTGGTCAAACTGATTATTTTAAGATATACAGCGATTTGAACATTTATTTCATTTATTTATTCATTGACATATAGAAGCAACACACAGGCCAGAGCCAAAAAAAGTGCTATCGAAACGATGAAAAAAATTATTATAGAGAAATTAACTATAAATTAATGATATGTAATCAATTAAAATTTATAATAATTAGATTAATTATTAAATCGGGTGTTTTTTTAGAGTGATAGAAATTTAAATTGAAATAAAACACATTTAAATTAAGATTGAAGCAAAATTTCATTTTTAGTTGAAAGATAATTTGATGACATTTATGTTTCAAAAATAATTTCCGGCGTATGTTCACCACGACTAGCTCTGAGGAACCGCATTCCACCAGACCAATTTTGGGCCACGTTTTTGAGTAATTCAGGCCTTATTTAATCGATAACACGAGTTATGTTGGCTTCAAAAGAGTGTATTGTTTCTGGTTTATCAGCATAAACCAATGACTTGACATAACCCCAAATAAAATAATCCAGTGGAATTATGTCGCATGATCTTGGGGGCCAAATAATTGGACCATTTCTCGAAATTATGTTATCGCCAAATCTTTCTTTCAATGATTCAATTGTTACAGTAGCAGCATGAGGTGTAGCACCATTTTGTTGGAACCAAAACACTTAGTGAACCTGAATCAGATGTCAATCTTATATATGTGTCTAAAAATTTGTATATAATCTGTAAAAAAAATTATATATGGAAAACTTAAAAACAAACCTATTTGATATTTCAGAAAAAAATATTCCCAAAGTAATGGACTACCATTCTATCTTCTCTGCAGTTAAAGCCACACCTTTAGCGTTATTATTCGCTGCGAATCTTGAAATAATTTTGTATCTTTTTTCAATCTGATGGTATATATATATATATACCATTCTTGAAATTGATATTTTTAATGGACTTAACTGGAATGGACTTGACGCTGATTGGTATGCAAAGAGGAAACTTTGAAGTTTTAAAACCTAAGGAAAAAATTATCTCGTTGAAGCAATGTGTACGAGTGTTATATCTAACGTCACAGACAAAGAAGACTGGAGCATGAGGAAGATTGTTTTGTCTGTGACGGTTGATATAATAAGAAGTACAGTTCCCTTCCTGATTTATCCTAGGTTGTATGTTGCGTAAAGTATATTCGCATGCATTAGATGGCACTGTTTAAAAAAAAAACAGTAGTGTCGGTGTGCAAGACGGATATTGGAGCGTGGCTGTGTTACATTCGTTGACATTAGAGCAATGCACTGATGAGTAACCAAAAAGCTATGAAACATGCATGTCTGCTGCTATGCTCTACAATCAACAAAACATGTTCAGCTTTATTTAAGTTTCGAACTATAATATAGATATAAGTTGCACTGTCCTGATTCAAAAAAATTCTTATTTACCATTCTCAAATTCGTGTAAAGATATTCGTAATAAATATACGCCGATTCATTCAATTCATTCGGAGAGGACTACTTGCAGTTGATTCCTTCTGTATTTCTCCAGTGCTATTTGTTGCTATCTGCTTTCAACAACTTCCTGCAGCTACCATGCAATCCTTCCGGAAATAAAGGGTTGATTCTACTTTTAATTAAAACTCGAATTTTTGAGCATATTACACTTATTTGAATGGTCTCACCATCAAAAATCAAAAAATTCACTTAATTTTGTTAACCGTAGTTTCAAGGAATTATTTACGCCACCTTCAGATGGCAGAAAATTGAACAAAAGATAAGACGTATTTAGAGCAGATACAGGTTATTTAATAATATTGAAAATTCCAGATTTTCATAGATCCGTATGGTCATTCACTATATGTAAATAATTTTCATTATAAAATAATTTTAAAATTTCAACGGAGTCCAAATGAATCAGTTTCTTTCAGATTAAAAACAAGTTGTCTGAAGATTGGATAGTTAATTCCCGAAACTCGAGTCACTCGAGTGAAATATCAATTTCTTGGTAGTAAAACACACTAATTTCTATAACTTGTTTTAATTGCCAATTGCAGTTTGAAATGAAATAACTTGTTCCAACTAATAAGTCTTTGTTTTCATTCTGTGAAACTTTTATCAACTTGGTTATTCGTGAGGAATAACGGTGCAAAATCCTTCGTTTATCTTTAGCGTTATTCAGTTTGTTTCAGTTCATCATCATCAATGTTTGCCTTCCTGAAAATGAAATACCGTAAACAGCTTTATCTTTCCTCATCGCAGTAAACAAAGCAGAACAAAGTCATATCGTCCGTTCGAACTATCGATTCTCGTTCCAACAATTCCTGAAAATTTCAATCGGATGAACGGAAGCCGCCATCCAAAACATCCAGTTCGTCACATTAGGGCTGATTAGAAATTTATTAGGGCGAGCGCAGAATTCCGCTCGGTACGTATCCGGAAATGAACGCACCAGTTCGGGACATGTTCAAACACGATGCGCGACATGTTCGGATACACGGTTGATCGTTTTAAATACGCGACAGAGTGCGGCGATTTAATTTTAATGCGGCAGTTAGGTGGTGATTCCGCCCTTACCTCCGCTTTCACCGCAAACGATTTTATGAGAGAAGTGGCGATTTCTGAAATCAAGGGAAATAACGTTTAGAACGACTATAATCCCTCATGCTTTAACGAAACGAAAATTTTATAAATTTTGTTCATAATCACGTAATATTTCAGGTATTGTAAGGGCTGCTCGCAAGATTCGAATTCTGCTGATATTTACTGATGGAAATCCATTGTACGTACAATCAATTATACAATATATATACCGGATGTTTCTTAATTGGAGGTACAAACGAAGAGGGAAGATTTCCTGCATAATTTTAAGAAAAATATTCCCATACACATAGGACCGCAAACGTTTTGTTTTCGAGATACAGGATTTTATTTCAAATTTTTTCTATTAGTATCTGCATTTCACATAATATACAACTGAGATTCAGCACAATTTAGATTTAACACCATCTGACGTGCCAATTTAGATTTCAAATCTACAGCGTTATATTTTTTCTAGAACACTGTTTCACCCCAGAACTTTTTATGGTAAGCAATTCTCAGTTTCAAAAATTTTAAATAGAAGCGCTGTTGTTATACTAAACTTTATGGTCTCTTGTAGTTTTGTCGTATCTGCTACCGATTTCGAGGAAAATTTTTTTAACGATTCTCTTGAAATCCTCAGAAGAATCCAAATTTTCATAAAAATTCAGTTAGTAAGCGGTGAATAAATTCACTGTTAGTTTTGAAAAATCAAATTAAACTTCTATGTTGTGGAAAGTAAAGGTGGTTGCAATTAAATATCAAAACATGCCGAATTTGACGAATTCCAAAATGGCTGCCATGCATTTCATACATGGTCTTGCAAATGGAAATTAAAGATACTGAATTGTTTCAGCCGTTACTATTTGGTAGTTTATTCTAATTAAAACAAATTGTAGAAATTACTATGTTTTACTACCAAAAAATATATATTACACATTTTCTTGTGACTCGAGTTTCGGGAAATGAACTATCCCATCATCAGACAACTGAAGACCTAACAGTGGTACAGTGGTATTTAACCAAAAAGTGATAACTATTTTTAATATTTCAACAGATTCCCGGTAATACCTAATAGTCGTACAGAGGTTTGCAATCGGTATAGCTAGTTTAGATAGTTTTTCTCGAATTAGATCATCTATTACATTGGGGTTGAAACCGTTATTCGCGGCTATTGATTTTATAGTTTGGACTTCAGCTTCGCGGTCATTTTTTGATAAGGGTAATGCGAGGGCTCTATGGATTATCGATTGATAGGTTGACATTTTTTGTGAATATGGGTGATTGGAATCAAAAGGAATACATATATCAGTGAATGTGGATTTTTTGAACACGTGCACATCCACTGTTATATGTATTCCTATTGATTCCAATCACCCATATTCACAAAAAATGAAAATGTCATCCTATCAATCGATGATTCATAGAGCCTTCGCATTACCCTTATCAAAAAATGACCGCGAAGCTGAAGTCCAAACTATAAAATCAATAGCCGCGAACAACGGTTTCAACCTCAATATAATAGATAATCTAATTCGAAAGAAACTATCTAAAATAGTTATAAGCCAAATTTATCCCATCATAAAAACCGAAGAAAATAAAAAATTCATTTCTCTGTCGTACTTTGGTAGCATCAGTCAAAAAGTGGCCAATAGTTCTTCAAAATCAGATGTCAATATTGCCTTCAAAGCGCAAAACAAATTATCATCGGTATTATTTAACGCAAAGGACCCTACTCCAAACATACACAAATCAGGAGTTTATGAGTTATCTTGTTCTACGTGCAGTAATAAATATATAGGACGAACAGGACGTTCCTTCAAGACGAGGTTCAACGAACATAAAATGAGTTACAGGAAAAACAAACAAAATTCTACTTTTGCCACTCATTGTCTAGAACGGTCATTCCTTTCCCACAATAGATAATCTTAAGATTTTACATGTAGAATTAAAAGGGAAGAAACTCGATTATCTAGAATCTGTTGAAATTTTCAAATTAGTTCACAAAAACAATAATGTAAAAATAATGAATGACTGTACGGAGCTATGTAAATCGAAAATATTTGAGATATTCAAAAAAGAACATCTGTTTAAAACCATTTTCAACGAACATAAAATAAATTTAATGAAAAGTAAACAAAAATTCAACTTTTGCCACTCATTCTTTAGAAAACAGTAATTCTTTTCGACAAAAGAAAATCTTAAGAAAAAAATTCTACATGTAGATTCAAAACAAAAGAAACTTGATTGTTGAAATTTTCAAATTCGTTCACAATAAAAATGATGCAAAAAATAATGAATGACTGTATGGAGCTATTCTAAATCCAAATATTTGAGATATACAACAAAATAATGTAAAAATAATGAATGACTACGGAGCTATGTAACCCCAAAAATTATTCGAGATATTTAAATGGGTTCCATCTGTTTAAAAACCTTCTTTGTCGATTGCCGAAATTCCGATATCTGTTAGAAGGCCCCTCTTTTTCAACCCGGTTTTTTATCACGTTCCGATTGTAAACCTCTGTACGACTATTAGGTATTACCGAGAATCTGTTGAAATATTCAAAATATTTATCACTTTTGTTTAAATACCACTGTACCACTGTTAGGTCTTCAGTTGTCTGATGATGGGATAGTTCATTTCCCGAAATTTGAGTCACAAGAAAATGTGTAAAATATATTTTTTGGTAGTAAAATATAGTAATTTCTACAATTTGGAAATTAAAGAGGAGGTAAGCGTCTTTACATGGAACGCTATCCCGATAGAGTGATGCCTGGTCATCGAATGTTCTGTCATATTCACAGGCGTCTTTCAAAAACTGGATCTTTTTCCACGAAAAATATTAATGAAGGTAGACCACGAAGTGTGAGAATACCACGACTCGAAGAGGCAGTTCTGAACGAAATAGGAGAACATCCAGGAACCAGTGGAAGAAAAATTAGTGTTTAAATACAAGTCATCAAGTTGTTTTGGCGGATCTTGCGGTAAACTTTGCTATATCCTTATCACATTCATAGGATGGAAGCGCTCCTGCCTCGAGATTTTTTCCCAGGATTATTTTTTGTGAGTGGTACCTCAATAGACAGTTAAACAATCTTCCTTTTGATTGCCAAATCCTATTCACTGATGAAACCTGTTTTTCAAGAACTTCAGTTTTAAATTTTCATAATGAACACATTTAGCTAAGGAGAATTCACTTGAGAACAGTTTGCCATTGTTATTGGATGATTTACCTCTTGTGCTACGACTTGAAATGTTGTTCATGCAGGATTGCTCCTGCTCATTTTTTGACGGATTTTTCGATTCGATGGGGTGGACATCAGTCATGGCCCACCAGATCCATACTCTTAAACAGTTTAGATTTTTTTTTATGGGGCCCTCTGAAATCTCTAGTGTACTTAAAGCCAGTAAACACCGTAGACGAACAGAGAAATTGTATAATAGGCGCGTTTGATACAGTTAGAAATATTCCGGGATTGTTTGAAAGAGTTCGATCGTCTATGAGAAAAAGAACAGACGCTTGAATAAGGATTGGGGGAGGAAATTTTCAACAAATGCTATAGTTCAGTTCCTTTGTTGTTATTTAGTTTTTTTGTTATGATTAATTTTTCAGTTTTACATTTCTTGTAGTAATACATTTTTTGTGATGATTATACGAGTTAATCGAATCTTTATGAATCATGGCTACAGATCGGAACAATAACCATAAAAACAAATAATGAATGTATTCAGCGCAGCTTACCAACTGAATTTTCATGAAAATTTTAAGTTTTCTGAGGATTTCGAGAGAAACGTTCAAATTGTTTTCTCGTAACCAGAAGCAGATACGACAAAGCTTCAAGAGACAAAGTTTGTTTTTACAATTCTTCAAACTAACAATGGCTCAAAGGAAAAAAGTTCTGTTGTAAAACGGGGGAAAGTGTTCCAGAAAAAATACCACTCTGTAGATCTGCAATCAAAATTGGCATTTCAGAGGGTGAAAATTCGAAATTTTAATAACTATGCGAAATTTCAGTTGAATATCTAGTGAAATGTAGATACTATGAGGAAAGAACTTGAAAAAAGTTCAAATTTCAACATCCTATATCGCGAAAACGATACGTTTGAAGTCCCATGTTTATGAGACGTTTTTTCTTAAAATTATTCAAGGAATCTTCTCTCTTCGTTTATACCTTCAATTAAGGAACACCCTATATATGTTGATTTATAGTTAATTTTCAAAAGTTTCTCATATGATAAGCTTTGTCACATAATACTTTCTTCAATGCTTATAACAACTGGTCAAAAATTTAGTAACATACACTATTTAAATAGTTTCCGTTCAGAGAAAAAAATAAAATAAAGTTTTTATTACACTTTTCTAGGAAAATGAACCCAATAGAGATGTACTAGACAACTTGGTGAGGATTATGGAAAAAGATTTAACGATTCATTTAGAGATTGCTAAGAAGAAGAATTCGGATGCCTCAGTGACTTGCAGCGTATCGTAGATACCCACAAAATAAAATTCTCTTTTTAACTTCAAAGTTTTGAAAAGTATAAATTAGTTCGTGCGATTTTTTGTCGAAAATTGAAGCTTTATTGTGGAAAATAGATTATACATTCAAAGTTCAAAGTATTTTCCGTCGTTAGCCACTACTTTTTCATATTTTTCTGCCAATTGACGGATCCCGTCAATAAAAAAAAGCTATTTGGCCACTGACCATGCATCGATTCATTTTTTTACTTCATTGTAATTGGAGAAGTGCTGGTAAGCCAGGCCATGTTGCATCTATCGCAAGAGATGATACTTGGAGAGGATAATGTCTGGACTGTAGGTCGAGTGGGGCAGAAATTCCTATTTGAACGCTTCTCTGTACGTTTCAACGGGCGACGCAGTATGTGGCCGTGCATTGTCATACTGAAAAATAACTTTCCGTACGTTTTTCTCGCAATTCTCGACTCAAACGCATCAATTTTCTCAATTTTTCTCTGTAGACTTCCCTGTAGTTCGATTGTTGCAGCTCATAATACACCACACCCACCTGGTCCCACCAAATAAACAGCATGATCTTCTCGCCATGAATATTCCGATTGACATGGCTTGACAATTGATGATGAGGCATTCATATGTTGCCCGAAGTTTTGGATCATCATCGCCAGTCACAATTCGATGCAAAAACCCTTTTTCTTCATATTGAAGTAATGACGACTTCTCGAATTACATTGTTCTCTGGTTCTCTACAAAACTTGATATTTTCAGAGTACACAGATACAATGTTATTTAGACTTCAGCGAAATGACAGATACTGAAAAGAAAGCCTAAGGAGGACACTTCAGAATGAAGAGTGGCTAGACGAAATAACGGCATAATAAACTAGTAGCGACATCTGTTATGAACACCGTACGAACTTAATTCTACTCCTAATATTATCACACACGAGCTCATAGGTACAGTGTAAAGAATTGCTTGGTATGTAGAGATACCTTTTTAAATTCTTCGAAAGTAATTGATTGAACGTTAACCAATTAGTATGCAAATTCTTGGTTGAGCATACTTTAAACGGAGGTGAAAGAGGGATGTATATTAGACTTTAATGCTTTATTCACCGCCTAAAATACATATAATACAAGTTCAGAGAGTTGAATTATTTTACCCAAATTGAGGGAGTTGTTTCGTGACCAGACGTGGAAGGGCAACTGAATACGTTTGTTTCAATGTGAAAATAAACTTTTTATTTAAGCTTTTTCCAATAACACAAACAATGCAATTGTGCAGAGAAACCCACCCACACGATATATTGTCCTCGAAACGCCCCCGAGGTTCCAATATCCTCAGCGTCACACAACAACGTAATGACAATCCCCAAGGGTACTTTTTTGTCGGTTTGCATCCTTTCAATCGTCGGTATAAATCATCCTTCGTCGATCGCCCATTGCAATACGTTCAATATCGAAATGCCCCAGTGCAAAATTCCCGTCGATTTATTACTCCTACGTTGCTCCTAACATAAATCATCCCTCCCAGATATCGGTGGAGACGGCTGGTCCTTCGATGAGCGATGTGCAAATGTGACGTCGCCGCCAATTCGGCCGCCTGCGTGCGTGTGACGGCGGACGGTCCTGACTACAACGACCATATTCGATCTCGATCTATCATCTGGATTGGGAACGGATTTTGGTTTATTATTCCATCAAATTTTGGGACCGAAAAGTGAACAGAATATTTTATGCTTCATGTATGGTAACCATTGAAATGAACGACAATTTTGAAGGTACTCATTTCTCACGAGTTTCAACGTGCTGGTAGATTGAATATGGTTTCCGTAGCTTCGGCTGCAGTCTGAAGTTATCTGAGTTTTTAACGGACAGGATTTTTCCGTATAATTTGCTATCCCTTCAAATGGTTAATATGGAACTTTTCCAAACTGGATGATATCAACAGAAGACCATCGAAAAACTGGAAAATCCATTAAATAACTTTTTTCAGTGAAATTCCTTATATACCAGTTGATTCATAGAATTTACTTACCAAAAATTTGTGCAGGGAACAGTTATCTCTGACCAAATTTCAAGAGGTAATGCTACAGGCAATTTGCAACACGAAAGTCCCTATAGAGTTCCTATATCTTTTTTAGTGATGTAATTCAAGACTCTACTATTTTGTAACGTTTTACAATTTTTTCACTAAAAGCATAGCCTACCTGAAAAGCTATCATCTCAATCAAAATTGAATGCTCACCATTGGAAAGAGCGGAACTTTGTTTTCAGACTAGGGCAGTTTGATGGAAATTCTTATCAAACACTCACTCAAAAATTATTATAAAATTTTCTTGTGCCATAATCTTTGGTCAAAGTTTCCTCCAAATTCTGTTCCATAAGCCCCCATTGAAATCAAGTACAAAACTGCCTTATTTGTAAAGATTATCAACGACCTATAAAACATTTAATTAGATTCTCATTTTCATTGGACAATAAATGTGAAACTGTTAAAGTACAGTAAGTACAGTAAGATAATAATAATCTTTTAATGCAACATAGGCGAAGTTTAGCCTTACACTTAACCTGCGCTGCATAATACATAAATACACTAACAGAACGTTCTCTTTAACAATAGAGGAGAAAATCAACAATAAATATGCTCATCATGAGAGGGAAAAAGAACCCTAAGGACAACTGCAGAAGCCTAAAATTTACGATTCACTCGAGAAGTCAAGAAGCCTAGCGTCTCATCTGATATTCAGAAATCTGTGTAATTGATAAGAAATGTATTATAGATTTTGACGGCCTGATAAGCAAATGACCTCTGATATACAACATCTGAGGAAAAATTATAATTATAATAATAATTATAACATTCTTTATTAAAAAATATATGAGAGACAGTATCTACACAAAAATGTTTACAATACAAATATATATATATATATATATATTAATGAAAATGAGTTTTCAGCAAGTATAGATCGAATCAATCAAACATATATATATTCATTCAAGTTTAAAACTTATCACAAAAAATTCTGAAAATGCCTACCATCTTTTCTAATGCAAAACCTAGATCGTTTTCGGATAGAATCCACAGCTTTCCGCAAATTCCCACCTCGTTGCCTTAGCATATTGAAGCGGATATGTATTTCGATAAGCTGGTCAATAGTATGTAATATTCGATTAGTTAATCGTCTGGCGTATTCTCGCCTAGCTTTACGAGAGTTTCCATTCGCAAAACCATAAATAAATGAAATATCGCAGTCATTAGAAAACAAATTAGGCCAGGCATTCGACAGAGTTAGTAAAAAATGTATGACAAACATCTATCTCATACATACAGAATTAGGAGACTGAACTATTTCAGCCGTTACTATTTGGTAGTTGATAATAATAGAACAAGTTGTAGAAATTACTATGTTTTAATACAGAGTTAACATAATTTCGAGAATATTTGACTACTATATCTAATAAAACTAACTTTCAATTATAAGCAAAATATTTTTTCATGGTTGTTGGTATTATTTCATCAATTTCTCAATAAAAATAAAGTTTTTTTCAATTTATTATACGTCGTTGAGGAGCTTTATAAACAAGGCAGTTTCAGCACATAACTTCCATGGGGGTTTACAGGACGTAATTTAGAGTTAACTTCGATCAGAAATATTATGGCTGAAGAATATTTTATTATCTTTTGTTCTCTGACTACATTTGATAAGATAAAATAGAAAGGCCTTTTACTTGATAGAAGAAATATAACAAAATTTGAATATGAAAACAAATTGAAATATGTTTATCTTCTACAATTTTAATTTCAAAAAAATTTTTATTCAAAAAACTTTTAGAATTGAATTTATGTCTACAACAAGCATCGCTTACATTTAATAGACGTATATAATCAAAACTCAATATATAATGTCAAATGGAATAAATAACCCAACAGATAAACAAAAGGAATTAAAATTAATAAATAAATATTTAAAGGAGACAAAATTTTGTTTCTGGTCTTACCTTTAAGAACACCAATTGCCTTTAAAAAACATGAACACACCTAAAGGACTTCTCAAAGAATATAATTTATTTGAAATATTTAACATATTTAAATATTCGAATAAGTTATTTCAAAAATCTCTAAAAAATGTGTACTATATCTTCAAACAACAAATATAATTCTAGACAATCCCGTCTTCAGTCCTCATTTAATATTCCAAATATCAAAATCAAAAAACTAACCTATATCTCTCCACGTGTTAAAAGACTAAGGCTTCAAACACAGATCAACTATATAATTCAAGATTGATCTATGTTCTAACAAAATCAAAGAACAGTGTGAGTTATTTTAAGGTTTATTTAAATTCATTGACATTCCATAATGAGATTTATTGAATATCATCATAATAATTAATTTTATCTAGCTTTACAAATAATTGTTTTAAGTGGGTGGAAAAGTTTGCAGAAATTCTCTGTACCTAAAGAATTGCGAAGTATTGAATATTACTTATTATTTTGTGCATTACCATGAAGATGATTTTCCAAAATATCTAATATAGGTTATTTTCTATCTGATCAGCGATCAACGATATGCAAGCATTCATGGCTCCAAAAATGTTATGTTGTGAGGTTGTCTGAACATTGTAAGGTAGTTTATACTTTCTGCTAATAATAATAGTTGGTTCCGCAATATATAAAATGATGAAAGAAGTTTTTATACTAGGCTTTTTTCATTTCTTTTTTACTCAATGCTTTAGACCTTCATACTTGAGTATGTCCTCAGCAAGTTTTTGACGTAGTGAGATGTTGCTCGAAATGGCTGAATGAATTGTTTTCGCTCTATTTTGATTGAAATTATTAGTTACTTTAAAATTTGGGAACACTATGTGATCAAAGTATAGTTTGTTTTATACTTTTCAATTTGCTAAGATTCCTGCAGGTCGGTACTTATTAGATAATGTTCAGAAAAAAAAATAAGATATGGTGCTAGCTCTTACAGTAGTATTTTTTGTCATTTGTTCTCTAGTAATGTCTTACTGTATGTAATTGACAGCCTACATTAAGTAGAGATAAAATGGACCGTATCAACATAGGTTATAGTTGTGAGGTTGTATGGACATTGTAAGAGTTTTTATAGTCTCTGTTAATAATAACAGTAAAGTCTTCTGTCATATTTGCTCCTCTTCTGCTATGGCATCAGAAAACTCACCTTTGATCCTGCGTAGATCTATCATCTGGGGATGATTCTGGCAAAAGAATTAGAACCGCACTCACATTCACTGTGTGTAAAGTGAGTTATGTCTAAATTTTCACTTTCAGTAATTTGAATAGGGGCACATATACATTCTGTCAAGAAAGTACCGGGAATTATCGATTTAAATCTGGCGGGGCAATGAGGCAGGTAAAAATTTTTTTTTCCTAGGTTGGTACCACTGTCCTTAATTACGATGCCAAGCTTGAGCGGGATCTGTCAACTAGTGTGTTTGCAACAGCTGATTAAGTCAGTCGATGTCAGAGTGTGTGCCAATTTTTACTATGGGTGATTACGTTGAGCAAAGAATTTGTTTAAAGTTTTGTTTTGCAAATGAATTTTCGTGTGCCGATGCATTGAAAATGTTGCAAAAGGCCTTTGGTGATAATGCTCTATCGAAAACTCGTGCATATCAATGGTACAGAGCCTTCAAGGACGGTCGTGAAGTGGACGCCCATCGACGGCTTCGATCGAAGATAACGTCGATAAAATTAAGGAAAGGGTGCTAGAAAACCGTCGTACCAGCTTGAGAGAGATAGCACATGATCTTAAGATATCCCACGAGTCCGCACGTATGATTTTGATTGATATTTTGTGCATGAGAAAGGTGGCCGCACGACTCGTACCGAAAGACCTGAATTTTCTTCAAAAACGTCATCGCGAACAGGTTGCTTCAGACATGCTGGATCGCTGTAATTCCGATTCTACATTCATGGAACGCATTATAACTGGTGATGAAACCTGGGTCTACGAGTACGATATGCAAACAAGCCAGCAATCATCGGAATGGGTGGCAAAAAATGAGCCGAAACCGAAAAAACCACGCCAAAGGCGCTCGAAAATGAAGGTGATGTTCATTGTTTTCTTCGATATCCGTGGCGTGGTGCACTACGAATTCGTTCCAGAGGATCAGACGGTAAACAAGGAGCCTAGGCGTACGTTTGCGTGAGCGTATGCGTAAGAAGCGGCCAAATTTGTGGGCGAACAACTCATGGATTTTGCATGACGATAACGCGCCTTCTCACCGAGCTACGATTGTGACTGACTTTCTCGCCAAAAACTCAACAAACGTGCTTCAGCAACCACCGTATTCGCCGGATTTGGCTCCCTGCGACTTTTTCCTCTTCCCAAAACTAAAATTACCCCTTCGTGGCACCCGTTTTGAGTCGATTGAAGCCATAAAACAAAATTCGGCGCGAGAGCTAAAGTCCATCCCGGAAAGCGCCTATAAAAAATGTTTCGATAATTGGAAGTGCCGTTGGCATAGATGTATTCGAGCAAGTGGAGCCTATTTTGAAGGCGACCCAATAAATTTTGACGATTAAATGTAAAAATGTTGTTTTAATTGAAAATTCCCGGTACTTTCTTGACAGAGTAGTATAACGGGAATTAGTAGCAAATAATGGCGGTTAGCAAAATAATTAGCAGTTCCTCTTCGATGGAGGTCGTGAATTCTGATATCATATTCTAACCGCGTGGAGAGCAAAAATGTTCTTCACAAATACCTATGCGTTTCCTGAACACTATAGATATTGCGCTTAGATAGATTGATTTCATCGTAGGAATTTATTATCGGCATCTGCTACCGCAGAGGGCACTATTTTTTGAATATATATATCTTCAACTGATTTTCGTCTGAAATTTCATTTTTGTGCATATACTTATTGAGATCAGTCAGAATGTTAGTCGTACAGATCTCGAAATCTTCCTGGGTAATTTCTGCTCAAGTATATGGTACTGATTGGAATTCTTTCATAGACAAATCATGAGAATTTCATGTGATCATCATAGTTTTTCAACCAGAAAAGAAGTATGCCAGCCTTATCCGTCAAAGTGTCAGTGTCTGTCGATCGCCCAAAAACTTTGTTGTTTTCACACCGAATGAATTTCAGTTTAATATCCGAAAGGAACCCTACTCCAACCTTTCGCGGCTCGAAAATTAGACAGAGACATATTTAGACCATCTCAAAATTCCGTATGAATGAACAGCCTCTCCACTCCATCCTTCGCTGGAGACGTGAGCCGCATCCATCACGGTGCCATCGGCCGACGTGTAAAAATACTGTAGACCGCCGACAACGTCGAATAGAGAGCGTGACATATCGCGACAACCGACGATATGGATGAATAACGTCTAGAGGTACGTCGGATGAAGGCGGCATCATTACCTGGATGAAGAATTAAAATTTTTCCGGGACAGGTGAGGTGTGGTTAGGATATATCCACACAGAAGGATTTGAAATATATACATTAAACATTTCACAGTACATTCAGAAGCTTGTAGAAACTATTTAATCAGTTAACAACTTCTGTGAATAAATATCTTATATTCAATGAGAGATTTGATTGATTTCCCACGCCGATATGATTTTGAAATTGAATTTAATATACTGATATTTATATCATCCTGATACTCCTAGATCATCTATGAAGATCCCTCAAGAGCCTTATATAGCTTGTGCGAGTGAGGAAGTCAGTAGGGGAACCACAGACAATCAGTCGAGTTGTGAAGTCGAGGATTTCTAAGTCGATTCAACGGATAATTAGTGATATCACCGTTCGACATACAATTCTTAAGTGTACGGGTAAGTTCAGTCGATCGACAACGAACTGATACAATAACCAGAAAATGTACCCGAATAGTAGTTGGTCAATCAATGGTGACATAGTTGTCCATTTCAAGAATATAACTTTTAAACTTAGTGACTCGTAGGGACTGAAAGGTTTCATAGCTGATAACACTGATTATAAAGTTTGACACCTGTTCAGATTTCATTTGCTCTTGTTTAGGTTAATCATTTGATTTAAATGAAGAATTGATAATACATTCTGTCAAGAAAGTACCGGGAATAATCGATTTAAATCTGGCGGGGCAATGAGGCAGGTAAAAATTTTTTTTCCACTGTCCTTAATTACTATGCCAAGCTTGAGCGGGATCTGTCAACTAGTGTGTTTGCAACAGCTGATTATCAGTCGATGTCAGAGTGCGTGCCGATTTTTACTATGGGTGATTACGTTGAGCAAAGAATTTGTTTAAAGTTTTGTGTTTCAACTGAATTTTCGTGTGCCGATGCATTGAAAATGTTGCAAAAGACCTTTGGTGATAATGCTCTATCGAAAACTCGTGCATATCAGTGGTACAGAGCCTTCAAGGACGGTCGTGAAGTGGTCGCCCATCGACGGCTTCGATCGAAGATAACGTCGATAAAATTAAGGAGAGGGTGCTGGAAAACCGTCGTACCAGCTTGAGAGAGATAGCACATGATCTTAAGATATCCCGCGAGTCCGCACGTACGATTTTGATTGATATTTTGGGCATGAGAAAGGTGGCCGCATGACTCGTACCGAAAGACCTGAATTTTCTTCAAAAACGTCATCGCGAACAGGTTGCTTCAGACATGCTGGATCGCTGTAATTCTGATTCTACATTCATGGAACGCATTATAACTGGTGATGAGACCTGGGTCTACGAGTACGATATGCAAACAAACCAGCAATAATCGGAATGGGTGGCAAAAAATGAGCCGAAACCGAAAAAACCACGCCAAAGCCGCTCGAAAATGAAGGTGATGCTCATTGTTTTCTTCGATATCCGTGGCGTGGTGCACTACGAATTCGTTCCAGACGATAAACAAGGAGTATTACCTAGGCGTTATGAAACGTTTGCATGAGCGTATCCGTAAGAAGCGGCCAAATTTGTGGGCGAACAACTCATGGATTTTTCATGACGATAACGCGCCTTCTCACCGAGCTACGATTGTGACTGACTTTCTCGCCAAAAACTCAACAAACATGCTTCAGCAACCACTGTATTCACCGGATTTGGCTCCCTGCGACTTTTTCCTCTTCTCAAAACTAAAATTGCCCCTTCGTGGCACCCGTTTTGAGTCGATTGAAGCCATAAAACAAAATTCGGCGCGAGAGCTAAAGTCCATCCCGGAAAGCGCCTATAAAAAATGTTTCGATAATTGGAAGTGCTGTTGGCATAGATGTATTGGAGCAAATGGAGCCTATTTTGAAGGCGACCCAATAAATTTTGACGATTAAATGTAAAAATGTTGTTTTAATTGAAAATTCCCGGTACTTTCTTGACAGAGTAGTATATCTGATTCAATTGATTGCGAAGTCGCATATATCGCGTTCGCTATTATCTCATAGGTTTTTTTTTCGGTGAATCCTCATATTTTTATACCAATGTTTTATCGAATTCTTCATTCAAACATTATGCATATTGTTGATTTTTATTTCATGTCCTTTTTAAAAGTAGCGAATTTAAATGTACTTCCATTATTATCCGGTTTTCCTGATTTTGATCATCTGATCGGTTCTGATGATTTTTCTATAGTTGGTGTGAAAAAGACTTGGCTGAATAATACTGTTCTTGATGAAGTCGTTACTTTGCAGGGATCACTTTCACAGACGCGATAGATCTTCTAGAGGAGGTGGCGTTGGATTGTATGTGAAATATTGTATTCAATCTTGACTAATTTTTGCCGAGTCCAACAGTGACTTGGAGCAACTCTGGATAAAATGTAGGTTAGGCGATAAAGTTTTTGCAGTTGCAGTAATTTATAGGCAGCCTAGATCTTGTATCTCTAACTCAATAAATTTGATTCTAAATGCTAAATCTCATGTTTTTACGCCTATGAGTGGGATTGTTTGTGGGGATGATTTCAATCTTAATTTCATTCAGACAAATGACGTTCATGTTGAGCGTTATGGAGAGTTTCAGCCTCAAGCTCTCAATCGCTGAACCTACTAGAATGACCAGTCACTCATCAACCATTATTGATCAAATTTTTATTTTGGGGTCTTTCGATGTATATTTCCTATTACTAACATCATCAATAGTAGTAATTTGTCCATTATCCAAGGTATCACATCCTATAGCCGTTGTGGACCTTCGACTCGTTAGTATCCTTCCATTTTTGTCCAAAATTTTAGAAACATGGGTGCACAAAGGGCTCTATGAATACTACTCATCCTGTAATATTTTGCGAACCCATCAATCTAGTTTTAGAAGTGGTCAAAGTGTTCTAACGGCTATTGCTCATATACTGAATGATATGGGCGGATTGGGATAATGGTTTGGTTATAACTTAGTTCTTGTACGCCAAACTGCAATATTAAGGACTTTCTGACATACTCCCCAAATTTTTCGACTCTTTTTTGAATCGCAGAAAGCAATATGTTAGATTTGTGAGGTTAAAATCATCATATAGTGAAATAAGCAAAGGAGCACCGTAGTGGTCTATTTTGGTTCCTTTACTATTTCTTTATACACGGTGTCTACTTTTAAAAGGGCCAAACTTTAAGGAGAGATCATACAAGTTATTTGCAACAAAAATGTCATATAACACATGGTCGAAATGTTGATTATTCTTCAATTTAACATTTCTCGATTTCACGAAATATTTCCAGTTTTTCTATAAAATCAATTATATTTCAATTATCCTTGTAGCCTCATCAAATTTGACCACATATCTGAAAACGGCATTGAATTTGCTACAAGACAAGAGGTTGTGTGTGCCAACAAATTCTTATTGCTGACGTGATAAGGAAATGAATACCACGATTCTGGAGTGAATAAAATCAGTTATATTTTTCCAAGTTTTATGGATGAAAAATTATTAATTATGGACATGTTTTCTTTTCAGCAAAAAATCACTCATTTAGTGTGATTTCGAATGAGATATCAACTTTTGTGCTAGCTTCTTGTTCGCTGCCATAATATCATGTCATGAAAAGTTTAAATATTCCAAACCTAAATTTGCTCTATCTTAAAGGTCCTTGTGATTGAATATCAAAGTAAACGTTGAATTTGAAATTTGACAGTTTCTGTCGCATAATAATTTCGGATATCAGTATGTTTCCTTATATATACTCTAGAAAAAATCGAGAAATTTAGGTCTGTTTTTTCAAACATCGAATATAGCGATATGTTGTTCATTTATGGATTGGCGAATAGAAATGCTCGCGCAGCGGTTCGAGAATACGGTTTACGTTTTCCCAATAGACGACAACTAAATAGAAAGACATTTATACAAGTGTTCAGGAGATTAGGTGAAACAGGCTCATTTGGCGGATTCCAAATCAGAGAAGGTGGTAGAAATAGTCAGCAAGGCCATCATGCACCTGCCATACTTCAAGCTGTCCGGGAGGACCCCACAAGTACTCTTCGAATCGGTTGTATATAGAGTATACATTATTCTACAGTTCATGGAGAATTCAAAAATAATAAGGTTCATCTATATCATTTGAAAAAGGTACAGAAAAGGTGCAGGATCTGTTACCTGTAGATGCTGAGACGACACTAACATTTTGTAGGTACATGAATAAGTTAGGAGAGTGGGGGGGCGATAGAATATTATGGACCGATGGGGCTACTTTCACGAAATCGGGTATAATAAATTTGCGAAATAGCCATGTATGAAAAATAGAAACCCCCATGCGACTATTGTTTCTCATTTCCATCATGAATTAAGGGTCAACGTGAGGTTGGGAGTCATGAGAGGTGAACTTTTCGGACCAGTAATACTTTCCGATCGCCTCAACTCTAAAGAATTCATTACATTAATCCCGAGCAGCTTAACAGACATATCGAATGAAATGTCCCTGTCTAACAGATAAAATGTCTGGTTTCAAATGGATAGCTGCCCAGCTTATAATAGCCGGAATGTACGGAACTTAATGAATGAATATTTTGGGGTGCAATGGATTGGAAAGTACGCTCCGGAAAAATGGCCACCAAGGAGCCTCGACCTTACGCCTTTGGATTTTCATGCCTGGAACACCTTGAAAGAATAAGTATATCAAATTCTGATTCATACTTATTCATGATTGATCATTTTTCATCGATAAAACCATTGGAGAAATATGACTGATGTTGTTCACTTCAGAATCGTGATATTCATCTCCTTGCCATGCCAGCAATAAGAATATCTTGGCACGCAGAACTTCTTATCTTGTAGCAAATTTAATGCCGTTTCCAGATATGTGGTTGATTTGATGGAAAAAATAGAATATATATATATATATATATATATATATATATATAGTAATATTTGCAGAATGCTGATACTGTCGAAGTTGAATGAGTAATTTCCGAAATCATAACGTTCAGATTAAACTTCGAGTCGTCCAATTTAAAGTTTCATAGATTTCGAATTCTTTCACTTGCGATCCCAGAGGGAGCTCTTCGAGATAATTGACGCCGTATTATGAATCGTCTCCATGCTATGAAAATTCGAACTGAACAATGGCAACTTACCTAAAGTTGTTAATTTCACTATTTGCACGACATCGCAGTTCTCGCGAACTTCCAAATAGGTTATCTCGCACTTGTAGGTCGCCTCGTCGTCGACTTCTACAGGGGAGATTTTAAGTCGAGCTTCCATACTGTTTTCAGTGTACTCCACGGTCATTCTGTAACAAAAAATGTTATTTTCAGTTTCAGGAACAAAAATCTGGAGAAAATTATACATCGGGTATGTTCGTTATATATCAGGCAATGCTTATCTCATCAAAATACACTGCCGTTCATGAAGTTAGGGTCATCCATCATTCATTTGAGAAATCCTCTAACTCGTCAGAGGTTTTGTTGATCACAGGGGCAAATTGCAGACATACGAACTTTTCGAACTGGTTGGTTTTCATCAGTGCAATGCCAGTGACTACAAATCCGTCAAGCATCTATATTCGCTATACAATATAGATGCATATATGTAATTTGAATACTCTAGATGGCGCTATATATAGCGAATATAGATACTTGACAGATTTGTAGTCACTGGCATACATTGCACTGATGAACACCAACCAGTTTGAAACGTGCGCATATCTGCAATTTGTCCCTGTGAGCAACAAAACCTTATCGAGTTTGATTGAGTATTGAATTGTTATACAGATGTTTATTACACTCTCTAGATTGGTACAACTTTCTATTACCATAGCTCACACTCCTTATTTATGATTGATTATGATTTGGTACAGATCAGCCGAATTAATTTATTTGAATATGAATATGCTAATTATGAGCATTACGGCATGTTATGGTCTTACTTGAACACGGGGAAAGTTTTTCCTGCGTTTGTAACGTGAACATATCGGGAATACATTTCTTTACTTGAATTAACTCACAAAAGTATGTTTTGTATGTATGTTTGCATACTCTAGATTACGCTAGTGTATGATTAATACTTTAGTGTATTCGTGTAAAGCACATATAGATACTTGACAGATTTGTAGTCACAGGCATACATTGCACTGATGAAAACCAACCAGTTTGACACGTGAGCATGTCTCCAATTTTCCCCTGTGATCAACAAAACCTTATCGAGTGTGTTTGAGTATAGAACTGTTATACAGATGTGATTAAAACAAATTGTAGAAATTACTATGTTTTACTACCAAAAAAAAATATATATATATATTACACATTTTCTTGTGACTCGAGTTTCGGGAAATGAACTATCCCATCATCAGACAACAGTACGACAGAGAAATGATTTTTTTTCTTCATTTCTCTGTCATACTTTGGTAGCATAAGTCAAAAAAAGGCCAATAGTTTTTCAAAATCAGATGTCAATATAGCCTTCAAAACACAAAACAAATTATCATCGGTATTTTTTAACGCAAAGGACCCTACTCCAAACACACACAAATCAGGAGTTTATGAGTTATCTTGTTCTACGTGCAGTAATAAATATATAGGACAAACAGGACGTTCCTTCAAGACCAGGTTCAACGAACATAAAATGAGTTTCATGAAAAATAAACAAAATTCTACTTTTGCCACTCATTGTCTAGAAAACCACAATAGATAATCTTAAAATTTTACATGTAGAATCAAAAGGGAAGAAACTTGATTATCTAGAATCTGTTGAAATTTTCAAATTACTTCACAATTTTGTAAAATTGTTCACAATAATGTAAAAATAATGAATGACTGTACGTAGTTATGTAAATCGAAAATATTTGAGATATTTGAAAAGTAACAACCTTTTTCAACGAACATAAAATGAATTTAATGAAAAGTAAACAAAAATTCAACTTTTGCCACTCATTCTTTAGAAAACAGTAATTCCTTTCGACAAAATAAAATTTCAAGAAAATTTTACATGTACATTCAAAAGAAAAGAACTTGATTATTGGAATTTTCAAATTCGTTCACAATAAAAATAATGTAAAAAATAATGAATGACTGTATGGAGCTTTTAAATCCAAATATTTGAGATATACAACAAAATAATTTAAAAGTAATGAATGACTGTACGGAGCTATGTAACCCAAAAAATTATTTGAGATATTTAAATGGGTACCATCTGTTTAACAACCTTTTTTGTCGATTGCCGACATTCCGATATCTGTTAGAAGGCCCCTCTTTTTTAACCCGGTTTTTTATCACGTTCCGCTTGTAAACCTCTGTACCACTATTAGGTTTTACCGAAAATCTGTTGAAATATTCAAAATATTTATCACTTTTGTTTAAATACCCCTGTACCACTGTTAGGTCTTCAGTTGTCTGATGATGGGATAGTTCATTTCCCGAAACTCGAGTCACAAGAAAATGTGTAATATATATTTTTTTTGGTAGTAAAACATATTAATTTCTACAATTTGTTTTAATTATGATCAACTACCAAATAGTAACGGCTGTATGTTATACTGTCTCGATTGGAAGAACTTTCTATTACCATAATTCACATTCCTTATTAATGATATTCTCAATGAATTTGAATATGTATTCATATTTATGAAGACGAGATGGTCTTTGCAATACAGTGCGCTCACACATAAAACAGGCGTCGTTCTACCCGATTTCAGGTACTCTGTCCATAAGGGCGAATATGTCAGTACTAAATAGTATTTAAATAAGGTTATTCTGATTTTCACAAACTTTTATTGTTATGTTTACAACAATCGTTTCGCTATCACAGTAGCATCATCAGGCAAGATTACATTTTGAATAACTAAGCTTGTTTCCGAAATCCGTTGCTATTTATATAACAGTAAGTACAATAAATTTTTATTGAGCACTAAAACCCATAAAAGGGTCCTGCAAATTCCAGCTTATCTGAATATATGTAGCAGAGGTGAGTTATTTAAATCTATTTGTTCGTAAATTATTTTATTATGTTTATTTATCTCTAGGGATTCTAACAGATTTAAGGCATATCTTTTACTTTCTATATGTAGAATTTCAAAATTATGGTTGAAAGTATGTCCTGTTTCTGACAAATGGTTAGAATATGTAGAATTACTTTTATAATTGAGGAAACTCTTCAAATGTTCACAAATTCTATGTCGGAAAGTACTTCAAGTTTGTCGGAAAGTATGTAAACTTTAGGGTAATCACCGCAGGTTAACTTATAAACCCCCGATTTGTCATCTTTATGTGTACAGTCTTTATTATTTTTAATAAATTCACTCAAGTTTGGATTGGTTTTAAATGAAGTTCTTGAATTATATTTATTTTTGAGGTATGTAGCAATTTTCTCAGAAATATCTTTATTGTATTTTAAGGAAATGTATTTAAAATTCTCTTTTGTATTAGGAAACACCATATTTAAAGCTATTTTATTATTTTTATTCATAAACAATTTGTCTATCAACTTAGGATCATAGTCATTATTAATAGCTATTTGTTCAATTATGTAAAGTTCTGAAATATAATTTTCTCGATTCGTGGGAATATTAACTAATCTATGGATCATACAATTAAATGCTGATAATTTTGATTTAAAGGATGATTTGATTTATTGTGTATAATAGAATCCGTATAGGTTGGTTTGTGAAATATTGAAAAAAGATGTGAATTATTTATTCGAGTAACAGTTAAATCAAGAAAATTAATAGAATTATTATGTTCGGTTTCCATAGTGAATTTAATTGAAGGATGTATTTCAATGATGAATAAAAAGAATTTTTTTAAAAGTCTGTCTGTACCTGTGAAGCAACAAAAAATATCGTCTACATATCTATACCAATATAAAAAGTATTTCTTAAGGGGATTTTGGTGAATTTTAGTCTCAATATTGTCCATGAATATTTCTGCTAATAAAGGACTAAAGGGATTTCCCATAATCAAACCGTTTTCAGATTTATAAATTTTATTTTTGAATTGAAAATAATTTTGTTTCCTGCAAATATCTAGACATTCTAAAATATCTACTTTGATAATTGTATTGCATCTGTTGTTGATTAATAGATTATCTACTAGTTCAATTGTTTCGTTTGGTAGTATACTTGGAAATAAATTTTGTACGTCAAATGAAATGAATTTAGCATTATGTGGTGTAAGTGGATATTCTTTATTTTATTTATTAGCTGTAGTGAATTTTTTATCGAGTATTTAGCTTGGAATTTAGTTTCTTTTAAAATAATCTGAATAAGTTCTTTCGAAAGTTTAAATGAAGGTGCACAAAGGAACGAAACAACCGGTCTAATAGGATGATCTTCCTTGTGTGATTTAATCAAAGAATACATTTTTGGAGGTTGTGGATTCATTAAAATTAATTTATTTTTTGGGATTTTCCGAAAGAGACTGGATTCCGGGGTTATTAGGGATTTAATTTGATTTTGGAAAATCGTCGTTGGATTCTGTTTGATTAAATGAAAATTATTTAATTCTAGGAAAGTAACTGATTTGCTAATATAATCACTTTCCGTTAAAGCAATAATAGTGTTGCCTTTATCGGCTCGGGTGAAAATTAAAGTATCAGAATAACCTTATTTAAATATTATTTAATATGGATTTTCACCAAGTAAGGACTGATTTAATTCAATATGTCAGTACTAGTTCTGTGCTAGCTTTAAAAGAAAGGGATACAATGACGTGTTAGTTTTCTCGAGATCGTGGATTCTGGCAACGAGTAGAACTCCTCTTGACGACCGATAACCTCTAGGCTCCGTTGGGAAACAAGGCTACCATGGGATGGGTTGACTCCCACAGGAATATTCGTACTCCTGACCACCCTAATTGCTGTTGGACTGGTGAAGACAATGGTTAAAAGCCTGTTATTGCATATAGGCTAGAAGGGTATTCTTCTGTTCGAGGTCGTAGTCTTTGAGCCTAGGTAGTTCGGGACTGCGATCTGGTGTTTAGGGGTCTCGACCGTGCTTTGGCCGGGCTTGAACCCGGATTGACTGGGGAATCCATGGCGGGTCCGGACCTGGAACGGTCGAATGGACGGTGGAAATAAGAAGCCGCTTAAGCGTGTGAGTTGCGTCCTGAACAACTCGGACATAGCCAGTAAAAGTAGGATAGTGTTTCGAATCTACCAAAAGTGGGAATTCTTGGCGTTTTCCAATCCCGCCTCCATGTAGGCAGTGATAATAGACTCAGTGGACAGGTAGATCAATTTACTTATTATACACCTGCGGAATATCAATGAAGAAATAAACAAATAAACGCGTCCTATTTCGGAATTTCGAACCGGTATTCGAAGACGCAGCGTTATTTTAATTCGTCAAATTAAGCTTATTTATGATGTATTTCAGGGAAAATGGAGCATTGAACATGCTACAATTGGAACTAATGTTTCGAACATTTTTTCACTTTGGAGTATTTCACGGAATAGATTTTTGGATTTCTAGGCGACAAGACATTAATTTATTTTAGCAATAGCTAAGTGGCATCTCGTCACTACCTTGTTACAATGTTATTTTCGTTAGTTTAAAGTCAGTGATAAGACCTGTTCGATTAAATTTCTTTGAACCTGCTACAGGCCATATGCAGAAAGACATTGTGTATTTAATTATTTAATGAAAAGAATTCAACGGAAAAATGACTGGATATTTCACGAACGACAGCAAAACTTGAAACGTTATATGATGAGCTGTTGAAAAATTTTTTCCTAAACCAATAGCATTTCGCAATATTACTCTGAGCTCTGAGCGAAGCCTCGGGCGTTTTTAAGTAAACAGTCTAAAACTCCAATCTACTCCTGCCCATTTGCAAGAATCATAAAAGAAAACGGTGCCGGTTTCAAACGATCCCACCTACCCCACAGCATTTATCCATCACAAACGCCCGCGCGATACAATATTAAATATTTCAGCGGAAAGTTTTCACGGCACAGAGCGGAGTTACGCATGAGTGGGCAGAACAGATGGTTATTCGGTTCTTTTGGCCGAATTACGCTGTGTTAAATGCGACGTAAATGAAAACATTCAAACATTGTTGGCCCTCTC
The DNA here is from genome assembly GCA_034642435.1 of Megalocaria dilatata. Classification (NCBI taxonomy): domain Eukaryota; kingdom Metazoa; phylum Arthropoda; class Insecta; order Coleoptera; family Coccinellidae; genus Megalocaria; species Megalocaria dilatata. Next base: position 55,222,896 of record CM067854.1, on the reverse strand, counting down.
TGTTGGTCCCGCGGTTTCGAGCATGCGAGAAGAGCATCGCGGCAGAATTTCACGATTTCAATAAAAGTTCGCGGACACAATATAACTTCGGCCATAAAATCCAACTGATAAAGTTAACATCTAAGTTCAGGTTTATCCCGGAATTTGGATTAGGGAGATATATTTCCTTCATTGGATATCTTTTTCTCATGAAAAAAGGGGCAATGGTACATACAACCTTCGACGCAAAATCATTTCTCATCATCAGAACGTGAGCTTTCGCACATTGTCTCGGTGTCTACTGGCAACTGTTTCTACTTCTGGACAATAAATGCTGAACACCATGATGAAAAACGGAATAAGAGGAAATTAATTCACAATATGAATTCTTTCAACAGAATGCTGCTACACGACATTTCGACAAAGGAGTTACCAGAAGAAAAAGTCTCTAAAATAATATTCATTTTTAGATGGGACGACAAACGCTTCTTCAAAAAAACTATACTAGATCTATCGCAAGTTGTCATCGAAAAACCCTTCTCCTCATAAGTGCCTTCTTTATTGACGTCGGCGGTTGATTTGGCATATGTGGTTCTGTCGAATTCTTGGTGGATGAGGGCATACTATCAGTATATTTTCAGTCTCTTATGTTCCGCAGCACTGACTTCCTTTTTCTGCCTATGCTTCATTTTCCCTCGATTTTGCCTTCAATTATGAGTTGTAGTTTCTCATATTGTTCATGTCGAATGATGTGACCGAGGTGGTCTGTCTTTCCCGCTTTGAGGGTCGTAACCAGATGTGGTCGGATGTTCCTTCTACTCAAAACTTCCTCGTTTGTCATTCTAAAAATGCGTTTAGTCTGTGCAGGTTCTCCTATTTTAAGGCCCAGGTCTCGCATCCATTCATGAATAAAGATCAAATATATCACTTCAATGTTCTTATTCTTGTTGCTGTTGGTACTTTTGGAAGACTCCGGTACACTCTCATGCTCCTGAAACATGTTCTGGCAATTTAGGATAATTCCCCTTGCTTCTAAACAATGGCAAATGGTTAGTTGAATTGATCAAGTGCTTTTGCGAATTTCTCTTCTATTCGTGTAAGATCTTCATCGAGTCTTGCCTCTAATTCTTCATCCTTAAACTTTGGTGGCGCTCCGGGTCGTTCTTTGTCTACCAAATTGAAATTGCCACTTTTAAATCGGGAATATGGTCATAATAAATGAGCACTAAAATACAAAGAATTTCGGCAGACTTTCTCTTCATATTGAAGTAAAACTTCCCGCAATAACATATTATTCGGTACAAAAGTTGACCTTTTCAGACCACACAGAAACTATGTTGCCTACACTTCAGCGAAAGGACTCACACTGAAAAGAATGCATAATGGTGACACTTCCAAATGAAGGTGTTGTCGGTTGGAACAATGGAATAATAAACCAGTCCCATCTGTTATCAAAACCGCACGAACTTAATTCTACTCCTAATAAATAAACTTTTTCCTTATCCGCATCGCAAAAGACATCAGACGGATCTGAACGTGTGCAGCGCCTTTATCGGATAAAATCGCTTCAGTGACGGCCTTCAGTTTTAGATGACGTACGTTTCAGGTCCTGCGGGAGGCGAATTGGGATACCACGCCATCTGGCGGCTCTTAGATAATAATGGTAATAACAGGCGCTCTTAAATTTCAGTCTAGTGCACTTTAATGGGATATTTAAGTCGACCGTAGTTACCCAGATCGGGTGGGTTTGATAACAATCGTCGAAATTTTCGTCGGAATCCATTGCGAGCCAGCTCTTGCTTCTTTTATGAGTTTATTTGTCGAAGTGTTTCTTTACGACCTGAAAGTTCCAGAGTGGATGCAGGTCATAATCAGGATAGCCTAAGTATTATTGGAGGTTATAAAAAATATACGAGGAACCTCCGATTGATTTCGCACGCTTCAAATAGGATGAAATAAATCATAGTATTTAGAACTTGGGGAAGTTATTCACAATTTTATTATTATCGTTCAGTTGTTACTATTAACTCTTTTCTATAAGGTAGAATTAAGAGGGAGCTATAGCAGTAACTTTACTTCTTGTAAGAACGAAAGCGTCTTTTCGAAAGAAGTCGGGATTGGAACTGGAATTGCGCAGCGTGTAACGAAAATAATTCAATGGAGATTGTTTAAATTTAAAAGCAAATGCTTTTAAAAATTTTTATTGTCGATCTTTGGCTCCAAGGTGATGCTACGACTACTAACATGCCGGTAAATTTCGATTACGTCTGTGATTTCTTTGACATTTTCGACGACGGACCTGCCTGTGCAAAGTGCATTTTTGATATCAAAAATATCAGAACGAAATCGACGAAATCGTAATTACACGTAATAAGCTGTTACAGTATCGGAACCATAAATACCATTTGAAATTTCAGCAGTCTGGCTCGCATTTATCAAAGAAAATAAAATAAAATAGAAAGGCTTTTTACTTGATAGAAGAAATATAACAAAATTTGAATATTAAAACAAATTGAAATATGTTTATAGACGTATATAATCAAAACTCAATATATAATGTCAAATGGAATAAAAAAACCAACAGATATACGAAAGTTATTAAAATTAATAAATAAATATTTAAAGGAGACAAATTTTGTTTCTGGTCTTACCTTTAAGAACACCAATTGCCTTTTAAAAACATGAACACACTTAAAGGACTTCTCAAAGAATAAAATTTATTTGAAATATTTAATATAATTAAATATTCGAATAAGTTAATTCAGAAATCTCTAAAAAATGCACTATATCTTCAAAAAACAAATATAATTCTAAGCAATTCCGTTTTCAGTCCTCAATAATATTCCAAATATCAAAATCAAAAAACTAACCTATATCACAAACAACTCAGCACGTGTACAAGGACTACTGCTTGGAAACACAGATCAACTTTATAAATCAAGATTGATCTATGTTCTAACAAAATCAAAGAACAGTGTGAGTTATTTTTAAATATTTTTAAATATTTATTTATTAATTTTAATGACTTTCGTATAACTGTTGGTTTGTTTATTCTATTTGACATTGTATATTTAGTTTTGATTATATACGTCTACTAAATGTAAGCCGTGCTTGTTTTAGACATTGATTTAATTCTAAAAGTTTTTTGAATAAAACAATTTTTTTGAAATTGAAATTGTAGAAGATAAACATATTTCAATTTGTTTTAATATTCAAATTTTGTTATATTTCTTCTATCAAGTAAAAGGCCTTTCTATTTTATTTTATATATAATATATAATTATATTTTGGCTTCAATAAATCTCATTATGGAATGTCAATGTATTTAAATGAGCCTTAAAAATAACTCACACTGTTCTTTGATTTTGTTAGAACATAGATCAATCTTGAATTATAAAGTTGATCTGTGTTGCGAAGCATTAGTCCTTTACACGTGGTGAGTTTTGTGATATAGGTTAGTATTTTGATAGGTTAGTTAGTTAGTTTTTTGATTTTGATATTTGGAATATTTTTCAGGACTGAAGAAGGAATTGCTTAGAATTATATTTGTTTTTTGAAGATATAGTGCATTTTTTAGAGATTTCTGAATTAACTTATTCGAATATTTAAATATATTAAATATTTCGAATAAATTATATTCTTTGAGAAGTCCTTTAAGTGTGTTCATGTTTTTAAAAGGAAATTTGTGTTCTCAAAGGTAAGACCAGAAACAAAATTTTGTCTCCTTTAAATATTTATTTATTAATTTTAATAACTTTCGTATATCTGTTGGTTTATTTATTCCATTTGACATTATGTATTGAGTTTTGATTATATACGTCTATTAAATGTAAGCTGTGCTTGTTTTAGACATTGATTTAATTCTAAAAGTTTTTTGAATAAAACAATTTTTTTGAAATTAAAATTGTAGAAGATAAACATATTTCAATTTGTTTTAATATTCAAATTTTGTTATATTTCTTCTATCAAGTGAAGGGCCTTTCTATTTTATTTTATATATATCAAATAATTTGATGTATTGTTTGAAATGAGTCAATGACTCAATATAACCTAAGTTCCACTGTTTGAACAATCTTGAAAATTTCTTGTTGCACTCAATATTGCTTTAATTCTATTTATTATCAGGAAATACCTTACTTTACCTCATGCTTTTGCATATTACTCAAGATATGTATCCGCCAATTGAATAAAATTTTTCATAGCACTTCTGTTACAGTCCCATATCTATTCTATTTCCAAGGATTCAAACATACAAGTTTTATAAGAAATACTATCAAGAGGTCCAAAGATAAAGTGCCCTTAGGGCTATTTGTATCACCTTCGTGAATGTTATGCGATTGTTCGCAATATTTTAGTTATAATTTTTCTTGTATTTCTATATCTAACCTAGATTTACAATACATTATTGGTTACAGAAACATAGATTATTGAGATTCTTGATAACCTTTCCGAACTGGTGAATGACATTAAGATACGATCTCAAACCACCTTGAAGATTGGATATCAAAATAACTTGAATCCAGAGTAGAATATACCTGCACCTTCGCCAGTTTGTCACATTTTAAAATCTTAAATACAACTTCCTAAATGACTCAATGATGTCTCCAATTATTTTTGTATATTCAAGGAATAATGTGCATATACTTTGGAAAAAATCAAGCCTGTATCTCAGTAATCCAAATCTCTGTGACCACTGAAGTCTTGGTAGCCAAGGTAGAACATGAAAATGGTGAAATCAGGAGCGTTTGCGCGCTTGTTCATATCATCCTCACGATTAAAACAAATTGTAAAAATTATTATGTTTTTTTACCAATAGAAATATATATTACACAGTTTCTTGTGACTCGAGTTTCGGGAAATGAACTATTCCATCATCAGACAACTGAACACCTAACAGTGGTACAGTGGTATTCAAACAAAAGTGATACATATTTTAAATATTTCAATAGATTCTAGGTAACACCTTATAGTGGTACAGAGGTTTACAAGCGGAACGTGATAAAAAAAAACCGAGTTAAAAAAGAGGGGCCTTCTAACAGATATCGGAATGTCGGCAATCAACAAAGAAGATTGTTAAACAGATGGTACCCATTTAAATATCTCAAATAATTTTTGGGGTTCCATAGCTCCGTACAGTCATTCATAATTTTTACAATATTTTGTTGTATATCTCAAATATTTGGATTTACATAGCTCCGTACATTCATTCATTACTTTTTAACATTATTTTTTTTGTGAACTAATTTGAAAATTTCAATAATCAAGTTTTTTTTCTATTGAATCTACATGTAAAATTTTCTTAAGATTTTATTTTATCGAAAGGTATTACTGTTCTCTAAAGAATGAGTGGCAAAAGTTGAATTTTTGTTTACTTTTCATTAAATTCATTTTATATTCGTTGAAAAAGATTTTGAACTGATGCTACTTTTCAAATATCTCAAATATTTTCGATTTACATAGCTCCGTACAGTCATTCATTATTTTTACATTATTGTTATTGTGAACTCATTTGAAAATTTCAACAGGTTCCTAGATCAAAAGGGAAGAAACTCGATTATCTAGAATCTGTTGAAATTTTCAAATAAGTTCACAATAACAATAATGTAAAAATAATGAATGACTGACTGTACGGAGCTATTTAAATATTTGAGATATTCAAAAAGTAGCATCTGTTCAAACCCTTTTTCAACGAACATAAAATAAATTTAATGGAAAGTAAACAAAAATTCAACTTTTGCCACTCATTCTTTAGAAAACAGTAATTCCTTTCGACAAAAGAAAAACTTAAGAAAATTTTACATGTGGATTCAAAAGAGAAGAAACTTGATTATTGAAATTTTCAAATTCGTTCACAATCAAAATAATGTAAAAAATAATGAATGACTGTATGGAGCTTTGTAAATCCAAATATTTGAGATATACAACAAAATAATGTAAAAATAATGAATGACTGTACGGAGCTATGTAACCCCAAAAATTATTTGAGATATTTAAATGGGTACCATCTGTTTAACAACCTTCTTTGTCGATTGCCGACATTCCGATATCTGTTAGAAGGACCCCCCTTTTTTAACCCGGTTTTTTTATCACGTTCCGCTTGTAAACCTCTGTACCACTATTCGGTGTTACCTAGTATCTATTGAAATATTCAAAATCTGTATCAATTTTGTTTAAATACCTCTGTACCACTGTTAGGTCTTCAGTTGTCTGATGATGGGATAGTTCATTTTCCGAAACTCGAGTCACAAGAAAATGTGTGATATATATTTTTATTGGTAGTAAAACATAGTATTTTTACAATTTGTTTTAATTATGATCAACTACCAAATAGTAACGGCTGAAACAATTCAGTATCATCCTCACGAAATTTTGCATTAGCTTTCTTTTTATTATTTTGAATCTAAATGCTGAACTTTAACCCCATGGTAAAACTGTTGCTATAGTTTTCATAGCATTTAACGCTGCTTTGTTCATAAAACATTTTTTCTGTCTTCTAATCATCTTACCGAAATTCTCCATTAGCCTCTAAGTCAGTAATTTACATTTCAATGGTATATTTCAACTTCTGAAACCCGAGTTTCAGATCAATTTGGCCTGTACCTTGGATATTATTAATAATAATTATGGGAAAATTTCAAATGCGAATAACTCGGGAACCATTGAAACTTTAAAGTTGATAAACTATCAAACTGTAAAAGCGAATTTACCATTAACGAACTCAGTCAAGATATTTAGACCTTGAACCTGCCCTGAAAGTTTCAAGGCTCTAACTATATCCTATATATGTGAAATTATATTATTTTCTCATCTTTTGCATATTTTAGAACATGCATCAGCGTTTTCTAGCTGATCCATCGAGTCAAATCAAATTAGTGCGATTATCACACTAAAATATTGACACAAGAGAATAGACAATATTAGATTATACACCGAGTCACGAGACGTAGTTCGAGAAATATCACGACAGCGCCGCTTGAGTGGTGTTTCGCAAAATACGTCTAGGGAAGAGGTGCGTAGAATCGAAATATATGTCTATACTCGAGTTGGTATTCGTTGCGATTATTTAACGATTAATATTTCAAATTTTTTATTGATTAATATTAATAAAGAAGTTAGAAGTATTATAATTGCATTTTGAAAAATTCAACTACATTTCTTTGAGCTCGACTTTTATTTTATTTGGCGAACATCCAAGAACGTTACTATGGAAATATACAACGCCGTCAAGGGTATAGTCACTTATCAATACACCGAAACTATGGGAAATTGGCGGATTTTATTGGTTCTTTAAAACAGGAATTATATAATCAGCAAAATCATATGAAAATAAATCTAAATAATCCACCACTAAACTAATACTCGCTGTGTTATGGGTTTATTGTTCATTCCATTTAATTATTACCGGAACTACTCAAATTATCCGTTTAACACCTGAAAATACATTGTATTATGAAATTCTTCTCTAAAACCCTCGTTTTTGTAACTTTGACATAAATTACTCCATTTTGGCATATTCTGGCTCTCTCATTCCATATCCCATTCATATTTCCATCAACAGTAATTAATCCCTTTTCATTGTGTACATTGTACCTCTACTGGATGTTTATTATATTTACCTTCATGCCATATAAATCGAAGATACCTACCCGATAATACCTAAACAAATTTATAGATGTTCCATTCTTGGAAATCGCTTTGTTAGTTTAGGTTCGATCATGAAATATTATCTTCCCTAGGTGGAATTCGTACAACCCTTTGAGACAGTTTAATGCTAACGATCTCCCAAAATTCCGGTGAAAGTCCAAATCACATCAACTTTCACTGGTGTGTATAAAATGAAAAAATTGAGCCATAACACTCTACAATTAAATTCTTCTTCTTGTGATAATCTCTTCGCATAATTACACATTTTTAATGAAAGGCTCACTTCAGTAATATTTTTATTTACATGCCTTTGCATCAGATCCAGTCACTTATAGGTAAATCAACTACTTTTTCCAATTTCCATTTATCAAATATTAATGCTAACTATTTCAGTGTAAAAAATACTGAATATTATATCCGAAAAAAATTATGACTGCTTAGAATTTTACTGAAATTGAAGAATTAGTTGCTACATCGGCAACTTTTGAGTTTGGAACGCTTTCAAGAAAAATAATAGGTGCATGAGTATTAAAATATACTATTCAGATTTAATATTTTTTACATTTGTACTGAAATAAACTATTCACTGACGTTTTGCTCAGTTGTATTGTTGCATTCGTTGGACATTACAAGGGGAATCGAGGATTGAAGCTTATAAGCATATGCTTATATTTTTGCCATTTATGTCCCTGCGATCAACAAATCCCATTCAGGCTTATTTGAGTTTTGAAGTGTTACACAGAAACTAGTTGCACTCTCCCGATCTAAAGAAGTTTCTGTTACCATAGTGTATACTTCTTTTATAATTATTGAAGCTAAAAGCAAAATCTATTCCGAAGAAAACACACTATTATTTCTTTCTTAAGTCCTTAACAATAGTGTGTTGGCGGCAGTTGTTGACTGCTATTTGAGAATCTTCATGAGTTACAATTCTTCAGATAAATATCTGTAATCGCTGTTCCTAACAGAAGAGTAGGACATCTGTTATACATACTGCCGTATTGAAAATATTCCTAATAATATATCGGGTGTTTTTTCAGAGTGATAGAACTTTTTTTAGCGATGAAGCTCATTTCTTGTTGAACGGCTATGTAAACAAGCAAAATTGCCGTATATGGAGTGAAAACAATACTCAAGAAGTTCTGCAGGTTTCATTACATCCCGAAAAATGCACTGTGTGGTGTGTTTTACACGCTGGAGGCATCATCGATCCATATTTCGTTAGAAAACGATACTGGAGCTAATGTTACAGTAAATGGTGCTTGTTACAGATCGATGATCAATGATTATTTGTTTCAAAATTTGAATGGTGTCGACCCAGAAATGTTTTGGTTCCAACAAGATGGTGCTACACCTCATGCTGCTACCATAACAATTGATTTATTGAAAGAAAGATTTGGCGATAACATTATCTCGAGAAATGGTCCAATTAATTGGCCTTCAAGATCATGTGACATAACTCCACTGGATTATTTTATTTGGGGTTATGTCAAGTCATTGGTTTATGCTGATAAACCAGAAATAAAAGACGCTTTGGAAGCCAACGTAACTCGTGTTATTGATGAAATAAGGCCTGAATTACTCGAAAAAATGGTCCAAAATTGTTCTGGTCAAATGCGGTTCCTCAGAGCTAGTCGTGGTGCACATATGCCGGAAATTATTTTTAAAACATAAATCTCATAATATTATCTTTCGAATGAAAAAAAATTTGGCTTCAATCTTAATTTAAATGTGTTTTATTTCAATTTTAAGTTCTATCACTCTAAAAAAAAAACACCCGATACATTGAAAATTTACTAAGAAAAGTTTTTTTAATATTACAGATAATGGCTGGATTGATACTCTGAAACCTCTACAGATTTGATCTAAAAAACCTCTTGAGGCTCTGCACTACTCGTTTCGATCGAAGCATCATTACCATTGAGGGATAACCGCCGTTTATTCGTCATCGCATCGCGATACATTGAATTTCCTATGGTGCCGACTGTGTTTTCCACACCTACCCCTCATTCATCAAACATTCCGTACTATTATTATCACACATGCGTATGGCGGTTTTCTTATGTAGCTTCTATGTCGTGTCTTCTTTCATTATATATTTTTGTGGAATAGCCTAATTTTAACCTAATTTTAACATTGTCTTCGGCATTACCTGAAAAATTATTCCTTTTCACGGTATATTTGATAAATGAAGAGGGTATCTACATATATTTTACTGAATTTTTTTACTTAGCACCCAAATAACTCCTAACTGACGTGAAGTGGGTCGGAATTCTTCAGGTTTTTTTTGTTTGAAAAATGTGCTATCTATGTTTCAAAAATGGGAAAAAACCTTGTTGTATTTTAGATGGTACATTTTTTGGTGATCGAATTTGTTATTCGTTAACATCCACTCGGAACAAATTTTGTATTGGGTGATGGATTTAGATAATAGATAATTTTGGTCGTCAATATTATTATATGTTTCTTTGATTCTTTATAAGTTGATTACCACTACATGTGTTGATTATACTACTCTGTCAAGAAAGTACCGGGAATTTTCAATTAAAACAACATTTTTACATTTAATCGTCAAAATTTATTGGGTCGCCTTCAAAATAGGCTCCATTTGCTCCAATACATCTATGCCAACGGCACTTCCAATTATCGAAACATTTTTTATAGGCGCTTTCCGGGATGGACTTTAGCTCTCGCGCCGAATTTTGTTTTATGGCTTCAATCGACTCAAAACGGGTGCCACGAAGGGGCAATTTTAGTTTTGGGAAGAGGAAAAAGTCGCAGGGAGCCAAATCCGGCGAATACGGTGGTTGCTGAAGCACGTTTGTTGAGTTTTTGGCGAGAAAGTCAGTCACAATCGTAGCTCGGTGAGAAGGCGCGTTATCGTCATGCAAAATCCATGAGTGGTTCGCCCACAAATTTGGCCGCTTCTTACGGATACGCTCACGCAAACGTTTCATAACGCCTAGGTAATACTCCTTGTTTACCGTCTGACCCTCTGGAACGAATTCGTAGTGCACCACGCCACGGATTCGAAGAAAACAATGAGCATCACCTTCATTTTCGAGCGGCTTTGGCGTGGTTTTTTCGGTTTCGGCTCATTTTTTGCCACCCATTCCGATGATTGCTGGCTTGTTTGCATATCGTACTCGTAGACCCAGGTCTCATCACCAGTTATAATGCGTTCCATGAATGTAGAATCGGAATTACAGCGATCCAGCATGTCTGAAGCAACCTGTTCGCGATGACGTTTTTGAAGAAAATTCAGGTCTTTCGGTACGAGTCGTGCGGCCACCTTTCTCATGCCCAAAATATCAATCAAAATCGCACGTGCGGACTCGTGGGATATCTTAAGATCATGTGCTATCTCTCTCAAGCTGGTACGACGGTTTTCCAGCACCCTTTTCTTAATTTTATCGACGTTATCTTCGACCACTTTACGACCGTCCTTGAAGGCTCTGTACCACTGATATGCACGAGTTTTCGATAGAGCATTATCACCAAAGGCCTTTTGCAACATTTTCAATGCATCGGCACACGAAAATTCATTTGCAACACAAAACTTTAAACAAATTCTGTCCTCAACGTAATCACCCATAGTAAAAATCGGCACGCACTCTGACATCGACTGACTTAATCAGCTGTTGCAAACACACTAGTTGACAGATCCCGCTCAAGCTTGGCATGGTAATTAAGGACAGTGGTACCAAGCTAGGAAAAAAAATTTTTACCTGCCTCATTGCCCCGCCAGATTTAAATCGATAATTCCCGGTACTTTCTTGACAGAATGTATATATGTCTGTAAAGTGACACGTTGTTATATAAGGCATGTTATGAAAATTTCTATTAATTCTAAAAGTATTCAAGAGATTTTTTAGATTAATTCCGTAGAGGTTTCAGAGAATTAATTCAACTATTATATATGATATTCCTATCAAATAATAATGGTTAAGTAAAGGGTGGACGCTGGATTTCAAATTCAAATTTTATCGACAGTAGTAATTTTTTTGTAATACACGATCTATGAGAATTGCTCCTTAATTATCACACTTTTAGTAGTTTTCACTATTTCACTTTTATAGTAAAAATTTCCAATAGAGATCGAAGAACGGTACGGAGCAACTTGTAAATTCTGCAGATAATTCAATAGGAAGTGTGGCTCATTAAAACCTGAAGTTTTCCACACCGTTGTCCACATGCGGATTTAATATAAGAATTTACGGTTATTGGAAACCGAAAGTTTGCTGCCATAAATCGCCGCAGCAAAGCCCGATACAGTTTCGCTCTAGGATCGTAAACTCGATCGGATATATGTATGCTTGAACACGTGCACTTGAAAGGTCCTTCTTGAGTAAGTTGGGATAGTGAAGGGCCAGACTGTGCCTTCGAAATATCAAGTTTGTTGCGAAAATCGAATATTCTATAGGCCTAAAAAATATTTGAGGACAAAAATACTTTCCGCAGAATAGTATATTAGGTTGTGACAACATAGGATCTTTGAGAACATAGCTAAAATACTTCTAGAGACGCTAAAGCATAATTCTTTTCAGATTTCAAACACAAAAGTTCAAATACACTAAAGATTTTTCTGAAAAAAATGCTACATACCTCAAAAATAAATATGATTCAAGAACTTCATTCAAAGCTTACTCCAACCTGAGTAAATTCATTAAAAATAATGAAGACATTACAAATAAAGATGATAAATCGAGAGTTTATAAGTTAACCCGCAGAGATTGCCCGAAAGTTTACATAGGACAGACTGGAAGAACTTTCCGACATAGAATTTGTGAACATTTGAAGAGAAATTTGAGAGTCTCCATGACAAATCATAGCGGTCATGTAATCTGAGTTAGATGAATGAGTGAAATATGAGAATATGTATGACAAATTGATTGGATGATGGACAGGTTTTCTCCAGTTTTTCTGATACTGAATTGTTTCAGCCGTTACTATTTGGTAGGTGATCATAATTAAAGAAGAAAGTAGAAATTACTATGTTTTACTATCAATAAAAAGATATATTACACATTTTCTTGTGACTCGAGTTTCGGGAAATTAACTATACCATAATCAGACATCTGAAGACTTTACAGTGGTACAGTGGTATTTAAACAAAAGTGATAAATATTTTGAATAATTCAATAGATTCTAGGTAACACCCAATAGTGGTACAGAGGTTTACAATCGGAACGTGATAAAAAACCGGGTTATCTGTTAGAAGGCCCCTATTTTTTAACTCGGTTTTTTATCACCTTTCGATTGTAAACCTCTGTACCACTATTAGGTGTTACCTAGAATCTATTGAAATATTCAAAATATTTATCACTTTTGTTTAAATACCACTGTGCCACTGTTAGGTCTTCAATTGTCTGATGATGGGATAGTTCATTTCCCGAAACTCGAGTCACAAGAAAATGTGTAATATATATTTTTTGGTAGTAAAACACAGTAATTTATACAATTTGTTTTAATTCCAGTCGTTCTTTTTAAATTATTTTTCACAATAATACACTTGTTGTTCCGTTAAACAGTGAAAATATATGAACTACTGTGGGCCGCAATAAGTATATAGAACCTGGTTGTGAGGTTGTAAATTTGCTATATAATAATTTATAAATAACTATTTTTAGGTGACTATGCTTTCACCTATTCAATTAATACACTAGATTAAAGATATTCGTAATATTTTTCATAAATTATTTCATATGCTTTAATGTGAATAATACTTTAACTAGCTCTTTTCAATCATTGTAAAGTGTCTCTGTCCTTATCTACTAGCACTGATCCCATCATTTTTCTATAACAAATAAGGCTTACTTCATTCATTGAGTACAACTACAAATTCACCTTCCAATCAATTTGGTTAACTTCTCTCTTTTTGTTAGAAGGGATGCATTGAGCACCTCATTCAGCCTTTGGACAGACTGTAAAATACTTATTATTTGGGTAGTCGAACTTGTAACAATAGCCTTTGCTACATGGAGCACTGTCTCCGGTTAGTCAAACTCGTTGCTTGTGACGTCTCGGTCCAAGCTATCGTGGTTATTATTGTTCATATAGTAATCCAGACAAAGTATTAGTAAATTCATTACATTTGTTTTTAGTGTAATAATCATAGTTTTTGACTTGGTTTATATACAGTAAATCAAGAATTATTATTATTAATTAGTTGGTTGTTATTCTAGTCTATTACGAGTGTTTTACTTTAATTCCTTGTCATTTTCGTTCATTTATCTTATTAGAAAAACAAAGCTAATTCATCATCGAGATAACTACATACAAGTGCCCTTGAAGTAAAACTCTTCGCTACAATACGACAAAATACAGTCCATTAAACCTTTCTTTATTAATCTTCGAGATAAATGAATTTGCAATTGTCTATTATTTCAAAATACTGAAGTACAAGGCATAATACTGCGGTAAACTAACCATGTGGTAAGTTACGTTTGGTCCTTCGGGCCGGATATTCGATACAGACTTCAGATGAAATATCAAGAATCATTTAGAAATATTCCCAAAAACAAATCTCTAACCTGTCTTTATTTTATTGTAACAATTTTGAAAATTTTAATAAATTATTAGTTTTATTTGAAATTTTCTCAAAGTTTTTTGTAGCTTGGAGTTTTCTCTTAAGGTCTATGAAGGAACAGAAATTATGTTTACAGCTTTCCGATTTACGGTTGAAAATTACACTTTCACTTGTTCTTATATAAATTGTCTAATTTTGGTCAAAATTTCTGTGACTTTCATTTATTTTATAAATTGATTCTGTCATGTGTGAAAGTATTATTCATAGAGAATAAGCTACAAAATAATATATTAGGAGTACAAATAAGTTTCCGCCGTTTTATTGTAGATGGCGCGGCACGGAGTTTCGGTTAGCTTTCGCAGATGATAACCGGCTTAAAAAATAGTTTGGACATTCAAGAACAACATAACCTATTAATATCATTGATTTTATATTGATAAAATATAATTTTATAAGTTGAAAATGTCAAAATTTGAGTCAAGTAAGCGTCGTTTGCGGGAAATATTAGTTTACTTCTTTAATTTGAAGAAATCTGCTGCTGAGGCGCATCAATTGCTCGTAGAAGCATATGATGAGGGTGCTTTGAGTGAGAGATTGTGTCGAGAGTGGTTTCAAAAGTTTAAAAACGGTGATTTCGACGTAGAAGACAAAGAACGCAGTGGAAGGCCAAAAATTTACGAGGATGCAGAATTGGAGGAATTATTGGAGGAAGATTAATCTAAAACACAAAAAGAACTTACTCTTAAATTAGAAGTCACTCAGCAAGCAGTCTCACATTGTTTAAAATCATTAGGAATGATTCATAAACAAGTAAATTGGGTTCCGTACTCCTAATACAAAATCGATTACAAATAAAAAATAATTCAAAACAATTTTTCCAAGAATTGTCAAATAACACTAAACAAAAAGAATAACTGAAAAATTTCGTTAAATCGTATAGCATACTATGGAAACTACACCCTACGTGCTATCATCTTCCAATACATGGGGAAGTGTTAAGCATCCTCCAGAATTCTACTATAACATGCCAGTATACCTTACCGGTATTCCTCATAGAACGTCCGACCGTTCTCCATGTTGCTCAGTCCACCGCTCTCTCTGGTTTTCTGTAGCAGCAGTACTTAGCATTCGATACCTTCATTTGAAATAGAGCAAGGCAACAGGCTCGTACCCAATAGCCAATATGAAGCATCCAATTAGTGCAAGCTGGGATAAAACACTACCTCCCACAAACAAGAAGTCTGTAAGATCCTTCACACTACCGATTCCAAAAAGAGTTTCAATACTCTTGTTAGATACAGATTGAGTTGAGCGGAAGTATGATCGATCTAGTTGCTGATGGTTGATAATAGATCGAAACAGGATCTAGAAGGTTGAATGGATTCCGTAAACTAGTGGATTATTGCAGGATAATTCAACCATTTAGAAAAGCATCAAGTCAGTGATTTAAACGTATTAGAAGTTTTGAAATGATCATAATTTCACATATCGCTCAAATATCTGAGCTACTATTCTGAAATCAATTATTGCTGCTAGTTACCATATCGAAACAATCAAGTACTAATTACTGTTGGAGTATCATTTTAATTCGTGAAGGTGAATTCTCGTTTTTCTTTGCTTGATTCATTATTGTTTTAATTTTATTACAATTCCTTTAACCAGTGAGTCAGTTCAGTTTTCTTGTTGTCTTAAATCAGACTGACTATCTCGAATACTGAAAAGGAATTTTATTCCCGTCTGCAAAGTGTATATTTATGAATTGAGCTTTGGACACTTATAAGATTAGAAAGTTGGTTTGACATACAATCGTAAAGAGTTTCTTCTCGAAAACCATCAGGAAATTATTTTCAGGTAAACAAAACAAAGTTAATACCCTTTAATTCTCTTGAAATACGTTCCAATATGACCTATAAAACTAATCATTCTGTTATCGACAAATGCATATACGAGTATGTGATGTATTCGGAAATTCTGTGAGGTCATTTTGTTTATTCATTATTTCATAAAATCCAGTTATTCATATTTCAAAAAATTAATATTGCCGAAACAACGTAATAATTAAAATATTTATGCTTTATTTGTTAGTGCAATTCTAGTCGCTCATAACACGTTCCATCACCTTGCATCAAACAGAATTCATTAAAATACTGATACTCAACTAGTAAATTATTCATGCCATTACAGAAAATTAAATCCCCGATTTATAGTACCTACCGAACGTAAAAACTTGGAGGATATAAACATAAAATAGCAAAATCCATTTTCAGGCCAGGACCTGGCCATTCGTAACGAAATCGACACTGCAGGAATTATAGCTGTCAATTTCAGACTATCATGCAGTCCATAAATATACATGAATTTCAATAACACGGACTGTCATATTTAATTTGCCGTTCGATATGAATGGCTATGCGGCCCGGATATATTATTGGATTCAGTCAATCCAGATCAAATAATGATCATTTCGAGTTTATAAAGCGGAAACTGACGTGTATATTTTATATAATAATCAGCCTCCCCTATTGTCGCAATATTTGTGCCGATAATTAGTATACCGAACCCTTCATTTTCGTACATCACACACCATTGACAGAAGGTTTTTTTTCTAGATTGAAAATAGAACACTCTATGTATTCTAAAATGGTTTCTACGTTTTATTCAAAGAATTCGAATTGAAATTACTGGGAACATATACCTGGAAATCAAATGAACTGCCTGTTGGTTATACCATTTGAAAAGCTATAATTGATGCAGAAAGAATAAATCTGACAAAAATGTAAATTGATTCATTAGTTATTGTATGAATAACAGTACTATTCTGAAGATTTCGTCATTTTGATTAAAGTTATTCTATTCTAGTCCAATAATTTCAAAATGCTTTCTCTTCTCAGTTTCATAAACAAATATCCAATGGAAACTGAGAAAACAGATTTTATTTTGAGAATATCATTATTTCCAGACAGATCGTAAGCCTGGCAGTGATTTATATTTACTCATTGAACGAATTGAAGTTATATATTTTTACTTGTGAAATGTGAGAAAAATCTATTTTTGAAATGTTAATTCAAAGAGAGAAATTCCACGTCCGTTTTAGATAGATAGATTAGAACGGCTTTCAAATGCGATTAGCTATCCAAATCTTTTTTCGATTATTTTGTTTGAATGGAAAAAATAATGTCGTACTCAAATATACTGTAAAAGTTCAACGAGCGAATCCTCATATTATTGAAAAATGACATTGAATTCAAATAATGTTTCTGAAAATCAACACAAAATATACTAAAAGAAAACAAATTTGGAGCAATTCCCAGAACTTTCAAATTGTTGCCTAAAACTCATTTAGCACGTCATATTTCCGGCTTTACGCTTTACCGATTTGAATAAATATAATGAGAACGCGTTGAAATGTTATTTGTATTATAAAATATATGAATACTATAGAAATTTCCAAATGAATCTTTTCGAAAAAGCCGTTTTTATTTTATGACCTGAAACGTATAAGAAATATATGTAATTATATTATATATATTCATATATTATTATATATGTATATAATATATATATATATATATGTATATATATATAAGTATATATATATATATATATATATATATATAATTATATATATATATATATATATATATATATATATATATATATATATATATATATATATATATATATAACCATAACCGTCCCGGCAGATGATAACATAAGTAGAGCGTACACGGAGAAACTAACAAAGTACCACGACCTGGCTTTTGAAATAAAAGAGATACACCAGCTAAGAACGGTAAAGATTCTGCCCCTGATAATCTCCACGAATGGATTGGTTGAGAGCCACCTGGCAGAAAATACGGAACTCCTTGAACTGGATCAGGAGTTGATAAGTAAAGCTCAGAAGGAGGTGATCCTCTGGACAACAAGAATTGTTAGAATGTTCCTTACAGCTGCCTAGAAGGTCCTTGGTCGTTAAGACCCGGACCTTCTAGAGGAAACTCCCATAATGGTGACTATTAAAAAAAAAAAAAAAAAAAAAAAATATATATATATATATAACTATGAATTTCTTTTAATAAAATTTCATTATTATTATTATTATTATTATGGGCGCCAATTTAATGAATTAAAATTTCATTATTATAGATTATTCGCCCTATGATGTGGCCAATTTACTATGAAATTAATAATGAATTTGTTATTATTATTAATTATAAGCATTAATTAGAATTAATTATTCATCAGGAAATTACGTTTGAATAAGTTTGTGAGTTAAATTAATTATTATAGAATTTATTTAGGAAAAAAATTTGTTCGGGTAGAATACTTATTCGATTACCCTCGTATCTAGTCAAATGTATCGTGTGTTGCCGGCTGCATGGTTATATGTCAATTTTGTAATTGAACATTTAAAATTATTAGTTTTGATTTGCTTTAATAGGTTGAAATTCTAATGATTTAATTTTTAAATATATTTTGAAGCAAAATAATCTGAACTATAAATCTGTGAACTCTAAACTAATGCTAAATTCTATATTCCTATGCTAACCTAACACTATCACTACTCCGTAATACTAGCAAACATTAAATTAACTGAATTCGAATAATTTTTACACAATTAAAATTATTTCTACCTTGTGGTAAGTTTGTCTCTCAATTTATCAATGTTCCTTTTAATTTTGTCCTTTCTCTGTTTCAGGAATTTCTATTGGATTCTTGAAGAATGATATTTCTGGAATGTTTTGAATTCACAGCCAACTTTTGCCTTTTTTTCACCACTTTGGTGAATTAGATTTGATTCAGCTTCTTCATTCGTCAATGATTTCACTAAAGTTGATATATGGTTCATGATAATAACAAATCTTTTCATCGCTTTCTCTACCAATTTCAAAATGGATATCTTAATTCAAATTTATTCTGTTTCTTGCAACTTTGGCTGTTTTTAGATTGAATAATTATGGGTTGAATTCTCCCTGTGAGTTCTATTCAAAAATTTTCAAGAGATTTCTGATTTTTGACCAAGGTTCAAAAGAATTTTCACTCGACTCCAAATATGCTTTTTCTTCAAAATTTTGGCTTGTGAGTATTTTTATGATTTGAATTATTTATATTTCTGTCAGAATTGATTTTATTTAATTGATTTTGATCTATTTACTCTCTAAAAAGTTAACTCATATACATTGGTGAGTCTTTTCCTTGATATTTTTGTGTAATTGTTAATTCTGCCTGTAAATTCCATATATATATATATATATATATATATATATATATATATATTTATAGATACATTATATATAATTATATAATATATATATTCATATATATATATATATATATATATATATATTTATAGATACATTATATATAATTATATAATATATATTCATATATATATATATATATATTTATAGATACATTATATATAATTATATAATCTGTATATATATATATATAAATAAGTTATATATATATATATATATATATAACAATGTTGGTTTTCATTAGGATATTGGATTCCATAAACAAAACAGAAAATTACTATTTACATTGAAAAGACGTTTCGTCCTCGGTTGAGGACATTCACCAATTTTATTAGCAAACAAATTAAAACTTTCCAATCATTCGACAAGTCTATAAAATGATATAATAAAAACATATGAAAAAGAATTGAGAGGTGTATCTAACGGTACAAAGACGGTTCAAAAATCATCACACGAGCTGGCGACAGAATGTCTAGGCCAGGCACATAATACCAAATATCATCAGACTTTTTTTTCGAGCATCTTTCAGGCAGAAAAACCAGAAATCAGAAGATGCGTGGATATCAACCTAGAAGGAAGTTACGAAAATGTGATATTGCTTTTCACTGTGATAGTCGAGCTGCTGTTAAAACTCTTATTTACTATATTAATTATTCTAAACTGATATGGTAGTGCCGAAAAAAAATTAATACAACAGACAAAAACAATAGGGTGTCTTTAGTCTGGGTTCCCGGTCACACGGATATCAAAGGAAATGAGAAGTCTAATACACTTGCAAGAAAAGGAAAACAGTTAGCCCGAAACCCTTCTAAGGTATAGGAAATCTCACCTATATAGAAGAGTTTAGAAAGAAGGAAGGAATCTAAATAATATCACGCTAGCAGAATCTTCAAGGGCTGGATCACTCCAAAAAATTCCTGGGGATTGCAAGATCCAGAAAGAACTTGAATCTCAGTAAAAACATACTTCACTTCCTCACTGGCTCTCTTGATGGTCGTTGCCGCCTCAGGAAGCATTTAATGAGAATAGGTTTAGCAAACACCAACGCGTGCAAATTCTGTGGGAAGGAGGAATAAATCTCGGATCACCTAGTTACAGAATGACTCGCGATTACAAGCAACTCGAAAAATGATTTTGACAACAAACCTGTAGGACCGAGGATGTTACTTCTCTGAATACCGATATATAGGTAAGTAGAAGGCGAGCTGTAGTATGGCTTGGGTATGGGACACAAAAGACCTTTTCCTGATGCGGAAGAACACTATGTAAATCTACACCTATTTAAATCGTGAAAACGATCAAAAGTTTTATGATAGATTTGTCTACACTTTGCTCCTCTCAAGAGTTTATTGCGCGATTTCTGTAGATAATGCTAATCAAGATATATGTAATCAATATTTAAGATTCGCTTCGAACGAGAGTACATAAAGCTGACAGAAAAGACAAAAATCGTCAGCAATAGCTGTTGATGAAAATTTCGCTTACGGCTTATAAATCGATAAAATTAAAAGAGAATAGCATTTTCTACACTGCCCTATATTCATTAGTATATTTTCTCGAGGAATAGTGAATTAATTCGATCTGCAATAGACTTAACCTAATGATATTTATCCTTTATCTGAAATAATTTCCAAGGGAATTCCCTGAAGCAAACGCTACGACCGTTCCTCTCTATTCCGTCGCACAAAATCCGTCGCTTGAACCAAACGCGATCCAAATTAGATCGAATTCGATAAAGGTTGCGGCACTTGCCGATCTGTGTAGTTTTTCGATACCTATCCGGTCCTCAGGTTCGCCATTCCGGTAATGCCAGACCGGATCGATTCACCAACCGACTTCAGTATGTAGATTGCTTCATAGTAACCGACTGAATCTTTATTGTGTTCCCGGAAATAGCGTCAGCTGTATTTCCGCATCGGAAAATGGCATAATGATGCTATCTGATCCGCGTACTCGAATGCGAATTATTTCCTACTCCGGATCACGTTTTCTGCTCAAAGTTCAATCATCTACAAGCGATAAGTTGTCATTACATTCAGGGATTAAACCCCGGTATCTATAATCAGAGGAAAGGGCTGCTTTTGGGTGAACACGACTCTCGACGTTGGTTCTCTACGGCACGGTTCTCATTGTTTTTGAATTTTAGTTTCACCACTGGTTTAAATTAGACAGTTTGCTGTGTATAGGTTCCTTGTGATTATGGTGAAAATATTGAATGTCATGAAGGAATGCGTAAACGTAGAAAGCAAAGGACTACAATACAATAATAAAAAGATGTTTTTTCTTGATTGAAGGATTATAACAAAATTTTTACTATCATACAGATTTAAAATAGAAAAAGGCTTTTTACTTGATAGAAGAAATATAACAAAATTTTAATATCAAAAAAGATTTAGATACTGAATTGTTTCAGCCGTTACTATTTGGTAGTTGATCATAATTAAAACAAATTGTAGAAATTACTATGTTTTACTACCAATAAAAATATATTTTACACATTGTGACTCGAGTTTCGGGAAATGAACTATCCCATCATCCGACAACTGAAGACCTAACAGTGGTACAGAGGTATTTCAACAAAAGTGATAAATATTTCGAATATTTCAATAGATTCTAACACCTAATAGTGGTACAGAGGTTTACAAGCGGAACGTGATGAAAACCCGGTTAAAAAAAGAGGAGCCTTCTAACAGATATCGATCGGAATGTCGGCAATCGACAAAGAAGGTTGTTAAACAGATGGTACCCATTTAAATATCTCAAATAATTTTTGGGTTACAGTCATTCATTATTTTTACGTTATTTTGTTGTCCATACATTCATTCATTATTTTTGAAAATTATTTTTATTGTGAACGAATTTGAAAATTTCAATAATCAAGTTTCATTTGAATCTACATGTAAAATATTCTAAGTAATTATAATACTTTCGACAAAAGAAAATCTTAGAAAATTTTACATGTAGATTCAAATGAAAAGAAACTTGATTATTGAAATTTTCAAATTCGTTCACAATAAAAATAATTTAAAAAAATAATGAATGACTGTATGGAGCTATGTAAATCCAAATATTTGAGATGTACAACATAATAACGTAAAAATAATGAATTACTGTAACCCCAAAAATTATTTGAGATATTTAAATGGGTACCATCTGTTTAACAACCTTCTTTGTCGATTGCCGACATTCCGATATCTGTTAGAAGGCCCCTCTTTTTTTAACCGGGTTTTTATCACGTTCCGCTTGTAAACCTCTGTACCACTATTAGGTGTTAGAATCTATTGAAATATTCAAAATATTTATCACTTTTGTTTAAATACCTCTGTACCACTGTTAGGTCTTTAGATGTCTGATGATGGAATAGTTCATTTCCCGAAACTCGAGTCACAAGAAAATGTGTAAAATATATTTTTATTGGTAGTAAAACGTAGTAATTTCTACAATTTGTTTTAAAACAGATTTAATTTAATTTTGATATTCAAATTTTGTTATATTTCTTCTATCAAGTAAAAAGCCTTTTTCTATTTTATTTTATACATAATATATAATTATATTTAGGCTTGAATAAATCTCATTCTGGAATGTTAATGGTTTAAAGAAAACCTTATAATACCTTACAGTTTTCTGTGATTTCGTGACGAACTGACTACCTGGATTTTTAAAGTTAGTCTGTTTTAAACAAGTGCCGGGGTTACACTTTAAGGTATGATATACTGATTGTAAGTTGATTTTGATATTTTAAATATTATCTAGGGCCGATGAAGAGATTATCCGAATTCTAATTGTTTTTTGAAGATATAGTGCATGTTTTAAGAGATTTTTGAATTAACTTATTTGAATATTTAAATATATTAAACATTTCAAATAAATTATATTTTTTGAGAAATCCTTAAGTTGTGTTTTATGTTTTTGAAAAGGAATTGATTTCATTATGGTAAGATCAGAAACAAAATTTCGTCTCCTTCAAATATTTATTTATTAATTTTAATTGCCTTTTTTATATTTGTTGGTTTATTTATTCCATTTGACATTGTTTATTGAGTTTTGATTATATACGTCTATTAAATATAGGCGGTGCTTATTGTAGACATTAATTTAAATCTAAAAGTTTTTTGAATAAAAATTTTTTTGAAATTAAAATTGTAGAAGACTGACAGATTAAATCTGTTTTGATATTCAAATTTGGTCATACAGATTTATTGTCTTAACCTCCCACAAATTTTAATTTCAAAACAATTTTTATTCAATAAATTTTAGAATTAAATCAAATAAATGTCTTTTGAACACACTGTGTAATCTATCAAAATTATTTATGTCCACTAAATTGATACCCTGTATTCTGAAGACATTTATTTAATTTGATTCAAAAAGTTTTTGAACAAAATTTTTTTCAATTAAAATTTGTAAGAGGTTAATAGAATAAATCTGTATGATATTTAAAATTTTGGACTAAAATACGATTTTATTGTTAAATTATTTTTATTATTATTAGAGAGAGCCGTGGGTTACCAACAGGCCCGTTGAGTCAATATACAGAAAACATCTCTTATACAAGCAAGTACAACGACAACCTGACAATTCAAAATTCATAGAATGCTACAAAATATACAGAAATAAAGTAAATCGTCTGATATATCTTGCGAAAAACTGCTACATGAGCGCAAAAGTGAGCGAGTTTTCAATATAGCCTGCCAAGCTTTCTGGGGATTCTTTTCATTTTGTTGATGTATTCAGGCTATGAAAGCCATAGGACTTTCATATTCTAAAGTACTTCTGACTGGAAATAAATATAATGTATTTAAATTCTGAAGCATTTCAGAACTGTTTGTATTCATTTTCAATTGAAGAGATCGAAATATAATTTTGAATTGAGTATAATTCAAAATCTCTAACTTGTTTCAGGCAACAGAAAACATAACTACCAAGAGAAAGAGGAAAGTCACAAACATTGAATTTTATTGTGAATATAATATAATGAGATGAAAGTAATTTCATATTCAAGAAGGAGTATCTCTCTATCAATATTTGGAAGAACAGAAAGTCTATTTGAGACTGAATATTCTCAATTAGACGGCAGATATTTCGAAAGTTGGAGAGAGCAAAACATGAAGCAATCTGATATGTCCTTTAAATAATGAGTAAATAACAGAGATTCATGGAGAGAGACCAGTGGAATTCTACAAATTGCTGCCCATTAAAGAGGTATAAGTTAGCCTTGCGATGCCGATGTCGTCCCGCATGGCCAGCAACGCTTTTAGGTGTACCTCCTCGAATGCATACAGACTGAATCTACCCACTTCTCACTATTAATGCTCTCTCTAATGAAATCAACGAAAGGGGCTGAGATTTTCAAGGCAGATCTATCCATGCTGATGAAAAAGGATGGGCCATCTAGAGTTTGCATTTTGAAGTAGTGGTTATTTCGAGTCTGGCAACACTTATGTCATTCGAGTTTTGACAGATAGCTAGTATAATATTTGGCCTTGATGAAATGGGTCAATTTAAGGTTGAAAAAAACTGGTAAATATCAAAAACCTTTTTCCGAAGTGGTGAATCTCCTGCCCAAACTATAAGAAATTTATGTTTGATTGATTCCGTAAAAAGTATTTTAGTTTCCGCAAAAAATGTCTAATACAACAATTGTTTTACCACGATGTGACTTCTTCAGATATCTACATTCTACTGACTGATGGTGTCTAGTAAAGTAGTATTGGAGTTTTCCGCTAAAAATTGCCATTAGGAAAAGATATTGGGAATCTGTCAACATCTGTTTGTTCGCTCAAAAGGATTTAATGGGCATTGTATTATATCTGTTAATTTCCAAAGATTCTCAAAGTGTTAATCGAGAACTTTTGCGTTCAACGTAGATAATTTCATGGTTATTATTGAAATTATGTCTGAATTCCTTGAGACGATTAACATATGTCGAATGTATGGAATCCGATATATAACAATAAGAATCGAACAAACTAAAAGAAAAATAAATCTGGAGTCAACAAGTTGACTTGCAACGATTGCCCTTTAGTATATATTGGCCAGATAGGTAGATCATTCATAAAAAGAATCAACCTATCTGGCCAATATATACTGAAGGGCAATCGTTGCAAGTCAACTTGTAGACTCCAGATTTATTTTTCTTTTTTTTTGTTCGATTCTTATTGTTTTTTATATAAGTATTGAGGTTCTTGATGGTTTTAAAAGCTGCATTGTAATTGAAACTATTTTTAAATGTTTAATAATATTTTCAGGCAATCCATTAACATAAATTAATCAAAAGTATTTCTCTATATTGTCCTCTTTTATGATTAGGTACAAAAGATTTAATACCATGTTCTTTCGTTTATTAGATACCATTTTGTCTATAAGAAAAGGGTTGTAACCGTTGTTTGAAGCTATCTATTTAATAATATCTAATTCTTCGAAAAGACATATTTCGAGGCAATTAAGTATACCATTCATTTTGATGGGGTTGAAGTTATTTTTAATCAGTAGTTTTTTTACGATTTTTATTGTTTCTGTTGGAGGTATACTAGGGAATAAATTCTCAACATCAGAAGAAATTAATCTACAATTGTTATGTGATTTATTTTGATGTACAAAATTCATTCCCTAGAATAAAAGAGAAAGAACAGAATCGTATAGGTTAAGCTTCAGCTCCACAGCCAATTAGAACGAAAGAAATTGCCAAAGGAAACTAAAAAAGTTGGTCCGCCACGAACATGTGTTAATGTTATCCTTTACTAATAATTAAAGCCGTAACAGTTCTTGAATACGAACCATAAAAGACCCACCTCAAAATACTTTTTTTTTTGTGAGTCGAAATGTTTTTTCCAGAGTGACCTGCAAGAAAATGCATCGAATGTCTCAAGACCGATTAAACTAATAAAGGTATTGTTATCCTCATACTATTTTCCATTTATTTGCTACGAAAGAAAGAAAATGTGACATTTCTCTGTTTTCCTATATTATCGCAGATCACATACAATTAGATACGCTTTCTCGACGTGAATATTATACCGGTTCATTCAACATAATGGCTGATTCAACTATCCGAAAAAAATTCTTTCTACAACATCGCAAAATGTTCATATCGAGAGTGTAAATTGTATAATAGTAAGCTACATTTTCTACGAATTTCATTTCGCACTGGTTGCTGGGCAATTTTCTAGGCAACAAATGCGAAATGATATATTTCGTAATCGATCTGCTATTTTCGATAACAAAAACTGGGGTAGCTTAAATTATAGAATGGGACCACAGCATACAGTTATGTGATAGGACGCCGAACGATAAATTTCATCAGTTTGTCACAGATTGTGCAAATAATTTTGTGGTTATTTTTAAGATTTTAGATAATTAATATTGAAAGTGATAGTGACTTGGAATTGACACCTCCAAGCATAAGAGAAGAATCAAATATAACACTAAGTTTATTACTGGACACTTCCAAGAAAATGTACAATCGGGCTTATGACCTATTTCTGGAGTGGAAAGGGAATCGAAAAGTAAAATCGTTTTCTGAGAACGTTTTAATGGCTTATTTTGGTGACTTGGGGAAAAATTCAAAAATTCCACATTATGGACACAATACTCAATTCTGCGGACGACTCTTAGTATTCATAATAATATAGATATTGCAAAGTACTTGAAACTGATAGCATACCTTTAGCGACAGTGCGACGGCTACAGATCCAAGAAGTCGAAGATCTTTACGGCAAATGATATCAATAAATTTATTGAAGAAGCCCCAGATGAGATATATTTAGCGACAAATGTGAGTTTTATATAGCCATAAAATGAAACATATACATGTTTAGTCTATATTTTAGGTCGCATTAATTATGAGCATAATGGGCACATGAAGAAGACATGAATTACATCGAATGAAAATTACTGATTTCAATGATTTGGGTTCAGCTGTTTTAGCAACTATACCAGACACTAAAACCAAATTTATACGAAGTTTTACTGTAACTAGTCCATACTATGAAATTTATAAAAAATATGCAAATCTCCGCCTTTCAGATGTACCATGGTTCTTCCTTAATTATCAAAAAGGAAAATGCACCGTCCAAAGAATAGGCAGGGATAAGGTTGGAGGCATGGGAAAACAGATTGCTTAATATTTAAAATTGCCAAACCATGAACTATACACCGGACGCTGCTTTCGTCGATCTTCAGCAACAACTCTTGTAGATGCTGGTGGTGACATAACTACTTTGAAGCGTCGCGGTGGCTGGAAGTCCACGGCAGTCGCCGAGCGATATATCGATAAGTCGAAAAAAACCTAAATTCGACATAGCTAATAAAATTGCAAATGCAATACAGAGCATTTCAAACATACTATTAACTTCATCAGGAATAGAAAATCGTGAGACGCCACCTACTTCGACAATAGAAAATCAAAATGAAGAAAATTTTGAATGATCTTCAATAATTGTACATTTAACTTCAACAATAAATAATTTTCATAGATCTAAAGTAATAAATAATATATTTGTTTATTTACTTTTGTGTGTTTTTAAAATGGTAGTTGTCGTAGAAAAAGTATAGTATGTAACTCACACAAAATAGCACTTTTACATTCGTTTAAATTGCAATACTCGCCCTCAGCTAGTGTCGCAATCTTTCAAACTTGTGCAAAATGCGCATCATTTTGTGTTCGTTATATTATATACTATATCGATCGACTAAGCTAGTATCATCAAATTATAGCTCCTATTTTTCAATATTCTGGTTAGCAAAGATTACTATATCATTAAATGCCATTCCTTGAAATAAAAACATTCTTTGTATATTTCGATTCCGATAATTCATTGTTCAACTCATGAATGTTCCAATAAGACAGACCTTTCAGTCAACATCTCTGGGCTGTAAATAACTCTAGCCATTCTCTACTATAAAAGCACGGAACTTATTATTCTCGGATTCAATTCATATTTAAAATTTCGATGCAGAGCGTCTACAAATTTCCATCAATCACAATTTGGTCATTATAGCTAACCTTCAGAACTCCCCGTATGCTAATTGCCATAACTCAATTACAAAGGCGTCAAAAACTTTTTCGATTCCCCACATCCATTTCCAATCAAAAGCATTCGATGTTACCGTAACAACTCAAACCAGGTGAATTTCACCATCAATAACAAATTGTGACAGTTGAATAATTATCATAATAGGACTGAAATTAATGATTCGCTGGATAAAGCACCACTTTGGATTGAAATTGATTATCGGACTTGCGTATATAATAAACGCAGAATGGATTGAGTGAGCCGCTTGATTTCATGTTTCGTTTTGATACTTGACCATATTTTATAATAATGAATTTCTATGTTCTAGGTTTCCATTATATTGAAACGTTCAATTTATCCATAATTTCAACCAATTGTTAAATCTGATGAAGTGCTACCACTAAACTCAAGATTTTAGATACCGATAATTAGAATAAAAATGATATTTTCAACATCACATCTAATGTCCGAATTGTTTTCGTTGCAATTCTCTCATAGTCCATTGTTATGTAAATTCACACGGGTAAAATTCTTGTTCCAAACAAGGAACAGTCATACAATATATTAAGAGAGATTACTAGAACTTCAAATGGAATCCTCATAGTCTCTAATGGCGCTCGCTTGTAGAGGGTTTTAAGGATTTTTCATTTTGAGGGTAGATGTTGGCAGCTTGTGGTTACCATTTTGGATTAGTGGTCTTACTTGTTTATTAGGAGTACAAATAAGTTTCCGCCGTTTTATTGTAGATGGCGTGGCACGGAGTTTCGGTTAGCTTTCGCAGATGATAACCGGCTTAAAAAATAGTTTGGACATTCAAGAACAACATAACCTATTAATATCATTGATTCTATATTGGTAAAATATAATTTTTATAAGTTGAAAATGTCAAAATTTGAGCCAAGTAAGCGTCATTTGCGGGAAATATTAGTTTACTTCTTTAATTTAAAGAAATCTGCTGCTGAGGCGCATCAATTGCTCGTAGAAGCATATGGTGAGGGTGCTTTGAGTGAGAGAACGTGGCGACAGTGGTTTCAAAAGTTTAAAAACGGTGATTTAAACGTAGAAGACCAAGAGAGCAGTAGAAGGCCAAAAATTTACGAGGATGCAGAATTCGAGAAATTATTGGAGGAAGATTCATTTCAAACACAAAAAGAACTTGCTCTAACATTAGAAGTCACTCACCAAGCAGTCTCACAAAAAAATTATTAAAAAATTATTCTTCTGCATGACAATGCTCGTCCACATGTTGCGGCTCCCGTGAAAAAGTACTTGGAAACACTTGATTGGGAAGTGTTACCCCACCCGCCGTATTCACCAGACATTGCACCGTCCGATTATCACCTGTTCCGATCCATGGCACATGCTCTGACGGCGCAGCGGTTCACATCTTATAAGAATACCAAAAATTGGGTTGATTCGTGGATAGCCTCAAAAGACAAGGAGTTCTTCAGACGTGGGATTCGAATGCTGCCTGAGAGATGGGAAAAGGTGGTTGCAAGTGATGGGCAATATTTTAAATAAATTTATATTACCGTTCTTCTATAATAAATATTTAATTTGTGTTAAAAAACGGCGGAAACTTATTTGTACTCCATTTATTTTTCAGTTACAGATGCTAAATCACCATGACAGGTTACACGATTAACCAGCAAGTCCAAATGATGATATTTTATTATAAAAATTGAGCAAAGGATTAAGGTCAAGTAGAAAACTTTTAAATGTTTGATTGTCTCGGTCATTACTTGACGGAAATTCATCTTCAATATAAGAAAAACAAATGTTAACTTCCGCTATTTTATTGATTTTCACAACAATTGTTTCGTCATACCATGACTTCATCAGGTGAGTTTTTAAACTGAGGTATACAATGCAAAACATGACCTTAAATACACAGCTCTGGTACAAAAAATAGAGGGGTGGAAAGAGAGGTATACAATTAATATTTTTCATTAATTGTATACCTCTCTTTCCACCACAATTAATATTTTTCATTAATTATATACCTCTCTTTCCACCCCTCTATTTTTTGTACCAGCTGTGTATTTAAGGTCATGTTTTGCATTGTATACCTCAGTTTAAATACTTACCTGATGAAGTCAGGGTATGACGAAACAATTGTTGTGAAAATCAATAAAATAGCGGAACTTAACATTTGTTTTTCTTATATAGAAAACTTTTACGTGTTTACTCAATAGACTAATTTCCTGAAAATTCCAAATCTGTGAATTACTTCTACGAAAGTCAAATTAATGTCATTTTAGAACTTTAGAACTGACCTCCTGAAGGAACGGAAAACCTCATAATAATTAAAAATTCATGGTTATGATCGATCAGCATCATTATACATTAAGCGAACAGCGCATACACCTTAAGGTCGTAATTCTACATCTTAATAATAAATTTGAACTCCACCGGATTCATACTTTCTATGATATTTAAAAGATTAAATTTCACACCTGTAGATATCTCAGGAACTAATGAGCCGATTTTGTTTTTCTCGAACGTAGTTGATATCTTTAGACTCCAAGCCTACACTGTTCATTTAAAATCTCTATGTCTGTTGTTTGGGAAATTAGTATTTTCACCTCCAGCCGCTTGGACAGCCGTTCCCCAAACAAATTAGCATAACTTTTTATAATTATTATCCTAATACTCCTAGATCTCCTGTGAAGATCCCTCAGAAGCTTTTTCAGTTTGTGCGAGTTAGGACTTCAGTTGTGTTCTGGGTAGGCTTTGTTACTGCGATCTTGCGCCACTTTAGGTCACAGCACTGTTAATTTTTGACTCAACAGTGAAATGGTGGCCGACACCCGCCCTTTTTCCGTTTCTTTTCCACCTGAACAGAATTCGAACCCGGACCTTCCGGTCACGAGCCCGATGCACTACCACTGAGCTTTCCGCGCTAATATTCTTCATAACTCTCAGTATTGTGATTGTCCATCCAGGTGCTAAATTAAACATCGATCGGAACAATGAGAAAATAAGAGAAATTGCAAATATGAATAACTGCCGAAACATTGATTTTGCTCGTTAACAAAACTAATCGAGATGTATAGGCTTCAAACTTACCCAGAGTCATTCAAGTTCATTGTCGGCTCAAAATTCGAAAATTAAAGATATTTGGGCATAACAGACTGTTCCCTAGGATAAACGCGCAAAAGTGATTATTCGTTTGTGTAAGTGTTGCGCTCGCTACGCCCATTTTACGGCAGATGAGATCGCCCTTCAAAGTTGACAGTCTATTTTTGCCAAATTTGAGACGACCGGTTCGTAAACAATTAGCTAGCGCCCGTACGCTGAAAGAACGTCAGATCAGCCAAGAAAATTTCCTCGATAATTGAAAGTATGTTGGGAATGTCCGCCCGATACAGGCAGTGCCCCTTTCGCACAATTCAACTTGATGAATATTACATGAAGCTTGTAACTTACAGTTACCGATTTAATAAAAAAAACATTTTATTCTTTTTGAAATGAGCAAAGTAAAGGACTGCTTTATCCAATATTCACAGAAATATCTCCGGACATCTTCGGGTGAGACGAAGATATTTGAATTATTAATTATTTTTGATTTAGAATTAAAAAAACAAATTTGATGAATACACTCATGAGAAGAAGAGGATGTGAGATCAAATGACAATTTTATAATTAAAAGACAGCACAAAATTAATTCGTTTCACTTCAAATTTACTTCGGTCCTCACCACTTCCTTTTGCCTTCAAAAAAATCTTGACCTAAAGTGGAAATCTTTCAAAACACGAACAAATCTGTTTGCCAGCTATTTTGACTGCTTTGAAAATTCCTCAGTTCCTCTGTTCATTTCGCTGTTCCTGTTTTCATATATGATTCACCTAACCGTATTTCCCATGAGTGAGGAACTATGTAATATGACAAATATGTAAACATGCCTGCCAGAGGCATTTTCAGCAACAATGTTGCCGTAGCACACGAACAGTCTTGTATTTAATCAAGGCAGACAAAGGCGGCATACATAATTACATATATATTCGTTCCGAAATGCATGTAGATCGTATCGCCTTAATGGAAACCAAACAAAAATAAACTTATACACTAACCTCGTAATTTGAAGCTAAGTAGTTCTTGTTTATGAACTAAAACTTTCTTTTGCTGCACGTATTTACTGGTTTTAGAGTTCCTCAATGACGAAAAAAATCAATTTCAATTTGCACGAACCAACTGGAAAAAATTGGCGTCGCTCCAACATTAAAATTGTGAGAATTTAATTAAATCATGTTTCGAATTTGTAAGCAGATATATATTGAATTCTGTTTCCTTACCCTTCATATTGTTAAGATGAAAATTCATTGATAAAAATAATTTGCCAATGATGAGGTAGTCATAGCTGGGGACATGGTGTATATGATCAGGAAACTAATAAAGGAATATCGAAGTTGGGGAATTAACCTTGAGAAGACTAAGTAACAAACTTGGATTTGAAAGATATGGGGATGAAAGAAAAATGGTTTGATTATGAGTACTTGGGAGTCAATGTCAATAACACGGTAATGGATGATAAAGAGATCAAAGGAAGGATAGTTCATGCAAGAAGAGCAATTGGTAGTTTGAACAGCACATTATGGAGCAAACAAAAAACTAATGAAAGAAAGTTCAGAATTTATGAATCCCTGATAGAAAGTAGCCTCCTGTATGGTTTAGAAATATGTCTCTATATTATGATAAAATGACGGCCCTTAGTTGGATAGAACCGCGTCATCAAAATATTTAGTAGCTTTTATAAATCAAAACTGACGTTTGAAGAATCACATGAATCATGAATCAAAAAGAACAAGAGTTGAGGTACACAAATTCTATTCTCTGAGGAACACATCGGCAGGAGAAACCTGATTTTTCCGTATAGTAGCATTGCAGAATCTATTATCAAATATTGTGTAGTACTTTAGTGTGGCGCTTTTTCCACATCAATTTTTTGTACAGAGAAGTCTGTAGGTCTGCAGGACTTGAGATTCGTCCATGTCTAGCAGAGCGTCATTCAAGTGTACGGCTGTCGGGGCGGTCATACTTCATATAATTAAAGGAAATCAAGATCTTTTACTAAAAAGGACACTTATATGTAGTTTTTCAGGAAAGCGGTCATACGAAGATCTTTTCTTTATCTCTTCACTAAAATTTCAATAAAACCCTGATGGAAGAGTAGATTAGAATCTAACTCTAAATTATTTTGCAATTTTCTGAAAAAAAAATTTGACTTTGAGCAGAAATAAAATTTTGGAAAATAATGATATGGCTCAGGTTTATTACCAAGCGAATTAGTCAGGGAGTAAATTGAGCAAAATTTGCAGCTCTTTGTTCTATAATTTTCGAGACATTAATGGCATTGCCTGATTGAAGAAATTTTCAGCAATATTCATTTTTACATTTCACAAACAAAAGAAAATAACACATTAATAGAAAAATTGAACCATTCATTGGATAAGTTTGAAGAAATTCTTGATTATAATTAATTCTCAAAAATATTTCCCTTCTTTTGAAGGCATAAAATCGGTCTTTTCACCACACTGTTCATCGCCAACCTAATCATTCCTTGATTTTGACGAATTTCCTGTACAGCTGATTAAATTTGTTGAATCAATTCTTCTTTTGATTCCACCGAAGCTCGCTTGTCGAAGACCAGACTTTTCTTATGACCCCAGACATAAAAATATCATGGTGTTAGATCTGGAGAGCGCGGAGGCCATGCAAAGATCCAAACCGACCAATCCATCGCCGTGGGTATTGGGGGAGTATAGAAACTCGCTTACACTTCTTTGACTCAAAGGAATATTTTCCATGAGATCTGGTGAATTCATAGTAGCTATTTCCAGTTAATAAATATATATATGTATATATATATATATATATATATATATACATATATATATATATATATATATATATATATATATTAGGAGTACAAATAAGTTTCCGCCGTTTTATTGTAGATGGCGCGGCACGGAGTTTCGGTTAGCTTTCGCAGATGATAACCGGCTTAAAAAATAGTTTGGACATTCAAGAACAACATAACCTATTAATATCATTGATTTTATGTTGGTAAAATATAATTTTTATAAGTTGAAAATGTCCAAATTTGAGCCAAGTGAGCGTCATTTGCGGGAAATATTAGTTTACTTCTTTAATTTAAAGAAATCTGCTGCTGAGGCATCAATTGCTCGTAGAAGCATATGGTGAGGGTGCTTTGAGTGAGAGATTGTGTCGAGAGTGGTTTAAAAAGTTTGAAAACGGTGATTTCGACGCAGAAGACAAAGATCGCAGTGGATGGCCAAAAATTTACGAGGATGCAGAATTGGAGGAATTATTGGAGGAAGATTCATCTCAAACACAAAAAGAACTTGCTCTAACATTAGAAGTCACCCAGCAAGCAGTCTCACATCGTTTAAAATCATTAGGAATGACTCATATTTAATTTGTGTTAAAAAACGGTGGAAACTTATATATATATATATATATATATATATATATGTATATATATATATATATATATATATATATATATATATATGTATATATATTTAGATATATACACAACTTCGAATTTCTTGAATCCTGCTATTTATAATAAAGTTGGTTTTTCTTAGGATATTGAATTCCACACAAGCAAAAAAAAAAGTACTATTAATATTAAAAATATGTTTCGTCCTCGGTTGAAGACATTATAAATTTATCAAACAAATATATCAACAAATTATTTTCATTATGAAAGTAATTTTTACTAACAAATAAATGGATGTGCCATAGGCTCACCAATATCAAGCTCTGTTGCACAACTAGTGATGGAAATGATGAAGGAACTTATAATTGGGAAATTAAAGATTGAATTACTTTTCTACAAAAGATATGTATGGCTGTACCCCAAGGCAAGACGGATGAAATTTAAAGTGCGTTTAATGTTTTTCATGATAAAATTCAATTCACAATAGAAAAAGAAGAAAATAACAGAATCAACTTCCTAGATTCAACCCTTATCAGAAATAATAATATTATACTCACACAATGGTATACGAAAACAACCTGATCAGAAAGATATTTGAACTTTTCATCCAAACATCCTTTTAGCCAAAAACAAAGTGTCATAATAGGCATTACAGACCGTGCAATTACGCTTACTAGTCCATCTTTGAGAATAAACACACTGAAAAGAGTTAGGAGAATCACAATTAACAACAACTACCCTATGGATTTAGTGAACAAGATTATCAAACAAAGAACGCACAGGTTTTACAACAAATCAAGAAACAGAAGAGACATGCAAGAAGAAAAATACATCCCCATACCATGTGTATGTAACCTATTCGAAAATATAGGTAACATTCTGAAGGTACATAATTTGAAGGTATGTCACAAAACACACAATAATTTCAAAAAACTGTTTACTTTGCTAAAAACTGAAATTTCACCAATGAA
Organism: Megalocaria dilatata; assembly: GCA_034642435.1. NCBI lineage: Eukaryota > Metazoa > Arthropoda > Insecta > Coleoptera > Coccinellidae > Megalocaria > Megalocaria dilatata. The sequence goes on along the minus strand of CM067854.1, from coordinate 55,187,032 downwards.
AAGATCGGATTTGATATAGAGTATTCCCTGCAACGATTGTGAGAATGTATATATAGGCATGACATCACAATTATTGAAGAATAGACTGAATGGGTACAAATACATAAGAAACTCAAGCACAGCACTTAACAAATATATATTAACAGATGACCACAACCCAGACTTCCAAAATACGAAGATCCTTTCTTTTGAAACTAATAATGATAAAAGGAGCATAAAGGAAATGGTTTATATAAAAAAAACAGAAACGCCATGAATGACAGAACTGATATAAGAAACCTGAGCCAGATCTTACACCATCCTATAGAGAAAAATTCTAAAATCCGATACAAGACCTAACAGTTTTTAAGAAATATTCCATCACCATTCGTTAAGTACGCGACCATCCTCTATAATCAATAATGTTTTCCTTTGGAATACATACGGAGATATTCAACAAAAATATTAAAAATACCTAAAATTTCACGGCACACCGAGTCATATGACTGAATGAATTTAATTTGTGTACCAATAAAATTGAGAATGTCCTCAACCGAGGACGAAACCTCTTTTTAATATTAATAGTACTTTTTTCCTTTTTCCTTTTACTTGTGGAATCTAATACCCTAAGAAAAACCAATTCTATTATATTATATATATATATATATATATATATATATATATATATATTAGGAGTACAAATAAGTTTCCGCTGTTTTATTGTAGATGGCGTGTCGGTTAGCTTTCGCAGATGATAACCAGCTTAAAAAATAGTTTGGACATTCAATAACAACATAACCTATTAATATCATTGATTTTATATTGGTAAAATATAATTTTTATAAGTTTTAAATGTCAAAATTTGAGCCAAGTAAGCGTCATTTGCGGGAAATGTTAGTTCACTTCTTTAATTTAAAGAAATCTGCTGCTGAGGCGCATCAATTGCTCGTAGAAGCATATGGTGAGGGTGCTTTGAGTGAGAGAACGTGTCGAGAGTGGTTTCAAAAGTTCAAAAACTGTGATATATATATATATATATATATATATATATATATATATATATATATATATATAATAATATTTAACTTATAAATAATAGACGCGGTCCAACCCGGATTTTTCATAGCCCTAATATGACCAACCGCGGAAACTTATCCGATATATGATGACACAACCTGTATTGCTTTATGATGAAACAACCTATATTGCTTTAAGATGAAACAACCTGTATTGCAAATTCGAAAAAATTCATTCTTTACCCATTAATGGAACGCTGTATAATTTCAGTACTGTCGGACATATTCTATTCAACGCTCCCACCTTCTTTCTTTTAATTTAAATTCCTGAATATTTCCCATAATACAATATGTTAATGAATATCATCAGAGCGTTTTTTCTGATTCAGATAATACACATTTTATAACAAACCCATATCACATAACGTTTATTGTTTTTCTACCTTCTCGTACTGCGTTGTCCTACCCGCGAGGTGGAATAATGAATTTTATTTAAGCTTGACGGACACTCGCACGTTTTACGGCCTGAATTTAGCGTACGTGTATGAAAACGGACGGTAGTAAATATTTTACGAGAAATAACTTCCGCGAACGACTTCGCCTAACAAGCTCACCCGGCTGGAACGTTCCGAATATATTTCAATTTCGTCCACAACCTCTCCTGATCGACAGTGACCGCCATTAAACGATTCAATTTGGATTTTATTCGGCGTTTATGTTGTGGAGCTCGGACCTGCTAATAAAACGTCGAAATTGCTCTCGCGTCCATGTAAATGCGTCTGTGCTTGCACGGACATCCATCCCTCTAGGTATTCGAGTACAAGGTCTGCTGCTGCTTTTGCATCCGATCGATGTTTCAAGTACGGGAATATTGGCTGAAGAAAAACATCTTTTCGGAAGAACGGAAAACTCGCCAAAAAATGTGGAACAACCTGATCAAAATATTATAGTTACCGCTCCTAAAATGCCGTTGGAAAAGTCCTCAATTCCATCTGGTGGATGCGCTTACTACCCGAATTTTGAATAATTTCCTCTCTCCTATGAAGTTTGATAAATCACTGATTTTTGAGGCCTAGAGATTTAGTTTGCGCTTAATCGAATATGAATATTCTGGTTTCTTTTCGTGATAACTTGGTTTTTCAGTGCTCGTATGTAAATTTTGAAGGAGTGACGTTGAAAGTTCGGATTTTATGGGTGTGAAAATATATATCAGTATTTCCAGTTGAAAATATCTTGGGATGGATATTTGGAAGCTGTGTCGAGTTTAAATTGATCTGGTGGTCTAGTCTCCTTATCATCTCTTGATAGTATGGAATTACCGTAGTAGAGTTTAGATGACTGTTAGTTAGACCTAGGCTGGTAGTTCTGTTGTCCCTTGTTTGGAAATTTGGAATCACATCGTGAAATCACTAACGTCAAAAACATCTGTTAAGGCACAAACTGCCGCCACAACATGTAATCTCATGCGCAAAGTGTTTGCGCATGTACATTCTATAGTATTTCAATATTATTTGTCTGATACATAATCTTTCTACCGTGGTTGCTTCCAATTTTACTTAATATGTCTATGAAAGAGGAATAACCACAGAAAGCATAGACGAAATTTCATGTAATTCTTGATGTACCAAATCAACTATTGATTCAATATTCACTATTCGCACTACATAATTCACTACACCACACAATTCAGTATTCAGTATTCCCAAACGGTTCCACTACACCGGTGGCTTCTAACACACACAGTCTCCCAGAAACTATGGGACATAGCACACACAGAAAAAGTACAGTAAGTTAATTTGGTATACATTATCATTCTATGACACATTTTTTATACTTCAATATATTTTTTATACATGTAGTATTCTTTCAATCCCTGAAACCAGGTTCAAATATTTTAATACAATCATTTAATACAGTCCACTTAATTCTTATCTAGTTTGTTGCTCTATATTATTAGTTATACCTAATAATAATTCCAACACAAAGTCTACACACAGACTACTTATATTGAGTATATCTTAGGGTTTCAAATCCTACGTTGATTCCGAAATACGGAGGCTATTTTGATATACTGGCAATATTTCTAACTAGCTACAAATCTTAGGCAATTTCGATCACACAGAAATTCCATTTGCAATAAACTCATTGCAGATTTACAACATCATTTGCGGAGTTCCATACAGCCGTCATTAACTAAGTTATAGAATATGGAACTGCATATATTTTCTTCTAGTGTACTTTTCTTCCTAAATTCAAAGTACAAACGAAGAGGGGAAATTCCTGGCCTAATTTTAAGAAAAAGAGTCCCATAAACATGGGACCGCAAATGTTTCTTTTTCGAGATACAGGTCTGAAAGTTGGAATTTCATTCAAGTTTTATTCTCTTGAGATTTCTCGAGATTTTCAACTGAAATTTGACATAAATATTACAATTTACAGATTACACCATATGACATTCAATTTCGATTGCAAATCTACAGGGTGATATTTTTTCTGGAACAGAACTATTTTTTGCTGAGTTACTGTTAGTTTGAAAAGTTGTAAAAAAAAATGTGATTTTACAAATTTTTTTGGTCTCTTGGAGTTTTGTCGTAACTGCTACCGATTTCGAGAAAAAAATTTTGAACCATTCTCTCGAAATCCTCAGAAAAATCCAAGTTATCATAAAAATCCGGTTAGTAGTCTGTGGTGAATAAATTTATTATTATAATAGTTTATATGGTTACTTTCCCGATCTTTAGCCACGATTCATAAAGATTCGATAAACTCTTATAATCATCTCAAAAATTGTATTACGTACTACAAGAAACGTAAAACTCAAAAATAAATTATAACAAAAATAAATTAATAACAACAAAGAAACTGAACTACAGCAATTGTTGAAAATGTCTAGCTCCAACCTCTATACAAGAAAATTTGAATATCGAATCAGATTTAATCTGTCAGTCTTCTACAATTTTGATTTCAAAAAAATTTTCATTCAAAAAACTTTTAGAATTAAATTAATGTCTAAATAAGCACCGCTTATATTAAATAGACGTATATAATCGAAACTCAATATACAATGTCAAATGGAATAAACAAACCAACGACTATAAAAAAGTCATTTAAAATTAATAAATGAATATTTGAAGGAGACAAAATTTTGTTTCTGATCTTATCATTATAAACAACCAATTCTTTTTCAAAAACATAAAACACAACTTAAGGACTTCTCAAAAAATATAATTTATTCTAAATATTTGAATATTCAAATAAGTTAATTTGAAAATCTCTCAAAACCTGCACTATATCCTCAAAAAACAATTAGAATTCTGATAATCTCTTCGTCGGCCCTAGATAATATTTAAAATATCAAAATCAACTGACAATCAGTCATCTTACCTTAAAGTGTAACCGGAACTTGCTTAAACAGACTAACTTTATATTCGTTGGTTTATTCATTCCATTTGACATTGTATATTGAGTTTTGATTATATACGTTTATTAAATATAAGCGGTGCGTATTTGGACATTAATTTAATTCTAAAAGTTTTTTGAATAAAAAAATTTTTTTTAAATTAAAATTGTAGAAGACTGACATATTAAATCTGTTTTGATATTCAAATTTTGTTATATTTCTTCTATCAAGTAAAAAGTCTTTTGTTTATTTTATCTATACAAGAAGAAAAGACACATCGAATAATCGCCAATACTACCACCCCACTATTCATGTGGATTCTCCTCAGCCCATATGTGTTCATTATGAATATATATAATTGAAATTCTTGAGAAACAGGCTTGATCAGTGAATAGGATTTGGCAATCAAAATAAGTATTGTTTAATAGTCTATTGAGGTACCACTGACGAAAAAATATCCTCTGAATATGATAAAGATATAGCAAACAATCCCGCAAAATCCGCCAAACTAATTGATGAATATTCATTATTTTCATATTTTTTCATTACAACCATCCGAAGTTAATTTCATCAAAGACGTGGCTATACTCGCCAAAATTGATTCGAACTGAGCTGTCTATATACTCAATTTTAGGCGTTTCAGCAAAACATATGTGTGTCGAATTTCATATGACCACAGTGGATCAGCATATAATGCTGAAGGGACTGATGTCATCCACTCTGAAGTGACCTATATACAGGATAAGTTCATCAATGATTCCTCTCATCAAACATTCATCTAGTATTTTGCCAGATTCTGCCCATGTAGAACAGGCTGCTAAAATTACAAACATAAGCAGTTTTTCGTTTACAGCTTTATCATGGTTATTCCGAATGAAGGGCATTTTTGATGAGAAATCTTCCCTAGCATATTATTATTATTATCCTGATACTTCTAGATCTTCTGTGAAGATCGCTCAGAAGCTTTTTCAGTTTGTGCGAGTTAGGAGTTCAGTTGTGTTCTGGGAAGGCTTTGTTAATATTATCATATTATCTAATTATCATTCTTTTCTATTTCCATTGTTCTTTTAGTTATAAATTCGCCGATTCATTGAACTAAAGTGGCAATCATAAAGAAAACAAATAAAGTTTATGAAATCATTATAAATATCCTCAGTAATTTAAGAATTCCAATTTTACTTAAACGCACCGTTTCTGAGATATTCATTTTTGGATATTGAAAAGTCTAATGAAAATACGAGAAATTGTACTATTTTGTGGATTCCCTACTGAGCTAGAAAAGAGTTTGAATCAATCTATGCCCACAATACCGCACTTGATTTCACAATCAAAGCATAGATAATTAATTCTATTCGAGTGATATATACCAAAACTTGGAACCCAATTTGACAATGCCACATGAAAACTTGCACAGAGTTCAGTTAATGTGTTCGCAGTCATAGGGTAAATTTTATATTATTCATATATAAATTTGATAAACATTTTTAGAAAACTTTTATGAAAATTAGGTTATTTATGGTATTTTCAGTATGAGAATAAGCGACGATGTAATTTTGAATGATCTTTCGGTGTGAAGATTTGGATAGTGAAGAAAATCAAAGTAAACTCAGTGTTTTGATATTCAAGAATAATAATATATTATTGCAACAAAAATACTGCAAAAAGCACCAAAGAGGAAGGACTGGCTGAATAGGTTTTCTCAAACAATTGTCACTGTATTTCAAGCAGCAGATGATAGAGCGTTTGCTTTTCTCAAATGCAGCGATTCACAGGAACACACCAATAGTTTATTTCAGTTTGGAGAGGTACATCTTTTGATTGTTAATTCGTGGGTGTAAAATAATTCCCCTAAGCGTAGTGGCGACTCCCTCATGGATACCTCATGAGTTATAAAAATTTATTTAACTTAACATAGTAACATCTGCCATTGGAATCTCAAAATTAATGAGATCGAATTTTTCTAAACGAATAATCAGTAACGATAATGAATGTAACTAAAGTGATCAAAGCAAATGAACTAGTGAAAATAACATCGAAAAGTGAGAAGCACAAAAAAGATATTATTTTGGTGGGATTACGAAGGTTTCATGTATTCTTAGTTGATTCCCAGGAACAAGATTATAAATTGAGATAAGCTCTATCGTCAATTGGACAAGTTAAACCATGCAATACAAGAAAAAGTACTAGAGTGGATAAATAGTGAAGACAATGCACACCTCTGCTACATCATTGTCCATCCGTCAAAATGTATAAACGCTTGATTTGGAAGTCAAGTCAAATTCACCCTGACTAAGCGCCGCCTGATTACCGTTTATTGAGAGTCTCCCAAGAGTCCATAAATGGTCGAACTTTCAATGATGATAAAATTATATGTAGATCAGTATTTTGCTAACAAAGACCAGAGATTGTATGAAATAATGAAATTTACGGAAAGATAAAAACGGCGATTGACCAAAATGAAAATTATATTGATGACTATATACTGCTCCACAAAGGAAGTTCACAAATTCTGAATCTATTTCGAACGATGTCTAGTGTTCTTCACCAAATGTTGATGCATGATAAATTGAATGTTTTCTTCCATATATTAGTTTTAATTCGATTTATGAATGAATATTTTCCAGTTTGAGGATAATTATAATATTTTGTGTTTCTTATACCTATCAGAATGATTACGACCTAGTATTTGATTGCATCGAAAATTTTATGAGGTTAAGCAACATTCACGATTACTGTTGAGACGAATTCTACTCACAAAAACTCAAAGACATATTTGATTGGATTGGACAACAGAGCTGGTGACTTGGAATTATAAATTGAGGTATGTTTTGTTTACAGCTGGATCAAGATATGGGCGATTTAAGATATTCGACCTGCTCGGGTATGTACTCTTCCTTCTACCCTCATAAAGAAATTAGGTCGGTGCAAAAAATTCATTCGTTCGGCGGTACAATAGCTCTTCAGGATGACATTTAATTTTTAATGGACGAACAGAAGTATAAATACTCGATTAGAAAATTAACTACGCCGATTTTGGTCAAGGAAGTCATCAACAATGTTTGTACGTCTATCTGATACTGGTATTAGGCTGAATTCTCTCTATTTTTATACGATGAGGATCACTCTCATCATACCAGATTTGTAGATGGGTTTCTACTCACACTTGGTCCTACCATTTTTGCCGCCCGACCTCAATTCGATTGAGCACGCTTCGGACCAGCTATAACGAGCGTTGGATTTGCATCAGGCACCTACACAAACAGTCCAAGAACTTGAACAGATCAGTCCAAGAACTCAAGCAGATCTTACCGCAGATTAAGAGAAAAATTTATCAAGGCCACTTCAATAACCTGACAGGTAGTATTCAGAAGCGATGTAGGACTGTCACTGAGGGTCCAGGAAGTCATACTTCTTACAATGCATTTTTAGAGAGGGAGACAAAAATTGTACTCACATAAAATAGTAAACATTATTTCATCCTACATGAACACTAGGTGATTTGTTGCCAAACCGGCACATAAGACAAAAACTTGTCAAAAAATAGATATCTCGAATGTAAGTGAAACACAGAATTCTCTACTAATTTGCAAATTTTTCACCAATAATAAACGTTATTTTGATAACGCTTGAATATTGTGAATTTCCATCAGATAATTATTGAAGCATATCTCGTTTAAATACTGTATCCATGAACATTATGGAAATTTGAAATATCAATTAAATTACTTAGGAATACAACGGAACATTAATAATATATTTAAAATAATCTTTTCCATTATTCTGTTGGATCGTTTGAATATTACTGAAACGATCAACTTGATGTGACTCTCGTGAAATCAATCATTAGATAGAATGTTGAATTCATGTTCAATTATGGATCTCTAGTAGTAATTCTATTAGAAATAGAAAATGTGTTTTTGATACATTATTTGAATCGAAATATTAAATTAAGCATTAGCATGGAAACCAAATTCATCAGAGAGAATGGCCTCCCTGCTTGATAGTTTTTTATTGGACTCAATTTAAAAATTTTATCACTATAGGAGATTGCGTGACAAATAAATCAGAGCACAACATTTGAATTGTGAGCCCGTTTGGTACTTGTGCTAAAGGTGGGCATTTAAAATTTGCATTTTGGATCGATTACAGTTTATAGTTTTCAAAGTTCAACCTTGACATGTACGAACGAAAAATAATATCATTCAAATGACCGCCATGACTGGCTAGAGTTCCCCATCCCATCCACCCAATTTTTCAGTATATTGTCTATTGCAAGGAGCTCAATCTTATGAATGACAACTTAGACTTCGTGTTTCAAGACATCAATCATCTCTGGATGGTTAACGTAACACTTATCATTAACGGATTTCCACAAGAATAGTCCTCAGAGGTGAAAATGAGCTTCGTCACTAAAGATGATTTTTCTGAAAAATACACATCTTCGGCCATGCGATCATTAGCTCATTGAGCGAAGAGGAAACGCATTGAATAATCATGAGCCTTCACTTCTTGCACCAGTTGAACTTTGACATTAATGAGACTGATAGAACCTCTCGGATAAAATTTAATTTTTTTTTCTACAGCTAATGTTACAATGTTGTTATAGCACCTCTTTTGAGTAGATAAGTTATCACTTTAACCGCAAGGGTAGATAAAGTAACACTTTAACTGCAAGGGTAGATAAAATGTTTCAACTGTTATTCCTTCTCATATATCATCCTAGATTTTTGGGGCAGGTGATGGCTAGGTTTTCTTCTTCTTGTGTTAATTCTTTTCCGTACAGTTCGTACTCGCTTAGTACATAAAACGCAAAAATTTTGAACACTCCGCAAAAACCAGAATGTATTTTTTTTTATATTTGTTGACAGAAAAATTAATATCCCTAGTAACGGAGCAACAAAGTTGTGATTTTTATGCCAAAAATTACAATTTTCTTTGCAATTTTATTTTTCTTCTGATCCTATAGAAAAAAAGATGTATTGCACATTATTTCAGCTGAAATGCTCATTTTACTAAAATTCGGTGAAATGAAAATAACTTTCTTATTCCTTTTAAATCATAATCTCCCTAAGACGTTCCTTCATTCTAATTTCAGTAAAAATGGCATTGTTGATCGAAAATAGGTTTGTGTCGATATGGACCTAAAGTTTAAGAAAGTTTTCCATTATCGCATCGTCAGGTAACTGGTACCTTTTTTAATAACTAAATTTGTTTCCGACACCAGCTTCTATTTGTATGAGAGTATCGTTGTATCATAATAATAATAGAATTTATGAAACTCAGAATAAACTTATTTATTATCATTTAATATGGTTGTTCATCAAGTAAAGGCTGATTCAATTAAATATTTGAAGCTCAAAACGATGCCAACTTCATGTAGTTCAAATAATTACTTATACAGGATGTTTCACGAATTATTGCACAGGCTTTCAGGGTAGCCACAGGGCATTTTGGTGAGTCTGAATCAGTGCTCGAAATATGTCCTAACTATATTAGTTTAAGAGATACAGGATGTTTTATGTATTTCATGAAAAACTATCAATCGGCATAACTCTTGAACGCCTGCATGGATCTTCATGAAAATGTGTGGGAATGAGTATAGGCCAGTGCCTAATATTTGCATCTAATTATTTGTCGATAGCGCAGGGTAAAACACCCTGTACATCGAATTTTTGAAAAGTGAAATTCTCCTCAGAATCTACAATGAATACTCTTTCAAACAAGCTCATTCATCAATATTTTAGAGCTATTGAATATCAGGAATTTTCGATTCATAGTAAACGCGGACCTGTGTTTCTCCGAATAATGCGTTAATTCATATTGAATGAATTTAATTTCTCAGTACCATGATTTAAGGCAGCATTTCTAACCTATGGGGGCGCTCCCTAAGGGGGTGCGAGCATACGGAAGGGAAAAATTTTAGATATTTAAAAAAATTAATAACTGACTGAAATCAGACACACGCATACAAAACGAAATGCTTTTCGACATTTTATTTACACTTTCGCAAATAAATTCTTTTATACCCATTTCCCCATCAATTTTTGTATGTGATTTGTTCTCCAAAATTTCCCTATTTCTTTTTGACACCTGCTAGCTCTTGTATTGAATGTTCTGCAGCTTTCATTAGCCTTTCTTTCTGGTCCACTATTTATCTTCTCAAATGCTGCTTAAATCGATCTGAAGCTTAAGATATCATTTATTTTCAATGCTATGTGAAAGATTACAGAAGAAACTCCTTTACTCTGAATTCAACCCATTTCAAAACCTAAGTGGCTCATGCTAAGAATTTTGAAATTTCAAACCATTGTCGGGTAATTATTGAAATAGAAAATATGCAAGTGGTAGATTGTTGTGTTTTCATAAAATTTTCATTGAGAGAATTATCGAAATGGCGTCATTTACGAATACTGAGTATGCTGATATGTTGTTAGTTTATGGATTCTGTAAATGCAATGGTCGTGAAGCTGCTAGGGAATATCGAAGGCTATATCCGGATCGTCGAATTCCTAACCACCAAACATTCGAACATGTTAATCGCTCACTTCGTGAAACTGGACACTTTCCGTCTGTAAGTAAACGAGAAAGAGCGAGTTCGATAGTAAAGCATGAAGAGATAGTAGAAGCTGTCCAAGAAAATCTCTCAACCAGCACTCGGCGTGTTGGTTCAGTTTTAGGTTTGCCACATTGTCAGGTCTGGCGAGTTCTGCACCGTGAAAAGTGGCATCCATTTCATTTACAATCCGTCCAAACCTTGGAGCCAGGCGATGAACTACCGAGGATGCGATTTTGCAGATGGGTTTTGCGGAACCAGTGGGCTATCTTCAGAACGCTTTATACTAATAAAGCGACCTTCACAAAAAATGGGATTTTGAATGTTCGTAATTCACATATTTGGTTCAGAGTAAATCCGAAAGTGACTAGGAAACGCAATTCAAAACATCATTTTTCAGTTAATATTTGGTGTGGAATTTATAATAATCGCCTAATTGGAACATATATTCTTCCACACAGGGTGAATGGACTGATATATTTACAATTTTTAATCGAGCATTTGCCAGGGCTCATGAATGATGCAAGTAATATTCCAAGAGGAATGTACTTCCAACATGATGGAGCTCCGGCACATTTTACCCATGAAATTGTAGCGTATTTGAATGAAGTTTATCCAGATCATTGGTTTGGTAGAGGGGGACCTCATGACTGGCCTGCAAGATCCCCAAATCTTACCTGATTGGATTATTTTCTCTGGGGCTACTTAAAAAATGAAGTTTACTCTGAAGAAATCATAGACAGGGAGCATCTGATTAATCGTATTCAAGATGCATGTGGAGCAATACGAAATCGACCGGAAATTTTGAAAAAAGATGTAGCTCATTTGATCACAAGAGCTAGAAAATATTTATAAGAGAGAGGGGGTATTTTCGAAAACAAGTTATAATTTTGCTCTTATTTATTGTCAATTTTTTTCAGTTCCACACATGTTTATAAGATAAATTTTATATTTTTATTATTAAGTCCATTTTATAATAGTCCATTTAAATGCTCAATGTTGATTCGAGTTTTCCGTTAAATTTAGTTTTACAAAAAAATTTTTATGTTGCCCCTACATTCATGTATTGGATGAAATAAGATGCAGCACAATACCTTAATCATGTTACTGAGAATTTTAATCGATTCAATATGAATAGACGTATTATTCGGAGATTTACAGGTCCGTGTTTACTATAAATTAAAAATTCCTTATATTAAATGGTTCATAAAATGATGATGCGAAGTATGCCATTGATCTTAATAGGCTTGTTTGAAAGGATATTTGTTGTAGATTCTGAAGAGAATTTCGCTTTTTGAAAATTGGATGTACAGGTTGTTTTACAAGATGTGTCATTATGGAAAAACATTTGGCATTGGTCTATACTCACTCCCTCAAGTTTTCATGAAAATCCATGCAGGCGTTCAAGAGATATGCCGATTGAAAGTTTTTGATAAAATACATAAAACATCCTGTATCTCTTAAACGAATATAGCTAGGACATATTTCGAGCACTGATTCAGACTCATCAAAATGTCCTGCATCTGCCCTGAAAGCCTGTACAATTCGTGAATCACTCAGTATATCTAGTATTAATCAAGTAGCAAAAATATCATTAAACTGAAGTAACACAGAAACTAATTATTTAATTCGAAAAAAAGACTGTACTGAATGGATTATTATTCTTCAAATTATGTATGCTGTCATTCAATGAAATTCTCAAATATCAAAATTTTCCAACCACGTTGATGTGAATGAACATCATTGATCGTTAGAAATTCATCTAAAATTAATTTTAGAGCATGCCTTCAAAATTCAACACAGTTTGTTCCAGCCAGAGCTACAAAATGGAAGCGTAGATAAATCAGACACCTGCTGAAAATTCAATGGCCCTCCGGTCCGATAAAAGCGGCAACATGCACTCACAATCCTTAAACCGATAAATTTCAGTCGGCTATAATGGCCCTAGTTCTCGATAATAAATATCCAACTATTGGTAGAAGAAAGGGACCTCGCTAAATGATTCTCAAATAGTTGTTTTTGACGATTTGTCAAATAGATCTATTGCCCCAGCTGCAGGTTCCAGTACTCAAACACACAGTCTCTTTTGAAAATGGAAAAATCATTCAGGAGAAAACAATTGCTAATTGAATAGAGGCAATAAGGGCTACTTGGTTTAGGTATAAGTCAAATTATTCGTGAATTTAATCGAAGATAAACATATTGCATCATTGTCAAGGCGAATTCGGAACTAATTTCATTACATAGTTCCAAAATTTAATTAACTGGATTAATGCTGATAAGCATGATGATATCGAAAGTGTTATACAAATATTATAGTTTTATGTAATTAAATACGATGTAAGGAATAAGGTTTGAATAATGTCGGCCTTGACTTGATCGAAATATAATTTAAAACTGATTAAATAATAGAAATATATGTTTATTTCTGTTTATTTTTAAGAGTTCTTCCCATGACGCGTTTCGTTACATAGTATCTATTTTGAAATTACTTTAAACAACTGGTCGAAATTTGGTAATACAATATTTAAATGGTTTCTGTTTTGAGATAAAATGTTTTACTATTATACTTTTGGTAAAACGACCGGGTCGCTACGAGAACAAACGCAATAGAGGTGAACTAAATGTAACTCGATTTGGTCATTCATCTCGTTTCGATAATCCATGACATTGAGATATGAATAAATTATCCAATGAAATAAATATTTTTGCATGAACGAGAAATGAAACTCAGCCTCAAATGTTATTAATTTTACTGGACCTAAACAAGATACATACGCTGTTTTCAACTCCATTCAAAAGTATACTATATATATATGTATATTAAAGTTAATCTCTACAGGAATAAATCGGGAAATTTAAACTACTGAAACTCTCTGTGGTAGATTTAAATATGTAATTATTTCACTTTTTCTCGGTATTTGGAATCTAACTTTCAATATTATAGCCGTTTAAGAAATTTCTATAACATAAATAGAGGTTAATTCTTGAAAGAAGGTATATAAAATTATTTAAATATTTTAATATTAGCCTTCTACATACTTAATTTCAAAAATTATATTTAATGATTATAACTTCTGAAAATAAATTGAAATAATGTCATATAAGTACCAGTTATATCAAATGACATATAAAATAAACATTTATTATAAGACATCCAAATGGTATAACAAAATCCAATAAATAAAAATTTTTAACCAAAATCCTATAAATTAAATATTTTGAATAGACAAAATTTTGTTTCTGCTGATCAATCTTATGAAAACAAATATCTTTCAAAAATGTCTAATATAATCTTAAGGATTTCGTCAAAAAACTATCTTACTTAGAATATTCAATACTATTGGATATCTAACTATATATAGAAACTCAAGATATGTAAAAACATTACTGAAAAACAAGTTTTAAGAGAGACTTTGCTTCGTCAGTATTCAAATAATTCATATTCAATAAATATAACATCAATCAACAACAAATATTTACTCACCTTTTAACCGTTTAGAAAACTTCTAGTAAACTGAAAAATCTTTAAATGTAGCGGTTGACTATATCTATATATACTACTCTGTCAAGAAAGTACCCGGAATTTTCAATTAAAACAACATTTTTACATTTAATCGTCAAAATTTATTGGGTCGCTTTCAAAATAGGCTCCATTTGCTCCAATACATCTATGCCAACGGCACTCCCAATTATCGAAACATTTTTTATAGGCGCTTTCCGGGATGGACTTTAGCTCTCGCGGCGAATTTTGTTTTATGGCTTCAATCGAATAAAAAACGGGTGCCACGAAGGGGCAATTTTAGTTTTGGGAAGAGGAAAAAGTCGCAGGGAGCCAAATCCGGCGAATACGGTGGTTGCTGAAGCACGTTTGTTGAGTTTTTGGCGAGAAAGTCAGTCACAATCGTAGCTCTGTGAGAAGGCGCGTTATCGTCATGCAAAATCCATGAGTTGTTCGCCCACAAATTTGGCCGCTTCTTACGGATACGCTAACGCAAACGTTTCATAACGCCTAGGTAATACTCCTTGTTTACCGTCTGACCCTCTGGAACGAATTCGTAGTGCACCACGCCACGGATATCGAAGAAAACAATGAGCATCACCTTCATTTTTGAGCGGCTTTGGCGTGGTTTTTTCGGTTTCGGCTCATTTTTTGCCACCCATTCCGATGATTGCTGGTTTGTTTGCATATCGTTTTCGTAGACCCAGGTCTCATCACCAGTTATAATGCGTTCCATGAATGTAGAATCGGAATTACAGCGATCCAGTATGTCTGAAGCAACCTGTTCGCGATGACGTTTTTGAAGAAAATTCAGGTCTTTCGGTACGAGTCGTGCGGCCACCTTTCTCATGCCCAAAATATCAATCAAAATCGTACGTGCGGACTCGTGGGATATCTTAAGATCATGTGCTATCTCTCTCAAGCTGGTACGACGGTTTTCCAGCACCCTTTCCTTAATTTTATCGACGTTATCTTCGATCGAAGCCGTCGATGGGCGTCCACTTCACGACCGTCCTTGAAGGCTCTGTACAACTGATATGCACGAGTTTTCGATAGAGCATTATCACCAAAGGCCTTTTGCAACATTTTCAATGCATCGGCATACGAAAATTCATTTGCAACACAAAACTTTAAACAAATTCTTTGCTCAACGTAATCACCCATAGTAAAAATCGGCAGCACTCTGACATCGACTGACTTAATCAGCTGTTGCAAACACACTAGTTGACAGATCCCGCTCAAGCTTGGCATAGTAATTAAGGACAGTGGTACCAACCTAGGAAAAAAAATTTTACCTGCCTCATTGCCCCGGCAGATTTAAATCGATAATTCCCGGTACTTTCTTGACAGAATGTATGAATATTTCTGTGGTTTACCCTTGATCTAAGAGATTGACAGACAATTTAACGGCCTCTGTTATAGCACAAGGACTATCTGTATAAAGAATGTTAAGGAAACGAAATAATTATATATTATGAATAAAATAACACAAATAGAGGTTAATTCTTGATAGAAGGTATATAAAATTATTCAAATAATTTAATATTAGCCTTCTACATATTTAATTTCAAAAAATTATTTAATGATTATATATACACATATATGATTGTAATCAAAAGTTGGTTCAGTCTCTAGTTCCATAAATGTTTCGGATAAACTCTTTTTCTTCAGTAAAAATTAACAATATGGTTGATTACAAATGAATCAAATTAAAATTGGGTCTTCAAAAGAATATGAATCACTTAGCGATGATACTTGTAATGATTTTATGCCACAAATGAGTTAAATAAAATAAATTGTATCCGACATTCAATTTCTCGTTATTTATGTCAGTCAGTTTTTTTCCTGGTATGTGTCATGTCACAGGTTTTGTCTTCTTCTTTTTATTGTGTTAGTTTTGTTTGCAGTGGTACATAAAATTGACTTAGTTGTTTCACGTCTGGTCTGTTATTCAATAATATTTAAATAAGGTTATTCTGATTGTCACAATTTTTATTGTTTACAAAAATTGTTTCGCTATCACAGTAGCATCATCAGTCAGGTTTACATTTTGAATAACTAAGCTTGTTTCCGAAATCCGTTGCTATTTATATAACAGTAAGTACAATAAATTTTTATTGAGCACTAAAACCCAAAAAAGGTCTCTGTAAATTCCAGCTTCTCTGAATATATTTAACAGGGGTGAGTTATTTAAATCTCATTGTTCGTTAAGTATTATCCCAATTTTCTTGTTTTTATTTATCTCTACGAATTCTAACAGTTTTAAGGCATCTATATGTAGAATTTCAAAATTATGGTTGAAAGTATGTCCTGTTTTTAACAAATGGTTAGAATATGTGGAATTACTTTTATTATTGAGAAAACTCATCTGTCGTATGTAAACTTTATGGCAATCACCGCAGATTAACTTATAAACCCACGGTTTATCATCTTTAGGTCTACAGTCTTTATTATTTTTAATGAATTTACTCAAGTTTAAATATATTTTGAATGAAGTTCTTAAATAATATTAGGAGTACAAATAAGTTTCCGCCGTTTTATTGTAGATGGCGCGGCACGGAGTTTCGGTTAGCTTTCGCAGATGCTAACCGGCTTAAAAAATAGTTTGGACATTCAAGAACAACATAACCTATTAATATCATCGATTTTATATTGGTAAAATATAATTTTTATAAGTTAAAAATGTCAAAATTTGAGCCAAGTAAGCGTCAGTTGCGGGAAATATTAGTTTACTTCTTTAATTTAAAGAAATCTGCTGCTGAGGCGCATCAATTGCTGGTAGGAGCATATGGTGAGGGTGCTTTGAGTGAGAGAACATGTCGAGAGTGGTTTCAAAAATTCAAAAACGATGATTTCGACGTAGAAGACAAAGATCGCAGTGGAAGGCCAAAAATTTACGAGGATGCAGAATTGAAGGAATTATTGGAGGAAGATTCATCTCAAACACAAAAAGAACTTGCTCTAATATTAGAAGTCACTCAACAAGCAGTCTCACATCGTTTAAATTTAATTTGTGTTAAAAAACGGCGGAAACTTATTTGTACTCCTATTATTTATTTTTGAGGTATGTAGCAGTTTTCTCAGAAATACCTATTGTGTATTTTAAGGAAATGTATTTACATTTTTCTTTTATATTAGCATATTTAAAGGTATTTTATTATTTTTGTTCATCAACAATTTGTCTATCAACGTAGGATCATAGTCATCATTTGAATATAAATAATAAAATAGCTTTAAATATGGTATATCCTAATATAAAAGAAAATTTTAAATACATTCACTTAAAATACACTGAAGGTATTTCTGAGAAAATTGCGACATACCTCAAAAATAAATATGATTTATTTATATCGTGGGTTTATAAGTTAACCTGCGCCGATTGTTCTAAAGTTTATATAGGACAGACAGGAAGAACTTTCCGTCATAGAATTTGTGAAGATTTGAAGAGTTTCCTCAATAATAAAAGAAATTCTACATATTCTAACAATTTTTTTGAAACAGGACATACTTTCAACCATATTTTTGAAATTCTACATATAGAAAGTAAAATTTATGCCTTAAAGCTTTTAGAATCCCTAGAGATAAATAAACACAATAAAATTGGAATATTATTTAACGAACAATTAGATTTAAATAAATCACCTCTGGTAAATATATTCAGAGAAGCTGGAATTCACAGGGATTTTTTTTGGGTTTTAGTGCTCAATGAAAATTTATTGTACTTACTGTAATATAAACAGCAGCGGATTTCGGAAACAAGCTTAGTTATTGAATTGAAATGTATACCTGCCTGATGATACTACTGTGATAGCGAAACAATTGTAAACATAACAATAAAAATTGTGAAAATCAGAATAACCTTATTTAAATATTATTTAATATGGATTTTCACCAAGTAAGGACTGATTCAATTCAATATTGTCTATTATTAACTGTTTTTTAATTATATGGGTATAATTTCCCATATTTTCCTTTGTTTTTGTTTGTCAGCATTTTTGTCTCTTCGTAGTCGTATCTCACCTGAAATTTGGAAAACTAATTCAGAATTTCAAAGGACGTAAAAGCAATCTACTTTTAACATACATTACAATAGACATTCAAACAAAGAATAAAAAACGGAATTATTTAATTAGACACATTCAAGACAGTGAAACAGATTAAATATCACAAGAATTCATAGATGAAATACAAAGAAGACAAATGAATTTAATAACGGAGTGTACAAGAACCCAGAATAAAAAACTAGAAACACTGACTAGTGGAAAGGAAATACGAGAGGGTACCAAACAGTTGACAGACGATACAAAATAGAACATTACACAGATAACACTTGCCCCATATGTAATTAACACTCTTAATTTAGGAGCTAAATTTGCATTAGAAGATAACAACATCGGAAAAGACCCAACACATCAAATCTGGGCGCAAATTGAAGGAGGAATCTCGAAATTACCAACAGACGAACAGAGTGAAATAGGCATGAAAGTTGCGCAGACACTGAATTCACATATAAAAAATATGAAGGGACATAAACAAAAAAATAACAAAGATTTGACTAACTTCAGAAAGACAAATTTTTTTTTCAAAGAAAACTACGAACAAGCGCAGACACGGGAAACAAGACGGTGATCATGACAAACACGAAATTCGAAGAAAAAATGAGCAATTTGTTGAAAGATTATACAACATACACAAAAACTGAACGAGACATGACACAAACATTAGAAAAACAAAACAACAAACTAGTAAAAAATTGGAAGGAGAAAGGGTTCATATCGGAAATTGATTGCAGAACTTTGTCATTACACAACAGCAAAAATATACGGATTACCCAAAATCCGTACAAAGAAGGAAATCCTTTACGACCAATAGTTTCTTGTGTCCAATCACCTTTATACCAACTGTCAAAATACTTAACAGGAATACTAGCACTTACAACTGGCAACAATGAATACCCACTACATAAGAAACTCAATACATCTGGAAGAACAATCAAATTAAAAATAAACCACTATATTCACTTGATGCAGTATCGTCATAAAAATATTTCCATTGAATTAGTGAAGGAATCTATAGAAGAAAGATGGCACCAACTAGAGTTATAGACAACAATAACAAACTATATTCACTTGATGTAGTATCACTACACACATATAATCTAATATACTGAAAAGAACAATTAGTAAGGCAGAAAACGTACATACAGAGAAATTGACTGTTTTTTATTTTTATTTACCATATTGCATTTCTTTCACAGAATACTACAATAACTATTGGATAATATCTACTGTTTGCGCCTGTGTGTAAGCAGCCATAAAGATATTTAAATTGTCTTTTTATGACTGCTATCGCACCATAAATAATAACATATTTGAGGCCCATTACATTTTCAACAGTTTTCGCTGACATTTTTGCGATTATATATATCGTGTCACAAACTACGCATCATCGGTGTTCTTTCCACACATAGGTCGAAACAAAAATAGCAACCTCAATCATCCTTGTATGTGGTTATGAGTGTCTATCAGTCATATTTTTTATTGTATTATCCTTCTATTGAATTTCATACTATTAATAATTATAATACTGTCTCATTCATCTAGAAAAACCAACAAAAAAATTAATATTCCATTAATTTTCCAAATGTAAGGATTTTTTTTTGGTGGAAAATTCTTCTTCTTCTAAAATATAGATGGTTTGCGAAAAATTTCATCCAATGAATGGAATTGAAACATCTAAAATTGCTGAGTATATTAGGTTTAATAATTCAAAAAATTACATGAGAAACTGTGAAACTCTAAAAATGCTGGAAAACCTTTCATGAATCTCTTCACGATAATGAAGTATCACACAGGTATAGCTCTTCAAACTACTAATTGGAATCGATTCAGTACAAATAGTGAAAATCAAGACTGGCAATATTCACCTATTGAAAAATAAAACGTAATATTGAAAGAAAACAAACGAATAAGTTACCGAGGCAAAACAGTACTCATATCTGAAAGTTCGAGATTCCTACCAATTGGATTAAAATATTTGAGCAAGATAAATGGTACTATTGTAGGTCCCTAAATGAATAGTTATCCGAAAGCGCCAATTCAGGGCTGTACTGTGGATATGACACTATCAAGATTCAAGAATTTTTGTCGTTGGCATGGTACGATTACCTTTACGATTCAACAATTCTTGTCACAGTTTCACTTCTGCTAATGTGTGACAACATATCGGGTGCTTTTTTTTTGAGTAATAGAAGTTTCGATAGGGATAACTGTGATTTAACAGAAGCCTTGTTGTTTTGACATTTCTGTTCAGTAAGCATTGACAAATTATC
This sequence comes from Megalocaria dilatata, assembly GCA_034642435.1. Taxonomy (NCBI): domain Eukaryota; kingdom Metazoa; phylum Arthropoda; class Insecta; order Coleoptera; family Coccinellidae; genus Megalocaria; species Megalocaria dilatata. The sequence goes on along the minus strand of CM067854.1, from coordinate 55,166,251 downwards.
ATAGAAAGACTCACGCCGCAACAACGTTTACAAATTATTGAAATTTATTTTTCAAAATCAGTGTTCTATTCTCCAAACTCATAAATCACTTCGTAATATTTATGGTTTACATAATCGTCCAACAGAGCAGTATATTCGTCGAATTATCGATAGATTTAAGACAACATTTTCTCTACTCGATGCAACAAGAACAACAAGACAAAGAATTGTACGTACAGAAAAAAATATCCCTGCTGTAAGTCATAGTGTTAATGATGATCCCGATTTGTCTATTCGTCGACGTTCACAAGAAGTTGGACTCTGTGCATCCACCACATGGAAAATTTTGCGTAAAGATCTTGATTTACACCCATACAAGATCCAACTGGTTCAAGAACTAAAGCCACTTGACCATAATAAGGGTCGTTTGTTTGCTGATTGAGCCCCAGAACAGCTTGAAGTTGATCCAGTTTTTTTAGAGTGAAATTGTGTTCAGTTATGAAGCTCATATCTGGTTGAACGGCTATATAAACAAGCAAAATTGCCGTATATGGAGTGAAAACAATCCACAAGAAGTTCTGCAGGTTCCATTGCATCCTGAAAAATGCACTAATGCAATAATGTTAGCAAACTAACAGCAAATTTTTTCTTGGTGGCCTTCAGGTTTCGATCTTATTTGCAGTGGTTAATTTCCTATACAAAATGGCTGTTTTTGTTCAACGATCCATTCTCATCAGCTACGTTTTGAGAAAATGTTTCATTTTGATCGAAATGAAACCGCAGATGTTGATGTGTTAAGTTAATTTCCTGTAACATATAAGAAAGTTGAATCCCGATATTTTTGTGTGTTCAAATGTTTTCAATGATTTTTATTCATTGTGTGCAATACATTTGACCTTTTTGCAATCTTTCGGATGGAAAACTGAGGAAAAATATAAACTGTTGCTTTGATTTGATCAATTTCAATTTTTTGGGCCTACCAGATTGTATTTCCCCTTTTAGAGAAATATCACCAAAGAGAAAAATTATCAAACTATTTTCAGCACTGTGATTCTTGTTTAGCTTCATTACCATTGACAACTCTGAACTTTTCAGCAGCTTTTGTTGCATTCTTTCCTTTCCAAAGATGAAGAAGTGAAATGTGATGAAAACAACCGCTTTTGCTTTCGTAGTTGAAATTAAATCCCGCAAACAAATTTCACAATGAATAAACTGAATGTGATCTTTGAGGAACCAACAGTTCACAGTTGATAAACGCCAACATAATTGTAGTATTGATAGATGTCATTCTGATCTTCATTTAAAACTTAAAATGTCAACCTATAATTTTATGATCAATTTCAATAATCCAATCATAATGTGCACAATAACCAATTTAATATCACGGAAAAAAAATACTTTTCGATAGGTTGAAAAAATATGTCAATATTAATGCTTTTTATAAAAGTTACGCATTGATTTATACTGTTTCCAACATACATTCTTCGGAATATACAAGTGATTCTGGAAGGAATCATTCTACATTGCTAATATAATAGGTAACAGATTGATATGAAAATTTGGTAGAGGAACTTATTCTAACTAAAATATTTTCTACAGTGCAGTGTTAACTCGTCGACTAGAACTAGGTACTAATTTTGTTACTATAAATATACATATCACAGATGAATTTCTCGACAACTTAACTATATTTTCCCACTCTTATCCATAACCAATTTCGAAATAAAAAAGTAGTTCATATTTTTTCGTGAAGAAAACCATTTAAAAATACTGTTATAGCTTAGATCAGTGACACTATGATTCCTAAATTTAAAGTTAGCAAAGTTTGAAGTTATTTACATTAGTAAATTCTTTCTGCTTCAGGTGTCAGTTTCAATTCCAGCTGTCCGCCCGCACGATCAATTCCCACGAAAATCAGCACAAATATTTGTTTCAGGTAACCTGCAACCTACTCCGGAAGTTTCAAGTCTCTAGCTCTTTTCATTGGACTCAATGATATGATGTGATAAATGTATTCAAATTTCTGAAGGAAATTGTTTTCTTTGTTGGACCAAAGAGGTTGTTGAGAATGGTTGTGTTTTAGTACCTATTCGAATAAAATAATTCTGTTCCAGTGTAGATATATTACATAGAGAAAAAATTTTTGCGTTCGTACCATGCAGATATATTTTTCAAATTTCTATAAAAAAATATTTTTGAGTAGACAATAGATAACTACTATGTCCATATCATATCTTTTAAATTTCTATTAATCAAAAATTTTGCACGAACAGTGCATTACAGTAGAATATTTAGTCTGATTGATATTTGTTCTCTCTGCAATTTTGAAACATCTTAAAAAAAGACACATGAAATTTGGATTTAATAAGGTATATAGCTATTTCACTGCAATAACAAAATGAGTTCGGTTTGGGAAATGGCATGACAAGACAGCTTAGAATTAGTACCTCAATGCATAAGTGTTGCTATGTATTTAGTTTACCATCAATATTGTGTCAGACCTTTAAAACAAAATGTTACAATAATATTAAATAAGGTTATTCTAATTTTCACAAATTTTTATTGTTATTTTATACAACAATTGTTTCGCTATCACAGTAGTATCATCAGGTAGGTTTTCATTTCGAATAACTAAGCTTGTTTCCGAAATCCGTTGCTATTTATATTACAGTAGGTACAAAAAATTTTTATTGAGCACTAAAACCCAAAAAAGGTTTCTGTGAATTCCAGCTTATCTGAATTTATTTAACAGTGGTCAGAAATGGTATTGAAGTTAGTAAGGTTACTTCAAATAAATGCACATATTCAGTAATCAACAAAATTTTCTGAATATTTGAATTATTGAAATAATAAAAAGGGGTTTTTTCTTGATAGAGGAATTATTACCAAATTAAAGCATCATACAGATTTATTCTGTTTACCTCCTTCAATTCTTAATTAAAAAAAAATTATTCAAAAGCTTTTAGAATTAAATAAAATGAAAGTCTTAGAAAACCACTGTTTCAATTTAGTAGAAATATAGAACTAACACTTAATACACAGTACCAAAAGGGAATAAAAGAATCCAAAGAAATATAAATTATTAACTAAAATTACTGAATAAATACTTGAAGGGTATAAATTTTTGTTTCGTACCTTGTATTATGAAAACTAAATCCCTTTCCAAAAATGCAATACATAACCACAATAACTTCTTCAAAATCAACTTGCTGCAAGTAAGTTCCTAAAAAAAAACTAGAACATGCAGAACATCTTCAAGAATTCCCATAACGGAAACTCATCAATCCTACTTCATATTTAATAAAAATAAAAATTATTAACAAAATAAATCTCAACTGATCAGTTGAGTGTATTCATATGAACAAACATAAGAATGAAGTGAACTTTTAAAAATCCTACGTATTTTATGTTCATCATAGAAATTACACAAAGCTTGTAAGGTATTTTATCGACTCTGTCATCAAATGATAATATGTATAACTGTAAACCAAAGTATATAATTATTATATATACACTTAAATAATAAAAATACGTTTCTTCTTGATAGAAGGATTATTACAAAATTTAAATATCTTCTAGATTTATTCTGTTAATCTCCTACAAATATTAATTTCAATAGAGTTTTCTATTCAAAAACATTTAGAATTAAATTAAATAAATGTCTTAGAAAAACACTGTTTCAATTTAGCAGATTTATAGAATTAACACTTATTACACAGTACCAATATAACAATATTTCTTGAATTCTTTTATTCCCTTGTGGTACTGTGTAATTAGTGTTGATTCTATATGTCCACTAAATTGAGTTTTTCTAAGATATTTATTAAATTTAATTCTAAAAGTTTCTGAATAAAAACTTAAATTAAATTAAAATTTGTTGGAGGTTAACAGAATAAATCTGTATGATAATTAAAATCATTCTTTCATATGTTTTGGTTTTTCAGTTCTACTCGATATCATTTCGTCATTCCAAAGAAAAGTTTAAAATAAATTGAGAGGATTTTCTTTAGCACACCCTCTATAGTATCAAATCAATTTTATCGTTGATAGCCGCTTTCATATTTATTGGTAATATATCAAAATATTAAATTGAATGAATATTTTCTTTCAGCAACTGAAGAAGCAGAGTTTGAATGATTATTATTATGTTATAATACTCAAGATGAAGGAATATAAGGAAGTAATTATGTTAATATCACATAAAGGTTATATGTATATATGTACCTCCGTGATTCAAACTGTTTATTTATGAAATAAACTTTATTATTATCATTATTATATATCGAATAATATTAGGTACCAAGCAAATATGAGCACTCACACTAATATCTATCGTTATTAATAGTTGCTAGAAAATTTCAAATGGGTCGAAAATTTCGAATATGGTTCTCATATAGAATGAATCCGACATTCAAATCACAGGTAAATAATGTAACTATAGCATCTACAGAGGTAATTATATGTATATACTAGGTTTAAACTTCAACATTAGTTACAACTGACTTAAATAATCGTTAACTAATTTTTCAACAATAGAATTTAAAAAAAAGTATAATCTGCATTTTGGAATGAAAACACTCCCTAATTCACGTTTATTAGTTATTTCTTTCAAGATCGCAGCTGACAGTGCAGATAGAGTATAATTAGAACCAGAATTCTGTATAGGTTTCGGACCATTTTCAGCTCGACATCCAAAAAATATAGACCATCGGCCTAAATGGGACAACGCACTAGAAACCTGTTCCTAGTAACATGTTTTCTCGATCGACTTATCAGATAAAACAGAATCATGATCTTAATTAATCTCACTGTCACCCATAAATGAAAGAGAGGATGGTATCCTTTCTCAAAACCACTTAAAATTGTAGGTGGGAGAATTCTGCATCACAGTATTTACCGGTCGCCTAAGATATTGTACACATAACCTACAAACAGTTTTTCCTCAATGAACGAATATTACTGAACTTATTGTCAGCACTATCTGACAGATAATAATTGCTTTTATCGGTTTAGTTTACTCATTTGCAGGTAGAGCTGTTAAATAGTGATCACAAATTATGCGGCCTGCGTGGATACCGTCTGATATTTTCGTTTATATTGCAGTATTTACAGGTAAGAAATATTTCCATTCAGTTAGCAAGGAATCATGCTTTCAATTCATTGTTTATTAGGAAGATCGTGAAAACTCTAATGATATTCTAAACTCCTCAAAAGGAACATGAATTCTATTTGTACAACCCATAATGCTAGTTTTATTCCACTATATTTTGGAATGGAATTTGTTACTTTGCGACAGTTTATTTCCCATTCACTATATATTATCATCTCTATTCATGAAAAACTTAAAAGAAAAGTCCCCTTTGTTAATTTTACAATGATTTCATTCCGAATAAGAAATATATTTTAATGTTTTTCACGGAATATAAACTTTCTCACATATTTCGAAATATTTTTGAGGTAAATTATGATTTTTCCTGTCTACCGCTTTTTTATATGAAATATAATATTTATTTGCAACATATTTTTTCTTCAGAGTCTAGAAAATTTCTCCTTATTTGAATCAACTTATTCTCGAAGTATCTGTTCTAAATAATTATCGTCAATTGGAAAGAAGAACAGTTTCTAATAATTAGTTGAAAGGAATATTCTTTGATTAACATCTTGAGTTGTTTTAGGCGTCTGCAATAATTTTCACTGTGAAAATACCATTTCTTAATCAGTTTCGATTGGAGAGCGCTGAAAATTTCACACAAAGATGCAATTTTTCTCAGTAGAGATGTAATCATTCACCATGTGTGTATATATACATTGATTTTATCATATTCCATAACAATTTTCTTGGATAATTAGGATAATTATTATATGTATAAAAAAGTAATCCGCATATATATTTACGTTTTTGTTGTGATCCAAATGAAACCAGAAAATAATATATTTTTCTACATTCGTGCCAGAATGCTTTATAGCATTTCACCGAGTCTTCTCTATTTTGAGAATCTTCAGCTGGAAATTCTCTAAACAATTGAGAATACATGTATTCTGTGAACATATGAAATATCAATATAATATGTTAGCAAAAATAGGGCTAGCAAATTCACTTATTATTCAATTATTTTCTTACTACAGTAAATACCGTTGTTTTGAAAATCTGATTGATGATCTGATTATCATTGAAACAATTAATTCGTTGAAGTCATCAAATTGGAATATTTTGAAGTTTCGGAGTAATTAACATATTGAAAATAAATAGGGAAGAAAAAAGAAGAAAAATTGTAGGTGAAGAGAATACGCACTTGTATGAAATCAGCAGCATTTTTAATTCGACATCAAATTTCATTTTGAGATGTAAATTACTGAATCTTATAACATTTTTTCATCGGCGAATTCCAACATTCGCTATTGCCAAACTAGAACGTAAATCATTTTGACCAAATAACAGTACTTTTGTAATTTTTTGATAGTATTTAATGACTACATTGAATCTACAGATTTAGACGCCAAATTCAATTCCATCCGTCTGTCCGGTTGCCTACCTTTGAAGACTTGAAATTTATTAAGTGGATTCGAAGTTCAAATCAGAAGTTCGAGTACGTAAATGGGCATTATCTACCTGCCATCTGTCTACCAGTATGCCTATTGGAATTTTATTCGTTGAAATCTAGAAGATTGAATATAATAATATGACTCTGGAACAAAATAGGCAGTTACATTTAAATATTAATTTCAATTTTTGCGGATTATGAGACAATTTAATGAAACAGAAAAAGATGTATTAGAAACACCAATTAAGATGCATAAAGTATTATATTCAACTTTAAAAATTTCAATCATATATTTTGCCAAATTGGTTTTGACTTCGGCTTATAATTGGGATATCCCAAGATCAATATACGATAAAACATTTCAAATTCTTCGAACAATAGGAAAATTTCAAGGAACTTCAAATGGAAGCCAATGATATGATAATCAAAGATATCAGTCAACGAGCGTGCTAGTTTTTTACATCAGGAAAGTACTTTCATTAATTTTATATGATAAACCTAAAATTGTAACAATTGCCTCCAATTGTTTCGAAATGAAGAATCGTTTTCAAACATCCGTTAAATGAATTCAGCACTCTCAGGTTTCCGTAAAATTGCTTTGTCAATGATTTCATCAATTGAGTTGAAAGGTTCAATGCGATAACATCTTCAAAGGAATTTGAAGTATAATGCAGGTACATACTTTAATCTAGAAAACGTGAGTTGATAACGGATTTTAATTTTATTTTTATAATGAATAATTTTCCATGTCTGACCAGGATGTAAGTGGATCTAAGCCGTATTACTTCAACTGTTTTTTGCAGTCTGAGCCGGTTTTATTTCAAAGGATCAACCAGTTGGAGTTATTACTACTAAAGCTCGATGCTCACCGAATTCCTTCGGTCTCAAATTGACTCATCCTGTTCTGTCCTGGCTTCATTATGGGAAAGACGTCCTGAACTGATTATTTCGAGTTTTGAGGATGTAAGCTACAATATTGTGGATTTTTCCTATTAAGTAACGTGGAGAAAATAACCATATTAAAATAAAGTCTTGCCAGAATTTAATAGCAGATAGTATGCGAACGAAGTCATATTCCATTCATAATAATTCAAGCAACATATTAAAACGAATATTTCAGGGAAATCTGAATCTGAGTTCGCTTTCGAAAGCGGAATATAGATGTTTTTGAATCATTGCTACATCCGTGGCATCGATCGCTCACCTTAAAGATAGCTGGTTTATTGGATTCAATTTCAGAAGAATTTTATATTTTAAATTTACGAACTGTATAAAAAAGAATTCCCTTTGCTTCGAAAGCTATAGAAGAGTACTTTTGCATTCAAAATTGAGGTTTATTAAAAAAGTTCGATATCTGACATTTCTAGTCCCAACCTTATAGTTTTTCATCCCATTTAGTGATTGAGCAAATGTAATTTTTTTCTATTTGTGACCACGGAGTCTTGTAATCTTGTCGTCAGTGAAACTACATTTGATTGGTTGGATCAAGGAACTTTTTTGAATGAGCCTCTCTACGCTACAATCAATATAATCTTAAAATTATTTCATATTTAGCGTTCATAACATTATTTTATATTCAATTTCTCGATCTGAATTCTTTTTTAACGTAATTTTTTAGATCAAGGGTCAAAAAAATTACCCAATTTTACTATGTATTCGATTTTTTTTGGACAAAAATCTTTCCTACAAATTAAAATTCTCTCCATCAGTTCCGAAACTTATCATGCTCATGAATGAACGGTGAGTCTTTAATTCAATTATTATATTATAATTGATTCATATGTATTATTCTTAGTAAGTACTGAGAATAAATTATTGAAAAAGTTCACTCAAAAGGATTATTTTTGCCACTCTATTGGCACAATTGTCCCCTAGATTTAGGCGTAGCTTGAGCGTCTCGCGTCATTCGGTTTGTTTACAGTGCTCCATTCTAGCAGTTCCTCTCAAATGCCTTCTACTCTCAAATATTAATGAATAAAATATATCGAACAAAGGATTTTGCATTGCTAATGGAATTTCATATAAACTCCCCAGTTTTGGTAGTTGAACAGACAGTAATTTTCAAATATTTGACTCATTCGACTTATGTTATGATATTTAATGGAAAATTTTGCTTTACTTCGAATAGATGAATGATTTGACGTAGGGAATAATTCCAATGTTTCAACTAGATTCACCTAGTACCATATAAGTATCAAATATAAGCGGAATTGATTTAAGTATTTTTGCCCGCGAGAGATTATATTTTTTTGTGTATACAATCGTGATAGGAATATTAAACAATCAGTTGAAAATAATAAATTATTTCAATATTTGACATTGTAATGTATAATAAAATAATCTGTAGACAGATTATTTTTCATTCGATTAAATCACATTCCGAAATTAACCAGAATTAACCAAAATGGAGACATTGTATATTGAGTCTAAATTTATCAGACTGTCCCAAGGACTTATCATATATATATATATATATATATATATATATATATATATATATATATATATATATATATATATATATATATATATTTGGAGCAAAACATGGTCTTGAAAGACTACGCTGGACTCACCGATGAAGAATCCAAGGTCGAAAGTAATACTGTCCGGCCGGCTGCCACTAAGCAGGCTTACTGCTTAGTGGCAGTAACGGAAATATCTAGAGCCTAGGACCTTTCAGGAACGGTTTGGAGTCTAATTATCTCAGCCAATTTCGTTAACTCGCAAAATCAGTTTGATATTATAGTTTCGCAGTTAATCATGTTTGAAAATATTTTCGAAACTATAGATTTGATCGATCTGAAATTCGGCATTTGGAATTAAAATGTTAACGGGCATATTTCCGCGGAATTTCGTGAGAATTGTATGATTAGAAATTCGATTAGCGTTGAGCGGTATCTTAAACACTAAACTCTCGAACATAAGGAGATAAAGGTTTGGGGCCTGAATATCTCGGTCGAGTTCGTTATTAGGCGAATTCAGTGCAATGATTTCACAGTTATTCACCTTTTAATTTTTCTCCTTTGTTTACGAAGTTTTTGAATATTTTCTAAATTACAAATCTCATCGTTGTGAAATAAAGATATTCCTGCAAAATTTCACGGGGTTCGCAGAAGATTCAAAACAAAAACGGGAATTTTGTGAACGAAACATCTTGAAGCGCTGTAGGAACTATGGCAACAGTCGGTCGATCGAGTTTAAATTTAGCGTTAAGGTGTAAAATAACGTCACAAAGGTTTGTATAAAATTTAGTGAGTTATCATATAAATAGGGGATAAAAACAAAACAAAATTAGGTCTCTTAATATGTAAAATAAAACAAAAAGGCTAATACAAAATTTATTGAGAATATTCGGTGTAATAAGAATGCATACAAAAGCTCCTGGCTTCACCGAAGCGCTTTGATATTATTCATTCGTATTTTTGTTTCCTCTAAATAGCATTCTGCATAGATTCATACAAGAATCTTCATGAAATTCTGATGGTAAAAAATTTAGAACCAAGTATCGTAAATTTTATCTAGGCCTGAACAACCGAGAAGGAAATCTCGGTAGCATATAAGTGCCGATGGCTCAGTGGTAAGAGCACAGGTCTCGCGGGTTCAAGTCCTGTTCAGGAGGGAAAGAAATTTTCTAGATGGACTGGTTTCGGCCACCATTTCACTGTTGGGTCGAAAATTAACAGTGTTGTGACCTAAAGTGGCGTAAGATCGCAGTAAGAAAGCTTAGCCAGAACACAACTGAACTCCTAACTCGTACAAGCTGAAAACGCTTCTGAGAACGCTTCACAGAAGAACATGGAGTATCAGAATAATAGTGAGCAGAGATGCGCGTTATGGCAGCAGGAGTTGTGGGTTCGAGTACCGCTGCGTCCGTGGGTGTGTTTTTGTACGTCAATTGGTTGGGTTTGGCTAATGATCACACAGAAACAGAATAATTGACCAAGTTGAGCTTTGTTCAACTGAAATGATCGCATATAATAAATATAAAATAGAATAATAAGAAGCGGTTTTTTTATTTGATAGAAGGATATTTACGAACTTTGAATATTTGAACAGATTTAATCTGTTAGTCTTCTACAATTTTAATTAAAAAAAATATAAGCAGTGCTTATTATGAGACATTAATTTAATTCTAAAAGTTTTTCGAAATTTTTTTTTTAATTAAAATTGTAGAAGACTAACAGATTAAATCTGTTTTGATATTCAAAGTTTATAATTAATATGTCGCAAGTCCGTGAATTTATATCTGTAAAAGTTTGGTAAAAACCAGCTACATTTATATATTTGGTTAAGAAATATTACTATTTATAATTCCACAAGATATTGAACTGTTTCGTCTGTTACGATTTGGTAGTTGATCATAATTTTAGTAAGTTTTTAGAATTAACACATTTTTATGAATGCAGTTTCAAGATTTATCCCACCTTCAGGCACAATGCAGTTAATGGCTTCAAGTGATCTTCCTATCCGCTGAGTCTATGTCCAGAAGCATAAATAATCTTGCGAGCATATCCTTCCATCCTGTGGTAGCTCTGTTTCTAAAAGGAGCCTAAAAGGCCAACTGTTTCCAAGAAGAGTTCTACTCGCTGCCTAAAACCTCGAACTCGAGAATTTTAACACATCAACGTATCCCTCCCCTCAAAGCTAGCACATTGCTGACGTATTCACTCTTATGGACAGTGTACTTACAATTATATGGGTGAGCACCCTGCAATACCCTCCTCCAACCAGATTCAAGAACTTATTGAAGGCATAGATTATCTTAAATAGGCAGATACACAAAATAATAACCATAACGAAAGTGTTATAAAATATCGCCTCAACAAAGAGAAGTGGTCAGGAGGATTTGAATATACTGCAAATTTCAGATTTACCTAGATTCCTATGGTTGTCCATTGTAAAATTCAGAATATTTCATGTTTGATTCTACGTGCAAGATTTTTTAATTGTTTCGTTTAGAAAAAAAAGATAATTTTCAAGGCAATGAGTTGCAAATGTAGAAGTTTGCTTATTTTTTGTGAAACGTCCAATCTGTCCTATACTTTTGGTATTGCATATTGCACATGTTAACTCATAAACTGTTGATTTATGTATGTTAGGGGTTGGGACTTGCACATTAAATAATAAAGACGCTTTGCATTCGTCTCATCTTCAATATGAGAATGACAGAACGAATATAAAATTCAATTAGTGGTCCGAGCATCATTAGTATCTTATGAATATCTATATTCGATAGCATTCTCGTTATGTTTCTACACTTTTGAAAGATTTAATTCTTCATCTTCTTTTGAGTTTCCGGTTATACCAAACTTTTCATTTCAACACTTCAAGAAAAATCAAGACAGCTCAATTCGGAGAAACTTTATGGCCACTCTCTGGCGTTCCACAAAGTATGAGTACGAAGGATGTTCAATAATCGGTATCGAGGTGATTTGCTAATAATGTGAGTAATCTACTTATCTCATTTACTAACGACATTATATGGGGGAAAATATGAAATTTCACTAATTTACGATCATTAGTTTTCTAGGTAATCTCAGTGAAAGACGACCAAAATGACTAACGCCACAATGATGAAGAAAATCGAGCATCGCGCCGTTATATAGTTCCTCACTAAGCAGGGAAAAAGTCAAAAAATCATTCATGAACAGATGGTTACTGTTTACCAAGGCTGTGTCCCGTCGTTGTCCACCGTTCAAAAGTGGTCGAATGAATTCAAAAGAGGCAGAGAAAGCATCGAAGACGACCTTCGGTCGAGATGGCCCGTTAGCAGCACCACTAAAGAAAATATGAAAAAAGTGGAAAAGTTGAAACCTTAACATGACAGCATAAAAATCAAGATGTTAGAGCAGAGATGACAAACCTATCCTTGTGTACCATACATGCTATACTTCATGACCATCTTAACCTGTCAAAGGTCAGTGCAAGATGGGTACCGAGAATGCTCACCGTTCCTCAGAAGCAAGTGCGAGTCGAGTGCTGTGGGGAGTTTTTAGAACTCTGTTTATAAGACCTATCGACTATTTTCAACCGGAAGATTACTGGGGATGAGACGAGGGTTCATCACTACGACCCTGAGAGTGAATAAGAGTCCATGCAATGGATTGAAAAGTCTGCACGTCTCCCAAAAATGTTTAAAGTCACCCCATCTGCCGGAAAAATTATGTCTACGGTCTTTAGGTATTCTAAATGTATTTTATTGATAGAAAACACTAAAAATGGTGAAAGCATCACAGCATTATTATAAGCAACCACCTTGTGTAATTTAAGAAAAGCAATTAAAGGAAAAAGGCGAGGAAAACTCATAGCGGGGGTTGTTACTTAACGACAACGTGAAGGTTCACAAAGCCCGTGACGAAGGCTGCTGTGCTGTGCAGGAATATGGCTTCGAAGAAATTACACATACTCAGTACAGTCCAGAATTGTTCCCCAGTGACCTATTCTCAAATGTAAAATAATATCCTCATGGATTTTCCGAAGATGAAGAACTTTAGAAAAGCTTATTTCTCGATCTAACAATTGTATTGAAGTTCTAGGGGACTCGCATTGAAAACATAATTTTCAATGCGAGAGACCGCCCCCGTACACTTTACCATGATGAAAATCCGTACATGTATGGGGGCCATATACAATTTAGCCAGAAATAGTATTTTGGGCAGGTATTTATGGATTCACAAAAATTGGGTTATTCTTAGAACAAAGTATTATAAATCTCTAGTTTTTTGAATTTCCTCAAAATTATATCGATGCATTTATAATAATAAAATAGAAAGGCCTTTTACTTGATAGAAGAAATATAACAAAATTTGAATATCAAAACAAATTAAAATATGTTTATCTTCTACAATTTTAATTTCAAAAAATTTTTATTCAAAAACTTTTAGAATTAAATTAATGTCTAAAACAAGCACCGCTTACATTTAATAGACGTATATAATCAAAACTCAATATATAATGTCAAATGGAATAAATAAACCAAAAGATATACGAAAGTCATTAAAATTAATAAATAAATATTTAAAGGAGACAAAATTTGTTTCTGGTCTTAACTTCAAGAATGCCATTTGCCTTTTAAAAACATGAACACACTTAAAGGACTTCTCAAAGAATATAATTTATTTGAAATATTTAATATATTTAAATATTCGAATAAGTAAATTCAGAAATCTCTCAAAGCATGCACTATATCTTCAAAAAACAAATATAATTCTAAGCAATTCCGTCTTCAGTCCTGAAATATATTCAAAATATCAAAATCAACAAACTAACCTACATCAAACAACTCACCACGTGTAAATGAATAAGGTTTGGAGACATAGATCATCGTTATAATTCAAGATTAATCTATGTTCTAACAGAATCAAAGAACAGTGTGAGTTATTTTTAATGCTTATTTAAATTCATTGACATTCCATAATGAGATTTATTGAAGCCAAAATATAATTATATATTATATATAAAATAAAATAGAAAGGCCTTTTACTTGATAGAAGAAATATAACAAAATTTGAATATCCAAACAAATTAAAATATGTTTATCTTCTACAATCTTAATTTCAAAAAATTTTTTTTCTAAAAGTTTTTGAATAAAAAATTTTTTTGAAATTAAAATTGTAGAAGATAAACATATTTTAATTTGTTTTGATATTCAAATTTTGTTGTATTTCTTCTATCAAGTAAAAGGCCTTCCTATTTTATTTTATATATAATATTTAATTATATTTTGGCTTCAATAAATCTCATTATGGAATGTCAATGAATTTAAATAAGCCTTAAAAATAACTCACACTGTTCTTTGATTCTGTTAGAACATAGATCAATCTTGAATTATAACGATGATCTATGTATCCAAACGTTATTCATTTACACGTGGTGAATTGTTTGATGTAGGTTCGTTTGTTGATTTGGATATTTTGAATATATTTCAGGACTGAAGACGGAATTGCTTAGAATTATATTTGTTTTTTGAAGATATAGTGCATGCTTTGAGAGATTTCTGAATTTACTCATTCGAATATTTAAATATATTAAATATTTCAAATAAATTATATTCTTTGAGAGGTCCTTTAAGTGTGTTCATGTTTTTAAAAGGCAAATGGCATTCTTGAAGTTAAGACCAGAAACAAATTTTGTCTCCTTTAAATATTCATTTATTAATTTTAATGACTCGTATATCTTTCGGTTTATTTATTCCATTTGACATTATATATTGAGTTTTGATTATAAACGTCTATTAAATGTAAGCGGTGCTTGTTTTAGACATTAATTTAATTCTGAAAGTTTTTGAATTAAAATTTTTTGAAATTAAAATTGTAGAAGATAAACATATTATAATTTGTTTTGATATTCAAATTTTGAGCTATTTGACAAAGACTTTAATTCAACTATATAATATTATAATAACAACAATAAGATTTTTGTCAAATTTAATGAGGATCGGACCTCGAAATTTGAAATTTCCGGCATAGATTTGGAGAAGGAATAGGTTAATTCAAAACTGTAGAGAATTAAGTTTTTGGTTCCTGAGTTATTTTCACTTGAAATTTTGTTCTTAAAATATTTTGGAAAGTGGAAATATTTGCACTTTGAGTTAAGCGTTAGTGCTTAGAGGTGAACAACACAAAATAATTTTTCAAAATTCCTTCTTTCTGACTTCAGCAGAATGTATGAAAAGTATATGAAGTTTTGTTTATTATATTCTTTTTCCACCTTTTCTTGCCAATATGTATTGATGCAAATTGACGTGAAAATGATGGGCCTTTTAACCATGGATTTTTCATTTCTATAAGATTTTCCAGAGAAGTAGTTCAAAATTACGAAAAATCACGTTTGTTTTGACTTTCGGATGACAGAACACAGAATTCTGAGTTCCGAATATGGAGCGTCTTTAAGAATAATACAGACGTAGCTTCTTTAAGAATTTATTCACAAATTTAAAATTTTCAGGGTGAATGAACTGTTGAACAAGCACTGAATAGTTCTAACTTAACTTCAGTAGTGTTCAATAATTGAATGGATTCAACAACCAATTTGTAGTTTTTTTTTTGGCTTGATAAACTTAAAAATATAGTTGTAACTTGTAAGCATTGCTGTAAATACAATCTTCTCTGGCAATATATCATTATTAAAATAACATTTGAAATATTAAGGTATTTTCAAATAAACATTCTCAAAAAGTGAAAATATTTACACTTCGAGTTCAGTATTAATGCTTAAAGGTGAACGACACAGAAGCTCATGCATTTCGTGAAGATAAATCAGAATAATTTTTCAAAATTCCTTTTTTCTGACTTCAGCAGAATTTATGAAAGGTATATGAAGTTTTGTTGATTATATTCTTTTTTAACTTTTTTTGCCAATATGCATTGATGCAAATTGAAGTGAGAAAGATGGTCCTTTCAACCAAGTATTTTTCATTTCTATAAGATTTTCCGCAGAAGTAGTTCAAATTTGCAAAAAATCACGTTTGTTTTGACCTTCGGATGACAGAACACAGAATTTAGAGTTCCGAATATGGAGCTTATTCGCAAATTTGAAATTTTCAGGGCAAATGAACTGTTGAACAAGCATTCAAAGGCTCTAACTTCACTTCAATAGTTTTCACTATTTTTTAACGTATGGATTCATCAACTAATTTGAAGTTTTTTCGACTTGAAAAACTTAAAAAATATAGTTGTAACTTGTACGCATTGCTTAAAATAGAACCTTCTCTGGAAATATTTTATTATTAGAGTAAAAAATACTCCATATGGGTATCTTTTAATTCATACTAATTGAAACCTCTTTTTCAGCGCATTTTGGAGTGTTTCTCAATGGAACCTTCGTCGCTTGGACGTCACCTGTACTCGTCAAACTTAGTTCCCTTGGGGACAATCCCCTGGGCCGAGTTATATCTAGCGCAGAACAGGGATGGTTGGTATCCGTGGGAGTCTTTGGTAACTGGATCGGCTCCTATATTAGTGGGGTACTCGCCAAGGCTTACGGAAGAAAAAATGCCTTTATCATCATGAGCATACCCATATTTTTGTCGTATGCAATTTTCATAGTCGCAGACAGTTTCTGGTTGATAATTTTGGCAAGAGTAGCTGGCGGTCTGACCAGTGGTGCGATGTTTACGATAGATCCAATGTATTTTGGGGAAGTTGCAGAGCCAAAGAATAGAGGTTTTCTAGGTGGAGCCATGAATCTTTTCCTAAATGCCGGTATTTTATTCGTATTATGCGTTGGGCCCTACACGACGTTTTTATGGTTTCACGTGATTTTAACCGTATGTCCTGTACTATATGTTATTATGATACTTATTGTAGTTCCCGAAACACCGTATTATCTAATGGAAAAGAGCGAGATACGAGCTGAAGCAATTCTGAAAAAACTCAGAGGAAGACAAGATGTCAAAGCTGAATTGTTTCAAATAAAAAAATACGTCGAGCATAAAACAGAAGAAACTAGCAATCTGTCGGATATGTTCGGCAGCGAAGCAGCCAGAAAAGGCCTCGTCATCGCATGTGGATTGATGTTGTTTCAACAATGCTCTGGTGTAGGAATTATAATGAGTTTCGGACAGCTCATTTTTGAAGAAGTAGGTGACTTTTTACCCAGTGATTTGAGTGCTATTATTCTTGGACTTGCCCAAGTAATATTCAGTTTGATTGCACCTGGTTTTACTGATAGACTAGGTAGAAGGATATTGTTGATATTTTCGCACATTGGAATGTCGTTATCGCTTGTAGTTTTTGGCATATACTTCCTGATGAAAGAGTATGGTTATGAAGTTAATGCAATATCATGGCTGCCGTTAGCAGCTCTGGTTTGTTTCAAATTTATGTATTGCGCGGGTTCTGGATTGGTACCTTTTGTTATAATTGGAGAAATTTTCCCACAAAACATAAAAGGACTAGCTTCTTCGTTCGCTTGTGTAGCTAGTTCAGCTAGTGCATTAATACTGGCTAATACATATACCAGCCTGAAGACTTCAGTAGGAATAGGGTACACATTCTGGATATTTGCTTCCATGGGTATTTTTGCCACTTTATTTGTCATCTTTTTTGTTCTGGAGACAAAAGGAAAGAGTTTGCAGCAAATCCAGGATATTCTAAATAAAAAAGAAAAAGTGGAAATGATTTCCTATAATTTATGAATGAAATCATTTAGTCATTAGATTTAGAAAATTCTTATAGAAACGAGAGTTGTGCATTCCTCCTCTAATTAGCAAATTGAAATTTCCTAGAAACAATCTTCTTGGAATTCCTTAAAACACTGTAGGAAATAACCTGTCATTACATGGTGTATTTATTCACTTTGATGAATGACTGAAATTCAATCAACATGGAAATGAATTTTAAGTCGCAATCTATGTAAATTATGTGTTATATTTATGCGCTGAAATAATGATTAGATCTCATTCAAAGTGCATTCTGTTTTCATCTCAAATCAGTACATTTTATAGTACTCACTTCTCAATATTTCAAAATGTAATACAACGAAGTTGTAACTCTTACTTTAAGTTATAATACTGATAGTATACATTTTTTATGTGTTCATTATAATTGTATTGTTATTTTATATTAAAAGAAGATAAAAATTATTTTATTTTGGAACACTATCGAAAATATGTGAACTTAACTGAAACTTATGTATATCTGATGTGCTTTATCATTGAAAATGAGTATCTTTAATTTCTTGTAGACAAGCCTAAATCATATATATTAATTAAAAAAATGTATATGAGACAGTAATTTATTTCCACAAAAATGTTTGTACTACTACAACAATTGTTTCACCACGATGTGGCTTCTTCAGGTATTACAATATACTGTTCATTAGTGTCTCATATATATTTTTTCAATTAAAATGTGTTTTCACCAAGTAAAGACCGAATCAATCGAATATTTATATATATATATATATATATATATATATATATTATATATGAAAAGTTGCAAAAAAATTTAGGGCGTGACTTCTTGTCCAAAAATAGGGTGAGTCTTTCATATAAACTTTATTTTTTGACACCCCCCTTAGTTACAGCCCCCTAAACGTGGCGCCCTAAAAACAGTTCTTAATTCTTTTCTTGAAAACCAAAAAACTGACAAGAATAAAATTAACCAGATATTTTATGCGAGCGAGAAGGCACTCTAAAAAAATTTGGGTGGTGTTCCTCTTTGACTGCAAGGGGTAGAAAAAGCCACTTCGAAACCTTGTTTCTCAAGAAACATTTCTTCCTATTCATATTTTACAAAAGAAGTTTTATTTGGATAGCTTAGGCCATTCTCAACAAATAAGGCCTGCTGTCATTTTACGCTAAAATTCACAATTTTTGATAGAAAGAAATTGTTTATCAACAGATAATACGCCTAAGTCGTGGGGGCTGAAATTATTTTCGACCTTAAATTTATCGATTAGGAGGATGTCAAGTTGACAATTTTATTGAGAACTGGTACAAATATTAAATGCATCTAACAAAACAAACAATTTCGAAATTTTCAACAAATTAAATATCATATTAACTATGTAGAAGGTACACGTCGAAAGGCTAAATGCAATACATCACAAATAGCAAGAAAAAATATTCATCGATTGTAACCAACAACTTTTTTGATTTCTTTCGATGATTATTTCTTTCTTGCTATTTGTGATCATATTGAATTTTCAAAAGGCTCACCTTCAGCCGTTACACAAGAGGCTAGAGGTCAGCGTTCAGATTGGGTTATCTGGTCAAAAAATCCGGGAGTATTTTGAATAACCCTACATGAAGGAACAATGAGGTCCCTTAAGTCTTTCATAACTTGGATCGAAGTCTGGTAAAACCATTGTTTTTAAATGGCCCCAAAAAGTAAAATCCAGAGTATTTAAATCTTGTCATCGGGCAGGCCAGAACTGAGGTCCACCTCGCCCTATCCATCGATTTGAATATTTATGATTTTAATGCGGACGTGCTCCAATACTGAAATGTGCGGGGGCTCCATTATGCATAAATTACATTTTCCTTCGGGCACGCAAAGGAATATTTTGAAGAAGTACGGAAGTTCTTCTTTCAGAAATTGAACGTATCTATGTCTATTCAATCTAGGTGGTAGAAGTTTTGGACCAATTAACTGATCCCCAACATATCCAAAGACATTCAAAGAGGAAATTGTTCTTGGTGGTGAGCTACAGTAACAGCGTGACGGTTCTCTTCGGCCCATATGTGGTTATTATGAAAATTAGTTTTTGTATATCTAGAAAAATTAGCCTCGTCTGTGAATAGGACCTATTCCAAAAATTGAGGATATAGTTTAATCATTCCCAACATCCAAGTGGAGGATTGGAGACGATTCGGAAAATCCCGTGATAAAAAGTACACGTTAAATGTGATATGGATATAAAAGTTTTTCCTTTAATATCGCAAACACATCATATGGTGAATTTGTAATTGCTGAGCAATTTTCCTCGTACTGATGTCAGGCTGCTCGTCGACAAGACTTTGTACTGCTTCTTCTATTGCTGGAATTCTAATTTTGCGCTGGCGACCACAATCATTTATATTTATTTTAAATGTACTACTTTCTGGTAGTTGTTGGCAAATTCGTTTAAATAGAGTCAAGGAACATTTCTGCATATATTCTGGATGCTTACAGAGAAATACTACCAGAAAGACTGTAAACAAAATGCATATCGGTCATTTCTGTGTTTGTGTACACCACCATCTTAATGAGTATGTGATAAAAATCTCAAAAGGATAAGCCAATTCAAAATATAATTGTAAATTACAAAGTTAATCAAAACTGGTGAATTGTCAAAATGACATCCGCTTACTAGATAAATTCTAGTTCGGAAATAATTTCAGCCTCTACATTTCAGGCTATCATGTTGATAAATTATCTTTTTCTCGAAAACCTTGAATTTTGGCAAGAAATAACAAGAGACCTTATTTGTTGATAGTGGATCAAGCTATCCAAAATGAACTTTTTGTTGTAAAATAGGAATGTGGAAGAAAGTCTCTTGCGAAAGAAGGTTTGGGGGTGGTTTTTTCTACCTATTGCAATCATAGAGGAACACCAACAAAATAGTTTTTTGAGTGGCTTCTAGTTCGCATAAAATGTCTGCTCAAATGTATTCTTGTCAGTATTTTGGTTTTTAAGAGAAAAGTTAAAAACTGTTTTCCAGGCGCCATATTTAGGGAGCTGTTACTAAGCAGGAGGGGCTCGAAAAAATAAAGTTTATAAGAAAAACCCACCCTACTTTTTGATAAGGAATCACTCCCTAAATTTTTTCGCAACTTTTCATATATAAGTTTGGGTTGTCTAAAAGAAATTAAAGATACTAATTTTCAATGAGAAAGCACATCAGATATACATAAGTTTCAGTTATGTTCACAGATTTTCGATAATTCTGCAACTATTCATACACCCTGTGTATTGTATTTGAAAATATCCATGGTAATTTTTTTTTCTGAAATTCAGAGATCTCGAATATCTCACATGCTTTTCACTATATTCTCACTGACGTTTAAGCGAATTCATGACACAAAATCAGTGAATCATTACGTTGATTCAATAAATTGTCAGAAAGTGTGATAAGAAACGTTAAAATCAGGAGAAACGCAAATGTTTCTTTTCTATCTCCCTGTTGCTAGGTTCTTATGGCTTCGTTTACAATGTTGATCTAAATGAAATGTCAAAAAGAGGCATCATCAAGGCTTTAAGCGCGTCTTTCTTACCTTGATTCGTTCGCATTCTAAGAAATATCTCTTGTACTTGGATAGTAAGGGGTCTTTCAATGGGAACGCCCAATTTTTAAATTGATATTACTCGCGCATGGCAGCCATTGCTTATTTGTGACATTGACAGTTGTATTTTTCAATGTCTACCATTTGATCATGGAAAGGTACACACTCCAACAAAGTTTACAAATAATCCAAATTTATTATGAAAATCGCGATCTTTTACTCCAACTTTTCGTGCTTCAACTCCAATTTTTGATCGTTGTAATTGTCCGGATAATAGAACAGTTGAAGGTTTAATGAAGAAATTTGAAACGAATTTTTAGACTTCATGATGGTACAGTGCCAGTGATACAAAAAAATACAAGAAGTGAAGAGAATATTGCTGCCGTACGTGAAAGTGCTCGTGAAGACCAAAATGTATCGATTTCTCGACGTTCATAAAAACTAGGCATATCCAGACGTCTTTGTGGCGAATTTTACGAAAAGACCGTGGTTTACATCAATACAAAATTGTTTTAACCCAAGAACTCCAACCAAAAGATCATTAAAACCGTCGTGTATTTAGTAATTGGAGCTAAGAAAAAATCGGAAATGATTTTCATAAGAAAATCAATCTCAACCATGAGGTTCATTTCTGGTTAAACGGTTATTTTAACAAGCAGCATTGCCGTATCTGGAGTGGTGATAAACCTGAAGAATATCAAGAACTGCTATTACATTCTGACAAGCTTACTGGTTGGTGCGGATTTTATGCTGCAGGAGTCATTGGGCCTAATTTTTTTTTCAACGAAGCTCATGAGGCGGTAACTGTCAATGGAAATCGTTATCGTTCAATGTTGACTGATTTGTTATGGCCTTACTTGGTTGGTCTTGATTTGAATAACTTGTGGTTTCAACAGAATGGTGCCACTTGTCATACTGTCAACTACACAACTACTTTTACAGAATTCGGTGATTCGAGTATTTAAAAAAATTGAATTATCAGCCTCTTTCCTGCGATTTATCTCGATTGGACTCCTTACTTTGGAGTTATATTAAGTCATTGGTTTACAACAATCATCCAGCAAATTTAGACGATTTACAGATCAATATTGAACGAGTAATTGTTAACATACGACCTGATTTGTGTGAGAGTGTCAGGGAGCTGCAAGCGTAGTGAACATTTGAATGATGTTTTGTTTGATAACTAATGGTTTCCATTGTACTTTATGATGAAAAAAAAATGATCAAATAAATAATGTGTATTATTTACAAAACAAAATGGGGCGCTGTTAATGAAAGATCCTTCACATTACCTTCCAACTTTTCTGCCAGGAAATAGGAAAGGCAAGCGTACGACAGATAAATGGGTCTGGTAATTCGATTTTGTTTTATAATTTTCAGAAACATTCGAGAGGTATTTGACTTCGAAAGGAGTGAAATGGGCTATGAAAATCAACAAAATTTGTAACTCAAGAATATCTAAATATAAATAATTTCGTAGATGTCTTTATCTGTTTATGTTTTTGGCAATGTAAAAAAAATAAATCAATCTTTATTTATGCCGTTATGAGCAACAGCTTCGAATGAAATTCAAATCAGTTCTTATCAAAAAAATCTACGAAATTTTGTCCACATATCTATTTCAATTGACTTGAAAATGCAATACTTTTTTATGTTGTGAATAGATATTAAGCATTTCTATTCTAGCAAGCATCAGAATTAGTATATCAAATGGGAACTACCGAAAAGTAGACAAGGTGGATGAGAAATCATTCGGTATGGTGGTCATCACAAGATCGATAATTATTTCTTTTCACAATTCGCATATATGAGTATAAGAGTAAAAGTGTTGATGGACAGTACATATAAGATTTGAATTGTTAATTCCAATAAGAAATTCTCAAACCAAAATCCATATCCGGAATGGAGAATGTGTGATGAGATTATAGAGTATGTTTAAAATCTCTAAATAGAAGTTGTGCACTCGACAGCGAGAGTACAGATACTGAAGATGAAGTAGGATAATATACACTAAAAGTAAACGGAACCCTCCAATCAGAGAGCTCGAAATAAACCCGATATACACATGCGCCGGTGTTTGTTTTCCGCAATTTGAATGATTGTCAAAGTGACAATTCTAATCTCCAAATCATTTATCTCCCGTGAAAGAACTGATTTTTTGAAGCAATTAAACTTATTATAGTTATATTATTTGGACTTCGTAGTGTGAAATTTCAATATTTCAGGAAAAGTAGCATGCATTAATAATAATTGATATAACTATTATTGGAGAATTGCCAAATATACTTCTATTTCTCATTATGTCATATTTCAAAATGTAAGTATGCTTGTTATTTTTACAAAAAGGTCCCCGGAATCATTTTTCTTCGAATTGTAGCCCATTCCAAGTATTCCTACACCTTTACTGAAGAAATTTATAGATCATGTATAAACATATGTGTGAAAGTATTAAAAATGTAGACATTGAAACTTTCTCCACAATGTACCAGAGTTTCTGTTAACTAACGAAATCTGTAGCAAATAAAGGAGATAAAAAGAGGAAAATTGAAAAACAATTATATTATCAGAGCAAAAAGTAGAAGATATATAGTTTTGAATCACTTCGAGGCTTGTCAATTGATGTACTAACAATTTTTGGAAGAGTACGATTTCAGGATAAAGAAATCTTCAACATTATCAATGAATGCTTCTTGCTTGATAAAATTAACAATTGATTTGCATGATTGCCCATATTAGCTTAACTAAACTTTTTGATAAAGTGTTCCACTGAGGATGAGAAGTAAAATTCAAGTCAGTACTAGATGGAAAAATTAATAGATCTCTAATCATTAAATTATGATTACAGGATGAATTATTTTTCAGGAACAGTCAATAAAAATACATGTCTCTTCATATACCCACTAACAAGTCAATTGTGAATTCGAACAATGAGAAGATTTGAGGACTTGTATGATAAAATGTAGAAGTTTAATTTTAGTTTGTGCTGGATAAAGGAAGTATTTGATTATGTTTAAATTCTCATTAAAATATTTATTGTCTAAATAGTGTTCCAGGAACCTTCCACGATTATGGTACCCCACCCCGGTGGTTAACGCAGCAGACGCAGATTCTCACGATGAGAAAAATTGAGATATTCCAGGAACTCTGCATGGTTAAGATGGGGTGGTGGCGGGCCAATCTCTAAAAATTTAAAAATGAATGTTGGCTTTATACACAAGTAGATTAAAATTATATGTATTGACTATGTAGTGTGATGATCGATTTTTTCCTGCATGCATTTTATGTTGAATATCAATGTATAACATTATTGGTAAACATACATATAAAAATTATATAGTTCTCAGTTGATAATTTTTCTTGAAAAATCTGGAAGAATATTTGTTAGTGATACAAATCCATTTTTCCTCCATATCAAAGTATTTTCCCATTTCATTTAAAGGTTTCTCCATTATTAATTCATGAAAAAACAAAGGGATATGTTGAGAAACCTACCAACCATAATCACTTGAAAACATACTTTACTCCAAATGTGGATCATTTACTATTTAAATGTACTCTAGACATATGAATCAATACTTATTTCTTCTCAGACTCGTGTATTTATTTATCGATATCTGTGAGTGAAAGCTTCATTTGGTTATTCACAAGGTGATATTTCAAATATACTATATTTGAATACGAAAAAAAATTACGTTTAAGCAATATTGGTCTCTCCTGAAAGTGAAATTGAACGTACAGAATGTTTTTTTATAGAAGAAAGAATTCATCAATATACTATTTCACGAGAAATCGCCACTATAAAATATTCACAGGGGCTGGGTTATCAACCCTTACAGACGGTTAAATTTCGGAACGAATCTGCTTCTTTCTAGGGCAATCGAGAGTTGTACATTACACTTTACACTGGGTTCTCCTATTGTCTTATTCAGAATATTATTCAATTGTATGAAGAAGGTGATGTTTCAAACCACTGATTTATAATTTGCTTAAACACCAAGCTCGAGTACTGACATCACTTACTTTCACAGCAGATCCACAAAACGTGAGCATGCGTTCTAAATTTCACAGGCTTGAATTCGACTTTGGGGAATGATAACTCGACCTCCGTGCATGTTTTGTGTAGGCGATTTTTTGTGAGATGGTCAAAAAAAGAATACCCAAGTTTAAAAACACCCTGCATTGGGAATAATTAAGAACATGCTTCATGGCCCTGTATTCTCATTCTCAACAAATTAAGTTTAAAACTTATGCGAATGTTGTATAATTGTGTACATTTTTGAAGGAGAAAGTGTTATTTCCACATAATACATTTGTTTACGTTTCCAGATAGACTTGTCAAGAATAAGGTTCATGTTGGTATGATAACATCCACCTTATTTTAAAAGTATGAACACACACATGTAGGTTTAAAACTATTTAATTCTATATATATCAAAAATAGCCTCAAGATGGGACAAAAAACGGTATTTTTCCATAAAACCAATCAATCAAATAAATGGATATTTCATTAAATTGATTCCACAAACAAGTGAACAGCTGTTGTTAGGATTCTTTCAAGAATCAATAAGAGTTCATTTCTGCAACATTAAATTTTCTTCACACTATTTAACCTTGAACATTTCCTTATCTATTCTTCGATGACACCTTGGTCGCATGATCACTTTGTATTTCTTCAGTCAAGGTGTAGGAATACTTGGAATGGGCTACAATTCGAAACAAAATGATTCCAGGAGCCTTTTTGTAAAAATAACAAGCAACTTACATTTTGAAATATGACATAATGTGAAATACAAGTGTATTCGGCAATTCTCTAAAGACTACAAAGTCCAAATAATATAATCATAATAAGTTTATTTGCTTCAAAAAATACAGTCCTTTCACGGAAGATAAATGTTTTAGAGGACAGAATTGTCACTTTGATAATCATTCAAATTGCGGAAAACAAATTACGGCGCATGTATACATGGGGTTTATTCTCGAGCTCTCTGATTGGAGGATGTCGTTTACTTTTAGTGTATCCTCGTAATATGATATGAATCTTTATTCTGCAGATAGTTCATTGAATAGATTTAGTCTTTCTCGTTTTCAACATTATATTTTATGGCATACTGATGTCTAAGGAATTTTCTCAAGGCAGTAAAAATATATTTTTAAAATTTTAGCCTAATGTATGGTATGTTCAACACTTTAGGTATCATATTTGGTAAATATCAGAAAACGTATTGGATATTTATATTTTAAATTTGAAAACCCAATTTGTGCTTTGTTATTTATACAATCTGTGCAAAAGAGTAAATATTGACATTTCATATTTCCATAAATAATAACAAAAGATTCTCAAATATATAAATTTCCTCCTAGGAAAATCATTTTTTCTTTTACAATTAAGAGAAATTGAATAAAATAATAAGAGGAGGTTTTTCACTTGATGGAAGGATTATTACAAAATTTAAGTATCAAAACAGATTTATTCTGTTAGCCTCCTACTAATTTTAATTTCAAAAACATTTCCAATATTTCAAAACATAATTTGAAGAACTTCTTCAAAACTAAATTATTTGAAATATTTAACATATTTGAATAAGTTACTTCAAAAATCTCTCAAAACATGTAGTACATCCTCAAAAAAAAAATCGAACTTAAATAAGATTAAATTAATTAAGACGAAATATGAATTTTCAAATGAAATTACTGAATAAATACTTGAAGGAGACATAATTTTGGTTCGGATCTTATATCTAGTAAGATATTTTTTGTTAATTGATTTCATATTTTGAATGGAAGTAGGACTGATGACGATCTTATTTAATTTAAAATTTTTTTTGAGGGTGTACTACATGCTTTCAGAGAGTAAATTTTTAAATATATTCAATATTTCAAATGAATTACTTTTGGGGCAATTATTAAAATTATGTTTTGCATTTTTGAAAAATATTTGGTTTCCACAAATATAAGATCAGAAACTTAATTTTGTCTCCTTCAAGTAATTATTAAGTACTTTCAATTGATACTTAATATTTCGTTGGTTTTTTTATTCCATTTGATATTAGATAATGAGTTTTGATTTTATGTCTACTAAATTTAAGCAGTGCTTATAAGACATTAATTCAATTCTAAGAGTTTTTAAAATTAAAATTTGTAGGGGCCAACAGAATAAATCTGTTTTGATATTTAAATTTTGCGATAATCCTTCTATCAAGTAAAAAACCTCTTCTTATTTCTTATTTTATTGAATATATAATATATAATTGTATTCTGGTTTACCTGACTCAATATATAAATGTCATTTGGTTTTAACTAAGGCCATAAAATACCTTATAAGCTTTGTGTGATGAACATAGAATACGAAGGATTTTTAAAGTTATCCTAAGTATTTGTTCAACAAGGACACCTCGAGGTCTGTCTGGTAAGATATGTTTTGTTAATTGATTTTATTTTTTAAATGTGAAGTAGGAATGATGAAAATCTTTTTTAATTTCAAATTGTTTTTTGAGGATGTACTTCATGTTTTGAGAGACTTTTGAAGTAACTCATTTAAAAATTTTAAATATTTAATATACTCATTCACTATATTGAATATTTCAAATAAATTAGTTTTGGAGAAGTTCTTAAAATTATGTTTTGCATTTTTTTATAAAGATTTGGTTTTCATGAATATAAGATCAGAAACATAATTTTGTCTCCTTTAAGTATTTATTAAGTAATTTTAATTTATATTTCGCTGGGTATTCCTATTACATTTGATATTATATAATGAGTTTATATTTTATATGTGTACTAAATTCAAGCAGTGCTTATAAGATATTAATTTAATTTTAAAATTTTCGAGTAAAATTTTTTTAAATTGAAATTTGTAGGAGGCTAACAGAATAAATCTGTTTTGATATTTGAAGTTTTTTAAAAAAGTTGATTCTTAGACGAACAATGATTGTTTCGGTCTTTACTTGACGGAAATTCATCTTGAAAATATGAATAAAAACAATATTCTAATTTCTGCTGATATTTTATTACACTACGATCGTTACGTCATTCTTCAGGTGAGTATTACAAGATACTGAGTATACCATGAACAAGAATTTCATTATATAGGACATGGACATAACAAAAAATAGAGGGGGTGAAGAGAGTTTTACAATTCTTTTGGAAGTCTGAAAAATGATTCAAAAAAGATTCAACAAAGGGGAGCTACTTAATTCTGTTTGGTTATTCAATAATATTTTTTTATGATATCTATTAATTTCTGAAGTTTCCAAAAAGTTTAATCGGAAACTTTTGTTTTCTGTGTGTAATTTCAAAGTTAGGACAGGAAGACCATTCCAGACGAGACTTAGGGAACATAAAAAATGTTTATTGTAGCAAAAAGGGAAATTCACCTTCTGGACACAGGACATAGTTTAAATAGTAAATTTTGAAATTTTACACACAGAAAACAAAAGTTTCAGATTATCAGATTAGATATCATAAAAGAAAAATATAATAATAACCAAACAGAATTATGTAGCTCCCCTTTGTTGAATCTTTTTTGAATCATTTTTCAGAATTCCAAAAGAATTGTAAAACTCTCTTCAGCCCCTCTATTTTTTGTTATGTCCATGTACTATATGATGAAATTCTTGTTCATGGTATACTCAGTATCTTGCAATACTCACCTGAAGAAGTCATAATATGACGTAACGATCGTAGTGTACTAAAATATTAGCGGAAATTAGAATATTGTTTTTATTCATATTTTCTTAGACGAACTATCAAGAAAAAGTTTATGTGTGTACGAATTTGTATCAAGATCTGACGAATTATTATCAGGATATGGAAACATTATTGTAATGAGTTTGACATGCATTTAGTAATTTGTTTATATTCTTATGGCTATATTTCTGGAACTTTTGGACAGACAATTTAGCAAGTTGATCTTTTCAGTTAGGGCTTAGCCTCTTCTATAAATCTCAATCCCTAAAATATTCCTATCGAAATTTTTCACGAACAGACGACCTTTATTAGTATTATCCAGATGCCCATAGATTTTTCTGGACACCCCTCAGTAGCTTTCAGCTTGTGCAAGTTAGGACTTCAGTTGTGTTCTGGTAAGGCTTTGTTACTGCGTCCTTACGCACAGCACTGTCAATTTTGCAATGGTGGCCGAAAACTGGTAGACGCAATTAGATTCAACAATAAAACTTCCACTGTTTATCTTATAAGAATTTTTTTGGCTTGAATTGTGCAAAAAACACAGTCATGGGAAAGAAATGATAGCCGCTCTAGAATGGGCAACCAAGAACGATAATACGAAAATGAATATTTTTTTATATTTAGAATTTTTGTTTTAATCATAATCTTCAAATTCATCATCGATTGTTGCTAATTATAGTACCTCAGGCAGTTAGTAGAAAGTATTCTCCACATGAAGGAAAATGTTATCAATGGACTGGCTCAATCTTTAATTCACAAATTTCAAACATTCGATTATATTATCCCTAGTTTATCTAGTGTGATTGTTATAAAGTGTATTCACTTTGACGACCCGGAAAAAAGGAAAGTTGCTCTAAAACCGCAACAGAAATTATTTACTTCGATGAACCACATCGATGTTCACCAACCTTCATTGTCAACTGGTACAGGCGATAATTTAGGGAAAACATTAAATTTAGGTCGCCAACGGAAACGCTAGTGCAACGCGTGCGTTTGGCTGTTATGAAAATAAATCCATTTCTAGGAAAAAAAATCGAAATTCAATGGATTTGAAAATATAATATATATTTTTTATATCATGAATCATTACAATATTTTACTTATGCAAATAAATTACTGTGTTTAATTTTTTTCTTCGAATCTCATCTGTAATTTGAAGTCTGAGGTTTTCAGACTTACAAAAGGCACTCCAAAAAGAAACGAACAAAATTTAAATTGATCAGTGACGTCAGATGGTGGCGTATGGCTAATGACCACAGCAGTCGATGCCATAAGACTCAAAAAAAAGCTCAGCAAGCAAATAAATTACTGTGTCTAATTTTTTCGTGGAACCCTATCTCTAATTTGAAGTCTGAGGTTTTCAGACCTACAAAAGGCACTCCAAAAAGAAACGAACAAAATTGAAATTGATCAATAACATCAGATGGTGGGGTATGGCTAATGACCACAGCAATCGATGCCATAAGACTCAAAAAAAAAAGCTCAGCAAGCAAATAAATTACTGTGTTTAATTTTTTCGTGGAACGCTATCTCTAATTTGAAGTCTGAGGTTTTCAGACCTTCAAAAGGCACTCCAAAAAGAAACGAACAAAATTGAAATTGATCAATAACATCAGATGGTGGGGTATGGCTAATGACCACAGCAGTCGATGCCATAAGACTCAAGAAAAAAACTCAGCAAGCAAATGAATTACTGTGTAGAAAACAGCCTTTATATGAACTACGATGAAAGTCATATTTCACCAGAAATATTCAGCTCATAAGACATCAGTACATTATATCAAATTATTCCCTAATAGGAATACGCAATATTTTAGATTTAGGAGTAACATCAACAAAAAAACACAGAACGATTATTAGAGATGTCAATAATAGGTAGAATATGCATGTACATATGCATATCGTGCGTTATATATCTTTTTCTGTTTAAAAATATGAATAAAAACAATATTCTAATTTCCGCTAATATTTTATTGACACTACGATCGTTACGTCATACCATGACTTCTTCAGGTGAGTATTACAAGATACTGAAGAAGTCATGGTATGACGTAACGATCGTAGTGTCAATAAAATATTAGCGGAAATTAGAAGATTGTTTTTATTCATATTTTCAAGATGAATTTCCGTCAAGTAAAGACCGAAACAATCATAGATTTTTCTGTTTAATTTATACTTGTACGAAATTTGTTAAATTTGGATGAATAAATTTGATTGAATAGAATAATTAAACTTATTTGACTATTATTTTTCTTTAGCTTATAGTCGGTTGAACTTTGCATCTGTGGTTTGGAATCCTTAGTATAACTATTATGAACACAAAATTGAAATGATACAAAACGAATTCCTCAGATTTCTTGTTTTCGGGAATAACTGTCTTTAACAGTTATGATAAAATACATATAAGAGAGAAATTTAGCGCTGAGACAACGTTTTTCCTTGCTCCCTTGCACTTTGCAGTCTATTTATTCATTTATTCATTTATCTTCATGATGATATTTGTTGCAGCGACTTGGATATTTTCAAGACGTCATTGACTCATCTAAAGCGCCGACTTAGGAATGTTTTCTCCTAAATCATAGAGAATGTATGCTTGTAGTTTGTATTCTAGTAGATAGTTGAATTTATGAATGTATTGACGTTAATCATTTGCTATTGACCCTATGATATATTTTTCAGTTTAATTAGGTGAATACTATATTTGGGCTTTGCTGTTTCTTTTTCATGTTGCATCATTTAATCAAATAAAATACTCTTCACGTAATATTTTGTGAAATTTAGATACGACTGAAGGCTCCAAAAAAATGTTGTTTTTGTCAGAGTTAAAAATATCAACATTTAGATGTCAAACTCTCTATATATGTTATAAGTTTGACCTAATGCAACTCCATTTCAAATAAGTAAATACTGATTGTGAAGTATTTATTAAGTGACTTCAATCAGACTACAAAATACTATAGCATAAATTAGTCTAGTTAAGAAAACATTAACCAGTGTTTGTTTACTCTCGATATAATGTTGAAAAAACGACTAGCGCCCCATGCACTCTTCCGCATTGCTTCATAAGACCAGTCTTAATTTTTTTAACTCATTAATGCAAACTGGAAATTTTCTTTTAAATTTAAAAATAAATATCAAGTACCCCGTGCCGCTGAAGAAATATTAAATGGTGGACCCTCTACAGTTTCGAGTCTGGAAACACTTCTGTAATTCGTGTTTTGACAGAAGGTTAGTTTAATATTCGATATTAACGAAATAGGTCAATTTAGGCTTAAACAAAACTGAAAAATATTGAAAACTTATTTCTGGTGAGTCTTCTCTCCAAACTTCTAGAAATTCACGTGGAAAATTCAATAGAAATCGAATACCCTCACAGCAATTTGATAGTTCGTGAAAACTTATCGTTGGTAAAAACAACCCGCTCACGTTGTCGTCCAGTGAGCATATCTGAAAACTGTTGTAGCCCAGAATGTAACTAGCCATCCAGAAAACATTAAGTCTTCATCGTGCTCAAAAACTGAATATTTCTTGTACTTCTCTGATAAGAATTTTGCATAAAGACCTCGGACGAAGGCTTATAACTATTGCAAGAAGTGAAACTTCGTAACCATCCGATGCGTTTCCACCTTACTCAGCCTCACCTTGGCTTGTGATCGCATGACATTGAAGATGAGCATTTGCCCAGAAAAACAATCTTTATCGATGAAGCCCATTTTCACCTCGGAGAACAATGTTTTGTGGAAATCCGTTAAGAATAACTGTTACGCTACCCATTCAGAAACGATTGATGCTTTGAATCGACGTTGTCATTCATGAGATCAAAAATACAAATTTTGATTTTGACACTAGCGTAAGATTGATGAACTGATCTATTTTCAAACATAACAAAATTCATTAAAATACCCAGATTTAAAGCACTCGAACATCGACAATTCAATAGATTTTATTTATAAAATCAATGAAATTCAAAATTTAACATCAGTAAAAATGTTATATACCGATTAGGATAGAATAAGTTGGTGATTTGAGCAAGCGAGCCATAATCTTTCAGGCTAGTGATTTCCAAACATACCTCGTTTGATTTTGAAGGTTAATAGCTATATGGATTATTCTGGATAACTTCTTATCTATATCTACGAATTTCTAGCTGAGTCTAATGGAGCATTCAATTTTATGGAAATATTTGTTTATGTTTGTAATCATTGAAATCAACACTCGATAATCAACATGAATTTATATTCTGAGATATCGAGGAAATAAAATGCAGATATCGTATGTAAGCTATTTGTATGCAGTTTAAAATTGTAAATAGAACATGCCTTTGTTTATTTTCTTCGAATTATTTATCATTTCTTTTTCAAATGTTTTTCTTTCTAGGAGTTGAATGTTTCAGTTCTGAAAATTTTTTAATAGTTAATTGAAAATTCATTTGAGGGTACTATAAAAGTTCAAGTGAAGCCGTCAACTTGTTGCGAAATATTCAATTATGAATTTTAAATCCTAAGACTTCCAGTGATATTAGTTTTATTACGTGAAAGTTATCGATTAGCGAGTTTTGAATTGAGTTTGAATGAGTTACTATTTGCGAAGTAATATGACTCAACTTGGCACTCTACAATTTCCCCATTTTTTCTGAAACTTCACTCAAATTTCCTTATTATTTTTTTGAAAACTACATACTCGGAGAACTTCGAGAGGTTCAAGAAAATATACAAAAACTTATATACAATTTCAACTAATCATTTGAGTATAATTCGTACAACCTGTATATTCAAATCACATGGGTGCTCAGAAGTACCTTCATTGTATACTGGTTATTAGTGAGGTTAGAAGATAATAACCGACTGATAAATGTAGTTCATTTCTGAAATTAGTTAAAAGTTCGATTGAGTTGATATAACCACAAGGTAAATCATCAACATTCAATTCTTGACGCAAAACAAATCATTCTTCATTCGTTAGTTACATCCGTCAGTTAATGGATCGCTAAAATGACAGACACATCAAATGCAAAAAGATCTTACTTGTTTGTTGCTGCACTCACAGGTGAATAACATTTGTTTATTTAGTCATCATAAATTTAGCGATTGTCATAAAAAGTGCTGCTTCCTATATTCGAAAGTAAACACAAAAGTAATGAATTTCATTAATAATCATAGTTAATTATTTCAAAGAAATACTGCAGTTCAACAAAAATTGCTAACAATATGAATCCAAGATTTTGTGCAGCAGTATTCTATTCTATAAAATTATAAAAATGCTTTTACGTTCTTTTGAAAATTCCTTATTCTTCACTGGTATCAGAACGCCTTCCATTTCGTCCAAATGTTTTCGTTTTTCGAATGAATTAGATATATAATAATGATTTGAATATTTATCCAATATTGCTAGAAAATTGAAAGCTGGAAAGGAGTGTATGAATATATATGAATCAATTATTATAAGACAATGTCTTAAAAATATTGTTTTTGTTTAAATTTTTTATATTGTCTCCAAATGGACACAATCTTGAAAAACTAATTTCAATAAGTATTGAATATATTGTTAACCTACGCCCAACTTCGGTTTTAGTACACAAACAAACTCATGTTTGTGAGGAATTCTAATTGTAAATTGCCACAGTATTGTAAGTTAGTCATTTCAAAAATTGAGATTATTAACCATTCATTAGATTCAGCAGAATATCTCAATATGGGTTTAATATTTTTATAAGAAAAAACTACTGAAAAGTCATCAGTATTGCCTTTTCACCATAAGAGAAATCAAGTTTTATTTGGTGTTCCCTAATGTGTCCTAATGAATAAAGCTCAAATTATGTAGATCACTTATCGTTGAAAGATTGATCGTTATGATTAGAAACAAAATCTACATATAATGTAATATAGCTATAATTTGAAATAAGTATTACATGCAGTGATTTTCATTCATTTATTAATATAAGACTGATGTAGGTATAATTTTTTTGGCATTAATTTCCCGTAACTCAAATGGGAGGAAGTATTTTCTATGAATAAAGTTTAAATAAGGTTATTTTGATTTTCAAAAATTTTTATTGTTATGTTACAAAAATCGTTTCGCTATCACAGTAGCATCATCAGGCAAGTTTACATTTTGAATAACTAAGCTTGATTCCGAAATCCGTTGCTTTTTATATTACAGTAAGTACAATGAATTTTTATTGAGCACTGTAACCCAAAAAAGGGTTTCTGCAAATTCCATCTTATCTGAATATATTTAACAGAGGTGAGCTAGGGATTCTAACAGATTTAAGGCATAACTTTCACTTTCTATATGTAGAATTTCAAAATTATGATTGAAAGTATATCCTGTTTCTAACAAATGGTTAGAATATGTAGAATTACTTTCATTATTGAGGAAACTCTTCAAATATTCACAAATTCTGTCGGAAAGTTCTTCCAGTCTGTCCTATGTAAACTTTAGGGCAATCACCGCAGGTTAACTTATCAACCCCCGATTTATCATCTTCATTTGTACAGTTTTTATTATTTTTAATAAATTTACTCAAGTTTGATTTGATTTTAAATGAAGTTCTTGAATTATTTTTATTTTTGAGGTATGTAGCAATTTTCTCAGAAATACCTTTAGTGTATTTCAAGGAAATATATTTAAAATTTGCTTTGATATTAGGATACACCATATTTAAAGCTATGTTATTATTTTTATTCATCAACAATAACAAAATAGCTTCTATACACATAAAGATGATAAATCGGGAGTTTATAAGTTAACCTACGGTGATTGCCCTCAAGTTTACCTAGGACAGACTGAAAAAACTTTCCGACATAGAATTTGTGAATATTTGAAGAGTTTCCTCAATAATGAAAGTAATTCTACATATTCTAACCATTTGTTAGAAACAGGATATACTTTCAATCATAATTTTGAAATTCTACATATAGAAAGTAAAAGTTATGCCTTAAATCTGTTAGAATCCCTAGCTCACCTCTGTTAAATATATTCAGATAAGATGGAATTTGCAGAGACCCTTTTTTGGATTTTAGTGCTCAATAAAAATTCATTGTACTTACTGTAAAATAAAAAGCAACGGATTTCGGAAACAAGCTTAGTTATTCAAACCATCCAATCTTGGTGTTTTATCTGAATAATGAAAAAAAAAATTAGGAATAACCTAAAAAATATTTTAACTACAATATTTGAATTTTTTTCACCTTGCGCCTTTCAGTCTAATCTGAATGATAATGCAATAATTTATTATATCAATCGATTTACTCGTACAACAACTTCAGTGTTTTGAAGCCTATTTCAGCAGGTAAACGGTGGGTTATCTAGCGTTTGCATTTTGAAGTAGCCGTTATTTCGAGTCTGGCAACATTTATGTCATTCGTGTTTTGACCGAAAATTGTTTCCGACGTGGTGAATTTTCTATCCAAACTATTAAAAATTTACGCGGAAAATTTCATAGAAATGAAATACCATCGCGGCAATTTGTGTAAGTTCGTGAAACTTTGAATAAAAGGCTTGAATAAAAATCTCATTATGAAATATCAAGTGGTTTAAGGAAGACCTCATAATAACTAACAACTTTCTGTGATTATTGTGATGAACATAGAATATCTTGGATTTTAAAGTAGGTTGTTCAAAGCGATGATTCCAAGAGTACTTTTAGGTGAGTTATATTTGTTGTTGATTGATTTTATTTTATAAATATGAAGTAGGACCGATGACGACCTCATCGAAATTCTAATTATTTTTTGAAGATATAATCCATGTTTTTAGAGGTTTTTGAAGTAACTTATTCAAATATATTGAATATTTCAAATAAATTATATTTTCTGAGAAGTCCTTAAATAATGTTTTGTATTTTTGAAAAGGAATTAGTTTTCATAATTGTAAGATCAGAAACAAAATTTTGTCTCCTTCAAATATTTATTTATTAATTTTAATTGATAATTTATATTTGTTGATTTATTTATTCCATTTGATATTGTATATTGAGTTTTCATTTTATACGTCTTATAAGCTGTGCTTATTAGACATTAATTCAATTTTAAAAGCTTTTTGAAATTGAATTTGTAGAAGGCTGACCGATTTAATCTGTTTTGATATAAAAAAAGGAAAATTTGTGTGCGGGCAATCGTTGAGTGCAAGCGGTAACAATAGTAAAAATCCTACGATCGAGTTTCAATTAAGTATTTAGATATGAAATAAAGACAAGAGGACTAGTGTAATATTTTCGAGGTTCGTGGTTGATATGAACAAGCGTGCAAGAGCTACTGACTTCACGTCAGTGTTTTTCACAATTCGGATATATAAGTTTGATAGTCTTTCTTGTTTTGTTTTATTAAGAAATATAAGGGACTACCGCAGTTTCTGAAGTTAACCAGGAATTAAGAAATTGTCTATTTAGCTTCTCAGTGAAAATTTGAGTATGAGTCTCTCTAACGTGAATGGTCCATTTTATATCGAAAGTTACGTGACTTCCATTTAATTTACAAATATGATTATTTTAAAACAAATTGTACAAATTACTGTTTTACTACCAATAAAAATATATTTTACACATTTTCTTGTGACTCGAGTTTCGGGAAATGAACTATCCCATCATCAGACATCATCAGACAGTTGATAATAATATAATCAATATAATAGATAATCTTATTCGAAAGAAACTATCTAAAATAGCTATGAGCCAAATTTATCCCATCATAAAAACGGAAGAAAATGAAAAATTCATTTCTCTGTCGTACTTTGGTAGCATAAGTCAAAAAGTGGCCAATAGTTTTTCAAAATCAGATGTCAATATTGCCTTCAAAACGCAAAACAAATTATCATCGGTATTATTTAACGCAAAGGATCCTACTCCAAACATACACAAATCAGGAGTTTATGAGTTATCTTGTTCTACGTGCAGTAATAAATATATAGGACAAACAGGACGTTCCTTCAAGACGAGGTTCAACGAATATAAAATGAGTTTCATAAAAAATAAACAAAATTCTACTTTTGCCACTCATTGTGTAGAAAACGGTCATTCCTTTCCCACAATAGAAAATCTTAAAATTTTACATGTAGAATCAAAAGGGAAGAAACTCGATTATCTAGAATCTGTTGAAATTTTCAAAAAATAACGTAAAAATAATGAATGACTTTACGGAGCTATGTAGCCCCAAAAATTATTTGAGATATTTAAATCTCTGTTTAACAACTTTCTTTGTCGATTGCCGACATTCCGATATCTGTTAGAAGGCCCCTCTTTTTTAACCGGGTTTTTATCACGTTTCGCTTGTAAACCTCTGTACCACTATTAGGTGTTAGAATCTATTGAAATATTCAAAATATTTATCACTTTTGTTTAAATACCTCTGAACCACTGGTAGGTCTTCAGTTATCTGATGATGGGATAGTTCATTTCCCGAAACTCGAGTCACAACAAAATGTGTGATATATATTTTTATTGGTAGTAAAACATAGTAATTTCTACAATTTGTTTTAATTATGATCAACTAGCAAATAGTAACGGCTGAAACAATTCAGTATGATTATTTTATGTACGGACTATAAAAAACCCGAAAAAAACTCCTAAAAATACAAAATATTGAGGCATGACCAGTAGAAAATTTTCAGAAATGACTAAAAAAATTTTAACTTGAAAACTATACGCTGAATCTTATACATGGGAGTAATTCGAAGGCTCTTTCTGTTGACGTTCTCTCATCTGTGCTACCTGTATTACCGTTTCTCATGGGTATCATTTATTCTTTTCAAAAATAACTAATTATCCATATTTTTTCTCGGTTATGACGAATGCGCGCAGTTCAATCCATTATAAGATCAAGTGTGAGGAAGTGTGATAAAATTTTATAATCTGAATTACTGTTGCAATTGATTCGTTCTTTCATTTTTGTCAGAAAATATTTTCCTTTGCAACCATATACGTAATGTAACATTTTCTGACTTTTTGAAGGTTGGAAAATATCACTTTTTTGACTTATCTTTCCACCGGATCGGAAAGTGATTTTCCACCCGTGGGTGGGAAGTAATTTTGCAGTGGAAGAACAGAAGAAAATTTAATTTTATTTCAATATATACAACACAAGAACAGAAATTGAATATAAATTGGATTTCATACCAATAAAACTCCACTATTTATTAAAGTAGATTGGGGATCTCAGTGGCATAGCCACCGCATTGATGCTGGTTAAGGTGGCTGGGATTGCGGGTTCGAGTCCCGCTGCGTCCCGCTGGTTGTATTTATGTACGTCAGGTGGTGAGGTATAGCTAATGACCACAGCAGTCGATGCCATACGTCACAATGAAAAAAAAGGTTAACAGTCACTGTAGATGACTCATAGGCGTTGAATGAAATAGATAAACCTGTTTCTATATTCAAGTTAGTTGTTGGAATGTTAATGTTCTGCTGTTTTTCACTCATTGTTGTATGGTTTGGAAAATTCTCTTGAGGTAACAGGACATCAGAGGATATAGAACTGGTTGTAGAAGGTCTTGAGAGCAGAACAGGCGTTTTGGAGTAGTTTTCAATGGAAATATCTACATATCCTTCGACTACTTTGTTGGACCTCCAACCTTTTAGCATTATATGTCTGCGCCACTGTTAAAAAGTAATGTTGCCGACGTTCTTCTGGAGCAGTGTCGAGTGTATTTCTCTGGTTGAGCAAGAACCAAATATGTAGCTATTTTCCTCGAAAATTGCGATACGGTGTTATGACCATAAGGTTTGGTTGCCCTTCCGAATAAGCATTGAATAAAAAATCTCTCATTTTAGATGTCCTTTCTAAAATTCATGTAATCGTCCATCAATATCTGTATCGCAATTTCCTCTGTAATAAGAAATACTCTGCTTCGATAAGTTCTCGTATCTGGTATCTCAATTGATACTTTTCCGGATAAAAAAGTGACATCCGAAGTTTTCATTTTGAATAATTTCTCACATGTGGAGGCACCTGATATTTATATCACAAGAGCCACCTCAAATTATGATGAGACAGATGGATATAGTTCAATAATAGGAGGAAAAAATTAGAATACCTTGATTGAAAGACATTCCTAAGGCGCTTTTTGCACAAAATTATCAATGTACTCTCTTATGAAAGTGTTCGATTTCGTTGGCTTGTAGCCTTTATTTCGTTTTTTTTTTTAGAAATGCAAGGAGCCTACCGAATTTTGAAATATCTGCATTCTCTCTTATGGCCAGAACGGTCTTTATCGTGACCATATCGTTGACGGTTTCTTATCTCTACTCATTTCCCAAAATAAAGCCAATAGGACAGTTTCTGAAGTCATATTGTTCTTCACGTTTTTTTTAATGCAGATTTTATAGATGTCAAACTTTTTTTCTCAGCGGCCTTTGCTTTATCCGGTCATAAATTCATTTGTAACTTCTCTGCTATTTCTTTTAAGTCAAATGGAATATCATTTCAGTCGCAATCAGAATCTTGAGACATTATTTTCATCAAATTTCATCTGCATACAACACGTTAAGTGACTTTCATTTTTCGTTGACGATGTCTATTTGTTCCATAGTAACCGCTGCGTCGTTAATCGAAATTGAAAATTGGGCGGGCCAACTTTATAAATTTTTTCAAAAGAATGGAAGAAAGAATTTTATGATTGCAAATAAAATAGTATACAAACCTCCTTGAAAAGTTTGATTACTTACTGTCTCGAGATAAAGTTTACCTGTGCGTTTCGCGTCTTGGTAAATTTCATAATCTCTCGATAAATTAATTATTAATTTTATTGACATGAAATCATTTAAATACCTACAAAGCAAAGATTGTCAATATTTTCAAATATAGTTACAATGTAATGTGTAATTTCTCCTAGTTATGAATAATGTAATGCGGAAACAACAAGAGTTTATGCTAGACCTAAAACAATATTTGATATATTAAACCAAGTTATATTTGTTGATGGAATTACCTTCAATTTTTACGTCTGATCAGATCACTCTGAATGTATATGAGTCTACACGAGATAGTGATAACGTGCTCTTAGAGACGAGCAATGGCGTTTTGTCGACGGCACGTGTTGAATGCAGTCTGCCATCAACGCGTGATATTTGCCCTTTGGAGATTGGTTACTGCATTTATGTTAATTAGACACATCAATTCATTGATTGATGATTTTTTTTTTGGTAGATCTGAAATTTCAATGAAATTGAATACAGCGGTAATTTTATTCTTACAATATAGAGCAATCAAAGATTCGTGAAAAGATACAAAGGGCTGATATCAGTTTGGCACATTAGAGTTTGGGATTTCTGCATTATTAAGAGTGAAAGCCAAGATAAAATTGATTTCTACAGAAGGAATAACAAGGCAGCATTTATTTTCCTTAAATCTGTTTTTATGGGGAAGTGATGAAAAGTGTTTTGTTATTACAGAATTTTCACAACTTGCTATGAGCTATCAAATATCATCGATATTATCGACGCTTCAGCTCATTTTATATATTTATATCTACAATTAACGGTAGATATCACAGAACTTCAATTGTTATAAAATGTTATGATGATACACATTTCGAAGTCGATACCATCCTTGAATTTAATAATTCAACAAATTGCTGTCTTAATGAAAATTTTATGAATCCAATGCAATGGTCGAATGCAAGATGACGCAGATCTTACATGTCGACGGTACTCAACGATACCTGCCGACGGTACAGTGCCGCCGTTTGTAAGTATTTGAATTATTCAAGTTTTTTACGTAATTTTCTTAACTAAAGAGGAACAAAAATGTGGAACTCGATCCAATTATCTTACTTGCAGTCGTAATATTTACGACAATTTATATCTGGCAATATTTTTTTTTATCTCTGCTGAAAGTTTAATTTTATGTTCTGATTCAGATGAGAACAATAATTTTTATTCTGCAGATTACCGAGGAATTGAACAGAAAATGTGTATTTTCTTTATTTAAAAGAAAGATCACACAGTTTTTATGTTGCACAATTTATTCAGAATCCTGACAAGTGTTTCGGTCTTTCGAAAGGAACAGTTCCTTTTTTTACTCCTTTGGGGATGGCCAAAAGACCGAAACACGTGTCTGGATTCTAAATAAATTGTGAAACATAAAAACTGTGTGAACTTTTAAATGAAATTGTTATAATGTGTCACCTAGAGCCAACCGCTATATTTGTATTATTAATCCAAATATATTATATCGGGGTTAATGTATAGGCCTCTTTCAAAATAACGAAATGATCTTGAATTAACTCTAATATATCCAAAAACTTGAGTACAACTAACTAACAATTTTCGGAAATAAAGAAAACGGAAACAAAGCAAAAGGGAGATAAAAATAACCATAAATTCACAGAAATACCAATAAAAAAATATGCGAAAAAAGGGGCCAGTTATCGGAATTACCTCAATAAGTAGAAATATTCATCAATTTGGATTTTGCGAAATCTGTTTGGTCGTTGAGAGGAATTTTAAATTTCTTGTACCTACTAATTTTAACGGCTTCCAATAGCGTGAGTCTGGTACTTTTATTTTCATAATGAATAATTTGATAGTTATTGATGAAATCATGTCCAAATTCTTTTAAATGACAAGCATATATTGAATGTGAGATGTCTGACGTTTAACTCCACTGGTATTCGTGAATTCTGTTCTCAAAAGATCTTCCTGTTTGACCAATATATACCATAGAGCAATCACTACAAGTCAACTTAAAGACTCCAGATTTATTATCTTCATTTGTTTTATCTCTCAACTGTAAACATCACGTACACATTCACTTCCTTTTTTCTGGTTCCGCTCAGTTAGAGAACGCATGTCCACCTCATAACCCTATCACCAGTTACAACTTGTTTCATGAATATGGGGTCCGAATTGACTTATTCCTGCATGTCAAGCTATATAATTTTTGTACAAAATTCAGATCTTTCTGTATTAGCAACTCAGTTACAAGGTTGAAATTTCAGAGATATTCAGACCAAACTGAGCGTGAGGTAACTTTTAGGGTACACATGGAACGGTGATTAGTATTATTGTATCCACAGGGCGATACTTTTTGTAAGGTCTCTCTCTATTTGTTACCCGGAGACTGTTTTTATGCATGCTACTGACCATTGTCTATAGTATGATTTCGTTTTTTGTTTACGCTGAAATCTTTTCTGTATCTTGCTTTGTTTTTCGTACTCATGGCCATTCAAAAAATAGAAAAAAGATTTTGGTATGCGTCAGAATCGTTTAGTCAACTTTGAAACACAAAATTATTTCACTAGTTACATATTCTAAGGAAGTGTTAAGTTGAAAACTCAATGAACAAATTAAAGTGAATGTTCGAAATCTGAATCATTCTACTGCTCCCGTTAAACTGAATTTTATTGCATCTCTGTGCGGAAGCAATAACATTGTTATTACTCAATTTTGAATGCACGTGCAGAATTATTATCATTCTTGTCAATATTGGATTCAATATATTTTCATTTTCGTATTTCTACAATCCAAAAGATTTTCCGATTCACAAATAACGAGCAAAACGATATCAATTTCTGCGATGATATTGCAAACTGAAGAAGCTGGTGAATGCAGGGGAAGATTCCCTAATAGACGCCATCCTCATTCCTGGTGAATATTCACCAATATTCATGACCTTATGCAGACTACAATTAACATTAGGGAAGATAGAAGAAACAAGTATGTGTGAATGTTTGGATCGGCGTCTACAACGATCAACAACTTATTTCTTATTTCCTGCCAAATCGCTTGAACGCTGAATTAATTTTTTCAATTCTCATTGAAAGAGCGTGCACATATGTGGCGACAAGTTCCATTGAAATCAATCCGTATCTGGTA
This sequence comes from Megalocaria dilatata, assembly GCA_034642435.1. NCBI lineage: Eukaryota > Metazoa > Arthropoda > Insecta > Coleoptera > Coccinellidae > Megalocaria > Megalocaria dilatata. Next base: position 55,122,528 of record CM067854.1, on the reverse strand, counting down.
GGGTGGGGTCTACCAGACACCAGCTCATTTATTTTTCTCTATAGTTCAGATATTTTTTGATCGATGGCACTATCTGTCATAGTATCTTTCAGTTAATGTGTCTTGTGCAATACAGTGTTACACATTTGCTTATACATTCGCTCAAGAAAGTACCGGGAATTATCGATTTAAATCTGGCGGGGCAATGAGGCAGGTAAAATTTTTTTTTCCTAGGTTGGTACCACTGTCCTTAATTACCATGCCAAGCTTGAGCGGGATCTGTCAACTAGTGTATTTGCAACAGCTGATTAAGTCAGTCGATGTCAGAATGCGTGCCGATTTTTACTATGGGTGATTACGTTGAGCAAAAATTTGTTTAAAGTTTTGTGTTGCAAATGAATTTTCGTGTGCCGATGCATTGAAAATATTGTAAAAGGCCTTTGGTGATAATGCTCTATCGAAAACTCGTGCATATCAGTGGTACAGAGCCTTCAAGGACGGTCGTGAGGTGGTCGCCCATCGACGGCTTCGATCAAAGATAACGTCGATAAAATTAAGGAAAGGGTGCTGGAAAACCGTCGTACCAGCTTAAAAGAGATAGCACATGATCTTAAGATATCCCACGAGTCCGCACGCACGATTTTGATTGATATTTTGGGCATGAGAAAGGTGGCCGCACGACTCGTACCGAAAGACCTGAATTTTCTTCAAAAACGTCATCGCGAACAGGTTGCTTCAGACATGCTGGATCGCTGTAATTCCGATTCTACATTCATGGAACGCATTATAACTGGTGATGAGACCTGGGTCTACGAGTACGATATGCAAATAAGCCAACAATAATCGGAATGGGTGGCAAAAAATGAGCCGAAACCGAAAAAACCACGTCAAAGCCGCTCGAAAATGAAGGTGAATTGTTTTCTTCGATATCCGTGGCGTGGTGCACTACGAATTCATTCCAGAGGGTCAGACGGTAAACAAGGAGTATTACCTAGGCGTTATGAAACGTTTGCGTGAGCGTATCCGTAAGAAGCGGCCAAATTTGTGGGCGAACAACTCATGGATTTTGCATGACGATAACGCGCCTTCTCACTGAGCTACGATTGTGACTGACTTTCTCTCCAAAAACTCAACAAACGTGCTTCAGCAACCACCGTATTCGCCGGATTTGGCTCCCTGCGACTTTTTCCTCTTCCCAAAACTAAAATTGCCCCTTCGTGGCACCCGTTTTGAGTCGATTGAAGCCATAAAACAAAATTCGGCGTGAGAGCTAAAGTCCATCCCGGAAAGCGCCTATAAAAATGTTTCGATAATTGGAAGTGCCGTTGGCATAGATGTATTGGAGCAAATGGAGCCTATTTTGAAGGCGATCCAATAAATTTTGATGATTAAATGTAAAAATGTTGTTTTAATTGAAAATTCCCGGTACTTTCTTGACAGAGTAGTATCACTAGTTAGCACGATTCTGTTGACAGTGTTTGTTCGCTTGTTGTATGTGAGACCCCTTACCAAAAGTGTAATTATTTTTTACCAGAAGTCATCTCATTTTGGAAGTTGCAATGGCGAGTTCATCACGGAAGTGACTGCGAACAGATGATCCACAGTTTGAAGAATGGGCACTACAAAATTTGGATGCCCTGGAAAGTGATTTCAGAAGGAACGAGAGCGATGCCGATCCAAATTTTGTCAGCGATCACGATAGCAACTCTGAAATGGAAATTGGGGATGAAAAGGCAAATGAGGATCAAGACAATGATTTAAACGAGTCAACTGAAGAAGAGACAGATACAGCAACCATCGTCATGACATCCAGCACAGTAAGATCAAAATTATTTTACTCATAGATTCAAATGGAGCGCTGAGCCGCCCACGACGAATGTGTGTACAAGCAGACATAACATCATATCTCATGTTCCGGGTGTATATGGTCAAGCAAGATTATTGGGCAGTGATTGTTCAGAAATTGATGAATGGAAATGTCTAATTACTGCTGAAATTTTGGGAGAAGTAGTTGCACAAAGAAATATATAGCTGGAAAGAATAAGAAATAATTTCTCTTCTAATAATGAGCACCTGATTGAGGAACTTGACATAATAGAGCTGAAAGCTTTTTTGAGATTGCTTTTCTTTTCTGCAATTTTTAAGTCAAATATGGAAGACTTGACATCAATATTTGCTACAGATGGAACAGGTCGTGAAATACTTAGGTGCACCATGTCTCAAAAGCGCCTTTGTATTTTGCTCACTTCCTTGAGGTTAAACAATAGAGACACCAGAGAAGAGAGAAAAAAATTAGACCCAATGGCGGCGATTTCTAACATCTACAAGCAATTTGGGAATAACTTCAACACAAACTACTCAATCGGTGAATATGCTTGTGTCGATGAGATGCTCATTGGATTTCGCAGCAGATGTAAGGTTCGAATATTCATGCCTATGAAACCATGCCTATGAAACCAGGCCTATAAAACCACGTAAATATGAAATAAAAATTATTGGCCTTAACGATGAAAGAATACATTATCTTTTGGATGCATATACATTCTGTCAAGAAAGTACCGGGAATTATCGATTTAAATCTGGCGGGGCAATGAGGCAGGCAAAAATTTTTTTCCTAGGTTGGTACCACTGTCCTTAATTACTATGCCAAGCTTGAGCGGGATCTGTCAACTAGTGTGTTTGCAACAGCTGATTAAGTCAGTCGATGTCAGAGTGCATGCTGATTTTTACGTTGAGCAAAGAATTTGTTTAAAGTTTTGGATCGCTGTAATTCCGATTCTACATTCATGGAACGCATTATAACTGGTGATAAGACCTGGGTCTACGAGTACGATATGCAAACAAGCCAGCAATCATCGGAATGGGTGGCAAAAAATGAGCCGAAACCGAAAAAACCACGCCAAAGCCGCTCGAAAATGAAGGTGATGCTCATTGTTTTCTTCGATATCCGTGGCGTGGTGCACTACGAATTCGTTCCAGAGGGTCAGACGGTAAACAAGGAGTATTACCTAGGCGTTATGAAACGTTTGCGTGAGCGTATCCGTAAGAAGCGGCCTAATTTGTGGGCGAACAACTCATGGATTTTGCATGACGATAACGCGCCTTCTCACCGAGCTACGATTGTGACTGACTTTCTCGCCAAAAACTCAACAAACGTGCTTCAGCAACCACCGTATTCGCCGGATTTGGCTCCCTGCGACTTTTTCCTCTTCCCAAAACTAAAATTGCCCCTTCGTGGCACCCGTTTTGAGTCGATTGAAGCCATAAAACAAAATTCGGCGTGAGAGCTAAAGTCCATCCCGGAAAGCGCCTATAAAAATGTTTCGATAATTGGAAGTGCCGTTGGCATAGATGTATTGGAGCAAATGGAGCCTATTTTGAAGGCGATCCAATAAATTTTGATGATTAAATGCAAAAATGTTGTTTTAATTGAAAATTCCCGCTACTTTCCTGAAAGAGTAGTATTTATCTCAGAAAGGACAGTGATGGGGGATACATTGTCAGAAGAAGAAAACAACTCGGCAAACCCACACCATCAGTTTTTTGCTTGATGAAGTCTATTGAGGGCACTAATAGAAACATTACAGCTAATAATTGGTTTTCGTCAGTAGATTTAGTGAATGAATTGACTAAAATAAACCTTACTTATGTTACAATGAGAAAAGAATAAGAATGAAGTAAACGACACTAGCATCGTATGTTCCCAAAGTTGAAAAAACTGTTCTCCTTATATTCGCGATGTATCATACGGCCAATGTGAATAAAACTGAGGCAAACAAGCTAGAAATAATTGATTCTTGCAACAACACCAAGGGCGGAATTATTATATGCGTTGGATGAAAAAAGTATACTGTCAACGAGTGCAACATGGCGCTCCAGACAATGGCCAGTGAAGGTGTTTTATGAAATTTTGAATATTTCCTCGGTAAATACTTCTATCATTTTCTCTGCTCTACCAAATAATGCGCAAGTTTCGAGATATGCATACCTCAAAACACTGGTCAGGCAACTTGTTGTCCCCCATATGAAAAGAAGAATAGAAAAAAAATTTGTTGCCTGTAAAGTCGGTATACGGGCGAAAGTTTTACGTGACAACGACTTTGAGTGGTAAAATAATTTTAATGTGAATATTCATTCGTATAGTAGGAAGAAGGATGAAATAATAGTAACAATTTAAAACATTTATTTATACAAAGAATTATATTTAAAACATTAATTTATACAAAGAATCTCGCACTGAATTTCATATTAACAAAATTTTATTTATCAATCAGTTGTTATAAGTTATTAATAAATTTAACTTGTTTTACATTGTTATAAATATAAAAACTAAATTTAAAAGTTAGAACATTTATTTAAATCACATTAATTGTTAATATCAATCGATTTTAATTCAAAGTGTATTTTCTAAAAGGAGAAAACTAATTCACATTTGATCTTTGAATTTGTAAATCGCGCGCTTACGACCTTGCGCAGTGATTAGTCGTCTCGGTTTGAATGTTTGAAAGTTTCGATTTGACAGGTTGGAGGTTAAACATTGTTATTTCAATTTTTTACATAGCAAGTCGCGCTCATTTTTTCAAGTTAAACAAATTATTATTGGTTGAGAAACGATTTCTACTACTTTTTTGATTGAAAACTACCACAACATTGTGATTACTACAACATAACCTATTCACTTATGTCTTAGTCATTTATTTCATCATGTTATATTATCAGTCTGAAATTATTTACCTTTGCTGTTTGAATTGTTGCGATGGACGAAACTACCTTCACATTATCACTACACAATCGTTTTACAATTAACTGGCAACGTGTAAACTTGTATGCAGGCGCCTAAGCGAAATAGAAGCGCAAGACATGAACCGGTGTGTATGCCTATCTCTCTCACTCTCTCTCTCTCTCTCGCTCTGTCTCTCTTGCTCTTAGGCGGGCTAACTGTGCTCGAGTGGAAGGGACGCGTGCCTTTCACTTTTTATGTCTGTCTCTCTCGCTCTTAGGCGGGCTAACCATGCCCGAGTGGAAGGGACGCGTGCCTCTCACTCGCTCTCATTGTGAGCGCATAACGTGAGCGGAGCGTAACGCAGTTTCTTGAAGTGTCACCCGGCAAACCAATTTATAAGACGTTGTCACGTCAATAAGCGTCTTTCTAGGAGTCTAAAACAGAACATTCTTTCTATCAAACTTTGAATATTAAAACAGATTAATCTGTTATTATTATTTTATTCTTTCTCTTCTGGTAAGGGATGTTCGTGAAGCTGAAGGAACAATATCCAATCAATTAGAAAAGAGAGTCAGGTTCGTTGAGTGTCCACACAAGGAAGACAAAAAAACAAAGGTAACATGTGATGTTTGTTATCTTTCAGTATGTGCACGAAGCGTCTGCACATTTTGAATTATTTTGAATTTTGAGAAACTCATATCATTTGGATTTTTCTTAATTATAGGAACTCAAAAATTTTCTAAATTTTACGCTATTTGAGTATCCATATTTGTGTGTTTGGATGAAATTATTATTATTTGTTTGAGAATTATGCATTTATTTTACACTATCGGTTCAATTATGTTTCAGAATTGATTCAGAACCTACTGAAAACGAAATAAGTTAATGTGAACACATATATTTTAAGGGATTAAGGTTGGGGTCTGACTGACCCGATCTTACCAAAGACGTTCCAGAAACTATACCATACCAGTTACGGGTTAAGGCTGAACGCTTAGTTTCATCTTGGTGGTATACTACTCTGTCAAGAAAGTACCGGGAATTTTCAATTAAAACAACATTTTTACATTTAATCGTCAAAATTTATTGGGTCGCCTTCAAAATAGGCTCCATTTGCTCCAATACATCTATGCCAACGACACTTCCAATTATCGAAACATTTTTTATAGGCGCTTTCCGGGATGTACTTTAGCTCTCGCGCCGAATTTTGTTTTATAGCTTCAATCGACTCAAAACAGGTGCCACGAAGGGGCAATTTTAGTTTTGGGAAGAGGAAAAAGTCGCAGGGAGCCAAATTCGGCGAATACGGTGTTTGCTGAAGCATGTTTGTTGAGTTTTTGGCGAGAAAGTCAGTCACAATCGTAGCTCGGAGAGAAGGCGCGTTATCGTCATGCAAAATCCACGAGTTGTTCGCCCACAAATTTGGCCGCTTCTTACGGATACGCTCACGCAAACGTTTCATAACGCCTAGGTAATACTCCTTGTTTACCGTCTGACCCTCTGGAACGAATTCGTGGTGCACCACGCCACGGATATCGAAGAAAACAATGAGCATCACCTTCATTTTCGAGCGGCTTTGGCGTGGTTTTTTCGGTTTCGGCTCATTTTTTGCCACCCATTCCGATGATTGCTGGCTTGTTTGCATATCGTACTCGTAGACCCAGGTCTCATCACCAGTTATAATACTTTCCATGAATGTAGAATCGGAATTACAGCGATCCAGCATGTCTGAAGCAACCTGTTCGCGATGACGTTTTTGAAGAAAATTCAGGTCTTTCGGTACGAGTCGTGCGGCCACCTTTCTCATACCCAAAATATCAATCAAAATCGTACGTGCGGTATCGTGTGATATCTTAAGATCATGTGCTATCTCTCTCAAGCTGGTACGACGGGTTTCCAGCACCCTTTCCTTAATTTTATCGACGTTATCTTCGATCGAAGCCGTCGATGGGCGACCACTTCACGACCGTCCTTGAAGGCTCTGTACCACTGATATGCACGAGTTTTCGATAGAGCATTATCACCAAAGGCCTTTTGCAACATGTTCAATGCATCGGCACACGAAAATTCATTTGCAACACAAAACTTTAAACAAATTCTTTGCTCAACGTAATCACCCATAGTAAAAATCGGCACGCACTCTGATATCGACTGACTTAATCAGCTGTTGCAAACACACTAGTTGACAGATCCCGCTCAAGCTTGGCATAGTAATTAAGGACAGTGGTACCAACCTAGGAAAAAAAAATTTTACCTGCCTCATTGCCCAGCCAGATTTAAATCGATAATTCCCGGTACTTTCTTGACAGAATGTATATTCATAGAATTATAACAAATTGCCCGAACAAAAATTTTCCAGAAAGAAGGATCGGTATCTTGGCCTTCACGTTGTCCTGATCTTACTCCTCCAAATTTTTCCACTTGGGGTGTTTTGAAAGATAAAGTATATACGGTTACAGTGGAAATAAAGGAAGAACGTGTTGATCGCATTCAAAATGCATGTGCAGAAAAAATAAATGTCAATGTTACTACATCCGCACGGAGGTCTATTAGAGGACGTTGTGAATTATGTATACGACAGAATGGTTAACATATCGAACATTACTTAAATTTTTTCGTTGAAATGTTAGAGCTAAACTTTCTTGGATTATGTAAATAATGAAATACCTATACATTATTTTCAATTTTTTCTGGTAAATGATTCTGAGCACGAAAACCATTCAGTATACAAAATGTCTTCTTTCTCATTAGTTATGTCATGAAGTCATGTCTTTAGAATGTCAATAAAAATAATCCTCAAAACTAAGTAGGCCTTTTACTAGCTTTTATTGAAGCATTCTTATTTAATTTTTCATTTAGAACTCAGAAATAGCATAGAGGCCAAATCTTATGATTATAGTATAATAATAATGAATTTTTTTCTAACTTCTAATCAGCATTGCTAGAATCAGAGCTTTTGTGAATTATCATAATAATAAGCTTTGATGTCCAATATGAATAAAATGGTATCTTTTTGTGAATTGCATCAATTCAGTCAATTTTTACATATTCTGAAGAGGATCTCAACAAATTTGCGAAAGTCACTACATTATGTTCTGAATTTAGACAGTGAATTGTTTCAGCCGTTACTATTTGGTAGTTGATCATAATTGAAACAAATTGTACAAATTACTATGTTTTACTACCAATAAAAATATATTTTACACATTTTCTTGTGACTCGAGTGTCGGGAAATGAACTACCCCATCATCAGACAACTGAAGACCTAACAGTGGTACAGAGGTATTTAACAAAAGTGATAAATATTTTGAATATTTCAATAGATAACACCTAATAGTGGTACAGAGGTTTACAAGCGGAACGTGATAAAAACCCGGTTAAAAAAGAGGGGCTTCTAACAGATATCGGAATGTCGGCAATCGACAAAGAAGGTTATTAAACAGATGGTACCCAAATATCTCAAATAATTTTTTGGGGTTACATAGTTCCGTACAGTTATTCATTATTTTTACGTTATTTTGTTGTACATCTCAAATATTTGAATTTACATAGCTCCATACAGTCATTCATTATTTCTTAAATTATTTTTATTGTAAACGAATTTGAAAATTTTAATAATCAAGTTTCTTTTCATTTGAATCTACATGTAAAATTTTCTTAAGATTTTCTTTTGTCGAAATGAATTACTAATTTCTAAAGAATGAGTGGCAAAAGTTGAATTTTTGTTTACTTTTCATTAAATTAATTTTATGTTCGTTGAAAAAGGTTTTAAACAGATGTTACTTTTTGAATATCTCAAATATTTTCGATTTACATAGCTCCGTACAGTCATTCATTATTTTTACATTATTGAATATGTATAATGAATAATGAATAATGAATGACTGTACGGAGCTATGTAAATCGAAAATATTCGAGATATTCAAAAAGTAACATCTGTTTAAAACCTTTTTCAACGAACATAAAATTAATTTAATGAAAAGTAAACAAAAATTCAACTTTTGCCACTCATTCTTTAGAAATTAGTAATTCCTTTGGACAAAAGAAAATCTCAAGAAAATTTTACATGTAGATTCAAATGAAAAGAAACTTGATTATTAAAATTTTCGAATTTGTTCACAATAAAAATAATTTAAAAAATAATGAATGACCGTATGGAGCTATGTAAATCCAAATATTTGAGATGTACAACAAAATAACGTAAAAATAATGAATAACTGTACGGAGCTATGTAACCCCAAAAAATTATTTGAGGTATTTGGGTACCATCTGTTTAATAACCTTCTTTGTCGATTGCCGATATTCCGATATATGTTAGAAGGCCCCTCTTTTTTAACCGGGTTTTTATCACGTTCCGCTTGTAAACCTCTGTACCACTATTAGGTGTTATCTATTGAAATATTCAAAATATTTATCACTTTTGTTTAAATACCTCTGTACCACTGTTAGGTCGTCAGTTGTCTGATGATGGGATAGTTCATTTCCCGAAACTCGAGTCACAAGAAAATGTGTAAAATATATTTTTATTGGTAGTAAAACATAGTAATTTCTACAATTTGTTTTAATTCTGAATTTAGATCGGATAGTATGTAAAATTGTGGTGTGGCGCAAAAAAAACATGTTCTCTGAGCAGAAGCTAGGCGAAAAAAAAAGGTTGAGAAACTATGTTGTAGATGAACAGCAAAGCTTATTTCATTACAAATGCTTTATAGAAAAATTCAGGGGTTCACTACTTGACATTTTCTAAAATACTTTGTCTTGTTTCTTACGAGACTACTTTTTACGGAACTGTATAAGACGAAAAAACATTCGCCACAAAAATAATCTGGATAATTTTGAAACGAGTGACGGCAGATATGAGAGTTTGATGAAAACTTTGAGTTTACCGAGTGTAAAAAACTAAAACCTGATTTTCCTGTCTCATTACGTTCGAATTAGCCAATGGCAGTATATTTCAAGATTTTTGATAAGTTATATCTGATATCTTTTAAACAAAATGGATTTTCACATGAAATAGAAAAAAAAAGATTCTCAGAAAAGTTTAGAGCATATCGCATTCAATCTTTGCCTTATGTTTAATAAATGTCCCAAAACCATTCGATGCATAATTTCTTTGAAAAGAATTTCTCTTTTCTTTGAATAAAATTACTTATCTATAATAGATTTTTTAAATTTTGATCATATCAGTCTTAAATTAATCCTTATTTTTTCAGCGCAGTTTGGCATTTTCCTGAGTGGAGTCTTTTACTCATGGTCCTCACCCGTACTAGTTAAACTGACAAACGAGAACGATAATCCACTGCAAAGAAACCTAACACCAACAGAGCAAGTATGGATAATATCAATAGGAATCGCCGGTATGTGGATCGGTTGCTTCCTAAGCGGAGAGCTCTCCAGAAAATTTGGCAGAAGACCAAGCATGATTTTAATGACCCTTCCTTTATTACTATCTTTTATGGTATTGGCGTTCGTGAGATACTATTGGTTGATCCTTTTATGTCGAATTTTAGGCGGGATTACTAATGGTGCGATGTTTACAATACTACCAATATATTTTGGAGAGATAGCGGATCCCAAGAGTCGAGGAATTCTTGGAGCAGCATTTAATTTATTCCTCAATATGGGACTACTTTTCTCACTTTCTCTTGGTCCATACACGTCATATAAATGGTTTAATATCATTCTGGCCGTTTTCGTATTAATTTATGCAGCTCTCATCACTTTCATCATTCCAGAATCACCCTATTATTTGGTGGAAAAGGATCTTGACAAAGCCGAACAAATACTGAAAAAGATTAGAGGATTTGAAGACGTAAAACTAGAGCTGAAACAAATTCAACAATACGTGGAGGTCAAGGCGGGAGAAAAAAGTTCATTTTCCGAAATGATTAAGAACAAAACAGCGAGGAAGAGTTTGATAATTGGAGTTGGTATAGCGAGCTTCCAACAAGCCTCTGGAATCGGTATTATTATGGGATTCGGTCAGCTGATTTTCGAAGAAGTTGACGGTTTTCTTCCTAGCGATGTGAGTCTCATAATTCTAGGTATGTCGCAAGTGATTTTCGGACTTATGGCGCCAATTTTCACCGACAGATTTGGTAGGAAAACCCTGTTGATTTGCTCATATAGCGGAATTGCTATTTGTTTGATCATTTTCGGATTTTATTTCGAGTTGAAACTACTTGGTGTTTCAGTGGCTGGCTTATCATGGCTACCTTTGGTATCCATGATTGCATATATGTTTTCTTTTGGCATAGGAAGTGGGGCAGTTACTTTTATAATGATAGCAGAAATATTCCCTTCAAGACTAAAGGGAAAAGCAACATCTGTTGCCAATATTTTGGCATCGATAATAGCTGCGATACTGGCTAATTGTTATAGTATCTTGAAGGGTGCCATAGGAATTGGATTCACGATGTGTATCTTAGGATCACTGAGCATTGCAGCAGTGATATTTATTCATTTTTGCGTTGTAGAAACTAAAGGAAAGAGTTTGAAGGAGATTCAAGAAATGCTCTATAAATCAGAATCTTCCCAGAAACAATCGGTTGAATTGTGATGAAAACGACGAGAATCTCAATATGAAAGAATTAGAAATAATTTTCGATTCAACATGAAAATTTGTATATGATATTAATTTATACAATAAAAAATGGATGTTAAAAGTGATGTGAATCTTTTTTAAAATGAATAATTTTCATATGTTTCATTTATGCATTATATTCCTATCGACAATAAAGTATTTCACGATGAAAATAATATGTATGTAAAATAACCTGAAAGAAATTGAGATAAAATAATATTTTAGTTAACACATCATTCGGAAATATCCTCTTTTGCTTCGTTAATAGGAATGAAGTAGACGAGCTCAATTTCAAGTAATCTTTTGTAATGAATCTTGCACAATTCATTTGAATGTGAGTCGATACTTGATAGAAGCAAAATTTAAATGACCTTAATTTCGGAATTATATATTCTGACATCTGCAATATATATTGAAACTATAAACAAAAACTATAAAATGACATCCTTATATAATATAATAAATATAAAATATTTTTCAATGTAAAATAATAAGAAACGGTTTTTTACTTGATAGAAGGATTATTACAAAATTTGAATATCAAAACAGATTTAATCTGTTAGTCATCTACAATTTTATTTTCAAAAAATTCATTCAAGAAACTTGAAGAATTAAATTAATGTCTTTATAAGCACTGCTCATATTTAATAGACGTATAAAATCGAAACTCATTATACAATATCAAATAAAATTAAGAAAACCCAACGAATTTAAATTGTATGTTAAAATGAAAAAAAAAATTATTTATTTAATAATTTTAATTGACAATTTATATTTTGTATCTTTGACATAATAAAAAATTTCTCATCAAATACGTTCTATCAGATATGAGCTCCATCTTACCGATGATTTTGATGAAAAGCTAAGGATCAATTTTAACTTTCTCTAAAGGGCAAATATGAAATTACCTGATAATGTTCAAGTGACTTCACTTCTTGAGTCCGTATAATATTGTACTATTCCAAAAACAAATTTTTAGCTTTATGCCCCAAATGCTTATTTTTAAATGGATAATTTATTGGAATACGACTTTTAATGAACCAATCTTCTGCTCTTGTAATTCTGATACATCAATATTATCTTGATACAACGATTGTTTGTGGTATCGTATTAAGAGAAATTAAGTGACATCTAGTGACATCTTTACTATTGTCATAATTTGTTCAATATATAATCGAAAAATATGTGTATATGCAAAGAGGTATATGAATTTTGAAGGGCAATAGTTGCATCAAGAGATGAAACAATGAAGCAAGTGACTTAAATTGAAGCATAATTTATTTTAAATTTTCTTTTCTATAGTTTGGTATGTTTTTAGGTCAAATTACTGATTTAATCTTTTTTTTTTCAAATTGAATTTATCCATTTCAACCCCAATTTTGAACATAGAAACTATATTTAAACGTTTCTCCGGCTGACAATGGTGATAAAATAAACTAAAGAGAGCCGCGACACGTATTAACTAAGAAACTAATTACTTAATATCACAGTCGAACAGGTATCACAAATAGCAATTTTTGGAAATAACAGCCGTGCCTTTAAATAAAAGTTACTACTATTTAACATAGGAACTAACTTGAAGGAACAATAGGTGTTACTAGAGAAAAGGGAATGATTAGTCGAAGGATACTTCTATCAAAAAGCTCTAAGATAGACAATTTCCATGGATGAGGAATCTCTAACAGAAACGTCTCATCTTGCTGGAAACTGTCATATAATAAGATAAAATTATATCCCATTTTATAGTTATCTATGAAACTGTCACTGAAGACTTTTATGTAATTTAGGCTTCTACGAGTAACATAAAATATTATCACGTATCTTCACTTTTTCAATGCGATCAATGTTACCAATGTGTACGTCTAAAAATATTTAACATTATAATATCTCAAATCTGAGATACGAGCATATTTGTATTGTCTTGAATTATTAAAAACTATTCCACTTACTAACTCGTAATACCATTTTCAAGAATCTAACAAGATGAATAAATCATCTGAAAATTGTCACAAAAATATAACAAAACTTCAGTGAATAAAATGAAACTTTTAATCTTAAAATTTATTTCTTTGTCGTATTTTAAACATTTTTTTTTAATTTTCCGCCAAGATACAAAACTGAAATACACGAATTATACTTCTGCTATAAGCTAACATTTGGGTTAAATCAAATATTCAGAAATTATTATTTTACTACAAAAAATTGCCCACAAATGTTAGTTAAGGGTTCACATTCTCCTGAATGTACTATTAGTCAATCATCAGACGAATGAAAACTGAAGAATCATAACAGGAAGACAATAATTACAAAATAATTTTAAATTTAAATGTGTCAATGTGTATCGTCATTAATTATTTTCAGATTAATTTCATTATGAACTGATTTTAAAGTTTCAACAGAATTTTTGATTCTATTATGGGAAGAAAGTGGCCACTTTCTACTTGTGGTGAGCCCGTAACTAGGTCGGTTAGTTGTTTATGCATTTCAATTCATATTTGATAGATTCGGTCTTTACTTGGTGGAAACTTAAATTAACTTTAATTAAAAAAATGTATATGAGACAGTAATTTATTTCCACAAAAATGTTTGTACTACTACAACAATTGTTTCACCACGATGTGGCTTCTTCAGGTATTACATTGTACTGTCTGAAGGTATTCAGTGTAACCGAGTTTAAATACATTTTTAGGTACGTGCCCAAATAATGGAAGTACAAGTCATAAAAACTCTAGGTGTTTATTGGAGTTTGCCGCTAAAAATGTCATTAAGGAAAAATATTCAGTAATGGAGAATGATCGACATCTGTTTGTTCGTTCAAAAGGATTTTACGGGCATTATATCTGTTGATTTCAAGAAATTCTAAAAGTGTTAATCTAGAACTTTTGCTTTCAACGTGGATAATTTCATAATTATTGTTGAAATTATGCCTGAATTCCTTAAGATGATTAGCATATGTCGAATGTACAGAATTGGATATATAACCCCTTTGATGTTCTTGGACACGTTTCTTGAATGATCTACCAGTCTGGCCAATGTATACTAAAGGGCAATCTTTGCAAGTCAACTTGTAGACTCCGGATTTATTTTCTTCATTTGTACGATCTTTATTGTTTTTTATGTAGGTACTAAGGTTATTAATTGTCTTAAAAGCCGCGTTATAATTGAAACAACTTTTGAAATATTTAGCAATATTTTCAGATAATCCATTGACATAAGATAACGAAAAATATTTCTGTGTATTGTCCTCTTTTATTGATTGGGTACACGAGATTTAATGCCATTTTCTTTTGTTTATTGGATACCATTTTGTCTATAAGAAAGGGATTGTAACCGTTGTTTGACGCTATTTGTTTAATAATATTTAATTCTTTCATAACGTTTTCTGAATTTAAAGGGACATTCAATAATCTATGAATAAAACTATTATATGCTGACATCTTTTGGTTGGTGAGGTGGTTTGAAGTTTTATGTATTGTGATGTCTGTATGTGTTGGTTTGTGAAAAATACTAAAATCATATAAATTATTTAATCTTGTTATGGTGAGGTCAAGAAAATTAATACTTTGATTCTTTTCTTCTTCGATTGTGAATTTGATTTTTGGGTGGAGTTTATTAATGAAATTCGTGAAGATATGTAGTTGTCGGTCGGTGCCTTTGAAACAACAAAAAATGTCATCTACATATCTGTACCAATAAAGAAAATATTTGCTTATAGGATTCAGGTGTAATTTTGATTCCAGTTCGTCCATGAATATTTCAGCTAAAATCGAACTGAGTGGATTTCCCATTATTAAACCATTGTCAGAAATATAGACGGTTCCGTTAAATTGAAAGTAGTTTTGTTCAAGACATATTTCCAGACAATTAAGTATATCATTCATTTTGATGGGATTGGTATTATTTTTAATTAATAGTTTTTTTACAATTTGTACTGTTTCAATTGGAGGTATACTAGGGAATAAATTTTGTACATCAAAAGAAATTAATTTACAATTTTTGGGTAATTGGATGGATTTAATATTTTCTATAAGTTAGGTGCTAATTTTGATAGCGTATTTAGGTAAAAAGTTTGTTTCGGTTTGAATAATAGAAATTAAAACTCTAGATAATTTCATGCTTGGTAATGTGACGAATGAAACTACTGGTCTAATTGGATTATTTTCTTATTTGATCACGTACCTAAAAATGTATTTAAACTCGGTTACACTGAATACCATCAGACAGTACAATGTAATACCTGAAGAAGCCACATCGTGGTGAAACAATTGTTGTAGTAGTACAAACATTGTGGAAATAAATTACTGTCTCATATACATTTTTTTAATTTCAATTAATTTTCATGGAGGATTTGAATTTGTTCGATTCTTCTGCAATCTCGGGAGTCAAATTAATAATACCAGTTCAAATATACACTGAGTAGAAATTATGGGGTAAAATATTGTAAGCACAAATTAGTTCGGTCCGTTTTCAGAGATTGCTTCAAAAATGCTGCTTTGTCGCGGTTTTAGACAGATTGGACATCTGCGGATAATATCCAGTTTGATTTGTTTGTCATACAAAATGTTTTATGTTACGATGTTGAAAATTTTAGAATTTTTGATAACTAAACAGCATTTCCAAGATATTTTAATTTCTTGTTTTAATTGGAAAAAAGTGCAGAGGAAGCGCATTATCTGCTTGTGTAATTTTACGGTGACAATGCTCAAACTGACGAGTCATGGTTTTGGCGCTTCAAAAGTGGTCATTTAAGCGTTCAAGACAGACCTCGCTCGGGCCAGCTGAAAAATTCCAAGACGATGAATTACAAACATTACTGGATGAAAATCCGAGTCTAATCCATAACAAGTTTGAACTTTGTTGAGGGTGACAACAAGCAGCGTCTGTACGTTTGAACTCTATGGACCTGTTTCAAAAGCAAGAAAATTGGGTTACTTATGAATTGAAACCCAAGAAATCTAGAAAAATGATTACTCTCTTGTAAGCAGCTACTTCAAAGACAAAGAAGAAAAGTTTTTTTCACACTTGGTAGTGACTGAAAGTGGATCTTCTACGACAAGGCCAAGGTTTTTGTATGTAATTGTGGAGATTCATATTCACGAAATAGTTATTCATTCTGAAAGTTATGAGTTTTAACTGATACTGGATTCAAGCTAAGTAATGGACCCTTAAAATACTAATTGGATGCTTGAAATGCATGATCTGAATTTTCATCGAAAATTCATCTTCAGCGATGAGGCCAATTTTCACCACGGAGGCTACGTAAATAAACAGAATTTTCACATTTGGAGCTTGCAACATCCAAGAATGATTGTTGAAAAGCTTCTCCATCCTCAACGTGTCACTGTTTTTGCGGTTTTTGGGCTGGCGGTGTGATTGGTCCTAATTTATTCGAAAATGAGGCTGGTGCAACTTTTACGGTGAAGGGATTGCGCTACAGAGCTAACATTAATGATGTTTTTGTGGCCAGAACTGGGAGATATTGATGTGAACGATGTTTATTTTCAACAACACGGCACTACGTCTCACGTGAACGATAAGTTCTATGCCATGCTCCACAATCGATTCAAGACCTGAAAAATGGAATTCGTGAATTCGTCACAGTGAATTAAACATTCATTGATTCCTCTCAAAATATATTCGTTTTTTCAATGTCGAAACCTGGTATTGGAAAACACTTTATCTTCTCACTTATATAGACAATATGCGAATTTGTTTACATCGTCTCTTTTGTAAATTTCCGCCTGAGTGATGCTAGTGTAAGAAAATATCGATTCTAAGGATTTCATTATGGTCCGAATACTCTAGGGATAGTAGAATTTTTGTAGTAGCAAAGAATTTCAGTCGTTTGTATCCGTGAATTCAGCTGAAGACACTGACTATCATTATGATTAGCGGATGAGCGACGCCACTGGTAAAGCTGGTAAACAAATAATCCAGTTTGGAAATCTTGTTTCGTACTCAGAATTCCCTTCAATAAAGTTATAAATACGGAAAGACTGGGAAAACTGTACGGCTGACCTTCATCCTTTCCGATTCTGAAAAGTCGAGAGCAGATCCGAAAGGAAATATCAAATATTTATTCAGCAAGCATTCGAAGAGAATTTCCGGAAGGAAGAAAGTAAGCAGGTACTAGACGTCGTTTTCATATCTGAACATTTCATGAAGGGGCGAAGGGCAGATTGACATGAGTGTGCAGGGTTGGCAATCCATGGTTAATAATAATAATAATAATAATAATAATAATAATAATAATAATTTCTTGCCATCAATTTTACATTGTTCGTCAATAATAAATCATTCAAAGTGAAAAACTGAAAAATTCTTCTACTGAATAAAATGCATTTTTAACCAAGGTATCATGAATCTTTTAATTTTTAACCAAGGTATTTATGAACATTTTGATACCCCAGTATTAAAATATATATTTTTCTTCCTGTGCAATGGTTTAATAAAATCATTCTTATATCTGGTGTTAAATAAGTGATGTATCCCATTTTTTGGTATGTTGGATCTATTGTAGTGCACGTATTTGAGACACTCCTTTATATAAAGGGATGGAAAGGTAACTATCCCACTGTTCATGAAAGTCAGCTCGCAAGATTCTCGGTGACTTATTCCATAAATAATTCGGAGAGCTTTTTTTGTAGAAGAAAAATCCTGGTAGCATCAGACGCGTTTCCTTACAGAAGTATTCCATATAATAGCAAACTTTGAAAGTTCCCAAAATATGCAGTTCTGCTCATTTCGAAAGTACCATATTTTTTCAATTTCCTAAGAAGATATAGCACACTGGACAATTTGTTGCAAGTGTAATCAATATGAGCGGCCCAACTCAGTTTATTATCTAGGATTACACCCAAAAATCTGGCGTTCGCCGTGTTCTCACTACTTCCAAATGCTAACTCAACTGTTTTCTCTGTATTCAATTTGAGCCCATTCGAGGAGAACCAATTTTCCACTTCAATCAGTGCGAGCTTTAACCTGACTGTGAAGTCTTTTCCATCATTCGATTTTACTATTATGGAGGCGTCATCGCAGTACAAGAGTAGACAGTTACAATTTTCGATAATGATATCATTCAAATACACCAAGAACAATACAGGTCCCAGTATCGAACCCTGAGGTACATCATACCTAAATTCTTTTTCTGTTGACATAACGTCATTCCAATGTACTTTCTGAAATCTTTTTTCCATGTACAATTCCAACAGTTTTAGGATGTTTCCTTTGAAACCGCAGGCATTCAGTTTCTTAAGTAGGGTCACATGTGAGACTGCATCGAAAGCTTTACTTAAGTCAAAATTTAGCACCTCTACAAAATCTCCTTCATCCATAGCTTCTATCACATTATTCAACAATTCTATTAGTGTAGTGGTTGTACTTCGACCTTTTCTGTATTCATGCTGGTTTTTGTTTAAAATATTTTTCTTCTCCATCCATTTCAACATTCTGTTTTTAATCACAGTCTCAAATTTTCGATATACAGGGAAGAATTGCGATGGATCGATAATTATTTCAGTCGTTTTCGTCTCCTTTTCCTTTGTAGATTGGAAAAACTTTTTCAATTTTAAGTTCTTCTGGAAAATAACCTTCTCGGAAACATTTATTTATTATGATTGAAATAGGATTGGCAATTTCTTCACTAATATTTTTCAGAATGTCTGCGGCAATGTTGTAAATATCAACTGTTGTTTTGGGTTTAAAAGATGTTATTATTTTTTTTTACTTTATTTACAGTGCACTCAAAGAAAAAGCAAGATTTTTCATTATTCAAAAATTTATTTTGTGGTATCTTACTAGATTCATAACTTTTAGTTCCTAACTCTTCACAGATTTTTTGGCCAATACTTGCAAAATAGTTGTTCTGTGAATCAGCATGAAGTTCTGTGCTTGCATTTCCTTTGTTGTTTTCGAGTTGTTGCTTCTTATAATTTCCCATAGTGCTTTCTGCTTATTTTCCGCCTTGTCAGGTATTCTTCAGTTTTTTCTTTTATTGTTTTTTCTATTTCAGTACAATATTGTTTCTTATACGATTTATAAGCTCTAAATGATGAGTCATCTCCTTTTACTTTTGCTACTGTGTATAGTGCTTCAAGGGTATTTTTCATTTCAATGATTTTTGGGGTTTACCATAACATTTTTCTGTCGAAAGAGTTTTCACCTTCTTCTCATTTAATGGAATTCTCTGATTTAGCACCTTCATGATGTACTTTTGAAAAACTGAGAATGCTTCCTCTGCATTTTTTTGGTGTAACAAATTTTCCAAAGATATATAAGATATGTCTTTCTTTAATAGGTAAGTACCTTCTTCTGTTATATGCCTCCCTTTTATGATTTTTGCATTATTTTCAGGTTCATTATCCGAAGCAGGAAAAGTTAGTACTTGTGCCAGATGTGTGAAGTTCCAGTGCCAGACATGTGAAGTTCCAGTGTTGTAGTGTCATGATAAATTGTGTTGATAAATATATTGTCGATGCATGTTTCCGTTTTATTACTTTTTCTATAATAGATGCCTCATAAAAACTTCTGTTGAAACCGAAGGCCTTGTATAAATTGATTATTGTTTTTGTTTCCTTACTATTTATGTTGAAATTGATGTTCAAATTTCCCGATATCAATATTTCTTTTCACCATAGTTTTCTGCCAAGTACCGTAAAACTTTTAATAAACTATATACAAATATTTCCACTGAGCTCAATGGTGATCTGTATACTCCCACTACAACAGTATTAATGTTTCCTAAGAATAAACCTGTAAATTGAGCTTCTCTTTCACCGTTTCCAATGAAATTGCCTTCAAGTTTTCTCTTACTGCTATTAATATGCCTTCGTGTTTATTTTTGCCTCTTCAATAATGTGATACTATGTTGTAATTATCTAAATTAATATACTGTAACTGTTCTCCATGTAGCCAAGTTTCTGTTAAGCCAATTATATCTATTTTATGGTCGTACCATCTGCAAATTTAACTGTTGAACTTTATTTCGTACAGATTGTATATTATAGTTTAATATGAGGAACACTTTGTTGTTATCAAAATTAGAATTGGGTTTGCACCTATTTTTGTGCAATGAAAAAATCGAAAAGGCCGCACGATTATATTTTCAGGCCAAATCTGGAGATCGTTAATTCTATTAAGCATGAAATAAGCACATTCCAGCTTGAAAGGTTTATTTTTGTTTGTGTTAGATTCATGTTTTTGTAATTCCTCCACTTCAAATTTTTCACTTGGAAATAAGGATTCTAAATATTTACTCACTTTTGTAGGATTTGAGTCATTTGAAGCTATACCAATATAAAACCATGCTTTGCTAGATGCGCCCTTAAAAATACCATCATTACTTATCTTCGATTTGCCTATTGTGATACCATTTCCTCTCTTTGGTGCTAACATTCTTTGACTTTCAGTACCATTATTACCATTTTGAGTTTTCTCATCTCTTTTCATCTCCACCACTGGTTTTAGCCATGACTGAGTGACTTGTTCCAGCGTTTGATGTGGACTTGGACCTGCTACGAACTCCCTTGGTGTGTCTGCTGTCACTTATGTCGACGTCAATGATGTCATCTGATGCTTGCGCGCCAATTTCTGCTTCTGTTTTGTTTATGATAACCTCTCTTTTTGACATTATTGGTTTGTAGACTGTTTCATTTTTAAGGATAGTAATCAACAATTCCTGTTCTCATGTTTTCTTTTCCATCTGATGTTGTAGTTTTTCCATCAATTCAATAGACCTTACCAGGTTCAATTTCTCCACCTGACATTTTCGACATTGTTTATTCGTGCAATCACCTTCTGCCGCTAGTTCTTCACATACCTCCGACTTTTCTAAATCGAGTGCTGCACTCAAAGCGCTATTTGTTTTTACACCGTTTGGCAACTTTTTATTGACTATGTACTCAATGAAATCATCCTTTTACCACTTATTCAGCTCACTCGCTAACTGTGCTTTCGACATCCTCGCCATCTTGACGTCATTACCATTGCGTTAACAGTTTGTGTCAAGTTTTTGAAATTCAAAAATTTCTTCGAACACTCATAAATTGAGATTGGGAAATTCGATACTCTTGCATACATGGAATTGTTTTACCATTTATAGGAATACTGAAATCTTATTGAAGTGTGAACTATGATAATAATAATACATGTACTGAGTTCAACACACTGACAGGATACACCAAATAACATTTTCAAGAAAAAAGATGTCGAATGAGTTCTGACCTTTCAAGATTTCATTTGCATACGTTAATTGGTCGAATATTGACAAGCAGGAAAGAATATAATGATTTAATGGTATTTGATTTTGATGTTATATTAATATTTCATCCCGAAACTCCTTCATCTTCTGTGAAGATCCCTCAGAAGCTTTTTCAGCTTGTTCGAGTTAAGAGTTCACTTGTATTCTGGTTAGGCTTTGTAACTGTATCCGTACGCTAATTTAAGTCACAACATTGTTAATTTTCAAATCTGTAGTGAAATCGTGGCTGAAACCTACTTTCCTCCTTAGACGGGATTTGAACCCGGGACCTTTAGGTTCCTAGCCCAAGGCTTTAACCAACGAGCTATCGGCACTCTTTAGGTATGCGATTCAATTTATGTTTAATGTAGATAGACATATTTTATAAAGGACACAAAGTATTTTATAGTTATCGTGTCCTTATAACATAAAAATTTTAAATGGGGAAAAAATAGCTGTCGCATAATATCGTCATACACTACTACACTCTATAGTTGTACCAGTTACTGGGTGAAAGGCGACAGATTTGTATATATTTATAATAATTACTCTCCTACCCATGCGAAAGCATGTGAGAGATTGAACAAAATTACAATAATGGAGTGGCTACCTGTTTAATGATATTCGGTGACGAAACAGATAAAAACTTAGAAATGTGAATCCCAGTACGATTCTGGACTGCCGGACTAGCCGTTATCGAGATTTTTTTGTATCAATCTAATCATATTTTCGTAATATTCCGTAAGAGGGTAAAATAAGCAGAGGGTGGTAGCAAATGCTGGCGGAAGATGCCCCATGAAATATTCACATATCCGTCGTTCGACGAATATGAATAAAGTAGATAGATACGTTCTGAAATCGGGAAGGGAAACGTTCTTTGAGATCTAAGGGGACGACCAATATCTATACGAATTAAGGTTGAATTGCCTTCTGAGCCTTCAGTGGACGTAAGGTATATAAATGGCGTCGTATCATCAGATAAGCTCCTTTTTTGTTCAATTTTTTTTGAGGCTTACCATTAGGCAGTAGATGTTTCTTTGAAGTATTCTGGCTCACCTGGAATGAAAAAAAACATTTAAATAATTTTCTATCTGATACAAAATATATAATTCAGTTATTTGGTTTAATCTAGAATTCATTCTGTTCTATAATGAGAAAGTATCAAAAACCTGATTCACTTCAGTGGCTGATTCTGAAATTCCTAAAATGAAACATAATAGATATTCCCGATTGTTGAATTTTCTTTAATGGAAATAATTTTTGAATTACAGTAGATTTTACTCAAAAAAATCCATATCAACTGAAATAAAACAAAATAAAAGAGGAGTATAAGCTCTAGTGACACAAGTTCAAGAAGATGCGATAAATATAGATTCATCAGCTTGATGAGCCATCTTCTCAAACTATTCCTCAAGATGGTTCATTTAAGGATATTCAGAAAGTGCAAGCAGGATATAAGCCAGTTACATTTTATATTTCGCGCGCTTATGGGGACTCGAGAGGCGTTATTTGGCTTGAACGTTTTAATTAAGAAATGAAGAGACTAGCAAAGGAAAGTGTATGAGTGCTTCATAGACTATTAGAAGGCATTTGACCGAGTAGATCATGTGAAACTTTGAAAAGACTAGAATCAAAGGACCTAGAAAAAAACGATATTATGATCATCAAAAATCTGTATTGGGATCAAATAGCTGTGCTGAGATAAAACAGTATAATAACTGAATCTGTAACCATTCAGCAAGACTGTATGTTACCTCTGTTATTATTAAATTTATACTCTGAACATATTTTTGAGGAGGCAAGAAAAGATACAAGTGGCGGAATTGAAATCAATGGTATAACGCTTAACAACCTCAGATATGCTGATGACACTGCGATAATAGCAGACAGTCCAAAAGCCTTGCAAGGTTTATTTTTATAATATCAAAAAACTAATAGTCATCAAAATAAATAACTGTATATAGAAAAAAAAGAAATAGTGAAAAAGTTCAAATATCTGGGGACCTGGATAAATATCAACCTAGATCTAGAGGTAGAAATCAGAGAGAGGATGGCACAGACAAGAGCCATGTTCAACTTGATGCGGACATTACTGTGTAATTCCACCCTGAGCCTCAATCTGAGATATCGGTTTGTGAGGGGTTGCATGTACTAGTTGTTGTTGAATGACTGTGAAGCATGGACTCTGAAGGTTAGCACCATTAACAGAATAGCAGCCCTTCAAATGTGTGGATACTTCGAAGACTTCTCAAGATATCCTGTACAGCGCATGTCATAAACGAGGAGGTCTTGAGGCGAGCGCAGAGAGAGTCAACATGATCAGAAGGCGAAAAACTGCCTATTTGGATGAATAATGCCTGAAAACGAATATGAACTTCCGAAACTGAAAATGAAAAGAAGGATTGAAAGAAAACGGAGCATGGGTTGATAGAAATATTCCGTTTTTTTGTTTAAAAAACATCAGAGATTGGACAGGTATGGATGCTCACTCCAACTATCGCGATAAACAGGATGGACAGACGTTCGCGGAGATTGTTGCCAACAAGAAAAAGAAGAACAGGAGACATACATGTTCCGTAGTTTGTTGGCTTCGTTATCAAATACCCAACGAATGTAAGGCAGTCACACACCTATATTCCCCATAGGAAGTTTTGCCAAATATCAGCGCCATCTAATGCACGTGAATATACATTCTGTTAAGAAAGTACCGGGAATTATCGATTTAAATCTGGCGGGGCAATGCGGCAGGTAAAAAATTTTTTTCCTAGGTTGGTACCACTGTCCTTAATTACTATGCCAAGCTTGAGCGGGATCTGTCAACTAGTGTGTTTGCAACAGCTGATTAAGTCAGTCGATGTCAGAGTGCGTGCCGATTTTTACTATGGGTGATTACGTTGAGCAAAGAATTTGTTTAAAGTTTTGTGTTGCAAATGAATTTTCGTCAGCCGATGCATTGAAAATGTTGCAAAAGGCCTTTGGTGATAATGCTCTATCGAAAACTCGTGCATATCAGTGGTACAGAGCCTTCAAGGACGGTCGTGAAGTGGTAGCCCATCGACGGCTTCGATCGAAGATAACGTCGATAAAATTAAAGAAAGGGTGCTGGAAAACCGTCGTACCAGCTTGAGAGAGATAGCACATGATCTTAAGATATCCCACGAGTCCGCACGTACGATTTTGATTGATATTTTGGGCATGAGAAAGGTGGCCGCACGACTCGTACCGAAAGACCTGAATTTTCTTCAAAAACGTCATCGCGAACAGGTTGCTTCAGACATGCTGGATCGCTGTAATTCCGATTCTACATTCATGGAACGCATTATAACTGGTGATGAGACCTAGGTCTACGAGTACGATATGCAAACAAACCAGCAATCATCGGAATGGGTGGCAAAAAATGAGCCGAAACCGAAAAACCACGCCAAAGCCGCTCGAAAATGAAGGTGATGCTCATTGTTTTCTTCGATATCCTTGGCGTGGTGCACTACGAATTCGTTCCAGAGTATTACCTAGTAGTATTACCTAGGCGTTATGAAACGTTTGCGTGAGCGTATCCGTAAGAAGCGGCCAAATTTGTGGGCGAACAACTCATGAATTTTGCATGACGATAACGCGCCTTCTCACCGAGCTACGATTGTGACTGACTTTCTCGCCAAAAACTCAACAAACGTGCTTCAGCAACCACCGTATTCGCCGGATTTGGCTTCCTGCGGCTTTTTCCTCTTCCCAAAACTAAAATTGCCCCTTCGTGGCACCCGTTTTGAGTCGATTGAAGCCATAAAACAAAATTCGGCGCGAGAGCTAAAGTCCATCCCGGAAAGCGCCTATAAAAAATGTTTCGATAATTGGAAGTGCCGTTGGCATAGATGTATTGGAGCAAATGGAGCCTATTTTGAAGGCGACCCAATAAATTTTGACGATTAAATGTAAAAATGTTGTTTTAATTGAAAATTCCCGGTACTTTCTGACAGAGTAGTACGTACACAGCATATCCCACCAAGCTAGTCTAAGCAATGAAACTGCACTATTGATTATTTTCAAAGTTACTAATTATATAAAACCTTCTCCATGGTAAAGTCGTATTCCTTGTATTTACAAATGAATTGAATTATTGGAAGAAATGCTATCCAAAGAAATGAGGAGTATGAGCTACCGTAAGAGAATGTTCTTTGAATCCAGAAAGCGAATATATATTTGTTATAATTGAGAATTCAAAGTGATTGGAATATTTATCGAGGAATAAATAACAGACTCTCATGTTTAGAAGCTTATTGGCTTCATCATCAGTGCCAGCTCTAATGTCTAATGAATGCATCGTAGCCCAATCCCCAATTCCATATGGAAACGCAGTTTTTCCAAATACTTTGTTTTTGACATTTTTGACAAATATTTGAGACAGTGATTATTTTAAACCTGCAATTAAAAAATATTGATTTTTCGAAGTAAATGATTAACTTATGTTCAAAATTTACAGCTTTAATGAATATGAGATTACTTATTGTCAACGAGTTCTGGTTCAAAAATAACAATATATGAGTTTGTTAGCGCTAAATTCAAAACATAAACTGAGAAATTTTACTAAGAGCTAATAATTTCCTCGATGTTAAATATGATAGAAAAACCAATAAGTGGATATAGTAATTACTCTCATCAAATGAAGATGAAGCCATGTGCTTACATATTTCAACCCACGGGGTTCTGCTCGTCATATGACAATTGCCGGGCTCGATTCTAAAGACTCGCTCGCCATTACCTGAACGCCCCCTCGCTATGAAAATGGGCTATTCGGGAAATTCATCTATTGTCGTTCCCGGCCAGAAAACAAGTTTGCCTCGCGTAACTGCGTCGTTGGCAATATAGGATATGAGGGAGTAATTGTTCATGGCCCTTTTGTCCCGTTGCGGTTTCGTTATTTCGATAAAAACCAGAAATGGAGTAGTTACACGAGAAGGTTACCCTACCGTCAACTGAGAGATTGTAAACTATATGAGAATGGAGGGATTGAATTTTAGAAGTGGCTTTATTATAGAGGATTTCACGGTAGCGTTTACATGAACCTTGTAATTAACCTGTTTTTTTAAGGCTCAAGCTTTCGGTTATATTTCAACGAAATGCCCGTGTTCTGTGAATCTTCAGATGAAAATTATTTTGAATGATTACATTGGACTTACAGATATAAATATTAATAGTTGAAGCTGACCCAGTACAATTGCCAACACAACTGTGAGCATCATGGCCTTTGATATAATAGTCTAGTCAACAAGTGCCTTATGGGTCAACTTTTTTCAGCAGTCTCCGAAAATTATGATCAAGGTGTCATTCGATTCGGAATGGCATCTAGATGATTTTTGAAAAAAATGAAGTTCCAAGTTATTAACAACTAACTAAAAAAAAAGAGGGTTCAGTTTTTTGTAAATATCTAAAAAACTAATGAAGATTTTTGAAATAAAAAAAAAATTCAAAAAGAGGAGGAAATTTCCTAAAAAATGTGTCGACTCCTGGAATTGTAGTCCCAATATTAATAATTTTGACAGAGGGATGAAAATACGGACGAAAACGGGTACTCTAGTTTTCGTTAGCCTTTGGACACTATTAATAAAAATTATTTTAACAGATTAAATATGAAATTTAATAAATGAAAAAATTCAGGGGCATACTGGATAGATGAATGGTCAATAATCCGCCAAAAAAAAATTTTTATCTCAATTTTTCAATTAGTTATGCAAAAGTTAATTAAAATTTTTTTCTGCTTGGATATGAACATTGCAAGTGTGATAATTGACTTGAGATTTTTTCCTCTCTTGGAGCAATTTTTGGAAGACTTCAGAATAGTTCCCGGTTGGAAAAATTTTAAAATGTTCATTTTTCAGTTTTTTATTAACAATTTTCGTTGTTGCAGAATTAAAAACTTTGATTAATTATCGAAAAAAATTTTTTTTTCAAAATATTATTGATGGTCCGTTTTTATGTTGTAGGAAGCTACATAGAAATATATTTTTTCAATTCTTATCTCTTATTGTTTGAAAAATTGTTATAAACAAATGCGTTGTTTATAAAATAATTGAAAATTTTTTTAAGGAATATCAATCTTTGATGCAAATAATGATTTTTGAAAAAAAATTTTTCCCTAATAAAATTTTTTTATTGCTTAAAAACGCATTAGTTAATTAACAATCGTTTTTTCCCTCTTCTAACTAATATTAAGGAACCATTTTTCCTTTAAAAATCATGATTTACTTTTCTTTTCCATATAAAAAAAAACTTGGTTTTGTTTCATTTTTATTGTTTATATTATATAATAAACAATTTGTTATAAACAAATATTATGAATTTTTACTTTATATTTTTTCCCTATTCTTCTTACTGCCCCAAATACAGACATCTTTTTTTTTTATTAATTTTTTTAGTATTATTTTTCTATTTTTAAATTTAAGTTCTTTGAATTTTTGAAAAAATCATGTCTGTATTTGTGGCAGTAGGAAGAAAAGGGAAAAAAAATAAAGTGAAAATTTATTTGTTTATAACAAATTGTTTATTATATAAAAAATGAAAAATGAAACAAAACGAAAATTTTTTTTATATGGAAAAGAAAAGTAAATCATGATTTTTAAAGGAAAAATGCCTTAAATAATATAAATAATTGTATCAAAGATTGATATTCCTCAAAAAAATTTCAATTATAATATTTTATAAACGACGCATTTGTTCATAACAATTCTTTAATCAATAAGAGATAAAAATAAAAAAAAATATTTCTATGTAGCTTTCTACAACATAAAAACGGACCATTAATAATATTTTGAAAAAAAATTTTTTTTCGATAATTAATCTAAGTTTTTAATTTTGCAACAACGAAAATTGTTAATAAAAAACTGAAAAATGAACATTTTTAAATTTTTCCAACGGGGATCTATTCTGAAGTCTTCCAAAAATTGCTCCAAGAGAGGAAAAAAATCTCAAGTTAATAGTTTAACAATTATCACACTTGCAATGTCCATGTCCAAGCAGAAAAAAATTTTGATTAACAATTGCATAACTAATTGAAAAATTGAGATAAAAATTTTTTGGCGGATTATTGTTCATTCATCTATCCAGTATGCCCCTGAATTTTATCATTTATTAAATTTCATATTTAATCTGTTAAAATAATTTTTATTAATAAAGTGTCCAAAGTAGGCGTGGCTTACGAAAGCCAGAGTACCCGTTTTCGGCCGTATTTTCATCCCACTGGGAAAATTATTAATATTCGGACTGCAATTTCGGGAGTCAACACTTTTTTTAGGAAATTTCCTCCTCTTTCTGAATCTTTTTTTTAATTTCAAAAATCTTTATTAGTTTTTGAGATATTTACAAAAAACTAAACCCTCTTTTTTTTAGTTAATTGTTAATAACTTTTGCAAGTTTTGCAAGCGGAACTTCATTTTTTTCAAAAATCATCTAGATGCCATTCCGAATCGAATGACACCTTGATCATAATTTTCGGAGACTGCTGAAAAAAGTTGAGCCAAAAGGCACTTGTTGACTAGACCATAAAGTTATTTTTAGTAACAAAGAGCGTTTCAGCATGTCCTCCTTTAATTGAATTGAGCTAGACTAATCCATTCAATTCCATAATACTGATAACATCCAGTAAGATGGAACTGATGAGGGTATGTCATGTAACTTAATTTGCGTTGGTTTCCAACCATCACGTTTTTTGTCACTTGGCATTCGAGAGTTTCTTTTCACTCTAAAATAAACCTGAATTCAGCATTTTTTATTCAAGTTAAATGCTTCCCGATTTCAAACTAGCCTGAATATGCTCTTGAGGTGTACCGTACCATGTTTTCGCCGAGATCAAGACGGACTTTTTGATTTTTAAGTACCAGAGCAGATATTTTTGAATATTCCCGACGTAGAAGGCTGCGTTGTTGTGCATCTCTGTAAGTTTTTCATTTGTTTCTGAATATTTAATCAGTGTTTTTCTATGCCACAGAAAAGATTTGGGCCAACAAAGAACAATGTAGGAATGTGTAGGAACTCATTGATTCTGACAATTTGATTCTGCGTTCCAACACTGTTGTCCTTCTTTTATGAAGATTTTTGATCTATATGTATTTCACATCATTTCTTACAAGTATTGTTTTCTACTTATACTAGTGGTGAATTGATTTTCAAGGCTAAACCCTATATAATTTCATTAAAAGGATGACGTGCAGAGGTTTATTTAGTCAGAGATGATCAGGATATTTGTTCTTCTATTAAAAAATTGACGCAGCATTTCTGAGCATAAATTCATCTGAAATCGTAGTCCACAGTGCAAACCTGAAGCGAAATGCGAGATCGAAATATGGTGGAATCAGCGACATGCCTTGGCTCTTTCCATTAGCGTAATGTCAGCCGGGCATTTAAGGTGCCCGTATTAACCATTACAGAAAGTTGATAGTGCTCTTGAGTGCCCTTCAGATTGTATGCGTAATCTCCCTTTTTGTGCCAACTTTAATGAATTCCTGAGTATCAAATTACCCACTTGGACATTTTTAATTTCGTTCCCGATTTCGATCTGTTTTATGTGTATTCCATTTACTGATTTTATCAAATTAAAAGTGTATGGTGAAAAGTCAGAATATCACCAGAATGCTCCTTCAGAAAAAAGACATGCAATTGTTTCATTTGAAACAATCTGATGAGACTTTAAATTTGAATACGGTTCACTGGCCTTAATATCTTTGCCTGGTTATTGAAATTTTTCCAGGGCAGTTTTTAGAAATCGAATCATAATATTCATGTGAACGAATAAGCCGCCTAATAATGGGCGGCTGGACACAATTAAATTTGACTACGCAATTTTAAACTACAGCTACAAAATAATCGTCTCAAACCCTTTTCGGCGTTAAATTCGTAAATAATACAGGGTGATTTTAAAGGTGACATTCTTTTTCAACAGAAGTTAGTAGTCTTAAACATAAGCCATTCAAAAAAAATTCGTTCATAAAAAATATTCAGTAGGACAAAGGTGAAAAACTGTTAAGTTTAATTCGAAGCTTGGTTCTGTTACTTAGGACTTCAAACCATAGAGATATATCATGTAGATATACTATGTATGATGTCAGTTCAGCGAGGACAATTAATAACAACTGTTTCGAATATTGTGAATTATTGAAACACGCCGCAGATTCAAACAGATGTTAAATATTTGGAGAGTACATGCCGAATGCAGCTGAAAGCTATCTCTTGGAAAATCCTCGATATCCGCGAGTGTTTAGTATAGTCAAGTTGAATGTTTACATCGAAATTTTCATTTCGATTCAGCCTTTGGATTAACAAATACATTTAATCCAGTCCGCAGGCCCACCGACGTTGCTAAAAATAACAGAACCAGACTTAAGTTGCAGAGAATCGAATTTCATTAAAAGGGTTTCCAGGTCTGACTCCTTGAACATTTTGTTTAGGTGATTTTTGTTTAAATGGTTTTTTGATGAGTTTTACTTTCTGCTAAACATCTCCACTTTAAAAGCACGCTGTATATACTTGAACGCAAAAATATTTGAATAGGTTAGCATCCGTGAACGGATTGAACTCTGATAGCGTTTGCCGACAAAAATTGGTTTACTCTTCCGTAAATCCGATCTGTGTAAATCAATAAGAAAACCGAGAACGCCCTTCTCAAAACAATCTGCGATTTCGTAATTCCAATCCGGATATCATCTTACTGCGCTCGAAATTTCTCAATTAGCACTCGGAAGCGTTTCCGGGAACCGACCACTCACTCTTTGGCGTTTGTATGACGATCGACACCTGTCCTATCATCGGGAATTCTACACCGAGTACTAAGTGGCACAAATTACCGTTCGGAAGGACCCTCAGGATAATGGCGCAGCCATTGAGAGGACGTTTCGATCGGGTGCAGATGACAGTAAGAGGCTTCGGCCAGTGATGGAAATCCGTAGGAAAGGCGTTGTCTAGGTCTTCACTGGCCAAGTGAAAAGAATCCGAGTATATGTCAGTTGGATACAATGCCGACGACCCTACACTGACTTCCGAGGGTTCGTAATGAGGAGATATTATTTCTAAACATGGGATTGCGTGTCAAAGCTTTTTAGATATATGTTCTTTTATGCGTCGACAATAAAACATCGTCCTAGAGTTCATCATACTGACAGATATGGTGGTTCGATTCGTTGATCTACAGTACTCATTAATTCTCTTCCTTTGTAGGCTTGTATCAGAATACTGTAATTTTTTGTCATGTCTGTATTTTACCTGGCTACCTAACAGCAGAGTAATATTTTTTAGGATATATTTGAACGTGTGAATATTCTTTTCTTCGTAATCTGAAGGTCTTTATAGATTTCAATAAATTGACAGGAAGATTATTTTTAATATTTAATATTCGCTCAATAAAATTAGAAATGTTATTTAGAGAAGGAATAATTTCCACAACTAGCTTTTTTGGCAATGCTGTAGAATGTTACTTCGAAAAGGTTGATTTTTATTTCTATATTCATTGAACATAACATTTGTTCAGTTATTAAACTGGCATCCTCAGATTTTTACACTTTGAATAGCTGAACTTATTCCGGAAATACAATCATTTTATACTGTTACAAGTAGGATTTATGAACTGTTGACGATGAAGATCGTTGAGACACAGGTGGGTTGTAACACCACCTCTGTTAAAGCCACTCGGCGAACACCTCAAGAGAGAGTTCTATCCCCACTTCTATGGAGCCTAGTAGTGGTTGAGCTATACAGGTTGTGGAAGTATAGGCTTTGCTGACGAAATAGTCCTAATAGTACGAAGCAAATTCAGGGGCACACGGCCTGAATTACTACAGGAGTGCCTTAGAATTATTGAGCAATGATACTTGACAGTGGGGTTAAAGATCAACCCGAGCAAGACTACAATAATTCCATTTACCAAGAAAAGGAAACTTTCAGCTATGAAATCCTCCTGTCTGAAAGGAGATATCATATAATAGGAACCCGAACTTAAAATTTCAGGAATAAACCTTGACAGTAAACTTTTGTGGAACAAGCGTTGAGTTGACACTATTGCTGATAAAGCAGTAAGGGCTTTGATGGCCTGCAGAAGTCTAGCCGGTAAGGCTTGGGGCTCTTTAAACGTTATACATTGGGATGGATGTACGTCATGATTTATACTAAAGCAAAAACTCAAAAACTTATGGGACAATAGTTTGGCGTACTAAAGCAAGTCTTAAGGAAAACCCTCGACAAATTACAAAGACTTATCTGTGTGTGCATCACTGTATGAGGAGATGCCCAACTAGAGCACTGGAGGTCATACCTGTCCATCTAATGACGAATAGTTTGCCTCAAGAAACAAGTATCAGAATATCTAGGGAAGGTACAAATATTGAGAGACTGACTGGCCCTCTCTTAGAAAATACATTTCATTATAAAAAGCCTGTGAGGTAATGATAAAGTCAGCTTCGGAAAAAGCTTTAATACGATGCTGAGAAAAAGAAAAGAATGGAAATGGGGATTATCACTCAAACTCTCAGAACAAATACCATTATGGTACACATACGGTTCGAAAACTACCACAGGAACTGGACACTAAATACTAAGTATCGTTAGATTCCTATCAGAGCGTCTTTCAGACATATACTTGCAATTGAAAGATGCGTGAAAACGAACCTATAAAGAAACTACCAGAAATGTAATATAGCTATCCACTCTGATAATTCATTACTGAAGCTCTAAACTCCAATATCATTTATTAAAAGCTGCAAAAATAATGGGATCTCTTTATTTTAGGTTTCCGGTCACGGGGATCAAAGGGAATGAGGAGGCCAATGTATTTACCAGAAAAGGAACACATACGCCCTTCACTGGCCCGTAACACTTCTATGTATGTGGTACAGGAAAATGCAACCATGAGGAAAAGATTCGAAAGAAGAAAAAGGCCGAAAGATTAACACTCTGCCTGGAATTTCAAGGCCCGAATCACTCCAAAAAGTTTTTTGGGCACTTAGATACGGCAAGATTTGGATCGCAGTAAAAACATGCTTCACTTCCTTACAGGTCTCCGTATTGGGCATTACCTCATCAGGAATCATTTGATGTGCACTAATGAGTACAGATTTTGTAGGGAGAAGGAAGAAACACTGGATTACCTAGTTACAGAATGCCTCGAAATTGCAAGCCAACGCCAACTTTGGACAAGAAACCTGTACGATCGAGGATATTAGCTCCTTGAAGCCATCCAAGAAAGTGGACATCAATAGAACTCTGTAATTAGAAGGTGGGCTGTAGTACAACTTTTATGGCGGACATAATAGACTTCAAGGTTGCGGTGCGAAGTAACCCAATTTAAATGTATTATGTTAAGTATATTATTCAACTAATTCTATGGACATTCTGATATAAAAGTTTAATAAGGCCAACAAAAAATTCTTAAAAAGGCAGAAATGTGCACAATTGTTTATTAATTAGCTAAAATCATTATTTTACTATGTTTATTTATTTCAAGTGCTTTCAACAAAGTGATGGATACCAAAAAATATCGAAAAATGCTGCTCATGGCCTGTAAAACAATATAACCTATTCGACTATATTCGAGTTCGTAGATTGTAAATGAAACTTTCACTCTCACTCTGTTAATAACATCAGCAACAAAAAGACATAATAAAATCCGAATTTTATACAATGAAAAAATAGATATAAACAGTTCGCCGCTTTTGAAAGATTCTTGTTCATTTTATTTATAATTAATATGTGGAATACAAAATAGCCCTAATTAAAATATCATTTCAAATGTATTTCCATCCAGTAAATACCGATTTAATTAGATACAATGTGGTACAGTAACGTCAAAAATGAAACTATAATTTCATAAGAATTTTCATTTACAGGTAATCCTAAAAAATGATTATGTTTGGAGAATCCGCAGCTGGGTTCACATTTAGGCATCGATAAAATGATATGGTCGATGAATGCAAGTGATCGCTCATTCCAAGCAACTTCAACTTCATGGATTAACTGTGCCTGAGTTTGTGCAGGATGGTGCAAAGTGGGCAGTCTTCTCCTCATTATATCTCACATGTGTTTGATGGAATTGAAATCTGGTTAACCGGGTGGCTACGACAAAATGTGGATGCCTTCTTCTTGACAAAAATCACTAGTATAACGAGCAGTATGCCTATAATTAAAAGAATTGGTGGTCGGCAATATGACTTAAAAAATCATCACTTTAAGAGCTCGGTGTACATACCCCTCGAAAGCGAAACTCAATATCACGTCGCTATTCACGGCTGAGTTTTTAGTAGGAGAGCTGGCACCAATTTTTGGGTAGGTATTTGAGGCAAGCTGAAATTTTGTCAGATACCTCTCCTATTATATCCCAACTCCGGATTGCAGACCTGGCTGGTGAGTAGCGGGGCTAAATCAACCCCATTTTTAAAAATATAATTTTTTTGCCCAAAAATATATTTGAGGCACTACGCAATTTATATATGTTGCAGTGTAATACTTAATGAATACGAAAAAAAAATAAGCCAGATATTTTAATCGGGGTTTTAACATTGCCAGACGCGTGCAAAAAAATTTTGCAAAAAATTACAAAAAATGTTTTTGAGGCAGCTTGAAATTTTAATGGAGTGTTATTTATAACTAAAAAATAAGATTCCCAAAAAGACAGATCATTTCGGTGGGGCTTTCTACCTGCCAGGTGATCAAACAAATAACGAATCTGACACAGATGAATCCGAAGATTTCGTTACATCTGATGAAGAATCCACAGACGAAGAATGTTAATTTATATCTGATGTGAAATGAATAGAATTTATTTCTAATTTTTTTTATACTTAAAATAATTGTACTACTGGAGAGTTATTATATTTTTATAAACCTGGTTTTACGATTTTTCATTTTAATTATTGCTTTTTTTAATACGTAACCCTTATTAATTTTGAGATGAAAAAATTTTAAATTTCCGTATAAATTTTGATTTAGAATACTGCCAGAGAAAAAAAAACAATTTTTAGTTTTGACTGTAGGGGTAATAATATGAATCCTGTACAAAAATTTTTCGAACAAAAATTGTTGAAAAAATATTTTTTTTATATTCTCTTCAAAAAATAAATATTTCTGCGGAAATATCAAATATTCACACAATCTATTACATTCAAATTCGCATTAAAATTGGCAAAATAACTAATTTTTGAAAATTAAAAAGAAATCACAAAAAATATGTCCCTTCAACGTCCATAAATCAATACAATCCCTATTATGCAATATGTTTTTAGTACAAATTCAGGAAAATTTTATACTTTTTACTCCGAAATTTGAACTAGAAACCTCATGGGTTATTGTAAGTCACGTGGCCTTACCAGAGCCAATAGTAACCCGGCAAGCAAGAACGAAGACAGCTGTCGTTATGCGCTCTCTCTCACACTACAGCTAGTCTATAGCACTACAGGCTCGTACCCATTCATTATTTGTTTGATCACCTGGCAGGTAGAAGGCTCCACCGAAATGATCTGTCTTTTTGGGAATCTTATTTTTCAGTTATAAATAACACTCCATTAAAATTTCAAGCTGCCTCAAAAACATTTTTTATAATTTTTTGCAAAATATTTTTGTAATCGTCTGGCAATGTAAAACCCCTGATTAAATTATCTGGCTTAGTTTTTTTTTCGTATTCATTAAGTATAACACTGCAACATTTATAAATTGCGTAGTGCCTCAAATATATTTTTGGGAAAAAAAATATTTTTAAAAATGTAGCCCCGCTACTCACCAGCCAGGTCCGCAATCCCGAGTTGGGATTTGGGATATAATAGGAGAAGTATCTGACAAGTTTTCAGCTTGCCTCAAATACCTACACTAAAATTCGTGCCAGCTCTCGGACTTTTTACGGTTATCGTGCATACATAGATCTCGCCATTCGTCGTTCAGAATGTCCAAATGCTCTCAATTTTGCACCAATTCAAACGTTGAATATAGTAGTCCTTAGTCAAAAGATGGTATGAAACAAGATCAAAGGATCGAATGCGGCGATATAATTAATTCATCCATAGTACTAAGTTGGAACTCTACATTTCATTGGTGTTATCAGGGAAATCTATCTAGTCGTAGAATGTATTTAGAATATAGGCTTCTAGGGAAACGAGAAGTAAAGGGTCTTTCAATGGGAATGCCCCATTTTTAAATTGACATCACCCACGCATGGCAGCCACACTTTATTTGTGACATTTTCAGTTGTATTTGTCAAAGTCTACTATTTAATTATGGAAAGTTACATACTCCAATACCGTTCACATATAATCCAAATTCATTATGAAATGTCGCGACCTGTTACTATGGCTTTACGTGCTTTAACTCCAATGTTTGGTTATTATAATCGTCCGAATGAAAGAACAGTTGAACGTTTAGCGAAGAAAATTGAAACAAATTTTACGTTTCAAGATGTTGTAGTGCCAGTGAGACAAAGAGATGCAAGAAGTGAAGAAAATATTACTGCCGTATGTGAAAGTGTTCGTGAAGACCAAAATTTATCGATTTCTTGGCGTTCAAAAGAACTAGGCGTCTTTCAGATGTCTTTGTGGTAAATTTTATGAGAAGACCTTGGTTTGCATCCATACAAAATTGTTTAAACCCAAGAACTCAAACCAACAGATCATTTAAAGCATTGTGTATTCAGTAATTGTGCTTATAAAAAATTGGAAATGATGGACCGATAAATAATCCGCCTCATTCCTGCGATTTAACTCCACTGGACTTCTTTCTTTGGGGTTACATTAAGTATGAATAAAAACAATATTCTAATTTCCGCTAATAATTTATTGACACTACGATCGTTACGCCATGCCATGACTTCTTCAGGTGAGTATTACAAGATACTGAGTATACCGTGAACAAGAACTTCATTTTATAGTACATGGATATAACAAAAATAGAAGAGGGGGTGAAGAGAGTTTTACAATACTTTTGGGAAACTGAAAAATGGTTCAAAAAAGATTCAACAAAGGGGAGTTACTTAATTCAGTTTGGTTATTCAATAATATTTTTCTTTTGTGATATCTATTAATTTCTAAAGTTTCTAATAAGTTTAATCTAAAACTTTTGTTTTCTAAGTGTAAAATTTCAAAGTTACTATTAAAACTATGTCCTGTGTCTAGAAGGTGCTCTGCGTAGGTTGAATTTCCCTTTTTGTTACAATAGCATTTTTCATGTTCCCTGAGTCTCGTCTGGAACGATCTTCCTGTCTGACCAACATATACGAAATGGCAAGTACCGCAAGTTAACTTATAAACACCTGATTTCTTGTTCTTAGATGATTTATCTTTATTATTTTTTATTAATTTTCCTAGGGAGTTATTCGTTTTATAAGAAATTCTAAAATTGTGATTCTTCTTTAAATATCTAGCTACCTTTTCTGTTTTTGGTCCCAAGTATGTCAACGAAATGTATTTACTTTCAATTGGATCATTATTAATGGGATATACTACTTTCAAGGCCAGCTTTAATTGTATTTTTAAGAAAAGATTCTCAATAATCGGGACGTTGAAACCGTTGTTCAACGCAATCTGTTTGATAATGTTATATTCTTTGTCAAAATTCTCACGTGACATGGGTATGTTGGCTAATCTATATAACATGCTATTGTATGCTGCTAATTTTTGTGAGTATGGGTGGTTTGATGTGAAGTGAATTGTGCTATCTGTATGGGTTGGTTTCCGGTATATTGAAAAAACGTGTTTATTATTAATTTTTGTGATAGTTAAGTCTAAAAAGTTTATACTATTGTTTTTTTTTCCCCTTCATAAGTGAATTGTATGGTTGGGGATAATTTGTTTATGAAATCCACAAACAAAGAAAATTGTCTCTCAGTGCCATTGAATAAACATAGAACGTCGTCGACATATCTATACCAATTAATGAAACATTTAAAATAAGGGCTATTTATTATTCTAGTTTCTAAGGAATCCATAAAAATTTCGGATAGTAACGGACTCAAAGGATTTCCCATAGTGAGGCCATCGTTATCTATGTAAATCTTGCCGTTGAAAGTGAAATAATTTTGTTTCAAGCAAACTGTCAAAACATCCATTATTTCTTGTTTTATTACCGAATTGGTTCTTTTTCGGAGTAGCAGGTTATCTACTAATTTTATGGTTTCCTCGACTGGTATGGACGGAAATAAATTCTTTACATCAAACGATATAAGCTTTGCATTATCTGGAACACGTACATCTTTTATGTTATTTACCAAATGGTATGTATTCTTTATAGATAATTTTGCTTCAAAATTTGTTTCCGATATTATGATTTTAATAAGTGCCTTAGACAATCTATATGATGGCGCTGTAACAAATGACACAACTGGTCTGATGGGACAACTTTCTTTATGTACCTTGATTAAAGAATACATATTTGGTGGTTGAGGATTCATTAAAGTTAAATTAAATAATGGTTTAGTACCGAAAAGTGCCGTAGCGTTTTTTATGGCTATTTTTATTTCATTTTGATATTTATCTGTTGGGTCCTTTTTGATAATTGTATACTTATCTGGGTCTAAGAATTTACAATACAATACAATTATCAAAAAGGACCCAACAGATAAATATCAAAATGAAATAAAAATAGCCATAAAAAACGCTACGGCACTTTTCGGTACTAAACCATTATTTAATTTATGTAATATATTA
Organism: Megalocaria dilatata; assembly: GCA_034642435.1. NCBI lineage: Eukaryota > Metazoa > Arthropoda > Insecta > Coleoptera > Coccinellidae > Megalocaria > Megalocaria dilatata. The sequence continues at coordinate 55,083,352 of CM067854.1, read as the reverse complement.
TATAATATTGTACTATAAAATGAAGTTCTTGTTCACGGTATACTCAGTATCTTGTAATACTCACCTGAAGAAGTCATGGTATGACGTAACGATCGTAGTGTCAATAAAATATTAGCGGAAATTAGAATATTGTTTTTATTCATATTTTCAAGATGAATTTCCGTCAAGTAAAGACCGAAACAATCATAGGTTACATTAAGTTATTGGTTTACAGTAATCATCCAGCAAATTTAGATGATTTACAGATCAATATTAAACGGGTAATTGCTAACATAAGACCTGATTTGTGTGAGAGATTAATGGAAAATTGGGTTCAACGAGTTCATTCCTGCCAGCGTTTTTGCGGTGGACATTTGAATGATGTTTCAGTTCATAACTGATTTTATCCATTGCACTTTATAATGAAATAAAAATTTCAATGATTTCCAAATAAATAATTTGTTTTAATTACAAAACAAACTGTTAATGAGAGACCCTTTACTAGAGGTTTGGAATTTTCATGTAAGGTTTGGGGTGAGCCATTAAAAATTTGCATTTTTGATCAGCTATAAATAAGAAACTGATAACAATTTTTTCAAAATTATAAGTATAGCACAAAGTTTGAACCTTGACATTTACGAATGAGTTTATAATATTAATAATAATATAAGTTTTTAATATTTTCCACTTTTTTCAAGTATAAATTTGCCCATTTTGTCAAATGTTAAACAAAATTGTTGTCAGAACATAAATGATTGAAGTAAAATAATAAGAAGCGGTTTTTACATTATACAAACTTTGAATATGAAAACAGATTCAGTCTACAATTTTAATTTCACAAAATTTTATTCAAACACTTTTCTGAATATACATATATATATATATATATATATATATATATACTCTAATATATATATATCTGATCAATTATATATATATATATATATACATATATATATATATATATATATATATATATATAAAATCTAATATATATATATCTGATCAATTATATATATATATATATATATATATATATATATATATATATATATATATATAATTATATAGTGACTCCAAATCTATCAAGTATCTATATTCGCTATGGCTATACACAGAGATTCTAGGAATTACTAGTATACATTGCGCTGATGAAACCCAATCAGTTTGAAATGTGCACGTGTCTGCAATTCACCCCTGTGATCAACAAAACTTTGTCGAGTTTGTTTGAGTATAGAATTGTTATACAGATGTATATTACACAGTATCGATTTTTAGAACTTTTTATTACCATAGCTCATACTCCTTATTAATAAAACATTTCTTGTTTACGATGGTATAACGATATTTAGAGATAAGGTTAGGTTAACATAGAACATAGAACTTAGACATTTAGATTAGTTCAGTAGTCACAGATTTATATTTCAGATTACTTTGATTCTATATATATATATATATATATATATAGAATCAAAGTAATCTGAAATATAAATGTGTGACTACTGAACTAATCTAAATGTCTAAGTTCAAGTTTCACTTTGAATTTTAATAAGTTAATTTTAAAAATATATATATATATATATATATATATATATATATATATATATATATATATATATATATTGCAACCAGATGATCTAACAATTATTCATATTAAAACTGAATAAAAATTCATAACAATTGGCTCCCAAAACGTGGTATTGCTAATTAATAATTGAAAGTTATTTAATGAATTCATAATAATATATTATCATCACATGTGGTGGAAATTAACTAATAAAGAATCAAAGGAAATATAAAGTAACTACCAAATTATTTAAATCCATCACTTTATTTTCATTTTGATTCTTATTAGTTAATTTCCACCACATATGATAATAAGATATATGTCTATTAAATATATATATATTTATATATGTGTGTGACATGTTTAAGATTTAATTCTAAAAAAGAGATTTATTCAGATTGAAATGTGTAGAGGTTCCGGAGAATCAATCCAGTTATTAACTGTAATATTCATAGTGAATTTTCAATATACCTGGTGTTAAAACACAAAGACTCAATATTTTTGGGGCTGATTACAGACCTCAAAAATTTTTCGCCAATGAGCCGTTTTGGAGATATAAGCGATTTTGGGTTTTTAAATTAACTACTAACGCAACCAAATACGATATTCGATTCATTTTCATCTTTCAGATATCTTGTTTACTGAACTTACAATCAAAATGTTTTTCAGTCAGTTCAGTAAAAAAATCACAGCTGGCATCAAACATTTGATTTTCATACGACAGTAACGTACTTTTATCGAGTATTTTGCAACGGATGCAAGCTGTTCACTTTTTTTCATTTTGTTGCTAAGAAAAAGTTATTATTCCTGCATTTGAAATGTCTTATTCTAATATTGAAATATAATTGAGTGATATAGTTTTCGTTGGCCGTGCCAACGTAAATGGTCCAGAAGCACGTAGACTTTATGCAGAGGCTTATCCCGATCGTCAACTTCCTTCTCATGTGATGTTCAGTCAAGTTTTTAGACGATTGAAGGAAACTGGTTCCTTAAAAAAATCTGTAAGTACTCCAGAAGTTGAAGAGCAAATTGTAATCATTTTGACTGAAAATCCCGATTCAAGTTTAGGAAGAATTTCAGCGGAAGTAGGAATAAGTAACACTTTTTGTCTGGAAAACTATGCATCAACAACTTCTCTATACATTCGATATTCAACGCGTGCGAGCTGTCAATCCTCCTGATCATCAAGCCAGAAGGACATTCTGTCAATGGGTTTTAACGAAGACTGCTGAACACCCGCATTTTACTTCTAATATCCTTTTCACTGATGAAGCCGGCTTAACCAAAGATGGAATTTTTAATTTTCATATTATCTATATTTGGATGGATGAAAATCCACATGCCATTCGTGAATCCAGGCATCAACAGCGTTTCAATCTGGCTAGGTATTTCAGAACCAGTAGTTTTACCACGGAATATAACAGGAACCGCATACCTCAACTTTCTTCAAAATGCCTTGTCCGATTTTCTTGACGTGGTACCTTTAAATCAGTGGATAAATATTTGGTTTATGCAAGATGAAGCGCCCCCACATATATACTTGCTGTTAGAGAACATTCAGATCAAACATTTCCCAGAAGATGGATAGGACGAGGAGGCCCAGTGCCATGGCCCGCTAGTTCCCCCGATTTGAATCCTTTGGACTCAGGTATTTGGGGTTATTTGAAAAGTTTAGTGTATGTAACGTCAGTAAATAACATCGAAGAATTGCAACTGTCCTGTCAAACGATCCGAACACAACCAGGTCTTTTCGTAATTCCTTCATGCGACAATCTACTTCCTGCATTGAAATGGACGGTGGTCATATGGTAAAACACTAGAAGTCAAAAATAAATCGAATATCTTGTGTAATTTATCGTGTTCGGTTGTGCTAGTAGTTAATATTTTGAAAACCTAAAATCGCTCATTTCGGCTCATTTACGGACCCGTGTTTGTATGAAACTCTACATATTTTGAGGTCTAGAATTAGTTCCCAAAATATTGAAACGTTGTTTTTTAACCTTGGTTTAAGTTAAGAGATTGTTTTATTTTGTTTTCCAATCCGATTTCGGCATAAAGTATATAAAGTTTTTTACAATATATTCTTTCTCCACGTTTTTTATCAATATGTAATAATGCAGATCAGAGGGAGAAGAATGAATACTTTTAACCATGTATTTAACATTTTCATGAGATTTTTAGTTGATTCAGAATAGTCAGTTCTAAAATTGTAAAAATATTTAGTTTGTTCCAGATAATGTGGTGATTTACATAGCTCTTTTATCTCTGATGAATCTTGACAAAGAATCCATCAAATTTCTCAGATGAAAGCAGTAAAAAACTCCACAGAGATTTTTTTATGAAAGAGAACAATGAAAGGACTTAATTTAATTGAATACGTATAATCCCAACGCCAGCTAATTCTTTGAGCTTAATCGATTTTTAAAGGGGAAACCCGTCGTATCCAAGTCGCAAAAAGTGATTAAACATCTACGGTTTTAATTATTTCCTTTTTCTCGCCCTTTTCGCGTTATCTTTCCATACGAATAATACATTTCAATCTTGTTTTTCTTCCAGAGCAAACTCGTCGGTTTGATTAAAATTTTTCCAAGCGTACTGTTATGACGACACGTGGGCATATGGGGATTCATTATGCTAACCGTGCTGAGTTCCGAGCTGCAGACGTCTGTATTACTCGGAAGAATTCCAGTGTTTTACAAATGTATTTATGAAAATGGCAACATTAGTGGGCTGCTTTTCAATTCGACAAATTTGTTTGTCAGGAGCAAAGAACGTATGAAAACCATTTTAATCGAGCTAGTTCGGAGATATTGTCCTCTTTAGAGAAAGCCAAAAAGAACTTCAACAGATGCTGAATGACCTCATAGTAGAGAAGCTGCATTAACGATAAATGAAATCAAAACTAAAGTGAAGAAAAAGAAATGAAAATTAATGATAAAACCATTGCCTATGTTCAGGAAAATTGTTATCTTGGCCAGACCGATTTTTTCTAAGCACCAATTACTTAATACACCACGCTTTAAATGATCTGTTGGTTTGAAATATTGGGTTGAAACAATTTTGTATGGATGTAAACCAAGGTCTATTCGTAAAAATTCGCCACAAAGACGTCTGGGAGATGCCTAGTTCTTGCGAACGTCGAGAAATCGATAAATTTTGCTCTTCACGAACACTTTCACGTACGGCAGCAACATTATCTTCAATTCTTGCCTTTCTTCATCTCATTGGTACTGTAACATCATGAAGTGTAAATTTTGTTTAAAACTTGTTCACTAAACGTTCAACTGTTCTTTTATCCGGATTATTATAACGACCAAAATTTGGAGTTAAAGCAGGTAAACTTGGAGTAACAGATTGCGATTTTTCACAATGAATTTGGATTATTTGTAAACGTTGTTGGATTGTGTACTTTTTCATGATTGAATGGTAGACATTGACAAATACAACTGTCAATGTCACAAATAAACAGTGGCTGCCATGCGTGAGTAATGTCAATTTAAAAATGGGGCTTTCTTACTGAAAGACTCTTTATAATGAAGAATCTTCGAATAGTGGCCTGAGCGTCTTTTCCATAATGTTCGAGACAGTGATTTGAAATATCTAAATGTGTATTCATGAGCATGAATCAATTATCTGTTGATATCTCTTCTATCTCCTGAATGGGATAGTTGCAACTTACGTATTTTGAACAATATGAGAATTTCTCCGATGAGGTTACATATTCTCAATGGAAGCTACATGTTCTGCGTCAGTTTATCCTCGGGTTATAATATCCCTCCTCAGGTTCAACTTTCTGAGAGAGTAAATTTAGTCCACAATACAACCAAACTCATTTCTTCCAAACTAACCCTGATCGACTATCCCGCATCAGCTCAGTCCAGAAACTAACCCCCAAAGATGTGAAAACTTATCCATCCATTCGATCTCGTAAAGCAGCGATCGGAAAGAAAAATGGAGTACATTAAAACTTTCTTTCGCATGTCTGGAAATCGCAGTTTCAGATCTTCCTCCTTCCCGTGTGTACATATTGGGGAATTAGGGAGAGATGATAGGTCCAATCAATTTCTCCTGACCCCTCGTTACTTTCTACATTATAACCAAATTGATCTCGTCGGAATTCGATATTGGACTATAATTTGAAAGGGGGATTTAATCCGTTATGTGGGAAGGCTGTGATTGCGACATTGAACACTAAATGGTATGTATGGTTTGTGATTGAAAATAACTTGATTGGGATTTGCAAAGCGAATTTGATGGTATTTAAGCAATTCATGCTGAGTTAGGAAAGCTTAAAAATATCAAACTACTAAAATGGGGTCAAGAGCTTCAGGGTACTTCTGCATCTATGATAAATATCTCATGATTTGTAATAGCCCAATTGGAGGCAACAAATTTAAAGAAACCATTGTATGTAATTTGTGGAAAACAGTAATAATAAATATATTGTTTTAATACTGAGTAACCCATTAAATTATCTTAAAATTGATTAAATCAAATATTTGATGGATTCGGTCTTGACTTGATGGATATTCATTTTCAAGTAGTAATAAATAAAATTCAATTTCCACAAACTTTTTATTTTTCTACAACAATTATTTCGCCACACTGTGGCTTAATATTCTACATATTCTACATTTGAACTGATACGGTATGAAAACTCACATAGGATCTTATATATGTATTGATACAGGTATTACAGGAAGTGGGACTAAAAGTAGAATTATATTTATTAGGGTATTCTCAATTAAGTGGAGAGATTACGCGGATGGCAATAAAAGTTATTGGGTAGTCGTTGGTTTTTCCGAATCATATGAAGATATTCTATACAGGTGACCTATTTGTGTCCGTTTGTTCGTTTTGGAGAATTTTGTGAGAATTATATCAGTTTATTTCAAGTGATTCTAAGAATGCTAATCTAGAAAATTTACTCTCTATATGCAAGTGAAACTTTATTCACTGATAAAACTTACATATTATAACATAAAGTAAATAATCCAATTAGACCAGTTTTTTCGTTAATATCAATAAATCAAACTGAAACTTATAAACAACATCAAATCTATTCATTTACCTGCAAATTCCATATTAATTTCGTTTGATGTCCAAATTTTCTTCCCTAGCATCCTCCCAAGTCCAACAATACCAATTGTTAAAAAATTATTGATAAAAAATAATACTAATCCTATCAGAATTAATGATATTCTGAATTGTCTTGAAATATGTCTTGAACATAATTACTTCCAATTTAATGGTAGTACTTATAATTCCAATGAAGGAATTATCATGGGAAATCCACTAACCTCTATTTCAGCAGAAATATTCATTGATGATTTAGAATCAAAAATTCATTCAAACAAAATGAATAAATATTTCCTTTATTAATTCAGATTTATAGATAACATTATATGTTGCTTCTAAAGGAACAAATAGATAACTAAACTTCTTTTCAAATTGCATTAATAACCTACTACAACCGTCTATCAAATTCACCTATGAAGAAAAGAAGAACCAAAGTATCAATTTCCTAAACTTGAATAGCACAAAATTAAATACCTCACATGAATTTGGCACACACAGATATCACAACACATAAAACTTCTAATCATCCCTTCAATCAAAAAATGTTTATAATAGCTTTATCTATAGATTGTCAAAAGTACCGATGAACCTTAAAATTTTTCTGAAGAAGTCAATATAATAAAACAAATAGCATTTAACAATGGTTTCAACCCAACTCTTATAGATAAAATGATGAACAATAAACAGAAAAAGATAGTATGTTTGTTTATCCCACCACAAAAGACCCCATTGCGAGAAAATTCATATATAAATAGAATATCTGAAGACATTGCCAATTATTAAAAAAAAATTTAATTACATAGCAGCTTTTAGAACCATTAATAACATTGATGAATACATTAAAAATAATAAAGATAAATCAAACAAAGATAATAATTCTGGAGTCTATAAGTTTACTTGTAAGGATTACCCAATGGTTTATATTAGTCAGACCTGTAGATCGTTCAAGAAAAGAATACATGAACATCAAAAGAGCTACACTTCAAATTCAACACATTCCATATATGCCAACCATCTGATAAATTTTAACATAATTTCAATAACGAATATGAAGTCATGCACATCGAGCGAAAGGTTGTAGGTTAACATTCTTAGAATCACTTGAAATAAACCAATATAATTCTCAGAAAATTCTCCTAAAGAAACAACCAGGTGCACATAAGTCACCTCTATTGAATATCTTCATATAATTTGAAAAAACCAACGACTACCCCAATAACTCTTATTACCATCGACGTTATCTCTCCACCTAATGAATAATACCCTAATAAATATCATTCTACTTTTAGTCCCACTTCCTGTAATACCTATCAATACATATATATGTACCTATGTAGTTTTCATACAGAATCAGTTCAAATGTAGAATATGATTAAGCCACAGTGTAGCGAAACAATTGTCATTCACCAATAAAAATTTTGTGGAAATTGAATTTTATTTATTATTACTTGAGGAGCTTTTAGATCTTCGTCCATCAATAGTTAAATACATTTTTCGGTCTCGAATGGAATATATCAATAGAAGAGATATGGGATTTTAAAAAACAGAGACCTGTCTCATCCAATCAGGTGGGATCTGGCTATATTGCAAGAAAATTTTTCTGCACGAGTTCTCTCGCCTTTGGATAATATAAAGTGACCACTGAGATCGTGTGATTTATCTCCATTGAATTTTTTTGTAGGACTGTGTGAAATAATGTGCTTATATACACAATCAACGAAGCTTAGAAGCTGTATGGGTTTTCAACCAAACCTCGTGAATATTTTCGAAAATAATTCAAACTTATCAACATTATTTTTTTGTTTCCAGTAAAATTGAAGAGAAAATTTTGCATGAAAATCCAGATAATTTAATTGAACTTGATAAGTTATTTTTTTTACCAGTGAGAAGAAAAAAGATCTTTTTAGATCTAACCGGGCTTTATTTCTTCCAATTAATCACTAGCTTAATACTAACATGTACCTCCATTTTTGCTTCCTTCGACATCATTTTTACTTACAAATGGAAAATTAACCAACAGAATTAAATTTGGTCACAAATTTTGGGGGCAGTTATAATGTTATTGATTGATACCAATTTGTCTGCAAAAGGGACTAAATAAAAACACACCTTTGAAGAGATTTAAGCAATTTATGCTGAGTTATAAAAGCTTGAAAATATGAAACTACTTTTGTGAGGTCAAGAGCTTCGGTATACTTCTGCATCTGAAATAAAATATTTCCTGATTTGTTATAGCCCAATTGATGTTAACAAATTCACAGAAAATATTGTAGGTGATTTGTAGGACACAGTAAAAATGAATGTTATTTCGTAACTGAGTAACAAACTAAATTATTTAAAAACTGATTATATCAATTTGGGAGCTTTTACGCATTTTTTCATTAACAGTAAAATAAATTTTTCGATCTCGAATGGAATATATCGATATAAATGATATAAGAATATTGAAAGGATGGAGCTCCATTTCAACTAACACGATACGGTCTCGCTATATTGCAAGAAAATTTTCCTGGACGTGTTATCTTTCCTTTGTATAATATAAAGTGGCCACAAAGATGATGTGATTTATATCCAATTAATGTGTTTATATACACAATCTACGAAGTCTTGATGCTGTGGGGTTTCTCAACTATATCTAGTAAATATTTATAGAAATACTCTCAGCTTATCAATACTGGTTTTTTGTTTCCAGTAAAATTACAGAGGAAATTTTGCATGAGAACCCAAATCATTTAACTATTTAACTGAACTGATTTTTTTTTTACTTATGATAAGAAAGAAATATGATGGAGTATATTTTCAGACCTAATCGGAACATATATCGCTAATTCGACCACACTTGATACTAACATTTATTTCCTTGTTTCTTCTTTCGACAATATTTCAACTCACAAATGGGTGAACCGATCAATAGAATCAAATTTGCCTAAGAAGTTCAGCTGTAGGTGTAATAGAATGATTGATACTAATTTCTCTTTATAATCCACTGAATACGAACACAAGTTATCAAGACAATAACGATTTAAGCATCAAGGACTGATTAAATGAAAAAAGGCGATCCATTCTCCATATTATGAGAGATTAAAATAATGAAACTATTCAAGAGCTTCAGGCAACTTCTGCATCTATTATAAAATATCTCCTGATTTCTTATAACCTTATTGGTGTTAACAAATTTAAAGAAAATATTGTACGCAAGTAATATTTAATGTTATTTAATTACTTAGAAGCACTGTTAATAATTAATAACTAATATTAATATAAATATCTAAAAATTAATCAAATAACTTCAGAAGCTTTTACGCCTTTACTCATTAACAGTCATCATCTACATCAGAAAGTTTACTTGCTTGTGATGAAGTAGCTATGTAAATGAATTTTTGAATACTCCATTTCATAGTGTTCATTTTTCCCATTAATGTTTCGATTGTCGCGAAATTTTGCATCAGCAATCAAGTTATTATTGTATTTAATTTCTCAGAATTTTATTTTTTTACACGCTGAAAAAACTGGATTTCTAATAGACTTATTTTCAGAGTTTCAACAGAAAGAACAAGTGGATGTTTTATTTTGAAATCTTGAAAGAAAAACATTAATTTCAGTTCTTTTTTGCAAATTATGATTTAATGCAGTAAATTGTATTTGAAAAATGATGTTTTTTGATATTTCATCAACAAAGGCACTGATACACCATCGGATTTAACTATTAGGAAGAGAACTTTAAAAAAATCATACGTATTCTATGTTCGTCATAGAAATACCACAAAGTTTGTAAGGTATTTCATGGACTTCGTTAAAACCAAATGATAATATGTATAAGTGTAAACCAAAATATATAATTATTACATATACAATAAAATAATAAAGAGTGTGAAATTTCTGTGACGAGCATAGAATACCTAGGATTTTTTAAAAGTTCACTTTATTCTAGTGTTTTCTTCGAAAGAATACGCTCAGCTTGTCTGGTGAGATATTTTTTGTTAATTGTTTTCATTTTTTGAATATGAAGCAGTGCTGATGAGTTTTCCGTTTTGAGAATTCTAAATTGCTTTTTGAAGATATTCTGCATGTTTTAGGAATTTTTTTTTCAGGAACTTATTTGAAGCAAGTTGTTTTTGAAGAAGTTCGTGAGGTTACGTTTTGTATTTATGGAAAGGGATTTGGTTTTCATAAAACAAGATACGAAACAAAATTTTGTATCCCTCAAGTATTTATTTAGTAATTTAATTGATAATTTATATTTCCTTGACATCTTTTATTCTCTTTTGGTAATATGCAATAAGTGTTAATTTTATTTGACGACTAAATTGAAACAGTGTTTCTAATACATTTATTTTATTTAATTCTAAAGGTTTTTGAATGAAATTTTTTTTTTAAATTAAATTTGTAGGAGGTTAACAGAATGAATCTGTATGATATTCTGAATTTTTCAATAATTCTCCTATCAAGAAAAACTCTCTTTTACTTGTTTTATTCCAATTTTGTCGTATTTATTTATTTCTAGGAACTCTAAAAGGTTTAAGGCATAACTTTCACTTTCTATATGTGAAATTATAAAATTATGGTTGAAAGTAGGTTCTTTTTATAAAAAATGGTTCGAATATGTGGAATTACTTTTTTTATTGAGAAATCTCTTCTTTGTCGGAAAGTTCTTCCAGTCTGTCGTATGTAAACTTTTGTGAAATCACCGCAGGTTAACTTATAAACTCCCGATCAATTAAACATTTGAATAAATGCAGTATAGTTCACTGAATAGGTTTATTTTAGTCTGCTCCAAGTCGGATTTGATGTATGGAAAGTATGTAGATATATTATCATTGATGGTTTTCATTGAACATTTAAACAATTTCCGACCAATGAGAACATGGGTAAGAGTTTCAAATGCTTTTTCTGGACAATGTGTTATTGACTTTTTTATAATTGGAGAAGTGCTGGTTGCCATGCCATGTAAAATCGATCGGAAGAGATGGAAATGGGAAGAAGCTGTACGGCAGATGGGTAGGACTTCCCATTGGAGCATTTTTAAGTACGTTTTAATGGGTGGCGCTGCGAAATAACTTTGTCGTATCTGTAGGCGTATTGGGGCTGTTTTTATCGCAATTCTCGGCTCAAACGCATCAATTTTCGTCGGTAGAACTTCCTCGTGATCCTTTCGTTCGATTGTAACAACTCGTATTGCTGATCTCATCAAATACATCGCATGATCTTCTTACCATGAATATTCGGCTTGACAGTTGATGATGATGTATCCATACGTTGCACGGCGTAACAGGATTTGACTTGAGCATGAGGAAAATTTTTTGAATTTGTATCGTTATAAGAAATTGGGAATAAAGTTCTTTGCTTGAATTGAATCGCTAGGGTATGTCGTTTATGTATATTTGCGTGCACTGGATAGTGCTAGTGTAAGATGAATACATACGTGTTCCTGTACTGAGCGAATGTAGGTGCGTGGCTGATTTGTAGTCGTTGGAAATCACAGGGCACTGACGAGTAACCAACAAGGTTCGTTACATGCGCATTCTGCTACTTATATCCCAGCGATCAACGAAACCTAGTCGGGCTTCTTCGAGTTTTTATTTATAAAAAAAGACCGCTAGATTTACAAGGAATAATGAACAGTGGATAACCGATCATATTCGAGATCTGATTAGAGATAGGAACGCCGCGTTATCAAGATATAGGAGGACCAAAGATTTGAATCATTGGAATTATTATAAAAGTCTGAGAAATCACACAACCCTGTCCATACGAAGGGAAAAGAAAGTATTTTTCGAGTCTCAATTCCGGGATAATTTCGATATTTGGAAAAAATTGAGAAAATTCGAAATTCATAATTCGAAGGCAAAAATAGAACTTCCAGAGGATCTCAAAAATCCAGATAAATTAAACAGGTATCGTATATTAAGAAAACTGTAAAATTCTACAATGACAATATTTTCCAATCAGTTAAAACTAGGCTTGATTTCGTTGAGGTTGACGAAATCGAGATACTGAAAATTGTTTCTGAAATCAAAACCGGTTCGGAGGGGTTGGATGGTATTAATATCTTCGCGATTATTTTATGTTGTCCCTATATCCTTCCCTATTTAACACATATAGTAAATTTCTCCATCAGGAACTGAGCCTTTCCGGTCTGTTGGAAAAGAGCTCTAATACTGCCTTTGCCCAAAAAGCCAACATCATCAGAGCTAAAAGACCTGCAGCCAATTAGTATTTTGCCTTGTTTGTCAAAAATATTAGAAAAGGTAATAAGTAAACAATTAACGGAGTTTATCGAGGGAATCAATATTCTTCCTGAAAATCAATCAGGGTTTAGGAAGAATCACAGCTGTTCTACCGCTTTGACTAATGTCACTGATGACGCCTTAAGAGCTGCTGATAAAGGTTGTATAACTGCCTTGGCGTTGCTAGACTTTTCAAAAGCAAACGATATCATAAATTATGAACTACTCCTGTCAATTTTACATTATGCTGGTCTTAGTGATAGATCCATCTTGTTGTTCTCAAACTTCTTGTCGGACAGGTCTCAATGCATTAGTGTTGATGGGAAAACATCGGAGCCTATAGGCATCTCGCGGGGTGTTCCTCAGGGTTCTGTATTGTCACCTCTCCTTTATGCAGTGTATACGTCTTGCCTGTCAAGGGCTTTAAAGTTATGTTCATCACAATTTTATGCAGATGACACACAGGTCTTTCTATCCTTCAAAAGAGCAGACAGCACTGAAAGTTGTAACATAATGAGTGAGGAGGTGGAAGCCGTGTGGAGGCTGGCACTCGAACACTCTCTCTTGCTCAATATGGATAAATGATGTTTGATGATCTTAGGGCGTAGACATGATGTCAGTGGTCTGGAGGATGCCATGAGGGTGGAAGTTGGCGGGTCTGTTCTACCTGTGAGAGGTGTGACTCGACCTTGGTCTAATATTTGATAGCTCCCTAAGATTTGGTCCGCATGTATCTGACCGTATTCGTAGAGCTGCCCCACAGGCATTCGATCTTGACGTGATGGGGGCGCTTGTCATGAGTAGGACCCTAGTTTCGTCCCGGCGAAATGGAGGGTTAAGTCTTGGTGTCTAACGTACTGCCATTTCGCGCCAGTCACTGGACCTGTATGGTGGAAGATCTCCGAATGGGGCCCTAGTTTTGCCGTTCTGGTGAAATGAAGGGCTGAGCCGGTTGATTAACTCAGTGACAGGGCGTCTGTCGCAGCACAGGGCTTCTCCCTTAAAACTGGCGTACTCTACCCTATCGCAGTATTAATCTCCGAATTTTTCTGTGTAATGGCCGAGTGCGTTATGTAGCATACTGCTCTACCTTGGGGGGGTGGTTTGCCCACAGGTGTTACTTGTACCACCTGGCCACCCCTTTGGTGTTGGACTCGAGGGGGCAGTGGTTGAAAGTCCACATGCTGGACTTGGGGGGGTATTTCGTTTATCTGTTCGCAGACCCCCATGTTCGGGATATTCTCATGAAACGACTCGGCATTTAGCGGGACTTGACGGTTCGACCGGCCTGTCCTGGCCCCGGATCAATGCGTAACAATTATCTCTGTGGATCTCGACGAAATGGCTCTGCCATTAGTGCTTGACTCCAGGATCAATAAAATAACTTCACATGGGTTTGGTGAGTCAGGACGTACAGGCCGCTAGACAGTGCTCGTACCAGGATCAATTGTAGTCGTCAATCTTGGGTTTATCTTAGTTCATGGGACTACGTTCGGATGGATGGATAAGAATAACCTACGGCGGGTGAGTTGCGTCTCAAACCAACTCGGGTACTCTCTTGCAGAGCCAGAAGAGGGTGGATAGTGCTTCGCTGCTACCAGTCAAACGGTTCTGGCTTTCGAGTCGGGCCCAAACTGGAAGCTGGTGGGTTCACCTCTTCGGGGGGGTTCTCGCTTCGTGCTGTGATATGGCGTAATCCTTATCACACTTTTTACCTCTAGGGGTGGACTATGGAGACTGCTGAGTAGTCACTTGGATAAGAGTTAGTCTCAATATTCCAATAACATTACCTGGTAGAATTCACGTATTCGTAGAGCATATCTGCGATTGAAACTGTTATATGGCAAGCGCCACTTCCTGTCGAGGAAAATTAAGATTATGCTTTGTGATTCGTTGGTTTTGTCCCTGTTCAACCCTTGTGACGTTGTATGTGGAAATTGTCTCACTGTCTCAGATAAAAGGAGGATTCAGCTTGTTCAGAACTTATGCCTTAGATTTATATATAGCATCAGAAAATTTCAACACATTTCTCCTAAATTGCGTGAATCAGGGTGGATGAATATGGAACAGAGGAGAATGTTGCACTGCGCTTGTTTTTTCCTTAATATCATCCAACGAAAAGGTGCCAGTAATCTTTAAAAGCGCATAGAGTTTAGATACAACGCTCACACACTGAACATCCGAGCGATCTCCAAGATTACACCTCCCTATCATGAGACTGCGATGTTCGAACGCAGCTTTTCCTTCAATATAGCCAAATTTAACAATTCTCTTCAGAGTGGATACCATGAGCTTTCGCAGGTGATGTTCAAGAGACATATAAATTGTTCATCCTGTATTCTGATGAATCTTTCAGCATTTAGTGAATGTTTTTTTTGTACTAATTTTTTTATTCATATGTTATATTTTCAGTCTGCTCCAGCTAACATCTCGAATCTTTGAATGTATTTTTTTTTCGGCATATGTATTGTTTGCATTATAAATAGAGTGAAATTTCAGTATCATGGTTAAGTTGATCAGTGAGTTACTCCCGAGTTACTCATCTGGACTTCGTCATTTTTGTATCCATTACTTTTGCTCTATAATTTTGTTACTATATAATGAATATTGTTGGGTTGCAAAGTCAAGTCATTATTATTATTATTATTATACAAATGTATATAACACTGTCTCGATTTGTAAAACTTTCTATCACCATACTCCTTATTAATGATATTTGGTACAGATATTAGCCGAATTAATTTATTTGATGTTTCTATATCCTAAATGCTGGCGAAAATTCTAACTAAATTTTTGTGGGTTTACATTTTTTGTCATTCAGTGTATCAACCTACGAGAGTACCAAATCTCCTGAAATTTTAGTGCTTTTAAGAATTTTTATTCGTACCTTTGCCATTCCTTCATTATCCATTGAAAAGTCGATCAAAGCCATCCGACTTCATTCGGTCCCCTCGTATTCGATTAATTCGAATGACACGACGCCAAAACTCGCCACGCCCCATCCGAATATCAACAAGTATCCCCTAATTTATTCCTAAACCAAATAACATGGATCATGCCTCGCCAAATATTCATTCCCCGGGCAGTTCCTCCAAGTTTCTGTTTGAACAAGGCGGCAAATAGCGCCCCGCACCAGGGACCCGACCGCGGAGTCGCGGACCGAAGGAGCGTCGCGGCGTGGCTGACGCTTCGTGGAATACGCAATGAAAGTTGTAATAATTGTTATCGAAATGTTGGACGCTCGGAGCGGGGCCCTGGATGCCCGAGGCGACCGTGGAATAACTCTGATTTTATGTGATGAACATTCGAAATGGAACAAGCTACGCCTGCGGTCGTGTACCGCCGACCGACTTTTCATTTCGCCGATGTTGCTTCGCTTGTTGATTGCGGGAAATTGCGCGGAAATATGAGAGAGGAGAAAAGGCATGGACGTGGCTTCTGCTTGAATAGGCACACTTCTACTTCTGATGCATCATTTGGAAATGATAGATTAGAACTGTTGAAAAAATGTAACCTAAGCAAACTGGTACGCAATCCCGGGACCATTTGCTGAAGAATTTTTTTAATGTTATCCCATTCAAAACATAAAGGTTCGATTTTTTCAAAATTGGACATGGTATTTTTAACCTTTAACCGCTACCCCTACTATTGCATTTTAGAGCCGTTTTCGGATATGAATGCCTGTTGATCTTCATAGTCTCAATACCTTCCAAAGTCAGGTCAATACGCACTTCAGTATCGTTGTGGTGTTCCATGAAGTAGCACGAGTGATATGTCAACGATATTTTGCAATACCGGGAAGTAGTGCAAGTGTAAGGAAAATTTTCGAAGCAATTTATATAATCTCCCCCTTTCAACGTTTAGTTTCGATCAATTCTAATATACCATAAAAATGATACAAAAAGCGAAACCATCGAGAATGCATCCAGATGATCCAAATTTTTAAGATTGGTGCTTAGAGCAGATGATGATAATTTGATAAACGATAATGACCAAAGTCAGATTCCGTTTCCGGCTTCCGAACTGTCAACACCGTAGTGATTAACTCCCAGTGAAATTAAGTGAAATAAAATAGCAAACGTGATTTCTGCCTGCTGGTATTCATCGATACGGTGCTGGGACCCCCTGGAAGTGATTATAAACATACGGGGAAGCGCGATTACCCCATCGTCGATCTACAACCACAATATCAAATATTGGATCGGAGGTTAGAATACACGAAAACAACACAATGTTCACTCAGTGACACTTGTCATAAACGTCAATAAATCCGACAGGATAAACAGTGTTGCCAATTGAGAAAAAATATTTCTGCCATATTCCACTACTGCGTTCCGTTACACACGGGAAAATTATGAGATGGAAGGTCAATTCCAAATATTATTCGAAAAAATGAAAATAGAGATGCAAACTCAGAATGCAGAATTGAAGGATTCTATAACAAATAGTATTATGGAAAAAATTGATGATAAATTATTCCCTATTATGGAAGAAAATAAGAACCTGAAAAATAAAGTAGAAAAACTGGAAAAAGAAATAGAATACCTTAAGAGGATTGAGAAAGCCAACAACATCATAGTATTCGGCTTAGAAGAAAACGAAAAATCCTCTTACGAACTAATACAAAAGCTCAAAGTAACCTTCAATCTAGATTTAAATATTATAATGGAAGAACGTGATATCAACAAAATTTATCGCTTAGGAATTAGAAAGAGAGATAGCAATAAACCGAGGCCGGTACTGTGCTCGTTCACAAACAACTGGAAAAAGACCGAAATTATCAAAAACAAAAAGAACCTAAAAACAATATACATTTCGGAGGATTACTCGAAGGAGGTGTTAGAAAGAAGAAAAGAGCTGCAAGCCAAGTTAGCTGAAGAGAGACAAAAGGGTTATATAGCGTATTTGAATTATGATAAATTAATCGTTAAAGAGAACAACAACAGCCAAGAAAAAAGAAAAAGGGGATTATCCGCTTCACCCTCTTCAGAAAACAATCAACCAAAAAAGCAACAAACCGTAAACAAAATGAAGACCAACAGGACAAATGCTTTTGATTTAATGGGACATAGATCCAGCTCCCTTTCAAACATGCCTAACACTGATAAAAACGAATAGCAACTACAGAACGGTAAACGGAAACCAAAACCAACCAAAGGAACAAACAAGAAAGAAACAAAAAAACAACGAACTCCCCCAAGCCGACTGGTCCTCGAGGGGGAAAGCGACCACAACCCTCCAACTTACAAAGACAACAACCACCGAAAATCAGTAGTTTACATAGCATGTTGGAGGAGGCCTTTGCCGACTGGCAAACAGATCTTGGCAAAATAACCAAGGACCAAATATTAGTTTAATTTTATTACCATATATTAAGTTTAAGTCTTTAAAGTTAGATACTAAATAAGATTATATAGATAATGTTAGCTAAACAAGGCTATATGTTAGTAAGATAAGTTAAATAAGTTGATACAGTTTTACATAAGTTTAAAAACCATTGTAAGAGATCTGAATAAAAGGCTATATTATTATTATTATTATTATTATTAATGACCAAAGTATCATAATTGAAAGTAACCATGCTACGGATATCCGAACGATCAGAAGACGAAGATGTTGGAGAAGAGAATGAGGAGAAGATTTTGTTAACGGACGTGGAAAAAATCCAACTAAATGATAAGAGCTAAAAGAATGATGTTACTGTTGTTGTCTCACTCCTTTTCATTCCAGGCCCAAGCAACCACATCCATACAATTCTAGAACTAGACGTCATAACTTGGTGATGCATTTACCTGGATTGCGAGACCACGCAGCAAGTTGGGATACATTATTCAGTGAGGATATGTTGAATGAAGTTATGAAATGGACAAACTCTATACTCTAACAATGTTATGGAAAGGGTCGGACCACTCAACATTGAGAGATTTATATACTGTAGAGATGAAAGCTTTTTTGGAATTTCTCATTTGCACGGAAGTTTTCAAAGCAGGAAGAGAAAGTATTGAGGGACTGCTACTGATGGTACTGGAAGAGATATTTTCAGCTGTGCGATGCTAAGAAGGATATTTGTGACATTACTAATCGCATTGAGATTCGATAGTCACTCCGATAGGTCAAAAAGAATGAAAGAAGACGGAGCTGCAGCCATTTCAGGACTCCTGAAAACATCTATTCAAAATTCTCAAAAGAATTTCTCTCTGGGAGCATATGTTTGCGTAGATGAAAGCCTAGTATCTTCCAGAGGAAGATGTTTCAAAATGTACATGCCAAAAAAACCTGCAAAATGCGGCATAAAAATTATGTTACTCACAGATGCTAGAAACAATTATATGTGTAATGCATACATTTATTATGGAAAGGGTTCGGATGACCAAGGATTATCTGCAACTGAAAAAAAGCTGCAAGTCCCAACTGAAGCTGTTATAAGGTTGGTGAAGCCCATAGAGGAAGGCAACAGAAATGTTGCAGCAAACAATTGGTTCACTAGAATGGGAGTTGTCACAGAATTACTAAACAAAAGAATTACATTTTTGTTACTTTTTTTCTAACAAGCCGATGATTTCCGTTTCTTTTTCGTCAGACAAGAAAAGAGAAATCGATAGTAAATTATACGCATATATAAATAATATCAGTTTTTTTTCTCATGTACCGAAGGGGAACAGAGCAGTGTTGCTTATTTCTTCTATGCACCATTTTCCAAATGATGATCTCGACATTCTCGAGGTCAACAGTAATTATGTCCTGCTGATCCGTCCGTAAAGGCCTTGAAACTTTCACGAAAGATTTGGGGTTCGACTATCTCGACTCATTTCGATAATACACAAAATTGGTCGGTCACTTTCGTAGTTATTCACGATTGGAATTTTTCCACATTTGTATCAATATTCTCGAACTACTCATTCGATCTTACTAAGGTAGAATAGAAACGAACATGTTGGTGCCAAATCTTCTGAGATTATAAGTTAAAAAAAAGTGAGGAGCGGATCAGCGTTGAGGGCTACCTTGAGCCCTATAATTTTCGAACGGATAGAGATAAAGACTTGAAACTTTTGAAATAAGTTTTGGGACCTGACTATGTCGCTCTACTTCGTTATTGGAAAAAATCAATATCAAAACTACTAATCTGATTGATCTGAAATTTAGGGAAGAAAATGATCACGAACATGTTTCTGCAAAATTTCATGAGGATAGTATGATCAAAATACTCAAACAAAAATTTTGTGAACGGAGCACCGTTGAGCACTCAAAAATCAAAAGCAACGATCGAGTTTAAGTTTAGCATCTAGATAGAAAATAACGACTAATGCTAAATTTTGTAAGGGTAGTACAATTAAAAGATTGAAAGAAATATATTTTGTGGGCAGAGCAGCGCTTACAGCTAGCGAAAAGATAGTAATAGTGGTACGACTGAGATTAGATTTAGCATTCAAATGTAAAATAACGACAACAAGGCTAATATAAAATTTCGTGACGATCGTGGGTAATATGAACAAGTGCGAAAAATTCCCTTTTTTATCATTATTTTGTCTACATCATTGAACTTTGCAACATATAGCAATGTTTTTTGTATTCCTTAAACTGTAACAGGTCAAGCCAAAATAATGGTGTTAAGTGTGTTGCAAAACCCAAAGAAATTTTTCACGCGATCAAGAAGTTTAAGAATAAAAATGAACCCGGTTTTGATCTGATAACAGCGGAGATTTTGAAAAGACTGGCACAGAAAGCTGCAATATTGCTCAATACAATATATATCCGAATGATGAATATTTTATTTTTATCCCACTATCGAAAGCATGCTAGGCTAGAAGGGTACTCTGCTATTCAGGGTCGTAGTTCCGAATGATGAGTATATCTTTTTTCACTATCTGGAAACTTTTTGAAAGCATGCTAGGCTAGAAGGGTACTCTGCCGTTCAGAGTCGTAGTTCCGAATGATGAGTATATCTTTTTTCCAAATATCTGGAAACTTTTCGAAAGCGTACTAGGCTAGAAGAGTACTCTGGCGTTCAGGATCTTAGTTCTTGCACCGGATAACCGGGACTAGCCTGGAAGTTTAGGGGTCTCGACCACGCATTTGGCAGGGGAACTCGGATCGACTTCGGTGTCTGGGCCTCGAGCGGTCGAATGGACGGTGGAGACAAGAAGCCCCTTTGACGTGTGTATTGCATCCTGAACAACTCGGGTACTGACAGTGTATAAACAGTAGAAATAGGATAGTGCTTCGGAGCTACCAATCTACACTGGAAGCAAAGGGGGACTTCTGTTCCGTTTTGCGTGCTGATTGGGCGTATACCCCGCGCCCATGGAGGCAGTGACCATATACCCAACGGGGGGGGGTCCCGTTTGCAGTACCATTGAAGAAAATGTGATAAAAGTGGAAAAGCTGGTACTTGAAGACGCCAGAATAAAAAAACCAAGATGTTAGCAGCAGAGATGACAAACCTATCCGTGGGTACCATACACGTTATCCTTCATGACCTTCTTAACCTCTCAAAGGTCTGTGCAAGATTGGTACCGAGAATGCTCACCGAACCTCAGAAGTGCGAGTCGAGTGCTGTAAGGAGTATTTAGAGCTCTGTATAGAAGAGTATTATAGATCAGCTGGTACAAAACCTGTTCAACACAAGAAGATTACAGAGGACTTGGCCAATTGACTTCAATTGAAGTATTGTAAAGAAGTATCAATAATGTTTGATAACTTCTGCTTCTTTTTACAACACATCTTATTAACTTAATACTTGTGCGAAGTAGATTGTAAATTTCAATAAACGTTACAAAAAAAAATTAAACGTCGCAGCATCACGCAAAAGGAATATTCATTCGCAAGCACCCTGTACACTCAGACAAAAAAAATTTATTTTTGTCGCGTCATCCCGAGTGGCAATTCGATCTTTATTCAGCACATATAACGGAGCAGGCTCGCGACCAGAAACAAAACCAACGAAACCCCATCTCGCCGCCTCCAACGAATTTAATGTCCGGAAGGGAACATCATAAGTACCACTTGGAAATTGCTTTTCCGCGATTGCACCCGTCGCCGCTCCCTATGAATGAAGATCGAACCGGGCGACGTTCTGAATAGTAATTCCAACATCGATTTCCGATTAAAAAACAATAAACACCGGGCGAAGGAAGAATAAGAGGGAACGCCGTCGCGCGTTTGCGGTAAAACAACGCCTGACCGAACAAAAACCGCATTATTCAAAACGATAAATCTCCGCGAAGTTCGACGCAACGCCCGACGTCCTCGGCTAATTCATTTTTCTTGTAGCGAATCCGAACTTCTCCTTCATTATTCACGCCCGAGTTTGTATTATTCGATCGCGAAACTGAAGTGAAGAATCTTCGCCCCGACTGCTTGAGCTTCCGGAAAGTGCCGGGGATTAATTCCGGTTCGAAGATCGGTTGAGTGGGAATTGATGCGGTTCATAAGCCGATTCCTGTCGGAAGTAGTCTTTTTTCTGCGACGATACGGTTATAACTCATGAAATCCGTTGGAGAATTATAGGTAACCTATAATTCCGCAACTTGTATTATGGTTTGCGCACACTCCAATTTTACGATTTAAACATTTATGCACAAGAACAAAACTCTATGCTGGCAAATACCTTGCGGTCGAAATTCTAACCTTCGTCTTGAAAAACAAACATAAAACTCTCTCCTTCTCTCTTCTCGCTGCTCTCTCGTTTGATTTCTCTCAAGTTTGTTTTGGTAACAATCAAAGCCTCCTAGAAACATGTATTTCTAGGAGATATTGTAACAATTCTTGTCGTTTCTCTCTATAGGAGTATTCAGAATTGCACTTCAAGCTAGAAAGTGCAATCCGACTGTAACAATCAGGTAATTCAATATAAAAATTACTCACCAAATATTATTCTTTTGGTTTCATTTAAATTCAAAGGGTAATTTAAGCCAGAAATAGCAGAAGCATAGTGTATAGTGCGTTCATATCAAAATGAATTCAATGTACAACAACCAAGTCACGTTCAAAAGAGGGGCTTCGTGTATTCACCAATATAGGGTAAATCATGTGACCATTATATAAACCTGTTATTTGTTACTTCTTTTTTATTCATCACTCAGCACCTATTCATCTCAAACAAATTACAGTCCACAACTCAAGGTCCGCCAATGATCCGCCTAAGTATTGAGGAAACTTCTGAACATTTCCCCATCAAAATCATTGTAACATTTAGTTGGTTTTGCCAAATCACCAAGGACACATATAGAATTCGAGAGCACATGCAAATTATAAAATTGTTTTATCAAAATGGGTTGTCTTAAGTCGCATGTCTATGCGAATAAGTTACAAACCACAGCGGTCCTCGATGCCAACATAATCCTTGCCATCGGTCAAATTCAACGCAATTTATGGGCCAGAGTTATGGAAAACTGGACGTTACGAATGCGCGTCACCCAGCGAACTTGCAGCGGATATTTGCAAGATGTTATATTACATACAAAACGGCATCGATAGGCCTTTCTAAGAATGAAAAATTTGGATGATATCACACACACTTTGTTTTATTTTAGTTCAAAAGTAGGAAGAGCTTAATTAAGGACCCTCTACAATCTGATCAGTTTTGACCTTGGATTATGCATCAGTGATTTTAACTTAGTCATTTGAGACCATTATCAACTCAAAATTCTTGAATCAAATAGCACGATCTTCTCTGAAACAAGGGAGCAACAGATGAAAAATGTTTCCATAATTCAAAAACAATATGAAATTTTACGAAAAGTTATGAAATATAATAAGTACAAAATATAATTTCGAATTTGCCACATATTTCTACAACTCTAAGAATAAACATATCAAAGAATGTTGTTAGTGATATCTTATTTCTCTATTCTGTAGCTATGCTTTGATTGATTAGAAAAAGATACTATCGTCACTCAGCTCCTTGTTTCAAACCCACCATTTCACTGTTGGTTCGACAATAACTAGTAATTTGCGTAAAGTGGCGTAAAGACGCAGCAAAAAACACAGCTGAACTTCTAACTCACACAAGCTAAAAAGCTTGAGGTATCATACGGTAACAGCTGTCCAGCGGAATGGACGTGTGCCGGTACTGCTCCGACAACTTTATTGTCAATACGAAAACCGTTAAGTGTGATATTTGTGAACTGAAATTCCATGCGAATTGTGCATCAATCAAAGATGCGTGGATTAAAATTCTTCTTGAAAGTCCAAATTTGAAATGGTTTTGCAACTTGTGCATCGAGAAGCTGCCTTCGCAATGGTGCGATGTGACAGATACTAAATCTCAAAACGACACCAGTGATATTCAACTTAAAAAGGAGATTGATTGTTTGAATCGAGAAAAAGCCCTACTATTGAAATCTGTACGGGATCTTGATTACACTGTAAGTCTTCAAAAATCAATCATTGAGTCCTCAAAAAATGATTCCGTATTTAACAATCAACATAAAATAGAAAAAAATGTAACATCTAATCGGAATGTAAACAGTTCTGATTCATCATTAATCACCCGGTCTAATCACGATCCAGATGAACAACCTAAGGATGTTCCGAAGAAATTCAAGGTCCCATATGCACGGAATGAAAATGCCAGCAATCAATCTAAACAAGATAATGTTTCTAACCGCAATTTGGTGAACAACAAAATTTCCACTGATGGAAAATCAATAATGCCTGCTCAAAAGTGGTCTTCAATGAAAGAACTTCCACATGACATTACTGGTGAAAATTCCGACTTCAATTCAAAAAGTGTAAACAATACAAACTATGAATGGCAAACTGTAAAAAAAACGAAACAAACCCAGAAATAGAAAATTCGTTATGGGTAGTGGTGGGACTAATTCGGAAATCAAAACAGTCCCTAAATATACGTATCTTCATGTATCAAGACTTCATCCCAGTACTAAACCAGCCGATCTGCAGAGGTTGTTGGTGACAACGTTTCCAGAAGTGCAGCGCGAATTACTGCAATCTAAACACCCTCTCATTTACTCGTCAATCAAGGTTTCCATCCATCAGGAAAGTTTTGAAAAAGCGTGGTGCAGGGATATATGGCCGGATGGAGCTCTAGTTTCACGATATTTTTTATTCAAGAAGGAACCTCCCCAGTTGGATGGTGGCCCAAAGCAAAAAGATATGAATGTAGGGACAGTAGTAATGTAATCAGCATACTTCACATTAATCTACAAAGTATCTCTACTTCTTTCAACGGTCTACAGCAACTTGCTGCAGATGGAGATTTTGACTTCATGGCCTTCACAGAGCACTGGCAAAGTACTGAACAATTATCTTTTTACTCTATTCTTGATTTTACTCAGATTACAAGTTTCTGTCGTCCAATTAATAGACATGGGGGGAGTGTACTCTATGTTCGAAAAAATATTGAAAACTGTATTATTAGAACAGATATTAACAACCTATGTGTTCAGTATGCATTTGAATGCTGTGCAGTCCAATATCCTATTGGTGATAATGTTAAATTAAATCTAATTTGTGTATATAGATCTAATCATCCTACTCTAAGTGATGTGGACCTATTCTTCGAGAAGATGACAGCCCTGCTTGATATTCTCACCAGAGAGAAAAAGAGCAAATATATAATAATTGGGGATTTCAATGTTGATTTTCTCGAACCGCAAGTTAATGTCTGTCAAAATTTGTTGAATATTTTAGGAGCGTTTGGAGCCGAGGTCATATTTCATCGACCTACTCGTGTAACTCACAATTCTTCTTCCTGTTTGGATAATGTTTTCACTAATATAGTAGATGGGAGGGGGGAGATGTTTCAACCCCATCTCTCGGATCACAAAGCCATCTCGTTTAGTTTCAGTGTGTGTGGATCCATCAACAATTGTCCAAGAAGGGTTGTGAAGCACCGTAATTTTAGTCTATGTAATATTAGGAGATTTGTTGCTTTGCTTTCTGATATGGATTGGTCTACATTGTACTCATTTGACGGGGATGAGATTGATGATATGTGGAACTATTTTTTTCATAATTTTGAAATACTGTTTAAGAATTCTTTTCCTAAAGTTCTGAATAGATATAGGAAATCAGTTGGAACCCTTCGGAATGATCCCCAACTTTTGAAGATCAAAAATGAGTTGGATATCTTGTATATCATGTCTAGAACGAACGCGCAACACTTACTGCTCTATAGATCAAAAAAACATGAATATGACAAACTAATAACTAAACTTAGACAAGGACATTATGGTAATTTAATCTCATCCTCTACAAATAAATCTAAGACTACTTGGTCACTGATAAGAGAACTTAACGGTGGTGGAGGCGCTAAGGTATCAAAGTTTCCTACTGCCAATCCTGAAATATTAACTGACAAATTTAACAACTACTTTGTTAATGCTGGAAGCATATCTGTCACGCCGATCAATGATGATACTTTTCATGTTTTGACCAGGTGCCCAAGGTCATTCTTCATGTTTGAAGTAACTCCTTCTGAATTATTGAATATTGTGTCAAAACTAAATAACTCGTTATCTCACGGTTATGATGAAATTCCTATGAAGATCCTGAAAAAGTGTATACATGAAATTGCTGAGCCCTTAAGTTTCATAATGAACAATTCATTCACATCAGGCTTATTTCCCGATTCGCTGAAAATATCAATAGTGAAACCAATTTATAAAAAAGGATCTCATGAACAATTGGAAAATTACCGTCCTATTACCTTGTTAACATCGTTCTCTAAAATTTTTGAAAAAGTTTTATCTGTTCGACTGATCTCTTTCTTTTCTAGGTTTGAAATATTCAGTAAATGTCAGCATGGGTTCGTACCACACAAATCCACTGAGACAGCCATATTTGAAGCGATAAATGAAATTCTTATAGCCTTTGAAAACGGCAATATTCCCATAGGAATGTTTCTTGACCTATCGAAGGCCTTTGACAGTATCAATCATGAAAGACTGCTGTCAAAATTGGAGGCATGCGGCATTCGTGATAATCAGCTCAAACTCATCCAGAGCTATTTGAGTGGTCGCAAGCAGAGAGTTGAATTGGTGAAGGATGGCGATGTCTTCTACTCTGAGGACCTCTTAGTTTTGATGGGCATTCCGCAGGGTAGCATCTTGGGGCCATCTTGGTTTCTTGACCTATCGAAGGCCTTTGACAGTATCAATCATGAAAGACTGCTGTCAAAATTGGAGGCATGCGGCATTCGTGATAATCAGCTCAAACTCATCCAGAGCTATTTGAGTGGTCGCAAGCAGAGAGTTGAATTGGTGAAGGATGGCGATGTCTTCTACTCTGAGGACCTCTTAGTTTTGATTGGCATTCCGCAGGGTAGCATCTTGGGGCCCCTGCTCTTTTTAGTTTATATTAACGACATGCCAGATCTGATCAGTCTTCTTTTCGGGATTATTCTCTTTGCAGATGATACTAATGTCATTGTCTCTGATCCTTCCATAGCTACAGTCATTCAAAAAGTAAACATTGCGTTCGAATCCATTACCTCTTGGTGTAATAATAACCATCTCCGATTGAACGTGAACAAGACCGACCTAGTTTTCTTCCACACTGATCGATCACGCCTCTCATTCCCAGAGTCGATCAGAGTCGGTAACACTGCCCTTTCCGTGGGTGAATCAACCAAGTTCTTAGGTATCTACCTGGATGCCTCCCTAAAATGGGATCTTCAGGTAGAATATTTGAGTAAGAAATTACTCTCCGTGCTGTATTCCATAAATGTTTTGAAACGTCAGGTAACAATCGACGTTCTGAAGGTGGTTTACTTTGCAAATTTCGAAACATTGATCTCATATGGTATTATCTTTTGGGGAAGCAGCCCACATGCACGACGTCTTTTCATCATCCAGAAAATGACTTTAAGATCCATCTTACGACTTCCTTACAGAGAATCGTGTAGAGGTTTATTCAGAAAGAACAACATCCTGACACTGCCAGGTTTGTTTGTATTTAGGACATTGTGTTTTAATCGCAAGAATCCTGATCTCTTTGCACGGTTCTCTAATTCCAACAATACGAGAAGGACGATGCCTTACCTCCTACCCAAATGCTCACTTACTCTTACGCAGCAAAGTTGCCAATATAGCTGTATGAGATTTTTTAATGCTCTACCGAGATCACTTCAACAGACCAACAATATGCGGTTATTTAAAATAAAGGTACGCAAGTTTATACTTAATATGGAACCCTACAGTGTAGAGGAATTTTATAATTATTGTCGGTCAACTAGTGACTAATTGAATCGGTTTGACTTGTTTCAGTTTCATCACTGTATTATGTATATGTATATATGTGATAATTTTTGAAATAAATGTGTGTTATTATTATCTTCGGAGAAGATCCCTCAGTATTAGGAGAATATCATATCATATCTATCAGGAATTTTTTCAGAGTGATAGAACTTTGAATTGAAATAAAACACATTTAAATTAAGATTATAGACAATTTTTTTATCTGAATTATAATTTTATGACATTTATGTTTTAACAATATAATAATTTCTGGCATATGCCCACCACGACTAGCTCTGAGGAACCGCATTCGACCAGACCAATTTTGGACCACTTTTTCGAGTAAGGCAGGCCTTATTTCATCAATAACACGTGTTATGTTGGCTTCCAAAGCGTCTATTGTTTCTGGTTTATCAGCATAAACCAATGACTTGACATAATCCCAAAGAAAATAATCCTGTGGAGGCCAATTAATGGGACCATTTCGCGAAATAATGTTATCGCCAAATCTTTCTTCCAATAAATCAATTGTTACGGTAGCAGCATGAGGTGTAGCAGCATCTTGTTGGAACCAAAACACTTTTGGGTCGATACCATTGAAATTTTGAAACAAAAAATCATTGATCATCGATCTGTAACGAGCACCATTCAATTTAACATTAGCTCCAGAATCGTTTTTAAAGAAATATGGACCGATGATGCCTCCAGCGTGTAAAGCACACCATACAGTGCATTTTTCAGGATGCAATGGAACCTGCTGAACTTCTTGAGTATTGTTTTCACTCCACATACGACAATTTTGCTTGTTTACATAGCCGTACAATCAGAAATAAGCTTCATCACTAAATACAATTTCACGATAAAAAAATGGATCAACTTCAAGCTGTTCTAGGGCCCAATCAGCAAACAAACGACGCTTATTATGGTCAAGTGGCTTTAGTTCTTGAACCAGTTGGATCATGTATGGGCGTAGACTGCAAAATTTTTCATGTGAGTTGTGCACAGTGTCCAACTTGTTGTGAACGTCGACAAATAGACTAATCTGGATCATCATTAACACTATGACTTTCAGCAGCGATATTGTCTTCTGTACTAACAGTTCTTTATCTTGTTGTTGTTGTTGCATCGAGTAGAGAAAATGTTGTCCGAAATCTATCGATAGTTCGACGAATAAGCTGCTCTGATGGACGATTATGTAAACCATAAATTTCACGAAGTGCTCTATAAGTTTGTCGAATAGAACACTTATTTTGAAAATAAATTCTAACAATTTGTAAATGTTGTTGCGGCGTGAATCTTTCAATAATAATAATTTTTCAATGCTTATTGAACAGAAATGTCAAAACAACGTGGCTTTTACCTTCTGTCAAATCACAGTTATCCCTATCAAAAGTTTTATCACTCTAAAAAAAATACCCGATAAAAACAGTGTCTCACTTTGTATCTGGAACCATATATTCATAATGTCGTAACTAGAAAAAAGAAACCAGGTAGAAAATTTGTACAGAAAAGGTTTTCGAAACGTTAAAAAAATTAGTGCAATTGATTATAGTGCCAAAAAGTGCTGTATATAAGACAATAAAAAGGATAAAATGGCATGGATATGAGGCATAGCTCAGATTCAGCAAGACCGCGTAAGATTAAAGGAAAGAAATAATTTAAAGGCTTTATCGGCCTAAGGACGACAAAATCCGCGCCTGGGGTTTTGAAAATTGGAAAACATAATTGGAAATCAAGGGAATATAAAATATTGGCCAGAAACCGTCCGTATGTCACTGAAAAAACAAGGCTACATATCAAGCAAACCAAAAAAATCTTAATAATGACACCTTCACAAAAGGAACGAAGAAAAGAATTTTGTCAACGTTTTCAAGAAGATAATTTTAATAATGTTTTTATATCGGATGAAAGTGTTTTCCAACTTGGTAGGAATCACTGAAAAATCCTGTCAAAACAACCTGTTACCGTTGAAGTTTCCAAATTCCCCACCAAAATAATGGTTTGGGGATCAATATCGTGGTGCAACGCCTCTCTGTATAGTTGATGGTACCAGTAACAGTGAAAAGTATTGTGGAATGCTAACCAATTTTTCCTTTAAACGGCACGTATTCATAGGGTTGGCATTTTCAGCAGGATAATGCAAGATTCCATACTTCGGCCTATACTCAAGCTTAGATGCAAGAACACCAAGTGACAACCATTTCATGACCAGCAACTTCACCAGGTCTTAATCCTATTGAAAACATATGGGGACTAATGAAGATTGAAGTTGAACGAGCAGCGCTACGAAATAAAGATGATTTAATTCAGTCAATTTCACAGTTGTGGACAGTGATCTAGTTTCGGGTGTACCTAGACGTTTACAGTTGAATGGAGGGTGTATAACTAAATAAGATGAATATTTTGTTATAATTTTCTAATTCGGGAATTTAAAATATATACTAAATAATTACAATGAAGCTTTGTTTTTTCCGGATACTTTTCTAGACGGACTATAATAGCAGGTTGCATCCTGACGACTGAATGGCGAATGCGCCGGTTGTTATAAAAGTTCGTTAATTTGTCGGGTTAGGAATAATTTAAAACATATTCTTTAAAGGACGCTGAACATGCATCATAATGCAGTTTTAAAAAATCTTCAAGATTTCTTTCAGGCATTCTCCCAGTTGATTCTGGTCATATTCCGATTTTGCCATAAGTTCCAATGAGGCATAACAGACTATTAATTAACTATATCCTTGTGCCAAATCTCATAGGAGACAGAATTTACATCTTTCCTATAAATTCATTTTATTTTATCGGACATAAATAAAAAACGAATTGAAATGTTTTCAAAGTTATGAATTTCTTGAAAAGATTGAACCTTGGCATTTACGAATGAAAAACAATATCATTCAAATGACCGCAAAGACTGACACCAGTACACCATCCTATCAAACCAATTTTTCAGTATATTGTCGATTCTTTTGGGCTCAATTTCATTGATGGCAACTTCAATTTCAAGACATCAATCGTTTCAATGTTTAGTGTAGCACATATCCTTAACTGTTTCCCACAAAAATATTCCTCCGAGATGAAAATGAGCTTCATCGCTAAATATGATTTTTTGGGGAAAATGCTCATCTTCGGGCATGCGATCATTAGCCCATTGAGTGAAGTTTAAACACATCGGATGGTCACGAGACTCCACTTCTTGTACTAGTTGAACTTTGTACTCAGGCTTTTGTGTAATATTCTCTTTAGAGAAGTACGAAAAATGCTCAGTGCTTGAGCATGATGACGAGTTGATGTTTATGCCACATTTTGGGTTACAGCAGCAATATTTTCAAGTGTGCTCACTGGACGAGAACCTGAACGGTTTTTTTTAATTGAATAACGATCTAGTTATCATTGAACAAATTGATTCACAAATTTTCGTGCGGGCATTTAATTTCTATTTAATTTTTCATGTATATTTCTAACAGTTTGGATAGAAGAATGACCACTTTGGTAGAGTTAGTTTTTTATATTTCCCAGTTTCTTCAAGCGTAAATCGACTCATTCCATTAACGCCAAATATCAAACTAACTTTTTGCCTGAACATGAATGACGGATATGTTTCCAGACTTTAAATAACCACTCCTTCAAAATGCAAACTCTAGATGGGCTACCCTTTATTAATTATTTAGCGTTAATTATTTCGTGTGGTTATATTTTGAACAATCCTATGAATAGAATATTGAAAATGACTGACTTTGCATCATTAGGCTGGTTAATAAAATGAAAAAAATTAACCTGAACAACTAATAAAACTCTATTTCAATTTTCAATAAAGTTTTGACCTGACAGCTTCATGTAATTAGAGTAAAACCTAGTATAGGATGCTTTTCTGGATGTACAATCTAATGTGATGATTTGCACAAATTGTTTTATACCATTTTGTGTCATGGTTCTCACCAAAATCTAATTTTTTCACGTGATTTATCTTCTAAACGTAATAACCCTAAATGGGGGTAAAAATGCCAACTTCATATAAATAGTTACTTGTTCCCGACATAGTCAAAATTAATCCAAATAAATTTTTCTGAGGTTCTGAAACTATGATATTCATGAAAGTTTGCGTGAATATTCGAACAGTTATTCTTAATCTACTATATCGAATTCAAGGCAGCGGATACTTATGTATAGAGAAGACAAAAGTTCTAAAGGCCACATATTTTCAGAATTCATGCACCGACTAGAGGGGCCATTGAAAACTCTTCATGTTATTTATTCTGAAGGATAGCCTGCTTAAAAACGTACTACTTCTAGTAGTAATATAATTTTCAAGTGGTTAAGTTCAAAACTTGGATAATGTTTTATATTTCAAGATAACGCATTGCAAATCCCGTGGAGTATGTTTGCAGTTTTATTTCTGAATCAATATGGAGAATTTACAAGGTTGTTCGGAATGTAATTTCATTTTTTCTCGACAGAGGATTCAATTGTATCGTCACTCTTAAGTCGCATAATCATTATAAGTTTTGAAAGCTGATTTAGCAAGGCTTTTCTGTGAAGAAGTTAAGTTAATTCTACATGGTAGTTTTTGGTTGGTGCTCTTTCAAATATACAGAGCAATAAGCAGCATTTTCGTATTTTTTTCCCTTTTTTTTACTATAGAAAATTTAAAAATGCTGTTCAAGCCAGAAAGTAATTGACTGATGTGTATGGAGAAGACCTGTTGAGAGTACGCCAATTCCAGAACTGGTTTGCAAAATTTTGATCCGGCAATTTTAATGTCGAAGATGCACCAGTTTCCGGAAAGTCGGTTGTAGCTGATAAAGACACGATAAAGGCATTGGTTGATACAAATCGACGAATTACACGTCAGATCGGTGAAAGCTTTTTATGACCACTTGAACCTCGAAACTTGATATATGGGTTCCCTATGTTGCAGTATAACTTCAGATTTTTCTGTTCAATGGCTGAGTGCGTTATGTTGCATACTGCGTTACCTCGGGAAGTATTCGTAAGACCTGGCCACCCAATTGGTGTTGGACAGTGGAGGGGGCAGTGGTTGACAGTCCGCATGCTGGAATAGGAGGGTATTCGGTCTATCTGTTCGCAGCAACCCATGTTCAGGATATCTCGAGAAATGCTTCAGGACGATAAAATCTTTACTTCAAATAAAGAGGTCAAAAATCACCTGAAGCAGTTTTTTGCCAGCAAAGACCAAAAATCTGAGCGTGGAATCATGCTTCTGCCAGAAAGATGGCAAAAGATGTTGGACCAGATGGGACATGTATAATTTAATAAAATATTTATTCATAATACGAAAATTGTCTATCATTTTCTAAAAAAAACGAAATTACCTTCCGGACTACCCAATATACATTTCTGGAAAGAACAGTCGGAAACATATAAAATTCAGTGTTGATCAAGGCGTCCGGTGGAGCAGTGGAAGAATCAAAACCTGAGCGCGATGCGATGACGAATAAACGACTGTTCTCTCTCAATGGTAGTGCGGACTGAAAGCAGACTGCCGAGCTTTTCGATCGAAGCATCAACACTGAGTACTGCCATTGAGAGAGAACAGTCATTTATTCGTTTTGATTCTTCCACTGCTCCACTGGACGTCTTGATTAACACTGAATTTCCTATGTTTCCGACTGTCTTTTAAATACCTGTATATTGAAATGAATATCGGAGAGTTGGTGAGTCACTTCAAGTGTCTCAATTCAACAAACATTAAATCCATAATCCTATCGACGACAATATACAGAAAAACCGTAATTTATATCATCGGTGAAAGCTCCACTTACAGAATGACGACAATAAATCTCCTTTTTCCACTCGCAATAAATTCCTTCACAACGTTTTCCCGATATACCAAACTTTCATACCACCAGGGTATTCGGTCGAACGGGAAGAAAAAACGGAAAAAAACATCGCCGAAAACAACAACTGGGACGCTACTTAGTCCGGCCGATGTATTCATTATCGTCCATTGTGTACGTGACACTCGAGAGTGAGGGCGAGTCGAGTTCGGAAAACAGATAACTCAGGCTTTTAGTCATCCTTATTCTCAGAAGGAACGGGCTAAAAGTGAATAAGTTCGTGTCACGTTCCCAAGGTAAATCACGGGCATGCCGATACTCGTGTAGATCGAGCCGAACTGACGGATATCCCGATATTTTCTTTATCTGTGAGAGAAATACGAAAATATAGAGTTGATTCGGATATACAAAGTATCAGTTTTCTTTGCGTTTATTGTTTTCTTAAATAATAAAACTCCGAAATATAAACAAGAGAAATTATTCATAAGAGTACTCGATTTAAGGAAGCTGAGGGACTTTCCTAATTTAAAAAAAAATCAAAAAATTCTACATCTTCTGACGACGGACTTTTTACTTCTGTGGCCACAAATCTTCACTTTCTCCAAATATTTTTTTTTGTTATGTAATTATGAATAATGCGTCTCTAAACTGTGATCAAAATTTCAAAATCAGGTGCTCCAGCTTGGATGAAAAAGAGACATTTTTTTCCTAAAAATATATAATTTTTTCTCAGTTTACTAAAAAAAATATACTACTCGAGTTTGGCAAGTGACGTCAAATTGTGGCGCATTTAATAGAAATTCCCAAATTGCATAACACTTGGTATAATCTTGCTGAAATTAGGAATAATCCCGTTTTTAACAAATTTATCTATCTTAGTTATAAAGTATTTTAATGTGCCATTTTAAGGAGCGTTTGGAATAAAATTTAGTGGATTCCTTGACTTTTTAATTAAATCAAGATCTACAAGAAAATTTCACTGAACATTCACTGTAGCAAGCCTCTCTGTATAGTTGATGATATCATTAATAGTGAAAAGTATTTTGGCATTCTAAACGATTTTCTCCTTGGAACGGCGCATGCTTTATATCCAGAGGGGTGGCGTTTTCAGCAGGACGATGCAAGATGCCATACTTCGGCCTATACTCAAGCTTGGATGCAAGAGTACCAAGTGATAACCATTTCATGGGCAGCAGTTTCACCAGATCTTAGTCCCGGTGAAAACATATGGGAACTAATGAGGATTGAAGTTGAACGAGCAGCGCCGCGAAATAAATATGATGCAATTCAGTCAGTTTTACATTCCTGGACTGCAATCTCCGGAAATTATGGAGGTGATCTAGTTTCGGGTGTATCTCCACGTTTAGTCAAGTATTTACAGTTAAATGGAGGTTATATAAGTAAATAAGATGAATATTTTGTTATAATTTTCTCATTCAAGAATTAAAAATATATACTAAATAATTACAATTGAGCTTTGTTTGTTCCAGATACTTTCAAGACGGACTATAAAAATATCGGATATTTCGACAAATTAAGGAAAGCAAAAAAATTCGCAGTTCTATTGTATGTTTTCTTTGAAATAATAAGCTTGATTCAGTGTTTGAATTGATATACGTTGGCTTCGATCATTACTAATGTCGCCAAAACAAAACCAGACTCAAATTGCAGGAAATCGAATTGAAGGTCTTATGTATTTGTCCCCCTAAATATTTCATAGTGGTGATTTATGAAATGGTTTCTTTTGATTAGTTTTTGTTCCCTTTCAAAATTTTCACCTCTGAAGAAACCTGTCTGTATATTATGTTTTTTTGTACCTTTAAGTAGTGTTAAAAATTTATGGTATTTATCATTTGTAGTTACGATTTATTGAAATAATTTAATTTTGCTGGACAACTTCGTCTGTTTATATTATTGATCATTTCATTCACGAATGAACTATTTTGAATCTCAAATTATATTGAATCTAATCTCTATATTGAGATTCTACGTCACGGATGCCGATTTCGCCGTAATCAGATGAGTATTTACTCCATTTCCTGTCATTAATCTCGCAATTGTTACCTTCCACGTTTCCCCAATAAAGCGTCGGTTCTCCCCTTCGAGAGTCAGTTCGCGGTTCACCGCCATCTATATGTTTGCAAACTACGAGTTGTCGCAGGAACGTGATACAGTTATTAAGATGGTCCTAGTAGGCCACGGTACAGCGAGATAACAATTCCTTAACTTACGACGCAAGCAAGAGGGCCGGGGACTTCTGAGGTCGGGAGCGCAGCGGTCTTCGAATGATGGTGGAGAGCAAGGCTGAACCCTAAATCGGGAATTATGCCTGCAGATTAACGAGAGAATGTCTTCGCCGAAACAACCGGACGGGGGAGATAAATCCAGCTGGGGATGGTTTTTGCTCTTCGGATGATGATAAGGGGATCTTGAATTTCACGAAAATGGGATTGAATTTTTCTTGGATAATTGTGATGAAATATATATAATTCTCATTGCCTTTTCAATTATTTAAAAAACAAGATACGAGAATATACTCCTCCATTGATGAAATCTACAGGGTACATCGAGAACCAAATCCTTTAACACCATTTCTACCGAGTAACGACCAAGTTGACATCGAGAATTCTTCTAATTAGTGCATTGGCATGTGAGCATAGCTCTTTCACCAAGTGACTATTAGCAGTCTCCATAGTCTGTCCCAAGGGGTAGAAAGTGTAATAAGGGTTACGCCTTATTATTGCGCATGGCGAGAAGTACTCCAAAGAGCTGAACCCACCAGGTTCCAGTGTGGGCTTCAGTTCGAAGACCTACAACCGTGTGGCTGGTAGCATCCAAGCACTATCCAACCTCTATTGGCTCTGCATGGTCAGTGCTGAGTTGTTCGGGACGCAACTCACACGTCGAAGGGGCTTCTTATCCATACATCCGAACGTAGTCCCATGAACCAAGATAGTCTTAAGATTGATGCCTCAATTGATACTGATACGAGCACCGTCAATCCTTCAAGACCCACGAACCCTTGTGAAGTCTTTCAGTTGATCCTGGCTTCAAGTACCAAAGGTCTAGCCGTATCGTCGAGATTCACAAACCCCAGAAAGGTCTCGTAATCGATCCTGGTTCAGGACGAGGCCAGTCGGACTGTCAAGCCCCACTAAACCCTGAAGCCTTTCTCGAGATATCCTGAACATGAGTTGCTGCAAACAGATAGAAGAAATACCCCTCCTAGTCCAGCATGCGGACTGTCAAACACAGCCCCCTCGAGTCCAACACAAATTGGGTGGCCAGTACGTACGAATATTTCCCGAGGGCCTCTACCCTCCTGACGTAACGCTGTATGCTACATAACGCACTCGGCCGTTGGACAAAAAAATCCGGAGATTTACTGCAATAGGGTAGAGTACGTTAGTTTTAAGGGAGATACTCTGTGCTGCGACGAACTCTTTTGCCAATGAGTTGATCAACGAGGCTCAGCCCTCCATTCCACTTTTACGGAGAAACTCAGGCCCCATTCGGTCGATCTTCCACCACACGGGATCAGTGACTGGCATTACTTTAGGCATCATGACTTAACCCTCCCTTCCACTAGGATGAAACTAGGGTCCTAGTCAAGACAAACGCCCCCAGCGCGTCAAACTATAATGCCATGGGAGCGCGACCAACCTGAGTGATAGTTGAAACTAAAAAAATGGGGTATTCTAAATGTGAAGACTTCATACTTTGCTCTCTTCATTGGATCGCTTTTATTGATTTTTCAATCGATCGTCTTTTTTTTTGTCATCTATAACAATATGTGGATTAATGCAGACCGACTTTATTTGAACATTTTATGTGAGGATCAATGGGGCAGTTACCTGAGAAGAGTCCAACAACCTAGTGAGTTAATGAAATTTCCACCCCTATAATTGAATTTTATTTCTTTCCAATTTCAAGGCATTGTGTTTTTTATTTGAACACCTCTTCTTTCACTTTTTTCACGTGCTTGTTTATATCGGACAGCGTGATATTGATTTGTCCAATGTCTGCAGTTTTCTAATTTAAAACCGAAAATGGTCTCAAATGACTAAGTCGATTTCACTGATGAAGAATCCGAGCCGAATTTTAGATCGATCGGATCTGAAGTTCAAGGAATATTGGGAAAAATAAAGGGAGTTTTTAAATGCATATAACTCCGGAGCCATTTTACTGATTTTACCATTAACGAACTCAAACGAGATATTTAGACCCCAAACGTTCTTGAAAGCTTCAAGGCTTTAGTACTTTCCATTCCAACGTTATTGTAGTTTATGGACGTTATGGACTAGACATAATGACTTTTGACTTCTGGGTCAGTGAGTCCAACTTAGTCGTTAAAGACCATTTTCGGTTCAACATTCGAGAATTAAAGATACCTGGGTGAAACGACAACACATTGTTTCCTGAAACAATCCGCAAAAAAAGAGAACTCACATGTTTCTTCAGACTTCAGACCTCATAACATACGAATCCAATGAAAAATCAAGGGACAATACAACACACAATGAGATTAATTACTTCATAATGTAATAGAAAAATAAATTCGCTATCAATCTCTACCACTACAGTGCACAGCCGAAACCACCTGCGCTGAAACTAAAGAAAATGAATTCTATATATAAGGTTTGTTTTTTATCGTACCACAATTGGACACCTTACTCCCAATATTCGTTCGTTTTTATCTGCAGGTTTCAAAGCACTACGTTTTGATGCGCGAAAGTCACCATCGAAATGTGGTAGAATATGAAAAATACCATTTCATATGATCTCACTGTCTATTCTACTGAGCAGTCCTTTTCATCCAACATTTATAATTGTTAATATGAGATGTTATTCGTTTCTTGATTCACTTAAGATGACACTTAATTCGAAAGGATGTCTTTGAGATTTATTTATTTTTCATGTCCCTGTGTTATACGAAATGATTAGTTATTGTTACATATCGCCCATGCAAAGATATTAATATCTTTCGCCAAATTGGACAAATTGAATTTAACTCTCTTCATTAAGTATTTTTATATTTGGGATTAGCGAACAAAAACAAATATTAGTCATCAAAAATCGTTTGATTGTTTTTCAAGATATGCCCTATGAAGATCTATACACTTCTGCATGCGTTTCAACTAATTGTCGAAGCACGTTGACCACTCTGATTGAGTTTTCTCCAAAACATGCGCTATGAACGCATCGACCGCTTCTTCAGGTGTCTAAAAACGTTGACCTCTCTGTTTATGTCTTACGTACAGGAATAAAAAGAAGTCATTCGGTGACAAGTTAAGACTATACGGTGGATGACTCATCAAATCGATGTTTTGAGTGCTCAAAAATGCAGTTGTTTGAGCCGATATGTGAGAGCTGGTATTGTCGTGGTGAAGAGTGATCCGGCTTCGGCGGTTGGTTTTCCTCATTCTTGGAAGACAACCGGCAAACAAATGGTTGTTACCCCCCAGGTTCGTGCGCGAACAACTTTTGTTGGATTTGGCTCATCTTGAGACATCCATACGGTCGACTGCTTTTTACTTTCGGGCTCATACGCATAAATCCACGATTTGTCACCTGTCACGATGTCATAGAGGTGTTCCGAAGCACCGCGATCGTATTTTTTGAGCATTCCTTCTATCAATCGACATGAGTTTTTTTTTTAACGATTGACAAATTTTGTGCGATCCAACATGAACAATTTTTTTTGGCAGTCGAATGTTTATGCAATATTGAATGTATGCTGGTCCTACTAATGCCTAAGGTTGTCTCAATATCACGATGGGTCACATGACGATCTTCCAATATCAATATCACGAAATTTATCTTGGAGTGAACTACGACCTCAATAGAATTCACCATACCATAGATAAGCACTGGTCCTTGATGGAGCTTCATCGCCAAAAATTGAATTAATTTTATCGATGCACTGTTGCTGAATTATTCTACGTCGAAAGTTGCCGAAATAATCGCACGAAATTGTTCACGATTTAATTCCATTTTATGGTCGAGATGAATCCTATAAGTTAATGTAAACAACACAAATAGCGATTGTATGTCAAAACGTTCGGAGTACGCATAACCTCTTAAATGTCAAGTTTTACGATAGAGCTGTCAGTTACCAGATTGCAACACTAGGGTAGTCCAATCCCGAAATATAAATGGCAAACCCCGTATTTGTTTCAGACAACCACCCAGATTTTTACTACGAAATGATTCACTTTCACCCCAATGATGTAATAAATCCTTGATTATTTCGGTCCCTACTTGACGGAAATTCATCCTATATGATTTAAATAATAATAATTAACTGAAATAAAGTGTTCTACCACAAATCATATGAAATAAATTTGCAAATTTTTTATGATTTAGTCGCCTGCTTTTAGCTGCAGAGCGACCGCAAAAGTTGTCTTGTGTATTTGGTTATGTATGCTTAAGCATTCCTTTTCGGAATGTGATTGCACTCTAGCGAATCCCAAGGATTTCCTGGAAGAATCTAGGCAAGAGCACTTCTTCTGTCAGCGTTATGAAATGAATTACTTTTCCGTAACAACGAAATTATATTATTCATTATTATTTCAACCGGCTTCGAATATACTTGCTTCAGATTAAATTGTGTTTTTCTAAAGAAGTGATCAGAGAGAGACAAAATGCATGTCCCTCATTTTTTCATTCGTGAAATGTTTGTGACGAGGCATTTCAGTCGAAGAAGCTTAAAAAATGCAACAATAAACTATAATCTCACAGCAAAAAATAATTCATAGAAAAAATGTGATTTCATAACAACAATTTTTATGACTATCCAAAGCATACTTTTCATAGATTGAATACTATTTGAAATCCCCTTCGGAGACAATGAACTTTTCAATTGCGTTTTTCTCAAAAACAGGTGAAATTATCGTGTTTAAACGAGAGTACCAATATTACGTAAAAATGATTTAAACATCGTATTTTTTAATGGAAATCACTATCAAGTTTCATAAAAAAAACTACCACTTAATTTCATCATCAGGAAGGATTCAGGTGACGCTCCTTATAACAAGTAAGAAATTATGAATAAAAAAAACAATCTTAGGGGAAATAGAATATTGTTTTTTATTCATAATTTCAAGATGAATTTCCGTCAAGTAAAGACCGAAACAATCCTAGACAAAAAAGAAAGTAATACATGAAATGAAATTCTTTCTCAAAATTTATACCTCTGTGCCGATTTTGATAACAACTGGGAAATGAACAGTGAAATCATTAGAAAAACACGAAAGATAAATTCAAATTTAACGCCTTGTTTTTTTCCACATCAATCTTTTATTGACGCAAATTTGCCTCAGTTGCCCAGCTGAAACTGAAACTGTCAACAACTAAATATGAACAAAATTTGTTGATAATCATTATATGTAAATAAAGTTTTTCAACTAATTAAGTTACCACACTAACATTAGATAAATGCTTTTATAAATTCTATTTATTTAGGTTAAATTTTCATCCATTTATAATTATTTTTTGTTCAACCATCGCCAGCATGGCAAGGTCAAATTCTTAATGAAAATAAACGTAATTGAGTATCTCCAGAATTTTCTCTAGAATCATTTTTCCTACCAATGCAAAAAAAGTGTTCAAAAAATTAAAACGGCGTTAAAAATTCACCCCCGAAGGCCAGCTCGAAACGAATTTTCACCGCCGCAAATTAATCATGGTAATTGCTGCTATCTTTCTCGGTCGGGCAATTAGTGAGGCCAGCCTCCGTCCCGATTTTTCGCGAGACCTGTCGATGACAGGGATGAAATAACCAACCCCGGTTTGCGGGAGAATCCAGACCGTGCATCATATCCCCGTCGTAGTCGGTCGGATCTTCATGGCCCCCTTTGTGCCGCGCGTTTCTGTTTCTGAGTTCAAAAGCGGACCCCTCTAGACAATCGAATCGACGAAATTGTTTTGCGAAGAAACGTACCCTCGGAATTGACCCTCTCACATATATAAATTTCCTGTTGTTCGTTGCAGGAACAGACTCGCGCGGAGGAAAGAAGATTAGCTGGCT
Source organism: Megalocaria dilatata (assembly GCA_034642435.1). Classification (NCBI taxonomy): domain Eukaryota; kingdom Metazoa; phylum Arthropoda; class Insecta; order Coleoptera; family Coccinellidae; genus Megalocaria; species Megalocaria dilatata. The sequence continues at coordinate 55,041,476 of CM067854.1, read as the reverse complement.
CGGGGGCAATTTATCATAATCGAGTTTTTGGATATCGGCTATGCCCAAAGAGTTGTTTCTGGCGTAATGTGGAATGCTTCAAATTTTCGAGCGATAACATGTTCAGAGTTTACATTACCACGAAATATTTAACTGAATCAGTCTTTAGTTGATGAAAATCCATATTAAATTAAGTTAATCTGATTTTCACAAATTTTATTTTCATTATAATTATTATAAATCACCAAAATTCCCTTCAAAAAATATTCTTATATATTAGTATAGACATGTAAATGATATTTTCTGTTGCTTCATAGGTATAGTCAGACTATTAAAAATTCCTTTTGTTCAACAATGAACTACATCATCCTTCAATATTATAAAATAGAAAAAGGCTTTTTACTTGATAGAAGAAATATAACAAAATTTGAATATTATAACAGATTTAATCTGTTAGTCTTCTACAATTTTAATTTCAAAAAAAGTTTTATTCAAAAAACTTTTAGAATTAAATTAATGTCTACAATAAGCACCTTTTATATTTAATAGACGTATATAATCAAAACTCTGTTAGTCTTCTACAATTTTAATTTCAAAAAAAATTTTATTCAAAAAACTTTTAGAATTAAATTAGTGTCTATATACGTCTATTTAATATAGGCGGTGCTTATTATAGACATTAATTTAATTCTAAAAGTTTTTTGAATAAAAATTTTTCTGAAATTAAAATTGTAGAAGACTAACAGATTAAATCTGTTTTAATATTAAAATTTTTACTCAGTACTTTATTTTTTCTGTAATTTTAAAAACAGATATGCCTCTCTGAGAAATCTAAAATTGAATATTCTATATAAAAATTCACTGTTCTACAATTTTTATCTTTCTTGGTTAGGATACGAGTTGAAATTATCGGAATATTAATTTAAATGACTAAGAAAGTCGGTTTTTGAAGATTTTGGAGAATGGACCAACATATACATCTAGAAAAAAAAAGTTATGTCTTGAACTTGTTACAGTCACTAGAAATAAATAAATACAACAAAATCGGAATAGTACTCAAAGAAAATTAGACCTAAAAACTCTCCACTGTTCGATAAATTCAGATGAACTGGAATTTCCAGAAGCTCCCCTTTTTGGGTTTTAGTGCTCAATGAAAAATGTTTGTATCTACCCTAATATAAATAGAAGCTGATTTCGAAAACAAATTTAGTTATTCTGTGAAAACTGAACGATCGTTGTATTATAATAACAATAACATTTTTGAAAAGCTCATTTAATATTATCTCTAGCTGTCCAATATATAGAGCCGATAAGGTTATCGATGACAGTTCCTATTCATAACACTGTGTTATTCAATTCGTACTCAGGAATTGACATTCATGTATCAATCTCTTCTGAGACTATGTTTAGATCAAGTTTTGTTATTTTACAATATCGATCATTTAACGATGCAATAACGTTGAGACTACTGTAAACAGGAAACTAGAACACATCAAAGAGCCCTACTCTTATACACAACTAAATTTATGTATGAGTAATTGTTTCATGAAAAATAAGTGACCTGAATTCAGGAGATTATACATGTTAGTCGAAATTTTGTATAAGACTTATTTGGTTATTTTACATCTAAACTTCAGTTAAATGAAACATATACATATATATATATATATATATATATATATATATATATATATATATATATATATATATATATATATATATATATATATATATATATATATATATGTATATGTAGATTTTTATTTATTATCTTGAGTTGTCCACATGATGCGTTTAGTTGAGATAGTTAACTTCTTCAGATGCTTACAAACACCTAGTCTGAAATTTTGTAACATGCACTATATAAATCTTTCTTGTTTAGACAGGGTACAATAAAATATTTTTTTTACTTTGGGTAAAACCACCCCCTAGCTGCATAGATCCAATAAAGGTGAATCAGATAACTGAGCTTGTCCATTCAATAAATTTTCTGAATTTCTCGATGGGTTTATTTCCATAGTTCCTAACAGATTCAATTTACCACCTTTATTTTTTTCATGTAAAATCAAATTTCATTGTGATTGTGACATTATGTCAGATGTAAGTTCAGTGTAAACAAACAATCCAGTGTTGACTTTCGTATTATGAATTTATTGAAAGCAGCCATTGAATATTTATCCAAACATTGAATATTTCGAGTGTTCAAGCAAAATGTAGTAGGAACATATCTTTTCGGAAATTTATGAACGTATGTTCATAAATCGTGAAACGTTCATAATTATGAATGTATGTTCCTAAATTCATGTATAGTCTAATTTCATCATCTTCAGTTTTTTTATATGTATGTTTTCAAAGGTTTCTATTTTTGTGTCAGGGGGCATAAACTCTGTGGAATGAAATATTTTAGGAAAAAATCACCCAATGAAAGTCACAAGCATTGTACAAGGAATTCCTCATACATTGTTATAAGGTAATAAAGATTTGGATATTTAAATTTTCCGTTAATTTTGACTCCTAGTCAAATATCGAATACCTAAGTCAGTATTCTAAACGAAACCAGATGGCCTTCACGTGGACACATGAATAAGTTCGTATTACCTCTACGTGGTTGAATAAATAGGCGGCCGGCATTTTTCCACGAATTAAGGGCAGGTAAAAACTCACATGTCCGTTGAATGTTTACGTCTAAATTATAGTCTCGATTAAATGTTTGAATTAACACATGCTATCAATCGAGGTCGCATGCTCGTTGACATCGCCAAAACTAACAGAACTGGACTTCAATTGCTCGAATCAAATTGGACTAATAGGGCTTCTACGTCTGCATCTTGGACATTTTATATATACAATTTATATTGAAATGATTAACCTAAAGGAATTTCACCTACTGTTAGAAAAAATTCTCTACTTTGAGAACATCTTTTATAGATAAACATATTGTTTCAAGTAGAAATACACAGATTCTATTTACAGCAATGCAAAACAGGGCGAATGTTCCGTTTATTTTCACGGCTATATAAGACAACTAGATTCTACAATAACTTCAGAAACCACAAAATATTATGATTGAAAGAAATAAACTTTTCTTCCTCTTTATTTTCCCCCAAATCAATTCTTCCTTTATGATATGAATTCCCAGTCGCCAAACCAACGACAACACACATGTTCCTTTTATTTGACGTGCAACAAATTACAGAGCTCGTTTTCTTCACGGACTTCCATCAAAAACACTTCTACGCGTTCTTTTCAATATGTGATGCTGACAATTTCAGCGTAATCAATTCCTGAGGAATTGAAGGGAACTGTCGAATTTTTCTCCATTCGTATCCGTCCCGCTGTTCGACAGGTTATATTGATTCATTTGTATTCCTGCTGTCTCTCCTCTATGTCCCCAAAGAAGTAGTGATATAGATTGGTTTCACAGTTCCCATATCTCGAGTCATGGAGTAAATAAAGATTGTTAGAATTGTGATGTTTGCCGGATCTAGTACCCTACAAAAATGAAGTTGATGTGATGAAATTAAAATATTGATATGTCGAGAAGATTTGTTATTTAATGATTCTTTCGGAATTACGGGCAATAATACGATTTAAAAAGATTATTTTTTAGGAAATTAGGAAAAAAATCTTCATAAGTAATTTCAGAAAACACTTTCCCTTCAAAAGTAGAATGCTATTTATATTTGGTGTTTAGTGCTCACTCAAACAGTATTACAATATATATGAACCAAAGTAATGAAGATTATTCTAACGTTGTTATTATATCCCTTATTATTTAATGGATATTGACTACGTCCAAATACACAAAATCTTTCATAATTAATCATTGCGATGAATTAATTTTGCAATTGCCGTTATTTCCAAATACTGAAATAATATTCAGAATAGTGCAGTAAACTAACCGTGGTACAAAATAATTTTGTTTCAAATTCTTTATTAATTAATAACAGAAAAACGAGGAAGAAGAAAAGTCAATCTTATATATAAAAATGCTGATAAATTAGAGAAAAACAATATATATAAAGAATATTTACTGCTTGTTTTCCCCAAGAGATCGAAATGCACTATTTTTGTTGAAATAGCTTTTCTCTTTACCTCTCTCATATACCTCTTCTCGGACAAAATACTAATTATTTTATTATTATAAAAGTTATTAATTTTGAGTCGTACTTGGTGAACATTTAAGCGAAAATTAAATATTGAACTGAGAAAATCCTGAATGATCTTGCAGTATTTAATGAAATATTCATTCTATATGTTATCAATAATGGTGTTAATATGTTGTCTAGAAAAAAACCTTTTCCTTCAATGACAACGAAAAAAGGTATACGTATTATTTTTTGCGAGTTTTTCATTATAATGTTGCTTTACAAATGCTGAAAATTCCTAACAATGCAAAGTCCTTCAGTTTTGTATGTGTCAAGTTTTTTCATCATGTTTTTTCCAATTGTTTTTTATAAGATTTTCCCTATTTTAAGCTGGAAGCTACTGAATTAACATCTGGAAGAGGTATAACTTTTCTTTTCAAGGTCACGAGTACTTGTGAAATTCTTCAACGTTAATAAGTTCATGAATTATATCTTCATCAATACTCATTTATAAAGAGTTCGAAATATTCTGATAAAATCAACAATAAACGGAAGTCACATCAATACACGCCTTACGCGAAAAAACAAATTTCATCTGATACTAAAACGTTAAAGCCCTCGAATCTCCCATAACTAATCATATATTTAGCTTTTACGCGAAGAGGTGACTGAAGAAGCTCTGTAGATAATTGATGTTCCTGAAATAAGTTGACGATAAGTAAACTTACATATTGAATTACGTAATACTTTATCAGTCTTGCACGATTCTGAAGGGGCTGAAGTTGTCCAAGCACTAAAACTTTCAGACTATTTTAGTAATATTTCAACGCTATCCACACAGTTGAACTTTTCACAGTTTCCCAGAAAAATCACCTAATTTGCTAAAAAAAAATTGGTGGTTCCGCAGCTCTGCAGCACCTGCGTAGAAATCGCCTTCGACTCTGGTGTATGAAGGACTTTAGAACTGAAATTCCAGCAAAAAAGTTTGATTATGATTTGGATATGTGTCCAATACTTCACAAGGAATTTGTTCCAATCTAAAATAATAAGAAAGCGGTTTTTCACTTGATAGAAGGAATATTACAAAATTTGAATATCAAAAAAGATTTGATCTGTTAGTCTTCTACAATTTTAATTTCAAAAAATATATTCAAGAAACTTTAAGAATTAAATTAATGTATAATGAGCACTGCTTATATTTAAAAGACGTATAAAATCAAAACTCATTATACAATATCGAATGGGATTGAGAAAAAACCCAACGAATATAAATTGTCAATTGAAATCAATAAACAAATGTTTTTTGTTTCGTTCCAAGCAGGAATACTGAACTCTTCAAACAAGCGGAAACGCAGTTTTGCTTGCTACAAAATGTTAAGTTTCTGATCTTTTAATTTTAAAGATTCTTGAATAAATTTTTTGAAATTAAAATTGTAGAAGACTAACAGATTAAATCTGTTTTGATATTCAAATTTTATTCCAATCTTTTGAAGATATTTGAATATTCGAAATATATTTTACAGGTTAATAAAAATTAAAACTGTTCGCATACCATGAACCACATAACAAAATATGTAAATTGGTGGTATTTTATAGCAATCAGTCAGAAATAGGAAGAAATGTATGTAGTTTCAAATATATAATTCATTATTCTGAAATTAGAATATTCAATCCCATCAAAGAATAATTCAATGTGTTTTTAATGAGTCATAAAATATGAAACGGTAGTATTTTCAACTAATTATTGTTCCACATTAAGAACTTCTAACCGATCATTCATATTATTCAATGTAATGTAAATGGTTCATTAGCTCAATTGAACTCAGCGGTAGGAATATCTTACATACTTCAATATTGTGAAAATCGTAATAATTTTATTTTCCTTTGTGCTGATTTAAATGTTGACTACCTGAAGTCGGGTGAAAGGACTTTTAGGTGATCTTTTTAGTTTAGATTGCAGCAACTTGGTTATGGCGGTAAAGGTATTCAGTTTGGCTGAAGGCACTGCAGGCAGATGTTACAAGCTGGATCGTTTCAGATCTAATCCCAAATCTTCGACAAATGTTGTCCTATATTATTATAAAGTATATTTTGTAAAGCAGAAATCTTTCGATGAGAAAAATTTGAAGCATTTTTCAGTAGTTATACGCAGCATGCTCAATTCATCGAACGGCATACTTGTCGACGCAGCAAACGCTGCTCCACTGACATACATTCTGTCAAGAAAGTACCGGGAATTATCGATTTGAATCTGGCGGGGCAATGAGGCAGGTAAAAATTTTTTTTCCTACATTGGTACTACTGTCCTTAATTACTATGCCAAGCTTGAGCGGGATCTGTCAACTAGTGTGTTTGCAACAGCTGATTAAGTCAGTCGATGTCAGAGTGCGTGCCGATTTTTACTATGGGTGATTACGTTGAGCAAATAATTTGTTTGAAGTTTTGTGTTGCAAATGAATTTTCGTGTGCCGATGCATTGAAAATGTTGCAAAAGGCCTTTTGTGATAATGCTCTATCGGAAACTCGTGCATATCAGTGGTACAGAGCCTTCAAGGACCTTCGTGAAGTGGTCGCCCATCGACGGCTTCGATCGAAGATAACGTCGATAAAATTAAGGAAAGGCTGCTGGAAAACCGTCGTACCAGCTTGAGAGAGATAGCACATGATCTTAAGATATCCCACGAGTCCGCACGTACGATTTTGATTGATATTTTGGGCATGAGAAAGGTGGCCGCACGACTCGTACCGAAAGACCTGAATTTTCTTCAAAAACGTCATCGCGAACAGGTTGCTTCAGACATGCTGGATCGCTGTAATTCCGATTCTACATTCATGGAACGCATTATAACTGGTGACGAGACCTGGGTCTACGAGTACGATATGCAAACAAGCCAGCAATCATCGGAATGGGTGGCAAAAAATGAGCCGAAACCGAAAAAACCACGCCAAAGCCGCTCGAAAATGAAGGTGATGCTCATTGTTTTCTTCGATATCCGTGGCGTGGTGCACTACGAATTCGTTCCAGAGGGTCAGACGGTAAACAAGGAGTATTACCTAGGCGTTATGAAACGTTTGCGTGAGCGTATCCGTAAGAAGCGGCCAAATTTGTGGGCGAACAACTCGTGGATTTTGCATGACGATAACGCGCCTTCTCACCGAGCTACGATTGTGACTGACTTTCTCGCCAAAACTCAACAAACGTGCTTCAGCAACCACCGTATTCGCCGGATTTAGCTCCCTGCGATTTTTTCCTCTTCCCAAAACTAAAATTGCCCCTTCGTGGCACCCGTTTTGAGTCGATTGAAGCCATAAAACAAAATTCGGCGCGAGAGCTAAAGTCCATCCCGGAAAGCGCCTATAAAAAATGTTTCGATAATTGGAAGTGCCGTTGGCATAGATGTATTGGAGCAAATGGAGCCTATTTTGAAGGCGACCCAATAAATTTTAACGATTAAATGTAAAAATTTTGTTTTAATTGAAAATTCCCGGTACTTTCTTGACAGAGTAGTATATAGAAAAGCCAGTAGACGCAGTCTAACAGAATTCCGTACACGCACGCCGAAGAGGAGCAAACAACGAAGGATAATACTCTATTTTTCATAGCACCAGTCCAATTCTTCCGTCTCATGAATATCGATTGCAGGACGTGCGTGAAAATGCAAGCCCCGAGAAATCCCGAGCTTTCGTACAAACGACCAGGTTGATAGTTTCGAACGAGGTGATTTTTCGGGGCTTTCGGAATTCCTTCAAACGCCGTAATACCGTTAGGCTTCCAGCTAATACCACATTGTGTTTCACCGCCTGGTCCATTTTTCTCTAGCAGCATAAGTCCGTATCAGAAGTCTTTCAGTTTCGAAATTTTTGAACAGAGTTGAAAGTCATTTCATTTGCAGTCTGGTCCTTTTCGAAAATTTTCTAATGATTGAAATAATTGAAATGGTGAAGAGTGAAATATGCGATTTGATAGAGAGTCTTTTGATTTCACCAACGAATATTCATGGCTGTCAACCGAATATGCTTTCGACTCCACGATAAAACATTCACATAATCTATGAAATTATGGAGATATACAGGATTATTTATTTTATGCTTCCGAAAGTAAACGTAAATAAAACACTTTTTAATTCAGAATATGGATTAACTTTTAATTTCAATATAATGCTTGAACTTTGCCATTATGTGTGGAATACAACATCAGTTAAATGTCCTCCGCGTGATCTCTTACTGGACTCGATCCTTGTGAGGTAATTTTAGATAACACATTTCGAGCAATATTTCATCAATAACTTGGCGGATGTTGGTTGTCAGATCGTCAATAGTTTGAGAATTATCGGAATGAACACAATCTTTCGCATAACCCCATAAAAAAATCTAAAGGCGATAAATCACAAGATCTTGGTGGCCACTTTACATCGCCAAAACGAGAAATTACGCGTCTCATTAATTTCGGGCCAAAAATATCGGTAATCATTTGGCTGTAGCGATGAAAATTTACGTTTTGAGTGACACCTTCTTCATTTTCAAAGAAGTACGGCCTAATCCTTACACCAGACCAAATTGCACACCATACAGTGACTTTTTATGGATAGAATAGTCTCTCAGAAATAATAAGAGGATTTTCACTGCCCCCAGATGCGACAGTTTGGCTTGTTTACATAGCTACCGAGTGGAAAATTTGCATCATCGGTGAGAAGAATTCGATGCGAAAAATCGTCATTCAAGCGTTGTTGTTCAAGCACTCAATCAGCATATATGAAAAATCAGCGATAAAGAAATATTCGGGAGAAAAGGGACATAAATAACCATAAAATATATTGAAGTCAATTATCGGAACAACCCCAATAAGTAAAAATATTCAACATTGGGGATTTTGGAACAATTGTTTGGTCGTTGAAAAGGATTTTAAAGTTCTTGTACCTAATAATCTCCACTGCTTCTAAAACTGTGATTCTGGTACTATTATTTTCATAATAAATAATTCCGTAGTAATTGTTGAAATTATGTCCAAATTAATTAAAATGATTGGCATATGTTGAATAAAAGATTTCTAATGTATAACTTCGCTGGTGTTCGTGAATTATTTTCTTGAAAGATCTTCCTGTTTGGTCTATATATATCATAGGGTAATCACCCAAGTCAACTTATAGACTCCAGATTTATTGTCTTCAGTTGTTTTATCTTCGTTATTTTTTATATGAATTCCTGAATTGTTAATCGTTCTTAAAGCTACATTCAAGTCAAATTTTATTTTAAAATCCTTGTTATTTGATATTTTATTCACGTAGTTCAGGATGTAAACTTGACAAATCCTCGGTGTTGGCGAAATTGTCGTAATAGATAAATTTTGGAAATAATCTATTTTATTTTATTCAATTGAAATATAATTTGGATCAAGTAAGGATCGATTCAATTAAATTTTTAAATTTCTTTATGTGGGTGGGTAGATCTTCTTCATTATTTCAGTATAAATGGTGTCGATAAGAGGAATTGATGTTAAACGTCAATTAAAAATCAGTAATGTGCAAAAAGGAAGATTTCTTCTATGGAATATGTTACTTAGTTCCCCAAGGAAAATACACACAGTCACTTCATGTTAATGCATGAGATACGGGTTTCAAAAATGACTTACTTGGGCGGGGAGCAGAAGGTGAATACCGTAGGTGCAAGTTTTCTAAGTAACTCAGAGTTCTGTTAGTGAGGCAGATAAAAATTCTACTACTATTGTGTGACTGAAGTTATATAATAAAATTTCTATGAAAATTTCCGTTTCTTTAGCGGTTTGAATTTAGAGGACCGGTCGGATTTTGTGACGTCATTATAACAGACACAAGGCTTGAGAAAATGGAGATGCAAAGGGTCATTCAAACTCAAGTACAAATCGATAAGACCCTGTTCAATTTCGAAGAAACTGAGGAACATATATAAAAAAAATGAGGTATAGAAAAATCGGTTCTGTCCGTACTTTTTCTACGATAGAAAGTAAGGTGATATCCGAACTGTATGATGAAATCATTTTTTAATTTTTTTTTATTCAACCAAACTAATTACAAATAATTGACAAATTTTTCTTATTCATACAAAAATCACATATGCAATAACACATAAATAAATTCTATTATGTTTTTTTATTCTGTCACCTAAGCATTACGCCTGTTTGTGATCCAAAACAACTACTATTTTTTTTTTCATTATAATAATCAGTTCAGTATGAATAAAGACCGTTCATATAATTCCAATTTTATATACATACAGAAGAGACAATTGAAATCTCTGAATTGATGAGGAGGCGAAAAGGAGCCATTTGGTGTGATCATATTCTGAAGAAAAAAAAGGCAGAGTGTAACTTACAATAGCCGAAGGACTTATCGACTTTGAATGTATACTTCCAAGAAAAAGTTGAAATTAGATTCAATATACTACTTAGCTTCTGTTTCAAATTTGCTGTTCAAGGATACTGGAAGAACAGCTACCCCAACTCGTTATTCAATTACGAATAATTGATAAGATCAAAGCGTCATAAGTTGTTTTCAGCTCCTTGACATTCAAAATCTCACTAAATTGATAAAATGTAAAGAACAAGTTCTTCAGTTTTTTCAAGATGTAATTAATATGTTCTTTCCACCTTAAACTTTGATCAACTATAACATCTAGGTAATTCGTGTGCTCCTCTTTTTTATTGAGGTGGATTTGAACATGATCAAAACTTTGACTGAGAACTTCATGAAAAACATGAATGGCCATATTTTCGAACGAAACATGCAGAACTGGCCCATTATCGAAATTTCTCTCAATTTGACTCTGAATTCAACTCATTTCAATAGAACTGGTTATTTTCTATTTAGGCTCATATTCTCTCCAGGTATAATTAAAACCGACAAATATCCTAGTTATTAAAACCGAATGAATCCTCAAAACTTTGCATGCGATCGAACTCTTTTCATCGTGAAAGCCGAATCATTTATTTCATAACTGCTTTATATAACTCATATTAATTTAACGAACATTCATCATTTGCTGAAATTCATTTTCAGGCAATAGTGTCATGATAAAAAAAAATGAATAAAATTTGTATCTCTCACAAAAATTCATCACGATGACGTCAATATTGAATTGAATGAAGTATTCATTCCTCATTATTTAGACAGACAGGTTCAATTTGAGTTGAATAATTCAAGATATAACTGAATTAATAAAATATATATATGAGAGACAGTATTTTAATTTCCACAAAAAATGTTCACAATACAACAATTGTTTCACCACGATGTGGCGTCTTCAGGTATCTAAATTCTATTGACTTTTGAAACAATTGAATTGTTATAATTTTTGGTGGAAATTAAAGTACTGCCACTTATACATTTTTTTTTAATTAAAATGAGTTTCCACTAAGTAAAGGCCGAATGAATCAATCATGTATAACAAAATTGTTATTTGTGATATGCTTCCTACGGTATATTTATCCTGAGCATTCATAAACTATTTGGAGGGTTGTTTATCTGCAATCGATTTTGTTTATCTACAAGGGTTCCAGAGTAGGTGTGAAAAACTGGTAATGAAAATGAGAACAAATGTTCTACTCACTTTGGGGACAGTGTGTAAAGATGAAAATTTTTTTTACAATAATACCAAAATGGCTGAAGATATTTCGATGCCAGTCAAAACAGTCGCTGTTGAAAGTTCAATTTTAACTTTTCTTGTATGTTTTAAATACTTTCAGCAGCGTAGATAAAAAGGTAATATGATATTACAACATGCCAAACTTAAACGCTACTGACATTTTCGCAATTTTATTTTTTTGACAGAATTAGACTTCATAATTGGTTACTCCCGATCGAAAGCTTTAAACCGCACCGTTTTTCGAGAAAATCAGCCTCAAACATTTTCTGATCTGATTTTTTATACAAAAAGAATACTTAGAATACTTAGCGGAATTTAAATTGTAGTATTGAAACAGAAAACAAATCAAAGGGAATATTCAGTATTCGATAAAAAATGAGTTGTAATGATCTTGTAAAAACCATATATTTCCGCACTCATATAAAGGCATGTCTTCCAAAATAATGGGCAAATCTTGCATTAAAAAGTGGAAGCAGTCATTTCCATTGAGTCTGTCAAATAAGTAAATTGTGAAGATACTATTTACATACAGAGATTTTTATAACCAATTATATAGAATAGCAGGACCAAAGAGTCGTCTTCCTATCTAAATATTCATCGAAAACCTTTTTTGATGCCTAGTTTCTAAAATTTTTTGAGTGTAAGCTGCTACTCACTGACGAGTATTGTAAATATTTGTTAATCCTCCATCGTCATTGAAAAGAACATTACACAAAAAATTAGGATTTCTTGTCGGATGACTTGCCGACGGCTTCTGAACAATCTGAACCATCGGAAAAGTCGTTAATGGTAATCTTTCGGATTTAATACCTGTACTCCCTGAAGGTTGGAAGGATGAAGCCTTTAGTTGCAGAACTTTACGAACTGACATGCGGCTGTATCTGTTAGCAGCTACTATTCAGACGAATATGATAGGAATTTCTCGTACTCCATGCATCTCTTCTATAGCAGTATCCTGTCTTCGCATACCACAATCGATACTATTTCTTCTTAAATATCCTAATGAACATAGACTCTAATGTATTGTTCGAAATATTCCATGAGATAGAGCTCTTCGGTTATGATACGCAGCAATGTAAAAACGATTTTCTTTTCTTCTATTACCCTTAGTGCGATCTTAGAAAATGTATATCTTCTGATTTAGTTTTAATATAGACTGTTACATAATTTTCTTTGAAATGAAACCAATCAAGTTTACAAGATCAAAATTACACAGGAAGTAAATGCAAACTGAGCCACACGTAAAAACAACTTGACCGTTTTATTTTTTGGGCAAATCAAACAAGGCCTTCTACGTACATTTCAATACCCAAAACAATTTTTTTTCTTAAAGTCCAGAAAAATTTAAGACGAATGCTGACTGCTCATACCGAAAACGACGGTGGCTGTATTGACCACATACTTTAATTTGCTTTCTGTTTCTACTTCCTCAATTTCTCAATTAAAATCCCGTTAATTTTCAAGTAAGAGTAGGTATTCCTCCTTTTATGAAAGATCAAATCTTAAGTTGTTTGAGACTGACTTTCTCTAAAATGGTTACGTATGGAGCTTTCGGCTAGCATCATTTTGAAGAATGATCTCAAAGAGTTCCAATTTGATCAAAATAATTTATCAAAATGTCAGTGGCGTTTATGTTGAAGACGTAATGATAATAATATTCTTTATTAGTTAGATAGCTACTTACAAATATCAAACCTTTTTATCTACGTCACTGAAAATGTTTGAAACATACAAGAGACATTGAAAATTAACTTCAACTAAGCAGTGCAGTATAAGGTTGTTCGGAATGTAAAATTTCGCTTTTTCCCGACAGAGGATTTAATTGTATTTTTTCGAACACAGCTTCACACTTATGTCGCATAATCATTATATGTTTTGAGAGCTGATATAGCAAGGATTGTGTGTGAAAAATTTCAATTACTTCCACGCAGTAGTTTTCAGTTGGTGAACCCTTTTAAATATGGAGATCAATAAGCAGCATTTTCGTCATATTTTACCTTTTTAGTATAGAAAAGGTGAAAATGCTGTGCAAGCCAGAAATAAATTAACCGATGTGTATGGAGAAGATGTGTTGACAGGATGCCAGTCAGTGCCTGGTTTGCAAAATATCGATCTGGCAATTTTGATCGATCTGGCCGTCTGAAGCTGATAAAGACATGATAAGGCATAAATTGGTGAAAATCGCCAAAAACAATACGAGAAATCGATGAGAGGTTGAATTTATCGAATTCAACTGTTTATGAACACTTGAAAGGCCTTGATTCAACCTCGAAGCTCAATATATGGGTTCCCCATATTCTCCCGGAGAGAATTTTGTGTCGTCGCGTTGACGTCTGTGATTCGCTCCTCAAACGTCACGAAAATGATCCATTTTTGAAGCGCATCATTACTGGGGACGAGAAATGGGTTGTACATAACAATCTCAAAGGCAAGATATCATAAAGCAAAAAAGATGAACCAGCTCAAAACATTTCCGAAGCCAATATCCATCAAAAAAAGTTAATGCTGTTTGTTTGGTGGGATTTTAAAGAAATCTTTTTTTTTCTGAGCTTTTACCGGATAATCAACTCGGAAGCCTACTGTCATCAGTTGGACTGTTGAATGATGCACTTCAACAGAAAAGGCCCGAATTAATCAACAGAAAAGGTGTAGTGTTCCACCAAGGTCATGCGAGATCTTATACAAGTTTAGTTACTCGCCTAAAGCTTTTACAGTTTGAATGGGATACACCGCCACACACACCATATTCTCCAAATCTATCGCCTTCGGATTATCATTTGTTTGGGAAGGTAAAACCTTTACTTCAAATGAATAGTTGAAAAATGACCTGGATCAGTATTTTTCTAGCAAATACCAAACATTTTATGAGCGTGGAATCATGCTACCACGAGAAAGATGGCAAAAGGTATTGCCAGAATGGCCATAATATAATTTCATGAAATATTTATTCATTATACAAAAATTGTCTTTCATTTTCTAAAAAAAACGAAATTACATTCCCAACAAACCAATAGTTTTGAGTTGCATGGAAATATCTTTAGCCATTTCGTAATTATTGCTGGAAAACGAGTTAGTTTTTCGAACTTCAACACCTTGTGTCTCGGATGTGAAAATAGTTGGGACTCATGTTTGATGCAAATTTGTGCTTATTTTCATTAGCTTCATTATTTCATGAACCCATTATGGGATGCCTTGTATATTTAAGTTTATGAAAATGGACTGATTATGATTAATTGATGTTGAAATAATCATATCAAGTCAGTTTACGTTAAAAGAAGGCCGAATACAAAAAGATTTCGCTTCTGTTGGAGAGCACAAAAATAAATGGAAGAGAAAGGTGGATCTATTCTGCCAGAACTCGGTCGAAAACAAATAATCAGCTATGAATAAATTGAGATCGACGTGCCACCCTAAAATTTGTTCCGGCCAAAACCGATTCTCAGCTTTTCAGAGACGAATAAAAATCGGGAATTCATTACTATAATCAACACTTGGGATCAGGAAGGAAACCAAAAAATTAATTGAAGTCCAATTCAACCCACTTCCCTTCGAGTGTGCGGATAATCAAGGTTCATTGAATCGGGCAAAAGCGCCGTCTTCCGAAAAATTTAATGAAGCTTCATTCTTCGATCACGACGGTTTCCGCCCTTCTGAGATCCAGATTTCGGGGGTTGCACTGTCCGTACGCCATTTTTTCACGTATTTTATGTCGACCCTCTCATTTTCGATTCAGAGTGATTTAAAGCTGGATCATTTCTAATTACGGTAAAAGGAACTCTTCCAACATTCATTTTATTTAAAGTATGACCCATTCGGAATGAAACAAATTTATTTAACGGTTTCAGGAATATGCTGAAATATTTCTGGTTGGCGTTGGTTTCGGTGTGAAAAGCTTATTGGAACTGATACGTGAAGTACAAGAAGTGGTCCAGTTTCTGAACCATCTTGAATTAACAAAATGTTCAAATTTCCTACCGTGAATTTCTACGCAGCAATAGTGTTCTTTGTTCTTACATTCTGTAGCCTACTACTTCAGAAGATCTTCGCAAGAGAACAGTGATGGCACGGAATGAAATGTTATACAATGGGAGAAAAAGAGTTAAACAAAGATACTTTTATTGTTTGGGAAGGGTCGACAATTTGAATATCTTGTTAACTAAAATTCGTTTGGAAACTCCACTTGCATTAAGGTCCTTAAAACCTTTCAAAACACCGGGGGTACACGGAATCTTTCCAGCCCTACTTCAACCGGTCATGGATGTGCTGATTCCGCATCTGCTAAAATTATTAAGAACATGTATGGCTTGGGGGATTATCCCTACAAGCTGGGATTTAACCAAAGTGGTCTATATACTAAAGGTGAGAACAGAACCGGACCCCTCCTCGTTCAGACCAATAAGTTTGACATTGTTCTTGCTGAGTCTGGAAAACGTGATTGAGGTCTATATTAGGGGAAAGGTACTAACTGACAGTCCCCCTAGCCCTCATAAACTACCAGGTTAGAAAATAACCAAAACTCACATTAAACCATTTGGTCGAAAAATTAAACCAATCTCTCGATAATCGCGAGATAGCATTAACAGCGTTTCTCGACATTGAAGGTGCTTTTAACAATACGCTGGCGGCTTCTCTCGATAAGGCTATCTCTGCGAGAGGAATCGGTGATTTGTGGGTGGATACAGGCGATTCTATGCGGCAGAATTTTAACGACCCCTACTAGGGTGAGGGTTTCGAGTTCAAGGCTGTGAAGCGCTGCCCGCAGGACGTATTCTCTCACCCTTATTGTGGACCCTTCTCGTCGGTGACCTGCTAGCGATCATCTCGCTGTGGGGAGTCGATATTCAAGCATTTGCTGTTGACCTGGCGATCATAGTGAAAGGTAAATCGGAGATGATGATATCGATTAAAAGATACTGGACACTATCGGCAAATGGTGTATAACAGAAGATATGTCTCTTAACCCACAATTGGTTGTTATAGTTACCATTCCTCAAGAAACGGAAGCTGGATGGATTAGATAAAATGTATCATAAAGCCAGAATGATTCTTGACCTGCAGGCGAATCTGCGGTAAAACCTGGGGTTTAAAGCCCAGGCAGATGTATTGGCTATACAATATGGTAATTAGACCATAGATAACGTATGACGCTGTAGCGTGATGGAAGAAGGGCCAACAAACGATTGCCCGACATAAGCTCACTCGACTACAGAGACAGGCTTGCCTTGCAATTACAGGTGCGTGTCGCACCACACCCACGGCAGCTATGGAGGTTCTACTAAATCTACCACCCCTGCACCTACTCGTGCAGAGGGAGGCGGAGCGGACCACATACAAACTACATCAACTGGCGATCGACAGGCCAGAGAAAATAGTGATAGGAGGCACAGGACTGCTAGATGAGCTTCTAACAAACAGAACCCTATCGATGCCCTTGGATCTAATGTCAAAAGTCACGAGCCTAGAACGGCATTTCAATGTAATCGTCCCAGAGTCTCCGAGTGCCCAGCGGTGAGTCGCAACATATTCGAGGTTTTTGGTCAAGCTATTATATCCCACTGCGAACTGAAAAAATTATCCCCGAACAAGATTATCGGTTTTATCCAAAAGCTGGATCTAGTCAGGGATATATAAATTAGGGGTGAACTATAATAGTCCCCGATAGGGTGAATAGACGCCCGCTCACTATATAAAATAATAATAATAATATATATTATGTTCAAAAATGAACAGAACTGTATGAACAATTCCTGAGTTGTCCTCGTTTGAACTTTTATTTTTCAAGCATTTTCGATTGTAAAAATCCGATCTAGTTCAAAGTTAGTATTCAGGTGTAAACTAACCACGTTAAGCCTCCTGCTTATTGTCGAAATAATTGAGAAGAAATTTTTCTTATCTGATTCAGGAATAAAGTATGGAATAATATGAAGTTTCGTTAAATACATTTTTCTACTCTTTTTCGCAAATATGTAAAGGTGGAATCGGAGAGAGGAGGTTGAAGCGTTTGAAATATGAATTTTTCATATTCATGAGATTTTCATTTCCTCAGAAGAACAGTTCGGAAATTGCACAAAATTACATTCAATCGACTTTTGAATGACAGTACACAGAATTTTTATTGATCATATGTAGCTCCTTTAAGATGAAATTCAAAGATTTGAGATTTTTAGGGAAAAGCGCATAAAAGCTCCTGACTTCACTTCAATGCTTTTCTCCATTTTTTATATTCACATTATCGATGAAGAATGTGATCCCAAACCTCAACAATTCCTAGTATAATGACTCATATAAAAAATTTGTTCCTTCAGTACTATACTCACGAATTATCCTTCAATTTCTTAGTGTTATCTTCATAAACATATCCAGATAAAAATCATGTTGACAAGACAATAGGGGAGATATTTCGGTGATGTAGGCCTTACCTGAAACAAACAAACAGAAATTGAAATAATACAGGACTACCGATTTAAAGTTACATTTCAGAAATGCAGATTAGACTGTTCTAAAAGAGACTCATATTCGACTGGTTTAATTTCACTGATTATGGTAATGATATAATGATACAATTTACGGTAAGTAAAAATTACTACACTATTGAGAAACCAGCTTGAGAGATGAGGAATAAACCCAATATGAATTGACCAGATAAAATAAGTACTCGTACAATAAATTAATGATTTTTATTAGTAATAAAAATGCAGAAAGAGTCTATGGCAGTCTAGTGACATTTAATTTCGTGATTAAAATAATTCCGCAAGTCTCTCCAATTTTAAGACACTATTCAGTTAATAAAATATACCATGAAGAAATAATAATATTCAATAACATTTTCTTTAAAAATTAAGAAAT
The DNA here is from genome assembly GCA_034642435.1 of Megalocaria dilatata. Lineage (NCBI taxonomy): Eukaryota > Metazoa > Arthropoda > Insecta > Coleoptera > Coccinellidae > Megalocaria > Megalocaria dilatata. The sequence continues at coordinate 55,022,946 of CM067854.1, read as the reverse complement.
TTAATTCCATCTTAAGTCAAACAAGTCCTACTGGAATATCTCGTAAAAACGCCAGTGACTCCTCCACAAAATCTGTTACAACCCAGAGGCAATAAAAGGCGGCTGATGCGGCAAGAATGTTGACAATGTTACGTGTCGACAAGGAAAATTCTGAGCCGACACGTGTGTCCTGTCGAAGATATTGTTTCCGCCTCTCCTCTTTCATGTTTTTGGATATGTGTACTCTTTTTAGGGGGAAGGCTACACGGCAATATTAAAGTTCCGGAGGGAAATTAATCTATGTTGAACGAAAGCTGTTAAGCTGAAGGAAACTTCTATTTTATGATTTAGGTTCAATGAATTTCACTGATTTTTGGTTGACAATTGATCGATCAAGATTTCAGACGACATATAACAAATAAATTGGTGATGCAACATTCGAAGACGGAAATTGTTATTATAATTCCATTGCTTTCAGTGTTAAAGGGCTAGATTGCTCAACGAAAATCTTTTCGATGACTGTTAAACCTTAGGCAGATTTGCATCCTTGAAACACTTTTGAATATTTCGTATGAGATCTGACTGAAATCACAGGCAGAAAATTTGTGAAACCCTATATAAATATTGGATTAATACTTGATAACGGATATTGACATGAAGTCAAAATCAGAAAATTTCTGGAAACCTTCACAACATAGGTATATTGAAGAATATATATTAAATATATAGATATATATATATATATATATATATATATATATATATATATATAACAGGTTTAGAAAACGTGATTATCAGATATTTTCAATTTTATTTTAATTATGTATTGTATACATTTCGAATATTTTAATATATATTCTTTAATATACATTAATTGTGAAAGTTTCCGCAAAATTTTCTAATTCTGATTTCATGTCAATAACTGTTGTCATGTATGAATCCAAAATTTATAGTTCTGAGAGACTTAACAAGCAGATTTCTTCTTCTTTCACATATGTCAAGCCTCAGGTCTGTAGTTTCATATTCCTAAGAATACTTAGCGAGAGAACTGAAGCTTTTGACGCCGTATCAGTATTTGTATATTTTATATTTTCTATTAACTACCTATTATTTCCTTTTAACGTCGGTATATTGCACATTAAATTTTGCCTATTGATCCGTCAAATCAACCTCATTTGTTAGCAGAATAAAATCCCAAACAAATAATTAGTATATTAGAATAAAATAACATCTTAACCAATTTTTATGTATCTGTTCCCTCATAATACATGCACGACTATTTTCAATATCTATGTTATTTTTAAATGTAGAAATTACAGAAATACAATGAATATTATGGTTATCAATTTCAATAGTGAGTGAAAAGGTATAACAGGTCCAACGGGACAATTTAAGTAAAAAAGAGTGATGAATTTCAATTGGCCATTTAAAGTTTCTATTTCAATGTAACAATGAAGAATGTTTATGGAAATAATAAATCAATAAATTAAATTCGTTATCAGAATATCGTTGGGTTTATTTTATTCTATTCGATACTATATAATGAGTTTTGAATTTATATGTGTACTAAATTTAAGCAGTGCTAATAAGACATTAATCTAATTCTAAAAGTTTTTGAATAAAGTTTTTTGAAATTAAAATTTGTAGCAGGCTAACAGAATAAATCTGTTTTGATATTTGAATTTTTTTTAGATTAATTTGATATCAACGCTCTGCAAGCGCTCTAGTTCATTGAACTGGCTCACTGTACATCTATAAAATCAAATCAGTAGTCTTAGCGGTAATTTGAGCATCCCAAGAAAGCGTCTCGTCGATAATCAAACCAAGATGTCTCACCGAATGGAAAGGAATCTCATCATCGCAGAGAAAAACTTGGTGATCTTTTCAGATATGTCTTCGTACCACTGATAATAGATTTAGTTTTGGTAGTGTTTATAATAAGAACCATGTATGAAGCAGTTTATAACATGACCCATGCATCAGTAGAGCTGATAGATCTTCATTTAAAATTAGATCGCACAGTGCGAACTCCTGAACCCAATCATGAATACAGATTTGCAAATCTCCAAAAACTACACAGATTAGGGAAGAAATGTAGACATAGAATAAATGGCCTCAAAACACTGCGCTGCGGAAGACCTGATAACGTCACGACCTACTCACTGCAGCTCTCATTCACATTCACCGATATTTTACATTCCCTAAGAGTAAGGTCCAAAAAACAAATGGCAATCTCAGAAAACCCCACTCAACGTAGTCTGCCCAAAAGTATGTCGAAATAAATTGTATCGAAAGCTTTGCTAAAATCCAAAAGTATCAATATTGTGAGCATTTTAGTATTTATAGCTTGGCTTATGTTATACGTGATTTTAGCAACCGACACTAATTTCTAATGAAATAATTGAAATTTTACACCTACTGTCACTTGAACTGTAATGATTATCAGTGAATTACAAAAAATAGAAACTTTTAGACTTCGACGAAAACCAAACAATGTGCCATTTAATTTGCAACACTTTTTATCACTAAATACCTCGAAATTGAATCTTCGTCAGGAGTCAAGCGGATTCGCCATTCGAATACTTTTTTCCATTTGCATTTGTGCCAATTCGCAGGATATCGTCCTAATCTCCACAACGTGCTTTCGAAGGGACGTCCTTTCATGGATCCCGAACCGGACCGAAATTACAGCATTTACACGGAGGCAGTGAACTCAGCAACAAACTTTTTCCCAGATCCGATGCGTTTGTACGGTTCTTCGGGCTCAGGCGAAGCGTGCAGATAATGACATCCTTTTAGGGCGCTCTATTCAGGACGCGTAGTGGGAGCGTATACCAGGAACTATCAGTTTTTGCCGCGTACTACAATCGTAATAACGAAGACGTGCCGAAAATACAGTAGCCAACGAAATTACCCCTCTATCTCTTTCGCGATCGTTTCTAATCAGTTTGGAATATTTGGTCCATTCTTCAAAATCTTCAAAAACCGATTTTCTTAGTCATTTAAATTGATATTCGGATAATTTCAATTCGTATCCTAACCAAGAAAGATAAAAATTGTAGAACAGTGAATTTTTATATAGAATATTCAATTTTAGCTTTCTCAGAGAGGCTGATCTGTTTTTAAAATTACAAAAAAAAATAAAATACTGAGTAAAAATTTGAATATCACAACAGATTAAATCAGTTAGTCTTCTACGATTTTAATTTCAAGAAAATTTTCATTCAAAAAACTTCTAGAATTGAATTAATGTCTAAAATAAGCACCGCTTACGTTTTATAGATGTATATAATCAAAGCTCAATATATAATGTCAAATGGAATAAATAAACCAACAGATATAAGAAAGTCATTAAAATAAATGAATAAATATTTGAAGGAGACAAAATTTTGTTTCCGATCTTACCTTTAAGAACACCAATTGCCTTTTAAAAACATGAACACACCTTGAGGACTTCTCAAAGAATATAATTTATTCGAAATATTTGATATATTTAAATATTCGAATAAGTTAATTCAGAAATCTTTCAAAACATGCACTATATCTTCAAAAAACAAATATAATTCTAGGTAATCTCTTCTTCAGTCCTAGATACTATTCCAAATATCAAAATCAAATAACTACAACTATATCACAACAAACACGTGTTGAGAATGGATGCTTCTAAACAGACCAACTTTAAAATTCAAGATTGGTCTATGTTCTAACAAAATCACAGAACAGTGTGAGTTATTTTAAGGTTATTTAAATTCATTGACATTCCATAATGAGATTTATTGAAGCCAAAATATAATTATATTTAATATTATATATAAAATAAAATAGAAAAAGGCTTTTTACTTGATAAAAGAAATATAACAAAATTTTGATATCAAAACAGATTAAAAGGCAATTGGTGTTCATAAAGGTAAGATCAGAAACAAAATTTTGTCTCCTTTAAATATTTATTTATTGATTTTAATGACTTTCTTATATCTATTGGTTTATTAATTCTATTTGATATTATATATTGAGTGTTGATTATATACGTCTATTGAACGTGAGCGGTGCTTATTTTAGACATTAATTCAATTCTAAAAGTTTTTTGAATAAAATTTTTTTGAAATTAAAATTTGAGAAGACTAACAGATTTAATCTGTTTTGATATTCAAATTTTGTTATTTTTCTTCTATCATGTAAAAAGCCTTTTTCTATTTCATTATAAAATACTGAGTAATATTGAAGTGAAATGAGTCTCACTTGTGATGGTATTTTTTTCAATATTGAAATAATGTGAATTACTATAATTTGCAATACCCTTCTTGAATATCCTACAATAGTTTCATATCTTTTAATACAAAGTATTATCTTAGAAGCACTCTTCCGTAAATAACAAATTTTAAATTTTAACAACTGACATATAATAATAAATAATCAGCGAAATAATTCAAAATAACAGGCATGATACAAATACAATATTATATATGTACATATTTCGTTTTTCTGGAAACTCATCAGTAATGTCCAATCCAAATCAGGGCCATCAATCAATATATAATATATATCTACTTAGACTGCTTCCAAGATAGGAACATGTGAGATTTCATTTTGATTATTATATCAGTTGATAAAATTCAAAATTTCATTTATGGAAGAGTGCTTCTGAAACAATAATTCGTATCGAAAGATGTTTGAAAAGCCTTCATTAAGAAGACTCATTTTCTTTTAATAATAGTTTTTTTTATGTGAATAAGGGGCCAATATCAAATGTTATGTTACTGTCAATGTTATAAAGTACGAAGATGAGCTCATTCAATGGCTTGGACTTGTTAAATGCTTACGCAAAAGTTAGGTTATAACTACATATTCAGGGTTATTCCTTAGACTGTTTTCAAGATTGAAACATGGGAGTCTAAAAATTCGATATGACGGTTATAGTTCAGATTGGATATTACTGACGAGTTTCGAGGAAAAAACGAAATATGTACATATATAATGATGTATTTCGATTATCTTTGTTATATTGAATTACTTCGTCGATTTTTGATTTTGTTTATTATATGTCAGTTGATGAAATCTAAAATTTGTCATTTATTGAACAGTGTTTCTGAGGTAATTATGTATATCGAAAGATACAGAAATATCGCAAGATATTTATTGAAGGTATTGTATAGTAATTCTTATTATTTCAATGTTTTAAATATTCAGTACAAAACCAAAAGTATTCTTTTATTTTACATTTAGCACAACATATGTTCGAAAATTATGTTTCGAATAATATATCCCTTATATAACCACTCAGAATGATTCATTCACTCACAAGCGATTTTTTTCAATAATTCAGATTCAGTTTCGAAGCATTTCCTATCAGAGTTTTGTTGGTATAGATGCTTAAATACTGGTACAAAAAAATACGAATCTTCTTGAAGATTTATCACTACTATTTCTGGATACTACAATCTCTACAAAAGCAATAATATCTCATATAACCTCTTAGTTTCAACCTTATAGAACTATTACTACTACTATTTGGGATATTGAAAAAATAATTTCTTAATGAATCTATTTATGCTAATATTGTTCGCGCAAATTTTGTTCTCACGATATGGTTAAACACTTTTACTTCATCAAAAAACTATCATTAGTTAGTCCAATGTAATCGTTTGCGTATCCAGTTCCTCCTGGAAATGTATGCAGTATATTTGGAACCAAATAAAATACAATGGCGAAATAAATATTGTCCTAATCATATTCAGTTCTGTGCATTCTGACACTAAATCAGAAGAAAAAAATATATATTTCTAGGGTTAATTTTAAGCTCGAATGAAAGTTAGTGAATAGCCAAAACCGACACATTGAATTTGAAATATAATTATTTGGAATTCAGGTTTCTCAATTTCCCAGAAAGAAGAGAAGTAATAAAGTTTAAACTTTGAATATCAAAACAGATACAATCTGTTAGTCCTTTAAAGTTTTAATTTCAAAAAATTAAAAAAAAAACTTTCAGAATTAAAATAATGTCTAAACAAGCACTGCTTATTTAATAGACGTATAAAAAACGAAATATACAATATCAAATGGAGTAAAAAAAACCCAAAAAATTAATTATTAATTGATATTGAAAATAAGTAATATCGAATGTTTCGTTCCAAACATACGCACCTGAACTCGTCAGAAGAAAGGCACGTGGTACGTATGTTTTGCCCTTGACAAACATTTGAAAACATGTTCAGTTTCTGGTCTTATATCTATGAAAACTAAATCTTTTTCAGAAATACACAACATAATTTCAAGAACTTCTCCAAAACAAATTTATTTGAAATATTTAATATGTTGGTTTTCATAATTTTTTGACTAGAATATTAGTTGTCATTAAAAAAGTAAATGAAAACAACTTGGCTTAAGTTTCAATATTTATTTGATGTCTCTTGACATATATTTTTCGGTTTTTTAGCCCATTTTCAAAACTAAAGACAACAAAACTTAAAATTCTATTTATAATGGTAGGATAAATCACAGGTACAATATTGAACGGTGTAAAAATATGGTGATAGTTGGGTCCTAATCTTTTACAGATAAGAGCAATAGTGATAAATGAAATTGAAGTTGTTCATTTGTAATTGGTAGCTTCTAACCATGTGTTAAACAAATTGCAAAACTTTCTGAAAGGTCCATTCTTCTGCTTTAATTACCTACGTGTAAAATCTCAGTTCTACTGAAATCTATGAAATGGTTGTTATTTATACAATATTCCGAAAAATCAGATGTTCTGTAATATACTTTTTTATGTTCTTCCACCCTTTTGTTCATAGATCGTCCTGTCTGACGATCTGACTGATCATTAATTTTATTGTAAATTGTTTTTTCAGTTTTGTTAAGAACAGAAACTATAGCAATTCAGAAAAGATTTAATATGCACAAGAGGAATTTTCACCATTGTCGGGTAAACGAATACGTTTATATGGAAATCGGTCTCCGTTTTAGGTTCACAATTCCTGTAAGCATAAAATTGGCCAGAAATAAATCACTGCTGAATAATTATAATCCACTATAATTAATATAAGTGCCAAATAAAATGTGAACTATTGACAATAAAGGGAGGGAGATTATTTAAATATTTTAATATTAGCCTTCTACATATTTAATTTCAAAAAATTATCTTTAATAATTATAACTTCAGGAATTGAATTGAAATAATGTCATATAAGTACCACTTTTATCAAACGACATATAAAATAAACATTCATTATGAGACATCCAAATGATATAACAAAATCCAATAAATAAAAATTTTTAACCGAAATTCTATGAATTAAATATTTTGAATAGACAGAATTTCGTTTCTGCTGATCAATCTTATGAAAACAAATATCTTTCAAAAATTTTTTAACATAATCTTAAGAATTTCATCATAAAAATATCTTACTTAGAATATTCAATATTATTGGATATCTAACTAAGTTACTTTCTATAAAATCTCAAGATATGTAAAAACATTACTGAAAAACAAGTTTTAAGAGAGACTTTGCTTCGTCAGTTTTCAAATAATTCATATTCAATAAAATATAACATCAATCAACAACAAATATTCACTCACCCTTCAACAATTTAGAAAACTTCTGGTAAATGAATACTGAAAAATTTTAATTGAGTGTAATATTAACTACAAATAAATAATTTTGTGGTTTGCTCTTGATCTAAAAGATTGAAAGAATATTTAACGGCCTCTGTTATAGCACAAGGACTATCTGTATAAAGAATGTTAAAGAAACCAAATAATTATATATTATGAATAAAATAACATGAATCGAGGTTAATACTTGATAGAAGGTGTATAAAATTATTTAAATATTTTAATATTAGCCTTCTACATATTTAATTTAAAAAAATTATATTTAATAATTATAACTTCAGGAATTAAATTGAATTTATCTATTTCAGTTTAATTCCTGAAGTTATAATTATTAAATATAATTTTTTGAAATCAAATATGTAGAAGCCAAATATTAAAATATTTAAATAATTTTATTTATGTTAGAGAGGGAGATATTTCATAATTTTTACACTCAATAATACCTTCAACTGTTCTTTAATAATCGAAAACATTATTTCCTAGACTAGCGACACTTCAATAATGATTAAAATTTGTATTAGTAGCATTCAACTGAAATTCCATTCAATATTCATCATCGCCCCGAAATGTATACATTGTATTTCATATGCAGCATTGGCAGTAGATTGTCTATTTATAGATATCTCCAGCTGAAATGCTAGTCATTTTCCAACCATAATAAAACACACTTTATGAAGCACTCAGAATTTTCTGCAAGCCTTTGTTCGGGAATATGATCCCATTCTTATTAGGGATTTTATATCCCTCTCGTCAAACAGGGCACTTACGAAAAATGTTGCTTGCTGAAGAAGAATCCAGATAATGTTTTAAGTCGTGGAGGTCTCATTTTATTTTATTAGGAAACGAGTAATTTACGAGACATTAATTTGGATCTGATATTAAATAAGTAAGAAAGATAAAGGGATTACTCGTTATTGGCTTCAATGCAGAACATATTTTGTCCACTACATCTTATGCGAACGAATTGATGCAGTCAATCGGAAATGTATTCAACCTTTGAAAAAACGAATTTAACGAGGAAAAAGTTGAATATTACGCCAGCTGGTACATTTCCGGGCTGACTCGGAAAATACAAAATTAATATTTTTGCTAGAAAGTAGAAAGGACAGCTGTAAAAATTTCCTAACGATATGGCGTTTGCTGCAAGAATGACAGCAGTTCAAGTGAAAACATCATGAATTTAAAAAAATAATAAAAAAGTGATAAGTGTAAGATTTGGTGGAAAAAACACCGTAGAAACGAAAGCTTAGCTCGACAAGTATTATCCGGATTCAGCATAAGGAAAACCGACCATCATTTACTACTTTGTTGTTTTTAAACATGACTCCTTATAATTCACCACGCCCTGGTCACTAATAAGAGGTACCAGAAATATAAACTAGATGTAGACATCAGCGATACACAATTTGGATTCCGTAAAGGCCTAGGAATAAGAGAGGCACTGTTTGCACTTATTGTCTTATCTCAAAGATGCCTAGATATGAATCAAAACCTATATGTTTGCTTTATAGATTATAACAAATCTTTCGATAAAGTTAGGCATGATCGACTTACAGAAACGCTAATAAAGAGAAGGATCAACCTCAGGGATATAAGAATAATCTCAAACGTCTACCACGGTCAAAAAGCGGCAATACGACAACAAGATATAACATCGGAAGAAGTAGAAATTCAGAGAGGTGTTCGTTAAAGATGCATACTCTCGCCACTTTTCTTAAATCCATATTCGGAAGATATAATTGATGGAGTACTTAATGATCAAGGCAAAGACATCAAAAACCAAAATCGTTAACCCACCACAACGAAGGCTATGATAAAAACATAAAATAAAAGTGAAACTAAAACGCTCTAGCTTGCGTTAGCGATTTTGTCCGTCAGCACATGAAACATCCTACCTCGTAAAATGCCTTATAGTGCGCCAATGAAAAGATAAATGAAACTTGTCTTTCCTGAATGAATACCAAACAATGCAACTCTACAGCACATGCGATAATAGCGTCGACTTTCATTGCGGAAACTCTAAACTTCCTAATGATCTTAGTTTGATCACATTATTGGAGCATTCTTTAGCGATTGAAATCCAAATCAACGGTGGAGTGTTTTTTAACGTTACAAAATTAACGGTAGGGTAATCTGAGCTAAGCTGCCGATATAGTCCTCTTAGCTCGAACATTTGGAGACCTCCAGACGTTAATCAATAAAATTCTCGCGGTAAGCGACGAATATGGGTTATCACTGAATGTAACTAGAATAAAATATATGTTTATGATGAAAACTGCTCAGGACAATTATATGGTTTATGTGAACAGCCAAATTATTGAGAGAACATTAGAAATACCTAAGCACAACTATTAACGATAACGACGACAGCTCACAAGAAGAACAAATTAGAATCCAGCAGGCACATTTTTAAGAATGGAGAGACTTTTCTGCTCCTGAGATTTGAATCTTGAATTAAAAAACTGACTGATGAGATGCTACGTGCTATCTGTGCTATTCTGCGAGATGGAAACCTGGTCACTAAAGGTAGTTGATGTGATTGAGATGTGGATGTACCGAAGGCTGCTGAGAATTTCGTAGGTCGAGAAAGTAACAAAAATTGAGATGATGAGACGAATGAACAAAGAGAGGGAAGTAATGCTGATGGTCAAGATGAAGAACCTTAGGGAATGATTCAGATGAGGTAACAGTGAACTATTCAGATATGCGGTTTCAAGTAATAAAATCGCCCTGATGATTGCCAACCTCAATAGCGGGGACGGCACCTGAAGAATAACATTCATACCAAAAATATATTTCGTTATCTGATCGCTTATGCCCATTACACATTTCAGGAACCTTGGACCATTCTGCTTCTATGTAACTTTCATCTGGTCGAGTGCTCCGCGCAAGCGACTCATTTCTCATTCGCAGCTTGCCTCCCATGTACACACCTGTTGATTAATGGAGCGTGAACATCTTTCCATATTCCCGAATCCGGTCGGTATAACTTCTGCGATATTCACCCCATTTCCTCCAGGATCCTGTAGCGGGTCGCGATATCCGAGCAAATCTTTTTTCCGATATCGAGAAGGCCGGGGTTAGCCCTTTCCGTTTCGACAAATTAGTTCGGTTCACCGGTCCATCTATTTTAGGCCGGCAATTTATATCTTTCGACCGAACGAGTTCCCTCTGAATTTTATGCTTAGTTGCTAAGGAAGGTGATTGCCTTTCGGACTGTTCCTCAAACAAATGTGACTGTATAGGTCAGTGATGTCAATTCGTGTATAAAGTGTAGTAATCGATAACATAATATCGAAATAATCTTGAATTGATCTTCATCTGTTACAATGATAGAAATCTGTAAAAATATGTTATTTATACATTCTGTCAAGAAAGTACCGGGAATTATCGATTTAAATCTGGCGGGGCAATGAGGCAGTTAAAAGTTTTTTTTCCTAGGTTGGTACCACTGTCCTTAATTACTATGCCAAGCTTGAGCGGGATCTGTGAACTAGTGTGTTTGCAACAGCTGATTAAGTCAGTCGATGTCAGAGTGCGTGCCGATTTTTACTATAGGTGATTACGTTGAGCAAAGAATTTGTTTAAAGTTTTGTGTTGCAAATGAATTTTCGTGTGCCGATGCATTGAAAATGTTGCAAAAGGCCTTTGGTGATAATGCTCTATCGAAACCTCGTGCATATCAGTGGTACAGAGCCTTCAAAAAAACCACGCCAAAGCCGCTCGAAAATGAAGGTGATGCTCATTGTTTTCTTCGATATCCGTGGCGTGGTGCACTAAGAATTCGTTCCAGAGGGTCAGACGATGAACAAGGAGTATTACCTAGGCGTTATGAAACGTTTGCGTGAGCGTATCCGTAAGAAGCGGCCAAATTTGTGGGCGAACAACTCATGGATTTTGCATGACGATAACGCGCCTTCTCACCGAGCTACGATTGTGACTGACTTTCTCGCCAAAAACTCAACAAACGTGCTTCAGCGACCACCGTATTCGCCGGATTTGGCTCCCTGCGACTTTTTCCTCTTCCCAAAACTAAAATTGCCCCTTCATGGCACCCGTTTTGAGTCGATTGAAGCCATAAAACAAAATTCGGCGCGAGAGCTAAAGTCCATCCCGGAAAGCGCCTATAAAAAATGTTTCGATAATTGGAAGTGCCGTTGGCATAGATGTATTGGAGCAAATGGAGTCTATTTTGAAGGCGACCCAATAAATTTTGACGATTAAATGTAAAAATGTTGCTTTAATTGAAAATTCCCGGTACTTTCTTGACAGAGTAGTATATTGCATATTTGCTTAGTACAGATTGTTTTATGCACAGAATGTAAACTCCCAGATGCTTTGTAAAATAAAAATTATAAAATGTGTAAAAGTGTTTTAGTTAAGGTCGGGACATACATAAATAATACGTAACTCGATGACAATGTGGCCTAAAAACTTCTATGTGTCGTTTTGTTACCTAAACTCTTTAAACATTTCCGATAGGAAGAGTACGCGTCTACCAACTCAAGGCGTTGTTGAAAATCTATATTCATATCTCTTATCTGCCAAAAAGTGTTAACTTTTGCACTTTCCCTAGAAGCGTTTCCAAGCCCATTTCTTGAATTTTATGTTAAAATGAGAGGAGAATATACAGACCAAAAATATCCTGGTGGTGTTGAAATTAGAGTTTTGTTTATTAAAATCAAGCTAAGTATACGATACAAAATAAAAACCAAATTGATCTTTCACATTACTGATATACTATTTTTTTGAATCACAAACACGCTGCGCGTCTTCATACCAAATTCTGTGAGGACTGCATGTTTAGAAGTTAAAAAAAATTGTGGGCGGAACAGGGTTGAGCGCTACCTTAAACATTATAACTTCCAAATAACTGGAGATGAAGATTTGACACTACAGAAGTAGATTTAGGGCCTCAATATCTCTTCTGAGTTCGTTACTGGCAGAAATCAGTCGAATGGTTCCACAGTTATTCATATTTGAAATTTTCTCTTTTTTGATCGATATTTTCCAAACAACAAATCCGCACGAGCTGAAATTTGTAGCTAAGAAGGGGAATGATAAAGCATACATTCATGCAGAATTTCAAGAGTATCATATCGTTAGAAGGTTTAAAACAAAGACATAAATTTTGTGAACGGAGCAGCGTTAACCCCTAAGATATCATAGCATCAGTCCCAAGATTGAGTTTAAATTTAACATTTAGGTATATGTAAAATAACGGCAAGGAGGCTAATTCCAAATTTTGTGAATATCATATGTTTAGAAGACAAAAAAAAACATTTTTTAAGCAATACTATATTTTGAAACATTTAACTACAAATTAAAGTGGTACCTAGATTTTTAGTATTAACCTTGATCTTATAAATTTAGTAAATTTTAGATATTTCGTTCTGAGGAAGCAGGCGCAATCTTGGACTTTGGCCTAGGGCGCTAATTAGTGTTAATCTGGGCCTGAAAATGCTCTATATTGTATAGCATCGACTTTATGAGAGTTTAGATTATTTGAAAGTTGGGGAAAGTTGTATCTGTCGTTAGTTTTCTGAGTATTTCAAGGGATTCATTATTATTCTCAATCAAAATTATGTCCAGAAAATTTATTTTATCATTTCATCGTAGTTCCATAGCAAATTTAACCTTATGGTGTAAACACTGTAAACATTTGAGACATTTCAGAGGGTTTCCAATTTCATACCTACTGTATTGCTCTGAGATGAATGGTGGAACTACGGACGTGAAGTCATTAACCTTTCCGCGTTTGTTCATATCATCCATGATCTTAACGACATCGTACAATAGCCTTCAAGTCATTATTTTACATCTAAATGCTGAATTAAAACGTAATTGTAGGACTGTTGCTATGGTTTTGGCTATAATCAACGCAGCTCTTCTAAGAAAATCTTTTTTTCAACCTTTTTATCGTAGAATCTTAACGAAATGGGGGAAAAGGCGTGTCATTATTCTACTTCTGAATATGAAATTTAAGATCAGCTTTGCAGTTTTTTTTAATATTTGACCGCTAGAGCAAAGCAAAACCTATGTTACTTAGTTGTTGCACCGAACGGTGTACTGTTTAATGTTGTCTTGAACTGTTGAAGATTATAGGCTGAGGGGAACACATCAACCAAACTGGTTAGTTAGGTGAAAGATAGACTTCAGATAAATATAATTTCTTGGAGTTTTTAATTAAACTGTTAAGGGATTTGCCCGTTGCGCGCCCTAGTACCGCGTGCGAATCTGACTGCAACTGGCATCATATCCTTCCGTTGCATGAAGCATTGACTGTGATAATATCTATAAAGCACAAGTCGGCAACTCTTCTTCTATGTTCCAACGACTGCAAACTGGCTATTATAATTGGGTAGTCAATCTGTCAGACTCTTTTCTGGATGGAATCCAAAAGTTGTATGGACTGCTTGGGTATTGAGCTCCAAACATGAGGTCAGTATCGAGTCCAGGTATGATCTAGGCTTTATGGAATGAAAAACCTGAAGAGAAATATTTCGGAGCCTTGAATGGATATCTTAGCTTATTCGCAGCACACTTCTAATTAGACATGTTCCCCCAACAGACCGCAGAGTTGACAATTACGCCAAGAAGAAACATGGAATCTCTTGGCTGAAGTATCTGGTTTTTCATCATCAAGGCAAAAGTCGCAAACTGAGTATTCCAAGAAAAAGTCTTTGTCTAGGCAAGATTATTTTGACGTCATTTGTTTATATTTTTGAGATATTCGTTCAGGGAATCGATTTGCTAGCATCTATGAAGGTAAAAATCAATAGTCGAGTAAGCAGTGAATATCCGCTGTCTGTAGGCTTTATCTTTCGCAGTTGTGAAAAGTTTTAGGTCTTCAACTCTTTACGTTTGAAAGTAAGTGTTTACAGACCGACCGGCCGAGACGGCCGGATAGAATTAATTTCGACCTTAGATTGCTCATCGGTAGGTTCATACATTCGGAAAAAATTATATCACTCTGTTTCCTAGAACAAACATAGCTCTATTCAAGGTTGACACGGTCCTAGTATAGTTAAATATTTTTGCAACCTGAAGGTGTTCAATATGTAAAATAGAAAATGCTTTAAATGATAAAATTACACTATTTTTATTTGACTTCTTTCAACATAGACTATATTTCATGTTGGTATTTTTTTCAAATTGAATAATCAAATTTTCCTATTTTACTGATAGTATTTCATTATTTCTGAATAGACAGACCCTTTTATTATGATCATTTTCTTAAAATAGTTAAATTGTAACATATATGCGCCAGACCACCTCCCGGACTCCTGGCTTTCGAAATCGATGCAGCCTTGGGGCCAAAGAGAATCATCGTCGTGGGGATTTACGGTGTTACAAAAATGCAAATCATGACCCCCAGGTCGTTTTCGCGGAGGCTGGAAAATATGGCGTCATAAGAGTTTTGATTTTCCTTCAGGAATTTTCCAGAACAGCCGGGATAGGTGTATAACGTTTTACTGACATCATAAATGTAGCAGGTCAGGAAATTTCGGTGATAGCCCCCTAGACAATCTACACGGAGGTTTTCGGATCAGAGAGGAGATATTCCCAAGTCGAGGCACTTGCTAGAAGGTGTGCTTAGGATAGGAAAAAAAGGAAACGTAAAAGGTGGTGAATATATGGACGAAAATTTCACTGAACATTTATTCTCTTACTAGGAAAATATGCTGAGGCGAAAAACAAACACGCAGTCAGTTTTTCTTGACACTATTTATGCAACCGAATGTAATGGTTCATTCATCAGAAATTTCAAATTCAGATGTTTGAAATATTAATTTAATATTAGGTTGTATATAATTCAGAATCTTAACAAGACTGAACTCTTGCAAATCCGTGTTTAAACTTGCAACTAGATGATAACATCATTACCAACCAGAGTGTTCTGAGCACGTGGTTATTCCCTACACATTTAGAAATATTGTGTCCAGTTCTAATCGATTTCGAAAATTTGGGGCGGAAGAAATTCTAATTGACACGAAATGTTTTACTTCCAAACGTTAATAAGAATATCCTAAAATAATTGGTTTTACCGAGTACAAACAATTTTTTGAGTGAGGTCCAAAATATAGTTGAATTCTTTCGTAAAAATTTCAACTTCAGCGAGATCTTGACTGATACATCTTAAAACGGAAATGACTTCTTATCGATATGTTGCCTATTATATTCCTTTGTTAGAATTCAAAAGACACAAATTTTGTAATCAATACAATTGTTGATACAATTTTTTACCTCTGAATAAATTTTGCATGTTCATGAACATGATTTGGAATTAAAAACTCAAATAACAACTTTCATGTTCCATATTTTTTTAGTATCTGTAAACAAGCCAAGTTTCGAACGGAAATAGCTAGAGACTTGAAGCTCTCAGGGAAGATTTTGGGTCTAAATGCCACGGAGAGGTTCGTTAATGGGCAAAATCAGTTCCATAATTTTCACGTTTGAAATCATTTTATACTTCTTCCAATATTTACAAAATTACAGATTAGATCTATCTGAAATTCAGCATTTGAAAGAAAAATTATAACGCGCAGCTCCATACTAAATTACATGAAGATCGTTCAATTAGAATTCTGTGAGCTTATCAGCGTTGAGCGCTACTTTCAACACTATAATTTTCTAAAGGAGACCTGAATATCACAGTTGAGTGCAGTATTGGGTAGAATCAGTCCGAAACTTTTGCAGTTATTCAAATCTGAAATTTTCTCTTATTTTCATCAATATTTTCCAATCCACAAATTCGAATGATCCGAAAATTATAGCTTAAAAGGACAATAGTTATTAACATGTTTTTGCAAAATTTCGTGAGAATTGAATCATAGAATTTCCTGAAGATCATATAATTAAATAATAAAAAAAAATTGTTTCGTGAAGATCGTGGTTGATATGAACTAGCTTGCAAAAGCCCTTGACTTCACGTTCATATATACATTTATTTTAAAACAAACTCAAATCGATCTGAAAAGGGCAAGTTTGATTGTCGATAAATAAGCAGTAGACATGTGTGTTTCGAATCTTGCTGGATTCATCATTATCATATCAGTGCCAGGCTCTCATGCCTTCCAGGTATTACTACAGCTCTACACTCAGATTGTAGAAATTATACTCACGAAATGAAATCTATGGTAAACGACAGAACTTCATTCTAATACTTTGTCAGTTACATTACATCGCATGAATTTAGATCGAAATATGTGAAATTTCAGTCCAGTTATAAAATTCAAAATATTGAAGATGCTAAATGATAGCAGCTTTCAAGAAAAACTCAAGTGGTTTCTGAAGAACTCCACAATTTTACAATTTTTAATATTGATCATTCACAGTAAGTTATAAGAAAATACATTCAAATTCCTACGCAATGAAAAATCATATTAACACTTTTCTGCCTATACCAAAACGATAGGAAATTCTATAGTGATTTTGCAACTGTTATTGAGATGATATTTTGTAACTAGCCTAACCCCATTATGTTGAACAATCAAAATTCATTATTTGACAATTTCATGTACTGATGAAAAATGTGAAAAAGTTTTTATTTGTCATGTACGATGTTGCGAAAATATCACCAAACAAAGAGTGAACAAAATAATAAAAAATAACGATTGATTCATTACCTATATGGAGTCTAACTAAATTTTACTTTGTTCAATGTCACTTGATGAGGTATAAATTCAGGATATTTCGGAAGGAAACAGGGAAGATGATTCTTCAGGAATAAAATAGAGATAAAAAGAGAATGGCAATGCACATCAAAATAGAAATTGACAAATATGCAAGACTAAAATTTAAATATAAGTTCGGAAGTAATGAGCGTTGATGGCGTATAGGTTTAAACGCCCATATCATAAGCGGAGATTCCGGAGTGCTGTGCCTAACGAGATTTAAGAAAAACGGCAAAGCCTAACCAGAAAAAGTGATCTCCAAAATCGCTCAAGCTATACTAAAGCTTCAGAGAGATCTTCATAGGAAATCTAGGAGTGTCAGTCAGAATTATTTTTTATTTTTCCATGCACCATTTCCTAAGCAAGTTTCCAACTTTTATTTATGTATTTAATTATGTAGAAAGAATAAGCAAATTCAAAATAACATACAGTCACTCGAATTTCGTAGCCTTTCTACTACAATTTCAAAGTGTAATTTAAAAATGTAATAAAAAACTGATAAACTTGAGTCATTGTACCTTATTTTCAGTTTCGTAGTTTTTTTTACCACATTTCAAACTGTAATTTGAAAATGTAATAAAAAACTACGAAACTCGAGTTTCTTCACCTTCAGTAATAAAAAATTATAGAAAACGAAACAATTTCTTATTTAATTCCATTTTGCTGATACTATCATTAGAGAAAAATTTGTATATTAGAATTTTCATTTATTAGAGAAAAAATTTCACTACGAGGAATTTTAAGAATGAAAAATATGATCCCAAATAAGTAAATATAATTGGATTATTTAAATGGAATTAGTGATCCGGCATGGATTCAAGGATTCAAACTAGTTCTAAAACACAAATTCCACTTGAAACTTAATTCGAATAATTGGCAAAAATTTCCTTTATTGCGTAGAAATTAATTCTTTGAACTCACAGAACGAAAAAAATATGCAAGTAAGGTCTTCAATAGTCATTCTACAAGTTTCAACTGAAATTGTCTCCAAAAAAATATTTTCAAAATATGAATAATAAAGAAATAGAAAGGGAGATAAAAAAGATTTTTGGTATAGAACGAACTCTAAAGGAGAATGTTTATCAATACTGAATAGTTCCTCTAATGCATATATACCATATTCATATCGAAGTGATCTACAAAATACAGGTATGAAAAAGACAGTCGGAAACAATGGAAATTCAGTGTTAATTAAGAATGTAGTGGAGTAGTGGAAGAATCAAAAACACAACGTGAAAGAACAAACGACTGTTCTCTCTCAATGATAGTGGGGAGTGAAAGCAGACTGCAGCAGCGTTACCACTTTTTTTTCAAGGAATCTACTAACTATCCGCCAAAAATCTAGCAAAAATCTACTAAAGAACTATCAGAATCTACCAAAAAATCTACCCAGTCTATCAAAGAACTGAGATTGACTGAAATAATAAAAAAAAGATTCATTATTGAGAATTAGGCACTTAAGAATTAACTCTAGTAATTCTATCTTTGCAAAAAGTATATCGGTAACCTATATCTGCAATAATTTCATACCGTTGCAGAGTTCTACACCAAATTAACCTACCAAATACAGAAGAAACATAGGTTTGTTCTAGTAGATGGCAACAATGATAAAAAATTATTATAATAATATGAACAAATGATAACAGAAAAATAAAACGATGATTATATAATGAATCTGAGATTTATCTCAATAAAAATGAAGGTGCAAAAGATTTTAAAAGTGCGCAGTCTCTATTAGCAAGTAACAGAACACACAACAGAATAGAAGAGAGACAAAGACAAACGACAAGTGACGTGACTATTACTTCTGTCTTTGCTATGTGGTAGAGAGACAATCTGTCACAGAGCAGATCACAGTTGCCCAACCAAAGACTCTGTGGTCAGTGGTCAAAATATTAGAGACTCTGTGTTCCACTTACCACAACTCTGTGGTCGGGCCATTTTCAGCGTTTTCATCAGGAGCTAAAATCTACTAAAAATCTACTATAAAAAGTTGACTACAAATTTTGGACGGATTTGCCGAAAATCTACCAAAAAAGTAGAAATCTACTAAATGTGGTAACGCTGCTGCACAGCCTTTCGATCGAAGCATCAACACTGCGTACTGCCGTTTAGAGAGAACAATCAGTTATTCGTCATCGCATCGTGCTGATTGATTCTTCCAATCCTCCACTCCATTCTTGATTAACACTAAATTTCCTATGTTTCCGACTGTCTTTACCATACCTGTATATGAAGAAATCATGGAAAAACCATGATTCAAAACCTACTTGAATATTTAATGATTTGGAGTGAATATTCAGAATAATTTCATAATATACGAATAATGAAGAAATGACGAAAAATATTCCACCATATGACTATCAAAAATCACTATGATTAACTATTCAACAATTCAACCCAAATTACACGTTAGACGTACTATAATTAGAATTCATTGTTCACATCATTTTTAATTACTGATTACTTAATTCACTCCACTCCTAAATAACCCAAAATCTGAAAAACTATATTTCCAACTTGTCTGCAAACATTTCCAGGCATCATGCTCCAACTTTCCCTTCTGTTATACTTCGTATTTGATCGAATTGTCAACCGGAAGCAAATCCCCATTCATCTCCACCGAAGTAAAATCATTACCCAATCCGTCGTCAAGATTCAAGAGGAACGTCGGCCCTATCTCATGAAATTATTCATCTGGCTCTCAAATCTCGTCCCGCCGTGCTTCTGTTACCTTCGCGAAGAAGCATACGTGCAATCGCCCAAGATGAACAACCTTATCGTCAATAAAGACAACGAGAGGCGGACGGAGTAAACCTTAGGAATTTGTTACAGGCTTACAGCATGTTTTATACATTCAAGTGAGGAGTTTTATAGTCGCTCGTATACAGCAAGTTGTCCCCTATATCTTTTATATCGTACTCCAGCTTGGGACGAAACAATGGCATCGTTCCCAAAAAACGCACCAGATGTCGTATTTCTCTGACGGACGGTTATGGTGTAGAAAGAACTGAGTATTGTATGATCTTTATTTATTGATATTATTTTAAGAATTTGCTTGTGAGTTTGTGATTTGGTTGTGTATTTCCTATTACATTTTACCAACTTAATTTCATTTTTGGGAGACTCTTCATCAAATGTTGAGGAAGAAGAAATCCATTATTTTTCGTATATGGCTGTAGTGATCGACATCTCGTAAAGTAGCGATCAAACAATTCCAAGTATATGCTCGTTGTCAATATGACATTTTAGACTGAAAAAATCTTTTTGCTGTTTTCTGTTTCCATTCAGTTATCAGTTATAGAACGAAAATGCAAGCCAGGTGGCTGAAATATTAAATTGTGTTTATGGTGCTGATACTGTAATAGATAATTACGTTCAATTTTGGATTCGTCAATTCCGTTCAGGTATTTTTACGTTAAAGATTCGAAGGGTGCTCAACGTATTCTCGGACAGGCGTGAAGGAAAACCCAGAAAATTTTGGAAAAATTCTATTTTCCAATGTAGTCTCCTAGAACATCAATACATTTGTTAGATCGAGAAATAAGCTTCTCTAAACCTTGTAAAAAATATTCTTCCGGCTTCTCCTCAAAAAAGGTATGAATTGCTTCAGTTCTTCATTGTCGGAAAATCGCTTTCCAAGAAGATATTTTATCACATTTGGAAATAGGTATCAGTCACTGGGGTCCAAGTCTGGACTGTATGGAGGATGAGTAATTTCTTCGAAGCCACATTCCCAATTATTTTCACACCAGCTCTTAGGAACATAATAGTTTATGTTGAAGCTACCCGTCTTTCGGCTTTAGCTGTTGTCTAAGCTAACAGCTAGTTTGAATATTAAAACAAATTGAAATATGTTTATCTTCTACAATTTTAATTTCAAAAGAAATTTTTATTCAAAAAACTTTTAGAAATAATATTAATTAATTTTATGAAGATATAGTGCACATTCCTTTTTAGAGATTTTTGAAATAATTTATTCGAATATTTAAATATATTAAATATTTCAAGTAAATCATATTCTTTGAGAAGTCCTTTAAGTGTGTTCATGTTTTTAAAAGGCAATTGGTGTTCTAGAAGGTAAGACCAGAAACAAAATTTTGTCTCCTTTAAATATTTATTTATTAATTTTAATTACTTTCGTATATCTGTTGGGTTATTTATTCCATTTGACATTATATATTGAGTTTTGATTATATACGTCTATTAAATGTAAGCGGTGCTTGTTAGACATAAATTTATTTCTAAAAGTTTTTTGAATAAAAATTTTTTTGAAATTAAAATTGTAGAAGATAAACATATTTCAATTTGTTTTAATATTCAAATTTTGTTATATTTCTTCTATCAAGTAAAAGGCCTTTCTATTTTATTTTAACAGCTAGTTATTATGTTGTGGGGAATTGTTCTAATATTTTTAGTTTTTTTTTCTTTCAATTTCCTCTTCTTCTTCACCTTTTCTCTCTTTTTTCCAGTTTCTTCTGATTCACTTTTTTTTCTCTCCAATTTATCATTTTTTGTCTTTCTCATTCATCATTTATTTTATTTATTTTTTTCCT
This sequence comes from Megalocaria dilatata, assembly GCA_034642435.1. Taxonomy (NCBI): domain Eukaryota; kingdom Metazoa; phylum Arthropoda; class Insecta; order Coleoptera; family Coccinellidae; genus Megalocaria; species Megalocaria dilatata. Next base: position 55,001,122 of record CM067854.1, on the reverse strand, counting down.
CGTCCACTTGGTGTCACCAACTGCCTCTTCCGCCCATTTATTGAACTTGTTCACGTCTATCTCGTTTACCTTGCCATTTCTCCTAAGTTCTAACGTGATGTTGCCATATTTTCGCCTTATTCTACCCCTTATGTTTACTCTGGAGTCAATGTAATTAATTCTGTTCTTATATGTTGTGTGTCCTCGATTTCTCCATTTCATATCCATTACATACCATCTGTGTTCGTCAATCTGAATCTTTTCAAATATACTTTGAAGTTACCATGTCCTGTCGTCAATTATGCTGCATTAAATGTTAAGTTTAATCTGCCGGTCCCTGTTTGTCTGCAGTGTTTAAACAGCTCCCTTTCCTTTTCCATATTGTTTGCCATTCCTTCAGTATATCCTGCTTCACCTTTTTTTTCTCATTTTTATTTTGTTATATTTCAAGCTGTGTTTTCCATTCTTGGTTCTGTCGGTAGGAGTATTAAAGATGGATGTGATTTGTCTTTGGTCTCTTTTGTTGTCGTTTGTTCGATTTGCCTCGATCCACCACGGAACTATGCCCGTCAAAATATGCATAGCTGCCGTTGATGTCACGTATGCGCTGTTTATAAGTAGTAGTATTGGTCTCCCTATCGCGTCGATCTGTCTTCTCAGGTGTTGTCTTTCTGCATTGATGCCCCATATCTCAGAGGCATAAAATGCAGCAAGCTTCAATACGTTTTCCATTATTTGTTTAGTTATTTCTTTGTTGTATCCATATGTTCTGCCCACTTTTCCCACTATTATTGTTGCTATTCTGCTTAGTTTTAGTCTCGTCTCTCTTAAATGTGGTAGATACATTCTGTCAAGTAAGTACCGGGAATTATCGATTTAAATCTGGCGGGGTAATGAGGCAGGTAAAATTTTTTTTCTAGGTTGGTACCACTGTCCTTAATTACTATGCCAAGCTTGAGCGGGATCTGTCAACTAGTGTGTTTGCAACAGCTGATTAAGTCAGTCGATGTCAGAGTGCGTGCCGATTTTTACTATGGGTGATTACGTTGAGCAGAGAATTTGTTTAAAGTTTTGTGTTGCAAATGAATTTTCGTGTGCCGATGCATTGAAAATGTTGCAAAAGGCCTTTGGTGATAATGCTCTATCGAAAACTCGTGCATATCAGTGGTACAGAGCCTTCAAGGACGGTCGCCAAAGCCGCTCGAAAATGAAGGTGATGCTCATTGTTTTCTTCGATATCCGTGGCGTGGTGCACTACGAATTCGTTGCAGAGGGTCAGACGGTAAACAAGGAGTATTACCTAGGCGTTATGAAACGTTTGCGTGAGCGTATCCGTAAGAAGCGGCCAAATATGTGGGCGAACAACTCATGGATTTTGCATGACGATAACGCGCCTTCTCACCGAGCTACGATTGTGACTGACTTTCTCGCCAAAAACTCAACAAACGTGCTTCAGCAACCACCGTATTCGCCGGATTTGGCTCCCTGCGACTTTTTCCTCTTCCCAAAACTAAAATTGCCCCTTCGTGGCACCCGTTTTGAGTCGATTGAAGCCATAAAACAAAATTCGGCGCGAGAGCTAAAGTCCATCCCGGAAAGCGCCTATAAAAAATGTTTCGATAATTGGAAGTGCCGTTGGCATAGATGTATTGGAGCAAATGGAACCTATTTTGAAGGCGAGCCAATAAATTTTGACGATTAAAAATGTTGTTTTAATTGAAAATTCCCGGTACTTCCTTGACAGAGTAGTATGTTAGTTTTCTGTCTATCGTCAGTCCTGGGTACTTGATAGTTTCTGTGTGCAATATTTTATGTCGTCCTCTTTTTAATGTTGATGGTCTTATACTACGTCTATTATATAAAAACTTCGTCTCCATTTTGTCTTCGTTATAGGTCACACCACTTTCATCTTCCCAGCGTTTGCAGCCTTCCCAAATATATGTCAACTTTTTTTCAAAGATTTTCCCGCTATAACTATGAATTCGTCATCTGCAAACGCTAGGAAGGTCCCTAGTTCGTCCGTATTTTCCATGTCGACATGTCGTCTTCGTGCTTCGTGCTTCGTGTTTCACCTGGCTAGTTCATCTTTCGTCATCATCCTTGTCTTAGACCCACTCGTAATCGTCCTATCTTCTAAAACGTATTACAGAGCCTGCGAAGCGCTCCTTATAACTGTGCCTGCTCCATTTCATTTTTCACACATATGGTGTCCATGCACTATTGAAAGCATTCCGCAGATCCAGTGCCACCAATAATTTGTGATTTTTGTTGTCTTTCTTGTTTCGTATTTGTCTTGTAAGTTCATCTATTGTTGAGTATCCTTCCCTAAATTCAAATTATCTGTGATCCAGTCTGTTGTTCTTCTTCAATCGAATCCTTTCCTAATATGAAAGAAAATTTTAAATACATTTCCTTTAAATACACTAAAGGTATTTCTGAAAAACTTTCTACATACCTCAAAAATAAATATAATTTGAGAACTTCATTTGAAACCAATTCAAACTTGAGTAAATTTATTAAAAATTATGAAGACTGTACACATAAAGATGATAAATCGGGGGTTTATAAGTTAACCTGCTGTGATTGCCCTAAAATTTATATAGGACAGACTGGAAGAACTTTCCGACATAGAATTTGTGAACATTTGAAGAGTTTCCTTAATAATAAAAGTAATTCTACATATTTCAACCAATTTTTAGAAACAGGACATACTTTCAACCATAATTTTGAAATTCTACATATAGAAAGTAAAAGGTAGGCCTTAAATCTGTTAGAATCCCCAGAGATAAATGAACATAATAAAATTGGAACGAACAAATAGATTTGAATAACTCACCTCTGTTAAATATATTCAGATAAGCTGGAATTTGCAGTGACCCTTTTTTGGGTTTTAGTGCTCAATAAAAATTTATTGTACTTACTGTAATATAAATAGCAACGGATTTCGGAAACAAGCTTAGTTATTCAAAATGTAATCTTGCCATATGATGCTACTGTGACAGCGAAACGATTGTTGTAAACATAAAAATAAAAATTTCTGAAAATCAGAATAACCTTATTTAAATATTATTTAATATGGATTTTCACCAAGTAAGGACTGATTCAATTCAATATTTAATACCTGCATATTTTTCGTTAGAAAACTGCATGCTTAACCAAAACACTAAAAAAAGCAACTATTAAAGTGGTTGACAAATTTTATTCGGTCACCAAGTAATAGTCAACTCACTTATTCATTTCTGATATTGATGTTATTTATGAAATTAAATCACTCGCACACCTAAAGTTCAAAGACCAATAACTCAGAAACGAAACACCTTCGGCAAAAAATTATTTTAAAATTTTATCAAGAAAATCAGTCGGCATACCTACGTTCCTTAATTTTTCGCCTCGAATTTTGAATTATGCTCTATTAAACTTGAAATAATAGTTCTTTATGTGGAATCTATTTTTAACAAGGGTAATTCGATTTGAGTCGACTGAGAAATAAATTTACCCTCTCTAACATTCCTCAAGTCACTGGATCCGAAACGATACCCTTCTCGATATAAACCACAGGTATTTCTGGCAACTCCAATATGACGTCGACACGTGCGAAGTCCAGAAAATATCGGTCCTGGCCGAGAGCATAATCCGACCTTAATTGTGTTATAATTTGGGATCAGCGCCCAGTCTCGACGTTGGTACTTCAACTACACACACCGCGGACGCGCCCTTCGAGGGCGCCAAGTGCGTCCCTAAACTTCTCCCCTCGAATTTCTCACGCCGAGATATTGGATCCCGATGGTAAGATCGGGGATAATGTGGAGAATGTCTGGAGGGATTATTTGCTCTAAATGGAATGTGGATTCTTTGCAGGAAATATCCCGTTTTCACCTGAATTTTTTCCTGATGAATTCCTCCCAAAACCTTTTTCAGACGATTTTGCGTAGGATGGATTGAAGATGCCATCCGGTTTTCTAAAATATATTTTGGCACTTTCTACGAGGGGTGTTCTTCGTATTCTCGGTATAGGCATGAAAGAAAACATTTGGAAAAATTCTATTTTTCAAAGCAGTCTCCTAAAATTTCAATACATTTGTTTAATCGAGAAATAAGCTTCTCTAAACCGTGTGAAAATATTCTTCCAGCTTCTCCTCAAAATTACTATTAATTGTTACCTGCAGTTCAATATCATAGGAAAATCGCTTTCCACGAAAATATGTCTTCACATTTGGGAATAGGTAGTTGTCACTGGGGACCAAGTCTGGATTGTACGGAGGATGAGTAATTTCTTCGAAGCCACATTCCCGCACAGAAGCCTTCGCGGGCCTTGTCAACCGGCGCGTTGTCGTTAAGCAGTATTACCTCCGCTGTGAGTTTTCCCTCATCTTTTTTCTTTAATTGCTTCTCTTAAATTTCGCAAAGTAGTTGTGTATGATGCAATTGATAGGCATTCATCCTTTTAAATATTTTCTATCAATAATCCCATAAGAATCCCATAAGACCGTCGCCATTATTTTTCTAGCGGATGGGGTGAGTTTAAATATGTTTGGAGGCTGTGCTTCCTTTTCAATCACTGCATGGCTCTTGTATACTCTCAGGATCATAGTGATGAACCCACGACTCATCTTCAGTAACCAGCTGGTTGAAAATAGTCGATGAGTCTTCTCCGCAGAGCTCTAAAAACTCCTTACAGCACTCGACCCGCACTTCCTTCTGAGATGCGGTGAGCATTCTCAGTACCCATCCTGCACTGACCTTTGAGAAGTTAAAATAGTCATGATATATAGGTTTGTCATCTCTGCTAGCATCTTGATTTTTATTCTGGCATCTTCAAGTACTAGCTTTTCCACTTTTTTCACATTTTCTCCAGTGGCGTAACTAGCAGGCCCGCCCGAGCGAGGATCGTCTTCAATGCTTTCCTGACACTTTTGAATTCACTTAACCACTTTTGAACGGTGGATTACGACGGGGCATAGTCTAGGTGAACAGCCAACCATCTTTTCATGAATGATTTTTTGAATTTTTTTCTGCTTAGTGAGGAACTTTATAACAGCACGTTGCTCGATTTTCTTCACCATTGTAGCGTCAGTCACTTTGGTCGTCTGAATATCTGAATATCAAGTTTATTCACATTATTATGTAAAGGTTTTGTCGCATGATAAATTTACTGGATAAATTTCTTTTTCAAACACTGAAAATAAGGATATTTTTATGAGCAGAATTGAAATCGAATAAGAGAGCTAATATGACCGTAGTCCATATGATGAAGTGATAAATATTAGCCTCAAATATATTAAATAATGTTTCCTGTTCGAACAAAATTCAAAAAAATGATTTGGAATTACAGTTCGCTGGCGGTAGTCGAAAAGGAACCTGAAAGTTCATCGGCTCTTCCAATTCTCACGACTCTCCAAATCCAGAAAAGATTAATTGTATCATACTATAATAAAAACATACAATTTTCAAAGAGCCCTGTCTCTTGAAGTCTTTATTTTGTTGAATGCATTTTCGTAAAAAATAATTTAATTTTTTTCCTTTCTAAATAGCAGGATGAATAAAACAGTTTTGTTACCCAACATCAATATTTTTCCACAAAATTCAATTCAAAAAATGAATACCTTAGTTTGCGAAATCTTCCTAATATATCCGCCTCATAAAACTTTTTGAAGTTCTATCTTTGTGGAGCAAAACCGAAAGAGACCAACTTATAAAATTACAGCTAATTGAATTTTTTCTTGTTAATCATCAGATCAAAACCTACCCATGGATTTGGTTTTGAACTGTTGAATATTTCAAGTGAATGTTTCGGAGTATATCTTATTGGATTGAAAAAAAAAATTTTTTTAAATTTGATTATCAAAACAGATTCAATCTGTTCTATTTTATTGGATTTAATATTTTTAATCTAACAAGCACTGGTGGCTCGTAAGTTTTGAACAGGGGTAGACTAAGAAACACTCGCCTAAAATTTTTTGTATATGAAATAATGTTTCCTAGATCTGTTGCTGCTGAACAAGCCAATAAATTTACTATCAAATGTGAATAGAAATTCTGTTATATTGCTACGACCCCCAATGCGTCCAGTCGATCTGCTTCTAAGGAAAGTTTAACGAGTCTTAATACGTTTCAATGTAGCCGAAATCATCAGTGACTTTATTGTCAAGTTTTGCACGGAACTTCTTTCCTATCGATAGGTTTGACATTGCTGTTAATTGATTTCCTAATTTTCCGCGTCTTAGCAAAGTCTGAAAACATTTAAAGCGTCCCAGTATTGAAAGATATCGTTCGTATTTGCTGTCGATAGGAACGTTAGGTAACTATGGCAGATACAGTACAAGTGGCGCTCGTGAAGAATTTCATATGCTCAGCAAAATTTGTTCAGGGATATGCATGTCCGTAAGTTTTAAATTATTGAAAAAGGAATACTTTTCCTATATTTGAGAACAAACCATAAACTAAAAGTAGTGTCAGATGCATCCTTTATAGTAATAGTTGTATTATATACAGAATCTCCAGTGGGATGTGTTCTACAAACCGGATTTCCACATCGCCTTCCATAGTGTGATAGTTGAATGAAATGTCTAATTCTAATAATTTTTTGTTGCAACTGTTTGATTTTCGTTTTCATTTAAGCACTTTGAATCCAGAACATTTGATTAGGATTAGGAAATAAAATATTTCCAATCAGTAGAAAAACTCTGTGTAGTTGCAATGTTTGAATGAACCTGCTGTTTTACTTATAGTAACTGAATTCACCACACATCGTTAAATAATTCTGTCTAAATAATTTTCTCTCCTTAAATGAATGCTTTAGAAAGAATGACACTATTTTTGAAAGATTTGTAAACACTTCAATTTATATGTAATCCCTTATTCATATATGATAAGGAGTAATTCATGCATACAAAAGATGCATATGGTTCGAAAATGTATATAGGTCATGTACATTAGTCGTTCAGATATTTTCCGTTAAGTTCAAGAAATGTATAGTTATCTCTGGTGAGTTATCTTTCTAAAGATGTGATTTATCTAACACATAGGGAAGTAAGAGGCCAACTGTTTTTTGTGGTTTTTTACTATTTATTCACATGATCTAATCATGAATAATTCACTTGCAAGATAATGTTTTCACTCTTCTTATTGCTGAATTCTCTGAAGTTCAATTGGCGGCCTGAAATATTTTAATCAAGATTTCACCATAAACTAGAGTAATTTCACCATTGACTAGAAGCTTTTTCTTCATTTACACATTCAAAACACATGAACTCACTCAAGATAAGCCGAACATTGGCATTTTCAAAGCTATAAATTATCAAAATTGTATGAGTATTGTGTATTAAATATTTCTAGTGGTATTTATCTACACTGTGCGCCGTTTCAAATATCCAAATTATAATCAAATTCTATTGAGAAGTTTCGAATATTCCACAAAATTTCACAACTGACAAATGAGTAATGGAATGTTATGAAGCCTACAAAATATAATGAACTGAAATGCGAGCTGTCGAAGGGCAAAATTAACCAACAAATTCCAGCGTTATAACAACTCCGAATATATTTCATGGTTTTATTAATTATTATTGAATCATACCCCATTTTAATCGATTATAATATAATAGTAAAACAAATTTCCAATCCTTCTCTTGAAGCATTTAGAGAAATTGTGAAAAGCATATAATTAGGAAAAGGTGGAGTACATGAATCTAGAATTCTCTCTGTACTTAGTAATTGAAAAATTTAACTTTATGTAGCTTGTTCGAGTAAAATTGTATTCTGGTTAGGCTTATGGCACCATAGGCATAGTACTGTTAATTTTGGACCCAGCAGTGAAATGGTTGCCGAAACCGTTTTATTGAAGAATTTCTCTTCAGCCCGGCTGGTACTTGAATTCGGACCTTTCGTTTCCTAATAGGACGCTCTACCACATTCAGATTTTTCTCTGAAATTCCACGTTTGTACTTGCTGGACCACTTATTTTTTATTTTAACCTGTATTTCTGTACTGTATTATTTTATTAATCATGTTAATTAGTGTGTTGTTCATGTACTGAAGATGTATAACACCATTTTGGGGCAACCAATCAGTAATAGTTTATACTGTAAAGTACAATATTATATTTCATCAAATTTTCTCAATTTAGTCACTGAGAATATGATACACGACGCGTTTCGTTTGTACTAGTATTGTCAAGTATGAAGGATTAGAGAATGCATTGACGTATTCAAGGTATCATATTAAAAAGGGAGCGGAACGTGATTTCATAGAGTGGATTGGCCACAGTGGAGAAACAAGTTGAGTTATAAGAAATTATTCATTTCTAACTGGTAGCTTAGTGTTTGTATCTCAGGATCTTTATGGCTTTTGTTTATTCCCAAGTACTCTTAATCATTTTCGAAATTTATGAAGAATTTTGCGGTTGTTACTATTTATATGATGATTGATAGCGTTGATACGTTCAAAGATGACCGACCTTTTGTCTGTAGTCAGATGCTCAGCCAGTCTTGTTCCCACTTTATCGATCAACATAAGTTGCTTTAGAATCATAACAATTAATTCTGCAGTCTCTCTAACCCTTTAAATTATTTTGTTCCTGTTTTTCGTTGAATAGAATATTTTCTAGATCAGGATAACCTGAAAAGGCATTTTAGGTTGAACTCTTTGAAATAAGTTTGGATTTTGGCGGATGAATGTTCAAAATAACTCAAAGTTATATATTGATGTTCAGGATTTGTATAATTTCTTAGACATTACCATATGTTCGACGTCTTCCAAAATGAACAATAAATACTCAGCAGGATTTAAATTACTCGCTGTTCTGCTTGTTACAGTATCGTACCTTCCATAGAAAGGCGGTCGCCAAAGCAACTTCCTAATATTCCATCATTTTTCATTATAATATTAATCCGACTATAGTCACCTTAAGAACAGTTACACAATAAATATTGCCCGAATCCGCCTCCCTGAATCAATCGAAGAATTACATTTCTCACACGTAATACAAAATAGTTTATAACGCATTCAAGAAAAAAGTTACATGCGAACATTTCCAACTTATCAAATTTAATGTTAAGTAACATTTTCGTTCATCCTCTCGTAATAATAAAAATATCTTAACTGAAAAATATGAAATTAAATATATTATTTATGATTTTTATATTTGTAATCAAGGTAAGTGCATTTTTGAAGTGAACTCAGTAACAAGAGTGAAAATTACCATCATTGTATTCTTCTCCGAACAATATAGTGTTTTCACCACAACGATCGATAAAAACTTTTTGGAGGAAAACCCAAATTTGCATAATTCATTGCGTTATATATTATAAATAAATTAGTTCTATTATTCCCTCTCCATTATCCTCAAAGTGTGCTTATCCTTGAACTTGCATACAGATTGATTAAACGTTCAATTACTTATGAAAAATTCAAAGTGGTACATCAACATAACAGGAATTTCTCCACAATCTATAAATACAAACTTTTTGAATTCTAACCTGTTTAAAAAAAACATCCACAGATTCAGTCAGCCCTCAAGATTTTTATAGTCCCAATTATCAGAAGTTTGCCAGTCTCAATTGCATAATTAATATGATATTTAAAATACCAATGTCTCAAGAAAACTTCCATATAGAAATATCTAAAATGAATCATAGGGACCGAAGTAATGAATCTTCTTTATATCTGATGAATGGAATGATATCGAAGCAAACAAATAAATGCCTTTTTATATCCAATTATAGAAAATATTCATCATAAATATATAACCCCAAGTTATTTCGGATATCCATCCACCAAATTTCAAAATTATTTCAATAAATTCATAGAAAAACAGACAGAAACTTCGGAGCAAGACTGAAGGAGCGTCTGATGACAGATGAAAGGACGGCCATCTTTGAACCTATCAAAGCTATCAATATCATTAATACTACCTCAAAATTTTCCAGAGATGTCGAAAAGGATTGAAAAATAGTTATTTCAGTGTATGGAAATTAACAAAGTCCCTAAGCATCCCGCTCTTCTAACAAAGAACAACCAATAAGAAATTAATCATTCTCCACTCCTCAACGTGTATCTCTACTCTGTACGCCCCCCTTGCTCTATAATATAATAACCTCTCAATATTGTCAATGCATTCTGTAATATTACATACTTGTATGGTGTATCACATTTTAAAAGCATAAACTGTGAAAATTTGAATATGTTTAGTCTTTTATCCTCCAATATACAACGCATTTTGATAAAATAAATAGGATGGCAAAATTTCATTATGGTATGAGTGTGAAAATCCTGAACATTTTCTAAACACATTAAGAAAATAACAAAGTCGTCCTATCGTTTAACTAACACTAATAACTTCTTTGGCAAATCGATTTCAACTCAACAGTCGCCTTTGAAGAACATCAGACGATGACGTTCATCTTACCTCACATCGAAATCTCCATCTCTTTGAGCTCCCTTTAAACCGATTACCGTACCTGCGGTCCCTCAGCCTTTTGCGATCTGCATAAACATCGCGCGCGAGGACAGAGGGAGCTCGTCACAGGACGAAAGTTAATATTCAAGGATCAGAGACGGCATGGGAACGTAACCACAACCGCAACACACGCATCGAAGGTGGTTAAGGGCGGCAAATATATGCAAAGATGACAGGGATCGGGACCTGAAAGTTTATCGTTGCTGCAGTTGGGACGTCGTGACATTTCTTTATAGCCAGTTTGTAAACTCGAGAGAGGTTATGAATTATATTTATTGAGTAGAGGCACTGAAAAATGGAAAAGAATGAGTTGAAATGATAATAATTTTCCAGTTAGAAAGCGTTTTGATGGAGGAAGGCTAAAACTTAAAACTAACTCTCACGCAATAATATTGTCAATCCAGGTTGGCAATATTTTGAATTTTTATCATATGTCGGTTGTTCATGGATTGATAACTTAGGAGCCCCTCACTCATTTCTACAAACAAAAAATTATTTTTGTCATCAGAAATAGTTTTATATAAATGCTTGTAGCTCTTTTTGCTACAAATCCATATGAGCTCAAATGAAACAAATTTAAAATTATTTACACTTCATTCATTAAATATGGTGTCATCGAAAAGCGACACAATATTTAAAAAATAACTATAAATCATATATAATTGTTTCATTTGAGAAATACTTCTACTTGCACAAGAGTTTGAAATAGTTTTTATAGGACTGTATATTTAAATTCGATTGAACTATAAACAAATCAGGTATTCTGAATGCATCAATTGTTGGTTCCTACGTCAAAATCAGATAGGGTATCATCTAGCTAGGTTAGAATTTAAGCACCAATACGTGTAAGAAGAAGTTCGTAAATGAGCATAATTCACTCATGTGGTTTATATATACATGAGAAATTTTGTTTTTGTAGTATCTCAAAAATTGAATTGTGGATTTGAAGCATAAAATACAGGAGTATTAGACTTCAGGTGTAGTAATTGATTTTTAAGTATAATCGATCAATATTTCACGCAAATTAATTTATGATGAGAAAAAAAAGAGATTATAGTTTACCTAAACATATTTCATTATAAAAACTGAAGAAAATGAAGTAACATTTCTAATACATAAAAAGTAAAAAAAAAATTCATTTTTCTGAGAACATGTAACAAGTATTCGAAATATGGACCTTCACCTTCATACTTCAGCTGTTGTTTCAACTTCAATCGAGCGTATTGTTCATGAAACTGTAGATTTCCAATATTTAAGACATTGCAATAGGTTTTTTTAGACATCGGGCTTTTTTGATAATCCTTTACTTTATTTTTCAACATAACCCACAAATATTCAATATGAAATAAACAGACCAGTCCCACACACCTTCAGTTTCTAAAGCATCTATGATGATACTGGAAATAAACGACATTGTAATAGTATGCATGCATACATTCTGTCAAGAAAGTACCGGGAATTATCGATTTAAATCTGGCGGGGCAATGAGGCAGGTAAATTTTTTTTCTCCTAGATTGGTACCACTGTCCTTAATTACCATGCCAAGCTTGAGCGGGATCTGTCAACTAGGGTGTTTGCAACAGCTGATTAAGTCAGTCGATGTCAGAGTGCGTGCCGATTTTTACTATGGGTGATTACGTTGAGCAAAGAATTTGTTTAAAGTTTTGTGTTGCAAATGAATTTTCGTGTGCCGATGCATTGAAAATGTTGCAAAAGGCCTTTGGTGATAATGCTCTATCGAAAACTCGTGCATATCAGTGGTAAAAAACCACGAAAAAACCACGCCAAAGCCGCTCGAAAATGAAGGTGATGCTCATTGTTTTCTTCGATATCCGTGGCGTGGTGCACTACGAATTCATTCCAGAGGGTCAGACGGTAAACAAGGAGTATTACCTAGGCGTTATGAAACGTTTGCGTGAGCGTATCCGTAAGAAGCGGCCAAATTTGTGGGCGAACAACTCATGGATTTTGCATGACGATAACGCGCCTTCTCACCGAGCTACGATTGTGACTGACTTTCTCGCCAAAAACTCAACAAACGTGCTTCAGCAACCACAGTATTCGCCGGATTTGGCTCCCTGCGACTTTTTCCTCTTCCCAAAACTAAAATTGCCCCTTCGTGGCACCCGTTTTGAGTCGATTGAAGCCATAAATCAAAATTCGGCGCGAGAGCTAAAGTCCATCCCGGAAAGCGCCTATAAAAAATGTTTCGATAATTGGAAGTGCCGTTGGCATAGATGTATTGGAGCAAATGGAGCCTATTTTGAAGGCGACCCAATAAATTTTGACGATTAAATGTAAAAATGTTGTTTTAATTGAAAATTCCCGGTACTTTCTTGACAGAGTAGTAAGTAGGAAATCCTTTTCAGAGTCGTGTTTCATGATGTAGTGCCAAATATTCTGCTAAGTTAAAGTTTGTTGCATAGAAAAATATCTTTGCTGTAGCACATCTGTCTCAGAAAAAAATTACTCAATCACGTGCATATTCGGGAATCTTGGAGTTAACCTCATCTTCCACGATGTCCCAAAATAAGGATGTGCTAATCATCAGATGAAAAAACGATCATAGTTTCGTTCTCGACGACGCTTCGCAATTCTTTCACCGTCAATTTCTAATGCTCCAACTGCTCAGCTTATCGATCAATTTGTTTTTTGACTGGAAAGCTGAGAAAATCTCAATTGTCTTCAACTGGAAAATTTTTTAACATGTAGTTGGTCTTGGTCATTTGGACAGATGCGTAAATTAAATTGTAGATTTATTTAAGACTCCTGGATAACCTATTTTCAGTTTTATCATATGTACAGTAAAAGACTTGTTTGCCTGTTTTTGAACTTATATGTCTAAATTCAATGAACTTCATCAAATATAAGAACAATATTTTCTTATACAATAAAGTGATATTGAAAAATTGATAAAATCACTGTGTTAGAAAAGCAGTTTCTATTCTATAGATATATTGAATTTCAACTATTTGTACAATTTATTCCTTTATAGTTTCACAGGTTTCGGGATATTGTACAAGTGGATGAATTGCATTATGTCTATGAAATGGAAATAGCGTCTCTGAGAAATTATTTTTATTATTTTTTCAAACTAATTATTTCAATATATGAGGATTACAGAATATTCTGTTTATTTATTTAAAAATAATTTTAACCTTTATCAAGAATCAACTTAATGAATCATTTTTTATTCATATAGGGTTTTGAATCCATACCTTGTAAAAACCTAATATATTGACATTGGCCCTTTGCAATGTAGTTTGTTTTAGTATTAGCAATAACCACATTTTATAATGATACAAAAGGAATTACTACAACTTACTTGCAAATATTACACAGAATTAAATCAGTGATGTTATTCAAGAAATTATGAGAACATATTCCGACAAACAATATTAGATATTAATTTCAAGTAACGTAGCAATTTTTCTAGTAAAAATAAATAATATTCATTCACGTATTTTTTCAGTGAAATATTCAGTAAGTTAATTAGAACGAAGGATATCTATTCCGAAATATATTATGGAGTATGAGCTATGGTGAACAGGAAGGTTTTCGAATCGGGACAGTGCAACTGGCATCTATGTCACAATTCAAAACTCAAATACAGCCTAACGGGTTCTGCTGATCGTCAGGCAAGCAGCAGACATGCATGTTTCAAAGCTTTTTGGTTACTCTTCAGTAACGCCGATTAATGCTTCACACCCATATTCGCCCTGTTTAGGAACACAACTGCTATTCCAAAAGTTCAATTAGTGACTTAGCTTAATGTGGTATGCTGCGTATGTCTATTCGCGTGCATTAGATGACGATGTTGTTTGGAAAAACAGTAGTGTCCCTGTGCAGGTGCATAGCTGTATTGCATTCATCGGCATTAGAGCACTGAAGAGTAGCCAAATAGCTATGAAACATACATGTCTACCGCTTATGCCCGACAATCAACAAAACCCATTCAAAGGTATTCGAGTTTTAAATAGTAACAGAGATGCAAGTTGTATTGTACAAATTCGAAAAACTTCCTATTTACCATAGTTCATACTCCATATAAAATTTACCATAGTTCATACTCCATATAAAATTTTCTGTGATTCTCCACATAGGTTTGATTTTGTTTATGGAAAGATGTACCACACAAAATATCTTGATCTCTGAAACTGAAAGAATTTATGTAAACCTTTTTTCTTTAAAAATTTCTACCTATTGCGTCCTCTCCAATTAAAACTACGCGTAAAATTCATCAGGATGACACAGTTCACGACAAGCGAATAGCAATAATCCCGTACTTCAGGCTAGCATTAATTAATCAACTTGACCCGCTTCCTTCTGCAGATCTGTCCTTTAAATCCACGCCGTGAAGTGGTCGGTAGCGAGAGCCCTCCGGCGAAGACCCAGATATGCAAATATTGTCACGTTTAGGAGATGCACCGGATCGAACCGCCAAGGTGCATAATTATTATATGCTCGACATGCTCTGTGAATACAGAAGGCCGGAATTGACTCCTGGTTATGCGCGACGAAGGTGTTATGTACCCGTTTGCTTATTCCGCAGGATCTGATTTAGATGGAACAAATCCAGTACATCGGAAGGTATGCTGGAATTTTAAGAAGATATAGGATGTACCGGGTTTACGCTAGTCGAGTTGTATTCACGTTTCATCCACTGATAACAGAGAAAGGAACTAAAGCCAAAATTATTGTTGGATTTCTGTTAAAAGCTGAAACCAGCTTATTGTTCCACTAATTTTGAAACTTTTATCAAAAGTAGTATAAATGCACACAGAATATTTGGTTTCATACCAAATGCCCACATCTGAACTTAATTCCGAAGTACCTCAAAAAAAGAACAAGAGCACAGTAGACATTAAGAGACAAATACAAGGTACGAAAAATGATATGAAACAACAGAAACGAAAGGGTGTTATGAAACAACAAAACCTCCAGTAATGTATATGTAAATGTAATTACTTCTGTGTTAACTTATAGATTACATTTTATTGAATTTGATATTATTGATAGAAAAACTAGAGAACATATAAATGAAATAACATACTGAAAATATTCAACACGAAAAAGGAAATTATAAAATTTAATTTATCAACAGAAAATTTCAAAACCGAAAAATAAATTACGATATTTTTCGGCTCATTAATTCTATCCTTAATTTGTTTCTACTGGGAAATTGAATGATGAAATTGAAGTTTTGGAAATAGGATTTAAATTTAATTTAAATAGAACATCAGAATAATGTTTCGAAATTCTAAGTGTAAATTGATTGAACTTGATTTCTGTCGAAACATTTCAATTCTGTTATGATTAAAAATATTACCAAACATTATTTTCCGCCTATAGCGCAGAATTTAGTTAAATAAACAAGGGAAAAAAGCAACATAAATTAAATAGCTTTCACTCGTACTGATAGAGGAAATAGTATTATATATTATTCGTATACAAGAAGTGACATAGATATCACAAGAATATTGATATTTTCTGTGACAACTTTTGAAACCAACAATATGAAATAAGTTCAATAAAACGTTTATCTGTTAACATTATACGATTGTCATTTAAAATAAAACAAATCAATTTTTCCAGAAAATTCTAGTTAAGTAATACTAAAATTGTAATCTAGTTCTGTTTACCTCTTACAAATATTTTTTTCATACTCTCAACCTTGTTGCAACTCCGATTGAAAGACTTAGTATTAAATTATTTATGAAGTGAAGATGTATTGATTTCTTGATTACAACCAATTTACTATTTGTGAAGGTTGTGAGAGTCTGTTTATTTCCGTAATTTTTTTGGATCAAACGTATTCAGTACTCTAATAAATGAAAATAAATAATTTAGTTTCTTGTAGTAACAATATTAAAGTCGATATAAGCACAAATAAATCTTATCGTTCCCAAGCCAAATCAATACATCTATTCAGTTGCAAAATAACTAAGCAAATATAAAAAGCATACGCATAAGCTCTAAGAAATGAGAATTCTAGAAATTGAAAATTATTCAAAAGTATTAAGTCAGCGACTTTTATATAATTCGACATGTAATATATATTCTGATTTTCAAGGAGTTACATTATATTATATCTTGAAAATCAGAATTATAAACTTGATCCGTAAGAAATCCTAGAAATCAATAATGCAATAAAAACAAATTCTTTGGGGTGATCAAAAGGTACTAACTGAACAAATACCCACTGCATAACATTTTTGAATAATGTTCTAGAATACTCTTATGATTCTAAACTAGTTTTTTTTCACCCGGCCTTCTGATTTTCTCTGAATGAATGGAAAGGATTTATTCCTCGGACAAGCATTTTTAAAAATTTTAAGTATTATTATTATATATTAAGAATTATTCTGTGAAACTAATTAACTAATTAGGAAATTTCTTGAAAATTTGTAGGAAATGAATCAAAATATTTCTTTTATGTATCTATTTATGTATTAACCTTTTCTCTAGATGAAAAATGCTATATTTAACAGGAAGGCGGAGGATATATCGATTTCTTTTTGCGAACGAATGCACCATATCATTTTTCATCCGACTTCTTCGATTCAACTAGACTTGACCCGTAATTCTGAAACAAGTCAACAAGTAAACTTCTAATAAAATGTTGGAGACTTAGGTGCACAAAAATTAACGAATTTCATTACTCCATATGAGTCAGTAGTCTAACTTGATCTCTTTGATCATTTCAGTTGAATAATAGGAAGCTTATAAATTTTATTATAAACACGAACTTCTCATCTATAGATCCTAATTAGAACAAGTTGCAGCAATTTCTATATTTAACTACCAATAAATGGATATTTTTCACATTTATTTGTGACATGAGTTTCGATAATTAACTATCCCCCCTTCAGACAACCGAAGACTTAACAAGCAGAACAGGGTATTTGTGCATATACAGAGGTAGGAGAGGCAATAAAAACAGTGTTCAAATATACTTTGAAAAAAGAATTCTTAAATCACTTTGCAGGTGCGTAACAATTACGTCCCCAGACTTCAACAATTCAGGCCTTTCAAATATAAATCATTTAATTCCTAGAAACCTAAGCGGACCTAAACACCAATTAAGAAACGAAGATATTTCTCCCTTAGATTATTCCTAGAAACCCATTAGAACCGTTTTAGCCGTTTCAAGACTATTGTCGTATCGGAATTACCTGGGCTACCTTTTCGGAGCCAAATCCTCCCTCTCATTCACCAGTTAGCAAGAAGGCACCAGTTGAACACATCCCCTGCGCCAGGCAGGTCACGCCACAAAAAAGTTCAGTTGAAGACAAGTTCTGATCCCACGCACATTTCCTTAGAGTAAGCTCTCTTAACTTGTGAAACATTTTCATATTCGCATTTTTCCCTTTAAACATCCAAGGATCTTTCTCTCTCTCTATCAGTTACCCATAACCAACTAAAGGCCTGGAAGTGAATGTATTATCTACATTATTCATTTGTGATTAGATATTGAGTTGTGAAAAGCGAACTCAAAAGTGAAACCAATAAAATTGAAGTCTGTGTCGTGAACAACAATAGAAAAAACTCAAGGAAGAACTGTTCCAGGATCAAGATAGTGTATCCACCTCAATCTGGGTCAACAACTCAAAATTGTACACTTGTATTATATGTACTTCTGCTGACAATTCTCTACATAGTCCCTACGAGCTCGATTACAGTCCACATCTGGTCACGAAACAACTCCCTCAATTTGGGTAAAATAATTCAACACTCTGAACTTGTATATTATGTATTTTAGGCTGTGAATGAAGCATTAAAGTCTGATTTACATCCCTCTTTCACCCTCATTTGAAGTATGCTTAACCAAGAATTTGCATATTAATTGGTTAACGTTTAATCAATTACTTTCGAAGAATTCAAAAAGGTGTCTCTACATACCAACCAATTCTTTACAAACAGGTTAAATGAAGGGATGCCTAACAACTATTAGAATGTCGGCACGTCAAAGAAGATTGGTAAACGGATGTTTACCAATTAGATATTTAAATAAGTAACATCTGTTTACCAATCTACTTTAGCGTACCGACATTCTAATAGTTGTTAGTCATCCTCTCTTTTTTAACCTGTTTTTATAACCTCATCTACCCCTGTATATGCATGAATACCCTGTTCTGCTTGTTTAGTTTTAGGTTGTCTGAAGGATAGTTAACTCCAGAAACTCGGGTTATAATTAAATGTGTAAAATATCAATTTATCGGTAGTAAAACATAATAATTTCTACAACTTGTTTTAGTTATGATCAACTACCAAATAATAACGACTGAAACAGTTCAGTATCTGTAGACCCAACGTTATACAACCTGAATATTTTCGACTTGAAATTCACATAATAGAGAAATGGCAGGAAGTGAAAGCTCGAAAGCGTAAGTGCCCAATAAAAGAAGAACATAATTTCTGACCTTCAATATTAAGAAGAAGTCCTCATTCTATCAAGACTACATGTTTTATCCCGATATCGACACTCCATCCAGCTTAATGTTCGCTTCGAAGGCGAAAAAAGCGGGCATTAGTTGCAATAGGGCAACTTTTACGATTCGATTAGACCTATCTTGTTAAATTAGAAAGCTCTCCTCGAACTTTCCAACGAGCCGAAACTTCTTCGGGTCTGATACATACGAGACGTCGGCGTCGTGTACCGCCTCTACAACGGCACAGGGGCGAGCAGACGCTGCCAGTGGGACGGCTAAATTGACCGTAGGAGGAAGGAATAATGGAAACTTCCCTTAATCGATGAACTAGTAGGAAAAAATTAATCAACGAAGGTGGATGCTATGAAAAAAAGATAGGAAGTTCGAGACGTATGTTGGTGAAGTCGGGCATCAGTATGCAATGAACAATGTCTGCAGTTTGATTTTCTGTGTTCGAAAAACTTCGATGGCTTTAACTGACTTCGAAAATATTATGAGAGCACCTTTTCGCCTATAGACTAGTAGTTCAATAAGTTTAATTGATTTATATGAAAACTAACATATAAATTTAATTTGAGAAGGAACAACATACACACTTTGACTTCTTTAACCAATTCGAAATATTACCAATGGATTTATTTCGTTGGAGTGGACTGAATGATTCTTTTAATTCTGCGCTGGTTAGTTGCCGTATTACTGGCAGTCATCTGACCTTACCCGGAATTTTTCTGTCTATCTAAGGAATTGAATATGTCAATGCAAGTGTTCGATTCCTAAGCTGTTAATCTATCAAGAAGATCCATTAGACAAATAATCGTACTTATGCTAAGACTTCGAAACATAAACTTGAATCATCTAATATTTCTCCTTACCGGAGGCAAAATTCAGGTTATAGGGAATAAAATACTTTAGGGAACTATTGAAAAATTTTATACTGAAATTATGCAAGCTTTCAATCAGTTTGATATATCGAAGCAGCAGAAAACAGTAAGAATTCACATCATTTCAAATAATCTTATGGTAGTTTGGGATTCTTGAAGACAGTTGACTGTTATGCAAAGACTGCTTGACTCGAATACCTATCTGAGATCAAAAGATTGTTCCTGCTGTAGATACCTGCTCAGGAGCTTATTATGGTTAAACTCAAAGCATATTTTCTTACAAAATATATATCGCTTATATACTAACAGTATATGCTGCTGCTTGAATCATGACCCCCTTGTTGGATGTAACCTTCACAGTTGAAAAAAGAGATTGATTAATATCGAAAGAAACATGTATCATTCAAATTACAACTCGAGAACGGAATCTCCTTGTAGATTCAAAAGATATTGGCTATTTAAATACGAACTTAGCCTACTCCACTCTTATTGGTCACCGCGTTGAAAAATCACTTAAATTGAATATCGACGTATATAAAATAATAAAAAGAGGTATTATCTTGATAAAAGGATTTTTACAGAATTTTAAATATCAATTTATTTATTTTATTTAATTCTAAAAGTTTCTGAATGAAAATTTTTTGGAATTAGAATTTGTAGGAGGTCATACCCATTTGTATGATATTTAAAATTTTGTAATAATCCTTCTGTCGAGGAAAAACCTCTTTTTATTAATTTATTTTATTAATAATAATTATATATTTTGGTTTACACTTATAACATATTATCATATGGTTTTAAAGGAGTCCATAAAATACCTTACAAACTTCATGTAATTTCTGTGACGAACATAAAATACGTAAGATTTTTATGAGTTCTCATTCTAGTATTTATCCCTTAAACTGCAGTTAGTTGATTTGGTAAAATATTTTTTGTTAATTATTTTTATTTTTCAAACATAAATTGGAATTGATAAGTTTCCGTTGTAATAATTCAAAATTGCATCTTGAAGATGTTCTGTACATTTTAGGAATTTTTTCGAAAGAACTTTTTCTAAGCAAGTTCTTGAGGTTATGTTTTACATTTTCGAAAAGGAATTTAGTTTTCATAAAACAAGGAACGAAGCCACATTTTGTACTCTTCAAGTATTTATTCAATAGTTTTTAAATGGACAATTTATATTTCTTTGAATTTCTTTTATTCTCTTTGGTACTGTGTCATGGTGCGTTTCGCACCACACCCACGGCAGTCATGGAAGTCCTACTAAATCTACCACCCCTGCACCTACCCGTGTAGAGGGAGGCGGAACGGACCACATACAAACTATATCAACTGGCGATTGACAGGCCAGAGGCAATAGTGATTGGAGGCTCAGGACTGCTGGACGAGCTTTTAACGAACAGTATCCTATCGATGCCCTCGGATCTAATGTCAAAAATCACGAGCCTGGAACGGAATTCCAATGTAATCGTCCCCAGCCGGGACGAATCAATTCTAAAAAAGTTTTTGAATGAAAATTTGTAGGAGGTTAACAGAATGAATTTGCATGATATTTAAAATTTTAAAATTGACGTATATCTCAGAGAAATCTTTAACTTCATAAAAAGATATGTTTTCATTCTTAATAATAACAGCTAAACCAAATGACCAAAATATTTTCACTCAAAAAATTTTGAAATATTATACATTGCAACTTCCCCGAATCTCAAACGACCTCCGAAACTTCATCATATAATTCTCCTTTCAAATATCCATCATGGCGCCAAACCCGCAAACCTCAACTTTCCAACCAGGTCGACTGGCAGCCTCCGTAATTCAGTTTTAACACACTCTCCATACCTCCTTCGCCGAGAACATCTGGCGATATAGTTGACTGACATTCATTCTAACGCACCTGGATCTGCGGAAACTTATGCAGTCCTCAAAGGAGACGTGACACGAGATCGTGTGTGGAAATAGCACAGCCCAGCATTCTGGGAATTATGAGATTTAATTCTCATGAAATCTACCTCTTCTCATGACTTTGCATTCTTGTCTGTTTTTTGAATTCTCAAAGACCTGCTAGAGTGAAATTGAATTCTTTCGGCATATGGTATTACTTCGATCAGCCCATTCGCCATTTAGCAAGTGTTGTACTATTATTACATATGCGTATGAGCGGTTTCATCAGATTAACTCACTTATAATCATTTATGGTCAAATTATTATCCATAGGTAACTGAAAGATTCGGAACATCTAGTCAATGGAATTCACGAATCATAATAATTTTTTACTGAGCCTTGAAAATGAATGTGTTGACTAATCAAAATTTTTCACACATTTCATAGTTGATACTGCACTCACCATTTAGTAATATCAACTTTCTTGTCTTATTTTTGACTTCTCAATGAGCTGCTAGTGTGAAATTGAATTCTTTCGACACAGGGCATTACTTCGATCTGCGCATTCGCCATTTAGCAACCGCTGTACTATTATTAGATAAACGGATGATAAGTTTCATTAGATTAACCTACTCATAATCATTTATGGTCAAAAAGGGTTCGGAACATCCGGTTACTATTTGAAGGAATTCACAAATCTATAGATACAAATATATAATAATATAATATATAAAATTTTTTACTAAGTCTTAAAAATGAATGTCTTGACTAACCATAATTATTCGCACATTTCATAGTCGATATTGCATTCACCATTTAGTAACATCCACTAGAGGGTTTCAGGATTTAATGTTACAATATTTGAGGACGAGATTGTAGAAGATGAAATATGGAAACCAACCTACGCCTTAATTTTGTAAACATTTAACAGATAAAAATGAAATTCAATATGCGGGGGTTTCCCCATAAGCCAAATTGTTTGGTGAAAATATAAAATACTGATTTCTAGTAATTAAGTTAATTAGTTTTCGAGAAGTTCTTGAAATTATTATTTACATTTTTTAAAAATATTTGGTTTTTATAAATATAGGTTTACAAACAAAATTTTTTCTCCTTCATGTATTTTTTTAGTAATTTTAATTGAAAATTCATATTTCCTTGGGTTTTTTTATTCCATCTGACATAGAATTTGATTCGTTTAGAGGTACTTTTTGTGGTGGGGATTTAATTGCAGATTCCGCATGCCCCGTGTTAACTGAAGCACCTTTTTTTGTCCAGTAGTGTTTGACAATTCATAATGGAAAGACTTAGCCCGGTACAGCGTCTACAAATGGTTCAACTTTATTACGAAAATGGGTGTTATACGAGGAATGTGTATCGGGCGCTTAGAGCAAGTTATGGTCCACATAATCGGCATAGCGAATGCACAATTAGCTCTGTCATCCGTAAGTTTGAGACCCAATTTTCATTATTGGATAATACTCAACCAAATGGAGCACACCCAGCACGTGGTGAAGAAAATATAGGGGCGGTAGCGGAGATTACGCGAAGACCGTGAAGTGTTGATTCGTCGTCATTCTCAACAGCTTGGCCTGTCATATTCAACAACTTGGCGTATTTTACGTGAGGATCTTTCTTAGAAAGCTTACAAAATTCAACTAGTGCAAGAACTGAAGCCGACCGACCTTCCGAATTATTTCCGTTTTAGTCGTTGGGCTTGACAAACTTGCAAATGATCCACTGTTGGATTTTTTGGCCGGCTAGATCGTGTGATATCACACCTCTCGACTTTTTCCTTTGGAGCTATGTAAAGTACAAAGTCTATATGGATAAACCGACGACAATAGTGCCATTGAAAGTCAATATTACTTTTGTTGTTGGCTAAATAGCACTAAAAATACTCAGACGCTCAATTGAAAATTGGAACTTCAGAATGGACGTTGTTAAGCGTAGTCGCGGCCAACTTTCATAAATTATCTTTAAAAAGAATTGTAAAGAATGGTTCTTCTGTGTAATAATAAAAATTATAAAATAAAATGGTTTTTATTCATTTTTTTATAAAAAAAAACTCTAAATGAATCACCCGATATAATGGGTTTTGATTTTATATGTCTACTATATTTGAGTACAGCTTATAAGACATTAATTCAATTTCAAAAATATTTTGAATAAAACCTTTTTGAAATCAAAATTCGTAGGAGGCTTCTAGAATAAATCTGTTTCGATATTTTCATTTTGTGATAATTCTTCTACCAAAGAAAATAAATTAAATTTTATATATATATATATATATATATATATATATGTCTATGAATTAAATTATAAGCACTCACGTGCACACAATAACACGTGATTAATTTTCGTTCGGTGGGCATTAAAGCTAGAACTGATAATGAAGCGAACAAGTTTCGAGACATGTATTTTTGCTGCTAATGTCTGAAGATCGACGGTACCTATTCGAAACGATTTGAGCTCTTCAATATTACAAATATGTAAGTTACGCTATACTTATTCGAAAAACTAGCTCTTATTATTATTCATTTAGAGAACGTATCCACCGATAATTTTATTCATTTTCTAACTTCCGATATTATATAAGAAATTTCAATTCAGTTGTCTGTCAATTTTCGCAATAAATCATGTATATGTTCTTCCTGCAAAACACTGGGTAATCCCCATATGAGTTGGGTATTGTGTTCTCTTCGCGCCTTGTTATAACGACTAACTTGACTGACATTTATATGTTGTCGCACCTGGATTTCCGGAAAGTTTTGCAGTGTCTGACGACGGAAGACGTGAATTAACTTCCAGCGCGAGGAAAAACGCTCTCTCCATTGTATAGAGAATTGTGTTAAGGATTTGGTTTCCATGAATTTTCCATAAAGTCTTTCACGTCTGCACTCGCGATATTCCGGATGAGTCGCTTGGAGCCCCAGTAGCTGGTGACCTATTTGTGTATCTTTTTCTGGGATTATTGCTGTAACCGGGACGAGTTTATCACACACATCTATGTTTGCCGGAGTGTTGGACCAAAACACAGAAAATGTCATATGGTACAAGAATTCTATATTTCTAAAAAATACTCGCAATGAGTTTGAGTCGAATGTTCTTGAAGAATGTTATTTTACATTCGAAGAAATAAAGCATATATGCTGGTTTGAAATAATTATTGTGTTTATTCCCAATACAGTTTATCAATTTTTATTATATAAACGATGTTCTGAAATATAAGTCCTCTTATGCAATTGTTCTATTTGCATAGAAAAACTCTTGAGCGAAACAAGAACAGCAGGTTCAAACCTCATCTGTGGAACTCGAATCACGAAAATATGTGAAACTTTGATTATTATGGCAGTAAAGTAAAAAAACTTATTCTAATTTTGATCATCGGCTGAAAAACTTCAAGAAATAATAACGGCTAAAACATTTCAGGAAATAGTAACGCCTGAATCAGGTTTGAGATGAATCACCATTGACTGAGCAACATTGGACCATCATTCATTTAGAGCCCTAAAATTGTTTTCGATAATCTTCAATTATAAATACTTTATGGAATAACGCAATATTCTGTCGGTGAAGATAGATGGAAAATTATATTTCATTCGCATAATATAATCATACATAGTTTGCTTCAACT
This sequence comes from Megalocaria dilatata, assembly GCA_034642435.1. Lineage (NCBI taxonomy): Eukaryota > Metazoa > Arthropoda > Insecta > Coleoptera > Coccinellidae > Megalocaria > Megalocaria dilatata. Next base: position 54,975,856 of record CM067854.1, on the reverse strand, counting down.
TATCTGATTTTTGTCAAGTTTAAAATCATAGTATTGTGGAAATTTTTACGAAATTATTGAAATTACTATGAATCTACGTCTTGAATAAAACCTCATCTATTCAATAATCTAAAAATTATACTCATCACTGTATATTTATAAGAATCACAAAATTTTTGCAGAATCTGAAAGTTTGGCCAACTACAAAAAACATAAATTGAAAATTACTACGAAGAATTTTTTGCATATTACAAAATAATAGCTGGAATTAATTCACCAGAACTTCTACAGATTTAAATCTAAATAAATCTCATGAAAACATTCAGAATTAAATTTCAAAAAATGTCCTAAATAATGACGATTAAAATTACAACCGTAATTCCGACAAGTAAAGACCGATAATAACAAACATGTCCTAAACACACTGTATCACTTTATACACATATATATTATCATCACATGTGGTGGAAATTAACTAATAAAGAATCAAAAGAAATATAAAATAATGATAACATTATTTAGACATCACCTTATACACATACATTCTGTCAAGAAAGTACCGGGAATTATCGATTTAAATCTGGCGGGGCAATGAGGCAGGTAAAATTTTTTTTCCTAGGTTGGTACCACTGTCCTTAATTACTATGCCAAGCTTGAGCGGGATCTGTCAACTAGTGTGTTTGCAACAGCTGATTAAGTCAGTCGATGTCAGAGTGCGTGCCGATTTTTACCATGGGTGATTACGTTGAGAAAAGAATTTGTTCAAAGTTTTGTGTTGCAAATGAATTTTCGTGTGCCGATGCATTGAAAATGTTGCAAAAGGCCTTTGGTGATAATGCTCTATCGAAAACTCGTGCATATCAGTGGAACAGAGCCTTCAAGGACGGTCGTGAAGTGGTCGCCCATCGACGGCTTCGATCGAAGATAACGTCGATAAAATTAAGGAAAGGGTGCTGGAAAACCGTCGCACCAGCTTGAGAGAGATAGCACATGATCTTAAGATATCCCACGAGTCCGCACGTACGATTTTGATTGATATTTTGGGCATGAGAAAGGTGGCCGCACGACTCGTACCGAAAGACCTGAATTTTCTTCAAAAACGTCATCGCGAACAGGTTGCTTCAGACATGCTGGATCGCTGTAATTCCAATTCTACATTCATGGAACGCATTATAACTGGTGATGAGACCTGGGTCTACGAGTACGATATGCAAACAAGCCAGCAATCATCGGAATGGGTGGCAAAAAATGAGCCGAAACCGAAAAAACCACGCCAAAGCCGCTCGAAAATGAAGGTGATGCTCATTGTTTTCTTCGATATCCGTGGCGTGGTGCACTACGAATTCATTCCAGAGGGTCAGACGGTAAACAAGGAGTATTACCTAGGCGTTATGAAACGTTTGCGTGAGCGTATCCGTAAGAAGCGGCCAAATTTGTGGGCGAACAATTCATGGATTTTGCATGACGATAACGCGCCTTCTCACCGAGCTACGATTGTGACTGACTTTCTCGCCAAAAACTCAACAAACGTGCTTCAGCAACCACCGTATTCACCGGATTTGGCTCCCTGCGACTTTTTCCTCTTCCCAAAACTAAAATTGCCCCTTCGTGGCACCCGTTTTGAGTCGATTGAAGCCATAAAACAAAATTCGGCGCGAGAGCTAAAGTCCATCCCGGAAAGCGCCTATAAAAAATGTTTCGATAATTGGAAGTGCCGTTGGCATAGACGTATTGCAGCAAATGGAGCCTATTTTGAAGGCGACCCAATAAATTTTGACGATTAAATGTAAAAATGTTGTTTTAATTGAAAATTCCCGGTACTTTCTTGACAGAGTAGTATACATAAATTTTTCGATTGGATATTCAAAAATCACAAATTCCATAACCAAAAAATGTTCAACATATAATTCAAAAAAGGCCTTTTTTATTTTCCTTTTTTAAAGAATCTATAACACATTCTCCAGTGAAAAGAACACATATATTCGGACCCAAAATCTGACCAGTAAGGAGTTATTTCAATAAACCAAATAATCATTTAAAAAATATATAACAATGCCTTCTTTAACACAACACATTTCTGCAACAACTAACCAATCTTTGGGTTAGGCATGGCCTAAACGAAAATTAGGTTATATCACAGAAGTATTCAATGAAATCTTCTTTCATTCAAAAGTTGAGTTTTGAGCAGAGCAGCGTTAGTAGTGCTATTAAAATTAAAGTAGCATTAAGTCCTGCCGGTTAGGTTCAAATTCAGCATAAAATAACGAAAAAAAGGCCAATGCAAAGTTTCGTGAGGATCGTGTGCGATATGAACAAGCGCGCAAGCTTCTGACTACACGTCAGTGCTTTCCATCTTTATTATAAGATAGCAGTGGGTATATTTTTCATGCCATTGAATGGAAAAAGTGGTTTTTAGATATTATATACTTTAACATACCAACCTGTGGATTATTCTTATTTTAATTTGAAGGAAATCCCTACTAAGTAAAACCAACCAAATAATTATTATCTACACCTGAAAATATAACCAATTTAGTTTTCAGGTACAACTGGGAAGAAATAATCGTCTGGCATTGATGTATATCCAATGATAATGCGGCATGGGTGGTACGATACACGGTAATATTTTCTTCCGCTTTCTCTAGCGATTAAGAAAACCGTTTGAGTAAAACAGAGCTTCATCGCTGAACATGGCAATGAGATGACAAGAATGTTCGATCTATTGTTAGATCACAAAATAGCAAAATTTTTGCGACCACGGTGATCATTGTGCTTGAGTTGTCAGGCCACATGGTTGCCAATACAGAATGCTCTCCAGAATCCTCCAGGTTGATCTATATGTTAAACCCAACTCGCACAAGCTGAAAAAGCTTCTGAGGGATCTTCACAGAAGGTGTAGGAGTATCAGGATAATAAAAATAATGATAATAATAATTCGTCATGAGTTGCCCTTATAGAAGTATGCTTTTGATGGAAAATTCGAATGATTTTGGAATCTTGTAGAGGTATTAAACGTTCCAAGTTGTTTTGATGAAACTTTGTGCACTCACTTTTCGTTGACCACTGCAGAAAGTAGCCTACATAAAATGATATCTTTTGACAGATAAATGACATGAATCACTCGTAACGCACGAAGCATTATGAATGCATATTGAATTTCAAACTTCTTTTCTTGAAATTTAACATATAATAAGTAGTATAAGCTATAGTGAACATTTTTTCGAATAGGAACAGTGCAACGTGCATCTGTGTAGGAGTTCAAAACTCAAATACAGCCGAATGGTTTTGTTGATCGCCGGACATAATCAGCAGACCTGTTTGTTGGCATATCTTCAGTGCATTGCTGTGATTCTGATAAATGCAACACAACCACTCACCTATATTCTCCCAATATTGACATTAATGTTTCACTTAACAGAAACACCATGTAATGCACGCAAATATACATCCAACCAAGTTAATTCAAGAAGTGGACTGTATTCCCGATTACTTCAAGCCTTACATATGAAGAAACCTTCTTCATGCTCAAGTTATATCCGATTGAGTCGCGATGTCAATGGTTTGGATATCTCCCCAAATTAGTTAATTAAGGCAGGAAATATTTACTCTGAAATATAATAAGAATTATAACAGCATTGCACTGAATGAAGGCTAATTTAGGCATGCAAATCTATTACTTATACCTGGCGATCAATAAAAAACGTATTCGCCTGTATTTGAGTTTTGAAGTATTATACAGATCACTAAAGATATTATTACAGATGCAAGTTGCACTCTCCCGATTAGAAAAACTTCCTGTTTACCACAGCTCATACTCCTTATTATATTTCAGAATGAATATCCGCCACATTGATTATTTAAATTTGATGTACATTTTTGTTTTATATATACTCCTCGAATTTCCACTAGTTCAGCGAAAACGATTCCACTCTTGGAATAGTTCCTGAAAAAACGATGTGCAAGAGCCTCGACACAAATTTTGTGTTTTTATGAACCGGGAAGCTGCGTGATCTGCTTCTCCCCAGAGAGTCTTAAAATGTCGCCTAGCCTTCCCTCCCGGTCATCCCGTTGGCGAATGTTGTAAATTCTCAGGTTGGTTATCATCACACGGCGTCCATTCCCTTGATTTATGTCGCTTTATATCTTTGACAGAGACGTGTTGAGGAACGCCGTATTTTAGAATGTTCTCGCTGGTTTTAGTCACGTTACAGTACGGGGCTGTCAGTGGTGAAATTATCGGATGAAAGAAGAAAAACAGACTTCAAGTTATTTTGATTATTTCCTGTTTGTCTCCCTGTTTTCAGTGGAAGATGAATATAGAAGTATAACAAAGAACTACATTAGGAGATAGCATTGAGCTACTTCAGCGGTTACTATTTAGTAGTTCACCATAATTAAAACAAGTTTTAAGAATTACTATGTTTAGTACTCAAGAAATTAAAGAATGTTCACCTTTTTTGTGATTGCCATTCAACGTATTCCAGCTATTCACTTTATCATCAGATGAACTGTAAACTTAACAAAAGTTATAGGATAATTCAAAGTGGGCAGGTTAAAATAGTTGAATTTAAGTATTTGGGATCTTTTGTTATTCTCAAACTAGCACATAATAAAAATAATCTAAATATAAAGAAAGTTTAATATAAAACTTCCAATATAATTAAATAATTTCTTCACATTTGTTGTAGAACTTCTCTGTACCGTGCCGTCATTTTGTAATACTTGCAGTGTTGTTATTTTTTTGTGTACCCGCCCGCCTACTGATTGAAAATGACAATAAATTGTTCATCACAAAGATAATAAGAACACACCAACACTTGTTAACAAGTATTTGAAGTGGAGATTACTTCTTCGGAGTCCACATTAACTATTCGTGATATTTTAGTTGAATGAAACACGTATATACAGAGTGTCCGGATTTACCGTTCTTATATTTCAGCGGGTGATTTTAGAGGTCAAAAAATGAAAAATATTTCATATCAACTAAGGTCCTAAAAAGCACCCCATGGACGCAAGAGCTTCTTCAACATGACCTCCAAAATCCAATAAACTAACAATATCTTTGTCAAAATTTGGTGGATTCAAATGAAACTCAGTATATGGAGGTTTCTAGATAAACTGAATCGTCTGGTGATTAGAAAACATACTGATTATCATGAGTGGTGGAGATAATAAGGGTCTTCAATCAAATTACTTTTGATTTTTGACTGAGTGCTCAAATGGAAATTTTAATCGGAGAAATAGACTCCTTATATATTTTTGAAAAAAAGATACTTTTCGTTGTAAGCGTTACGGAGCACCATTCTCGGGAAAAAGTGATTTTGTGATGATATGCATTCTAACTGAGCCATGGACTGCTTATCTCGAAAAACACAATAGGCATCTATCAGTTTGACATTATCAATAAAACACGAAAATTGAATCGGCTGTTTGTACACTTCTGTATCTAAATAATAATTCGAATTTTTAAAAATGATTCCATATTCAAATTAATAAATGGCTGATATATATTTTATGTATGGAAAAGCTGATAGAAACACGCTTGCTGTCAGACGATTCTATGAAGAAGCATCTTCTGAACGAGTCCTTCCTTGCGAGAAAACGTACTCGAGCCTCCACTGAAAATCATCCGAAAAGGGATCTTTTATCCTTTCCAAATCTGAATGTGGTAAAAAGCGTTCTACCCGTACTGTTGAAAATGAAGAAGCCGTTTTGGAAGTTGCAGCAGCAAATCCAAATATTAGAGTGCGATGAATTTCGGTACAAAAAAGAATTCCCTAGAGCACGGTGTGGAAAGTTCTTAATGAGCAATTACTCTATCCATATCACATACAAAAGGTTCAAACCTCGAAACCAGAAGATTTCCAAGCAAGATTGGAATTCTGCTATTGGTTACCAGAGCATTTAAGACTAAATTCTGACTTTGGAAACCATATTTTGTTCACTAACGAAGCCAGATTAACGAGAGAGATGTAGTCAAATTTCATAATATCTAAGTTTGGCAGACCCACTTGCAAGTTTGGAGTTGAACCATCAAGACAAATTCATCGTAAATGGCTGGGTGGGAATTAATGACTCTTTCATTCGGCCTCATGTACTGCCGAATCGTCTGAATGGATAAACTATTTGTATTTTTTACAACATACTTTAACAAATTTGATGGATGACGTTCCTTGAAATAGACTGAATATGATGTTCATGCATGATGGGGTACCTGTGTATTTTCGTCGGGGTGTAAGGGAATATTTAGATCAAATTCATAATCAAAGATGGATAGGTCGAGAAGGACCTGTACACTGGCCAGCTCGGTCTCCGGATTTGAATCCTCTAGATTTTTTATGGGGATATTTACAGGAATACGTGCACTCAGCTCCAGTTCAACATATTCAAGATTAGAGCAACGTGTAATAAATGATTACGAGCACATTAGGTATATTCCAGGGATTTTTGCTAATGTGGGAACGTCGATACGAAAATGTATTAGAAAGTATATTTAAGTTAACGGTGGGCATTTTAAACATTTACTGTGATTTATTTTATATCGTTGATGTTATAGAGGTGTTTTTTTATTTTGTTCTTTACCCAGTTAAACCTTTGATTAGAATTATGTATGAAGAAATTTATTCCGCTTCTTTTGTATTATTCTGTAAAATTAATTTTTTTAAATAATTTTTGATTTCATGAAATGCAACTGTAATAATAAGACCTGTCAGTTATTAGATAATTCATTTTCTATGATCGCAGAGTATTATTCTGTTGTTTAGTTTTATAACAGACTGATGGAAATTGTCTCTACGTATAACAAAAAACAATGAAATCTCAAATAACTCTCTAATTATTGATTTTAGAGGCATAAGCATGTTTGAACGCTATCATTATTTTTCATGTAGAATCCAATGCAATCATAACAAAATAGGATTCTGATTTGAAAAACGAAAGTTATGGTCGAAATTTGCTCGCTATTTTCGACACAATATTTGGAACATCCTGTCATGAAATATCAAAAATTCAAAAGCCACACAGCATTTCCACATTTTTCTACATTCAAAATCTGAAAACTGTTTGCGTTCAGGATATTGAGATTTCGAATGATAAACATAATAGTGACTACGAATATTTCTCCTTCTTCTCAGTATTCCCTTAATATTTTAGGAACCATCAGGCCAAGCGAAACAATTCAAACAGAAAGATATTCAGAATTGAATACTTAATGACATTTGAGAAGAAGAAATAAAAAAATATTTTTTGAGAAAATTTATTTATTTTCATTTTCTGTTTAACCGAAAGTGATTAGGTTTCAAAAATATTTTAACTGAATAGAGAATATGGAACAATTTCATAATCCCAATTTTCAGATTTCAAATAAGTCCAGTTCTCCAGAAACTCCTGCTAGGCAGTCGAACTTGTAACACCCATATATAATTAAAACAAATTGTAGAAATTACTATGTTTTACTACCAATAAAAATATATATTACACATGTTCTTGTGACTCGAGTTTCGGGAAATGAACTATCCCATCTTCAGACAACTGAAGACCTAACAGTGGTACAGAGGTATTTAAACAAAAGTGATAAATATTTTGAATATTTCGATAGATTCTAGGTAACACCTAATAGTGGTATAGAGGTTTACAAGCGGAACGTGAGAAAAAACCGGGTTAAAAAAGAGGGGATTTCTAACAGATATCGGATTGTAGGCAATCGAAAAAGAAGGTTGTTAAACAAATGGTACCCATTTATATATGTCAAATAATTTTTTGGGCTTGCATAGCTCCATGAATTCATTCATTATTTTTACATTTTTGTTATTGTGAACTAATTTGAAAATTTCAACAGATTCTAGATAACCTAGTTTCTATCCTTTTGATTCTACGTGTAAAATTTTAAGATTATCTTTTGTGGGAAAGGTATGACCGTTTTCTAGACAATGAGTGGCAAAAGTAGAATTTCTGTTTATTTTTTATAAAACTCATTTTATGTTCGTTGAACCTCGTCTTGAAGGAACGTCCTGTTTGTCTTATATATTTATTACTGCACGTAGAACAAGATAACTCATAAACTCCTGATTTGTGTATGTGTGGAGTAGGGTCCTTTGCGTTAAATAATACCGATGATAATTTGTTTTGCGTTTTGAAGGCAATATTGCCTTCAAAACGGAGCTATGTAACCCCAAGAAATTATTCGGGATATCTAAATGGGTACCATCTGTTTAACAACCTTCTTTGTCGATTGCCGACATTCCAATATCTGTTAGAAGGCCCCTCTTTTTCAACCCGGTTTTTATCACGTTCCGCTTGTAAACCTCTGTACCTCTATTATGTGTTACCTAGAATCTATCGAAATATTCAAAATATTTATCACTTTTGTTTAAATACCTCTGTACCACTGTTAGGTCTTCAGTTGTCTGATGATGGGATAGTTCATTTCCCGAAACTCGAGTCACAAGATCATGTGTAATATATATTTTTATTGGTAGTAAAACATAGTAATTTCTACAATTTCTACAATATATATATATATATATATATATATATATATATATATATATATATATATATATATTGGGGTATCCGGATTTAACGTTCATTTGTCAAAATTTTTGGGAACGGATCAGTGTTGATCGCTAGTAAATTCGCAGTAATTAACAATTGAAATTTTCTCTTACTTTAATTTATATTTTTCCAACTACAACTTGATTTTTCTCGTTAGATTGAAATATTCAAAACAGAAACTAAAATAAGATTTTTGTTAGCGAGAAGCGTTGGGCGCTACATAAACCATAGCAACAGTCCCACGATCGATTTCAAATTTACCATTTAGATTTCAAGTGACAAAAGATTATGCAAAATATCGAGAGAATCCTACAATAAGAAAATTTTAAAATCAATATTTTGTAAGCAGGGCAGCGTTGAATATTACAGAAACCATAGGAACAGTTCTACGATTGAGTTTTAATTTAGCATTCAGATGTAAAATAACGACAAGAAGGCTCGTGTGAAATTTCATAAGGATCGTGTGATTTTAAGTGACAAAAGCTAATGCAAAATATCATGAGAACCCTACAATAAGAAGATTTTAAAATCAATATTTTGTGAGCAGAGCAGCGTTAAATATTATAGAAATCATGGAACAGTACTACGATTGAGTTTAAATTTAGCATTCAGATGTAAAATAACGACAAGAAGGCTCATGTGAAATGTCATAAGGATCGTGTGAAGTGAAGAAACGCTCAAAATCTCCTGATTTCACAGCAGTGCTTTTCACCATTTTTTATATAATATCGATTTTCGTTCGGAAACAATATTTATTACTCCTTTCTATTTTTTGTTTTTATTTGATTTTTACCTCATTTTTCTACATATTTTCCCGGAAAAAACACGCTAAAACAGATTTTCTTTTTTTGGACCTCCACCATGACGCCACTGAATAACGGCGCGAAGTGAAACTTTCGTCGAAAACGTTTTAATCAAGTCAGCACATTGCGGCTTCTTTCTATGAAACGTAGCTGCAGTCCCCATCCAGCGTTTCAGAGCTCCTTGTTCGGGATCTTCAAGAAGAAGGCCAGCCCTAACACGAACGTGATTTTATCGACCGTTTAGGGAAGGTATAAATTCTACCGAATTGGATTAGTGCGATTCACGGTAGTTTGTAGGTATCTCACGTCCTTGTTATGAGGACGTCTTCCAGAGATACCGTTGACAAATTATGGGTAGGTGTTAGTTCGACGAGAAACGCTGCAGACAATGAGTAATTATCAGAATTCTCCCCTTGTTTAGATTCGTCTTTTGAGAGATACATAAGAAATTTTCAACGACAGAACCAATGCATTGGGGAGAACGATAAAGATTTAGAAAAATTTAATATTTTTTAGGCATTGGCTATTCAAGAGACCATCTTAAGCTACCTATATTTAGCCATTTATTATATTTTACATAAGCCTGATTTTAACATATACTACCACTCCATTTGATTTTGAATAGAAACATTGGCATACATTGATAAATGAAATAATTTTTTTATTTCATTATACTTATCCCAATTTCATTTACCCTTAACCGTAAGCCTGCAGGTTATTTATAATTAAAATAAATTGTAGAAATGTTTTACTACCAAAAAATATATATTACACATTTTCTTGTGACTCGAGTTTCGGGAAATGAACTATCCCATCATCAGACAACTGAAGACCTAACAGTGGTACAGTGGTATTTAAACAAAAGTGATAAATATTTTGAATATTTCAACAGATTCTTGGTAACACCTAATAGTGGTACAGAGGTTTACAATCGGAACGTGATAAAAAACCGGGTTAAAAAAGAGGGGCCTTTTAACAGATATCGGAATGTCGGCAATCGACAAAGAAGGTTGTTAAACAGATGGTACCCATTTAAATATCTCAAATAATTTTTGGGGTTACGTAGCTCCGTACAGTCATTCATTATTTTTACATTTTTTACAGAAATTATTTGAGATATTTAGATGGGTACCATCTGTTTAACAACCTTCTTTGTCGATTGCCGACATTCCGATATCTGTAAGAAGGCCCCTCTTTTTTGATCCGGTTTTTTATCACGCTCCGATTGTAAACCTCTGTACCACTATTAGGTGTTACCGAGAATCTGTTGAAATATTCAAAATATTTATCACTTTTGTTTAAATACCACTGTACCACTGTAAGGTCTTCAGTGGTCTGATGATGGGATAGTTCATTTCCCGAAACTCGAGTCACAAGAAAATGTGTAATATATATTTTTTGGTAGTAAAACTTACTAATTTCTACAATTTGTTTTAATTATGATCAACTACCAAATAGTAACGGCTGAAACAATTCAGTATCTGAAAAGAGGTTATTTATAGTCAACCATTTTCAAACAGCCGATAGGACTCGTCGAAACGACTCTTTTCACGGAATATGCCCTGTGTGACAACTGCAAATCAAAAAAATTAAAAATAACCAAAATCTACCTTAATATAATGTTTAGCATCATCGACCGATATTCTCAAGCAATTAGTATAAACTTTTCTAGGGTGAAAAATTTGCCGAATCTTATTCGAAATCTTTACATGTTTATTAAAATAGAACAATTGTTCGATAAATATATTATTACGATACGACTGCATATCACAAATAAAATATTGGCTAAAAAAATTTAAGTCTGTAATGTAACAAAATCAGTTAAATATAGTTTTTTTAATGTGATATTTTGAGACCGTTACAATTTTTATATTTGAACAAATTTGGACATTTTGAATATCATTCAAGGTAGATATGGTTCCGAATTACCTTCCATCAGGTAGAGAATAATTCAATCCAATATTTTTTTTAGTTAATCAAAAAAAGGTCAATTTAAAATTTGAGTTAGGAGAAGCAGTATCCGAATAACTGAAGAACCATATAATAGGAAAAGATTTTTCTCTTTAGCGTGATTCGATTCACCAAACTTTCAATTTTCTTTTCATATTAACTTGCTATTCCAAAATAGAGTAAGCTGATGTAATATGAATTCAAATTGACAATTATTTTCTCTGTAGTTTTTCAATTTTCAATCATAACTTAAATAATATGACAAATAAAATAATAAGAAAGTTTTTTCACTTTATAGAAGGAATATTACAAAATTTAGATATCAAAACAGATTTAATCTGTTAGTCTTCTACAATTTCAATTAAAAAAAAATTTTTCAAGAAACTTCAAGAATTGAATTAATGTCTAATAAGCAATGCTTATATTTAATAGACGTATAAAATCGAAACTCATTATATAATATCAAATGGAATTAAGAAAAAACCAACGAATATAAATTGTCTATCAAAATTAATAAATAAATAAATTTTTTTTGTTTCGTTCCAAGCAGGCGCACTGAACTCATCAGACAAGCGTATGCAGATCTACTTGTTACAAAATGTTCAGTTTTATGATCTTATATTTATGAAAACTAAATCTTTCTCAAAAATATACAAAATAACTTTAAGAACTTGTCAAAAACTAATTTATTCGAAATATTCAATATATTTAACTGAATTACTTCAAAAACTCTCAAAGCATGTAGCAAATCCTTTTAAAATAATTAGAATTCAGATAAGACCAATTCATTTAGTTTTCATCAGAAAATTCTAATTATTTTTAGAGAATTTGCTACATGTTTTGAGAGTTTTTGAAGTAATTTATTCAAATATATTAAATATTTCAAATGAATTAGTTTTTGAGAAGTTCTTAAAATCATGTTGTAAATTTTTGATAAAGATTTAGTTTTTATAAATATAAGATCAGAAAACTAAATATTTTGTAACAAGCAGAGCTGCGTACGCTTGTTTGATGAGTTCAGTGCGCATGCTTGGAACTAAACAAAAAATATTCATTTATTTACTAATTTTAATTGACAATTCATATTCGTTGGTTTCTTCTTAATTCCATTTGATATTGAATAATGAGTTTCGATTTTATACGTCTATTAAATATAAGCATTGCTTATTAGACATTAATTTAATTCTTAAAGTTTCTTGAAGAAAAATTTTTTAGATTTAAATTGTAGAGGACTAACAGATTAAATCTGTTTTGATATTCAAATTTTGTAATATGACAAACATCAACAAAACTGTAGAGGCCGACATGTGCTACCATACTGCTTATTAAATATTCGTAGGTTTAATGTCTTCAAACTGAAGGAGAAGAAGAAACAAGAGAAATAAATAGATCTGTTATCAAATGAGTATTAATTTTTGTCTCTGAAATTATAACATATTATATATTATAATATTATATGGGACTGCCTATTCATGCTCTAGCCATAAAGCTGGCCCAAATTTATCGTCTTTATAGGCCTAGCTGAAATAAAATAACTTTAAAAATCTAATTAAATAGATAATTCTATGGGTTCAAATAAGGTGGAGTTATAATAATAATAATTTATTGGTCTAATAGTATCTGCTACTGAGGTGTCATCGGCGAATAGTGTTACTTTGTACCTATCTATTGGTGTTAGAAGATTTCAACCAACTAAAATCTTCATTAAGTTAACTGGTAGATCAAAAATAGGAGCGGTCCTAATACAGATCCTTGTGGAACTCCTAGTTTTATTTCATGATATGATGAGTATGTGTTTTGTAAGGACGCCGTAACAAAGTCCAACCAGAACGCCTAATTCGCATAAGCGTCTGAGGGAACTTTACAGTAGATCTAGGAGTGAGTATCAGGATTTTATCATTTCTCCAACCTGAACATGTAAATTGTTAGGATACATATTAGTTTTATGGCCCATCTGAGACTTCAAATTTAAATTTATTGAGTTACTCGTTGATAAAAGTACTAGATTGCCTTCATGAGATTCTAGAAATATGAATATCACTTCACTGAATTCAGAGTATAGCACGAAGGAATTATCGATAGAAAGATATGGAATAAAACGATTTGAAGTATAAGTGTTAATAATTAGCCAGCTTGACAATTCAATGGGTGTTGATTTATAAAAGAGTGAATTATGTTTATATAAATTCACATCAGTTAGCTCAGGGCACTGTTGTGAAATATGAAATGGAAACAATTGCATATTTCTTCCTTAACACGCACTACTAGAGTCAACCTTCAGTCCTCAATGGCCATCTCCACGCCCTCATCATCGAACGGCCTAATAAATCATTTTCTCCCTCACTGTCTAAATTATGATACATTTTTCCAACCATCAGATCCACGTTTCGCTCCTCGATCACCGCGCATTCTTCATCAAATCAAGTACGCGTGATACAGGAGGGAAAGGTTTTTTCCCCTGAAAGCAGCACCTCACTGTTTTTTTGTCTCGAGTCGAGTTTTTTCAACGGACAATGATTTCATTTAATTCCCACCTTCACTCAGGAATGAGGTCAACATCATCCTTCATTACGCGTAAGGCCTCGGACTGGAGTAGGTTGAAGCGGAATGGTATTCATTGTATCTCCCGTTCTTTTATCTTTTTCGTCAGAGTTTTTAGTGAAATGCGTGGGTAAATGGGGGTCCTGGAATTAACTCGGAAAAGGGTGGAGAAAAGAGTGCGGATTACGTTTTTTCCCGGGAAGTGCACGAGATGATTTTCAGCTTGATATGAGGGTTGTTCATTGAATTGACGGATATTCGGGGTTAATTTTCTAAGGACTCTTCAATTAGAGGTTGCAGATGGAACGGCGTCCTGAAATTCGCATTTAGAAAATTCCTTGGCAAATTTTCAACAGCGATGATTTCAACAATAGTAATTTAACAAAAAGTTCAACAAGTATTATTTTTTTGCACAAGTAGGTAGGACTCATCCCAGTAGTAAATGAAAAACTATTTTTGGCATGTTGTATACACAAATTTTTCACGAATCGCTTGAAACAATAAATTCTCCTCCTGTTTCTTTGGTGATAAATTGTCTCACAATTCAATTTTTCTCCAAGTTTCGGCCTGGTCTTGGTTCAATACTTATTTATCAAGTGCAGATATTCATTTATTTGAGCATACGGCAATGCCATTTTACATAGAAAAGTCTTTAATGAAGAAAACATAACAAAAAATTTAACCAAAACATTATTTATATAATAAGATGTTCTGAACATTTACAAATTCCCCAAATATGACAATAGGCTATACAATATTTATAAATAAGCCTTTATTTTAACAAGATTCTTCAAGTGAATTGTTGATAATTCTAAATAAAGTAGCTTCGTATAGTCGAGAGCTTTATATTTTACATGTTAATTATTTAAAGAATATTTAATATCTGGTCGATAGAACTCGCTTCACCAAGAATGATCAAGTATTTCGATTAATCTATTGCACACAGTACGAATGTTATATGTGAATTTCCTGGGATCACGAATTTTATTTTTGAAAACAATAAACCTGCAGTCTATACTGGAAAAAGTTATGAAAATTCGTTACAATGAAAAATGCCATACTCTACGATGCAGATAATGCCAAAATGAACAACGCGAATACCATACACAGATGGCGGATTTGATCTCTGAATTGTATTCGAGATTTCGTGCCTGGATGCAGTAGTGTATTCTCTATTAATTGGTATTGAATCGCAGTACCCCTAGAAGTCCCTGAGTGGATAGAAGGGAGATTTTATTTCATTCGAAGAGCACTAGCTGAGGATACGTAATGGATATTCCAGTTATGTTAACGACACTTTCGATCCAAAAATTAACTAATTCAGATGGTTAATTTATATTTAAACATTAAAGTCTGAAAAAATACAAGTTATTTTCTATATCAATTACCATTTTGTTTTAGGAACTGAACTTGAAAGAAAACAATGTAACTCGAAGTTTTTATGACTATGACTTGTAGGTAATATGTTTTATCCAGAATAGTAATCACTTGTACAGATTGTTTTAAAAAATGATTTGTTTCAAGGGAAAAAAACATATCATAATAACTATTTCAAGAAATATTGTCCAACGAAAATGAAAAGCAAAACAGAATTTCTGCACAATTTACCATTGTTACATTTAGAATATCCTCATCACACAGCAGCTGTCAGAGGGTTCAAGAGGTATATAGCAAGTCCATTTTCAAACTTAACACCAATATTAAAATTTCCGTTGTCACTTATATTTGATGATCCAAAGATAATGGCTTATAGATTCTAAGTTATTTCCAAACTTTTTAAAGATGAAATGTACGTATTATATTGATTTTTTATACCAAATTTTTTGTTTCAAGCTATTTCCTCAAGCGTAAGATTGTTTGAATTTCAGTTAACTAAGTTTTTCCATAATTAATTCTTCCTTCAGTTCAAAGTATAGTTATAGGAGCATAAATAACTTCGTGCGGTTTTTCGTCCAAAATTGAAACTTAATTATGCTTTCAAAGTTCAATGCAGCCATTATTTTTTTCCATCTTTCTGGCAATTTACGGATATCATCACGAAAAACGGCCATTTCTTCAGTTGCTATCCATGCATCGATCTATTTGATGACTTCATCGTAATAGTAAAAGTGCTGATGAGCCAGGCCATGTTGCATCGATCGGAAATATGGTAATCCGAAGAAGCAATGTCTGGGGTTTTCGGCCGGTGAGGGGTAGGACTTTTCATTTGAGCGTTTCTTAGTACGTTTCAACAGGCGACACAACATGTGTCATGCTGCAAAATCACTTATCCTATTTGTTGGCATATTGTGGCCGTTTTTCTCGCAATGCTCGGTTCAAACGCAACAATTGTCATCGGTAGACCTCCCTTGTAATCCTTTCGATCGATTATAGCTGCTCATAATATACCATAGCCAGCTGGTCCCACTAAATTCACAACGTGATCTTTTTGCCATAAATATTAGACTTGACAGTTGACAATGAAATATGGGTGGGGCATCCATATATTGCCTAGCGTTTAGGACTATCTCAATGGACCCATTTTTCGTTGACAGTTACAACTCTTCTCTTGCGTTTGTGATGGATCTTCATCCAACCTTACCTCTAATTCTTCATCCTTAATTTTGGTGGCACTGCGGGTGGTTCTTCATCTTCTAAATCAAAATTGCCACTGTCAAATCGGACAAACCGCTTCTGACACATTCGTTCAGCTAAAGCAAGGTCGCCATAAACATCCACTAAAATACGATAACTTTCAGCAGTTCTTTTCTTAAAAAGAAACAAAAGTTGACATTTTCAGATCACACAGAAAAACTATGTTGTTTGCACTTCAGCGATGACAGATACTAAAAAGAAAGCTTTATGGTGGCACTTCAAAATGAAGATATTGCTAGATGAATCATTGGAATACAAAACTAGTAGTGACATTTGTTATAAAAATCGCACGAGTTTATTTGTACTCCAAGATGAAGGTACCTACTTTACCGACTTAGAATGTGGTATCATAACTTACGTTCCAAACAGAAAACGTCACCACCTAAGGGTTAAGGGATAATTCAAGATCTCAGTTATTGTACCTGACCTTCTTGTCTTGTGTATGATTTCAGACAAAGTGTCGGATGAGACAGCCTATATAACTAGAACAATAGACTCTGTAGTCAGTGTACGCGTCAAAAATGACGGACAATACCGAAAATTTTCAAGACATTAAATCTATATACGAGTTTAATGCCAAAGATATTTACGGCGTCAACGTGCCGCTGAAAAAGTACCGCGGGCACGTCTGCATCATTCTGAACGTCGCGTCTGGCTGCGGTTACGCCAGAAACAACTACCAGGAACTGATAGATCTCTATGCTCAGTACGAGGAATCGAAAGGATTGAGGATCCTGGCCTTTCCTTGCAACCAGTTCGGCGATCACGAACCGGGTACCAACGCGGAAATAGCGAAATATATCAGCGACAGGAAGATCCGGTTCGACGTGTTCGAGAAGGTGGAGGTAAACGGAAACAATGCGCATCCGTTGTGGAAGTATCTGAAATACAGGAAACCCGGCACCACAGGACACTACATCAAGTGGAACTTTACGAAATTTATCATCGACAGAATGGGACAGCCTGTAGAGAGACATGGTCCTAGTACGCCGCCAAAAGATCTTGTGCGGTATCTAGAGAAATATTGGTGAACATATATATGTTGAAAGTTTCATTGTTCATCAATAGTTAACAGTTGTTTTCGTAACTCATACAGATATATCACATTTGGGTGGACTCAATTTATGTCAGAATTCTCTTTACACAGAGTTAGTCTTCAAGTTGTATATTAATTTTAACTACAGATTGGTCTATCAAATCGAATACTTATTTCATTTTTTATTTCTCCAGATTCACCTGAGGTAAAAAAATACAGACCATTGAAATAACCAAAAAACAGGTTTTCCTTTGTACTTTTCACATGGTTATTCGGAATGACATGAACTCTGGTGCGAAGTTTTTTTCAACCATTACACATATTCTCCAAATATCAATTTTCCTACTTCTACTGGTTTTCTAGTTATTCATAAAACTAAAACAAATCAGCATAAATGAAAGATATGGACTAATTCTCAAGTTCTTATGGAAAACTTCAATCGCTTCATAAAATCAAATTATTCCCTATCATTTTCCCCGGAAACACACCGTCTCATGAAGTTTATAGAGTTTAAATAATGTTTTTTCAGAGACTGAGTGATTTTTGTCAATCATTTTATAAATAAGATGAAATTTGTGATATTTATGGAATTTGTAATACCAGAATGGGAGTCAATCTTCGTAATTTTGCATAATCCTATAGTGAAATGAATTGGATAATAAATCAAAATCATGTAGAAATTAGGTGTTTTAATACTCAACACCAGTGTTACCTTTTCAGGACCATTTAACCACCATAAAACGGAGTGAATAAAAATAGTTTCTTCAAATAATTTAAATGGAATTTTAAGTGCAGGCTAGAACTTTTTGTCATTCTGCAATAGAGATGACAGTGAAAGTAATGTTTATTAAACGTGAAACAAAGTATTATGTATTCTTTTCACCTAAGCTGAATCTGGAACAATTACGGATGAAATATCTTTTTATTTGATTTAAAAGTATTCTATGGCTGACATTAGTCACCTTGTGCAATGTAATGGTGTATATATATATATATATATATATATAAGTATTTCAATGGTTTCCGAAAAATTTCAGTTTACCATTAATTTCAATCAAATTCAAACACGGTCTAGGAAAATTTTGGTTAACCAACAATATCCGAAAGGAATGAATGGATAACATTTCTATGTTCTTTGAATAAAATATGAATTTCATTATATCATTGAAAAAAACCAATAAGTACTACCAAAAATTTTTGGTACGAAATATATAGTTATTTCCACAAAACTTGTATTTCAATTGATCAATATGATCAACTACCAAATACTAACGGCTCTATACATTCTGTCAAGAAAGTACCGGGAATTATCGATTTAAATCTGGCGGGGAAATAAGGCAGGTAAAAATTTTTTTTCCTAGGTTGGTACCACTGTCCTTAATTACTATGCCAAGCTTGAGCGGGATCTGTCAATTAGTGTGTTTGCAACAGATGATTAAGTCAGTCGATGTCAGAGTGCGTGCCGATTTTTACTATGGGTGATAACGTTGAGCAAAGAATTCGTTTGAAGTTTTGTGTTGCAAATGAATTTTCGTGTGCCGATGCATTGAAAATGTTGCAAAAGGCCTTTGGTGATAATGCTCTATCGAAAACTCGTGCATATCAGTGGTACAGAGCCTTCAAGGACGGTCGTGAAGTGGTCGCCCATCGACGGCTTCGATCGAAGATAACGTCGATAAAATTGGGGAAAGGGTGCTGGAAAACCGTCGTACCAGCTTGAGAGAGATAGTACATGATCTTAAGATATCCCACGAGTCCGCACGTACGATTTTGATTGATATTTTGGGCATGAGAAAGGTGGCCGCACGACTCGTACCGAAAGACCTGAATTTTCTTCAAAAACGTCATAGCGAACAGGTTGCTTCAGACATGCTGGATCGCTGTAATTCCGATTCTACATTCATGGAACGCATTATAACTGGTGATGAGACCTGGGTCTACGAGTACGATATGCAAACAAGCCAGCAATCATCGGAATGGGTGGAAAAAAATGAGCCGAAACGGAAAAAACCACGCCAAAGCCGCTCGAAAATGAAGGTGATGCTCATTGTTTTCTTCGATATCCGTGGCGTGGTGCACTACGAATTCGTTCCAGAGGGTCAGACGGTAAACAAGGAGTATTACCTAGGCGTTATGAAACGTTTGCGTGAGCGTATCCGTAAGAAGCGGCCAAATTTGTGGGCGAACAACTCATGGATTTTGCATGACGATAACGCGCCTTCTCACCGAGCTACGATTGTGACTGACTTTCTCGCCAAAAACTCAACAAACGTGCTTCAGCAACCACCGTATTCGCCGGATTTGGCTCCATGCGACTTTTTCCTCTTCCCAAAACTAAAATTGCCCCTTCGTGGCACCCGTTTTGAGTCGATTGAAGCCATAAAACAAAATTCGGCGCGAGAGCTAAAGTCCATCCCGGAAAAAAATGTTTCGATAATTGGAAGTGCCGTTGGCATAGATGTATTGGAGCAAATGGAGCCTATTTTGAAGGCAACCCAATAAATTTTGACGATTAAATGTAAAAATGTTGTTTTAATTGAAAATTCCCGGTACTTTCTTGACAGAGTAGTATATATATTATGTATAGGGATCATAACGTCGTTCGACGTTGTCCGATGTGCCTTTTTTTGCCACCCCTTCTGTCATTCCATTTCCCTTGTCTTAAATCCCTGGAACTCATGGCTTTTCTAAGGTCATCCTCCCTTTCGGCGTTGTGTGTAGATTCACTCCATTACCTTCATTGAAAGTCTCTGATCGTTCATTTTTAAGTGCCCATACCAGATTAGCTGTTTTGCTTCTATATCTTCGTACAGTATTCCTAATCTTTTGTAGGCGTGATACTCCCCATGATCTTCTGAGAACGTCCATTCCAACTGTTACCAGTCTTTTCTTGTTTCCTGTTATTCTCCAAGTTTTACCTCCATACAGTAGGATACTTTTTATCATAGTGTTGTATATATTGAGCTTTCGTTTCTTACCAATGAAGTTGTTCCAGTGTATACTATTCAGGCATCCTATGATCTTTTTTGCTTGATTTATTCTTCGTCTGATCTCTCTGTTGTCGCTTCCACTTGAGTCAAACATTACACCTATGTATGTATACTCTGATACCACCCCTACTTCCTTATTCTTTTTCAACAAGATATTCGTTGCATCTTGAGTTCCCATTGGGAGGTACTTCGCCTTCTGCGTGTTCATCTCTTGTCCCCAAATTTCGTATTCCTCCTGGAGTTTTCTGGTCATATACTCCAAGTCGTCCTTATCATTGGCAATGATGACCTGATCATACGCGAACTGGAGGGAAAATAAGTAGTTTTTGTCACCTCTTTCAATTCCCATTGTCTCACATTTCTTCTCCCACTTCCTCAGAGCTCTTGATATATAAACCTTGAACTAAGTAGGTGATATGCAGCATCCTTGTCCCAATCCTTTATCCACAGTAATAGTTTATTTCCCGATTTGATCTGTGATTTAGAATCTGTGTGTAGATTTTTAAAGGCTGTTATTAACGTCTAATTGATGTTTCTTGTAATGTTTCTTCAGAGGTATACTGCCATATGCTTTCTTCAGATCAATATACATTAGGTGGACTTATTGATTGGTGTTTATTTTCTTCTCTATAATCTGATTTAGATAAAAAAACATTACCATGATCTGCCGGCTCTAAATCCTGATTGCTCTTCTTGTTCTCTTTCACAATATTCCTTTTCTATGACGTCTCATAGACTTCTACCATATATCCTACTGAATGTGCTGGTTTCACTGATATACCTCTATAATTTATGCATTTGTTTTTATCTGTCTTCTTGTATATCGAAAAAATATATGCTGTTTTCCATTCAATGGGCACCGAATGTCCACTCATGCACTTATTCACCAAATCTGTCACATCCTGGAAAAGTTTATGTGTCCCATATTTAATCAGCTCTGAAGGTATTTCTCCGGGACCAGGGGATTTACTGTTTTTCAACTTATATAGTGCTTTTCCCAATGTTTCAGCATCTAAAGAAATTGTTTCACCCTCAATGTCTATGTGTGATGTACTTGATGTCAGGTATTCTTGTCTTGTCTCTATCAATAGCTCCTTGTAATGTGTAACACAGGTGTTCATGGCAATTGTGTCAATGTGTGCTGTGTTTTTGCTCGGACTTTTTAGCACATTGATGAATCGCCAAGACTCATCTTCTTTCATTGTCACCACTTCAAATAAGCTTTCTTTTTCAGATTTACCATTTCTTCTATTTCATCGTTCCACCATAATGTCCCGCTTTTTTGAGTTGAGATTTCCTTCAATACTTCAGAGGCTGATTTCTGTAAAGCTTCTTTCATCTATTCATACATCTTTTCTGTGTCTAAGTTCAAACACTCATCTAATCTTGCTTGGTATCTTTGCTTTATGTCATCATCCTGATGGTTACTC
Organism: Megalocaria dilatata; assembly: GCA_034642435.1. Taxonomy (NCBI): domain Eukaryota; kingdom Metazoa; phylum Arthropoda; class Insecta; order Coleoptera; family Coccinellidae; genus Megalocaria; species Megalocaria dilatata. The sequence continues at coordinate 54,953,940 of CM067854.1, read as the reverse complement.
AGATTCCAACGCTTAGAGTTGATTCTGTCGGACCTATTGATGTTGTTTTCCATTTGATTATGATTTGCTTGGGATTTATCGTGATGCCAAGGAAAGAATATTTTTGCTCTCACAAAGTAGTGGTCTGAATCGCACAAGATTTCTCTGTACACTTTCACATCGTTAACCTGTAGAACAGTGAACTGCCTTATTATGATGTAGTCAATGATAGATTTCAAATTCTTCGTGTGTTGGATTCAGGTGAACTTATGGATGGGCTTATGTTTGAAAAATCAATTGATCTTTCTCCATTGTCGCTGAAACTGTCCTTCCTAAATAGTCCAACTATAGGATCGTCTTTTCTGTTACCTGTCTCCTACTATTGAAATCTCCCATAAAGATTACTTCTTTGCTTCTTCCCACACTCTGTATCACCGAATTCAATTTGATGTAAAATTCATCCTTTCTTGAAATCTATTCATCGTCTGATATCGCGATAATTGCAAGTTCTCTCTGCATGATATTTACATTCATTCGAATTTGTTCTCATCAATGGCTTTCCAGTCTTTTATTCTTTTATGGATCATCATTGACACTCCTCTCTTCGGCTTAATCAGTGGAATATTAGTCATATCAACTCGTCCTCTAGGGATTGTTATCATTATGATATTTCTACTTTGAAACTTGGCTGTATTCAATTCAGGTATTAGCCCCCTCAGCATAACTTGGTGTAATTTATTGTTTTGGAAATTTTTAAAGATTTCCAGGTTGTGTTTTTGTAGATTGTAATTTTTTAATTGTATCTTGTTCAGTATCTGGAGAAATTGGTGATAGAAACATGTGGTCACTTTTGTGAACTATAATTTACGACTCATAATTTCCTATCGTTTGAACGAGGAATCTTATGAAAAAGCCTTTCAGAACATTTCAAGAATATCTTCGCATACGACCCTGAAGCCGCTCCATGGCAACGCTTCCTTCCTTTCCCTATCGGCGGACGCCTTATGATGTCATTAGTATAATCTCTCTCATAACCTCGGACGTTTCTGCCATGAATCAGACGAAATAAAAAATGTCGTAAAAAACTGTCTCGAAGTTTCAACTCGACGCAGTTCTGCTGTATTTTAAAGGAAATTTTTTATCAGAGCCCTTTCGTATCCCTGTCTTCTCCGTTATTGTCACGAGTTTCATTTCCTTATACTTCTGCTTTTTCTTCTGACCGTCGAAAGTGGATACTTTTGAACTTGTGCAACTCTTGTTGAATGTGCTTATATCATATTTTTTGTTTGAAATATTTTTGCATCTCAGCCACATATAAGGCCCTGCAATACTGGACTAGTGAATTTTCTGTCCTGACTGATTCACTCATAATGTTACCGTATTATGGAAAGAACTGGCAATTGCAGAATATGGATATTGGGGCTAATTGTTATCGCCTGAATTGACCTCGCGAGAAAATTTCGTATGCACTCAAAAATATGTTCACCAGATGATACAAAGTCCCATACCAACAATATATTCAGATTGTTGTCTTAAATATTTGCATACAAAATATTACTCATGAAAGCGAAACTTTATGCCTAAATAAGGGGTATCCTATAACTGTGCTCATTGTTTCGAGATACTAAGGAAACTAAATTTAGATGACTCCAGTTCTAGAACAAGTTGGTGAATTTTACCTATCCAGTGTCCTTGATCTCTTCGTTCGAGCACCAAATCTCTTCTACAAATTGCAAGTCATTATGCTGATCATTTGTCATGTTATCTAACTTGACAACGGAACTCCGAACAGATGCCGACAATTGAACACCACACAAATTCTTCGACGGTATATTCAATATAATCGGCTGATATTATCTCTAGCTGAACATTCGTAAAATATAAATTCGGTGAAGAAAATACCGCTCTGGTACGATAGTAAAAATATAATATGCTTTTGTGAAGCCAACAGAGTCATACAAATAATTTATAAAATATAATTGAAGAAGCAGAAAGTATCTTTAGAAATTATGATAATAAGTAAAATATTTCGATATGCAGTATATGCGTGAAGTATCGAATAATCAAATATTTAATCATTTCTAAAAGTGAGTAAGTACAAAAATGAGGTAGACTGTCAAGTAGTAGTTACAGAGATTAAGCATGTAGATTTGAAATTTAAAGTCGTTAATTTAGGTTTAAATCTGAATTTCTTAACAGAGAAATTTTTCATGAAGGTCTTCAGTTAATATAAATTTGGTTAACTTTGTACCATTACGAAAAAAAGTTATTGTTTCTGTATTATTTCTCTATTCTGTGATTATGCTTTGATTGATTAATACAAGACACAAACAACTATAAATCACATTTACTCTTATTTCTAATATCAGTCACTTAACTTGATAGGAAAATCAATTATTTCGAGAAAAAATTCAAAAAACACTTTAATTCCGCACCTGGGTTCGAACCCGCCTCATACAGGAGTACGGAATGGATGCAGGTGTGTCACTTACTGCTAGAGTTAGTAGAATCATCTGTTTCTTACAACATAAACTAACTGACAAACAAACTGGAACACCCAGAAGGAGCTGTTTAAATTTTGAATTTTTTTTTTTTTGGTAAAACATGGATAGTATAGTAAGTAGTAAATTATTGAAATTTGAAGAAAAAAAACGAAGAGTTTACCACTTTTTTTAATAAATTTGTTGATATTGTGTTTGTCCACCGTGATTATCTATGCACTTCCCAACACGTCTTGGCATTGATGCAATAAGATGGTCTATTTCTTCTTAAGGGATACTATCCCAAGGTACCTGTAGTTCATGTATCAGAGCCGCCAAAGTCCGTGGGGGCTGGGGTAAGATAATTTCCAAGCCTTCTACTCATGATCTCCCAAACATGCTCTATGGTCGGAAGGTAGGGGGATCTGGCCGGCCATGGCAAAAGATTCACATGGGTAGCTTCAAAAAAGTTTGAGTTAACTCTGTCAACATGAGGTCGAGCATTATCTTGCTGAAATATTGGATTCTCGAGCCGGTTAAGATAAGGGAGAACATATGGCTCCACTATTTCTTGAAGGTAACGCAGCGCTGTCATGTAACCTCGAATAAAGACTAAAGGTGACCTACTTGCATGTGCAATAGCACCCCATACCATAACGCCTACTGTCCGGTATACTGCTCAATATCAAACTGAGGTTCGCGTCTTTCTCCCCGACGTCGTCTAACCCTTCTTCGGCCATCATGTGCACCCAATGAGAATCGAGATGACCTGAGACCATTCCACATTCCAATGTTGACGTTCTCTGCACCTCTGTAATCGTTGCCGGCGATGCTCAACTGTCAAAGGTAACACAAGATGGGGTCGATAGAGCTGCAGTCCAAAAGACCTTATCCGGCGGTAGAGCGTTCGGACAGTTACAGGACGGCCTTTTTCTCCTAATCACTCATCAGCCAAAGATCGAGTTGTCGCAAATCGCTCTCTAATAGCCATGAGTCTTAGACGTCAATCTTGAACTTCATTTGTGCCCCTTCGATGTCCGGTGCCTACTCTTCGTCGATTTTGGGCATTATCAAACCACGCTTGATAACATCTCATAACAGTAGTTGGATTTCTGTTCGTATGGTTAGCGATTTCTCGAAATGACAACCCCGCCTCCCGTTAACCAATAATTCGACCTCTTTCTAATTCACTAAGCTGGCGATTAATTCCGCGTGCGCGTGCTCTAGGCATTTTAACAACAACTAAACATCGACTTTGGATCTCCTCGGTTTGTTGTAAAATTTAAAGAATATTCAAAAAACGACTACATATTCAAGTAACAAAAAATGTTTACATGAAAAAACCTTCGCGATTTTTTCTCCAAATTTTAATCATTTACTTCTTGCTATACATCTATGTTTTACCAAAAAAAAATTATTATAAAATTTAAACAGCTCCTTTCTGGGTGTTGTAGTTTCTTTGTCAATCACTATATATTGTCACTTTTTGAGTTATGGAAATTAATTACTCATGATCCTCAAAATCTTTTGTCTGAAACTGCTCGTCGTTATTTTATATCTGAATGCTAAATTAAAACTGAAGCCTTAAATTGTTGCTATTGCTGCAGAAGCGCTGAATACTGCTTTGCTGACATATGATTGTCATGAAATTTTTCATAAGGCTTTGTGTTATTGTTTTATATTAAAATGCTCAATTAAGGCTCGATCATGTGACTGTTGCTATAGTTCCTGTAGCGCTGAACACTGCTCACAAAATTTTATTTTTTGAATCTTTTAATCCCACGATCTTCATAAAAGTTTACATTGATATGTTCCTTATTATTTTTCTTCTAAAACCCAAATTTCACATCAATAGAAAACATAGGTTCGAAAACATTCCCTGAAATTTTCTAACCTCAAGTTCTTCTGTTTGAAAGTTAATTTATCTACGGACGGACCGACCTCAGATTCTCCCTCAGTGATTTTAAACTAGTTGTTTTCGGACCATATTTGGCCAAAAATTCGAAAATTACAGACATTTGAAACGATAGCACGCTGTTTCCTGGAACAAGCAGGCATAAAGATATAAAGGCTCGAACGATCTTCCCAGTTACCGATCAGACCATTTCTTCTACTGAATCTGTTCAGGTATAATAACATTAAACATTTCTTCTCCTTAGTTCACGTCCGACTTCGCAAAACGAGACGAACATTTCAGTCTGTCCTCAATAAGAATTTTATGAAATCATTTTTTCTTGTTTATATTTAAGATGTCTTTCAAAGGTGAAAATGAGAAGGACATATTGATTCATTGAAAAATGCACAAATTCTCCAACAAACTTCATTTCCTGTTAATTAAACCAGCTGATCCTAATATTTCAGACCACCACCAGAGGTTAAAGTTCAAGCTCTCCTCATCTGATTTCTTATCACTTAACTACCCAAAATTTCTTCCTGGGTTACCGCCTTGAATACATTCACGTTCATGAATAGTGAAATCTCCTTTGTCTGAAGATTACGTCAGGATGGTAATCCTCCTGGAACGCGTTCTCCCCTTTGTGAGCGATCCGGCATCAAATAAACTCGCAGGAATAAAAATATACGTAGATAACTGAACCAGAAACAGAACGATATATCCTTATTTACATTTCGACTCGGCGAGTAGAGGTGTCGTCGTGTTCAGCACTTTTGAAAATAAGATGGATGGTATCGTCTGCAGATCATGAATATTTGCGATCCTCCAGACAGGGAGTGTATAACTGTTATCGGAATCGACACTGGATAAGCCCACGCAGGCAGAAAGCTTGGCGATATGCGTCGAAGAGAAAACGTTCGGGATATACGATGTGGTTTCCTTCGAACATCCAGTTGAGATAAATGACGATAATCCATCACATTTGGTAATTAGTGGTAACTATAGGTTTCTGAACATAAACTAGCAGCAATTTATAGTCTCAGGAGGTGAAAGTTAAGAATTTGCTAGTAGCAGAATTAACTTCATCATTCGCGTCATATGGAGAATTTACTTTCAAATCAGTTAACAGAAGCAACAAATAGTTTGACTACACTTTGGTATTGAATTATATGAACCAAAATGATAGTGTATATATATACATTCTGTCAAGAAAGTACCGGGAATTATCGATTTAAATCTGGCGGGGCAATGAGGCAGGTAAATTTTTTTTTTCCTAGGTTGGTACCACTGTCCTTAATTACTATGCCAAGCTTGAGCGGGATCTGTCAACTAGTGTGTTTGCAACAGCTGATTAAGTCAGTCGATGTCAGAGTGCGTGCCGATTTTTACTATGGGTGATTACGTTGAGCAACGAATTTGTTTAAAGTTTTGTGTTGCAAATGAATTTTCGTGTGCCGATGCATTGAAAATGTTGCAAAAGGCCTTTGGTGATAATGCTCTATCGAAAACTCGTGCATATCAGTGGTACAGAGCCTTCAAGGACGGTCGTGAAGTGGTCGCCCATCGACGGCTTCGATCCAAGATAACGTCGATAAAATTAAGGAAAGGGTGCTGGAAAACCGTCGTACCAACTTGAGAGAGATAGCACATGATCTTAAGATATCCCACGAGTCCGCACGTACGATTTTGATTGATATTTTGGGCATGAGAAAGGTGGCCGCACGACTCGTACCGAAAGACCTGAATTTTCTTCAAAAACGTCATCGCGAACAGGTTGCTTCAGACATGCTGGATCGATTTAATTCCGATTCTACATTCATGGAACGCATTATAACTGGTGATGAGACCTGGGTCTACGAGTACGATATGCAAACAAGCCAGCAATCATCGGAATGGGTGGCAAAAAATGAGCCGAAACCGAAAAAACCACGCCAAAGCCGCTCGAAAATGAAGGTGATGCTCATTGTTTTCTTCGATATCCGTGGCGTGGTGCACTACGAATTCGTTCCAGAGGGTCAGACATAAACAAGGAGTATTACCTAGGCGTTATGAAACCTTAACGTGAGCGTATCCGTAAGAAGCGGCCAAATTTGTGGGCGAACAACTCATGGATTTTGCATGACGATAACGCGCCTTCTCACCGAGCTACGATTGTGACTGACTTTATCGCCAAAAACTCAACAAACGTGCTTCAGCAACCACCATATTCGCCGGATTTGGCTCCCTGCGACTTTTTCCTCTTCCCAAAACTAAAATTGCCCCTTCGTAGCACCCGTTTTGAGTCGATTGAAGCCATAAAACAAAATTCGGCGCGAGAGCCAAAGTCCATCCCGGAAAGCGACTATAAAAAATGTTTCGATAATTGGAAGTGCCGTTGGCATAGATGTATTGGAGCAAATGGAGCCTATTTTGAGGGCGACCCAATAAATTTTGACGATTAAATGTAAAAATGTTGTTTTAAGGAAAATTCCCGGTACTTTCTTGACAGAGTAGTATATATATATATATATATATATATATATATATATATATATATATATATATATGTATAACTGATAAATTAACTGATGAATTTCACAAATATTCAATCTATTTCAAAAGTTGTCTGGTGTGGTGCAGCAAGAGTTGATATATGATAAATTGAAAGATCTCTTTCTTATCTGATTTTTCAACTTATGATTTGAGTGCTTCATCAGTTCAAGAGAATATTGTATATTGCATATTTTTGATAAGATGTGATCTTTATTGAAATAATTTTTTAGAAATGACCGTGTTTTACTTTTCTTGTTAATAAAAGACTGAGATATCTGATAACTGAACTGAATTCAATCTCAGACAGGATAATCTAAACGATACCTAAATTAAATAAGAGATACAGCATTCAATTCATCCACAGATACGCTTCGACAAGCCAGGCAAAAGGTGTGGAGATGGAAACATTTCTTAAGGATATCTCGAAGGCCATGGAATCGCGAAAATACAGTTCAAAATAATAAGCGGTGACTTCAATGCAAAAATCGGCCAGAGGAGTTCAACTGATTCGCATTATATTGGGAACTTTGACCTTGGTACTAGGAACAATAGAGGAGATTCTCTGGTAGACTACTTGAATAAAGAACGTTTGTAATGTTTGAATACCTCATTTGAAAAACCTAAGCAGAGAAGATGGATTTCAAAAAATCCAAACGGGAAAACAAAAAATGAGATTGATTCGATACAAACGAACAAAAGAAAATTCTGCACAGATATTTCGATTCTGAACCAGTTTGATACGAACAGCGATCACAGATTGGCAAGAGCATTCCTTAGCTTCAACCTGAAAAAAAACAAGAAGAAAGAAAGAACTACAACTAAACAAAGGCGAATATCAGAGAGAACAGGAATAAAACTTGAGTCAACCAGTGTTGAAGAAAAAATGAACATCCATGTGCTAAATTAAGGAATAACCACTGATATACACACCACTACCAAGAAATTATGCATGAGATCAAAAACAAAAAACAACCCTAAATTGCACCCAGATACGCTCAAACTAATAGAAGAGAGAAAAAGAACCCCAAGAGATGCATCAGGCTATGGAAAACTAAATAAGAAGATCACAAAAAATTCAGAAAAGACTCGCAACTACAACACTACAATAATCGAAGACGCAATAGAAGACAATGAGAATATGAAAATGTTAAGATCAAAACATCCACTGGTAGACACAGAATATTTAGATGAAAGATCAAAGTCGAAATATTGCGTCAAACAAAAATATTATTGCTGAACACATAAGAGCTTTTAAAACCCGTCTTTATACTTCTATCAGGTCCAACCCAAGAGCTACAGAATCTGTTGTGTGCAATGTAGGATCCGAAGCCATTCCTGAAATAACAAGAGGAGAAATAAGAGCTGCTTTCAAACAGATGAAAGATGGAAAATTCAGTGGAGAAGACAAGATCACCTGTGAAATGCTGAAGTAGGGAGAAGACGTAGAATAATCGTTGTAGATCCTTTTGAACAAATCCTTAGAAGAGGGTAGAATTCCAGAAGCGTGAAAGAATGCAGAAGTTTTTCTGCTCTTTGAGAAAGGAGATAAGTTTAAATAAGAGAATTATTGCCCTATCAGCCCACCCTTTCACCTATATAAATCCTCACTAAAGACTTACCCATAAATTTTACTCATACCAACCAGTGGAGCAAGTAGGATTTTGCAAGGGTTTTGGAACAGTGGATCATCTTCAAAGTATAAAAACACTTATAGAGAAAACGTCAGATACAACGTTCCCCTACACTTGGCATTCACTGATTTCCACAAGGCATTGGACTCTGTCGAAACATGGGCATTTGTGGAAGCAATGGACGACGCTAGGATAGATTCTCGATACACAAATCTGTTAAAATATATATTCGAAAATGCCACCTTCTAAAATTATTCACCCTCGCAGCGAGTAAGACTCTACAAAGCTAGAGAACGTAAGAGAATATATCTATCTTGGACATGCAATATTGGGTAGAGAGAATCAAACAGCGGAGTTGAGCAGGCGAATAAGACTGACACGGTTGGCTTTTGGAAAACTAAACTATATATTAAAAAACAACAATATCCCCATAAACCAGAAAAAAAGGAGTTTTTGACACCTGTATATTGCCAGTGGCGACATATGGCCTTGAAACAATGGCACATAAAAGTTATGAAACGTGCGATGCTTGGTTTGAGTTTGAGAGATTAGGTGAAACACGAAGAAATGAGGCAAAGAACAAAAGTCGTAGATATAATACAGGGCGTCGCAGATCTGAAATGGCAATGGGTAGGACACGTGGCTCGTCAAGATCCTAACAGGTGGACAAATAAACTTACGTACGTAACAATGGCTGAGAAAGAAGATCAAGAATATGTTTTACTATCGGAAAATCCAAGTTTATTCGTATTTGGTCACTAAGTTTGGAGGTATTATTACCCAATCCTTCATTTCTTTTTTTTTTTGATAGTTAAACATAGTTATTTCTAATCACTTATTCTAATTATGATCAACTAACAATTAGTGACTGTCGAAAGAGTTCAATATCAGTTATTGTTTAACGTTTCTGCAGTCATCAACATTTGAGACTTTCAAACTCAAACAACAAAGATTTCAATACTGAATATTACGCTATCGGGCATAAGCTTCTACGTCAAGTTTACACTCTTTTTCTCAGAACTTTACTTTATAATGATCCTTTCTTATTTGCAGTACAAAAAGTATCGGTTGAATTTTACCCCATTATTATTTTTATCTCAAATGAAAAAAATTTCTCATAAAGCCATTGAACTCAACTTATACCACAATCCTGAGCAATTCGTTCAAAAAAACTTCTCATGAATCGAAGACGAATTTTGGATATAACATCAATCAACTATTATTTATAATAGCAAGCGTACATTGAGTCAACGTTTTTGCACGTTGTCTCTACAGTTCTGAGTCAAACATAGCCTCAAACAACTATTTTGAACTCATTGATGAATCCGAGATTAAAAGGTATTTCTGTCCGGCCGTTCTAGCCGACCTTCTGAACATTTGAACTTGACTTGAAATTTTCAATGTTCAAAGGTTTGAGGCCTGAATATCTCAATTGAGTCGTTAATTAACGAAATCGGGTCAATAGTTTCGCAAGAAATAATTTCTTATTGTTTCCAATATTTCCGAAACTACAAATTCGATCTATCTGAAATTTACCATTGAAAAGTACTAAACAATGGGTTTTTTAATTCATAGGAGGATTTTTCAATAGCTTAAATATCAAACATAGTATTTCTGTTATACCTATCTACAAATTTAATTCTATGAAATTTATTGAAAATTTTTCAAAATTAAATTAAATGAATTCCTTAAAAACACTGTTTCGTTTTCAGGAGATATATATTATAGAATTAACCCCATTATACAGATTTAAAAGGAGTTAAAAGAATCCAAAAAAATATAGAATATAGATAGAACCTATTCAACAAACATTTTGTTTCTGGATTCTTTTATCTCCTTTTGATGATGCGTAATGAGTGTTAATTCTTTATGTATTAAAAAAAATAGTGTTTTAAGACATTTATCAGTATAATAATGATATTCATATGATCAGAAGATTTAAAAAAAATTGTCAGCAGATAATCTTTTAGAGCCACCGAAACCATAGCACTTTCCTACCTGTTAAGACAATATTTCTCCAATATTAATATATTTATTTCATCAATATTTATAAGACTGGAAATGAAATTTGATATTTAGGTCTGTAACAGAGACACGAAGATTTATGCCAAATTTTGTGAGGATCAACTGGAAGTAAAAGCGAACGAAAAAAATTTAGGGACTTGAAATGTTATTTTCAAAAATGGACTGAATCGGTTCGATGGTTCCTGAGTTATTTTCATTTGAAATTATATTTTCCGAATAAGACAGAAATTAAAAATCTGAGTAGAAATTTGGTATTCGAAAGTAATATAATGACAAGAACACCAATGCAGAATTTCGTGGTGATTGTATGTGATATGAACAAGAGCCAGAAATCTCATGACCTCTCGTCACTAATTTTCTCGATTTTTTTTTTTTATTTTCCTTGGAAATAACCGAACAACATTCATATCACTATTTATCAATATGGACAAAGATAAATGGAATAAAAATCTGCTCAGTAACAATGGCATCACCCTATTTTAGTGCAAGTAAACAGAGAATCAATGAACTATATCCAATAGGTATTCATGAAGACCGACGAAGATATATTCAATACTGAAATTTAATATACAAAGGGGATTGAGCTACAACTGGGGCACTTAATGCCTACTACACAAGGATTAACAGGAATTACACGAACGATAGTGGAGTCCCTCAACCTATCCCGTATTATGTTTTCGTTATGGGGGAAGTTTTTCCCAGCTGGGCTGTTGCGACAAATGTTTATACGGAATTATGAGCTTCATCGAAATCTGGGGAGCAATATTAACCTACACGTGCAGCACAATTACTCCTAAAATAATTCGTGTGGCTCATTCAACATTCATCATGATAAATGATTTTTAGGCGAAAAAGTCTGATGGTCTATTCAAAAATATAGACCTTTGTTGCTGGTGTATACAAATAGTATATTTCTTGAAAATTTTTTGAGAATTAGATTATATATCTATCTCAAACGCTTTTTCAAAGATATGCTCCATATTTTTGGAGCTTTTTTCGAAAAAGCTTTTCAAAGAGAGAATTTTTCGAAGGTATTTTAGGTTTATGTCAGAGATTTTTGGAGTGGAATTTGTTCTTCTCAATTTCTGTATGAAACAATGCAGTAACGTTTGTTGAGTAAGTTCGATCAATCTTTCATATTATTTTTTTTTAATTCCTTTCTTTCCTCTTCAATGCTGCACGATGTGTATCGATTCTGTATATCTACTAAAAAGAAACAATGTTTCTAAGATATTTACTAATTTAATTTTCAAGAAATTTCCTGAAATTAAAATGTGTAGAAAGGTGTAACATAATTGTTCTACTTGACATTTTATTGAAAAAACCTTCTTCCTAGTGAAAAACTTCCTTTAACTTACAGCTAGTACTAAATAAATTGGTTGTTCTCCTGGCAGTTTATCAATTTTCAAGGACAATAAAAAACTAACGGTCGGTTTCTATAATCACTATCCGTTACGATCGGTGCATTTATCAATGTCTATGAAAACTTCCTTCAAACATTGAGCTCAAATTTGTGAAAAATCATAAAACTTCGATAGTGGAGCAGTAATCTGGCAAATAAATAATACTTAATGTTGATCTTCTACAATTTTAATTTCAAAAAATTTACTTAAGAAACTTTAAGAATTAAATTAAAGTCTTAATAAGCACTGCTCATATTTAATAGACGTATAAAATCGAAATTCATCTCACAATATCAAATGGAATTAAGAAAAAACCAACGAATATAAATTGTCAATTAAAATTACAAAATAAATAAACAAACATTGTTTGTTTCGTTCCAGGCATGCGTACTGAACTCTTCAGACAAACGTATGAAGCCTTGTTTGTTACAAAATGTATTGTTTTCTGATCCTATATTAATGAAAAATAACTCTTTCTCAAAAATATAAAACATTATTTAAAGAACTTCCCAAAAACTAATTTATTTGAAATATTCAATATATTTAAATAAATTACTTCAAAAAATCTCAAAACATGTAGCACATACTCAAAAAATAATTAAAATCACGATAAGATCAGTTCAACTTTACATATAAAAAATAATAAAATCAATTAACAATAATAGACTTACCGAATGCAATCTTCAGAAATATGTGATCTTCCGAAATATTCACATGGGTACATCTAATATCCAAAGTACTCTATATTCTATGCTCACAAAAAATCTCATACAGCTTATAAGGCACTTTAATGGTCCTAGTTAAAAACATTCAACACTGTATAATGAATTTCTTTATCGAAAAACCTAATATAATTTATATATTATATATAGAATAAAATAATAAGTAACGGTTTTTTACTTGATAGAAGGATTATTACAAGATTTGAATATCAAAACAGATTTAATATGTTCTACAATTTTAATTTCAAAAAATTTACTTAAGAAACTTTGAGAATTAAATTAATGTCTTAATAAGCACTGCTCATATTTAATAGACGTGTAAAATCGAAATTCATCATGAAATATTGGTTTTTTCTTAATTCCGTTTGATATTGTATGATGAATTTCGATTTTATACGTCTATTAAATATGAGCAGTGCTTATTGAGACATTAATTTAATTCTTAAAGTTTCTTAAGTAAATTTTTTGTAATTAAAATTGTAGAACAGATTAAATCTGTTTTGATATTCAAATTTTGTAATAATCCTTCTATCAAGTAAAAAACCGTTCCTTATTATTTTATTCTATATATAATATATAATTATATCAGGTTTTCAAATAAAGAAATTCATTATACAGTGTTGAATGTCTTTAACTAAGACCATTAAAGTGCCTTATGAGCTTTATGTGATTTTTTGTTAGCATAGAACATAGAGTACTTTGGATATTAGATGTACCTATGTGAATATTTCTGAAGATCACATATTTCTGAAGATTGCATTCGGTAAGTCTATTATTGTTAATTGATTTTATTATTTTTTATATGTAAAGTTGAACTGATCTTATCGTAATTTTAATTATTTGTTGAGGATGTGCTACATGTTTTGAGATTTTTTGAAGTAATTTATTTAAATAAATTGAATATTTCAAATAAATTAGTTTGTGGGAAGTTCTTAAAATTATGTTTTATATTTTTGAGAAAGAGTTATTTTTCATTAATATAGGATCAGAAAACAATACATTTTGTAACAAACAGGGCTTCGTACGTTTGTCTGAAGAGTTCAGTACGCATGCCTGGAACGAAACAAAAAATGTTTGTTTATTGAATTTTTTAATTTTAATTGACAATTTATATTCGTTTGTTTTTTCTTAGTTCCATTTGATATTGTATGATGAATTTCGATTTTATACGTCTATTAAATATGAGCAGTGCTTATTAAGACATTAATTTAATTCTTGAAGTTTCTTGAGTAAATTTGTTGAAATTAAAAATTGTAGAAGACCAACAGATTAAATCTGTTTTGATATTCAAATTTTGTGATAATCCTTCTATCAAGTAAAAAACCGTTCCTTATTATTTCAATACTTAATGTTTCGTCCAATTAACAGTTTGTAAGAATTTTGCATGTTTTCTTCATAAATTTCTTACATTGACTGCTTTTTCTAAAAATATTATTTAGCAAAAAACTGTGAACGTCCATCATTCTGTTAAGTATTGTTTCGAATCATCTGCAATTAAAAATTCTGAAGAAAATTTTAATGTGTTCCCAACTCAAACTACGTTTTATTTAGGGTATTATATGCTCTTAACGTCCGAGCAAAACACAAGTGTGAATTTTCAGAATCCGAATTTTTATCTGGATTCATATGAAATAAAATTTTTGAAGATGATACAAATATAATAAAAATTCAAGAAAAGCACTGACATTAACTCATGAGCCCTCTGGTCGTTATTTTACTTCAAAATGTTACATTTAAGGTAGATCGTAGGACTACTGCTATGATTCTGCTAAGACTCAACGCTGCTCAGCTGACATAATATATTATTTTATCTTTTAATTATAAATTCCTCACGCAATATATGAATTGGAAATTATTACGAAGAAGAAGTATTTGCATATTACAGAATAATAGCAGGAATTGATTCTCCAGAAACTTAATAATGATAAAAAAAGTATTTTAATATATTTTCCAAATGATTATTTTGTTTATTCAAATAACTCCTTACTGAAGAGGTTTTGGGTCTGAATTTATCAGGTTCTTCCCCTGAAGAATGTACTATATATTCTTCAAAAAAGGAAAATAAAAAAAGAGTTTTTTGAATTATATGTTGAACTTTTTTTTGTGATGGAACTTGTGATACTTTAACATCAATTCGAAACATATATGTATAAGGTGATGTCTGAATAATTTAGTCATTATTTTATATTTTTTTCGATTCTTTATTAGTTTATTTCCACCACATATGATGATAATAAATATAATGTGATAAAGATTCTTAATGTTTTCATGTGATTTATTTAGAATGAAATCTGTAGTGGAAAATTAATTCCAGTTATTATTCTGTAATCCTCACTAAATTTTGAACGAAAATGCGCGTCTTTATTATTCTCTTAAATTCAATATTTTAGATCGATCACATTTGTACTTTTGAAAATTTTGGGGAAAGTGAAAACGTTTTCAAATGAGAGTTTTTCTGGAACCTTCCGACGGATGTGTCCCTGAGATATTTAGGCTTTATAACGGCTGGACCGTGAGAAACGATAGTACGTTTATAACCAGTTATATTTTTGAGGGAAAAGTACCGCAACAGCTACCTCAGATTTTTTCATATTACCACTTCATTTTTTACCTTGAACGGAATTTTTATTGTAATATCTGGTGTTATTCAGCTCTAAACTTATATCAAATTTTACAACTAGATTCTACTCAACCCCATATACGCACGTACATAGGCGAGTATACGTACGTATGCTGATCCACGGTAGAAGCAAAATCAACAAAATAAGAAAAAAATGTGTGAAGAACAACAAAAAATAATGGCCAGCTTTCGATAGTAATTGGATAATAAAGCAAACTAGGACGTAATCAAAATAAGTAGTAAATGGATCAATCTAACTTTCTTTTCAGAATTAAATTCAGTATTAATACTTTGCTCATCGGGCAATTAGAATTTATAGTTCAAAGTTCACCTGAATTTGATTTTTGCAAAGAAAAACTACATAACATTGCTCACATTTCCACCACATACGTCTAATAAATTGCAACCGCTTGATCGTGGAATTTATGAGCCTTTTAAAAAATATTTTAATAATGAATGTGATCAGTGGATGAAGACGAACCCGAGCAAACGAAGGACTGTTTATCACATACCATCAATAGTTTGAGACTCTCTACCACTAGGATTAACACCCAGGAACATTATGGCAGGTTTCAGATGCTCAGGAATATGGCCTTTGAAAAGGAATATATTTACAGAAAATTAATTTTCACCTTGTAGTGTAACTTGTAAACCCACTGAAGCCATTTTGGTAGAAAGAACCACGTCTATCCCAAATCTTGAAGATACCGGTGACGATTCCCAACCAAGCACTTTGACAGCTCCTTTAGCGTCAACTTCGCCACCTGATGCTGAAGATATTCTCAATTTTCTTCAAGCACCACCTATAAAAGTCCATACTCCGGAGCAAGTTCGTCCTTTACCAAAGGCCGACGTCAGCCAATCGAAACGTACTATATCCAGAAAAAGGGGGACAACTGCAATTATAACTGGGACACCTGAGAAGAGCAATACATCAACAGAAAAATCTCATGTGCCAAAAAAAAAAACGCTGTGACATCTAAAAACACTGAGAAAATAGGAAAAGTGGTCAACAAGCGGTAGATTGTCGAACAATCACAGGAAGATTCGTCTGAAGATGACACCATATGTTCAATATGCTATGATTCTAACTGGAATATGGAAGTATTCTTATTGTGTTTCAATTAAATAGAATATTGTTCACAATATAAGTCATTTAGAATAAAACAAGAGTTGCGTCTTATCAATATATGTCAAATGTCAGTGTAACAATTTCCTCTATATGACTTTTACTTATTATTCTGCTCCTGTTACAATTGACAATTTCAGTTTTACTTTTGACACCAAGATGATGTCAATAGTAACAGTTGGTTTTTCGAAATATAAATTGCTAATAATATAATTATAATAAAAACTAATTTCTTCAAACCGAATCTGACTAATTGGAATTAACTATCTTAAAGTAACGGACTACTCCATCCAATACTCAAATCTGACTACGTCATGTTAATCCGAAAGCTTTAAGTAAACCTTGCGTTTTTTTAACATGTTTGCTACTGGAATGATGCAAATAAATGAAAACCATATTTTTTTACAATTGATACCGATCTCTCTTACTCCTAATAGTAAAACAGAATTCAATCTTTATCTCGATCCCAGTGTTTTCGAGCCGTACGTACTACCAACATCAATATTTTCGTCCCTGCCCGGATGGGTCGTAAGAACCTGTCATCCCTTCTAATCCAAACAGCGCCGGCAAGTGCTATCATTCTTATTGACCGATACTTGGATTTCAGGAGCGATATCGATGGGCCGTGACATGGAAACCTTCCCCATATGAACCAAAACTCGTGCAGAGACCCTCCGAGGGTGTTCCGTGAGGCTTGCGAGAATATGCACACGTTCGCGGGGAGATCTCCGAGCGTGAATAATTGATAAGCATCGATTAGGGTCATCGAAGATATGGCTGTGTTGAGGCAGGTCGTAACCGGTTAGGTCACGTGGGGATTCAATGATTTGGCGTATATTGAGCGACTGTCAATCGGTGATGCCATTGCTGCATAATAATACACATTTATTGTGTGTACAAATTAATTCGGCTGGTTTCCAGAAGATGGTTCTAAAAACATTAAATTGTTAAACAGGGTGTCGCAACGAAAATTTGACCCCCCCAGAGCTCAAAAACGAAGAATTTTCGAAGATTTTAAAAAACAACTTCACTTTTGTTTTGAGGGAGACGAATATCCATCATGAGTTTGTTCCGAAAAAAACACCCAAATACCACCAAATAGGAAAGAGATGTCGAGTGTTGGTTAGTTTGAAAATAATTTATTTTCTGTACACAACCTAGTTGAAATTTTCAAAATCGGTTCACTACTCACGAAATAATGTAAAATTAAACGTCAAAAGGTGATGCTGAACAGACCGCTCCATCGCCCAACCTCTAACCTAGGAGTTTTGAAGAATCTAAAACTAAATTTTCAAGTTCTGTATTAGGGAGGAAGAATACCTATGATGGCAAATGTGTTTTAGTTAAAAAGCTTTTTATGTTCCCTAAACATCCTAGCTGAAATTTGCAAATTCGGTGAACGTTTTAATAGAAACATCCATCTTTTGTTTAACAAAATATCATGATGAGCAATATCTAAGAATATCCTTAACACTCACCTGTCTGTTGCATCTCCTTCTGCCCTTGCTATACCTCCGGCATGACTGAACACGTATATCCTTGACATATCCCTGTACCACTTGACGCTGTGCAAAGCACCGCACTGCTTTGTATCGACGGTGCATGGTAACGCTACCGTTGTGCCTACGAACGCATTAAACGAAGATTCACCAGCAGCTGTAATAGAAATATTTCAATAAATATCTGCATCGTTAATTTATTGTATTATTAATACTGAACTTCTTGATAATTATTGAAACTAGTTATTTTGAATATCCCTATTCCGGGCGAGTATAGCTGCGTGATTGTGTTACATTCGTCGGAATTACAGTACTGGACTGGAAATATCCCAGGAAGGTTGGGAACATACATGTCTGCAGCTTATGCCAGGCAATTAACAAAACATTTTCGGCTTTATTTGATTTTTGAACTGTTACACAGATGAAAGTTGCACTGTCCCAATTTGAAAATCTTTCTCTATACCACAGCTCGAATCACATGCACGTAGCCGTTATCTAATGCAGAGTCTAAGTCGTATCTTCTTTCATAGTACATTTCTGTGATATAACCTAATTTTCATGGGCCATGCTCATCCAAAAATTGCTATTGACTAAGAGTTAACCTAAGTTTGTCTTATTTTAAATAATATTAACATTATTCTGTTTTAGTCTATTGCAAATTTTGTTACTTATTTGTGGTATGAAATTTATACGATGGAATATTTCCTTTTCTTTATCCTGAAGAATAGGGTGAAGAGAAGATAGAGCTTTCTTATGCTGTTTTTTAAAAATTATTATAATTTATCGATTACGTTCGTTTTGTACCCATTGTTCGATGCTAATGACTTCAAAACATTAATTTCTTTGTTAAAGTTTTCTATTGAGAGAGGAAGTCATTAGCGTCGAACAATGGTTACAATACGAACGGAATCGATAAATTAATTTTTTAAAAACAGCATAAAAAAGCTCTAGCTTCTCTTTACCATATTTTTCAGGACAAAGAAAAAAAAATCCAAAGTATACATTTCATACCACAAATAAGTAACAAAATTTGCAATAAACTAAAACAGAATTATATTAATATTATTTATACAAATAAGAAAAATTTAGGTTCACTCTTAGTCAATAGCAAAAACTGTTCTGAATCTGTTCAAAATTGTACCTGTGATCTACCCCACCATTATAAATCGGATTTTAAGTTTTGTTCTCTTCAGTTTTGAAAATGGGCTAAAAACTCGAAACATATATGTCAACAGACATCAAATAAACAGTGAAACTTAGGCCAAGTTGTTTTTATTTACTTTATTAATGAAAAACGTTTGTCTGGCAGCACTTTTGGAATGAATTCGAATTATGCTGCTCTGTACAATGGTTTGAACACCTAGTCATGAAATAATATGTGATCTCAGATGCCTGGGCATCATAGAAAGACTAGGAGTATATAAGTAGCACTCCATAGGCTATTTCTGCAGCTCAATAAATGATTTCCTAGAGATAAGTAGTATATCCTCAAACAATTTTCAGAGCTTTTTCTTGAATTAAAGAATGTAATTATATTCCTTACAAATAATAAGTAAACATGTACCGCTATGGCAATGGTTGGAATACTTGGATCTGCTAAACACTCAGAATCGATGGGTTCCTACGCTCGCATCACTCAGAAAGAATTCTAGTTAGTACTTAGATGTAGAAAATTTAAGTCACAGAGAAAGAATCAGAGATATGGTAAAGCGATCTGTTAGAGTCTCAAGAGGCCATTAAGCACTGAGTTCCAATGTCTCCAGTTTTAATATGGTACAGGAAAGCATGTCCAAACTCAATGAATAAAAGCTACTAATTACTGGGATTTTCATACACTTGGGAATCATGGGAAACGAGTATTTCAACAAACCTATAACTAAGCACTTACTCTGCTGTTTTATTTAGGGATACGTAGCTATAAACAAACGTTTGGAGAATAAAAACCGACAGGAAAGCAAACTGGCGGAAGCTTTCGAAACTTTTGTACCCAGAAAACAAAAACGTTTTATGTGCTCGATTAAAATATGCCACATCTTTTAATGGATTTGCTTGCAATATATTTTTGCATTAGAAAGTACTTGATGTTATTAGATTCAGCTGAAATTAACGAATTCAAATTCGGTGATACAGAATAAGAACGTTACTACTCTGTGGCAGAATGCATTGTCATTGGAAGCCAATACCAAGATAAAGATTGTGTAATTGAATTGTAAAAACAAGGAGACATATACTTCTTGAATTCGTCTCAATTGCTGAAGTGTATTTATAATTTGTAAGTGGATGGGAAGCTGTAGGTTCATTTCTTTTACAATCTTTGCTAACCGGTCATCTGACATTCTGTCCACGTGGTCTCTTCATGTTTTTTGCTGGTTTCTTGTCCATCTTACCTCATCCTCGATGCCACATATTTCCCTTATTTCATCTTTTCTCTTGTTGTCAAGTAACGTGTGTTCCGCTATTGATCTTACCGTTCGCAATTCAGTAGTTCTTAAAAGTGGTTTAGTTATGATGTTCTCTACTCTGGTCTCTATCGCGTATGTCATCACTGGTCTTACTCAGGTCTTATACATTCTGACTTTGCTCTTAGTACTCATATTTTCACTCCGCCAAATTATATCTCTCAAGTACCCCAATATTAATGATGCCATTGTTATTTGAGCTTTCACTTTTTTCTTTGAATTCGTGTTACTTATTTTGTTCGCTCCTAGATATTTGAATCAGTTATTCTACACTCTGATTGTATATCGCAAGTTTAGATCTTCTCGGTTCTCTAGATACTGTGAAAGATTTTGTTTTCTTCTCAGATATTTGCATGTTGAAAGGTTTTGCTATTTGTTGAAATCTATACAAGAGCCTTTGTAAGTAATCTTCGTCTTCTGAGATGATAACTGCATCATCCGAATAACATACTATTTTTATTTATTTGTTTCCCATTCGGCATCCTTTTCTAGCTTGCTTTACTTCGTTCATTATCTCATCAATTATGATGCTGAAAAAGATCGGGCTGAGGGTTCTTCTTGTCTGATACCGGTTGACACATAGGTACATTTATCGGTGTTCAGGTTTCGATTACATTCATTATGATGAGGGTGAATCTTCCTACATCTTTTAATAGTACCCTGTCAAATTCCTGGGTGACATCAATGAAGCACATAAAGGCTCTATAGCCTTTTCCGTAATTTGGCGGATTATAAATATAGTATCTAAAGCAGGTCTGTTTTCTCTAAATCCCTGCTGTTTCTCAGAAATCCTAGGTGACATCACTTAGTCCGTTAAAATTGTAGTGAAAAGTGTTTGTATTGCACTCATCAAGTTGATACCTCGATAATTTTTTGGACCGCTTTTTTCTCCTTTTCTGGAAATTGGTATAAAAATGTGTTTTTTCCATTCTGAAGTTATACTCTTGGTGTGTAGTATTTTATTGAAAAAGGTTTGTAGTTCTTCATTAACGTGTTATCTCCATACTTGATCATCTCGTTTGATATTTTGTCAATGCCTGTTTTTCAGCTTAGTGACCATTTATTGTATATTCTCCAAGGAGGTGCTCCATAATGAATTCTTCATTGCTAGCTAAAAATTATTACTATTTCGTTGATCAGAGTAATTGAAGTTGTGTGCCGATTACCCGTGAGTAAAGAATAAAATTTACCTTGAAAAACACCCACAAAAAGCAATATGTAAAATCGTTCTGATAGACGCATAAAAACTACGAATATCTTTGCCTAATACTAAGATACTTTTAATTTTCTTTTAAGTAGTTTACTACTCCGAAACATATAATCATTTGCCAGAGATAACAAGTGGCTTTTATCAATTAAAATGCCTATAACGTTTAACAAAATGCAGTTAAAATCAATAACCTGAAATCATTACAATCTAACGAATGATCAAATGAATTTAAAATATTCAATATATTTAAATAACATCCATTTCTCCTCACTGTGCAGATATTTAATCAATACTTGTATTCTTGTTACCAATCTTTGTGCCTGATATAAATACTCTGTGTCTATTTTTGAGTTTTCAGTTGTCCGAAACTAAAATAATACTTCTTTAGTCACAAAAATGAAAAAAACCTAGTAATTTTAAAATTCTGTTTCAATTATAACCCACTGAAAATGGTAGCGACCAGAATGACTCAATATTTGAATTCCTGTCCTATGATAAGGTAATTGAATGGCGAGATGAGTAAAAGAAGATATTATAAGAAATACTTAAAGAAAGAAGAAGCACAAATGCAGGCAAAAATTGATTTATAGAGGAGCGCCATTTCTAGATGTTGAAGAAGAACATTTATGAATAACAATGGAGATTCACCTTGATTGATAAACACTGTAGGTCACGAACTTACTGAGAGTTCACCTTGATGGTTGCAATTTTTTCAAGAATCTCCTATTCAGTATCAGAATGACATGTTTCCCACATTGTCGAGTGAACCAATCCTATCAAGGTAATGACCCAGTGTGAACGAAATGCATCTCCATTCTCTACAATACAAGAGGAATGCAGTCGGCACTGAGAATCCCACGGGTGCAATGAAATGAACGGAAAACATTGAAATTAAAGTTAAAATTAGGTTTGCTCCGCTTGTCATGCAACAGAGATTTCTATCAGCAAAAAAGCGAACTTCCCATAGTATGGGAAATGAGCGAAACAATAGAGTTACCCACCTCGTACTGCAACTGAATGCATGCAAAAGAGAAAAAGGAACACAATCCTAGCACAAAACATAAAATTCATCGTGTGTGATCAGCTGGAAACTATGGCTAGAATAAATAACACAAAGTGAAACTGTAACTTGAGTGTCTTATCATGACAGATTCGAAATTTTCTTCTGTGACTCAGACTAATTTGTTATATTTTCAATGAATTCAGTGTCATTTAATCGTATCTTATGTGACGAGTAATTACAGAAATAAAATATAATATTTTGCAGACCACACTGTTTAAGAATAGGAAATAAAAGGCATTGAAATCACCTC
The DNA here is from genome assembly GCA_034642435.1 of Megalocaria dilatata. Lineage (NCBI taxonomy): Eukaryota > Metazoa > Arthropoda > Insecta > Coleoptera > Coccinellidae > Megalocaria > Megalocaria dilatata. The sequence continues at coordinate 54,931,044 of CM067854.1, read as the reverse complement.
TTAAATATAACTCAAAAGACATTATTGACTTGAGGAATTCAAGTGTCCTTCAGTTTCAATGTCGGCTGTTCAATTCGCTAAAAGGTACTGAAATTTGAATATTCTGTTTATAGGAATCATATTTAAAAATGTGAACTTTAGGCGGGGTCCACTTAATGGCATATACTAGGCTCTCATACTTAGAGTAGTCCATTCTTATTCAAATAAATTTATTCAGCTGATCTTGATGATCTCTTGAAATTTTGGCGAATGATTTATTTTCCCTTCATGCTATTGAAATATGGAAGAAATTTTCTCGCCAGGATGGCCGAGAACCATTTCACTGGTGAGTAAAAAATTAACAGTAATCTGCCTTAAATAGCTTAAGGGTATAGTAAAGAAGTCCAACCAGAACACAAGTGATCTCCAAACTCGCACATGCTATAGTTTCGAAGGGATCTTCGCAAGAGATCTAGGAGTATCAGGATAAAATATCATATCATAAGAAACTCTGTATTGTTATATACCGAAATCAATAATTATTTTCTCCAATAGATAGCAAGAATAAATTTCTGTTAATTTAAGGAAATATCTACAAACTTTTGTATCTGGATGTGTACACATCTGAGTTTTGAGAACATTGAACTGAAAAAACTAAATGATAATATTGGTCAAATTTACGTAGAACCGTCGATTACTATCGGTGAAAAATCAGCTGATTTAAAGTTTGAACGGAAGGTTTTCGACTCAATTCAGGTTCTCAGTTTCGAAAAACCTGTTTAGGGATTCAGAAATATAACCATTTAAATTATTATATGTTTTCTCTTTATGTCAAAAAATTACGAGTTGACATCAAGACGGATATCAAAAAACCCTTTGAATTTTTAACTAGCAGAAAATTAAGAAACTTATTTCAGCTAATTTTGCTTATGTTAATTTTTTTTTCCTGGAAGAATGAAGTTGACGAGGCCATGACAAAGAAGGGGCTGGAGGACGGAGACTGGCAAAATCGTGAGAGATGGAAGACCTGGCTGACAGAAGGAAAACGGCACTAGCTGTAGACAACCCTTTATATTTATAAAACTCTAATAAAGGCACGTGCAAAGCCAAGCATGAAATTAAAGTCATACCGTAATTTTAATTCATTTCATATACCTTATGTTTTTCCTGTAGTTGCATAGTCCACCATCCATAGATTTTCTCATAATTTGATGAAATCAACTAAGAAATTACTTAGTTTTCCATCAATTTTTATTAATTGAATAAGATTTGACTCAAGTTTCGTAGTTTTTACTACCTTGTCAAACTGAATAAAAAAATAATATTTAAATAAGGTTATTCTGATTTTCACAAATTTTTATTGATATGTTCACAACAATTGTTTCGCTATCACAGTAGCATCATCAGGCAAGATCACATTTTGAATGTAATCCTTATTTAAATATTATTTAATATGGATTTTCACCAAGTAAGGACTGGTACAATTCAATATGAATAAAACAAATTGTATCCCAACTATGATATACGAAAAAAAGGCCTTTTTGAATTATATGTTGAACATTTTTTGGTGATGGAACTTGGGATCCTTTAACATCTAATCGAAACATATATGTATAAGGTGATGTCTAAATAATTTGGTAATTATCTTATATTTCTTTTGATTGTTTATTCTAGGTACACTACCTAGGACATGTTTTAAAATTTAATTCTAAATGTTTTCATGAGATGAGATTTATTTAGATTAAAATCTGTAGAGTTTCTGGAGAATTAATTCAAGCTATTATCTGTAATATTCATAGCAATTTTTAATATATATATGATATATATTTCTTGAAGGTTTCGACTTGGTCAAAATTTCGAGGGGTGTTTCAAAGGTCCGTTTGCTCATTTAATAGTTTTATTTTCAAAACATGCTTATGCTTAAATATTTCTTTGTATGCCAGAATGTCTAGTTTTTCGCTTTCAGTTCCAGTCTTAATATTTCAAGATTACCCAATTCTGTGAAGACATGATTGATTTCGAAAAAATGTTTCACAAAATAAGAGTTATCTTTTCGTTTGCTGAATGAAGATTGATGTCCTTTGAATATTCTTTGGAAAGAACTCCCGCTTTGTTCTATATATATACGCTACACCAATGGTGACAACTTAATTTACAAACCCCAGAATATTTCAGCCGGTTGTTTCAGTCTTTTGCATTGAAGAAGAGGTTGGAAATTTTATATGACTTGCAAAAGACAAAATCAACCGGCTGAATTATTTCAGAGTTTATAAATTAAGTTGTCAACAGTGTAGTAGCGTATATATAGGACGAACCGAGAGATCCTTCCAAAATAGGTTCACAGAAAATCAGTCTTCATTTAGGAACCGGAAAGATAACTTCAATTTTGTGAATTACTTTTTCGAAACCAATCATATCTTCCCAGAATTGGACAATCCTGAAATTTTACACCTTGATGCGAAAACAAAAAACTAGATAACCTGAAGTCTATAGAAATATTTAAGCACAAGCACGTTTTAGGAATAAAACTTTTGAATGAGTAGATGGACCTTTGGCCCTACTTTCAAAGTTTTTCATAAGCCGAAACCTTCAACGAATATGTATATATATATACAGAAAAAGTTTTTAGGATATTCGGTCTTAAAGGATTAATGAAATACTTTTATATCATCCAAGCTTTCGGTAAATGCGTTATATATATGTATATATAAATATATATATATATATATATATATATATATATATATATATATATATATATATATATAATTAGAAAGTGATAGAGAACTAAGTTATTTCCAATTTCATTCCACTTGAAAATAAACAATCACCAATTAACTGACTACACTTAATGACTATATTTCTCTTGATTACTTTAATAAAAAGTTCTCGTGGTTTCAATAAGTGCTTGACAAAAAAAGATCTCAACATTAATTCCTAAAAGCATTATCAGCATACATTCTATTTCTCTCTATTACAAATTGTTTCTTTGAATTATTTGTTTGAGTTGTGTTACCAGTGTAAGTGTTGAAATTGCAACGAATCGTGGGTGGATATCGAAAATGGCTGCGATCAGTGCGAAACTGCGAGAAATTTTGGTGACGCTTTCTCCAGTATGCGTTGAGTATTAGGTAATGAAAAAACTGGTTAGCTCACTATGTAACGTTAAAAACCGCTGCACTCTTGATTTGAATTGCAATCACTAAGAAATGCTCCAATAATGTGATCAAACTAAGACCATTAAGAAGTTTGGAGTTACGGCCATGAAAGTCGACGGTGTTATCGCATGGGGTGTAGAGTTGCATTGTTTTCGAGAACCGTAGAATTTCCCAGATTTCTTTCTTTCGTACTGTGAGGTTACACGAAGACACACATTGTGGTATTTTCATCGAATTAACATACACAGTCCATGAAAATCGTGGAATATTGAATTTTTATTGTTTTTTATAATACGTCTTATCAGAAGGCGGTAAGTAATACGTGGATCCTGATCCATATTTTCTGCTTTTATGAATGCCAATTATTATTTTTTATTTCGATTTATTTCATTCTCTTCAGGTTGCGCAAGTTAGCATGTTTCTTTATATAATACTATGCATTTAGTTTCCCTTCTCATGCTCATGATCGAATAACGTGCCCTTATTCCTGTGTCTTGGATATTTCATCTCATGTTTATTAACTTGTTAATAATTTTAATAATATCTAGAGCCACTGGGAGTGAGATCACTTGTTGCAGGTACACATATAGATTTGAAATTTACAGTCTTAGTACCGGAGATCTTAGTACCGGGAGATCTTGGTGCTGGATGACTTCATAGAAAAAAGTCCAGTGGAGCCATATCAGGTGATCTGGATAGCCACTCAATATGTCCCCTTCTTCCAAACCAGGCGTGAAGAGAATTTTCATTTAAGAACTGACGAAATGAGGTGGTGCGCCATCTTGTTGGAAAATGTTCATTTGATGGTCTTCTGCATTCTCCAATACTTGCACGAGGGATAAATAGCGTTCTCCAATAGATCTAGATAAATTTGGTCAGTGAGATTACCGGGTATAAAAAAGGACCGATTATGTGCTTTACATAAATACCCGCCCACACATTTAAATTTGAGTATGTACCTCAAAAAATCATCTTGGATTTTCATCTGATCAATACCGACAGTTATGCCGGTTTAGAATGCCATTAAGATAAAATGAATACTCGTCCAAAAAACCGATACGGAACATGTAGTCTTGATTACATTAATTAATCATTTCACTGACAACTACACAGAACTTGAGTCGGCGATCGGCATCATCCTCATTCAGTTCCTGAACCAATCGCATCTTATAAGGATGCAATTTATGTTGTTTCAGGATTCTCATGATTGTTGTGCGTGAAACAACAGATACATCGAACACTTTCCTAGTACTCAAGGTCGGATTCATTGCTACATGACCTAAGACAGCCACGTCTTCCGCTTCGTCTCTTTCATGCACCCCCTTTTTATTTCCGACTGAACCAGTAGTGTCAAATTGGGCAACCAGTTGCACAACATCAGCAGCTGATACATTTTTTCCAGGATGTGGTTCGTTAAATAAAGCCGCTGTTGTTAGTGCAGAGTCGTTATTTCTAAGAAATAATTTCATAATTTCCACCCATTCTTCTACGAAATACACCATTTTAATTTTCCAACAAATTTACAATCGTTCTGACGTACTTGTAACGTTCTTGAAAATTCACGATAGACTAAGGTAAATCAAGTACATGGTCCGTCTACTTTTTTGGACAAGAAATTAATAGTTTTTCGGAAAAAAATTAACAACATAATCACTAAATACCTTTGAAATGTGTCGGAGACGAATAATATTCTCGAGATAAATTCCAAATTGCCTCTTTCACTATTTCTGCTGTTGTTTCATTATCGATGGATATTTTGAAGCGAAATTTTAGGGTCAGATAGTACTCGATACGATCTTCAAAATTAGTTATCGCAACATCCCTCATTTCTAATCAAAATCAAGGGGTTGTGCTCAACCCCGTTAGAGAGTTGAAGTTACGGGAATGAAAAAAAGGAAAAGTTTTTCCCGCTCGAATCAAAAATTGACTGGTCCGAGCGATTTTTCACATATTCAGTTTAAAGTCGGAAAATCGAGGTGTTAAGTTTTCGTTGGATCAAGATATTTAATGTATATACAAAGATGTTCAATGTGGCCTTCTTTACTTTTATTAATAAAAACTCGTTCATCGACTTTCAGAGGTCCCAAATTTGCAAGACTGGATTCATAATGAAATGTAGATAGGAAGTTTCCTTGGCATTCAGTGTTAGTCCATTCTGATCAAACCAGTTTAAAACAACATGAAAACAATTTTCTAATTTTACTTTTAGCCCCTCCCATGTTTCTTCTAAGATTACAGCCATAACATCAGCGAAACCTAAGATTCTTCCACAGATGTATTCAATAAATTATTCACGTAGATAAGGAATAGGATTAGACCCAGAACCGTGCCTTGCGGGACTCAACACTTCAACATCTCCTCTTCGCTGTTCTTGTCGTCCACTTGAACTATTTTCTTCCTATTTTTCAGATAACCTGTAATTAATTCAAGGACTACTCCTCTTATACCATAGTTTTCCATTTTTCTTAAGATTCTTTAGTGATCACTATATCGAATGTTTTGGTTAGGTCGAGGAAAACACAAAGCATTGATTATGAATTTTCGAATCAATAGCGAAAAATAAAATAGTATTAAGATTTTTATGAAATATAGAAATAGAGTAAAAGCGTTTCATTATATGTTAGTTTTTAATAGTTTATTCAATCGAATAAACATAATGATGAAAATCAAACAAACTATGCTGAATGATGTTTTAATCAAATGAGATGATTAATGACATTTTCGCGATATTTTCAAATGTATGAAGAGTCAATTGTAAATGTTGCATAGTAAAATTGGAACGACCAGTGTTTCATAAATTGTTCAAAATATTCACTCGAATTCTTGATGTCGCCATCGGGCAATATAATATCTCGTAGATAAATAAAATTAATTCAAATAATAACGTAAGAAAGACGCCAAGTTAGTGTTTTATCCGAAAGTATAGATAGAATCTCGAAAGTTCACTTGGGTTTCTTCCGAACCTCAATATGCTAATTTTAGGATGAATAAGAAAAAGTCTATTTGAATAAGACATCCTTTAGATTCAAAAAAACGGTAAACAATAACTTCCAATTTTTCGAGATTGATGAAAACTCACTTCCATCTTCGCAAACTTCCGTAAAGGAAATATTATCAAACTTTCATATTCTCAAACGAAAGTCAACATTGAAAGATTTAGACCGTGCTCTGAAAACCAATATTAAAAAGTATAATTTCTCCAAATGAAAAAGTTCTATTCGTGCCATATGATGGATAAAGATTCCGGTTAGTTTGGAAAGAAAAGAGCACGAAAGCCGTCCGAAGGAAAATTCTTCATGAAACACCAGATATTCAACATTAAAATCCCCCCGAAGAGGTTTAATATTTTAGGTAACGGTAACTTTTTTATTATGGAAACTTTGGCGGAAGTCGACATCGAGACAAAAAGACCCGGAAAACTCGATATATTAAAACCTCAAAAGAAATATTTCAGTCTTTCAGATGTCACAGGAAAAAGGGACTCGGTGAGGGGCATTCGAACGCGAAAATTACTCTGAAACTTTATGCGACAGAGGCCGTATTATTTCTTACATATTGGAGGCCGCTTCAAGGGCCCGCCGAGTTTTATACCTCGCCGCTGTTCCTCTGATTTATTCCTTTCTTCAGAGCTGCCGGAAAGAATTGATCTTTGCGTTCTTGAAATTTTGGGAACTAGAATGAAGAATATTCCTGGTGATCAGTCGAAATTAACATTATTGCTTGAATTTAATTTTCTTTGTGTCATAAAATTATCACCCAAAAATGATTTTTTTCTCTCATTTTTTCTCTCATTTTTTCATGATAATAATAATAATATTTATTCATCTTGTCAGATATTTTGCAATAAGTAGGACACATCATAAGAAAACTACAATAGGAAACAGAAAGAACAATATCTCTTACATATACAATGAATCATCATCAAAAAATTCTCTCACCCTTTCTTCCACAATAAAGTTTTGATGACTTTGCTGAAACTTGATAAGTCCAATTTTCTGATTGTATCAAGAAAGTGGTTAGAAAATTTAACTGATTGGTAGTATATAGACGTTTCTAATTTGGATGTTCTATGTGTTGACACCGATAGGGTCACAGCATTTCTCGTAAAATAGTGGTGATTATATAACTCATGTTTTAAAGAACCAATAAAATCCGTGAATTTCCCATATAGTTACGGCGTATTGATAAGTTAATATACCCTTGACGACGTGGTTTTGGTGTTTCGCCTCCGGCCGTATTGTGATCATTTCCATAGTAACGTACTTGGACATTCGCCAAATAAAATGAAAGTCAAGCTCAAAGAAATGTCATTGAATTTTTCAAAATGCAGCGCTTTGGTTATAGTTCTAATGTTGAAATATTATTCCTCATATAATCGTAACAAATACCAACTCGAGCATAGAATATATATTTCGATTATACAAACCTCTTCACTCGTCGTGTCTCGCGAACTACGTCTCGTGACTCTGTGTATAAGCGACTGTTGTCTATACTCTTGTGATATTATAACTCATTATATAACTCATGTTTTGAAGAAATAATAAAATCCGTGAATTTTCCATAGTTACGGCGTATTGATAAGTGAATATACCCTTGACGACGTAGTATAATCATTTTAATGTTTCGCCTACTGCCATATTGTGATCGTTTCCATAGTAACGTTCTTGGACGTTCACTCAATAAAATAAAAGTCGAGCTCAGAGAAATTTCAATGAATTTTTCAAATTACAGCGCTTTGATTATAGTTGTAGTATTGAAACAGATTCAGAAATTGAAAATTTGACACCAGAAAACACCACAAAAACACATAATCAACAATCAGAAAGATCTCCTGAAAGTCTTTTCAACCGAAAGTTCGACTTCAGGTAGTCAACATTTAAATCACCAAATATAATAATAGGTTTTCTCTCATTACTACTTCATATTTTCCTGTATATTCCTTCCAATACCAACTTCTAAAAGTGTATGTGAATTTGAACATTGCAAATATCAATAAGAGAGCTCTTTCCTCTTATTTTAACTCCTTCCAAGATCATGTTTTGGCCATGAGTCATATTATCGATGTTACGGAAACCTAGTTGCGTTCTGATTCTGATGTATCAGCGGTAGGTATCGACTCTTACAATTTCTTTACAAGTCTTAGATATAAGGCTACAATAGATTCTTTAACGGGAAATCTGAACTCTGTATGCCTTTCATTACTAACTGTTTTTGTAACAATAATCGTATCAGTAGTAGAAATAGATTTTGATAACAGATGTCAACACCTTCATTTTGAAGTGCTTTTCTTTCAGTATCTGTCATTTCTCTGAAGTATAAACAACAGGATTATTGTGCGCTCTGAAAATGTCAAGTTTTGTACCTACTTTCAATTTTCACTAGTCATTTAACATAATAAGTATTTATGAGGCTGACAATTGTTTCAACACACGCTGCCATTATTAGAGCAAGTTAAAAACTGATATATAATTTTCATAGTACTATTACTGAGTATTTCTTCCTAAAATTTTCATCCACTCATTTCGATTTCGGAAAAACTTTTCTCTGACCAGTAAATACTAAACCTGAACTATTTGTAATTTTTCAATATTTTACTGAAAGATGCCATTATTGATGATCAAAATATTGTTGTTTGTATAAATAAAGTTTATTGTAATATATTTCATTGAGAAGAGTAAAATTGAAAAACTATTCTTGTGTTGCAAAATCATCTTTGATTATATAAAAGCAAATTCATGGAGAAATTGAAATTCTAAATAAAATGTGGAATTCTTGAAAATCTGAATAATTTCTACTTTCCCCTCTTGTCCCAATGAAATTCGCCAGAGCATACCTTCCTAAGAGAATGTTGATCTCTTTCTGAGTAAGGTTTCTGCATTAATAAGTTGTTCTGTGTTTTGACGAGCTCAGGCTTTTCCTTTTCTGCAAATATTTAATGGGATTAAGGTTGCGCAACAAGCAAAACAGCCTTTATTTCCAAGGCATTCTGAAGATAGTATACAGTGGGGCATGGTCCCGTACAAATTGAAAGCCTCGTCAAAAACACTTTTTGTGCATTATCCGGTTGGGTTTTTCGATCACAGAATATTTTTTATTCTCATTTCAAACGAATAAATGGATAACCTTTCCGTGTCAGCTTGAGCGTATCTAATCCGAATAAAGTTGTTTCAGCTTTGTATTGGTCAGTTGTGCACAGTTTTCATCGTTTTCTACAAACATAATCTGTCTTTTATTTAGCCAACTTCTATTTTTGGATTTTGAGTAGTTTCATCATCTCATTTATATGGTGTTTATAAAGATAGCGAAATGAAATCAGCATCCGAAAGTAATTAAATCTGGGCAAGTTATATCGGAATGTAATTAGAAGTTTGAGTTAAAACATTAAACAAGGCCTAATTACTCCGTGAAACTTATTGAACCAGAAGTTTTTAACCGTTTTCCTCTGAAAATGAAGAATAAATCCGCAACAGATTAAAATTATGCTCCAATTCCAAATGACTGAAACATAAATTCTGTTTTTTGTAAAGTTGTGGCAATGCTTTTTTCTCCTTTTTCAATACAAACAAATATCAATAAAATCAAAACTTCGTAATTTCTACGAAAAATGACGGATTTTTCACAAGTTGAGTTGTCGCAGAATGAAATTTGTTGTTTCATAATACCGATATGAAACAACGCTGTCGCTACTAAATGTTTGTATGTTTGTTCAGTGAGTTCGATTAATATTCTATGTTTTCTTTGGATTCTTTTATCTCCTTTTGGATACTGTGCCAGTTCTTCGTCTATTAAAAAGTAAACAGTGTCCTCTAAGACATTCATTTATTCAATCTAATCATAAAAGTTTTCCGGAAATTTCATAGAATTAAAATTTGTAATAAGATGGTACAGAATTCATCTGTTTGAAATTTAAGATGAACTTCTATCAAGTATAAAAAGCCCAATTTTTATCATTCATTTTATCAACAACTAAAGTTAATTTTTTCTTTACAATTTCCTATAATACGTACCACCTTGAGAGGCAATTTTCGTAAAATACTAGTAGGTGCCTTAAGATTTCAATTGCCCCGCATATCGAGCAGAGAAAAACTTGAATACAAAATTTCTAAAAATAGAAAATCAGACGTATTCAAATGAAAAAAACAGCACTATGATCCATACCATTTGGCTCAGACACAATGTAGAATGCATCGTTAAAACAAATTGTAGAAATTACTATGTTTAACTACCAATAAATTGATGTTTCACAAACTTAATGGTGACTCAAGTTTCGGGAATTAATTCTCCCATCTTCAAACAACTGAAGACTCAACAAGCAGAACAGGGTATTTATGAATATACAGTTTTTATTATGGCGATAAATTTATCCCATAATAAAAACTAAAGAAAACAAAAAAATCATCTCTTTATCGTACTTCGGTAGCATCAGTCAAAAAGTAGCCAATAGGTTTTCAAAAGTAGATGTTAATATTGCTTTCAAAACACAAAATAAATTATCATCCGTATTATTTAATGCAAAGGATCAAACTCCAAACATACATAAATTGGAAGTTTATGAGTTATCTTGTTCGACGTCAAGTAATAAATATATAGGACAAAAGGGACGTTCCTTCCAGACGAAGTTCAACGAACATAAAATGAATTTTATTAAAAATGAACAAACTTCTACTTTTGCCATTAATTGTTTAGTAAACGGTCATCCTTTTCCGGCAATAGTTGAACTTAAGATTTCACATGTAGAATCAAAAGAAAAGAAACTCAATTATTTAGAATCTTTTAAAATTTTCAAATCAGTTCACGTGCCGACGTTCTAATAGTTGTCAAGCGTCCTCTCATTTAACCTGTTTTATTACCTCTTCTACCTCTGTATATTCATATTTATGGGTTTTTACCCTGTTCTGCTTGTCGAGTCTTCAGTTGTCTGAAGCTGGGATAGTTAATTCCCGAAACTCGAGTCAAAATAAAATGTGTTAAATATCAATTAATTAGTAGTAAAACATAGTAATTTCTTCAATTTGTTTTAATTATGATCAACTACCAAATAGTTACGGCTGAGACAGTTCAGTATAGAATGAATCATATAATTAATTACTACATAAACATCACTTGAAACTAATGAGGTGTTATAGAAGATATAAAACAAAACTAAAAGACATACGTGAATTGAAAATATAAGTACATTTTGGTTTGCAAATCACAGCCGCAATCTTTGCATGCAATGCCCCCCGTTGTACACAAATGCATTGTTTCAGTGAGGCATCCACTCGAATTCTTGTAATAATTTCGTCAATTAATTTTAATACGTGAAGCGGAAATTCCTCCAACACACTTTCGTAGCTAGCTAGTATTCCGTTGGAAGAGTTGTGGTAATTTCTTGTTTAGTCCATCACAATTTTTAAACAGAGCCGAACATTCCGCATACATTCACATCTCGTAGCCAAACATAAAGCTATAACACTGGGGAAATTCTCCCTGAAATAAATGCTCATCACATAACACATTTGAAAATTGGCACAATGTAGACCGTGCACGTAAACCTGATGAATACATACGCAATTAGTAGATGGATATAAAAGATCGAAACGTGAAAAGGCAGTTGATGAAATGATAAAAACTCCATTGAATCTCTCGCTTGCCATTCTGAACACGGATCCGCCATTTTCGAGATATAAAGTCAGGGACGAAATAATGAATCGTTTCATTCGTTTAGGATTTTCAATTAAGTCCGATGCGTTCTGTTCAATTTATTGAAAAATGAACTTTTCATATACAACCGGCATACTGCCTGGGGTTTAGAACATGCTGTGGATGACTTGTTGGAGGATTACTAATGAGTGGAGAAAATGCGATTTTGAAGTTTAAACGAGCACCATTTGGTTGGAAATGGCTATCAGCTAAAGACCGTCGGAAATTCAATTAAAATGACGGAATTATTAATTTTTTATGGATGGATTACCGCTAGGGTGGAAATCGTTGATGATATTTTATTTATCAAATCAACGCATCGAGTGGTAAAATACAGGATTTCGGAACATCCTGTACTTTACCACTGTGTGTTATTTATCAAATCAACGCATCGAGTGGTAAAGTACAGAATGTTCCGAAACTCAACGTCGAGCAAGCCAAATTATCCCGTTTTGGAGAAATTTTAAAAATTAGTATATATCGAAAACTTACTACGAAGAGTTTTTTTTGAATATTATAGATAAAAGCTGGATTAATTCTCCGAAACCTCTACAGATTTAATCTGAAAAATTTCTTGAAAATCTTCAAGAATTGAATTTAATTAAATGCCTGAGGAAACACTGTTTCATAGAGACAAATTATCAACGCATGTGAGCGGCAGCTAAGCAATAAAGAATCAAAAGAAAACATAAAGTATTATTATTATTATCCTGATACTCCTAGATCTTCTGTGAAGATCTCAAATTTGTCCAAAATGATCTGAACACATATATTATTATAATTTTTTTTCTAATGGATATCAAGAAATTAATTGATAATCTACATGTCCATAAAGTGAAACAGTGTTTTCAAATGCATTTGATTAAATTCCATTCTAAAAATTTTTTAAGAGAATTTTTTCATTAATTCTGTAGAAGTTTCAAAGAGTGAATCGAGTTATTATTTGTGATATTCAAAAATATCTTTCGATGGTAACTTTTCAATATATATTGTTCGAATTTCTTCAAAATTTGTATTTTCACACATGCGTGTGACAGTTTTCAAATATGATCGTATCTTCTTTTATAATTTTTCTGTGAAAAAGACCAATTTTTACACGACACTTAAGCCGTTTTACGATGTTGCTTTAGAATAGAATATTTGATGAATGAAAGTATGTACAATAATGTTATATCAGTAATCTGAAGTCTAAAGTTTGATGTATTGTTTGGAAAAAAAAGAAACACTAGACTTCTGTTCTTGATCTCTTGCAAGAGTTCCCAGATGGTTTTGTTTGTGTGTGTGTTTTCTGTATGGTGTTGCTTCGGGATTCCTGTTAGTGCAAAAATTTTTTCAGTATTTCAATATTGTTCCCGGGTTAAAACTTGGCAAACAGATTTTGGATGCGTTGCTCTATAGGTGTGATCTTAGCTACCTCATATATTAAATTATTCGGTGGGTTGTGCAAGCGATTTCTAGGGGCATCTCAGTCTTAGGATGGCTCTGAGAGAATATGTTTCAGCAGTTTGGAGAATTTTCAAAGTTGTCTTATTTGTTGTTGAGTAGATTGGGTGGCAGTATTCAACTAAAATGCGGCGGCGGTTTTCGTGCTTATGCCAGAATTCTTGTCTGTTAGTTTCCTGAAATGTTGCTACTACATTTGTTCTTCAATTGATTCGTGTGTATTTTTAAATTAAGTTCGTTGTCTTTATCAACTCCCAGATATGTCACACTGTTCTATGGTCTAATCTGTGAACCTACTATCTTGATCATTGGTGATTGTGCTGATATTTTGTGGTTTAATATGATGAAATACGATTTATTTGGATTAAATTTCAGCCTCCACGTGTTGTTGAATCAGCTGTGTGTTGTAAGAATTCTACCGATCTCTTGGTTTTCTTGCTGTATCATTTGAGTACTGCAGCCTGTATAGATTTTATCGAAATATTCGAGGTGGTGATAATTTCAGATTATTTTTTGAAGGATTTGCTATCTATGTTTCAAAGAGGGAAATAAAAAAGATTTTTTTGAATAAATAAGATCTTTTTTGAAAAAGCTGAAATAACGAACGACAAACTTTGATAATAATTTTCCTGATATTTTTGTAAACTTCGAACTGACGAAGTTTGTCTAGAAATAACATTCGCTTCAATTTTGAATTGTATTAAGTTTGACTTGATTTTTGTTGTATAAACTAAAAATAAGTGTTACCCTCTTAGTTGTTTCTGCGGAAATGCTACCGAAAGACATAAAAATCATTTGAAAGAAAAAAAATATCCAATTGATTTCCAAAAAGTTTACAGAAAACATTTTTAGAGCTACAAAGTCTGATCGTTATCCTCTAGTTATATCTGCTCTGTACTAGTTTATCGAGGATGACATATCAAAGACCTCAGAAATTATTCTTGACTGTTATTTCAATATTTTATACTGGCGTCAACTTTTGAATTTTTATGGATAAAATTTTTGAAAATTCTCTTTCCATCAAAGATAATTCAAATCAAATTTTTTCAAAGTTTCTTTCAGATCAAATATTAGTCAATTTTAAAACAAATTTTTACAGCGGAGTTGATTTAATGGTAATTTTCTAATCCAATAGAATTTTCGAGGGCCATCTGCTTGTGGCAAAATGAGAAAATATCAAAATCTAAAAATTTAGGGTTCAAATTTTTGTATTAAAAAATTATTTTTCGAAAAGTAGAAGACAAAATCAGTATTTGAATTATATAGACTCCGAGATTCCTATCTGTTCAGTGATGGAATAAAACGAGCACTTCATAAAGCGAATCTCAACAAGAAAAGAACACTTAAGTTAATTCCAAACTTCGCCACAGAAAGAAGATTACATTAAACTATAAACTAGACATACAAGAGAACAAAAAGTCTGTACACTTTATAACAGAAAGGCTAATGGACTTCGTATCGCAGTGGGGAAATAAATTTCTGGTGAGTCCGGAACCCACCGTGTTTTCCCTTCATTAAATCGAGAACGAATACCAAATTGCCATGAAAGTTTTATCGCATCCATATCGGAATATGGCGCGAATATAGAACAATATCCGAACTGTCGTGTCAGTTTATTGGAACAGATGGATATACTGGATCTTGTTTCATGTTGTTTTTACGGAAAATATGAAGTTATAATTTGTTTTTTGATTGAATTTTGTCCAAGTAGGTAACGGTGTTTTCGGAATAACTTCAACTGCTGGAGAGAAGGTACACTTCGAGTAATAAATCGGCTAAATTTCATTTAGAGGACATACTAAGTGTTTTAATTGTCATGTTTAAAATAAAGCATATTATCTCTATATTTCTCGCTATAATTCAAAGATATTCCAGTGCCATACTTTACGAATATTTACTTTACAAATATCTCTGTTTCTTGACATCCGTATTCAGGAAATATTACCATGAAATGCTATCACACATCAGTTTGGAATTTAGTCGATTATGAGCATTTCTCATAACTGAAATAAATATAGTACCCAACTTATGACAACATACATTATCTAAAACAGAAACTAGGGCTGAATTTCATAAAGATTCGATGATCACTGGATCAAAAGATACATTTGTCAAATGTAACAAACGGATCAACAAAGTTGGGTTTCATAAAACAAGTTCAGGTAGTTAATTACGTGGATCAGTTGATCCGAGAAAACAATCTTACAACGTCGCACTAAAATTTGACCGCTACATCATAGAAACATAAGGAAGGAAAATGAGGATGTATATTAGATAAGTTTAGAATTAGAATAATAATAATTAACTTCTATGGTAGCGGTGTGGATGTAGGGTTAGAAATTAGAAACAGATTGTTATTATTTATATGCTTGTCATACCATACTGCTACGACGTACTTTCTGCATACCGATGACTTTTATATTATCTCCTATCGTCATTTGGAAACCTCCAGTTGCACAAAATCGTAGACAAACTACTAATCGTAATGTCGCATCGATCGATTCATTCCTTCTACTGCGTGTTTCAATTTCTGATCTAATTTTATTTAATAATTCCATCACGACATTTTTGTTGAAACGAAACCCTATTTCGTAATCAGGATCATCATATTTTAGGAAAAGATTACCCCTGTCATGTCTCTAATAATTAAGGGTCTCCAAGTTTCACTGAAATCTTCTTATGAAGATGATGATGAACTGATTTTGAAGATCATTTTATAATCATATCACTTGAAAAAAAGAAACAATACACTTCACTTCAACTATTTAAAGACGAATACCAAGATCTTGATTCACCAAAATCGAAAAATCAATATGATCTGTGAGTTAGCAGAGTTTGTAGGTTACCACAAAGTGCTTTGTGGAATCTAATTGTACTTGATAGATGATCAGCAGAGGTTAATTTGTCATAGTCTGACACAATGACTAAATTTGTGATCAGCACTTTGGGAACATAGAACTAGGTAAATTGTAGAAAGACTTCGTGAACAACAGGCTTGATCCGATAACTAAAGTTTTTTGAAACCCACTGTCAATGAAGCAGACTCATTCTACCACCGCTCCAAATCGCCTGTTCTCTAAACGGTCACACCACAAGTATTTCGATACGACCGATAGACTATGGACCCACGTTCAGGACCTCTTAAGAACCAACTGATCGCCGAAGCGTCTTCTTCTTCTAGTGTCTTCACCGAATCGATCGTTGAGTATAATGGTCACATTATACTTAATAGTCATATTTTCAAGTAGCCACCATTACTTTGTCCTGAAGTGCGAAACAACTGTGCTGTCGATTAGCCGAACCACGCTCTAAGATTTTTCAGCTATGAAGTTGTCCTTCTGCCTACAATTCGTTTTCCCATTATTTTTACTTGGATCCTTAGGTGTATTTTTTTGGATGTCTCATAATACATTCTGTCAAGAAAGTACCGGGAATTATCTATTTAAATCTGGCGGGGCAATGAGGCAGGTAAATTTTTTTTTTCCTAGGTTGGTACCACTGTCCTTAATTACTATGCCAAGCTTGAGTGGGATCTGTCAACTAGTGTGTTTGCAACAGCTGATTAAGTCAGGCGATGTCAGAGTACGTGGCGATTTTTACTATGGGTGATTACGTTGAGCAAAGACGCGCCTTCTCACCGAGCTACGATTGTGACTGACTTTCTCGCCAAAAACTCAACAAACGTGCTTCAGCAACCACCGTATTCGCCGGATTTGGCTCCCTGCGACTTTTTCCTCTTCCCAAAACTAAAATTGCCCCTTCGTGGCACCCGTTTTGAGTCGATTGAAGCCATAAAACAAAATTCGGCGCGAGAGCTAAAGTCCATCCCGGAAAGCGCCTATAAAAAATGTTTCGATAATTGGAAGTGCCGTTGGCATAGATGTATTGGAGCAAATGGAGCCTATTTTGAAGGCGACCCAATAAATTTTGACCATTAAATGTAAAAATGTTGTTTTAATTGAAAATTCCCGGTACTTTCTTGACAGAGTAGTATGTCCGAAGTATTCATAATGCCGACTAATTCAGTTGGTTTATTGAATCGCCGAAGTATCTCTTAATTTTACCTAATTAGCTGATTTTTTCAATTCTCCTAAATGTCCCCAATTCATAGGCTTCCCTTCTCTTCAGATGAGCTAATGTCCAGGCCTCAACTTGGTAGAGGAGTGCAGCAAAAATATAACATTTCAGAATTCTGATTCTTAAATCGATGTTCAGGTTGAATATGCAAAACGCTTGTTTTATTTTTATCAAACTACTACTTGGATCCCATTTGTCAATACTCCCAGGTATAATAGTTCACTTATACGTTCGAGTTGAATACCGTTCACATATATTTGGCCTTGTTGATGTTTAATGTTTGGCCGAACTCATTTCAATAACGTGTTATTATGTTCACAAGGTTTTGTAGTTGTGCCTCCGAACTCGCAAAGATCAGGCTATCGTGTGAATATCTGATGATGTATACCACCATTTCACTGTTGGGTCAAAAATTAACAGCTGTGACCTGTGACCTGTGACCTAAAGTGGCGCAAGATCGCAGTAACAAAGCCTACACAGAACACAACTGAACTCCTAACTCGCACAAGCTGAAAAAGCTGAGGGATCTTCACAGAAGATCTAGGAGTATCAGGATAATAATAATAATAATAATATACGATTTTTCCATTTAATAATATACCTTTTTTGTTGTCTCTCAATGTTTCCCTAAAGATTTGTTCTGCATAAGCATTAAAAATCAACGAAGACAAAATACAGCCTTGTCTAACACCTCTCCTGATTTTGTCCTCTACTGATATTGGGTCTCTTAAGAGCATTTTCGCTGTTTGATGCCAATATATCCTGATTTATAGATATGATGACAGATTTTTGATGATATACCGTCTGCATAAGTTCTCATCAATTTCTGTTATATTTTCACAAATCTGATGTTCTTACATATCGTATAATGATCTTGTACGATTTCATTATTCAGGTTGAAAGTAATTGTAAATAAATAAATGAACGAATAAATTAATGAATTAATTAATTAATGAACGAAAGAGTGAATGAATAAATTTTCGAATAGATAAATGAAAAAATAAGTAAATAAGTAATTTTCAGTGAAACTTAATTGTATCTGTCAGTGCGTGAGATAAGAACCTCTGATGAAGTAACTTGGGGAATTCATATTAACTGATTATATTTCCGACCAAAACAGGAGGACCAAGATCTGGAATTAGTTCAATCCATGACCAATAGGCCTTAGAAAGTAAGGCCTATCCAAATAGTATGTGTTTGAAATCTCAAGAACTGAACATAATAATAGATAACAAAAATTACACAAAGGTATAGGTAAAAATTTTTCATCCATCTCATGCAAATTTTCACTATGGTAATAATTGAAAGTGCTCTTAGTTTTTGTAGATCCAAGATTGGGTTTGCCTGCTTCACTAGCAAGAGATCTGAGTCAAACTCTTGAAAAATTCAGGAAACGTCAACGAAGAATTCAGGAACCATCAGACGGTTTCCAATAATATAACAAAAAACCATAGATACAATGAACCAGCGCAAAGAAAAATTTTATGAATTCTACATCAACAACAAAACTATAAACATTCTAAGCTACTGATAATTTTGCAATCAATATTCTAAATTTTAATTTCATTCGCAATTCATTGAAAAGGGCAGAAACTATTTCAATTTCCATTTTACGCACGTATTTCTGGATGGTGTTTCCAGAAAGTTCTGTTGTTAAATATAAATCCATATTGAACCGAGGAAGCGGGACATATCCGAAGCTCTTTCTGGTGTTTTATAGTCTGTTTTCAATAAGTCTTCTTGTTCAATAAACTTGAGAAAACCCGTTGTCGAACTTTTTATGTGCTTTTCTCCATTTACTTGGTATTCATGTTCCATCAAAAGCTGCTGGAATGGCACTAAAATACCGTATTTTTCCCGTCATAAATTGATTTCGAATTTTCGGGTTACGTTGTTGTTGTTTTGGATTATATATTTATTGAGGATGGTATATTCATTACTAAGTCTTCAATGATATTGAAGTTTTCGTGGAACTTATGTTCGTGGAATTTATGTACAGAATAAAAACGTTCGAAAACGAACAATAATCTTATTTGTTTACCTGACAACATAAGTTTGCAGCTTACTCAATTTCTTTTATAGAACAGCTTCTGCCCTTTTGTTTGAGAGTTGGTCATAATATAAAAAAATTTCAGGAAATACCATATTTCACTTACTGAATTGTTTCAGCCGTTACTATTTGGTAGTTGATCATAATTAAAACAAATTGTAAAATTACTATGTTTTAGTACCAATAAAAATATATTCAGTTGTCTGATGATGGAAAAGTTGATTTCCTGAAACTCGAGTCACAAGAAAATGTGTAAAATATATTTTTATTGGTAGTAAAACATGGTAATTTCTACAATTTGTTTTAACCATATTTCACTGCCAAATATTCAGGAATTCGAATGAATTTCAGAATAGCAGTTACAGAAAATAACTGAAAGTATTATCCTCGATTAATGATTAAAATTAATGAGATTAATTCCTTTGAAGGTAAGCAAAAATGTAATAAGGAAATTTACTGCTTTATATTGAGATTTAATATCAGGCTTTGGTGTTCGAATTATTATTGACTACAGTAAATCTTGGACTATATTTTTTGTAGAACATTATTTAATTGAATATCACATGTAAATAACAAGTTTGGAAACACATAAATGATAATTTACGTGTATAGCTGCCAATTTGTCTTAACTAATTTGGAACGCCTGAAGAAATCATGCCTGATGTGAATTTATTGGAAAATTCGAAGCCAAATTTAATTATGTCTGTTTTGGACAGTGTTTTGAATGAAGATAACTCACGAAAGAAATAATCTGAAATATAATATTTGCTAGTCAATGCATAAATGCAAAAACTCATAAGCGACCATATGTGATTGTTTCACTCAGTTTTAAGAGCTCATATTATACCAAGCTGATCCTAATAAATAAAGAGCATTTCTTGGTGTCGTGAATAAGGATGGTTTGGCTCTGGTCGCTGAAGAATAGCTAGGAAATCTTCATGGATTCGGTTTGACATACATTCTGTCAAGAAAGTACCGGGAATTATCGATTTAAATCTGGCGGGGCGATGAGGCAGGTAATTTTTTTTTTCGTAGGTTGGTACTACTGTCCTTAATTACTATGCCAAGCTTGAGCGGGATCTGTCAACTAGTGTGTTTGCAACAGCTGATTGAGTCAGTCGATGTCAGAGTGCGTGCCGATTTTTACTATGGGTGATTACGTTGAGCAACGAATTTGTTTAAAGTTTTGTGTTGCAAATGAATTTTCGTGTGCCGATGCATTGAAAATGTTGCAAAAGGCCTTTGGTGATAATACTCTATCGAATACTCGTGCATATCAGTGGTACAGAGCCTTCAAGGACGGTCGTGAAGTGGTCGCTCATCGACGGCTTCGATCGAAGATAACGTCGATAAAATTAAGGAAAGGATGCTGGAAAACCGTCGTACCAGCTTGAGAGAGATAGCACATGATCTTAAGATATCCCACGAGTCCGCACGTACGATTTTGATTGATATTTTGGGCATGAGAAAGGTGGCCGCACGACTCGTACCGAAAGACCTGAATTTTCTTCAAAAACGTCATCGCGAACAGGTTGCTTCAGACATGCTGGATCGCTGTAATTCCGATTCTACATTCATGGAACGCATTATAACTGGTGATGAGACCTGGGTCTACGAGTACGATATGCAAACAAGCCAGCAATCATCGGAATGGGTAGCAAAAAATGAGCCGAAACCGAAAGAACCACGCCAAAGCCGCTCGAAAATGAAGGTGATGCTCATTGTTTTCTTCGAGATCCGTGGCGTGGTGCACTACGAATTCGTTCCAGAGGGTCAGACGGTAAACAAGGAGTATTACCTAGGCGTTATGAAACGTTTGCGTGAGCGTATCCGTAAGAAGCTGCCAAATTTGTGGGCGAACAACTCATGGATTTTGCATGACGATAACGCGCCTTCTCACCGAGCTACGATTGTGACTGACTTTCTCGCCAAAAACCCAACAAACGTGCTTCAGCAACCACCGTATTCGCCGGATTTGGCTCACTGCTACTTTCTCCTCTTCCCAAAACTAAAATTGCCCCTTCGTGGCACCCGTTTTGAGTCGATTGAAGCCATAAAACAAAATTCGGCGCGAGAGCTAAAGTCCATCCCGGAAAGCGCCTATAAAAAATGTTTCGATAATTAGAAGTGCCGTTGGCATAGATGTATTGGAGCAAATGGAGCCTATTTTGAAGGCGACCCAAT
The DNA here is from genome assembly GCA_034642435.1 of Megalocaria dilatata. Taxonomy (NCBI): domain Eukaryota; kingdom Metazoa; phylum Arthropoda; class Insecta; order Coleoptera; family Coccinellidae; genus Megalocaria; species Megalocaria dilatata. The sequence continues at coordinate 54,909,471 of CM067854.1, read as the reverse complement.
AAATTTTGACGATTAAATGTAAAAATGTTGTTTTAATTGAAAGTTCCCGGTACTTTCTTGACAGAGTAGTATTTTCTTCAATAAACTGAAATTAAATAAATTTCTAAGTAATACCTTTAGTAAATATCTTACGATATTTCATATCTTACGCTACACATTTTGTCAAGGAAGCACTAAATTTAAAATTTTATCAACTGCAATATAAGAATCAAAATGAGAAGTGAGCGGTGTAATTCAATATAACACTAATAATCCAAATACGATATTCTATATGTCAATATTTCGTTTTATTTGAAACTCTTCAGAAATATCCAATTTGAACTATGATAATTATAACAAACTTTCCATATTCACATGTTCCATATTGAGAACAAATTAGAAAAATGATTTTCGACCTCATGGCTACAACCTAATTTTATGCATAAACATAGAGTAGGTTCAAACCACAGAGTCTTCTACCTGTGACAAAAATGGAAATTACAAGCACCTGCGCAAACCTTCATAATCCTGAAAACTATGAAATATTGTATTTAGAAATCGTGTGTTATATTGAATTACTCCGCTGACTTTCTTATTTTGATTGTTATATTTCAGTTGATAAAATTTAAAATTTATCATCTTTAGAGCAAAGCTTCTTTGACGAGATGTGTATCGTAAGATATAAAAATATCGTCAGAATATTTAATTTCATATTAATAAAAGCCTTTAATGGTAAGACTCATTACACTTCAATATTGATAATATTTCATGCAAAAATAAGATCAATATCCACAGTATCCACAGGATTATGAAGGTTTACACAGGTGCTTGTAGTTTCCATTTTTGTCACAGGTAGAAGATGACTCTGTGGTTTGAACCTACTCAACGTTTATGCAAAAAGTTGGGTTGTAGCCATGCGGTCGAAAATCATTTTTCTAATTTGTTCTCAATAAGAATCATGCGAGTATAAACAGTTTGATATAATTATCATAGTTTAGATTGGATATTAATGAAGGGTTTCAAATAAAACGAAATAAATAAAAAGAAAAATTTAGGTTTGCGCAGAACTTCTGAAGGGGAGCAAATTCTCAAGTTATTCAATAGTCTTACTTCTGGACAACAGTTATTTTTATATATCTCTAATGATTTCAAGATGTCTAGTTTCTTGCCTTTCAGCAAGGAGTAAGCTAAGAGGGAATCCCACTGTTACTTCACCATTCTATCTGGCTTCAAGTAGAGCGCAGGCCCACAGACGTCATTAGCAAGCGTGCATCTCAAGTATCCTCGCAACGCAAAGAGCTTCAATGTATTTATTTTAACAACTTATAACCGCTAGAACCATCTGTAAGTAAAAACTGCCTATAGAGCTAAAAATGTAATACTATAAATTAGTATTTTTTATATATAGGTTTTTTGCACATAAGTAAGTTTTACTTATATATATATATATATATATATATATATCCCATTTTCAAACTTCCTAAAAGGTTATTGACCGCAAAAAATAACTATACAAGAAAAAGGATTTAGGATATTCGGTCTTAAGGGATTAGTAAAACACTTCAATGGCATTTTCGATAAGTATGACATCCATGTCAATGTCATCTGAATTAAGACGTAATTTTTGAACAGAAAAGAATGAATTTGTGGAAGGAATTTAAACTATTATGGAGAAATGTATCAGTGTATTAAGGCGTGGGAAAGTTATAATCAATTGTTTTAGTGAGAGTGAGACTAAACTTACCAGAACATTTTATCTGTCTGCATTACTTGAACAACACAAGGAACCAACCACGTCATATGTATGTTAGTCTGGTAACTCAAGTCTCTCGTTGTATTAATGTTAATTTCTTTTAATCATAGATCCTTGACAAAGGTAATAAAGTTTACCGAAAGCTTGGATGATATAAAAGTGCTTTACTAAGACCAAATATCCTAAAACCTTTTTCTTATATAATATATATTTATATATATATATATATATATATATATATAATAAATATAATAATATAATAATATATATATATATATATATATATATAGATATATCATATGAATATAATACTAGTGTTATTATATTTATGCTTCAAAGTAAGATTTTAAATTCATGATTATTATTGATTACATACATTATACACTCATCTACATACAAGTTGCACAATGTTAAATTATTGTGTTGAATAAAATCATTATTACAGGTTTTAGTTTGTCTCATCGTGAAGACAGTCTTTAAGCGCCTCTTTTAAAGTATAAAAATTTTATCAGCCCCAACTGAATTTACTTCGGAAATAATCCCATACCTAAATCTTGAATGTACATAAGCATGGTATGCTGTCAGGGCCGCATCAAAACCGGTAATGAATAGACAAAATTTTGTTTCTGCTGATCAATCTTAAGAAAACAAATATCTTTCAAAAATGTTTAACATAATCTTAAGCATTTCATCATAAAACTGTCTTACTTAGAATATTCAATATTATTGGATATCTAACTGAGTTACTTTCTATAAAATCTCAAGATATGTAAAAACATTACTGAAAAACAAGTTTTAAGAGAGACTTTGCTTCGTCAGTATTCAAATTATTCATATTCAATAAAATATTACATCAATCAAAAACAAATATTTACTCACCCTTCAACAATTTAGAAAACTTTTGGTGAATGAATAGTGAAAAATTTAAACGTAGTGTAAGGTTAACTATAAATAAATAATTCTGTGGTTTACCTTTGATCTAAAAGATTGAAAGACAATTTAACGGCCTCTGTTATAGCACAAGGACTATCTGTTTAAAGAATATTAAGGAAACCAAATAATTATATATTATGAATAAAATAACATAAATAGCGGTTAATATTTCATGGAAGGTATATAAAATTATTTAAATATTTTAATATTAGCCTTCTACATATTTAATTTCAAAAAATTATATTTAATAATTATAACTTCAGGAATTAAATTAAATTGAATTTTTCAGTATTCATTTACCAGAAGTTTTCTAAATTGTTGAAGGGTGAGTAAATATTAGTTGTTGATTGATGTTATATTTTATTGAATATGAATTATTTAAATACTGACGAAGCAAAGTCTCTCTTAAAACTTGTTTTTCAGTAATGTTTTTACATATCTTGAGATTTCATAGAAAGTAACTTAGTTAGATATCCAATAATATTGAATATTCTAAGATAGTTTTATGATGAAATTCTTAAGATTATGTTAAACATTTTTGAAAGATATTTGTTTTCTTAAGATTGATCAGCAGAAACAAAGTTTTGTCTATTCAAAATATTCAATTCATAGAATTTTGGTTAACAATTTTTATTTATTGGATTTTGTTATATCATTTGGATGTCTTATAATGAATGTTTATTTTATAAGTCATTTGATATAAGTGGTACTTATATGACATTATTTTGATTTAATTCCTGAAGTTATAATTATTAAAAATAATTTTTTTAAATTAAATATATAGAAGGCTAATTTTAAAATATTTAAATTATATATATATATATATATATATATATATATATATATTTCTTTCTTCGTCTATCTTCTATCTAGACGAAGAAAGTCTAACCATGGGGAATCCATTAAGCCCCTTGAATTCACACTGGAAGATGAGGTAAATAATAGCATCAATTTTTCAGATTTAAAAATCACCAAAATTAATAATAGACACGACTTTTCCATATACAGGAACCCTACACATACAGATGGTACGATTCATTATACTTCAAACCATCCATTTTCACAAAAATTGTCAGCTTATAATAGTATACTTTATAGATTGTTTAACATACCCATGACGAAAGAAAATTTTGACAAAGAGTATAACATCATTAAACAAATAGCCTTCAATAATAATTTTAATCCGTTAATAGTAGATAATTTACTTGATGAAATAAATTACAAGAAAGCAATATCACTTGTATATCCAAAATTTCAAAATTCAAACAAAACAAAATTTATTTCATTAACTTACATAGGCCAAAAATCTGAAAATATTGCTAGATATTTAAAGAAAAAAGAAAATTATAACATCTCTTTTAAAACCATTAATTCTTCAGGCAGCTTAATAAAAAATAATAAAGACGTCATTCCTAAAAACAAAAATTCGGGAGTTTACAAGTTAACATGTAGTGATTGCCCATGTTTATATGTGGGACAGACAGGCCAAACAAGGATACGAGAACATAAAAAATGTTATATTAATAATAAACCAAATTCAACTTATGCCAACCATTTGTTAGAGACTGGTCATAATTTTAATATGAACTATGAAATATTACATTTCGAAAACAAAAGTCAGAAACTAAGTCTATTAGAAACTTTAGAGATCAATAGATATATTAAAAGACAAATTTTATTGAATGATCAAATAAATTTAAACAGATCCCCCCCTATTTAATATTATACATTAATCGTAAACCATCTCTTTCCACCCCTCTATTCTTTTGTACCAGAGCTGTGTATTTAAGGTCATGTTTTGCATTAATAGTAATACTGTCTATCAATGATGTTGCAGATTTCTAAAGTATATCGAAGTAAATCACCTTCTTGAATGATATTCTCTGAAATGAAAATTTAATTCTCTAATCCAAATAGCTTCGAATGGCTGCTGAAATAGCTTGAATTGTCCATGAGGAAAGTCCCTGCATGATACCTAATAATGAGAAACATATTTTGATTCTTTATTCAGGAAGACTATTAACTCTTAAACTCACAGCAAATAATAACGACAAAAATTTCAGTAATTTTCAGTGATTATTCATAATGAAATGACAACTTTTGCTTGCTTCTATTTGAAAGAGAAGCCTTCAAGTTCAGCAGATATTCAAAATATATTTTCTATGAACATCTTAGCCGTGAATAAAATTTTCGCCAGTTAGTTCAGCGCTAGAAAATTCAGAAGTAAACATAATTTTTATTATACATATCATACATTCTACTTGTACTTATCTCCATAGACATTTTAATGAAGTAAGTTCGGATAATTGCGGGAATGATTAATAAATTCATTGTCGACTCTTGATATCGTGGTAATATGGTGAAGCTATGTCAAATTAGCTAGAACTTGTGGGTTTGATTGATTAGGTTATAAATAGATATGACATGAGTTTGGAGCAGTGCTAAATAATTTTCTCCATCCAATTTTCAGATGGCACGATACCTAATTTTTTCTATACAAGTATTAACTTTCAGAGTTCTGGGGCTAATTTTTGCTTCCTCAATCGTAATATTTTGAATAACTAACATTACTGTGAAGAATATGGAGTTGACTTGAAAAAATTATTAGAATGAAGAAGAGATATATCGTTTTGCACGTTTCTCCGAGGAACAGCGTGCTATCGTTCTGCCTAAATATCTGTAGCTTTCGAATTTTGAAACGAAAATAGCTCGAAAGACTAGGTTGGTCTCACTGGTGAAGAATTTTTCTAAGAAAAAATATTTATTATATTTTATACATGAAATTCATTTGAAAACCACGGAAAATACCACATACTGAATATTTCTTCCATTTAGATCTACAGTTCCATAGATTTACAGAAATGGACAATTTATATCGAAAGAATCGATCAATAATGGCTGAGGCAATGCGGGACAACTAAAGCAATAAATTTAGTTCCGAGGGCCATAAAGCCACAACGATAAGTCAAACTCAAACATAGAGTACATAAGGTGAGCTCTTCATTATCGTCCTCCACCTCATAGTCCACGGGGAGGTGTGCCATATGGTGCATAATATATACGATCCCAGTAGCTGCTTTCAGTATAAAAGTTACGTTATTAATTAAATAACTAACTTTCCTCCTCAGTTTCACGATTTATGGAAACTTTAACATCCTCATAGATGATAATGATTTTGTTCTACTGTTCTTTCTGTTAAGCTGCGAAGCGGATAATCGAAAAAAACAAAATTGTGAAATTTTAGGAGATATCATTTTGTTGTAATCTTCAAACAATTTTTTAATAGCATGCTCGTACCAGGAAGCAATTATTTTATACAATTTTAATTTATTGAACATTAGGAGTGAAAATAGCCTCAAAAGATCAAATCCGTCAGTAAGCACGATAACTTCCGGTAGAAATTTTATCTAGATAAGTTGTAAATAATATGTAATATAAATATGTGAAATTGACTACTTTCTTAAATATATATATATATATTTGATGGATTCGGTCTTTAATTGGCAAAAATTCATTTTCAACGATTAGTGAATAAAATTCAATTTCCACAAACTTTTTATTGATGAACGACAATTGTTTTGCTACACTTTGGCTTGATCGTGTTCTACATTTGAACTGATACTGTTAAACAACTTACAGAGGTTCTTATATATGTTGACAGGTATTACAGTAAATGGGACTAAAAGAAGTATGACAGATATTTGGGTATTTCCAATTAGGTGGAAAGAAACCGACAAGGCAATAAAAGTTATTGGGGTTGTTACTGGTATTTCCAAACTAGATGAAGATATTCAATAAAGGTGACCTATTGGTAACTGTTTGTTCGTTCAGAAGTATCTTCTGGAAATTATATCATTTTATTCCAGTGATTCTAAGAATTTGAATATTAAAACAAATTGAAATATGTTTATCTTCTACAATTTTAATTTCAAAAAAATTTTTTATTCAAAAAACTTTTAGAAATAAATTTATGTCTAACAAGCACCGCTTACATTTAATAGACACGTATATAATCAAAACTCAATATATAATGTCAAATGAAATAAATAACCTAACAGATATACGAAAGTAATTAAAATTAATAAATAAATATTCAGAGACAAAATTTTGTTTCTGGTTTTACCTGTAAGAAATACCACTTGCCTTATAAAAACATGAACACACTTAAAAGACTTCTCAAAGAATATAATTTATTTGAAATATTTAATATATTTAAATATTCGAACAAATTATTTCAAAAATCTCTAAAAAAATGTGCACTATATCTTCAAAAAACAAATGTAATTCTAGATATTCGAACAAATTATTTCAAAAATCTCTAAAAAAATGTACACTATATCTTCAAAAAACAAATATAATTCTAGATAATCCCGTCTTCAGTCCTTTTTCAACATTCCAAATATCAAAATCAAAAACATAACCTACATCACTCACGTGTTAAAAGACTTAAGCTTCGAACTACAGATCAACTATATAATTCAAGATTGATCTATGTTCTAACAAAATCAAAGAACAGTGTGAGTTATTTTAAGGTTTATTTAAATTCATTGACATTCTATAATGAGATTTATTGAAGCCAAAATATAATTATATATTATATATAAAATAAAATAGAAAGGCCTTTTACTTCATAGAAGAAATATAACAAAATTTGAATATTAAAACAAATTGAAATATGTTTATCTTCTACAATTTTAATTTCAAAAAAATTTTTTTATTCAAAAAATTTTTGAATAAAAAAAAATAAAAAATTAAAACAAATTGAAATATGTTTATCTTCTACAATTTTAATTTCAAAAAAATTTTTTTATTCAAAAAATTTTTGAAATTAAAATTGTAGAAGATAAACATATTTCAATTTGTTTTAATATTCAAATTTTGTTATATTTCTTCTATCAAGTAAAAGGCCTTTCTATTTTATTTGATTCTAAGAATGTTAATCTTGACCCTTTACTCTCGATATGGATAATTTCGTAATCTTTGTTGAAATTATTCTATTCGATGGTTGGCGTATGTTGAATATCTGGATTTTGAAGTGTACATTTTTTGTTGTTCGTGGATTATCTTCTTGAATAATCTGTCAGTCTCGCCAATATAAACCATTGGGCAATATCAAGAAGTCAACTTATAGACTCCTGATTTATTATCTGTCTTATTTAGCTTTACTTTTTTCAATATATTCATCTATGCTGTTAGTAATTCTGAAGGAAGCTATGTAATTAAAATTTTTCTTGAAATAAAAGGCATTATTATCGGATATTCTATTTATATTTGAAATTCGTATGAATTTTTTTGGGATGTATTATTTTGTGGTAGGATAAACATGAGTTAATGCTTTCTTTTTCTGTTTATTGTTATTTATTTTATTTATAAGGGTTGGGTTGAAACCATTGTTGAATGCTATGTGTTTGATTCATATTAAATTCTTTAGAAAAATTCTGGGGGTTCATCCGTACTTTTAGTAATCTATGAATTAAGTTATTATAAGCTCAAAACTTTTGATTGAAAGGATGGTTAGAAGTTTTATTTATGCTGATATAAGTATGGGAAGGTTTGTGAAATATGCTTTACTCGTGTGAACTATTTAATCTGGTGATATTCAAGTCTGAAATGTTCATGGATTATTTATAATCAAAATTCTTCCGAACCCAATGAACAAATACTTCCCCTATTGCTTCAGATTTGAAGATGACATTTTATATTACTTTAAAAGCACCAAGATATAATTATACACCTTCTCAAGTTTCATTAATAATTCATACCCGTCAATTCAATTCAGCTTTGAAGAAAAGAAGAACCGAAGTATCAATTTTCTAGACTTAAATATCACAAAATTAAATAGTCCACATGAATTAAGCATATTTTTCAAACCTACCTAATTTGATATCACCATACATAAAACTTCTAATCATCTCTTCAATCAAAAAATATCAGCATATAATGTCTCAATCCATAGATTACTAAAAGTACCGATGAACCCTCAAAATTTTTCCAAAGAATTTAATTACATCAACCATATAGCATTCAACAATGGTTTCAACCGAACCCTTATAGATAAATTGATTAACAATAAACAAAAAAAATCATTAACTCATGTTTATCCTACAACAAAAGAGTCCATCTCAAAACAATTCATAAGCATTTCATATATGAATAGATTATCCGATGACATTGGCAATTATTTTAAGAAAAATTCTAATTACACAGTATCTTTCAAAACCACTAACAACATAGACAAATACATTAAAACTAATGAAGATAAATCAAACAAAGATAATAAATCGGGATTCTATGAGTTGACTTGCAAAGATTGCCAATGGTTTATATTGGTCAGACCGATAGATTGTTCAAGAACTTGGGAATTCCTTAATATCTGTCATCCTACTCTTAGTTCCATTTACTGTAATACCTGTTAATATTGTAAGATCTTAAACAGTATCAGTTCAAATGTAGAACACGATTAAGCCACACTGTGGCGAAACAATTGTCGTTCATCAATAAGAAGTTTGGGGAAATTGAAGAAAATCAAATCAAACTGTTGAATGTTTGAAGGAATTCCCAAATTAACCTAGTTAAAATATTTCAAAGAAACAGCTTTTTTATTCTGCGTTGTGAATCTACGAAATTTTCTTCTAATTTCATCATTTCAACTGAGGTAGTACACCTATAGTTATTTCTCAGAGGCCATGAAATTTGAAATGAGCATATTCACGAAATTTTTGAACATTACAAAATAGCATATGAATATAATTTCAAAAATATCATTCTTATAACGCATTTTGAATCTATAGATTTCCATTCTAGTTTTTACTATTACATCTGTGTTCAAATTTACTTTGAACAAGGAAATTTCGAATCACTAAGGAGGGACATAACAATCATGATCCCCAGAGTTCAACAATTTAGGCCTTTCAAATATGTCTCATTTATTTCCTAGAAACCTAAACGGGCCTAAACACCAGTTAAGAAACGAAAATATTTGTCCTTCACATTTTTCGTAGTAATCCATTAAAAACCAACACCGTTCCTAGACGAAGCGACAGATTTCTCGCTACCTAGGCCACCTTTTCGAGCTCCAATCCACTATCTCATTCGGCCAGTTAGCCAAAAGGTTCAGTTGAACACATCCCTCGAAGTCGTTCGTTGGCCCCTCTTCAAGCTTCGACCAAACGGTCGCGCAATATTCTCTACCTCTTCGAATGTTAAGTTCTGATCCGACACATATTATCTAGAAGTAAGTTCTAATCACATCTCTCTTTGTCTCTCAAATTACAATCAAACAGTTCTCTCACTACAGTTAGTCACAAAGCACCCTTGAAGACAAATCCCTTTTTGTCACTTGCTCAAAAAGCACAAAATAATCCGCTCGCTAGTTTCACGTCTCTCTCAAAAACACAGTAACACACTAAAGGCCTGGAAGTGAATGTATCATCTACATTATTTTTTTGTAAGTACATAATAATTCGTGAAAAGTGAACCCAGCAGTGAAAGAAATAAAAGTGAATTCGGTAAAAGTGAACAACGGTGAAAAGCTTAAAGAAGAATTATTCCACAAAAAGGATAGTGTTTTCACCATATTTAGAGTTAAAACTACACCGAAAAAACTCCTTCAATTTGGGTAAACAAATCAAACTTGTAAATTTGTAATATATGTATTAGGTTGTAAATAAAGCATTAAAGTCTAATATAAATCCTTCTTTCATCCCCAATTGATGTATGCTTAACCAAGAATTTGCATACTAATTGGTTAACGTTTGAACAATTTCAAGGAAGAATTCAAAAAGGCATCTCTACATACCAAGCAATTCTCTACAATCTGGAATACATTACCCCATAACTTTAAAAATAAACACGCTGTATTACAAAACAAAATTGTGAAAAAATTTCTAATCAGAACATGTTAATATAGTACTTGAAAGATTTCAATGAACACTTATCTCTATGAATTATTATTTAATGTAAATTAGTTTAGTATTTTTTGTACGCCATCGACACCTTCAGGTTCCAAGATCAAATTATGATTTATTATTATCAGTTTACATATATTTTATATTAAATTCTTCATAAATAGATCATGGCTGTAAGCCATGTGCAATTCTCACCTAAAAATTGTCAATATTTACGGTGGCACATCCGCAACAAAAACTTCCTTACCCTCCCTCATCCGAAGATCATACAGCTTATCGCTTCAGGGCCTACCCCAACGCCTTATGAATAATTTTCCAGCATGCATAATATACGTGTTAGAAAGCCCCTCCTTGAAAAGATCCTAGAGATTTGTTCTGAATATAAAGGACGAAAGTGTATCTTAGGGCCATCCACCGTCCCATAATCCTGGGATATTCGATGATATACGCAGGGCTCAGGGAAGCAAGTGACCAGGATTACGTCCTGCACATAAATAATACTGGTTTAATACAACACGTTGGCCTATTGGAGGATTTCGGTCTATCAGAAATTGCGACTTTGGAGTAGCTAAGGTGGTGCGGCATTCTTGGCCTGATTCATTAGGACCTTCAATTGTCTTTATTATGTTATGAATGGAATGGGCCAATTTCAATGTTTCAATAGCGGTGAGGTGAAAAAGTTATACCCTTCATTTCAGAATATTTAGCGTGCATTTATTATAGCCCGTCTTGAAAGTATCCGGAAAAAACAAAGCTCAATTGTAATTATTTGGTATATATTTTCGATTCTTGAATTAAAAAATTATAATGAAATATCCATCTTATTTGCTTATACAACCTCCATTTAACTGTAAATACTTGATTAAACGTCGAGGTACACCCGAAACTAAATCACCTCCATAATTTTCGGTGATGTTAGTCCAGGACTGTAAATTTGACTGAATTAAATCATCTTTATTTCGTGGCGCAGCTCGTTCAACTTCAATCTTCGTTAGTCTCTAGATATTTTCAATGGGACTTAGATCTGTTGAAGCTGTTGGCCATGAAATGGTTGTTACTTGGTGTTTTTACATCCAAGCTTGAGTATGGGCCGAAGTATGGCATATTGCATTATCCTGGATATGAAGCATGTGCCCTTTTAAGGAGAAATACTTTTCACTATTAATGATGGAGAGGCCTAGCACCACGATGGGATATTGCTCCCCAAAACTTTATTTTGGTGGGAAATTTGGAAATTTGGACGGAATAAGGTTGTTTTGATAGGATTTTGAATTCATTTCCACTAAGTTGGGATTAACTTTCATCAGATTACATTATTACATTATTCAAATTATTTTCTTGAAAACGTTGACAAAATTCTATCCTTCGTTCCTTTTGTAAAGGTGTCATTATAGGGATTTTATTTAAGTTTCTTTGAAATGTAGCCTTGTTTTTTAGGTGACATATGGACGGTTTCTGAACATACTTTTATATTTCGTTGATTTCCAAATCTGTTAGCCAATTTGCGAAACTCCAGGCGCAGATAGTGTTGTCCTAAGGCCAATAAAGCCTTTAAATTGTTTCCCTTAATCTTCCTGAAACTGGTCTATGCCTCATATCCATTCCATTTTTATCCTCTTTATTGTCTCAAATACAGCACTTTTTCCCAGTTCAGTCAATTGTACTAATTTTTCAACGTTTCGAAAACCTTTTCAATAAAAATATTCTACCTGACTTCATTTTTCTATTTGCTACGTTATGTCATAAATTGTATACCTGTTGACAATCAACAATATTTGACCAATATTGTTGCCATGCAAATTTGGCCATAGCCAACTACTTGCACAACCTATTTTTTACATAACTTTTGTCTTAAAATATTACAAAAAATAAGTATATATGAGATATGAAAAATAATAAATTCCGGATACTTTCTAGACGGCCTATAATCGAATAAAATTTACAGGTGTGTAACAATTATTACAATCTTTCGTCCATCAGCCACAAGTTGTTTGATTTATGACTTCCGTGTCCCATGAGATATAAAAAATTTATATGCTTTTTATATTCATCTGCAGAGTTTATATATATTTTCAAAAATCAGGCATTTCAATTTCACCACATAATAATCAATAAGAAATTACTATCACACTCTAATGACAATTACAACTGATTTCTACCAAGTAACGGCCCAATCTATCATAAACATGTAAGAATGTAAGAAAAATTTTAACTAATAGAGAAATTACCAGAAACAAGTGAATGAAGAAATAGCAAAAATGATACCTTACAAAACTAAAACTGTCTGGAAGAAAAATGACAAATTACTAAATCTGCTAAGCTACGTTGAATTTCTCTCAAAATACAATGGAATATGAGTCAACTTTCACTACAGGTGATCTAGTAATTGGAAGATTATCTCAAAATTGTCATTTTTATGTCACAACAAAATAAAGTCAAAAAAGTTTTAACTGAATTTCATTTCAATTCCATACTCTTTGAAAGCTTTCGTCAAAAAGGATTTTAATATCCCAGTCAAAACCAAATTCTCCACTGCAGGTCATTAAAGGTAACTAATATGGCATAAAATAGATTTGAGTTCTTAAAAAATAATGAATTTTGTTCTTCGTACCCAGCATTAGTTCTGAATATTCAAGAGGAATTTATCGTGTTGTGTATCAGTAGGATGTATAAAAAATAATAATAATAATAATCAGTACAATGCCACTTCTTTTGTTATCAATATCCTCAACGAAGTGCCAGAAAATTTTGTAGGTCTTATTTTCTAAAGGTTTTGTGATTTTTTAAGGTGATGATAGCTGGCCTGTTGAAAAATAGTATCTGCAGGTTCATGTAACTACTTTCGGGTAATATAGCCTATCGTGTTATAAGGCATAAATTACAGAAATCATTATAAAACGCAATAATCGCATTAAAACCTCACACTAACACCTGCGTTATACGATTCTAAAAGGCTCTTTCAATATGGGTGATATTTTTTCAAATAAAAATTTCTCAGTTTCTAATTCATCTTTTCTTATTTCCAGGTGTAACTGTATTTACTATAGTTCGCTGTTTCAGGTGTTACTATATTTACTATAGTATACTGTTTGACTCCTATCGATCGATTGGAAGTACTCTCGTTTATTCACTCGACAATGAGTCATCGTCATCGATTTTCTGCACAGATTATATGCCACACTGTGGAAGAGTTCGAACTTCAGTTAAGAGTTAAGACAATAAGCCTACAAAAAAAAGACAAAATGTGCAAAGTATGGAAAACATTGCAGATTCAACGGCCAATGTTGCTGATGACCCAAATTTGTCATTTTTAAGACGATCCTAGCAACTGGGGCTTTCTCAAATGTCAGCTTGAAGAATATTACGTCAAGATCTAGAGTTGCACCCTTTTAAAGTCGTATTGACTCAAGAACTAAAGAAAATGATCACAAATTGCGCCAAGAGTCTGTTGACTGGACCTTGGAGCATTTGGAACACGATACTTTTTTCATCTGGTCAGAGGAGGCAGATGTTTTGTTGAATGGATTCATTAATAAGCAAAACTGCTCTTAGGAAATTCTGTTGCATTCTGTGGTGCGATATATGACGAACATGTTACCGGAGTTCCTATGGTCATAACTTAAAAACATCAATAATGACGGGATGTGCTTCCAACAAGACGATGCTACATGCCATAAAGATGATACTAAGCTCGCCTATCTTACAACGAGGATTTATAAATTAACCGTCAAGTTCTTGTGATCTGACACTCTGGATTATTTTTTGAGGCTATGAAAAGGAAAAAGTCTATGCGAACAAATTGCAGACTTCGAATCACTTGGAAGAGAATATTCGTCAACTAGTTGGTGAAATACAGCTGGAATTATTGCATAGAGTGATAAAAAATTGAAACGATCTAGAGCGTCGGTGTCAACGAAGCCGTGGTGGATATTCGAACGAAATCTTATTCCGAATATAACAGCATTGTTCAAGCTTCAGAATGAAGGCGATGCGTCAAACATTTGTTTTTTTATTTAAAAGTGAAATCATATCATTCTTAATGAAAGAAACTAGTAGCTAAAGAGAATGGTGAATTTTGAAGCTCAAAGCTGAACAATCTTTAGCCATAGTCAAATTTGATACAAACACAATATACATTTGGAAGATAGGAAAACCATCAGAATTGAATAATCTTCAAGAGTGTCAATCAACCAGAAGATAGCCAAAGACACCTTTTGAGTGGCCTTCTTCCTAGAAACCGATAATCTATCGTCAATTCAAAAGTCCTCTTCTCAATTATCCTCTCAAGCTTGTGTTGATGAAACCTGAGAAGTGGGTAAATTTCTCATTCTTGAAAGTGGCTACAAATTTTGAGCCGAAGCGTCCAAGAAAAAAGATTTAAACTACAGACGTAGCTCAACACTGAGCGTTCAGTATTTGTCGGTAGTTTCATTTAAATGTGTGAATAGAGATGGAAAAACAATTTTTTCAATATTTCATCCATATATAAAAATTAATGTCAGAATGCCGCCGTTAAATTCTTTAGCGATCGCTAGATCTGAACTAGGCTAATTAGCAACTTATAGGGAACCGCAAACACAACCCTGAGATTGACATCCTACATGTCGTGAGCTGAAGCGTGGAAATTGAATTCGTGGCAAGCTCTTGAGATTAACGAACATAAATCCCATGACACGTCGAATCAGAATATATGTTGGTTCGATGCATCTCGGAATGTTAACTAATAAGGAACGCGACAATTCTACATTATTATGAGCAATTGAAATTCAGTTGCTGTAATTCATTGTGTCAGAAACAGCAATAGTATGAAAATGAATTTAAAGTAGTTCAAGTTACCGATAATGTTTAAGGAACAATGAAAGAAAAACCCAAAAATAGTAGTACTCGAATGTAATCTGAAGAAAATATATATATTTATTGATATCACGGACAACTGAACCACATTTCATTTTATTTCCATTTTCGAAATTTCTGACAAATTTTCGTTAATTAGAAGGTGTAACAAAATTAACTTACTGGAATTCAAAGATTGAATTTAAATATTTACCTATAGAATCGTAGACAAAGCAAACAAGAACCTACGGAATCGTAGCCATAGAAAACAAGAACCTTAAATTGAACACCTGAAAGCACTTGAAGTCAATAGTGTTCGGTTACTTCGAAATTGAACAAGGAATTTCACCTGGCAGGTAGTCGGGCCTGCACTTTCTCGGGTATGTCATCATCATAGGCTCTAAAATCTTATCTCATATTTCGTACAAATCTTAAGGCAATAACAGTCATCCAGAAATGCAATTAGACAAATATTGCTTCAAAATTTAGCAGTAGAATTTTTGTCTGCTTCACAATATTACGCGGAATTTAGTATCTATTTGCCACCAATTCTAGTCATACTAATACAATCTCTCTTTAGCACTTGCCCTTGTCACTTCTCGACTATCTTCCATTGCGCTTCGACTGAGCGGTTACGGCAACATTCACAGTCACTCTTCGACCTTTGAACAATTAAGTTCACATTCAGAATTAGTCAAATTACAGAAAAGAATTTCACTCGCTACACTTAAGACACGCATTCAGAGAAAGAACTCCAAACGCATTCACTTATAAATTCACAAATTTAATTTTTAGGAACTGTTTTGTTCATCCTTTCGTGATAATACAATACCACATTCAAAGGCCTGAAAGTGAATGTATTTTCTGTAATACTAATAAGTTATTAAGTAGTAGATGTGTAAAGTGAATCTAAGTGAACTCGGTGGAAAAGCCAAGTGATTTACTCCTCTATGGAGAAATTTGAACACTTATAACAATAACAATTATATTTTGATATCATTGTATCTGACACCAAGCTAAAGTATTGACAATGTGAATTATTTTAATTATAGTAATCGCAATAATCTTATGTGGAGACACAAGCGACAAATTGAACTGAAACGAGAATAATGCAATAAGTTGGGCCACAGAATTAACGACAAGTTTGACTATCAAAAATATAATGCAATAATTTGAGCCGAAACCACAAGCCACGAAGGTTCATTATTACTGAGGTATTAATGAGATATATTGGACCGAAAGGCTACAAGCGAAAAAAGTTGCATTATCAAAATCATAAAGCAATAATCTTGAACCAAATGGCCAAAAACGACAAGGGATGATTATTACCGAAGTAATAAGGCCAAAGCCTGCACCAAAAGGCCAAAACCAATAAGAGTTATTACTACTGGAGTAATGAGCTTACAGTGTATTCAAAAGTTGAATGCTAGGGGTTTCTCAATGCCCTTTCTAATGAAAAGAGGGAAATTAATGAAATTGTATAAAATAGAAAAAGGCTTTTTACTTGATAGAAGAAATATAACAAAATTTGAATATCAAAACAGATTTAATCTGTTAGTCTTCTACAATTTTAATTTCAAAAAAATTTTAATGCAAAAAACTTTCAGAATTAAATTAATGTCTACAATAAGCACCGCTAATATTTAATAGACATATATAATCAAAACTCAATATACAATGTCAAATGGAATAAATAAACCAACCAATATAAGAAATGCAATTAAAATTAATGAATAAATATTTGAAGGAGACAAAATTTTGCTTCTGATCTTACCATAATGAAACCAATTCCTTTTCAAAAACATAAAACACAACTTAAGGATTTCTCAAAAAATATAATTCATTTGAAATATTTAATATATTCAAATATTCAAATAAGTTAATTCAAAAATCTCTCAAAACATGCACTATATCTTCAAAAAACAATTAGAATACGAATAATCTCTTTATCGGCCCAAGATAACATTTAAAATATTAAAATCAACTGATCATCAGTATATCATACCTTCGAGTTAACACGGAACTTGTTTAAAACAGACTAACTTTAAAAACCCAGGTAGTCAATTCGTCACAAAATCAGAGGAAACTGTAAGGTATTCTATGATCTTCTTCAAACCATTGACATTCAAGAATGAAAATTATTCAAGCCAAAATATAATTATATATTATGTATAAAATAGAAAAAGGCTCTTTACTTGATAGAAGAAATATAACAAAATTTGAATATCAAAACAGATTCAATCTGTTAGTCTTCTACAATTTTAATTTCAAAAAAGTTTTTATTCAAAAAACTTTTAGAAATAAATTAATGTCTACAATGAGATTTTTAATAGACGTAGTATATAATCAAAACTCAATAAACAATGTCAAATGGAATAAATAAACCAACCTATATAAAAAATGCAATTTGACATTGTATATTGAGTTTTGATTATATACTTCTATTAAATATAAGCAGTGCATATTGTAGACATTAATTTTATTCTAAAAGCTTTTTGAATAAAAATTTTTTGAAAATAATATTGTGGAAGACTAACAGATTAAATCTGTTTTGATATTAATGAAATTGATTGAAAAGCCTACTTGTGGATGGACTAAATTAATCAAATAATCTTTCTCATTGATTGTAGAAGAAATTATGAGATAAATGCTAGTAGATAAGGATAGAATGGAACAGTTTTAAATTTCAAATGTTGCGTCGTGAAATATAGCCTATCATAGGCTATCAATATATTTGAAGTTCTAAAGACTTTCCATGTTAACTACGGACCATATACCCATGTGAGAATCGATAAATGTGTCTAGATGCAATTAACTTCAAAGCTCGAATGACGCAGCTCAAAAAACTGCTAGGTTGAAAACATCAATATGGAAAGATTTACGAATCGTACCAACGATAATGAAATAAGGGATCATGTCTTACGTAGATAGAGCCATATTTAAATGATACACAACATATATTTATGACGAACTAAAGTCGAATATATCTCTCTTACCACCCTTGAAGTATGTTAATCCTAGAATTTGCCGACTAATTGATTAACGTAGTCAATTGCTAAAAAGAATTGAAAAAGTTCTCTCAACAAACCACGCAATTCTTTGAAATATGTACAGTAAAAAACTGATTCTTCTGAACGACCAAATGAACCTGAATAAATGTCACCCAACCATTTGTAAGAAACGAAACCTTGGAAATCCCAAACTACTGTTAAAATCACTCCAACTTCTTGTAATTTTCTAGTATTTAAAGAACCTAATCTCGAATATATAGTCAGTTACCACATTCACTTAAAGGAGACATGATATCATGAAGAAACAATTGTTTTGAAATGAAATGAATTAGCGGAAATTAAGTTGTTTCAATTATCAAATTATTCAGAAAGATAGGAAGAATGGAGACTGCTATTTTTCAAACATTTGGAAAACATGATATGAAATATAATGAAGTAAATGATTATATGGACGAACTTGAATCATTAGTGCAAAGAAATTTATGAAAATAGCGGACTTCAAATCGTGCACCTTCCATTTATGGTTTTATTGGATTTGAAGTTTTTCCTTTATTTTGAAAATAGTGACGAAGTGCCTGAATTTCTGGGGCCGAAATGTCATTCCACGATTCTGATTACTCTTAAGTATTATTTGATGATCATACTCAATTCAATAAAAGGTTTTTTAATAACATCCATTCCACTACCATTATGTGCAATAACCAGATAATTTAAATATGTATTTCTATATTATAATATTCCATTACTGACCGATTTCAATTTTGTATTTGATCGACTTCTCAACTTCACCAAAGTTCATCGAATTTACTGCTCAAGTTCATAATCAGATAGAGTTTCCCGACTGTTTATTTCACCGGAGCAATTCTTCTTCCACTCAACAGACATTAACGAACTAATGACAGCTATATTTCACTGGACCTTTGTGTTACGCTGCCATTAAAACAATAATAGTTGGCTCCCGTTACAATGGTAGCGGTTGGATGTTCAGAACAAGATTATGGCTAACTCAGGTCTCGCTAGGAGGTTTCGTCCTATCAAATTAAATTCCATCCGAACTCTCGATAAGTCCTAGATGAAACATGGTGGATGTAATTCGGTGCAGATGTCTATTGCACATCGAACGAACGCATTGCAGAAGTTTAGCTTTGTGGATTATTCAGAACGCATAAGGAAATGCCATTTAGGAACGAACATCCATAACGTCTGATAGTTTTGGAGTGCTTGGGTAATGGAATAACTTACGTTAAGGGTGCACTTAGATAATTAAATTTTCAGATTCTGCTATTGCCACATTTGGAAATGTAAGAACTAGAGTAAATTGGAGAAAATTGTGTACGACTTTGATAGTAATATATATATTCCACTCAGTCAATATGCATGATTTTATTCATTAATTTTGAATTTGGGATACCAACAGGAAACTATCCTGTTTGTCCCACACTAGCATACTTTAATACAATATTTTACAAAACTCAAATAATGTTGCCCAAATTCAAGAAAATTCAGAAAAAAATCACAAAATTAACTAAATAACTGAAATTAAGGATGACATATAACTAAAGTTAAATCAGCGGTAAGTACAACTTATAAATTAATAATATTTTATAGGCCTTTCAAATAACAACAAAGTTCAGGAAAAAATTGCCAAGTTGCCGTAATATTTATTGAAAAAATTAAATATTTTAGCGATTGGAGAATTTCTACCTAGATTAGTGTTATAACAAGGTCTAATAAGCACCTAATAGAAAATCATAGATACCAAATCCGAGGAATCATAATGTCTGGCCAATGAGTAATGAGTACCAAATCATTATTCAATCTTCACTGATCCAATGCCTGTACTCCGTAGCGAGAGCGAACTTCAATAAGTTTCAACCCTTCTTCGTAATTTCATAATGTAAAAAACAATTTGAATGTGATTCAATACTTGTAGAAGTAATTTAAAGAAATGACTTTAAATGCAGTATTATTCAAACTTTTACAATAAATCGGGTGTTTGTTTTTAGAGTGATAGAACTTTCGATAGGGATAACTGTGATTGAGGTCATGTTGTTTTGACATTTCTGTTCAGTAAGCATTGACAAATTATCATGGAAAAACTCAAGACGCAACAACGTTTACAAATTATTGAAATTAATTTTTAAAATCAGTGTTCTATTCGCCAAACTTACAGAGCACTTCGTGGAATTTATGGTTTACATAATCGTTCATCAGAGCAACTTATTCGTCGAACTATCGATAGATTTCGGACAACATTTTCTCTACTCGATGCAACAACAACAAGACAAAAACTGTACTTATAGAAGAAAATATCCCTGCCGTAAGTCATAGAGTTAATGATGATCCAGATTTGTCTATTCGTCGACGTTCACAACAAGTTGGACCCTGTGCATCCACCACATGGAAAATTTTGCGCAAAGATATCGGTCTACACCCACACAAGATTCAACCGGTTCAAGAACTAAAGCCACTTGACCATAATAAGCGTCGTTTGATTGCTGATTGGGCCCTAAAACAATTTGAAGTGGATCCACTTATTTATCGTAAAATTGTGTTTAGTGATAAAGCTCATTTCTGGTTGAACGGCTATGTAAACAAGCAAAATTGCCGTATATGGAAGTTCTGCAGGGAAAATGCACTTTATGGTATGCTTTACACGCTGGAGGCATCATCGGTCCATATTTCTTTAAAAACGATGCTGGAGCTAATGTTACAGTGAATGGTGCTCGTTACAGATCGATGATCAATGATTATTTGTTTCAAATTTGAACGGGATCGACCCAGAAGTGTTTTGGTTCCAACAAGATGGTGCTACACCTCATGCTGCTAGCGTAACAATTGATTTATATTGATTTATTGAAAGAAAGATTTGGCGACAACATTATGTCGAGAAATGGTCCAATTAACTGGCCAACCAGATCATGCGAGATAACTCCACTGGATTATTTTCTTTGGGGTTATGTCAAGTTATTGGTTTATGCTGATAAACCAGAAACAATAGACGCTTTGGAAGCCAACATAACTCGTATTATTGATGAAATAAGGCCTGAATTACTTGAAAAAGTGGTCCATAAGTGGTCTGGTCGAATGCGGTTCCTCAGAGCTAGTCGTGGTGGACATATGCCGGAAATTATTTTTAAAACATAAATTTCATAAAATTATCTTTTAAATAAAAAAAAATTGGCTTTATCTTAATTTAAATGTGTTTTATTTTAATTTAAAGTTTTATTACTAAAAAAACACTCGATATATTGCAACTATATACAAAAACTATCAAAATGATATCCTTATAGTATATAAGGTGCTTTTATTCATTTCAAATTAACAATGTTGTGTCTAAAGTGGCTTAAGGACAGGATAACAAAGCGTAACCAGAAGACAACTGAACTCCTTATTAGAACAAGCTCACTTATGACGGATCTTCACGAAAGATCTATGAGTATCAACATGATGTCATATCATATACAAATAAATTGGGCTGATCTGTAACAAAAATCATTGATAAAAAGTATGTGGTGTGGTAATAGAAAACTCTTGAAATCGGGAAAGGTATAACATACATCTGTATAACAGTTCCATACTCAAAACAAACTCGACAAGGTTTTGTTGATCACAGTGGCAAATTGCACATTGCAATATATGGTAGTGACTCCAAATCTGTCAAGTATCTATATTCGCTATACACAGAGACAATAAGGTATTATATAAGAATTCTATACTGAAAACAAACTCGATAAGGTTTTGTTGATCACAGAGGCGAATTGCAGACATGCGCATGTGCATTGCAGTTTCAAACTGATTGTTTTCGTCAGTGCAATGTATGCTAGTGGCTCCAAATCTGTCGAATATCTATATTCGCTATACACAGAGACAATTAGGTACTAAAAATACACTGGCGCCATCTATAGTATGCAAAATACATACAAGACATACCTTTACGAGTTGATTCAAGTTAAGAAATGTATTTTCGATATTTTCACGTTACTAACGCAGAACAAACTTTCCTCATGTTCAAATCAGACCATAATTTGCTGTTTGGAGTATAGAATTGTTATACAGATGTATGTTACACCTTTCTCGATTTCCAGAACTTTTTATTACCATAGCTCATACTCTTAATCAATGATTTTTGGTATAGATCATCCGAAATAATTTATTTGAATATGAATATGCTAATTCTGAGCATTACGGTAAATTATGGTCTGATTTGAGCATGAGGAAAGTGTTCTGCGTTGGTAATGTGAAAATATCGAGAATACATTTCTTCACTTGAATTAACTCGCAAAGATATGTCTTGTATGTATTTTTCATACTCTAGATGGCGCCAGTGTATTTTTAGTACCTAATTGTCTCTGTGTATAGCGAATATAGATATTCGACAGATTTGGAGCCACTAGCATACATTGCACTGACGAAAACAATCAGTTTGAAACTGCAATGCACATGCGCATGTCTGCAATTCGCCTCTGTGATCAACAAAACCTTATCGAGTTTGTTTTCAGTATAGAATTCTTATACAGATGTATGTTACACCTTTCTCGATTTCTAGAACTTTCTATTACCATAGCTCATACTCCTTATTAATGATCATACCATATAAGTAGCTTCTTTAAGAATTGTTATGGTTTCAAACTGCCGTTGGAAATGTCCTGAGTTTCGTTACATGGAAGCGATTGCTGCCCAGATTTTTAATCATTTTCCTAATCTCCCCTCTATGAGATTTGATAAGGTATCCCTTTATGCAATATAGGCTCGTTTGTGCCGAATCGATATGAATCGTTCTCGATGGCTGTTCATAATCGTAAGATATGCCAGAATTACCGGCGGTAAATATCAATTTTCTTGAAGCAATTGTGAGAGATCGAAGTTTAAGATTTTTCTGGTTCTGAGGATTTAAATCAACATTTTCAGTTCGAGTCGTCTTACAACAGATTTAAGAGAGCTAAGTCGAATCGAAAGTTCTTCAGGTTTGGTGGACTTCAATCGTTATGGTCAGATTTTTCAGTGCGTTCCTTAGGTACACAAAAGATGTTTCTTGATACTGATCTTAGGAATTTTTAGCCCGTTAACCCACACGAATATCGCAGTCCCCTATGTGTATTTCACCGTGCCTGGAAATTTGGTAGATTGATCACACCTACTGGGTTGAGATTTTGATGGTAATGCTAATAGGAAAAGTATGGCGAAAGTATTGAGTTTACGTTGTAGATGAGGCTGGAATAATATTGGATAGAGTCTCGTTGTCTCCAGTTTTGGAAGTTACAAGTTCGTCGTTAGATATTTATTTTTTCACTCTCTAATATCTGCCGTTCCTTAACTGTCATCGAAACAAGAGTTGGTTTTCTTTCCTCTCAGATAAAACTACACCCCCTGGGACCAAGACTACCCTCTGAGACCGATACTACCCCTTTCACTTTCTATTTCAGAAAAAGTGGCACCCATAAAACATCTCAGAGCTAGTTGGTGATGTAGGTTTAGTTAGTAGGAAGACAGCAGGGTAGTTGAGAGAATTAATTCGCAAATTTCCAATATACAGGGATTTAACCAGCGCGCAAATTCTTCCGACTTTACACCAGTGTTTTTCCTGAATTCCTTAATAATCATTTTCAAAATTTATTCATAAAATTCTTATAATAAAATTTTAAAGAGGGGGATTTTTCCTGATAGAAGGCTTTTTAAAATATGAAACAGAATAATTCCGTTATACCTCGCTAAGAATTTAAATTTCATGAAATTCTTTAAAAGCTTTTCAAAATCAGATTGAATAAATGCCTTTGCAAACATTGTTTAATTTTTTAGCAGACATAAAGAAATAACACTCATTACATAGTATGAAAAGGAGATAAAAGAACCCAAAAAAATTATAGAATATTAATCGAACTTACCCAACATATATTTTGCCGAAGCAACACTGTGTCATATCGATATTATGAGAAACAAATTCATTAGAGCTCTATCTCAATTTGAAAATGCCACAAGGTCGCAAGTATGATAGATATTTTTTGTTGATTGTTTTTATTTTGCTAGTACGAAAGTAGACTGAAGATCATAGGTTAGAATCTCAACTGTAATGTTGGACTGACGAAGACCATATAATATTTCTAATTGTTTTTTGAGGATGTGCTACATGTTTTCAGTGATTTTTGAAGTAACTTATTTAAATATATTAACTATTATGTGATGAAATTTTCTGAAAATAAAATTTATAAGGGGCTAAAAGAATACATCTGTTTTGATATTTAAATTACGTTTTTTTGAAGATGTGCTGCATAGTATATTATATCTCTTTTCAAAGAGAGGTTGTTTCGAAGAATTTCTTGAGTTCATATTATGCATTTTTAGATTGGAATTTATTTTTCATAATACATTATTATGAAACAGTGCTGTTTCCACAAAATGCTTGTTGAGTAAGTTCGATCAGTATTCTATTTTTTCTTGGGATTCTCTTATTTCCCTTTGATACTGTGTAATGGGTATTGATTCTATATGTCTAATGAAAAATGAAACATTGTTTTCTAAGACATTTATTTCATTCAATTTCAAAAATTTTCTGGAAAAAATTATAAAACTAAAAATTTGTAGCAAGGTAGGTATAACATAGTTATTCTGTTGGTTGAAAATTGCAAAGAATGCACTATTCACAAGAACTGTTCAATTATTTTGAGGAATGTGTTAAATACTTTCGACGTGTATTATTGAAAAATTGAGGTACACCTATAAAAAATTTTCAAGAATGTTTTAAATTTAAAAAGTGGTATATATTTGTAAGAAGTGCCTACACCAAATCAATGTAGAGACCACAGTTCATTAACAACTTATCTTTAACAAGAATGCTGTGGAATGGAAGAAATTTCCGAAATCAATTTTTCCAGGACACTATGACCTTCAAGAAGAGGGTTCACAATCATCTCCCTTTTAATGCCCTCTCCACCCAGTGGCCGCAGGGCGAAACGCCCATACCCAGACAATAGTACTAATCTTTTACGAATACTTGCCATAAAAATTCACTGGTTGTTTCGAAGAAAATCTACAATTGAGCGTGGTGAGGTGCTGAAATGTCAGAAATTAACGATAAATTCTGGAAATCGAGAAAAAACCGGGAAGTCAAAAGAAATTCAAGCCATATTATTTCAAACTGAATGAATTCTTTTGAAACCAATCAGAATTTTTTACATTTAAGATTTTATATGTAAGATAATTCATCTTCATTCCTTGAGGAGATATGCTCTCACTGAAACTAATCTGGCTATTCCATGTTATTCTTCATATAATTCCTTTATATTCCTGTTATATCGATTTCGTTTAAATTTCCTGTCGAAACGATTTAGAAGGAATTAATCGAGAAATTGAGATTGCTTTCTACGCGGCGCATCCATTATCATATAAATAAGTACTTCTTCCAAGGCGAAGAAAAGCGAGCTGCCTCCGGTAATTAATATACCCTAGTGAATAAGTTTGACAAACAACTTTTAAAAGCCGACAGTTTACGAAATAAACGTACCAAAGACGGAGTGAGTAATGACAGCTATATTTCACTCGACCTTTGTGAGAGACTACCATTAAAACAATAGTTGTTGGTTCCGCAACAATCGTAGTTGCTAGGATATTCAAAGCAGATTACAGTCCCATCCACTTGAGTTTCTTTCATGTTTTGAATATCTGAAACTCAATTATACCGAAGTTGACATAAAATGCAGGATTTTTTTGGATGTGTTCCCTTTTGAACAAGAATAACAACTCATAAAGTTAATCATTTTAACATAAACTTATATTGGTTGGGAAAAATTATTTTGCGTGAACTTCAATACCTTATTTAAGTTGTTTCTAATTTGTTCATTTGGGTCCAATATGCATCGTTTTTGTTCTATATAATGTAGCCATTTTAAAGTTAGTGAAACAGTTGCTTGATATGTAGAGCTACCTTTTTGAATTCTTTAAGTAATTGATTAAACGTTAACCAATTAGTATGGATAACTAGGATAAGCATACCTGAAATGGGGAGATTGAGAGTGATATATATTAGATTTTAATGGTTTATTTGCAAGCCTTAATACATTTATTATAATGTTCAATTTTGAAATGTTTTACCTAAAAGTTGAGGGAATTGTTTCGGTGTTAATACGGTGAAAACACTATCTTGTTCGTGAAGAAGTAGGATCTTCGAGCTTTTTCACTGCTGTTCACTTTCACTGGGTTCACTGTTGGATTCACTTTTCGATTCCCTTTACACAATTATTAATATCTAATTACAAAAAAATGATGTAGATAGCAATTTTAGTGCGTTATGGGTTATTAAGAGAGAGTGGTCCTTGGAAAGTTGAAGTGAATGCGAATATAAACTTATTCAGAAGCAGAGAGAGAGAATTTGTTATTATAAGTCGAGAGTTGAGACGGAGAAAAATGTGATTAGAACTTACTTAACTTACTAGAGAATGTGTTTCGGATCAGAACTCAATTGTTCGAAAAGTAGAGAATTTTGCGTGACCGTTTGGTCGAAAAAAGGCGGGAGATAGTGACTGTCTTTGACTGTAGGCCGAGTGCCAACGAGCGACTTCCCGTTGCGTCTTTAACTAGGGCTAGAGGGATTCTTTTCGATACTTAACGCGAACAGGTACAGTTCCGAAACGATATTTGCCTATTTTCGTTTCTACTGTTCCATTTAGTTTTCCAGGAAAAATCAAACATTTTTGAGAGGCTTAGAATTCCTGGACCCTGGGAACGTAATTGTAATGTACCTGCCTAGAAAAAATCAAAAATTCTTTGTTTGTTGTAGAATTCGAACAAGTAGCGTCTCTTTCATAGAAGTGTTCGTTCTTATTGGAGAAAAATTCTAGTATTGGATTTTCACAATCTTCTCTTAATGCAAATTTCTTATCACTCAGGAAATTTTGGAATACGAGAAAAAATGGTGCCAGCTCCAGACTATACGGTGGATGCATTAAAGCTTCCCAAAAAGCTCTTGGAGTTTCTGGCGAGTGACTACAAATGTGTGTTGCTTTGCGTTGTCCTGATGGAACACAACACCTCTTCTATTCTGTTCTGAACGGAATCGACAAAACCAAAATTGCACGTAATTAGCTATTACAGCATTGGGACCGTAAACAACATTCTTAATTTCAGCCGCTTGGCTTGCATTTTCATGTTTATCGAATAAAACTGTAAAATGTACCTAACTTTCTTTTTGTTTACTTCTATTTTAAACACTCTGTTACAACTGAACGAATCGAACAAAAAATTGCGAAACAATTGTTTTACTATAAAATTTCATCCTGTCAACGAGCATAAATCTGAAATTGTTTGATCGATACTTTGAGAGATATGGATCACTAGAGACATCTTTCGAAAAAATAATGGATTTTTTCTGAACCAAATTTTCCATAAAAGTTGTAAAATGGCGAAAAGAAGATCCTAAAACGATTTTAAAAATTTCAGTATTCGAGACACATTTTTCCAAAGTTAATTCTCGAAATCTTTACCTGATATTTTGCGTGAAACAATGAAAAATCGTTCTCAGTAAGGAAAATTTTTGCTGGAAGTCGGTGTTTTGAAATATGATTGATATTAATTCATTCTGATTATCTATAGAGCTATATTTTGGAGCCCTTCTTCTAGGGAACGGCGTGTGATCATTTAGTCCAAATGTTTGTAATTTTCTAATTTTGAGAATAGAATAGCTTCAAGAGACTAGGTTAGATTCATTCATGAAGTATCTGAAAAGGCAAAACTGATTCTGTCCATGAGCACCTTAATTTCGAAACGTAAAGAGCATGAAAGTTGAAATTCCAGGAAGTGTTTAAGACCTAAATATTTCTAACGATTTCGTTAATGAATCAAATACATTACAAGAAAAATAAATATACAGTACAACCGATTGCAAGAAATGCATTTAGCCAAATTCTAGGAAAAAGAGGCATTCTTTTCAAACTGCCTGCACCTACGAGTAATATATACACCAGATAATGCTTCCGCCTTAGCTCTGCGACCTTACTAACTAGCTCTAGAAGTGATTTGGCAACCTTTAAAAATAAAGAATATTAGCGTTTTTTAATCAAATGAAGTCAACTTATCGAAGAAGGTTAGTATTTCACTTTGAATACTCACAAATCAAAAACAGCATCTCAATACTCGCAGAAAAAAACACAACTGAAGTTAAATTAAAATAAAATAGAAAGGCCTTTTATTTAATAGAAGAAATATAGCAAAATTTGAATATCACAACAAATTAAAATATGTTTATCTTCTACAATTTTAATTTCAAAAAATTCTTTTAATCAAAAAACTTTTAGAATTAAATTAATGTCTAAAACAAGCACCGCTTACATTTAATAGACGTATAAAATCAAAACTCAATATATAATGTCAAATGGAATAAATAAACCAACAGATATACGAAAGTCATTAATATTAATAAATAAATATTTGAAGGAGACAAAATTTTGTTTCTGGTCTTACCTTTAAGAACACCAATTGTCTTTTAAAAACATGAACCCACTTAAAGGACTTCTCAAAGAATATAATTTATTCGAAATATTTAATATATTTAAATATTCGAATAAGTTAATTCAGAAATCTCTCAAAACATGCACTATATCTTCAAAAAACAAATATAATTCTTAGCGATTTCTTCATCGGTCCTGAATAATATTCCAAATATCAAAATCAAAAAACTAACCTATATCAACAATTCACCACGTGTAAAGGAGTAATGGTTCGAAACACAGATCAACTTTATAATTCAAGATTGATCTATGTTCTAACAAAATCAAAGAACAGTGTGAATCATTTTTGAGCGCTTATTTAAATTCATTGACATTCCATAATGAGATTTATTGAAGCCAAAATATAATTATATATTATATATAAAATAAAATAGAAAGGCCTTTAACTTGATAAAAGAAATATAACAAAATTTGAATAACAAAACAAATTAAAATATGTTTATCTTCTACAATTTTAATTTAAAAAAATTTTTTTATTCTTTTTTGAAATTAAAATTGTAGAAAATAAACATATTTTAATTTGTTTCGATATTCAAATTTTGAAGTTAAATTATTGAGAGCAATTACATTAATTGCCAGTTAATTCAGATAATTCAGGGTACAATCAACGGTATCCTAAAAATATATCTATATTGCTAGTACTTCAAAAACCTACCACATGCCTTTACATGTTCGAAATACTAGTTATAATTGTGCTCAATCATATTTTCCTATTTTTTTTTGTAGTAGATGAAAAATTGTTGTAACATATGCAGAAAACGGTTTGGCAGCTCTGAGCTATTAGCAATGCTTGCAATGTTTTTCGAATTCAGTTTTGATGATATAACACTCAGTAACTCAGCTGAGAATAAATTATACTTGACCTCACCTGAAAAGTTGTTAAGTCGAGAAAACTTTCAAAAACTAAATAATTTTTAAGTAGACCTCTCAGTTGTTTGCCATTCACAATATCTTGGTGGATATTTTGTGTATGATATTACTAGAAATATCATTAAGTATATAAAAACTAATACATCATTCGTATTCATTATTTCATAACCAAAACACATTTAAGTGATTCTTGGTTACGACATCATGAACACTGAAGTCTTTTATTGACGAAATGAAAACAGATGAGGGGATCTTCTGACGGAAAATTGATATAATATTAGTCAAAACAGTAAAAACCTATGTTAATTTTCAAATATATCTAACATGTTTCTATAATTTTCTTTTCACTTCTGAAGGGAGCGATATCACTTACAATTTCTACCATTAAAAAATTTAATTCATGAAAGCAAGCATGCCTTATCGTCCGAAACAAAGCGTATGGTTTTTTGCCCCTGGGACTTGTAAACACGTTGATTTAATTGCATTTGTTCAAGAATATTGCCCTCGTAATTTTTACTTCCCGTATAACAGAACCGTCCCGGCGTCGTTTTATAAGGTGAAAGCGTCCGCATGAAATTCAAATTGGCGTCCAAAACGCTTCTACACTGCAAATAGTTCGGAGCAATAGCATTGTACATATCTTCCGGGTAAAAGGATAAAATTTCAATTTGCATAACTTTCCGATTTCCGAACTTGGTTAGTTCATGCGGTTGTTGAAATGTGACACAAGTGAAGTAATTGAATTAAATGTTTTCTTACCGTTGATTAGGCTCAACACTTTGTAGTTCTAGTATTTTATTTCCTACTGAGGATGCACCTGACAGAGTCCTAAGAAAAGGATATATTATATAGGGTGAATCAGGAAGAACGAACCAACTTCCGATGTTGTATTGTTCGCTTGAAATTAATGGGCAAATCTAAAATATGTACTGTCATCCCATTTCCATTTATTTTCAAGTAAAAGCATAATAAAAAATGAACACTTCTTTGTACGAATTGAATTAATTAATCAAAACTGTGGATATTTATTCTGAAATATAATAAAGAGTATGAGTTATGGTGAGTAAGAAGTATTTCGAATCCAGCCAGTGTAAGTTGCCTCTATATTACAGTTAAAAACTCAGATATAGTCGAAAAGGTTTTGTTGATCGTCGGGCATAAGCAGAAGACATGAATTTTTCATAGGTTTTTGGCTACTCTTCAGTGCTATGCTACATATTTTATATATTTTTTAAAAAAACAGTGTTCTCGCCTTTAGAGTCCTTATTATTTATTGTTAACATTTTTCAAAATTTGATATGTTCTTTCGGTTTGAAGACGCTTTCGGCTCAAGGTATTGTTTGGTTCTGATATTATTTATTCTTGTGATTGACTGCTGTGCTCGTGGAATGTATTTTTCAAGCGTTGTTTTGGGGGATGTTATATTTTAATTTGTATATTGGCAATGAGTCTTATCTTGCAATTATTTCAATTTATAGATTTCTTTCATATTACTGACAATTCTGTGCTATTTAAAAAAAATCATTACCTATCAAACAGAGGGTTTTCTAAGACAATATTTATTTATTGTAACGATTAAGTCCTCTACGCCACTGCTTGTTTTCCCGACGATTGAGAAACTATAGATATTGCTGGATATTCGGGAGTGCCTCAGAAACCTCGGAGCATCTTAAGAATAGGATGAGCCATCTACAGTGCTTACGAAGAACTCCGGATATTGCTGAAATTTCGAATGTTCCAGAAACCTCGGCGCGTCTTATAAGAAGGCGCAGCAGTTCGATGGCGGTCGGTGATGAGTCATCTAGAGTGCTTACAAAGAACTCTGGATATTGCTGGAAATTCGACAGTGTTCCAGAAACCTCGGCACATTATAAGCGGACGCGGCAGTGCGATGGAGGCAGAATGATACATCATCTACAGTGCAATACGATGCAGTGCCGTATAAATAAATTCTGTGTAGAAATAAATCTTGTAAATTAACGTTGTGAATATTTCTGTTGTATAGTGAAAAATAAATTAGTATATTGGACTTTAAACAATTTAGTTAAGCGAAAACGTATCAATTAGTATCAAGTGTGAGGTTTTCGTGTGTTTTCTAATTGGGGGAATATTAAATTGTGGACATTATTATCGTCATTATCGTGGACATTCTTGTAGATAAAAAAAATGCCAATAACGAGGCCGCAATCAGAAAAAATGGATCAGGCCAATAAGAATTCTTCAAACATGCTTTTGAGCAATTAATAAAAAAATTGGAGCAGAAATGGAGGAAATATTGAGTCACTGAAAGATAATTTGAAGGAACAAATTCAGGATAACTTACTGAAAATAAAAAAAGAATTGGATGACGGAACATTAAGGCTTGAGGATAAAATTGGGAATATAAAAGATGGATTGGATGAGAAATTGAAAAAATATTCCATATTTATGGAAGGAAAATTAGCTGAATTGGTCCACAGAAAAATCGAGCACAGAGTAAAGAAAACATTATCCTCTGAAAAAAATAATAATGGCGAATTAGCACGGATGAAGATTACAGCGCCCACATTTGATGGAAAGACATCGTGGTCAACCTATCATAAACAATTTGAGGCAGCAGCTAATTCAAATGGATGCAGTGAGGAAGATAAGGCCATGGCCTTGATTGTATGGTTAAGAAGAGAAGCCCTAAATTTTCTTCAAACAATGCCGGTAAGCCAGCAAGAAAGTTGTGAAGAAATAATAAGTAGGCTTCAGATGAGATTTGGTCTCCAACAAGTGTACCACGCATAGATTAAGAGCCGAGTTCAGACATGTAAAGAAACCTTGTAGGAGTTCGAGGCAAATATAGCACGGTTGGTAAAATTGGCTTATCCTACAGCACTAGAAAGCTTTCTGGAACAACTTGGTGTGCAAACCTTTGAAAATGGATTGAGAGATACTGATACTAAGCAAACATTATGCTTGACTCGACCTAGGTCTTTGGACGATGCCCTGGCTGACTCACTGTAGTTTGAACCAATGAAACAAGCATCGCAAAATAATTACATTAAGCTTTGACGCACTACTTATGAACCAGTGACAACAGACAGTATCGAAGAAATGGTTCGTCGAATGTTTGAGGAACATCGATCCAAAGATCAACGTTACAAGGGACTTGGGTGAATTAGGGCATATTCGCCGACGTTGTACGAAGCCAGCCGAAAAAGACAAAACTGAAACTGGTTGGTAAGAAGGAATATAAACCGACCCGCTATCACAATACTCCATAATTAAAAATCCACACAGTCATCGAGTCTTCCAGTCTTTATGTCGACGGTAGAATTAACGGGCGCTTAGTGAAACTGTTGATATATACAGGTGCAACAAGAACTATCGTGAGGCCTAACAGAATAGGAGGAGTTGGACAGACCTTACCTGAGATGGAACGGTTACGAACAGCAACAGGCGAAGATGTTCCAACACACGGAAGAGTTAAAATTTTTATAGAAATTGGTGGAATATCATTTGAACATCAAGTTCTGGTGGCAGATATCACAGAAGAAATAATCTTTGGACTGGATTTAATAAGGAAGCACGTTTTCCAGATGGACATGAAGAATGATGTCATAAGAACTGGAAGTATAGGAATTCCATTCCGCGTATGTGAAGAAGCCACTGTTCAGGTCCTTTTTAACTCAGGATATAACTCTACCTGGTCAGGCAGAAAGTTGATTGAAGGAATATCTGGATGGAGAACAAGAGAAAGGCTGCACTCGGCTCCTTGAACCCCACTGCGACAATATCCTCGGAAAAGGACTTTTGATGACTTTTTGATTTCTGATGGCGAGTGATCGCATGAAGACCCGTTATGACACTAAAGCATCCGAAGAAGGTTTTAACACGGGGGACTTAGTATGGTTGTATAACACCCAGAATAAGCGAGGACTATCACCAAAGTTGCAAGGAGATTGAGAAGAGAATAAACGATGTGGTATATCGTATCCAGAAACTTCCCATAGGTAAAAGGAGGATAGTCCATATACACCGTTTGGCAATGTACGAAGCTGAATATGATATCCAAGACGATAGCCGAATAAGAGAGCGATTAGTGAGAGAGTGAACCACGAAAACATAACTTTCGATACCTTTATGTCAAATTATGCTGGTACTGGCAAAGAAAGATTTGGGATTACCGTGGAGGAGCTGCAAGACTTTTTTCAGTGCCAGGAGATTATTCACTAGCCCACTGCGTAGCATAAGATCCGCGAATGACCAAAGGAATAGGGGAAGACGTTAAAGCTAGCCTATCATCAACGCTATCTATTCTATCTGATAACTAAGAAACATTCCCATGAAAAGCCAAGCTATCAAGACCTATTGACAGCTCTATTGAATTTGAAGAAATAGATAATGAAGTACCAAGTCAAGATATTGGCTGTACCAAAGTTGGGTTGGATCAAATCAACTGGAGAATTGTCCGTAATATGTATCCTTAACATTATTTTTCAGGGAACCGGGCTGTAGATCCTAGTGTGGAGTTATGATCCAGAAAGAGTCTCGAATCGACAAAAGACTGCTATTTATATCAGCGTTTCCGTAGAAACGGAGAATGCTGTAGATTTAACCACCGTACCAAAAATGCTCAGGGACCAGGCAGTCTTCAAAAGTATTTATTATTTTATTCAATATTTTCATAGTTCAAAATATCAAATTGTCTAGGGTGCTCGAGAAAAATTACTAAAATGCACACGATTAATGTTGAACCATCCTTATAATTAATTAAATCAACTTTGAAACCGCCGCTTTATGCAAACTGTACGTATATAAATAATTTTTATCTAGTAAGCACGCTGTTTGGGTCAGGAGCAGACAATAAAGAATGAAAATAAATTTTCAGTGAAATTTATTTTCACCCCATCTTCATCATATACTGACGCTCATAATTTAATTGAGCATCAAAATGATGCATTCTCCGGTGATTAATCCGACTGAAAGAACGAAAAAAACATAGTTGGAACGAATTACGGCCAATGGAATATATTTTAAAAAAATCTCAAACCACCTGCGGAAACAAACGAGGCTTCTCGCCAAAATTGCCAGGCCCACAAATAATATCATTCATGCGATTAATATCGTTCAATCAAATCATGAAAAGAGCTGAAACGCAAATGAATGCTTCATAAAATGTTATGGCTTTTAATTAGTCCGATAATTTAAACCGAATATTGTGAAATGTACGCGAGGTAGGCCGGAGATTGATATTTAGAAAATTTCGCTGGTGATTTTCTGTCATCTGCGAATATTTATAGATGACTATACAATGCATGTTGTTATATCATTTCCAGGTGCCCATCATGGTTGTTCTCCAATTTTGCATTCCTCATTTTGACAACAATTATTTGGTCATTTATCAAAGCTCTTGTGAAATATTTGCTGAATTCGGTAGATACTTAATGAAAATTTATTTTCGGTAACTAGTAGATGAAGTTCAATTTTCATGAATTCGTCTTTAATAAACAGCAATTGTTTGACTGCACTGTGGCTTCATCAGGTTCCATATCTGAACTGTTTCGGTGTAAGAACTTCCTTTAACACATTATATATGTGTGAGTTCTGTTATGGATTTTATAAATGAAACCCAGTATACTAAATATTTTGACTCATTATATAAAAAGTAATAATACATAAATCGATGAAATGTCAAGGAAAATTCTTACTCATGTAGTTAAGTTGAATCATTAAAGAAAAATTAGAACAATATTATTCAAATGAGATCAATTATGATAAAACTATATACAATTAAACTCATTAAAATACTAACACGCCAAAATTTTGAAGGAAGAGTATGTTCGAAGTACAAAACAACTAGTTGAGTGAAACTTTTTGAAACCTTTGTCAATATTCTGAAATTCTTATGAAAAGTGTGAGTGAAACTGATAGGGAGTATTCAATTAACATTTATTGAATATTTAAGACAGCCAAATTTGTTAGAAATTGAAGTAATTTGAAATTAGAAAAGAAAACGATGAGAAAAATTGTTATTAACAGGATTCATATGTTAATTCTAGTGAAAATATTGAGAATAAGCAAGCTGAATTACATTTAACTTATCAAAGCTATGTAATTTTTCCAAAAACCTACCAAATTCAATGAATTAAGGAAACAAAATGTTATAAATTTTGACAATTTGTATACAAGGAATGTAATCTTAAATGCTTAAAACATGGATAAAGTGGAATATTGGTGGCTTTTACTTGATGTAAATCCATATCGAATGAAACGAAAACAATAATTTTTTAATTTACACTTTTATTGAGTAACTAATGACGCGTTTCGTTAACTTCTTCAGTAGTCCATATCATCAGTTACTCAATAAAAGTGTAAATTAAACAATTATCGTTTTCATTTCATGGATAAAGTTGTAATAGCATATGAGTTGGACCAATTTAAAAATTTTCATAGGTAATTGGAAGTGATCATTAAGTTAGAAGCATTAAAAGTTAAAAAAATTTTCTACATTTGACACATGAAATAATTTTTTGAGACATATTGTACTTGAATCGAACAGAATGAAATGAAACAGGTAGCAAAAGTTAGAAAAAAATTCAGGCTAATGTTCGAAAGTAGTTTCAGACCAGGAAATAGTGTAATTTTTGTGTAATAAGAGAAAGTATAATTTTTCAAGAGTTTTGACAAATTTTAGTAAGTTCTGGAAAATTCAATTTTCAGAGAAATTATAGAAGGAAGCGGCTAGCAGAACATCATTTTGTATGAAATTCTCCAGTCGAGACCACGTCCATCTGCTTTTGAAATTTATTCCACTAAAGTTATTATTCGCCATAACATAAAAAAAGAAATATCATCAAGTGAATAAAAAGGTATTAAAAAATATGTTACCTTGAACACATAATGGAAAAACTCAAAAATTAAATCTAGTATGAACAAGGACACTCAGTGAAGAGAATTGAATTAGTTGGCTGTATAGTATTTGGAAAGCTCTAGAAGTAAACAGTTGAAACTTAAAGAATCACACAGAATTTGAATTCCTGAATTATCAAACGTTCAACGTCATTCAAGTCAAATTTTATTCTTAATTACCTGGTAATTATTTGATATTTCATTCGCGTAAGGAATGAAAATGTATCAATAATATCAGATGATATTACCAAGTACTTTAAAATAAAATTTGACACGATTAGAGCTTTTAAAAACGTTGATAATTAAGGAATTCATATAAAAAATAACAAAATAATGTGGAGTCTATAAATTGACTCGTACTGATTGTCCTATGATATATGTTGGTCTAACATGAAGATCCTTCAAGAAAAGAATTCACGAACACCAGCGGAGTTACACGTCAGACATCTCGCATTCAACAAATGCCAGTCATTTGAAAGACTTAAGACGTTATTTCAACTTCAACTATGAAATTATCTACGATGAAAATAGAAATATCAGACTCACGCATTTGGAAACAGTAGAAATAAGTAGGTACAAGAAAATTGAATTTTTCTCAACGACCAAACAGATGTCGCAAGATCCCCATTGTTGAATATTTTTACTTATTGAGGTATTTTCGATAATTGACCCCAAAGATGTTATTCTTATTTATATCCCGTTTTTCGCATAATTCCCCTTATCGGTATTTATGTGAATTGATGGTTATTTGTATACCTTTATGGAATGTTTTTCATATCTTTATTTCCGAAAATTGTTAGTTAGTTCTACTACCTCTTTTTTTAAATTTTTTAGCCACATAAGGAATGGAGGTTTAATTTTAAGAGTTAGTTCAAAATGCAAACTCGACAAGACCACGGTGTTGGCGAAACAATTGTTGTTAACTTAATAAATTTTGGGAATAATCTTCATTATTTTATTTAATACATGCGATTTTTCCGTTTTTTCGGGATAAAATTGAAAAAATCACTTTTATTGGACATTGGATGCCAGAACAGATATTTCTGTGTTTTTATTCATCCTATACAGCATTTTTGACGAGTTGTTCACAAATTTACGATTTTTAAAGAAAATGCACCACTGAACAAGCGCGCAAAAGTTTCACGTCAGTGCTTTTCTCGATTTGTTTCTAAATCGGTTAATGAAAGGGCAAGTGAATGCTGGACAGAGGATTATATTTTCAAACTCCATATGTAGTGCTTGAAGTCGACTTCACTTCAATATCAAAAAGCCGCTTCAAAATAATAATTTTTCATTCCATCGATTCGTTTTTATGGTGATTTTCACAGTCATCACCGTATTCATTTTTCACATGGAATTAGCCCATTTAGGAATTGAAACGAATGATAGTGGTGCCGATCGGGTCCCAGAGCCAATCTGGATGGCGGAAAGACCGGGTAGTACATACATCTCTTCATCGACGTCCATATAACCGCGACATGTCGATATATCAGATCTGCGTACGCCATAAATCGGCGCACGTCTGGATATTCCCATCTAATTTAACCGAAATCTGATTGAAATGTCCCGAATTATACAGTTATATTGGACGTATTTTCGCTCCATTTTGCCGGCCCATTAGCAAGTTCGATGGGATTAATGGATAACGGATAACGTCAAAACATACGATTTAATCATTTTCCAAGTCACAATACAAAATTTATAAAGTCAATAACGTGTCGTCAGGTCTTAAATTTAGTTTTAACTTGGTTTTTATAGACAGAAAATAATTTTGTCAGCTCATCAGACATATATATCTTCTCGAAATATTTTTCCTTTTTCAAACTCAAAAAATCAAGATATTTATTTTCAATAATATTCTACAACTTCCTATACAGCTACCGTTACGATGGGCTCATTATAAGTCTTTTATAGAAAAGGCCTTTTAAGCTGGCTACCAAGATCTTGTGATTCAATACCATTAACTTTGCAATTGCGGATTCGTATCGCAGTGAGGAAAGACATTTTTTATATTACAGATAATAGCTGGAATCAATTCTCCAGAACCTCTACACATTTGAATCTAAATAAATCTCATGCAAACATTTAGAATTGTATTTTGAAACATGTTCCAGATAAATTGTATCACTTTATACACATATATATTATCATCACATGTGGTGGAAATTAACCAATAAAGAATCAAAAGAAACATAAAATAACGACCAAATTATTTAGACATCAACTTATACCTATATGTTTCGATTGGATGTTAAAGAATCACAAGTTTCATAACCAAAAAATGTTCAACATATAATTCAGAAAGGCCTTTTTTATTTTCCTTTTGAATAAATAGCACTTTCTCCAGAGAAAGAACCTGATAAATTAGGACCCAAATCTCTTTAGTAAGGAGTTATTTGCATAAACAAAATAATCATTCAAAAATATATAAAAATACCTTTTTATCACTAGACATTTCTGCAACAACTAACCAGTTTTCGAATAAGCATAGCCTATATAACCTAATCATTATATAATTATATATAAATTATTGAAAATAGCTATGAAGAAATATTTGCATATACAGATAATAGCTGGAATTAATTCTCTGGAACTTCTACAGATTTTAATCTGAAAAATCTTATGAAAACATTTGGAACTAAATTTTAAAACATGTTCTAGATATACCGTATCACTTAATAGACATATATATTATCATCACATGTTGTGGAAATTAACTAATATAGAATGATTAATTGTTGCAGATATGTCTAGTGACAAAGAGGTATTTTCTTATTGTTTCGTACCACGGTTAGTTTACCGTAGTATTTGCCTATTATTTCAGTATTTTAAAATAATAGACAATTGCATTTTAATTAATCTCGTTGATTAATTTCGAAAGGTTTATAGTGGACTGTACTTTTGATTTAATTGACGTAGAGTTTTACTTCAAGGGCACTTCAAGGGTATGTAGTTATCTCGATGATGAACTAGCTTTGTTTATCCAATAAGATAAACCAAGGAAAATGTTAAGGAATTAAAGTAAAACACTCGTATTACACTATGACAACAGCGAACTATAATTTTGGTTTACTGTATATAACAAGTTAAAGAAATGATTATTACACTAACACCATTGAATTTGTCAATACTTTGGCAATCGACTGGATTACTATGTATCAATAATAACCGCGATAGCTTGAACCCAAATGTCACAAACTACGTACAACAAATTTTACTATCCGAATGATAGTGCATAATGTAGCTACTGCTACATGCGATAACTTTGACTGTTAGGAATAATAATGCATGATGTAGCCTGGGCTACATGCGAACACTTCGATTATCACGAATAATAATGCATGATGTAGCAAGTGCTACATACGACCGACCACTTTGACTACTACGAATAATAATGATTTTATAATCTTTTTAAAGACTGAACGTTAGAGGTGCTCGATGCACCCCTTCTAACAAAAGAGGGAAATTAACGTAAATGATTGGAAGGTCCATTTGGAGGTGGATTGAATAAACAAACCAAATCTTCTTATTGGTTACAGAAAAATCATTAGAATAATGCAAGTAAAGAAGATTGGAGTCTGTTTGTAATTCTGAATGCTGCGTCATGTGAAATTAACAGGCATAAATATATCCAAATCTCTAATTGACTTTCCATGTTTTGTAAGGCCATATATAATAATTGAAAAACCAATAATCTGAAGTGTCGAGTAAAAATAAACAGTTTGAAACAATCTCATAACTGCTAGATCGCATATCAACGTAAAAGACCTAAATATCGAATGACAGAATAATTTCGAACGACAGGGCCGTCTCTAATGAGACGGAACACTTATATTTCTGAATGATCATTTTATTTATTCCAGTAACTTCTTACTGAAGAGATTTGGGTCCGAATTTATTAGCTTCTTTCTCTGGAGATTGGGCTATATATTTTTTAAAAAGGAAAGTAAAAAAGGACCTTTTTGAATTATATATTGAACATGGCCTTGTGATTCTTTAACATCCAATCGAAACATATACGTATGAGGTGATGTCTAAATAATTTGGTCATTATTTTATATTTATTGATTCTTTATTAGTTAATTTCCACCACATGTGATGCTGATATATATGTCTATAAAAAGATACAGTGTATCTAGGACATGTTTCAAAATTGAATTCTAAATGTTTTCATGAGATTTATTCAGATAAAAATCTTTAGATTGTCTGGAAAATTAATTCTAGCTATTATCTGTAATATATATATATATATATATATATATATATATATATATATATATATATAATATGAATAATTCAGAAATTTTTTAGCTTACAGGTGATCACCATCGCACCCGTGAGTGAGAAATTAACAGTAGTGTGACATAAGGTGCAGTGAGGACGCATCCCAACCACAACATAAGTGATTCCCAATCTAGCCGAAGCTAAGGTAAGCTTCTGAAGGACTCAGGAGATATGGAATCTAAGGAAAACCATATCATAACTGTAAATTATATCAATATCTAGGGGCATTGACTGATAAATCGCCCTATCCCTTCTTTATTGTAAAATAAACGCAGACTGTACTATTTTATATACAGTTTACTCACAAGATTTAAATGACACTCGAGCGTCTTAGAAATACAACACTAACAACTCTTTATCCAAAAACAGTTACGGACTTTTTAAATTTTTCCGTCTTTACATTCTACCTCGTCTGAGTGCGGTCAGTAACTCTCCTGTAAATGTACTGTTTCTAAATTTTCAGTTTGATCTGAACTCTCGTCTAAATGTATCTCAGTTCTCTCTACGATGTGCCCTTAAAGTTTCCCTTCGATCTCAAACCCCGGCTGCACCCCTACTCATACTTAAGTCGGAGGCGTATGGAGTCCAACTCGTAGAACGCGCCCAAACTAGTTTCGAATGGAAATAAGTAAACGGTGCAGTATTTCTTGATATCTCGAAAGCGTTTGACACAGTTTGGCACGACGGCCTCGTCTTCAAACTCCACTAAGCGAAAGTACCAAATCAGCTGTGTCAACTCATCCATTCATATCTACAAAATCGCTCCTTCCAAGCGAAAATTTCCAACGCGATCTCTCAACCTAGAGATCTCGAAGCCGGGGTGCCCCAGGGCAGTGTTCTCTCCCCACTTCTATACGCTCTTAACACAGCGGATATTCCCAAAACCGACCGCTCTTCGCTGGCAGTCTTCGCAGACGACACAGCAATACTTGTTCGATCCAAAAAGCCAGAGCTAGCTACTAAATATCTCCAGGAAGTCGTTGACAAACTGGAAGAATGGTGCTGTAAATGACTTATCAAAGTCAACCCTGAAAAAAGTTCCGCTATGCTCATGGCACGCAAAACAGCACCACCGTCAGGATACGTCGAAATGTTCTGCAAAAATATCCCCTGGGAGTCGCAAGTCAAATACTTAGGTGTCATTCTTGACAAACGACTCTCATTCAATCAGCACCAGGACCACGTCGCCCGAAAGGGAAAAATGGTGCTATCAAAACTGTCTCCGCTGCTTTGCCGTCGCAGTAAAATGTCCATCCCAAATAAACTGACCCTCTATAAAACTATAATCAGACCCACAGTAACCTACGCTTCCGCATGCTGGATCCACGGACCCTCTGCGTCGAAGCTCCAACAGTTACAAATTTTCCAAAATAAAATACTCAGGACCATATTCAACGTACTCTAGTGTGTTCGCAATTCCCAACTCCACCGCGAGGCGAACTTACCACCGTTAAAAGAATTTCTCCATGAAACCGCCCTGAAAACACTCGCTAAAGCAGCGAGCCATACCAATCCACTAGTCAGACAAGCCTTCGACTATGATAACTCATCGTCCAGATACAGGCGTCCCAAGCTTGTACTCCAACTCAACCCCAATGACAATCACTAAATCAGTGTTTCTCCTAAATCAGCACCTAGTGCAAATATTTTCAAGGAAAGTCCGATAAACAACCAATCGATGGAAGGTTGACACACCTTTCACAGCCCCAACAGTCTGAAAACCTCTTCTGGATAAGTGCTCTAGAGGAGGTAGATGTCCAAGCCATCATCATTGCCACTCTCATATCCCGATAGAGTTAAAGGAGTCTATGACTCGTATAGCTCGAAACAGGACTTTTAGCTGGTAGACTCCCTCTTTTTGCTGAGTTTTTGCAACCTAGCTCCCTGGGGTAGTCTGGGAGAGCCCAGGAAAATGAAACCAGCACTGTTTCCACTCCTTATCAGTGGGGTAGATTCGTCCATAGGGAGGATTCGACCAGTATAAAAAAAAAATTCAACTCGACTTAGATTTATTGGACAACTTTTATATATTGTACCAGTCAGGGCGAGAAATAAAACAATGGGGATGAATTTCCAGTCATCCCAATGAGGACAGGTTTTCCCAAGAAACTGTTGCCTTTTTTGGTGCTCATAGCTCCACTCTTAATGACCACAAAACTTTCTAAGGTAAAATATCCCATTTGGAAATATATTGCAGCCTCATGTCAAATCATGGAAAAGGAAAGGAAGTGGTTTCGATCTAGTCGCCACCGAATAGCCTG
The DNA here is from genome assembly GCA_034642435.1 of Megalocaria dilatata. Classification (NCBI taxonomy): domain Eukaryota; kingdom Metazoa; phylum Arthropoda; class Insecta; order Coleoptera; family Coccinellidae; genus Megalocaria; species Megalocaria dilatata. Next base: position 54,866,262 of record CM067854.1, on the reverse strand, counting down.
TATTACAACAATTGATCACCCCTATGACTTCAATACTACTGGGTAAAAAAAAACCTCTCGACTTCACAGCAGTGCTTTCCAGCAATATTTCTTCAGAAGTATGCTGGGCGAGAACAAAATGGTGTCTAGCATAAATAAAGATGCAATTCTTACTTCTGAATGTTCAAATTATAAATGATAAGAATGAAAAAAATTTTGAATATTGTAATTTTTTCATTTTAAAATATTACCTTCCTTTGCATATTTCACTTTCATCGTAAATGTCACAAACTCTCACTTTTAACAGTTAAATCTAATTTTTAATACTTTACTTTGAAATAATATATTTATAGTGTGGAATTCGAATAGTATATCATAATTTTTCTTATCTCACACCACCAAATATCCCGAAAACGAATTATTGCAACAGTTTCAGGATAGTTTACCATAATTAATGAAAACAAATGGAAGTCTAGATTTTCAGGCGGACGCCTGGTTATTTCAATGGTAATTCGGCAAATGAAAACGAAAAAACTATCGATGTTATGGCTAGAGTGCACGCAACCATAAAGCATATTTACGTTGAGCTTCTGTAAGGCTTATTTATTGTTTTATTATAATTCCGTTCGCTTGCATGGTACCCATAAATATGATCATCATTCTAGGCCGTTATAGACCGCATATATCTATTACAGGTAGCATGAGAGCATATTGATAAACTGGAAAATGGAATTAAATTCTCAAAGATCAACATCAACACTGTTATGTATTTACGTGGTATAAATCTGATGATATATAATTGTTTATTATCTCTCCCCGAAATATTCCCATTATTTTCTTTTCTAACCCTCATGTAATTTCTGTATGTGTTCACGTTAGTTCTGCTATATTCATCTTTAGTCAAACAATCTAAGTGTTAACCTCACAACAAATAGGATTCCAAATGAGGGATTTTTCATCCTCTTAGGATAATAAGTCTAGATAAATTTGTTCTCGAGTGCTGAGTTGTTCTATCAGGAAGATACAATTAGACGAAGAGTCACATCAAAGATTCTTCTTTATAAGTATTTAAAATCTTTTCAAACAAGAATTTCAAATATAATGAGGTCTAGAAAACTACTTTTCATTGTTTATATAATTTAGTGCTCGTTTTTCTAATGAATACAAATTATTCGTCCCTACCTTCCATTGTTTTAATTCCATTGTCCCACCTCCATGAAACATACCTGAAATAAAAAAAAATTAAGTGAGCTGATCTTGCAATAGTTATATAATAAAAAAAATATGATGAACGTTTACGATTCTATAAATTTATATAATTCATTAAATTTATCTTATTTCAAACCAAATTCTCGAATTCCCTAAATTTGTGTTTCTTCATTCGTTGACTATTCTCTCTATTTTTTATATAGCTGCCGAATTACTGAATTCATAAAATTACGAAGAGGTTTTTTCTACTAATCTATCGAGAATTTTTTGAGGAAGATTTTACTTTTTAACTGCCAGCCCTGAAGCCTTTATGAGTCAGTCATATGTTATTTTGAGTACCTTTCTTTCTATAATTTTATATTGAAGTTTTTCGGCGGATGACAGACAGAAATATGTTTTCTGTAGACTAGATACTTCATCTTTCCATGTAAAAACTGTGAACAATTCTGTAAGTATAGGAAAACTACTTATACTCTTTACATTATTCGAGAAAATATTGAAATACGCTAAGGAAATTATAACCTATGGAATAGGAGAGCAGATTATGCCTTCAATAATGCTGAATGTATTTCGGAAGAAATCCTTTGAAATTGTATTAGAAATGAATTAGAATATTTGGATGGTAAAGCTTATGGAAAAAACCAAGATATCGAGAAAAGCTTCTCAAAAACACTAAAGGAAAGTTTTCTCGAAGAAATATTAGCTTTAGTTAAATGAAACACATATACATGATAATTTTAATCAACATATATAAGTATTTCATTTAATTAAAGTGTACAATGCATTTTTATCGAGCAAAGACCAACACAATACGCAGTTAAAAAATATTAGCCTCCTCTACACGCTTTCATCCCAAGATGAATTTTGAATCAATTTGAATTTGTGAATAATAATAGCATATGCACATGTTTCAAAGCTTTTTGGCTTCAATCATCTGGTGATCTCAAATGTTGAATTGATACGAAGTTCAGGAGACACGATTTTGTAATTAATAATTTTCACCACAAAGGAATCTAAAAATTATAAAAAAAATTAAATTCAGTTAAAAATTAAATAACATTCTGCTTTTTTCTTCCTTATGTTCTGGAGTGCTGAAATTTATTTACAACCTAAATACCACAAAACTCTGAAATTATTTCTTTCAGATCATTCACGTGAAAACTACAAAAATTGTTTTTGAGAAATTGTTTCTATCATTTCAATAAGAAAAATAAACATTGCTTTTACTGAGTGTCTCGCACATCAACAATTTTCCTGTTAGATTTTCAAATCAGTTTTACTCTGTGAAGAAAACTCCAATTACAGAATAATAGCTGAGATTAATTCTCCAGAACCTCTACAGATTTTAATCTAAATAAATCTCACGAAAACATCTAATCCCAAAATTGGTTAGTTGTTGCAGAAATGTATAGAGATAGAAAAGGTATTTTTATATATTTTTGAATGATTGTTTTGTTTAATCAAATAACTCCTTCCTGGAGAGACTTTGGTTCGAATTTATCAGGTTCTTTCTCTGGAGAATGACATTTTTCAATTATATATTGAACATTTTTTGGTGATTCTTTAACATTCAATCGAAACATATATGTATAAGATTATGTCTAAATAATTTGTTCATCATTTTATATTTCTTTTGATTTTTTATTAGTTAATTTCTACCACATGTGATGATAATATATATGTCTTTGAAGTGATACAGTGTATTTAGGAAATGTTTTAAAATTTAATTCTAAACGTTTTCATGATATTTTAATATTTCAATTAAAATCTGTAGAGGTTCTGGAAACTTAATTCCGGCTATTATTGTGTAATATACAAATACTTCTTCATAGCAATTTTCAATTTATATATATTAAAAATTCCAATTTATTGAATAAAATATTGAAACATTGGCATGATGTCAGGAGAACGTTTTATCATTAAATAGCTTTACGGATTTGTGATACAAATCACTCAGTAGGATTTATTCAAGTATCAGAATATTTTCTCGTTAAAAACTGCAACCTAGTGGAAACATAACCTACCAGAAATCGACAGGTATAAATTTTGAATTACATTTCATTGTTTTTGCGTATGAATATTAGTGCTGTTTTTATGGGTCATTTCATATTTATATGTACAAATTTCAAGCTATAACTAAAGAGTTGCTCAGGAAGTATTTAAAATTGATTTCGCACGAATCTTTGCATCAAAATTGAAATAATGATTTCAGAGATTTCAAATTGATTGACTATCTTTCCTGAGAAATAGAAAATATTTAATTTCTGGTGGCTATATTTCTAAACCCTATGGACAAATTTGGCTTTTTCAGGAACTTTATCATACCATTCGGTTACAAACCCTTATACAGCTGTTTATCAAATATTATCGTGCTTGAGAATAGTTGGACAGATGTTGACCCACCACGGAATCTTCATCAGTATTTGATAGTTATCCTTGAGACAATATCGCTAAGTCTTAACATATAGACGGACAGATATTTTGGTTAATATGGTAGCTTTCTGCTACAAGCTCTTCAAATTCAAATGTTGTTTTTATTATACAATGAAAGAACAAATTTAGAAGCCAAATTCAACGGATACAATAAAATTTTCTTCTCCGAGTCCTAAAGCTATTTTCCTGTTAATAAATCAATATTCACTACTATTTGCGAATTGCTTCCTTTCCCGTCCTGCCTTTGTTGTGATTTGTGGTTTGATTAGCAAAGGTCCATTTAGACGTGATTAGATGATACAACCTCGCCAACTAGACCTTCGTATTGAATAAGAGGGTGAATACAACCCCCAAATCAGTACATTGTATTATAGCACTGACAATAAAGTAACCGCAAATGGAGATTATACGCCATGATATCCCAACGCGTAATGGTTAGCCGGCCGAATAATGGGCATTAAAGTGTCGTATTTTTGATCCATGGAACCAGAACTGATGAAGAACCTTCGGATCTTATTCTGTTGACATCCTTCTCCTATATTGAACTGATTACAGCATAAATTACATAAAAATAAAATTTCATAATTGAGTATTCTACTGCCAGAAAATTGAAAGCTTTCAATATCCGATTAATGAATTAAAATATCATGTTATTTTTCAATTTTATGTACAGGGTTATTCGAAAGGAGCAAATCAAACTCCAGTAGTAAAAATAATGTGAAAAACTCAACTGTCTATCTAAAAATTCATGTGTAGATTATTTTGCGTGATATGAAAAGTGAAAATTCTCTGCTGGTTGGTGTTTACTTATGTTGTGAAACAATTGTGAATTTGTGTTTCTGAGACAAGAATTTGTATCGAAAGATATAAAACTTATCGTAAGATATTCAATAAAAAGTATTCCACATTTTTTCAATGTTTTAAGAAAATTCCATTAAGACTCATTTTAATTAAATATTATCATTTCAGTCAAAATGAACTGACATGTCACTTTCAAACTTAGGAAGATTTGTGAAGGTGTATTTTGAAGGTTTTGTCACAAGTAAGCAGGTGATCTGACTTTGTGGTTTGAACTTGCTCTATGCTTATGCAAGAGTTGAATTATCCACTACTTATTCAGGTTCATTTCTCTGACTGCTTTCAAGATGGGAATAAGTGGATTTGAGAATTTGATTTGATAGTCATAGTTTAAGTTGGATATTACTTATGAGTTTCAATAAAACGAAATATGTTCATATATATTATTTTATTTGGATTATGTTTGTTTCGTTAATTAACTTCGCTGATATTTGCTTTTGAAGATTATATGTCAGTTGATAAAATTTTTAATTTGTCATTTATGGAATGGTGTTTCTAGGACAATAATCTGTGTCGAAAGGTATAAAAATACCGTAAGATATTTATTGAACACCTTACAAAGTAATTCCATATCATTTTAATGTTTTTCCATAATAAGATTCATTTTATTATAATAGAAGCATAAAGGGATTTGGAAAGAGGTTTAATGGGATTTTATGTCTGATATTTCCAGTTGTGCAAAGTTGTCTTTCTGCTTTTGGAAAAAAATGGTATTATTCCACTGAATCAAGTTCCATATCATCTCGAGAGTGTTGCCTATAATATGACTTGAAATTCCTCATATTTTCAAGTCTAACATTCGTGTATCTATAGCAGTTCTTAACAGTAACTGTATGTAGATCCAATTTCAATTGTATTTCAGTACAATTTCTGGATAATTGGTATGTGTTCCAATCTATATTAACTGATCGTATATGAAAGCTATTTAAATGCGCAATGTATTGATGAGGTGGCTCTTTTTGATTCAAATCTACATTTGTATAACCAGATTGTTGTTTCGTCCAGTACAAGCTGAAAGTAGTGTGTTGAATTATTAATATTCAGTTGATATTTATGCTGAACATTGCTTACACCTCTGGTACCATGTTCAAGTTAAACAGAATAATGGGTAAGTTGGGAATGATAAATTTCTTGCTAGAATCTAGGAGGAAACATTTGGATTCACGAAACAGTTGTCTATACAGTAGCTACTGTGAAAACCTTCAAAAAGCCTCAATAAACGAAATGTTGTCATATAGTTCAAATTAGGCGTATTATATACTACATATCCGATTTTCTATGAGGACATTATATATATATATATATATATATATATATAATGAAATGAAAAGACTCCATTCATACACCAGGTAACTCATTCATTGATAAAGGGTGCAGGTAAGTTATTCAAATTGTAACACATATCAACTCAATTTCAAGTTGAATAAGAAATAGGCTTCATGGGATAATGAGAAGATTTTTTTTGTCTGATTGCAGTAAAAAGTTTTTCCAAATTTTAAAGAGGGAAGCATAAAATGTATAAATATTTTATTTATTTTTTTATTTTTCGAAAAAAAGCGGAATACACCAGCGAACGGTCGACGTTAGACATTTTCTTTTTTAACGGTCCTACTTGCTACAAGAACTGCGACAATAAATAATTTATGATAATTTAGTATGTCTATTTAAGAAGGAACAGTATTTCTCAGATATTTTGATTCAATTTGAAAAAAATTTTAAGAAATTTTTTAGATTAAATCTTGTGGATGTTCGACATAATGCTTCTACTTAATATATGAAATATTGAAAAAATCATTTTCGCAGTAGTCCTTTTAATTTTAAATATGATAATTATATTTTGTTTTTTACACCATCACACGGTACCTTTCTGATATGACTGAATCTGACACAAAGTCATCATGATTTTTCTGTAAATAAACAAGGAATATAATAAATGCTTTTAGCTCAGCCCCAAAGAAGTTTATTTCAGTTCAGTTTCTCTCCCCAGAATTAGATATGACCTCAAGGTATTTGTAAGATTATTATCGATTGTCTTTATTTAACACCCAGAAAAGTCTAACTGATGACGATAGGCGGAAATTTCAAACGCAGTTCTGGAGAATGTGCTTTATTTTATACCATACAGTTTTTTATTGAATGGAGCAGTTTGATGAATGAAATTTATTTTTCACAATGCCTTTTTGAAACAGCTGTATCGGCAAACGTTTGCGATATTATAATTTCGGTCAATAATCAATAAGTTTTTAAGGTGTTATGTGATTTTTGATAAATCCATGTTTACTTAGAAGAGAAAAGTGTTTCTGAGACTTTTGTTTCATATTTAACTAATTTTCAAAAAAATGTTTTGATTAAATTCTGACAGGATTCAAAAAATTATTGTGATTTATATTTAAAACAATCAATGGTGTTGCTCATACACACATGTATATTCAGAATATACTAGTAAAATAATCGGTTATAGGAGCTTCAACCAATGTTCGGTCAGATTTTTTTATCTGTGTAAAAGAAAACAAAGATGAATTTGATCTCATATTAAATCATGCAAATCTATTGTTAAGTATTCCTATGAAATATGAGAAACGTTTACTAGACATATGGTAGGAATTCGTTGAATGAAATAATGAAGAAAATTTCGAGAATTAATTGGATAAGCTATAATTTTTTCAATGGTGGTTTTTTTGAACTGATTCCAAAAAAGGAAAGTCACATTTTATTTATGTAATGGTTTAGATAAGAACTTGGAAAAGAAGGATACAAATAACAATCAGTTATCGTAATAATCTTACCATTCTTTGGTCATTCAGAAGAATTTCATGATCTTGTACCTATTGATTTTGAGCGCTTCCAACAGTGTAAATCAGGTACATTTAGTTTAATTATGAAAAATTTTAGAGTTCTTGAAATCATGTCTAAATTATCTCAAATGACTGGTGTATGTTGAATTTATTGTTCTGACGGGTAACTTCTCTAGTGTTCATGTATTATTATCTCAAAGGAACTATACCCGTTTAATAATAATAATATAATAATAGTTTATTTTGAATGATTATATGCCATAGACCAGTCATTACAAGTCAACGTATAACTTCCAGATTTGTAATGATTGTTCTATGATATATATTGGTTAAACGTTAGTGTTGAACGCTAACTTAAACACTATAACTGTCAAACGGAAAGTGATAATGTTTGAAATTCACAGAAGAGCTAGTATATCTGGACTTATTTATTTATTGGGCAATATCAGTTCAATGGTCTCTCAGTTATTCATATTTGAAATGTTATACCATTTTATTGATATTTTCTAAACTACAAATCCGATTCATCTGAAATTTGAAAATATTGAACCATTTTTTGCAGAATCTCATGAAAATGGTATGATTAGGAGATTCAGAATTAAAAATTTTGTGAAAAGAGTAGCTTTCCAGCAGTCACACGATCGACTTTAAATTTACCATAAAGATGTAAATTCGAATGATTAGAAGACGAAGAAAAAACAAATTTTGTGAACACAGCAGTGTTCAGAAGAACGGCAAAAAGGTTTAAGCAAAATTTCGTGAGGATTGTGGGTGATATAAATAAGCAAAAGCTCCTTACTTCAGGTTTTAGTACTTTTCATCATTTTAATCATATATTCAATATCATCAACTTCATATTGCAAATCTGGCATTTTTCATTTCACAAATGCTTTCTCGTGGGCATTAAAAGCGATTTTCAAATAACGCAAAATCTTTTCATATTTCGTCGTCAAAGTTGAATCTGTTAAAGCGAGAAAATTGAAGCGAGCCTCAAGCGTCTCATTGTGCGAACTTGACGGGGCGCCACTGACTTCAAATAACTGCTTGAAGAGAAACAATGATTCAAAGATATTTTTTCCTCTCGAAACGATCGTTCGCGATACAATAAGAGAGAACGGCTCTACCGCCTGCCCAGGGCTTTATACCTTCAAAAACGACCTGTGGGAAAATTTCCACTTCTGTACGTTCTCAGAGAGCTGTTTAATTCACTATTTCCTGCCTCGGTTTATTCACCTGGAAACGCGAATCATCTTTTTTAATTTTTAATTGAATACCGGAATTCATGCATTCATTTGAGTGCTCTAAGACGGCGAACAATATATCTGAACTTTTTTCATATTCTTCACATTTGAATACGGAATAGCTAAAAATGGAAAATTACATTACGGACTTCAATTGGGGATTAGTATCGAAATTTGATTGATATATAGTAAGCCCTTGAAGATGAGTTTCACTTCTTGTAATAATCAAAAGAGATTAAAGCAATCAGTGAAATTAGATTGATAAAGCTACTGTTTCCAGTGACTTTTTATGAAATGGTGAAAGGGAAGCCAAGACAAACTGAAATTTCTAAAAAAAGTGATTTTTACATATTTCATCATTTATCACTTTAGTTTGAATATGAATTGACTGATTATTCATACAGGGTGAAATTCGTGTTACCTAGATTTTTTTATATTGAGGATATGACTTGTATTTAGCTTTTATCCAGCTACATTTTATGAAGTAGAAAAAAGTTACTGAATAATTGTATGCTGAAATATGATTGAAGTTGCATACCACAGTAATATTATAACTTAAAGAAACTAGGTAAGCTTCCATCGGATCAAACTTGCATTAACCAAGTTTTAGGACAAACCAGGATATTTTCAGCAACAAAGCTTTATTTTTAGAAGATTTGATAAAAATTTGGTTAATCGTTCTTACTATCTGCTCTGAAAATAAATACTGAATTGACAAAAAGATCTCTTACCCTTAAATAATGAATGTCGGTAGCTCAGTGGTTGAAGCCTTGGGCTGGGAACCGAAAGCTCCTGTGTTCAAGTCCCATCAAGTAGGAAAGAAATTCCGTAGTTAGACCAGTTTCGACCACCATTTCACTGTTGGGTCGGAAATTAACAGTGCAGTCCCTATAAGTGGCATAAAGGCGCACTAACAAGGCTTAACCAGAACAACCCAACTCGCACAAGCAGCAAAGCTTCTGAGGGATCTTCACAAAAGATCGGAAAGTATCAGGATAATATCATAAAAGTTGATTTGTTTTTTAGTCTAAATCATATAAGCAAGATTCATTCTGACACAACTATTCAGAATTCCACTGATGAAATTACTTAAATGTTGAAATTTCGAAGAAATAGCTTAGAGCAGATATTAACAAGTCGATTAAAAATCCCCAAAGCGTTTGTCAATTTCAGAAAACCTTTCGAGAAATTCTATAACTTTACAAATAAATTAATCCGGCTGACCCTTACCAAATATCATAAATAAGGAGTGTGATGTTTGGTACAGATCAGCCGAAATAATGTATTTGTATATGAATATGCCAATTACGAGCGTTACGGCATATTATGGTCTGACTTAAGCATGAGGAAAGTTTTTTCTGCGTTTGTAACGTGAAATTATCGAGATTACATTTCTTTACTTGAATTAGCTCGCAATGTCATGTATGTTTGTTTGCATACTCTAGATGGCGCTAGTATATGATTTATACCTTAGTATGTCTGAGTTTAGCTAATATAGCTACTTGACAAATTTGTAGTAAATGGCATTCATTACACTGATGAAAACTTAAAAGTTTGAAACGTGGCATGTCTGCAATTTGCCCCTGTGATTAACACAACCTTGTGGAGTTTGTTTGAGTATCGATATGTAAGTTACACTGTCTGGATTTGTAGAAATTTCTACTACCATAGCTCACTCTCCTTATTAATGTTATGTATAACTGATAAGGGAGTACTCAGTTCACTACAATTTTTGTTCTTAAAAACGAAAAATATCACTTTTATTACAAGTATCTTGCACCTTTCATTCTAATATTTCGCAGAGTAACTTGGTACCTGGTTTTTTGGAATTGTCATCAAAAATTCTATTTGTACATGAATTTTGATGGTATTTCATCCTAACAGTGATTCTCAACATCTACCTAATGGTCTTTCATTAAGAATGATAGGGTTTAAATTTTGAATTGAAAAACAGAGGTTTGACTGACTGAAGCTTGAACAATGCAGTTATGTTCGGAATAAGTTATCGTTTCAAAGTCCACCACAACACGAGATCGCTCCAATTTTTGATCAATTTCTGCAATAATTTCGGCTTGTATTTAACATTGGTGAAATCTGTCAAGTTATTGAACTTGACAGATATTCTCTTACAAGTGATCCAAAGTCTACGGCTTGTTGGCATAGAATTTTTCCAAGTCCCTGTGCGAAGGTTCTAAGCCTCTGAATTAAACAAAATTTTCAAAGAACAAACACAATTTAGCTCACCCTATTCAATGAAAATTCAATTGAGCCTACAAAAAAAAATTTTAAAAATTTACCCCTTCACTTAACACTATTCCCAGTATCATTTGATGTTGTTAATATATTTCCGAGTAGGTATACCAAATGCAGAAATTATGAATATAATCAAAAATATCCTAACAAAAAATAACATTAACCTTGTCATAGAAAAACCAAATTTTAATGTCTTTAGAGTTTTGCTCGGAGTAAAATTAGTTTCAAAACAATAGTAATTTGTACAAGTAGAAATATAGACTTGTCATGGGTTCACTTCTAAGCCGACTCTTCCCTGAAATCTTTTGTCCTTTTCCTAGAAAAAAATCCTTAAAATCCTAAAATCCACACACGCAAAGTATTTCATTTTTTGGTACAGATATAACGACGACATATTGGCTCAACATAAAATTAAATAAAATGAATTACTACATTATACCTTTAGTAAATATCTTCCGATATTTTAATATCTCACGATATTTTTATATCTTACGATACACATTTTGTTAAAGAAGAACTGCTCTAAAAAAGACAAATTTCAAACGGAATAAATATGAGAAATATTATAAATATAATAAAATATAGTAAAATAGCTTGAAATATGGTATATCCGAATACAAACGAAAATTTTAAATACTGCGTTAACGATACGATCGTTGTATCAAAATAATAATAAAATATATTAAAAACAGAATAACCTTATCTGATATTATTTTAAGTAGATTTTCATCAACTAAAGACTGATTCAATTAAATAAATAAGTTAATTACCATTTCGACTCTGGCAACACCAATAACTGATTTAACTTCTCCAAAGTTTGTATCTTTCATTATTGTTCAAGTATTTTCACATTCAACAATTAATGAAGTGACCGAAAGGGTGACAATTTCATTCAAGAACACTTCCATGTTCGCATAAAGGTGAGCATTTGCCGTTTTACACGGAGAATTGGATGCGTGCTACTATTAATTCATTTAATTAAATTTTCAGAACTTAGCCAGCAAATTATCTCTTACGATTACATCATCTAATATCAGTTCCTGCAATTAAAAGGGAGAAGCTTTATAAAATAATGGAATTGTAATGACGAATTATCAAATATTCTAGAAAGCAAGGTCTCTTCCAATTATTCCCTGGAGAATACCACGTCACCACTAATTTTAGCAGAATAATGACTCGATATATCATTAGAGTTCAGGTGCCGCAACGGCGACCTTGAAGACATCTTCGACTTCCTGTTATAATTAAATCAGTTTGGGATCAAAACGGCACTCACACGGCTCACACCGAACAGCCGCAAAATCCGGCCCGTAGGTTAATTACTCCAGTCTACCGGAGTTGGGTCGTTCGGTGATCTAATCAGGCTTTTCTTTGAACTAATTCTACGAGCACTCAACTGTGGCGTATCTGGAGATTGGACCTATGTAATCAATCAACTTTATGGTGCTTCTCTAAGTGGAGAAGATGGCTCTTGATCCTCTCAAATTTCGATCCGATTGGCTATAGAGATCTTCACAGTATGCGTGACTTTAGTTTGTTATCTACAAAGTAACCGCCCCCAAGATTATAGAATATGAAATTGAATTGCTTTACCTTCATTCAAAAGAATAACGAAAATTGTTGAATAATAAAAGTTTGGGGAAGAAGAAATCCTTTCGGTAGATGGCTGTAGTGATCGATATCTTAAGTGAAGTATCGATCAAATGATTTCAGGTATACTGCTTTTACTGTGTTTCGTTTGATCCATTCCGTTGTGAGTTACAGGGTGTTGAAAATGGAAGTCAAGAAAGAGTGAATTCGGTACGTTTCACAGTTTTTCTCTGAAAAACGTGAAAATGCAACCTAAAAAAAGTAAAGATAAAAGCGGACCAAGGAAGAAACCCTGTGGTAATCCCATATATTGAAACACTTGCCAATAATAAATTGAATGGAGAGACTATAGATAGGTTGTAAAATAAACCAGCAACATTCAATCATCCATGCAAGCTGCTGTTTTTCGGTTGAGCGGCCAGATCCAAAACCATGTTTGGATTTATCTAGTATATTAGATTTGTCCACATACTCCATCATTCTGCACGCAACTCTCTCGAAGACTAGAAACTATATTATATTCTAAGAAAATATTCCTCTTGTATGCGAGCTCCTCTTGAATAACCAACAAATTTTTTGATAGAAATGACGGACACATGCTATAAATTGTTCGTTGTTCTTTTATCTTTATTTTGAAGAGTATCATTCAAATATATTTTTCCACTACCCATACAGAAAATGATGAAATTTGTACAACTCGCCAACTTCGTAATTGTCCGTTTACGCACTAAGAACCATGAAACTGTATGATTTAACTTTACCGTAAACCAAACGCACGATCAACAACCAATACGGTTAAATCTTTAAAGTAGATCGCACGACGTATAACCATAAGAGCGCATAGTAGGCAAGGGACGAAAAATGAACAGGCGACCTCGCCTAATATGGAGACGGAAGAAGAAGAAGAATGCGGTCATAGACAAAGTATAGAACACAACTCTAGTTGTAAGCATATTACGCACTTCTAGAATTAAGCACTCGCCGCTGCGCGGCGAGTGCGTAATTAAGCACTCGCCGCTGCGCGGCGAGTGCGTAACTTTTTCTAGTCATGCGTAATATGCTTCTTACAACTCTTGTTATGTAATATATACTATTTGGTAATTAAACAATTCATTTGATAATTCGTGTTCTTCACATCTGCTGATATTTTTCCGGGTTTAAAATCAAGTCCTGATATATGTCTACATATAATAAACAATTTGTTATAAACAAATAAATTTCTACTTTATATTTTTTTCCCTATTCTTCTTACTGCCACAAATACAGAAATAATTTTTTTTTAAATTTTTTCATTATTTTTTTTTTATTTTTAAATATGTTTATTAATAAAAAAAAATCATGTCTGTATTTGTGGCAGTAAGAAGAATAGGGAAAAAAATATGAAGTAAAAATTTATTTGTTTATAACAAATTGCTTATTATATAAACAATGAAAAATTAAACAAAACGAAACAATTTTTTTTTATATGGAAAAGAAAAGTAAATCATGATTTTTAAAGAAAAAATGGTTCCTTAATATCAGTTAGAAGTGGGAGAAAACGCTTGTTGATTAATAAATGCGTTTTTAAGCAATAAAAATTTTTTTTTTTTTTTAAATCATTACTTGCATCAAAGAATTATATTCCTTGAAAAAATTTTGAATTATTTTATAAACAACGCATTTGTTTATAACAATTTTTTAAACAATAAGAGATAAAAATATTTCTATGTAGCTTCCTACAACATAAAAACGGACCATTAATAATATTTCGAAAAAAAAATTTTTCGATAATTAATCTGAGTTTTTAATTTTACAACAACGAAAATTGTTAATAAAAAACTGAAAAATAAACATTTTGAAATTTTTCCAACAGGGATCTATTCTGAAGTCTGCCAAAAATTGCTCCAAGAGAGGAAAAAATCTCAAGTTAATAGTTTAACAATTATCACACTTGCAATGTTCATGTCCAAGCAGAAAAAAATTATTAATTAACTATTGCATAACTAATTGAAAAATTGAGATAAAATTTTTTTTTGACCGATTATTGTTCATTAATCTATCCAGTATGCCCCTGAATTTATTCATTTATTAAATTTCATATTTAATCTTTTAAAATAATTTTTATTAATGAAGTGTCCAAAGTAGGCGTGGCTTACGAAAGCCAGAGTACCCGTTTTCGGCCGTATTTTCATCCCTCTGGAAAAATTATTAATATTGGGACTACAATTCCGGGGGTCAACAACTTTTTTAGGAAATTTCCTCCTCTTTTTGAATCTTTTTTTTTATTCAAAAAATCTCTATTAGTTTTTGAGATATTTACAAAAAAATAAACCCTTCTTTTTTTTTTAGTTAATTGTTAATAACTTTTGCAATTCTTGCAAGCGGAACTTCATTTTTTCAAATATCATCTAGATGCCATTCCGAATCGAATGACACCTTTCATTTCATAATTTTCGGAGACTGTTGAAAAAAGTTGACCCAAAAGGCACTTGTTGACTAGACTAACAGTATCAGAAATTCTTACCGGGAGAAATGGGTGTTGATGAAATATCAAATGAATTGCTTAGTTACAAGATATATTTGAATGATAGTTTTCAAAATATAGATAAAAAGCAATGAATAATTCGGATTATGTGTTCGTCATTTCTATCGAAAAGTTTGTTGGTTATTCAAGAGGAGCTCGCATACAAGAGGAATTTTTTCTTTTGCATTTCGCGGTGAAAACCCCGACCTGCAAATATCTCTACGTCGGCTCTAAAAGTCTTCACGACGAGGATGCGAATATTTCACCGGAAAATATTTCCATATTACTAGAATCTCTCCATCAGTAGCATTCTCTGAGCTCCATTCTGTGGCCAGACTGGTTCTTGGAAGTGCATTGAGATAACTTCCCTTCAGGGTAGTAGGTTTATTTCATTTTGGGTTCTCAAGAAAGATCTGAAAGGATCTAGGGAAGTGAGTGTTTTCAGTTATTATTAGTAGTATTATTTCGTGGAGCTACATCATATATTGAAGATTTTTCGGAGCTGCCGTAATCTATTTAAAAGAAAATTCCAAATTAAAATTCTGTCATTGACGTTTCCAGTTCTATGTCAATTGTAAAATTGTAAGAGCAGTCCTTAGCACGCTTGTATAATTTACGTTCAATGATGTTTTCTGAAAACTCACATCCCTATCTGATTTTAGTTCGAAATATTTTTTCGGTGAAACAACTATGAAGCTGATGCTCTGAATAACCCGTTTTATCAAAACCTTATTTTTATATACAAATTCCTAACTCATTTCAGCAAATTGTGCTTGAAGTATGGAAAATTTTAGAACAATGTTTCTCTACTTCCAGTTCAATGGTTTTTTCAAATCTTTACATCTAATGCAGTTCAACACTTTCTTTTTATTAAAAAATATATATGAGGCAGTAATTTAATTCCACAAAAATGTTTGTACTACTACAACAATTGTTTCACATCGTGGTGAAACAATTGTTGTAGTAGAACAAACATTTTTGCGGAATTAAATTACTGTCTCATATATATTTTTTTAATTAAAATGAGTTTCCACCAAGTAAAGACCGAATCAATCAAATACTTTCTTTTGAAGATATGAAGAAAAGCTTTTTCTTAAGATATCAGAAAAATTCTATGATTCTTTCTCTCAAATCTTTACTCCAAATCCATTGCATTTTTCAAGATAAGACGGAAGCAAAACATTCACTGATATTTCCGCATCCCATATGAATAGATTTTGCCATTCGTAAACTATCATGTTTGTTGTTGGATTAACTAATCTAATTCCAAGTCTCTTAATCCAGCAAATTTGAATTTGGATTAAATGGGTGACATAAGCGCATCTGATTATGGGAGATTACTGGAAAATCACATGGAAAACAAATGACATCCTATGGTGCTCTTTCAGAGTTCTGTCGTGTGGAGATTTTAAGGTTATGTGGAAATCAATAAACATATTTATATCGTAGAGGTCTGGAAGTGTTAACACCAAATTCAGTAATTTTTATTTTAATGTCTTCAAATGAAAGTACAGTTCTCTCCTTTTCGTTTATGTCTTTAGATAGCTTCTCAGAAATAAAATATATTATTATTATTATTTGTCTTGTAAATGCAATATTTTTGTGTAAGACTCCTCTGCTTGTATTTTTTTTATCTCCAGTGAAAATAATATAATACTTAGTTTTATAAATAAGGATTGTGAGCTATGGTAATAAAAAGTTCTACAAATCGAGATAGTGCAACATAAATCTGTATAACAATTCCATACCTAAACAAACTCGACAAGGTTTTGCTGATCACAGGGGTAAATTGCAGATATGCGCATGCTTCAAGCTTCGTTGGTTTTCATCAGTACAATGTATGCCAATAACTACAAATCTGTCAAGTATCTATATTCCCTATACACACAGACACTGAGATATTAATCATACACTAGTGCTATCTAGAGTATGCAAATATATATATACAAGACATACCTTTTCGAACTAATTCAAGTAAATAAATGTAATCCCGATATTTTTACGTTACAAACGCAGAAAAAATTTCCCTCCTGCTCAAATCAGACCTTAGATACTTATATTGAACTGTTTCAGTTGCCTGAAGATAAACGAAAGTTCGAAACTAGTTGCAAAAATGTAAACCTTACATATTGTAAAACATCTGAAAATTGTTGGTAGTAAAACATAATAATGAAGAATTTGTTTTGACTTAGGTACTTACTTGGTAATGACCAAAATCTCAAACTAAAAATGGTGAGAAGCCCTTTTGATCGGATCAGTAGTTTACAAACTATAGGGAAAAATATTTATAAAAAGGAAGTGAATAGCTGCGAAACCATTTTGCGTATTAAGTAACTTATATTTAGGCCTCAAACCCACAATAAAAGGTGTCTAGCAATTTTTTTTTGAAGGTTTAAGTGTGTAAGGATAGACCGGACATACAGAACTACTTTTCACTTCGAATTCTTCATCTGTATCATAACTAGTCGTTTAAGACCATTATCGGTTCAAAGTTCGGAAATAACATTTAGCTAAAAAACGGTAAAACAGTAGCACGATGGTATCTAGAATAAGCACGCAATTAAGACAGGTTAAATAATTAAGACACACTTATAGTATTCAAATCTCATACTCATACTAATTTACGGATCTGTCATTGGTTGGCATTTTCCTTATATTCCTACATTTCCTATGAAGATCTCTCAGAAGCTTCAGTATATCGTATGTGAGTTAAAGGATTAGTTGTATGCTGATAAGGCTATGTTACTCTCTCCCTGCGTTACATAAAGCACAATGGTGTTAATTTTTGATCGAACAGTGAACTAGTCACTGGCTATCCTAGCCAGAAAATTTCTTCTCTCGCCAAGATGCGAACCCACACCAAAGTCAGGTGTTCAAACAACTTCACCGTCACGATGTGAAAATTATACGTTTACAAACCTTTTCAATCATCTGTATCTAGAGGAGAAGAAGGAGTTTTCTGTGATGTCCCCACAAATATTCCAAAATAAATAGAAACAATATAACAACATGCTCTTCAACATCTTAATTTGCTATCAAAAATTATGATGCTAATGTTCAATAGGTCCAAATGGAGCAGTTAGTCGTGAAAAATGTAAAAATTTGAGGTGAAAGCGATATATTTGTTTTATGGTCACAAAAGCAATTTCCATTTTCACGATAATTTTGAGTTATTGCATAAAACTGAAATTCGTCGGAATTCATTCAGATATTCCACAAATTATTGGATTTTACATGGAATTGTTAATTTCATTTTACCAGTTCAATAAAAATATTGGGTATTCATCAGTAGTTTCCATTATATGTTTTCATTCCGGATAAAAAACGGGAAATATTCGTTTTTTTTGCGTGATATTGGACTAACTTTGAACTGTGTCATCCGGAAATGAAATGGTTCATATAATTAATGACATCTCGATTTGACAATTCGCGTTTTAACTCGTGTTTCCCCAACTGAAATTATAAATAATTGTGAAATTGGTATAAAATTAACTCATCAGTAACCACGGGTATAGGAAATAGCTTTATTAAAAATTATATATTCAGCTAAATTTTCTGATAAAAAAATATATATTATATATATATATATATATATATATATATATATATTATAATATATATATATATATATATATATATATATATATATATATATATATATATATATATATATATATATATATATATGTTTCGACTGTGTTACTGAGAATTCTGATCACAAAAGAACATAATCTTACTCTGGTCAACTTGACTCCTTTCACTTTAATCCTCTTTGCCGATACTTCACTGTCGGTCTTGTCGGTTCAATAGGTTGAAAGAGAATGCAATGCACTGACTAGCAGATAAAAAAATGTTGTGCTGTTTACTACTATCGTTATTCCTTGAAAAAATTGAAAACTGTTTCACTTCAACCTTAAAATAATAAATGTACAGATGAAATTTGCAACAACTTTTCAGTGTTTGCTTAAATCACCAATCCACCAATTCGAAACTTGAAGCTGATGAATTGAACGATCACTTAACAAAGAGTGGCAAAAAAATTTGTGAAGAACTAAGAAAAAAGCCCATTCAACAAATGAGAGAACAAAAATATAAAATCTAAAAAACGAAAAATCTTGTTTTCTATTCGAGTATAGAGAGGACGAAGTCAAGAAAATAATAAACTCACCTGAGTCAAAACAAACAGCTCTTATTTACAACATATCTTGAAGTGCATGGGGTGAAAAACTCGCCAAGCCTATTTCTTTTATTGTGAACAAATGGTTTCGTGACATTTATTTTCCTGATAAGCTGAAAAAGTGTTAAAATAATTCCCATCTATAAAAGAAAATTAGGTGAAAAACTTGTGATAATTACAGACCTATTTTTATTCTCCCATGCTTGTCAAAAATATTTGAAATAATTTTAAAGAACAGAATGTTGAACTGGATAGGAGAGGAAATATATGTTATCAAAAACTAATGTGGATATAGGAAACGCCGAAGCACAACAGGTTTGAAAGAAAGAGTTGAGGCTATGGCTAATGGCGAATTTGTAGAGATGTTTAATTTCGACTTGAGCAAAGAATTTGATGCGGTTCCACATGGAGTATTATTGATGAAGCTGCACACTGATGGTTTCCGGGTATTGTACTCAAATTAATAGAGTCTCATTTAGACAGTCAAGTTCAGAGAGTTTATTAGAATTATGTTTAATTCGCAAAGTTATATGTCATGGAGATCTCAAGGAATCTTAGTGGGGCCCATACTATTCCTAATTTACATTAACGACTTGAACACCATAATTAGTAATTGATATCTAATGTTTGTAGTGTAAGGACCATAATCATAAGTTCAAACTGCAAGATTGATTTCACTGGAAGGATATCACTCGCTTCGAAAGAAGTTGAGCAATAGTTTAGGTATGCTAAATGCGCCCAAAGTGAATTAAGATAAAACTGTTAATTTAATACACTGACGAAGTCTTTTAAGATGAATGGAACGTCTGTAAGTATCATTAAAATAAGATAGATATAATGAATGCCGACAGCTCAGTGGTAGAGCATAGAGCTCGTAACCGGCAGATTCGAATCTTGTTCTGGTGGGCAAGAAGTTTTCTAGCTGAACGGGTGTCGGCCACCATTTCAGTGTTGGGTCAAAAATTAACAAGTGCTGTGACCTAAAATGGCGCAATATCGCAGTACAAAACCTACCCAGAACACAGCTGAACTAATTACTCGCACAAGCTGAAAAAGCTACTGAGGGATCTTCACAGAAGATCTAGGAGTATCAGTATAATAATGATAATAAAGAAATTATTAATGAATCCATAATTATTATTATTGTGTTGAATCATAACATTAGCTACGCATTCCTCGAAAGGTGAAGTATGACAGTTTTGTTCCTGAATCTCAATATTTTCCGATGTCAGTTGTCAAAAATGAGTGCCACAAAAATAGCGCCCAATTAAAATGCCATCCATCCAACTAGTACAAGATCACCAGTTCTCGTGCAGGCAGATTTATTCACACAATCAACTCTGCAGAGCGTGTTCACATTTACGAGTATTCATCCAACTCCATAATTAATGCCTTCTTATTTCAATTACGACTAACTCACACTCAGAAACGTTTGCCTCTAATATATGCACCCCTATATGGGTGTGATAAGTCCCATTAAAGGATTAGGAACTCTATTTATGCCATGCTGAAAATTCTACGGCGAAACGTGAACGTAAATAGCTAGGAGATCTGGCTGGCGAAAAATATGGGATGCTAGGCCAACTTGCATGCACTATCTGTTCTAACGATGTCAGTTCATTAGCACTATCTGAAGTAAGTTTCGTTAATTTCTCCGGGCAAATTCTCAAACTTCGCTGCTTAATTAACAACCCTTGATTCTTGTTCGCCTTAGAAAAGTTTGGTTAAGAACCTAGCTGATTTTCTACGTGTTACTTATTATCGGAAGTCGAAAGATGAGAGAATTGGAGCTGAAAATAAATGAGAGGATTTTTTTAAATGAGAACTCAATATTAAAAGTGCTTCCGGATAAAACAATATAATATTCGACACATATGTCATTTTAACTTCGTGTTAACTGTTAACGAAATAAGTGTTCTGAAATAATATTTATGCCTAATTACTCGTTAAATAAAATAAAATAGATTGTTTCTATTATACAATTTATTAATAACAAAAATTATTTCGCCAACATTGTGGCTTTGTTAAGCTTACCTCTTGACCTAACTCTAAACATTACACAACACTTCTTATACAGCTAAAAACTTGAAAACATTGGCGGTACATCTAACTATTAATTTCCGGAAATGAGGATAAGAAAAACATTGCGAAAAGGGGATACAAGTAACTATCAACTCACAGAGATACTGATAAAGAAAACTATGTGAAAAAAGGGATAAAAATAATCATAAGATATATTGGGGCCAATTATCAGAAATACCTCAAAAGTTAAAACTCTACAACAATGGGGATTCTGCAACATCTGTTTGGTTGTTTAGAAGAATTTTGATGTTCTTGTACCTACTTATTTCTACTGCTGTCAAAAGCATGAGTCTGATACTTTGATTTTCATAATGGATAATTCCACAGTTATTGATGAAATTATATCTAAATTCTTTTCAAATGACTGGCACATGTTGAATGTCAGATGTCTCACGTATAACTTCGCAGATGTTCGTGAATTATTTTCTTGAAAGATCATCCTCTTTAAAACAAGTTGTAAAAATTACTATGTTTTACTACCAATAAATTTGCTGAAACAGTAGAGTATCTTCCTCTTTGACCAATATATACCAAAAGACAATCACTACAAGTCAACTTATAGACTCCACATGGATCTTCTTTATTTGTTTTATATTTGCTATTTGTAATATGAATTCCCAAATTATTAACCGTTCTGAAAGCTTCAAGTCAAATTTCATTTTAAAATACTCTGCAATATGATATTTTATGCAGTTCAGGACTTAGCGGAGAAAACAACAACTTGGGGGAGAATCAAACCAAATTCGCAGAAATCAGTATTCATGCTCTTCCACCACAGACTGAAGTCCACTTCACCAAAGCTGCAGTTCCAGAATATTACAATCCAACCAGCCCATTCTGTGAAATACTTCGGAATAAAAGTAGATCCTAAGCTGTACTTCCAGCACGTAAAAGCAGTTGAAAAAGTACCATAGCTAGAGCAAATTCCTTTCGCACCATAACCTACAAGGACCTATCAGCACGAAAACAGCAAGTGGAATTCACAAGATGATATGCAGACCCATCTTAGAATAAGGAGACCAATTATATAAGACCTGCAGTAACACTACATGGGAGGGGACATTTACTCTACTTTTAGAACATCAACTTCATCGAACGAAACATAATGGGACCTCTGGTGATGTCTGTAATCATATAGCTTTTTCTTGAACTTCATAATAGTTATCATTACAAAAAATAATTTAAAAATCTCTTTACTGGGCATATATTTAGTGACACTACTAATTTATTTTCCACTTTACAACACGTACGAGTGTATATATTTACAGAATTTATTTCTACTAAACTATTTGAGCATGATGCTGCTCAATGCCTCATCATGTCTCTCCGTCCGCTTATATAAATTCTCGAACTTCCAGTTACATCCCGATCGTTCTAGAACGACAGTTGGAAAAAAGCGTTACAATATATAAAGATATTGATTTCTCGCATCACTTGGTTAAACATTTTTAAATTAATAAAGTAAATAAAAATAACTAAGCTTAAGTTTCACTGTTTATTTGACGTCTGTTGACATTTATGTTTTTGGGTTTTAGACCATTTTCAAAACAAAGTTTTGTTCTCTTCAGTTTTGAAAATGGGCTAAAAACCCGAAACATATGTCAACAGACATCAAATAAACAGTAAAACATAAGCCAAGTTGTTTTTATTTACTTTATTAATATATAAAGGAATATATAATGAAATTAACTGAAACTCAGTATGAAATAAGTTCTCGTCACGAAAAGACCGAAATAATTCAGCAAATGTCAGCAAATTACTCAATGTAATTTAGGGTATCTTTGAGCTTATTAGTAATAGTTTTTTAGAAGATTAAAAAAAGTTCACTTTCTTTCAGTTTATTCTTCTTCTATCAATATAATAAAAGCAAAAAGTTGGACCTAGAAATTTATTCCGAACATAAAAAACATTTGGCGATAAAAAATTTTAAGTTGGACTTTCATTGCTGACATCTCTTGATAACAAGTGCCTTTGAAAATACGCAAATAGCGTCAACAGGTATAACTTACTGTTAACCTCAAATAAAATATCCCGTTTCCCGAAAAATATATCTGTTTTCCGAGAAAAATATAAATTTTTATGTTAAGTAAATTCTCCTTAGTTTTGAAAATGGGTTGAAATCCGAAACATATATGTCAACATCATAAAATAAAACTTTTGTGAAAAGATTATCGAATAGTGTAATTACAAATAATTCCATTCCTTGGTTATCGTGAAAACGGCGTCCTCCCCATTCTACTTTGAGTGAAAAAACATGTGATAGTCGCACGGGGAGCAGGCTGGGTTGTAGGGAGAATGTTCCAGTATTTCCAAATAATATTTCTCTCATTTTTAACCGGTCTAAGCGTTGCCATGAAAAAGCATCACGCTTCGGATGGTGGTGCCTTGACTTTTGCTGTGATAAGCCAGTTTCACATCACAAAGAAGCTTGCAGTTATACTCAGCATTGACAGTATCTTGCTCATGACAGAAATCAATAACTACTACGCCTTTTCTATCCTGAAAAATAGTTGCAAGAACTTTTACCTCAGACAGGGTTTTGACTTCTCAAGATGGGTCTTCTCTAGGTAGTCTCTATTCCAAGCTGGCTTGTTTAGATTCTGTAGTATAAAGATGCATCCATGTCTCATCACAGGTGACAAATTAACTTAAAAAATGACACCCCCTTTCTCGATATCGTGTTAATAGACGTTTTATGATTTTCCGTTAGTAGGGAGGAAAGCGATCGTATCGACAATTTTCCATAATCGAACTCATTCAAGATGTTCGTGTCAGAAAAACTTCGCGGTCAGCGAGCATGACTCACATTCTCTACTGTTGTACGCTCACTTAAAATTATTAATGTCACAGATTTGAGTTCTTGAAAGCGTCTCCTTAGCGAACTGTAGTCAATCGCCGCAAGGTTTTACGTCTTCACGCGATAAAAGTTTCATATGCGTTGCTAAACAGACTTATGTACCTCTTGCTGAGACATGATACTATTGACGCCCAAACAAGTATAGTGAACCGAAGCGTTGTCCTGTCCTAGTCTATTCGTTCTAACACTTAGCATAGCACTACGCGCGTCATTTCATGCAGCGATGGGTAAAAAAAGTTTGGTTTATATTTAATCATTTTCTTATAAAAGCAAAAAGTCAAAAAAGATATTATTTTCATATTCTACAGCCAAGCGTTTATCAGTTAACGTTAAGAGACGATTACTTATAAGACATCACGATTTCTGATTGAAGAGGAAATATTTCGATGGAGATCATAAATACTTTCATTAAATATGTATATTGGAAAAATATTTATGAATTCTTCTCTTGTTGCTGTGAATTTGGTTCACTATTATGTCCCGTTATTTTCAGAGCCCCGGAAATAGGTCGACGCAATTTGAATTGCGTTGACAAAGAGGTTCTTCCTATTTATATGCAGATTATGCAACACAGTTCGATTTCCTGTGAGTCCGTTCGCATCTCTCTAGCAGCAAAAAATCTATTGAAACGACTTACTTAAAAATGAGTATTTCCATTGATTACATAATATACAATTATATGTTACTCTTCTGCATTACTGGCATATGGAAGGAAAAACATAATGTATATTTTGATTCTGTTGTGTTCACGTCCATGTTCAAAATTGAGCAATCTACCGCAGGAACTCGAGTTCCTTTTTGTACTCCTTTGAAGATGGTCGAAAGACCGAAACATGTGTCAGGATTCTGATCAAGTTGTGAAACATAAAAACTGTATGAATTATTTTAAATAAAATTGTTATAATGTTTCATCTAGTGCGAACCGCATACTCCATTCATGTTATAGATAGTTTTAATGCGTGTCAGTAAATGAAATGGCGTCGAAGAGTATCCACTGAATTACATGCGCTGTAGTGAAAACGATGTTCCGTTGACACATATACATGTCTCAGTTTACTAAGTTCATCTTAACCAGCAAATATACAGTGTGAATCCATGTACCGGAGAAACATCAAACTGGTCATGATGTGGTCATAAACAACACTCAAGTTGTTTGTATCTTCTCTGTAATTTACTGTGTTTTTTCTTCTTATGTGTACCATCTCACTCAACATAGACGTCAAAAATAATTATGTTCGTTATCTAGAATGTTCATGTTCTCAAAATCGAATCTATGAACCTCTCTGTGTGTATGTTGGATAAGGCAGTTTTGTTTTAAGCTTCCAGTTATCTAGCATCATTCTTATGTTGTTGTGCCCTGTATTTCAAGTATTGTTTTGTTTGACACTTACACTTTGTTACAATCTTGGCAGGGAATCTTGTACAAAAGACTGGACTGCATAGAAGGAAAGGTTTTATCTTTTATGTTGGTGAAAATTTGTTGTTGTTATCAAGGATGTTATAGAATGATGTCGTTCAACCAAACTCTTTGAATATGTTATGTATTTTGTAGCACAATCCAGGGAAAAACACAAGTTTGAAATATTTTGACTCGGTTGGTACTTCAGGTTTTGAGTTGATGTTTATGTTCGTTGCATTAGCCGTTGTATTGACTATTGTTAACTAGGCAAAACCGATGTTGTTTAAGTTTATAGTTGTGTATCACCTTTCTGATGTAGTAAAGATGGTATTTGCTGTTCGAGAATATGTCAGTTATTCTCATTATATTTTTCTTCTCAAAGTTTTCATGACTGAGTGATAGAACCCTGTGAATTAGATTGGTTACAACATTTTTCTTTTGTTGGGCATTATGATTCGAAAGGAGTTCGAAACGTCGACCGAAATTTGATGGTTTTTCATGCCAACCTGTGATCATTTTATTATTTTTTATCTCAATAGTAAATTGGTGCTTTTCGTGAAATGATTTGAACAGATTGAGTGTTGACTGAATGTGGTCTTCAGGTACGAGTAGAAATGTGTCATCAACATATACTTTCATAAAAGGGATACAAAAATTCAGCTCACCAGCAATACACTCAAATACTTCAAACATAATTAATTCGGAAGAATCTAGACCGCTAGGGATCCCATAGCTGTTCCATCTAACTATTTATAAAGTGTGTTATTAAATGTAAAGTAGCTTCTGTCAAATATAACTTGAATTAATCTGATGAAACTGTTTTTATTTAACTCAGTAAAGCAACTTATATATCGTCATCTTTAAGTAATGACTTGAACAACTAATGATTAAACCAGGACACAACATCGAGAGACACTAGCCAGAATTTGAAAGAATATAAATATTTATTAGTTACTCAAAAAGGGAGAACGCGCCTTACACTTTAAACTTCGAAGAAGAAAGCATATTCCTTAAAATATTTCGTAGGAAAAAACTAATGTTGAACCTATGTAACTGATTATTGGTCTGAAACTGGCAACTTGTTCGTGAGTTGCCCTCGAACGGTATAATTTTGAAGGAGTACTGTTATGGCTGATAAGTTCTTTATATTGCGTTCCTGTTATCATTTGGTCATCCCATTTGGTTTTTCAGAAATTGGTTGATGTTGTCCTGGTTATTCTTTGTTAGATCTTCGTTCAAAATTTTGTATGTGGTACTGTCACTGTAAATTTTTCACTTCTCGAGTGTACTCTTCCCTCTACATAATTACTGTTGTTTCCCTTATAGGATTTACCTACCAAATTGTCAGGATTGTCTCGAATGAAACTCGATGTGATATGGTAGTTTTTGTAAGAGGGTCTGGAGTTCTTGGTTTTTCTATGAAGTTCTGGATTATTCGCGTACATCTTGATCTGACTTCGTTTTTCTCATTTTCCCCCACTGGTAATATATGTATAAGCCCATCCGTGTATCGAATGGAATTTTTTCACAAGAAACGTTCGAGATTTCTTAGATAATGCTTATGGACAACATTGGATAGGCAGGGGAGGTCCAATTCAATGGCCGGCAAGGTCCCCCGATTTGAATCCTTGCAATTTCTGTATTTAGGGATACCTAAAATCAAAGGTCTATTCGAGACCGATAGAAACACGAGACCAACTCTGGGGATCAATCCAACAAGCCTGTAATGAATTTAGAAATAACGTGGCAATTTTTGCGCGAATACGACGATCTCTACATAAAAGTATTAATGTATGCATTCAAAATAACGGTGGTCACGTAAAACGAGAGTTCTGAAATCTGCTTCATTAGTAGTTCTTCAAAAAATAAACTTTAAGAAAATTAACTGATTTCATTTTAAATATTTTATAAGGTGGAGCTTTTATAAAATAATTGGAATCACGTTCAAGAAATTGATATTTCAATTACTTTATTATGATTGTTTAGGTAACGAGCATTGAGTACTGAACAGAGAGAAAATTTTAAATCAATTTTTCTGAAAACCAATGCAACTGAGCGATATCATAGAAGAGCCACTTTTTTCAAGAAAAAATATCATGGTTTATTAATTTGATGTATAACTTGTGAAATAAGAAAGGTAAAAGAATTGTCACCAAAAATACCCTTCACTCCCAAAAATGATACGCTTATGTTTGACATGACAAAAATGCATGGTTTGTATACGTATTTTTGATATTAGCCCATGTGTAAAATTTCAACACCTTAGGTCACACTGTTTTGGAGATATGTGACAAAAAGTGTTGCCTGGACGTCATTTTCTAGCTCCTTAACGAAGCATTTTTGCATTATATGATTTGGGTCGTAGTGTCTAAAATATTGTCTAGAATATCCACTAGAATATTGTCGGTCTAATTATGGGACACGCTGTACCTTGTATATATCTATATAGTGTACAGTGTTATATAGGGCATGTTTGAAATTTAATTATGAATGTTTTCAAGAGATTTATTTAGATTAAAATCTGTAGAGGTTCCACAGTATTAATGAATAATTACCAAATCAATTGAATAGAAAAACTCACCCCCATGATGAGATTTCGAACTTTCCGCTTCTAAACCGACTACATTAAACGACCGTATACAGCGCTTGAATCCTTTGCTTTGGAAACAGAATTAACGTCATACCCGACGCGATTTAAATCGCGTCGATACGTGTGCGGATATTCTCAACCTTCTAAAACCCCAGTTACGGCTGACTGCCTTGCATTCAATACTTCATATAAGTTGACTTGAACTTATTGAAATATTAACTTTTCTTATTAAATTAATAGTTATATTTAATTTTTATATCTACGTTGAATAACTTTGTTTATAAGAACGGAACCTAGTAAAGACGGCGGCTGTCCTTAACGTAGATAAATTTACAATTATATTCATAGCAAATAAATAATATTCTTACAGGATATATACGTAAATATGTGACTCATCAAATATTTTCAATTTAACTGTCTATCTTATCACAACCGTGAAGTAACTAACAAGAGTTAAGTTAAATTTAACCAGAGTAATCAAGTTTCCCGAAGCTGCTCAAAAGGAGTCGCAAGCCAATTGATGAAATCTAAATATTTGGTATGGACTGGCTGAGGATGTAAAGGGTATTTATCTAACCGTATACCTACTCCAGATCGAGTTTCAATCGAAAATTTCGAACCACTGAATAAACTCCGTATCAGAAGTGTGAAATTTAATTTGGAAAATTGCCAGCCGAATAATCTGAACTTCGGCCGGGGTACGTCTGGCCATTTTTCAATCCTAATCTCTGGATGTTCATTTCGCTGTATTGATCCATTTATCTGGCGAATATTGCCCGTCACTGATGAATCAATGCGTCGTTTCGGGTTTGGTGCTGCTATTTCACCGTATGTCGATATATCTCGAAGTCAACGGTTATACTGCGATTGAATTAAATTTTAGAAAAACTTTGAACGCGAAAGCTTATCGTTCTGTTACTACTCCTTCTGGAGACAAGATGAAATGTTCTGATTCTGTGTTTCTGAAAGAGGGATATTACAGATTAGTTTTATGCTCAGGATGAAACACACAGTGCCTGCTCACTTCGTTAGCCTCACTCCAAAGAACGCAGTTCTTCAGTATTTGACTGTGCACAAAAAGTTGATATTGAGTCTTAAGGGTGAGCAACTGTTGACAAATTAGAATTGTATATAACGGGTTATCTATTTCGTGGTCCGGATTTCACAGCCCTGTTTCAATGACACATGTCGAACAGAACTGTGATCCGAAGCCTATATTTTTAGTTGAAGGTTTACAATTTATTAATATGGATCGTTCATCTACTGCTGAACGTTTAAAATTGTGAAAACTTACTATAAAAATAATGATTCTGTAGTAAATATTTTCCGTACATTGGTAGCAGTAAAAACATTCGAAGAGGCTGTATCTGTTACTGATGTCTTAAGGAGCATACGTCATCAAAATGCACTCTCGACTGAAAATATTTTTACTATAAGTGGAAGTGTTGAGGAAAAACCAAATTTATCATTTCATCACACACACAGCTCTTGGAACTCTCTTACCGCACGCTATGGCGTATTTTACATCTGGATTTGCATCTCCATCCTTATAAGTTTCGGTTGACATAGGAAATAATGTCAGCTGACCATAGAATGCTTAGAACAAATGCCGATTGGCTGCTTGAACAAAAACGTTTGGATGACGATTTTTTGCATCGAATATTCTTCTGCGACGAAGCACATTTTTCACTCGGTGGCTATGTGAATAAGCAAAATTATCGCATCTTGAGCAGTGAAAAACCTCATGTAGCTGCTGGGAAATCATTAAATCCATAAAAAGTCACTGTATGGTGTGCAATTTGGTCTGGTGGAGTGATACGTCCGTACTTCTTCGAAAATGAAGAAGGTGTCACTCAAACCGTCAATTCTCATCGGTAATCATTTGGCTATAGTCAAATGATTACCGATTTTTTCCGCCCTAAATGAATGATACGGAATTGGAAGAGATGTAGTTCCAACAAGATGGTGCAACAAATCATACAACACTTGTTTTGGCTTTATAGAAAGAAAAATTCCCAGGACGCGTAGTTCCTCGTTTCGGCGATGTGAATTGGCCACCAAGATCTTGTAATTTATCACCTTTGGGTTTTTTTTTTGTAGGACTATGCGAAGGATCGTGTTTACGCCGATAATCCTCAGACTTCTGAAGATCTGAAAACCAACATCCGTCAAGTTATTGGTGAGATATTACCCGAAATGTGCCGGCGAGGCATCTAAAATGACCTCACAAAGATCGAGTCCTGTAAGAGATCACGCCACACATAATGGCAAGCATTATATTGAAATAAAAATCTGATCGACATTCTGAATGAAAGATTGTTTTATTTTCTTCGGGAAGCACAAAATGGATAACCTTGTAGTTATTCGATCGCTTTTTCTACTGAAGCTGGTTGTGCTTTCGTAGTGAATTTCTTCGGATAAAAGTTTTTTTACTTTTAAATTTGGTATTTTCCTTTAGATTTATTTTATCGTTAATATGATTTTTCGTTAAAGTTCGTTTTTTGTGTTTTTTGCCAAAAATAAATTATTCGTTCGGTCTTCCTTTATTTTTTTTAAATGAGGAGAGTGTTTCTTTAGAAGGATAATCTGCTATTGCACTATTACTTGATACAACATCTTTCATTTATCAGAAGTGGGTTATGACTTTACCAAGAATTTTGATCTTTTCTTTGTTAAATATAAAAGTTTGACCGTCACCTTAGTAGAAGTACTAGAAATAAGCAGACATAATAAAATCAGAATTTTAGTCGATGAACAAACGTATTTCAGCAGGAAATTTTCCTTCCGAAGGTATGAATCAACCATATAAGATAATATAAGGAATGTTTTTCCTAAAATACTTAACAGTATTCTTCGATTCTTGTTATATTATCTGGATACATTGTATTATTACTTTGACACCTGTATGTTGAGAATATCCAATGGAAGTATCTAGAAATTAATTACCTACCACTGAAACCTCTGAAATAACTATTTAATCTTTCCATAATCTCTACTGAAATAACCATAAAAATTGCAGATATTCAAGTGGAAGCATAGCACTCCGAAATAAGGGCGTGAATATTGAAAAATTAAAGGGAGAGATCTGATAGATTCTACTGTATCCTAGAGGCTAGTTATATCATTGCTATTTGATGTTACTGTAAACCATCACTTTATAAACATATCGATCCGATAAATTTTTTAATATACAAATAGTGCCGACAGCTCAGTGGTAGAGCATAGGGCTCGTAACCGGAAGGTCGCGGGTTCGAATCCTGTTCAGATGGGATAGAAATTTTCTAGTTGGACGGGTGCCGGCTATCATTTCACTGTTGGATCAAAATTAACAGTGCTGTGACGTAAAGTGGGGCAAGATCGCAGTAACAAAGCCTACCCAGAACACAACTGAACTCCTAACTCGCACAAGCTTGAAATGCTTCTGAGGGATCTTCACAGAAGATCTAAGAGTATCAAGATAATTAACTTATATTCATCTTTAGTCTTCATAAATATTGTATATTATTCATTAAATATTTTTCAGAAGTGGAGTATTTCACTATCGGTCCGCAATAACGTTTATAATAAGTGAAGAATGATACTATTCCAGCAAATCATCGCGAATATTTTAAAACGGTAGAATATTACAGCCAAATATTGAAATAATTTTAAATTAT
The DNA here is from genome assembly GCA_034642435.1 of Megalocaria dilatata. Lineage (NCBI taxonomy): Eukaryota > Metazoa > Arthropoda > Insecta > Coleoptera > Coccinellidae > Megalocaria > Megalocaria dilatata. The sequence goes on along the minus strand of CM067854.1, from coordinate 54,834,640 downwards.
GTTCAGATTCTTATTCTGGAGCTTTCATATATGGCAATGGTTAAACCAACATTTCAATTTTCAAATCTTCGAAATGATTGCACCATATAACTATTTAATTATTCCAATTCCCGATTATATAACCTGAAGTTTTTTCTTTATATTAGACAAAGCGTTAAGCTTCGAAGAAAAAGATGAAGAAAAATTTTTGTAAAAAAAATTTTTAATGGTATCTTTGACCGTTTTCAAATGAATATTGACGGTGTTCTGTAAAGGGTGAGAGTTTGCATTCTGAAGTATTGATTATTTCAAGTCCAGCAACACTTCTGTCATTCGTGTTTTGACAGAAAGCTAGTTTGATATTTGATACTAACAAAATTGGTCTATTTATGCTTGAACAAAACTGGAAAATATTTGAAACTTATTTCCGAAGTAGTGAATCTTCTATTCAAATAGTCAGAAATTTACATAATAATTTATATTTCTTTAAATTCTTTTATTCTCTTTTGGTACTGTGTAATGAGTGTTAATTTATAAATGACAACTAATTTAAAACAGTGTTTTTCTGGACATTTATTTAACTAAATTTTAATAGTTTTTGAATAAAAATGCTTATGAAATTAAAATTTATAGGAGGTTAACTGAATAAATCTGTATGATATTTAAGATTGTTCAGTTGTTAAATTCTTTCTTATCTTGGAGAATAATTCAATTTATCTGAAATGATAGTTAACAAGGCTTCAGTCATCAGATAATCCTCAAAACTAATTCACCAATAATGTATGTTGCTCATAGAAGACAAGGTATTAACTGTGGGTTATCCATAATCTTTTAGAATTTATCTCCTCTTTTAAAACACAATCAGCATAGAATAAAAAAACCGCTATGCCACATCAAAGATTTTCCAGAAACACGAATCATGACGGTGTAAACCGGTTATGTCGATTCGAGAGGAAATGACCGAAAAAGATTTTCAAGGAATTCGTTAAGTTTCATTATAAAACCGTTCGGGTGAATAGACCTAATCGTGCAATTTCCTCTGGATCAATACGTCCCAAATGGTTTTTCGAAGATTAACTTAATTGATATTTCAAAGGATTTTCGAAGCTCAGGACTCAGCAATCGTAAACTGGATCCAATTTCGGCGCTCTTAAAATGATTGGAAAAATCCCGAAAGAGCGAGAATGGTAGAAACTCCTCGCAGCCACTATAGTTACCAATATTTCGCAATTCTAAAAATAACATAATGCTGGCATCGATTTTTATATAGGATGCACGTGTATTTCACTCGAATCCAGCTGAAGAGAATCCAGTACGCGGAAAATTTGTTTTCCTGTGTAGATTACGACTTTTTCACATATTAATGGTGAAATATTTCATCCTAATAAAAAAAAATTTGTCATTTGAAAATAGACAATTTGACTTTATATAAAGCATTTAAAACAGGAACAAATGAATAATTACTTAATCAGAACAAAATTTCAGTGTATCACGTTTTTGAAACAGAGCAAATCTATAATGTAATAAAGAATGCGAATGTAAAATACGAAATTCCTTATTATTCCCAATCTTCAGATGTCTCTAACTTTCAGGATTAAATATAGCTGTAGCAAGCTTAGAAATTCATCATTTCGACTACTTGGAATTTCTTGAATCCTGTTATTTAAAATAAAGTTTGTTTTTCTTAGGACATTGGATTCCACTAGTAAAACAAAAGAGTACTATGAACGAGGACGTTTCGTCCTCGGTTGAGGACAATCCCAATTTTATTCGTACACAAATTAAAATTCTCGCAGTCATGTGACCATTCTGCAAAAATATATTGCAATCATAAAAACATATAATATAAAATAGAATTAAGGGGTGACGTACTCAAGCAGAATTAGTATTATTCCGAAATCTAAATTTTAGGAATTAATTTACCTTCCACTGGTATACAGCATTGTCTGAGTGTTGGAACACAATAATTTCCGAATGACGCGGTCTGCCGTAAAATATCAGGTGTTTTCAATGTTTTTATCGGATATCTCCGTATGTCAATCTCAGAGAGAATTTTTATTTGTGTACGAATAAAATTGAGAATGTCCTCAACCGAGGACGAAACGTCTTTTTAATATTCATAGCACTTTTTTATTTTACTAGTGGAATCCAATATCCTAAGAAAAACCAACTTTATTATAAATAACAGGATTCAAGAAATTATAAGTTGAATATTCCAGCCAGAGTGAAAAAAGCTGACAACATGACATCTTCTTACGACCAACTCAGTCGACAATATGGAATTCCAACTGTCTGTTGCTTCAAAGAAATATCAAGACTCAAACTGAAAATTACCAAACAGAAGAACCGAAGAATATTTCTCTTGAGATGCAAGGATATGGACGTTTTTCCTGTTTGCCTCAACTTAAACCTATTTAGTGTTAGACCCACAGGTACGAACTTGCAGAAAATTCGATGCTTAAACCAAAAATTTCAAAACACGAATCTTAAATATTTTAATAAAAGATTCAACCCAAATAATTGAAGAATCGAATCAGGCAGTTGCTAATAGAATTGTTGATCTTATGAAGTTTATACCCCACCATGTAGTACAAAAGTTTATCAATGTTGAAACAAAGAAAAATGAAAAAATTGTTCTTAGAACAGAAAAGTCACAATATAAATAAAATCAATAATCATGAAAAAACAAAACAAAAAATTGAAAAACCTGTAGATATGTCAGACTGGATTTCTAACCTGTCCCAAACGGAAATTCCAAATGACATAAAGAGTGTGTTAGGCTATGGTGAAAAGTTTACTCTTTCTATCACAAAGGTTGAGAACATTCCAGTTATTCATATCATTGGCAAGTAGAAGTTAGTTTGAAAAATTCATATGAAGACGACAAGAATGAAATAAGAATGAAAGTAGCGAAAGCGGTAAATAGCCATAAAGAAAAACTGAAAAACAACAAACACCATATTAACAATACCCAAAAAATAATAATGAAAAATATCAACAAAACTAAAACATTTCTTAAAGCTTATCCTCAACTTGTCATTCTAAAGCCAGATAAAAAAAATAAAACTGTAATTATGAATAAGGTTGATTACGAGGAAAAAACATTGCAACTCTTGCGGGCTGACAATGTCGACAAAAATCTCAGGCAAGATCCAAACAATAAATACCAGTTACAAAACAACAAACTGATAAAAAAAATGGCATGAAAAAAATTATATACCGACCGAGGCGGAAAAACTATTGAAAATAAATAATGTTACATCTCCTAAAATTTATGGTTTACCAAAACTCCATAAGGAGACGTCCCCCATGGCATTAGAGCTTGGCGTGCTGGGGGCGCTTGTCAAGACTTAGGCCCCTAGTTTCATCCCGGCGAAATAGAGGGTTATGTCTTGATGACTGTCACTGGACCTGTGTGGTGGAAGATCTTCCGAATGGGGCCCTAGTTTTGCCGTTATGGCGGAATGGAGGGCTGAGCCGATTGATTAACTCAGTGAGTCTGTGGCAGCTGAGGGCTTCTCCCTTAAAACTAGCGAACTCTACCCTAGTGCAGTAAATCTCCAGATTTTTCTATCCAATGACTGAGTGCGTTATGTAGCATAATGCGTTACCTCGTTACCTGTGGATGCCCACAGGTGATACTTGTATCACCTGGCCACCCGATTGGTGTTGGACTCGTGGGAGTAGTGGTTGAAAGTCCGCATGGTGGACTAGGGAAGTATTTCATTTATCAGTTCGCAGACCCCCCATGTTCGCGATATTCTCATGAAATGACTCAGGGTTTAATGGGACTTAACGGTTCGACCGGCCTTGTCTTGAACCTGGATCTAATGCGTAACAATTCAAGGTTTGTGAATCTCGACCATACGGCCAGTCCATCGGTGCTTGACGCCAGGATCCATCGAAAGACTTCACATAGGTTCGTGAGTCATGACGTAAAGGCCGTGTTGACGGTGCGCGTACCAGTATCAATTGAGTCATCAATCTTGGGATTATCTTAGTTCATGAGACTGCGTTCGGGTGCTTGAATAAAAAGCCCTTCCGGTGTGTGAGTTGCGTCCCAAAAACTCGGGTTGACCATACAGAGCCAGTAGAGATTAGGTAGTGCTTCGCTGCTACCAGTCAGACGGTTGTAGGCTTTCGAGCTGAAGCCCAAACTGGTAGCTGGTGGGTTCATCTCTTCGGAGGGATTCTCGCTTTGCGCGATCATATGACGTAATCCTTATCACACTTTCTGCCTCTGGGTGTAGATTGTGGAGACTGCTGAGTAGTCACTTGGTGAAAGAGCCACGCTCATATGCCAATTCAACTAACTGATAACTGGAATATTTCACTCCATAAGGAGAATACCCCACTGAAACCAATTGTTTCTTGTGTTCAATCTCCATTCTACAATCTATCCAAGCATCTTGCCAACAGTATATCTAAAAATTCATAAACACAATAACTATACCCGATAATTATATGTAAGTTTGCTTAGATGTAGTATCCCTATATACAAACATCCACAACCAACTTGTGGGGCAAGCGTTAAGCAAGAAATGGGCTAAACTAAGAGAACACAATTCCTTCTCCTATGAAGAATTTGTCAGTGCGGTGGAACTAACGTTATTAACAAATTATTTTCAATATGAAAGTAATTTTTACCAAAAAATAGTTGGATATGCCATGGGCTCACCAATCTCAAGCTCTGTTGCACAACTAGTGATGGAAATGGCGGAAAACCTTATAATTGAGAAATTAAAAATTGAATTACTTTTCTATAAGAGATATGTAGACGATTGCATCATGGTTGTACCCCAAAGCAAGACGGATGAAATCTTAAGTGCGTTTAATGTTTTTCTTGATAAAATTCAATTCACAAAAAAAAAAGAAACTAACATAATCAACTTCCTAGATTTAACCCTTATCAGAAATAATAATTGCATACTCACACAATGATATACTAAAACAACCTAGTCAGGAAGATATTGGAACTTTTTATCCGAACATACCTTTAGCCAAATACAAAGTGTCATAATAGGTATAACATACCGTGCAATTACCTTAACCATCCTATCTTTGAGAATAGACAACCTTAACAGAGTTAGGAGAATTTTAATTAACAAGAACTACCCAATTGATTTAGTGAACAAGATTATCATACGAAGAACACACAGGTATTACAACAGAACAAGAAACAAAAAAGAAGTTCATGAAGAAAAATTTACCTCAGTTCCGTATGTACGGAACCTACCTGAAAATATAGGCAACATTCTGAAAGTACATAATTTGAAGGTATGCCACAAAACAGGCTTATTTTAGAAAACTGTTTACTCCGCTAAAAAGTGAAATTCCACCAATGAAAAGGTCAAATTTGATATACAGTATTCCCTGCAACTATTGTGCGAAAGTATATATAGGCATGACATCACAATTATTGAGCAATAGACTGAATAGACACAAATAAATGAAAAACTCAAGCACAGCACTTTACAAACATATTTCAACAGATGACCACAAGCCCGACTTTCAGAATACGAAGATCCTTGCTTTTGAAACTAATAATGATGAAAGGTGCATAAAGGAAATCATTTATATAAACAAAAACAACAACGCCATGAATGACAGAACTAATTTAAGAAACCTGAGCCAGATCTATCACACCATCCTATAGAAAAAAATTCTAAAATCAGATACAAGATCTAACATTTAAAAAAAAATATTCCATCACCAATCGTTATGTTCGCGACCATCCTCTATAACCACTAATGTTTTCCTTTGGAATACATACGAAAATATTGAAAATACCTGATATTTTACGGCAGACCACGCATTCGGAAATTATTGTGAAGCAACACACAGACGATGCTGCATACCAGTGGAAGGTAAATTGATTCTTGACTTTTAGATATCGGAATAATACTAATTTTCTGCTTAGGTACGTCACCTCTTAATTCTATTTCATATGTTTTTATGATTGCAATTTCTTTTTTCAAAATGGTCATGATTGAGAGAATTTTAATTTGTATACGAATAAAATTGAGAATGTCCTCAACGTCTTGAGCTTTTTAATATTCCTAGTGCTTTTTTGTTTTAATAGTGGTATCCAATATCGTAATAAAAAATTATATATATATATATATATATATATATATATATATATCCATTGATAATTACAGAATTTAAAATACAACTTAAGTTAGTCGGTAGGGTGATCGAAAACTAAGAAATAAGAATTTATAATGAGAAAGTTTCCTTCTATTCTAATTGAGTTATAAATATTTCGATCAATGAATAATTTAATAATTTAAGAAGATTAAAGTAACAAAGAAGAATTTTTTGGCAAATTTTTCATATATAATTGTTTTGCCTTCAAAGTACAGATAACCCTTCTGGCCATCCTGTTAAAATGTACAAGCCCGCTTAGATTTCTGTCTAATATAAGTATTTTATGATGGCACATTGAAATGATGAAGCATCATTTTTCGACATATAGAGAACATAAAATAATAGCTTACGCTGGAAGTCTTTTACAGTTGATAGTTAATGGAAAACGCAAATCTAGAAAATTATGGAACGATAGATATTAATGATAAATACACTGATTACTCGAATATAATGGTCATAATATACTCAACTAAACTGTTATTTAAATGAAAAAATTTAACTACATTGAGCGAAATATTTACGAATCATTTATGTAACATTCTACGTAGGATGATTCATTATACCGGTTTTTTTGTCAGGCACGGACCCAGCCAAAATGATGTGACATCCAAAACGCAGTTTTTAATTAAAAACTGTCAGCATCAAGTAATCCCCACAACCGTGTAAATCCCATCAATAATGCACGTCATATGCATTTTATTCGTTGTGCGTGTTTCGACGGTTGTTATCGCATAATCGCAACAGACCGAATCCCACGGGATACAGCAACCTGCCAATGATATCACGCAGTTTGCGCAATTTCCTCGATGTTTTGTAGCCGAACACCGCTATGTCCTGTTGGAAGATGTGCGAAATGTAACAATTTTGCATTATCGTTTTTGTTCGTAAGGCAATAAAATGCCTGTTTTTTGTTATTTGGCCGTTTCGAAACAGATATTTCCGGGAAAACTATTGGAGCTTATACAAAATGAGTTTACTGTCTAGGAAAATGAAAATCGTATGTATTGAACAGTAAAACAAAACAGCTGTGATATCTCCGATATTCATACGAATAGCCTTATATTCCATCACCTAGTATTTTACCGAGACATTATTTCACTGAAAAAGGTCTTTGGTACAGCAAAGGATATTGCTCTTACTGATAATTTAAACTCGATCGTGAAACCGTTGATGATTCCAATAGAGCTCAACGCTACTTTGCTCACATATTTTTTATAGTTGAATTATATGATCCTGCACGAGTATGTACGTCATTATTAAACTTCTAGATACCAATTTTCAGATGGATCGAATCTGCAGTTTAAAAATATTGGGCAAAATAAAAACAAAATTCAAATGTGAATCATTCCGAAAAATTTGGACCGATTTGATCAATTAGCAAAATAAATCGAGAGATATAGGGCCCAAACCTGCCCTGAAAGTTCCAAGTCTCTAATAGAGCAAGAGCCCGTGAACCCCAGACCTTCGTTATTTTATAAAAGCTGAAAGTTTGTCAGCGCATGCTCCCAACACAGGTAAGAACGAAGGCCCATTATGAAATTCGGGTTGTAGTGGCTTTGGCAGGTAAACGGTACTAAAGGTGTGTAAAATACTAATATAGTTTCGTCAAATTATAAAGAGCGATTTTTTGGTATTACCTCTAGAATACTATTAAAAATCACATTATCCATTGCCAGACACTTAACATCGTGGTAACCCCTTGCCAGACACCCTTAATGTTGTCATAATAATTCTACTTACGTTATAGTATAAAGGCTGGTTTTTATACATGATACTTGGGTAATGAGTAGATGATGTTTTCTCAATAGCCAGACATTTTTGATAGTTCCAACCCCTTGCCAGACAAGCATATAGGGTAGCTGTAGAAACGAGCCCGAGGTACTATACGTATGTGAGTGCGAGTGAGATGCGCTTGTATTGTTTAGTACTTTGTACATGCGTATATCAGTAAAAATAATATATGCTATTTTTAACGATAAATTTAGTATTCATTATTAATTATAAGAAAAATATTAATAATACTATTACTTACGTTATAATGAAATCGTTGATTTTTTATATGATACTTAGGTAGTTATTAGATGATGTTTTCTCCTTAGTCAGATATTTTTTTGCTATTTTCAACCTCTTTGCCGCACAATCTATGTAAATGTTAAAAAGAGATTCGTGATTAGAATGACTTATCCAAATAAACTTTTTGGCCAATTTATGTGACTAATAATTGATGTAAATTTTAAAAATATCTGCACAAATGACATTCCTTGCTACAACTACTCGAAATTGTTAAAAAGTTCAATTTAATCTGTCAGTAACTGGTTAAATAGAAAAGCCAAATAGAAATATTTTTCAAAAATTTTATTAAAGATAGATTAGTGACACTATAAGTTATAATGAAGGGTAAAAAAATAGATCGGTAATATGACATAGTATCATAATGTATAAGAAATACTGTTAATTTATTGATAATCGTAATAATCATCATTGTCATCATTTTCTTCGTCACTGTTGGTCCATTCGATATTGTGGTCTTCTTCTTCGTCAGTTTCTGAGAAAATTTGAAAAATTTTATTGGATTAAAAGTAGAAAAAAAATGTTGAATGGTTAGAAGTAATATTTATACCTGAGACAGTTTTCAATGAATCTCTGACGAAATTTAGTAACTGATCACCTTCGAACCATTTAAAATGATACTGATTGTCTTCGAGTACCCAACCATTTTCTTCAGGTTGATAAATTGATGGAATTTGATGGTTTGCATGATTCCAAATGCTAGATACATAGTTGGCTCGCAGAAATTGTTGTAGCAGTTCAGATTTACAGGGTGGCAGACTACTAGCGTCAAAATTTCGTAGCTTTTTACGACTAAATGCTTCATTAATATCTGAGACCTGATATGTATTGATGAATAATTGAAGCCGTGCTGCATCAACATCAATTATCAATCCGACATTGTATACTTCGCATATAAACTGTTGAATAATATCAAAAATTCTTTGTCGTTCTATATCTTTTTCAAATAATTCGTTCTTACCAAATTTAATGAACGCTTTTTGATATTCTTCTGAACCTTTTAATATTTTAAAAGGCCTTAACTTGCCTTTTCGGAAAAATGCGGGATTATAGTCACAGCCTGTGATTGCATGGAATCCTGGCAAGCTCTTACATAGAGATTCTCCTAACTTGTCATAAATCTTCGTGAGGTCTACGTATCTTAAGTTGTTTCCAGTGCCTATCAACATCCAAATAAGTGAGCCATTTTGTAGATGATCCATATGACCAAGCATGATCACTGCAATGTCAGTGTCGACACTTCTGATCACAATATTCTCTTTATTTGGAATACTGCACGCATGGTAGACTATTTGTCATGTTCTGGACATGACAACTCTTCTACAATTTTTGTTATTATATTGTTAGAAGCATTAACAACAAAAGAATGGCACTGTTTAGAATTAATATGGATAGTTTTGTTTCCAATGAAAGGTATGACTTCATCACTGGCCCAATGCAAAATAAAAAAATCCACTAGAGCTTGTTTAAAATTTGAATTCTTTAATTCTTTTGCAAAATCACTCGGACGTGTTTGATCAGGCCCAGTTATCGTGTAGCTTAATAGTGCTGATTTACTGCGACTGCAGATGTTTCTTTTTCCTGGTTTGTTTTCACATTCTTTTCAGAATTTTTTGGTTCTGCGGTAAAATATTTTTTCATTAACCCTGTAAATGATTTGTAACATTCCCTATGATAGCCACCCTCTGTATATTCACGTGGAAGAATGATATTATTATATTTCAGGTTATGTTTTTTTCGCAATTTTAAAATTAATTCACATTTTTTCAATGTCTCGTCAGAAAATAATATTATTTTTTCGCTACTTTTGTTGCAAAAAACACAAATTAATGTATCACCCATGATTTTTTTTTAATACAAATTCACTTTTATTTAATTAGTCACATAAACAAATCGTAAACATATATATATTTTACTTATCATACACTACGTATCATCTACTAATAATATTGAATTCACTTAATTCTTTTGATATATTTTGAATATCCAATGTTATTAATTAATAATAAACATTAAATTAATAAAACTTCAAGATAACATATAATGTTATTTTTGTTGATGAAAACATATACTGAGCACTAAACAATACATGCGCAGTAGAAATAACAGCTGCGCGTTAAGGGATCGCAATAGACCTAACTCGCCATCTCACTCACACTCACATACGTATAGTACCTCGGGCTCGTTTCTACAGCTACCCTATATGCTTGTCTGGCAAGGGGTTGGAACTATCAAAAATGTCTGGCTATTGAGAAAACATCATCTACTCATTACCCAAGTATCATGTATAAAAACCAGCCTTTATACTATAACGTAAGTAGAATTATTATGACCTGAACATTAAGGGTGTCTGGCAAGGGGTTACCACGATGTTAAGTGTCTGGCAATGGATAATGTGATTTTTAATAGTATTCTAAAGGTAATACCAAAAAATCGCTCTTTATAATTTGACGAAACTATATTAGTATTTTACACACCTTTAGTACCGTTTACCTGCCAAAGCCACTACAACCCGAATTTCATAATGGGCCTTCGTTCTTACCTGTGTTGGGAGCATGCGCTGACAAACTTTCAGCTTTTATAAAATAACGAAGGTCTGGGGTTCACGGGCTCTTAGACTATAACATTTTTACTTCGAATGTTAGAGTGTTTATGGTTGGAACGGCTGAATAGAATTACTTTGCTCAAATTCTTCATCAGTAAGTTAGTTGAACTGATACATTTGAGAAGATTTTCGGCTGAAAAATCGAAATCATTCAGATAAAATGATAACGGGCTGTTTTCTGGAAGGAGCGTGGAAAAATGTTACCAGCATCATTATAAAATTTGAAAAGTAATATGGTAATACAGACTGCTTCATACCAAATCCTAACGTCTCATATCGTGACCCTACCAACGCTTACAGGGAAGGGATTGTGAGCCGACATGCCCGCTCTTTGCACAGAATTCCGCTCTGCTCTGCTGCTACAGCTTCTCGTCGTATCTCATAGAGGACGCGACCGCTTTTGCGATACTTAGTTCACCATCCTTGCCGGCTTCAACGAAAGCAGAGTACAAGCGTTCGACAACCGACCTTCCAACATGGAACCAGGTCACATGCGTCATAGGCAGGCTGGCATCCCATTGCTAATGTGATGAGTTCAAGGGCTTGCAAGCTGGAACAAAACGCTTACCTCCCGAAATTAAGAAGTTTGAAAGCTTCCTCATAAGGCCGCATTGTCAAATAGCTTTACATATTATATTTGCCGCAGAAACGTTTGGGCCGATTCAGTTTATTTTGATGCATAACAAATATATTTATACCCCAAATCTACCCTGAAATTTTCCAGTATATAGGTCTGTTCGTTCGGAAATCAGCAACTTTACTTTAAGTCGCCCACTTGGACAGAAGATCCTCACGAAATTGGATTGCATCTTCATGAAGTCTTATTAACTTAAGAACTGAAAATAAATCATCACAGATTTCGTCGAGGATTTACTGATGGGCCCTTGAAACCACGAAAATGATCCTGATATTGGACAAATAATCGTCTTCTCAGACGAAGCAGATTTTTGGTTGAATTGCTCAGTTGATGAACAAAATTGCCATTATTGGTACAAGGACAACGCAGAAGTGCTACATGAGTATCCATTGCATTCCGAAAAACTTAGTGTGGTGTGCGGTTTATGGCATGTTGGCGTTATCGGACCCTACTCCTTCCGAAGTGAGGATGGGACAGCCGTAACTGTGAATGATGACCGCTATAGTACCAGGGTACTCGAATTTCTATAGTTAGAACTCAATATCATCAATATTGAAGAGATGTGGTTCCAACAAGATGGCGCTATATTCCATACAGCTGATGGTGAACTCGCTTTGCTATGAAAGTTTTAAGAATAGGATCAAATCATGCTGATTATTCATGAATTATTGATTAAGGCTATATGATTTGACACCTTGGGATTAATTAAAACAAATTGTAGAAATTACTATGTTTTACTACCAAAAAATATATATTACACATTTTCTTGTGATTCGAGTTTCGGGAAATGAACTATCCCATCATCAGACAATGATGGAATACTTCATTTCCCGAAACTCGAGTCACAAGAAAATGTGTAATATATATTTTTTGACAAAATTTGAATATTAAAACAAATTGAAATAGGTTTACCTTCTACAATTTTAATTTCAAAAAAATTTCTATTCAAAAAACTTTTAGAAATAAATTTATGTCTAACAAGCACCGCTTACATTTAATAGACGTATATAATCAAAACTCGATATATAATGTCAAATGGAATAAATAACCTCACAGATATACGAAAGTAATTAAAATTAATAAATAAATATTTAAAGGAGACAAAAATTTGTTTCTGGTCTTACCGTTAAGAACACCCATTTGCCTTTTCAAAAACATGAACACACTTAAAGGACTTCTCAAAGAATATAATTTATTTGAAATATTTAATATATTTGAATATTCGAATAAATTATTTCAAAAATGTGCACTATATCTTCAAAAAACAAATATAATTCTAGACAATCCCGTCTTCAGTCCTCTTTTAACATTCCAAATATCAAAATCAAAAACATAACCTATATCACTCACGTGTTAAAAGACTTAAGCTTCGAAATACAGATCAACTATATAATTCAAGATTGATCTATGTTCTAACAAAATCAAAGAACAGTGTGAGTCATTTTAAGGTTTATTTAAATTCATTGACATTCTATAATGAGATTTATTGAAGCCAAAATATAATTATATATTATATATAAAATAAAATAGAAAGGCCTTTTACTTGATAGAAGAAATATAACAAAATTTGAATATTAAAACAAATTGAAATATGTTTATCTTCTACAATTTTAATTTCAAAAAAATTTTTTTATTCAAAAAACTTTTTTGTTTTATATCTTAGGAGCGTAGATATACAGGAAAAATACATTCCGATCCATAAAACTATATTACTTCAAAACTCGATTAATAATGAAATCGTCAACTCTTTACACCGAAATTGCCCTGCTATGTTTATAGGCCAAATGGAATGAAATCTTCATACGATAGAGACCGTTAATACAATTTATTATCCACATGAAACAATAGCCAATTTTAGTAGTGGTCATGGAGGTATTTCACGAGAACATGAAACCTATACGAAATACAAACTCTGGCCTCTAAACTAACACATTGTCATGGAAATACCGTAATAGTGTTCATCTGTACTACAAATAATTTAATCAGATTTCGTCCATGAATTTCTGCTATATACCAGGTACTCTAATCAGGTTGGTTCGGTAATTCGTTGCTTTTTCAAATATAATTTTCTTTCTGATCTCATCACAGAGATTGAACGAAAAAAATTGATCATTTCGGTGAAGTTTAATGGACTTGAATATTTTATATTAAAATTCGTTGAACTACAAAAACACAATTTTCATTTTTGAGTGATATCGGTTTTATTATATGCAAATCCATATTCAGTGGAGGATTTCCCAGAAGAGACCATGTATTTTTGAGAAATTATATTTTTGAGACAATGTATTTTTAAGACTATGTGATACAAATATGACCAGCTCATGATACCTGAGAAATTTGATTTGCTTATTTTATTACTATTTCTGATGAATTATTAGTTCTGAATGAACATTGCATATCAAGAAAACAAAAAGCACAGAAAGCCAAGAGAGTATTGATCCTGTAAATGCTAGTGCTACAGTTTTATATACATAAAACATTGTGTAACCACAAGAAATGAAGGAATTTCAATACAACGTTGGTGATTGGCTCAAGAACAATACAGAATTGATCAAATTTCCTTCGAGAAATATCATTTTAGATTAAGCTCGCTCCTGATCATACGAATTTCTTGAGAAACAGAACTGTTATTATTTAATTTTAAGAACATTGAGAAATCCAATAAAAGGAAAATTTTAAAACAACAAATTATTATTATTATTATTATCCTAATACTAGATACTAGATCTTCTGTGAATATCCTTCAGAAGCTTTTTCAGCTTCTGAAGGTTAGGAGTTCAGTTGTGTTCTGGGTAGGCTTTGTTACTGCGATCTTGCGCCACTTTAGGTCACAGCACTGTTATTTTTTGATCCAACAATGAAATGGTGGCAGACACCCTTCCAACTTGAACATGTCTTTTCCACCTGAACAGGATTCGAACCTTCCAGTCACGAGCCCAATGCTCTTCAACTGACTCCACACTCAATTGAATTAAAATGGAGTAAAGGTTTATTAAGATGTCGGTGTTTTTTATGGAACACTGCTTTTTCGATTTTAATAATACTCAAATACTTACGTCAGACAAATTCTTCATTATCTGTCCCAAGGATCCAATGAATTAAGGCTCGCACTAGGACGTTATTTCAAAGAAATTTTATTTCTTTTTACGCTCTTGTTCTAGAAAACAGCGGGCTATCATTTTGCCTAAATGCCGGTCCGGCCGCCAATAAACACTCCAACTTTCGAACGAGAAGAGATAGAGACTTGAAACTTTCAGAGTAAGTTTGTGGACTAAATTTCTCGGTTGAATTCATTCCTGATTAAATATGGTTAAGCAGTTTCGCAGTTATTCATAATGAACTTTTTTTAAACTTTTCCAATGGTCAAATAAATTAATTCGGCTGATCTGTACCAAATCTGTACCAGTTTCATAGGAGCACATGTCTGAAATTTGCCTCTATGATCAACAAAACCTTGTCGAGTTTGTTTGAGCATAGAATTGTTTTACAGATGTATGTTACACTGTCTCGATTTATAGAACTCCCTATTACCATAGTTCATACTCCTTATTAATAATTTTCCAATAGTTGCGAAACTACTGATTCGATCGGGATTAAATTCAGCATTCAGATGTATAATATACCGAGACAATAATTTGGACCGGAGGTGAAAATTCTGATTTCCGAACAAAACGATCAATAGACTTGAAATTTTTAAGGTAGGCGAGGAGTCTTCAAAAATGGACAGAATCGGCCTGATGGTTTCTGAGTTATCATTTAAAATTTTATTTTTCAAATATTCCCGAAAGTGCAAATCTGATAGAATTCAAATTGAGTATTTAGATGTGAAATAACGACACGCAGGCTTATACATAATTCCGTGAAGTTGAATTAGGAGAATTTTTAAAATTTTCAAATCTGTAAAGATGGACATTTGAAAGCTTCAAAGATATCTGAAAGAAAACAATAATATAAGAAAAACCGACAAATTTAAACAGCTCAGGGAGCCAGATCACTGACACGTTTCACTTCGAAATTTCAAACCAGTGTTCGAATCCAGACGCAGCGTGATTTTTTTTTTATTATGCATGCGTCCTTTACAAATTTGCTGGAAAAATGGACTATTAAGCAATCGCTGAAAATCTTTTGACTTTACACTAGTGCTTTTCACCATTATTAATTTACAAGTCTGAAATATTGTCAAATCCCAGCGTAGTTATGAAAAATTCGCTAAATTTCAAGAGAAATGAGAGAGAATAGATATTTGCAGGGTAAGTCTGGCAAACAATTGAAAAGACCAAGTATATCATGGGGTAAATTTAATATTTTCTTGGTTCCGGAAATTTGCTCATATGAACTCTGTTGTTTCGCTATTTTAAAGGATATATATCAAGTTATGTTAATATCCATCAAATTACTGTGAAATAATAATTTTCCGAATTTGTTTGCAATATATTTTGAGGACATGAAGAAATGTGGTGAAAACGATTTCAGTAAATTCTGAATACCTCAGGAACGTTTCATTATTGGAAAATTTCATTTCCTCAGAGAGTGTTTGTAGAAAGAATTGACTAAGATATTTGCTATAAAGTAGTTTTATCACGAGGCATATTTCGGGAAACCACATAACTAAATAAATGAGTAAAGATTAAATTATTCCCCTGAACTCACAAAGTTCTATGACCTTTCAATACTGATCATAATTTACTTGATATTATAGGTGGCGACTCAAATAAGATATGTAATTAAGTACTTGAATATCTGAAAAATTCTGAAATATATAATAATCAACAAATTTCAGTCCAATAATCCTAAAAGCACGCTAAGGCTCTGCGACTAAGCCAGATCCGCTGTTAGGTTATATTCCGTCTAGAAAGTATCCGGAATTTATTATTTTTAATATACTTCTTTTTTCTATCAAAAGTAATGTATAAAATAGGTTGTGCAGACAAAATTGCATGACAACACTATTTGTCAAATATTGTTGATTATCCACAGGTATACAATTTATGTATTTCGGAAACACATTTAGTTTCAAACATTTGGTATAGAACCAAATGTTTAGTGTATTAATATTGCACCTTATTAGGAGCTCATAATACCATAGGACTAAAAAACTGGTTTCAGCTTGTCTAAAATATTGAATCGAATCAGTCCTTACTTGGTGAAAATGACTGTATATAAAATTTATGAAATAATGTCTCAACTAGAAAAAAAGAAGCAGGTAGAATATTTGTATCAAAAGGTTTTCGGAACGTTTAAAAATTGCAGTTGGCTGAACTGGGAAAAAGCGCTGTATATGAGACAATAAGGAGGATAAAAAATGGCATGGATATGAGACATAGACCAGTTTCAGAAAAATCGCGTAAGATTAAAGGAAACAATTTAAACGCTTTGTTGGCCTTAGCATGACAAAATCGGCGCCTCGGCTTTCGCAAATTGGCTAACAGATTTGAAAATTAACAAAATATAAAAGTATGTCCAGAAACCGTCCGTATGTCACTGAAAAGAGAAGGCTACACATCAAGGAAACCAAAAAAGTCCCTATAATGAAACCTTCATAAAGGGAACGAAGGATAGAATTTTGTCAACGTTTTCAAAAAGATAATTTTAATAATGTCTTTATATCTGATGAAAGTTTTTTCCAGCTTGGTGGAAATCACTTAAAATTCCTATCAAAACAAGTGTTACCTTTCAAATTTCCAAATATCCAAATTTCCCACCAAAAAATGGTTTGGGAGCAATATCTCAGCGTGGTGCTGAACTTCTCTGTATAGTTGATGGTACCATAAATAATGGAAAGTATTGCGACATGTTAAACGATTTTCTTCTTGACACGGCACATGCTTTATATCCAGAGGGGGGCGTTTTCAGCAGGATAATGCAAGATGCCATACTTCGGTCTATACTCAAGCTTGGATGCAAGAATACCAAATGACAACCATTTCATAGCCTGCAGCTTCACCAGATCTTAGTCCCATTGAAAACATATGGGGACTAATGAAGATTGAAATTGAACCAGCAGCGCTACGGAATGAAGATGATTTAATTCAGTCAGTTTTACAGTCTTGGACTACCATCACCTAAAATTATGGAGGTGATCTATTTTCGGGTGTACTTCGACGTTTAGTCAAGTGTTTACAGTTGAATGGAGATTGTATAAGTGAATGAGATGAATATTTTGTTATGATTTTCTAATTCAAGAATTAAAAATATATACAAAATGATTTCAATTGAGCTTTGCTTTTTCCGGATACTTTCTAGATGGACTATAGAATTCAATAAATAAATGATGAATATTTTCGAAATAGCTTTTTCACTATGAACTCACTTTGAAAAACCCCTATGCTAAGTTATAATTTTAAACCTCGATCCCTATAAACTAACTCATTCGACATTCTACCCTTTATTTTCTCCCTTCATTCATAAAACAAACGCGAATCTAGAAGAGCATGCACAGACGCAGATTAACCCACTTCCATCGAAACAACTCGGCTCAAGATCTGTCGAGTTTGAGGTTTCCAAGAGACAGATGGATGTCAGCATAAATTATCAAGAGGCTGATGAATATCATTAAAGTTTTCGAGGACAACCTGCTTCTCTAAATTGACAAGATTTTAGCGAATATGCGTAGCTGACTTGCGTAAAGTAACAGAAGTATGAGGGAGTGATGGAAGGTGATTTAATTAGGTGGGAGCAAACGTCAGCCATATCAAAGCAAGACATGTTAATGGAGAAAACGTATTAAAGTTAAATTACCATCTGAGAGTTAAAATTTGAATGTGTGAGATTATCAAGAAAATCAGGGGAACTGGAATTGAATTTCTGTAATTTTGTGAAACTTACCAGAATGGTGTGAAATTGTTTCGTGCCTCCAAAATATAATTGTTGTATTGACTAATGGGTACTAGTACTAAGTTAGAAGTCTTCGTTGTTTTTTATTTTTGTTTAACTGTCGTTTCGCCCAATATGTGGGCTTCTTCAGAGGTTTACTATGTTAAAACACACACCTCATTAATCAAAATGAACATATATATTTATTTCTTATTTGCAAAAAAACAATATCAGAATCAGAAATCATCAATATTATGTTGGGCGAAATGTCAGGTGAACAAAAATAAAAAAACAGCGAAGACTTCTAACTTTGTGCTAGTACTAAACACGATATGGTTGGATTCCATAATATAGTAAGAAAAATAATAATAAACTTTATTCAGTTTCGTTTACAAAGTTCAAAAATGGTTTAACGTTTAGTAAAACTACATAACTAAAGCTAAAGGCTTTTATGTTACATAGTAACCCCCAGTCACTGAGTAAGATCGACAGCTTAAAGACAATAGAGAAGGAAGACAAACAAAATCATCATTAAAATAAAGAATACGTGTGATTACTTCAGAGAAAGACAGAGAGCAACAATTCTCATTTCACAAACGTATTCATACCTTTAAAATCTGAGCCTAAAAAGGAAAGGACAAATAAGCAACAATAGGAAAAAATCAGGAAATGATGCTGAAAAACTCACTGTAATTCTGTTTTATATATTTCATCAGGCAATATTTACTATTTCCTTTTTTTCTATTTATATTCCTAAGAGAGGGTGGTAGGATATTGGAAAAGTTTGGTCCAAAAAAGTAGATATTTCACTAAAAATGAGCTCAGTATAGACGAGGTATTCGTAGTGACTCCAAATACTGGTGTCCCGTATAATATTCATGATTAATTAATTTTAATGTTTTTAGTTGTATATATTAAGCATTCAAAAATATAAAGTTGTCGTATATTCATTTTATTATAATTTTAAAATAACTCTTCTTAACTATAAGTTTTGTCATTCAATATGATTTTCAAAATATATTTTTGTATACCTTCCAGAGCATCGTCGAACAAACCACCCCATATAATTAAACCACATTTCAGAACAAATTCACTCAAAGCTCCATAAACCCTCAGCATATAAGCAATTGTGGTAACATCACGAATAAATGAACTTGATTCCTAAAGCAAGTCATCAAAAATTCGGTATGGTTATCCCATCTCAAATATTGGTCCACACAAATACCCAGGTAATCAATCGACGCAACCCTACTTATTTTCGGGTATGAGGAAGATACATTTTTACAGTTCAGCTTTTGCACCCGGACAGTCGAGAATTCTATCCTACTGCTCATCAACGGAAAACTGAAATTTGTGTTTTTGCAGCCATTCCTGCACAAGTCTCAAGCCCCTTTTGTATTCCAATGGGCACTGTCCCAGGTAACGCCTCTCGGTAATAACACATTTCTATGCGCACAGATATGATCTCACCGTTTGGGATATTTATTGATGGTATGTTGTTGATGTAGATTTGAAATAGGATGTGTCATAATACAGTGCCTTGTGGTATACCCATGTTTACTATGCGAGAATCACTCAACTTATAATTAATTTCAACTCTCTGGATTCTTCCAGCTGAATAATATCACATGAGTTTCCAACACTCCTGATTTCCACTTTTTCGATTATTTCCAACAAAATATCATGTGAAACCCTGCCGAAAGCACTTGCTGAATCTAAAAAACGGCTAAGCACCTCTCATTTGCGTTCGGAGACCCATCAACAAAATGTATAAAACCTTCCATGGATCTTGCATTGTTTGATTTTCTCTGAATCTGAATTGCTTAGGGCTCGAAATGTTGAACTTGTTCAAAAAGATCGATATTCGGCTTTTCAAGCATTTTTCGAAAGTCTTCGAGAAGTTATTAAGGAAAGTAATAGTTCTTTCATTTGTTAATTTATTCCTCCCTTTCGCATTATGAACACAAAGAACCATTTATTCTTTCTATTCACGTGGTATTCTGAAAGTTTCAAGGGAAAGATTTGAAATATGAATCAATGATACAAGCAAGTAGAAATGTGCAAACTTCTAGATCCCAGCACAAATAACCTCTGATCCAGAATCAGCATTATTTTCAAGTGAAGCTGTGACCTGACCGAATATATTTTCGGTTACCCCCGATTTGGGCTATTTGCACCTACTTCTGGTCTTTTGATAGCTGAAGCCAGTTATCTTCTTACAACCACGAAAAACTCGTGGAATATATCAACATCCACTCTTTCGCCTTAATAAGTATTATCATCAGTAACCGACCAGACTTGTTTCTATTCACAACAGCTTTTTTCAATTTAGAATAGTAGTCTCTTTTAGTTTTTCGTATGCGAATATTCAGTTTATTTCTGTATTGGATATAGTTTTCACGATTTTGTTCAGAAAAGTTCAACTCAAGTATTTTATACATTTCAATTCTAGTGGTCATTGATGTTATTAATCCCTTAGTTATCCACGGTTTGATTATTTTTCATGTCTTTTAGTGTACCCACAAAATTACAAAAATTACGACATTTTAAGTTATCTATGGATCTCGGCTTTCGATTACCACATTCCCCAAGTATAAGCCCAAATAAGGTCGATACAATTTAAAATGGTTATAAGGGCAATACTGTATATAGTATTTCACATTTTTCATGTCAAAAATAGTAGGTTATAAAGGGTCTCTCATCAACAGCGCCCCATTTTGTTTTGCGAACAGAAGACATTATTTAATTGAAAATTATTGAAATTTTCAATTATCATTATAAAGTACAATGGATACCATTAGTGATGGAAAAAAATATCTTTTAAATGTCCACCACGGAAACGCTAGCAGAAATAAAGTACTTGAAACCAATTTTCCATTTTTCTCACACAAATCAGGTCGTATGTTAGCAACTAGTCGTTCAATATTGATCTGCAGATCGTCTAAATTTTCTGGATGATTGCTGTAAACCAATGACTTGATGTTACCCCCAAGAAAGAAGTCCAATGAAGTTAAATTGCAGGAACGAGGCGGATAATTTATTTATTTCTTGAAATAATCGAATTTTGGTTTTCAATAAAGTCATTTTGTCATTGGCAGTAAAACAAGTGGCACCGTCCTGTTCAAACCACATGTTCTGCAAATCAAGACGAACCAATTCAGGTCATAAAAAATCAACATTGAACAATAACGATTTCCATTAACATTGACCGCCTCATGAGCAGTTAGTTTGTCGGTAGTGGCAGTTCTTGATAATCTGTAGGTTTATCACCACTCCAGATACGGCAATTCCGCTTGTTAACATAACCGTTTAACCAAAAATGAGCCTCATCGCTGAGAATGATTTTCTTATGAAAATCTGCATCATTTCCATTTTTTTAAGCATCATTTACTAAATACACGACGCTTTAAATGATCTGTTGGTTTGAGTTCCTGGGTTGAAACAATTTTTTAGGGATATAAACGAAGGTCCTTTCGTAAAATTCGCCACAAAGACGTCTGGGTGCTGCCTAGGTCTAGTGAACGTCGAGAAATCGATAAATTTTGTTCTTTACGAATACTTTTACGTACGGTAGCAATATTCTCTTCACTTCTTGCATTTCTTTGTTTTCACTAGTACTGTAGCATCATGAAGTGTAAAATTTGTTTCAAACTTTTTCATTAAACGTTTTACTGTTCTTTTATCCGAACGATTAAAACGACCAAAAGTTGGAGTTAAAGCACGTAAATTAAGAGTAACAGATCGCGATTTTTCATAATAAATTTGGATTATTTGTGAACGATTTTGAAAAATACAACTGTCAATGTCACAAATGAACAATAGCTGCCACGTGTGAATAATGTCAATTTAAAAATGGGGCGTTCCCTTTACCATTTAATCATAGAAAGAAACACGCTTCAAGAACGTTTCGAAGTTGTTAAATAATTTTATCAGAATCAGTGCTTATTTATGGAAACTGTGAGAAATTTAAGAATAATTCATAGACGACGTTATTCAGTTAATCGACTCACTGTTCTTCATACTGTAGGCAAATTTGAATTTGAATTTTCTTTACACGATACAAGAGTTCCGGGAGAATGAAAAAATGCACGTACACAAGGAAATGTTGACTTAGTTGCAACAAGTGTGAGAGAAAATCAGAATTTATCGGTACCAAGTCATTCTCAACAATTGAATATTTCTCAAACAACAACTTTTAAGAATTTTAAAGAAATATTTGGGTTTACATCCTTACAAAATTAGATTGGCTCAAGAATTGAAGCCATCAGACCACCATAAAAATCGCTTATTTTCTGATTTTGCTCCTGAACAACTAGAAAATGACGATCAGTTTTATCGATAAATTTTATTCAGTGCTCATTTTTGGTTGAATGGTTATGAACACAAACAGAATTGCAGAATACGAAGTAATGAAAATCCACACAAAATTGTTAAATTCTTCACAGTTTTCACAAATGAGCACTGGTTTTGATAAAATAATTTAACAATTTCTAATCGTTGTTGAAGGGTCAAAGATGATATACAGTGCTGCCATTATAACCATTTTAAATTATATTATTCATGTTGGAAAACTCGTTATAAGTATCACTCTACATTATAATTTATAAGACTAAAAAATGTTGCTACTTACCACACCATCAACTAGCATAAATTAAACTTTGCCTGTGTCTACCTTATGAATGAATTATAACCTCGAACCATTTTCAAATCGAATAAATCAAGTTATAACAATGAAATAAATCTACAATGTATGCAATAATTTGTGAAAATTATAATTACAAGACTGTAGAATGGAGAATCGAATGAATTTATAAAAATTAATGATTGGACCGAATTCTAATATTTTTTTAAACTGAGTTTTAAAATGAGATACGCGAAAGATGCGTACGTAGAAAGTAAAGTGTGGACAGCTCAGTGAGAGAGCATTGGGCTCGTGAGCGGAAGGTCCGGGTTCGGATCCTGTTCAGGTGGAAAAGAAATTTTCTAGCTGGTGTCCGCCACCATTTCACTGTTGGATCAAAAATTAACAGTGCTGTGACCTAAAAGTGACGCAAAATCCCAGTAACAAAGCCTACCTAGAACACAACTGAACTTCTAACTCGCACAAGCTGTAAAAGCTTCTGAGGGATGCTCTCAGAAGATCTAGGAGTATCAGGATAATAATAAAATGCGTTGACAGACGGTAAAATTCAAGGAGGAAAATCCTGGTTAAGATTTATTCTTCTGAAAGGTGTACTAAATATTTCTCTGGGTTCCAAAAAATGCGAAATGCAGTCCACCTCTTTAAGTGCCCTTCCACTGTCATACCAATAAGGACATTTATCAAGAGTGCGATAAAAAATATCGAGAACTCAAGATGTTTTCTTGGATAAAATAGCTTAATTCATATCAAAACATGTTCAGATTCTAGAAGACATACGTTTCACTATCAATCAAATAAACGGTATTCAAGTCACCTGAACAAATTGCTCCAACGCAAGGAAAATTTTCATCAAAACTCATATTTCAAGAATTTTTTTCCAAATCATAACCTTATCATCAGAAAACTCGAAAGAGACATCAGTGTCCACCCACCATAAGGAAAAATCGAATCAAGCGACTACGCGAACCCTAAGTGTCCTACAAACATAACACTGCAAGTTCACTAGGAACCGAATTATCTTATTTCCTCTCCTTTTCCGAGAAAATGACATTTCCGGGCGTTCATCCGGAACAGGAAGCGCGGAGCTTTCTATATCTTGCCCGATGTTCTGGCCATCACACTAGCGTGGTTCCAATGAAAGTGAGCGATTCGTAAGTGCCTCTTTTTTCTGGGTATCTGTTCCAAATCCGAAGTCAAAATGTTGTTGCCATTGAAATGCTGATTAACATTTTATAGGATTCAAAATAATATCACTTTCTAGTTATCTTATTCAAAATTTCCATATAATATTACACGGAGAGAAAATTCGTGTTATCGTCAATGAAAGTATAGAACAATAAACAAAATTTCGTTGATTGAAAGAATATTTATTTCTATGAAATAAGAGAGAACAAATATTAAGATTCAATAAAAATTAACTTTAAAATCAATAGCGAAAAGAAAATGGGGTAAAATTAATCAATTAATTTACCATCCTATTAATAAGAAACAAAAATATATATTCGTAAGATAAATAAATCAAACTTATTATGTATGTTATAAGGAAAAATAACGTTATGTTCTGAATTAATACTTGTTTCGTATCTCAATTCCACTCATGGTTTGTTTGAAAAGTTAATTATAATGTTCAATATATCAGTTATATGCAGGGTGTCCCAACGAAAATTTGACCCCCTCAGAACTTAGTAACGAAGAATTTTTGAAGACTTTAAAAGAACAGGTCAACTTCTGTTTTGAGGGGGACGCAAAAACGAATCATGAGTTTGTTCCGAAAAAACCACCCCCATGAAGGTGGTATCAACCCCCAACATTTTTTGAATAGGGAAGAGATGTCAAGTTTTAGTAACTTTGAAAGTTATTTATGTTCTGTGCACAACCCAGTTAAAATTTTTAAAATAGGTTCGCTATTAACGAAATAATGTAATATTGAACTTACCGTCAAAGAAAAGGACTGTTGAATCGCCCAAACTCAAGAACCTCAGAGTTTTGAAATATCCAAAAATAACTTACAAGTTCTCATAACGACATTGTTCCGAGAAAAAACACCCCGAGGGGTAACAACAACCCCCAATTTTTTCAAAAGGAATGAGATGGCGATTGTGTTTTAGTTTAAAAGCTTATTTTGTTCTGTAAACATCCTAATTGAAATTTTCAAATTCGGTGATTTTTTTAAGCAATTTGATATGGAACATTATCAGAAGGGTAACTCAAACAGAAACCCGATACATTAAAATACACCAGATCTATAAGTAATGATAGGAAACATCCAGGAAATGTAAACTATTTAAAGAATTAACGTATGTATTGTTCTAAATGACCACCACCAACCTCTGAACAATGATGTAGTCTACTTTCAAACCCTTCTCTAACATTTTCGAAAATGTCTTGTGTCAGTAATGGGCATTCCGTAATGATTCTTTGTCGCAGTTCTGCAAGATTTTCAGGTGGAGTTGCATAGACTTTAGACTTCAAATATCTTCAGAAAAAAATCTAATGGCGATAGATCTGGTGATCTTGCTCGCCACTCTATAGGACCCTTCCAATCCAACGTCTTGAATAACGTTCGCTAAAAAATTGTCAAACACAGATATCGAAAGGTAGCAGAGCACCATCCTGCTGAAATGTGAGTTCATTTTCTATTAGGTTGTCGTCGTTTTCTAGAATGGCAGTAATCATTGGATCAATAATGCCGTCTGATAAATTCAAATAAGTTGTTTCGTCAAGATTCCCATCGATAAAAATTGGCCCAACAAAATGGTTTCCTAATAATTCAACCCAAACTTCTAATTTTTGGGGAATTTGTGCAAGTGTACAAGTGTACAAGTACAAGTGATTATTATCATCACTTCAGTATCGACAATTGTGTCTTTTAACTTCCCCATTCAATATAAAGTTACACTCGTCAGAAAAGATTGTATTGTAGAGTCAGTGTAGGTTATTATTCAGCAACTCACTAAATTGTTCACAAAACTGAGTCCGACGGTCAGGATTATCTTCATCCAACTGTTTCACCAGCCTTATCTTGTAAGGGTGAATTTTATGAGCTTTCACAAACCGATGAACCCTAGATTTCGGAAGATTAGATACTCGTGCTGAAGTTCTTATAGATTGCCGATTATCCATCTATAAGTGTCCCAATACTGCTATTTCAATAGCTCCATTTAGAACTGGACGCTCAATAACGTGTTTTTTATTCTGAATGAACCAGTAGTTTCCAATGTATTCATGAAATGCTAAACATATTGTCCACTTGCATTTCTTTATGAATGATTGTTATTAAAATTGCTTGTAGTTAATCTAGAATTTTCGTCATTCCAATAGTATAATTTGAGAATTTCTATTCTTTCTTCCATAGAATAGACCATTTTCGCCGAGGTAAGTAAGGCTCAAGCCCAATTATGATGCAGAAATGAAAGACTAAAAATATTTGAGAAAGAGTCTTTAGTAAAATAGTATACATTGTAATGAATTTCATGCGTTTCACACATTTTTACATCATGAACGATAATACAATCGAATGTTTTTAAAGTAAAAACATTCAAAAATTCTAATTGTTCTGTCATTAAATAAAAAATTTTGAAAATTTCAATTGCGATGTTTAGAGTACAGAAAAAACTTCCCAACTAAACCAAATCCAACATCTCCTCCCTATTCAAAAATTAACGGGTTTGTTGCCATCCTCAGTTGGTTTTTTCGGAACAATGTCGTGATAGGAATTCTTTTTCCCTAATACAGAACTTGCAAATTATTTTTGGATTCTTCAATACTCTTAGGTTCTTGAGTTTGGGCAGTTCAACTGCCTTATCTTTTAACGCTAAGTTAAATATTACATTTTTTGGTGAATAATGAACCGATTTTGGAAATTTTAACTGGGCTGTGCACATAACATAAGTAAATTTAAAACTAAACACTCGAAATCTTTTTCTAATTAAAAAAATGTTGGGGGATGATGCCACCTTCATGGGGTGGTTTTTTCGGAACAAACTTATGATGGGTTAAAAATGGTAATACATTTTATGGGAAGAAAGGAATTCCAATGGAAAAATTTAATTGAATCGGTCCTTATAAATTCATTTCAATTGAATAAAATAATATAGATTATTTCCAAAAATTATTATTTAAGAATAATTTTTTCGCCAACACTGTGCCAATTCCCAAAAGGTCAAAATGTAAACTTGACGAAGCCACAGTGTTGGCCAAACAATTGTCATTAAATAATAAATTGTGAAAATAATCATTATTATATTTGATTAATTTAACAGTGCTCTGACCTAACGTGGCCCAAGATAGCAGTTACAAAGCCTACACAGAACACAACTGAACTCCTAACTCGCACAAGCTGAAAAAGCTTCTGAGGGATCTTGACAGAAGATCTAGGAGTAGCAGGATAATAAAAAAAATTGAATTAAATTGATTATAGTCATAAAAATCATCATAAAATATCAATCTATAATCATTGTGTAAAATCATAGAGAGAAGTCATGTTGTAAGAATATTACTAAATTGTTATATCAGTTGAGATAACAAACTCGAATCTTAACTTATATGAAATTCGATTTACTGTTTAATGAAATATATTGAGCTGATTATAGATCATTCAGATATTGATTTTAGTTTGAATTTCAAATAGTAAGAAATTTGATGACGGACAATAAGCTCACTATAACGAAACCTGTTATCATTTTAAACTGAAATTTTGCAGGTATGACTAGAAATTATATTGATTCTTCTGAACAGTAATATAATTTGAGCAGAAGTGTTCAAACTTAAGGAGTAGAAATAAGTTCGTTAGGTTTTGATAACAGATGCCGCTACTAGTTTATTATTCAATTGTTTCATCTAGCAACATCACCATTTTGAAGTGCTATCATTAGACTTTCTTTTCAGTATCTGTCATTTCGTTGAAAAGTAAACAACATAGTTTCTGTGTACTCTGAAAATGTTGTACCGAATAATGTATTTTTGCGGAAAGTCTTCCTTTATTATTTCAATATGCATTTTAAAACTGCCGATAGTGTATTATGTTTATGGTGATCATGCTCTAGTTAAACGAACGTGTCAAAAGTGATTTACCTGATTTAAAAGTGGAAATTTTGATTCAGCAGACAAAGATCGACCGGGAGCGTTACCAAAGTTTAAGGATGAAGAATTATAGGCAACGCTGGATAAATATCTGTTACAAATGCGAGAGGAACTCGCAAAAAAACACTTGGAGTTACTCAAGCAGCCATTTGCCTTAATCTAAAAGAAACGGGAATGATCCGAAAGGTAGAAAATTGGGTGTCGCACAAACTGAAGACAAGAGACGTCGAACAACTTTTTTA
Source organism: Megalocaria dilatata (assembly GCA_034642435.1). Taxonomy (NCBI): domain Eukaryota; kingdom Metazoa; phylum Arthropoda; class Insecta; order Coleoptera; family Coccinellidae; genus Megalocaria; species Megalocaria dilatata. Next base: position 54,806,420 of record CM067854.1, on the reverse strand, counting down.
ACCTGTGCTCCAACGGCAAAAAATGCGGTTTTTGCATCAAGTTGGGACTGGCGATGAAAAGTGGATCGATAATGATAATCCAAAATATCGAGCAACATATGGATACCTCATCATCAATTCTCAAGCCGAATATTCATAGCGAGAATATCATGCTGTGTATTTGGTTGAATCAGCTGGGTGTGGTGTATTATGAGCTGCTATAATCGAACAAGAGGAACAGAGGAGGTCTACCGACGACAACTGATGCATTTAAACCACGCATTCCGAGGTAAAAACGACCGCAATACTCCGACAGACATGACAAAGTTATTGATAATGCATAAAAGTGCACGTCCTGTTAAAACGTACTTAGTAACGCTCAAATGGAAAGTCCTACTCCACCCGTCGTACATCCTATGCATTGGTCCTTTCGATTGCCATCTCTTCTGATCGATGCAACACGGTCTGGCTGACTAGCAGTTTTTCAAGTAAGATGAAATCAAAAAATGGGTCGATGCATGGATAGCGGCATTTCCTCGCGATGGGATCCGCCAATTGCCAGAAAGATGAGAAGAAATAGTTGCTAGCAACGGACGATACTTCAAACTTTGGACGTACAATCAGTTTTTTACAATAAAGCTCTAATTTTCGACCAAAAATCTCACGAACTTATCTATAATAATGTATTCCTAATAAGTAACAAAAATAGATTTCAAGTGGAAAACCAGGCTTGCAGATGTTTTCTGAAGAATTTCTGCAAAAAATGTATCGTTATGTTTTATTGTATCGGTCTCTACTTGTCGAAAATACATCTCGATGATAAAAGTAAAACAACTTAAAATCGTTATGCATGAAACTGATACGAAAACGAAGATTTAGACAAATTTTCCAGAAAGGAAAAGAAGTGGGAAAATATGAGAGAAACATTTTATAAACTAGATAATGAAAATTGATAGATGTGTCTAGAAAAAGGCAGAAACAGCTGTCAATTGAATTTCAATCAAGTTGTAGTACACACAATCAAACGAAGCAATTTTTCAGATTTTTTTCGTACCACTCAAGATGGACTTTCCATTAACTGCGGACTGCTGTCGTCAGTATATGAACTTGTGCACAGAACGGCAGCAATGCGAGGCAGAAGGGCCTAATTTACTATAGCCGAACAAGAGTTAGACGCCACAGTGGAAGACAACTCGATACTGAGTTTGCAGTTGACAGGTTTCGAAAGCTTTTGCCTATAAAGCCGATTACTACTTATTTTTATCCGAGGTAATATATTAACTGTACGTTATACTAGTGATATCCCACAAATCTCTAAACTGAATCTAGATGACTACACGTCCATTTTCAATAAAACAAGGCACGTATCCATGTTGCTCGTCTTAATATAGATTCTCTTTAATAAGCACGTTTTGATATTTGTCCGGAGATTACCGGTTCACCAAACATAAATCCTCTCGAATACATATGATGAGGTAAGATTAGCCACCTTGACCCACACCCAACGACTCTTACACAATTAATCCACCAGGTTTAAGTTGCTTGGAACGAGATTTCATAATCACACTGCAACTATTGGGTGTTTTTTCAGAGTGATAGAACTTTCGATAGCGATAACTAGGATTTGGCAGAAGGTAGGAGCTATGTTGTTTTGACATTTCTGTTCAGTAAGCATTGACAAATTGTCATGAAAAGACTCACGTCGCAATAACGTTTACAAATTCTTGAAATTTATTTTCAAAATCAGTGTTCTATTCGCCAAACTTATAGAGCACTTTGTGAAATTTATGGTTTGCATAATCGTCCATCAGAGCAGCTTATTCGTCGAACTGTATATCCTATAGATTTCGGACAACATTTTCTCTACTCGATGTAACAACAACAACAAGACAAAGAACTGTACGTACAGAAGAAAATATTGCTGCTGTAAGTCATAGTGTTAATGATGAACCATATTTGTCTATTCGTCGACGTTCACAACAAGTTGGACTCTTTGCATCCACCAAATGGAAAATTTTGCGAAAGATCTTGGTCTACACACATACAAAATCCGACTGGTTCAAGAACTAAAGCCACTTGACCATAATAAGCGTCGTTTGTTTGCTGATTTGGCCCTAGAACAGCTTGAAGTTGATCCACTTTTTTATCGTAAAATTGTATTTAGTGATGAAGCTTATTTCTGGTTGAACGGCTATGTAAACAAGCAAAATTGTCGTATGTGGAGTGAAAACAATACTCAAGAAGTTCTGCAGGTTCCATTGAATCCTAAAAAATGCACTCTATGGTGTTCCTTACACGTTGGAGGCATCATCGGTCCATATTTCTTTAAAAACGATGCTGGAGCTAATGTTACATTGAATGGTGCTCGTTACAGATCGATGATCAATGATTATTTGTTTCAAAATTTGAATGGTATCGACCTAGAAGTGTTTTGGCTCCAATACCGTAACAATTGATTTATTGAAAGAAAGATAAGATTATTTCGAGAAATGATCCAATTAATTGGCCTCCAAGATCGTGCAACATAAATTCACTGGATTATTTTCTTTGGGGTTATGTCAAGTCATTGGTTTATGCTGATAAACCAGAAACAATAGACGCTTTGGAAGCCAACATAACTCGTGTTATTAATGAAATACGGCCTGAATTACTCGAAAAACTGGTCCAAAATTGGTCTGGTCGAATGCGGTTCCTCAGAGCTAGTCGCGGTAGACATATGCCGGAAATTATTTTTGAAACATAAATGTCATCGAATTATCTTTCAAATAAGAGAAAATTTAGCTTCAATCTCCATTTAAATGTGTTTTTTTTTTCAATTTAAAGTTCTATCACTCTATAAAAACACCCGATATCTTCTCTTGTCGATGCCTTGACGTGTAGCAATATATTATTTATTTATTTGAATTTCGTGTTGATAAAATTTCTTGCAAATATAATATTCCAATTTTTGATATAAGACTCAAACAAATATTGCCATAAAATAACACTTCTAATATCATTTAGTGTAGAAATACTCACCCACTAATAAGAATATATATTAAAAAAATGTATATGAGACAGTAATTTATTTCCACAAAAATGTTTGTACTACTACAACAATTGTTTCACCAGGATGTGGCTTCTTCAGGTATTACATTGTACTGTCTGATGGTATTCAGTGTACCGAATTTAAATACATTTTTAGGTACGTGGCCAAATAATGGAAGCACAAGTCATAAAAACTCTAGGTGTTTATTGGAGTTTGCCGCTAAAAATGCCAAATGCAAAGAATCAAAGTATTAATTTACATGATTTTAGTATTTTTCACAACCCAACACATACAGGCATCACAATACATAAAACTTCAAACCACCCCACCAACCAAAAGATGTCAGCATATAATAGTTTTATTCATAGATTATTGAATGTCCCTTTAAATTCAGAAAACTTTATGAAAGAATTAAATATTATTAAACAAATAGCGTCAAACAACGTTTACAATCCCTTTCTTATAGACAAAATGGTATCCAATAAACAAAAGAAAATGGCATTAAATCTCGTGTACCCAATCATAAAAGAGGACAATACACAGAAATATTTTTCGTTATCTTATGTCAATGGATTATCTGAAAATATTGCTAAATATTTCAAAAGTTGTTTCAATTATAACGCGGCTTTTAAGACAATTAATAACCTTAGTACCTTCATAAAAAACAATAAAGATCGTACAAATAAAGAAAATAAATCCGGAGTCTACAAGTTGACTTGCAAAGATTGCCCTTTAGTATACATTGGCCAGACTGGTAGATCATTCAAGAAACGTGTCCAAGAACACCAAAGGGGTTAAATATCCAATTCTGTACATTCGACATATGCTAATCATCTTAAGGAATTCAGGCATAATTTCAACAATAATTATGAAATTATCCACGTTGAAAGCAAAAGTTCTAGATTAACACTTTTAGAATTTCTTGAAATCAACAGGTATAATGCCCGTAAAATCCTTTTGAACGAAGAAACAGATGTTGATCATTCTCCATTACTGAATATTTTTCCTTAATGGCATTTTTAGCGGCAAACTCCAATAAACACCTAGAGTTTTTATGACTTATGCTTCCATCATTTGGTCACGTACCTTAAACTGTATTTAAACTCGGTTACACTGAATACCATCAGACAGTACAATGTAATACCTGAAGAAGCCACATCGTGGTGAAACAATTGTTGTAGTAGTACAAACGTTTTTGTGGAAATAAATTACTGTCTCATATACATTTTTTTTTTTAAATGAGTTTCCACCAAGTAAAGACTGAATCTATCAAATAAGAATAGATATAGTCATAGTCCCAATTTCATTTCAACAAGGTCTGTGATTTACACCCTCAAACTTCACTTCTTGAAGTAACCCGATTTCAGTGAAATTCTTTAAGGACCATTGTTGATTATCGAAATTTGTTCACAGATTTTTAGATATTTCTGGAAAAATTTTGGTTGAAAAGCTTCAGATAGGTGGCGGTTTATTCATTTATGTAACCCATTCGTTATTCAAATCGACTAGAAATGATGGGTTGAAGCATAGTAATAAAACATAACATGTTATTATGCCCCTCCTAGACACCAGAGTTCTCTCGGAGTTCATTTCAGTGTTTACCTTTAGGAAAACAATATTCGCTTAATGTACGCCATCCTATTAACAACTCCTTTGGGGGCGTATTGTTCCAAATCTGTCACTGAAGAGTTCATTACTAGTTCCAAGACCCACTATAGCATAGAACATGTTAGTGATTTTACATCAAAGTAGACTATGGATCTTCGGTAATAGATTGACTCTCACTTCATCATAAACAGTGTGTTCTACGTGTAGCGACCAGCGCTCAATCTCTGATGTTTAGGCAACAAATTCATCTAACTTAAATAAAAGATTGTCAATACTTAGGATTTAATATTTTTGAATAAGAGTAGACTGTAGGAAAATTTTATTTGCAGCACTCACTCTGTGACTTCTAATTTTATGACTGAATTCATCTGAATACTCAGAAACTTGGTCTATACGTCATTTTAAACTATTAATCTCATTTTGGAACTTCAAAGTATGATGATCGAATCTTATGATAATGATTATGAAGTTTGACAAAGAATGGTATGATGTTGAAATGCCACAATAGTTACTGTAGTTATTTTATACTTATTTTAAAACGATAGGTATATTGCTAGTTTTCATAAGTGTAAGATATTGTAAAACAGTTAATCAAGTCACGCTTGAGAAACGTTAGGTTAGTATTAAAAAAAAATATTCTTTTCTTCATAGAAGTCAAGGTGTCGTTCAGACGTATGATCCAAATGAATATACTTCTGAGCTTACTACTCACCGTTATCGTTGAAAAATTGGTCATACAACTATTTCCAAAATAGACTATTTTCTAACTAATCATATAATAATATAATAATCAATGCAATACTTTAATAAATGTCTTATGATATTTTTCGAATATTTTGATACACTTTATTGTTTCAGAAGCACTGCTCCATGAATAATAAATTTTACAGTTTGTCAACTGATATGTAATAATCAAAATCAAATCTCAGCGAAGTAATTCAAGATTACAAACATAATCCAAAAACAATATCATATATGAAGATATTTCGATTTTTGAAACTCGTAAATAATGTCCAATTAGAACTGTGAATATTATATTAAATTTGTGTACCCACATGTTCCCATCTTGAAAGCAGTCTTAGGAATGAGTGAATAAGAGATAATATATTCTAACTCTTGCGTTAGCAATAGCAAGTCCAAATCACAGATTGAGCTATGAAAATAGGGTTTCAAAATAATGAAAATATATTTATGAATTTTAATAATGGTTTTTTTAAAGGTTTTAAAATTAATTCCTACAAAAATTTGAATTGAATTCTCTATTATATCCTTTACCAAGAGAATATTCAATGAGTTTATTCATTTTGGTATGAAAATAGCATCTCTAATGATATTTTTGATCTTTTCCTTTAACGTGCATTTCGAAATGAGCAAGCATTATTTACCCTCTCATTCTCACGAGCTCTCTTAAAATCATTCAACACTAAACAGCAACCCAAAAACTAAAATGACTAACATTTTTTTTGAAAAATTCTAGCATTCATTTGAATGAAATGTCATATTGTCTGCCACAGTATTTTATCAGAATTGCCAGGAAATAAAATTTAACATTCAAATTTCGGAAAACTACCTCATTAGAGCGTCGAAATAATTCACCTAACACTACGAAAAATGCACCGTATACCTGAATATGTTATGTTTGGCAATGAATTGGGGAAATCTAGTGTACTTTTCATTATATTGAATCGCTGGAATTTTTGATTCATTAAATCCAAAGCTGAATATTACCCAGAAAATTCGTAATCCGAAACTAAAAAAAACATCCATCGGAACCTCATCTGGTCCCACATGTTTTCATTTTCGCCTTCGAGGTGCTCGCCGTAATTTTTCCATTCCCCGATTCGACAGGGCCCTGATTGCGGCAGATCTTGGAAGCGTTATGAAAAGTTGTGGAACGAGACGGGAAATCCGGGAAAATTGCTGAGGAAATTGGAAAAATCTTCGCAGAATCGTAAAAGATCTTTAATAATATTCCAGTAGCGTGCTGTTTCTATTGTGATTCCGTACGAACGGATGGGATTTTTCGAGAAATGAAGTAGAAAAGTTGGGCCGATCTGTAGTGGAGCTCTCGTTAATATACTTCTTCAACGGAATTGTGATTCTTGCTCTGGTTCGAGCATTCATTACTTACAGGAAAATAAAGACTTACGCCAACGTACCTGAAAAAAAAAACAGAATATTAGTATTTATCAACACCACCTAGAAAATATTCAACATTATGATATTTGAAAAATCTTTACCTTGTACTTAAAAAAATCCGGGCATAGCTTACAATAACAAATATAATATATAAACAAAATAACACGAACGCTGCATTCTATAAGTTTGACATCATCAGTTAAATCTATTATCATACTATTAATAATATAATCACTGGAAAATGACGTGATCTATATGATTGCAACAAAAAACGTGCTAGATGGGATCTAACCACTTGTAGTTATTTCCCTCGAAAATGGTGAACGTGAATCCTCTACTTCAGGTTCCTTAGTTAGACGATATGAGAACATTTCTTGACAATTTTTACGTATTTGAAAAAACTTTTCACTAAATATAGGCTATTTTCCTGTCTATATATAATTGTTGCAAAATGCAAATATTTGGTAGACGAAATTACTTTAAGCTTTATTCACAACAAGGTAAATTTAAGTGATAATATAAAGACGAAATTCAAATATAACTGACATTGGAGCACGTGGCCTTATTTCAGAAACCGAAGCGTTCTAGTTAAAAAAAAAGTCTTACAAATTCATAGTTCATTCCGAAAATTGGAACTTTCTCGCATATTGACATGGTCAGATATTCTCATAAAATTTCCTGAGTTTCTATCTCTGGATGGATCGGCGTCTTTAGATCCATCTCCAACTATACGCGCCTTTCTTAGAACTGTCCTCGCGTCCGCAATTATCTGGTAATGTCGATCTTCGGACCCTGCTCCTGCGAATTCTGCTATTTCAGGCTTATCGGCATTTAACGTTTTAAAAATTTCCGACAATTTCTATGTATTAAGGAAATTTCCTCGTTTACCAAATATTAGGTTATTGAGCTGTCGATATCTAACGCAAATATTACGTAGACGAAATTACTTCAACCTTCATTCACAACAATAAAAATTTAGGTTAGCGCAATATACTAACTTCAGAAGCCGTAGCAAGACCCTTCTTATAACAAACCTAGCGTCCCAGGAGAATTCTTAATCATAAAAATCTAATTGAATCTATCCCAACTTGATGGAAATTTGTTTTAATTAAATGAAAGGATGAAGATATTTCCACAGTTTATTGATTAACGACAATTGCATCTCCCATAGTGTGGCTTCTTCAAGTTTACATTGTGAACTAACTCTTAAAATTACATCGCCACTGTTGCTGAAAACTTGAAAAAAGCAGTTGACAATAACTAATGATTTCCGAAAATAAAGATGGAAGAAACAGAGATACACATAACTATTAATTAATTCACATAAATATCGGTAAAAAGTATGCGAAAAAGGGATAAAAATAACCATAAAGTATATTGTGGCCAATTATCGGAAACACCTCACTAAGTGAAAATATTCAACAATGGAGATCTTGCGACGTTTCTTTGGTCGTTGAGAGGAATTTTAAGGTTTGTGTACCTACTAATTAAGTTGTGAGAACAATGAAATAACAACACTTATCGTAAGACTATCATTAAATGCTGTATTATTTTTATTATCCTGGTACTCCTAGATCTTCTGTGGAGATCCCTCAGAAGATTTTTCAGCTTGTGCGAGTTAGGGTTCAGTTGTGTTCTGGGTAGGCCTTGTTACTGCAATTTTGCGCTACTAGGTCACAGCACTGTTAATTTTTGACCCAACAGTAAAATGGTGGCAGACACCGTCCACCCAGAAGATTTTTTTTTCCTACTGAACGGGATTAGAACCCGGACCTCCCGGTCACGAGCCCGATGCTCTCCCGCTGAGCTATCCACACTCATTTAACATGTGACATATCCACACTGTATGTGATATAGTATCATATATTATTTATAACTTGACTTTAATATTGTTTATTAATAACTCGTTTAAGTTTGAAATATTCCCTGATTCGTTAAAACTAGCTCTAATAAAACCCATCTTCAAGAATGGTGATCCTGAATTGAAAGAAAACTACAGACCGGTTTGTTTGTTACCAAGTTTTTTGAAGATATTTCAACATGTGATGTATAGCAGAAACTTGAACTTTCTACTTTCAAATAATTTTTTCTCGACAAGTCAATATGCCTACTTATAAGATAGCCATTTTTTATTTCTGTCGGGCAATTCTTAATATTCTTGAAAATAATAAGATGGCATTCGGTATTTTCTTGGATCTTTCGAATTATATGTGCGTATCATGTTGTTTTTTACGAATTTGTTCCAGGGAACCGAGTGCTGCTATCGTTTCGTTCAAATGTCTGCATTTTCGAATTTTGAGCAGAAAAAGTTCTTAAAAACTAGGTTGAACTCATTCAAAAAGAGTCCGAGGTCGAAAGTAATTCAGTCTGGCCGGCCGACCGTAAGCTAAATTTCCATTAGAAAAACCTGGAGAATTTGGGTTTCATCATTTTGACGTCTTTAAATCATACCAAAACCATGAAAATCGAACGTTTAATAAAGTCTCCAAAGGAAGATTTCCGACTGATTTTGTTGCCATTTTTCAGAAATATATGGCTTTGCCGAATGAATATACTGAATATGAATAACTTCATGTGGGCTCTAGGAACAACATTCAGAATTCATTGACTAATGAGACAATAATAGCTGAGGAAAGTCTTATGGAAAAAAAATCGGGAAGAGAAGAACAAACCATTGGTTTAAAGCAGACTAAAGAGAGTGGAGATACCCAGTAATATATAACGAACAATGAAATTCATTCATTACGATAAAACATAAAAAATGAATTCATTGACATTTTTTTTCCTATAAGTGGTTTCATTGTCGATGTGGATATCGTTCTATGGACAGGCGCTCCATGCTGATAACAAGGAGTCTGAAAACGGAGCTGCCGTACAGACTGTCCGGGAGGTCACTAACATAACATTCAAGAAAATCGTTGGCGACTCGAAACTGGAAAACTTGAAACGTGGAACTATAGACTCAAACTGTGGAACTGCTGGCTCAACACGTTAAACTGCAGACTCAAAACGTGCAACTGCAGAATCAAATCGTGGACCTGCAGACTCAACACGTGCAACTGCAGACTCAAAACTTGAAAAACCGGCTGTCCAGATCGTCCCGACAGAAGCTAATGCAACTCCTTAGATCATTATAGGGAGCCCGACTGACACTTCGGCGATTGAACATTCCAGAAGGGCAAATAAATCAAGACCTGTCATCCAATATACTTGGTCAAGTACTAATTCCCTGAAGGAAAAATAGAACTTCAAGATGAGTGGTATATGTTAAATAATTTTAAGGGTAGAATATAATAAAGGTTAAATCTAGAAAAATTTGGGGAATCTTTAATTGATGTCTGATTTGGAATTTGTCCGAGCTACATAATAAACTCGCAACCCCAGAAACTTGAAATTATTATCCTTTTTATAAAAGAAATATTTATTATATTCATTTGGTTCACAGAGAAGACCTAGAAAAACTAAACGAACATCCTTCATCTATTCTAACATGGTACCAAGTGAATCGAATATGAAAATAATCACATATGAATGAAATACTCTATTAATAATGAGATAATTCAATTTCCTCTTCTTTAAGGACAGCTGCTTGACCTATGAGGTTCAACACAGACAATAACTGGATCAATTATCCGAAACCTCTACAAATTTTATCTAAACATCTGTCAAAATTTATTTGACATTAAATTGAATAAAATGTCTTAGAAAAACTATTTTACTTTACAGGCATAGAATTATCAACACATATGTTGGGCAGCTTACCAATATAGAATCGAAAGAGAATACAAAAAATTTACTGCGATCATCTAGCAAACATCATCGAAGACATCGTGTTTCGATTGGATATTCAGAAATGACAAATTCCATCATCAAATAATGATACACATAGAATTTTAATTTAAATTTGTCTATAATGTTTATTGTGTGAGAAATTTATCAAATAAAACGGGTAATATACCAGAAAAACCGAAGCTGAGTCTAATTTAATGATCAAAATTAGTTTGTATCAACATTTGAAGGAAATTTATATATTTTCGTCTGTGCCCAGCACACTAAGAACGTTATTTGAATAAAGACAAGGATCCACGTAATCATTTATTCACTAGGTTGGCATTAAGCTATCAGAGCGAGGCACCATTTTTTTATTTAATTAATTTTCACCAGCACAGTAAGTCTGGCTTTAAAACGGAGATAAAATGCGCGCCAAGTGACAGCGGCAATTTCTCTTGTCATTTGAGCCCCGAACTGTTTCGAACGGAGCGAACTTGACTCTTATTATGGACACATTCTTGCCAGTACTCGAGAATCGATTAGCTTTCATAAAAAGTTCTTATGTTGTTTCATCACACTTTACGATGAAAAATTTAATGTAACAAAATGTAATCTTGTAGTCCTGTAGAATGGTTAACTACGCTACGAAGTATTTAGTATACTAATTTGAATAATTATAGTCTTGAATTATTCCCGAAATTGGGGCATATTTTTTGATGTTCGTGCTTCTCATTCAGTAGGTTATGGATTTTTCATTACGCAAGTTAGTGAAATCATTTTTTTTCCACATGAGTGTGACTTCATTCTATTTTCTTGACACTTCTAGTTAAGGATTTATTGTAGCTCACTTTAGAAAAATGGGTCAACATTAACAATTATATTATGCAGTCAAAACAGTAATATAGGACTATTAGTTAGCTTATAAACTTTCCAGTCATTCCCCATACCATATCATTGCTATTCCATTGAATTTTCGTCATTCGATAAGAAATTGAGAATTTTGTCAAGACTTTCTTCTTATAAAAATGTTCTATTTATGGCATTTCGAAGACTAGATGTCATAATTCTGGATTGGAAATTGTTATAATATGAGTGATCTACGAATAGGAAAGCCAGATGTACATTACGTATTTTGATAAAATATAATTTACTGAGGTCCCGACGAATGAAACTCATTGTAAACAAACTGAAACATGCTAGAAAGTAATAGAAAATTATTAATATGATTATTGTCTTCAGCAATTTTTGCAGCACAACTTCTGCTAGATATACAATGAATAAAGGTGCAAAAATTAAATTAAATATCAAAGCAACATAATATAATTTGATCTACAACGAAATAAATAGAGGAAAAATCATTGGGTTGTATTTGACTTGTGAACTGTTACAAATATTTAAGTTGCACTACCCCCATTTGAAGAAGCTTCTTTTACCATAGCGTATAATTTCTAAATGTTTAGATTACATTTCCGCCGGTACAACATTAATAATAATAATAATAATAATTTGTAACAATGAACACATGCAGAATAACCAGGAAGTACCTAAACATTAAAGGCTGGTCAATCTTTTTTCTGATGGAGTGTGAGTGATCAACACTTGTAATAATTAATTCCTTCATAGTAATTAATATTTTGCTTTACTGTGGAAAGATATCATTCAAGCGGAATGTGTAATCATACTAATAATAATGATTTATTTCCAAAAGGTAGAAACCCAACTGCAGTAAATGTTCAAATCCGCAATATTAACACATAATATTGAATCAATTAAAAAGTAAGACTTTAAAAAGTTAAATTGAGACTGAAATTTCACCTGGTTAAGGAAAAACATTTTTAGCCAGACATTACCAGTTATAGTTCGGTGCTGAGGCAAAAATTAATAGTATTCTTCGAAATAACTTTGTACCTCTTCTCTATACTCAGGAAAACTTTTTAGTTCTTTGAAATTTCTACTCCTCTAAGCATATATATATAAATCTTTCATTCTACATATAAGAACAACTTTTTGTTTTCGTTAGTGGTCGATTTTATTCTTTTTTGTACGTGACTTCTTCTGTCTCTACAAATATGGTAAAAAGCCTCCGATTCGATCTTTTATAATATATATCTCTATGGATATTCTGATATTCTATTTTTGGAATACTGATCAAACATTGATCTATTGGTTGAATACACATACTACTCTGTCAATAAAGTACCGGGAATTTTCAATTAAAACAAAATTTTTACATTTAATCGTCAAAATTTATTGGGTCGCCTTCAAAATAGGCTCCATTTGCTCCAATACATCTATGCCAACGGCACTCCCAATTATCGAAACATTTTTTATAGTCGCTTTCCGGGATGGACTTTAGCTCTCGCGGCGAATTTTGTTTTATGGCTTCAATCGACTCAAAACGGGTGCCACGAAATGGCAATTTTAGTTTTGGGAAGAGGAAAAAGTCGCAGGGAGCCAAATCCGGCGAATACGGTGGTTGCTGAAGCACGTTTGTTGAGTTTTTGGCGAGAAAGTCAGTCACAATCGTAGCTCGGTGAGAAGGCGCGTTATCGTCATGCAAAATCCATGAGTTGTTCGCCCACAAATTTGGACGCTTCTTACGGATACGCTCACGCAAACGTTTTATAACGCCTAGGTAATACTCCTTGTTTACCGTCTGACCCTCTGGAACGAATTCGTAGTGCACCACGCCACGGATATCGAAGAAAACAATGAGCATCACCTTCATTTTCGAGCGGCTTTGGCGTGGTTTTTTCGGTTTCGGCTCATTTTTTGCCACCCATTCCGATGATTGCTGGCTTGTTTGCATATCGTACTCGTAGACCCAGGTCTCATCACCAGTTATAATGCGTTCCATGAATGCAGGTTCGGAATTACAGCGATCCAGCATGTCTGAAGCAACCTGTTCGCGATGATGTTTTTGAAGAAAATTCAGGTCTTTCGGTACGAGTCGTGCGGCCACCTTTCTCATGCCCAAAATATCAATCAAAATCGTACGTGCGGACTCGTGGGATATCTCAAGATCATGTGCTATCTCTCTCAAGCTGGTACGGCACACGAAAATTCATTTGCAACACAAAACTTTAAACAAATTCTTTGCTCAACGTAATCACCCATAGTAAAAATCGGCACGCACTCTGACATCGACTGACTTAATCAGCTGTTGCAAACACACTAGTTGACAGATCCCGCTCAAACTTGGCATAGTAATTAAGGACAGTGGTACCAGGAAAAAAAAATTTTACCTGCCTCATTGCCCCGCCAGATTTAAATCGATAATTCCCGGTACTTTCTTGACAGAATGTATGATCATTATGTGATTCTTATTCGGAAAACCATTTTCATATTGACGCTCAGGGATTATATGTATATATTATATATTATCCTTATACTCCTAGACCTTCTGTGAAAGGAGTTCAGTTGCGTTCTGGATAGGCTTTGTTACTGCGATCTTTCGTCACTTTAGGTTACACCACTATTAGTTTTCGACTCAATAGTTAATCGGTCGCCGAAACCTGTCCAACTAAAAAATTTTGAACCCAGGACCTTTCGATTCCGAGCCCAATATTCTGACCACTAAGCTATAGACTCATAATTTTGGGAACGTTCTAAAGTAGTTTTGTAAGTAGCTCAATGAAAATGATTCAATGGTTTGGAATAGTTTTTTCAAAATTTTGAAAGGTATTTTAGCAGAATTTCCTAGAATAATTAGCAGAAATATCACTTGAATAATTTCTACCACAGGTATAACTGTTTCAACTATTTTTGATATCCTTTGGTTATTTCTTCATTATTCAAATAAAATTTTCAGTTCTCATGCCATTTTCCTTGTCTGCTGAATGAAGTATTGAAAAAGAGCTGAGACAATTCTATACATTATCGAGAAAATAATACAAGATGTTACGTTTAAAAGAATCCAGATATAATAATTTGATGTTCTTCATATTGGCCCATTAATAAAAGACACCTGTATATGACAGGTTGATCATTCAAAAATCAAATTCGTGTTATGATTGCTTCTGGCAATCGCTAGTGGACTTAGCGAACTACTGTTCCCTAAACTTTATGCAGTTTTCTCTCAATAAGATCTTGTTGAATAATTTTTTGGCAACACCTTGTATATTAGAAAATAATTTCAACCCGTCGTGGTGAATTACTAAAATTCTGTAGAAATCTCCCCTGATCATATTGCATAGAGAATTTAACGGCAGACAATTCATTCTCCTATTGAGTTCTATATAACTAAACTTTTATTTGATTTCAATTGTTGATTTCACAGTTCAATCACTAGAAAATAACAGGAGAAATTGAATCTAACTTGCGTTGGGTAAACGGAAATATTACAGGAAATGAATTGCCATTGTGAAGAAGTTGTCACCTCCACTTCGAATAAAAACGAATTTCCACAAGTATATTCTAGCTTTCAAAGCATATCCCCATCCCATGTATGGAAGTGCGAAGTGAAGCCAGGCCTTCTTTTGTACCATTGTGATTACAAAAAGCCTCCCTGATTCATTTTGGCCAACTATCAGCGACAAGATATCCCGCAGAGGAGTCCCTCAACGGCTCCTTTTGTGAGAAGTAGGGTTTTTTTGAAGGAGCTCACAATGTAGGTTGGCTGGTCGTGTTTTCTATTGAATGCCGCATATGGGATCATCTGAAGCCAAAGGAAAGACGGATGATAAACTTTCCCAGAATTTTTATATCTATATTTTCGTTAGGATACCATGTTATCCTTGTATTTATATTATATAGAAACGGAAGTTTGATTTGAAAACTTCGATCCTTCATTTCCTATTGAGTCACCCAATTGGATGAGGAATATTTTTCTATTACATTTAAAATTATCTTTAATATGCCACAGTTATTAAACTTGAATATGCAAATAATCTGAAACTCTACGAATTTTAACATTTCTTCTCATAAGTGGTCATCATAATATTACGTTATCAGAGAAATATGTGAATTTATGTTTTTTCTGTGGTACTGACGAGAGTTTGCTCATTAAGACATGTCCTATTAGTTTGGTTGTTGTTATAATTTTCAAGGTCTAGATGTTCACTCTTAATTAGTTCATTTCACGTTTAAGTTCATAATCGACATTTTCCTGTGCACGTTTAGTGGTTTTTAGGTATAACCTGTTAATTGCGGTCATACCAAAAAAATTAAGATAGCGTATAATGTGTAAGAGATGTGGAAATGGAAACCTAATCTACTATCGGTGAGTTTTGAGTTTACACTTGTCAAAGTTCCAAGATATCGAAAACTTATTTTTCTTATTATAATTCTTAATTTAATATAATCTTAAGAATTATGTTTGACTATCTTTCGACAAAATTAAAAAATGAATGCTTTATTTTCTTGTATTCTGCAATTCTACAATTATCGAAAAATATTATTTTCCGCCTAGAAGAAAACGAAATATTCTCATTTCATAATTAATCATTTCCATCAATTATGTTTATGAAGGCAGTTTATTGTCCATTATAAATCAATAAACAAAACGTGAACGAAGCCATATTTTATTACTACGAACGAATTGACGAAGAAAACGTTCAGAGCTGTCATTTATAAAAGGGGAGACAGTTTCATTACTCCATAATAGCCATCATAACCTTACCTAAGCGATAAAAAATCCTCCATTTTACAGAATATAAATGCGAAACAGTAATCAAACGAATGAGAGCAATTTGGAGGCAGGGAGATTGCCTTTCGTTTTTGTTATCGATCTATATTACTGCAAAGCATTAATTTCAATTCATTTGTCTTTTTCTCGACGTTCATATATATGCATTGATGGAAATGATAACAGAGGATTGAAAAAATGAATCATACTGCCAGTCATTAATTTTCTTCATTCATTCAAAGCGTTTCTGAGTTAGTTCTTAGTACAGTATATTATATCATTCGATATAAAAAACTTCATTTTTTTCCATATCGTTATTCATCAACATTAATGATATCTTCTGGATTTCAATTTCAAATGGACATTTAAAAAAATTGAGCGTATTGACATTGTAGCAAAAGAAGGTCATTATAATAAACATATCGAAATATTAGGATCCAAAGCTACAATTGCTTAGTCGGGACTTAAGCATATTGGAAGAAGAATAGCAGTAGTAATAATACCGTAATTTAAGCCGGCTCTGCGCCAAGTAATTTCTTTCCACCTGGAATTTACATAATGATAAGGATAAGTTGACTCACAGTTTTTATAGGGTGCTGAATTAAACTCAGTGTGTCCAATACCAAAAAATTGTCACTTTTTCTCGATACATTGTATATATATGTATACAGGATTATTTATGATTATAATTAATTGACTATTAGTTTGTCATTCGATACTTATGTCTATTAAATTGATACTTCGATCTAGCAGTTTCGAGAATTGCCGTTGAAACTGTTTACACTTCAGATTATTTATTTTCTAATGATTATATATGGCATTAGAAAACATGGAAAGTCATTTACAAATTTTGATATATAGTATTTATGCCTGTTAATTTCACATGACGCAGCATTCGGAATTACAAACTGACTCTATCCTTCTTCACTTGCATTAATTTCATAATTTTTCTATAACCAATAAGAAGGTTCAATTCGTTCATTCAGTCCACCTCCAAATGGACCTTCAAATCAATTTCGTTAATTTCCCTCTTTTTGTGTTAGAAGGGATGCACCTTTAACGTTCAGTCTTTGAAAATACTGTAAAATCATTATTATTCCTAATAGTCAAAAGTGTTCGCATGTATCCCTTGCTACATCATGCATTATTATTCCTAATAGTCAAAGTGTTCGCATATAGCTCTTGCTACATAATGCACTATCCTTCGGATAGTCAAATTTGTTGTACGTAGCTTGTGACATTTCCGTCCAAGCTATCGCGGTTATTATTGTTAATATAGTAATCTAGTCGATTGCCAAAGTATTGGCAAATTCATTACATTTGTTGTTAGTGTAATAATCATACCTTTGACTTGGTGTATATACAGTAACCAAGAACTATAAGTTCGCTGTTTTCATACTGTAATACGAGTATTTTACTTTAATTCCTTATCATTTTCGTTGGTTTATCTTATTGGATAAACAAAGCTAGTTCATCATCGAGATAACTACATGCAAGTGCCCTTGAAGTAAAACTATTTGCCTATACATCAAAAATACAGCACAATTAATTTGCAATTGTCTATTATTTCAAAATACTGAACTAATAGGCAAATACTGCGGTAAACTAACCGTGGTACGAAACAAGTCCCATTTGCCCGTGAATTACGCTAAGTATATTGTTTGCTCAGTTAAAGGAACTCTCTGTAGCATTGGGCTTGGAAATCGCGAATACAGGGTGGGAAAGAATCGGTCAAAGGTCAAGATAGAGTCGTGAACGGAGTCTGTCAAAACGTTAAGTGGAAATGTTTTTTTTCCTTTCGTTAAGTTTAAAATAACGATGAAATAATAATTATATTTTGTTCCTCTTGTGTAAGTTTGAAATTCAAAATTATATGCCAATCACAATTAGAGATAGCCCTAACGATTTTTGCATTAGAGATTTGAGGTTTGAAGAGTAACAAATCTCTCAATGATATTTGCAGTATCTTTTAATCTACCACTCGATAAGTTTCCGATCTGACATACGGATGGCGCAACAGATACGAAAATCATATCTACGTTAGAAAGTACTAACCTACAAAAGATAGCTGTACAAGTTTACAGACTATCCGATGTTCTGTTCAAAAGCTACAATGGGTTTAAGGAAAAGTTTTTGTGATTTTAGAGGTAGTGCAAACAAATAATTCGATGAAACATTGCTTTTAGTTGAAACATAAGCTTGACTTGATAAATGTTATCCGCAATTGGCACCTTGAAAATCGACCATTATGGATTGGTTTTCTCCATTTAAGCATAGTGGTATGAACATGGATGAAGCCCGATGAAGTTAAGATGCAAGACTGAAGATAAACAAAAACGTTGCTTTACTTCGCATGAACATCTGGCTACGAGAAAATTGATTTCGAAGTGGGTGCCACCTTTGCTTACAGTTAATCAAAAATAACAATTCTGAAGGTCTCTTGGAGTAGTTTAAGCATAATAAACAGAATTTTTTTGCATCCATGTATGACACCGGATAAAATATGGTTCCATTTCCATTTGTCTGATGTCGCCCAAAGCGGACAAAAACGCAACAGACTGTTGGTAAGGTTATGGCATCCGTATTTTGGGACGTAAGGTAGACAGTCGAAAGCTATCACAACATCTCCCAGCTGGATCGAGTTAACGAGGAAATTTCGAAGAAACAGCAAAAATCTTAATCTTTCACCAAAATACTATCACAAGTCATTGGCTTCGGTGGAAAAATTGCACGACTTACAGTTCGAATCGGTTCCATATTTGCTTTATTCTCCTGATTTGGCCCCCAGTGACTTTTACCTGTACGCAAAAAAAAATTCTCGTCAGAAAGAGATTCGGCTCGAATGAGGAAGTGGTTGGCGGAACAAATGCTTATTTTGAGACCAAAGATGAATCGTTCTTCAAGAAAAGTATCGAAAGATAAGAGAAGCGCTAAAAGGATTGTATCGTCTTTGGATTCAACTGACTTTGTCAATGAATATAGTCAAATTTGATGAGAAAAATTTGTGCTTTATTCATTTGACTAGGAGCTCAACAGCCAATGTCATTTCAGTTGCGACTGTATCCAAAATTGAAGCTTCAAACAGTTGTCAGTAGTCAGAGATGTCCACGAATCTCTACGGATGAAACCTGGAAAAAATTACAGAATTAAGTTTCCATTGAACTCGTCAATTGTAAAAAATGATGGAAGTTCCGGGATCAATCAAACAAATGTCGAAGTCTTCTATTCTTTATACAGCATAGGTAATCAGAATAAGCTGTTACAAATATAACTCGGCAGTATTTGAATGAAACTTGTTCCATTATGGTAATGCTAGATATCGGTCCGGCACTGAATGAGAATATTCCGTGACTACCCGACAGAAGTTTTTCAGTGTTCGGACTATGATAAGCATCGTATGTTTAGCATAACAAATAGTTATTATTTTCATTCCTGTAGAATCATTTCGGTGTAGTAGAGCCCGTGGTATTTCTGATTTATGTTTATGATCCACCAAAAATAGCTGAACATATAGAAGGAACTGTGGCAAATTTTACAGATGATACAAATATAGTGATAGGGGGATCAAATCGGGAAGAAATAAACACTAGAGGACAACACATATTTTTGAGTAGTTGGATGAAAATGATCTTATCATAAACGAAGAGAAAATTGATTGATTTTTAATAAAAAACTATTTGATAAAACTATGCACAATGAGATCACTTTTGGTGAAAATGAGTTGGAGGTATCCGAGCATGTAAAGTTTTTTTGTTTATTGATAAATTTCTCAGCTGACAAGAACATTGTGAATATTTGTTGAAAAAGTTGAATGACAGCTGTTTTGCTATTAGAATTAACGCTCAATATAATATAATGTTACAACTATCAGTATTTCATAATTTGCAAATTAGGAATCTGTTATAAGATATCGAATTATTTTTTGGCGGATGCATCAAAATTTAGAGGGGGTATTTATTGCACAAAATGGGGTGATTCGGACAGTGTTTAAAATGGGATTTATATATTCTTGTAGGGGTCTCTTCAAAATTAATTATATATTTTCAATTTATGCTTAGTATTCATATGAATGCTTAATTTACTTGCATAAACAAAATATATTAATTTAGCTGATCTGTACCAAATATCATTAATAAGGAATGTGAGCTATGCTAATAGAAAAATCTACTAGTCGAGACAACGTAAGATACATCTGTATAACAACTCTATACCCAAACTCGATAAGGTTTTGTTGATCACTGAAGCAAATTGCAGACATGCGCACGTTTCAAACTAGTTGGTTTTCATCAGTGCAATATATGCTAGTTACTACAAATTGTCAAGTATCTATATTCGCTCTACACAGAGACTTTAAGATATTAATCATACAGTTGTTCCATCTAGAGCATGTAAACAAACATTCTCGATATTTTTACGTTAAAACGCAGAAAAAATTTTCCTCAGGCTCAAATCAGACCTAAGCATGCCATAAATGCTCATAATTAGCATATTCATATTCAAATAAATTAATTCGGTTGATCTGTACCAAATATCATTAATAAGGAGCGCATGTCTGCAATTTACCCCAGTGATCAACAAAACCTTATCGAGTTTGTTTGAGTATAGAATTGTTATACAGATGTATGTTACGTTGTCTCGATTAGTAGAACTATAGTCCGTCTAGAAAGTATCCGTAATTTATTATTTTTCATAATTTTAATATACTTCTTGTAATACTCTAAGACAAAAGTAATGTATAAAGCTGGTTGTGCAGATAGTCGGCTATGACCAAAGTTGCATAGGAACACTATTTGTCAAATATTGTTGATTGTCCACCGGTATAAAATTTGTGAAATAATGTCACAGCTAGAAAACATAAAACAAGAAGAATATTTGTATAGAAAAGGTTTTCGAAACGTTGAAAAATTAGTGCAATTGACTGAAATAGAAAAAGGTGCTGTATATGAGACAATAGAGAGAATATAAAATGGCATGGATATGAGGCATAGACCAGTTTCAGGAAGACCTCATAAGATTAAAGGAAACAATTTAAACGCTTTATTGGCCTAAGTATGACACAATCCACGCTTGGGGTTTCGCAAATTGGCTAAAAGGTTTGAAAAGTAAAGATATATAAAAGAAGATTCGGAAACCATCCGTCTGTCACTGAAAAGACAAGGCTACATACATATCAAAGAAACCAAAAAAAATCCCTATAATGACACCTTTACAAAAGGAGCGAAGGATAGAATTTTGTCAACGTACTCAAGAAGATAATTTCAGTAATGTCTCTATATCTGATAAAAGTTGTTTCAAACTGGGTGGAAATCACTTAAAAATCCTATCAATACAACCTGTTACCATTCAAATTTCCAAATTTCCCACCAAAATAATAATTTGTGGAGCAATATCTCAGCGTGGTGCTACGCCTCTCTGTATAGTTGATGGTACCATTAATAGTGAAAAGTATTGTGGCATTCTAAACGATTTTCTCGATTGCGTTATAACCAGAGGGGTGGCGTTTTCAGCAGGATAATGCAAGATGCCATACTTCGATCTGAACTCAAGCTTGGGTGCAAGAATAACAAGTGACAACCATTTCGTGACCAGCAGCTTCACCAGATCTTAGTCATTGAAAACATATGGGGACTATGAAGATTGAAGTTGAACGAGCAGCGCCACGAAATAAAGATGATTTAGTTCAGTCAGATTTAAAGTTCTGGACTACCAACATCGAAAATTATGGAGGTGATCTAGTTTCGGGTGTACCTCGACGTTTAGTCAAGTGATTACAGTTAAATGGAGGTTGTATAAGCAAATAAGATGAATATTTGGTGATAATCTTCTAATTCAAGAATTAAAAATATATGCTATAATAAATAATTAGAATTGAGCTTTGTTTTTTCCGGATAGGTTCAAGACGGACTATATTTCTATATAATAGTAGAACTCACTCTTATTTATTATTATCGTTACAGATCAGCTGAAGTGATTTATTTGAATATGAATATGCTTATTATGACCATTTACGGCATGTTATGGTTTGATTTGAGCATGAGGAAAGAGAATACATTCTTTACTTGAATAAGCTCGCAAAGGTGTGTCTTGTATATATGTTTGCATACTCTGGATGGCGCTAGTGTATGATTAATACCTTAGTGTCTCTGTGTATAACGAATGGCAGATTTGTAGTCACCGGCATACATCGCACTGCTGAAAACCAACTAGTTTTAAACGTGCGCATGTCTGCAATTTGCCTCAGTGATCAACAAAACCTTATCGAGTTTGATTGATTATAGAATTTGTATACATATGTATGTTACATTACTCAATTGGTAAAACTTTCTCTTACCATAGCTCATCACACTTCCTATTTATGTTATTTGCATAAACATGAAATTGTTAACGTAACTTACAATACTAGGACTTTAGATATAAGTTATCTAAGGTTAGATTAACGATCGCACAAAGAAGCCCATCAAATATGTATATAAAATTGTATAATAAATTATCCAAGGGAGTAAAACTACTAGATATCTCAGTACTATATAAAAAAGAAATGGAACGAGTTTTGATTAATTTAGTGCCGTTTACTCTTGACGAATATTTTAACAATTCTTCATGAAGTTTGTTAACGTCTTTGACATATTTTCATTTGATAATGATGTACGTGTGTGTTGTCAAATTATCTGAAATAAATTTATTTGCATTCAGCCCATGCTGGTTGCTCTTGCAGCCATTCTGAGGGAAACTGTTATCATTTCAAAAGATAATAAAAGAAATTCTTTGTAATTTCTCTCCATCTTTCCTTAATCATTATTCAGTATCAACATTTCAATCAATACCATAAAATAAATATTGGACAACAAATAACAACTCATATTCGATTCAAGTAAGGGACAATGAATATCTTTTTCATTGATTAAAGTTTTATGCATTCAGACGTTAAAGCGTTTGTTTAGATTTTTATGAGACGAACGAGAAATAACCCGGTTCCAAAGTCAACAAAACTTCTTTATTCTACAACATAAAAGAAAATTTTTACCCTTTTTATTCCAAACATTTGATATCTCAATACTTCCACTTTGAAGTATTCAAAAAGTCATTACGCTTGTGCATTCTTTCTTCTTTACTATTAATGAGCTTCTTTCGGACGCACTCGGAGGAAAATGTTTGTTAATTTGAATTTATATTAGTTAGAATTTCAGCATGAGAAAATATATATGGGTATAAATGCTGTAATAAAAGGTTTATAAAAAGCCGGACTGCCAGCTTCCAAAATAATATTCATTTGGGACCTAAACAGGATACCATTTTCGAAAATAATAGTAGTTAATGCAAAATTTTTCGATATCCATATTAACATATAGATAAAAAGAGCGCTCATTACAATCAATTTTGTGTTAATGGTAAACAATTCACTAAATGAAATTGGAGATTAGAAATTAATGTAGATCATTTAAATTATCTAAGCAATCAGTCAAGTTTGAACAATATGTGAAATAATTTTAACTGAAAAGTATAGATTATATATGGATATAATGGAAACAATTATATTGCTAGAGTGACCATATTAATTATTATGACATTTTTTTGGAATGTTCACTTCAACTTAATTGGGTGGTGAACTTAGAAATCTAAATTAATTTTATCTCATAGTAAGTGTTACATATCAGTGAATTTCAATGAATAACTCAGAAATTTCTTTGTCTTATATCACATGTACGTGGCGGTTATCTAAGTCGTATCTTCTTCAATTTTATATTTCTCTGATATAACCTAATTTTCGTATAGGCCATGCTTATCCAAAAATTGGTTAGTTGTTGCAGAAATGTCTAGTGAAAAAAGTTATTTTTATACATTTTTCAATTACTATTTTGTTTATTCAAATAACTCCTTACTGAAGAGATTTGGGTCCGAGTTTATCAGGGTCTTTCTCTAAAGAATGTGCTGTTTATTAAAATAAAAAAGGCCTTTTTGAATTATATGTTGAACATTTTTTAGTAATGGAACTTGTGATTCCTTAACATCCAATCGAAACATATATGTATAAGGTGATGTCTAAATAATTTGGTCAGTGACAGATGACTAGAATGACTGTCGCCACAATGATGAAGAAAATCCAGCCGTTGTGAAATTCCTCCCTGAGCAGGGAAAAGTCCATTCATGAAGAGATGGTTGCTGTTTACCAAGATTTTGCCCTGTCGTTAGCAACCGTTGAAATGTGGTCAAATTAATTCAAAAGAGGCAGAGAAAACATTGAAGATGACCCTCGCTCGGGTGGGCCCGTTAGCGGCACCACTGAACCAAATTTTAAAGAAGTGGGAAAGCTGGTACTTTAAGATGCCAAAATCAAAAACAAGATGTCAACAGAGATGACAAACCTATCCGTGGGTACCACACATGCTATCCTTCATGACCATCTTAACTTTCCAAAGATCAGTGCAATATGGGTACCGAGAATGCTCACTGCACCTCAGAAGTAAGTGCAAGTCGAGTGCTGTAAGGAGTTAGTGCTCTATGGAGAAGACCCATCGACTATTTTTAACCGGCTGGTTACTGGGGATGAGACGTGGGTTCATCACTATAACCATGAGGGTAAACAAGACTCCATGCAGTGGTTTGAAAAGGGTGCACAGCCCTCAAAGAAGTTTAAGTCACTCCATCCGATGGAAAAATAATGACTACGGTCTTTTGGGTTGCTAAAGGTATTTTATTGACAAAATACACTAAAACAGGTAAAAGCATCACAGCAGTATTATACGAAACCACTTTGTGTTGATGCTTCACGACCATGCGCCGACCCACGTGGCGATTGGTGATGTGCGGGATTGTTGCTTCGAAAAAATTACTCATCCCCCGTACAGTGCAGACTTGGCTCCTAATGACTACTACCTATTCCCAAATGTGAAAAAATATCTTCCTGAAAAGCAATTTTCCGACTTTGAAGAACTGAAGGTAGCAATTTCTATGATAATATTTTAGAGAGAAACCGAAAGAATATTTTTTATGAGGATTAGAGAAGGTAATTTCTGTATCTACCAAATGTATTGAAGTTCTAGGAGACTACATTGAAAAAAAGAATTTTTACAAAATTTTCTTAGTTTTCTTTCATGCCTTCATTGAATATATTGAACGTACGTCTGATGAGCAACGTTTTTTTTTTAATTTCATCGCAGAAAAAGTAAAACATTCTAAAGCTTTGCATCGAAAGACTTTTCAGTTCGCTGAGAATACGCTTTCAAGAACTCAAGCCTATAAAGAGTGAAAAAAATTTTAAGTAGCTGTGTAGTAGTAGAAAATGTGAGTCATGTCCGCTGACCGCGAACAAATTATACTGAAAAAAATATTCGTGCGATTCGTGAACGGATTGAAGCTGACCGGCGAATTGCAGCAACCAAAATTGCTTCAGAATGTAGGAATATCGTATAGGAGTACCCAATAATCCATTTTTTATAAGTTGGGTTATCGAAAACTGCCGGAAAGATAGGTTCCTCATCTATTAACGGAAAATCACAAAGCACAAGATCTTGCTATGCATGAAAGGCTTTTAGCGCGAAATGTAGAAGAGAGTGGTATTCTTAGGTATCGTGTCACCTGTGAACAGGCAAGGGTGCATAATTACACTCCAGAATCCAACTGAGTATTTATGTAGGGGAGACAACTGGAACCCACTTCGATTATCCAAAACCTGTGTGTCTGTGTGATAAGTTTTTGCCACTGTTTTTTGGGATAGCACAGGCACACTGCTTATTGATTTGCCTCATGAACAAAGTACGATCAATGATGAATATTATTACAAGCTTTTTTATGATGGAAAGCTGGCTTATCGAAGAAAAGACGAGGAACATTAATCCAAAGTGTGATTCTTCTTCATGACAACTCTCGACCACACGCAGCGATTTTGACCGAGAAAAAGTTGAGAAATTTCACCGGAAAATAGTAGAGCATACGCCCCATAGTCCAGACTTATCCCCGTGTGATCTGTTCAGTTCATTCAAAGAAGAATTAGAAGGACGCCGTTTTCACGATAACAAATAAATTTTCGTGAGCTTGACTGAAGATACGACCGACTACGTTCTTCAATAATGGCATAAAAAACTTCCTGCTCGTAGGGAATATGTATTAATAGAAGCCAAGACTAAGAAGAAAAATAAAATATACCAAATTCTTTTACGATAACACATATCCGTCCGTTTTGAATTTAATCCACCCTCGTATGTATATATCAGTATTTAAGAACATCTAACGTATCTGCGGTTAGTATTTTTATGTACTATATCAGTTAGCTCATAAGGTGAAAATCTATTACCTCATATTCATTCTTTATTTTTAAGCGATCTTATTAAAACATCAAGTTGTATGCCAAAAACAATTTTACGAAACTAGACACTATCATTAAGAGCGAACATTCGCCAAATATGAAATTACAATCTATAAGGTTGCTCGGGAAGTAATTTCGTTTTTTCGCGACAGATTATATTTTTTCGAACCCAACTTCATACTTAAGCCGCATTAATCATTATATGTTCAATTAATTCTATGCAGAAGTTTTTTGGTTGGTTTGGAGCAATAAGCAGCATTTTCGTCATATTTTACTTTTTTACTTCGTCATATTTTACTTTTTTACTGTAGAAAAGGTAAAAATGTTGTTCAAGCCAGAAAGAAATTAACCGATGCGTATGGAGAAGTTGTGTTGACAGTAGGCCAGTCCCAGAACTGGATTGCAAAATTTTGATTCGGAAATTTTGATTTCGAAGGTGCACCACGTTCCGGAAGGCCGGTTGAAGAGGATAAGACACGATAAAAGCATAAGTTGATACAAATCGGCGAATAACAACACGTGAGATGAGTTAGAGGTTAAATTCATCGAATTAAACTCTTTCTGACCACTTGAAAGGCCTGGGTTCAACCTCGAAGCTCCATATATAGGTTCCCCATATCCTCACGGAGATAAATTTGTGTCGTCGCGTTGACATCTGTGATTCGCTTCTCAAACGTCACGAAAATCATCCACTTTTGAAGCGCATCATTACTGGGGAGAAATGGGTTGTATATAACAATGTCAAACGCAAGAGATCATGGAGCAAAAATGATAAATCGGCTCAAAGCATTTTGATAGCCAATATCCATAAAAAAGGTGAAGCTGCCTGTTTGGTGCGATTTTAAAGAAATCGTTTTTTTAAGCTTTTACCGTACAACACAAAAATCAAATCGGAAATCTACTGTCATCAGCTAGACAAACTGAATGATGCACTTCAATAGAAAAGGCCAGAATTAATCAATAGAAAAGGCCAGAATTAATCAATAGAAAAGGTGTTCTACCAAGATAATGCGCGACCTACAAACCTATACAAGTTTGGTCACTCGCCAAAAGCTCTTACAGATTGAATGGGATACACTGCCACACCTTCCATATTTTCCAGATGTGGCGCTTTCGGATCATTAGTTGTTCCGATCATTAAAAAAATGTTTTGACAGTAAAACTCTCACTTTAAATGAAGAGATCAAAAATCACCTGGATCAATTTTTTGCAAGCAAGGACCAAAACTGTTATGAGCGTTGTGGTACTACCAGAAAGATGCCTAAAGGTGTTTGACCAGATTGGCCAATATATTATTTAATAAAATGTTTATTCATTATACGAAAATTGCTTTTCATTTTCCCAAAAAAAAAGAAAGTACTTTCCGAATACACCCAATATATAAAACAATACGAAACAGGAATATGATTAGAAACATTACAGAGAAGTTGCTGTTTTTTGTCAATTTATTTTCTCCCACGAATACTATGACGAAATTAGAGAGATGAAAGAAGTTCCGTTTGTGCGTACACTTACTTCACACCCTGTTGAAATTATTATTTCTGCAACTTCTCTTTGCCTCCTTTCGCTATAGTATGTGAGAACCTGTCGATGGCATATAGCGGTAGCACGTTTTTTGGAACGGGGCCAGTAATAGAATTATCCAACGTGTTTGTATGGTTTCTCTCCGATTTACATACAGTCTAGATCAAATTATTCAATTTCAGACGTCATCGATCTGTCTGGTATACTGGATGACTATCCTCTTTTCGTAGGAATGGGAAGATAGCAAATAATTCACTTTTTCTCTACATTCATTATATACATGTGTTCTAGAAGTCGACGTCAAGCTGAAATCGGGTAACAGGCTGTATCATAGTAGTCATCTGAAAACTATTCAAAAAAATCTAAGTCGTGTACTTTTCAAATTATATATTGCATTTTTTATTATTCCAGAAAATGCACACCCTGTGATGATTTTTGAACACCTGTTGCTACAATTTTTTACTTTCTTTAAATTTAATTTTTCCCATGTTATCCCGAATAGTGCTTCTGTGACCTGTAATCATCAATTCTAAGCCAATTTCCAGATTTGAGAATAATGTCACTTTTTGCCGAACCAAGTATACAAAATTAATATTTCGCACAACTTTTATTGAGTGTACTGAAAAAAATGTACTACATCAGCAACAGAAGTAATAGAAGAATATAAAGAAAATATAGAATATTAATTAAAAATATTATATTAAATAAATACAATAAAGATATAAACATTTGTTTCGTATCGATTTATTATGAAAACCTCCAGAAATCTCTAGATATTCACAACATAACCTCAAGAATTTCTTCGAAAATAACTGGCGTTAAAAAAGTTCTTTCAAAAAAATTCCAAAAAAACCTGCAGTGCGTCTTCAAACAGTCAATTTGAACGTTTGCACGTCGATATCTTTTCAGTTCAACTTCCTATCCAAAAAATTTAAATATATCTTACCCTACTAACCACGTGTTATTCAGTAAATAAATATAGAACTGAAGTGATTTTTTCAAATATTAAAACCCTACTTATTTTACTTTCGTTTATTGAAATTACATAAAATTTGTAAAGCATTTTAGGGACTCAGTTATATACAAATGAAACAATGTGTGAAAAATCTAAATATATTATTATTATATATAAAATAAAATAATGAAAAAGGGAGATTTGTTTTTGATAGATAGATTCATAATATCTTAATATTATTATTTTTGCAAATTTTGTGCAGGAAATTTTTTAATGGGAGTTATTTTCGAAGAAATTCTTTAGGTTTCGTTGTGCATTTTTTGGA
This sequence comes from Megalocaria dilatata, assembly GCA_034642435.1. Classification (NCBI taxonomy): domain Eukaryota; kingdom Metazoa; phylum Arthropoda; class Insecta; order Coleoptera; family Coccinellidae; genus Megalocaria; species Megalocaria dilatata. Next base: position 54,777,162 of record CM067854.1, on the reverse strand, counting down.
GAGGAATTCGTTTTTCATAATACATCGATACGAAACAAACCTTTATATCCTTCAAGTGTTTATTCAATATTTTAAATAAATATTCTATATCTTTGGATTCTTTTATTCGTTCTGGTACTCTAAAGTTTGTCTTAATTCTATGTGTCTACTAAATTGAAATCGTGTTTTTTTAGACATTTATTTAATTCAATTTTAAAAAGTTTTGAGAAATTTTTTTGAAAAAATTCAAATTTTATAGTGAAGTTAGCAGAATTATTGATAATTTATATTTCGTTGTTTTTTCTATTTCCTTTGATATTATAATATATAATGAGCGTTGATTTTATATGTCTACCAAATTGAAGCAGTGCTTTTAATACATTAATTTAATTCTAAAAGTTTTTGAATAAAATTTTTTGAAATCAAAATTTGAAGGAGGCTAACAGAAGAAATTTGTTTTGATATTTAAATTTTGTAATAATCCTTCTATCAAGTAAAAAAAACAGTTTTTATTATAATATTGAAGGAAGCTTTATGTTCATTTTCAGAAAACGGAACAACCATTAGTCAACAAGGATAAAAGCCGTAATTTCGTGGTCATTTCAGAAACCAATCAGATAGTAGTTGGCAAGTAATTAGAATTCAATCAAACGCGGTACAGTGACGGACCTTCGGCAAATAATTTTACCGGTACGGTAGAAGGCCGCTTTCTGTACGTGTATACGCAAGGCCCCTCGAATTACCCTGCTCCCAGAGACTATTAATTAAACTTAGATTTGATAACAACCCCTTGCCAGCGATATCGGGAACAATCAATATAGAAAGTTAGTTAAGCCGGCAGACCTGGTTCAAGTTTATATTATCAAAAGTTATCATCGGATAAACGGTTTATTGAATTGAGAAGGTCTTGTTCGGTTGTGTTCCGAGGAAACTTCAGTTCGTGATTTATGTTTGACACCACGGCTTTATTTAACGCGTTTATTTCAAGATAAGCTACCTTAATCCTAGAGAAAAATGCCGCTTTGAAGACCAGGAATCAGTTTAAACTATGTTTAAGTTGTACAGTGTAACAGTGTGCTTTAGATGTGTTATTATGTTGCTGCAATTGCATGGGAGAATTTGGAAAGTAAATAAAGATGAAGGATAAATTGAAGAATTAATTGAATATTTCATAATGTTCCTTTTAACACAATAATTCTAAATATTGGATAGAGTATTTCGTTACGTTATGATAATTCATTCAAAAATGGAATAATTTTCTATTACTATTTTTTATTGATTGACCTGAGTTTCCATAGTCTTACTATAATTCGAACTGGTGTATAAGCTGTATTTTATTCATTCTTTCACAAACTATATTTGAGGAAGGCTTCAGTTTGTGTACAACTCTGAAATGTGAGGAATATGTAAATTCCGTCCGCTCCTTCAAGAGTTTTACTACTGATCATGATACTCGTAAGTTTCATAGAACTTAATTCGTTCCAGAATATCTAGTTTCTCACCTTTCTGTTCCAGATATAGCATTCTAAGATTATCTAATTTTGGGAAAACATGACTTGTTTGGAAAAAATGTTTCGCAAAATAAGAGTTCTTTTTTCGATACTCAAATGATGCTTGATGTCCTTTGAAAGTTTTTGTGAGAGTTCTCCCAGTTGTCCTACATATACGCATTCATGAAACTTATTTCAGAAAGTACTGAATTATTAAGCCGGTTGTTATTGTCTTAGACACCAAAAATAGGTGAAAAATTTTAAATGAGGGTGCGAAAGCTATTTTAATGTTAGCTATTAAAATTATTCGAAGTATCTTTTGTGAAATTGGATGAAAATATGTTAGTTCTACGAATTTATTTTATTCTTTTCTGTTTTGGAAGTGGGGTGTATTCGTTTCAGAATGATCTTCACAAAAGATCTAGGAGTATCAGGATGAAATCATAAAGGTAGTTGTTTTTTTCTGTATATAAAGCTCTCATATACAAAAAGAAAAACACATTGACTCTTTCAAATCATGAGACAGTAACAGAAAATTTATGCAACTATTTCGGACGAATTTCACAAAAAATAACTCGAATTATTTTAACAACTAACACTAAATTAAGTTTCACACACTCCTATTAAGTTTGTTACTGAAATTTTAATGATAAAAATAAGAACTACTTGTATAATAATTCAGTATTTCATACAGGTATGGAAAATACAGTCAGAAATATGAGAAATTCAATGTTAATCGAAACGTCCAGTGGAGCAGTGGAAGAATCAAAACCACAGCGCGATGCGATGACGGGTAAACGACTGTTCTCTCTCAATACTTAGATCGAAATGAGGCTCTGCACTACTCGTTTCGATCGAAGCTTACGCCCACTGCCATTGAGGGAGAACAGTCGTTTATTCATCATCACATCGCGCTGAGGATATGATACTTTCACTGCTCCATTGGACGTATTGATCAACATTGAATATCCTATGTTTCTGACTGTCTTTTCTGTATCTGTATATTGAATTATACGGTAGCGTATACATAATACAAACCGGGAGAACTTTCACAAAAAGATTCAATGAATATCAAGCATCATTTAAGCATAAAAAAGATAACTAATTTTGTGAAAAGTTTTTCGTAACAACATAATTTCCCAGAATGAGATAATCTTGAAATACTATACTTGAAACCGAAAGGCAAGAATCTAGACATCTGGTAATCAACTGAGGTGTATAAAATCATAACGATCCAGCGGTGAAACTATTAAACGAGCAGATGAATCTGTGGTACGCCATACTTTTCGCATTTCTACACAAACCGAAGAATCCTTTTCAAATATATGAGGTCCTTTGAAATAGAGATTGTTATATTTCAGTTCGAAAATGTTATAAGATTACCAATCTTGAGCTACTGCATATCTTCAACAATGGGGCTGTGATAAAAATGAAGTTATTTTTTCTTTATTTCATATTTATGATTTTTTTTGAGTTGTTTGTTTCTTAGACATTATTGATAACTTTTATAATTTTCTCCAAAAAAAAAAATTTTTTGTGATAGACTGATATAAAAATTGAAACTACCTTGAAATTTTTACAGTTCACGTTAGAAAGGGATAGATTCCAAAAATCGAAAAAGATTTAGTCCATCTGTTGTTCACTGGCCACTGTCTTGAGCTTAAATGATCCTCCTATATTTTTGGCTGCATTGATTCACTATGAGGTTTGAAAAAACAGAGATTGTAATTTGAAAGAATTTTATGAAATTACCGATTTGTAGACATAAACGGGCATTGGTCGTAATATGAAAAAATGTATATTTTACTTTGTCACAATATGTATGAAATCAGCAGTGTATTATAGTTAAATTGTATTGACGATGAAAGAAATACAGGCACGTCTGGAACGGTCTGGATACTAGAATGGACAGCGATGCTGTCGTACTTCTCTCGTGGCTGATAACGGGTGATGTTAAATTTGGGATTTGGGAGCTGTAAGCTGAAGTCTAGGTTGTACGTAGCGTGACGGGGTGAGTCTTGCAACACAGAGCGCTTACCCATAGAACTGACGTGGTTTCTACCCGATGGCAAGTTATCTGTCCATAAGACCGAAAACGTCAGAATTATATCTGTGCTAGCTTTAAGGGCAGGGATAGTATGACGTGTTAGTCTCCTCGATATCGTGGATTCTGTCATCGAGTTGAACTCATCTTGGCGACCGTTAGCCTTCAATGGCTCCCTTTTGGAAACGAGGCTACCGCGGGTGGGTGGTTTGGCCCGCAAAGTTACTTGTACTTCTGAGCATCCTAGTTGGTGTTGGACTCGTAGGGGCAGTGGTTTAAGGCCTACATGCTTGGCTAGAAGGGTATTCTGCCGTGCAGGTTCTTGCGCCTGGATAACCGGGACTGGTCTGGAGATTTAGGGGTCCCGACCAGGCTTTAGGATGGGCTTGAACCCGGATCGGCTGAGGTATCTACGGCGAGTTCGGGCCTCGAGCGGTTGAATGAACTGTGGAAGTATGAAGCCCCCTTCGATGCAGATAACCTGGACTCGCTCGGAGGTGAAGGGGTCTCAACCATGCTTATGCTGGGGTGTCCATGGCGAGTCTGGGCCTAGAAAGGTCGAATAAACGGTGGAGGCAAAAAGCTCATACTGCATGTGAGTTGCGTCTCGAACAACTCAGACGCTGACAATGTATAGCCAGTAAAAGTAGGACAGTACTTCTAAGCTAGCAGTCTATACTTGAAGCAAATGGGGGCAGTGATCATAGGCCTAGCGAACAGGTAGATCACTTTAATCACACCTGCAGATCTGTACGTATTTTTAATTCTCCATACATATATATACTCCACCCCTGGTACGCCCTGAAAGTTGATTTTCCTAGGCCCTGATTCCAATACAGCAAATCCCAATAACTGTATAGGTAGTGTAAAAGACTAAAATTTTTTATGAAATTCGCAGCATTTTTCATTTCTTAAAAAACTTGTTCAAATGTTAGATATAGCAAAATAAAATTTCATGAAATTTGAGGAACACACTCAAGTATAAGGATAACGTCACTATTGTCAAATTGATAAACAACAATCAGGAATTAAATAGAGTTAGGGAGTTCAGCGAAGGGAACGAGCCACAAGTTTTTCCAACTGAGTCAGTCTTCACTTTACGGACACTCATTTTAAAAGATTCATCAAATAGTATAATTTATACTTTCACTGATTTACTATAACAATCGTTTTGCTATACAATAACATTCTCAGATTTTTGACATGGAGTTTAATTAGATACTTCATTGTGACAGATTGACTATATCTCACAAAATAATCTGTTTAAATAGTGGCGCTGGTATAGATTGATCCCATTTTCGATGAAAACTACTAAATAAATTCCAAGACATGTATATACTAATTTCCCTTCGAACAAACACTTGTAAATTTCTCAAATTTACTTTTGTAGAAGACTAGTATATAGTTCAAATAAAAAATATTTCAACTCATATTGCATTACAGGGATCAAAGTAGATTGATTTTCTAGATCTAGATTCTTCGAAACAAACGTAATTTCCAATACGAATAAAATAGGCCGGAAGCCTAGGACCGACCCCGATTTGATTCTCAACTACAAATCTTTCCATATGACAAATTTCAACCGAAGACGACGTTTTCTTGTGGAGAATAAATCGAACCCCGTGAGTAAAACTCCTCTTGTAGAACAGCAGGTAATCAATTGAATATCGTCGAATATCGAGCCGCTTGCTTGATATCACTCTTATTCCGGGCTCTTTGTGGATCCCAGAAAACTCGGTAGAAAGGTTTTCTAGCGTTTCGTTGGCTTATAAATATAGATTATCTGCACGTGACAGTTTCGTGGTCGATTTCGCTTTATTCGCTCTAACATATTCGATCTGTGGATATGGAAGCGCGAATTTATTATAGACGGAGCGGTTTCTTGACGTGTCCTATGTACGGAATAATGTTTTGATGTTTCGATCTAAGGTCAATAAACAATTTTTCTGTTTTATATCGAACTAATGTCAAGATTTTATATGCTTCAAAATAGACTTAGTGAGAGGTTTCAATATTCAATCCGATGTCGGCCACATGGTATTATAGTAGCGTCTGATTGATAAAAGGTCTTTTTAAAAAGTGATAGAATTTAAATTTTGAATAAACAGCAATGGTTTTTCATATGAACTTAATTCTTGCTTAATTTTGAAGCTTGAACAATACAGAATAAGAAATCGTTCAAATGTCCACCAGCACTTTGTCGACACTGACGCACCCGATCGCTCTAGTATTTGATCTCTCCATGCAATAATTTCAGCAACATTTTGCCAATATTCACTTTTGAGTGGTCCAAAATTTTGGACTTGTTGGCATAGGTTTGTGCATTAACATTCACAAGTTCTCATCCTGAGATGATCCTAGCGTCAAACCTTTCCCTCAGCTAATGAAGCGCAGCATCAGCTATGTCGTGTCATCGTGTTGGGAGCACATCTCTTTAACATTGATGTTCTCAAGTTCTGCTATAGAAATTCGACTAACATGGTTCTATAGCGGACGCCATTCGCGCTTACGGCTGTTCTATCCTCATTTCGGAAGAAATAAGTTCCGATAACGCTACCATGTCATAAAGCGCACGACTCAGTGAGTTTTTCGGAATGCAATGGAATTTCATGTAAGAGTAAGACTTCTGGATTATCCTCGTACTAGTGATGATAATTTTGCTTATTATTGAAGCCATCCACACAAAAATGTGCTTCGTCTGGTTACATGATTTTTTGGCCAAAATCGGGATTGTGTTTCAAGGCCTCAAGGGTTCGGTCGGTAAACTCTCGATGCAATCTTTGATCATTTGGCGATTTAGTTCACAAGTTAGTACGACTTCCTGAGGAACGAACCTCTTATCCCTACGCAATATTCGCCAATTTCATATCTGAGAAAGCCCTGTTGTTGCGATCGTCGTGAAATCTACAAATTTGGCTCATCGATAACACTGGCCGCTGCATGAAAAACTTCACACGTTCCGTCATTTTCTTGGTGGTCTTGTAAAGTTAGCTCTTAGCACTTCAAGGTGTGGCGTATAACCTACGGAAAGGCTGCGATGAGTCTCGAGTGAATAAAAGTTGAGTACCCACGATTGGGGTACCACTTTGGTTACATTTTCTATTACTTCCAACTAATCGAGAGGGGTCAAACACTGCATCGTGAAACTGCACACTATACTTAATTCGGTAATCCCTAAACATAAGAAAAAATCTATAAGAAACCAACTTTTTAAAGTTGAAGTAGATCGATAATTTAATTGTGAATAATTGGAATTAACTCAAGGCTGAACTTTTGCGTGGATATAGGTATTCAAATTGTTTTTTATGATTATTCCATTACTTTTACCGAATATTGTCATTAGCAACTTGTTTGTTTGAACTGAAATCAAAACATGTTTCGGTACTATGAAAACTTGAAGCATCAAATCTACCGAAGTTATTTTCAGATCATACAATAATATGAAATTCAGAAATACACTAGATAATTAAGGAAAATTCTTGAATGAATCGGATTAGCAAGACCGAGAGCAGTCAATTAGGAAGACAAACTTGAAATATCAAAATAACATGTTTATTTTTAGTAAACCAGTTTTTGGCATACACTTTCCTATAACGTAATATCCAAATATGAATTTTTAAGAGTATTCTAAATGAAAAGACACTGTCGTTTCAGTTTCATCTAGGTCAGTAAAATCATCATGTGATCTCAGTCATTATAAGAAACTTTTCAATGTGATTTTCATTAACTTTACACATTATTTCATGTTTTCAATGCAAAACTCTCCTTGGACAAATTTGTAAACTATTAATAATAGTTTCACAATTTCAGAAATCAAATTTTGAAGAGATTTTTTTTCTGTTGTCCTAGGATTTCAAAAGTATAAATATTTGCATCAGCATTTTCGACCTTCCAACAATTGACCTCCATCTTTTTCTTAAAGCGGCAATATTTTCAGGTGTGCTTACTGGACGTGAAAGGAAACGGGTTGTTATATCAATTAACTATCTAGTTATTTCGAATAAATCTATCCACAAATTGCCGTGAATTTCTATTGAATTTTCCTCATAAAATTCTAACAGTTTGGATAGAAGATTTTCCAGTTTGGAAATAGGTCTTTAATATTTCCCAGTTTTGTTCCAGCGTTCGTTAATATCAACTATTGAACTAACTTATTGTCGAAAACTGAATAACAGAAGTATTTCCAGACTCAGAATAACCTTTTCTTCAGAATACAATTTCAGATGGCTCACTCTTTATATATTCTGTTATATTTGATAGGTATGAATGATTAAAAACTATTATGGTTTGTAGCGTGAATTTACATCATTTGCTAAGATTGAGCAAATGATGACGAACGTACTCGGCCGTTCGTTTTATGGAAAACTTCAGATACATCTGCAATGTGAGAAAAATAGAAATAGAAATAAATCAATGGTAAGGTCTCCACCAAACATTGATAGGGTATGAGATTCTGTTTTGACTCCTCATTGTTTTACTGGCAAACGTACAGTTCCTTGTACATTATCTGTTTATTCTGTGACGCGAATTTTTCACAGAGTTGGTAGATTTAATTCCTACAAACAGACCCTGATAAAAGAACTCAATCCACATGATTTTGTTGTTCGTGAAGATGCGTACGACATTGACAATGGTATTTGATGATAAAGCATATGAAAGTAATTGTTTCACGGTCTCTGCAGAAAAATTCAATCACTTCTGAGCATTTCTTCACACGATTCGGGAATTTTAAAAATAACATTTACCGGGATCGATGTGGGAGGTATAAGGTTTCAGTAAGAATAGTGCCCGGTACACACAATGCTTGGAATATTTATGATTATTTTATGGAAACACATATAGAAACACTTCATACCTCTCTTTAAGAGACTTGTGATAACCAAAACGGTCGACTGATTTAATCACCTTCTGCATTTTCTAAGAGCTTATATTGAGAGTCGTTTTTTTACAAAGGTTTTTTTTTCTAGGGCTATATATACACCGAAGAATAACATTCGTCAAACTATCACCAACAAAAATGTCGATATGCTGGGGAAAGTCGAAAGAAACTTTCATGTTTGAGTAAGAAAAAGCATTGAGAATCTCGAATGAATTCTTCCGCAAATAATTTTTATGAATAAATATAAAATGAATATAAGCATGTGATGTTGTTTTTGGAATTGAATGTATTTCTCTTATTTCACTTGATTTTATAATTGATCAAGTTGCTATACTTTTATAGTCAGCTTGTATCTGTTGGAATTTTCATTTAACTTTCGTATATCTAAATGTCAACACTATTTAAATCTCAGGTTAAAACGTGAATGTTTACTTCTTGGTTGGTAAGTTTATTATTGAATATAATAATACCTGCTGGAATTCATCCCAAATATTACATAAAAATTAGCTCTGATGCGAATCAAATCCTTCAGAAACTATTTTTATAGTAAATCTATGTGTCTACAGTTTTTGCTTAGCTGCATATTTACAGAGGGTGCCACGGGTTATTAAATGAGAAAATAGATGAACTGCTCTGTAATCATATTCAGAAGAGCAATTAAATCGTTTATTTCAGTTGGTTAACAAATATTCTCATGAGAAAATCTCAGCCGGTGGGAACCGAGATGAAGCTGCGAATGTGCACGTTGTGCAGAAATCTGAGCGCACCTTCCATCGTAATCATTTCGGGGTATGAGGATTACGCATCAGAGATGTAGATGCACTTCAACCGATGGAGACAGCGTCAACTGTTTAACTATTAGTGGCGTATTCAAATTTTTCAGATTATCTGAAGACTAACTAGTTGAGTTCTGTTTATTTGCGGAATTTTTCCGAACAAACCATATAGGAGAGTATGCAGAAAAATAAATATCACTATTTACTGGACATAATGATCACTACTTCATAAACTCGCTAAATTGAATTTCTACGCTTTTGCGGAAAAACTGTTATTTTTCTCAAATCATTATAAAATAAAAAAGCTTCCACATAATTATTCTGCTTAATATTTTGAGTTCAAATCAATTAATTCGGCTGATCTGTACCAAATATCATTAATAAGGTTGTGTATGTATGCCAATGACTCCAAATCAATCAAGTATCTATATTCGCTATACAGATATACAGTTGTATCTTTTACTGCCTGGATTTGTAGAACTTTCTATTGTCATAGCTCACAATCTTCAATAATGATATTAGGTACAGATAAGCCGAATTAATTTATATGAATATGCTAATTATGTGCATTACGGCATATTATAATCTATTTTGAGCACGTGGAAAGCTTTTTTTTGCGTTTGTAACGTGCAAATATCGAGAATATATTTCTTTACTTGAAGTAGCTTGCAAAGGTATGTTTGCTTACTCTAGATGGCGCTAGTGTATGATTAATATCATAGTGTCTCTGTGTTTAGGAAATATAGATACTTGACAGATTAGTTGTCATTGGCATACATTGTACTCATGAAAACTAAACAAGTTTGAAACGTGCACATCTCTTCAATTTGCGCCTGTGATCAGCAAAACCTTATTGAGTTTGTTTGAGTATGGAATTGTTATACAGATATATGTTACAGTGTCTCGATTTGTGGAACTTTAAATATAATAATAGTAATAATTTATTCATTCTCAATACAGTACATATCACAGAATAAAAATAAATTTTAACCCTTCAAAAATTTCATGGGAAGTCAGGTACAATTTTGTCTAAAAAGACACATATGTATATATAAAATTAAAAATGTATAAAACAAAACATTATTCAAACAAATAATAAATAAATGAATTTGGTCAGACAACGTTTTTCATAAAAATATATATTTTTTCAAAGTATCATTCAAGTATTCATGTGCTGAGTAGTATGCTTTATTCATAAGGAGACATTTCAGTTAATTTTTGAGCTTTATTCGATTTAATTCCTTCATTCTAGACGGCAGTTTGTTGAAAATTTTTATAGCTAGATGACTTACATTTAACTGTGATACGATGGTATGGTATGATGTAGTTGTTTTTGTTTCTTGTATCATAGTTCTGATTAAAGTTGTTGTTCAATAGTATGTCCCCATTGTCATGGATGTACATTAAGTAAGGTAAGTATAAGAACGGACGTCACGGTAAGAATTTTTTTTCTGGGGAATCGCTCTCTACAGCTATATCTACTACTTACATCACATAGTATTCTCAGTACCTGCTTCTGTTTTATGAATACTTTCTTACTTTCAGACAAATCCCCCCCAGAAAAGAATGCCGAAGTTGAGGACACTATGAAAGTAGCTGATGTAAGTAATCGTGGCTGCTTCAACTCCTGCTATTATCCTGCTTTATTCTCCCAACTGCATAGGTAGCTCTTGACAACATAGGAATCATTTCATCAATGTGGACAGAAAACTTGAGATTTGATTGCAAAAAGACTCCAAGTAGCCTGATGTGATTGTCCGAAGACATCTTTGGTTCAAACATTAGTCTCTATGTTTTATCAATGTTCATCATCATTTTGTTTGCGCTGAACCATACCAGGGCTTCCTTTAGTGTCTTTTTGTCTTTCTCTTCTAATTCCTGGTTGTCCATCCCTTTAATCAGAAAGGAAGTGTCATTAGCGAAGAGGGCAGTTTGATCTAATTTCACATTAGCTGGCAAATCATTCATGAATATCACAAATAAAAAGGGGCCCAACACAGAACCCTGCGGTACATCATGACTGACAGTCTTCCAAGCAGAAGACCTGCCTCCCAAGCTTGTTTTCTTCATCCTGTTTGTCAGGTAAAGAGCCTCACCCCTGATTCCATAGTATTAAAGCTTGTTTAAAAACACAGAGTGTGAAATACTATCAAAAGCCTTGGATAAGTCACATGCCTGTAAACTAGATTTTTGTCCCCCATCAAAAGCTTCTTCTATGTTTTCAAGCAACTCCTTCAGTGCCGTCTGATTTGCCTATCAAGAACCCATGCTGTTGTTTGCAGAAAATTTTGTGAAGTTTGAAGAAACTCAGTAATCTATTTTTTATTATTATCTCAAACAATTTTGAAAACACAGGAAGTATCGATAATGGGCGATAGTTTTCTGACAATTCTATATCTCCTCTTTTATGGACAGGTACTATTTTAGCCTTCTTCAACTAATCGGGAAAGTGCCACTGTTTTAGACATTTGGTGAGCATGCTACATGGTACCTCAATGCACGGAAAAATCTCCTTCAACATGGTTGATTTTATCTGTCTTAGAGCTTTCCTGAGTTCTGTTATTGTGCATTCATGAAGGTAGACTGAACAGTTTTAGGCTTAGTTTCTATTACCATACCTTATAATTCGTATTAATAATATTTTCACTACTTTGATTCATTATTTTTACAATTCTTTCCTCTGAGATATTCTTGCATGGGATAATTCATGATGGATACTCTCTTATTTTCTCGAAAAAATGGAATAGCTAACAAAATTATAATTGAACTTAAAAAATTTCTATCGGTAAATCAGAATTTATGATACTATAAAATACCCAATATTCAAGAAAATTTGTGAATTTTTATCCGTGACCCTAATACCATCATAATTTCTAGATAATTTCTGAATATTGCTTTTTCATCGATAATTTCTGTTTTTGCTATAATAACTTCAATACTGTCCGAGTAGTTTGAATTTTTTTATAGCATATACATAATTAAAAAAAATTGTCTAGAAAGAGATCTCAGGAAGAAATCTCCGAATATTTTCATTTGTGTATATATAGGAAAAATAAAAATTGATAACGAAGACATCCGCTTAAAGAGATCCAATTCAGCTGTCGAGTGTCGGTACAATTCAATATATATTTTCGAAAACTATTATTATTTCAATAGAAAAATATTTTTGCTTAGTTTATTAGTAGAACTCTTATTCTTCTTGTATTGCGATTTTCATGTCACCTAACATAAATACCTAGATTTGAATAGTTTGAAAGATAAATCTAAACACTAATTCCACAAATTTTCACAGGACATTTACCTATTCAAGTTTCGTGGTACAAATACAACGCATTCCATGTTGTTCACCCGACATGTCATTATTTTAACTGTCAACCAATAAATGGGTATAGTGGAAATTGGGCCAGATCTGTTTTAACAGCTCCTAGTTTCATAAAATGAAACGTACGTGTTGCAGACTGGTGCAAATCTTTTGTTCAGTGTAGGCAATTAATTATCCCTCTCTATAGCGAAATTGTGTGTAGGCGACTTCTACTCCGCAGCAACACGTTCTCTATCATTCCACAGTGCACAAGCTTGTATGTTATTTCATTTATTCACACTCGTGATAATACTTATCGAACCACAATTTTCTCATTTTCCCAACTCAGAATTACACCGAAAAACCAAGTGAAAATTCGTAAAAGCAGGTGTACTTCAGAGGGGGAGTTTAGGTGTATACGTTAATTAATATCCATGACAGTAGTCTGATGTTTCTCACAATTTTTGCGGGCTAGTTCATGGCAACAGCATGCTATCGTTTCGCTCAAAAGTCCATAATTTTCGAATTTTGAGCCGAAAATGGTCACAGATGAAGATTCAGAGGTAAAAAGTTATTCTGTCTGGGCGTCTAGAAACACATTAATGTTCTAACGGAAAGAACTATTTTCGAAACTATAAATTCGATCGGTCTGAAATTCAGTATTTGGAAGAAGAATAGTAGCGCAAAATTTCGTAAGGGTTATAAGAAGTTTGAACAAGATATAGTTTGAGAGCGGAACAACGTTGAATGCTATCCTGAACACTTTTGAATAGAAATAACTAGAGATTTGAAACTTTCGGACTAGGCTAAGGGCCTTAATATCTCTGTCAATTTCATTTTTGAGCAAAATAAGTCCACTGTATTCGTAGTTATCCACATTTGAAATTTTCCTTTATTTTCATCAATATTTTCCAAACACTGTAGTTCTGGAGAAACATGTACGTTATTATTGTCTCATATTTTGGGCTTGGAAGGATAATAATAACGTACATGTTTCTTCAAAATTTCGTGAAGATCATATGATTAGAAGAAACTAAACAAAGACAAAAATTTTGTGAGCAGAGTTGCGTTGAGTGTTAAAGAAACCATAACAACAGTCCCACGTTCAAGTTCAACTTTAGCATTTACATATATAGCAGTCACATTTGCTAGCACGCCACATCTCCTGACTTCACGTCAGTGCTTTTTCAATATAAGAAGGTAAAAATCACTGAGGTGAAGTCAGGAGATTTTGCGCGCTACTTTATATCACCCACGTACCTTACGAAATTTTTTTTTGCTGTTCTTATCATACGATCTTCGCATAATTTCGTATTAGCCTTCTTATCATTATATTACATATGAATACGGAATTTTAACTCTATCGTGGGACTTTCGCTATGATTTCTTTAGCGCTCAAGGCTGTTCTGTTGTCTGTGTTTTGTTTCCTCGAATTATACGATTTCCACGAAATTTTGGAAGAACATGTACCTTACCATTGTTCATTCAAACCCGCCCCCCAGGCATTAGATCTTGACGTGATGGGGGCGCTCTCTTGACTAGGACCCTAGTTTCGTCCCGGCGAAATGGAGGGTTAAGTCTTGGTGTCTAACGTAATGCCATTTCGCGCCAGTCACTGGACCTGTATGGTGGAAAATCTCCGAATGGGGCCCTAGTTTTACTCAGGTGAAATGGAGGGCTGAGCCGGTTGATTAACTCAGTGACAAGGGAGTCTGTCGCAGCACAGGGCTTCTCCCTTAAAACTAGCGTTCTCTACCCTATCGCAGTATAAATCTTCGGATTCTGTGTAATGACCGAGTGCGTTATGTAGCATACTGCGTTACCTCAGGGGGGTGGTCTTGCCCACAGATGTTATTTGTACCACCTGGCCACCTCATTGGTGTTGGACTCGAGGGGGCAGTGGTTGAAAGTCCGCATGCTGAACTAGGGGGGTATTTCATTTATCTGTTCGCAGACCCCCATTTTCGGGATATTCTCATGAAACGACTCGGGGTTTAACGGGACTTGACGGTTCGACCGGCCTGTCCTGGCCCCTGGATCTGTGCGTAACTATTTAGGGTTTGTGGATCTCGACGAAATGGCTCCGCCATTAGTGCTTGACGACAGGATCAATCAAATGACCTCACATGGGTTCGGTGGGTCAGGACGTATAGTCCGCTAGACAGTGCTCGTACCAGGATCAATTGTAGTCGTCAATCTTGAGTTTATCTTAGTTTATGGGACTGCGTTCGGGTGGATGGATAAGAATTCCCTCCGACGGGTGAGTTGCGTCTCAAACCAAACCGCGGGTACTGACCTGCTGAGCCAGTAGAGGTTGGATAGTGCTTCGCTGCTACCAGTCAGACGGTTCTGGCTTTCGAGTCGGGGCCCAAACTGAAAGCTGGTGGGTTCATCTCTTCGGAGGGGTTCTCGCCACGCGCGATGATATGGCGTAATCCTTATCACACTTTCTACCTCTAGGGGTGGACTGTGGAGACTGCTTGGTAGTCAATTGGAAAAGAGGCCTTCCTCAAATAGCCAATAACTATTCTGGTAGAATTCACCTGTCCATTCAAACCCCCAAGCATTAGATCTTGTCGTGATGGGGGTTCTTGCCTTGACTAGGAACCTAGTTTCGTCCCGGCGAAATGGAGGGTTAAGTCTTGGTGCCTAATGTAATGCCATTTAGCGCCAGTCACTGGACCCGTGTGGTGGAAGTTTAATCGAATGGGGCCCTAGTTTCCTCGTAAAGGTGAAATGGAGGGATGAGCCGTGTTGTTCAACTCAGTGACAAGGGTATCTGTCGCAGCGCAGGACTTCACCCTTAACACTAACGTAGTGTACCCTATTGCAGTATATCTCTCGATTTTTCTGTTCAAAGGCCGAGTGCGTTATGTAGCATACTGCGTTACTTCGGGAGGGTGGAGGCCGTCGGAAAGTATTTGTACGACCTGGCCATGCAATGGGTGTTGGAATCGAAGGGGCAGTGGTTGAAAGTTCGCATTCTGGACAAGAAGGGTATTCCATCTATCTGTTCACAGCAACTCAGGTTCAGGATATCTCGAGAAATGCTTCAGGGTTTAGCGGGACTTGACGGTTCAATCGGCTTCGTCCTGAACCAGTATCAATTGCGAGACGTTTCTGGAGTTTGTGAAATTCGACATTACGGCTAGACCGTTGGTGTTTGAAGTCAGGATCAATTTGAAGACTTCACAAGGGTTTGTGGTTCTTCGCGTATAGGCCGAATTGACAGTGCTCGTAGCAGAATACATTGAGGCATCAATCTTGAGACTATCTTGGTTCATGGGATTGCGTTTGGATGGGTTGCGTCCCAATAAACTCGGGTACAGACACTGCAGAGTCAGTAGAGGTTAGATAGTGCTTCGCTGCTACCAGTCACGTTGTAGGGTTTCGGACGGAAGCCGAAACTGAAAGCTTGGTGGGCTCAACTCTCCGGAGTGATTCTCGCTCATGCGCGATGATAAGGCGTATCCTTATCACACTATCTGCTTTCTAGGCAGATTGTGGGGACTGCTGAGTAGTCACCCGGTGAAAGAGCCATGCTCACATGCAACTAACCTAATCGATAGAATTCATGATGTCCTTTAAAACCCAGAATTTCAGATCAGTGGTATTCTTTAGGTTTGGGAATATTGATGAAAATGCGAGAAAATTTCGAAAAAATCGAAAATGGAGAAAATTAACTCCGATGTTTGGACCTAGGTCATTTCATCTCTCAAGCGTACGACTTGATATCAAAAACGCTTAAAATTGTTATTTATTCATTATTTTATAGTGAAAAATCCGATGAAGAATATATTTTTTCAATTGCAGTACATGATTCAACCATTAGAGTGCATCATTGTCGCAAAGCACCTGAATTTGTGGCAAGTTCTACGATTACATGTCTAATAGTTTCGGTGGAAAGCTAAGCGTATGGCGGATTGACGGATTTCATAACTGATTTTCGACGTCTGTACTTTCCAAATCCGAAAAGTTAACTTTGAAATAATTAGGGAGGGTTCGAATGTTTTTTGATCAGTCAATCATGAAGGTCCTTATTCGACACGATTATAAATGGAAACCAAAAAAATTGGAGATTAAAAAGAGAATAAAGTTAAAAGTGTAGATTCATTTAATTACTATGCCAAGCTTGAGCGGGATCTGTCAACTAGTGTGTTTGCAACAGCTGATTAAGTCAGTCGATGTCAAAGTGCGTGCCGATTTTTACTATGGGTGATTACGTTGAGCAAATAATTTGTTTAAAGTTTTGTGTTGCAAATGAATTTTCGTGTGCCGATGCATTGAAAATGTTGCAAAAGGCCTTTGGTGATAATGCTCTATCGAAAACTCGTGCATATCAGTGGTACAGAGCCTTCAAGGACGGTCGTGAAGTGGTCGCCCATCGACGGCTTCGATCGAAGATAACGTCGATAAAATTAAGGAGAGGGTGCTGGAAAACCGTCGTACCAGCTTGAGAGAGTTAGCACATGATCTTAAGATATCCCACGAGTCCGCACGTACGATTTTGATTGATATTTTGGGCATGAGAAAGGTGGCCGCACGACTCGTACCGAAAGACCTGAATTTTCTTCAAAAACGTCATCGCGAACAGATTGCTTCAGACATGCTGGATCGCTGTAATTCCGATTCTACATTCATGGAACGCATTATAACTGGTGATGAGACCTGGGTCTACGAGTACGATATGCAAACAAGCCAGCAATCATCGGAATGGGTGGCAAAAAATTAGCCGAAACCGAAAAAACCACGCCAAAGCCGCTCGAAAATGAAGGTGATGCTCATTGTTTTCTTCGATATCCGTGGCGTGGTGCACTACGAATTCGTTCCAAAGGGTCAGACGGTAAACAAGGAGTATTACCTAGGCGTTATGAAACGTTTGCGTGAGCGTATCCGTAAGAAGCGGCCAAATTTGTGGGCGAACAACTCATGGATTTTGCATGACGATAACGCGCCTTCTCACCGAGCTACGATTGTGACTGACTTTCTCGTCAAAAACTCAACAAACGTGCTTCAGCAACCACCGTATTCGCCGGATTTGGCTCCTTGCGACTTTTTCCTCTTCCCAAAACTAAAATTGCCCCTTTGTGGCACCCGTTTTGAGTCGATTGAAGCCATAAAACAAAATTCGGCGCGAGAGCTAAAGTCGATCCCGAAAAGCGTCTATAAAAAATGTTTCGATAATTGGAAGTGCCGTTGGCATAGATGTATTGGAGCAAATGGAGCCTATTTTGAAGGCGACCCAATAAATTTTGACGATTAAATGTAAAAATGTTGTTTTAATTGAAAATTCCCGGTACTTTCTTGACAGAGTAGTATAATGAATAATAACATGAAGTAGTCTGCAAACTTTTCCACCTTCTCTTGGTCTGTCTTATATACTCCGTTATTGTCTTTAATTGTAGGTATGTTGTGGACTTGTTTGTATTTCGAAAGCTTTCAAACCTGTTGGTAAAATGTTTTTCGCCTTGCCGAGTTGATTTCGTTGCAGGGCTTTATCCAAGTGTGTTGTCTGTATTGTTGCACCATGACCTGAATGTTCTTATTGATCTCGTTGATATTTTTTCTGTATTCCGGATGAGGTTGGATCAGGTATTCTCTGTACATTTATCTCCTTCATTTTATGAGATTTATTATGTATGGTGGAAGTTCGTGAAGTACTATATGATGCTTGGCTATGGGTGTATTCTTTTTATACTACTTGACAGGGCGTTATTGAAGTTGGTTATATAATCCTCGTCGATATGTATCTTGTCATTTTCTTTAATTAAGTCCATAACCAATATAAACGCATGTTGTGGAGATAAGGTGTATTTACATCGCTCTCTACGAATTGTTGTTTTATTATAGTATTTTGTTACTTTTTAAAAGTGAGTTTTATATCAAACCATTCCAAAAGTGTCGGGGAATATTTTTCGCGACTCTGTTTTTGTATTTGAGAAGTTTATCGGCTGATTTCTGTCAACATTTTGATCCCGATTCCCGTGAGAAATTTCCGCCTTGAGAGACGGCACGCAGTTCACATCTGGAGCGCCCTGGTGTTTAGTGAGGTGGACTGTACGGGAGCATCATGGTGATATGTAACGTTTGCACCGCAGGCTTGACAAGCAAGACTCCGGGGTTGAAATGTGCAGGTTCTTGCTCATTATTTTACCATGGTAAATGTGTTGGCATGAGTAAGCAGTCTGTGGTGGATCTCCAGCTTCCTGGTGCGTCATGGCAGTGTCCTGAATGCAGATTGGTCGAAAACAAAGGTCGATCGTCCGTTGTGGTTTCTCCTGGTGTGAGGGAGGATGTGGATCCACCTACATCGGCTCTCACCTTGAAAATTGTTCAGAAAACCCAAGATGATATATCAAATTTGAATAAGAAACAGCGGGAAATTATTCATTCCGTCTCCTTTTGCAGTGATCAAATATCATCTTTTCAGATGATTATCAATAAGGTCAATGATAAATTGGATATAATCGAAAGATTAACACAGGAAAATATTAGTCTGAAGAAGGAGGTAATTAATTTAACTAATAGAGTTGAATCAATGGAACAACAGTTGAAGTCAAATAACTTGGAAATTCTGGGTGTGCCAGAGAAGTCGAATGAGAAATTACCGGTTATTTTGCAGAAGATCTCCGAAAATATTGAGTTTCCCATATCTTCAGGTGATGTTGATGCCTTGTTCAGATCAAACACTAGCATCATTGGTAAGCCTAGGCCAATCATCGTCAAGTTCAATCGAAAAGTCGCTAGAGATGAATTCTTGTCCGCTGCCAGAATGAAGCGCAAATCAAATAGAACGTCGTCTCCCGGACTCAAGATTGATAACATTTCTGATCAGCTGTTCATAAACGAACATCTCACAAGATACAATAAAATTTTATTGAATAAGGCGAAGGAATATGCACGAAAAAATAACTACAAATATATATGGGTCAGAGAGGGCACTATTTATGCAAAGAAAGATGATAAAGCCAAAGTCTTTAGAATATTCACCGAATCTGACTTGGAAAGACTAAATTAATTTACTTCTTGCTCCACTTGAAAGTTTAACTGCAGTGTTTTATGATGATACTGTCTTTTCTGTATCGGAATGTACGGAGATTGAGATCAAAATTGTCCAACATTTACAATAGTTCTTTGGCTTGCAGTTGTGATATTGTGTGCCTTGCAGAGACGTGGCTTACTGATTCAATAGTCGACAAAAAGCAATCAATAGTCAACAAAAAATGTTATAAACATATTACTGATGATCGGGATCGAGTTATGAGGGAGTTAGGGTTAACTACTTTGGCTGACCAGAGAATGTTGAGGGACGCAAAGTTTATTTACAAGATTATTAATTCTCTCGATTCCACTGAAATTGTGAATATGCTCAGTCTCAATGTACCTAAATATTGCACAAGAAATAAGTTTTTGTTTCATATAGATCAAAGTTCTTCCAATTATCACCTGAATTCACCATTGATGAGATGCTGCAAAACTTATAATTCACTATCTAATCTCGCTGCCGTTGACGTTTTTTCTGATTCTTTATTGGCCTTCTCTTGCACTTTGAAACGATTTCTGGGAAATTACTCAATTTTGTTTCATATTTGTATTTTTTTTAATTTGTGGTTCAAATGAATTTACTGTTTTCGTTGTTATTGGTTTTTAAGTAACATTGTGATTGGATTATTAGTGAATACATAATTTTGGGTTCGTCCTGTCTTGTATTCCTTTAAATAAATAAATAAATAAATAACCTCTCTATTGACTTTTTTATGTTGCATCTGTGGAACTTGTATGTTGTATTGTTAGGCATCTCTTCAGGTATTTGCTTTAAATCAATATTTATCATCATTGATAGGTGATCTGATCCAAGATCTGGGATCAACTCTACACACCTCAAGTTTTTCGTTAGGTTAGAGGACTACAGAATGAGGTCTGGTTTGTTATCCTTGATGAAAGTTGGAGCTGTCAAATATTTAGTGAAAGTGCCATTTTGCAGGAATTTAGAGAGCTGTTTATGTTTCGCTTTGTTGATATTGAAGTCACCGATAATGACAGAATATTTATATAGTGCAGTCTTTGTAAAAATCGTTTCCTTAACCTTTGAATGTGGATGTACATACACTAGGAAGCAACTTTTCTCCTTGAAAAGGTATCGTGAAATTCATTTAGTTTGTTGTTAATTGCAGCAAGATTTCATTTCCGATTTTCAAGCTTTGGTGGCACTGCACAATACTTTCCCCTCTTAAGTTTTTCATTTTGTTCCCTATTTTCTTTATAATGTTCCAATCTCTATATGAAATCTCATGCTCTCCTCTTATTTTCGCCTCTACAAACATTGTACAATGGATGTCATTTTCTTCGATAAAATTGTTGATAAGGTATTTTCTCGGAATGTAGTTGTTGATGTTGCTGTAAAGGATCTTAACTTTAAAGTTGAATTTGTGCATTGTTATTTGTCGGTTCTGTAGGAGATGGTTCATCTGGGTCCTCAATGTCAAACATTCAGATATAAACTCTGTATTCGGAGAAAACAGCCACACTATATTCAGATCTGAAATAATAATTTGATTGTTTATGCGAAAGTTCATAAGTATTATACTATCAAAATTAGAGATTAACTAGGTTTGATGAATTCTTGCTAGAGGGTTCTTCAGTATGGGTATAGGTTTTTCAAATTTGGTTCTCCTTATACACAGGTGTGACCTTGCACTGTGAAAATTTCGAAAGTGAGTTTCTTTTCAAGACAACAAGCCACCAAAAAGACGTCGAAACGTACGAAGAGAAGATCATTGCAGCTTCAGCGGACGGTGTTGTCGATGAGCCGAATTTATCGATTTTACCACGATCGAGACAACTGGATCTTTCTCACATAACTTAGAAAATATAGGTTGTATCGTTGTAAAATCGTATTAACTTAGGAAAAACTCAAGCCAACTGATCACAGATTACGTCGAAAATTTGCTGACTGGGCCCTTAAGCTCTTAGAACTTAATTCTGATTTTGGCCACAAAATCATCTTTTCAAACGAGGCACATTTTTGATTGAGTGGCTTCATTGATAAGCAAAATTGCTGTTACTGGTAGGACAATCTGGAACTTTTGAATGAAATTCCATTGCCTTCCTAAAAATTTAGTGTGTTGTGCGTTTCTTGGCATGGCAAGCGTTATCGGACCTTATATTTCGCGAAACGTAGATGAAACAGACGTAACCGTGAATAGCGACCGTTATAGGACTATGGTTATCGAATTTACATGACCAGAACTTGAGAGCATCAGTATTGAAGAGATGTGGTTCCAACATGATGGCGCCACATAACGTACAGTTCATGCTACGCTTGCTTTGCTGAGGGAAATGTTTGACGATAGGATCATCTTACGATGAGAATTTGTGAATTGACGGTCAATGTCATGAGATTTGATACCTTTGTATTATTTTATTTGAGGTTATGTGAAAGCACAAGTCTATGCCAATAAACCATAAACTTTGGATCATTTGGGAGAAAATATTCGTCTAGTTATTAGCAAAATACAGCATTGATCAAAATTTGGAACGATCGAGAGCGTTAGTGTCAACGAAGCCGTGCTAGACATTTGAAAGATATCTTATTTCGAATTCTTTTTGGGTGTGAAAACACCTGTGTGTATTCCTTTGTGAATAAATAAATAAATAACTGGCATTGATCAAAATAAAGTAAGAATAAAGTTGTTATGTCAAACGTTTGTATTATTCGAAATAAGAATCCTATGATTCTTAATGAAAGAACCTTCATAACGAGAACAATTAACTATTTTGAGCTAGAAAAATTTAAACATATAAGATATCAATGAAATTGTGTATACAAAAATTCAGGAAATATGGTTCGTATTGAGAATTTTTAGATTTATATAGCATCCTGAAAATCTTAGAAAATTTCTCAGGTGCTTTAGTGTAGCTAGTGCAAGTTAGGAGATTACTTGTGTTCTGATTAAGGTTTGTTGGTATGTCTTTACGCCATTTTAGGCACGATATCCTTAATTTTTGACACAACAGTGAAATGATGGCCTAACCGGACATCAAGCGAAAAAATTTCTTCCTTCGACAAGATGCGAACCCGCATAAATAAAGATTCTTCACTTACGAATAGAGTGTATGAATCACTCACTACACCACCGACGCTCATTGCTTACAGTAAATAGGTATTGTATCTCGTTGCTTGACACTCTCGTTATAAGACACGTGTAATTTTATTTGGTATACCCATAATATAATCATCTTGTTAATGTAATAATTGAATGTTGTTGTTATCATAGAATCACGTGGAATCACCAGACGTCATGTCAGTGCTTTTATAATTTTTTAATACCCGATAAATCCACTTTTTTTGAATCATTATTTCGTGGGATGATGCACAAAGCATACTAGATACACCGTCGCCAAAAAATGAAAATGAAGTCCTCTAACTCTGCCAAGTATTTTCCCCGTTCTGCAAACTTTCCGCATTAATCCTTCTCTGAAAAACTGTCACCCTTGCTACTTAAGAGTTATCGATTGGACAGAAAAAGGAGCGAGTTCAGCAAGTCTTAAAAATTTCAGTTGAGGGTAATTGAATGCAAAAGTTGGCGGGATTCCTTAATAATTCTAACCTGAGAGGAAAAACAGCTGACTCTTCCATGCTGAAACGTTTGAAGAGAGCCCCTGTATCCTGATTTCGGCAGTTTTTTCAGAGACTGTCGTCTAGATTGGGCAGTGCAACTTTCATGTAAGATTAGAAATTTCAATCCCACATATTTCTTTCTTCTTCTCTTCAAAACACTAGTCATATCGGTCAAGTTTATACTTCTTCGCATGTTCAAAAGTTATTATACACAGAAACTAGTTTCAGACTAATTCATTAAAATATTAAAGAGAACGGTTAGATAGAAGTCCTTCTTTTTGTTTAAAAGTATGTTAATATCGTTTTGCTAATTTTTTTCGTATTAATTCTATACATGAGTTTCAGACGTCTGTTTCTAATATGCAACATATCCATATTATCTAAAAAAAAGTGAATACTTATTCTAGAAGATGTTCTGCATAAGGCAATAGAATATCAAAAAAGGATATATATATATATATATATATATATATATATATATATATATATATATATATATATGGGTACAATCGCAACTTTCGTACGGAATAATAGGGTGGGGAGGCGTTCTCGACGTTCACAAAAGAAGACTGGATACTCTACAAAAATGCATACTCAAAGTGATGTATGGAAGAAAGATGTCTTTTTCGAGCAGTGAGATATACCAAATTTCCAAGGTACACGATATAAGACAAATATATGCCCATAAAATAATCCTGAATGTTTACCAAAATAAAATATTGATCAAGAAAATAGAACACACCCATAATACTAGGGCAAAGAAAAACAACTACAAAAGAACAAGAGCTATAAAAAAAATTGGTCAACGATGTTGCACATACTTAGCATCGAGAATACTCCCGATTGTACCAAGGGAAGTCAAGGACATAAAAAACGTGAATAAATTCAAGAAAGAAGTCAAAAGATGGCTCTTATACGAGGACCGTACAAAGATCCATAGGATCATAAATTCTATATGAGAAAAAATATATGAAAGTTGATATACTAATAGATAAAATATAAAAGGAACATCCTCCGGTAAATTATCATTGTACAATTAACACCGATGTAGACATATATAACCCGATGATGACATATATAACCCGATGATGACATATATAACCCGATGATGACATGTGTAACCCGATGGGGGCGTATATGACTCGGTGGGGACCTAATATTACATAACCCGATGGAGGCATATATAGCCCGATGAAGACTTGGTATTACATAACCCAATGAACAGGCGAAGAAGAGGACACAAAAGTGAGATGTTCCATGGGTTGGTTTTAGGAGTGGAAGAGTTTATGTTATTTTCAGTTCAATAAAAAAAAAAAAAATTTTAAGTTGAAAAGACTGTAAACAGTTATCTCTTTATAACTCACAGTCTTCTATCCAGACTTTATTTGTAGTTTTCGAACCAATAAAGCTCTATTTTTAATATATATATATATATATATATATATATATATATATATATTTATTTATTTCAAGTCGTTTCAATATTTTTACTCTCAGAGGAGATGTCTAGTGTTGTGGTGTTTCTTTTTAGTCTATAAATTTCGAGGTCTGAAAAAGTTTACAGATTAGTTTTATTCTATGCAGGTTATTCATAAAATTTTTGAAGGTCTGATTGTGCCAGTACAACATATTATAATATCATGCACATATCTCTACCGGTAAACAACTTATTTCTCCAAGATGTGTTCATGAATTTTATTTGTTGATTTATTTTTCTAGAAAATCTATGAAAACTTTTAGCTCAGAGAGAACTCAAAGAATTTTCCATTATTAAACCTTCTTGATAAGTGTAAAGTCGACACTAGCCGAGAAGGTTTAATATTGGGTAATCGTTTAAGTCTTCTTTTAGCTGAAATTTTTATGGATTTTCTAGAAGATAGTATTTGCAATATACCATAAACTATTCCAAACCGATAGCACTATTCATTTTAAATTATTTCAACCATTTTTATATATATTTTAAGTCAGCGACATTTCATTACATGATGCACCGATTAGTGAGTATGCCACTAGATAATTTCAACTTCGAAGAAGAAAGAAATAAAATACATATTAGTTGAACAAGTAGAAATGTTTGAATCAGTTCATCTGAACACAAAAGAAAGTTTTACAAAGATGAGAAAAACTCACATGATGTGGAACACCATTTAGAAAATAATCATTCTTTCTCAACTAATTTTGATATTTTATATGTTGAAAACACAAATCTGAAACTTAATTTGTGGAAAACAAATAAACATTAAGATAACAAATTCCCCTTGAACGACCATTCGTTCCTCTTCTTATTATTTTGAAGGAATTAGTCCGAAACGTAATTCTGAGTGGAATACCTTTCTCTTATACACCACTAAAAATAACATCTGTACATTATTCTCAAAAATTATAAATTCGAAACAAAAACTGTAATCTTTTTACTCTGACGAAGTTCTTCAGGATGGACGAAACGTAGGTTAGAAGTATTAAAATGAAGTAGAAATGGAAAATGTGTTTCATTGATAAATCAACGAAGCAATTAAATCTTGCGCAAAAATCCCACCACAAATGGGAAAATATTCTGCAACGAACATAGAAGAAATTCACGCAACCCCCTGGCTGTCCCCAACATAATTTCATTATCATTTCAATGAATCCAATACCATCCTACGGGTTTACGAGGTCGTGATCTTAATTCTGAGACACTTCGTGAGCAATACACTAAATGATGAGGTTACATTAAACCTTTCTGCATCCCCATAAACCGGCGTGGCATCTAGGGTTACCCACGTAAAGCAACCCCTAAGAAAAATCTCGTTCACTTTGAGCATACCATGCATATTTATGAAGATCGGCTTAGTTAAACTGTAATAGGTGCCCAGGGCCGTTAAACGCCACGCAAATAGTAAGCAACGTCCTATTATGTTTGAGCACTCTATGCAAAGCATGTATATTAATAGGAAGGAGCAGCATCAGTTATAAAACGCGCCTGTATACCGGAGACACTAATGAAAGGATACTTACTGGTGGACATTTCGACTTTGCAGGTATAACAAGAAAAGAACTCGAATTCATAGGTGAAATACAAATTTTAGGTTTGTCACACAGTTGTTACTTCCGTCTATTCTGTTTACTACTACACTGTTTAAAACAACTAACAAAATAAATTTTATTGATCGCAGCGATTAATTATTATGTGATATTGTGGACTGTTTTCAGAGAATAACTGCGGAACTATTGGGCCTATTTTGCTCATTAACGAACTTAACCGTGATGTTTAGGCCTCAGATTTATCTTAAAAATTTCATTGAATGAATAATAAAGAATATTTCTACATCTTATCAATTCACAACAATTTTCATCAATTTATTGAGGTTTACATTTTGAAATATGAGAACTCTACTTCTTATACGAGGTTATCTCTGGCCAAATTTTAGAAGGTGATTTTACAGGCAATTTTCACTGAAAAAGTTCTTATAGAGTATGGTCCAATTATATTACGTTGTAGTTCAAGATTCTACTATTTTATAACGTTCCACAATTTTTTCACTGAAAATATAACTTCAAAATCATCTCAATCGAAATTCAGTGAACACATTTGCAAGAAGTGAAAAATTCTCCTTAGACTAGAGTGGTTTCACGGAAATTTTCATGAAATGCTTACTAATTATAGGTTCGTTATGAAAAAAATGGATTATTTTATTCAAAAAAAATTCACACAGTTTTAATGTCTCACAATTTATTCAGAATCCTGACACGTGTTTTGGTCTTTCGACCATCTTCAAAAGAGTACAAAAAAGAACTAAACTTAAAATTGAAAAGGTTCTTTTATTACACTTAGGACCTCTGTGTATTATCATGGTGCATGTTGCCGAACAGTATTTCGGAATTTGTTAAATTCTCCTTTTTCCCAATGGCTTTTTTGACTGAGAGAATCTCCAAATAGTCCATCAATTTACTCTTATTAACATTATATAATAAAGTTTTTTGAAATAGACATGTTCTTTGATGATTTTGATAAACCAGAAATCTACCGGTTTTGCAGAACATTGTATAGAAAAAAATCATTTTCTAAATGATAAAACTGTCACTTTATTATATGATGTTAACAGAGTGAATTGATGGACTATTTGGAGATTCTTTCAATAAAAAAGCCATTGAGAAAAAGGAGAATTTAACAAATTTCCAAATACACCCCTATATTGGATGCTGTTATTTCCATGCGCTATGAAAATACACAGATGTCCTAAGTTCGTTTTCGGATAGAATTCAGAGCTTTCCGCACCTGTCGTTGACTCAGTATATTGGAGGGGGTATGTATTCTTTCAATAAGTTTGTCACGAGTACTAATTGGGATATATATACCATATATTTAAAAACAACCCAAGAGAAGAAGTCTAGAGGTATAAGGTCAGGACTTCGTGCAGGCCGTGTGATCGGTCCTAATCTTCCTATCCATTTCCTTCGAAATGAAACTCCACCCAATCTGTAACTATGAATTCTACTATAGTGTGCTGAACTTCCGTCCATCAAAACTAACTTTTAATTGGAAACAAAATATTTTTTCCTGATTTTTGGCATTATTTCACAATGAAAATTAAGTTTACACCCTATGGTGATCATTGCAAGTCAATTTATAAACTCTCGATTTATTGTTTTTATTATTTTGAAATACTTAGCCATAATATTCAATATTCTATTCACGTAAGAAAGAGAAATGCTTTTTTTAATCTTTTGTAACAGAGTACAGTAAATTAAATGCAATTTTCTATTGTTTCTATTTAAAATTTTGTCTATCTAATTGAAGTATAGCCGCTATTGGATGCAATTTGGCTTTAAATATCCAATTCTATGACCATTTTTTGGTTAACAGGATGGTTTGATTTGTGATGAGTAGTGATATCTATATACGTGGGTTTACGAAAAATAACAAAATCATTCACATAACCCTTCCGCAAAATTTAAAGTTCAAGTAAATTTATACTACAATTCTTTTCTTTCCCAAAAGCGAATTTAATGTTTGGTTTGATATTATTGACGAACTTGATTAAAATTGCATAACTGCCTATTTGTTCCCTTGAAGCAACAAATGATATCATCGACATAACTAAACCAATAAAGAAAATATTTGCTCAAGGAATTTTCGTCAGGACTTCTTTCTAAATTATTCATAAATAATTTTGCTCAAAATGGACTAATTTGATTTCTCATAATTGATCATTCATCTGAACTATAAACAATATTAGTAAGTTTAAAATAGTTTTATTCTAGATGAATTTCTAGACTATTTGAAATCCTATTGGGTTACTGTTATTTTGAACCAGAAGCTTTTCAATGATAATTTTTTTCTCTAGGTAGAATACTGATAAATAAATTGTGTGCATCAAATGAAATTAACTCAGAATTTTTGGGTAATTCGATATTTTCAACAAGAAATAATGTTTCTGCTTGGATAATTGACACTTAAGCCTTAGACAATTAAATGCTAGTTGAAATAATATAGAAAATCTACTATTCTTATTAGATAATTAAAATTGTGGACTTTTATCAGAAAACAAAATTCAATGGTTTCATTATGAGGAGTATGAGCTATGGTAATAGAAAGTTCTAGAAATCGAGACAGTGCAACATACATCTGTATAACAATTCTATACTCAAAACAAACTCGACAAGGTTTTGTAGATCACAGAGGCAAATTGCAGACATGCGCACTTTTCAAACTGATTGATTTTCGTTAGTGCCATGTATGCAAGTATGGAGTTGCATCTATGTTTGAGTAAAGAATTGTTATACAGATGTATGTTACACTGTCTCGGTTTCTAGAACTTTCTATTACCATAGCTCATACTCCTTACTAATGATTTTTGGTACAGATCAGCTGAATTAATTTATTTTAATGGATTCATTAAGATCATCCTATTTATTAGAATATTCTGAAAATTTCTAACGGATGGATTCATTACTTCTTTAGTTTGTTTTCGAAAATATTCAGAAGGATCTTTGGTAATTCTTTTGAATTTATCGGAGTTCAAGAAATCAGTATTGCGATATATTATCTTCTTGGAATAGCTATAATACTATTTTTTGCATCAGCACGTGTGAAATCTATTGGGTTGTTCGGAAAATAATTCCATTTTTTTTTTGAGAAAATGAACAATTTCCGTATAATGATTATTTATTTCATTAAATTATATATTGGCCATTCTGGCCGAACACCTTTTGCCATATTTCTGGCAGTGGCATGACTACATGCTCATAAAATTTTTGGTCTTTGCTGGCAAAAACAAATCCAGGTGGTTTTTGACCTCTTCGTTTAAAGTAAGGTTTTACCGTCCAAAAAATTTTGCAACGATCGGAACAACTAAAAATCCAAAGACGTCATATCTAGAGAATATGGTAGGTGTAGCAGTGTATCCCATTCAAACTGTAAAAGTTTTTGGCCATTGACCAAACCTGTATGAGGTCTCGCATTATCTTGGTGGAATACGTTCTATTGAAGTACATAATTCAGTTTGTCCAGCTGATGACAGTAGATTTCCGAATAAATTTTTGTGTTATCCGGTGAAAGCTCAAAAAAAAATTATTCCTCTAAAATCCCACCCAACAGACAGCTTCACCTTTTTTTGATGGATATTGGCTTTCGAAATGCTTTGAGCCGATTCATCTTTTTTGCTCCATGATCTCTCGCATTTGACATTGTTATATGAACCCATTTTTCGTCTCCAGTAATAACGCGCTTCAAAAATGAATCATTTTTGTAACTTTGAGAAGCGTATCAAAGACGTCAACGTGACGACACAAATTTCTCTCCGCGAGAATAAGGTGCACCCATATATCAAGCTTCGAGGTTAAACCCTTAAGTGATCATAAACAGATGAATTCGATAAATTTAACCTCCCACTGATCCCACGTGTTGTCATTCGCGGATTCGAATCAACTTTGTCTTTATCGTGTCTCTGTCCGCTTCAACCGGCCTTCCGGTGTATCTTCGATATCAAAATTATCGAAAATTTGACGAAAATGTGCATCAACCAAAAATGACTGCGTAGAACTAATTAAACTTTTTCATACATAAGCCTTGCTATAGCAGCTCCCAAAACATAAAATTATTATGCGGCTTTATTGTGGAGTTGGGTTCGAAAAAATACAATTAAATCCTCTGTCGGAAAAAAACGAAATTACTTTACGAACAACCTTATAAATCATTCATGTAGTTTTTTCCTTTTTTGATTTGACTAAATTCTGCGGTTCTCCTGAGGAATAATGTTATATTTTTAATCATATTAAAAGTAATATGTTTGTCAGAAATAAAATTAATTTGAATTAGCAATTCAAATATTTTTGATTTGCAGTTTTTGAATATACTGCTTAGCTTTATCTGTTCAAAATTTAAACTTAAAGATGTCACAGTATTGGCGATATGATTGTTGTAAATCACTGAATTGTGGAAATATTCATTATTTATACCGATTAATTGAATTTCTGAAAGTTCCTAATCTCCAACTCCTTTCAAAAGTTTTAGTGTTAAGGAGCGAACTGGCCGGACTGAATTACTTTTGAACTCGGATTATTCATCAGTGAATCCACTCTAGTCATTTGAGGCCATCTTCGGCTCAAAATTTGTTAATTACAGATATTTAGACAAAACGATATCATGCTTTTCTAAAACAAGCGCGCAAACAAGGAGTTTCAGCTTAACGTTGCAGTGTCTTTAGTTAGATTTGTGCTCGCTGGTTCTAGAGAACATCGTGCTGTCGTTTTTCGCAAATATCGGTTATTTTCGACATTTGAGACCTAAATATCTTGAGTGAGTTCATTATTGATCAAAATCGGCCAATGTTTCGGAAGTTATTGACTTCAAACTTTCTATTATCTCTCGATATTCACATTGATCAGAGTGAGAGGGCATATGGTATTAAGGTGTATAACAACGACACGAACATTGGCTCGGTGGTTCCTGAATTACTTGATTGATATTCTTTTGTTCAGATCTTTCGGAAAGCATAAGTTCGGTTGGGTAAAAATTCAGATTCAGCTGTGAAATAACATTACGCTTATGAATAATTTCGTGAAGATGATTGATAAAAATTCTCTATAAAGAAACCGATATATTCTAATAGCTTAGTTAGATGGATAGCTATCACGCTATGTAGATCGAAGGGAAAAAGATGGAGCGTCTCCTTTTCAAATATGCAATTAACATCTCAACAACTGATGCGTGAAAGCCTCTAAGGAAGTCTGCTATCTCTCTCGAATTTGGTAGATGATTTTCTATGCCAATTTCCTCCACTTTGATGATGGAGGATAATGGTAATACAGACTTACTCACAGCTTTCATTATCTTATGACATTCCTGAAACGCAAATTTCCCAGGAAAATATGAAGCCTAACTGTAAGAACGTAGGATCAATTAAGAAGTATTAATTCGATCCACAGGAGTGTTTTCCATTTTCGACTTTTTCAGCCAATGAAAAGATTAACAGAAACGACTAACGGGAAAAATGATCAAGTGGTTCTATGAATCTCTTTTTATGTTCAGTTTTAATGATAGGTAAAGTTATTTTGCTGAAGTTGCAGAATTAGATTACAAATCCAACTTATTGCAACCGATCAGTTGTGACATCAGATCTTAACAAAAAATTGAATTTTTTCATTCAAACTAAACTATACTTATGTTTCTCTCAGTATCTTCCCAATGAAAATTATAGTACAAAATGAAATAAATGTTCAATCTTCTCACAAGTCAGGTACAACATTAACTAGTATTACCTATGCCAATCAGCTGTCGGGACATCAGAGCTTTTTTCATAAATTAAATTTAACTGTGAAATTTAAAGACTCAGTAATAGAAAATATTGATAATGATTGATTTAGATATATTCCAGACCAACGCGAGTAAACGATAAAGAATTTGGCGATCAGAATTTAATATTAATCTAAAGAAAATCTTTTATGTGTTCAAATTCTACATACACAAAAAAACATCGATTTCTTTCAGCTATTGAGACAATGGAATGCAAAAAAATGGGATAAATTCAGTGATGTCCTAACCGTAACGTCCCAGATATATTTAACGGGTGGAAGATCCGGAGACCAGGGTGGCCCTCTCTACTTAGAAGAAATTCATAAAGTGGTCTGCTTAGAGCTCGAAATTAGGGTAGAATATGACTGCTTAGTGTGAGTAACTTTGGGCGATCCTAATACCTCTTGAGAAGAAGTTATATCAGACATTGCGGCCAGCACCAAAACTCCAACATTGCTGTGGTTCTCACAGAAAATTGAAGATTTTACGCCTTTTACCGCGTAGTCACTATGCAATTCAATCATTAATAAGAAATATATGCTATGCTTATAGAAAGTTCTATAAATCGAGACAGTGTAACATACATCTGTATAACAATTCTATGCTCAAACTAACTCCATAAGGTTTGTTGCTCACAGGAGAAAATTGCAGACATGCGCACGTTTAAAGCTGATTGGTTTTCGTCTGTCATCTGTCAAGTATCTATATTCGCTATACACAGAGACTCTAAGGTATTATAATACACTAGCACCATCTAGAGTAAGCAAACAGATACCTTTGCGAGTTAATTCAAGTAAAGATATTTTCACGTTAACGCAGAAAAAACCTTTCTCATGCTCAAATCAGACCACAATTTGCCGTAATGCCCATAATTAGCATATTCATATTCAAATAAATTAATTCAGCTGATCTGTACCAAAAATCATTAACAAGGAAGTATAGAATTGTTATACAGATGTATGATTTCTAGAACTTACTATTAATATTGCTCATCTTCCTTATTAATAACTACTAATATATTTAGATTCATTTTCGTCATGTTGGTAATTCCTATAAATACCAAAGAGCTTTTTTTTGCACACTAGTCCCCTATATAACTCTCTGAGTATATTATATTTGTTTATCTTCTCGTTACAGCTGAACAGCTTATAAAACCAACGTAACTGTATGATGAAAAAACTGAACGGTCAAATGTCTTAGTATGTGAAATAGTCATTCGAGAAAATATCGGGAATTCGTCGTTTAAAAAACCGGTCTAAATGGATTGCCGGAATTATTTTCATTTGCTTAACGGTTATCCATTTTCAGTCCAAGTTTAAGCTCCATCTACCTTCTGATATATTTACAAAGCTCAGTTTGCAGTTCATCGCAACCATGTACTGCTATTTTAACAATGGATAAAGAAATCAAAAACAAAACATATCTAAAATGATGCCTTGAAAATGTAATTTTGAGGACGAAATACTGAACATGTAACATTAGGCTTAGAGTGAGTTGACTCAATGAAGAACATTCGCATAACTTCGTATCGTCTTGGCCTTTACTTGATAGAAATCCATTGTACACTTCATTTAAACGAAACACATATACAAGGTGTCTACTTTTAAAAGAGCCAAACTTCAAGAGGAGATCAAACAAGCTATTTGCAACAAAAAATGTCATATAAAGCATGGTCGAAATGTTGTTCGTTATTCTTCAATTTATTATTTCTTGATTTCACTAAATATTTTAAGATTTTCCATAAAATCAATTATACTTCAGTTACCCTTGTGGCTTCATTAAATTTGACCAAATATCTGGAAACGGCATTGAATTTGCTACGAGATAAGAAGTTCTGTACGCCATAATACTCTTTTTGCGGGATGTTGAATTTGCGAATGTAAATGCTCGCCCAACGGTTCGGGTACGTTTTCCCAACAAACGGCGACCAAATAGAAAGACATTTGTACAAGTGTTCAAGTGTTTAATTCAAGTGTTTCATTGGTGGTTTCCGAATCAGAGAAGGTGGTCGAAATACTCAACAAGGCCTGCTATATTTCAAGCTGTCCGTACACAACACGTACTCGTCAAATTGGTTGTATATGAGGATTCATCATTCTACAGAACACCAAGAACTCAAAAAGAAGTAACATTTATATCATTTGAAAAAGGTGCAGGATCTGTTACCTGTAGATACTGAGACGAGACTAACATTTTGTAGGTGGAACTTGAATAAGTTAGGAGAGTGGAGGAAAGGGGATATTATGGACTGATGAGGTCACTTTCGCGAAATCGGGTATGATAAATTTGCTGAAAAACCATTTATGGAAAAGAAAACACCCCCATGCGACTATTGTTTCTCATTTTCAATAGAAATATTTGATTGATTCGGTCTTTACTTGGTGGAAATTCATTTTAATTAAAATAATATATATGAGACAGTAATTTATTTCCACAAAAATGTTTGTACTACTACAACAATTGTTTCACCACGATGTGGTTTCTTCAGGTATTACATTGTACTGTCTGATGGTATTCAGTGTAACCGAGTTTAAATACAGTTTTAGGTACGTGACCAAATAATGGAAGCATAAGTCATAAAAACTCAAGGTGTTTATTGGAGTTTGCCGCTAAAAATGCCATCAAGGAAAAATATTCAGTAATGGAGACTTATCAACATCTGTTTGTTCATTCAAAAGGATTTTACGGGCATTATACCTGTTGATTTCAAGAAATTCTAAAAGTGTTAATCTAGAACTTTTGCTTTCAACGTGGATAATTTCATAATTATTGTTGAAATTATGCCTGAATTCCTTAAGATGATAAGCATATGTCGAATGTACAGATACGGATACATAACCCTTTTGGTGTTCTTGTTTCTTGAATGATCTACCAGTCTGGCCAATGTATACTAAAGGGCAATCTTTGCAAGTCAACTTGTAGACTCCGGATTTATTTTCTTCATTTGTACGATCTTTATTGTTTTTTATGTAGGTACTAAGGTTATTAATTGTCTTAAAAGCCGCGTTATAATTGAAACCACTTTTGAAATATTTAGCAATATTTTCAGATAATCCATTGACATAAGATAACGTGAAATATTTCTGTGTATTGTCCTCTTTTATGATTGGGTACACAAAATTTAATGCCATTTTCTTTTGTTTATTGGTTACCATTTTGTCTATAAGAAACGGATTGTAACCGGTGTTATTGAATGTCCCTTTGAATTCAGAAAACTTTTTGAAAGAATAAAATATTATTAAACAAATAGCGTCAAACAACGGTTACAATCCCTTTCTTATAGACAAAATGGTATCCAATAAACAAAAAAATGGCATTAAATCCCGTGTACCCAATCATAAAAGAGGACAATACACAGAAATATTTTATTATGTTATCTTATGTCAATGGACTATCTGAAAATATTGCTAAATATTTCAAAAGTTGTTTCAATTATAACGCGGCTTTTAAGACAATTAATAACCTAAGTACCTACATAAAAAACAATAAAGATCGAACAAATAAAGAAAATAAATCCGGAGTCTACAAGTTGACTTGCAAAGATTGCCCTTTAGTATACATTGGCCAGACTGGTAGATCATTCAAGAAACGTGTCCAAGAACACCAAAGGGGTTATATATCCAATTCTGTACATTCGACATATGCTAATCATCTTAAGGAATTCAGGCATAATTTCAACAATAATTATGAAATTATCCACGTTGAAAGCGAAAGTTTTAGATTAGCACTTAGAATTTCTTGAAATCAACACCCCTAAAATCCTTTTGAACGAACAAACAGATGTTGATAAGTCTCCATTACTGAATATTTTTCCTTAATGGCATTTTTAGCGGCAAACTCCAATAAACACCCAGAGTTTTTATGACTTATGCTTCCATTATTTGGTCACGTACCTAAAACTGTATTTAAACTCGGTTACACTGAATACCATCAGACAGTACAATGTAATACCTGAAGAAGCCACATCGTGGTGAACCAATTATTGTAGTAGTACAAACATTTTTGTGGAAATAAATTACTGTCTCATATATATTTTTTTAATTTCCAATAAGAGTTAAGGGTCATGACTTGGGAGACATAAGAGGTGAACTTTTCGGACCAGTAATACTTCCCGATCGCCTCAACGCTGCAGAATTAATTACATTAATCCAAAGGAGCTTAACATGCATATTGGATGAAATGGTACTGGCTAACAGTCTGGTTTTAAATGGATGACTGTCCAGCTCATAATAGCCGGAATGTACAGGCTTTAATGAATATTTTGAGGTGCGATGGATTGGACCGATAAGATTGTCACCAAGGAGCTCCGACCTTACGCCTTTGGATTTTTATGTCTGGAACACCTTCAAATAAAAAGTATATCAAATTCGTATTCAGACTTGAGAGGATCTGTTCGAAAGAATAAAATTGTGTTGGGCAGAAATGCGTCAGAAACGTCGTGAACTTATCAGTGTTTTATATTCAGTGAGAAAACGATGTGTGAAATGTATTGAACAAGGCGGTGGATATTTCGAACAATTGTTATAAGTAATAGTAGTCTGTTTTCTCTATATTTTTTCATAAAATCTGTATTATAAAAATTCAGTTTATTCGTTTGAAATATTTTGGTTCGACAGATAAATTCATGATTTCCATGAGAATTACTTCAATATTCAATCATAAAGAGCCTCAAGGTAGAGCAAATTTAGGTTTGGAATATTTCAACTTCTCGTTGTTATCTTCTTAGCCATGACATTATGCCATGGAGGACAAGCAGCTATCACAAAAGTTGATATGTCATTCTAAAGCACACTAAATATGGTATTTTATGCTAAAACGGAAACAGATCTATAATTAATAATTTTTCATCGATATCACCATAGAAAAAATATAACTGATTTTGTTCACTTCAGAATCGTAATATTCATTTCCTTAACACGACTGCAATGAGATGCTTTGGAACCCAGAACTTCTTATCTTACGGCAAATTTAATATAAATATAATGCGGTTTCCAGATATGCGGTCAAATTTGATGAGGCTACAAGAAGAACTGAAATATATTTGATTTCATGGAAAAACTTGAAATATTTCGTGAAATCGAGAAATGTAGAATTGCAGAATAACCAATAACATTTCGACCATGTGTTATATGACATTTTTGTTGCAAATATATATATATATATAAATATATATATATAATTGTTTGATCTCCCCTTGAAGTTTGGGTCTTTTAAAAGTAGACACCCTGTACATGTTGATTTCTCTTTATTATCTTGAGTTGTTCACATGAGCGTTCAGTTATTTGTTAGCATCTGAATAAGTTAACTGTGTTAACGAAACGCGACATGTGACCAACTCAATATAGTTAATAGAAAAAAATGCGCAAAAATGCAAAAACGCACGTCAATGTTGATCAAAATTGAAGATGATTTTGACTCGTGTTAAATTCTTGCCAGAAGATGAAACAGTAATTACATGAGCAATGTACGGCATTTATGATTGCAAGTTCGTGGAAAAATATGAGATTAGTTAGTAGAAGAAAATTCGTGGATTTGCTCCACGATAACGCACCATCTTAAAAAACTGTCATTGCGAACGAGCTTTTGGCCAATAACTCAACACATCTTGTCGAATGACCCTACCCGGATATTTCTCCGGCTAATTTATCCTCTTCCTAAACTCGAATCATCACTTCGAAGCATTCTAATCAATAGATTTGCGGCGCTTACTGAAGACGATTCTTGAAAAAAATTTGATGATTATTATTAGGAGTATAAATAAGCTCACTCGGTCGAAAATTCGAACTTTATTGTGAAAAATTGGTTATAAATTAAAGTTCGAAGCCAGCTCTTTGGCCATTATCCATGCATCGATCTATTTTTGACTTAATCGTAATTGGAGAAGTGCTGGTTAGCCAGGCCATGTAGCATCGATCGAAAGTGATGTCGATCGTAAGGAGCAATGTGTGGGCAGCGATTGTGGTACCACTTTCCATTTGAGCATTTCTAAGTACGTCTTGATAAGCGACGTAACATATGCTTGTTGTGCATGTCTGTTAGCCTAATGCGGCCGTTTTTCTCCCAATACTCGGCAATCACATCAATTTCCGTGATCCTTTCGTTTGATTGTAGCAGCTCATAATACACCACACCCAGTTGGTCCCACCAAATACACAGCTTGATCTTCTCGCCATATATATTCGGCTTAACAGTTAATGATGAGGCATCTATACATTGCCCGACGTTTTGGATTATCATAATGGGTCCACTTTTCATTGCCAGTCACTATGTGCAGCAAAAACCTCTTTCTTTTTTGCCGTTGGAGCTGTTGTTCACGCGTAAAAAAACGGCGTTCGACGTATCTTACCTTCAGTTCATACGGCGCCGAATTTTCTACCTTTGGTACCATTGCTATTGCTTTCAAATGGCTGGTTAGGTGACTTTGAGTGTTTTTGCGATTTCCTCTTGCAGTTGTGATGGATATTCAATGAGCCTTCCTCTAATTATTCATCCTTATACTTTGATGGCGCTCCGGGTTGTTTTTCGTCTTTCAAATCGAATTTTCTACTTTTAAATCGGGCAAACCACTTCTGACACGCTTGTTCAGATAGAGCATGGTTACTATAAGCATTCACTAAAATACGATGACTTTCGGCAGTCTTTTTCTTCATATTCAAGTGATGAATTAAAACTCACAGCAAACACAGTATATTCGATACTAAGGTCGTCATCTCCAGAGCACACGGGAACAATGGTGTTTACACTTCAACGAAAAGACAGATACTGAAAAGAAAGCTGACGACACTTCAAAACGAAGGTATCGCCAGATGAAACAATGCAATAATGAACTCGACATCTGTTATCAAAACCATGCACTTATTCCTACACCTAATATTTCAAAAGGGGCCTACTTTGAAGACGATGCAAGATATTTGGATGAAGAATACATATATTGTGTTTCATTGATCGCTTTCCGATACTTTTTGATGCTACAGCATATCGAAATCAACTGAAATATTCCAACTATTTTTGGTTATTCGTGTTTTAATGCCATAATAGTTTTCTTCTCCCAGAAACCTCATCCGTCTCTGGGAAGCATCCCCGAAAAAGATTACCCAGAACGCTGGCAGCGTGCCTCGTAACTCTGGCCCCAGCTTAGGTCTGAGTTAGATATTGTGCAAAATCCTCGCTCACCTTTCTCACTCCATGCGGCCTCAGAGATTACCCATCGAAATTTAGTGGACGATTCGCCCTCCTGGATTAATGCGGAATTCCAATATTTTGGGTTCCGATAAATTGCCGGGCTGCGCATAAATCACAGGACGGTCGAATATTAACCGCTAATACACCGTTCGATGGGGACAGGCAAAAAAAGGTGGTCCGTTATGGAAGACTGAATATGCAATTAATATATGAGGGGTTGACTCAATTTAACTATGGTATACGCGCCTCCAGTCTCTATCATTCATCATTTTCCACATTGAGGATATTTCTCTTATGTCAACATTAGTTCTGCGAAGCTATGACAGATTGTTTTACTCGAAATTTCATCTAATCCTTTTAGTTCGTGGTGAAAGTGTACATAACTCTAAAAGAAAAGGTCCCGATGTCATAACGAAACAAGGTCATATTGGCTGTTCCTAATGACACCAATTCTAAATTGATTAAATTATCACAAGAAGTTGTCATTGGGATTAGATGAAATTTGAAAATTCCTCGTGGCAAAATACACGCTTTGACAACATTTGCGTAAATTCCAAAAATCACGGAATAAGGCATTTCAAGTGTGCAGTTTGGCATATTTTCATGGAAGATTTGGGTTTGTATTTGTAAAATTTTGTTGGTCATTTGATTTTCAAATATCAGGCCTTATTTCTGGATTTAATCGACAATTTGAATAATATTTTTTATGTGAAACTAATTCACAAGACGCCTTGAAATTGCGTGCGGCAAGGCTTCAGAAGATGCAAATGGATATACTAAAAGTAACAATAAACAACACCCTATTTTGAAGACTGAATCTGTAATTTTTGTAATTATATCTTTTTTTGTTCTTTATTTTTCATATATTTCAGTAGGAATAATGCACATCTATTAATCTTTAAAGTAAAGTATGGCTTTTTCTATAAGAAACAGGTTGCCCTTCAATAATTTCACTCAGATGTTTAGGTTTTCATGAACTCTATACATACCCCTTCACATTCATTTCTGTATATATTCTTAGATAAGATGCATCAATACCTCGAACAGATCAATTTTGATTACAGAACTTCGTCACTGTTATGAAGTTCCTCTCCAAATGAATTAATTGAATCGGCTGATTTTTATTACGAAAGCTAACACGAATTTGAGTATGGTAAATAGGAAGTTTTTTTACTGCAATAATACAACTCACATCTGTATTACAGTTCGAAACTTAAATAAAGCCGCAATAAATATCCACCGGTTCAATAAGCTCATTTGAAGAGAGATAATCATATAAGGATAGCGGCTTAATTGGATATTATATAAGTATGTGAAAGATTATATAAGTATGTGACGTTAGAAATATTTGGGAGTACAGTTGATTTCTTGGGGTTATATGCTCAGTACGTGTACTCACGTGCATAAGATGGCCCTGTTGTTTGGAAAAACAGAAGAATTAATACACAGGGGCATAATTGTATTGCATTCGTTGGCATTAGAGCAATGAACTGATGAGTAGCCAAAAAGCTATGAAACATGCATTGTTGCTACTTATGCTTAGCGATCAATAATTCGGCTTTGTTTAAGATACAAACTGTAATACAGATGTGAGTTGCACTGTTTCAATTTGAAAAACCTATTTACCATACTTAAATTCTTGTTAACATTTGTTATGAATTTTGTTAATATAAGGCATATGATCTCGATATTGCACAGGTACTGAAAGCCAGATGTAGCTCTAACAGGCAGAAATATGCTATTTAGAGATATCTTCATGCTGACTATTGAAATATTTTTCTTGAATCGTCCAAAATAATTTTCATTGCGTTTGAGCAACTGAAGAAAAACCATGTTATTCTTCAACTGACAGTAAAATACAGTATCATCTGCAAATTTCCTTCCTAACTGGAAATAATTTCGCGTACCCCTTGTATGGTTTCTTTTATTGCAGAATATAAAATTGAAATGAAAGTGTGATCATGAATGGCAAATATCAAAAGTTATAAGCTTACCACGAGATTAATTATTCTCCAAACTGTCATACCTGAAAAAAAGAAATTTATTTAAATTTGCATGAGCATGGGATGAAATGAATACAAGTAAATCAATTATCGGGTCAATTCAAGTTTCTCGTGATCAACTAATGGAAATACAATAGATATTGAATAGCTATTGCGTAAATCGTATTGTACCACCGATAATTGATTGTAATCCTTCTGGTAATGCACAACACAGTTACGTTTAATTAAATAAGCAAGCAACATGGTATAATTGACACACTATTATCAAAAATGTGGTAAAAAGCACTGACGTGAAATTAGGAGCTTTTGCGCACTTATTTATATAATAATAATAATACAGGTCTTTATTCCTTCACGATCCCCACAAATTTATGCATTAGCTTTCCTGTCATTGTTCTAAATCTTAATGCCAAATTTAAACCTTATCCTAGGACTGTCTCCGAAGCACTTAGAGCTGCACTTCTTACAAAATGGGTTTTTTTTAATGTTCTTATCCTATGATCTGATGATTAGACTTTGTTTTGTTAGTATACATTTAAATGATCATTTTAAACTCGATCGTAGGGCTGCTGCAATGATTTCGGTAGCCATAAATGCTGCCCCGTTCATGAAAGTTATAATTCAAGTTCCAAATTCCTAATTTGAGATTGACCAAATCTGTTGTTCGGAAAATATTGGGAAAAATATGAAAAGTTTTCAAAACGTGAATAATTGCGAAAGTTTTGTGCCAAATAGCCGCATTAACGAAATTAGCAGGGAGATTCAGAGCCCAAACTTTTCCTGAAAATTTCAAGGTTCTAGCTCTTTCCTTTCGAAGGTAAACATGTTTACGGACAGCGAGCCGGCCAGACAGAACTTCTCTTGACCTTGGATTCTTCATCAGTGAGTCTAACCTTATAGTTTAAGACCATTTTCTACTCAAAATTTGAAAAGTGCAGACAAATAAGTGCGCAAAAATGACTATTTTTTGTTGCATGCACTGCAAATATCAAATTTATTACTACAACTATTTATTATGACACATCAGGAAGGAACCAATTCCACCCATCAAATCAGTCGACGAAGGAACGGAACTGAAACAATAATGATATAACTGTTAGACCAAAACTTTCAAGGTTTATTGCTTGATTGGAAACGAAGCTAAGATTGTATCTACAATGTATTTTAGAGTTATATGAAACATAACTACTGAAACTGGGTGTTTCTCCCCCTTCTATGAGATTAAGTCAAGATCATATTTCATTGGGATACAGTGAAGTATTTAGAACATACTATAATGAAAATTAGCAGAATTCTAGGATTTGTTTTTAGAAGAGATAGGAATTCAAACTGAAGATAAATTTAATCGAAATTAATCGAAAAAATGGGCTCAAATATCACCAGATATAAATACGTAATAAAATCATACTCGAATTCCAATATTAATACAAAATCCCTGACAAGTAATATCCTCTGAAAAGTATAATTAGTGATGAGAAAATATGAATGCCAGTTGGAGCTGATTTCTTCAAATTACGGAGACTTGTATCTCATACTCCTCATTATATCTTTGATTCATGATAAGCCTAGGAGATAATATATAATTTAAAAAACAAAGGGTATTTTCCAAATTGGGCATTATATTTTTTTCATAATAAACGTAGATTTGTGGGTAATTATGTGACTTCCTGAAGTATTCGAAGCCTTACTTTTGCTCTATAATGTAATGTTGTATTCACAGAAGTCATTTAATGAGCTTTTTTATTTAGACAAACCAATACCTAGCGAAAATGTTCTTGACCAATCAGCCGTTTCTTTGATGTACGAATGTTAGGTAATAGTTTTACATCTGAGTCTTATATTTAGTTACCAAGCGTTGGAGAGTGGGCTTTGAAGGGCCACCGCGTCACATCCAGCTCAATCTTATTATTTGTCATGGTGATTTGATATCTATCACTGAAATACAAAGAAGTAAAGATAAACCCCAAAAGAATAAAATGACTCCAATATCGACCTGCCGGAAATTAAAAACCCCCAAAATGCTCCATAAATCTATTTCATCACAAAGATTAAATCCCAGTATGCTGTGAAACATCTAATGTGCGTCTATACATAGTATTTGATGTTTGTATTCGCGAGTGAGTATTTTTCTACCAGAAAATAAGAATCATTTTTGAGCAGTTGAATTCTGAATGTTCTTTCAATTACAAACATTACCTCATTGAAATTTTTTGATTTTTTTATTATGAACTTTTCTCTTTTGGATTAGAACTGAATTTAAAATACTTTATTATTTCTCCAATTACATCAAGAGCTTTTATATGTCTTTTAATATTCAATTTCTTACTCTCCCATCAGCCTAATTCTTGATGATGCATAAAAATGAGTATCTCTCATTTGCCTCAAATTTTTTGGTTCCTTTCAGCAATGCGAGTTTTGACTGACGCTTCATACCTCCAAATTCAATAAAAATTCCCCATGGGTATCCTTCCTACCACCTAATTCATGCACGAACAACCATCATCGTGAATGAAGGAGGATTTTACTCGTCAACCCTTTGTAAAACATTTCATAATTAAATATTCATTCCGTTCTGCGCCGTCGAAATCCCTCCATTCGTGAAATGTGGCTCTTCATAATATGCAGAACGAAGTGCCAATAAAATGGAGAAAGGCAAAGAAGAATAATGCAGTTTGCGATGTAATATCTCTATTATGGCAATATTAATATCCCCAGTCCCAAATTTGAGTCTTTCCATGTGAAATGAGCACTTCGAGAATCGACCTAAGCTCTTTTGATCTTGGCGCAGACTTCTGGATACTGCTCCATGTGGAAATATCAGGGACGGACTGACATCTTAAAATAAGTAAACCAAATATAC
Organism: Megalocaria dilatata; assembly: GCA_034642435.1. NCBI lineage: Eukaryota > Metazoa > Arthropoda > Insecta > Coleoptera > Coccinellidae > Megalocaria > Megalocaria dilatata. The sequence continues at coordinate 54,733,251 of CM067854.1, read as the reverse complement.
TTTAAATCTAATAGATAGATGATAGAAATACAACCAGTAGTTTCAATTTTGCAGAACGATCTTTTACTTTTTTTCAAAACTATACAATTTATTATTTTCCTAATATCCACAATAATCATAATATAGGAATATAAATAAGTGTTGTATTTCTTAATATTAAAATATTGTTTGATAGTACTCCATTTAGGCATCAAAATGGAAATCGTGAACAATACGCAGTCTTATTAATTAATACCAGCTAAGATTATCTACAGACTGAATATTTTGCATCGCCTTTCAATAATTCCCCCCTCTACTTTCAAGAAAATTGACTTTTCTCATGTGAGGATCAAAACAACAAACAACTATTGTTGCTTTATTTAAATGAAATATAAGTCGGTCAAAATTAATGAAAAAAAATGTTTATATTTGTTTGAAAGGGGTTTTAATATTAGGCAATATGATATTTATTCGTAATTGTATTTCTTGGGCGAAAAAACCTATTTTCTAATTGTATATAGGTTAAACCGAGAAGGATGGAGTATGAAATTCTTGATGAGAGGAAAATTTTAATAAGATAGAATTGGCTATAAATCTGGAATTTCGTTTAGTTCACATCATCATATGTGAAATGTCTGGTTACAATTCAATTTGTCACACTTTTTTCGGGTTGACAGTTTGGTTTTCAAATGAAAATGTTATTCATGAGGAGGGCTAGTTGACCCCAGCATAAGTATTCAAGTATTTCCAATTATTTTAAATACTTGAGAATATATTCCTAATGACGTCTGAGTTACGCTAAGTTCATTGCTTGTCCAATTAGACGTTAGAGGACGTGTTATTCACACTAAATAAAACTGGGGATAGAAATTTCAGAATTTTGCCAAAGATTAGAAACAGATCGATCAGTATAGAAAGGTGAACGACGTAAAATTGAGTAAATTAAAAGACTCGAGCGACGCAAGTGAATCAATAGACGTGAACGACGTGAGAAGGAATAAAATAGACGTGGAAGACGCAAAACATAATATTCACGTGGAAAACGAAAAAGACGAGACTTTGAAGACGAAGTACGTATAATAGGTTGCGGAAAAAATCTTTCATTTTTGAACTTCAAGGCTTTATTCAACATATTTTATATTGCCCGATATACATTGTTGTGTTCTATAATTTGTTGCCATTTTAAGGGTATCTTTTTAATGCTTCTCATATAGAAAGTATTGGTCCTCATTGGTGAAAAACTCTCATACCCACTAACTAATAACATGAGTTGTTTTATCTGTTCTAAATATTTTATTTCCTATTTATTAGCTAGGTATCATTATTTGAAATGAAATTATGTCTGAAGTATCTGGAAGTAATATAAGTTGCTCTCATGAATTTCTAGTCATTTCTTCCAATTCCAGGTTGCTCTTGAAACAATAGTGATATTAAACGTATGAGTAGACATATTTTCTGTGTTTTTTGAACGAATATTATAAATATCTTGATTATTGAGAAATAAATATAGTAGTTTTACTTGAATTGAATAATTACATTGTGTATGAAACAAAACTCAATGATATGATGAACTTGGGGAACATCTAATTGTAATTTATTTTTGAGCATATATACATACACTCCACAAATATAAAATTTTTTCATCTAGTTGGGAAGCAAACATCTTATAACCTTCCTTTGTAAATATAAATAAAAACAGTATTCTAATTTCCGCTAATATTTTATTAACACTACGATCGTTACGTCATACCATGACTTCTTCAGGTGAGTATTACAAGATACTGAGTATACCATGAACAAGAAATTCATTTTGTAGTACATGGACATAACAAAAAATAGAGGGGGTGAAGAGAGTTTTACAATTCTTTTGGGAATCTGAAAAATGATTCAAAAAAGATTCAACACAATTCTGTTTGGTTATTCAATAATATTTTTCTTTTATGATATCTATTAATTTCTAAAGTTTCTAACAAGTTTAATCTAAAACTTTTGTTTTCTGAGTGTAAAATTTGAAAGTTACTATTAAAACTATGTCCTGTGTCTAGAAGGTGCTCTGCGTAGGTTGAATTTCCCTTTTTGTTACAATAACATTTTTCATGTCTGGAACGATCTTCCTGTCTGACCAACATATACAGAATGACAAGTACCGCAAGTTAACTAATAAATACCTGATTTCTTGTTTTTAGATGTTTTATCTTTATTATTTTTTATTAGTTTTCCTAGGGAGTTATTCGTTTTATAAGAAATTCTAAAATTGTGATTCTTCTCTAAATATCTAGCTACCTTTTCTGTTTTTGGTCCCAAGTATGTCAACGAAATGTATTTATTCTCAATTGGATCATTATTTATGGGATATACTAATTTCAAAGCCAGCTTTGATTGTATTTTTGTGAAAAGATTCTCAATAATCGGGACGTTGAAGCCGTTGTTCAACCCAATCTGTTTGATAATGTTATATTCTTTGTCCAAATTCTCACGTGACATGGGTATGTTGGCTAATCTATATAACATACTATTGTATGCTGCTAATTTTTGTGAGTATGGGTGGTTTGATGTGAAGTGAATTGTAATATCTGTATGGGTTGGTTTCCGGTATATTGAAAAAACGTGTTTATTATTCATTTTTGTGATAGTTAAGTCTAAAAAGTTTATACTATTGTTTTTTCCCATTCATAAGTGAATTGTATGGTTGGGGATAATTTGTTTATGAAATCCACAAACAAAGAAAATTGTCTATCAGTGCCATTTAATAAACATTGGCTATTTATTATTCTAGTTTCTAAGGAATCCATAAAAATTTCGGATAGTAACGGACTCAAAGGATTTCCCATAGTGAGGCCATCGTTATCTATGTAAATCTTGCCGTTGAACGTGAAATAATTTTGTTGCAAGCAAACTGTCAAAACATCCATTATTTCTTGTTTTATTACCGAATTGGTTCTTTTTCGGAGTAGGAGGTTATCTACTAATTTTATGGTTTCCTTGACTGGTATGGACGGAAATAAATTCTTTACATCAAACGATATAAGCTTTGCATTATCTATCATTATTTATGGGATATACTAATTTCAAAGCCAGCTTTAATTGTATTTTTGTGAAAAGATTCCCAATAATCGGGACGTTGAAACCGTTGTTCAACGCAACATGTTTGATATCATTATTTATGGGATATACTAATTTCATAGCCAGTTTTAATTGTATTTTTGTGAAAGTAAAGACCGAAACAATCATAGACCATCCTTTGTCGCACCCGTGGAATAAATATACTACACTACTCTTATTAGGGAAAGAGCTCCTGACGTTTCGTCAGTTCTTTTGTTATTTTTAATTGTTCATCAGTAAATCAAACAAATCATGTTGATTGAAAACCTATTAATATTTCAAATAATTCAAATTTATATTGAACTTTCAGTCTTCAGATAGGAAAATGAATCACTCTCAGCCAGTGCTTCAGAATTCTTTGATCTCTAGGGTTCTATAAGTTCTGAAGCACTCTCTGTAATAGCGCTATAGCTTGATTGATATATGTATAAAGATTTTCATTTCCCTTGCTGTTACACTTCATGAGATATTATGAACAGTTTACGGATTGGTGAATGCGCCGGGCGCTATACATTTGCTTTTGGTAGGATGAAAAGAAAAATAAAGGGATTTACGGAATAAGCCATAAGAAATGTTATTTAGTTTGTTGCTTTTGGAAAAGAGATTTGCCGAACCTCAATTTTTTCACAGTGTGTTCCATTTCACTGACAAATGGGTCAAAAAATGAGATTTTTGTCGCCCTGTTCATGGAAAAGTGAACTGAAATATTTCTCGATTAATTTTGACTATATACCAAAAAGAAACATTAATACGTGCTTACGAAAAAAATTTTAATTTTATTATTTTACGTATGTCTCGAAAAAATATATTTTTTCGCAAGTCTCTAAAATAACGACTACCTGCTTTTTATGGAAACTGCTGTTCATTAGTGAGCGTATACTGCTCAGTAGGATTCCTATTTCTGTAGATAATGGAAAAACTAAATCAGAAATGGTAATATTTCCGGACCCAATAAAAACAAATTTGTACACTCTCGAATTGGATTTTCCCATTTCATTTAAGGAGTATACTCCCTGAAAGAGGGGTTTTTGACGAATTTTAAATATAAAACATAATAATTCTATGAAACCTCTACAGAATTATTTAAAAAAATTATTTCTATTTGAATTAAAACATAATGTGTTAAAAACACCGTTTTTATTCAAACAGACATGAAGAATTCTCTAATATCACTCAAAAACATAAAAGAATCTATAGAACATACTTATCCGATGTAGCTACTTCATAAAAACCTCATGAATAACAAATTCTATTTGTTAACATATTCTATGGTCTTCCTCAGAAAATACATATGAAAAGCATGGTCCAGATTCAATTCTATCTGAAGTTTTGGCGCATGCGAAAAAACAAATTATTATTATTAAACAGAATAAATATGTGAAACCTCTACAAAATTTCAGTTAAACAAAATTTTTTGTACTCAAGGCATATAAATTTATTTTTATAATTTAATCAGCACATTCATGACAAGGTTGGTGGATATTAGAAAGAAGAAACAAAAGACAACACCACTAAGAAACTAATTCATACAAGAATCCTTCTGAAAAAACTGTAGAATTGGAATATCAATCATGAAGACAGATTTAGAAAAACGCACGTAAACTAATGTAGCTCAGGTAGCTAATGGAAAAACAATATAGTACTGCTTTCTAATGGTTGAGTTTAATAATGGTATTTCACAGTGCAATTAACAGTTGCACTTTAAATCAGATTTGAAATAAATAATAGAGCTCACTGAAGGAAAATATATATATATATATATATATATATATATATAAACTGTACTGAACTATATATATATATATATATAGTTCAGTACAGTTTCTACTTATTCCCGGCCTGATGGCCTCTTCAATATAATGTTACTTTTCTTCAAATCGCCCTCTGCCCTCTGCACAACGCCTTTGCAATTCATGTTCTTTCATGACGATGATTTCACGATGTAACTCAAATTTCCAAATGCGGAGAGAAAACTCCTAACCTAGGTCTCACTAATATTCATTCTCTACTACGGATTTTTCATACTTTTTCCATTAATATTACCGTAAAACATCTCCTTGAACAGGGGTTCAATTCAACAGACTGTTAAATACATTTAAAGAATCACGATTTCTACCAGGTTTAACGTGCTAAAATTTTGAAGATTAACATCAAGAATCACACTCTTGTAAGAGTAGAAAATTTCAAGAACTATCTGACGTGCGTGGAACAATACGACAGTAACAATATGGGGACACAACCAAGAATATTACTTTACTGATGACGTTGTGAATTTTCTACCAGAAGGGAGTGGTCAGAAATGCGACTCTTCCTGGCTATATTCATAACATCTGGAAATGATAAAAAAGCTATTGGAATTTTGCAGAGGGCAAAAAAATTGCTTTGTGAAAAGCAATGAGACATGACAGATTCATCGAAATAAAGTTTTTGCATCCTGCAGATAATTCAAAACTCAATCCAGAAACATTAGGGATCTCTACTCCTAGACGATATCTAAAATGTGACGTAGGTAAATGTATCCTCTGTTTTATGCAATTTCATAATGAATAAAATCATAAGTTTGTATAGAATTGTATTATTTAAAAAAATATCACCATCTTGAACAAAATAAGGTGATTCATTCAGAGGTACTTTTTGTGATGGGGATTTAATTGCAGATTGCGCATGCCTCGTGTTAACTGAAGTGCTATTTCTGTTCAGTAGTATTTGAGAATTCATAATGGAAAGACTTTGCCCAACACAGCGTCTACAAATTGTTCAACTTCATTACGAAAATGGGCGTTCTACGAGGAATATGTATCGGGCAAGCCCAACCATTAAAACGGAAACGATTCGGAAGGTCGGTCGGCTTCAGTTCTTTCACTAGTTGAAATTTGTAAGCTTCTAAAGAAAGATGCTCACGTAAACACCCCCAAGTTTTTGAATATGACAGGCCAAGCTGTTGAGAACGGCGACGAATCGACACTTCACGGTCTTCGCTACCGCCCCTATATTTTCTTCACTACGTGCTGGGTGTGTCTTTTCGGTCGAGTATTATCTAATAATCAAAATTGGGTCTCAAACTTACGGATGGAAGAGCTAGTTGTGCGTTCGGTAGGCTGATTATGTGGACCATAAGTTGCTCTAAGCGTCCGATACACATTCCTCGTAAAACGCCCATTTTCGTAATAAAATTGAACAATTTGTAGACGCTGTGTCGGGCTAAGTCTTTCCATTATGAATTTTCAAACACTCCTGAACAGAAATGTCCCTTCAGTTAACACGAGGTATGCGCGATCTGTAATTAAATCCCCACCACAAAAATTACCTCTAAATGAATCAACCTATATAAACATTTTCATACCTTCCAGTAAAAGAGAAATATGGGACACATATTTTGAATATGGCGAATATACCTCGGTATAGAGGCCAAAAAAGTTAAACTAGTGCAAGAAGTAAAGTTTCGTGACCATCGATGTGTTTCCACTTCGGTCAATAGTCCAAGGACGATTATTTTCCCAGAAAAATCATCTATAGCGATGAACCTCATTGTCACTTTGCAGGACTATTTTTGTGTGGATCCGTTATGAAAAAAATTTACCCTAACCATCCAGAAACGATTGATGCCTTGAAACACGAAATAGAAGTTGCCATTCAGATTAAGCCCCAAACAATCGACAATGTACTGAATAATTGGGTTGATCGGATGAGATACTGTAGCCAGTCATTTGAATTATATCATTTTCATTCGCAAATGTAAAGGTTCAACTTTTTTAATGAACTCATAACTTTGGGAATATATTCTTTAGTTTTTCATTTATAGCTGAACAAAAAAGCAAATTAAAATGGTTCACCTCTTATTTACAGGCCCCATGAACGGATGTTGATCATTCGGGAAAATTGACATGACAACATCCTTGTAGAATCGTGCATTGCACTGAACAGCTCAATTCATATTATACTCGTAAATATCAAAAACCAAGTACTGTATTATTAAACAAGAATTAGCATAAACAATAAAACCACCAAGACGTTACGATTTATTCAGCAATATCAAAGACATCACGAAACCTTCACAAATTCCAAACCGAACACTTCTAAGCTGCCTCACAAGTGTTCGTGACTTAAAACGTGAAATTGGAAGAGTAATTCAATTACAAGTACAGCGGTTCGCATTAGCAAGAGATTCGAGCTCATTTGGTCCTTTGAATGTTATCCACGTTTTGCGTCATCTTCAATTTGCCTAATGTGCGCCGTTTGTTTGGGTCTTCTTTGTTTTTGGCTACGTCTTTAAGGTTGTTAATGCCTATTCGAGACGAAATTTTAATTAGAGTAAAAGTCGGTTGACTTGGAAGAAGGGTGGACGCCACAGGAGGCCTCCAACATCCCCCTTGCGAGGTGTATCTTTCGTGACAATCATTTTCGTAACTGGAAACTTATTCGAGCTAATTGGCGGTCTGGCAACAGGCAGAATGAGGAGATCCGAGACATAACTCTTGAGGATTAAGTTTTTCGCTAATTAGCACAGATTCATTACGTGATTAAAGGAAGTTTATCAGCAAAGTTTTCATTGATTTAGTATTCCGGAGAAGCCGTTTTTCACGAATGAATTTCTGCCCATTTTGTCGTTTTTCAGGGAGAATATAACCAATGGTCTTCTGTTTCCATTAGTGATTACTCTCTGCGCTTCCATAGTGACGAAAATATTTCGATGTGGCCAATGAATCATCTTTTTTTACCGCGTTATTTTGTTCCACCATCTACGATTCGCAAACATTCATTTCAAAATGGTCTAATACGATTACGAATACAAAAATTGGATATTATGGATTCAACAATAATTATGGTCGATAACGAATATAACTTCTCAATTTCTCATAAGCTTTTTCACACTCAACTTACAATCTCCAAAAACTCGTTCAACTAATTCAACATAAGTTATCAGCATATTATAGCAGGACGCATAAATTATGAACAATTATTTTATATCCGAAAAATTTTAGTGGTGATTTGAATTTAATGAATAAAGAGCAACTTATTACGGTTATTCGCTATCAACAGAAGACAGTTCCGCAGTTGTGATTAAAGTGACTTACCTACCCTGGTCACTGGCCAGGACTACTTAACAGTAGTCCCCCTTTACCTCCAGTATAGTACCTTCGAAACACTATCCTACTTCTACTGGCTATGCAGTTGTTTGCGACGCAACTCACATGCAGAAGAGGCTTCTTTGCTTTCACCATCCTTCGACCGCTCAAGGCCCAGATTCGCCATACACTTCCCAGTCGATCCGGGTTCAAATCCAGCATAAAGCGTGGTCCGGACCCTTAAACCCCTGGGCCAGTCCCGGTTATCCAGGCGCAAGAACTATGACCCTGCACAACAAAGTACCCTTCCAGACAAGCATGCAGGCTTTCAACCACTGCCCCCACGAGTCCAACACCAATATGGGTGGCCAGAAGTACGAATACCATCGCGAGCCGCCCCCCATGGCATTTGAGCTTGTCGCGCTGGGGGCGCTTGTCTTGACTAGGATCCTAGTTACATCCCGGTGAAATGGGGGGTTAAGTCTTGATGCCTAATGTAATGTCATTAGTCACTGGACCCGTGTGGTGGAAGATCGACCGAATGGGGCTCTAGTTTCACTGTAACGTGGAAGGAGGGCTGAGCCGCATTGATCAACTCAGTGGCAAGGAAGTCCGTTGCAGCACAGGGCTTATCCCTTAAAACGAACGTACTCTACCCTATTGCAGATTTTTCTATCCAATGGCCGAGTGCGTAATGTAACATACTGCGTTACCTCGGGAAGTATTCATACGACCTGGCCATCCAATCGGTGTTGGACTCGAGGGGGTAGTGGTGACAGTCCGCATGCTGGACTAGGAAGGTATTCCTTTTATCTGTTTGCAGACGCTCATGTTCGGGATATTCTCGAGAAATGCTTCAGGGTTTAGCAGGACGTGGCGGTTCGAGCGGCCTCGTCCTGAATCTGGATCTATTGTGAGACGGTTATGTTGTTTGTGGATCTCGACAATACGGCCAGTCTGTTGGTACTTCACGCCAAGATCAATTGAAAGACTTCACAAGGGTTAGTATGTCTTGACGTACAGGTCGGATTTACAGTGCTCGTACCAGGATCAATTGAGGCATCAATCTTGAGATTATCTCAGTTCATGAGACTGCGTTCGGGAGGATGGATAAAAAGCCCCTTCGGCGTGTGAGTTGAATCCCCAATAACTCGGGTACTGACAATGCAGAGCCGGTAGAGGTTGGATAGTGCTTCGCTGCTACCAGTCATATTGTTGTAGGTTTTCGAACTGAAGCTCAAACTGGAAGCTGGGAGGGGTTCTCGTTACGCGCAATGATAAGCCCTTATTACGCGTTCTGCCTCTTGGAGCAATACTGCTAACTAGTCACTTGGTGAAAGAGCTACGCTCACATGCCAATACACTAACTGGTAGAATTCACCCCTGCGAGCCAAACCTACCCGTGGTAGCCTTGTTTCCAAAAGAAGCATTTGAAGGCTAACGGTCACCAAGAAGAGTTCAACTCGATGCCAGAATACACGAACTCGAGAAAACTAACACGTCATAGTATCCCTTCCCTTAAAGCTAGCACAGATCTAATTCTAACGTATTTAACCTTATGGACAGAGGACATGCAATCAGGTAGAACCACGCCGGTTCAATGGGTGACCGTGCTGCAACACCCACCCCGATCAATAAGAAACAGTATGATTGACAGAAAACAACATGAAAATACTATTTACGAAATATAGTCTAAGTTAGAAGCCGAAAAAATATTCAGTTCTGTTAGCTACTACAATAAACCATCGCTACGAATGAAGAAGTTCCTCAATTACATAGACATTAACATATCTAACAGAACCAATAATCCTTTGAAAAAAATTAAGAGGGACTTTCAACATTAAATGAATAAATCACACCAATTATCATGTGGTAGGATCCTCAAACCTTTTGTTGTTGGGCACTTTTTCATTGGACACTCCGGAAGGTCCTTTAATACCTGAATAAAGGAACATAAGCTATCTTCACCAATAACAAGTTATATTCTATGCATGCAGAATATCTAATAACAGAAAAATGTGATTTTGATGAGCGTTTTAAAATTTTGCATGAGGAAGATAGGGGTCTGAAGCTGAACATGTTAGAGAGTTTAGAAATAAGCCGATTAATAATAATTCTGGGAATTCGTTGAATGTATTAACCAAGTTATCTCCAATATAAGAAAAACAAATGTTAACTTCCGCTATTTTATTGATTTATTGATCCCCCTACTTAATATTTTTCATTAATTTTATATCATCTCTTTCCACCCCTCTATTTTTTGTACCAGAGCAGTGTATTTAAGGTCATTTTTTGCATTGTATACCTCAGTTTAAATACTCACCTGATGAAGTCATGGTATGACGAAACAATTGTCGTGTAAATCAATAAAATAGCGGAAGTTAACATTTGTTTTTCTTATATTGAAGATGAATTTCCGTCAAGTAAAGACCGAGACAAGCAAAAACAAGTTATCTCTGTTGGATTTGTTCTCGTACGGACCAGATGGTTATGGAAAACAAACAAAAACCATTAGAGTATTGTATATTATCAAATTGTTGGCCAGTTGTTTGTGAGAATTTGAAGAAGTTATGGAAAACATCATCTAAGCAACTCCAAAAAATTAATAGAAATTAAGATATATGTAAGAAATAAATTTCTTGGTCCTAGAAATTGAGTTTCTACTTTGTAAATAATATCAATAATTCGTGGATAAAACTTTACGTTTATGGGTTACTTTAGCCAAGGATTATGGAAAAACCGAAGTTGGTCAAATTGTTGGGATACAACTCCTCTGGTAGCGCTAGATCGAAAGCCGTTACTGTTCTTTAGCAATGCCGCTTCAGGATGTTTTGAAATGGAAGGTGTTATGGAGGTTAGTCATCATAACGAGAAGATGTTTATTGCTGAACAAAAAAATATCAACACTTCCCTGGAAGAAGATATAGGGATATAGGGTGTCTTGAGATTCATCCCCATTGTTATATTTCTCGCCCTGATTGATATAATATCTAATTCCAATATATGGAAATCGAGCGTGCCTGCATACGCGATCGACTTAAGATGGAGACAGTCAGGGAGTTTAAGGGTAGTAAGAAAGAAACTGTCAGTTGGATGGAAGCAATTCGCGGAGAAAGCAGTTTACGAAGAGTTGAATTCGCGAATAGAGAGTTGATAGAGTGAACGTTTTAGACGAGAATTAGAGAAAGATAAAGACGGAATAGTTCAGATTTAGATATTCATAAACAAGCCATTAGACGACCTTAAATTTCAGAATTCACGTTTTTATAAATTTCCAATAGTACTACTAATCATCTAATGAAAATTCTTACTCACAAAGTTTTCCCGACTACAGTTAATATATCTGTCCCATCCAACTTATCTCCGCCGTCGTTTCCTTAGTGGCCCTTTGAGATAAGGTAATGTCCTTCGTATTACATATAAGTAAATGGATGTTACCAAGCAATAACTGTCACATTCGCCAGGAAACCATATACGTTGTCGGAAGTAACGGCATGTGTACGACCTCGATGTAAGAATAATTGAAAAGGAAACGCTCGCCGGAGTAACTTTGTATTTTGACTCGTATCCACCTGAGACGCCCGCCGCGACGCCGTCTCATTTATAACGGAACGATTCGAGCGGTATGATGTCAAAGGGAATGAATGCTTTTCGACGACTTTTCGAAAACGGGCCTTGTTTCGCGTTTCGCCAGCTCCTTTTGATCGGTTCTATGTTAGAAGGGAGAAAATTTCTGTATATGGAAAATATATATTTCAGCTTCTCTTCCAGGCTTAGTGTTGGATTTGAGGCTGTAATACATTCTGAAAATCATGTAGTATTTTTCCCAATAAAAACTCTGGGTCATCACAATTGAAGAACAAAATCTTTGAAATTGAACCAGAACCTGTTTTTATTTGAAAAATTATTTATGTCATCCATTTATCGACCATTTATAAACTGTGTCAAAAAGGTACCGGGTTTTTCACTATAATTTGACCCTCCTTTAACTTTGTTACAAATGGCGATACGAAAAGGAGTTTTTGACAAAAGTTGCAGGCAATCAACTGAATTTTTCTCAAAATGAAATAAATACAGGATGGACAAGATATTGAGTGAAACTTCATTTTTTAAAATGGATCACCCTATTTATTTTCTTATTTTTGGCTACCTCTCTCTCTTGATTACGAATATATATGCATGTGTGGTCTATGTCTCTTATTTTGAGAACTGCGGAGTCACAAATTCGAAGAACCACCTGACAGGCTCGGTAATCGGTTGTCAAGTGGTAGGCTATAATAGATCAACAAACGACATTGGTAACAAGATGAGACACGTTGATATTCAATAAAATTATTTCTTAAACATCAATTTCACAGAAGCGGCAAAATTTGGAATATTTTTACTATATGGGAATAACAATGCAAGGAGATAAAAAATGGCATTACATCCAGGTGATCCAATTCATGTGAAAATACATTGCTTAATACTTACAACCATGTAAGTGATTCTAGAAGTGTTAAGAGAAAGGGACGTACGGTCTTACGGAATGAGAGTAAAGAACTTGACACATTTCTTCATTTTGAAGGGAAAGGTTACTATAATTAATTGTTGATAAATGCTAAAAGTTGAATATTATTGAATTTGAAGAAATCAACCGCACAACTTCATTTGAATTGTTTCAGAAAATCCACAAAATGGATTAAAGGAAGCATACATGAATTTGAAACAAGCTGGCTGAAGATTCATAGTGTTAAAAAAGAACAATTTTATACCATACAAATTACTAATATTTCAAATTAGAAAATCTGGAAAGTCTGTTAAAGTTTGGTGTGGCGTTGTTTATAATAAAATTATGGGGCTTATATTTTTGACTACACATCAACACGTGAAACATATTTAGAAAAGATACTGTCAGAGGTAGCTCAGTTTTTGTAGCAAATATTTTCTGTTGAAGAATTGGAGCAAATAATTTGGCAATAGGACGGAGTACCCCCGTACAGAAATTTGGAAGTTCGAGAACATTTGAGTAGTCAATTTGATGTCTGGATCGGTTATGGTGCACCTATCTTATGGCCATCGAATAGTTCGGATTTAACAGCGTTGAACACGTTTTGACTTTGATAATAATGGAAGTGTTGAGATCATTAAAAAAATTGAAGCATCAATTCATGAACTCAATCAGAACCATAAAACATAGTCCATATCGTTTTTTCAAAGTTGGCATTATTATGCTATCCCAAATAGTCTCCGATACTTTCTTGATGTAACTTCGACTTCATTCATAAAATAAAATACTCGGTGATATTTTACTTTGGCGTGCCCGCTCCTTTACTAGAATTCTTCTCAGCTCTGCTGCAGCTTGCCGACGTAGCATATAGGGGACGCGACCGTTTCAGATAAGACCTCATTCACCGTCCTCGCCAGGTTCAGGTAAAAAAACAATAACCTCCAAATTAAGAGGTAGAAGTTCCTCATAACACCCCCATCACCTCAGAGTTTCATTTGTGATCCCGAAGTGATGGAGAGTTTGCTTCAAGAGCGAACCAACCTAATCATTAGTGATCCCCACTATCCGATCCAATATTCCAAGGTACCTTTCCTATTTTCGTTCCACAGTAGCCTCGCTGGAGGCGGTGGACTATTTTCTGCTACATTCCAACGCCCAATTCCGTGACTTCATCGACGCGCACTAGAGAGGGAATGTGTATCCACCTGTCTCGCTCCCCGGACAGAACTCTACTCTGCTCTGCTGCAGCTTCCTGGCGTAGCAGAGCCCTACCTCTTTCCGAAAACCGAGCTCACCATCCTCGCCTGGTTCAAATAGAGCATGCGAGCGTTCCGACAGCCGTGTTCCAACGTGGAACAAAGTTACTGGCGTCATAGGCAGATTTGGGCACCACGCCTATCTGAAGAATTTAGGTGCGCAAGTTCGAATGAAACGCCACCTCCGAATTAAGAAGTAGAAGCTCCCTCATAACACCCCATTTCACTAAAGAACTTCATTACAATGTGTTGAATGTCGTTAATGCGACGTTTCAACTTCAATTTCAAAACGATTTCAGTCTGAATTTATTGGTATAGAGCAACGAACTTAAATAATCCCACAAAGATAAATCCAAAGGTGTTAAATCACAATTTCCTAGTGGGCAATTGATACTCAAAGATACTAGAAACGCAAAGCTCTACTTCATACAACACCATAGTATTTTTGGCAAATGTTTAGTTACAGTAGTATCAAAATGCTGCTATTGATTTCATCCAGGTTTGTTCATAAAATATCTGTTTACCCCATTCTCTACCCATTTTTGTAGAAGGAGGCATGATGATTCTATGTTGCTAAGAACTACACTCAATTAAGAATTTCTGGATGTGAGGGATATTTTTGAATCTTTGTAGATTTTTCGACGCCAATAACAACGATAATTTTCCAGCAAATACACTTGTCTCGAAATAAGCTTCAGCAGAAAAGATAAATTAAAAATGAACATATTATCAATAAGAAGTGTGAGCTATGGTAATAAAAAATTCTACATATTGATGATATTTGGTACAGATCAGCCGAACAATTTCATTTCAAAATAAAAATATTATATATTTCATATTTTCTCGCAATATGACAAGAAGATTTTAATTAATTGACCGATTTTAAACAATTGTAACACTGACACAGCGTCAATATCATCTTGGTTTCTTGTTTAGTTCTATTGTTGATAAGCTAACATAATGAAACTTTTTCACACTTTTCAATGTTTTGAGGAATAATAAACTCATGTCAACAAATGATATTTCTAGGATTCAAAACTAATTTTCACTTCTGTGAAATCACTTGGATTATGATGAAATATCGAGTTGACATATTTTGTTCAAACTTGAGTGGAAAACATTAAAGAATACTTTCCTTTCCGCATTCTCCGAATACACATTATGAATCAAAGTAACATGATCCATCAAATTCACTAGCAACCTCTATATTATACAAAATCCATAAAATCGAAACAGCTTTTCTTCAAAACACATAGCAAACATTAAATGAGGAAACTCTACGACGCCATCAATCACTCAACCAAAAATCTCCAGAAAATAATTTTCGTAGTTTCCTGTAGAGTTTCTTAGAATGGAGAAAGTACTTCAATCTTCTAACTCTTGCCCTTGTTCTATACTGATTGAGGTGACTTAAATATAAAGGATACAAATTTCAATAATTCATGTCTTCATTCAAATCTTATATTAATTTACAGTTTTTTGTGATTTTGTGACGAACTGACTATCTCGATTTTTAAAGTTAGTCTGTTTTAAACAAGTTTCGGTTACACTCTGAGGTATGATATACTGATTGTTAGTTGATTTTGATATTTTAAACATTATCTAGGGCCGATGAAGAGATTATCCGAATTCTAATTGTTTTTCGAAGATATAGTGCATGTTTTGGGAGATTTTTGAATTAACTTATTTGAATATTTGAATATATTAAATATTTCAAATATATTATATTTTTTGAGAAATCCGACCATGATGTACAGGCTTATGTAGAAAATATTTGAATTGTTTCTCATTTTTCCCCATAAAAAAATATAGTCGAGTTTAAGATTCTCATTGCATGCAATATTCAATGTTCTACATTCATTTTCTATTCTCTCAAAGAGAACTTCATTACATTATGGGAGAAAATATGCCTGTTGAATTGCCCTCCTGGAAGAAATCTATCGCATTGAGATCTCGCGATCGGGCCAACTCTTCCATGGGTCCTCTCTTTCCTACCCATTATTGAGGAAAGTGTTCATCTCAACATTATCTAACAAAAGAAGCACAGTAAGACGGAGCATCTGGGATCTTGCTAGCATTTTCCATCAAATGAGGATTAAAATTGAATGTCCATTCATTCTACATTATAGCATATCAAGTTTATCTTCTTTGTGAAATTGGCTTCCATAACACAGTGAATTGAAAATTGTACTCCATTTGTTCTTATTTTTGAACTCGAACTCAAAGAAAACGTTTAATTATTTCGAAGAAACGGAGCGAAGTTTATTTTGATTATTTTCACTCGGTGGCAAGAAGCGACTTCTCCCCAAACTAGTGATATACAGACAGGCACACATATTGCCGAGTTTGAGAAGTCAGATGCAATCTCAGAGTACAACCCGAGATGAAATGAATAATAAATTCCCGTGCTGGGAATAGTACAAACATTGATATTTTGAGTTAACTTGTCGTTTGCTTCTCGTTTCCAGATATAATATGAAGTTAAATCCGAGTCCGGATCTAAACTCTTCTGATGAAATTTCCTGGGAATTTCCAGTCGAGGGTATGAAGTTATCCGGGTATGAAACCGGCAAGATATGAATTTTCAATGAAATATCAAATTTTCGCTCTTTGCATCGGGATGAAAAACACAAGTGTTGTGTTTTTTAATTTCAATTTCGGATATTTTTGGAATTCACTTCACCTCTCCTCTATATTAAAATTCAGGTTATTGGTAATTAACAGAATTCTCCAACAAATTGTTTTGCCACTAAATCAGAAAGAGAAGCAGTAGGTTTTACAAAATTTTGGTAATCGGACCAAGTCTGTTGATCACATCTACAATTTATATAGTTCTATGTTCCCAAAGTGCTGATCACAGATTTAGTCACTGTCAAACTATGACAGATTAACCTCTGTTGGTCATCGATTAAGTACAATTTGGGCTCCAAAGAACATTGTGTGCTCTGATCTAACGTAGAATAGCTGCTCAATAATGTATATATATATATATATATATAATTAATTAATTAAGTGAATAAACACAACTTGGCTTAGGTTTCACAGTTTATTTGATGTCTGTTGACATATATGTTTCGGGTTTTTAGCCCATTTTCAAAACTGAAAAGAACAAAACTTGAAATCCTAATGGTAGGGTAAATCACAGGTATTATTTTGAACAGTGTCAGAATATGGTGTTAGTTGGGTCCTTATCTTATACAGATAAGAGCAATGGTGATAAATAAAATTGAAGTTGTTCATTTGTAATTGGTAGCTTCTTACCATGCGCTAAACAAATTTCCAAACTTTCTAAAAGGTCTATTCTTCTCCTTTTATTACCTTGAGATTTTACACGTAGGTAATAAAAGCAGATGAATGGACCTTTTAGAAAGTTTGGAAATTTGTTTAGCACATGGTTGGAGGCTATCAATTACAAATGAACAACTTCAGTTTAATTTATCACCATTGCTCTTACCCAACTAACACCATATTTTTAAACTGTTCAAAATTGTACCTGTGATCTACCCTACCATTATAAATATTATAGGATTTTAAGTTTTATTTTCTTCTGTTTTGAAAATGGGCTACAAACCCGAAACATATATGTTAACAGACATCAAATAAACAGTGAAACTTAAGCCAAGTTGTTTTTATTTACTTTATTAATATAATTATAGTTTCAAAATCAGATCATCGTCATCATCAGAAAAAAAATTAAGTGAAATTCGAAGACTCCGAATTATTAGATACATGAGTGATCATTTTGCAGAATATGATGATCCTGATATCATAATACATTTTCGTTTCCACAAAACCATCGAGATTGAATTATTATATAAAACTGGGCCAGAAATTGAACCACACAGTAAATGGAATAAATCGGTCAATGCGAGATTACAATTATTAGGTTGACTACGTTTTTATGCAACTGGTGGTTTCTAAATGACGATAGGAGATCATATCACAAATGCAAAATCATCGATATTTAGAACTGTTGAAAGGGTATCAGTTTAAATTACTTGATTGAAACCGCCAACCATTTTGCACACACCCAAGTAATACTAATAACGTAGTTCGTAATAGTATGGCATGACAAGGATATAAACAATCCGTTTCCGAATACTAACCCTATATCAACAGTACTACTACAGAAATATATACATTCTGATTTTCTTCCTTCCGATTACTACGGTGTACGGTAAAAGATTGTTTTCTCGGATCAACTGATCCATGTGATCAACTACCTGAACTTGTTTTGTGAAACCCAAATTTGTTGATCCGTTTGTTATATTTGACAATAATATCTGTTGATCCAGTGATCACCAGATCTTTATGAATTCCAACAGAGGAGTTTTGTTAATGTAATTTCTGTTTTGAATCATTCAATAAGCACACAAGTTATTTTACCTGTTGTCGAGTCATTTCATATTCAGAATATATAAGGGTGTAGGTAAATATTGTTTGTTGAGTTATATTTCAATATTATTATATCTATTCGTCTTAAGGTACTCTGACATATTCAAAGCCTATATTTCATTTTCAATATAGAAAATTAGGAAATTTTGATTGAAGATATATCCTGTTGATAATGACCGATTTGGACAATTTGATTCATTCCAACTTAAAAAAGGAAATTTATAAAGTATAAAGTAATAATTGCCGAAATGTCAACAAAGAGTTGACATATAGAACATTCTAGAAGAGATAAGAAAAGTATATTAAAAGTTATCTCAATATTGAAGATACTTCCACATATTCCAATCATTCATCAAAAATAGAACATACTTGCAATCCAAGGGTACTAAATTAAAATATTTGTAGATACATTATCAGTACGATATCGCTTGATTGAACACCCCAGTTTCCAGTAATTTATTGGTGACATGTCTTGCAAATGAATTTCGTTTAATTTTCGCAAAAAAAAAAAACTATTATAATATACCGATAACGCTCACCATTCACTGTTTGCTACTGTTTCTTAATTTATATCAACAAATATGAAGATCTCATTTCTTGAAAAACAACTGAAGGTTTCATAAGGATTTGCCGAACTGCAGAACAGTAGTGATATAGATATGATATATATATATATATATATATATATATATATATAGTAATATATAAATATATTATAATACTATATTTATATATATATATATATATATATATATGAATATAGCAATATATATATATATATATATATATATATATATATATATATATATATATATATATATATATCATTTCAAATGAGGCTATTTGGCGTCCGTACTTGGAATCCCAATATATTTTATAAAACGGGTAACGCTATTTCTGCATAATAGCAGAATGATCAATAATTTTGATCTCTATTTAAGTTGTGCAGTTAAATAGGGTGAAAGCTTTGTTAGAAACCTACAACACAGAGTAGATCCTGTCGGATGTTCTAGTAATATAATAATATTTTATAAAAAGATTCAACATATATGGAAAGGGACAAAGAAATTTCCTCTCAATCAATTTTTGATGGACAAAAATGCACGGTCCACTTGTATATATCCGATACGTGATACTTGATCCACCATTTTCTACCTTTTTATTAAAGAATTTATGTAACGAATAAATTGGGAGAACAAAGTATTCATGCAACTGAGTCAACACTTTTTCCAATGGTAGAATCAAAAAAATGAACATAGAATATAAAAAAAAAATTTTCACGAAAACTACGAATTTTCTGACCGATTGTGTCATTGTTAATTGTTTCAAAAGCATTGATACAATAAAATTCATGGTCATCAACCATAAGTTCAAGTTTATGCAAATATTCAGATAGTTCCTGAACTTGAATCAATCTGAAGTATTACCTGAATGAACAAATTTTTATCCATCGTCACCGAAGTAACTACATATAAACTACCAAATATTCTGGTTTCCTGAAACACTTATTTTTATCATGAAAAATGGCTTCATCGCTGATTTTTCAAATAAATATGTTCATTAATTTCTAGTAAGTTTATAAATTTTCCGCCGAAGATTTTTGGAATATTTCATATCAATTGTAATTATGTTTCCAATTTGCTGTACATAATCTTTTGCATAAATAATATGATCGTGTAATTCAACAAAAATATTTCTGATTCTTTATCATTCAATTGGTTGGTGTTTTATGAGATTCTGAAAGTACAAAATTTTAATTTTCATATTTGCGGTAGCCATTCAACCTATTTGACTAGAAAGGAACCCTACAAATTTCGATTTTCCAAGTTATTTCTTCTGAGATACATCAATATGTCCATTTGGCCAAAATGATGGACCAAACTAAAATAGCAATCACACATTCGCAGATCAAAACAAACCAGTTCTTAATAATCAAAAGGATCATTGAATTTTACGATTTGTTTTTCAACTAAATTTATTTTTGTTTTCACTACAACGCGACATTTTTTAGCTTACGATTATTTCATCGATTGAACTCATATTGCGAGAAACATCATTAATTCAGGTTGATTCCGAAATCGAAAGAATGAAAAAGAGACAGCGTCAGGCAAAAGTCCAACTCACCCTGAATGGGATTCATTAATTTAATGTATCTTGGAACTCATTTAATCAGTCTCAATAGACGCTCATAACGATATGATTTATCGTAAGGCGTCCAACGGTGAAGATTCCATGTCTTGACAGGTCCAATTAATAGTTTTTGCATTTTCATCATTTTCCAACGTCCTCTTGTTGAATATTAATAGCTTCTGATACCCTTCGAGGCTCAAGGTTTCATCAATTTAAATGACGTGAAATTGAAATATTAGCGAAGAATTTTTGGATGTTTTTTAAGCAGCCAATTCTGAGCAACAATAGTGATTTAATCTCGGCAAGGTATAGCGAAATCGACAGAATTAAGTCACTTAATTGACTTAATGAATATTCTGTATCTGTGAATATTGATTGAATTCATCCAGACAGTACTTTGCAAAAGGGAAATTATTTTCTCAGTACCTTGGAATTGCGAAAAACAGGGTGAATTCAAACAATACTTCTATAGAAAAAGAAGTCTAAATTTTAGGTGTAAGATAACCTCCAGAGATCATGGTTTGTACTCAGAAACATCTTTGTAAACATTTTGGTTTCTAAAAATGCGTAAAATTTTATGGCGAAATGAGTTCCTTTTCTTAATTTTGTCTTGTAGTAAATATTTAATTAGAATTTCACTGTTTCTTCATCCATTCATCAACATTCACTCCTAACAGTAAAGATTATATACCATATGAATACTAGCTTCAATATTCTGGTGAATAGTTTCACAAATTCAAACTTTTTTCACTTCAAAATATAGAAGCAGAATGATTCTGAAAAACCTCTATGTAGTTTATTCAATTCAGAAAAATGAAATCAAACTGTTTAAAAATTTTGAGTTCCTTTTCAATATCAAGAATCTCACAACATTCCGAAATGTAGAGGAATCGGATTAAAATAAAGAAAACTAATAGAATATTGTGTGAAAACCACTTATGGATTAAAATTATTTGTGTCCTTAGGTTAGAAAAATATAAAAAACTCTGGGACATGTGGATTTTTGAATTCAATAGCGCGCTTTTTAAAGATAAATTTAAATGTACAGGGTGATTTGCGAAAGACCAGCATAATCCATCCTCTTTATTTTAAATGGTACACACAATATTTCTATATTTTTCAAAGCTCCTTAATAACCTGATTTCAACGAACTGTATCATGTATTGTGAATAATACCGAACTTCTAAAGTATTTATAAGGAACTGAATACTTAATCCACATGATGTAATTGATTTTAATACATTAAAAGGAATGCTTAAATTTTCTCTACCTCATTCTTGGCAATACCACAGTCTCCTATAGAACTCATTCGATTCGTGACTTTGTTTAAAGTTTGAGTTGAAATATTTGAAATATTTCGCATTTCTGTAGTTATCCTTTCCTTGAGGTCTGGGATGCTCATCTACTGTGTTGCATAAACTTCGTTCTTGAGATAACTCCACAGAAAAAAATCCAACGTCGGAAGGTCTGGTGATTTAGTTGGCCACTATTGATACCTAATCGTCTAATGCATTTATTGGGAAAGATTGCGTTTAAGTAAGTTCTGACTATTGAAGCATGATGGGGTGGGGCTCCATCCTGCTGGAACCAGACATTTTCATGCGGTAGGCTTGGCTCTATTGCATTAGGAAATGAGTTCACTAACCAGGAGCAACTTCGTCTCTAATCAAACACAAATATTTTTCGGCTGTCAAAATCCCATCTATAAATATAGGACCAACAATATGGTCACATATGATACCTGCCCAAACGTTCATCTTTTGAGGATACTGCGTATATGTCTCACGCATCCAAAGAGGATACTTTGCTGACCAATACCTACAATTTTGTCGGTTTACCTACTCGTTCAATGTCTATGTTGATTCATCAGAAAAAAAGGATTATACCAAGAGCTATTCATTCCTGTTCAGTTTTTTCATCATTATTTCGCAGAAATGCGATCTGGATCATTTTCTGTTAGCTCCTGAATAAGAGTCATTTCATATGGATGAAGTTTTTCTTTGTGGAAACACCTCATGACAGTTTTATGACTTACATTATTTTCAGGGGCCATTTGAAATGCACTCGTTGTTGGATCCTCTGTAACATCTAACAAAATGTCCAATTTCACATTATCTTCAAGGAATAGCGTTTTTTTAATAGTTTGAAATATCCACGTTCTTTGAATTGTGCCTGAATTTCAGACAGAGTACGTTATAAAATATTAGGCACCTGGCTATATCTCTGATTAAATAAGTTTACCACTTACACTTGCCTTCTGCAATTATCCCCGTAATGGATCATCACAAAAATATCATTTCGTGCGTCTCAGTTAAATATTTCATTATTACTTTTACAAGAAATACGTTTTCAATTAGGAATTCACTATTTTCATGTGAATCTCAACGCTGCAACATCTGATTGAAAGCAATCCACATTATTTGCAAATTTTCGTTATTTATCGGCATATGCAGATAGTTTTTTAGGTATTCATGACAAAAAATGTTAACAAAATCAAGTTCCATGAGCGTATCGATAATTAATTTTGGAAATTTTTCCAACTTAATTGGCAGTATTTTGAAAAATATCATTATTTAACGCGTGATAAATTATTTATTTCATTATTTCAGCCGGTATTATATATAATAGACCACGCATCAGTTGTAATCAGGTTCTTAGGGGGCCTTAAAAAATAAAGAAATATACAGAGTGTTTCAATCACATAATATAATTCAAGTTTTCAGTTTCTTCAAACCAATTATAAATACTTTCAAAATTTCATCCGGTCTTATTCATAATACAGTTCGTTGAAATCAGGTTGTGAAAGAGCTTCAAAAATATACAAGATGTTCCATTTGAAATAATGGGTACGCGGACTGTGCTGGAAGAACAAATAATTTGGAATTTGACGTGTCCCAGTGTTTTTAGAAGGACACAAAGAATTTCATTCTATGTTCTTTTCTCGCTGTATTAATCACAATTGGCTTAGTACAAGATAGTTTCAGTTGAGAGATTCGACTATCCAGAAGTCCATTGATCTTTAATCCCAATTACTCGGTAAGAGTATGCAGCTGAAACACATTTGAAAAACAACAATTCCCCTAATATCTGAGTTCCAGTACAGTTCGTTTAAGCTCACTAAAATCTGAGTTTACGTTTTTTTCCAAAGCTATGCGGAAATCCCACTTAACTTTTCAACGAATTCCATACTTCATTTCCCTTTCAACATCGAATATCTGCTTCCCCGAACAGAATGCAAATGACATCGAAACTTTTCGTTCAAAGATTAAGAAAACCAAAGTTTCCGCCTAACAAAGCCGATTTATAAAACTATACAACTCAACTCTATGTTTGATTGTTGATTCTTTGCAGATCCGAAATTCAAATTTTTCATTCTGAATGGGAATTAAAATTTCGGTTATATTTGTCAGCCTTGCGTATATCCTAGAAATTAATCAAAACTTTAAAGACATAAATTATTTGATTGTTTTGGTCTTCACTTGTCGGAAATACATCTTGATGCTTTCCTTAAAATAATTTAATTTCCGCTAATATTTATAATTTTACAACAATTATTTTGTGACTTTAAATTAAGAATTATATATTCTAACTTCTACAATATATATTGAAACTATATACAAAAACTATCAAACTTATATTCGAATGAATTAACAAAATTTATATAAGTATGTATATTAACAAACAAATACAAGAAAATCCCCTGTTCCAAAACTATCTGAAATTTTCAAAATAAAGGATCAAATAAAAATAATTGAACGAGAATCCCAACATTTGATAGCTATTTCGGTCTCTAAACCTCTTCAGAAATGTAATGAATTCAGATTCAAATATATCACAAGATCAAAATTTGACTCACTCATATTTGAATAAGATAAATCCTGGAACGAATAAACTCGAAGTAAGATTTAAAGTATCCAAAATACGTAACAACAAATTGATAATTTCTGTTTTATTTTGGATACTTCAAAGCTTACTTCGAATTTATTCGATTTATCTTATTTGGTGAGTTAAATTTTGATCTTGTGATATATTTGAATCCTAAATCAATTCATTTCTGAAGAGGTCTAGAGACCGAAATAGCTATCAAATGTTGGAATTCCCGTTCAATTATTTTTATTTGATCCTTTATTTTGAGAATTTCAGATAATTTCGGAACAGTGGATTTTCTTGTATTTGTATGTTAATATGCATACTTGTATAGTTTTTGTTAATTCATTTGAAATTTTATGTTTTACATTTTAGGATGACCTGAGGATTAGATTCTTAAACGTTGTCCAAAAAATTGTTTTATAGTTGTATTTGTATGGTGCATTTTTCAGGTCAAAATTTTTTATTTCAATTTATTCGGCGACACAATGTATTCAACCAGAAGTGCGTAATATTTTCTATTGATTTTGTCTATTTTCTATAGATTCCTTAATATTTTGAAATTTATTATATTTCTAAAACTACTGCTCTTCCGAAACTGAAACTTTATTTTTCCAAAATAATTTGGAGTTAAATTTCTTAAAGATTGAATGAAGTATGTAAGGGTTACAGGAAATTATGTTTAAATATTCAAAATTAAACATCCTAAACGAAACTGACGGATTCATTCATTCAGATAAAATGAAATATGTTTTTTTCAATTTTACGTGATGCATTTTAGGAGGCTTATTAGGATCTATTTCGTAAATAATAATTTTGACTTTTAGAGTTTGATGCCGACAATGGGTGCGATCATTTATTCTGAAGTGTCGTACCTTCTGCAAAAAAATTATCTGTATTAATACTGCCATTTTATAAATTGGAATTAACAGGTATGCAAATTATGAAATAATGTTGCAACTAGAAAAAGCACACAGGTAGAATATTTGTATAAAAAAGGTTTTCGAAACGTTAAAAATTAGTGTATTTGACTTAACTTGGAAAAAATGCTGTATATGAGATAATAAAGGGGATAAAAAATGGTATCGATATGAGGCATAGACCAGTTTCAGGAAGACCGGGTAAGATTAAAGGAAACAATTTAAACGCTTTAATGGACTAAGGACGACACAATCCACGCCTGAGTTTCGCAAATTGGCTAACAGATTTGGAAATCAACGAAATATAATGGACATAAGTATGTCCAGAAACCGTCCGTGTGTCATTGAAAAGACAAGGCTACTCATCAAGGAAACCAAAAAATATTCCTATAATGACACCTTTACAAAAGGAACGAAAGAAAGAACTTTGACAACGTTTTCAAGAAGATAATTTTAATCATATCTTTATATCTGATGAAAAATGTTTTCAAGTTTCAAATCTTTCAAAAATCCTATCAAAACCTGTTCCCGTTCAAATTTCCCACCAAAATAATGGTTTGGGGAGCAATATCTCAGCGTGGTGATACGCCTTTATGTAGAAATGATGGTACCATTAATAGTGAAAAGTATTGTGGCATTCTAAACGATTTTCTTCTAGAAATGGTGCATGCATCCAGAGGGGTGGCGTTTTCATCAGGATAATGCAAGATGCCATACTTCGGCTTATACTCAAGCTTGGATGCAAGAATACCAAATGACAACCATTTCAATGCCAGCAGCTTCACTAGATCTTAGTTCCATTGAAAATATATGGGAACTAATGACGATTGAAGTTGAACGAGCAGCGCCAGATGATTTAATTCAGCCAGTTGAAGGTGATCTACTTTCGGGTGCACCTCGACGTTTAGTCAAGTGTTTTTAGTTAAATGGAGATTGTGTAAGTAAATGAGATGAATATTTTGTTGTAATTTTCTAACTCAAGAATTAAAAATATATACTAAATATTAAAAAATATATATGAGACTGTTTTTTATACTATATTATATTAAAATATTCATATATTAATATATGTATATATATATATATATTTTTTTTGTGGAAATAAAATACTCTCATATATATTTTTTAATTAAAATGAATTTCCACCAAGTAAAGACCGAATCAATCAAATATGTACCAAATAATTACAATTGAGCTATGTTTTTTCCGGATACTTTCTAGACGGACTATACATCGAATCGATGAAAATTCACACAAATGGACATATACTGAATTTTTTACGAATTTTCTAAATTTCATCTGCAAGAGATGCTTTTCTTTTGACGAGCAATTTTTGGAAATAATGGCGCTATGAAACAGACGCCCCGCAGGTGCATTTCAACTCATGATGTTGACAGCGATGAATCCTGCAGGTTGAAAGACGGTAAACCTACCCAGGACGTATGATCGGGTCAACCGTGCAAAAGGACAATTTGGCGCTCATGTAACATTCATGAAAAGACCCTACAGAATGCATCTACATTGCTCTCGACACATGCTCCCTCTTATGGAATTCCCCAATTTATGTTCCTGTAAGCTCTTTCACCTTATACACTTCGGCACTTACAGTCGGCGTCAACTCTCAGTCGCCTTTTCTATCTCCTCACACATTCCTCTTATTGATGTTAAAACTCAATTTATGCCATACTGAAAGTGCTGCGCATAAAAAGGAAGATTAAAATTTCTCTCCGGAAGCGCTGCGAGACTTATTCTCCCCTTCTTTTACCGGAAATTTGCTGGATTGAATCCGATTTGAAGATAAAGTATCACTTTAAAACGTCTTTAGAAATGGATTTCCGACAATGATAGAAATTTTTATGGATTATTAAGAAAAAACAGATTTATAACAGAACTTTTATTACCCCCTTTTTTCATGAGAATGAATGGGCGAAGAACCAACTGCATAATCAGTTTATTTATGTTTAACATGAATCAACTTGTGCTATGTCACAAATGATGAAACTACATAAAAATATATTAAGTAATATTGTTTCGATTGAATTTCTAATTCAATTGTTGAGTTTTCAAGATGGAATTTGCTCCAGATTTTATGACTTTCAACTGTTTGGAGATTTTCATGACAAGAAATAAGGATAAAGTGGATAAATTTAGTCTGGAGACGAGAAAACCTGAAATAGTCATAACGTGGTCAAATTATGGTTATTATTTATTGTTCATGGAATGCAGAAACTTGAGATTATCTTTATTGAACTGAAGTTTAATTTTCCTAAGATTTCGAAAAACTATTTTCGAACTTCAAATTGCATTGGCCTTGACTTGATAGAAATTTATTGTACACTCAACCGAATAGTAGAAACATATGATTCCTATTTATTTTTTAGAATAACTCACATGATATGAAACAAATTACGTAGTTAATGTTTCCCAATTGAATGATTCTTCTAAACTTTGGGAAACTTTGCGGGATCTAAACGTTACATCCCAATAAAGGA
The DNA here is from genome assembly GCA_034642435.1 of Megalocaria dilatata. NCBI lineage: Eukaryota > Metazoa > Arthropoda > Insecta > Coleoptera > Coccinellidae > Megalocaria > Megalocaria dilatata. The sequence goes on along the minus strand of CM067854.1, from coordinate 54,705,555 downwards.
ATTATCTACCTTCTGATCTCTGAAATCCAGATGACTAACAGATATCTCACGTCGTTTCTCCAATCAATTACTGATCAATGTAAAGACAGGGTACAATTCTATAAAAACAATACTTTCAATGCTGAAAGTAGTTTCAGCTTTTCTATGACAACCAAAAACCGAAGAAATAAACAAAATTTTACACTCTATAAGAACAAATGAAGAGGGAACAGACTTGAAAATGTTGAAAACCTGCAGTCCCTTTATTGATTGTTTAATCATGCATATCATTAATTCTATAATTGAAACCAGTAACATCCTCACACTTTGGAAGACTACAATTGGAATACCATTGACAAGGAATAGTAAGGTAAAAGGCATATGGTAAAAAAAATTTTGAGATTGAATGTTGGCAGTTTGAGTGTTCCTTTTGTTACTACTGCAAATGGATCTGGGCTTGATTGAGGACCAGGATCTCCGATTTCATGAACATGTGTAAAATATGACCAGGAGGGGATTTTGCGAACTAAAATTAATATATAGTAACAGACGTATCTTAGATATTTCTTTGAAAACAATGTTGTGTGAGAGTCTTGTTCTATCCCATTTTAATTATTGAGATTTTCTTTATGGGCCGTGTCTAACTGTTGAAGAGAAGTACAGAAAACTGAGGATGCAAAATGCGTGCTGCAGAGTTATGTATGGATTGCGAAAATTTGACCATGTATCGCATTTAAAATCAGAAAACAACTGGCTGAATATGGAGAACCGTCGAAGGCACCATCACTCGAATTTTGTTCATAAATTGCTGGAAATCTCAGACGCTCCCCATACGCTGAAAAGCAAATTCGTAAAATGTACTGAAGCTTATGGCAAATATACAAGATCTCTGTGCGTTTTTACTTTACCACAACATAAAACTCCCATGTTCAAAAGATCCCTTATTTATAATGCTGCAAAAGTTTACAATTCAACACCTGATCATTTTAAAACTTTTAATATAAATAAGTTCAAATTCAAGTTTTGACAATTCCTAATGCACGAAAAGAAACGTGAAGAAGAAAGGAGTGATGTTTCGTTATCGCGAGGTAGCTTGCTTGCCTTTGGGAATTTTAGATCATAATACATGTTTTGCATCACCGACTTTTCTTTTAATCAAGATGAGTTGTGGGACTTATGCACTGTTGATTGTTGATTTTTGTGGCACATTCGCTTGTTTATGGGACCCTGGATGGGGTTGAGTGGGAGTAGCATTGGCTAGACTTCGCCTTTCCATGGTATACGAACAACTTTTGTTTTCTCTTATATAATGTATACTATTGTAACATTGTTATTTGATAACGATATGGAGCGTTTATTATTACGGTTATTATTATTATTATTATTATATGTTTTGTTATTTGTTATATAGTAACTTCTTCAAATGCTTTGAAAGAACTAGTGAAAAATTTGGTAACATACAATATTCAATTGGTTTCTTTTTTGGGATAAGAATACAATAAAATTTTCATTATTTTCGGAGAAATCAGCGGGTCCCTATGAAAATTAATCTAATAGAGGTGAACTAGATACCTTGATCTGGTCATTCAATAAATTACCAGAATTTATTGATCAGTTTGTTTTCAAAGTTTATAAGCTTCAGACCTTCATTTTCTTTATGCAAAATCTCAAAACGCTCATGAAAATAATGTTTCTTTGTTCTATGTTTTGTATATGCATAATATGACTTATTAAGGAAAGATCTCTTACTGCGAGCTAGTTCCATGTAACAACGTGCCATAGTTTCGCCCAAACGTCTGTACTTTTCGCATTTTGATCCGTAAATGGTCTTAAACGACTTGGTTGGACTCATTGATGAACAAAAATTTTATCCGGTCTTTCAAATCGAAAGGGGTTTCAAGTCTCTAGCTCTTTCGTTCGAAAGTGTTCGAGAATATTTACGGCAATGTAGACAAATAACAGGACGCTTGTCACAAACAGTTTCAGAGTTTTCAGTATCACCGGCTAGATAATTACAAATGGGCGCTATGTCAAGATATACTAAACTCAGAGTCGGAGAGATTGTTAATTTAAAGAAGCGAATATAGCCACTTAAATGATTTATTAATTTGTTACAAACTGTATGATAATTGAAAAGGGGAAGAGGGAATGATTGTGTGTACCTTTTAGAGTAGGATTACTATTGCAGGATAACCTTTAATATATGATTATATTTTATTATTTCAAATCGGACGATTTATTCGCAATATACAGTGAGCAAATATTCAAAAATAGATCCCAGTGTTCTATTCACGTAAAATCCAAGAATAATTAAGAATTAAATCAATTATCCAATAGCTGTTATATACCACCTAGACTTCAATATATTCTAAAGTCGAAATTACACTGCCCTCGTCCAGTCCTTGATGTTAAATTGTCAAATAATCAAATCTCAACTACAATATTTTACTGCTTGAGCTATACCAATCCAATAAGCTGATGTTCTACTTATAAACGATGTGTTCGGATGCTTTCTCTTCACTGATGGGGATCCAAAGCAATATCTTGAAATTCTAAAATATACTGATTAATGAAAATGTTACGAAAGTAAAAAAAGATGGCCTCCTGGTTAATCCAAAGAATATCGACTTAATTGACTCCAAAACCCAAAATATAAGGCACAGATAATTTCCAGGTATAAACAATTATCCGAATAATCCAAAATTAATTTATACTATATTCTCCGGAAGAAAGTCTGACAATCCAACTTTTAACTCGTTTAATTCCACCCAGTTACCAATCAATCAGATACAACTAAGGTGTTCAAAATGGACGTCGAGATAGTCGATAAGAAAAACATAATTACATAGTAACTTTACGAAACCAGCGCTTTTGGCGTTGAAGTACGGAAGTATATAGACTAGGAATACTTTTAATTGATACTTGATAAACTGTGCTATAGATGCATCTGCACGTTAATATTTCAAAATACCCGTATTTTGACGACGAAATTGAAGTGTGACACGTTGTTTCCTACAACAACCGCGCAAAAATCACTATGCAGTCAGTGCAAGTTTTAATTCTTATGATTTTATTTTCATGATTTTTCTTGGCGAATAAGAGAAACATTATATTAGTTTTTATCTGTATTATATGCTTTCTTTTTATTTCCAGTTAACCGAAATTTCAGTCTGAAATTTTCCTTATTAACTTATAAAGAGTTTTTCTTTGAGCGAAAACATCAAGAATAAAAATTATGCAGAAATGATTCAAAAAGCTTTATGTGCACGACTCGTCATGAATAGCGCAAAATTTATGACAAATGCTGAATAGTAATGAATAATTTAATAGTCTTCAATGTTTGAATATTCATGAATAGTTGTTCAAAACAGTTAGGCTTCAACTTGAGTGGATATTTCAAAATGGGATAAGTAGGTTCTGCTAATAAAAGTTATTTTTCCCCTTCTGAATAGTTAACGTTTTCTCTGGAAAGCACGGAGTAATTTTTAACTGTCATCGAACTGACTAAAATTTACATAAGGCGAGCCGTGATGGCAGAGGGTCTACGAACGGGAAGTAACCGACATAAGTCATCACAGTGCAATAGCGTCTTGAACAAATCATTTTCCCTAGTTTCAAACATGCAGAGATAATTATGGATATTCGTTTTTAACTATAAAATCACATCGGGTCTATAATGGACCATTGTGCTCGTAGCGTTTTCCTAAACGTTCCTGATTTTCGAGCAATTCCTGTAATAATAATCGCACCCCTCGCCGGACTAACCGGAATTTCGTGTGCCAATATTCCTAATGTTCCGCAGATGGCTAATTTCGCAGAATGTACATCTGCATTAATATCTGAGAATCGGGATTTCACCCGGGAAGAGCCAATTTATACGGAAAACTAATTTTCTCGGCTCATACATACTCGGATGAATAGGAAAATATTATGGGGATAGAAACGCGGAAACCACAAAATACTGGATTGTATTTAAGTCAGAGGCGGATTTAGATTCGCTCATTCTACTTCACACAAGTGACATAAATACAGTGTGAGTCGAGAAAATGAAGTAAATTTCAGGAACATAATACAAATATGAAAAATCTGAACTATTATACGATTCTCTTCCTTTTCAAAGTCTATCGTCCTTAAATATCTTTGATTGTTCCTGATTTTACTTGACGGGATTTTATTTTGGAATTCATAAATAAAAAACAATGTTCATGGCCGCCAAATTAAATTTGTTACATAACAATTACGTCATATATATTATGTCGTATCATCAGGTTAGTATTTAAACTGAGTCTGAGTATACAATTGCATAAATGGATTTAAGTATTAAACACTGCTAACAAAAATATAGAGGGCTCGTGGAAAATAAATTAGTGACGAAAGTTGTCACAAATTTCCATAATTTATTAATTAAACGACTCTTGTTGCGCCCACACTGTGGCTTCGTCATGTTCACATTTTGAAAAACTCTTAAAATAATTACACTTTCACTTCTCGTATTGCTGAAAATTTGAGGAAAGAATCGAATTAGCTAACAATTTTTTTCAAGTTTCAGCTTTATAAGAAGTGGAGGTGTAATATTAGGATTTGGTTCAAAAATGTAAACTTGACGTCACAATATTGGCGAAACAATTGTCGTTAAGTTAATAAATTGTGGAAATAATCTTTTTAGTTTATTCAATGCTGAATTTCGTTTTCATGAATATAACCTTGTTTTGTGTTCTCTAATTCTTGTTCGGAATGAAATAAAGTCCAGTCTGTTTAATATATCTACTTTTGTTGGTGCCTATTCTTTGTGGCAATCAGGTTGTTTCACATTATTTTATTGACAGATGTTCTGAATATTTGTATGATCGTCATTTCTGTCCAAAATATACATACTGGCAAATACGACAGCTTAACTTGGAAACCCCTGTTTTCCTGCCTGTTGAAATGGAGTCTTTGTTGTTTTTATTAAATTTCCCTGCGAGATATTTCACTTCAATTTGTAAGTGGGGGTTACGCTAGTGTTATTGCTTTTTTGTGCTAGATTTTGTTCAATGTCTACCTGCAACTGTATAAATGAAAATCCTCGCTATTTATCTATTATGCTTATAAGGTTTGGGCCATTTGAAATTTGCATTTTTTATCGGCCATAAATGAAAAACTGATCAATATTTTTTTTCAGAATTATGAGATAAGTAGAAGAAGATTGAACTTCGACATTTACAATTAAATGATATCATTCAAATGACTGCCACCGCTTACTACAGTACCACATCCGATTAACTCAATTTTTCAGCACATTGTCGGTTGTTTGGGACTCAATCTAGTAAATGGCAACTTCGATTTCATGGTTCAAGGCATCAGTATTTTATGAATAGTTAGCGTAATACTCATCCCTAACGGATCTCTACAAAAATAATCCTCCGAAGTGAAAATAAGCTTCATCGCTAAAACTGTTTTTTTCTGGGAAAATGCTCATCTTTGACCATGAGATCATCAGCCCATTGAGCGAAGTGGAAACGCATGGAATGTTCACGAAGTTCCACTTCTGGCACTAATTAAACTTTGTAAGCCTTCATACCAAGGCCTTTATGCGAAATCATTCTCCGAGGAGTTCTAGAAATGCTCAATTCTTGGGCACGATGACGAGTTGATGTTGGTAGATGTTCAGCCATATTCTTGGCTATAGCAGCAATATTTTCAAGTGTGCTCACTGGATGAGAACGTGAGCGGATTCTTTTATCAAATAACGAGTTTCACGAATTCTTGAATTACCGTAAGGTAATTTCATTACTATTGAAGTTTCCACGTAAATTTGTAACAGTTTGGATAGAAGATTCACTACTCTGGAAATGAATTTTTAATATTTTCCAGTTTTATTCGATGGTACATTGGTACATTTCGTTAATTTCAATTATTAAACTAACTTTCTGTCGAAACACGAATGACAGAAGTGTAACCAGACTCAAAATAACCACTACTTCAAAATGCAAACTCTGATGATCCATATTTCATTATTCCCAGCAAATATTATCCAATCGTCAAAAATGATAAATAATCAAACGGACATCACTAAGAAACAATCGAACATAATTTGACTATGAATATCAGATATCATACATAATTCAGCTGGATATGTTTCGCAGAACTCCTCATATATACGAGTTGTCATATACTGCTTAAGGTCAATAAATAAAACTGCACATGAAATTCACCATTTAATGTTAAAGTGTCCTCCAAGTATTGTACCTCAGCGCATTCGAAAGCCCCGAGTCTCCTCCGAGACAAATTTCTCCGTAGAAAATACAAAACTTTTTCGATTACAGCTGAAACATCGTGGGCAAGAGTGTACTATAAATATCAATGTGGAACAAAAAATAACTTGGCCAGTAAACAAATTAAAAATGAGAACATTGCGGAACTTCGAAATTTATGTACGGTCATATATCCGCACATTCGATAACGAAGCATTTCGAGTTTTCTGGGTGAATATCTGGTCAACAATCGATAGCATTGCAGAGATGGATGTTGACATCGTTTATGCAGAATCTGTAAAATAAGAGGAATGGTTTGTAGTTAAACCTATTGCAGAGCTGATTCGATTGTTGTTCGAGCTGTTTGAAGTAGTTGAGAGACATTAAAATATGTTGGAGTATATGCGGCATCCCGGAAATTCTATTTCGCTATTAAGAATGACAGAAGACATATGGATATCAATGGTGAATCCTCTTTTTATGTTTTATACAATCCATTCCTTCTATAAGTGTTGAAGTGTTGAAGAAAAATATTGAGAGCGACGTATTTTCCGCATGAACATGTCGACCTACCTGTATCTTAGGTAGATTCCCAATCCAAACTGAACGAATTGAAAATTATTAACTTTATTTTATGCAGTAGTCCCAAATGTGTTTAAGGAATGGAGATATATTAAGCATTATCGTCACGGGACTCAAGTATTTTAAATACGACGGTAATCGGCTACCGACTCCGGGTATAAAAACCCTGATTGATTGAGCTGATTGCTGTGAATACGGAATTCGCACATAGTATTTATTCCAAGGTGAGATATTCTCGAAAAGTATTTTCTCTTTTTATTTTTCGGCAAGATCGAATGAAAATGTTGCGCAAAAATATTTCTTATCTGTCCAGATGATAGATGGATAAAATAAACGCAGATAGCGTTTAACATAAACTGAGATTAGCCCCATTTGCATATGGCCCACCAAATAGGAATATACAGGACGGCATAATGAACATTCAACAAAAAGGTGATCCTCATTTTTATAGATGACCATCAACAAGTAACGAGTAGTTTATGGGAATCAGTGAAAACAATTCTTGGCAGGCATCCAGGACAAAAATATTAGTTTGAACTCCACATCTCCAGTTGCAATTATCAACAGATTCCAGTTTCTACGTGAAAGCAATGAGAAAACTGTGACAAATACTAAGCAGCTGAAAAAGCAACAAAACATCTCAACCACCGCCAATATTAGTTCATGGGCTAATAAGCTACGGGAAAATGGTCAAAAAAATCAATATTGCAGTACAAGTTGAGAAATACATCACAAAGTGTCTTCCGAACAATCCAGTCAAAATAAACTGTGATTTCTCAGATACCTGCAGAACTCTAATTAAATATATACGATATAACAATATGATACATCACACCTGTCAAACAAAAAAAAACGAGCATTTAGAATCGTGATAAAATATATTCCCATGTTTCCGGGACAAATTAAAACAAGCAAGAACTAATAATAATAATAACTTTAAAATAAATAAATTCGGCTAATCTGTACCACAAATCGTTAATAAGAAGTATGAGCTATGGTAGTAGAAAGTTCTAGAAATCGAGACAGTATAACATACATCTGTATAACAATTTTATACTCACACAAACTCGACAAGGTTTTGTAGATCACAGAGGCAAATTGCAGACATGCGCACGTTTCAAACTGATTGGTTTTCGTCAGTGCAATGTACGCTAGTGACTTCCAATATGTCAAGTAACTATATAAGCTGTACACAGAGACTCTAAGATATTAATAATACACTAGCGCCATCTTTTTATAACCAAATATATTCTTGAGTATTTTTATTGATTTTGGAATTGTGTCATATATAGTTGGCTCAAGGAAAGTGTAACTCCTTTGTGTAAGGCTCGTCAGCATTAAAGTGGCCCTATCATGGTTTCATGCACGAGTCACATATTTTCCTACGATACCAGAAACTTTCGTACGCTGGTATCTAATTGCAGCTTGTAAGTAGTAGGATTGTCTCAAATCCAACACTCCTGCTTTCTGGAACAAAGCGTCGCTTCCATAACGCTTATGTCTCTTGAATATCAACTTTAAGATTCTCTTCTGCAGAATTTCCAGTGACTCGGTATGCGTTTTCACAGCAACTCCCCAACAAGCATATCGGAGATGACTCTCTACGAGAGCGAAGTAAAGCATTTTTAACTGTGGCGTGGGTAGTACTCTCCTAAGAAACCCAAACTTGTATGACAAAAAGTGTAATATATTGGCCAAATTCTCCATATGTTCTGGCCATTTTAGATTTGAGTCCGCCGTGACACCTGTATACTTAACCTTAGTTACACCTTCAATTGTATAATTTTCTCCCATACTCGAGATTTCGAGGTCGAAAGACGGGCGTTCCTTTGAATTGAAGCTTATCGGAAAATACTTTGTTTTGTTCAAACTTATAGTTGAAATCTGGTGATCCATACAAATTTTTATGATCATAAAATAATTTTCCGCTATTGCTTTTAATTTATACCAATCCGCCGCCTGACAAATTAGCGCGGTATCGTCACCGAATCCAACAATGTCTCCTACAATATCCAAGTTGAACAGCGTATCAATTTATATGTTGAAGGATACAGGTCCTAATAACATACCTTGGGGAATACCGTCCTAATAACATACCTTGGGGAATACCGTATTCCACTATTTCAGAACCGCTTGTTGCTCCGTTAATTCTCACATTTTGAACTCTATCTGTCAAATAACTACTGAGTAGATCCAGTGGTTATAACTCTCATCCCTATGTCTTCCAAAGAGTCCAACAAGAGCGAGGAATACACAAACAGACCTTTCAGGAATTACACTTTTGATAGCAAAGCAAGGATTGCATAGTTGAGGTATTTTCTCGAAAACCGTATAGACATTTTAAGGAAATAGAATATTTATTCAAGTATTTTAATAGTCTTGAATGAATTAGTTTTTCAAATAACTTACCTAAGTGTGTGATCAAGGATATCGGTCTATAATTCTCAACTAGAACGTTGCCCCCCCCCCCCCTTTAAAATAAGAATAACAATGGATTTTTTTAATTTGGTCGGCATATCACCTTCTCCATATACCTGTTAAACGAATATTCGAGAGGAGCTACAATTTTGCGTGAGACCTCTTTGAGTGTTTCCGTTGTTATATTATCTGCACCCGGTAATTTTCTGCTTTTTCGTTTTTTTATTACACAGTTAAATTATTCACAATAAGTAGGAAACAAAACAAATGGAATCAGATGTTTTTTGGGTGGTTATGTAGGATTTTGTTTCACCTTACTCGCTTACTTCTTTTCTAGATTTGAAAATACCTTGTTAAATTCATTAGTCATTTTGAAAAAATCGGTAGATATCACCATTATCGGAGTGTATTGAATCATTTTTTGCAATGTTTAACTTTGATTTACTTATATCATTCACTATCTTCCACAACTCTGTTTTGCTATTTACATTGCTATCAATTTTGTTTTTGTAATAACCGTATTTTGCTTTTTGTATTAAAGAGTTCAATTTATGTCTATATCTTTTATATTCTGACATTAGGTTCAAATCATTTGGATTTTTATTCAATATTTTATACAGTGTTTTTTCTATTCACAGATATCAGAAGACCGTCGGTGATCCATGGAGTAAGCTCAATATGCGCTTTATGAATTTTTTTTTTTAATGTTAGAACAATTAATAATTTCACCAGAGAGAATCTGCACAAAATCAGTTACCGCTTTGTTTACATCGATAGCCGTATAAATATCCTCCCAAGGATTTTCCCTTAGCATAGATCTCAACTTTTGTTGATCTATATACGTTTTGAATTTCAGAGATTTATAACGAGATCTACCATTTGGTAAAACGATCTGCAGTGCTGTAGTGAAGCGGTCTGTAATTGTAAATTTCACAATTATAGGTATTATGTTATCAATGATGTGATTTACTTCTGATGAAAATATGATCAATCATCATTAACAATTGGCCCGTACTCGGGTTAGACTATAAATAGTGGACTCAAATATTGAGGTATTCGAACTCGTGGTTATTACTTCCTATTATGTAAATATTTATATCTCCTAAAAATATATGTAGATCCGATGCAAAATCAGGGTTTTCTGAGAAATCTTGCAAAGATTCATTAAAAAAATCGACATTCGTGGCGGGCGATCTGTAAAGTCCAAGAATATTCACAGTGAACCGTTCGTTGAAACTCACAATCAAATTAACCAATTTAGATTCGGTGATATTCTCTAGTGTATATTAGTACGAATATTCCGTGTTCAAATAAATAACAACCGCATCACTTTGGTTATGCGAACCTTGATTATAAATTAGGTTATATCCATCCAGCACAAACACTGATGTATCCTCGACTTCCCACGTCTCCGTGAGCACGAAGCAATCAATTCTCGCAGTGAAGTTATTCAAAAAAATCTTAAATTCATCGATATTCTTTTGTATACTACATATATTCAAATGGATTATCGTTATACTGTTAGGCCCATTAATACTCATTACACTCATTCGCACTATCTAACGTAAACGTTTCAATCCCATTCACACTGAATTCCTGTAAATACCTATCAATCTATCACAAAAATTTAATACTTGAGAAACTGGAAACTAAAATGAAAACCATAATAATGTAATCAAGATAAAGAAAAAAGAAAATATTTACGTTTTTAGAGCGGTGCCAATTCTTTTATGGATAACTCCCTGTTATCCCCTTGTAAGAAGGACGACACAGAACGGGTCTAGATGAAAACGAACCCAAAGTCAGGAACATCCAGAACTGCAAGCACAGGTTGACCTAAAATCCCCAAATATTTGAACCAGCAGAAAATAATAAAGAAGTCTGCAAAAAAATATCTTCAAAACAGGTCAATCCAAATCGAAACGACCAACATAGCAAAAGGAATCACGCAATGCCAAAATATGGCCAGTCCAGAAACAATTTTAACAGATCTACTCTCTGTGTCGAATGTGGACGTGGACATAATACATTGAGCAGGAATAGAAATACCAGAATACAGCAAAAGGTGCTCTATGTGAGAATGCTCATCCCGCTAACCACAAAGGATGCGAATTTTATCACAAGCTCCTGAAATCGAATTATGCAAATAATAGATTAAATGTTAGTTCACGAGTTAATTCTTCGAATAGAGTACAATATATACAACATCCACCACACCAGTCACAAAACACCATAACGTAGACAACAATGCATCCCACAAATATCCAAAATCCTCCTCGCCAACAGCAACAAATCAGACTGTATGTAAATGTAGTGAATAACACATCTAACGAACAAACAAATGACATCAACAACATATTGAGTAAATTTCTGGAAGAGTCCAAAAAATGTTTCAGCACGTGATAAACCAAAATATTATAGTATAGTAACTTCATATAAATAGCAGAATGAAATTTCAATGATCTTCTGCAAAATAAAAACTAAGTTGAATTCTTTCTCTATCAGAACTTCATAGATATCTTCTTGGTAATTGAAACCCATTTTACACATAAATTACATCACATATGGCACAAACCACCCAGATGAAAGAGTTTATGCTGGCACAGCTGTTATCATCAAGAGTACCATAAAACGGGTGAAGATGGCGAAAAATGAAGAAAACTGCTTGTAAACCACAGTTGTAAAACACAAAACTCTGCTCATGACCTGACTGTTGCTGCAACATTGAGAAAATAAATTTCAGAAATTTCTGAAATTTCTTTCGACCTGTAAGACCCAAATTTATTGTTCGAGCTATTATAGTCACAATAGTAAGTACAATTTATTCTCATCGAGACTACAACAACAAAAAGTAGAGAACTAGCATAGCTGATACAACAATTCAACCACTTTTTCTTGTCAACTGGTAGACCTTCCTACTTTCCCACAGACCCTAAGGAAACTCCTGATTTGTTGCACATTTATTAACAAATTACGTATCTACCATCTATTTGTACCACTGTTTTATCATAGCAACGATAATTAATTTTGTAATACACAAAGAAAACCTACTCCTAAGCAGCATAAGCGAAAGACAAATTGGGATGAATATAAGAAAATAGTCAAGGAAATGATAATTATCGATATCAATTGATATGAAGTGAATGAAGAATGGGCAGAACTCAAAATAATTCTCAAACAAGCTGCTGAACAAACTACTCGAGAGACCAAATAATGAAAGAGAAAACACAATTATGTAGTGTTCACGTCCATGTTCAAAATTGAACAATCTCTCGCAGGAATTTGTACAGAATAAATGCCGAAACGTTGGCAAAATCATAAATTGATTGATTCTTTATTTTTTCCAAATTCCTGCCAGAGATTGCTCAAGGATACATAATTTCCCAGAAATTATGAGGAAACTCATAGCGCAAAAACGAAAAAATAGAACAAAAAGGCAACAGCTTATTCTCCAGGAGATTAAACCACCTCAAATAAATTGAAATTCAACACTGAAGAAACGAGGGAAAAATCGTTCAATGATTTTGTCACTAATCACAAAAGATATAATAATTTAGTGTCGGAACTTATGAAAAGGCCAGTGGAAGATACCACCGATGCGAAACATAACAGAGTCAACGATGAAATGGACAAGGACCGACCAAGAAAAGGCACAAATATTTACTGAACCTTTGACTACAGTTCTCACTACAATTATTAACATAACTGATGTCGATCTGGAAAAAGAGCTGGTGGAAGTTTGTGAAAGTACCACACCTATACGAAAATTCAATATGAACCAAGGTAAAAATGAAATAAAATACCTGAATACTAGAAAAGCTGCAGAAGATGATAAAATAACACTAAAAATGATCACCAAAGAAATGAGTGTTGATAAATACTTACATATTCAATGCCATCCTAAAACTGAATTACTGACCCAACAGTGAAAGCAGCCGTGATTATACTTGTATCTAAACCAGGTAAACATGCAAATACGTATCATTACAATCTATCGTACAATCAGCCTAGCCCTAGTTCTATAGAAAATCCTAAGAACTAAAAAGACTGGTGTTTCAAAGAATAACTTCTGACCCAAGTGCAAAGGATTGGATACCAGATCATCAGTTTGTATTCCTCAAATTACTCTACTACACAGCAAGTCGATAAGATTAACTACGAAATGAGTAGAAAGCTTGAACACAGACAATACTGTGCATAAGCATTTTTGGTCGTGAGTCAAGCCTTTGATAAAGGATGGTATTATTATGAAATCGTATCTTGGTAAAAGGCGATTCAGAATGCGAATTGGTGGTGAGGAATCGAACTACTGCCAAATACGATCAGGAATTCCCTACTGAAGCGTCATTGGAAGACCTACCTACAAACCCTCATACCATATTGGAAACTTTCGCAGATGATACGAGTATTCTAGCTTTAGATTTAAAAGCACAAAATAGCACTAATAAATTAGATAAGCATTTAAAAGAAATACACAAATGGCCAAAAATCCAATTAAATGAATCCAAATCTGTGGAAAATAATTTTGAGAGACCCCAGTGCCCATCAGTATATATGAATAATATGCAAATATATCAAAGGTCTCACGTACAAAATACCTAGGGATACATTTACGAATCGAACATATAGGTAAGTAATAAAATTACCAATAAAAAAGGAAATACGCTTGAAAACCTGAGACCTATTGTACATTATAGGTAGGAAAAAGATACTCATCTATAAAACAGTAATAAAGCCTGCGTGGCTATAAATAGCAAACACTCTATGATACGTCACAAATCAAACCATACACAAAGGTTCACAAATCTCTTGTGTAGAGGGGTATCATCGAAGAGAAGAGCGAGAAACATCATCTTTAAATACCAAAACAAATTGAAATATGTTTATCTTCTACAATTTTAATTTCCAAAAGAATTTTTTTTTTATTCAAAAAAAACTTTTAGAATTAAATTAATGTCTAAAACAAGCACCGCTCACATTTAATAGACGTTTTTAATCAAAACTCAATATACAATGTCAAATGAAATAAATAACCCAACAGATATACGAAAGTAATTAAAATTAATAAATAGATATTCAAAGGAGACAAAATTTTGTTTCTGGTTTTATCTTTAAGAAATACTACTTGCCTTATAAAAAAATGAACACACATAAAGGACTTCCCAAAGAATATAATTTATTTGAAATATTTAATATATTTAAATATTCGAACAAATTATTTCAAAAATCTCTAAAAAATGTGCACTATATCTTCAAAAAACAAATATAATTCTAGATAATCCCGTCTTCAGCCCTTTTAACACGTGAGTGATGTAGGTTATGTTTTTGATTTTGATATTTGGAATATCGAAAAAGGCCTGAAGACGGGATTATCTAGAATTATATTTGTTTTTTGAAGATATAGTGCACATTTTTTAGAGATTTTTGAAATAATTTGTTCGAATATTTAAATATATTAAATATTTCAAATAAATTATATTCTTTGGGAAGTCCTTTAAGTGTGTTCACGTTTTTATAAGGCAAGTAGTATATTTTAAAGATAAAACCAGAAACAAAATTTTGTCTCCTTTGAATATTTATTTATTAATTTTAATTACTTTCGTATATCTGTTGGGTTATTTATTTCATTTGACATTGTATATTGAGTTTTGATTATAAACGTCTATTAAATGTGAGCGGTGCTTGTTTTAGACATTAATTTAATTCTAAAAGTTTTTTGAATAAAAAATTCTTTTGGAAATTAAAATTGTAGAAGATAAACATATTTCAATTTGTTTTGATATTCAAATTTTGTTATATTTCTTCTATCAAGTAAAAAAGCCTTTCTATTTTATCTTTAAATACAGAAAACTAAAAAATAATAGCCAGTTGACTTGAGGTTGAGTTGAAGGGATCTTTCCACGGAAAAAGGCCTTATAATGTCATGTGGGAGCCTCAAGCTCCATAGTTATCAAATAAGCTCATAGAATGTATTTCTGATTGCTAATAAATAAATTATGTTTTTAAATATATAGTAACCGGCGCATTCGCCATTTGGCGATCACAATAGGTAAACATGCTCTAGATTTTTAATTTTATTCGACGTTCTCTGGATAAGTGGATCAATTTAAAACTTTGATAGACATATACCATTCATACTTAAATATTATTGATGCTGCGATATTGCGCGCTCGTTCTTTGGAACAGTGTATGGAATGGGAATTTTTTCGGAATCATTAGACCAATTCGACCCATTAACGAACTCGATCGGGATTATTCCTCATCTGAAAATTTCAAGTCTCTGGCTCATTTCATTCAAAAGTTAGAGTGTATGTGGATGGCGTGTCTTAACCGGCAGGATAGAATTACTTTCTACCGCCAATTCTTCATTAGTGAGTCCAACATTTGAGACCATTTTCGGCTTAAACTTCGACAATTACAGACATTCGGGCACAACCATGGTAAGCTGTTGATATACCAAACGCGCAATGCCTCATAATAAAAAATATTTAGACACGTATGGTGTATGTGCATCAAAATTTTAAATTGATCCATTTCGCCAAGAATGTTGAATAAAATTAAAAAACTACGCATGAGCTGGCCCAAAATGTTCTTCAAAAGACGATTGCACTTGTTAATGTGTAAAATGAATTTGTTTATCCACATGTTGAGAATCAGGAAAAGAGGAGGAATTCATTGCCCACCCTTCAACATATTCGCCTACTCTTCCTTATCTATAACATATAAATACGTTCTGCCTTCCTTGCTATGATACCCTATACAGGGTGTCTACTCATAAAAGGGCCAAACTTCAAGTTATTTGCAACAAATAATATCATATAACACATGGTCGAAATGTCGATGATAATTCTACATTCTAACATTTCTTGATTTCACGAAATACTTCAAGATTTTTCATAAAATCAATTATACTTCAGTTATCCTTGCAGCCTGATCAAATTATAAATTATAGACATGTGTCTTCAGCAAAAAAGTAGTTCATTTAGTGTGCTTCCGAATGACATATCAACATTTGTGCTAGCTCCTTGTCCTCTGCTATAATATCATGGCTAAGAAGATAACGACAAGTTTTTTAACTTTTTTTGAAATACTTATTATAAATTGAGTTAATTCCTTACATTTAAGAAAACGTTCTAATACCCAAAATTATAAGACGACAGAAACTGTCAGATTTTAAGTTCAATATTCACTTTGATATTCAATCACAAGGAGCTTCCAGATAGAGCAGATTTAGATTTGGAATATTTCAACTTTTCGTTGTTATCTTTTTAGCCATGCCATTATGGCAGAGGACAAGCAGCTAGCATCGAAGTTGATATGTCATTCGAAAGCACACTAAATGGGGTACTTTTTCTGAAAAGAAAACGTGTCCATAATTAAGAATTTTTCATCGATAATACCATTGGAAAAATAGGACTGATTTTGTTCCGAATCGCAATATTCATCTCCTTACCATGGCCTAAATAAGAATCTTTTGTCACACAGAACTTTTTATCTTATAGCAAATTTAAGGTCGTTTCCAGATATGTGATCAGATTTGATGAGGCTACAACGGTAACTGAAGTTTAATTGATTTTAGGGAAAAACTTGAAATGTTTCGTGAAATCAAGAAATTTCAAATTGAAGAATAACCATGAACATTCGTTCATGTGTTATATTTAATTTTTTATTTCAAATATCTTGTGTTATCTCCCCTTGAAGTTTCGCTCTTTTAAAAGAATAATAGTTTCAGCAGTCTTTTTTGGAATGTTGTGAAGTTAGAATTTTCTTCGTTGTCTTTCATTGAATTGCCTAACGAATTATAAGTTTTGTATGGTATATCAAAATTCAGTTTTCTTTATTAATATTAAGCAATAATGTCAGTTCTCTATCATATGTAATTCAAAAAAATATATTTCGTTTCATTTAAATATTTGCTAGGCTAATGTTCTTGCTAATATGTACTTGGTTTTGTTCAGTGGACTATCTGCAATTTCACATGAACTTGGTTATATAAAGCTTAATGGATGATATTATATTCTTTGTCAGAGTTTTTTCTTATCATAGGTGTTTATGTCTACTCTATGAAGCATACTATTTTGTAGGCGGCTAACTTATGTGAATATAGATGATTCGTAGCATGTATGAGTTGTTCATGAAAATGTCGTGTTTGTGATTCGGTATTAAATTTTTTGATTTTCAGTTGACTAAATTGATAACACCATTCACTTATTCTTCATGGGTGAAATTTATATTTGGATCTTATTTGTTGCTGAATTACACAAATGAACAGAATAGTTTATTCGTGCTATTAAAAAGTCATATTACTTTATCTATATAACGATATCAATGAAAGAAATATTTGAAATTATTTTCAGTTATAAATTTCAGGATCAGTTTTCGTCAGGAAGAAAGCGGAACAATTATAGAAATTCTATCGTGTTCTGTCATTAATTCATTTTTGAGGATGCAGTAACCTGAGTTTCGTAGTCTGTTACTTCATTTCAGAACTGATATACAAGTTGTAATTCAAAGGTTTTTATATATCTCAAAGGCTGCTCCGGTATGTGTACAACTCCGTGAATATAAAAACACCACAGTTCAATAGTTTTACTGCTGAATCGTTATAATTGTTTTAAATTAATAAAGTATATAAAAACAACTTGGCTTAAGTTTCACTATTTATTTGATGTCTGTTGACATATATGTTTCGGGTTTTTAGCCCATTTTCAAAACTGAAAAGAACAAAACTTAAAATCCTATTTATAATGGTAGGGTAGATCACAGGTTCAATTGAGAAGAGTGTAAAAATATGGTGAAATCTTTTACAGATAAGAGCAATGGTGATAAATTGAACTGAAGTTGTGCATTTGTGATTGGTAGCTTCTCGCCATGTCCTAAACAAATTTCTAAACTTTCTAAAGGATCCATTCTTCTGCTTTTTTAACCGACCTTTAAATTCTCAGTTCTACTGAAATCTATGAAATGGTTGTTATTTATACAATGTTCAGAAAAACCGGATGTTATTTTATTATGTAATATACTTTTTTCATGTTCTTCTACGCTTATGTTTATAGATCGTCCTGTCTGACCTATGTGAATTGCAGGGCATTCATTACAATATAATTATACCGCTTTTTTCATACGTTTCAGGACAGTTTCACTATTGACTAAGAGTGAACCTAAGTTTTTCTTATTTGACAAATAATATTGATATAATTTTGTTTTAGTCTATAGCAAATCTTGTTACAAATTTGTGGTATGAAGTTTACGCTATGGAATTTTTCTTTTTCTTTGTCCTGAAGAATAGGGTGAAGAGAAGCTTGAGTTTTTTATGCTGTTTCTTAAAAATTAGTTTATCGAATACGTTCGTATTATAACCATTGTTCGACGCTAATGACTTCAAAACTTTAATTTCTTTGTTAAAGTTTTCTATTGAGAGAGGGGTTGATAGTAGCCTATCTACAAAAGGGCGAAAAGGAGACATTATTATTTTATGAGGGTGGGAACTGTTATTATTTATTAAAGAATCTGTGTACGTGAACAGATTTATTGAAAACATGAAAACGTGAAACGTTTGAAAATAGCGGTATATACAAACCATATTGTAATAAATGCCCTGCATTTTACATAGGTCAGACAGGACGATCTATAAACATAAGGGTAGAGGAACATAAAAAAAGTATATTACATAATAAAATAACATCTTATTTTTCGGAACATTGTATAAATAACAACCATTTTTTAGATTTTAGTAAGAACTGAGATTTTATACGTAGGTAATAAAAGCAGAAGAATGGACCTTTCAGAAAGTTTGTAAATTTGTTTAGCACATGGTAAGAAGCTACCAATCACAAATCGACAACTTCAATTTAATTTATCCCCATTGTTCTTCTCTGTAAAAGATCAGGGCCGAACTAACACCATATTTTTACAATCTTCGAAATTGTACTTGTGATCTACCCTACCATTATAAATAAGAGTTTAAGATTTGTTTCCTTCAGTTTTGAAAATGGGCTAAAAACCCGAAACATATATGTCAACAGACATCAAATAAACAGTGAAACTTCAAGCAAGTTGTTTTTATTTACTTCATTAATTTAAAGTGTTTCACCAAGTGATATGCGAAAAATCAATATCAATTGTTATAAACTTCTGTTAATTCCAGGTTGCCTAGTTTCTCTTCAGAAAATTCATTATATTATTGGATTTTATATCCACAATTAATTTGACCTCGGTGTGTTTTCTAGTTCTGAGTATATTCTACAGAAGCAAACCAATATGTTATCTACATACAGGGTGTATATAAAAAGTTGCGAAAAAATTTAGGGGGTCTTGGGAAACCCGTACCAATAAGAAACTAATAACATATCTCTTAGAATTTGCACCCATTTTCCAACTAAAGAATGTTTTCGACCAAAGTTTTGAAGTGGACTTTTTTCTTCGCTATTATATTATCATGATATTCAGAAAAATAACCCAAATTGAATGAAATCGCAAATTCACTTAACGAAATGAATTCTGAAGAGTCCTTCATGCTTTCTTAGTCTTAACTCCAAGGATACTTCTAAGAGTTTTGTTATTATTCAGCCATCAACATTGAAAGTACAAAGTACAGTGATGAAATCAAACTTTTAACCGAAAGTTCTATATTCTCAAAGGTTTGCTAATCGTCACAGGCAGAAAACGCCCCTCAACTTTCCATTCATAAAAACAAAGCCAAAATTACATAAGCTGAATGTTAATTCGTTAAACTGGGGTCAAATGTCTGCGGAACACCATGAATAACGTCAAAATGTCTGCAAACAAGCTTTCTCGCGAGCAGTTTTTTCTTTGTTCGAATACGAAACAAAAGGTCTCATTCTAACTCTCGAGTTCCATTTCGACATCTGAAATGCGGCTAGAACCCCCTATTCGGCTGTGTTTAAATGCAAAACAAAATCCACTTCTACATTAAGGCCCTTTATAGAGTTGCTAAAGTAACCAGTGAAATCCCCCATCTATATAAACTTTCGTATATTTTTCATGTCGTCTCAGCCAGTATCCCGTTTTATAATGCTGATCAGGGGGAGGAAAGGAAATCACAAAATTCCAGACTATAGAAATTGTACCAGAATCGATAGATTCCTATCTTATAATCGGTTAGTTTGAATCGAACCAAAAATATATTCCAACTGTATATTTTCGTTTATTCGAAGTGATCGTTGCGTTAGTTTTTATGAAAACAGAATTGCAAATATTTCAGTAATGAAACCTATAATAATATATCCAAAAACAATGTTTTCAAAAGAATTTGCAATGATTCTGTATGAGAATACTCAACATGCTAAAACATTATCAATTATATCAGTTTAACTTATAAGGATTTATTAGAACATTTATAATATCCAGTGATATCCATTAATTTGGATTATAATATTCCTGGACACATCTACCATATAGATTCTTTGTTCAAAATTGTGACTTTAGTACTATAAACTATAACTACATTTACGATTATCAAGCCCTGTAGAAGAAAATCCTTATTATTCCATTTTGTCATATCTCAGCTATAAAACAGAACTCTTAGCAATAATGATAATAATAATACATTCCACGTGCATTTACATCATAGCTCTAAAGCTACAAAAATATACGTAATATATAAAGTGAAAATCATAGGAAATTTTGTTGTATAAAGCATATACAAAACAAAATGAAGACTCACAAAGATCAAAACCTTATATAGAATTAATTATAAAAATCTGAAATTCCCTTCAAATACCTTCCATCTACCAAAATAACCTCATATTCTATGGAACAACGGAAAACTGGAACCAGAGTATACATTATTTCGTCAAAAGTAAATTCGTTATAGCTTTTTTTCTATTTTCAATATAATACTGGTCTAAACGATTACACTGGGAAACTCCCAGATGAAGATGTGATTTAATTCAATTGAATCCTTCAATTAGGCGAATTGTAAACACGAATGTTTTTGAAAAAATCAATCGAAGAATTAAAATTTCAATTTTGAGTTCATTGATGGGTAAAATATATTTACGATCTCTAGAATGATGCTCAATAAAAGTGTTTTTCTTTTTATTTTCAAAAAAACATGAATCCTGATCCTGATATCCTGATACTCCTGGATCTTCTGTAAAGATCCCTGATTTCTGAACCTCCATTTCTTATAGATAATGAATTGGTTCATAAGAATTTCTCAAAAGAACACAGCAAACGCCCCTTATACACAAATAAATTCAGCATTTAATTGAATTGGTCCTTACTTGATGAAAATATGATGAATAAATTAACGTATACCTGCTATATACAATGTCATAAAAATTAGAATAAATGTTTTTCTAGAGAAGTATTATTTTTATATTAATCTCATATATATATATTTTCAATGTATATAGTGAAAGTTTTTAAATAAATAAATAATTCTCTATTTAGCCGTTGACTATTGATAACAAACCAAGTTATAACATCCAAATTTTTCAGATATCTGATATCAATTTTAATTCTAAACTGGAGCTTTCAGCAAGTAGATTCGAATCAATAATTTATATAATTATTTAAATGAGTTTAGAATCGCTTTTAGACTCAATATATCCTGGTGTCCTATCAAAGATCATGGAAAAGATTTTAAATTCACATAGAGATTGTTAAAAACAAAAATGCCTTTCTGGAATTTCTATGAATAACCTTAGAATGAAATTCTAAGTTTCAATTTTAAAGATTTCAGCTAATAGCTGACAGTGTTTTGGTTTTTGTTCAGAAATTTCCTTGAATAGCTAAGTTTTTAATTTTGTTATTGTGTTTAACTCTTATTGTTACGACTATCTGCAGTTTGGCAACAACGATGAAATACGTATAATAGCTTCTATTTCAAATTCATTATTTTTTCATTTCTGTGTGTCCCTTTTTCGTTTTTTTTATATCAGTGAATATATTTACGTATACATGATGTATATAATGTCATGAAAAAAACTTCATACCGATCAGTTATAAGAAATGTAAGGTCTGCCGTACAACTATATGAATAATAATAAATTCGGTGCTTCCTCAAATTATTATTATTTTAAGTCACAAAATCAAAATTTTGAATTCACAGAATCAAGTTTTTCATTTCCACTGAAATATCTTCCACTGGTTCATCAAGCCTAAACGTATTACGAAGTGAATGTTTAGAATTTGACCTGATAAGTAACAAATCTTCGAAACTTTCTTGTGAAATATTAATGAGGAGTTGAGAGGTAATATAACCTATTCAAATTATTTTAGATCATGATTGTATATTCATATTCCCATGCAAACTCAATAGAATATTTAAACCGACAGAACTTCGAAGTCATCCTTTATACGTTACGATGAAAAACAACATCAGTGATCCTGGGTAACGCCTCGTATTCATCTTGAAGCCCAGTCTACAAAGTCCTTTTTCTTCGGGCATTGCTTGGAATTCAATCCTTTGACGCTAAGTTCTCTGTATCTATCCAATTAAGTATAAGCAAATCGGGTGCCCGTAGAGCAAACATTATTCCTCGGATCTTTGATCAAGTATGCAGTTTAATCAATTCGGAAATGTAAAATCTGAGAACAGCGAATGAGTCTCATCGGCATAAGAAGCCAGTTCCTCAGTAGATTTCACAGTGTATCTTAACGTTTACTATCATTAACTCTAATGAGCCAAGGTTTTATTTGTGTATGGAAGGTCGATGTTCTGAACAGAATTGTTTAATATTCAGTTTTACTCTTCAGAATATATTTCCTTTCAAACTACGGTTAAAATAAATTAACTAGAAGCTCCTTATTTACACTTTTTAACAAGAGTATTTCTCGATGTTTGGACTCAATTTTGAAATATAAGTATTTCAGTACACCGATTCTATTAATTTAATTTTCATTATTATGTTTTTATTTTCTTGCTATTTCATAACACGTTTTTAAACAGTAAAATGGATGGTAATGGCATTACTATTCAAATTGTACTTAAAGTAAATGGAAAACATTTCTTTGGGAACAAGTTTGAAAACCTAATTATTTTTTTGCATTTTGAGAATTCTTCATACTGAACACAGTATTTTTTTTGTACTAATTTTATTTTTCTGGGCAGAAGTGAAACATTTTTCATATATTTGAAAATTTTTTTTATTCGACTTTAAAGGCGCGGTATACTCAAGTGAACTGTTTCAGCCGTTACTATTTGGTAGTCGATCATAATTAAAACAAGTTATAGAAATTACTATATTTTACTATCAATAAATTACACACTTAATTTATTGGTAGTAAAACATAGTAATCTCTACAACTTGTTTTAAGTATATTTCTGTTATTATTCATTATGAATAATTATGTACCAGGTTTTCACTATAATTTGACCCCCCCATAAACTTTGTTACAAATGGAGATACAAAAAAAGTTATTCACTGAAGTTGTACGAAATCAACAGAATTCTTTCAAAATCATTTCACAAAATGAAATATATACAGCGTCAACAAGATATTGAGTGGAACTTCATTTTTTCGAATGTATCACCCTATATATTTTCATACTATTGGCTAGCTATTTCTCTCCTGATTACGAATATGTATGCATGTGTTGCTCTATCTCTCCCATTTTAAGAATTACTGAGTCTCAAATTCAAAGAACCACCTGGCAGGCTCATTAATCGGTTGTCGGCAAAGAGTTGAGGGCAAGATGAGTGAAAACGACTAATCGTCAGTTAATTCTTTATTTTGAACACATAGGTGCGGTTCTTCATCAGGAATACTGAAAAATAAACATTGATGTCTTGCACAATGATAATAAACAGAAAGACCATAACTCACATCTGACAAAAATCAATAAACCATCAAAAACGGCAAGAGAAACAATGTAGCTGTTTAGTTTAGTTTAATTTATTCACAAGAAAATACAAAATATGGATACAACAGAATATTAAATAGAATTAATATTGACAAATCAGTAAAAGAAATTGTTTAAATCACACCGAGAATGTGTCGGAATTGTCAATTATTCAAGATTAAGTAATGAAATCATAAAAAATAATGTACATAGAGGACAGTTAAAGAAGAATTTGGAAAATTACAATCACAATCTAAAATATAGTATTGGTCCTATGTATCCGGACTATCAACTAATCTATCCAACGACAAAAGATAACTATAAAAACTACTTAGGTTTTCTATATCAGTTTTTTTATTTATATTATTAGGGAAGTTATTAATATAACACATTTCCAAGAAGGTTATTTCATTAAAATTGGATACAGTTGAAAAAATTTTGGGCTCTTTGAAGTCAAACTGATGATCTGAAGACGATGCATGATTTGCAAGTGCACATTATTGGGATGTAGTCTGATGTCACTCTTATGAATTGCCAATCTTCTCCTCAAACACAGAGTTGTCTGACCAATATCAACTGATTGACAATCATTACAGTTCACTAGATAAATCAGATATAGATAATTATTTCAATATTTTAATATTTACAGATATATTCTGTTAGCCTTCTACATATTTAATTTCAAAAAATTATATTTAATATTATAACTTCAGGAATTAATATTCTTTTGAAACGAACACAGAAGAACGAGAACAATTTCTGTGAACCGAGCATTCACAGACAAAACAACGCCGTAATATGACGAAAGACAGGAAGTTGTTTTACAGCATAAGGATGCATGCTTATCCTACAATTTGTCAGTACATACTTAGAAATTTTAAAATGGGAAGGCCTGCATTCTCCATATTCTGCAGACATTCTACCCCTAACTATCATAATTTAACATCAATGTCCTACGTCTGGCTGACCAGCGTTCCCAGTCTTATGCATAAGTAGAAAATCGAATCAATATTTCATTTTTTGAAGAAGACCGTTATTTTTCACGGGATTTGTATACCTCTCGACAGATTAAAAACTAAGCTTCCAACGGTGGATAATTCTTTGAATCATTGAAAGCTTAAATTTAGAAGAATAAATGGCGAAGCAAAGTTGAGAACCATGCCCGATTTTCAAATCATTTTATATAAGTAACTCCCCTTCACTCTACTATCAAACTGACAAAAATTTAAAAAAATATATTATAATAAAAAAACAATTCAATTTACAATATTTGCGGTAACATCCAACATACACAACGAACAAATCGCCCCAAACAAGAAAATTCTATTTCCTCCCTCAAGGCATTCCACTGCTTGGTGTAATATAAAGAAAAGAGGGAAACTCAACCTGGCGTGATTCTAAGGAAAATTCAAATCATGCTATTCAGACCGTGTTATTCTAATAACAAGAAAACAGAATGAATTATTCGAAAAATTCTATTACGGCTGTTCTGGCAAGGTATTCGTGTTTTCCACTTAAAAGGATGAGCAGACGTAAGCGTTAACGGTCTCAAAAAGCGTCTGAACGTACTTTATTCGAAGCTTGCTTATTTTCTTGGCCGAAAAATGGCGGAAATATGTGCTCCTCGGGTAGCTTTTCAAGACATAAAGCATTCATATTTATACATAAACTTCTCGAGAAATATTTGGCAATTTCTCTAATCATTGCGATGCTGCGAGAATTTTCTTTCTGGAAAATACATTTCCGCTGTATCGTGCTCGACGCAAATCTTGGCAAGTCGAACCAGGGCCCTCCTTGATTTATTCGGGGTTCACAGAAATATATGCAACTAACAAGGCCATATAACCAAATAAGTTCGAAGCGTATTTTATCGTTGAATGTTGCTTTATCAGGACTCTTCGACGTTTACGTTGGTTGGTCAGTCAAAACCATTGTCGAAGAATATATAGTTCCTGCTCACTTTATTAGACTCAATTATAAAAAATTAATTTTTTGGATTTCACATGTACTATTATCCTTGTGCTGGTGGCATTAAAATAGAATTGCTACTTTTTTTCATATTTATTATATATATATATATATATTATACATTATATATATATATATATAT
The DNA here is from genome assembly GCA_034642435.1 of Megalocaria dilatata. Classification (NCBI taxonomy): domain Eukaryota; kingdom Metazoa; phylum Arthropoda; class Insecta; order Coleoptera; family Coccinellidae; genus Megalocaria; species Megalocaria dilatata. The sequence continues at coordinate 54,679,422 of CM067854.1, read as the reverse complement.
ATATATATATACATATATATGTATATATAAATATATATATATACATAATATATATATATATATATATATCAGAATTCTGATAATAATTTCTAACTGAAAACTGTCACAAAGTAGACTCAAATTTCATAATTCAAATAATAATTATTGTTATCGCATATATTATCTCAATGGTTGCTATTCTGAAAGTTTTTGTAAATTTTAATGAATTTAATACACCGATAGATAATTAAACTTAAGAAAACAGGAGAATGGATGCTGTCTGTCCATTCAAACTTTGACACTAAACTTACTCTACTAAATGACGTTGTCAGAAATGTGAGCATACGTTAACGGAATAGAATTGAACTACCACTATTCTGTGAACTGGAAATTGTCCATACTTCTCTGTGGAAGCGTCATATCGAATATCATGGCAGTACTATGTATACTTTTCTAGTATTTGATATATTAGGTGTATATAGACGAGAGTTAATAATTTCCGAAAATAAACCCTGCGATAAACGGCATGGTTGTGAACGGTGAAAAAATTAATTACAGAAGATATGAAGACGACACCGTTATTATGTCGACTGATATAGATAAGCTGCAGAGAATAGTGGACAATAGTACAAGTGGGTGAAAAATATGGATCACATCATAAAGCGTGAAATACAAAATTAATGATTACATAAAAAAATAAAAAACTAACTTCTCGATTAAAGGTCCACGTTTTTAAATCTACTCTGTAATTTTAGTTATTGTTGTTTTTTCAGAAGTTATCAGCATTTTAAACAGTCGAATAGTCACACAGAACTGAGTTTGACCGCAGTTATGCAGTTGAAAATTCAGCTAATGTCCAACATCATTTTTGAACAATCCAGAAGACGTAATTAAAAAGTAATAGGCGCTCTGGACAAGAAGGCAATCTCTGCTTGCATTTGAAATACTTATTATCTAACTCAATTCAAAAATATATCGTCCTGCTCATTGAAAAACCATCGTTGTGAACAGAAACAATGCTATTTTCTCTGAAGATTTCAATTATTTTCATAGACTGAAATCTATGTAATAAAAAAGTAATAGGCGCTCTGGACAAGAAGGCAATCTCTGCTTTCATTTGAAATACTTATTATTTAATTCAATTCCAAAAAGATATCGTCCTGCTCATTGAAAAACCCATTGAATCGTTGTGAACAGAAACAATGCTATTTTCATAAAATAGAAAGGCTTTTTACTTGATAGAAGAAATATAACAAAATTTGAATATCAAAACAAATTGAAATATGTTTATCTTCTACAATTTTAATTTCCAAAAGAATTTTTTTATTCAAAAAAACTTTTAGAATTAAATTAATGTCTAAAACAAGCACCGCTCACATTTAATAGACGTATATAATCAAAACTCAATATACAATGTCAAATGAAATAAATAACCCAACAGATATACGAAAGTAATTAAAATTAATAAATAAATATTCAAAGGAGACAAAATTTTGTTTCTGGTTTTATCTTTAAGAAATACTACTTGCCTTATAAAAACATGAACACACTTAAAGGACTTCCCAAAGAATATAATTTATTTGAAATATTTAATATATTTAAATATTCGAACAAATTATTTCAAAAATCTCTAAAAAATGTGCACTATATCTTCAAAAAACAAATATAATTCTAGATAATCCCGTCTTCAGCCCTTTTTCAATATTCCAAATATCAAAATCAAAAACATAACCTACATCACTCACGTGTTAAAAGACTTAAGCTTCGAACTACAGATCAACTATATATTCAAGATTGATCTATGTTCTAACAAAATCAAAGAACAAAGTGAGTTATTTTAAGGTTTACTTAAATTCATTGACATTCTATAATGAGATTTATTGAAGCCAAAATATAATTATATATTATATATAAAATAAAATAGAAAGGCTTTTTACTTGATAGAAGAAATATAACAAAATTTGAATATCAAAACAAATTGAAATATGTTTATCTTCTACAATTTTAATTTCCAAAAGAATTTTTTTATTCAAAAAACTTTTAGAATTAAATTAATGTCTAAAACAAGCACCGCTCACATTTAATAGACGTATATAATCAAAACTCAATATACAATGTCAAATGAAATAAAAAACCCAACAGATATACGAAAGTAATTAAAATTAATAAATAAATATTCAAAGGAGACAAAATTTTGTTTCTGGTTTTATCTTTTAACACGTGAGTGATGTAGGTTATGTTTTTGATTTTGATATTTGGAATATTGAAAAAGGGCTGAAGACGGGATTATCTAGAATTATATTTGTTTTTTGAAGATATAGTGCACATTTTTTAGAGATTTTTGAAATAATTTGTTCGAATATTTAAATATATTAAATATTTCAAATAAATTATATTCTTTGGGAAGTCCTTTAAGTGTGTTCATGTTTTTATAAGGCAAGTAGTATTTCTTAAAGATAAAACCAGAAACAAAATTTTGTCTCCTTTGAATATTTATTTATTAATTTTAATTACTTTCGTATATCTGTTGGGTTATTTATTTCATTTGACATTGTATATTGAGTTTTGATTATATACGTCTATTAAATGTGAGCGGTGCTTGTTTTAGACATTAATTTAATTCTAAAAGTTTTTTGAATAAAAAAATTCTTTTGGAAATTAAAATTGTAGAAGATAAACATATTATAATTTGTTTTGATATTCAAATTAATGCTATTTTCTCTGGAGATTGTGTTGAATTATTTTCATAGACTAAAATCAAATTTTATAACTTCTTTAAGGGACAAAGTTCAATTTGATCACTTCTTCTGATATTTAATAGAATAATATTCCAAAAATATCGTCTTGGACGTGGAACTTACAACATTTTTCGTATTCAGCGATTTGCTCACACTTTTCTGTATTATTATATTATTATTATATATTAAACTACGTGGCGCTACTGACTGAGAGGACTGAAGCAATATGCAAAATACGATTTCACTTTCTGGAGGCTGTGAAAATTGGCAGTGCCTATGGAAACAGTTACCTCTAAAACGAATTATTTGTATTATTTACAAACTTCAGACAATAAACAGATGGGTATGAAACGTGAAACGTATGTTACTGTGTTCTTGAACAAATTGTGAAATCAATATAAGAAAAACAAATGTTAACTTCCGCTATTTTATTGATTTACACGACAATTGTTTCGTCATACCATGACTTCATCAGGTGAGTATTTATATATAAATATATAAATATATAAATATATAAATATATAAATATATAAATATATATATATATATATATATATATAAATATATGAATAGTGAAATGATGGTCGTTATGATTCAAAATACATATTCATTATTTCCTTCCATGTTTTCCTTATATTTGTGCTTCTGTGATGATTTTTATGCTTGCCCAACAAAGTAATCCCCATTCTCTTCGGGTTAAAAGCCACGTTTTCATCATAGGCGATTTTGGAACTAACCTCGTACATAGTTATCCCATCAAATGTAAAAGGCCCTCAACGCTTAGATTGTTTTACCCCCGAACAGATTACACAGCGCAAAGAGCTTGGTGATGCAGTATTTAAATGAGTGCTGCGAACAGCAGAATGTTTTCCTTGAATTTAGATCCACTCCACTCCATCTCCTCTTTGGTCGTAGCGACATTTCCGCTGAACGTATGTTGATATTGCAGAACTCCTGCACGAACATCAATAACCCAACTCTTCCCCAACACGACGCCGTCCTGTGAAAGGCGGGAAAATTGCATTTCTCTAACTTTATTGCTTGGCTGATGCTCCAGTATGCGAATTCAGTAGATTTTCGAATAGAAGTACCTTGGGGAGAAACAAGTTCGTAATCGATAGATGTGACAGGTAATGGTAGAGTGAGGACGATTCTCCCTTGCTGCAAAGCGAGTCGATTTCATTTTCATTGAGTTATTTCTAGACGAAAAGCCGTTTTCATTCAGAAAGAATTATTTGAATAAAATACGGACTAATACAAGCATGATGTCTTAACAGAAGTTGAACTCAGTTCGTTATATATTATATGATCAATTCTTAGACGTGCAAACATCCCCGTAAGCGGGGTGGAAATCCGTAAAAGAATTTAAAATGAGAATAAGGGTCGAGTAACACATCATTTTGCAGGTTTTCAAATTATATTCATGAATATGCTAAAAAATTTCTATTTGGCCTTCGTTTCGGTGTAAAAACACTTCTTTCACCATTTGTTCAAAAACACAGTAACATACGTGTAATATTCATTCTCCCGACTTATTGGATTTAATTATCCTATGGTGTATCGAAAATATTCAAATTCATGAAAGTTCGCTGAATAATAAGCGTTGAGACGATTAATCTGACACTAATATTCAGAAAATTCGGCAGTTTGGCAGTTTTTGGCAACACAGGACTTAGTAATGCTTATAATTGATCAGTTGAATAATGAGCGACATAATATTAGCCACAGTAGAAAACGTAAATAATTGGGTCTCTTTTTATACTTTTATGGAGTCGACATTATCAGCTATATTCGACACCAGAAAATTTTTTTCAAACGCAGTTTCAGGAAATATCTTAAACAAATTTGTTCAAGAACAACTGACACGACGTCAAAAATTTAGGCTCTCTTCAGTGGATAATTAAGTTTCATTAATACGTGATACCTTGATCTAGTTGATATTTAGAAAATGATACGATTGTACTGAGGCATAGTTATTGAAATAGCTCTTTGTTGTATTCTAGATGATAAGTCAATCAGAAATTCAAGTAGAAACTTACTTAATTTTATGGATTCACCCCATTTAGGAAATTTATTTTCCATTTTGGGCGCAGAAATCATCCTGCCATAATGTTGACAATGTAAACGTTTTAAGCCATTTGACTAACGAAATTTGCGTGTTACAGACATTCGGATGAAATGATAGTACTCTGTTAAGTGGGCTCAAAAATAAACGAAGATAATATTGGAGAATATTTCCAAAAACAGCAACAACAAAAATAACAGTTTTCTTTTCGCTTAATCGGAATAAATGAATAGAAACTACAAAGTTAAAATTACAAATTGAAAAATACTGTTCTGGTTTTCTCAACGGCGCAATGTATTTCCCTTTTCCATACAATCTATGGAAAAAGTTTTCTAATCGATCGATGCGACAGGTGAATAGTTTCTTACGAACGAAAATTCCTTCTTCTCTTTCAAACCGTGCTTGTAGCTAATAATTTAGTGCCATTAAACGCGACAAAGATAAATTCGTTTTCGGGAAAATTACATCAATTTCAACTTCGTTATGTACCGAGAAGGACTCAACTTTCTACAGAGTCAACTCCCTATGTGTTACAGGGTTACGTCGGTTGAAGCATTAGTGGAAACATTTTCGTTTCTGATTAACTTGTCGCTCACGACCTCTTCCCCTCGACTTTTGCTTTTGTCGTAGTCCTTTCAGGTAATCACGGAATTGCTGTTGGTTTTTGAGGCACTCTTCTTCAAATTGAGTTTGGAGAAAATTGATTCTGCTGGAACACGATTAAGACAACTATTTCTGAACTGATTCCTCGCTGAATCAACACGACAGGGTGGCTTGTCTATAGTGCGAAAATGCCGAAAAACCGTTGGAAAACAACCAGTGGATACATAGCAGAGAAAGTCTAGTAACAGTTGAAGCCCACGATTTTAAGATTACATATAAATCTCACAAAAATTCGATATCAGTCATGATTCGATATTGATTCAATAACGTAGCATGATGTACTGTTATGGATTTACCTACTGAACCATTAACCTCGAATAATATCTTGGTTAGGAAATTCTTAAGGAGAAATAATAATTATTTAAAAAAAGTGAAAAGCACTTAAGTAAAGTCAGGAGCTTTTGCGCGTTATTTCATATCACCCACCGTCCTCACAAAATATTTTTTAGTCTTCTAATTATATGATCTTCACAAAATTTTTTATTAACCCTCTTGTTATTTTACATGTAAATATTCAGTTTAAACTCGATCGTAAAACTGTTGCTATGGTTTTTTAGCGCTTAATGCAACTCTTCTCGCAAAATTTTTGTCTTTGTGTTAAATATTCTAATTATACGATTAAACCCTAAATGTCCAATCAATCGGATTTTCATTTAGCAAAATACTGAAGAAAATTTCAAATGTGAATAACTGCGAAACTATTAAATTGATTACATCCAATAGCAAACTCATCCGAGATATTCAGACTTCAAGCCTCCCTAAAGGTTTAAGGACTGTTTCTCTTTATGTTCGGAAATTATGGGAATCAAGTAGCACTAAAGACTGATCAGCTCACAATGTTTTTTTTTTTTATTCCTTATGATACGATCCTCAGGAAATCTGGACTAACATGCGTGTTATTATTCTAATTCTAAATGTTGAATTTCAGATCGATCGAATCTGCAGTTTCGAAAATATTGGAAAAATATGAAAATTTTTCTGTTAACTATTCATCCGATTTTTTCCATTAACGAACTCAGCAGCGGCATTTGAACCCCAAAGGTTTTGGAAAGTTTCAAAGCTCCAGTTCTTTCTGTTCGAAAGTTAGCGTATTTACGGAAAGCCGGCCAGACATAATTATTTTTACCTCTTATTTTTCATCGGTGAGTCTAAACTCACTGATGACCATTTTCGGTTCTAAATTCGAATTTCACAGACATTTAGGTAAAAAGATAACACGCTGTTCTCTAGGACTAGAAAAAATATCCTACCGTTTTATATTTCATGACTTAAAGAATAATTCTACATAGACCTTTGAAATGAAATTGATTTTTATAGAACAAATGGAGAAACAATTCTAAAGAACAATTACAAATCAAATTTTTGAAAAACAGACATTTCGACAAGAAGTCAATTTCACAGAAAATAATTTTTCAATGATAAGCATAATTTGGCTATCAACAAGCAAACTTAAGCGAAATCAGGGAAAGAAGTATTAAATTTAGATGAAATGATCCTTACGAGAAACATTGCAGATAAGCAATTGGTGAAACGAAAGTTCTGTCCCAGAAATCATATCAAGGAAATTTTTAAACATACGATTTTTCAAAACATTAGTAGTAAATTCACAACAACGTTCTCATAGAAAGGGAAATGAGAATATGAAAAAAATTCCAAAAAATAAAGTTTCATCCAAGAATAACTTGGAAAATTACCCTTCAGATGAAAATAGATGAAAAATTTTTTTCATTTCATATTTTTATTATTATTATCATTATTTATTTAATGTATCGCTGAACTTAACGTATCACGCTCCTATTAAAAAATATCAGATTCCTACATCATTACCTCAAAAATTTCTAAATTGAAATTCATCACAAGACACAATGAATGAAAATCAGCTCAGGTGAATATTCAAAAAGTTTGATGTTAAGAAAATATTGACACAGTAGTTTCTCAAGAACAAACCACCCGACGAAATATGAAGCATCCATCTAATTCAAACCAGAATCGAAGTGAAGTTGGGTTAATAAAATGCTTACAAGTTAGGACAATTCAATTATACAATTTATATTTACGTAAGAATTTGATTTCTTATGTGGAAAAATCTCTTTTCCACTTGTATGAAGTTCAAAGTGAAACGATTCTTACCTTGAATTCTTTAAGAAAAAAGTTTGAATAAGCGACAAGTGACTATAGATCTGGGAGGTCTACACATATTCAAATATCGTTTAGTTTTACATCTTCCTCTCAGACTTGAAGAGTCTGGTTTCAATTAATTCTGTCGCACTCCTCTTGAGTTGACAGTTTGAAAGATGCTTTTCAAAAAAAGGTTTTAATGGGTGCTAATTAACCCAAGCAATTAATCTTCAATCATCCTCATAAAATGAACTTAATTGAAAGAAAATTTCTTATTGCTTCCTGAATTACGCTAAGTCTATTGCTTGTCCAATAAAATGATAGAGGAGGTATTGTCTACCATAAGTAGAAGTGGCGGTGGAAATTGCCGACTTTGGCCCAGGCTGAGAAAAAATCCGTATATAGACGTGACTGACATTGGAATTTACCATAGACAATAAAAAAGGCAGATAATAGACGTGAAGAATGCTAGATGGAAGTTAGAAGAGGAAAACAAAAATGATTATGTTGCTGTCAGGTGCTGTATGTGCTAACGGATAAAAAGGATTCGGTTTTTGTTCAAAACATTTTCAAATTGTGAGTTTTCTCTCTTGTCATTATGTTTAATTTTTCATATTAGAATTGCTGTCTAGAAGATTGTCAAATAAGTATGAAATACTAAGAATGATATGCAATATATATTTTTACTGAAATAATCATTGATTCTATTTATTTAAATCAGTAATTTCCGAAACCGCCCACTTTTAATGATGTAGATCACATGCTAAAGCGGATATAGTGCAGTACGGAAATGAAATCATTTACTTTAGTGATGGTACGTACCAACTTCACACCAGTTTCCATTGGATGTGTTTCTAACAACAATGTATAGAAGGAAACTACAGCAGTAGAGCCTGTTGACTATTTTCTTTTTCTCGTGAGACATACCTGGAAAAAAAAATACTGTCAGAATCTCTATTCACTTATAAATATTTATTGTATGATCCACTCAGTAACAAATTCAGTTTTCCTTATTATATTAAGGATCCTTATATGAATGCAAAATATTTTATAATTCATTTATTTATTTATTTACAAAATGTCGCTCTATATTAGAATATAATAATTTAACAAATTTAGCGAAGATATTTACAAGAATTCTATAGAATTTCCTTGCGCTCATTTTCAGAAATCTCGCATTCCCTTCCTGTTTTCATTCTATTTCAGTATAAAAAAAGTTCACGTGAACAAACCCAAAAATAAATACTGAAAATTGCTGCTTCTTTGCAAAAAAAATATCTTATCATCATCTAATCGATTATCTCAAATTTTTGTAAGTAATTTTTCAATTAATTCGGTTTTTACTTAGTGAAAACTCATTTCAATTAAATAATACATAAGAGACAGTATTTTGGTTTCCATAAAAATGTGTAATGACATTTTTGTGGACATTAAAATACTGTCTCTTATATATTTTTCAATTTTGTGAGTAATATTGAAGAGACGAGATAATATAAAGAGACTTAAAAATTGAATAAAAGATCTAATACTTTTCATCCTCTTATCATCTTATCATATAATACCTTATGTATTATATTATGAGACTTGAATGGAGATTAAAAATCTTGGTTGCCGTATCTGTGGCGTAATTTGAAGAGTGGCTTGTCTTTCACAACTTCTCAGAAAATAGCTCTAGTCACCATTTGTAATAACCATCCTGAATTCGTCGGAAAGAAGTTTCTGACAATCTTCCTTTTTCCAAACCTGAAGATAATCGATGGATCGAGATTTGTCTCCAAACAGAAATATTCCTATAAAGATCCGCCAGAGACCCTCGATTGAGTAGGGAGCACTGGGATGTAAGATATATTTCGGCTCTTGAACATGAGAACTAGAACGCGCACAGATGGAGATTCGGACTGTTCACGGATGAGTCCAAATTTCGTCTGTGTCAGTTTGTTTGACGAATGCAGGTGTTGCGAGAAGAGAGTGAACGGTGTAATGGATATTTCATGACCCCAAAAACTCTCTTTTCTGTGGGGGCTAAGGGTGCGTTTGGGGAGACATTTGTTTTAATGGATGCATAAATCTTATTATCCGTTTAAAGCAACCTTGACCTCGCAAAGGTATCGTGATTTGATTGTAGAACCAATTATTTTCCCATTTGCAGGTGCTATTGGTGACAATTTTATATTAATTGGCGATAATGTTCGTCCACACCGCATAGAAAGAAATTCATGGCATTACCGAATGGATTGACCCGCTGTCTCTTCAGACTAAAATTGCATTGAACATGTCTGGTCTGCAATAACATAGCAATTTCATCGCTTACTTGATCCATCGCAGATATTACAACAACTCGCCAGTGCTTTGACGAATATTTCGCAAAACATTCCCCAAACTTTCATTAATTCAATACTGAATAGAGTAGAAACACCACGAAGAGCTAGAGGAGGCCCCATTCGATATTAAACGGTGATTTCAGAGTATTTCTGACAGAAGAAATGTTTTTTTAAGCCTGCAGACTCCACCAGGTCAGAATCTTCATTCAGTTTATCTCTTCACTATGTTGTCGCTCTAAGGAATCTTGCTTACTGTTGTCATTTCAGGCAGGTTAACCGTATGTAGACATCTGAGTTAATACAACAATATATAGACAAAACCACTTTTTTATTTCCATTCATGTATTATTATATGCACACAAATAACTCACTTCAGTTGTTGAGCAGTGCATATAAAATAATATTCAATATAACAACTGAAACGCACACTCAAGAATCAAAGAAAAATTTCTGAACATTAATAAAAATAAATTCGAAATGTAGAAACGACAGACTTGATATTTGAATAATTCATTTGATGTGTGGTAAAAATATTGAAAATGAATTTTGCTTTTATTTTTCTACAGGTACCATACACAGAAGAAACAAAAATTTCTAGTGTCCACATAAAACAAAATCGAATTAGTGAAATTTTGAATATGTTAATAAAAACAAATTCGAAAATAAGTAAATCAGTTATGGAATTATTTGCCTAATTTTGAGTAAAGTGATAGAGTTGAGGCAAAAATATTGCTTAGTGTATTTAGCATGAAATATAATAGTGATATGTAGAGAACTGCGAAGAGGGTTTTTTTTTTAAATAATCCAATTCAATTAATCAAAAATTTTAAAAACTTTCTCTATGGCAATAGCAAAAAATCTATTTCATTTATCGTGATTATCCTACAAAAACAATGCTGGTTTCACATAATTGTTTTTTTATTCTCCATAAATAATTCTGTTTCAGAAATAATCAATTCGAATTGCGAACCTTATTTTTTACTCCTCTTGGACTGATACAACTGAAAATATTGGAGGATTATTATTGAACAACACCAGCTTTTGTACCAGAACAAACTATTTTTTTTAATAATATTGACCAAACTCTCAGTGATGGCCTTCGGCATATGGACAGATTTTTATTCGGTTGTTGAAATCTATAGATTTCAGGATGTGTGCTGTTATTTTTTGTGTGATCCGTTACGAAGAAAATACCAAATCGAAAAAGAGATAACATAAAAACAATCTTAGTACTATATGGAATTCATCTAATGTTCAATATTTTTAATAAAGAAACTGAACATTAAGAACGATGGTTTTGAAATATCGAAGATAGTGATTGGCATAATTCAAACAGTTATATTCTCGCCAGATAGTATAAAAACAGATGAAATTCCACAAACATGCATTTCATCGCCATAATATCATCCATAAGATGATAGTAATAAAAGTTTTCTGACGAAATACGAGTATATTGCTCCGATAACACACTAAGAGCAACTTTAAGGTTACCACTATTTCCACTTATTCGAGAAAAATCACATAAAGACCTACTTCAGGCGTACATGAATAATGAAACTACGAAATTCTTATCGTTATAAAGCAGTTACCGATCGCTGCGAAATCGGTTACTGGAATCCATAATGTCTTCAGATTCCATAAAGGACTCAGCATAAATGAAAACGCGGATGTTCTCGAATAAAATTTATTGCTAACATCGTAAAGTGGAGGATTCATCTCTTTTAGCCGCCCTTATAATTATATAGCTTCATAAAACGAGTGCTAAATTCGACAGTTATTTCGGAGAATCCCTTTGATTGTCGGCACCTGGTATCTATCGATGTTTTAGGACTGTTTTCTTGGATTATTTCGCGGCGGAAAACATCCCTGGCATAAAAAGAAATACGCATCGCCTACAGGGTCCAATTTGCGGAGATGGTCGGTATAAAACGTTTTCGTTGCCTTCCCGCGAAATGATAAGTTTCCCTCGATAATGAACTTGAAGAGAGGAAACGCGAATTTGTTACGGAAGAACTGCTCCGAAATGTCTTTCATCTTTCACTTGTTCTTTTTATAAGGATCCTTTTGGCAATTAGGTCGTTTCATCTTGATAGTGAGGAGCTTTACTGCCCAAGAAAGTAAAAGTGGCATCTAAATATTCTGTATATGTACACAAGGTTCATTATTTTATCATGTGTATGTTAGAAGACTTGTATTGCTTTTGATGATCATTTCATCAATAATGGCAGGGTAGCTTCATAGGACGTGCACTTCCAACAATTAGACATTTTTTACTTCACCAGGCTATATTTGAGATGAACTTCTTTGGAAATGATGATTTTCATTTGATTAAATTTTTTTTAATATCTGGTCATATTACAGTTAGAAGAATAAGCCTACTAGTGTATCACTGGCAAAAAATGTGCGAATTTAGAAGCTTACTTAGCTAACTGAAAAATATCATGAATTTCTTTGTCAATCTTATGTGGGTGGTTTCCACCTTGCAGTTACCTGTGGACAACCGAGGAAGCTATAACGCTTTTCTCAGTAACCTGGTGAACAGGCGGCTAAGAGACATTTTGTTGTTCTTACTCAGTTCTACTAGTTATTTTTGTATAACAGTTGAAGTCCTCGGACTGCCATTTGGCTGTCTTGAAAGATGCAAATTTTTACTTGAATCCAGCAGCATTGGCTTCCTGTACTTGGGGTTTATATGCTAATAAACTGCTGCTTATTACTGACAGAATTTGAGAATTTTTCTATTTTTGAAAATTTATTTGATTCGGTAATTGATATTTTTGACTCAAACCTCAAAAAAGTTACTCGGTCCATTTGAAGAAGTTCCAACTTCAGTTGTTCAGCTCCAGTTTTGTATTATCAAATCAAACAAAAAATTTTGTTGAAACATTTCTTCAAAAATAGGGTGAGGAATGTGGAAGCAATATTAAAATTCTGATACCATTTTCAGTGTTTTTAAAACTACAAAACAACTTCATAGTTCTGGACACTGCATGCTTTTTTATTTGTTCTCATTTTTTCTATCCACTTCATCTCTTTCGAAATAATCTAAAAGAGTCATCTCATTCGCCTATGCTTAGTCTAAAAGTACATTAGCATAGGATAAAAAATACGTACATAATTACGACGTTGTTGATTCTTCATGAGATAAGTTAGTTAATTTACAGGGGGACTTAAATATTCTTATGATGTTCATTTTCTTCATTAGTTACATCAATTGATTTTTTAGATTCCACGTACATAGTTGTCCGCTAAAATATCAACTGAATTTTTCAACATGGAAATCTACAATTTCATGAATTTTATATCTATAGTCCGTCTAGAAAGTATCCAGAATTCATTATTTTTCATAAGTTTAATATACTTCTTTTTTGTAACTTTCTAAGACAAAAAAATGAATAAAATAGGTTGTGCGTACCTTCGGTTGTGGCCAAAGTTGCATGGCAGCACTATTTGTCAAATATTGTTGATTTTCAACAATTATACAATTTATGAAATAATGTCGCAACTAGAAGAAAAAACAGGTAGAATATTTGTATGAAAAAAGTTATCCAAACGTTAAAAAACTAGTGCAATTGACTGAACTGCATCAAAGTGTTGTATATGAGACAATAAAGAGGATGAAAATGGCATGGATATGTGGCGTAGACCAGTTTCAATAAGACTGCCTAGTTTTTTAACGTTTCAAAAACCTTTTGTATACAAATATTCTACCTGTTTGCTATATGATTTGAAATGAAACACTACATTCCTGCTTATATTCATTGTTCACAACAATTGTTTCGTCAAATACATATTAATTACATCGGGTGAGTTTGGTAACTGAGTTACCATAATCACCCCAATATGTAATTGACGGAACAATTGTTGTGAACAATGAATAGAAGCAGAAATAAACTGTTTTACTTCAAATCATATAGAAAACAGGTAGAATATTCGTATACGAAAGGTTTTCGAAACGTTAAAAAACTAGTGCAATTGACTAAACTGGAAAGAAGTGCTCTATATGAGATAATAAGGAGGATAAAAAATGGCATGGATATGAGGCCTAGACCAGTTTCAGGAAGACCGCGTAAGATTAAAGGAAACAATTTAAATGCTTTATTGGCCTAAGGACGACTCAATCCGCTCCTGAGGTTTTGCAAATTGGCTCATAGAGTTGAAAATCAACGAAATATAAAAGTATGCCCAGAAACCGTCCGTATATCACCGAAAAGACAAGAATACATATCAAGGAAACCCTATAATGACAACTTTACAAAAAGCACGAAGGATAGAATTTGACATTGTTTCCAACTTGGTGGAAACCACTTTAAAGTCCTATCAAAACAACCTGTTACCGTTCAAATTTCCCACCAAAACAATGGTTCAGGGAACAATATATCAGCGTGATGCTACGCCTCCCTGTATAGTTGATGGTACCATTAACAGTAAAATGTATGGTGGCATTCTAAACGATTTTCTCATTGAAACGGCACATGCTTTATATCCAGAGAGATGGCGTTTTCAGCAGGATAATGCAAGATGCCATACTTCGGCTTATACTCAAGCTTGGATGCAAGAACACCAAGTAACAACCATTTCATGGCCAAACAGATCTAGTCGACGAGTACGTTATAGTCGACGAGTACGGGCGTGAACACATCCACTTATATAAAGGAGTTGTCATTCTGTTCTCTTCAGCCTTCTTTTCGAGGAGGTCATCATGGTTTGAAGTGGAGTTTGTTTCGATGGCAGAACTGACTTATCAGTACTTCCAACAACCATGACGTCTCAGATATATGCTGATGAAGTTATCAACGGAGTAGTCCCACTATTTCATGCTTCTATTAGCGAAAGCTTAGATTTCCTGATGATATTACACTGCCATACAGATCCAACGAGGTGATTACTGACTGAGAAAACCAGGATATTTCACATCTAGTATTATCTCAAAAATTCCCTGAACTAAATATAATCAAGCAAGCTCAGAACTAATTACAAAGAAACCTATGCTCACAGACCATAGCCGGAAATGCTTCAATAGCTCCGAGATCTTTTGCCACAACTTGAGTAACAAATTGAGCAGAGCAATTGCAATAACTTGTTGAAAAATATGCAGAGCAGATGAGCACTAAATTAAGCACATGGTGTATTCAGGTTGAATACAATTATGAATTTTTGAGATTTTCAGTATTTCGGTCTTTCGTTTTATTGTACTTTTTCAAATATTGTATTCATGATACTTTGAATATCATTTCTTTGAAATCTTATTATTCTAACCTGAAGCATTCTACATATACATATTTCAAAAGAAAAATTTTTTTTTGTAAATAAAATACAAATTTATTCAATATCCTTAACTTTTAACGAAAAATTCATTTTATTGAGTTTAGCAAAGTGGGTTTGTTCGACATTCCCGAGTAAATTTACGTAATATGTTGCGAAGTGTGGAAAATTCATAGTAACTACAGGGTTAACCATTTTGTGCTTTCGAAAGTAAACTCAAATAAAACACTCTTTCATTTAGAAAATCGATCAAATTTTTATTTTAATATAATGCTTGGAATTACAACAAGTCGTAGAAATTATTTAGTTTTACTACCAATAAATTGATGTTTTACACATTTAATTGTGACTCGAGACAACTGTTGTCTGAAGATGGGATAGTTAATTCCCGAAACTGAAGTCACAATTAAATGTGTAAAATATCAATTTATTGGTAGTAAATCATAGTAATTACTACAACTTGTTTTAATTATGATCAACTACCAAATAGTAACGGCTGAAACAGGTCAGTATCTGAATAATGATTGGGCTTTGCCATTATGTGTGGAATACAATGTCCTCCGCGTGATCTCTTACAAGACTCGATGCTTGTGAGGTAATTTTCGATGATTTGACGGTACATTTCGAGCAATATGTGACCAATAACTGGACGGATGTTGGTTTCCAGATCGCATCACCAAAACGATAAATTACGCATCCTGGGAATTTTTCTTGCATAAAGCCAAATCGGGTCGTGTTATGTGGCTTGTTTCACCATCTTGCTCGAAGCACATCTCTTTCAATTCCATATCATTAATTTCAGGCCAAAAAAAATCAGTAATCATTCGGATACAGCGAATCACTCCACCAGACCATATTGCACACCATACAGTGACTTTTTGTGGATGTAATGGTCTCTCAGCAGTTACATGAGGATTTTCACTACACCAAATGCGACAATTTTGCTTGTTTTACATAGCCACCGAGTGAAAAACGTGCTTGGTCGCTGAAGAAAATTCGATGCGAAAAATCGTCATCCAAACGTTTTTGTACAAGCACCAAATCGGCATATGTTCTACGCATTATATGGTCAGCTGGCTTTGGTTGTCGTGTCAATTGAACCGTATAAGGATGGAGATCCAAATCCAGATGCAAAATACTCCATAGCGTGCCGTAAGAGAGGTTGTGCGCGCCGATGAATTGATAAATTTGGATCTTCCTCAACACTTTCACTTACAGTAGAAATATTTTCGGTCGAGCGTCCATTTCGATGATATATGCTTAAGACATCAGTAACTGATCCAGTCTCTTCGAATTTTTTCACTGTGTTATCAATTGTACTCTCAGATGGACGATTATGTCGACCTTAATCTGCCCGTAATCCACGAAACGTACTTAACAGAATCATTGCTTTTCTAGTAAGTTTCATAATTTTTACACGTTCAGGAGTAGATAGACGATCCATATTGTCAAATAGCTAACCTTCAACTCAACATATGAGGCTTCGTATCCCAGTTCTGTTTGACATATGTCATTGAAACAGGGCTGTGAAATCCGGACCACGATATGGATAACTCCTGCGATAAAATTTTGACGGTTTAATTTTGGTAACGTTTTTGATTCATTGGGAAAAATCTATTGAAGGTAAATACGGCAAAACCCATCATGTTCGATAGGTTCATACAATATTCTTCTGGAATATTTTCTTCCACCTCGCAAACTTCTTAGAAAATTTTATTGATGATCTCTTGATTAGACTTTTAAGAAAACAAGGATAAATATTTATCTTACTAATACTAGGTTCGTATCAGAACATTTTATAAGTACTCATTCGACAATAAATATTTGAACTGATATAGATAATCTTATCCTAACAAGAGATTTAAACCATCTGAAATTCAATGAATTTTCCTTATCTGAGTTATTGATATTCAAAGTGAGATATTTATTAGACAGGAAATTTAATTGCTCCTTAATGTGTGCTGACTAAAATATCAGCAGAAAATTATTATTTTTTTAATAAATTAGAAAGACTCTTTTATTGTATGCTTCCAAAGAACAAAGAATAGAGAATATTCGAAAAAACATTCCTCAGCCAGGTATGTCTCGTTTCCGTTAAAAGAGGAGGGAATAATATAATGAATATTTGAGCTGATTTAATTTTTTTGTTTCTCAGCATCGTGTTTGAAGATGGCTATTAGATTTCAAACCTTGCTGATTGGAAAATGCGAAAACATAAGTTTTCTTTATTAATAAAAGTAACACGAAAAATTCTCTATTTACACTCACATCTTTGCACTGCTGGTATTCATTACCTGAATAAAAAAGTATGACTGAAATTAGGCCAGATTCCCCTCACCCTGCAAATCTGTATGCTGAACACATTCAAGTTTTGCATATCTTATTTACTCTCCTTCTTTTCGCAGGCGGCTTAGATATTGGATGTTGCGGGACTGGGTACGTCAGCGCTGAAGCAAACGTCTCGAAATATCAATGTAGTTTGTTTCGTCTTTTATAACTGGAAAATCTTGTTTGCCGTCTACAAAGGACTTATGTGAAACATTTCATATCGGAAATATTTGCTATGTTTGAGAAGATATTTCTCCTCTCGAGTATCCTGCTTTTGAGTTTCCTTGAGGGAGTAACCCTATTGATGCTCAAAGGGGTCTCTTTATAAGTGATATAAACTTCAAGTGGACTATTCACTTCTAAGAAAACAAAATAGGGATAAACATGATATTTTCCTCAGGTTTTCCGTACGGAATCCCAATAAGAACTTGCTTTATTCCGAGGGGAACAGACGATACCATGCATATTTTATGTTATGTATATTACAGTTATTTTTTTTTCACCAATGCATAATCCATTTTAGCTCAGTGAAAAACTCAAACGATTGTTTATTTTCCCTCAAAATACATAATTTCTCCTTTTCTCTATTTCGATTTTTCATCACTAGAGGTAATGAACTGTCTATATAAAACACACAATGGAGAATAAAACCATGAGATACATAATACAAAAATTTGATTTTTTTAATAAATTCATATAGTTTCTGGAATCAGAGTAATTCTTAAAGAAAACGTAATCAAATAAATATCATTAGATTCAATAGATCTCGTTTCCCTACAAACTCACTCGTTATTCAGAGTGGTTCGAAGGAAGAATCTTAAATATTTCCCAATTGGAAACATGGACATAGGTTAAATTGGGCGTAGAATATATTTCAATAAATATTAAATCTATATTCAAACCTCAAAAGCGAAATACTTTGAGGAAAGTTTTCTGATTACAATATTGTATAACAATTGTTTCGCCATCACAGTAGCATTATCAGATTTTTAACATTTTGTTAACGTGTTATATTTATTGAGTTTTTCGAGAAGAAATTTCGTTTTTTTGAGAAAATGAAAGACTATTTTCGTATAATGAATAAATATGCCATTAAATAATGTATTGGCCATTCTGGTCCAACACCTTTTGCCATCTTTCTGGTAGTAGCATGATTCTACGCCCATAAAATTTTTGGTCTTTGCTGGCAAAAAACTGATGCAGGTGATTTTTGACCTCGTTCTTCATTTGAAGTGAAGGCTTTACCCTCCAAAAAAATTTTGAATGACCCGAACAAATAATAATCCGAAGGCGGGAGATCTGGAGAATATGGTTGGTGTGGCAGTGTATCCCATTCAAGCTGTAAAAGCTTTTGGTGAGTGACACTTGTATGACGTCTTGCATTATCTTGGTGGAACACTACAACTTTTCTGTTGATTAATTCATCATTCAGTTTGTCTAGCTGATGACAGTAGACTTCCGAATGAATTGCTGTATTATCCAGTAAAAGCTCAAAAAAAAAACGATGGCTTTAAAATCCCACCAAACAGACAGCAACACCATTTTTTCTATGGATAACTGTGATTTGACAGAAGGTGAAGGACATGTTGTCTGATATTTCTGTTCAATGAGCATTGACAAATTACCATGGAAAGACTCGCGCCGCAACAACGTTTACCAGTTATTGAAATTTATTTTCAGAATCAGTGTTCTATTCGCCAAACTTATGGAGCACTTCGTGAAATTTATGGTTTACATAATCGTTCATCAGAGCAACTTATTCGTCCAACTATCGATAGATTTCAAACATTTTCTCTACTCGATGTAACAACAACAAGACAAATAACTGTACGTAGAGAAGAAAATATCGCTGATGTAAGTCATAGTGTTAATGATAATCCAAATTTGTCTATTCGTCGACGTTCACAACAAGTTGGACTACACTACATGGAAAATTTAAAGATCTTGGTCTACACCCATACAAGATCAAAATGGTGCAAGAACTAAAGCCTCTTACTTGACCGTAATAAGCGTCGTTTTTTTACTGATTGGGCCCTAGAACAGCTTGAAGTTGATCCACTTTTTTATCGTAAAATTGTGTTTGGTGATGAAGCTCATTTCTAATCAAAAAAATATATGAGGCAGTAATTTATTTCCACAAGAAAGTTTGTACTACAACAATTGTTTTACCACGATGTGGCTTCTTCAGGTATTACATTGTACTGTCTGATGGTATTCAGTGTAACAGAGTCAAAATTGTTAAGTACGTGACCAAATAATGGAAGCACAAGTCATAAAAACTCTAGGTGTTTATTGGAGTTTGCCACTAAAAATGCCATTAAGGAAAGATATTCAGTAAAGAGAACTATTGCTATCAACATCTGTTTGTTCGTTCAAAAGGATTTTACAAGCATTATACCCGTTGATTTCAAGAAATTCTAAAAGTGTTAATCTAGAACTTTTGCTTTCAACGTGGATAATTTCATAATTATTGTTGAAATTATGCCTAAATTCCTTAAGATGATTAGCATATGTCGAATGTACAGAATCGGATATATAACCCCTTTGGTGTTCTTGGGTACGTTTCTTGAATGACCTACCAGTCTGGCCAATGTATAATAAGGGGCAATCTTTGCAAGCCAACTTGTAGACTCCGGATTTATTTTCTTTATTTGTTCGATCTTTTTTGTTTTTTATGTAGATACTAACTAAAGTTATTAATTGTCTTAACAGCTGCGTTATAATTGAAACAACTTTTGAAATATTTAGCAATATTTTCAGATAATCCATTGACATAAGATAACGAAAAATATTTCTGTGTATTGTCTTCTTTTATGATTGGGTACACGAGATTTAATGCCTTTTTCTTTTGTTTATTGGATACCATTTTGTCTATAAGAAAGGGGTTGTAACCGTTGTTTGACGCTATTTGTTTAATAATATTTCATTCTTTCAAAAAGTTATCTGAATTCAAAGGGACATTCAATAATCTATGAATTAAACTATTATATGCTGACATCTTTTAGTTGGTGGGGTGATTTGAAATTATACATTCTGTCAAGAAAGTACAGGGAATTATCGATTTAAATCTGGCGGGGCAATGAGGCAGGTAAACATTTTTTTTCCTATGTTGGTACCACTGTCCTTAATTACTATGCCAAGCTTGAGTGGGATCTGTCAACTAGTGTGTTTGCAACAGCTGATTAAGTCAGTCGATGTCAGAGTGCGTGCCGATTTTTACTATGGGTGATTACGTTGAGCAAAGAATTTGTTTAAAGTTTTGTGTTGCAAATGAATTTTCGTGTACCGATGCATTGAAAATGTTGCAAAAGGCCTTTGGTGATAATGCTCTATCGAAAACTCGTGCATATCAGTGGTACAGAGCCTTCAAGGACGGTCGTGAAGTGGTCGCCCATCGACGGCTTCGATCGAAGATAACGTCGATAAAATTGAGGAAAGGCTGCTGGCAAACCGTCGTACCAGCTTGAGAGAGATAGCACATGATCTTAAGATATCCCACGAGTCCGCACGTACGATTTTGATTGATATTTTGGGCATGAGAAAGATGGCCGCACGACTCGTACCGAAAGACCTGAATTTTCTTCAAAAACGTCATCGCGAACAGGTTGCTTCAGACATGCTGGATCGCTGTAATTCCGATTCTACATTCATGGAACGCATTATAACTGGTGATGAGACCTGGGTCTACGAGTACGATATGCAAACAAGCCAGCAATCATCGGAATGGGTTGCAAAAAATGAGCCGAAACCGAAAAAAGCACGCCAAAGCCGCTCGAAAGTGAAGGTGATGCTCATTGTTTTCTTCGATATCCGTGGCGTGGTGCACTACGAATTCGTTCCAGAAGGTCAGACGGTAAACAAGGAGTATTACCTAGGCGTTATGAAACGTTTGCGTGAGCGTATCCGTAAGAAGCGGCCAAATTTGTGGGCGAACAACTCATGGATTTTGCATGACGATAACGCGCCTTCTCACCGAGCTACGATTGTGACTGACTTTCTCGCCAAAAACTCAACAAACGTGCTTCAGCAACCACCGTATTCGCCGGATTTGGCTCCCTGCGACTTTTTCCTCTTCCCAAAACTAAAATTGCCCCTTCGTGGCACCCGTTTTGAGTCGATTGAAGCCATAAAACAAAATTCGGCGCGAGAGCTAAAGTCCATCCCGGAAAGCGCCTATAAAAAATGTTTGGATAATTGGAAGTGCCGTTGGCATAGATGTATTGGAGCAAATGGAGCCTATTTTGAAGGCTACCCAATAAATTTTGACGATTAAATGTAAAAATGTTGTTTTAATTGAAAATTCCCGGTACTTTCTTGACAGAGTAGTATGTATTGTGATGTCTGTATGTGTGGGTTTGTGAAAATACTAAAATCATGTAAATTATTTTTAGTCTTGTTATTGTGAGGTCAAGAAAATCAATACTTCGATTCTTTTCTTCTTCGATTGTGAATTTGATTTTTGGGTGGAGTTAAACAGCTATGTAAACAAGCAAAATTTTTGTGTATGGAGTGAAAACAATCCTCAAGAAGTTCTGCAGGTTCCATTGGATCCTGAAAAATATACTGTATGGTGTACTTTAAACGATGGAGGCATCATCGGTCCATATTTCTTAAAAAAACGATGCTGGAGCTAATATTACAGTGAATGGTGCTCGTTACAGATCGATGATCAATGATTATTCGTTTCAAAATTTGAATGGTATCGACCCAGAAGTGTTTTGGTTCCAACAAGATGGTGATCGCACCTCATGCTGCTACCGTAACAATTGATTTATCGAAAGAAAGATTTGGCGATAACATTATTACGAGAAATGGTCCAATTAATTAGCCTCCAAGATCATGCGACATAACTCCACAGGATTATTTTCTTTGGGGTTATGTCAAGTCATTAGTTTATGTGATAAACCAGAAACAAAAGACGCTTTGGAAACCAACATAACTAATGTTATTGATGAAATAAGGCCTGAATTACTCGAAAAAGTGGTCCAAAATTGGTCTGGTCGAATGCAGTTCCTCAGAGCTAGTCGTTGTAGACATATGCCGGAAATTATTTTCAAAACGTAAATGTCATAAAATTATCTTTCAAATGAAGGCAGAATTTGGCTTCAATCTTAATTTCAATGTGTTTTATTTCAATTCAAAGTTCAATCACTCTAAAAAAACACCCGATACAAAACATCGTCTAGGAATTTAAAACAAATAATGTATATGGAACGTAACGTTCTTGTATAAACTACTTACAAACATTCATAATAAAAAGATTGTTAGTAGATTTTAAATACTAGTATTGAAAAAGCAGAAGTCTGATTTTCATGGTATCAAAAAAAAAATTTCGTACATCCTTATTGTCCAAATAATTCAATTGACGGAATTTCGGAAACGGAGTTTTGAATCTGAGCTATAGCCGTCATATTTTTGGATGCCCATTTAATGCAGTCTTCCGCCACATTGAACCGAAATTGGCACTTCATCATGACTATATGAAAATAGTAATCATGAAAATGAGATTTTGATTGAATTCTGAATGCACAATCAATATCCAATTTAGTGCCGCTGACGAAAATTCATTTCCGCTGTAAGGCTGTCGCAAAATTTACATAACAAGCACAAGCCTTAGAAAATAGATATAAATAAAACTCATACCGTAATTTTATCGGCAGGAAACTAAACGTTTTATTATGCTGTTTCGCGCGGAGGGAATGACTTGTAAGAAATGAGATTAGAAAAAATTGGACTGTTTGTCCCGGATATTAGACCTTAAGGTGATAAGCAACTTACTGAACTCATCACATAAAGCTAAGGGGCGAATGAATATTACTTTGTCCAGTGGCGACTGCTTCTAAATGGCTAAAGGGTACGTACCCCAACCACCAAGATAAACAGAGAAGAATCTTATTTATTTAGTATTAATATTTCATTTCGTTCACGTTAATGTTATAAAGATATTTCTCTATCACGATCGTCGTAAGGCCGTCAGGTATGCGATTATAATGAAAAATTTGAATATTCAGCAGCATAATTATGTGAAACTTTTACCAAATCTAATTTGGAAATTTTAGAATTAAATATAATATTTTCAGAAACTCTTCTATCTAAGTAGTCAAACATCACACAAAACTTAAAAAACTTAAAGGAATCTAAAAAAATATAAAACATAGACCAAAATGAATAACAAATTATATTCTAAAAAAATTATCCATATAAATTTGAAACAGTTTTTTTTATATAACATATTCTCCATATAGTGTTTTGAACACCCACCCACCATCTTGAATATGTCAATGGAAAAGTATTTTGATTTCAGACTTCCATTGGCTGAATTTTTAGTACACAATATTCCTCAGTGTAGGCAAAACCTAAAACAAAAACTAGAGAAAAAAGAGATGAGGAACATTACCAAACATTTTATTTAATTTTATGTTAATAAAAGCCTTTAATAGTAAAATTAATTTCACTCTAACAATAATTGTTGTAAACAAGGTCAAAAAATACTTATACCTCTTATTCACTCATTACTATTTTATTTCTTATTTTTTCATATATAAGAAATCAGTTTATTCATTGAAAACATAAATTTTTATTTCAATTTACATAACTTCTAATATCAATGATAATATTATATTTACCCACTTCACACTACTGGCAGGTGGACGACTATCTCTTCAGTGATGAAGTTAAATATCATTGAAGTTATAATTCTCTAGAAAGAATTGAACTCATTTCTCGAGATATTTTAACTCTTACGAATTAATTCAAGTTCGTTCCCTAATTCCAACGAAAATGATTAACGACATACATGATTAATAATACTCCACGCTTCCGCGTTAACATTATCAATCGCGAAGCTTTAATTATAATTTAAAAATTTACATTTCTCGAAAGTTCTTCTCTCACACAGATCTGAGGTACTCGTAGAAATTCAGAATTTAATGCGGGGTATAATTAATCTTTCTCTTGTGATTTAATGAGGTTTTTTTCCCCGTTGATTTTTCATTAAAGGATTTTACTCCAGCTCTCTCGTCTCCCTTTGTTCGGAACGTTCAAATTTGAATATTTCACATTTTTCTTTATTGAAAGTCCTGAGATGCAGCCGTTGGACCATCGTGAATTTCTACGAGTTTGAATGATGAGTTTGTTGGTTTGCCACTATTACCTATCAGAACTCGGCCGATAAATACGACGTTTATAATTCCAAAATATTAAGAAATGCACTTATTTACATATCGGATGTATTTTTTAGAGCGATAGAACTTTCGATAGGGATAACTGTGATTTGACAGAAGGTAGAAGCCATTTTGTTTTGACATTTCTGTTCAGTAAGCATTGACAAATTATCATAAAAAGACTCTTTCAAATAAAAAAAATTTAGCTTCAATCTTAATTCAAATTCTTCACTCCATCACTCTAAAAAAACACCCGATACATTTAAAAGTAAAAACATATATGTAAATTGTAATTTAAATGAACCGCTGTTAACGTTGTCTGTTATGTTTATCTGTTAAGTCAAACAGTTATTGAAGAAATGAAGTATTTCAGAGATACTTTGCCTAGGAAATTATCGGATTTATGCGTTATCGACAATTAGATTTTCTACCATGATAAATATCCATGGATTCTGGAACAAGCATAGTATCCGCCCTATTTAGCACCATGTGATTTTTTTGTTCTCCCGGCTTAAGTTGACCTTTCGTGGGCAGAAATTTGAGTCGTTGAAAGCCACCAAACAAATTGTTACGAAGGAACTACAGGTCGTTCCTCCAAAGACTGTCGTTTCAGGTGGTTGCTATTTTTAAAGAGATATAGAATGGAGAAGAATATATTCGGCTTCCGAATGATACTTGGATGTATTTTTGACAATCCTTTTAATTTATTGTGATTTTTATATGTTGTTTTGGAATTGAATGTGCTACTGATTGGATATATTTCTTCAGTGGACAACGCTCAGAGGAAGAAAGAACAGAAATCATTTAAACTCATGCACGCGATTCTATGCTGACATCAATTTTGGGTCAGCGTCATTACGCTGTCTTTCAATGTGCCTAAGAATATGCTTGTCTGTGTGGATAGATAATACTTTTCAAAGGAAAGTAAATTTAATCAAGCTCGAAAATCACCATCCACTGTTGTGTAAGCTCCTCTGTAACATCGAAAGTACCGTTAAATATTTACTAACAGTCACCCTTTTTTTTAATGTTCTGATGAAGCAACGAAATATTTACGAAAGTTTAACATGAAACAATAAATAGTGCACTAAGATAAATGAGTGAATTTCCTGATAATCTCATGAATTACCATCCGAACATCAATTTCACGATGGAACTTGTGACAAGCAATTACATTCCTTTTATAGACGCACAGACACATCTTTCAACTTCGGTGTCTATAGAAAATCTCCAACCATACCAATTGATATCTAAATACCGACTCTCGCCACCATCCGGCACAAATCAATTCCGTTCTGGACTTCCCCGTCCACAGATCCATCCGGCTTACTGACAGTAAACACTTAACCAACTTCGATTTGCTCTACTCCAAAATGGATATAGCTAATATCAAATTCAAAAATTCTTCCGACGGAATCGCATATATTTACAATCCTCTCAAAGCCTTTCTTCATTTCATCCGAAGAGTTACTAAAAAAATTAGTCGCATATTACGGAAACGTAAACAAAAACCGTCTACACAGCAAATAAAATATTCACTTTTCCTCGATCCCCAAAGATTCAATTCCAAAAGAATCTCAAGATGTGTACGAAATATCATGCTCAGATTATACATAGTGCAAACTAACGGACGGGTGTCTAATAGAGCTTGCGAACACCAACTAGCTGTCCGTAAAGCAAATCCATCCTCTGCGCTGTTTACACTTCAAGCAAATTCAGGTTTGAAAATTAACTTTATTAGCTACATAACTATTGTAACAAAAAAAATTCATCAACAAACGCGATAACAGACAACGATTGCCTAATTCGTGAAAACCTTTCCCCGCCAACAGTTCCCCCATCCACAACGATTTCTCCCATCACCTCCACTCCTGTGCAAGCTCAAATACATATG
The DNA here is from genome assembly GCA_034642435.1 of Megalocaria dilatata. Taxonomy (NCBI): domain Eukaryota; kingdom Metazoa; phylum Arthropoda; class Insecta; order Coleoptera; family Coccinellidae; genus Megalocaria; species Megalocaria dilatata. The sequence goes on along the minus strand of CM067854.1, from coordinate 54,652,888 downwards.
AATGCTCATATTCGTTCCTCCGCAAATCAGCCCTAACGAAGTAGTAGAAATACTATGATCTCCAAGACTACTGGTGATAAGACCCGGCCAGTGGCGAGTAGGAAGATTAAGGTTCCGGCGTTGAATCACAAACTTCATCATTTGATCTTGATAATGGCTCCGAAATCGAAGCCGAAACGTCGAAAGCTTATAAATTCTAGATGCGGTCCATCCCGTAATCTTCATATTCTTAATATGGCTACCCGCGGAAATCTATCCGAACTCATCTATATTAATATATCTAGTGAAATTATTAATGTTTTAAATTTGTGATGCAAAATCAGAAATTTCACCAAGTTGACTAAAAATTCATAAATTATAAAAATTTCAATAAATGTAATAATTTTATTAGGTAAGCCTTTTAAATCTCCATGCGGACCATTATTTTTAATATTCATGTCATTAAGAAATAAACTTAATAATACATTTGAAAATTTCATATTTCCCTACCTTCATAAATATTAACAGCTTCATTTGAATAATTCACACAGTTTTTATTTTCACAGTTTATTCAGAATCCTGACACGTGTTTCGGTCTTTCCACCATATTCAGAGGAATACAAAAAATTACTAAACTTAAAATTGAAAAAGTTCTTTTATTACACTTTGGACATCTATCTGTGTATTTTTATGGCGCATGGAAACAACAGCATCCAATATAAGGGAGTTCTCAAAGAGTATTTGGGAATTTGTTAAATTCTCCTTTTTCTCAATGGCTTTATTTATTGAAAGAATCTTCAAATATTCCATCAATTTACCCTTTTTAACTTTATATAGTAAAGTGACATATTCCTCATTAAAAAAATCATTATTTTCCATATAATGTTCTGCAAAACCGGTTGATTTCTGGTTTTTTAAACTAGACATCCTATGTTCTTCAATCTATGTTGCGAACATCAGCCTGTCTGCCCTATGTATGTAGCATTACAATCATCACATTTAATTTAATAAATCCCCGCTTCGAAAAAGTTGAAGTTCCTTTCTTCATTGTTCACCAACATCTTGGACATGCTGTTATTTCCATGCCCCATAAAAATACACAAATTACCTAAGTGTAATAAAAGAACCTTTTCAATTTCAAGTGTACTTACATTTTTTACTCCTTTGAAGATGGTTAAAGGACCTAAACGCGTGTCAGGATTCTGAATAAACTGTGAAACATAAAAACTGTGTAAATTGTTTAAATAAAATTGGTATAATATTTCACCTAGAGCCAACCGCATACTTCATTCATTTCATACACACAGTTCCTTTGATATGACGAATTTTTATGCACTAACCACCTTGCATACGAATTTTTGACAATATATTCAGCGTGCCGAGAAGTTTAGGGGTAAGATGGATTTCAGTGATTTATGATATCTTGAAATATCAGCGCGTTAGTGAAAACAAATCAGAAATATGTCACAATTTGCAGTCACTTGATTCGATCCGTTATTCAAATGAAATTCACTAAATTAATCCAATTTTCATAGTTTTATTCACAACCGGAAGCTTGTATCACTTTCGAATATGTCAGCGAAAATTTCATTAAACATAATATTTAAGAAAGATTTTCATCGAATCAAATACTATTCATGTAAAAGAGTGGTAATTCACATTTGAAAGATATTAAAAAAATTTACAATATAATGTAAAGAAAAGATATAACAATAATTGACAAGATAATTACACTCATAAGAAATCAAGGAACTAAATACAGATCTCAAATCAACTTGAGTTCAGAGAAAGAATAAAACTAAAGTTAACTGCAGTTACCAGTAAGTTAGTTGATAAATCAACTTGGTGTGCAATTTATAGGTTTTCAAAACACTGTTCAAAACAGAATTGGGCTAATTTAAGCGAAATACCCTCCCTAGTTTGAGTTGATCAGTTGTAGGGAGCACTACCGGATATAAGGGGATGAAATTTAAAGTTAAATGTGTAATATCCGGCAACAAACATTCCAATTTTTCCTGATCAAATTTTCCGAGGCGTATTGGTATTCACCCCAAGTTTGTCGGTTATTAATCACATTTAGGACTTGCGGCGGATATTGGGAAAATTGAAAAATGAAGTTCTACATTCTGTGGGTTTATAACAGTCGGTTTATGAAGACAGGACATCCTTATATGTTTTCGTTTAAAGACTTTCACAGATCAATAATCTCACTTCGATGTTGTATACACACCCTAATGATGGAATGAACTCGAGCTCTTTTAAAATATTCATACCTGTTTCTCGGTACAGCCTCATGGAAAGCACGTTAGACTTTCTGAATAAAATAGCATGCCTGGTTTTGAACAAACAGTTCAATAGAAACCCGCAAATATTTTTATCGAAAGAACTCGTACTTATTTCATCCATCCCACAGTATAGAAAATAAACCTCTTTTGATGCTTGGTAAAATTATATTGAAGAAACAGAATCCACTGAATAATTTCCATAATCACTTCTAGTTAGAACTCGATTCTTCTGCAGATATAGTACAATTGAGTTAATACGTATGAATAGGTGCTAGTATGTACTATTTCCTAATGGAATTTTTTGTACTGACTACTAAATAATATAATCATAGCAAAATTATTCATTGAATTCAACGCTCATACGCTCATGAACTAGTTGTACTCAGATTTTATTCCTAAGGGACTATGGATTGAAGACTTCGTAATGGTGAAAGTGAACGGGAAATTAAGATATTTATCTCAGTATCGAAAATCTATACCCAAGAAGACATCAATAACATTTAATATGGGATATAGGCCATGATAAATGAAATATTTTTCTAATCGGGACAGTGCAACCCACATCTGAATAAGCTCTGAAAACTCAAATGAGCCGAATATGTTTTGTTGATCGTCGCTCCTAAGCAGTAGACATGCATGTTTCAATGCTTGTTGGTATATCATTAATGCAATGCTCCAGTGCGCAGATGCAAGTTTCGAAAAACTTTCTGTTTCCATAGGTCATACTTCTAATTATATTTCGGAATATTCTCCGCGTTAATTGGTTCATTTGGAAATAAATGCTTATAATTTGTATTGGAGCATAATAGATTTAACATGACCCTGAGGAAAGTTTCTAAGTTTGTAAAGTTGAAAAAATCGGGAGTATATCGTGAAGAAGCTACATGTGGTGGATAAAAACACAGAATTCTGTGTTATCTCATCCGAAAGTCAAAAAAACGGCATTTTTACAACATGAGAATTCTGTTCCTGAGTAAACGGGAATTCTCATGAACTTTATACTGAAAAGTCTCCATTTTTCTCTTTCCGATCTTCTTCGTTAACTGTCGACAGGAAGAGTGGAATAAGGATATACTGAACCAAACTTCATATACATCTACTTTTTTCCGAAATCGGACAACTAAACAATTAAAAAAATCGCGGTGGAATCTTCACTATGTCATCCCTTAAATGAAAACAATAAACAGGCAAAAAATGTTTCTTGTTCGGGAGAATACAGGTGTATACGAAGTTAATCAGTTTTCAGCGGATAACGAGAGTTGTAAAATTGAGAATATTCCGTGGAAAATGCCGGGACATCCAATTTCTCAGTTTGACTGGGCAAGAATAGTAGCTCTGCATCAAGAAGCTTTATCGAATACCAGATTGCGCAACGTTTGAATATTCCACGGACTTTAGTAAGCCGCATAGAGGCCCTTTTCCTGGAAACCGACAGCGTTGCCCGGAGAGCGCGAGCCAGAATAACATCTGCAAGGGAAGACCATTATATCACGAATGTTACTCTACGGAATCGAACGTTATCTGTAACAGCTCTTCGAAGTCATTTTTGAGGACCTATAGACGGGTAGTCTCAACCAGTACCATGAGGAGACGTTGGATTCCTCGAATTTAAGGGCAAGAAGACCTTTAAGAATACCTCAGCTATCACTTGGGCATAGAGCTACCCGACGGCAATGTGCAGAACACCACCAAGACTGGCTTTTACCACAATGGCGCAACGTACTTTTTTCGGACGAGTCACGATTTGATTTACAAAGTGATAGTCGACGAGAAAGGGCTTGAAGAGGTCCAGACAGACTAGAGCGACTCAATTTCGCCCGGAAAGTTGTGCCCTCTCAAGGCAGATCAATAATGTGCTGGGGGTATAATGTTCGGTCGCCGTACCCCTCTTATTATCGTTTAACGAACAATGACTGGTGCCATCTACGTATAAAACATCATTGAACCAATCACTGTTCCTCTGCGCAACGAATTTGGGGATAATTTCATTTATCAAGATGATAACGCCCCACCACACACGAAGGGTTCAAAACATTCTTCAAGAGACCAATATCCAGAGAATGAACTGGCCAACAAACTCACCAGACATGAATCCAATTGAGAACGTATGGGCCTACTTAAGGAGAGTAATGTCCAATCCTCAAAACCCACCTTCAACTTTTCAGGAATCAAGTTTAGCCCTTCAGGAAGATTGGAAAGATATGCCTGAAAATTTCATTAATGAATTGATTCGTTGGATGCCTAGTCGTATTGGGCAGTTGATTGAAAGAAGAGGTGTTAATACGGACTATTGAAGTTGTGGAATAACTATAATTAATCAAAAATAAATAATCGATAAATTTAGATTTTTAAAAATTTAGATGACAGAAAATCTTTCTTTGTTACTCTCAGCTTTATGTAGGTTGAGACAAAATAGAAAAAATTAGAAAAATTTTTTCTATTTTGTCTCAACCTACATAAAGCTGAGAGTAACAAAGAAAGATTTTCTGTCATATATATTGCAGTTGAAATAGACGAAAATATTCATCTCATTTCCAGAACATAGATTGTTTATTTCTTGAGAAACTAGGGTAGCCAAGACTTTTGACGATGTGTGTATTTGTAGGTTTCAAAAGTTAATTCTTCAAGGTTTGAGAGTAAAAAAATTTATTATCGCGAAATTATGCATGAGTATTTACAATTCATAAAAGCTCAAATTTCGAGGGATGGTTTGCAGAATTTGTGAAATCTTCGCAAACGCAAAAGTCCAGTTGCAAATCAAAGGCAATAGCAAATTTGAGGAGACTTTACTTACTATCTACACTTCTTGAACTACTAAATTATCAAAATTAGACAAAATGATGCTTGCGCTTTGGCTTCTCCGTCAAACTGATGAGATTCAGAAAGATTGAAAGCTACAATGGGATCAATTACGGAGAAGTAGACCTTGTTAGACCAAGCTGCCTTTTGACAGAGTTTACGTTTACAGGGATTTCACAAATTCTGCAAACCATGCAAAAACTCGAGAGGAATCATTGAATCGATAAGTTTATTTTGGAACATAACTGATATATTGAGACTCCGAACTTACCATGAAAATTTCAAGTTCGTTCGCAAATTACCATTTTTTCCTTCGGTCGTCCGCGGCGAACGACCGATCCTTACAAAGTTTGACATTAGTTTTCACGTCATCATTATACGCCTTAAATCATATTTAATTTCGATCGAATCAGTAGTTCTGGAATCATTGAGAAAATCAGAAAATTTTCAAATGTGAATATCTGCGGCACCATTGGACAACTTTTGTTCATTAACGAACTTGACTGAGATATTTAGTGATAATAAAATAATAATATAATATAATGTTATAGAAGGCTAACAGAATAAATCTGTTTTGATATTTAAATTTTTTAGTGATAGTAATCAAGATATTTATTAGATCATTAGACAAATACCGATATTAAGTACATATATACATATCCTTTTCAAAATGAGTTTTCCAGTCTGTTGGTATATTAAGAAGCAATCACAATGCTACTCATCTCAGTTTTTTTGTTTTATTATGCTTCATTTGTAGTTCTGAAAGATGAATCATTTATAACTGAAACAATTGATGAGTCTCCTGAAATATATTTCATATAATTATTGAGCTTTCATATTGAAAACATATCGACACGGTTTTATACCCATCAAATACTCCCACAGAATGAATTTTTTAACTTTATTTCATTCAGTATTTCATTCCATTGAGTGAAAACATATCGAAACGGTTATGCCCATCAAATTCTTCAACATAATGAATTTTTTTACTTTATGTCATTCACTATCCTATAAAGCAGTGAGGAAAATGATAAAATTCTGCATTTATAAGCGAATTAAGCTCATATTGAAGTTCATGCACGTATAACTGCAGAGTAACAGATGCAAGAAATCGTTTTATTTCCGATATCATTTTCAGATATAATATCCACTACTATCAAGATGGAGAATCGAACGTTTTGATACGTATCAGCAATAACCATAAATAATTCTTGAATTTTTAATCTTCTAAGAAGATATTGAATAGGAGTAGCGACGTTTAGGAAAAATTGTCGAAATGAACTACATATTCTGCTTTTTATCGTATTTAGTACTAAAGTTAGTGGAATTTTCCACTTAAATATAGGTATACTCCTAAAATCTTCCAATATTCATAACATTCAATAGATCTTAACTAGATCATATTCATAGAACATTAATTATAATAATAATGGAAATTGGGTGTGAAGTCTTTTCTTCAAATAAAAGCCAATCTTTTTCCGACTATTTCATCAGATTGAGTGAATATATATGTGTAACTGTGTGATTATATTCATTTTGAGCATTACAATTCTGATTATATATCTTACGCAGAGCGAAATTGGTGGCGATCATTGATGAATTTTAAATAAGTGTCAAATAAGTCAAAATTTTAACAAATTCATTTATTACTTATTTTCCATTTCTTACACCAAAATATTCTGCTTCTGTCTTAACGGCGTCACAAAATAAACGGAGTAATACGTTGTGTACCAACAATATACTTTAATACTATAAGTTTTATACTTATGCAGTGGATTTCAGAAAACTTTAGTCATCAGATCAAGTCTGTTGATCACGGAGTCCTACAATTTATCAAGTTATGTTTGCAAAAGTGCCTTCATTTGAAATATATTTAAATATATTAAATATTTCAAATAAATTATATTCTTTGAGAAGTCCTTTAAGTGTGTTCATGTTTTTAAAAGGCAATTGGTGTTCTTAAAGGTAAGACCAGAAACAAAATTTGTCGCCTTTAAATATTTATTTATTAATTTTAATTACTTTCGTATATCTGTTGGGTTATTTATTCCATTTGACATTATATATTGGGTTTTGATTATATACGTCTATTAAATGTAAGCGGTGCTTGTGTAGACATAAATTTAATTCTAAAAGTTTTTTGAATAAAAATTTTTTTTTTAAATTAAAATTGTAGAAGATAAACATATTTCAATTTGTTTTAATATTCAAATTTTGTTTTGTGAAACTCAAATTCGTTAATCCGTTTGTCGAATTAGTCAAAGGTATCTGTTAATTCACTGATCAACCAATCTTTATGAAACACAGCAATAGTGTCATATAGTTACATATTAAGAATTGATGGAAGGAGCTTCTGTGCTCTTGTTCAACATTCTATTTCCCATGAAAACTTCAATTGTAAGAATTAATTTTTAAGGAAGCTACATATTTGTATCACATAGTATAGACTATCAGAAAATATAATATAATATTGATACATATAATGTACACAAACTAAATAAACGCCAATTTTTTTAATTTCCGAAGAAACAGAGAATCTCATGAAAATGAAAACTATATGTGTTAAAATGATCCATCCGTCTGCAACGTTAAATATTTTCAAGAAAGAGTGGATAAAGAATATACTGTACAAATTTTTTTTTTTTTTTTTTTTTTTTTATTAAGTTGAGCATCAACCACTAAGGGTTATTAGCTGAAGACGATCGTGGCATGATTTACATAATATCTTACGTTAATTGACACATACAGAATGATTGGTATATTGCACTTTATATTTCGCAAAGAATGTCTATGTCGTTGAGGAAACTGAGTAGGTTTTCATGGTTTGATGTTTCACCAAGTATTTGCTTGAGGTCGTTTCCAAGATGATATTTACCCCTCTCGTTATCGTATAGCGGACACTCAATCAAGAAATGTTTTACGCTTAGGTTTTCATCCGTTTTCAGCCGTGCCTCCGCTCTCATGGTTAGCGTTTTGTCTATTTTTGGAAAAACATTGATAATTTTTTAATTTGTGACTTGACTTTTTGAAATGGGTTTCTTGTAGGGCGATAATTGTTGGGTTGTATTCCGATAAAATTTTTTGTAGCATGTTCAGGTGGGTGAAGAACCCACCTATATTCCACTGTAGTATTGATTTGAATTTAATGCTTAACGAGATTGATCCAGTGATAAGTCACTGTCTTCTATTCCACTTTGTAGTTCTATTTGATTTTTCAGTCTATTTTTAATCTTTGTGCATCTGTTTTTCATCTTTTTTTCAGTAAAGTAGGGGTATATTTCCTGTAACAGTTCGAGTAATCCATCTATATTTTCTGTGTATGTTTTTGCTATACTGAGTGGATCTGGTGAGCCTTGAACATTTTCAAAGAAGTCTGTGATCTCGTCGAATGATAGTACATGTGTTTTTTTACTATCCAGGAATACAATCTTTGCGGGTTCCATCAACTTCTGAATGGATGTTGAGTCCGTTTTGGTTTTTTTCGTGGAGGAGATAGGAGTGGGAGTCAAGAAAATTTGGCTTTCTTTAGTAGTAGGGGGGGGTGTGAGGATTTCAGAAGCTGGTGTTTTTCCAGGGGTTTTGCTAGACGAGTCATTTGGATCTTCGGATGGTATGTTAGAGCATGTCATTGTTGTAGGTTGATTGGATGAAGCGGTTGGAATTGGGAGAAATGTAGGGTTGGCTGGGGTTTGTGCGATTGTGTTTGTGGTGTCTAAAGCAGGTGTTATTGTGTTGGGGCATTTAGATGAAATGTGGCCATTTTGTTTGCATTTGAAGCAGATATGGTCATCGAGTGATAAAAATATGCGATATGTTGTTTCTTCAAAGGTTACTAATATGGACTCGGGAATGGTGGTGTTCGGCTGCAATGAGATGTATGATTGTCTACGGAAACTTAGAATATGTCTGAATTCTGGATTGGATGTACCTATTCTGAGAAACGTTATGGGGGCCATCAGATTGATGGAGTGCTTTTGTATTTCGTCTTCGATGATGGAGTGAGGAATAGAGGGGCAAACATTTGAGATCACTAGTCTTTCGTAAGGGTTGATTAATTTTCTGGCTTGGAGGGATGAATTTCCGATGTTTATCAGTCCATTATGTTTGACTATGAAATCTTCGACTAATTTCTCACTTGACAGGTAAATGCACACACGATTGTTGGATATTCTTGAGGAGAAGATGATATGCTTTGGTTGGATGATTTTTCCTAGAGCGAATAAGTATTCTTCTAGTTTGGTGTTGTCAATAGAGTTGAAAATTATAGCTTGTTTCTTACTTGGAAACTTAGGTGATGAGATGACAGATGCGTAAGAGAGTTGTTGTTGGGATGATGCATTTTGAGAACCACTGTAAACAGTGTTCTCTGTATCGATAGATTCTTCCATGATTCACGTCATGTGTTCCTGTGAGCGACCCTGTCGGCTCGTTTATCTCGAGCTGATAAGGTAGGTATGTGTTTATGTTTGTTGATTTCTTTAGGTGAAAGAATTTAGTATATCAAAAGGTAAATGAAATCACTCACAACTAGTCTTACTCGACTGAAGGACACTTTCTACACCCACTGATATTGTTTTTGTAATTGTTTTCTATAATAATCCGCATAAATTTGAACTATTCGGAAACAACTTTAACTCATGTTTTCTTCGATGCTATCATCGTTTATCTCCTCCATGTGTCATCTGGATTGAATATAGATAACGTTTTCGTTTCAGTTTTCTGATTTCTATTTATTGTGATGAAATGGAAATTTAATAAATTTCGAGAAATACCTGGATTAGCGGGATTAGCGATTGTTTAGCAATAGCTCGATCAATCCGGGTTTCTATTCCCGGAGTCGGTGGCTGATTACTGTCTTAGAACACTCTTTGACACGGCGATAACGATAAACACGTCTTCATCGGTTGAACACATGCAGTAGACTCCCCTGTACAAATATTGATATACTTCCTATCCTTTTTCTCGAATCATATAGGAAAAAAATTTTAAATTGTCATCATTTATCTTCAAGAATTTATGCCTGAGCCTTCGTGTTATTATTTCAAAACTAAATACAGAAGTTAAACTTGATAGGATTTGTTCTGTCGGAAATATTCAATAAATTAGATTTCAAATGAGAGAAATTCAGGAGCCATTCAGCCGGTTCTGATCCCTAGAAAATTATGCAAAATCTTTGTATTATTATTATTATCCTGATACTCCTAGATCTTCTGTGAAGATCTGTGAAGTGATATGATACATATAAATATTGAATTTCTTTCCGATTGGATCGGTTCTCTCTAAACTATGAGGAGAAATAAGAAAAATCTCCAAATGAGTAACTGCGAAACTATTAGGCCGATTATACCCACTAACGAAATTAACCGAGACATTTAGGCCTCAAACTTACCCTGAAAGATTCAAGTTTGTAGTGAAAATCAAAATGTTTGCGAACCAGCCTCTAGACAGAATTCTTCATCAATGGGTCAAACTTAGTCATTTCAGACCATTTTCGACCAATTTCGAAAATTACAGATAATTGGGCGAAACAAAAGCAGGCTGTTCCATAGAACAAGCACGCAAAACTGAAAAAACCTTAAAAGATTATTAGGTGACTGAATTAATTAATTCACTTGGTGATAATTCCAAACCATATAAAGTACAACCTTCCGTAAAGTGTTCAACTAAATCCGAATATTTCTTCAGCTGAAAAATTATTGAAATGAGTTTTTGCATACTCCAAATGATATGATCAAGCGACACACATTCAAATTGTTATTATACATCTAACTTCTCGATTTCAGAAAATCAAGATTTTCATTTTCTGAAATGCTGAAAGAACAAAATTTATGTAAAAGCCTGATTTCTCCAGAACACAGAAACAAAATTGCATTTAACCACTAAATTTTCTTCAAAGAGACTTTTTTTATTTCTAACCAATATCGGCCTTATATAAGTAAGGGAAGGGCCTTTTAAAATTTGCATTTTTAAACGGCTTTGAATAAAAATATAATGTTTATTATTCTGGAGTAGTGAGTTAATTGAGATGGCTGAACCTTCACATTTACGAATGAAAAACAATATCATTCGAATAACCGCCAACACCGGCTACAGTACCACATCTGATCAACCCAATTTTTCAGTACAATGTCGATTGTTTGAAGCTCAATATCATAAATGGCAACTTCGATTTCATATTTCGGGGCATCATTCGTTTCTGGATAGTTAACGCATCACTTATCCTTAATGGATCCCCACAAAAAAATAGTCCCCCGAAGTGAAAACGAGCTTCAACGCTAAAGACGATTTTTCTGGGATTTTTCTGCGATGATGTTCATCTTCGGCCATGCTATCATTAAGCGAAATGGAAACATATCGAATTGTCACGAGGCTTACTGTACTAGTTATACTTTGTGAGCCATCATACCGGGATATTTTTGCAAAATTCTCCTCAGAGAAGTGCGAGAATTGTTCAGTTCTTCAGCATGATGACGAGTTGATGTTAATGGAGGTTCACCCACATTCTGGGCTACAGCAGCAATTTTTTGAGGAGTGCTCACAGGACAAGAACATGAACAAGTTGTTTGTCGAAGAACGATCCACAAACGCTTCACAAATCGATCCACAAATTTCCGTGATGACATTTCATTTCTATTGAATTTTCCACGTAAATTTGTATTAGTTTGTATAGAAGATTCATCACTTTGGAAATCAGTTTTCAATATTTCCCAGTTTTGTTGAAGCGTAAATCAACCCATTTCGTTAATGTCGAATATTAAGCTAACTTTCTGTCAAAACACGAAAGACAGAAATGTTGCCAAACTCGAAAAATTACTAGTTGAAAGTACAAACTCTAGATGGCCCACGATTTATATGCATTTTTTCTTATAAGGTTCTAGATAAGATCGTATGAATAAATATTGGTTTTTTCAATCATTTTAGCAGTAGTTTTTTATGTTATTATTTCTCATAAAATACTCGCAAATGAGTTGTTTTAATTAACCACAACAATTCATTTAAAAATATATGGTAAACTGGATAAAATGATAAATCGAAACAGTTGCTGTATGTTGTTGCTATTAAGAGTTCACTCGTGAAATAGCACTCTATTTAAATTTCAGAATATTGCAAATTCTGAGACAAAACTTGGAATAAATAATTTTATAAGAATATTCATATGACATTTACGTACTTTTATTGAGTATTGTGCATCCGATTCGAAATGTTTACTTTCTTTCACTTTGTTGTTAAGAAAAAGTTATTATTCCTGAATTTGAAATGCCTTATTCTTTGAAATGATTGATATGGTTTTCATGTATGGCCGTGCCAACGGAAGTGGCCCTGAAGCACGTCGCTTTTATGCAGAGGCTTATCCCGATCGTCAACTTCCTTCTCATGTGACGTTCAATCAAGTTTTTTAGGAGATCGTTTGTTAAGATCAGTAGTTTACCACGGAATTTAACAGGAGCCGCATACCTTAACTTTCCTCAAAATACCTTACCCGATTTTTAAGACGTGGTACTTTTAAATCAATGGATGAATATTTGGTTTATGCAAGATGGAGCGCTCCCACATTATACACCTGCTGTTAGGTAACATTTCCCAGAAGATGGATAGGACGATGAGGCCCAGTGCCATGGCCCGCTAGATCTCCCGATTTGAATCCTTTGGACTTTTGTATTTGGGATTATTTGAAAAGTTTAGTGTATGCAACGTCAGTGAATAACATCGAAGAGTTGCAACATCGGACTGAACTATCCCGTCAAATGATCCGAACACAACCAGGTCTTCTCGAAAGAGTACGTAATTCCTTCATGCGACGATACACTTTTTGCATTGAAATGGGCGGTATCCTATGGAATATCTTCTGCAGAACACACGAAGTTGAAAATAAATCGAATATCTTCTGTAATTTATCGTATTTGGTTGCGCTAGTAGTTAATATTTTGAAAACCTAAAATCACTCATATATTCAAAACGACCCATTTGCGGACCCATGTTTATATGAAACTTTTCACTTATTTTGAGGTCTAGAATTAGATCCTAAAATATTGAAACGTTGATTTTTAACACCCGGAATATTATCTAATACTTTATCTGTTTCAGGCCTAAATTCATTCAACTGACAACCAATTTATTCTTTGACAATACTAATATGGAGATATTAGTTGAATTGCATGGGATACTGTGTATTACTACAATGTGAATATCAATTACCAACATTCTTTCAGAAATTTTCTTACACCGGATTATATTTCTCTTGAATCTTCCTGCTTTTACAATTCTTTCACTGTGCTCTGAATTAACTATACGTCGAATTTTTCCCTTTCTTTCTAGTTGAAGTATTTTTTATCACTTTCATCTTTCCTCGCTATATTAATCAGTTCAGTTTTTTTCTTACTGTTTCGTATTCAATATTTTTCTTGTTTCCTTCATTGTTTTCATCTACTTTTCTCTTGTGATTTCTGTTTCTTATCTCATCTTTTTCATAGTAATTGCTTTATTCTCTTCATTTAACGTTTCCTTCAATACTCTATCCTTGACTTTTTATTTTGAAAAGAAAGCTTCAAAATTATAAAATAAGGATAAAACTTAATATCAAAATAACTTTCACAGAGTTCAATTGAACGTCCGTTACATATCACCAAGAAAACCGAGGTAGGTTATTTCAAATAATTTTATCAAAAAGAATTGAATAAATAACTTGAAAGATGAATTTGTTCATTTGTGATATCACAACTTTTATAATTCGGGCTTCCTATCTATCACAGGAGTAACTTGATTATTAAATTAACACCTTTCATTTAATGTTAACAAATATGAACAAATTCTATATTACAAGCATTTTCGCGTGTTTAAAGCTCAAAATTAAAATGATCCGTTTCATCAGCATAACTATCGTTTTTGAAAATATGAAATATTTCTGAACATTATGGAAAATATTTTGGAAATCTAGCGTCATGCCCATTTGCCCACTATACAAGTTGTATTCAGGATCAATTTGGCCATTGCCTTCCTCCATGAATTTATAGACTTTATCTGAAATCCTTAATTTTCAAATGGAATAAAAGGTTATTCAAAAGTTAAGTAATAACAATCTGAAACACGTCCAGTACATCTACTTCCAAAGATTTCACAAATATTCGAACTTCTTGAAATATTTTTGTTTTCATCATCCAGATATCTTACAGGATGTCATAAACTGGAGTTACGTTATTAAAATACATCCTATTGACGTCTCCTTTCAAATAATGTCAAAAACTCAATTTCATCTTTAAGTTCATCGTACTCCGTCAACTGTTGAACGTATATTTTTTTAAATTACATATCGTCGAGACTGATGATAGCCTTCTGTCTGTATTTTCTCAGAATATCACAATAGAGAGTCGGACGTGATTTCTCACGATATTTCATAAAGCGTCAAATTAAAGAGGTCGGTAGACCGTATCCTTTCGATCTAGAAGACAAACACTTCTGGTTTATTATTTTCTCGAATAATGAACCAAAGGATGTGTGCAGCGAATAAGTAATATTTCTAATCGTTCAGATTTTCATTTTATCTTCATTCGAGAAACTAGGGGTATTCACACATTAAATACAAATATAGTCCATCTAGAAAGTATCCGGAATTTATTATTGTCCATAATTTTAATATACTTTTTTTATAACATGCTAAGATAACAGTAATGCAAAAAATAGGTTGTGGAGATAGTCGGCTATGGCGAAAGTTGCATGGCAACACTATTTGTCAAATATTGTTGATTGTAAAACTCATGAAATAATGTCGTAACCTGAAAAAAGAAAACAAGTAAAATATTTGTACAGACAAGGTTTTCGAAACATTAAAACATTAGTGCAATTTTGTCAACGTTTTCAAGAAGATAATTTTAATAATGTCTTTATATCTGATGAAAGTTGTTTCTAACTTGGTGGAAATCACTTAAAAATCCTATCAAAACAACCTGTTACCGTCCAAATCTCACACCAAAATAATGGTTTGGGAGCAATATATCAGCGTGGTGCTACGTCTCTCCGTATAGTTGATGGTACCATTAATAGTGAAAACTATTGTGGCATTCTAAATGATTTTTTCCTTGAAACGGCGCATGCTTTATATCCAGAGGCGTGGCGTTTTCAGCAGGATAATGCAAGATGCCATACTTCGGCCTATACTCAAGCTTGAGTATAGCATCCAAGCTTGCATCCAAGCTTGGATGCAAGAACACCAAGTGACAACCATTTCGTGGCCAGCAGTTTCAACAAATCTTAGTCCCATTTAAAACATATGCGGACTAATGAAGATTTAAGTTGAGCGAGAAGCGCTACGAAATAAAGATGATTTAATTCAGTCAGTTTCACAGTCTCGGACTAACATCACCGAAAATTATGGAGATGATCTAGTTTTGGGTGCACTTCGTCGTTTAGTCAAGTGTTTACAGTTAAATGGAGATCGTATAAGTAAATAAGATGAATATTTTGTTATAACTTTCTAATTCAAGAATTAAAAATATATACTAAATAATTACAATTGAGCTTTGTTTTTTCAGGATACTTTCTACACGGACTATATTATTCTGTATTGGGAAAAATGATAAGAAATTTCAAATAAGTATAACAACTAAACCATTGAATCGATTTTTCTCATTAAAACTAACCGAAATATTTAGATTCCAAACCTACTCTGAAAGTCTCTCTCTCTTTCCGTTTGAAAGTAATCATGAACTGACCTTCCTCTAAAATCGTTTTCACGCAGAACTTGACTGTCATTTGTCATTTAATTTGTTAACAATACTGCATTTTGTCAGTTGATTTCAAGTGCGTTTTGCGGTTTTGAAACAGATAAAAATATCGAACTAACAATCTGTCTAAAATTTTGCGTTGCAAATGGCTTGCACATCCGTTTAATTGGTACAGTGTGATCAAAAACGGTCGAAATGTGATAAGTTGTTGCCTCGCTCCGGCTGGTCTTGAACTGAACTTAACGCTACTAAATTAACGTAAATGGTAACTGGTGAACGGTGGTTTAAGTCTGAGACAGATGGACGCTGAAATTTCTTTACTTAACGAATAGATTCTTATTATTTCATAATATTCATAAAAAAAGTTTTTTACGATCTAAACAATTTGTCCAATCGATGTTGATCTGGGAAAATGTAAGTTATATTACCTATCAATTTCTTCATTCTACTTTCCCTCATGTTTCTTAGAATTATGTGAATTTTTTTGAAAAATTTCATTGTCTATCAAAATAGAAAGTTAATTTTTTGAGACATTATTACTTCGATATTTGTTCATGAAATATAAAAATGATATAGATAGTTCTGTTTCTAAAATTAAATTGAATACTGTGAGTATACTCAACGCATAAAGTCATTTTTATTTTTGTATATAGTACAGACGTAACTTCAGAGTTTTTTTTAATGTCTTTAAGAAATTCTGGAAGTTACTTCAGCTTACACCATGATTTTACTTCTGTGATTTGAACATAGGTCAAATTCCATTTAATTGAGTTAACATCATTAAATACTTGAAATAATTTTTGTTTTGTAATTTCAGGATGCTTGTGGTAACAAGTAATATTTTTGGTAGCATTTATTTTACTTTCATTTGTGTTGGCTGCTGAGTATGCGGATAGTATTTTTCAAGCGTTGGAAGATGTATTATATGTTAATTTGCAATTTGCATTTTTCAGATCACGGTTCGTTAATCAGGAAATTTTTCGCGAGTGAGTTAGTCATTTAATCTTGGGAATTATAAATTATATTTATTATCAATATCCTTATTCTGGGCATTTCTCTCACATTTCTTGTAGTTTTTTGTGAATTTTTTGAAAATATTTCATTATCTGGCTAACCAGAAACTTACTTTTCTTACACAATATTTATTACATTTTTCAAGGAATTGAATATGAAAAAGTTGCAGATCTTTCTGTTTTTATATTTGAATTAAATATTATCATTATCGCGTGAAGTGAATAAATAAATAAATTCATGTTTATTTATATAATTATGGTACTGAAGATCCTCAACAAAAATTCAATTTCAAAATTTAATTCTCATATAATTGAATTTGATTTCCCTAAAATTAAATTTCAGTTTTCAGCTCCTGATTTCAGTAATCAAAAAGTACTGATAAAGTCAGGAGCTTCTACGCGCTAGTTCATATAACCCGCGATCCCCATATTATTTTCTTTGTCTTTTGGATATACGATCGTCAAGAAATTTTGCATAAACATATGCCTTATCATTCTACTCGTAAATTTTTAATTGTATCGGTCTTTATTTGACGGAAATTCATCTTAAGTATAAGAAAAAACAATATTAACTTCCGCTATTCTACTGATTTACACGACAATTGTTTCGTCATACCATGACTTCATCAGTATTAAAACTGAGCAAAACGACCTCAAATACACAGCTCTAGTACAAAAAATAGAGGGGTGGCAAGAGGTGGTTTACACTCAATGAAAAATGTTAAGTAGGGGGATCTGCTTAAATCTTTATTTAATCATTCAATAAAATTGGTGTTGTATTATATCTATTGATCTCTTAAGTTATATTCAACAATTGAATTCACACCTGAAGAAGAATTAAATAATAGCATAAATTTCTTAGATTTAAAAATCACTAAAATTAATAATAGACACGACTTTTCAATATACAGGAATCCTACAAACACAGATACAACGACTCATTCTACTTCAAACCATCTATTTTCACAAGAATTATCAACTTGTAATAAATAGTATGCTTTATAGATTGGTTAAGATACCTATGAGCAAAGAAGATTTTGATAAAGAATATAATACCATTAAACAAATATCTTTCAGCAACGATTTCAATCCGTTAATTATAGAAAATTCACTTAATAAAATAAATTACAGCAAGCAATATCACTTGTTTACCCAAAATTTCAAAATTGAATTGAAACAAAATTTATTTTATTAACTTACATAGGCCAAAAAACTGGAAAGATTGCTAGATATTTAAGGAAAAAAAGAGAATTATAACATCTCTTTTAGAACCATTAATTCATTAGGCAGTTTAATAAAAAATACTAAAGACGTCATTCTTAAAAACAAAAATTCAGGAGTTTACAAGTTAACATGTAGTGATTGCTATCATTCCTAAAAACAAAAATTCAGGAGTTTACAAGTTAATATGTAGTGATTGCCCATGTGTATATGTGGGACATTACAAACAGGTATACGAGAACATGAAAAATGTTATATTAATATAAACCAAATTCAGCTTATGTCAACCATTTGTTAGAGACTGTTCATAATTTTGATACGAACTTTGAAATATTACATATCGAAAACAAAAGTCATATACTAAATCTGTTAGAAACTTTAGAGGTCAATAGATATAATAAAAGACAAATGTTATTGAATGATCAAATAGATTTGAACTGAACCCCCCTACTTAACATTTCATCGATTGTAAACCACCTCTTGTAACTCTATTTTTGGTACCAGAACTTTGTATTTGAGGTCATGTTTTGCATTGTATACGTCAGTTATAATACTTACCTGATGAAGTCATGGTATGACGAAACAATTGACGTGTAAATCAATGAAATGGCGGAAGTTGATTTTTTTCTTATACTACTTCTAAATCTTGAATTTCAGATCGATCTAATCTGTAATCTCGAGAATATTAGGAAAAATATGAAAAATTTTCAAAGGTGAATAACTGCGAAAGTATTGAACTGATTTTGCCCTATAACGAACTTAGCTGCGGCACTTAGAACAAAAAAATTTCCTGAAAGTTTCAAGACTCTGGCTTTTTCCGTTAGAAAGTTAGCGTGTTTACGGCCGGATAGAATTACTTTTGACTTCGGATCATAGATGTTTTAATTACATTAATTAGTATAATAAGTCTATGCTTCGAATACTTCATCAGTGTGTCTAATCTGATCGTTTAAGAGCATTTCTGGCTAAAAATTCGAATACTACAGACATTTTGATGAAACGGTAGAACGCTGTTCCCTGAACCTAGCGCGCAAAATCACTTCCAAAAAAAAACTTCATAATTGCACTCACTGATGGTAACGAAATATAGGAATTCCAGCGTGATCGTTTCGTGCGTGAACGCGTGAACAATAAAATTAAAATTTTCGGGGCTAATATTCCATCAACCTATCATTCCAGAAATTGCCGGGAAGCATAGCTGTATTATTCCACTTTAAAGGCAGTTTTCCGACACCCAAAATATGGAGGGACTAAATGCGTTATGCATGTTTTCCATTCACCTAATGTTATTATAATTGATATATAATACCTATTCAGGTAAATTGGAGAGAACACTGTTGCTCTAAGTACACTAACACATGAATCGAAATTACAACTTGCTTTACTAGGTTACTCCATAATGATGTAATAACATTTATCCGGAGGGAAATAAAATTCGTGTAGTGTTTATTTTAAGCTTATCGCAAAGCTCATTAAGGGTTGAAACTGAAATTTGAATTGGCGGAAATATTAGGGAGTTTAATTCCGAACAGTAAATAACGGTAATGAATTATTATTGCTTGTGGCATGCCACTAGGAGTTTTCCTACAAAACAACCGATTTTTTATGTCAATTTTACGCGTTCCCACTTGTGCGATATCATTTCGTTCAAATGCATATTATGCGCGGAAAAATGTTCATCAGCATTACGATAAGCTAATGAGGATTTTATGACCAATTTCAATTTTATTGGTATGACCATTTGTGAATCCATTTGTTCCAACAGAATAAAATAGTAGAATTTCAATAAATCAGGTTGAGCATTGAAAGAATTGGTTGGAATGTTGAAAATCTTCGTAAGTTATTAATTCTAGAACCAACATACTTCGAGGGAAATGAAGGAAATATTGAGGTCCTATTTCGTTTATTTACAACCTAAATATATATATTATAGTGAACAATGTTGAATTATTTCACCCAAAATTGGAGGAAACATTGCAATCTAGTTTTGATGTGTAATTGTGCTGAAAACACTTTCTTGCTCACAGAGGAGTTATTCCGGTAGTGTATTATCATAAGAAGGTGAATGCGAATAGAGAGTTCTTTGGTTGAATACGTGTAAATTATCGAGAGAGATGAGACTGTGACTTGAGTCAACATGAATGTAAAATTGTTCAACAGTAGAGGGAGAGTGTGAAAAGAACATTCTTTTCAGATACTGAATTGTTTCAGCTGTTACTATTTGGTAGTTGATCATAATTAAAACAAATTGTAGAAATTACTATGTTTTACTACCAATAAAAATTTATTTTTTTTGCACATTTTCTTGTGACTCGAGTTTCGGGAAATGAACACAAAAAAAATGTGTAAAAGAGTCACAAAAAAATGTGTAAAATATATTTTTATTGGTGGTAAATCATAGTAATTTCTACAATTTGTTTTAATTTAAGAACCTACTTGTTCGAAGACCAAATAATGATTATGTTAGGTGATTGGTGAACCAGAGAATGTCAATGGAACTTGAATTTTCGAGGAGTAAAGAGTAACTGTTAATGTTGCCGCTCGGTCGAAGCACAATGGGAGACATTTTGGTAAGTAACTAGGGCAGCTGCCAAAGAAAAACTGTCGTGATATGACTAGCGCGGGTGGCAAGAAGGGACTGAATTAAGAATTATATTGTGAGACTCGTAAAGTAATTCTACTACCTTGGAATCAGCATTTGCATATATGCGTTTCTGGTTCAGAAACGCATCTTATGGGATAATAGAGATCCAAAAATTCTGGATCCCTGTTATCTCATAAGATTTCAACGAAGAATTATGGATTTTTGAGGGGCGTAGATTAGATAGCCGGACCCTGAGGATGTCATTATAATGAAGAAAGACCGAAGAAAGTAAATCCGGAATGGATTCTTTACTATCCGCATAGAAAAGGTCAAAAAACACTTTGTTTAATTTCGAAGAAATCGAACAAGTATTCTATGATTGTTTCGGTCTTTACTTGACGGAAATCCATCTTGAAATTATGAATAAACACAATATTCTATTTCCGATGATTTCTTATTTCACTACAATCGTTTCGTCATACCATGACTTCTTCAGGTGAGTACTACTAGATACTACTATCTTCTTGTCTTCGAAATCAATATAACGAAACTTGAATAATACTTGTTCGAAATTATGAATAAAAACAAATTTCTATTTCCACTGATATTTTATTTCACTACAATCGTTTCGTTATACCATGACTTCTTCAGGTGAGTACTACTAGATACTACTATCTAGTACAGATCTAATATTTGAATTTAAACTTTAAAATTCACAATTCGAGATTGTTCTGACAAAAAACACAGTTTGTCAGTGAGCACGTGCAATACCTGGACAGCAACGCCTAAATGAAACCATATTAATGATGAGTTTTGAGTCTACTTTGTGAAAGATCTATTTTTCACAATATAAAATAAGTGTCGTTCATCTTTGATATGTAATTATTAAGACCTTTTGAAGTTTGCAGGATTTTAAATTTACGCAGAGACTGTTAGGGGAAACATTCGAATGCTTCTGTCAATTGTAACTCGTATGTTGGTAACCGTAAAATTAAATACGATAGTTTCATTTCGAGTTAAAACAAATTGTAGAAATTACTATGTTTTACTACCAAAAAATATACATTACACATTTTCTTGTGACTCGAGTTTCGGGAAATGAACTATCCCATCATCAGACAACTGAAGACCTAACAGTGGTACAGTGGTATTTAACCAAAAGTGATAAATATTTTGAATATTTCAACAGACTCTCGGTAACACCTAATAGTGGTACAGAGGTTTACAATCGGAACGTGATACAAAACCGGGTTAAAAAAGAGGGGCCTTCTAACAGATATCGGAATGCCGGCAATCGACAAAGAAGGTACCCATTTAAATATCTCAAATAATTTTTGGGGTTGCATAACTCCGTACAGTCATTCATTATTTTCACATTATTTTGTTGTATATCTCAAATGTTTGGATTTACAAAGCTCCATATAGTCATTCATTATTTTTTACATTATTTTTATTCTGAACGAATTTGAAAATTTCAATAATCAAGTTTCTTTTCTTTGAATCTACATGTGAAATTTCCTTAAGATTTTCTTTTGTCGAAAGGAATAAGTGTTTTCTAAAAAATGAGTGGCAAAAGTTGAATTTTTATTTACTTTTCATTAAATTCATTTTATGTTCGTTAAAAAAGGTTTCAAACAGATGTAACTTCTTAAATATCTCAATTTTTTTCGATTTACCTAGCTCCGTACAGTCATTCATTATTTTTACATTATTGTTATTATGAACTAATTTAAAAATTTCAACAGATTCTAGATAATCGAGTTTCTTCCCTTTTGATTCTATATGTGAAATTTTAAGATTATCTTTTGTGGGAAAGGAATGACCGTTTTCTAGACAATGAGGGGCAAAAGTAGTATTTTGTTTGTTTTTCTTGAAACTCCTTTTATGTTCGTTGAATCTCGTCTTGAAGGAACGTCCGCTTTGTTCTATATATTTATTACTGCACGAAGAACAAGATAACTCATAAACTCCTGATTTGTGTAAGTTTGTAGGGTCCTTTGCGTTAAATAATAACGATGATAATTTGTTTTGCGTTTTGAAGGCAATATTGACATCTGATTTTTGAAAACTATTGGCCACTTTTTGACTTATGCTACCAAAGTACGACAGAGAAATGAATTTTTTATTTTCTTCGGTTTTTATGATGGGATGAATTTGGCTCATAGCTATTTTAGATAGTTTCTGTCGAATTAGATTATCTATTATATTGGGGTTGAAAACGTTGTTCGCGGCTATTGATTTTATAGTTTGGACTACAGCTTCCCGGTCATTTTTTGATAAGGGTAGTGCGAAGGCTCTATGGATCATCGATTGATACGCTGACATTTTTTGTGAATATGGGTGATTGGAATCAATAGGAATACATATATCAGTGGATGTGGGTTTTCTGAACACCTTGAAATCTATTTTTCTATTTGAGTGTGATATCGAGAGGTCTAAAAATGTTATACTGTTTTTCGATTCTTTTTCTAATTTGAATTTGATTTTTGGGGGAATTATTCAAGAAATTCAAAAATTTACTCAGTTGTCTGAATGTTCCGGAGATACACGTGAGAATATCGACTACGTATCTGTATCAGAAATGAACATTTACAGGTTACAAATCGGGAGTTTATGAGTTATCTTGTTCTACTTGCAGTAATTAATATATGGGACAAACAGGACGTCCCTTCAAGATGAGGTTCAACGAACATAAAATGAGTTT
The DNA here is from genome assembly GCA_034642435.1 of Megalocaria dilatata. Classification (NCBI taxonomy): domain Eukaryota; kingdom Metazoa; phylum Arthropoda; class Insecta; order Coleoptera; family Coccinellidae; genus Megalocaria; species Megalocaria dilatata. Next base: position 54,629,585 of record CM067854.1, on the reverse strand, counting down.
CAGGAAAATAAACAAAATTCTACTTTTGCCACTCATTGTATAGAAAACGGTGATTCCTTCCCAAAATAGATAATCTTAAAATTTTACATGTAGAATCAAAAGGGAATAAACTCGATTATCTAGAATCTGTTGAAATTTTCAAATTTGTTCACAATAACAATAATGTAAAAATAATGAATGACTGTACGGAGCTAGGTAAATCGAAAATATTTGAGATATTTAAAGAGTAACATCTGTTTAATACCTTTTTCAATGAACATAAAATGAATTTAATGAAAAGTAAACAAAAATTCAACTTTTGCCACTCATTCTCTAGAAAACAGTAATTCCTTTCGACAAAAAAATATCTTAAGAAAATTTTACATGTAGATTCAAAAGAAAAGAAACTTGATTATTGAAATTTTCAAATTCGTTCACAAAAAAAATAATGTAAAAAATAATGAATGACTGTATGGAGCCTTGTAAATCCAAATATTTGAGATATACAAGGAAATAATGTGAAAATAATGAATTACTGTACGGAGCTATGTAACCCCAAAAATTATTTGAGATATTTAAAAGGGTACCATCTGTTTAACAATCTTCTTTGTCGATTGCCGACATTCCGATATCTGTTAGCAAGCCCCTCTTTTTAACCCGGTTTTTTATCACGTTCCGATTGTAAACCTCTGTACCACTATTAGGTGTTACCTAGAATCTGTTGAAATATTCAAAATATTTATCACTCTTGTTTAAATATCACTGTACCACTGTTAGGTCTACAGTTGTCTGATGATGGGCTAGTTCATTTCCCGAAACTCGAGTTACAAGAAAATGTGTAATATATATTTTTTTGGTAGTAAAACATAGTAATTTCTACAATTTGTTTTAATTATGATCAACTACCAAATAGTAACGGTTGAAACAATTAAGTATCTGTAACTCGTATGTTGGTAACCTTGAAATTAAATTCGATAGTGTCATTTCGAGTTTGTTGACAGGTGTTGCACGCGCCTACGAATTAGCTGGGTTACTTTTCCTTCAGAACATTCTCGAAATGTGAGTTTCTTAATTTTGTTATCATATTCAATTTTAAATGTAAGAGCTCCTCTGAAGATTTTCATAAAACATGAAAAATATAAAACAGCTTAAATTTTGTCTTTTTTGTTCTTTCTCACATTTAGATAAATTTTCTTATATTATATGTATATAATGTCATAAATGAAAAATGAATATTTTTGTGGACAAATATTAATTTCATATCAATCAATATATATATATATATATATATGATAGATTTTTAGGTAAATCTCTCCATAGAGAATATATGTATGATTTGGAATGTTTTTCCAATAAAGTGCTTCTTGGTAATTAGCGGTCGAAAATGAACATTCTCGTATACATTTTCATACCACTCTGCAATAAGACTTCAATTACTTACAGCATAATCGTGTCATAAGTTGCACACATTGCAATTGCATTCATTTCATAGCACCTATACGGCAGTTACGATGGTATAATCAATCCATAGGTCTACTCCAGGCATTATTTTTTTAGCACAATTCGATTCAAAAAAATATTTAAGGTTGGAATATAAATTTTTCTTCATATAAATCATATTTGACCAGATCTTCTGACATGAATAGTGTTAGCTTTAGCTCGTCTTTGTCAACGAGTGGTACATATGGTTCTCTGCTTGTTTTAATGTTTCCAAATAATTTCACTCTCTTGTACGCTCCAGTCATGGACTTATGTTTGTGCATCAACAACTATCATAATGAGATTAAGTATCGTGCACTAGTATACTCATCTAGGCAAAACAGGTTGAAAGCAGGATCAATCCAGCTGAAGTATATATGTGGTTTCATAGTGAACGTTATTCATGTTCTATTTTAATTTCATTCGATCTTAATATGTTTCAGTTATTATCGGCATTTTAGAAGAACTTCTACGAAATCATCGAAGCATTCGCTAACACCGGATAATCAATTTCTACAAATGATCGGATCGTAGAGACGCTGTCAGGGGTTGGGGCTCCGTGTGAACCCATGTTAGATATTAATTCCGATAGGGACTTGTTACACTTGATCGACCAAGCGTGTCGTTACAGTTCCTCCGTTCGTACCAACCTGTGCATTAATGACTGTCTAAGTGATATTCTAATCAGATCGCGAAATCTCACGCTGAATGAATACGTTGTGGGACTGAAGAGCTTTGTTGGAACAGCACAACCCTTGATGGATGAATCGGTCGATCGTAAACTAGCTTATCTGAGGCAATAAATTATATTCATATATTTCTTCTGCATTGTTAGTCTGACCTACTAGGTAGAATGTAACGAGTATGGTTTAAACAAAATTTGAATATCAAAACAGATTTAATGTGTTAGTCTTCTGCAATTGTAATTTGAAAAAAAATTTTATTCAAAAACCTTTTAGAATTAAATTAATGTCTACAATAAGCACCACTTATATTTAATAGACGTATATAATCAAAACTCAATATACAATGTCAAATGGAATGAATAAACCAACCAATATAAAAAAGGCAATTAAAATTAATAAATAAATATTTGAAGGAGACAAAATTTTGTTTCTGATCTCACCATAATGAAACCAATTCCTTTTCAAAAACATAAAACACAACTTGAGGATTTATCAAAAAAAAAAAAATTATTTGAAATTTTTAATATATTTATATATTCAAATAAGTTAATTCAAAAATCTTCAAAAAACAATTAGAATACGGATAATCTCTTCATCGGCCCTAGATAATATTTAAAATATCAAAATCAACTAACAATCAGTATATCATACCTTAGAGTGAAACACGGAACTTGTTTGAAACAGAGTATGATTTTAATTTGATATAGAGTGTCACCTTCAATCTTTGCCGCGATTTTTCCGATGTAGAACCTTCTTCTTCAAAATTTCACACCCAGTATAACAAAATTGGAGTAAAACTCTGAATAATTTTTTCAAGTAGAGAAAAAAATGGGAACACTTTCAAATTTTCAGGAATAATACATAGAATTACGGAAAGTTATGGAATTATAAAACTGTGGAAATTCTAGATAAAATAGTCCTATTCCTATTCCAGAAACATTTCTGGAATGTTCGGATTTGCCAGCCCCCTTCGTTGATTGCTTCTTTTGGATTTAAATTGTTGAATTCTTAATTGATATTTGGCATTTTTCTATTCACGACACTCAGGTTACGATTTTTTTTATAACATTTCCATTCAAAATAATAATTTTAATTTATTTTTAGGTTCTGGAACTGGATTATTGACGAGAGATTCTTTAATCAGAGCCACGTGCTCGGACTTTAGAGTACCTTCATACTGATTCAATCTCGACTATCTTGGCCTTTTATAGTTTTCTCGAAAAATTGAATTTCAAAGCTTCTTGGTTTGAAATTATTCTAAATAATTAATCTATTTTTCTGTGAATAATTTGGTACTACTTTTATGAAAATTGATTGAGTTTAAATACTTATTTTCATACGAAGAGTTTTCCAAATGTCAAAAAGTTTACATAATTTAACTTCATATGCTTTTTACTGAACAATTACTGAATATTACTTATGAAATTGATTAAATTACTTCAGCTCAAATGCTGTTACAATTCTATTAGTGCCTAAACATCTTGAAGGATTTCTCTTACATTAATAATTTAAAATATCTGACGTAGACACTATGTTTTCCTTGATTAATTAAATTTTGATTAAATTTGCCCTATTTACATCTTTCTGGTAAGTTAGATTCAATTAAGATTGTTCTTTGCCAATAATTTCACTAAAGTTTGTATAGAATTCATGAAATTTATACATTTTTTCAACCATATTCTTCATAAGTTCAAACTAGATATGTAAATTCAAATTACTTCTATTTATTGCAACTTTGGCTTTATTAAACATTTTATATTTATCAGTTGAATGCTCCCTGTAAGTTCTATTCAATATTTACAAAAGGATCCTTTATTTCTTACTATTGTTTAAAGAATTCTCACTCGACTATTCTTTATGTATTCCAAATATGGTTTTTCTTCAAAATTTTGGCTTGTGAGTATGTTTATGAGTTGAAATAATGTTATTTTTGCCTGAATTGGTCTAATTTGATTGATTTTGATATAATTACACTCTAACGAGTCAACATATATACAACGGTGAGTCTTTTCTTTGGATTTTATTGATTTTTATTATTTGAGTTTTTGTATATTGATTGTTTATAACACTTTAACAAAGTAAAATAATAAGAAGCGTTTTTTTACTTGATAGAAGGATAATTACAAACTTTGAATATCAAAGGTGCGTATGTTCGGAACGAAAAATTCGATAATACTCATTCTTAATTTTAATTAACAATTTATTTTTGTTGGGTTTTTTATTCCATTTGATATTGTATAGTGAATTTTGATTCTATAGGTCTATTAAATATAAGCAGTGCTTATTATAAGAAATCAATTTAATTCTATGAAGTTGATACATTTTCTATTAGGTTAACCTTCCTTGAAAACGTTAAAGTTCTAATTGTAACATTCCAAGACTGTCGAAAGTAGCAGGAAAGATCCATTGGTTAAAACCACATATGAATTCCGACTTTCAACAAACTTTTGAAAGTGACTTGCCAAACTGTAAACGCCATGAACATACAAAGTAAAAGACAAACAACAGTATAATGACATGGTGTGAGCAATCGATTCGAACTCTGACATATAATGGCTTCTGGAGGACGTACAAACTTGATATTAACGTGGTAAGTGAGTAAGGCACTAATTATTGAAGTCGTTGCACTTACATGAAGTGCTACATTGTTTCAAAGTTTACACAATGAATGGAAGAGTAATCAGAATACTGAATAGGTTCGCGCTAATTATCATCAGGTGAAAGAGATTATTCCGTGATTTGAAGGAGTGGTGTTTGACTAGGAATATTATTTCAGGCGCTTGCATAATTATATGGAAACGGAGCCCTCGAGATCCTGATGTTTGCCATCAATGTCTATTATTATCCCTTAAATTGGAAGACTACGAGGGCTGACTGAAAATTTCTGTTGGATAATTCTACCACATTACTACGTGGTACGAAAAGAAATTCCTCTTTATAGGGCAAGAACTCAGGGAAATTAAACCATAGGCTAAGTACACAACATTGACAATGCTTCACATTCGGTTAATAAATTTTTTTCGCCTGGACTTTGCAAAAATTCGAGCTTAGTTCCAGAAATATTAACGACAAAATTATGTAATTGAATATTCTGAGCATTCAATACAAGTAATGGTTTCGGCTAATAGTTGAGCAAAATATTGGTTTTATTTTCTTAAATGATAAATCTTTGTTATCTAAAGAGTGAATACAGCTCCTCTGAGAAAAGTCAAAGTTTTTTTAAATTTTTACTAGACTCCAAGGTTGACACTACAGTCAGTTCATTGACATTTATTCGATCTTGCAATGTTATAATAGTAATAATAATAATTTTTCCACATATTAAAATCCAAAGTGATCATGAAAATGAAGCCGAATATACAAAAGAAATAAACAAACATAAATAAATCTATAATGGAATATAAATAGATTCTTTTTTTGAATATCATAATTGCCAAGGAAATGTGTGCTTTTCGAAAGTATGTTCCAAATATTCTGACATACAGTACGATTCTAAATTCAGTAATAATGATCTGATTTGTTTTTTTAATGATCTTTGGTATTTTATAATCTTTATTGTTTGAGGCAATTTTTTGGAAGCTGATGTACTCGAATAAAGGCATCCTTTCTCAAACTGTGTTAATCGATGTTTTGGAAAATTATAGTTCAAATTTCTATCACTTCGGGTCTTCAAATCGCTGATGGAACTCTTGTTTTTGAACAAAGAGATGATGATATATGTACATTCTGTCAAGAAAGTACCGGGAATTATCGATTTAAATCTGGTGGGGCAATGAGGCAGGTAAAAAATGTTTTTCCTAGGTTGGTACCACTGTCCTTGATTACTATGCCAAGCTTAAGCGGGATCTGTCAACTAGTGTGTTTGCAACAGCTGATTAAGTCAGTCGATGTCAGAGTGCGTGCCGATTTTTACTATGGGTGATTACGTTGAGCAAAGAATTTGTTTAAAGTTTTGTGTTGCACATGAATTTTCGTGTGCCGATGCATTGAAAATGTTGCAAAAGGCCGTTGGTGATAATGCTCTATCGAAAACTCGTGCATATCAGTGGTACACAGCCTTCAAGGACGGTCGTGAAGTGGTCGCCCATCGACGGCTTCGATCGAAGATAACGTCGATAAAATTAAGGAAAGGGTGCTGGAAAACCGCCGTACCAGCTTGAGAGAGATAGCACATGATCTTAAGATATCCCACGAGTCCGCACGTACGATTTTGATTGATATTTTGGGCATGAGAAAGGTGGCCGCACGACTCGTACCGAAAGACCTGAATTTTCTTCAAAAACGTCATCGCGAACAGGTTGCTTCAGACATGCTGGATCGCTGTAATTCCGATTCTACATTCATGGAACGCATTATAACTGGTGATGAGACCTGGGTCTACGAGTACGATATGCAAACAAGCCAGCAATCATCGGAATGGGTGGCAAAAAATGAGCCGAAACCGAAAAAACCACGCCAAAGCCGCTCGAAAATGAAGGTGATGCTCATTGTTTTCTTCGATATCCGTGGCGTGGTGCACTACGAATTCGTTCCAGAGAGTCAGACGGTAAACAAGGAGTATTACCTAGGCGTTATGAAACGTTTGCGTGAGCGTATCCGTAAGAAGCGGCCAAATTTGTGGGCGAACAACTCATGGATTTTGCATGACGATAACGCGCCTTCTCACCGAGCTACGATTGTGACTGACTTTCTCGCCAAAAACTCAACAAACGTTCTTCAGCAACCACCGTATTCGCCGGATTTGGCTCCCTGCGACTTTTTCCTCTTCCCAAAACTAAAATTGCCCCTTCGTGGCACCCGTTTTGAGTCGATTGAAGCCATAAAACAAAATTCGGCGCGAGAGCTAAAGTCCATCCCGGAAAGCGCCTATAAAAAATGTTTCGATAATTGGAAGTGCCGTTGGCATAGATGTATTGGAGCAAATGGAGCCTATTTTGAAGGCGACCCAATAAATTTTGACTATTAAATGTAAAAATGTTGTTTTAATTGAAAATTCCCGGTACTTTCTTGACAGAGTAGTATAAATAGAGCACTGTCAATGTGAGGATGTTATTTTCTCGGAAGTGGTTTCTGCATGATTCTTTGTATCCCAAATTTAATATAGTTCTAAGTTTTAGTATTATGAATAAATCGTTGACATTGCATCTATTTCCCCAGAAAATTATTCCAAACCTTATAACGGATTGAGAATTTGAGAAATACACGGTTTTTAGTGTTTCGATTAGAGTTAGGTTTTAGTACTCGTGAAGTATACAGCATGATGTTCAACTTTTTGCCCAAACTTTCAATATACAAATTCCATTGAACATTTTCATTTATAGTTAAGCCTAAGAATCTGGTCAACTTTACTATTTTCAAAGTTTCATTTTCGAATCAGATTTCTCTGGGTGTATTAATGTTAGACTTGTTGGTCTAGGACATAATTGCATTTGTTTTTGTACTGTTCAGGACAAGATTATTACTTCTAAATCAGTTTACACGACGATCGCTAAATGTTTCAAGAGTTTGCGAAAGATGTTCTTGATTTCTTCGCGTATCAGGGGATTGAAAACGTTTGCAAAATTCACTAAACTACAATTTCTATCTTTCACTATCCTCTCCGAGTCATTCACAAATACGAGGAACAGCAATGGGCCGACAATCCCCCCTACCCAATCCCTATTTCCAATAGGTAGATTAGCTCGGAAAAGTAGTGCCCAACTTCCTATTCGACTATTACTTTATGTGCCCTATTTGTAAGTTAAGATTCAAACCATTTGAGTGCGTTTTCTCTCACTCCCAATATCTCTAGCTTCTCAACAGGATTTTGTGAATGACCGACTCAAAAGGTTTCGTTAGGTCCAAAATTATACCTAGTATGTGTTCTTTATTTTCAAAGCCAGAAAGAATTTCCTGATACTGAATTGTTTCAGCCGTTACTATTTGGTAGTTGATCATAATTAAAACAAATTGTAGAAATTATTATGTTTTACTACCAATAAAAATATATTTTACACATCTTCTTGTGACTCGAGTTTCGGGAAATGAACTATCCCATCATCAGACAACTGAAGACCTAACAGTGGTACAGAGGTATTTAAACAAAATTGATAAATATTTGGAATATTTCAATAGATAACACCTAATAGTGGTACAGAGGTTTACAAGCGGAACGTAATAAAAACCCGGTTAAAAAAAGAGGGGCCTTCTAACAGATATCGGAATGTCGGCAATCGACAAAGAAGGTTATTAAACAGATGGTACCCAAATATCTCAAATAATTTTTTGGGGTTACATAGCTCCGTACAGTTATTCATTATTTTTACGTTATTTTGTTGTACATCTCAAATATTTGGATTTACATAGCTCCATAGAGTCATTCATTATTTTTTAAATTACTTTTATGGTGAACAAATTTGAAAATTTTAATAATCAAGTTTCTTTTCATTTGAATCTACATGTAAAATTTTCTTAAGATTTTCTTTTGTCGAAAGGAATTACTAATTTCTAAAGAATGAGTGGCAAAAGTTGAATTTTTGTTTACTTTTCATTAAATTAATTTCATGTTCGTTGAAAAAGGTTTTAAACAGATGTTACTTTTTGAATATCTCAAATATTTTCGATTTACATAGCTTCGTACAGTCATTCATTATTTTTACATTATTGTTATTGTGAACTAATTTGAAAATTTCAACAGATTCTAGATAATCGAGTTTCTTCCCTTTTGATTCTACATGTAAAATTTTAAGATTATCTATTGTGGGAAAGGAATGACCGTTTTCCAGACAATGAGTGTCAAAAGTAGAATTCTGTTTATTTTTTATGAAACTCATTTTATGTTCGTTGAACCTCTTCTTGAAGGAAGGTCCCCTTTGTCTTATATATTTATTACTGCACGTAGAACAAGATAAATCATAAACTCCTGATTTGTGTATGGTTGGAGTAGGGTCCTTTGCGTTAAAAAATACCGATGATTACTTGTTTTGCGTTTTGAAGGCAATATTGACATCTGATTTTGAAAAACTATTGGCCACTCTTTGACTTATGCTACCAAAGTACGATAGAGAAATGAATTTTTTATTTTCTTCAGTTTTTATGATAGGATAAATTTGGCTCATAGCTATTTTGGATAGTTTCTGTCGAATTAGATTATCTATTACATTGGGGTTGAAACCGTTGTTCGCGGCTATTGATTTTATTATTTGGACTTCAGCTTCGCGGTTATTTTTTGATAAGGGTAATGCGAAGGCTCTATGGATCATCGATTGATACGCTGATATTTTTTGTGAAAATGGGTGATTGGAATCAATAGGAATACATATATCAGTGGATGTGGGTTTTCTGAACACGTTGAATTCTATTTTTCTATTTGAGTGTGATATCGAGAGGTCTAAAAATGTAGTACTCTTCTACGATTCTTCTTCTAATTCGAATTTAAGTTTTGGGTGAATATTATTCAAGAAATTCAAAAATTGACTCAGTTGTCTGAATGTTCCGGAGATACACGTGAGAATATCGTCTACGTATCTATACCAGAAATGAATATTTACAGGTAGTTTCGAATTGAAGATTTTATTTTCCATTTCTGACATGAGTATGTCTGCAATGAGTGGTCTCAGTAATGAGCCCATAGCTAGGCCGTTTAATTGTTCGTATATTTTATTATTAAATTGAAAATAGTTTTTGTGCAGGCATTGTTCTAATTGGGCAATGAAATCACCGTGTATCACGGGATTTACATGTGATTCTTCAAGAATTTCTGAAGCTAAATGAATGCTATCATTTCTCGGTATATTTGGAAACATATTTTCCACATCCAGGCATACTAGGTAGGAATTATTTGGTAAAGAAAAATTTTTTAACTTCGTTGTTAATTCTATGAAATTTTTTATTGTGTATTTCGGAGTGAAATTAGTGAGCTTTTTAAACATTTCATTTAATTTTTTCTCTATTTTATAGGTAGGGCTGCTAATAAAGGAAACGACTGCGGAACGTGATAAAAACCCGGTTAAAAAAGGGCCTTCTAACAGAGATCGGAATGTCGGCAATCGACAAAGAAGGTTATTAAACAGATGGTACCAAATATCTCAAATAATTTCCTTTCGACAAAATAAAATCTTAAGAAAATTTTACATGTAGATTCAAATGAAAAGAAACTTGATTATTAAAATTTTCAAATTCGTTCACAATAAAAATAATTTAAAAAATAATGAATGACTGTATGGAGCTATGTAAATTCAAATATTTGAGATGTACAACAAAATAACGTAAAAATAATGAATAACTGTACGGAGCTATGTAACCCCAAAAAATTATTCGAGATATTTGGGTACCATCTGTTTAATAACCTTTTTTGTCGATTGCCGACATTCCGATATCTGTTAGAAGGCCCCTCTTTTTTTAACCGGGTTTTTATCACATTCCGCTTGTAAATCTCTGTACCACTATTAGGTGTTATCTATTGAAATATTCAAAATATTTATCACTTTTGTTTAAATACCTCTGTACCACTGTTAGGTCTTCAGTTGTCTGATGATGGGATAGTTCATTTCCCGAAACTCGAGTTACAAGAAAATGTGTAAAATATATTTTTATTGGTAGTAAAACATAGTAATTTCTACAATTTGTTTTAAGAATTTCCTGGATAAAACTGTTGGTTGCGGTGTATGTAGATCGATTACTTAGGTAGCCATGTTGACAGTTGCTGAACAGGTTATTAGAGTGATAAAAGGTCTGGACTCTGTCCATTATAGCAGTTTCGAAAACTTTAGAAAAACTTGTATGTTAATGGGTCTGTAATTTTGCATTTCTATTGGAATTTCCTTTTTGAAGATTTGTTTAATTAAAGCGACTACTTTCAGACTATCAGGAAATTTTCCAGTTGTTTACGACGAATGCCAAGGGCTTGCAAACTTCCTCAGAACATGTTTTCAGTATGCTCACCAATACCACTTATCCATTTGTTTTTCAACCTTCTTATTATGTCGTGAACTTCAAACCGTAGTACAGGACTCAAAAAAATGGAATTACAACTCCTTTTAATTTTTAAACTTGAGCCGGTATTGAGAAATATGAATTGAATTCATTTGCGATTTCTGAAGGTTTTCCATTTATTTCAATATTAGTTGCCCTTTTTCGCGTTTGATTTCATTAACTATATTCCTAACTACTTTATTCTTTCCGCTCTATTTATTTCATTAGAATATATTTGCTTTCGATCAGTAACGTTGTACGTTTTTTTGCGTCGTTATATTTTATATGTAGAACTACTATTTACAGTTTCGAGAGTATACAGGATATTAAGTTTTTTCCTATACTTTTCAATTTCTTGTGAATTTTAAGAGTTTTTGCTTTCCTTAAGTTTGTATATTTTTTTAGGAAAAGATTGATTGAAAATTGGTATAAAGATGTTCATGAAATTCTGGAATTGTTTTTCAACATCTCCGACTTGACATAAATATACTTCTGCCCAATTATGTTCTTTCAATGTAAATAAATATTAGGTAGAATAATTCTGTGAAATCTCTACAAAATTCAATAAAAAAATCTTAAAAACTTTTCAAAACTCAAATCTATATATCTCAGAAACACTGTTTGTATTTAAGTAGACATAGAGAATTTTCAAACATTATTCAACACTCAAGAAGATGATGGATCTATAGAAAATATAGAATATTGACTGAAATTGCCTAAAGCTAAAACTTTAGCCGATACAGCAATTTCAAATGAAACATATAAGTAATAATTCATATTCCAAAAAATGCTCCAGATAAATTTTGAAGAAATTTGAAGAAAATATAACATATTATTCAGAACAGCGTTTAAAACTGCCGCCCATCATTATCGGTCGAACTTTTTTGAATGATAAATAAAGACAATAAATAAAGATATACACATACCTTTCTCCCACACATAATCATGGGAAAAACAAACCAAGACAGAATGGTTGAGTTTAATCTAAAATATTTATCTTCCACAGAAAAATAACATGAGGAAAGATATGTTCACAGACTGATTTATATCATAAAAGTACGCATGTGTGAAAAAACAAATTATAATTCTTATGTATTATTATTATTTTTGAAATTCTGGTTATTTTTCTTATCATGGGGCATATTTTTGTTTTTCTGTGTTCCGAATACAAATGGTGTTTCTATTTTATTTTGGATACTTTAAAACTTACTTTGAGTTTATTCGTTCCAGGTTTCATCTTATCTGTTGAGTTAAATTTTGATCTCATAATATATTTTGATCTGAATTCAATACATTTCTGAAAAAGTCTAAAGACCAAAATAGCAGCTATAAAATGTTGGAGTTCTCGTTCAATTATTTTTATTTGATCCTTTATTTTGAGAATTTTAAATAATTTTGAAATGGTAGATTTTCAAATAAATATTATATATAAAATGAATATAAATTGAAAGGTTATATTTCTTAGAAGAGGATTTTTTGCTATTTCAAATGTTAAGCAGAATAATCATGTTAAACCTCTACATAATTTAATCTGAAAAATATTTTATCGAAAATATTTAAAGAAATTAAATCAAATATCAGTGGTTCTATTTAAATAAATATATATAATTCTCAAACATCATACAACACTAAAAAGATAAAGGAATATATTGAAAATATAGAATATTGACCGGAATTTCCCATCAAACTTTGTCCTCTATTTTCTATAGATTTCTCTATGTTTTTGAGTGTTGTGTGATATGTAAAATTTCTTTATGTCTACTTAAATAGAAGCAGTGTTTCTAAGACATTTTGTTTTTTTTAATCAAATTTGTAGAGGATTTCAAGGAACATAACCTTTGAATTAAATTTCATTTCATATATGATAATTATAATTTTGTTCATTTTGGTTAACACTGAAAGAGAGAGACAATTTCCTTATAATAATTTTCTGTGGAAGAACATTGATTTTAATAAATTTTTCAGGTTAACCTTAAACATTCTGTTTCAGTACTGTTTTTCCTTATGATTATTTGCGATAGCAAGTTATGAGATATAGTTTTATTGATTGTCCTAATTTATCATTCAAAAATATTCGACTAACGATTTTGGACTGGAGTTTCAAACGCTGTTCACGAAAATGTATTATATTCGTTGAAACTTTTCAAAATTTATATGAAGCCTTTTTTTTGGAATAGAGTTGGTTTTTCATAAGATGCATTTGAAACAGCGGTATCGTCTAAAGTTTGCTAGGTAATTCCAGTCATTATTTTCTATACATTCCCTTATGTTTTTAAATGTTGTGTAATGTTTGAGAAATCTATATGTCTACTTAAACAGAAACAGTGTTTTTTTTATTCATTTTTTCTATTTTTCAAAATAATTTCTTTGAAATTCAATTTTGTAAAGGTTTTACAGAATTATTCTGTTTCATAATTGAGAAAGAAATAAATAGGTGCCTGTATATCATATCACAGCTTATAAAATTCAATTGTTAGCATTTGAGGACTCTATTATTCTAAGGTTTCATTTGAAAAAATGTGAGTCTTTCGTCCTATCGACGACAATATGCACATTATTGAAAAAACTACAGTTAAAAATAGTTTTTCTCGACTTTTTTTTAGAAAATATGATAGCACTTAATGTTCTTAAACATTCACACGTTTCACACGTAGGTATGATAAAAATGAATATTCTTTAATATTCGATACTCACTAATTTTAGCATTGAAAACACTGGCCGAACTGTAAAAACTAGCATTTGAAAATATTTTTTATCCGTAACTATGTTTGATCATATCCTGGATCTACAAGATACTTCTGGTCGATTTTAATTTCGAAAGTTCATACCCCAAACATCCATTTGCAAGATAAATATAGATATGGCCCTAAATAAGTAATGAGGAAAATAAGGAATTATCTACCTCTCTCACGTAAAGTCATCGTTAAACTCATTTTGTTTCGAAAAGTTCAAACAGCGATGTTAATTCAATAAGAGCGCCGGATGTGGTATACTTTCCGCAAAATTCTAAACTTATACAACGCTAAGACATATTGTAAGTTCCTTTACGAGCAAAGAATTCTATAGTAGAGAAGCTTCTGGAATAATTATGAGGGGATATTACATCAAGAAAGATAGAGAGCTGATGAAGAAATTCTCGTACCAACTTTGAAGATAGGAGAACGTGGAAAATACAATTTCATCCATTTCATTATTGTGGCAGTAGCGGTGCGTCGAATTTCATTAAAGGGTGTATCGAAGAATACTGTACTGTTTCGGCTGTAACCATTGAATAGTTTATTATATTCGAAGATATCCATTATATTAGATATCTTCTTTAAAAAATGTTCAATTAAAACTGTTTTATTGAATCGGTCCTCACTTGACAGAAATTTATTTTAATTAAATGAAATAATATAGATTATTTCCAGAATTCATTAAGATAACGCCAACCCTGTAGCCTTGACAAGTTTACATTTTGAACTAACTCGTAACATTACACATTCACTTCTTATATAGCTAAAAACTTGAAAGTTGAGGCGGTAAAACTAACTAACAATTTTCGGAAATAAAGATAAGAAAAACATTTCAAGAAGGGATACAAATAACCACCAATTCATCCAAATACCGATGAAGAAAAATATGCGAAGAAAGGGATATAAATAACGCTGAAATATATTGAGGCTAATTACCTCACTAAGCAAAAATATTCAACAATGGGGATCTTGCGACATCTGTTTGGTCGTTGAGAAGAATTTTGAGGTTCTTGTACCTACTAATTTCTACTGCTTCCAAAGACGTGAGTCTGGTACTTTTATTTTCATAATGGATAATTACATAGTTATTAATTAAATAATTACAAATTTTTTCAAATGAATGGCATATGTGAATATTTTTCTTGGAGGATCTTCCTATTTCGCCAATATTTACTACCATGGAGCAATTACTACAAGTCAACTTATAGAATCCAGATTTACTGTCTTTATTTGTTTGACCTTTATTAGTTTTAATATGAATTCCAAAATTATTAACCGTTCTTAAAGCTACATTTGAGTCAAATTTCATTTTAGAATACTTGGAAATATTTTCTGATATTCTATTCACGTAAGGAATGGAAATTTATTTTGTAGTCAAATCTTTTGTAACAGGGTAAACTGCATTAAATGCTATTTTCCTCTGTTAAAATTGGACTATAGCCGTTATTGAATACAATTTGCGTAATCATATTCAATTCTATAAAGAAGTTATCGCTATTCATAGATACATTAACCAATCTATTGATCATACTGTGATATGAAGCTATTTTCTGACGAACACGATGGTTCGATACGTGAAGAATTGTGATATTTCTATACGTCGATTTACGAAAAATACTGAACTGATGAAAATCATCTTTTCTCAAAATTATAAGATCAGGAAAATTTATGCTAGAATTGTTTTTTTTTCTCAATAGTGAATCATTAATAAGGAGTATGAGCTATGGTAATCGATAGTTCTAAAAATCTAGCATATTCAGATTAAAATAAATTTATTCGGCTGATCTGTACCAATAATCATTAATAAGGATTCTGAGCTATGGTACTGGAAATTTCTAGATATCGAGACAGTGTAACACACATCTGTATAACAATTCTATACTCAAACAAACTCGACAAGGTTTTGTAGATCACAGAGGCAAATTACAGACATGCGCACGTTTCAAACTGATTGGTTTTTGTCAGTGCAATTTATGCTAGTGACTCCAAATCTGTTAAGTATCTATATTTGCTATACACAGAGACTCTAAGATATTAGTAATAAACTAACGCCATCTAGAGTTTGCAAAATACATACAAGACATACCTTTGCGAGTTAATTCAAGTAAAGAAATGTATTCTCGATATTTTCACGTTACCAACGCAGAATAAACTTTCTTCATACTTAAAGCGACCATAATTTGCCGTAAGGCTCAAAAATTAGCATATTCATAGTAAAATAAATTAGTTCGGTTGATCTGTACCAAAAATCATTAATAAGGAGTATGAGCTATGGTAATAGAAAGTTTCTAGAAAACGAGACAGTGTAACATACATCTGTGTAACAATTCTATACTCAAACAAACTCGACAAGTTTTCTGTTACCATAGCTTAAACTCCTCTTATTAACGATTTTTGGTACAGATCAGCCAAATTAGTTTATTTTAATCTCAATACTGAATTTTGAGATATAATTGTTTTTTGTATTTATTCGTTTTATTTTGTTGTTGTTTCGTACAGGAATGTTTTTTAAATAATGGTAAATATGATCATGGAATAAAAAATGAAATATTTTCACCTCGGAAAATGAGCATCAGGAAAACTCGACATTTCTGCGGAAGATGGCAATATCGTCGCGACGCTTAAATAAAAGAGATATTACAAATTTTCCCTCTTCAAATTGATGGTCCAATTAACACCCCCGAAATCGTCGGTGTTGCCATGACTACGTAATAACCAAGATTCAAGAAACATTGCACTTCATAACCTATCGCTATCGAATTATGGTCCCGCTTTCCCGAAAACTCAATTTAGTTGTTCGCCAATGACGGATTGCCATCTTTCACCCAGTCCTCACTCGAATTCGTCAATTTGACGTCTAATTTCCTGCATAATTTCAAGGAAGTGACGCGATTTTACCAGGACATCAGATCGTAGAAGGCGGTGCGAATTGATGGCTTCAGGTCCAAAGACGTTCCGCAATTGGTCTACGAGATGGTTTGGCTTTTTCGATTCTGCTCGTTCTTAAGAACGAGCTTCCGGAATGGAGGAAATAGACTGTCGACTTTGAAAACAAAACAGTCCGCATTATCATTTTCATAATAGAATTTTTCCTTTTTTGCATTCTGATACATAGTGTTTGCACACTTAATTACAATAATTTGAAGATCGACGAGTTGTAATAGATAGATAGATATGAGTTTATTCAATATTATGTACTATAAATCGAGGTTAACTCTGAAAAATAAACTGCGAGTTATTGTTGATAGCTGTTTAAAGTTGTAAAAAAACATTGATTCTAACGACAACAAAATTTAAATACTAATAATACAAAAAAAATCTAGGTATAGTATTCTACGTCACAATTGGTTTCCTTTTTATTGTCTTCATCTGTTTTATCGTCACGTTCTGGAATCCTTGTCATAATCTATTGTTCTGTTACATTCTGTAAATTGTTGGAAAATAAACATTATTATTATTATTATTATCGGCATTCTGTTTTCTCTTTATGAGTTGATCACTCTATGAATTGAGGAGCGATCTTCATCCTCAGTGATCAATTAGTTTCTTATTTTTATTTAGAATTTTTTATACTTTTCAATTATCTCAATTCTTAAGGTATTTTTGGGTAAATTCGTGAAGCAAGATATGAGCAGCTTTTCTGACCTAGTCTTTTTCCGCCCTCTGTCGTTATAATCTTACAAGCATATATCTGTATTTTATCTAGTGCTTTCGATATCTCGTATATTTCTCGACCAGGAAATGTGTACGGCTTTCCATACATGATTTATAAGAAATATTTCTGCATTATATCTGAACCTTTCTTATGGCAGTCCAAAACACCTGCCCATCCAATGATCCCATAATAAAGTTGTGACTACACCAATGCATCATAAAGTATTTGGAGATGTTTTATGGAATAGATATTCTTTCTTATAACTCTAATCCTGTATGCGGTCCCCCTTTAATTTTTTATCAAGTAATGTATATGTTCATCCCATTTTAGATGCTGATCAATGTAAATGCCAAGATGTTTTGTGGCATTAGTATTCAATATTGAATTGAACCAGTCCTTACTTAGTGAAAATCCATATTAAATAATATTTAAATAAGGTTATTCTGATTTTCACAAATTTTTATTGTTATATATACAACAATAAAAATTTGTGAAAATCAAACAAATGTTTCGCTATCACAGTATTATCATCAGGCAGGTTTACATTTTGAATAACTATTATTCAAAAATTACTGGGGACGAAAAATGGGTTGTATATAATAAAGTCAAACGTGAGAGATCATGAAGCAAAAAAGATAAATCAGCACAAAGCATTTCGAAAGCCAATATCCATCAAAAAAAGTTGATGCTGTCGGTTCAGTGGAATTTTTAAGGAATCGTTTTTTTTTGAGCTTTTACCGAATAACACAACAATTAATTCGAAAGTCTACTGTCATCAGATGGACAAAATGACTGATGCAATTCCAGAGAAAAGACCAGAATTAATCAACAGAAAAGGTGTATTGTTCCACCAAGATAATGCGAAATCTCATATAAGTTTGGTCACTCGCCAACAGCTTTTACAGCTTGAATGAGATACAGTGCCATACCCACCATATTCTCCAGATCTGGCGCCTTCGGATTATTATTTGTACCGGTCATTGCAGAATTTTCGGACAGTAAAACCTTCACATCAAATGAAGAGGTCAAAAATCACCTGGATTAGTTTTTTGCCAACTAAGACCAAAAATTTTATGAGCATGGAATAATGCTACTACCAGAAAGATGTAGTTTGATTAGAACAGCCAATATATAATTCAGTAAAATATTTGTTAATTATATGAAAATTGTATTTAATTTTCCCAAAAAAAAAACGGAATTACTTTCCGAATAACCCAATACATTTTATGGTAGATAATTATGTCCTTATAAAATTTTAGGAACCTCACTTTCACTTTTAATCCAACAGCGAAATGTTGACCGAAATATCTGAATAGAAAATTTCCTCTTACCCAGGCGAGGCTTGACCTTTTCGGTTTACGCTGCTCTACCACTGAGATAGATTTCCAAAATCTAATAAAATTGCATCAGATACTGAATTGTTTCAGCCGTAACTATGTAGTAGTTGATCATAATTAAAACGAATTGTAGAAATTTCTATGTTTTACTACCAATAAAAGGATATGTTACACATTTTCTTGTGAGTCGAGTTTCGGGAAATGAACTATCCCCTCATCTGACAACTGAAGACCTAACAGTGGTACAGAGGTATTTAAACAAAAATGATAAAACCTAGAGTAAAAAAGGGGGGAGGGGCCTTCTAACAGATATCAGAATATCTGCAATCGACAAAGAAGGTTGTTAAAACAGATGGTACTTAAAATATCTCAAATATTTCTGGGGGTTATATAGCTCCGTACGGTTATCTATTATTTTCACGTTATTTTCATTGTATATCTCAAATATTTGAATTTACGTAGCTCCGTACAGTCATTCATATTTTTTTACATCATTTTTATTGTGAACAAGTTTTGAATATTTCAATAGATTCTAGGTAACACCTACCACTATTAGGTGAAAATATTTGGGAGCGACTGAAAAGAGCCACTTTCTTGAAATATTTCTAGTATGTTTCAAACATTTTCAGTTACGTAGATAAAGAGGTTATTTGATATTATTCATTTTTAACACCACTGATAATTTCGCAAATTTTCTGACGGAATTGAAATTATTGAAGAACTATTCTTCAAAGATAGTACTCTTGATCGAAACCTCTAAATCTTATGGTTTTTAAGAAAATCGGCCTTACACACTTTTAGATTAAATTTTTCATGAAAAAGGAATACTTAGAAATAAACTGGATTTTTACTGAAAAATTAAGGATATTGAAACAGAAAGCAAATAACAGTAGAAATTCAATTTGTCCACTGTTATTTTCAGATACAAGCAGCCACCCTTCGCCTCAATTTTTCCGAACTCGTTGAAATATTTTGAATCTGCTAGTATCTTAGTCGGATACGTTAAAGGAGATGTTCATTATTTTCAATGGTCACCGAGCAAACAAAGTCATTTATTTATCCTTATATGAAAAAAATCCAACCGACATAGTTCCAGGGATCGTGGTGACCGACTGCAATAATTATCATTCAAGTACTGTCGAACATTCAGTAGGAAATGATCTGATGAAGAGAATAGCCAAATCATTCATTAGAAACGACAGTAGTTCTTGCCCTTGAGTCCGTCAAAGGAGTATATTGTAAAGAAACTACAGATATAATAAGAATATCATCATAAAAGTACCTGTTAGGGATAACTACAGGAGCAAAAAGTCGATCACCATGTATTACCTTCCAAATACTTATCAAAAATCCTTCTTTTTGCCCAGCCGGTAAAATTGCATACGTATCGGGTGTTTTTTTCAGAGGAATAAAGCTTTAAATTGAAATAAAATACATTCAAATTAAGATTGAAGCCAATTTTTTTTTATTTGAAAGAGAATTTTATGACATTTATGTTTTAGAAATAATTTCCGGCATATGTCCACCACGACTAGCTCTGAGAAACCGCATTCGACCAGACCAATTTTGGACCATTTTTTCGAGTAATTCAGGCCTTATTTCATCATTAACACAAGTTATGTTGGCTTCAAACGCGTCTTTTGTTTATGGTTTATCAGCATAAACCGATGACTTGACATAACCCCAAAGAAAATAATCCATATATATAATAATAAATGGAGTTATGTCGCATGATCTTGGAGGCCAATTAATTGGACCATTTCTCGAAATAATGTTATCGCCAAATCTTTCTTTCAATAAATCAATTGTTACGGTAGGAGCATGAGGTGTAGCATCATCTTATTGGAACAAAACACTTATAGGTCGATACCATTCAAATTTTGAAACAAATAATCCTTGATCATAGATCTGTAACGAGCACCATTCACTGTAACATTAGCTCCAGCATCGTTTTTAAGGAAATATGGACCAATGATGCCTCCAGCGTGTAAAGCACACCATACAGTGCATTTTCAGGATGCAATGGAACCTGCAGAATTTCTTGAGGGTGGTTTTCACTCCATATACTGCAATTTTGCTTGTTTGCATAGCCGTTCAACCAGAAATGAGCTTCATCACTAAACACAATTTTATGATAAAAAAATGGATCAACTTTAAGCTGTTCTAGAGCCCAATCAGCAAACAAACGCCGCTTATTATGGTCAAGTTACTTTACTTCTTGAACCAGTTGGATCTTGTATGGGTGTAGACCAAGATCTTTAGGCAAAATTTTCCATATGGTGGACGTCGACGAATAGACAAGTCTGGATCATCATTAACTCTATCTTACAGCAGCGGTAATTCTTCTGTACATGCAGTCTTGTTGTTGTTGTATCGAGTAAAGAAAATGTTGTCCGAAATCTATCGATAGTTCGACGAATAAGATGCTCTGATGGACGATTATGTAAACCATAAATTTCACGAAGTGCTCTATAAGTTTGGCGAACACTGATTTTGAAAATAAATTTCAACAATTTGTAAACCTTGTTGCGGCGTGAGTCTTTCCATGATAATTTGTCAATGCTTACTGAACAGAAATGTCAAAACAACATGGCTTCTACCTTCTGTCAAATCACAGTTATCCCTATCGAAAGTTCTATCACTCTAAAAAAAATACCCGATATAAGCTTATGCCCGCTGAGGAGTGATGTGAAGATTTGTAACACAGTGCTTCCTCAGTTCAATTAATATAACATAAAAAATTTGGATCTTGTTCCCAAGTCACCGGCAAAAGGAAAATCTTAAAGGTCCTCTTACGCATTTAATAACTGCAGTCTTTGAAGATGGTGAGGATAAAGCAATTGGTTATGTAAAGTGTTTCAAAGAGTTCCGGAAAATTTTAGATGAAGGGTGAGTGCTTGTATCGAAAACAACGGTGGTTATATTGAACATCTACTTTAATATCCTTTCTATTCCAACTTCCCTAATTTTTTAATGAAAATCATTTTAATTACCAATTATTTTATTTCATAACAAATAAATTCTTGAAATAATTAAAGCTGATTTTCTCGAAAACGGTGAAGTTTAGAGCTTTCAACTTAGTACCATTTTTGAGGAACAATCCTAAAAAAATTCGATTCCATCAAGATATTTTTGAAATCGTCAGTGGCATTCCAGTTGGGAACGTTGTAATATCAAAAAACATTTTTATCTGTCCCACTGAAAATGTATATATTTTTCACGGCTGAATATTCATACAGATGAGAGATTGATCAGATAAGGCTTTTTTGAGGGACTGAAAATTGTGTATTCATTAAAATATTAGGAAATGAACAGTACTTTGAAGAAATTTACTTCTTGGCTGAAGTGAAATTGACCAATGATTCTTGGCAATACCTTCGAAAGAATCAGTATCACCAAAAATGTATCATACATTAAAACCATTTTTCATTGAAGCTAAATATTCGAATCAGTAAACATTAGAAATATCGTCCGTAAGACGTAAGAACGGATATCATTCAATTCAAACTGTTCAGCGTTTATCATAAAAAGCGAACTATAATATAATATGTTGTAATATTCTTATATGGTAAATATATACGTACTTACCATATATTTCTTCAATATGCAATTAGAAACATCATAATGGAGTTATCTTACCTGAAAATAATACAGATTTGGTGAGCTCAGCAATCAATTATTGAAAATTAATAATTCACAATCCAATTAATATTGGAAAATAATTAGGAACAAAAAGTGATGAATAATAAATTGATTATTTTGACAACGAGGATTTCTAGCTGAAGTGAGCCTAAAATATTTATATTGGATTTATAACCACATTTTCTATTGTAGTATCTCAGACGTTGAATTGATTGCTTAATTCCATCAAATTGTTAATTGTTTTCTGACTAATATTTTCCTCTATTTTCATTTGGATTCGAAATATATTCCATTTTGAATTTCTAAAATAAGAAAAAATTCAAGTTCGTGCGAATTTTCAACTAAATCGGTCTTCGCTTGATGAAAATTCATTAAAATTGATATTTCAAATAATATTATTCTGATAAAATAGAAAGGCTTTTTACTTGATAGAAGAAATATAACAAAATTTGAATATCAAAACAAATTAAAATATGTTTGTCTTCTACAATTTTAATTTCAAAAAAAAATTTTCATTCAAAAACTATTAGAATTAAATTAATGTCTAAAATAAGCACCGCTTACGTTTAATACACGTATATAATCAAAACTCAATATATAATGTCAAATGGAATAAATAAACCAACAGATATACGAAAGTCATTAAAATTAATAAATAAATAAATAAGAAGGTGTTCTTAAAGGTAAGACCAGAAACAAAATTTTGTCTCCTTTAAATATTCATTTATTAATTTTAATGACTTTCGTATATCTTTTGGTTTATTTATTCCATTTGACATTATATATCGAGTTTTGATGATTTCATCAGGTGAGTATTTGAACTAAGTATGCAATGCAAAAATGTTCCTTGGCCCTAAACTCAGTTCACAAAAAAGATAGAGGGAAGAGTGAAGAATCTTATTTAAAAATATTAAGCAACAGAAATTTTTTTAGATCTTTCGATTGTTCAGTATTTTTTTCATGTTATCCATGAATTTCTAAAATGTTTTAATGTTTCCTTATTCTTGTTTACAATGAATGCCTAGTTTGGCCAATATACATTCATGGAAATCGTCTGAAGGAAAAAAATAGATGTGTGTACTGCTGTTGAAACCAGTGCACCTTGTTGGAGTAAACAAATTGCTGAACGAGTCGATATGAACGATAAAGTATTCGGAGTTTTTTGAAAAGGAATTTTAACAGATGTAATAAGGTTCATACAAACCAGGAAGACCATATCAAATGAATGGAATTTTGTCAAACTATGATGGAAAAAGTAAATGAATATAGTTCTTATTCATTAATGAGTCATCGTTTTCCTTAAATAGAAAACATAACCCATCAGTAGTAAGATATTGGTCTAGAAAGAATAAGCATCTGAGTATGCCTGTGTATACCCAGTATCCCCAAAAACTTAATGTTTGGACAGGAATGCTGGGGAATTACATCCTAGGACCATTTTTTATCGATGGTAACCTAAACGCTGCCAAATATCTGGAGCTTTTATATTCTCAAATTATTCCGACAGTTCGACAGCTACCAATTAATTTGTATTGATGTCTGGTTTCAACAGGATGGCTGTCCAAGTCACAAGGCAAGAGTAGTCACACAATATTTCAGGACGACTTTCTCGGACTGTGTCATTTCTACAAATGGCATGATCAAATGGTTCCTCAGATCACTAGATTTATCTCCCAATGATTTTTTTCTTTGGGTATATCTGAAAAATTTGGTTTATGGGCATGAAATTGATAGAGGGACGAATATTAATGAATTAAGGTTCAAAATAACCCAACTTTGTGCCAAAATAGCAACTATGATGCCGAATCTTCTCAGATATCTCTCAGGTATGATCTCATAAGATTATCTCTTTATAATATATTTGGCTACTGTTTGGCTCAACAAGGTGGATTATTTGAACATTTAATTTAAATTGGTCGATCTTCGATATCGCATTTTTTAGAATTTTTTCTTGTTTTCGAATTTCGTGTTTTCGTAGAATTTATTTTATTTTCGTACCAGTTATGGTGAAAAAGGACCTGAGTACTTATTTTTACAGAGGAAATTATTTGTATCATCAATCGTGGCAAATAAATTCCTCGCATACAATGGAATACGATTGTCGTATTTTTTTTCAACCGATATGGTCTAACGAATCCCACGTTTGAAGTGCGAAGATTCTGATTGCTGAAAGCAGTGTAGAGCCTCGTTTTGATCGAAGCATCCCCCCACTGCAATTGAGAGAGAACTGCCGTTTATTCGTCATCGCACCGAGCTGAGGTTTTTATTCTTCCACTGCTCCACTGTACATTCTTGGTCCTCTAGATTAACGTTGAATTTCCTATGTTTCCGACTGTCTTTTCCAAACCTGTATAAATTAGTCGTAGTGAAGTGTTTACCATGAGATGAAGCGAGAGTTTTGCCACTCTACAAGATATTTTTTTTTAATTTATTGAGTAACTTTTTAAGTCTTTGTGAATTTGGTAGAACTATGTAAATGTAAAATCTGACTGAAACAAGTTATTCGAATAGAAAAATTTCCGCTGAGGCACTTATTCAATTGAATCTTATAAATTCGATGTAGAAAAATCAAGATCCAAGAAATTTCGGCTAGACCATCGTATCTTGCAATCTGTTTTTGCAACATTAACTTGAACAATTGTCCTTTAAAAGGCCCAACTCCAAATAGCCCTGTTTATTATAATCTGAAACAAATCAGGAAAAAAAACTAACGGAAAAACTATCAATCGGGCTTCCACGCGAAATGTTTCCGAAAAAAGTTTTCTTATCTATCCTCATTGTGAACGCTTATTTATAGTTTTCTTGCGACTATGTATCATGGCCTACATTTACTGCAGACCGTACAAAACTTCTCAGATCTGGCCACGTTCCATACCCTACGTTATATTGCATCCAATATTTCATAGACTCCACGCCTACTACATGAAATTTTTAGCGGGTTCATTCTCCTGGGTTCTGTGTTGTTACACATATAGTCCGTTAAGTTATTGAATGTTGTTTTCTATAGAAAATTTAAGTTCTCGAAGCACACTTATCGATAATGAAGAATAATTCTAGGAGTAGATGCATAGTGTCTTATTGAAATAGAAATTTCACATTATCTCTTTTACTGCTTTTAGTGGGAGAAATAAGAAGAAACAGTTCATTGGAAAATATAATATAATTAAATATTCAACAAATTAATGAAAAATCAAATATCGGAGTGTGAACAAAGGTTATAACTTGCAGTTTAAAACAAGCAACACAAGTAGTGAGTAAAGCCCTTGAATATTTATAATTATGAAAATAAAATCTGAATTATCATGATTAAAGATCTGCAAAATATGAGACAAAGACTATTATTTTTTATGCTAACTTTTCAGAATCCAATTCATATCAATAGCCAAAGGGATGGCCATCTGGAGTTTGCATTTTGAAGTAGTGGGAAATATTAAAAATTTATTTCCAAAAAGGTAAACCTTTTATCCAAACTGTTGGAAATTTACGTTGAAAATTTAATAGAAATAGAATAACCTCACGGTAATTTGTGGATCAATTTATTAGTGAAAACTGGATCATTATTTCATAAAATAACCTGTTCGCGTTTTCGTTCAATGAGCACACCTGGAAACATTAGCGCGGTAGCCCAGAATGTGGCTGAATATCCGACAACATCAACTCGTCATCGTGCTCAAGAACATTTCTCGCATTTCTCTGATGGGAAGTTTGCATACAGACTTCGGTATGAAGGCTTACAAAGTTCAGCTGGTGCAACAAGTGGAGCCTCTTGAACATATGATGCGTTTCTACTTCGATCTATGGGATAATGATTGCATGGCCGAAAAATCATCTTATCAATGATGCTTATTTTTACCTCGGAGGACTATTTACTATCTAGAAACGATTGATAGCTTTAAAAATGAAATCAAAGTTGCCATTCATTAGATTGAACCACAAACATTCGACAATGTATTGAAAAATTGGTTTAATCGGATGAGGTATTGTAGCCAGTCGTGGCGGTCATTTGAATGATATTGTTTTTCAGTCGTAAATATCAAGGTTCAACTTTATATTGTTTGCTAGAATACACACCCAAAAATTGAGTTTTACGTCTTGATTGGGTTGGTTCAAATCCAGCTCAAAAAAATGTTGTAAGTGCAGAAAAAATTCTAGATGCTGGCCATTTAATTAAATACGGTAAAAGCAGTGAAAGTACAAGCTGTGATGTAAGTTTCACAGCGTTATGTTTACAAAGCTTCCACATAAAAGAAAAACCCCATGAAATTCATGGGTCTGTTTCAGTACAGTCGACCATAACTCTCACATCCTCAAATCCTTCAAACTGCTTTGGTAAATTTCGAGAAATTTCTTCTTTTGAAGTCCAAGGAATGAAAGGTTTTAAACACTTACTTAACATTTGTAAAGTATGATAAAAAATTCGTTGGCAATGTCTTGGTGTACAGTTATTAAAAATGATCGATAAAAATGAATACGAAATATTTTGTTTTAATTTTACATAAGTCATAATTACTTTTTCCCTTAAACCCACTTGAGTTTTATGTAAAGCTTGCCCAAAATTGTCATTCACAAGTTCAACAATAGTTTCCAAGATTTGATATGATTGGATTCCCGTAGCTGTTCGAAAATCATCTTCTGTTTTGATGAAATCCGTGAACGATGGTTTTATGAATAAAGTTTCCACCTGTACTCCAATATCATTGTATGACTTATTCAAAGACATTTCAACAACATTAACATTTATAAAGCACATTTCTTCACTTTTATCAGTTACAATATTTTCTACATTCACCAAATTACAATTTTCACTAATGTTTTTGTTTTTCTCAACAGCTATTTTTTTTAAACTCCGATTAACTTGACGATGATGCGATCCATCAAATTGCACGAAGGAACGCTTGTTTCTTTTAAAGTCATCTTTTTGAAAATTATACCTGTAAAAATTATTAAAAAATAATAATTCTATTTGTAACTGGCATATTTATTATCCTTCATTTAAGGTTAAACACAGTTAACTAACCTGGTAAAACAAAATCATTTCTTTCAAAATGTAACGAACATACTCTCATGTGAGGGTTTATATTTTTTAATTTTAAAGACCGTTGCCAAGCTTTAAACCTATCTATTTTTTCTTTTTTTCCAAATAAATTTTCGATATAAACAAAACTGCTACCTGGTTTGGGTATAGCTTGAAAACTTATTTCTAAATTTTCATGTGATTTACTACCACAACCATTCACAGCACAATAAACTCGACTTTTATTTTTTTACGAGGCGTTAATTTAATAACTTCCATCGTGATTAAAAATTTCGTATTGAATTTTTTATTTAATACTGAAATTATTACACACGATTCTATATTAAAGTGCACACTAAAACTAGTACTTTTTTTAGCCACCAGACGTCGTGACCAAAGTGGTCAGTTATCAATATAAAAATTTAATCCCTTTTTTACATCTGGCAACTTGATCTTAACTCAATTGGAACAATACTTTTGGAGATAATAAGAAAGTATGTGCGAATTATACATTCCATGGCGATCTTTGTCTTTCATTTTATTTATTAAATTCAGTTGATGAAAGCTGAAATTGTTCTTTCAAATTATCGCGGTTGTGTTTGAACGAACGAGTTGAATTTGGCAATTTTTTCCTCTTGATATAAAGTATCAGTTTAAGATCGTTTTTGATATTTCGATTCTGTCTAAAAATAAAAGGTAGAAGTTTCTACAAAGCATTGAACTAAGCATATTTGAAATTCGTATTTTCATCACATCTACAACTAAAGTACTTATTTCGAAATAAGAACTGGAGTATTCAAATCACCAATGCAATACTCACACAGAAAAGGTGATATGGAGATGTCTAGATAAACTCCACGAACTAAGAAAAAATAATAGAGTTCTCTTTGTTTAGGGAAACGAATAAGCAGAGTAAACTCTCAAAATAGCATTCTAAATCTTTTTTACGATTAAAATATCCTAGTCACTTAAGGAAACATAAGCATTAATTGATCGAGAAGGAGGAAACCGACATATGACCTTCTGGCTGAATCTTACAGGTTTGAATTAGCCCAAAATTTCCTTTGAAATTGTGAAATTAGCAAAACTATATTGGTCGCAGCAACCACAAGCTTCATCTCCAAACGCGCTTCTTCACATGGCCTCCCCAGATCGAGCTTTATGATATAAGATTAAGCTGACAATGGAAATGGGAGATTCTATACTTAGAAGTGAGAAAGTTCTGAATAACTTGTTGAAGAATATATTATCATTACACGCTAACTGAGAAAGTACTTGAACCGTGAAATTATTGAACATAAGGATACTCTCATTGAAGTCACCTTAGCTAATGACTTTTATTATAACACCCTGGATGGGGAGCGGTTCCTCTAGTTATACTGGCTTCGGATAGTTCAAGATAAAGGGAAACAATGAATCATTGAGTCCCGGTGCACAAGTACCTCTGGGTAACAACAGAAAAATATTTCATAGTATCAAAAATGATCCAGAAAACAATAGTATCAAGAGAAATACGAGGCCGATATTCGAAATAAAATCTGCAGGAAAGCATAGTCGTACGTACTATTATGAGAAATGACTTCGTTTGTCAACGTCCCTGATGTAACTGGCTGTGATCTTTGGTCGTTGGAAGAATATTTATTTTCCTTTTAAGAAATAGAATATGTATGAATCAAAATAATTCAAACTGAAATTACTCTAATTGCAACAGCGCTGGGCACTCTGCTATTATCAAATAATAATATTTTTCCTGTCAATTTAGCATATTTTATTTTCACATTGGTTGTTTCTTCCATGACACACTGAATAATTCAAAGCAATGAGAAAAGTGCAATTTCAAATGTCATTTTTTTTTTACTTCCTACGGATGTCAAATCAGACTGCAACGTGAATTACGTCTCTGTGCCACTTTAATTTCTAAACGTAAACTCGCTCTCGGCTGACGATTCCTACAGGATAAATTTTTCTAATGAAATATGAAAACCTGGATAAAAGGACGCCTCGCTCTCGCGCCACTCTTCCAAATAGGATTAGAGGGCACCCGTGCCTCTTGTTCTAATCTCGTAACAGAAATCGTTGTTTCCAAATAACGAAATTATAGCGTTCATTAAAAGCGGGAAACAATCACTTGGATATTCGGATCTCGGGAAATGCTATTGTGCGCTGGTTATTGAGGAATAAATAGGTTACTGGTTCCAGTTTTCAATGGCAGGTCTGAACAATGCCGCTGGTGCCGCTAATTCGATATTCGAGTGCGTCCAGTGGATCTTCGTAAGAACTCAATTCAACACAATCACGAGTAATTTCGTTTCCAAAATCAATCTCACGGTACGAACCGGATTTTATTAGTCAAACGAGATCATGTTGCAACCCTTGTTGAGATTCTTGAAGGTAAATTCGTTCTGTTGGAATTATAATAACTATTAACAATCGTGAAAGAAAACTAACCATTTTACTTTGGCATACCTTCTATCAGACGCAGCCAAAATTTTTTCATGTCGCAGGAATTATTTTAAACGTTTTTTATGACGTATATTGAATCTATACTCATCTGATGAAAAAACATTAAAAGAATATGATTCGAACTGACTTATTTATATGATTGAAGTTTGTTCTCCATTTATGTCCGAGGTTTTTTTGTTTCCAATCTTTTGAGCTATAACTCCGAAACCATACTAAAACTAGACCTGAAGAGAATTTTAGAACAAAATCAAAACTAGTCAGCGTTATTTAAATATTTTAATATTAGCCTTCTTAATTTCAAAGAATTATATTTAATAATTATAACTTCACGAATTCAATTAAATTAATGTCATATAAGTAACACTTATATCAAACGACATATAAAATGAACATTCATTATAAGACATCCAAATGATATAACAAAACCCTATAAATAAAATTTGTTAATAATGGAATAAATGAAATTACTTTGTTAACTATCACTATTTTATTTTGAGGATACTGTGACCCGAGTTTCATAGATTATACTACATTCTTCTTGTAGATTTCTATTGATTCCAAGATATCTAGTTTCTTTCCTTTCGGTTCGACATGTAGGATTTCAAGATTATCTGATTCTGGGAAGGTATGGTTAGTTTCGAAGAAATATTTCGCAAAATTAGAATTTTGTTTTCGGTTCTTGGAAAATCCTTGGTGTTCTTTGAACCTTATTGTAAAAGTTCCCCCGGTTTGTCCTACATATACACTACCACATTCATTACAACTTAATTTAAAACTCCTGAATTGTTAAGCCGGTTGTTTTTGTCTTTAGCATTGAAAAATAAATTTGGAATTCTATGTGAAGGTGTGAAAGCTATTTTTATATTATTTGCTGAAATTATTTGAGCTATTTTTTGTGGAATGGGTTCAAAATTTATAAAACTAACATATTTTGGACCAATTTGAAAAAAATAGCTCAAATTATTTCAGCAAACAATATAAAAATAGTTTTCACTATAATATAGCCTCCCTTGAAGATATATAATTCCCCAACAACTTGATATGCACTATTTGAATATTAAAACAGATTTAATCTGTTGTCTTCTACAATTTTAATTTCAAAAAATTCTTTGAAGAAACTTTAAGAATTAAATTAATGTCTTTATAAGCACTGCTCATATTTTATAGACGTCAAAATTCATCATACAATATCAAACGCAATTAAGAAAAACCAACAAATATAAACTGTCAATTGAAATTAAAATATAAATAAGCAAACATTTTTTGTTTCGTTCCAGGCATGCGTAATGAACTCTTCAGACAAACTTACGAAGCCCTGTTTGTTACAAAATGTATTGTTTTCTGATCCTATATTAATGAAAAATAACTCTTTCTCAAAAATATAAAACATAATTTCAAGAACTTCTCAAAAACTAATTTATTTGAAATATTCAATATATTTAAACAAATTACTTCAAAAAATCTCAAAACATGTAGCACATCCTCAAGACTTTTGAAGTAATTTGTTTAAATATATTGAATATTTCAAATAAATTAGTTTTTGAGAAGTTCTTGAAATTATGTTTTATATTTTTGAGAAAGAGTTATTTTTCATTAATATAGGATCAGAAAACAATACATTTTGTAACAAACAGGGCTTCGTAAGTTTGTCTGAAGAGTTCATTACGCATGCCTGGAACGAAACAAAAAATGTTGCTTATTTATATTTTTATTTCAATTGACAGTTTATATTTGTTGGTTTTTCTTAATTCCGTTTGATATTGTATGATGAATTTTGACGTCTATTAAATATGAGCAGTGCTTATAAAGACATTAATTTAATTCTTAAAGTTTCTTCAAAGAATTTTTTGAAATTAAAATTGTAGAAGACAACAGATTAAATCTGTTTTAATATTCAAATTTTGTAATAATCCTTCTATCAAGTAAAAAAACCGTTCCTTCTTATTTTATGATATGCACTAGTTTGAATTTGTAGTATAATCTATGAAACTCGGGTCACAGCATCCTCAAAACAAAATAGTGATAGTAAACAAAGTAATTTCATTTATTCCACTATTAAAAATGAACTATCACATCTAATCTACTAATCTACTCCATCTAAAAATTGTTAACCAAAATCCTAATAATTAAATATTTTGAGTAGACAAAATTTTGTTTCTGCTCATCAATCTTATGAAAACAGATATCTCTCAAAAATGTTTAACATAATCTTAAGAATTTCATCATAAAACTATCTTACTTATAATATTCAATATTATTGTATATCTGAGTTACTTTTTATAAAATCCCAAGATATGTAAAAACATCCCTAAAAAACAAGTTTTAATTTATAGGATTTTGGTTAACAATTTTTAATTATTGGATTTTTTTTATTGGATGTCTTATAATGAATGTTTATTTTATATGTCGTTTGATATAAGTGGTACTTATATGACCTTAATTTAATTTAATTCCTGAAGTTATAATTATTAAATATGATTTTTTGAAATTAAATATGTAGAAGTCTAATATTAAAATATTTAAATAATCAGCGTTGTTTAGCAGTAATAACCTGACATTATTTCTGCTAAGTAAGTAACTTTATTATTGAAAAAAGGTTTTAAATCTTCAATTATTCCACTCGTTCCTTATAACTATAATCAAAAGGTGATTCAGAGTATCATATGTCTGAAGCAGCTATGTATAGAAACAATTTTGATAGTTAGACTGAATAAGTTGTTTCTTCCAAAAGTTATCGTGCTGATAAACGAACTCACAACCGGATAATCAAAATTGAATGGAACAATTGTTTTGCGGGAGTTCCATGCTATCATTCAAAACTCAAAATTCGAAAAAATGTCACATTTGGAGCGCAAAAATTGTAAACCTTATTTGAAAATTAATAGTCGATATCTAACTGCCACGATTTATGATAAATTCTAATGAAAATATTTTATTTTGTATTTCTACCTGAGTGAATAAAGTATTCGTTTAGGATATTTGTCATTTGCTTCATTTCTTATTGCACCCTTTAATGAAATGAGAGCTCAAAGAAAGTAATGAAGCAATTCAGCGAATACCACTGAAACCAAAAATTCCATCCATTTCTATCCGCGAATCCTCCTTTCATCTGTTAAATCTGAAGAAGTTAATGAGTAGCTGCAGTCACGTCCTTGAATAGCAACTCATCCTTTCATACGAATTTGTTGGAATTCTAGTATGATTTCCGAGATCCGACAAAATTAAATGCAAGGGAAGCCATTCAAAACTTTATTTCTTATTAGCAAAGAAAATGTCGGAAGATATAACGGAAGGGGTAGCTGGATGGCATGAAAGAGCCACTCGGTGCCCCATCACGTTTTCAACATTCAGCCCCCGACAGTTCCTCATTGACAGACAATTATTTGTCTGTACGAAACCTCTACTCGTACAATGTATAAAACAGATTTATTAATAGCAACGGGCTGGAGCTTTTCGGAATCAATACGCCTGCCGGCTGAGGCTAATCTCATTTAAGTATTACTTGAATCAAGTTAGAGAACATAAATTATATATTCAAGAAGACCAGAGCCTCGCTCTGCATCCTGCAAATTGGATTATAAATTACATCGAAAAAATTTCGCATGATATTCCTCATTCCTGTGGATATATTTCCCACAGCGAGGGATCGAATCGAACTGGAATATCTAAAGGGCACGTTTGATTGGAAGTTTTCAAGAAGATTGAAGATAGAGCCGTAAAATAGAATATTTCAGTTCAATAGGGTCGACGGAATTTTTATAATTTTCATTTTATCAGCATCTATGAATATTCGAACATTGAAAAAAAATTTGACTCAAAATTTGACTCTACTCGTTAACATAGTGATTTTTCATAGTGATAAAATAATTACAATGTTTTTTCTTTTCTTGGAGCATCTTTATGAGACCTACGAACAAGTGGAAGTCAGATAGGGCCAGATCTTGGTTCATGATTATCACGATGTCGAAGCAGTTCGAATCATAAATCGTTCAATTTCACCATCTTTTTCATCGGTGGTGAGTAGGTGTATGATCTTGATGAAACAAGTTTTTTCTTTGTCCTGTAAGGCCTTTTCTGCTTGACTGCGTCATCCAATCGATCTTAATAATAATGCAATTTAGTAGTTACTTTTGATCGCCTGTCCCTTAGGAAAAAAGTTGATGAGTAAAATTCCGTGTGTGTCCCAAAATACAGAGGCCATGACCTCGCCTGCTGACTATTGTATTTTCGGAGGTTCGGTCGGCTTTCACGCTCTCCTCTCCACTCGATTGATGCTCTTTTCAACTACGATGTATAGTGTGACCCATATTTCAATCATTGTTATGTATCAATGGTGAAAATCCCCTATATCCGCATAAACAGCTTCAGATAGCGCTCCGAATATTCAATTCGTTGTTGTTCTTGTTCTTTTGAGATCAAACGCGGCACTCACTTAGAAAAAATTCTTTTAGTACCCAAATTTCCATGGACAATTTTGAACGTGGTACCTTTTCGATATCTTCAGGATGGCGCCTATCTCTTTCGACTTCAATTCAACATCGGACATAACAGTTGATTGGAAAATTTTCAGAAGTTTCCTCAACATTCAAGCAGATCATTCGCAGATCTATCTACCTTGGATTATTGACTGTAATTTGTTTGACATGTCTATATCATACAGGTGCTGGGTGGTGTATAAAACACAAACAAGTAACAGCTAAAAGGTTTATTTGATATTCACATGGTTCACCCTATACTGATGAATACACACATCTCATTGAATGTAAACTCATTGTTATACAGTGAATTCGTAGTAACACAAACACTACACATGGGCAATTTCTGGCTTGAAACACCAGACCTCGAATTAAGTTGAACAAAAATACTTAAGTAATTTCTTTCTTGAATCCACACTCTCAGATCGCACTTTCTTTTGAAGCACAAATCTGAATATTTCCATAGTGAGAATCAACAAGAGTCGTTAAAATACCTGGAGGCACTAGTTGTTATCAAGACGAGAAGAGGAGAGATTTTATGTATCGTTTTCAAGACTAAGGTTAGAATTTCGATCACAGAGTATTCGCCAGCATAAAGTTTTAGTTGTCCTTGTCCGTAAAAGTAAAACAAATATTTAAGTCATTACCATTAACGTGTACGTAACCCATAATATAGGTTGGGGAACTATGGGTTGTCTATAATTCTACAACAATTTTCAGAAATTCTTGGATGTTTTCAGGCGTAGACGTTTTAATTTTACACCTGAGCGCTATGTGGTTCCGATTGATAACATTCAAAATCTGCATAGCATCAGCAAATGGTTGTTTTTGATGGGCACTTTTCCCAGTAACACACAAAAACAAGTTTAGCGTCACTTGAACTTCAATATCTCAAAAACAACTGAATCGAATGTCATAAAATTTTTGAACTTAAATTTTGAAGATTAGTTAAATTTAAATTTCATTTAAAATTAGTGTAATTCGAATCGTTGGAAGCTATCAAACAAAATGCAATGAAGGAACTGAAAGTCATTCCATCGGAGGCCTATCAGAAGTCGAAGGATGATTGGATAAAGCGTTGGCATATGTGTGTCCTGACAAATGGATGTTATATCGAAGAAGATGAAATAAATTCGGAAGAAGATTAACATCATTGTGGATTAAATTTCAGGATACTTTTTGATCCTAGTGTATGTACTATTTTTTCCAATATGTTCATTATATGAACATATTGGAATTAATAACATATTTGGAATTTGCTGGAATTTGAATTAAAACTTAATGGATTTTTAAAACAATTAGATAACTTTCTGAGAAGATCATAATTCAATGGCTTTTTTTCATTCACACTTTTTTTGGTTATTTAAATTTGATTATTGATTCATTCAACTTCAACCATTGCGAGGTGTTTCAAATCAGTGAACAGTGTTAAAGTAAAAGAGCTAATTGTCCTGATGCTATGTTAGTGCTCTCATAATTAGTCATCTTTATATCATTAACACGACACTTGTACCCCCATTACGTTCCTAAGATTCAAAATAGTTCAATCAATTATGACAATAATTGAGACAATAAATGTTGAAAATGCGTTTACAGGCTTTCATAATTAAACAACAGAAAATATTTCCTGAATACTTATCAATAAATTTTTCTTGACATTTGACTATTCACCAAATTAGTCTACATTCTCTGGTATCGAATAAAGTTAAATATAAACATTATCATAAAATGTCTATGCATCAATTAATTAAAAAAATGAAAAATATTTCCATAATTTTGTAAGTTAACACATTGTTGAAATATTCAGTTATAATATCACAAGAGCATAGACAATATGCGATTATACACCGAGTCACGAGACGTAGTTCGCGAAACATCACAAGAGCGCAGCTCGGGTGGTGTTTCGCTAAATACGTCGAGTGAAGAGGTTTGTATAATCGAAATATATTGTCTATGCTCGAGTTGGTATTCGTTACGATTATATAACGAATAATATTTCTAATTTTTTATTGATTAATATTAATAGTGAAGGTACAACTATTATTATGGTAAATATTTTATGTACTGTTGTTTTGGGAATTTGTAGTGTTGGTGACGCTGGAGGTGGATGGATTAGGTATGTTTTCCATTTTTTCACTTAGTTTTTTATGGTGTTCCACCGTAAGTTTCAAATACGGTTTCAGAGATTCAGATGATGAGTGGCCTGTTATTTTAGTGATTTCTTGTAAGTTTGCTCTCGAGTGTGCCAAGATACTCAGAGCAGAGGAGCGATATGAATAATAATTATAATAATTTATTGATAACTTTTTGCTAATATAATGTATACAACAGGTCATAAGAAAAGTAAAAAAAATATATAAATATACAAAGTCAATTACTCACTAATAAGTCAGAAAGATAATCCTTTACTGAATAATAACATTTAAGCAACAATATACCTTTAACAGTTTTCTTAAATTCCTTGAAATTAAGAGATCGAACACCATGCGGCAAATGATCATAAAGTTTAATGCACTGATACATAGGGCACATCTCAAACTTGGCTGTATTGTATTTTGGGGATATACAATGTTCCCTTACTTCTGGTATTATAGCCATAAAAGCTGGATAAATTAACAAGGTTTTTCATTTACCTTTGCATATACAAGACATTTCAAAATGAAAATGGAGGACAACGTTAAAATATCATTTTCTAAAAACACGGATCTGCCGGACGAACGTGGAATTATATTGAATACCGATTTCTTATTTTTCGATTTTTCGTATTCCGATACTTTGGGCTGCGGTCCATTTACTCAACTGATTTACACCTACAGGGCAATTTTTGTACCATTTTCCTGTTTTCTGCCAATCAATATTAGGTGTTAAAAAGAGAACATTTATTTGTGAAACAAACAATTCTTCCAAGAGACGTACTGGGCACTGATCTACAAATTCTTTATTCGGTGTCAACCATTTAGAATCAGTGGTGCGTTGTTCACCACTTTGTACTGTTTTTTGAATTGTACTTGATACGTCCGTATTTGGACAGTAATTATCGAACTCCTTTTAAAAATAGTCAATTAAGCAGAAGGCTGCTTCATTTCCATGCCATGTCAATTTCACAGCACTTTTTTTTGTAAACATAAAAATGATCACAATATTTCAGAAGGCGAAACACCAAAACAATTATACCACGTCGTCAAGGGTATATTCACTCATCAATACTCTGTAACCATAAGAAATTCATGGATTTTATTGGTTCTTCAAAACATAAGTTAGATAATCTCTATAATTGAACTGAATTTTCATCAAGTGAAAACTGATTCAATTAAATTCAATGTATCAATTTTAGGACGGTCAGTTCATAATTTGTAATAACTTCTTCCAAACTATTGATGAAATTTGGAGGTGGAGCAATCTGGAAACAATAAAGTATACTTGACTGAGGATGTTAAATATCAAATTTGTATTTGCGTTGAAAAGACCATCAATTTCCTCAGCCAAAAGTCAAAGGATATATTAGAGATTACTGTCTTATTATTATGAAATGATGCAGTTTTTATGATTGTGCAGATTTCAAATAAAGGGTCATTATAATTTTCACATATTTATAATAAACTGTCATATTAGCATCGTGAGATTTTATATTTTGTATACAAAACGCATTCATTTTATACTATCACAGATGTATTTCAACTCTAAAATTAAGATTTACTAGAAATTTGTGTTAATAAAAAAATATTCAAAAGTGGCGAACTGTTCACATTTTTTTTACTCATTGAGAAAAGTTTAGATTTTATTTCTAGTGCTTGTAATAAAGTTAGGAGGGAACTTTTATTTTCAATATGCAAAAGTTCGAAATTCTGGTCAAAGTCATGTCTTTATCGGAAGCGGGACATGACTTATTAAAACAATTTATTTGAAGCAGTACAAGACTTAAACCATAATTTCGAAATTTTGCATGTTGAAAATGAAATTTTCAGTCTCACTTTATTAGAATCACTAAAAATTAATACGTGTTATAATATATATTCATTTTTAGTTCCAACTCTTTTAAATTGGAACTTATTGAACCAACAGTTGTGAGCGGTTTGTAGCTTTTGATATGTTTTGTTGGCCCCATATGTTTCGTAATTCAATATGTGAAATCTGACAATACTAAAATGGTAGCGGAACAATTTTTTTTTCATGATAAATATGTGAAAATTAGCATGAGACTTCATTTTGAATGATTTTATTTTAAAAAATCACACATTTTCAATGTTTCACATTTTATTCAGTAAATTATGTGAACCATAAAAACTGTGTGAATTTTTTTTTTTAATAAAATTGCTACAATGCTTCACCTAGAGCCAACCGCATACTCCATTCATTTCTATGGAATGAAATAAGGAATTACTTTGTTTTCTATCACTTTTTAGTATAACTGATATACAGTGACTCGAGTTTCTTAGTGTTTACTACATTTTCAAACTGAACGAACAAATTAGATCTCAACTATTATATATGCAAATTGTAGGCTTCGACAGAGCTTCGAAGAGATGGGTTTTCCAAAGTTCCGTCTGTTCGTTTAGTAGTTTTATTATTGGTACGTGCCTCTTATATTTTTCAATTTCTATGGATTCCAGGATGTCAAGTTTTTTCCCTTTCGCTTCCACGTGCAAGATAACAAGGTTGTTCAATTCTGGGAAGGTGTGATCTGTAGTGAAGAAATGGTTCGCAAAATTGGAATTATTCTTCCGGTTCCTAAAAGCAGATTCATGCTCTTTGTACATTTTATGGAAAGGTCGGCCCGTTTGACCTATATACACACTATTACACTCTTGACAGCTCAATTTATAGACTCCAGAATTATTCAGTCGGTTCTCTTTGTCTTTCGGATTAAAAAAGAGATTAGAAATTTTATGGGAGGGTGTGAAAGCTGTTACTATGTTAATTTTTGATAAAATTCGAGCTATTTTTTGTGAAATTGGTCCAAAATATGTTAGTTTTATAAATTTATTGTTATTATGATCTGATTTGGAGATGGGGTAAATTTGTTTACGAATTAGTTGCTTCTGTTTTATGTTTATGATGGAATTTATAGTTTTGGTTTCGAACTGATTTTTTGTGGCTATTTGTCTGATTGTATTCAATTCCCTCTTTAACGTAATATTATCTAAAGGAATTGAAAATGCTCTATGTACCATTGATCTATAAGCAGCTAGTTTATGATTGATTGGATGGTTTGAAAAATTTGGTATTGTTGTATCAGTTGATGTGGGTTTTCTATATATATCAAAGGAAATTTCATTATTACTGTTAATTAAAGTTATGTCCAGAAAATTTATTTTATTATCGAATTGTGTTTCCATGGTGAATTTGACCTTATTGTGCAAACTATTGAGATATTCTAATGTTTCATTTAATTCTGAATGTGTTCCGCAGAAGCAAGCCAATAGCCTGTAAATTAAACCAAATTTTTAAAGAAACAACACAAATCAACTCACCCTATTCAATAAAAAATTCAATCGAGCTCACAAACAAACTAAAAAACTAAAAAATGTTATCCTTCCAGTTAATAGTATTCTAGTGTCGTTTGATGTAGTTAATATGTTCCCGAATATACCAAATATAGAATGCATGAATATAATCGAGAATATCCTAACAAAAAATAACATCAATCCTGTGATAAAAAACGAAATTTTAACCCTTTTCGAACTTTGCGTGGAAGAAAATTACTTTCAATACAATAGTAAATTTTACAAACAGAAAGATGGACTTGCCATGGGATCACCTCTCAGCCCATTACTCGCTGAAATCTTTATGTCCCGTTTTGAAAGAAAAATTCTAAAATCCACACACGCAAAGCATATCACTTTTTGGTACAGGTATGTAGACGATATATTGGCTTGCTTCTGCGGAACACATTCAGAATTAAATGAAACATTAGAATATCTCAATAGTTTGCACAATAAGGTCAAATTCACCATGGAAACACAATTCGATAATAAAATAAATTTTCTGGACATAACTTTAATTAACAGTAATAATGAAATTTCCTTTGATATATATAGAAAACCCACATCAACTGATACAACAATACCAAATTTTTCAAACCATCCAATCAATCATAAACTAGCTGCTTATAGATCAATGGTACATAGAGCATTTTCAATTCCTTTAGATAATATTACGTTAAAGAGGGAATTGAATACAATCAGACAAATAGCCACAAAAAATCAGTTCGAAACCAAAACTATAAATTCCATCATAAACATAAAACAGAAGCAACTAATTCGTAAACAAATTTACCCCATCTCCAAATCAGATCATAATAACAATAAATTTATAAAACTAACATATTTTGGACCAATTTCACAAAAAATAGCTCGAATTTTATCAAAAATTAACATAGTAACAGCTTTCACACCCTCCCATAAAATTTCTAATCTCTTTTTTAATCCGAAAGACAAAGAGAACCGACTGAATAATTCTGGAGTCTATAAATTGAGCTGTCAAGAGTGTAATAGTGTGTATATAGGTCAAACGGGCCGACCTTTCCATAAAAGGTACAAAGAGCATGAATCTGCTTTTAGGAACCGGAAGAATAATTCCAATTTTGCGAACCATTTCTTCACTACAGATCACACCTTCCCAGAATTGAACAACCTTGTTGTCTTGCACATGGAAGCGAAAGGGAAAAAACTTGACATCCTGGAATCCATAGAAATTGAAAGATATAAAAAGCACGTACCAATAATAAAACTACTTAACGAACAGACGGAACTTTGGAAAACCCCTCTCTTCGAAGCTCTGCCGAAGCCTACAATCCCCATATATAATAGTCGAGATCTAATTTGTTCGTTCAGTTTGAAAATGTAGTAAACACTAAGAAACTCGAGTCACTGTATATCAGTTATAATAAAAAGTGATAGAAAACAAAGTAATTCCTTATTTCATTCCATAAAAATGAACTATCACAAAGTAACGGACTACTCCATCCAATATCCATTCATTTCATTTTGAATGAATTTACATCAAATAAAGATCGATTCAATTAAAAATCTTTTCATTTATTTCTTTGTTGAATGAATACAACCAATGTATATAGTAACATTTATTTTGCGCTATTCAACTTTTTTTAAGTTTCAAAGTGTTTCAAACTTGCGCACCATTGAAATTAGAACACTGCGAAATTAAATTATTATACGTTATACGTATTTTCCATCTTCTTGTCAGAACACATGAACGATAGGTGGAAAAAATAAATTTTTATTCGTCCGTGTTGCTGGTTTCGGCAAAGTTTAAAAAAGGGAATTTCCTAAATGAGAAGGATTAGTTCAATGCATCAACGTCAGCCAGGATGTCCCATACGCTCTATATTCAGGCAAGTGAGAACGTTATATTAAAAGGGAAAATCTCGGGCGCATCATAGCATGACAAGTTTTATTAACAGACATATTTTAACTTTACGGATAGATAAAGCCCTAAAAACGCTCACACTGAATAGAGCTTGTGTGCAGCCGAGTTTATTTTGATGGGCGTAGTTTTTATTTTTCATTTAATTCTAATATTTTGTATAAAAGAACTTGTCTGCACAGAATAATTCTCTTGAAGAGAAAAATTATACCTTTCACGGAACAATTTAATATGAATGCTGAAAACTAAAGACTATAAAAGCGCTGGCTTCGTTAAAAGCTTTAGTACACTAGTACATTAAGACTACAGTTATATAAATTTCATTCATTTGTAACTCTGGGCGTCAGATGAAAATCTTTTGAAAATTCTTGATTGTTTAGCAGAATTAAAGTGTTTCACTTTAAATGATATTCTTTTGAAAATTTATTACCATTTAAGATAAGTGAGGGGGTTGCCACCCCGCTCAGAAGGATTGTCGTACACCCACGAGTTGGGAATCAAAACATGTTGCTTCTAAACAAAAATTGACTCACGGAAATATCCGGCTGGACTATTTAATGTGGATCACCAGGTATACGTCAGCCCATTATCCACTGGATGGAGAACTCATTGAAAAACCATAATTCTTTTTATATACTACATTTTCGATAATGAAGAAATTTTGTTCAGTATTAACATGAAAAACTTCTTTATACTACTCTGTCAAGAAAGTACCGGGAATTTTCAATTAAAACATAATTTTTACATTTAATCGTCAAAATTTATTGGGTCGCCTTCAAAATAGGCTCCATTTGCTCCAATACATCTTTGCCATCGGCACTTCCAATTATCGAAACATTTTTTATAGGCGCTTTCCGGGATGGACTTTAGCTCTCACGCCGAATTTTGTTTTATGGCTTCAATCGACTCAAAACGGGTGCCACGAAGGGGCAATTTTAGTTTTGGGAAGAGGAAAAAGTCGCAGAGAGCCAAATCCGGCGAATACGGTGGTTGCTTAAGCACGTTTGTTGAGTTTTTGGCGAGAAAGTCAGTCACAATCGTAGCTCGGTGAGAAGGCGCGTTATCGACATGCAAAATCCATGAGTTGTTCGCCCACAAATTTGGCCGCTTCTTACGGATACGCAAACGTTTCATAACGCCTAGGTAATACTCCTTGTTTACCGTCTGACCCTCTGGAACGAATTCGTAGTACACCACGCCACGGATATCGAAGAAAACAATGAGCATCACCTTCATTTTCGAGCTGCTTTGGCGTGGTTTTTTCGGTTTCGGCTCATTTTTTGCCACCCATTCCGATGATGGCTTGTTTGCATATCGTACTCGTAGACCCAAGTCTCATCACCAGTTATAATGCGTTCCATGAATGTAGAATCGGAATTACAGCGATCCAGCATGTCTGAAGCAACCTGTTCGCGATGACGTTTTTGAAGGAAATTCAGGTCTTTCGGTACGAGTCGTGCGGCCACCTTTCTCATGCCCAAAATATCAATCAAAATCATACGTGCGGACTCGTGGGATATCTTAAGATCATGTGCTATCTCTCTCAAGCTGGTACGACGGTTTTCCAGCACCCTTTCCTTAATTTTATCGACGTTATCTTCGATCGAAGCCATCGATGGGCGACCACTTCACGACCGTCCCTGAAAGCTCTGTACCACTGATATGCACGAGTTTTCGATAGAGCATTATCACCAAAGGTCTTTTGCAACATTTTCAATGCATCGGCACACGAACATTCATTTGCAACACCAAACTTTAAACAAATTCTTTGCTCAACGTAATCACCCATAGTAAAAATCGGCACGCACTCTGACATCGACTGACTTAATCAGCTGTTGCAAGCACACTAGTTGACGGATCCCGCTCAAGCTTGGCATAGTAATTAAGGACAGTGGTACCTGCCTCATTGCCCCGCCAGATTTAAATCGATAATTCTCGGTACTTTCTTGACAGAATGTATATTCTGCATCTACTCAATATAAGTCTAAGTAATTGTTGGAGTTACAACATTCAACCGAAAACTCTTGAAGTAAAAAATCGTCAACTTATATACAGGTTAAAAATGTCTAGAGAAATAAAAAAATATCTCTCATGAATGTAATCTTTTATTCTCTATTAACTCTAACGAATTTTTGATCG
This sequence comes from Megalocaria dilatata, assembly GCA_034642435.1. Lineage (NCBI taxonomy): Eukaryota > Metazoa > Arthropoda > Insecta > Coleoptera > Coccinellidae > Megalocaria > Megalocaria dilatata. The sequence goes on along the minus strand of CM067854.1, from coordinate 54,585,646 downwards.
TATATGTTGATCTATATATTCAAATATGGATCAATTTGGTTTTATTTATACAATAAAAGTGAAAATTAATGACGTGAATCAGGAGGTCTTACGCGTTAGTTCATATCGCTCACAATCCTCGCAAAAAAAGTTTTTGACTTTTGATTATTCTATTCTATCGAAAATTTGCAGAAACATGCACGTTATAACTATTCTCCTGAATGCTGAATTTCAGATCGATAGATTCTGACGTTTCAAAAATATCAGGACAAATATCCAAAAATTTTCAAACGTGAATTAACTGTGAAACTATTGAACTCATTTTGCCCAATAATAAACTTAGCTACGGCGTTTAAACCTCAAAACTTTACTGAAAGTATCGGGTGTTTTTTTTAAAGTGAAAGACTCTTCAAATTGAAATAAAACACATTTAAATTAAGATTGAAGCCAATTTTTTTTATTTGAAAGATAATTTTATGACACTTATGTTTTGAAAATAATTTCCGGCGTATGTCCACCACGACTAACTCTCAGGAACCGCATTCGACCAGACCAATTTTGGACCAATTTTTCGAGTAATTCAGGACTTATTTCATCAATAATACAAATAAGGTTGGATTCCAAAGGGTCTATTGTTTATGATTTATCAGCATAAACCAATGACTTGACATAACCCCAAAGAAAATAATCCAGTGAAGTTATGTCGCATGATCTTGGAGGCCAATTAATTGATAATTTTTCGAAATTTCGCGAAATAATGTTATTGCCAAATTCTTTCAATAAATCAATTGTTACGGTAGGAGCATAAGGTGTAGCATCATCTTGTTGGAACAAAACACTTATAGCTCGATACCATTCAAATTTTGAAACAAATAATCCTTGATCATCGATCTGTACCGAGCACCATTCAGTGTAACATTAGCTCCAGCATCGCTTTTAAGGAAATATGGACCAATGATGCCTCCAGCGTGTAAAGCACACCATACAGTGCATTTTCAGGATGCAATGGAACCTGCAGAATTCCTTGAGGATGGTTTTCACTCCATATACGGCAATTTTGCTTGTTTACATAGCTGTTCCACCAGAAATGAGCTTCATCACTAAACATAATTTTATGATGAAAAAGTGGATCAACTTCAAGCTGTTCTAGAGCCCAATCAGCAAACAAACGACGCTTATTATGGTCAAGTGACTTTAGTTCTTGGACCAGTTGGATCTTGTATGGGTGCAGACCAAGATATTTACGCGAAATTTTCCATATGGTGGATGCACAGAGTCCAACTTGTTGTGAACGTCGATGAATAGACAAATCTGGATAATCATTAACATGACTTACAGCAACGATATTTTCTTCTGTACGTACAATTCTTTATCTTGTTGTTGTTGTTGTTGTATGGAGTAGAGAAAATGTTGTCCGAAATCTATCGATAGTTCGATGAATAAGCTGCTCTGATGGACAATTATGTGAACCATGAATTTCACGAAGTGCTCTATAAGTTTGGCGAATAGAACACTGATTTTGAAAATAGATCTCAACAATTTGTAAACGTTGTTGCGGCATGAGTCTTTCCATGATAATTTGTCAATGCATACTGAACAGAAATGTCCAAACAACAGGTTTCTACCTTCTGCCAAAGCACAGTTATCCCTATCGAAAGTTCTATCACTTTAAAAAAACACCCGATATAAGCTTCTGCCCTCTTAGGAGTGATGTGAAGGTTTGTAATACCGTGCTTCCTCAGTTCAATTAATGTAACATAAAAAATTTGCATTTCTTGTCATCTTGTTCCGACGACATCGGCAAAAGGAAAAGCGTTAAAGGTCATCTTCTGTATTTAATAACTGTAGTCTTTGAAGAACAAATTTTGGGCGAAGGGTGAGTGTTTGTATCGAAAACAACGGTGGTTATATTGAACATCTGCTTTAATTTCCTTTCTAATCCAATTTCCCTAATTTTTTAATGAAAATCCAGTTAATTACTAATTATTTTATTTCATAAAAAATAAATTGTTGAAATAATTAAAGCTGATTTTCTCGAAAACGGTGAAGTTTAGAGCTTTCAACTCTCATCCCTATCGAAAGTTCTATCAGTCTAAAAAAACACCCGATATCAAAGCTCTAGCTTTTTCCGTTTTTTTTCTGTTTCCTTGGAATTATCTTGGAACTAAATATATCAAGATATATAGTTTTGAAATAATAAAAAGGGGGATTTTACTTGTTAGATTGCATTTACTAAACCTTTACTATCGCACAGATTAATTCTGCTAACCTCACTACACATTTAAATTCTATGAAAATTTTTTCTCAAAAACTTTTCAAAATTAAATTAAATTAATTTCTTAAAAAGCACACTTTTATTTTAGTAGACATGTAGAATTAACACTCATTACACAGCACCAGAAGGAATAAAAGAGTTCAAAGAAAATATAGAATATCAATTAAAAATATTGAATGAATACTTGAAGGATCCAAACTTTGTTTCGTAACGATGGATTTCATGATACGAGTTTGTATTCTTCAAGTATTTATTTCATATTTTTAATTAATATTCTGAATTTTCTTTGGATTGTTTCATTCTGAATCTGATGCTGTTTAACGAGTGTTAATTCCAAATGTCTACTAAATTGAAACAGTGTTTTGTAAGATATTTTTTTAATTCAATTTTGAAAAGTTTTTGAGAAAAAATTTTCAGAAAATTAAAATTTGTAATGAGGTTAGTTAGCAGAATTAATCTGTGTGATATTTAAGATATCTCGACAATACCTCACATACAGATAGTCTTAATTCATTTCAGCACGATAAAAATACATAGAACAAGACTGCTTTCAGATGAGACAAAACGCATTCCAATAATAAAGGAAATATTGGGACCGACCGAAAATACACTTTTTTGTAACGTTGCTGGCTCTCTTACGATGAAAAATGTTTTAGAATTCTAGTTTCACTGACTGTCAGTCAGAAATATCGATCGACTATCTATCTGTATCATTTTCCGAAGCCTATTTCTCCATATGTCCCGCAACGCCAGCCTGCCGCAAAAATATTCCATGCGAGTCGTTTATAAGGGTCTCCATCCCAAGTTTTCCCGCCACCTATATCCACATTCTTATATTTATCGGCGTTTTATTTCTTCTCGCTTCACTAGTTATGTTGTTTCGTGTAAATTCTCCTTGGAAATCTGGCCACGCTTGAATGATCATTTCCAACTCAATAACCGCTCCTACTCGAGAAATTCTACACCGTCGCGTCGCATGGAGCGAAACATTGTCACTGAAGATCATGGCGGGCGGAACATGATGGGATTTCGATATTTTTTCATAGCTCTTCTCTTGTCTCGACCAAGTGTGTCGGTTGAACTGTGGCAAATTCCGAACCCTCTAAAAAAATGAGAGATTTATGATGTTGTAATAGCATTCTATAACTGGTTTGGATTAAGGTATATTCTGGTGTGAAGAACATTCTGAACATTTTATGGACTTCCTCAATAAGTGATGAAAATTTTTTATTGAAGACAGTTCAAATGATTCTCAATATTACTTAAACAATGCACAATTCTAGACTGAATCAATCAGTTCTGGAACATCTTCAAATATTCAGATATACCAGGTGTCTACTTTTCAAAGGGCCAAACCTCAAGGGGACATCATACAAGTTATTTGCAACAAAAAATGTCATATAGTGATTAGTTAGTTTGTTATTTATAGCAAGCGGGCGTCTGTCCACCCTACCACTGCGTCCGCACGGACTATTGTGGTTCTCCCCTATTTTATATCTCCCCCACGAAATCCAGTTTTTGGATAAAACTGATAATCTTGTTCGGGGGTGGGGGTATTTTTTTCAGTTCGCAGTGGGCGATAAAAGCCTGGCCAAAGATCTCGAATCTGATGCGACTCACCGCTGGGCACTCTGAGACGATGTGCATAGCTGTTGCAGTGTCCTCAAAACACAGCCTGCATTCATCGTCTTCAGCCAGACCGATTTTGTGCAAATACTCTTTCAGTCTGCAGTGACCTGTCATAATTCCGACAAGTGTTCTTAGTTTGGCCCTATCCAGACCTAGAGCTAGGTTCGCCATCTTTTTGTTCGAAGCTGTTCCAAGGAACAACTTCGAATGTTTCAGGCCGGAATGGCTCCGCCAGAAAAACTCTAGCCTTGAATTCATTCTGCCTGTTATAGCCTCGTTAGACACGTCATGTAGTATTCCCAGGAATAGTTCCGGTCCTATCAGAGGTAGCGCAGCTCCAGCAAACGCCAGCCGATCTGCCTCCTCGTTACCCAAATAGTTTAAGTGGCTCTGTATCCAAACCAGAGTGACTCCGTTATACATACCGAGCCTGTTTAAAGCCATGCGGCAACTCCAATCTGTTCTTGATATACAAGAGCTGGATTCCAAAGCTTTTAGTACTGCCTGACTATCAGTAAATACTTTGATTTTACCGTGGTAGATTTGCCGTTTTATCAGCAGTTCCGCCGCGGTCTCAATGGCAAATAGTTCTACCTGGAATATAAATTATTAGCTCGTCCAGCAGTCCTGAGCCTCCCATCACTATTGCCTCTGGCCTGTCAATCGCCAGTTGATATAGTTTGTATATGGTCCGTTTTGCCTCCCTCTGCACGAGTAGGTGCAGGGGTGGTAGATTTCAACTCAATATCCGCTCCTACTCGAGAAATTCTACACCGTCGCGTCGCATGGAGCGAAACATTGTCACTGAAGATCATGGCGGGCGCAACATGATGGAATTTCGATATTATTTCATAGCTCTTCTCTTGTCTCGACCAAGTGTGTCGGTTGATCTGTGGCAAATTCCAAACCCTTTAAAAAATGAGAGATTCATGATGTTGAAATATCATTCTATAACTGGTTTGGAATAAGGTATATTCTGGTGTGGAGAACATTCTAAACCTATTATGGACTTCCCCAATAAGTGATAAATTTTTTTTTTTTAAGACAGTTCAAATAATTCTCAATATTACTTAAACAATCCACAATTCTAAACTGAATGAAGAAGTCTTAATCAGTCATCATCAAAGATTCAGATATACCAGGTATCTACTTTTCAAAGGGCCAAACTTCAAGGGGATATCATACAAGTTATTTGCAACAAGAAATGTCATATAACACATGATCGAAATGTTGATGGTTATTCTTCAATTTATTTCATTTCATTAACATTTCTTGATTTTACGAAATAGCATTTAGCTTATTGAGAACGTGGTAAAGATATGAATATCACGATTCTGAAGTGAACAAAATCAATCATATTTTTCCAATGGTGTTATCAATGAGAAATTATTACTTATGGACATGTTTTCTTTTCAGCAAAAATAAACCTCATTTACTGTGCTTTCGAATGACATATCAACTTTTGTGCTAGCTGCTGTCCTGTGCCATAATATCATGGCTAAGAAGATAACAACGAAAAGTTGAAACCTATAAGAAAAACCAATATTAAGTTCCGCTATTTTCTTGAATCTAACGAATTAACTCAATTTATAATGAGTATTCTAGAACAAATCGGGAAAATTATGACTGTTTTTTCAAACACCGAATATCGCGATATGTTGTTCATTTATGGATTTGCGAATGGAAATGCTCGCGCATCGGTTCGAGAGTACGGTTTGCGTTTTTACAACAATCAACTATCAAATATAAAGACTCAAAAAAATAAGTTACATCTATATCATTTGAAAAAGGTGCAGTATCTGTTAGCTGTAGATGTTGAGACGAGACTAACATTGTAGGTGGTAGCTGAATAAGTTAGAAGAAGGGGGCTATAGGATATAATGGACACTTTCACGAAATCAGGTATTATAAATTTTCGAAATAGCCATTTATGGAAAAGAGAAAAGCCCCATGCGACTATTGATTCTCATTTTGGGACCAGTAATACGTCCCGATTGCCTCAACGCTGAAGAATTCATTACATTAATCCAAAGCAGCTTAACAGGCATATTGGATCAAATGCCCCTGGCTAAAAGACAAAATGTCTGGTTTCAAATGGATTGCTGCCCAGCTCATAATAGTCGGAATGTACGGGACTTAATGAATTAATATTTTGGGGTACAATGGATTGGAGGTACGGTCCGGTAAGATAGCCACCAAGGAGCCCCGATCTTACGCCTTTGGATTTTTATGTCTGGAACACCTTGAAAGAAAAAGTATATCAAATTCACGTTCATATTCGAAAGGATCTGATCGAAAGAATAAAATTGTGTTGTACATAAATACATCAAAAACGTTGTGTTGTAGATTCAGTGCAAAAACTATTTGTGAAATATATTGAACAGAGCGGTGGACATTTCGAACAATTGTTATAAGTAGTAGTAGTCTGTTTCTTTACATTTTTTCCATAAAATCTTTATTATTAAAGTTGAGTTTATTCGTTTTGAATTTTTTCTTCGACAGATAAATCAATGATTTCTATGAGAATTACTTTAATTCTCAATCATAAAATACTTCAAGATAGAGCAAATTTTGGCTTGGAATATTTCAACTGTTATCTTCTTAGCCACGACATTATGGCAAAAGACATACAGCTAGCACATAATTGATGTCATTCGAAAGCACACTGAATGAAGTATATTTTGTTGAAAAGGAAACGTGTATATAATTAATAATTTTTCATCCATAAAACCATTGGAAAAATATGAATGATTTTTGACTTCAGAATCGTGTTATTCATCTCTTTACCACGCCCGAAATAAGAGTTTTTTGGCATACAGATCTTCTTATCTTACAGCAAATTTAATGGCATTTCCAGATATGTGGTCAACTTTGTTGAGTTTTACTAGTAAAACTGAAGTATAATTAAATTTATGGAAAATCTCAAAATATTTCGTTAAATCCAGAAATGTTAAATTGAAGAATAACCATCAACATTTCAACCAAGTGTTATATAACATTTTTGTTGAAAATAACTTGTATGATCTCTCCTTGAAGTTTGGCCCTTTTAAAATAAGACTAAATTCTATGATACAGATAGGTAATAAAATGCAAAAATCATGTATTATATGACATTTTTTGTTGCAAATAACTTGTATGATCTCCCTTTGATGCTTAGCCCTTTTAAACGAAGGCTATATTCTATAATACAATTAGACAATAAAATGCAAAAAAGTACGAAACATATTACATAGATGATGAAAATAAAATATTATATCCAATTTACACTATATATTTGAAAATAGTTTCGTGGAAAAAAATCCATTATTTTTTCGATAGAAGGATGTAGTGATCGATATCTCGTAAAGTATCGATCAAACAATTCCAGATTTATGCACGTTATCAAGATGATATTTCACACTGAAAAAATTATTTTGCCATTTTTTGTTTGGTCCAATCAAACAAGACAGGCGGCTGAAATCGCAAATGGCGTTTATGACCCCGATACTGTAAGAGCTAATTACGTGCAATTTTGGTTTCGTCGATTCCGTTCAGGTAATTTTGATGTTAAAGATGCACCTCGCACAGGTAGGACCGTGGTCGAAAATTTCGATAAAATAATCGGAATCGATCAGTATATCAGTGGTCGTAGCATTACCCAGCTAAAGAACGCCAATAAAACAGTTTTGAACCATTTGCGCAAAGATGGATTCAACCAGAAGTTCGATGTTTGGGTGCCACACCAATTAACACTAAAAAACATGATGAATCGAATTTCCATCTGCGAATCTTTGACCAGGCGGAATGAAATCGACCCATTTATTGAACGGATAGTGACTAGGCATGAGAAATCAATCACATACGACAATATTTTGCAAAAACGGTGGTGGAAAAAGCACGATGAAGCAGGTGGCTGAACCAGGAATAGCGGCCAGGAAGATTCTACGTGAATTTGGTGGGAACGAAAAGCATCGTTTATTACGAGTTGCATCCATATGGCAAACACTAAATTCGTATCTCTACTGTCAACAACTGAACCGCAAACTATTGACGAGAAACGAACAGAATTGTACAACAGAAGAGTTGCTGTGTTCATCAGAATAACTTCAGGCCACACACCTCTGTAGTGACTCGCTAGAAACTCCGGGAGCTTGGTTGGGAAATTTTAGTACATCCATCATGTGGTCCGGACCTGGAACCAAGATTTACCATCTTTTTATCCCATTGCAAAACTTTCTCAGTGATAAGAAATTGGCATTAAGAGAAGATTGTGAAAATCAATTACTAGAGTTTTTCGCCAATAAGGAGCAAGACTTCTAACAGTCTTTATGAAGCTGACAATTGTTTCGACACACAGTGCTATCATCTGAGCGAGTTATAATTTGAACAACATCTAAAATATCGTCTCTTTAAAAAGTGTTGACATGAGTATTTAGGAGTTCAAATAGCCATTGCCATAGCCACTTATTTTCTGAGAATTTTGTCGGCTCCAGGGGCATCTGGAGTTGTTCTAGGTGATATTATTTATGATAGACGAATTATAAAAATTTACCTCGTTCAGAACGTGGGTTTTATCTTTATTGAAGTGTTTCCTCGTTTAAGCGATTCCAATATACTGAATTTCAAACCTTTAGGTTGGATATTCAAAATTTTGGGTTTTTTGTAAATTTATGTTTGCATAATTTGAGTCACGTTTTTGCAACCGATAATTTCTCAAATGCTCTTCGAATCTATGATATTTCAGTTGTCACATTTGAGTTTGCGAACTTCAGAATTTTTAAACTTATTCCGTACGGACTTTAAATTTTGTATTAATAAAATTATGTTATTGTTTGTCTGGAATGTGACATGCGGTGTCATAGATATGTTATAAAGGGTATTTCATTAACAGCGCCCAATTTTGTGTTGTAAATAAAACACATTTTTTATTTGAAAATTATTGAAATTTTTATTTGATTATGAAGTACAATGGATACCATTAGTTATGAAACAAAACATGATTTAAATGTTCACCACAGAAACGCTGGCAGGAATAAAGTCGTTGAATCCAATTTTCCATGACTCTCTGATACACATCAGGTCGTATGTTAACAATTACTCGTGCAATATCGATACGTTAATCGTCTAAATTTGCTGGATGATTGCTGTAAACCAATGACTTAATGTAACCCTAAAGAAAGAAGTTGAATTGAGTTGAATCGCTGAGAATGATTTTCTTATGAAAATCTGCGTCATTTCTAATTAAAAAAATGTATATGAGACAGTAATTTATTTCCACAGAAATATTTGTATTACTACAACAATTGTTTCACCACGATGTGGCTTCTTCAGGTATTACATTGTACTGTCTAATACCCAAAGAAGCCACATCGTGGTGAAACAACTGTTGTAGTAGTACAAACATTTTTGTGGAAATAAATTACTGTCTTATATACAGTTTTTTAATTAAAATGATTTTCCACCAAGTAAAGACCGAATCTATCAAATATGCGTCGTTTCTGATTTTTTCTAAGCACCAATTTCTGAATAGACGATCCGTTAAATGATCTGTTGGTTTGAGTTCTTGGGTTGAAACAATTTTGTACGGATGCAAACCAAGGTCTTTATGTAAAATTCGCCACAAAGACGTCTGGAGGAAGCCTAGTTCTTGTGAACGTCGAGAAATCGATGAATTTTGGTCTTCACAAACTCTTTCATTTATGGCAGCAATAGTATAAAATTTGTTTCAAATTTCTTCACTAAACGTTCAACCGTTCTTTTTTCCGGACGATTATAACGACCAAAAATTGGAGTTAAGCATGTGAAGTAAGAGTAACATACCGCGATTTTTCATAATGAATTTGGATTATTTGTAAACATAGTTGGAGTGTGTACCTTTCCATTGACAAATACAACTGTCAATGTCACAAATAAACAATGACTGCCATGCGTGAGTTACGTTATTTTAAAAATGGGTTGTTCCCATTGAAAGACCCTTTACATGCCTAGCGACTGTCGGGTTTTTTTATATGAGGGTATATTAAATTCAAGGTCTACCTATTTAGCCATTATTGATAGCAATTTGTTTACTTCTGTTCAATTCTAAGAGAAAATTCGATTTACTTCGACGTATTTTTATCAATCCATGTATCATGATGAATAATATGCTCCTAATTTTGTGAGTACGAGTGCATTAATTGTTCGGGTATTGTAGTCTGTCTCCGTAGGTTTATGATATATGGAGAAAACAGGAGATTGTTAGATTTAAAAAGTTAGGTAAATTATCAATGTTTTATATTTCTGATATGAATTCTATGTCAGGATTTAAGCTATTTATATAATTGAGAAAACTATTTAACTTTTGTATCCGTTTCAACCCAGCAAATGAAAAGATCATCGACATATCGATACCAAAATATGAAGTAATACTGTAAACACTATTTAAGGAGACAATGTTTTTTATGTAGCTTATAACTCGTTCCGATAATGGCACCGTGTGTTGCTGAAACAATTATGGCGTTCATAAAGATTGACGATATCAAATTTATACTTTAAATTAGAAATTATATTTTATTTTCTTCCTATTCATCATTTATGATGAAGCCAAAACTATACAAAATATAGACGCTTAAAGTATAAATATTTACCTAAATAATAAATAACTGTTGATTTATTTCAGGAAAAAATTTTTGTAGTCAGAGCATTTCGGCCATCATTTCGCTTTAGGATCGAAAATTAACAGTGCTATGACTAAGGCAGCGTAAGGACGCAGCAATAAAGTCTAATCAGAACACAACTGAATTCCTAACTGGAACAAGTTAATAAAATCTTCTTAGGGATATCAGGATAATAAAATATAATCCCTACTTAATCCCTACTTATCCCTACTATCCCTATAATATTATAAATGCGAATGTAAGTTTGTTTGTTACGCTTTCACGCAAAAACTACTGAACCGATCATCATGAAACTTTGTACATATACTCTTGAAGGTATTAGAAGTAACATAGGGTACTTTATATTTAAAAAAAAAAAAATTTTTTTACGAAAGATAAAACAATTGTTTGTCAAAAAATCGTCAAATTTAGCTACTTCAGTAATGAAGTTTTACCATTATTATACCCTTACCCTTTATCTTTCATACTTATTTAATGACTCCACTGCGGGCGAAGCCGCGGGTAAAAAGCTAGTCCCTTAAAATTATAAATGCGAATGTAAGTTTGTTTGTTACGCTTTCACGCAAAAACTACTGAACCGATCATCATGAAACTTTGTACATATACTCTTGAAGGTATTAGAAGTAACATAGGGTACTTTATATTTAAAAAAAAAAAATTTTTTTACGAAAGATAAAACAATTGTTTGTCAAAAAATCGTCAAATTTAGCTACTTCAGTAATGAAGTTTTACTATTATTATACCCTTACCCTTTATCTTTCATACTTATTTAATGACTCCACTGCGGGCGAAGCCGCGGGTAAAAAGCTAGTAATCCCTACTAATATTATAAATGCGAATGTAAGTTTGTTTGTTACGCTTTCACGCAAAAACTACTGAACCGATCATCATGAAACTTTGTACATATACTCTTGAAGGTATTAGAAGTAACATAGGGTACTTTATATTTAAAAAAAAAATTTTTTTACGAAAGATAAAACAATTGTTTGTCAAAAAATCGTCAAATTTAGCTACTTCAGTAATGAAGTTTTACTATTATTATACCCTTACCCTTTATCTTTCATACTTATTTAGTGACTCCACTGCGGGCGAAGCCGCGGGTAAAAAGCTAGTAATATTATAAATGCGAATGTAAGTTTGTTTGTTACGCTTTCACGCAAAAACTACTGAACCGATCATCATGAAACTTTGTACATATACTCTTGAAGGTATTAGAAGTAACATAGGGTACTTTATATTTAAAAAAAAAATTTTTTTACGAAAGATAAAACAATTGTTTGTCAAAAAATCGTCAAATTTAGCTACTTCAGTAATGAAGTTTTACTATTATTATACCCTTACCCTTTATCTTTCATACTTATTTAATGACTCCACTGCGGGCGAAGCCGCGGGTAAAAAGCTAGTACAATATACGTTCTCAAGAACTCTGCCTCTCAAAGTAGGCTGAGGGAAGATCTTCGTTTAAATTTGTTCTCAATAATTATTATTCTATGAATATTCAAACAGAATAATTCTGTGAAACATCAAAATAACTTATTTTTCGCAAAATCAAATCAAAACATCAGAAATATAAGAATATGAAAAATCTGTTTTCAAAATTATAATGGAATATAGAGAAAATATAAAATATTAACAGAAATTGTGTAAGATATATAGCCGATACAGCTGCTTCATATAAATATTATGAATAAAAAATTCTATAACAAAAAATTCCCTGAATGAAATTAGAAAAATTCAGCACATTTTCCAGAACAGCATAGTCATCAGTCGAATTTTTTTAATGATAAATGAGAAAAATCAATAAAAATATGTCATATGCTTTACTTTTATGAAATCTTGAAGCTAGAAGTATGAAATAAAATAAATAGGGGTTTATACTTGATAAAAGGTGTATAAAATTATTTAAATATTAGCCTTCTACATATTTAATTTCAAAAAATCATATCAAATAATTATAACTTCAGGAATTAAATTGAATAAATGTCATATAAGTACCACTTATATCAAACGACATATAAAATAAACATTCATTATAAGACATCTAAATGATATAAAAAAATCCAATAAATAAAAATTGTTAACCAAAATCCTATAAATTAAATATTTTGAGTGGAGAAAATTTTTTTTCTGCCCATCAATCTTATGAAAACAGATATCTTTTGAAAATGTTTAACATAATCTTAAGAATTTCATCTTAAGACTATCTCACTTAGAATATTCAATATTATGTGATATCTGAGTTACTTTTTATAAAATCGCAAGATATGTAAAAACATTACTGAAAAATAAGTTTTAAGAGAGACTTTGCTTCGTCAGTACTCAATTATATTCATTTCAATAAAATATAACATCAATTAACAGAAATATTTTCTCACCTTTTAACAATTCAGAACGCTTCTGGTAAATGAATACTGAAAATTTAAATGGAGTGTAATGTTAACTCAAATTAATAATTCTGTGGTTTACCATTGATCTAAAAGATTGAAAGGCAATTTAACGGCCTCTGTTTTATAGCACAAGGACTGTCTGTATAAAGAATGTTAAGGAAATCAAATAATTATATATTATGAATAAAATAAAATAAATAGAGGTTTAGACTTGATAGAAGGTATATAAAATTATTTAAATATTTTAATTTTAGCCTTCTACATATTCAATTTCAAAAAATTTCAGATTTAGATTTAGAAATTTTATATACCTTCTATCAAGTATAAACCTCTATTTATTTTATTTTATTCCTGATATATAATTATTTGGATTCCTCAACATTCTTTATACAGATAGTTCTTGTGCTATAACAAAGGCTGATAAATTGCCTTTCAATCTTTTAGATCAATGGTAAACCACAGAATTATTAATTTGAGTTAACATTACACTCCATTTAAATTTTCAGTATTCATTTACCAGAAGCTTTCTGAATTATTAAAAGGTGAGAAAATATTTTTGTTAATTGATGTTATATTTTATTGAATATGAATACAATTGAGTACTGACGAAGCAAAGTCTCTCTTAAAACTTGTTTTTCAATAATGTTTTTACATATCTTGCGATTTTATAGAAAGTAACTTAGATATCCAATAATATTGAATATTCTAAGTGAGATAGTTTTAAAATGAAATTCTTAAGATTATGTTAAACATTTTTAAAAGATATCTGTTCTCATAAGATTGATGGACAGAAAAAAAAATTTCTCTACTAAAAATATTTAATTTATAGGATTTTGGTTAACAATTTTTATTTATTGGATTTTGTTTTATCATTTGGATGTCTCACAATGAATGTTTATTGAATATGTCGTTTGATATAAGAGGCACTTATATGACATTAATTTAATTTAATTTCTGAAGTTATAATTATCAAATATAATTTTTTGAAATTAAATATGTAGAAGGCTAATATTGAAATATTCAAATAATTCTAGAAGTATGGAAGTAAAAATATAAGACAGAATATTGGAGATCAATTTAAAACATTTTTCAATTCTATGTCCAATCCCAACCAGAAGATTATATAGCCGAAGCACGATTCAAAGCAGAATATATCGAATGTTGAACGGTAGATTTGCTTTAATTTTTCTACTGGTAGATATAACCTGTCGTTAATTCTTAAACATTCAAATAGAGCAACTATTATGTTCAAAAATAAGTTGATTTATTTATTTAAAAGAACGAAAATTTTTATGAGCAGCACTTTACCACAGAATAAAAAATTCTTTTACAACGAATGACAAACTAGGAGTATACTACTCTGTCAAGAAAGTGCCGGGAATTTTCAATTAAAACAACATTTTTACATTTAATCGTCAAAATTTATTGGGTCGCCTTCAAAATAGGCTCCATTTGCTCCAATACATCTACGCCAACGGCACTTCCAATTATCGAAACATTTTTTATAGGCGCTTTCCGGGATGGACTTTAGCTCTCGCGCCGAATTTTGTTTTATGGCTTCAATCGACTCAAAACGGGTGCTACGAAGGGGCAATTTTAGTTTTGGGAAGAGGAAATAGTCGCAGGGAGCCAAATCCGGCGAATACGGTGGTTGCTGAAGCACGTTTGTTGAGTTTTTGGCGAGAAAGTCAGTCGCAATCGTAGCTCGGTGAGAAGGCGCGTTATCGCGTTCAACGTAATCACCCATAGTAAAAATCGGCACGCACTCTGACATTGACTGACTTAATCAGCTGTTGCAAACACACTAGTTGACAGATCCCGCTCAAGTTTGGCATAGTAATTAAGGACAGTGGTACCAACCTAAGAAAAAAAATTTTTACCTGCCTCATTGCCCCGCCAGATTTTAATCGATAATTCCCGGTACTTTCTTGACAGAATGTATAGCCGTTGGATACATAAAATAATTCCAAAGAGGCTGACTATATAGCCTAAGAAAATTCCTATTATGTTTATCCTTCGAGTCGTTAGTATAAAATTTCTCGATGAAGAGATCCAATTCATTTCTATTCAAAAATAATTTATTTCAAATTCGACTAGCATGCAAACATCGCATTCAAAACTCTGTAGAACTTTCTGAAGAGCCTGTATTCCCATTCATTCGCAGTAGACTCCTAGGGACGAAATGAATGAAATTAACGCTAATTGTAATAGTTTAAAACTAACTTGGACAAAACATTATAACTTTCTCGCAAGTTTCGAGACTGGATAAAATGGAATTTGCTTCTTATTCTGCGAAATGCATTTCAGAAACTGAGGAAAATTACAAATAGCTAATGAGTCACAGCGTCCGGCAGCTTTCCAAGTATATATTTCCTCTTGAATTTTGACATATATTTGTGCGGAATCCATAGATGAATTAACAGCGAGATTTCAAATCTCTGGTTATGTCATTTTTAAAATTGTTGATGTTTATTTTTAAACCGTCTCAGCTTGAGAATGAGCTGTTTTTGATCGAAGCAGCGGGAGGCAGATATTATATGAAAACCCCAAAAATAACTTCAATATCAACTCTACTTGTGTTTCTTTTATACCGTGCAAACATTAGGAGACTATTTATTGGAGGTACAAATAAATTTATTCGTTTTCAAAAGTCATTAAGTGTTAAAATAGTAACAACTGATTTTTTGAAAAAAGGGTAGCTGAATCTCATCGTGTGCTTGTGACATATTTCAGAAAATAATAGTTTTTCAAAAAATTCTAATATTTTACACGTTTGAAACAGAGGTCTGATATTGAATTTATCGGAAATATACGAAATAAATGAGCTCAAAGATAACTAAATCCTTTTAAACGACAGAACGATTTTGATTAAAATCCTGTTTTATATTTTTAGGGATTAGTCTGAAATGTAATTCTGAGTGGATTTACTTTCTGTTATATATTTGATTGATTCTGTCTGGTGGAAACTCATTTTAATTAAAAAAATATATATGAGACAGCCATTAATTTCCACAAAAATGTTTGTACTACTACAATAATTGTTTCACCACGATGTGGCTTCTTTAGGTATTACATTGTACTGTCTTATAGTATTCAGTGTAACCGACTTTAAATACATTATTAAGTACATGACCAAATAATGGAAGCACACGTCGTAAAAACTCTAGGTGTTTATTGGAGTTTGCCGCTAAAAATGCCATTAAGGAAAGATATTCAGTAATGGAGACTTATCAACCTCTGTTTGTTCGTTCAAAAAGGATTTTAAGGGCATTGTACCTGTTGATTTCATGAAATTCTAAAAGTGTTAATCTAGAACTTTTGCTTTCAAACGTGGATAATTTCATAATCATTGGTGAAATTATGCCTGAATTCCTTAAGATGATTAGCATATGTCGAATGTACAGAATTGGATATTTAACCTCTTTGGTGTTCTTGGACACGTTTCTTGAATGATCAACCAGTCTGGCCAATGTATATTAAAGGGTATTCTTTGCAAGTCAACTTGTAGACACCGGATTTATTTTCTTTATTTGTTCGATCTTTATTGTTTCTTATGAAGGTACTAAGGTTATTAATTGTCTTAAAAGCCGCGTTATAATTGAAAAATTTTTTGAAATATTTAGCAATATTTTCAGAAAATCCATTGACATAAGATAGCAAAAAATATTTCTATGTATTGTCCTCTTTTATGATTGGGTACAGAGATTTATTGCGATTTTATTTTTCATTCTTACAGTTGAATGATTATATTGGAAGGTGAATTTTTAAATGGTATCCCGAAGAAAGTTTTAATTTAATAATTTTGTATAAGGAACTTTTTGGTTCAATGTTAAATAGTCAAATTACTCAACGATTGAATCAGCTTTGTTTTTTTATATTTTTTATCAAATTGCCTCCAGTTTCGGTATTCAAAGGCAAGAATTCAATAAAGGAATGGTCTCCTGGTTCGCATATTGTGATGTCTCAAAAATCAGCCTGTGTTACCGGAACGATTTTTTTGGAATGGTTCAAAAATCTGTTCTTGCCACGAAAAAACGAAGGAAAAGTATTATTAATTTTTGACGGGCACTGTTCTAATTGTTCTTGTGTTGAACTTCTGGAAACAGCCGAAGCAAATGATGTCATTCTGTTGTGCATTATTTGCAACCACTCGATAGGAATTTTTTCAAGTCTCTTAACTCTTTTTGGTATCAAGATTGCAAAGAATGGATGCAGTACCACCCCGGACTTAAAACTGGGACAATGTGTTCCAACGAAAAGTTGGGGAGAGTCGGCCACTGCTGGAAATGCAATGTCAGGTTTCAGAGCCACTGGCATATGTCCCTGGAATCCTGATGCCATACCCGATTATGCCTACACAGTTTCTGATCAAATTGTAGACAGCGAAACAGGTGCAAACACCAGCAATAGAAGAAAGCAGACGTCCGATCAATTTGAAAGAAGATGAAATACTGTAGCCATGATAACATATCCTGTAGCCATGATAATACAAAACCTCGATATTCAACTCCAGCGGAAGGAAAATCCATTCCAGAGTTGACACCTGGAAAACTTCTAACTAGCACCAATCCTACACCAACATTAATAGCTGCTACAAGAATACGAGCAGACAATTGCTACCGTATTAACTTCTCTCCAAGAGTGAAAGATAGGTCAATGAAAAAAAAGTGGAGGAACTAAAAGAAATCCGGCAGAAAAAATTCAAGAAAAAAAAAACCATTTTTAAAAGCGCCCTATCGGCAAGTTTTGATGAAGGAGGACATAGAAGTTCCATATGAAGAGGAAAGTGATATTCTTTCCGAGGTGGATGCAACTGAATGTGAGGGATATGGAGTAACAAACTATGCCAGAAATGGTTCCACGAAAATTGCTCTTCCTTTTTGAATACTTGCTACAATTTTGATAAAACTTCATTCATTAGGATTTCCCATGTTAATTTCAAATATATTTTTTGGCCATCTCTCCATCACTTCATTGGTAAACTGACCCTACCCCTATGGGGATAAATGGCCATACGCAACCTACTTTTATAAAAATTATTAAGAAAAAAGTATAAGTTTATTGACCGTATTTATTCATTCATTTGGTTTGTATGGTATTGTTTAGCAATATTAAAAAAATATTTTACGGAGTCAGTATCTCACTATAACCTTACAGGCACCAAATATGCAAAACTATGGCCATCTCACCCCACTCTCCCCTAATTGAAATCATTAGGATTTAGCTTATCCCTCAATTTATACAAAATCAAGGTGCACACACTTTTCAACAAACACTGAAATGTGAAGTTTTATTACTTTCAGTTTATCATTTGAAATATTTCGATCAGTCAACGAGTTTGGATAAAATACCATGTTCACTTCAACAATACATCGTTGTTATCATGAGTTCCAACAGTCATTTCACATTCAAGTTCTGTACTATATTCCGTTGTTCCGAATTTTTGCGGTCTATCGGAAACATGCACTTCATGTTTCATAACGGAATGACATCAAACCGATATTGTTTTCAAAACAACGGAAAGCTCGAATATTTTTCAGTTGAAACAGAAGCGAAATCATCATTGGCATGACAGTAAATTTCGCTTTATTTTATGCAGTTTTTCGAAAGCTTTTTCGTAACAAAACCGATGCCAATAGATAAGGTTTTTAATTCGATTCATTGTTTCACTTCAAGCGCATATAATTATGTCAATCATTAATTAAATAATATACAGGGTCTTTCTTAATTGAAGGTACAAACGAAGAGAGAAGATATCTTGTGAAATGCAGATACTATGAGAAAAAACTTGAAAAAAATTCAAACTTTAACACCATGTATCTCGAAAACGAAACATTTGCGGTCCCATGTTTATGAGTCTTATTTCCTTAAAATTATACAAGGAATCTCCCGTCTTCGTTTGTACCTTCAATTTGGGAGTACCCGATATTATTGATAGTTGTTAGTAATCGTTTTTCAGAAAAAAATGAGAATTTTCGTTTCCAAATGAAAATATCAAGAATAGAGCAGCTTCAATCTTCGTGTAACTACAATTAAAATTTTAACGTTTCCAACCACATGAAATTCTAAAATCCAATGAAAAAGTCTGTTGACTGTCCAGGTAAATTGCTGGAACGAATTGATAAAATAATACATTATCTTATCATTAGATATAAAACTTGAGTGTTACTCAACCAATACTACATATTCTTCAGTGGAATCATTATTGATCAATAAATTGAAAATTTAAACTTCACATGAAAAAAATATGTATCGAATCTCATCATACACCAAACTAAAACAAGTTTTCATAAATTAAAAAAAGTTATGTTATATATTTTTATTGGTTCATTCTTATTTTTTTTATAATCAGAAAAATTTAACTAAATTCCATTTTCGTTACTTATTGTGATTAACGTACCATCATTCAGACAAATGTCTGTAATTTTCGAATTGAACCGAAAATGGTCTCAAACGATTAGATTGGACTCACTGATGAAGAACCTGAGGTCAAAAGTTATTATTTATGTCTGGCCGTCCGTAAACACGCTATCTTTCGAACGGAAAAAGCTATACTCTTGAAACTTCCAGGGAAAGGTTTGTGGTTTAAATGCTACAGCTGATTTTGTTAGTGGCAAAAAGGGTTTACTAGTTCTGCTGTTATGTAAGTTTGAAAATGTTTCTGTTTTTCGCAATATTTTCCAAAATATAGATTTGAAATTCAGCATTCACAATTATAGTAATAAAGCACATACTCATGAAAAATTTCGTGTGGGTAGTATAATAAGAAATACAAACAAGAAAATTATCAGCGGATCAGCGTTCAGCGCTACCTAAAACACTTATTTTTTATTGGATAATACACATATATATGTTGATTTTCATTCATTATTGTCAGTTACTCACATGACGTATTTCGTTTACATAGTAATTTCTTCAAATGCTCATAAACAACAGGTCTTAAATTTAGTAATATACTCTATTCAAATGGTTTCTATTTTGAGATCAGAGTACAATAAAAAATTTTATTACTTTTTATATTATATTTGAAGATTTTGCAAAAAAATTGAGGGTCTGAAACTGAACCAGGAAATGAACCGATTAAGAAATTCAGGGAATTTATTGAATTAACAAACTATTTAACTTACCTATATTGGATATTTACCTGCGGACCCGGTGGTTTTACCAAAAGTTATGAAAAACTCCATTGTTAATAGAAACTATTTAAATATAGTATTCGTTTGTTACCAAATTTTAGACCAGTTGTTTATAAGCAAAGAAAGAAGTAACCATGTGAATGAAACGTGTCCTGTGCAACTGACAATAGTAAATAGAAAGCAACATTTATATGTGTATTATTCAATTAAAATGTACTCTTTCAAGTAAAGGCCAACACGATTCGGAGTTTGAATAATTAACTTTCGAACAGAAAGAGATAGAGACTTTAGGTTTCGGGCCTAAATATCTCGGTTAAGTTCAACTTTGTGAAGAACTTGTTAAACTCAAAATACATTTAAGAGAATCATTGTGAAGTTTTACCTATGAAAAATAAAAACAAGAGAATTCGTATGTTAGGAAATACATTTTTCATTGGGTTGGGTCTTTGTTTGACGGAAGTTTATCTTAAATGAAAAAATAGAAAGCAATTTTTCAATTTCTGCTATTTTTCAATTCAATAATTGTTTGATATTTAGTACTTAAGGACAATCTTCCCAATTTATAGTTAGTTTTAACCTAATTAATCTCTCTGCGCGGAGGTGGATTCTATCAATTAGGTAACTGGCATGTGAGCATAGCTCTTTCACCAGGTGACCACTCAGCAGTCTCCACAACCTGCCCAGGAAGCAGAAAGTGTGATAAGGGTACGCCTCATCATCGCGCATAAGCGAGAACCATACCGAAGAGTTGAAGCCACCAAGCTTCCAGTTTCGGCTTCAGTCCGAAGACCTACACCGTGACTAGTAGCAGCGAAGCACTTTCCAACCTCTACTGGCTTTGAAGTGTCAGTACCCGAGTTGTTTTGTGACGCAACTCACTTGTCGAAGGGGTATCTTATCCACCCACCCGAACGAAGTCCCATGAAGCAGGATAGTCTAAAGATTTAATGCCTCAATTGATCCTGGTAAGAGCACCGTCAATCCGGCCTGTACGTCAAGACCCACGAACCCTTGTGAAGTCTTGCTGGCTTCAAGCACCAACGGTCTAGCCGTATCGTCGAGATCCATAAACCTCAGAAACGTATCGCAATCAATCCTGGTTCAGGACGAGACCGTCAAGTCTCGTTAAACCCTGAAGCATTTCTCGAGTTATCCTGAACATGAGTTTCTGCATGTTAAACTACCGCTGATAATGAAGTGAGAGCTTTCACCGCTTTCAGAAGTCTAGCTGGTAAGACTTGGGGCTGTGACCATAAAATACTGCGGTGGATGTTCGTTGTGATTCTGAGACCGATCATTACAAATGGGTCAATAGTTTGGCATACCAAAGCAAGTCTGACGAGGAAAACTCTCGACAAAGTAAAAAGCCTTGCCTGTGTGTAAATTACTGGATCTACGAGAACTGGGGCACTGAAGGTCATTACTGATTCCATACCTATCCATCTAGTGATAAATAGACTAGGCCAATCTCAGAATATCCAAGGAAGGTACGTGTATTGAGAGAATTAGAAACCAGAAATCCTAATTCTGTGTTACCAAACAAATTTAATCTTACCTGTGACATAATGATAAAGAAAGTTAACATCGATAAGAACTTTACTATGATGCTAAGCAGAATTAAAGATTGGGAAAGGCAATCCAACCCCCAAATTCCCAGAACGAAGACCACCAAATGGTACACAAGTTTTAGCTGACGCGAAAATATCTGGGCCAATCACCAAACAATCATTATCATTAAGCTCATGTTCGAGCGTCTTTCAGGCAGAAATACCTGCAGTTGAAAGATGCGTGGAAATTAACCTAAAAAACATTATAAGAAACATAATATTGCTATCTACTCTGAAAGTCGACCTGTTGAAGCTCTATGCTCCTATATCATTGATTCAAAACTGACATAGGAGTACCGAAGAAAACTCAATGAAGTAGACAACAATGATATGATCTCTTTAATGTAGGTTCATGATCAGACGAAGATCAAATGAAATAAAGAAGCCGATGTATTTGCCAAAAAAGGAGTACAGACATCCTTCAATGGCCTGGAACCTTTCTATAGTAAAGAAAAATGCAACTATAAGCAAGAAAGAAGGAATAAACCCAAAGAATGACTGTCTGGCAGAATCTTCAAGGGCAGCATTACTTTAAAAAGTTTCTTGGGAACTTCAATATTGGAAGATCCAAAAAGTACCACCATCTGAGTAAAAACCTGCTTCATTTCCTCACTGGCTTCCTTACTGGGCATGGCCGCTTCAGAAAGCATTTAATGAGAATAGATTCAGCAGACAATGGCGAGTGCAGATTCTTTGGGAAGAAGAAGAAACCGGGATCACTCAAATACAGAATACAGAATCACAAGTCAACGCAAAAAATGCTTCCGACAAGAATCATGTAGGAACCAGGATGTTATCTCCCTGAAGATACGCCAGATATTAGAGTGAAACTAGAAGGCGATCTGTAGTACAGCTTTGATAAGGGGTACAATAGACCTTAAAGTCGGGGTGCGAAATAACCCCATTTAAATTTACAATCTACAACATAGAGAAGTATGGTGGGACGAAACCATATTGTTATGCAATTAAAAATTTGCGTTTAAACAGTTAAAATTGTTGTCTATCAATTTCAAGATGAACTTTCGTCGGCTGAGAACCAAATAACACAATTATTTAATGTAATATGTGATGAACTTAATTAGGAACAGATGTTATTTGCATATTCTTTTCAAACCATGATTTTAGTAATAGTTTGGAAAAATACAGAGACCACAATTGAATACTCATTCCTGCAGAGAACCGAAGCGTAACTCTCGCACAATCCCGCTTTTTATACTACTCTAACATCGTAACTAAAGTGCAAGCGTTCACATCAAACCCATTAGTTTATTACATAACAACGAGCGTGGTCAGTTTTCCTGGCTCTGTCCCGGCGTATTATAAAAATCGCACCATTTTCCAACTTGAAGAACATATATTCGTTTCGTTTTGTATTTTATGCACCTCTCAGCGAAATTGAATACTAATTTTCGTTGTACTAGCTGAGTCCCATTAGTTCTAGAGGCAAGTATATAATCCTGTTATTTTTGGAACCTCAACCTCGACCATGTAAATTCAGTAAGAGTGCGAAATTACTATTTGTGTGAAAAATTAATCTGGGAGTCTGAATAAAATATTCTCTCGTGGATATCAACAGTAAAAACAAGAGAGTTTTTCGTTGATTATTTGAAAATAATTTTGATATCATAATTAACAGCTCTATAGCTCACACGCTCCGCGATTTTTTCCTTTCCTTTTTAAGGTCATAACATGATATTGTTTTTATATCTTTCGTTATTTGGTTAATGTGTGGACGAGAAGGTCTGTATACAAATTTTCTTTCCTACATTACTATTGCAAGGAATTCCTGGTATCTCAATAGGTGTTCAACTAAGTTTACCCTTCTTTTCCTGTTTTCAATGATTATCTTTGTTTTTTTTTTCTTTAATGAATGCTTCCTCGTTCGTTACATGTTCTATCCAGTTTATTTTGAGCATTCGTCTTCAACACTACGCTTCGAAAGCCAACAAGTTTTTTTTATATCAAACAACGAAGAGTTTTCTGTAACTCATCTTGATATTTCCACACTGCATATTTTGAAACATATTATAATCAGAGATCGAATGACAAATCCTCACACATGAAAAAACACTTGTGATAGTTGAGTAATTGAATTAACTATCGGAAAAATTATTTTAAGAGAAGATATTCAAATGACTTTAAATTCAGAATTATATATTCTAACTTCTACATTATATATTGAAACTATATAAAAAACTATCAAAATGATATCCTGATACATAAACAATATAAAATTTTTTTCAGTGTCTCGAAAAAAACCTTTTTACATCCTGACATAAAACGTATCAATACAAATGTATTAACAAAAACTATTCAAGTACGTATATTAACATACAAATAGAAGAAAATCCACTTTCCCAAAATTATCTGAAATTCTCAAAATAAATAACCAAATAAAAATAATTGAACGAGAATTCCAACATTTGATAGCTATTTCGGTCGCTAGACCTCATCAGAAATATATTGAATTCAGATTAAAATACAGGGTATATATGAATAGTTGCGAAAAAATTTAGAGGGTGATTCGTTGTCAAAAAATAGGGTGGGTCTTTCACAAAAACTTTATTTTTTGAGCCCCCCCTGCTTAGTTACAGCCTCCAAAAGATGGCGCCAGAAAAACAGTTTTTAATTTTTTTCTTAAAACCCAAAAATCGACAAGAATAAAATTAAGCAGACATTTTATGCGAGTGAGACGGCACTCAAAAAAAATTTTGGTGGTGTTCCTCTATGTTTGCAAAGGGTAGAAAAAGCCATCACTAAACATTGTTTCGCAAGAAACATTTTTTCCTTTTCATATTTTACAATAAGAAGATCTGTTTTGGACAGCTTGATCTATTCTCAACAAATAAGATCTCTTGTCATTTCACGTTCAAATCCACAGTTTTTGAGAAAAAAATAATTTATCAACAGATAATACGCCTGAGTCGTAGAGGCTAGAATTATTTTCGACATTAAATTTATCTATTAGGAGACTGTCAAGTTGACATTTTTATCGAACTGGTACAAATATTGAATAAATGTAACAAAACAAACAATTTGAAACTTTTCACAAATTAAATATCATATTAAATAGGAAGATGGTACACGCCGAAAGGCCAAATGTAATACATCACCAATAGCAAGAAAGAAAAATTCATCGAAATTAACCAACAAATTTGTTGATTTCTATCGAGGAATATTTCTTTCTTGCTAGTTGTGATCATATTAAATGTTCGAAGTGACCACCTTCAGCTGTTACACAAGAGTCTAGACGTCGGCTCATAGATTGGGTTACCCGGTGAAAAAATCCGGTAGTATTTTGAATAACCCTGCATGAAAGAACAATATGGCTCTTTAAGTCTTCCATATCTTGTGAACCAGTGGTTTTATATGGTCCCGAAAAGTAAAGTGTGGTGAGCGGGCAGGGCAAAACTGAGGTCCATCTTTATTTATGATTTAAATACTGACGTGCTCCAATAATGAAATGTGGAGGGGCCCGACCATGCCTAAATGTGAAGAATGTGAAGAAATTTTGGATCAATTAGACATTCAGAGAAAAATGTTGGTGAGCTACAGTAATAGCGTGAGAATTCTCTTCGGCCCATATGTGGTTATTATGAAGATTAGTTATTGGATCTCTAGAAAAATTAGCCTCGTTTGTGAAAAAGACCTTTTTCAAAAATTGAGGATATTATTCAATCATTCCCAACATCCAAGTGCAGTATTGTTGAATGTGATGTGGATATAAAACTTATATTAATTTATATCAATATCACAAACACAGTCATATGGTGAATTTGTAATTGCTGAGCAATTTTCCTAGCACTGATGTCAGGTTGCTCGTCGAAGAGATTTAGTACTGCTTCTTCTATTATTGGAAATCTAATTTCGCGCTGGTGACCTCAATCATTTTTATTTATTTTAAATGTACCACTTTCTCGTAGTAGTTGGTGAATTCGTGTAAGTAGACTGTGACGTGGAGCCACACGTTCAGGGAACATTTCTGCAAAATGCATATCGATCATTTCTGTGCTTGTGTACACCGCCATCTTAATGAGTATGTGACAAAAATCTCAAAATGATAATCCAGATCAGAAAATAATTGTAATTGAATCAAAGTTAATCAAAACTAGTCAGTTGTCATAATAAAATGGCATCTACGCCTCACGATATCATGTTGATAATTTTTTTTTTCTCAAAATCCTTGAATTTTATCGAGAAATTACAGGATACCTTATTTGTTAAGAATGGATTAAGCTATCCAAAATTAATTTCTTTATTATAAAATATTATGGAATAAAGTTTCTTGGGAAAGAAAATTTAAGGGTTGCTTTTTCTACCCCTTGCAATCATATAAGAACAGCACCAAAAATTTTTTTGAGTGCCTTCTCGCCCACATAAAATATCTAGTTAGCTTTTTCTTGTCAGATTTTGGTTTTTAAGAAAAAAAATTAAAAACTGTATTTCCGGCGCTATCGTAAGTGGCTGTAACTAAGCAGGGCGGGCTCAAATATATATAATATAAAAGACCCAACTTTTTTTGACAAGAAATCACCCCCTAAATTTTTCAGCAACTATTCATATATGTATGTCACAAGATCAAAATTTAACTCACCAAATAAGATGAACCCTGGAACGAATAAACTCGAAGTAAGCTTTAATGTATCCAAAATAGTTGACTCACATTCAAATTGACAAGATATTCATGCAGAAACACTTAGTTGAGAAATATTTCAGAGAGAATCAGTTAGTTCTATATGAATTAATTCACGTTTTCACTTCGAGACTCGACAGATATAAGACAATAATCCGTAGGGCAAAATGTGAACTAATTTATTATCATTGAGCCTACAACATAGTGGGGAAAAATAATGAAGAAATATATTTTTAGAAGTAGTACAAATTATAATGACGTTAACATAACATTTTCAATATTTCTTATGCTGTAAATTTGGCATATCAAATCATAAAAAGTGTAGTATTAATGAATCAATAATTAGGCATTTCACAACTGAGATAAAAATTACTGAAAAGTAATGCTGTCTGAATCTATCTATAATATTACGGATTTTTTTACAGCTGTCGCCGTTTCTCCGTCCCCAACTTCCATCCCCTTTTGTCATGACACATATCTTCGGTTAAATCTCTGGCAGACATTGCACCTCTAAATCGTCTCTCCAGCTTATCCGTGGTCTTCCTCTTTTTCTACGTTCTGGTGGTACCCATTCCAATATTTTTCAGGCCATCTGTCGTCTTCCATTCTCTTCAAACGTCCAAACCAAATTAGCTACCTTCTTTCAATTTCTTCCGCTATTGTTCGATTCATATTCATCTCCGCTCTTATCGTTTCATTTCTAATTCTGCCTAAATAATTAAAATTAAAATAAACAAATAAATAGATATTCAATTTGACTTAAACCTGCAAGTTTTAAGTATGTACATTTCCTCAATTTGTTATTTTTGCTGAACAGAATAATCGGCATATATAAAAATGGTTAATAAATATTAATTTAAATCTAGTGAAATATTTTCAAGTTGTTGGAATTGTCTTATAAATTTGTTTCATACTCTATTGACGTCATGTTCCGCTCAAAATTCTGCGTTAGTCGTAGCAATCGATTATTTGTTTCTCTGAAATATCATAAAAACTTAATTTAAATTGGTTGTATAGGTAGGTTTTTAGGATTACTGAACTTGACTTAGGCATCTGAGTTTCAAATCAGCGCAGTGAATCTCAACTCTCCAAATTAATTGATTCGATATTTAACAAACTCAAATTCACACAGACTAGTGTGATAGAGCTTTAAATTAAGATCAAAGTCAAATTTGTTTTTATTTGATAGATAATGCATATGTCGACCACGACTAGCTCTGAATAGCTGCATTCGACCAGACCAATTTTTGACCACTTTTTCGAGTAATTCAGGCCTTATTTCATCAATAACACGAGTTATGTTGGCTTTCAAAGAGTCTATTGTTTTTGGTTTATCAGCATAATGGAATTATGTCGCATGATCTTGAAGGCCAATTAATTGGACCATTTCTCGAAATAGTGTTATCGCCAAATCTTTCTTTCAATAAATCAATTGTTACGGTAGCAGCAGAGGTGTAGCACCATCTTGTTGGAACCAAAACACTTCTGGGTCGATACCATTCAAATTTTGAAACAAATAACCATTAATCAATCTGTAACGATGTACCATTCACTGTAATATAACTCTAGCATCCTTTTTAAAGAAATATGGACCGATGATGGCTCCAGCGTATAAAGCACATTATACAGTGCATTTTTCAGGATGCAATGGAACCTGCAGAACTTGAGGTTTGATTTCACTCCATATACGGCAATTTTGCTTGTTTCTATAGCCGTTCAACCAGAAATGAGCTTCATCACTAAAAACAATTTTACGATACAAAAATAGATCAATTTCAAGCTGTTCTAGGGCTCAATCAGCAAACAAACGACGCTTATTATGGTCAAGTGGCTTTAGTTCTTGAACCAGTTGGATCTTGTATGGGTATAGATCAAAATCTTTACGAAAAAATTTTTCATGTGGTGGATGCACTGACTCCAACTTGTTATGAACGTCGACGAATATTCAAGTCTGGATCATAATTAATACTATGACTTACAGCAGCGATAAATTCTTCTGTACGTACGTTCTTTGTCTTGTTGTTGTTGCATCGCGTAGAGAAACTGTTACCCGAAATATATCGATAGTTCGACGAATAAGTTGCTCTGATGGACGATTATGTAAACCATAAATTTCACGAAGTGCTCTATGAGTTTGGCGAATAGAACACATATTTTGAAAATAAGTTTCAATAATTTGTAAACGTTGTTGCGTCGTGAGTCTTTCCATGATAATTTGTCAATGCTTACTACTACTTAACAGAAATGTCCAAACAACATGGCTTCTACCTTCTGCCAAATCACAGTTATCCTTATCAAAAGTGATATCACTCTAAAAAAAACACGCGATATATAGTCCGTCTACAAAGTATCCGGAAAAAAACAAAGCTGAATTGTAATTATTTAGTATATATTTTTAATTCTTGGATTAGAAAATTATAACAAAATATTCATCTTATTCACTTATACAACCTCCATTTAACTGTAAACACTTGACTAAACGTTGAGGTACACCCGAAACCAGATAATCTTTATAATTTTCGGTGATGGTAGTCCAGGACTGTAAAACTGAATGAATTAAATAATCTTCATTTCGTGGCTCTTCTCGTTCAACTTTAATCTTCATTAGTCCCCATATGTTCTCAATGGGACTAAGATCTAGTGAAGCTGCTGGCCATGAAATGGTTGCCAATTGGTGTTCTTGCATCCAAGCTTGAGTGTAGGCCGAAATATGTCATCTTGTATTCTCCTGCTCAAAACGCCATCCCTCTGGATATATAGCAAGCCCCGTTTCAAAGAAAAAATCGTTTCGAATGCCCCAATTCTTTTCACTATTAATAAAACGATCAAATAAACAAAGAGGCGTAGCACCATACTCTATTGCTCCCCAAACCATTATTTGGTTTGGGGAGTTGTTTCCAGCTTGGTTTCCACCAAGCTGGAAACAACTTTCATCAGGTTTACAGACATTATTGAAATTATCTTCTTGTCAAATTCTATCCTTGGTTCCTTTTGTAAAGGTGTCATTATAGGGATGTTTTTGGTTTCCTTGATATGTAGATTTGACTTTTCAGTGAGATACGGATAGTTTCTGGACATACTTTTATATTTCGTTGATTTCCAAATCTGTTAGCCAATTTACGAAATCCCAGGCGCAGATTGTGTCATCCTAAGGCCAATAAAGCGTTTAAATTGTTTCCTTTAATCTTACGCGGTCTCCCTGAAACTGGTCTAGGCCTCATATCAATGCCATTTTTTATTGTCTCATATACAGCAATTCTTTCCAGTTTAGTCAATTGCACTAATTTTTGAACGTTTCGAAAACCTTTTGCATACAAATATTCTACCTGTTTTCTATATGATTTAAAGTAAAACACTTCATTTCTGCTTATATTCATTGTTCACAATAATTGTTTCGTCAATTACATATTGGGGTGAATATGGTAACTCAATTACCATACTCAGCCGATGAAGTCAATATGTTGACGAAACAATTGTGAACAATAAATATAAGCGGAAATAAAATGTGTTACTTCAAATCATATGCGATGAATTTCCGTCAAGTAGAGACGGAAACAATCAAGTACCTGTTTTCTTTTTTCTAATTGTGACATTATTTCATAAATTGTACACCTGTTGACAATAAACAATATTTGACAAATAGTATTGCCATGCAACTATCGGCATAGCCGTTTTTATACATTACTTTTGTCTTAGAATATTACAAAAAAGAAGTATATTAAAATTATGGTAAATAATAAATTTCGGATACTTTCTAGGCGGATTATAGTAATTTGAAACCAATTTTTAGTTACCTTCATTTGGTGGTGTAGTATGTTATCAATACGTCATCTATCGAATTCTCACTGGATTTACTGTTTAATTATTATTACCCTACTGATCTAATTTTATACCATAAAGCTGTTTTTTTTTTCATAACTTTCCACAGGAAATTAGTATTGTTTTGATTAGTTTCACTTTATTCGGCAAGGTATACTCTATTTGTGGTTTGAGAAATGGACACGATCAGATGCGCTTTTATTTTGTTTTCTTAAATTTGCGCTACTTGAAATTTTGTCTTTCATCTAGAAATACGTCCGGATATTTTAGTTATTCTCTCAATCAATGTATTGTTCCGCAGTTTTATATTTCTTCTTTCTTCGGTTCCTTTTCAACGACATAAACTTTATTTGTTTTTATTAATTCATTTTTTTCGAACTCTTACCAAAGTACTTCATCAACAGTTTTCAATTTTTCCTCATTTATTAATCTCGGTTAATATTACCCTAGATTTGTCATTAGGGAAATATGTTTTTTTGACTTCTTTGAACTTTTAAAATTTTTCTCTGCAATATTAATTTAGAGTTTCTTTTATACGATGTTTGTTAAAATTTGAATGACTACTCGAGCTTCGATAATCGCTTTATCTTCTTTAGTCAAATATTGTCTTTGAGACTATCTTCTGTGCAAGATGGACGAAAATGATGACACATTATAACAACCCAGAATTCAATAGAATGATTTGCAAAATTATTCAGTAAAATAAATCACTCAATATTTTCCTCAATCAATCAAACTTTATTCTTTATAGAATATTTGACGTCAATCGGTAAAGTTTTCGGTATTCGAAAGTGAAGGTTTGCAGGAAAATCAGACCACCTGGGAGTTCGGAGATACTGGTTAAATAAAATTTCACTTCGAATTCGGCCATGCTGTCAAGCTGAAAATCATCCACTCCCGAAACTTTTTCAACTTGTTTTCCAGTTGAGTTCTTCTAATTGATGGCGAACAATAAAAATTAAAACACAAGAGATGCATTTAAGCCGCGAAGTATCTGTAAAATTGGAAAGCAGAGAGAGGTTTGAAAAGTTGAGATTGTTTTAATTCAAACTTTGAAAGAATTAACGGCTTCGATTCTTAGAGAATAATGACAGAGTTAAAACATTTTTGACAAATGGATTTGTGAATAAAATGGATGCAGATATCAAGTATATCTAAAGACATTTGATTCGAATGCCGGAGACCTTAACTCTATTTTGTGTGAAGATTTACCCATTTTCGGCCAAATGTCAAATTTTTACCAATAATGATTTCAAACGAATGATTTCAACTTACTATAAAGGATTTGATAGTCATCTTCAATTTTATTCACCCATTCGTCAGTCAATTATTATCAGCACGAAGTTCGTTAATGGCCAAAAGCCAACTATGAAACACAAAAAAAATGTTTGGGGAAAAAAATAATATTTTATTTGAATTCTTTATATTTTTATTAACCCCAATCATCAAGGCTAATGGATTATAAAATAATTTCTGAGTATTACTAATAAAATCAGTATGATCAAACTTGGATAACAAATGTGAGACCCCAAAGAAAAGCGATTCAATATGCACAATCAATTTCGAATTAATGAATTTCTCATACGAGAAACGATAAACTAATTAATAATAAATATACCATGTGACATCAAAGAGTTATTTGGTCGTTATTTGTAATCTAAAATCTTTTTATCATTTATTTTCTTTCACATCCCCTAATCTTCGTATAATTTCAGTATTTCCTTGGAATAAAAGTTTTTTTAATGTTTCTGCTAACAGCTAGCTACATAGCTTTTAGCAAATTATAACGTTGTTTGGAAAGTGATTTCGTTTATTCCTGACAGAGGATTTAATTGTATTTTTTCGAACCCAACTTCACATTTAAGCCGCATAATTATTATATGTTTTGAGAGCTGATATAGCAAAGCTTGTATCATTTGAAGTGAAACACTTTATTTCCGCTTATATTTATTGTTCACAACAATTGTTTCTTCAATTACATACTGACTTTATCGGGTGACTAGTTGTTGTGAACAATAAATATAAGCGGAAATAAAGTGTTTTACTTCAAATAATTTACGATGAATTTACGTCAAATAATTTACGATGAATTTACGTCAAGAAGAGGCCGAAACAATCAAGAAATAGCAAAACTTGTGTGTGAAAAACTTCAATTATTATATTTCTACGCAGCAGTTTTTGGTTAGTACCTTCTTAAATTTGGAGAGCAATAAGCAGCATTTTCTTCATATTTTACTTTTCTACTATAGAAAAGGGGAAAATGCTGTTCAAGCGAGAAAGAAATTAACCGTATGTATATGGAGAAGATGTGTTGACTGTACGCCAATACCAGAGTTGGTTTGCAAAATTTCGATCCGACAATTTTGATGTCCAAGATGCACCACGTTCCGAAAGGCAGGTTGAAGCTGACAAAGAGACGATAAAGGTATTAATTGATGCAAATCGGCGAATAGCAACACGTAAGATCGGTGAGAGGTTAAATTTATCGCATTCAACTGTTTATGGCCACTTGAAAGGCCTGGGTTTAACCGCGAAACTCGATATATGGGTTTCCCATGTTCTCACGGAGATAAATTTGTGTAGTCGCGTTGACGTCTGTGATACGCTTCTCAAACGTTACGAAAATGATCCATTTTTAGAGCGCATCATTACTGGGGACAAAAAATGGGTTGCATATAACCATGTCAAACGCAAGAGATCATGAAGCAAAAAAGATGAACCAGCTCAAAGCATTTCAAAAGCCAATATCCGCAAAAAAAAAGGTCATGCTGTCTGTTTGGTGGAATTTTAAGGGAATTCCGTTTTTTTGAGCTTTTACCTTTTAATACAACAATTAATTCGAAAGTCTACTGTCTTCAGGTGGACAAACTGAATGATGCATCAACAGAAAAGGCTAGAATTAATCAACAGAAAATATGTAGTGTTTCACCAAGATAATGCGAGACCTCATACAAGTTAGGTCACTCGCCAAAATGCTTTTACAGCTTGAATGGGATACCCTGCCACACCCACTATATTCTCCAGATCTAGCGCCTTCGAATCATTATTTGTTTCGGTCATTGCAAAATTTTTAGTATCGCAAAACCTTTACTTCAAATAAAATGGTCAAATATCCACTGGATCAGTTTTTTGCCAGCAAAGACCAAAAATGTCTTATTATACGAAAACTGTCTTTCATTTGCCGAAAAAAAGGAACTATTTTCCGAAGATCCCAATATATCGAAAGAAAAAAATTACGGTAGATAAGATTTATGAAACAGTAAGAACTTGCTATGCGGGTAAACAAAACTGGAAAAGAACTAACGTAAGGTTAGCTCCTTTTAGGCGCTTGTTCAACAATTCCTTTCCCTGAAATTCGAATTCCTTTTCATAAAACGCTTTTATGACGGATGAAAATTTTTCAAATGTGACTAATTGCGAAACCATTGGACTGATTTTGCCCAATAAAAAATTCAGTTGAGATGTTCGGGCGCCAAACCTACCTCGAACGTTACGAGTCTCTATCTCTTTCCGTTCGAAAGTTATAGTTTTCAAGATAGCGCTGAATGCTGATACGCTCACATTTTTTTTGACTTTTATTCATACCATTTTCACAAAGTTTCGAAAGAATATGCGCATTATCATACCACATCTAAATGCCAAATATTAGATAGAATCTTTAGTTTAGAAAATCCTGGGAAAATATAAAAAATTTTCAAACAAGAATAACTGCGAAACTATAAGATCGATTTTGTTATTTAACGAACTTAGCTGAGATATTCAGACATCAAACAATCCCTGAAAGCTTAAAGGCTCTAGCTCTTTCCATTCGCAAGTTAGCGTGTTTACGGACGGCCAGACAGTAATACTTCTGACCTCGAATTCTTCATCAGTGAATCCAACCTAGTCATTTAAGACCATTTTCGGCTCAAAATTGGAAAGAAAACAACATTTGAGTGAAACGATAGCACACTGTTCCCTGAAACAAGCGCGCAAAAATGAAATTAAAAGTGAAGACGTCTCTTCAAAAAGTCGGAGAACAAAACTAGTGTAAGACATATTACGTCAGATAGATGGTTGTGAAAGAAATGAGAGAAAACTATAGGGGAAAGTAGGGCTCTAAAATGGAGGCATGTGGCTGGAAGAATGTTTTAATCGTGTAAGAACATTTTTTTATTGAAATTCGAAAAACAAAGTCATTAAGATGAAATGACAGGCGCTCTAGTACGAGCGTATAATAAGAACTCTGAAGAAAATCCTGTCATATGATACTCGAGTGCCCTCAAATTTTCAATTAATGTTCTTTCAGTGTGATATGGTCCGAATAGATTTAACAGTTAATTCGCAATATTTACTTGTACAGGTGTGCATTCCCCGGGGGAAATCTGCGAGAGAAAAGACATGTCGATTGAAGAACCTCAAAAAGAAATACAAGCGTAAAACCCCTCTCCGAATTGGTTTCCAATTTCCCAATAGAACCCCAGTTTTCAATTTATGCGTGAAATTGATTCTAGCTAATTGAATATCGTATTGCAAAAGATGTTTTCTTGATGTCATGTTCCCACTTTGGAATATTATTTTACCTTTCCACTTACACAGTGTCGTAGGGTGCGAAAGGAAGCTTTTATAGGTGCAAAATATCAAAACCAAAATTTTCGCAACGTATTAATTATTAGGATGCAAATTATCTTTATGCGTTACTATTTTTTTAATTTTTTTCTTTTTTGAATATCAAAACAGATTCAACCTGTTAGTCTTCTACAATTTTAATTACAAAAAAAATTTTTATTCAAAAAACTTTTAGAATTAAATTAATGTCTACAATAATCAAAACTCGATATACAATGTCAAATAGAATAAATAAACCAACAAATATAAAAAAAAGTCATTTAAAATCGATAAATAAATATTTGAAGGAGACAAAATTCTGTTTCTGATCTCACCATAATGAAACCAATTCCTTTTCAAAAACATAAAACACAACTTAAGGATTTCTCAAAAAATATAATTTATTTGAAATATTTAATATATTTGAATATTCAAATAAATGAATTCAAAAATCTCCCAAAACATGCACTATATCTCCAAAAAAACAATTGGAATTCGGATAATCTCTTCATCGGACCTAGATAATATTTAAAATATCAAAATCAACTAACAATCAGTATATCTTACCTGAGAGTGTAACCGGAGCTTGTTTAAAACAGACCAACTTAAAAAAAAAACAAGCTCCCGTTACACTCTAAGGTAAGATATACTGAGTGTTAGTTGATTTTGATATTTTAAATATTATCTAGGGCCGATGCAGAAATTATCCGAATTTTAACTGTTTTTTGAAGATTTAGTGCATGTTTTGAGAGATTTTTGAATTAACTTCTTCGAATATTCAAATATATTCAATATTTCAAATAAATTATATTTTTTGAGAAATCCTTAAATTGTGTTTTATGTTTTTGAAAAGGAATTGGTTTCATTATGGTAAGATCAGAAACAAAATTTTGTCTCCTTCAAATATTTATTTATTGATTTCGAATGACTTTTTTTTATATTTGTTGGTTTATTTATACACATTAAATCTGTTTTGATATTAAAATTTTGTTATATTTCTTCTATCAAGTAAAAAGCTTTTTCCTATTTTATACTATTGTTTTATATTTACACTATTCATATCACTACCAATGATTTAAAAAATTCGACGTAGGGTAGTTGAGTTGATATTTGTACTGTACTGTTAAGTCCTTTCATTATTATCGTCCTCATAGTATGAGATCATTCGGAAAGTAATTTCATTTTTTCATGACAAAGGATTTAAATGTATATTTTCGAGCCGAACTTCACATTTAAGCCGCATAATCATTATATGTTTTGAGAGTTGATATGTGTTGAGAGTTGTGTGTAAAAAACTTCAATTAGTTCTACGCAGTAGTTTTTGGTTGATGCCCTTTCAAATATGGAGAACAATAAGTAGCATTTTCGTCATGTTTTACTTTTTTACTATAGAAAAGGTGAAAATGCTGTTCAAGCCAGAAAGAAATTAACCGATGTGTATGGAGAAGATGTTGACTGTACGCCAGTGCCAGAACTGGTTTGCAAAATTTCGATCCGGCATTTTTAATGTCTAACATGCACCATATTCCGGAAAGCCGGTTGAAGCTGATAAAGACATAATAAAGGCATGAAAATCGGCGAATAAAAACATGTGAGATCGATGAGAGGTTAATTTATCGAATTCAACTGTGTATGACCACTTTAATGACCTGGGCTTAACCTCGAAGCTCGATATATGGGTTCCCCCTGTTCTCACATCTCGTCGCGTTGACGTCTGTGATTCGCTTCTCAAACGTCATAAATATGATCCATTTTCAGAGCGCATCATTACTGGGGACGAAAAATGGGTTGTATATAACATTGTCAAACGCAAGAGATCATGGTGCAAGAAAGATGAACCGGCTCAAAGCATTTGGAAAGCCAACATCCATCAAAAAAAGGTGATGGTGTCTGTTTGGTGGGATTTTAAAGGAATCGTTTTTTTGAGCTTTAACCGGATAATATAAAAATTAATTCGGAAGTCTACTGTCATCAGCTGGACAAACTGAATGATGCTATTCAACAGAAAAGGCCAGAATTAATCAACAGATAAGATGTAGTGTTCCACCAAGATAATACGAGACCTCAGACAAGTTTGGTCACTCGCCAAAAGCTTTTGAAGTTTGAATGGGATACACTTCCACATCCACCATATTCTCCAGATCTAGTGCCTTCGGTCTATTATTTGCTCCGATCATTGCAAAAACTTGTGGACGGTAAAACCTTTACTTCAAATGAAAATGTTAAAAATTACCTGGATCAGTTTTTTTCCAGCAAAGACTAAAATTTTTATCAACGTGGAATAATGCTACCACCAGAAAGATGGCAAAAATGATGGAGCAGAATGGCCAATATATAATTTGATTAAATATTCATTCATTATACGAAAATTGTCTTTCATTTACGCCTCTCATAACAGTACAAGAATGCTGAGCTACTAAACGGACTGTCTGCACTCAGACGAATTAAATAATTTGAGCTTTGAATGCTCGAAAAATCGATCAGATAGATGTAACTGGTAATTTGTTATCAAAATCCATAAACTTCCGAAGAAAAATTCAGTGGAAATGAATTTATCGTAAAATGGAATAAAAGATTGACTTTGCTTACTATAAATTTTTTATTGAAAAACTTTTCACTCCATCGTACAAAAGTTCCCATTTAGACTTAAGACTTTATATATATATATATATATATATATATATATATATATATATATATATATATATATATATATATTTCCTCAAACCTTTTTCTATAGTTAAGAAATATAAAGCGGTTTTTGTTGACAGTGGGGAAAAATTATTCTACCATGGAGTTAAATGAATACTTGACTGAGAAACGTTACTTAGAAGACTGACCAACAGCATAGTAAATACCTAGTGGTTCAATAAAGTTTCAGAGCAGATCCAAGATCTATAGTTTATATTTGCAAATCCAAATAAGCTGTTGAAGACGTACTCCAGGAACTTGAAGGAAAAATGAAAAATCCATTATTCTCGAGTGCTCTGAAGGTCCTTATTACATTAAAGTAGTCTTTAAATTTTTTTATAATCAATTATGGCATTTTTATGGTAGTCAAATTTAACCTTTACCTGGAGGAACTTACGATATGCTAGTGGCTCTGAGTCGTGCGTATAAAGATAATGCACCTGGATGACCGAGCTTTGCTCGGTATTTTTTTTTATAAATTGTGTTTTTTAGAAATTATATTTAAGTACGAATTACATACTAATAAAATGATGAAATATGAATAATATTTTTTGATCTGACTGACAGAATAATAAAAAAATATTAACTGGTTATTTAACGCCATCTGCTGGAATAGCTTTAGTGTTGTTGAGTCGTTCAAGCAATTAGTTGCTAAAATATTATTATTCGCCAATAGATGTTAGGAAGAGTCATATTTTTCAGTTTGAATTGGGACTACCCAAATGCCACCTTTTTGTTATTTTTCTTCCAATAAAAAAAGTGCATTAAGAAGACACAAATAATATAAATAAACAATTGATTTTCTTAGTCTAACCTCAAAGCAAACACTCATTGGCTTCGTGTTACTTAACAACGCCATCTGCTGGAATAGCTTTAGTGTTGTTGTGTCGTTAAAGCAATTAGTTGCTGATAAAATAGTATTATTATCCGCCAATAGATGTCAGGAAGAGTCATATTTAGTGAGTTTATGTTTAAGTGTTTAAGTTGATTAATGATAAAACACGAATAAAATGATCTTTTCTAAAAATGAATCCTAGCTAGATCGATTTATCGCCCCCGAAACCTCCTGTATACTAAATTTCATGAAAATCGTTGGAGCCGATTCCGAGTTTCCAATTATTTATATATATATATATATATATATATATATATATATATATATATATATATATATATATATATAAGAATTGCTCATTTAAAGGTATAAGATTTATTTTCAGTTGACGTTAGAGAGGACCTGTCTCAATATTTCAATGGAAGTTCAAGCACCTAGATAATTCTATTTTGAATTGATAAATATTTAGAGTGCCTCGTCACTGTTCTCGTTTCGCTTAGCAAGGTTGGTAATTTAAGGAAGAAGGCGGAAGAAACCTTGTACCGGGAAATCTCAGATAATGTCAAGAAATCATGCAAACTTTATTTTGGACTATAATGAGCGAGTTATTATGGATATTAATTATTTCAGTCAATGCGAAATTGTATCATAAGCTGCAAACCAGAAAGCGTTATTATATACTTAATGAATGCCTCTATAATTTTCAAAATGACTGACATTACGTCAGAAACTTCAGCGTACATTATTAGTCAAATGATGTGAATAGTTATGACGATATGTAACATTTTCACTATTTAAAGTTTATTCAGTCAATTAGTCATTAGCCATTAATAGTAATCATTGTTATTTGTTGATTTTTCACAAAATTTAAAGCGTGATAGAGATTGTCTACCTGAACTATAAAACTCTTTCATAGTGTATGGTTCAAATTGTGAAAGTAAACAAAATAGAGCTTCTTCAAAGAATCATGACTTTATAACTTCAGAATGGTTTATTGAACATTTTAATGCAAATATACACTAGGTCTTTCTACGTTCAAAACAGAAAATGCGCAGGAATTTTTAAATATATGCATGCATTCTTATAGTGTTATTTCCATTTGAATGTCTATCAGAAAAATGCTTGTTTTTATATGCACAAATACCAAGATTTTATAGATATACAATCCATAAACTATCAAAATACATTATTTTTGATTCAAGTAAATTAATTCGGCTGATCCATCCTAAATATCCTTAATGAGGACTGTGAGCTATGGTAATAGAAAGTTCTACAAATCGAGACAGTGTAACAAACATCTGTATAACAATTCTTTACTCAAACAAACTCGACAAGGTTTTGTTGATCAGAGAGGCAAATTGCAGACATGCGAACGTTTCAAACTGGTTGGTTTTCATCAGTGCAATGTATGCTAGTGACTACAAATCTGTCAAGTATCTATATTTGCTATACACAGAGACACTAAGGTATTAATCATACACTCAAGCAATCTAGAGTATGCAAATATACATGCAAGACATACTTTTGCGAGTTAATTCAAGTAGAGAAATGTATTCTGGATATTTTCACGTTACAAAAGCAGAAAATACTTTCCTCAGGCTCTGGTTGGTTTTATGTATGCAAAGTGTTATGTGTTTACAGTGCAAAGTATGCTAGTTTTTATTTAATGATGGAATACGAAAAATTCAACCACCACAGAAAATCTTAATCAGAAAACACTCAACGGAACACGTCGACAAAAATTAAATTCAGATATTTGCGGCACAAAAATTAGTCCTCATCCGCTACACTCGAAGTTTATACTCTTTAAATTTAGTGTATGTATAATTATTAGTATAGTCCGTCTAGAAACTATCCCGAATTTATTATTTTTCATAATTTTGATATACTCCGTCCGTGTCACTGAAAATACAAGGTTACAAAAAATCCGTATAATGACACGTTAACAAAAGGAACGAAAGAATTTGGCAACGTTTTCAAGAAGATAATTTCAATAATGTCTTTATATCTGATGAAAATTGTTTCCAACTTAGAGTATCTATATTTTCAGGATGGTTTCTGATCTCTCTATTCCAAATGATGGTTGTTATTATTCATTTCCTTTATATAGTGAATATATAGCGTGTCCAAAAAGCATATCGGATATTTGTTTTGGCCTGAATTTGATACTGAGCGACGGAGGTGAGTGGGGAGGCTATCGTGGTGTCCGCCATTTTGTGGGATTTTAGTCACGATGGAACAGTACCCAGGAACGCATCGCACTTTTTGCATACGGGCGTATTATCGCAACGGTGATTAAATAGTGGCTTCTCAACGTTTGTATCGTGCGGAATATCATACACGCCACGCACCAAGTGACAACACAATTAAAAAATAGACCCGGATGTTCGACAATACAGGTGCAACGTGAAAAATTCAACACTCTGGCCGCCCTCGTCCAGTCCGCAATAAAGAAACAATTCGAGAAGTGAAGACGTCAGTTCGTCAAAATCCGTCTTTATCTATCCGAAAGCGAGGCCAATCACTAAACATCAAAAAATTATCCTTGCATTTTATTTTAAAGAAAGATTTGCATTTTAAAGCCTATAAAATTCAATTGGTTCAAGAATTGAAGGATACGGATTATGCTAATGGCTAATAAGAGCATTAGGAGTGTCAAGAGGGACTTGTGGGGCAAGTTCTGTGAGGGTATGAATGATGCCCCCGAAACTGCCAGAATACACAAGATTCTCTCCAGAGAGCCAGTGAGAAAAACCGGTTCGCTCAAACGACCGGAGGGTGATTTTACTGGTACCAGAAAAGAACATTGGAGCTCCTTGCGAACAAACACTTCCCTGGATGTCAAACCTTGGAAGATACAAACGCCAGATCTAACTCTGACCATTCAATATCTGGCCTGGGAGGGGCAATTGGCGAATATTCAAAAACATAGTCACTGCACAAGCGGTCAGAGACGCAATGAGGTCCTTTAAACCTTTCAAAACACCAGGGGTAGACGGAATCTTTCCAGCCCTACTTCAAAAGGGCATGGATGTGTTTATTCCGCATCTTCTAAAATTATTTAGAACAAGTCTGGCTTGAGGGGTTATCCCTACAAGCTGGACACTAACTAAAGTGGTCTATATACCAAAAGTTGGACGAACTGAACCGAAACCCTCATTGTTCAGACCAATAAGTTTGACATCGTTCTTGCTGAAGAGTCTGGAAAAGGTGATTTATGTCCATATAAGGGGGAAGGTGCTAATTGACAGTCCCCTAGCCCTCATCAATACGCCTACCAGGCCGGAAAATCGGCAGACCTTGCATTAATTTGGTCGAAACCTTGCAACAATTTGGTCGAAAAATTAAATCAATATCTCGATAATCGAGAGGTAGCACTAATAGCGTTTCTGGACAGACATATGTAAAGGTCGCTGACATAGCGTTTTGAAATATTTCCTGAAATCACCAAAATGTGAATATTCTGTTCACACTAGATTAACAGTTTTCATCCCGGTTTATTATATTTATCGTAAAATAAATTCATTGAATATTTTTATCATTTCATTTTTTTCTATTAATTTTTTAATAACTGTTGAGAAAATATTGCCTCGAATATATTTCGAATTACTCGTTCTCCACTCTCAGAAGTAATGAAAATTATGTATCATTATAAGATTATCACATAATATACTTTCTCCGATAGGGTATTGTGAAATGGTGTTATTCACTAAAAAAATTATGTTTTGGCGCTATTGTTCCACTCTTATGTGTATTTTTGTAGGTTTTCTACAAACTTGACAAAATGGAATTGAAATTATTACATCATATGTTTCTTTTAAAGAGAACAAATTAATTAGGTCAGTTTTCGAAGGAAGGCTCTGAAAATATTAAATTTTTAAATAGAAAGAGCTGATTTCCGCCGTTTTAGGCAGATTGGACATCTTTCGTTAACATTCAGTTCTATTTTTCTGCGTATCATACAAAACGTTTTTTGTTACACTGTTGAAAATGTCAGATATTCTGATAACTGAACAGCATTTGTGTCAAGTTTGAATTGTTTGTTTTTATTGGAAAAAAGTGAAGCAGCTCATCGTATGCTAGTGGAAGTTCACGGCTGCAATGGTCCAACTGACATGTCCTGTGAAGAACCTCGCACGGTACACCAAAAAAGGACGATGAGTTATAGACACCTATGAAGATCCGAGTCTAACGCAAG
The DNA here is from genome assembly GCA_034642435.1 of Megalocaria dilatata. Lineage (NCBI taxonomy): Eukaryota > Metazoa > Arthropoda > Insecta > Coleoptera > Coccinellidae > Megalocaria > Megalocaria dilatata. The sequence continues at coordinate 54,543,235 of CM067854.1, read as the reverse complement.
ACGAATGTGCACTAATGTTGGGGGTAACCCAACAACGTACAGTGTACGTTTGAAATCTATGAGCCTGATTCAAAAGCAGAGTTACTTGTGAATTGAAAAATATCTAGACAGCCGATTATTTTCTTGTGAGTAGCTGCTTCAGATACAAGAAAATAAGGTTTTTTTAATACGGGGTAGGCACTGGTGATGAAAAGTGGATCTTCTTCTTCCCCTTACGTTAGGACTAAGGTCCTGTGTTTGAATCAATGGTTTTCCAGGCGCAATTGGGATAATGAAGACCAGATTTCATACCATCTTATAGGTGGTCTAGGAGTATTGAGCCTTTTTTTCTTTGCTATCTTAGCCAAGCTGTCATCTGGTATTCTATCCACTCTCTCCATTCTCTTCTCCGGTTTTTTTTGACCAGTTTACCACGTCCTGAATCTCCTACCAAAAAACTGACAATAATTGTAACTGAATCAAAACTAGTCAGTTGTCATGACAAAATGACATCCGCTTACTAGATAAATTCTAGTCCGGAAATAATTTCAGTCTCTACGACTCACGCTATCATGTTGATAATTTTTTTTCTCAAAAACCTTGAAATTTAGCAAGAAATTACAAGAGACCTTATTTGTTAAAAATGAATCAAGCTATCTAAAATTAATTTTTTTATTGTAAAATAGGAATATGGAAAAAAGTTTCTTGCGAAAGAAGGGGTGGCTTTTTCTACCCCTTGCCACTATAGAGAAACACGACCAAAAATGTTTGATTGCCTTCTCGCCCGCATAAAATGCCTGCTTAATTTCATTCTTGTCAGATTTTTGGTGTTTGAGAAAAAAACTAAAAACTGTTTTTCGAGCGCCATCTTTAGGGGGCTGTAACTAAGCAGGAAGGGCTCAAAAAAATAAACTTCATATGAATGGCCCACCCTATCTTTTGACAAGAAATCACTCCCTAACTATTCGTATATAGCCTTTCTTTCAATATTTTAAAACAATTTCATTTCATGAAAGTGGTTCGTCTCCTTCGGTTTTGGTTCTTGGCAAATTGTATAATGAGATATACTCAAGGTCAAGACCCCTGAAAGAAAGCATATTCGCTATATCAACCTGTCCGAACGCAACAAAGGACTGTGCACCTGCTTGAGTTACGTGATGCCTGTTATGTTAATTATCGGTTTTACGTCCCAGGCCGGAACGCAATTGTTCTCGAGGAATATGCACAAAATGTCTGAAAAATTGTTCCATCTCTATATTTTTAGAATTTTGCGATAAAATTGGTTTCAAATAAAAAATTCTCAGCTATTCCATATGAGTATATTTATCTCTCCAGTTGTAAACACTTCTTTTGTGTCTCTCGTGAGTTTCTCATCTGAACTTCTCCATTTTATAGTATAAATAATAATACACATTATTATTTGAAGTTGTTCGGCCGTTTATGTGCAAGATAACTCTCGAAATAAATATGTTAGACATTTCATATTTGCTGCTGAGTTTGAAATATTAATTTCAATTAATTCCAGAATTGTGTCAGTATGAAATTTTGGTTTTTTTCAAACCATATAAATTCAACCAAGTTATAGATAGATGTAAAACAAGAAAATATATATATATATATATAGATATATATATATATATATATTTATATATATATTTAATAATAATAACTTTATTTCTACAACATATACATATGACTTTTTATATAGATATCTAGTATAGAACCAGAACTAAAGCAGCAAAACTATGGAAGTGAATATAGACTGGTTTTGAAGTATTTGATATACAATTTTACAATTCAACATAAACGATATAAACTATTTCTCTTGTTTTAACGTGAATTTAAACATACCTACTCATAATTTACTAAACCGGAGGGGCAATCCTTACAATTACATGGAAAATAACGAAGGAACTGAAACATGCATATCAGATATGAGAACGGGCGCACCCACACATTTTACAATGTAAAACGCCAAGTTGATCGTGAAATCCACCTCTGGGCACCGACAATATTGATCTTTTTATTTCTCCTTTATAACCAAATATATTTTTGAGCATTTTTATCAATTTTGGATATTATATCGGGTGTTTTTTTTTAAGTGATAGATTTTTCGATAGGGATAACTGTGATTTGACAGAAGGCAGAAGCCATGTTGTTTTAATAGCTCTGTTCAGTAAGCTATGACAAATTATCATGGAAAGACTCATGCCGCAACGACAATTACAAATTGTTGAAATTTATTTTCAAAATCAGTGATCTATTCGCCAAACTTATAGAGCACTTTGTGAAATTTGTGGTTTAGATCATCCTCCATCAGTGCAGCTTATTCGTCGAACTATCGATAGACAATAAAAACAATACAAAGAACTGCACGTACAGAAAAAAATATCGCTGCTGTAAGTCATAGTGTTAATGATGAACCATATTTGTCTATTCGTCGACGTTCACAACAAGTTGGACTCTTTGGAAAAATGGAAAATTTTGCGAAAGATCTTGGTCTATACACATACAAAATCCAACTGGTTCAAGAACTAAAGCCACTTGACCATAATAAGCGTCGTTTGTTTGCTGATTGGGTCCTAGAACAGCTTGAAGTTGATCCACTTTTTTATCGTAAAATTGTATTTAGTGATGAAGCTTATTTCTGGTTGAACGGCTATGTAAACAAGCAAAATTGTCGTATGTGGAGTGAAAACAATACTCAAGAAGTTCTGCAGGTTCCATTGAATCCTGAATAATGCTTTATGGTGTGCTTTACACGCTGGAAGCATCATCGTTCTATATCTCTTTAAAAACGATGCTGGAGCGAATATTACAGTAAATGGTGCTCGTTGCAGATCAATGATTATTTGTTTCAAAATTTAAATGGTATTGACCCAGAAGTGTTTGGTTCCCTAATGGTGCACATGATGGTGTTGCACCTGATGCTGCTACCATAACAATTGATTTATTGAAAGAAAGATTTGGCATAACATTATTTCGAGAATTGGTCCAATTAATTGGCCTCCAAGATCGTGCGATATAACTCCACTGGATTATTTTCTTTGGGGTTATGTCAAGTCATTGGTTTATGCTGATTAACCAGAAACAATAGACGCCTTGGAAACCAACATAACTCGTGTTATTGATAAAATAAGGCCTGAATTACTCGAAAAAGTGGTCCAAAATTGGTCTGGTCGAATGCGGTTCCTCAGAGCTAGTCGTAGTGGACAGATGCCGGAAATTATTTTTCAAACATAAGTCATAAAATTATCTTTTAATTAAAAAAAATTGGCTCCAATCTTAATTTAAATGTGTTTTATTTCAATTTAAAGTTTTATCACTCGAAAAAAAAAAAATTTGTTGCCTGTAAAGTCGGTATACGGGCGAAAGTTTTACGTGACAACGACTTTGAGTGGTAAAATAATTTTAATGTGAATATTCATTCGTATAGTAGGAAGAAGGATGAAATAATAGTAACAATTTAAAACATTTATTTATACAAAGAATTATATTTAAAACATTAATTTATACAAAGAATCTCGCACTGAATTTCATATTAACAAAATTTTATTTATCAATCAGTTGTTATAAGTTATTAATAAATTTAACTTGTTTTACATTGTTATAAATATAAAAACTAAATTTAAAAGTTAGAACACTTATTTAAATCACATTAATTGTTAATATCAATCGATTTTAATTCAAAGTGTATTTTCTAAAAGGAGAAAACTAATTCACATTTGATTTTTGAATTTGTAAATCGCGCGCTTACGACCTTGCGCAGTGATTAGTCGTCTCGGTTTGAATGTTTGAAAGTTTCGATTTGACAGGTTGGAGGTTAAACATTGTTATTTCAATTTTTTACATAGCAGGTCGCGCTCATTTTTTCAAGTTAAACAAATTATTATTGGTTGAGAAACGATTTCTACTACTTTTTTGATTGAAAACTACCACAACATTGTGATTACTACAACATAACCTATTCACTTATGTCTTAGTCATTTATTTCATCATGTTATATTATCAGTCTGAAATTATTTACCTTTGCTGTTTGAATTGTTGCGATGGACGAAACTACCTTCACATTATCACTACACAATCGTTTTACAATTAACTGGCAACGTGTAAACTTGTATGCAGGCGCCTAAGCGAAATAGAAGCGCAAGACATGAACCGGTGTGTATGCCTATCTCTCTCACTCTCTCTCTCTCTCGCTCTGTCTCTCTTGCTCTTAGGCGGGCTAACTGTGCTCGAGTGGAAGGGACGCGTGCCTTTCACTTTTTATGTCTGTCTCTCTCGCTCTTAGGCGGGCTAACCATGCCCGAGTGGAAGGGACGCGTGCCTCTCACTCGCTCTCATTGTGAGCGCATAACGTGAGCGGAGCGTAACGCAGTTTCTTGAAGTGTCACCCGGCAAACCAATTTATAAGACGTTGTCACGTCAAAAACACCCGATATATAGTTGGCCCAAGGAAAGGGTAACTCCTTGGCTTGTCAGCATCAAAGAGGCTAGCCATATCATGGTTTGGTGCAAGAGTCACATATTTGCCGATACCAAGAACTCTAGTAAAGTTGTCTTAAATCCATCACTCACACTTCCTGGAAAAAAGCGTCGCTTCGATAACGCTTAGGTCTCTTGAATATCAACTTTCAATTCTGCAGAATTTCCAGTGGCTCGTTATGCGTTTTCACAACAAGTAATAGGATATCGGAGATGACTCTCTACAAGAGCGAAATGAAGCGTTTTCAACATGCAAATTTTTGAGCACTACAGTGAATTCGTTAGGTTTATCAGGAACCGTGTATACTTATAAGAAACATGATTAATACGATATAGAATTTTTCTAACAAAACAGAAAACAAAGGTTATTCTAGCAACAGCTAAAATCACTCGAATGAATTCTGAGAACTTGATACAAAATATATAAATTTTCAAAAAAATTATATATATTTTCTATATTCTTGATGAAAGTTAACGAAGAATTTAAACATAATTTTTTTCATCAGATGCATCAAATTTCAGGAACGATCAATACAAGATGATATTGAATTTTTAAAACAGGTTTCATGAAACTTTTCGAACTTGTTTTTTAGTTTTTCTCAAAGCTCGTTAAAAGAAGAACTGTGGTTAAACTAAAATGTTCAGCATCAAGTTATGGCTGCAATTCTTCAAAATATTCTACACATATTGTCAGCAAATATGACATATTCGAATATTTCTTTGAGTCCTTCACCGGCAAATAATAAGTAAAAAATATAATCACTATTTCGGACTTCAACAGTATGGTATTATATATTTTAATAATAGATCATGTGTACACATTTTCACAATATTGATAACTAAATTTAGGGAAAAAAATTCTAAAGAAATATTGGTCTTAAAAAATTATGGAGAACTAGGCTCTGAAAATTGAGCGTTATTGTAACATTCTGAATGATTTTTTCCACAACTCCAGTATTCGGTAAAGAAGACATTCATTTTCAACAAAATCATATATGTACACATATATGCTAAAATTTACAGTATGTATCTTTAATTTTGAATCAACTCGCTCTTACAGATACATATATCATCCTAGTAAGTATCATAGTCGAATCATAAAAACTCAAAATGAAGCTTTACGTTAAATTCTTTCGAACGTTTGTCAACTCATCATTTTCATCACGGAAAATCCAAGGAAATGGCACCGAAAGGTTTCAAGTCCAGACTCAGGAAGTACCGTGGTGCAATAAATTGATGCGGGTTAATGGGAAATAGGGCTCTAAAAGCTATTATCCCGACCCGGACCTGGATTGGACCCCCTCTGGAAATACTGGCGTCCGGAACTGGTGTCTTTCAGCGAGCTGTACTTCCTGTAGGGATGATACTGTCAGTGTATTCTTTCCTGCCTGGCTGACCTCACATTGTACGTCTGAAAGCAAGGGTTTTACTTTATAGACTTCTATACCTTGTTTTTAATATTTTTCCTCCTGTGCTTCAACTTTTTCCATTGTACTACGTGCCATTATAATTTCGATGTGACGTTCTCTCCACTTTTTGTTCTGTTTTCCTTTCAGTTGTTGTGTTTGGAAGATAAATAAAATATAAAATGGGCAGTGGACTTTTTTACTCACTTGGTGGAAATATATCAATTTCCGCGCTTTCTACAGTAATGGACTACCTACCAAATGACAAAACTGGGAAATTTGTTGAATGACACCTAATTGCAAATAAAATGACATGATAGATGCGAATCAGAAAATTTCCCTAGAATTGATAAATATGTACAATATCTTTGTGAAGCTTTTAAGAATAAAAAAGAATTAAACCAAATTGTAGAAATTACTATGTTTCACTACCAATAAAAATATATTTTACACATTTTCTTGTGACTCGAGTTTCGGGAAATGAACTATCCCATCATCAGACAACTGAAGACCTAACAGTGGTAGAGAGGTATTTAAACAAAAGTGATAAATATTTTGAATATTTCAATAGATAACACCTAATAGTGATACAGGGGTTTACAAGCGGAACGTGATAAAAACCCGGTTAAAAAAGAGGACCTTCTAACAGATATCGGAATGTCGGCAATCGACAAAAAAGGTTATTAAACAGATGCTACCCAAAATATCTCAACTAATTTTTTGGGGTTACATAGCTCCGTACAGTTATTCATTATTTTTACGTTATTTTGTTGTACATCTCAAATATTTGGATTTACATAGTTCCATTCAGTCATTCATTATTTTTTAAATTATTTTTATTGTGAACGAATTTGAAAATTTTAATAATCAAGTTTCTTTTTATTTGAATCTACATGTAAAATTTACTTAAGATTTTCTTTTGTCGAAAGGAAATTATTTGAGATATTTGGGTACCATCTGTTTAATAACCTTCTTTGTCGATTGCCGACATTCCGATATCTGTTAGAAGGCCCCTCTTTTTTAACCGGGTTTTTATCACGTTCGGCTTGTAAACCTCTGTACCACTATTAGGTGTTATCTATTGAAATATTCAAAATATTTATCACTTTTGTTTAAACACCTCTGTACCACTGTTAGGTCTTCAGTTGTCTGATGATGGGATAGTTCATTTCCCGAAACTCGAGTCACAAGAAAATGTGTAAAATATATTTTTATTGGTAGTAAAACATAGTAATTTCTACAATTCGTTTTAATTATGATCAACTACCAAATAGTAACGGCTGAAACAATTCAGTATCTAATAAAGAAGAAATTTGTTGATTCAACTCTTATTTAATGAAACTTAATATAAAATGAAATTGAAAAATTAGGTGAAAAGTAAAATATTGATTGTTTTTAAGCACTAGGATTGTACTTAAGTACTAGCATAGAAAAAATAATTTTCAATTTGAAGTTTTCATATATTTATAGACTGCTGATAGAATTCATTATCCGAAAAAAATAATATAGCTTTTTCACCACATAAAGAAATAAAGCATTTCTAGTAACGACATAGATATTTCTACTTTACTGAAGCCACAAAATGGAATTAAGAACTTATATTTTAATGAATTTTATTTTAGTTATGTGTAACAAATATGTGAAATTTAGTTAGCTATTTATAAAACTTCCGAAAAATGTTAGTTTATTTCAAAAAGTTTTTCGAAATAGAGTAAGGAATTATTAATGATTGAATGATTCAATAACAGCTAATAAAGACCGAGACAATCAAATATGAGGAATTATTACTTTAAATTTTTGAAACACCGAACAATTAACCTGTGTGATGAATGACATACCCAAATTCGGAACAATTTTGTAGGTAACCATAAATGTTCGTAACAATAGGCCGAACATTTGGAAGATTTCATTATGAACTAATTGAAACAGAAGTTTTGTGGAAATTACTATGTATTTACTACCAAAAATTGTTATTGTATGAATACATGTTTCTGCAGTTTCATCGTCTGCAGTTACATGTAATCAGTCAACAACAATTTTTAATATAAAATATATAGTAATTTCCACAAAACTTGTGTTTCAATTATAATCCACTACAAATAGTAACGGATGAATCACTGAAAATTCATTATGAGCCAATAAAATTCTTTACTTTTGCCCTACCTGCTTTTAGCTCTTATTCTTGTTTGACGAATCAACATCAAAAGGTATTTATTATTATCAAAAGGTATTTATTACTATCAAAAGGTATTGTTAACATAATCTGATAGTATACTGATACTCCTAGAAAGTCTGAGAAAATCTCTCAGAATCTTTGGATTGCTGGTGCGAGTTAGGAGTTCTCTCTGACTCGAAAATTTCTTTCTATCTATACGGGAACTGAATTCGAACCTTTCGGCTCTACCAGTGATCTATCGCCACTCATGATCCTCGAATTCGATCATGAGTTTTTTTTCACGAATTTGAACAGTAGTTCTGAACTATTCTTTCTTTTAATTTCTTCGTTTGTAAAATATAAACTGTTCAATTTTCACTGAGCATAAAAATATTTCTCAATGTTTTCCATTCAAAAGAGATGAATCTGCGTAAAAAAATTTATATAGGAGAATGAAGTCCCCCACCTATCTTATATATGTCACTGTACTTTCATCTTCCATATTCGTATAACACACTTTCAAACTATTTGGTTTCATAAATTAAATAAAGAACCGCACTTGGTGGGGTAGTGATGTATAATAAAATCCGAACTGTACTGGTTCAAAGAAATTTTCATTATCATAGCTCATAACATCTAGTTTTGAAAACATGTTAACTTGACGTCGAGGAAATACGCCAAATATTCAAACTTCTAATAACAGTTGTTAGCTTCTGATAACAAGCGACACAATAGAAGTATCCTTCTTATTCGGGCATTCTGTATTTCGTAATTATATCATGAATTAAATAAAATATATAAATGTTCATGTTCTGAGATCTGGGCTCGTCTTAAAACAGCCTTCATAAATTTGAAAAGTTCAAACGAGTACGATCGAAATAAGATCTCATCTTCTCCATCCTTCGTTCGCTAGAAATAAGAGGTTAAATATAAATTCGAGAGTTCAAGAGAAACTGAGTGATGCTGGAACATTACGGATAAGATTTGTCAGTGAAAAATACAGCCCTATTCGGTGCGAAATATATCACGGCAATAACTCAGCTGCAATAAGAGTATAACATTTCACAGTCATTAAATATGCATAGCGTATTATGAATTGCTTATTTTTCAGGTCTCTACTTTCTTCCTTCACCCTCAGTCCATTTAGATTAAATTGAATAAACAGAATTAATGTCGATCGGGCTCCCCTCATCGATATTTCAGCCCTTCTGTAGTCGAGGGTAATTTCAATATATAATTCAATTTATTTCTTATACAATTAACTTCCGTATTTGCATGAAGTTGCCCTTCTTTTTTATCAAAGTATTCGATGAAATTCTGTTTACTGAATTATTTTAAAGCCTACATTGACTTGAATTTATTTATTCAGTGGTATAGCTTTTATTATTATTTATATCATATTGGAGCACCTGTTTTTGTCCATTTTTAGTCGAAAATAGTATCAAATAATGGGTGTTTCAATAAGAGCGCAAGATTTCAGTGTTCAATAAAACATGGTTTTCTGTAGCAAAGTATTGAAATATTTGTTGATTTAGAAAATATACATTTGGGAATTATGAATGAAACAAAACATCTTGAAAATGGCCGCCACGGCTTTTCTGTCATATGCGTACCCTTTTGACGAAATTTTCAATAACGTTATTGAATACACGTGGTGGTATTTCATTGATACAGCGTCTAATTTCGGCTTTCAATGCTTCGATAGTTGCAGGCTTATTGGCATAAACCTGTGACTTCAGATGACACAGTCAGAAGTCTAAAGGCGTTAAATCGTAAGAGCGTGGAGGCCAATTCTGGTCAGCAAATCGGGAAATGACAACGAGGAGCAAACTCATGCAAGATCGTCAATATTTCACGGCCGGTATGACATATGGCACCGTCTGCTGGAACACAATGTCGTCAAGATCAATAGCTTCCAAATGAAGCACAAGAAACTGTGTTATCACGAAAACGTTCGCCGTTCACCGTTACTGCATTACCTTCTTCGATTCCGGGGAAAAACGATCCAATTATTCCTCCAGACCATAATGCACACAATACAGTGACCCGTTGTAGATGCATTGCTTTCTGATGAATTATTCGTTGATTTTTTAAGCCCCAAATGCTACAGTTTTACCTACTAACGAAGCCATCGAGCTGAAAATGAGCCTCATCACTGAAAATGATTTTGTTTGCAAAATCAGCAGGTTGCTAAAGAATCCAATTGGTGAATTCTCTTCGCTGTTCATGGTCTACTGGCAGAAGTTGTTGAGTCAGTTGAATTTTGTAGGCATGAAGCTGTGAATCTTTAGTAAGAATTCGCTGAAGAGTGCCTGTTTAAATGTCCAATTCTTGTGTCCGATGGCGAATTGATGTCTCTGACCTTTCTGTCACACTCTCGCGAACTGCCGCCATGTTTTGTTCTGAATCACCTCTACGAGCTGGTATTGTATGTTTTACATCACTAACCGAACCGGTCCTTACGAATTTTTTGATTATTTTTTCACATTAGATGAATTAGGCACATTATTTCGACCGAACATTGGAAGCACTTTACGAATGGTGCCAATTAAACTTTCACCATTTTGATAATAATTTTTGACCATCAGGACGCGTTGTTCTACCATATAATGCTCCATGTTTACTAACTTCCATCTGTCAGCTTTCGATCTGTCACGTCATAATCATGTGACATTATGACTGTCAAACATGGCGCGCAATTCAAATCTTACACTCTTATTGAAACACCCATTATTAGCAAAATATTTGGATATCTACACATGAATACGACCGAAATCAAAGAACTATTTGGCCATAATTCTATAATTTGTAAACCATAACTTCATCTTTCAGAAACTCAAATAAACTTGTAGGATTTCCATTGGTTCAGAAGCCCAATAAATCTCTATGTTTTTAAACATAACCATTATTATTATATAATCATTCCTTTGGTGTACAATATCTTTCAGGTTAACAAATAAATTTCATGGTAGATAATTATGAATGGCCTCCTTATCTCTTGGAACATTTGCATTATAGCACTTCCTTAGTGATTTACGATTCTCAAAAATATGAATAAAATAGTATAATAATCAGGCTTTGGTTCTTAAACATCCATGGGACTTACTGTTCTTCAACAGACTTCAAATTTGCATGCAGATGCAAAAGAACATATTTATTTCAATAGTTATCGTACTTGCTCATACATTATTATTATTATTATCCTGATACTCCAAGACCTTCTGTGAAGATCCCTCAGAAGCTTTTTTAGCTTGTGCGAGTTAGGAGTTCAGTTGAGTAGGTTTTGTTACTGCTTTGTTGCGCCACTTTAGATCACAGTACTGTTGATTTTGTGATGATGGCCGACGAACGCCCAACTAGAAAATGTTTTTCCACCTGAACAGGATTCGCACCCGGATCTTCTGGTCACGAGCACAATGCTCTACCACGGAGCTGCTCGCACTCACACGGCAACCAAAACTCCATTTATACGAAAAATTTCCTACCGTGTGTTTATACTTGATGTAAATTTTTGTTCACAAATATTTCGAATTCTTGAACAAATATAGCAGTAAGTGAATATTAATTCAGTATTCTCCGATTCATGAATTCTATACGTATTTTAGAACTGAGATCAATATTTTCGCTGCTCCATTAATATAGTTATTGAAAAACACTTCAAAGCTTTTATTTTTTCCGAATTATCTTCAGAAACGAAATAAATCGGTTTTTCAGATACTATATCAACCTTCACGTATAAGAAAAAGTTGAGCACCGTTTATGTCTTTAATGTTATCACGAAATCTTCCACAAAGAGAATATTTCCGATAAGTGGAAAAATTATTGAATCAATGGTTAAGGGTTTGATAAAATTACGAACCAATTTCCTCAAAAATGGGTTCTATATTATTAGTACAAACAGAGGTGGGTTATTTAAATCTATTTGTTCGTTAAGTAATATTCCAATTTTATTATGTTTATTTATCTCTAGGGATTCTAACAGATTTAAGGCATAACTTTTGCTTTCTATATGTAGAATTTCAAAGTTATGCTTGAAAGTATGTCCTGTTTCTAACAAATGGTTGGAATATGTAGAATTACTTTTATTATTGGAGAAACTCTTCAAATGTTCACAAATTCTATGACGGAAAGTTCTTCCAGTCTGTCCTATGTAAACTTTAGGGCAATCACCGCAGGTTAACTTATAAACCCCCGATTTATCATCTTTACGTGTACAGTCTTTATTATTTTTAATAAATTTACTCAAGTTTGAATTCGTTTGAAATGAAGTCCTCAAATTATATTTATTTTTGAGGTATGTAGCAATTTTCTCAGAAATACTTTTAGTGTATTTTAAGGAAATGTGTTTAAAATTTTCTTTTATATTAGGAAACACCATATTTAGAGCTATTTTATTATTTTTATTCATCAACAATTTGTCTATCAACTTAGGATCATAGTCATTATTGATAGCTATTTGTTTAATTATGTTAAGTTCTGAAATATAATTTTCTCGATTCATGGGAATATTAACTAATCTATGGATCATACAATTAACTGCTGATAATTTTTCATTTAGAGAATGATTTGATTTATTGTGTATAGTAGAATCCGTATAGGTTGGTTTGTGAGATATTGAAAAATCATGTGAATTATTTATTCGAGTAACAGTTAAATCAAGAAAATTAATAGAATTATTATATTCGGTTTCCATAGTGAATTTAATTGAAGGATGTATTTCATTGATGAATAAAAAGAATTTTTTCAAAAGTCTGTCTATACCTGTGAAGCAACAGAAAATATCGTCTACATATCTATACCAATATATTCAAAATGTGATCTTGCCTGATGATGCTACTGTGATAGCGAAACAATTGTTGTGAACATATCAATAAAAATTTGTGAAAATCAGAATAACCTTATTTAAATATTATTTAATATGGATTTTCACCAAGTAAGGACTGATACAATTCAATAAATATCTTTAATTATGCGAACTCATCGTTTAATGAGGAAATTAAATGTTTAAATCGCTGCTGAAATGTAAAAAAGCATTTCTACGTTTACTGCAGACGCATACTTAATGTCAAATCTATCCCGAGATGTATAAATAAAATTCAGCTTAGAAGTTTGTAAACACATTGTATTATTTCATAGAACTAGTATGTTTTGTGAATTACTGTATTTCCACTTCCCCGTTTATCTAAATTATTCATAATTCATTGTTCGGAAACATTAATTCAATCTATTCAGTTTTCTTGAAGCCATGATTTTAAAAATTGAATATTTCACAAACAAAATATAGAAACTTAGGTTTGTTGACGAAAGAGCTCAATGAAAAATATTAATCATTATTCCTCAAAATAAATAGAATCCTATTTGGATTGAAAAAATTAATGTCTTATGATATAGACAACTACAAACTGCAGAATTCTTCCCTTTTTTCGTTGTTTTTAATCTAATCTTTTGAAAAAGGCGACCACCGTCTGTTATACGGAACGTCTGATTATGGGGTGCAGCAGATGTTACGGTTAATTATGTGGAATTCTTTGTGTTGCAGGTGCAGCCGTCGCATATACCTTCTGACTTGAAAAAGATAGATACTTATGGATAGGTAGAAAATCTTCTCATGAAAAATATCTGAAAATTGAAACTTTATGATTTGTGAAATAACATAACATATTTATAATTCACCAGATGTACAAATTCATATCTTTTCACTCGGATGAAGAAAAAATTCCTGAAAATTGAATTGAGATTTGTTATCCAAAACAATTTACACAAATTTTTCAAAATGGATTGTTGAATTTATGATAATTTCTCAAAAATTATGAAAAAAGTTAAATCAAACTCGAAATATATTTTTTTCTCCATACTAAAACATTTTATTCATTGTTATACAAAATAACAATTATCAAATATTGGACTATATAAGAAAAACAATTGTCAACTTCCGCTATTTTATTGATTTGCACGACAATTGTTTCGTCATACCATGGCTTCATCAGGTGAGAATTTAAAATGAGGTATACAATGCAAAACATGACCTTAAATACACAGCTCTGGTACAAAAAATAGAGGGGTGGAAAGAGATGGTTTACAATTAATGAAAAATATTAAGTAGGGGGATCTTTTTAAATCTATTGGATCATTCAATAAAATTTGTCTTTTATTATATCTATTGATCTTTAAAGTTTCTAACAGATTTAGTTTCTGACTTTTGTTTTCGATATGTAATATTTCATAGTTCATATTAAAATGATGGCCAGTCTCTAACAAATGGTTGGCATAAGTTGAATTCGGTTTATTATTAATATAACATTTTTCATGTTCTTGTATCCTTGTTTGGAATGAACGGCCTGTCTGTCCCACATATATACATGGGCAATCACTACATGTTGACTTGTAAACTCGTGATTTTTTGTTTTTAGGAATGACATCTTTATTATTTTTTATTAAGCTGCCTAAAGAATTAATGGTTTTAAAAGAGATGTTATATTTTTCTTTTTTCTTTAGCTATCTAGCAATAATCTCAGATTTTTGGCCTATGTAAGTTAATGAAATAAATTTTGTTTCGTTTGAATTTTGAAATTTTGGATATACAAGTGATATTGCTTTTTTGTAATTTATTTTATCAAGTAAATTTATTTTATAAGTTAATTATTTGGGATATGTAATATCCCAAACAATGCCAAATTCGTTTCCTTTGATGTAAAAATTAAAAACTTATTTCCTAGTATACCGGTCAGTGAAACCATAAAATCAGTTGATGATTTATTACTCCAAAAACGAACTTATCTTGTTGTGAACACAGAAATATTAGACTCCTTAAACGTTTGCCTAAATCAAAATTACTTTATGTTCAACGGCACGTTTTATCTAGGCGAAGAAAGTCTAAAAATGGGGAACCCATTAAGCCCCTTGTTATCAGAAATATTCATGGATCACGTAGAAACCAACATCCAAAAACTCCCATATTTTAAAGATTTCGTTTATTGGTACCGCTATGTAAATGACATAATTTGTTTAGTTAAAGGCACCAATAGACAACTTTGTCCATTTTTGGAATCTATCAATAAATTATATCCAACAATTGAATTCACACAGGAAGATGAAGTAAATAATAGCATCTATTTCTTAGATTTAAAAATCACCAAAATTAAGATATAATTAGATATTCAAAGAAAAAAGAAAAATATAACATCTCTTTCAAAACCATTAATTCTTTAATGAAATAATGAAAATGTCATTTCTAAAAACGAAAAATCAGGAGTTTACAAGTTAACACGTAGTGATCGCCCATGTGTATATGTGGGACAGACAAGCCGTTCATTCCAAACAGGGATACGAGAACAGGAAAAATGTTATATTAATGATAAATCGAATTCAACTTATGCCAACCATTTGTTAGAGCCTGGCCATCATTTTAATATGAACTATGAAATATTACATATCGAAAATAAAAGTCAGAAACTAAATCTATTAGAAACTTTAGAGATCAATAGATATAATAAAAGACAAATTTTATTGAATGATCAAATAGATTTAAACAGATCCTCCCTACTTATAATTTTTCATTAATTGTAAACCATCTCTTTCCACCCCTCTATTTTTTGTACCAGAGCTGTGTATTTAAGGTCATGTTTTGCATTGTATACCTCAGTTTAAATACTCACCTGATGAAGTCATGGTATGACGAAACAATTGTCGTGTAAATCAATAAAATAGCGGAAGTTAACATTTGTTTTTCTTATATTGAAGATGAATTTCCGTCAAGTAAAGACCGAGACAATCAAAAATATTGGACTATTTCAGTTATTAGGTAGTTGATCCTAGTTGAGAACACGTTTTTGGAAATTACTGTATTTTACAACCAAACAATTCGGTTTATATTTTCGTGTTAATTGAGTGTTCAAATTTATTTTTACTGCAGTTTGAAAGTATACCTTCATCAGTTGAATTGGTTTGGCCCATGCTCGGTTGAAATTAGGTATAATTGATTTATTAATGAAACACACATTTCTATTTCTACTTTATTTTAATAGTAATAATTTACATTTCATCCATCTCAAAGGACTTCGTCAGAGTTCAAGATATACAATTTTTTTTTTAATTTATAGGTTCTGAAGAACGTTTACAGATATTATTTTTAGTAGTCCATAACAGGTTTTCCACTCAGAATAACGTATCAGACTAATAAAATCCGATCAAATGTATTCACTTCAAGATACAGTTGTGCATGATACAAAATTTACCTTGTATTTATTAATTAATTTCCACCACCTGTGATGATAATATACATGTCTATAAAGTGATAAAGTATATATATAGGACTTGTTTTTTTAAAATTTAATTCTGAATATTTTCATGAGATTTATTTTATTTAGATATAATGTAGAGATTCTGGAGAATTAATTCCAACTATTATCTGTAATATGCAAAATACTATATAAAATAAATATCATGAAAATATTCAGAATTAAATTTTAAAAAAACAAGTCCTACATACACTGTATCACTTTATAGTGATATATGATATATATATATATATATATATATATATATATATATATATATATATGCTTTCTTCTTTCTATGTATGGAGCTACAAAAAAAGTTACCTGCTTGGATAAACTCCGATACTTTTGCAAAAAAAAATATAATAAAAATCAACTGCAATTACCTTGTCATCTCCCAACCTCTGCTGCTGCTCAACAACATTTATGCCGGGTATATTATCAAGTTGAATAGTGGCTTGTTTATAAATTTGATCCAGAAGACTGGGGTTGGATTGCTGATATTACCAATGCATACGTTGCTTCCATCTGCACTAGAAAAACTCCTCACTACTATCTTTTGCAATTGCAAAAATGGGTGCAGTGTTAAAAGCGGTTGAAAAAAGATTGGACTTTTTTGCTCATTAGAATGTATCAATTTTCAAGGCCAATCGTGCTCCAATGTTTAATCGATACTAGATGAGGATTGTTACGATATAAGTGATGGGACCATCACTTCTAGTACAGAATATTTGTATCCAGGAGGAAGAAGAAGGAGAAGAAAAAAAAGGTGAAGAAAATGAAGACATCACATTAGAAGCTCCATTCGATGATTATGAATCCAACGAATAATTTTTCCTAATTATTTTTTCATTATAAACTACATAATTTACACAGCTTTCATCATTATCGATACTCCATTTGTATACCATAGAGAACATTCAAATTCCAAGGAAAACGCATTAAAAAAGCGCCATGAACACTACCCCATAAGTGGTGTTGAAACTTGTGCATATTACGAAGAAAATAATTTTTCAAACTCTTTGAATCCCCATAACACGGAAAGTGGGATACTTACGAAAAAAAGTGTTGAAACATTTTTTGTAGAGAATTTGATGATCTACCATTTTTGTTTCTACTATTTTTAATGCAAAACTAACTGTTTTGTTGGAAAACGCAAAAAACCCATTTTTGCAAATTTTCATCATTAATAAAATTCTTTGCAAAAGGGGAATCGATGGGAACTTTTCACAATTAATTTATAATAGTATTCTGAACATTCAAACCATTCAACTCAATGGGAATTTCTGTAACCATTAATCTCTCATTTGACTGGACTAGAAAATATATTCGTTTTTTTTTCAATATCAAAATAAAACCTTTTATTGGAATACCCTTCATTAAAAACTTAACCAACTATCGCATTGATAGATATTCACAGAACATCTCGCAAATCCAAGTCCAAAAATAAATACACAAAATCACCATATAGTCCAGGAGGAATCGGCGCATGAGTACCGAAAACTATTCCACCTCAATTTTTTTATGCGATGCCCTTCAAATTACCCTACTAATTATATAAATGCATGTTGCCATGGGGCAACCCCGTGCCATATTGTTTAAACCGAAATTGTTTAAACAATTACAAGGAATTGTTATTTTTCAACCGGACAATTTTTTTTTGTATTCTTTGTTGAAATACAATTAAAAGAAGTCCTATGGCTTATTACGATAAAGTTATTATTTTTCGAGATATGAATTTTTAAAGGTCGATGAAATCTCAAATTTGGATACTTTTGACCCATTGAAAATATATTAAAAAAAAAATAAAATATAAATTATATTTTTTTTTATTCTTTATATGATAGTTAACAATATCCTTAATTACGATTTCAAGAAATTTAATTGTTTACAACTGTTTTTTAATCGTTAATTCTGCGCGCTCAAAAGTTTACTCGCTTACCTATAAGTATCGTTCTGAAATAATAATTCACAGTGTTGACACTGATGTGTTTGTGTTAAGTATTTATTATTGGTCGCGCTTAAAAGAAGGTGGTTGTTCCGGACTGTGGATGGAAATTACTAATAAAAAATCACGATTTCTTTCCTGTCACAAAGTAGCTGATTCTCTGACGTATCCAGTTTGTGAAATCTTACCTGCTTTACACGCAGTTACGGGTTGTGATACGACTAGTAAGATTGGCACAAAAAAAAAGCTTTAGAATTAATAAAAATTAAAGAAAATCGTGATGCTCTAGTCCCTCTTGGCAATGGCTTAGAATTAAGTACTAATCAGTTAAAAGATCTAGAAGCTGTATATTTAAATATTTTGGGTAAAAAAGGTAATACCGCGGATGAAGCCAGACAAATAATTTTTACACGTAGTTTTGGCAGTAATATTAATTTATCAAAAATCCCTTGTACCTCAGATTCCTTGCATTTGCAAGCACTTAGGGCTTCAGCTCAAACATACGTTTGGAAACGAGCTTCAAATCCCCAATATGAATTATTAGATTTTACTCAGTTCGGTTACAAAAAAGAAAATGATACTTTGCTACCTCTATTTATGAACAAAAGCTCGTTTCCAACTGATCTTAAGAAACCGTGTAATTGTAAGAAAGCTTGTAAAACCAAAGCATGTTATTGTAAAAAAAAATAATATTAGTTGTATACTTTTATGTGGTTGTGATTCAGTAGAATGTGAAAATATAATATAGAAAATAAATAAATACTTGTTTTTAAATCTTCTTACATTATTTTATACTTCTGCATGTATAACCTTTGTTTGAAGAAGTTATAGAAGGTAAGTACTTTCTATTTTAATGACAAAAAGCAATATAAACCCATAAAAAAAAATTTTAATTATCTGTTCCCCTTCATCCTTAAATAACTTTTTGAAATCTGATTTTAGAAAAAAATTTATTAATAACAAATTGTAGAGCATTTAATTATTGATAATATTGCTCTCTTAAAATATTCTTATAAAATTGATAGTTTAAAAGATAAATGATAAATAATAATTCAGGACACCGAGAGGCCGACGCAGCGTATGAGACAGAGAGAGACGGCGATACTTATAGGTAAGGGAGTAAACTTTTGAGCGCGCGGAATTAACGATTAAAAAACAGTTGTAAACAATTAAATTTCTTGAAATCGTAATTAAGGATATTGTTAACTATCATATAAAGAATTAAAAAAAAATATAATTTATATTTTATTTTATTTTTTAATATATTTTTCATGGGTCAAAAGTATCCAAATTTGAGATTTCATCGACCTTTAAAAATTCATATCTCGAAAAATAATAACTTTATCGTAATAAGCCATAGGACTTTTTTTAATTGTATTTCAACAAAGAATACAAAAAAAATTTGTCCGGTTGAAAAATAAAAATTCCTTGTAATTGTTTAAACAATTTCGGTTTAAACAATATGGCACGGGGTTGCCCCATGGCAACATGCATTTATATAATTAGTAGGGTAATTTGAAGGGCATCGCATAAAAAAATTGAGGTGGAATAGTTTTCGGTACTCATGCGCCGATTCCTCCTGGACTAATACATTTATCAAGGAATAACTTCGACATCCCTGAATGCCTGATTGCACGGTTAAATCGAAAACTTCCGAAGCGAACCGGCGACATATTTTATCCCGTGAATTTTCGAGAAGTCTCGACGAGTACGCGTTGATTTCTACGATTTATTAAAATATGTAAAATATCCGTCCAATCTACGGATCTCCTTCCAGCAGATTACCGTCCTCGAGAAATTACACGAATTCGATTTATCAGGACCATTTGAAACCAGGACGAGATCCGAAAAATTTGCATATTTCTGAGACCGATCCATTTTGCGATCAGGACGCTGAGGGCCCTGTTGCGACATTGGTGTATTTAAAAGCCCGATACATTATTCATTGGATCGACTAATGTGCTAATGTTTAATTTCATTTATTAAACAAAATTATAATGGCACATGAAAATTTATGAGGGAAGGGGTTGATTTGAAAGCTTCGGAAAAATATTATTTAAGATTAAATGAAAAATCAATAGAAGCCGTCGACCAATAAATCTTGCAGGTCGTATTTTGCGCGCTCGTACCAAAGCAAAAATTTGGCGAATTTTGAGCCGAAATGATTTCAAATTATGACTTGGGACTTTTTCAAAGACTTTTTCTGCCTAATTTCGATTCTGCCGCTCGTCCGTCCATCAGTTTATATACATTCTGTCAAGAAAGTACCGGGAATTATCGATTTAAATCTGGCGGGGCAATGAGGCAGGTAAAATTTTTTTTTCCTAGGTTGGTACTACTGTCCTTAATTACTATGCCAAGCTTGAGCGGGATCTGTCAACTAGTGTGTTTGCAACAGCTGATTAAGTCAGTCGATGTCAGAGTGCGTGCCGATTTTTACTATGGGTGATTACGTTGAGCAAAGAATTTGTTTAAAGTTTTGTGTTGCAAATGAATTTTCGTGTGCCGATGCATTGAAAATGTTGCAAAAGGCCTTTGGTGATAATGCTCTATCGAAAACTCGTGCATATCAGTGGTACAGAGCCTTCAAGGACGGTCGTGAAGTGGTCGCCCATTGACGGCTTCGATCGAAGATAACGTCGATAAAATTAAGGAAAGGGTGCTGGAAAACCGTCGTACCAGCTTGAGAGAGATAGCACATGATCTTAAGATATCCCACGAGTCCGCACGTACGATTTTGATTGATATTTTGGGCATGAGAAAGGTGGCCGCATGACTCGTACCGAAAGACCTGAATTTTCTTCAAAAACGTCATCGCGAACAGGTTGCTTCAGACATGCTGGATCGCTGTAATTCCGATTCTACATTCATGGAACGCATTATAACTGGTGATGAGACCTGGGTCTACGAGTACGATATGCAAACAAGCCAGCAATCATCGGAATGGGTGGCAAAAAATGAGCCGAAACCGAAAAAACCACGCCAAAGCCGCTCGAAAAGGAAGGTGATGCTCATTGTTTTCTTCGATATCCGTGGCGTGGTGCACTACGAATTCGTTCCAGAGGGTCAGACGGTAAACAAGGAGTATTACCTAGGCGTTATGAAACGTTTGCGAGAGCGTATCCGGCCAAATTTGTGGGCGAACAACTCATGGATTTTGCATGACGATAACGCGCCTTCTCACCGAGCTACGATTGTGACTGACTTTCTCGCCAAAAACTCAACAAACGTGCTTCAGCAACCACCGTATTCGCCGGATTTGGCTCCCTGCGACTTTTTCCTCTTCCCAAAACTAAAATTGCCCCTTCGTGGCACCCGTTTTTAGTCGATTGAAGCCATAAAACAAAATTCGGCGCGCGAGCTAAAGTCCATCCCGGAAAGCGCCTATAAAAAATGTTTCGATAATTGGAAGTGCCGTTGGCATAGATGTATTTGAGCAAATGGAGCGTATTTTGAAGGCGACCCAATAAATTTTGACGATTAAATGTAAAAATGTGGTTTTAATTGAAAATTCCCGGTACTTTCTTGACAGAGTAGTACATACTTATGGAATAAAATTTAAATATACAGAGTGACTCGTCTACCATAGTCCGTCCTTTTCATTTTAAATGAAACATCCTGTATATCTTTATATTTTTTAAATCTCCTTAATAATCTGATTTCAACGAACTATATCATACATGGTCTATTATGAATAATTCGGGATGAAATTTCGAAAGTATTTATAATTGGTTTCAAGAAAGTGAAAACTTAAATTACATAATGTAATTGATTCTAATACATTAAAATAAATGTTCAACACCACAGTCTCCTATAAAACTCGTTCTGAACTTTGTTTAAAGTTTGAGTTGAAATATTCCGCATTTCTCTAGTTATCCTTTCTTCGAGGTCGGCGATGCTCGTCGGCTGTGCTGCATAAACTTTGTTCTTGAGATTACCTCACAGAAAAAGTCCAACGGCGTAAGATCTGGCGATCTAGCTGGCCACTCAATAGTTCCTCTTCGTTCAATCCATTCATTGCACACTGCAAATTTGTCAGGCAAAAATAGCAACCGTTTAAATGATTAGAGGGTTCTCGCCATACCATAGGGACTGCAAAAGGCATGCTTTTTATTTCCCATTATCCACTGCACAAATGATAGGCTACAACTAACACAGCATACATGGGGAGCCCACTGCTTGTCTTGATATCCAATTAAAACACCAAAATATTGGAAGTAGGCTTTTTTAACATTTTAAGAAAATGGTCCAGCTTGTGATTTCACCTTAAATTCTCTACAATATAACCAAATTTATCAGGAGAACGAAAATTTCGCAACTGCGACATTTTCGTCCTTAAAATACTTTCTTATCTACAACAGCGAATCACTCACTTCGAAGCTCAACAGAAGACTAATTTTCAGTTTTATGTCTAATTTTCTAAACAACACAGTTTAGGTACTTTTCCTGTTAAAATGCATCCATTTTAACCGTCCCCCCATAAAATTTACTACTTGCTAATGTAAAATGGTATTATTGAGCTATTGAAAAGTGATACGTGTTAGGGCTTTAGGGATATTTTTATCTTATTAGAAGGGTATTTCCATCACAAAAATAAAGATCTGGTCGAACAGTTTAATAGGCGAAGATAGATTTTATCGTTACGATTCTATAGCTTTTCTGCTTTACCAGACATTTTCGCTAATGTAAACTGGTATTATTGAGCTATTGAAAAGTGATACGTGTTAGGGCTTTAGGAATATTTTTTCTCTTACTAGAAGGATATTTCCATCACAAAAATAAAGATCTGCTTTGTGTTACAAAAGTCTTGTCGAACAGTTTAATAGGCGAATCGTTAAGATTCTATAGCTTTTCTGCCTTATCTGACATTTTCGCTACTTACGGAGACAAATTATCCATACAACAACCTCTTAAGAATACAGCAATACAATTTTTCGTTCGAGGTCCATTTCAGTACCTATATTCAACGATATAATTCCGAAGAAACCATCAGTATAATAATTTTCCAATTTGCAGCGAGATAAATCCATAAAATAGGAAAAATGTTACGACGTCTTCAACTTTGTACATTTTCTTCACTGTAGCACTAAGTAGAGAGATACTGTCGAGTTAAATATTAATGATACCGTTATAAAAAAGTTATAGTCCTTTCCTGCCCTCGGAGATCCTCGAAAAATTCCCATTTCTCCTTTACTCAATCTAATTGAGGTTAGCACCATAATTTCACGTTTAGCTCGGAAATAAATTGCAATTTAGATGTAAAACCGAAGAGATGTGACTTCCACAATTGATCAACTCGGATTCACCGGAGCAGAAGTGGAGAAAAAGATGATGAAAATGCAGTTTTATTTCCCCAGAGCAATAAATTCTTTATTCCAGGAAGTAAGGAGAATCGGCCATTACCCTTGAAGGCGAGCTCAGAACGGAATATTTTCGTTTTCATTCTTTCTGTGCTAGCGAAAAGACTTTTTTAACCTGAAAGTGTCTAACTGTAGTCTTTGATATCTCGGGTTATTATTATGAGGAAGAAGAAATATAAAATGAAGTTTTTTGCCAACTTTTTTTAGGGCGTATTAACGACATTTTCTAAATTAGTGGTGTTCTTAAAATTCATGTTTAAAACATAAATGCTGGGTTTATAAAGATTCGGTGAACAGATACTCTTGTCAAATTTGACAAACGGAACAACGAATGTAGGTTTCACAAAAAAAATTTCCGGTAGTTGATCACGTAGATCAGTTTATCCGAGAAAACAATCTGATAATGTTGCACTTTCTGAAATTAGACCGCTACACACCATAGACTTAGAAAGAAGGAAAATAGGAATGTATATATTTCTGTGGTAGCTCTGTTAATGTAGGGTTGAATTTAAAAACGGATTTTTATTGTTTATACGCTTGTCATACCATACTACTATGAACTACGTTATTAAGAAGGCTGTTTCAAACGGTAAATTTTAAGAAAAATTTATATGACCTCTTTTCATCATTTAGAAACCATCAGTTGCATAAAATCGTAAACAAACTAATAATTGTAATCTCGCATCGATCGATTTATTCCTTTTAATGCGTGGTTCAAATTCCGGTTCAATTTTATGTAAAAGTTGCATAGAGATATTTTCGTTAAAACGAAAACTTTTTTTTTAAATCAATATCATCATACTTTGCAAAAGGGCCAATCTTTTCTCTAATAATTCGGAGTCTTCGAATTTCACTCAAATCTTCTTTTGATGATGACGATGAACTGATTTCGAAAGGCATTCTACCATTATATCACTTGAAAAAAAAAATACACTTCACTTCAACTATTTAACGAAGAATACTAAGATCTTGATTCACTAAAATCGACAAATCACGTTGATCTGTGATTTAGCAGCGATTAAAGGTTAGGTCAGAGCACAAAATGTTTTGTGGAACCCAATTTGTTCTTAATAGATGATCAATAGAAATAGATCTGTCATAGTTTGACACAGTGACTAAATTTGTGAACTGCACTTTGGTAAAAAAAAGGTAAATTGCAGAAGGACTCCGTGATCAACAGGCTAAATCCGATGAAAGTAGTGTTACATTTTAGAATTTTCACATACAGGAATTTTTTTCAAACGAAGATCAAACATATTTTTGAAATTAATGTGTCGATAGATTAGTGGTTAAAGTCAATTAATAAAACTGACATCTTTTGTTTGGTGGGGTGATTTGAAGTTTTATGTATTGAAGTTATCTGTATATGTGGATTTGTGAAAAATACTTAAATCATGTGAGTTATCTAGTCTTGTTATTGTGAGGTCAAGAAAATTATTACAGCGGTTCTTTTCTTCTTCGATTGTGAATTTGATTTTTCGATGGAAGAAGAAAAGAACCACAGTATTAATTTTCTTGACCTCACAATACCAAGACTAGATAACTCACATGATTTATGTATTTTTCACAAACCCACCCATACAGATATTAAAATACATAAAACTCCAAATCATCCCACCAACCAAAAGATGTCAGTTTTATTCATTGACTATTGAATGTCCCTCTGAATTCAGATAACTTTCCCAAATAATTAAATATTATTAAACAGATACCTTCAAATAACGATTACAACCCCTTTCATATAGACAAAATCGTGTACCCAATCACAAAAGGGGACAATACATGGAAATACTTTTCATTATCTTATGTTAATGGATTGTCTGAAAATATTGCTAAATATTTCAAAAATAGTTTTAATTACAACGCAGGTCTTAAAATCATTAATAACCTTAGTACCCAGATAAAAAACAATAAATATCGAACAAATAAAGAAAATTAATCTGGAGTCTACAAGTTGACTTGCGACGATTGCCCTTCAGTATATATTGCCAAAACAGGTAGATCCTTCAAGAAAAGAATCCAAGAACACCAAAGAAGTTACATATCGGATTCCGTACATTCGACATATGCTAATCATATTAAGGAATTGGAGCATAATTTCAGCAATAACTATGAAATTATCCACGTCGAAAGCAAAAGTTTTAATTAAAACAAGTTTGTAGAAATTACTATCTTTCACTACCAATAAATTGATATTTTACACATTCAAATGTGACTCGAGTTTCGGAAATTAACTAGCCCCTCTTCAGACAACTAAAGACTCAACAAGTAGAAAAGGGTCAGTTGTCTGAAGATGAGATAGTTAATTCCCAAAACTCGAGTCATAATGAAATGTGTAAAATATCAATTTATTGGTGGTAAAACATAGTAATTTCTACAACTTGTTTCAATTATAATCAACTACCAAATAGTAACGGCTGAAACAGTTCATTATCTAAAAAGTTTTAGATTAACACTTTTAGAATTTCTTGAAATCAACAGGTAAAATCCTTTTGAATGAACAAACAGATGTTGACATATCCCCATTACTGAATATCTTTTCCTAATGGCATTTTTTAGCGGCAAACTCCAATAGACACCCTATGTTTTTATGACTTGATTTTCATTATTTTGTCACGTACTTAACTGTTTTTAAACTCTGTTATACTGGACACTATCAGCCAGTAGAATGAAGATACCTGAAAAAGCCACATCGTAGTGAAACAATTGTTGTATTATAAATATTTCTCCGGCAATTAAAATATATATTTTTTAATTAAAATGAGTTTACACCAAGTAAAGACCGAATCAATCAAACATAAATTCTATTTTCATTTGTTTTTTGTATAAAATTTTGTCTATTATAATTGGACTATAGCCGTTATTCATGTCAAATCATATCCAAATCTATAAAAAAAGTTGTCGCGATACATAGATACGTTAACCAATCATACATAGGTACGTTAACCAATCATACTGTGGTGTGCAGCCATTTTCTGATTAAAAGGATGGTTCGATATGTGATAAATTGTGATATCTGTATGCGTCGGTTTACGAAAAATACTAGATTCATTCAAATCATCTTTTCCCAAAATTTAAGATCAAGAAAATATATACTAGAATTCGTCTCTTTTTCAAATGCGAATTTAATATTGGGATTAATTTCATTAATAGAATCTTTAAAATTGCAGAACTGTCTATCTATTTCGTTAAAGCAAAAAATCGTTTACACGTCTAAACTAATAAAGAAAACAATAAATTAAATGTTTTATATATAAGCGCCAAATATCTATATAAATATACTAACTGACAAAGAAACTGCAACACCCAGAAGGAGCTGTTTAAATTTTAATTTTTATTGGTCAAACATAGATAGTATAGAAAGGAGTAAATGATTAAAATTTGTAGAAAAAAATTGTGAAGGTCGTTTCATGTAAACATTTTTTGTTACTTAAATATATAGTCGTTTTTTGCAAATTTTTTAAATTTTACAAAAAACCAGCTGTTCTAGGAGACCCAAAGTCGATGTTTAGTTGTTGTTGAAATGCCTAGAACACGTGTACGCGGAATTTATCGCCAGCTATGTGAATTTGAAAGAGGTCGAATTATTGGTGTACGGGAGGCGGGGTTGTCATTTCGAGAAATCGCTAACCGTACGAACAGAAATCCAACTACTGTTATGAGATGTTGTCAAGCGTGGTTTGATAATGCCCAAAATCGAAGAAGAGTAGGCACCGGACGTCGATGGGGTACAAATGAAGTTCAAGATCGACGTCTAAGACTTATGGGTATTAGGGACCGATCTGCGACAACTCGATCTTTGGCTGATGAGTGAGCAAGGCCATACTGTAACTGTCCGAACGGTTTACCTCCGGATAAGGTCTTTTGGACTGCAGCATTATCGACCCCCATCTTGTGTTACCTCTGACGGTTGAGCATCGCCGGCAACGGTTACAGTGGTGCAGAGAACGTCCACATTGGAATGTGGATTGGCATCAGGTCGTCTTTTTTGATGAATCTCGATTCTCCTTGGATGCACATGATGGCCGAAGAAGGGTTAGACGACGTCGGGAAGAAAGACGTGAACCTCAGTTTGATATCGAGCGTCATGTACACCGGACAGTAGGCGTTATGGTATGGGGTACTATTGCACATGCAAGTAGGCACCTTTAGTCTTTATTCGAGGTAACATGACAGCGCTGCGTTACCTTCAAGAAATAGTGGAGCCATATGTTCTCCCTTACCTTAACCAGTTTGAGAATCCAATATTTCAGCAAGATAATGCTCGATCTCATGTTGCCAGAGTTAGTTTAAACTTTTTTGAAGCGACCCATGTGAATCTTTTGCCATGGCCGCCCAGATCCCCCGATCTTTTGCCCATAGAGCATGTTTGGGACATCATGGGTAGAAGGCTTGGAAATTTACCCCAGCCCCACAGACTTTGGTGGCTCTGAGACATGAGGTAGTTTGGGATAGTATTCCTCAAGAAGAAATAGACCATCTTATTGCATCAATGCCAAAACGTGTTGGGGAGTGTATATATAATCGCGGTGAAAAAACACATTATTAACAAATTTATTAAACAAAAATTATAAACCCTTCGTTTTTTTTCTTCAAATTCCAATCATTTACCCCTTGCTATACTATCTATGTTTCACCAAAAAAAAATTGATATTTAAACAGCTCCTTCTGGGTGTTGCAGTTTCTTTGTCAGTTAGTAGATAAGCGTCATCTATACACGTGAATATAAATCACCGCATACCCCAATGGACTCAAGCAGCGAATTATATTACTATTACTTCACAACTGCCAACTGTAGTTGACTCCTGTTCAAGTCATATCCTCTTATGCTGTGGAAGCTAAATACAAATTAATTGGAGTACCGGAGAATATTTTATGTAAATATCCGGAGAGAACTTTCTTTTGCCATAGCTCATACTCCCTAGATAAGCATGAGCTTATGGCAAAATGAAGTTCTCTCAAGAAACTTGGATCACATTTATGGCGATTCACCGATTAAAGAGAGATGGCAGTAATTTAATGATTTGTTAAAATGAAGCAAAATTTCGTTTTATTGAATATTTTATATATCATTTAATTCCATAAACCTTATTGCGAAAATCTCTATAATTTAAGAAGGAAATACAATGGTAAAAGATAATACGAAATTTTAAGCTTTTTCCAGTTTTCTTTCGTAATTTCAAACAAATCTCTAATTAAGATATAAAGCTGCACCACCCTTCGTCTGCCTTAAACCATTAACTTATGCAACTACAGGGATCACTTCAAATCTCTGCCCATCGACCGAATGCAGCCTGGCCCCTGATTCAGCTTACACACGAATGCAGCAGCGTATTACAAATAATACCATTTGTTATTTCGAGTGAATCCTGAAGAGTTCATTAAAGGTAGGGGTTGAAATCCCCCAGAGACGAAATCCGAAAGGAAATCCTACATCGGCAGAGATATAAAGTGAAAATAATGAGAACTTTATTATTTGTCGGATTGCTGAGACAGCAACAACGGTAAAACTACTTATGCACAGACAACCTGTCATTAAGGATATTTTTCGTTAATGATAATTATTTCGTTATGCAGTTTATTTTTGGACGCGGAGAAATTTAACAAGGATCATTATTCTGTTTCGTTCAGATGAAAAATGCCGACAGAGGGTGGAGAAGTTCGAGATCCTAGCCTGAAGCATCATTACGAAACTAGTGAAATTAAGAGTTGATAGGTTCACACCTTTGATGTCGTAGTTTTCCGAGTAAAGTTGGAATATTTAGCAAATTATTTTTCCGCTATTTCTGGCGTAGCTCGGAACCTTTCGAAGGATGTCTTTGAAGTTATGAGTCCTCTCTTCTTCCAAGCCACAATTAATGCTCGTTCCTCGTACGCGCCTAGGGTGAGATGAAGAGAAACATTTGGAGGTGACGTTTTTCTGATTTATGAGAAGAGAGACTTTGATATAGAACTCTACAGGGTGAATCAGTCAAGCGAATTTCCTCAGTAGTAGAAGAAAAGAATTTGGATAATCTTTAATTTACTAACGAAGATTTTGTGATCAAACAAAATTAATTCTGTTCATTCATAATATGATACCAAAAAATGATAAAAAGGGGGTTTTTACTTGATAGAAAGAAGGCTTTTACAATATCTTACATATTACACAGATTAATTCTGATACTGAATTGTTTCAGCCGTTACTATTTGGTAGTTGATCATAATTAAAACAAATTGTAAAAATTACTATGTTTTACTACCAATAAAAATATATATTACACATTTTCTTGTGACTCGAGTTTCGGGAAATGAACTATCCCATCATCAGACAACTGAAGACAACAGTGGTACAGAGGTATTTAAACAAAAGTGATACATATTTTGAATATTTCAATAGATTTTAGTTAGTCTTCAGTTGTCTGATGATGGGATAATTTATTTCCCGAAACTCGAGTCACAAGAAAATGTGTAATATATATTCTTATTGGTAGTAAAACCTAGTAATTTTTACAATTTGTTTCAATCAGATTAATTCTGCTAACCTCAAAACAAATTTTAATTTTATAAAAACTTTTTCTCCAAAAACTTTTTGAAATTGAATTAAATAAATGTCTTAGAAAACACAGCTTCAATTTG
Source organism: Megalocaria dilatata (assembly GCA_034642435.1). Taxonomy (NCBI): domain Eukaryota; kingdom Metazoa; phylum Arthropoda; class Insecta; order Coleoptera; family Coccinellidae; genus Megalocaria; species Megalocaria dilatata. The sequence continues at coordinate 54,513,008 of CM067854.1, read as the reverse complement.
GTAGACATATAGAATTAACACTCATTACACATTACCAGAAAGAATAAAAGATTTCGAAGAAAACATAGAATATTAATTAAAAATAGTAACTAATACTTGAAGGATACAAAAGATTGTTTCGTAACGATGTATTATGAAAACCATATTACTCTCCAAAAATGCTAAACATAACTTCAAGAATTCCTTCCAAAATAACTCAGTTTGAAGAAGTTCCTTCAAAAAACTCCAAAAACATGCAACACATCTTCAAAAAGGCCATTGGAATTCCCACGTCGATATCTCTTCAGTCCCACTTCGTATCAAAAAAATAAAAATAATAAAAGTACATCTCACCCCACCAACGTGTCATTCGACAAACAAACAGAACTGTAGTATTTTTTTCTGAATAATAAACCCAACGTATTCTTTGTTCGTCCATAAAAATTATACAAACTTTGTAAAGTATTTTTAAGGACTCAGTAATATCCAAATGATATCATGTGTATGAGTGAAAAACCAAAATATAATTATTATATAGAAAATAAAATAATAAAAAGGAGGTCTTACCTTGATAGAAGTCTTTCACAATATCTTAAATATCACACAAATTAACTCTGTTAACCTCCGATTGAGGTTGAATATAAGTAACTTGACAATTTCGTGAAGTTGAAATCCAGAAATTGAACGTGAAATATCGATTTGATTGACAAAACCATTGAAATTTATTGAAGACTTCGCTGTTATTACAGCACTATAAATATACAAAAACAAATTTCGAAGACTCTCAATATCCTAAGGATAACGTATTTATCGAATCCATGCTAAGCATGCTAACTCCCATAAATATCCTGTGAAATAAAAATGGTGAATGACGGGAAGTCGGGAGAAGCTGTAGCGCGCTTGTACAACCCCTGAAAATATTTCAAATCGGTGAATTACTTCTTGAAGAATATACTTATGATGAATAAAACACAGAATTTTGTATTCTATCATCCGAAAGTCAAATAAACGTGATCTTTTGTAATATTAAAACTGTTCTTTCGAAGAAACAGAAAGATTAATAAAAAAGGAAAATACATGATTGAAAGGCTCTATCATCCTTCCTTAGATCTGCATCGTTACACAGTGGCTAGAAAGAGTAAGAAAAGGATATATTGAACAAAACTTCATATACCTTTAGTTTTTTATTAAATCAAATTTAAAAAAAATTCAAATTTTCTCTAATCATTTTCACGAAATTATGCATGAGCTTTCGTTTAGTTATTTCACATTTAAATACTTGATTTGAACTCTATCGAATTTGTACTTTCCAATATATTTTAAAAATAGAGTTTCAAATGAGGATAACTCAAAAACCATTCAGGTGATTATATCTAATTTTAAACACAACATATCCTATGAACGGTACAACAAATTTGATTTGATGATAATTTCAAAATAATCTCAAGAGAAGCTTTTTCAAATTTAGCAGAGAAATTCTAAAAATCTAAATACGAAGCCACTTTGACATTTAAAGATGTGTAGAATTTCATCACAAATTTTCTAGTTGTAATTCCAATGGCTCAAATTCCGATATTTGAAGAGGATGGCATGAGAGCTCAAAAAATAACTAGTTGAAGGATTCTGCACGTTAGAACTCACTTGATGACTCCAAGTGTGTGGCCTTGTTTCTACTTGACTTCAGCAGGGCTTTCGATTCGGTTAAGCACGATATTCTATTTTAAGATCTTGTGGAGTCTGCGGGGATGCGCTTCAGCTCTTTGAGTCATATCTCATGGGACGTTCGCAAAGTGTAAAGTTGGGTGAGAAAGTCTCCCATCGTAAAAGTGTTCTGTATGGAGTCCCATAAGGCTCAGTCCTTGGTCCGCTCCTTTTTTTGGTTAACACCAGCCTATTCATCAAGTGTATTCGATATTGTTACGTCCATAGATATAATTCAGAAGTATTTTCTCAAAATTATGTACAAAAAAGAAATAACATATCCCACTAAAGATCTTTATGAAATAGCCAGAGTACTTGACCTACGACAAACTAATGCGATGAATATATACGAGAAGAAAATTTTTATCAGAGCGAGAGAACACAACTACCGAACAAGAGCTGCTAACAAAAATTATGAGCGAGCAACATCTTTGCACCTATATAGCCCCCAGATTATTTCCTATATTACTACAAGAAATAACTAAACTAAAAAATAGAACATCTTTCAAAAGAGAACTTAAAAAGTGGATAGAGAACTTTGACAAAAATAAGATACATGAAATCATCAATCAATAATAAACACCCGGATTTGACAATAAAAGATATACCGAAATAGAAAAAAGAAACTACCAAACTACATGATCTCAGCGGAAAACTTAAATGTTCCTACTTTTGTTTTGTTGTTGCGCACGTTGAAGCAATATTGGTAAAATTAGAGGATATAAATGCATTTTATGTTTGTTTTAGAATGAAGCTTTTGTTTTATGAACTGTGCACAGTAAATATTCTAGAATATTTAACTCAACAGTATTGTAGAGTTTGTTTTTATATAAACTCGAATAAAGTCTCTTATTATTATTATTAGTATATGTACGCAGATGACTTTCAGCTTTACGACGATTTCACCGTGAGTGACCTAAATAATGCAGCATTAAGAATGAAAGATGATCTGAAACAACTAGCGAACATCGCAGCGAAACATTCATTGAAGTTGAACACAAAAAAATTCTTTGCTCTAGTATTCGGTTCGAATAAGAACAAAAAAATTGTTAAAGACAAGTTCAAGCCAACAATAAATAATTATGTTATTCAATTCGTTAATTGCGAAAGAGACTTAGGTTTGGTCTTGGACTATTCTTTGAGATTTCGTGAACACGTGGTGAGTGTAGTTCGAAGAGCGTATGGAGCATTGAGATTGCTCTATCGACATAGGTCGTATCTGCCCGTTCATACTAAAAAGATTCTGTGCGAGACTTTGGTCCTTGTCACAATTCACTTATTATTCTCCTGTGTTTAGTTTTTGTATTGATCAAGAAACATTGGGTCGAATCCAGCATGTGCAGAACTGCTAAATCAGGTTCATCTATGGAATTAAGAAGTATGATCATGTGTCACATTGGTTGGGAGAGTTAAGTTGGCTTCCAATAAGGATTTGTTTTGAATTTTACGCTCTCTGTACATTTCATAATATTATTTTGAACAGAAGCCCACCTTATATCTACCAAAAATTGGTTTACAGAGCTGACATAATAATATCAACATACGTCGCAGAAATATATTATCGTGTCCTCATCACAGGACATCTACTTTTGAAAGAAGTTTCTGTTACTACATTTACAGGCTGTATAGCGGCATTCCTAATGAATTTAAACTGTTAAATCAAACTAGGTTCACAATGAAGATCAAAGCTTATCTCCTCGGTGCCTCATCAACATGATGCCTTGATAGTCTCTCTAAATTATGTTTGCTGATATGCTCATTTTGTTTTCTTCTTTGTACGCTTTAATTTTTTTCCCATTTTTGATTAAGTTATGTTCAAATGTACTTTTTGTAGACTACAAGGGTTAAGTGGTGGACCAACTTTGGGTGAACTTACCCTGAGGTTTCTAGTGAAATAAAGATATTTACTATTACTATCATTATATTATTTCTTAAATATCACACAATTCTGCTAACCTCACTACAAATTGAAATTAAAAAAAAAAATTCTCAAAAAGTTTCTTCACAGTTACAATTTATTAGACATATAGAATTAACACTCATAACATTTATTCTTTCTGGTGCTGTCTGCTCGTATATGTCTACTAAATTGAAACTGTATTTTCTAAGACATTTATTCAATTTGATTTTAAAATTAAAACAAAAAAAATTCTCAAAGAGTTTTTAAAATCAAATTAAATGAATGTCTTAGGAAACACAGTTACAATTTGGTACACATAGAATTAACACTCATAACATTTATTCTTTCTGGTGCTGTCTACTCGAATATGTCTACTAAATTGAAACTGTATCATTTATTTGATTTGATTTTGAAAGATTTTTGAGAACAAATTTTTATAAAATAAAAATTTGTAGTGAGGTTAGCTGAATGAATCTGTGTGATATTTAAGAAATTATAAAATGTACCCACATTAAATCTCAATCGGTCTGCAAAATTCAGTTTCGTTATCTTAAAGAAACATATAGAGGTATCTTGAGTGCGTCCTTGTGCACTTTCGTGAGTTAAGTTATGTAAGTGACATTAGAATAAGAACACCCAAAATATTTTGATAATTTTCAGTGCACATATTTCTTAGGCTTAGATGAGTAATCCATCAAAAAGCAGGGAGTAAATAGCAAAAAAAAAAATTATAACTCTGAGTTTATCGACTTTCTGCTGGCGTTTTATATTCTTTAGCTCATGGGGAAGGTCTGCCAAAGTTTGTGGAGAAAAAAAAAGTGATCTAAGCTAATTCCTATTGCAGGTGGTTGGTCATTATCTTTCTGGAAAAATGAACAACGTACAGTCTTAATTTAGAGTAAAACATATGGTGCCACAATTTTCTGCAAGTAAAGATGTCGATTATGTTTTTTTTTATGAAAAGCAAAAGCGGCCTACTTCTATAAGCAAGGGTTCCAGGGTAAGGGTTAGCATAAAATGAGGCTGGTATTAGTATTAAACATACACACCGAAAATGATTGAAATATTTCATATACTACAGAATAATAATGATAATAAAGTTTATTCTGAGAAGCTGTCTACAGACATAAACGACAATCACGGAAGCGTGAGCTTGTACGTGATTCATAAACTTAACAAAACATTGTTATGTAGTAATTACTACTTAACTAAATGAATCAACTACTACTACTTAATTAAATGAGTCACTACCACTATCAAATTAAATAAATCAACAAATTTTAAAAGCAAACTGAGGCAAAAACGAAATGAAATAGAAAGAAAATTTAAAAAATTTTAAAATTCCGCCAAGTTCATGGTATATCAAAGGTGATAACTGTAAACTTCATTTGCTTAACTAAAGATGAAACCCTTAAATTTATTTAGGCTAAGGATGGTATCCGTATACTACTCTGTCAAGAAAGTACCGGGAATTTTCAATTAAAACAACATTTTTACATTTAATCGTCAAAATTTATTGGGTCGCCTTCAAAATAGGCTCTATTTGCTCCAATACATCTATGCCAACGGTACTTCCAATTATCGAAACATTTTTTATAGGCGCTTTCCGGGATGGACTTTAGCTCTCGCGCCGAATTTTGTTTTATGGCTTCAATCGACTCAAAACAGGTGCCACGAAGGGGCAATTTTAGTTTTGGGAAGAGGAAAAAGTCGAAGGGAGCCAAATCCGGCGAATACAGTGGTTGCTGAAGCACGTTTGTTGAGTTTTTGGCGAGAAAGTCAGTCACAATCGTAGCTCGGTGAGAAGGCGCGTTATCGTCATGCAAAATCTATGAGTTGTTCGCCCACAAATTTGGCCGCTTCTTACGGATACGTTCACGCAAACGTTTCATAACGCCTAGGTAATACACCTTGTTTACCGTCTGACCCTCTGGAACGAATTCGTAGTGCACCACGCCACGGATATCGAAGAAAACAATGAACATCACGTTCATTTTCGAGCGGCTTTGGCGTGGTTTTTTCGGTTTCGGCTCATTTTTTGCCACCCATTCCGATGATTGCTGGCTTGTTTGCATATCGTACTCGTAGACCCAGGTCTCATCACCAGTTATAATGCGTTTCATGAATGTAGAATCGGAATTACAGCAATTCAGCATGTCTGAAGCAACCTGTTCGCGATGACGTTTTTGAAGAAAATTCTGGTCTTTCGGTACGAGTCGTGCGGCCACCTTTCTCATGCCCAAAATATCAATCAAAATCGTACGTGCGGACTCGTGGGATATCTTAAGATCATGTGCTATCTCTCTCAAGCTGGTACGACGGTTTTCCAGCACCCTTTCCTTAATTTTATCGACGTTATCTTCGATCGAAGCCGTCGATGGGCGACCACTTCACGACCGTCCTTGAAGGCTCTGTACCACTGATATGCACGAGTTTTCGATAGAGCATTATCACCAAAGGCCTTTTGCAACATTTTCAATGCATCGGCACACGAAAATTCATTTGCAACACAAAACTTTAAACAAATTCTTTGCTCAACGTAATCACCCATAGTAAAAATCGGCACGCACTCTGACATCGACTGACTTAATCAGCTGTTGCAAACACACTAATTGACAGATCCCGCTCAAGCTTGGCATAGTACTTAAGGACAGTGGTAGCAACCTAGGAAAAAAAATTTTTACCTGCCTCATTGCCCCGCCAGATTTAAATCGATAATTCCCAGTACTTTCTTGACAGAATGTATATTGAATCTTTTCTATAACTCGATGAATGGGGAGTATGTGAGTAATTGGTGATTTATTATCGAATTGAAATATTTTCTTCCTCTTTCTATTACCACATTTTCAACCAATTTCTTAGACTGAGTCCTCCTCCACTTTTCAGATCTTTAGATACTACGGCATATATTCGCGGAGCCAAGTAAGCGAAGCTCTTCCGTCCTATGCGCTTATCTGCTCTAGGCGTAACGTATTGGCTTCATCTTATTTCTCGTATCATATTCTGACTCTGTCATTCTGATTTTGATTTTCTGTGCGTATATGTCAAGTAAAATCTACAGCATAAATAGTTGTATGGAATTCATAATCTTGGAAATAGAAAAAAGCACATCTGACGAAAACAAGAGAGTATTTATGTAGATAACACGAAGCAACCATTTTTGAACCATTTCAAATACAAAAAACTGAATCTAAATTCTATGGAAGTTCCCACTCGTTCCCTCGATAGCAAATTTATCGTGAACTCTAACATCAATATTCATTATTTTCGGATAATAATGGAAACATTCAATTCATTGGTCAGAAAACATTTCCATATGAAATAATAGCCAAAAATAATAAATTGCGGATTCTTTATTTATTTACATTAAATGTGGTCGCAGAGGGTAATGAAAAAGTAGGGAAATTTAATAAATTGGAAATTCGAACTTATGAATTAATTTGATTGTTCAAACATTGGTGAAGGGGTGTATCAACTATTTTCAGAACATTTGTCGACAGAATAGTTCATTTCGTTCAAGTATTATTAAATGAAAAATTCGATATTGCAAGTTAATTAACGATTGATGATCATTTTGTTAATTCTTTCGAAATGATATTGATTCATTGCTTCCGAATGAATTTCATACCAATGCACGCTTAAGGATCATTATTTTGAACGTTATAGAAACAGGATGTCCGGATATTACCTGAATTCATTACCGGATATGTATCTTGAGGTGGAAATATGTAAAAAATTTATATCAACCTGCGTTCTTAAATGTCAAATATGACTTGCGCCTGAGGATGTAGAGTCTGTTAGAGGATGCGTATTAGTGGTGAACACCATGTCTGGTTGAAGGTGTTCGTAATTGTTTGTGCAGATATTTTCATTCTGTAGATGACTACTCTTAAATATTTGTGAGAATCTTGCATTCTCAGTCACGGTATCATTATATCCTCCATTACGGCTATCCCAGTATTATCCTGTATTTGATGTATTTTGACCGCAACAAATGTTAATCCGGAGGCACCAGATCTGGGGAATATGGAGGGTGTGGCAGTGTATCCCATTCAATCTGTGAAAACTTTTGGTGAGTGACCATACTTATATGAGTTCTCGCACTGTCTTGGTGGAATACTACACCTTTTCTGTTGATTAATTCTGGTTTTCTGATTTTCTGTTGAAGTGCATCATTCAGTTTGTCCAGCTCGTGAGAGTAGACTTGCGTATTAATTGTTGTGTTAACCGGTAAAACAAAAAACGATTCCTTCAAAACCCCACCAAACAGGCAGCATCACTTTTTTCATGGTTATTGGCTTTCGACATGCTTTGCGCCTGTTCATCTTTTTTGCTCCAGTTTGTTTGACTTTGTTATATACAACCTATTTTCTGTCCCCAGTAATGACTCGCTTAAAAAATGGATCATTTTCGTGACGTATAAGATGCGAATCTCATACGTCAACGCAACGACACAAACTTCTCTCCGTGAGAACATGGGGAACCCATATATCGAGCTTCGAGGTTAAACCCAGGCCTTTCAAGTGACCATGAACAAATGAACTCGATAAATCAAAACTCTCACCAATCTCACGTGTTGTTATTCGCCGATTTGCATTAACTAATGCCTTTATCATGTCTTTCTTAGCTTCAACCGGCCTTCCGGAACGTTGTGCATCTTCGACATTAAAATTGCCGGATCGAAATGTTGAAAAGCAGTTCTGGCATTGGCTTACTGTCAACACATCTTCTCCATACACATCAGTTAATTTCTTTCTGGCTTGAACAGCATTTTTACCTTTTCTATTGTAAAAAAGTAAAATATGGCGAAAATGCTGGTTTTTGCTCTCCAACCAAAAACAACTGCGTAGAATTAATTGAACACACAAACCTTGCTATATCAGCTTTCAAAACATATAATGATTATGCGGCTTAAGTATGAAGTTGGGTTCGAAAAAATACAATTAAATCCTCTGTCGGGAAAAAAAGAAATAACTTTCCGGATAACCTCATATTATCTGTTACGTACCACGGTTAGTTTACCGCAGTATTTGCCTATTATTTCAGTATTTTGAAATAATAGACAATTGCAAATTAATTAATCTCGATCATTAATTTCGAAAGGTTCAGTGGACTGTATTTTTGATATAGTTGACGAAGAGTTTTACTTCAAGAGCACTTGTACGTAGTTAACTCGATGATGAACTAGCTTTGTTTATCCAATAAGATAAACGAACGAAAATGATAAGGAATTAAAGTAAAACACTTGTATTACACGATGATAACAGCGAACTATAATTCTTGGTTTACTGTATTTAAACCAAGTCAAAGGTATGATTATTACACTAACAACAAATATAAGGTGGATCGCTACGTTTACAGCAATCGCGTTAAGCTTGTACAATTACAAGCGAACAACTTGAATATTACGATAATAATGCATAATGTATCTACGGCTAAATGTGACAACTTTGACTATTACTCGAATAATAATGCATGATGTAGCAAAGGCTACATGCGACCACTTTGACTATTACGAATAATAATGCATGATGTAGCAAACGCTGAATGCAACCGACCACTTTGACTATTACTAATTGACTTTCCATGTTTTCTAAGGCCATATATAATAATTAAAAAAACAAATAATCTCAAGTGTCGAGTAAAACTAAACAGTTCCAAACAAATCTCAAAACTGCTAGATCGCATATTAACGTAAAAGACCTAATTATCGAATGACAGAATAATTTCGAACGACAGGGCCGTCTCTAATGAGACGGAACATTATATTTTCTGATAATATATTTCCGCATGTAAAGAATTAGAAGTTCATGTATTTATTCAGGTATTCATTATTCAGTATATTTTGAAAGATTCAAATCTCCAACTCCAATATTTTGTGAAAATGTCACTTAGAGATATATCACTCTAGACTAGATTATAATCAGCATCTTTCCGGTTACATATTAATTAGTTCTTTTCATTAATGGATCAAAAAAAAAATGAGAATATATTCGAAATAAATTGAAACTTTGTGAAAAAATCCAAATTTCCCTTTTTCGCAGCTGTCTACATTTACTCTGGAGCTATAACATCACAAAGAATTCAATTCCCATTAAATTCGTAATGAAAAAAAAGTTGAAAGTTAACATGTTTTGGTACTAGATTATTCTCTGTGTATGTATAGGGTCATATCGATATTCCTATCTACCGATCATTATCTGCATATTATGTATGGATCGGCGAAATACATTTTTCCAAACATTGTGACGCTCAAACAATATAGCCGATACGGTAGGTATATGCCATCATTACTGAATGAAGCCTTTGAGCGCAACTGGGGTGCGAAAATTTCAAATCCGCCCACAGCGAAAGAGAACGGAGATATTTTAATCTGTTACATGAACCGATAGATTAAAAAAAATGTGTTTTCATAACTCATTTCCTTTGGGTTTATATCTTATAGGGATCCGTATCGTTCCCTAATAACCAATTTCAATTAACACATATCTACAAGGATTTTCCAAATGGGAAAAGTGGTGCATTATTATTTTTTTGTTTGACTTAATGGTATATTCATATTTTATAGCAAGTCCGTTTGGGAAATTTCCATCGCTAAACACATCTAGATAAGAAACATTCAAATCGTTCTTTATTGCTCTCTAAGTCCCTTCAATCAATACAAAAAAGTAATCAGATGGAAAATACAATGGCAGAACTACACCCCATAATTCAAGAACTTCTCGCACAAACACAAAAGCCCCATTCTGGAGGCTCTCGGTCGTAACGGATCGAATCGGTCAAAACAGAGAGCACGTTCGGCAACATGGAAAGATTCTCTTCGGTTTCACGGTTGGCAAAACAAATCGGTTTTAATGGCCAGTTAATGGTAATTGATTGCCGCAGTCTCGCTGTAATAATTGAATCATTACCCCGATGAATCGGTATCAAATCTGCTTATGTATTGGCTGAAAGATTCTCGATTGGGAATCAAAAATGCCATTTCGGGAATCACGTCCCGAATACCTTCGGGCATGCTGTTATACGAGTAAGCTAATCGTTCAGATTGTCAACATATAAGGGAGGGATTCAATTTATTGCCTCGATAAATAATTGAAAATTCTACATTTTCTGGACAAATGCTTAATTATGTTCTCTTCTTTTTGTAGACTATGTAATATCTCATATTTTAAATATCCGTTGTACTTCTAGGTCAGAATATTACAATTATTATATGGAATGTTACAGATAACACTTTATAGACATATATACTACTCTGTCAAGAAAGTACCGGGAATTTTCAATTAAAACAACATTTTTACATTTAATCGTCAAAATTTATTGGTTCGCCTTCAAAATAGGCTCCATTTGCTCCAATACATCTATGCCAACGGCACTTCCAATTATCGAAACATTTTTTATAGGCGCTTTCCGGGATGGACTTTAGCTCTCGCGTCGAATTTTGTTTTATGGCTTCAATCTACTCAAAATGGGTGCCACGAAGGGGCAATTTTAGTTTTGGGAAGAGGAAAAAGTCGCAGGGAGCCAAATCCGGCGAATACGGTGGTTGCTGAAGCACGTTTGTTGAGTTTTTGGCGAGAAAGTCAGTCACAATCGTAGCTCGGTGAGAAGGCGCGTTATCGTCATGCAAAATCCATGAGTTGTTCGCCCACAAATTAGGCCGCTTCTTACGGATACGCTCACGCAAACGTTTCATAACGCCTAGGTAATACTCCTTGTTTACCGTCTGACCCTCTGGAACGAATTCGTAGTGCACCACGCCACGGATATCGAAGAAAACAATGAGCATCACCTTCATTTTCGAGCGGCTCTGGCGTGGTTTTTTCGGTTTCGGCTCATTTTTTGCCACCCATTCCGATGATTGCTGGCTTGTTTGCATATCGTACTCGTAGACCCAGGTCTCATCACCAGTTATAATGCCATGACCATGAATGTAGAATCGGAATTACAGTGATCCAGCATGTCTGAAGCAACCTGTTCGCGATGATGTTTTTGAAGAAAATTCAGGTCTTTCGGTACGAGTCGTGCGGCCACCTTTCTCATGCCCAAAATATCAATCAAAATCGTACGTGCGGACTCGTGGGATATCTTAAGATCATGTGCTATCTCTCTCAAGCTGGTACGACGGTTTTCCAGCACCCTTTCCTTAATTTTATCGACGTTTTCTTCGATCGAAGCCGTAGATGGGCGACCACTTCACGACCGTTCTTGAAGGCTCTGTACCACTGATATGCACGAGTTTTCGATAGAGCATTATCACCAAAGGCCTTTTGCAACATTTTCAATGCATCGGCATACGAAAATTCATTTGCAACACAAAACTTTAAACAAATTCTTTGCTCAACGTAATCACCCATAGTAAAAATCGGCACGCACTCTGACATCGACTGACTTAATCAGCTGTTGCAAACACACTAGTTGACAGATCCCGCTCAAGCTTGGCATAGTAATTAAGGATAGTGGTACCAACCTAGGAAAAAATTTTACCGGCCTCATTGCCCCGCCAGATTTAAATCGATAATTCCCGGTACTTTCTTGACAGAATGTATATATATATATATATATATATATATATATATATATATAATTCCCGGTACTTTCTGTATATATATATATATATATATATATATATATATATATATATATATATATATATATATATATATATATATATATATATATATATATATATATATATATATATGTAATCATTACATGTAATGGAAATCAACTAATAAAGACTCAAAAGAACCAAATTAGTTAGACATCACCTTATACATGTTTCGATTGGGTGCTAAAGAATTACAAGTTCCATTACCAAAAAATGTTCTACATAGAATTCAAAAAGGTCTTTTTTATTTTTCTTTTTAAAGATTATATAGCACATTCTCTAGAAAAAGAATCTGATAAATTCGGACCCAAATCTCTTCAGTAAGGAGTTATTTGAATAAATAAAAATAATCAGTGAAAAATATATGAATACCTTCTCAATTTCATTAGCAAACAAATTAAAACTTTCCAGTCATCTGACAAGTCTGTTAAAATATATTGCAATAATAAATATATAAAATAAAATAAAGAGGTGATGTACCTAAGCAGAAAATTATTATTAAAATAAAGATGTAATTTGACTGGTATGCAGTATCGTCTATGTGTTAGTTATTATAATATAATTTTTCATTATATTTGATCAGATTAAACTAGATTTTGATGTATGTTTCATGTTGAACAGAACAGTGAAAGTCATGTTTTTCATCCGTAAAGTATTTCAAGTGTAAAAATTTAATAAAGTTTAACTTCTAATGCTTATAACTTATAAATTACTTAATATTACTAATGAAATTGATTATTGAATTTCTTTAGCTTAAATGCTATTACAATTCTATTGATGCCTAAACATCTTGAAGGATATCTCTTATATTAATCATTTCAGAATATCTGACGTAGATTCTATCTTTCATTGAATTAATTGAATTTTGATCAAATTTGTCCTATTTAGATAGTTCTGGTGAGTTATATTTAATTAAGATTGTTCTTTGCCAATAATTTCATTAAAGTTTATATATAATTCATGATAGTTATAAATCTTATCAACAATTTCTTCAATAAATTTCAAACTAGATATATAAATTCTAATTACTTCAATTCAGTGCAACTTTGGCTTTCTTAAACATTTAATATTTATCAATTGAATGCTCCCTATAAGTTCTATTTAAGATTTTCATAAGGATCTTTTATTTTTGACTATCGTTCAAAGAATTTTCACTCGACTATTCTTTATGTACTACTCTGTCAAGAAAGTACCGGGAATTTTCAATCAAAACAACATTTTTACATTTAGTCGTCAAAATTTATTGGGTCGCCTTCAAATTAGGCTCCATTTGCTCCAATACATCTATGCCAACGGCACTTCCAATTATGGAAACATTTTTTATAGGCGCTTTCCGGGATGGACTTTAGCTCTCGCGCCGAATTTTGTTTTATGGCTTCAATCGACTCAAAACGGGTGCCACGAAGGGGCAATTTTAGTTTTGGCAAGGGGAAAAAGTCGCAGGGAGCCAAATCCGGCGAATACGGTGGTTGCTGAAGCACGTTTGTTGAGTTTTTGGCGAGAAAGTCAGTCACAATCGTAGCTCGGTGAGAAGGCGCGTTATCGTCCCATAGTAATCACCCATAGTAAAAATCGGCACGCACTCTGACATCGACTGACTTAATCAGCTGTTGCAAATACACTAGTTGACAGATTCCGCTCAAGCTTGGCATAGTAATTACGGACAGTGGTACCAACCTAGGAAAAAAACTTTTACCTGCCTCATTGCCCCGCCAGATTTTAATAGATAATTCCCGGTACTTTCTTGACAGAATGTATTCCAAATATGCTTTTTCTTCAAAATTTTAGCTTGTGAGTATGTTTATGAGTTGAATCATTGATATTTTTGCCTGAATTTATCTAATTTAATTGATTTTGATATAATTACACTCTAACGAGTCAACATATATACAACAGTGAGTCTTTTCCTTAATATATTTGTGTAATTATTTATTTTAACTGTAAATTCCATGACAATATATATATATATATATACATATATATATATATATTGTCATGGAATTTTCAATTATATATATATATATATATATATATATATGTTGTAATGTTGTAATATATGTATATGACCATCCCCTGAATTGAACGCTGGATCCGCCCTTGTTAACTTCTAATTTTAATGATTATATATGAAAATAATGATCTAAGCTTATTTATGACTAGTGGCGGTATCTCAATTAGTGCACATGTTCATGTGCATTCCAAAATTTAATTACCTTTTAAAATGAAGAATACAACCCCTAAGGGATTATTGGAGTCATTCTTGAACAGATATGATACGGCGAAACTCTATAATAAGTTCCCTTATTTGGCTAGCATCACTCTGTGATAGTTCATTTTGAAATGGAATGAGTTATTAGAATTATAAATAAATTGGTGTGATTTGAAAATTGAAGTTTTATTATGAGAAATTGGTAATACATTCAAAGTTCAAAGTATTATCCGTCGCTAGCCCCTACTTTTTTCCATCTTTTTGGCAATTGATGGATCCGATCGCGAAAAAAGACCGGAATCTTTGCCGCTATCCAACCATCGATCTAATTTTTGACTTCATTGTAAGTGAAGAGGTGCTAGTCAGCCAGGCCATGTTTCATCAATTGGAAGAGATGGTAACCGGAAGGTCTGAACCGTACGGCGAGTAAGGTAGGTCTTCCCATTCAAGCGTTTCTAAGTACTTTTTAACGGGCGATTCAACATGTGGCCATGCACTGTCATAACTTTTTCGTGTCCACTGTGATCCTTTCGTTCCATTGTAGTAGCTCATAGTACACCACACCCAGCTGGTCCAACCAAATACACAGCATAATCTTCTTTGACATTGATAATGAGACGTCCATTCGTTGCCTGAGGTTGTGGATTAACGTAATGAACCCAATTTTTATCGCCAGTTATAATTCTATGCTAAAACCCCTTTATTTTTGCCGATGGAGCAGTTGTTCACACGTGAAAAAACGGCGTCCGACGTTTTTTGACTTCAGTTTAATCGTAACCCAATTTACTGCCTTTCCAATCATTCCCATTGCTTTCAAACGATGAAAAATGGCTGGTTCAGTGACTCCAAGTATTTTTGCGAGATCCTCTTGCATTTGTGAAGTATCTTCATAGAACCTTGCCTCTAATTCTTCATCTTTAAACTGTGGTGGCGTTCCGGGTCGTTCTTCGTGTTCCAAATTAAAATTGCTCCCTTTAAATACAGAAAAGAAAGCCCAAGGATGACACTTGGAGAGTTTGCCATTTATTTACTTTTCAAACGCGCATCTATTTGTGAAAACAGATCGACAAAAACTGAAATTACGGATTCAAAAGCAAGATAGTAAAAAAAGCTTAATCATTTAAATGAACAACAAAGTTGTAGAAATTACTATGTTTTACTACAAATAAGTTGATATTTTACACACTCTGATTTCGGGAATCAACTATCCCATCTTCAGACAACTGAAAACTTAACAAGCAGCTCAGGGTATTTATATACATAAATACCCTGTGCTGCTTGTTAAGTATATGCTGTATATGCATACATAGAAAGAAGAAGAGATGAAAACAGGTTAAAAAGAGAGGGCACCTAACAACTTGTAGAATGTCGGCACACCTCAGAAGCTGGTAAATAGATTAAATATCTCAAATATTTTGGATTTACATAGATCCGTAAAGTCATTCATTATTTTTATTGTGAAGTAATTTGAAAATTTCACCATTTGCTAAATAATCGAGTTTCTTTCCTTCTGTTTCTTAATGTAAAATTTTATTATTGTCGGAAAAGGATAGCCATTTTCTAAACAATGAGTGCAAAAGTAAAAGTTTGTTTATTTTTCATGAAATTTATTTTATATTCGTTAAACCTCGTCTTGAAAGACGATCCGTCTGTCCTATATATTCATTACTGCACGTCGAACAAAATAACTCATAAACTCTCGATCATTAAAATACTTAGAAACAAATATTAAATTGAATAAAGTATGAATTATAAACCTGAAGAAATCACAGTGTTGGCGAAACAATTGTTGTTCATTTAATAAAGTTGTCGATATATTCTTTTGCATTTCTTTTCATTAAAATTGAATAATTTCTCAAACAACAAATAGAATTCAAAAAAATATAATTGAGTAACCTCATTAAATTATGATAATATTTTATGCTAATGCGATTTCTGTGTTACAGTGTCTGTGATCAGTCAGTATAAATTTTGATTAAAGATTAAACATTTCTAAGCTAAAGAGAAGATGTACATTCCTCAGTTGTATCGATGGCCTTCTGGTACGTAAATCAATTCAGAGAGAAACGATTGGATTTGTGGGTATATTACTATGATAATCCTGGATTATACTGCCGGAATACATGGAACGGTGAAGAGAGGCTATTACAGTGACGTTCGATTCATGCTTAGGGCACCTACAAATAAAGCAAGTAATACACAGTACAGCATAAATTTATGTTCACCCCATAATTTGCATATATTTTAGAAATCTATTGATTCTTATTCTAGTTTACTATCTCTGTACGATGGCGTTATTCAGAATGGTTGAATACAATAAGCTGTCGTTTCGCTGAGTGCTTGACAGAAAAAGGGTTCGATTTGTATAGAACTTCGAAAAGGGTGCTTGTTCAATAAAAAACTAGCAGACGAACCGGTGGTATTATCTGAAAACTGTGAATAAATATAAAAAGAACTTTTGAAATAAAGAGTCATTCATTGACAGCGCCGCAATTTGTTTTGTGAATAAAGCACATTATTTATCTGAAAACTATTGAAATTTTCATTTCATTATAAGTAAAATGGATACCATTAGTAATAAAACAAAACATCATTTAAATGTCCACCACGGAAACGCTGGCAGGAATGAAATCGTTGAACCCAATTTTCCATGACTCCGACACAAATCAGGTCGTATTTTAGCAATTACTCGTTCAATATTGATCTGTAAATCGTCTAAATTTGCTGGATGATTGCTGTAAACCAATGACTTAATGTCACCCCAATGAAGTTAAATCGCAGGAACGAGGCGGATAATTTATCGGTTCGATTTTTCCAAGCACCAATTACTAAATACACGATGATTTAAATGATCTGTTGGTTTGAGTTCTTGGGTTAACACAATTTTTTATGGATATAAACCAAAGTCTTTTCGTAAAATTCGCCACAAATACGCCTGGGAAATGGCTAGTTCTTGTTAACGTCGAAAAAACGATAAATTTTGGTCTTCATGAACACTTTCACGTACATCAGCAATATTATTTTGTGTATACCTTTCCATGATAAAATGGAACATTGCCAAATACAACTGTCAATGTCACAAATAATCAATGACTGCCATGCGTGAGTAATGTCAATTTAAAAAGGGGGCGTTTCCATTGAAAGACCCTTTATAACTTTTTATACAATGGTTTGAGAATGTAGAAAGACTAGGAAACTTTTTTCTTGTTTCTAGCGCTTTGAGAAACCGAACAGTCTATATGAAATGGGATAATGATTCTATAAGAAGTGAGAAATGTAAACGTGTGTGGGTGAACAGTTGGGAGACGACTTCATGCTGCTAGATTATCTTCTCGCACTAGTGCTACTGGACCGCCATTTTCAAGTGAACACTGTATGCAATTACAAGGTTGAATTTTTCACGAGAACACTTCGTTCGGACAATAAAGGATTGTAGTAGCGTGTCCAAAAGGAGTAGCCGGTATTTTTTACTTCGATAAAACAAACCCTACTTAAAATTTGAAGAAAAATTAATGTTAATTCTTACAATACACAGTGAAAAATTATTTGCTTAAGATGATGTTATCTAAATGGTGACCGCTGCTGGCACTCTTCTAATCGGGAACGAAGATTGGAGATCACACGCTGACACGTCGAAATATTCTCATAGACCTTACTTTTAAGGTATCCCCATGCAAAATAGTCAAGTGAACCAAAGTCGGGACTTCTGGGAGGCCAGTTAATATTACTCCTACGCGAAATGACCTTATTAGTGAATAATTCGTTAACAGCTTCCATTGCTTGATTTGATGTATGGCAAATGGCCCCATTTTGTTGGAACCACGTTCTTGAATTGAAACCTTGAAATTCCTGTAACTGTGGACCCAGAAAGTTTCGCAGTATATCGCAATAATGGTCACTATGCACATTGCGTGGTCGCCCTCGTCGATCTTCATGAAAATAAGGACTGATTATGCCTCTAGCAGACGGTGGCCCAAGCAACGACCTTTGGGCTGTGCAGGGGTCGTTCCAGTTTTCGTCCCCAGTTTTTCTCGACCCAGTACCGACAATTCTGTTTATTGACATGACCTTTCAGATGAAAGTTTGCTTCATCACTGAAGAATATGTTATCAAAATTGTTGAACCGCCGTAAAATTTCTTTGGTAAAATTCAATCGATTAGCATAGTCTGTATCCTTCAATTCCTGAACCAATTGAATTTTAAATGTAAATTTTTCTTTAAAATCAAATGCAAGGACGATTTTTTGATGTTTTATGATTGGCCTCGCTTTCGGATAGATAAAGACGAATTTTGACAAACTGACGCCTCCACTTCTAGAATCGTTTCTTCGTCGCGGACTGAACGAGGGCGGCTATAAAGTTGAATTTTTACCGTCGGACTTGTATTCTCGAACATCCGGAACATTCTCGGAAAAGACGTAATGTTTTTGCTTGATAATGCACATCCTCACACTGCTCGGATAGTTACTCCTTATTTTGACGAGGTTCACGAGATTCGTTTGGCCTGCTCGAAGTCCAGATTTTAAATAGTTATAACACGTTTGGGATGCGACGTAGACATGAGGCGGCTCTCATAAATTCTACAGTGATTCACGACATACAAGTGAGAAAATGGGACAATATTCCGCAGCATATAATCCAAAATCTGATCCAAAGCATGCAAACCACGAGGTTCTTCAAGCTATTGTGACTGATAAAGCTCTGATTACTAGCTACTGATGTTCCTAATTTTTTCTGTTTGATCAAAAGCATATAAAATTAAATTTTCAGTCAACATCATTCTGTATAAACTGTAACGAAAAGGTTCTTGTTTATAAATAATTTATGATAAGCACTGGTTAACAACTAACTTTATTTAATATTAATTTTGTACATTTACTTACACGTATATCTATATTACCAATATTGTAGGGAGGTTATGTTGTTGCTTCCCTATCATAGATTCATAAAATATAAATTAGATAAAGAACAGGTGCGTTCCACTAATATCCTAACATCTCCCTTCACAACAAATATCTTGTCAATTATTTATACATATACATTAAAGGTCCAGTTTTGTTGGAGGCCTGACCGTCTTTCCTGATGTGGTTTTCCTTTGCCTCGGCAACTCATTACTGGAACTTGATTCCAACTTAGCACTGGTGGTCAAGCCTACATTGTCTGGATTAACATTTTCTTTTACACTTTCATTAATCTTTCTATTGCTTTGTGTGTTCTCCAAGTTATTCTTACCTTCTATCTCTATATAATAGTTTACATTTTCCTGTGAATTAACTGGAGAATGGTGTTCTACCTTTCCAGAAGTTATATACATGGCACAATTTTTATAAATTTTCAATTTTGTGAAGTTTTCCACCATTATCCAGTTCAGTTCTATAGATCCTATCTCAACTTTTCTATTACAATACCAGGGGTACATATACTTTTGTGTTTAGAGGAATTTCTGGCAATTTTTAACGCATTTTAGTATTTTTCTTGTACGAGACGGTTTTTTTCTAATTTTTTATTCACATCTTCACTATCTTCACTATCCTAAGTTGATAATAATTTTTGTAACCTATTAATTTTGATCTGATATTCCTTTATTTTCCCCATTAACATCAATGATGAAGTATGACCTAATTCGACACAAGCGTTCTTAAAATTTAGTATAGCTAAATATATAGCCTTTTTTCCTCCATAGTGTTTTAAATGATTTTATCTTTACTTTGAGCATATGTAGGGGAGGGCATAACATGTGAAAACTCCCAATCTTTCGCCAAATGTTTGAATTCATCTGATGTAAATTGGGGACCTCCATCTGATAATAACTTTAAGAGTATGTATGTGCAAAAAACTCATTTTAAAGAATGTATAATATTTCTACTTGTAGTATTATTATTTAAAATAACTAATTCTACAAATTTTGAAAAATAGTCCACCACCAGCAAGAATTTTTTTCGGCTATTTCAAAAATGTAACAGCCTACGTTTTTCCATCTTAAAGCTGGTATATTATGTGAAATCAACGGTTCCGAGCTTTGTGAATTTGCATATTTAAAACATAAATGGCATTGACTTATATTCATTCCTGGCCAAAATATTGAATCTTTCACCAAACTTATAGTTCTATTAATACCTTTAAAAATGATTTCATCTACTATGTGAAGTTCACTTTTATATGGGAAATACAATTTCAGATTTTGATTAAATTTTTTCTGTTATTTCATAATTTTTTGTTTCTGATTTCAATTGTTCTAATTTTTCAGGCGTGGCATTTATACTTCCTTTCATCAAACAAACGAGCTTCAATTTCCGACTCTAAAGTATTATATGTGGCAGGTAAAAATGCTCTTGATAGTGCGTCAGGTATAATCAAGTCTTTACTACTTTTATAAATAACATCGAAATCAAATTTTTGTAACTGTAGTAACATTCTTTGTAATCGAGCAGGACAACTATTGAGAGGTTTCTTAAAAATTTGTAGCAATGGCAGATGATTGGTTTTAACGATTATTTTCCTTCCATAGATATATTCATAAAACTTCGTCATACCAAAACAAATTGCTGATAATTCCTTTTGAATCTGAGCGAAATGCATCTGCGTTTCTGTTGAGGCCTTTGACGCA
Source organism: Megalocaria dilatata (assembly GCA_034642435.1). NCBI lineage: Eukaryota > Metazoa > Arthropoda > Insecta > Coleoptera > Coccinellidae > Megalocaria > Megalocaria dilatata. The sequence goes on along the minus strand of CM067854.1, from coordinate 54,492,002 downwards.
TATGCGTCAAAGGCATGGTAAATTATTCTGGAGTAATACCGCACCGAGGCAATTTTTTGAACTATCAGTTGATAACACTATAGGTTTATTTCTATTGTAAAATTGCAATAGTGGTCCTGACACTAAGAATTCTTTTTAAATTATTAAAGGCCTTTTTCTGTTCATCCATCCACAAAAATTCTACATCTTTCTTTAAAAATTGACGCAGTGGCCAAGTGTCATGCCAGAAATTTTTAATATATTTGCTAACATGAGTTAAGATAGCCAATAATCGTTGAATTCCTTTCTTATCTTTCGGTTCTGGTATTCCTAATACAGCTTTTATTCTTTGATTGGTTGGTTTTATTCTCTCAGGGGTTATTTCCTGGCCCATAAATTTTATTTGTTCTTGTCGTAATCTACACTTATCTAAATTAAATGTAATGTTATTTTTTCTAGTTACCTCCAACACATTCCTCAATTTCTGATCCTGTTCACTTCTAATTTTTTTCCACGCAATAAAATCATCAATATAAATTTTAGAACCTGTCGATTTGAATAAATTTTGAAATGTCTGCTGTAGGTTTCAGTCCATAAGGCAACCCACCAAAATTTGAACCCACCAAATGGGGTACCAAATGTGCACAGTTCTGAACTTTTTGATTCAATCAGAATAATAATAAAAATTTTATTCAAGCAATGACGACGAAATTAAAATCAATTCAAAACGACTTTATTCATAAAATAAGATACAATCAGGCGATATTTAACTTAGAGCTATTCTTACATATAAACTCATCATACCGTTATCAAGAGACTTCAAATAAAAAACTGTTCATCACCAATAACAAGAAAAACAAAACAAAAACAAACAAAAATTATAAGCATACGCATAAAGTTAATTAACTATGTTGAAAACGTGATATTCCAAAAAAAAATGATTTCTAGAATGAATGCATATTACGGGATGTCCCTTATTTTATTAAGCAGTTTATATTCAAACAGAATACCTACACAGGCAGTAGCTAACAAATCTATTAATAGCCTTTATAACGATGGCATAATCTCAATTATTCGTACAAGTTATTTAATAATTACCTGCCAAAATTCTGATTTGCCATATTTCTTCGACGAATTATCCGAATAGAATTATTTTTCACAAGAATGCTTTACTGGATTTTACCCTATTTACCTTCAGTACTTGCAGTTAATTTCAAATTAGATTCAGATTCCGAGAAATATGTAATTTTTTGTGCGTAAAAGTTTACAAATATATAAGTATTTGTTTTCTGTCTGCAAGATAACTATCATTATTGAAAATCTATCATTTTTCCTATAAACACACAAAAGCAATTAAAAACATTTTTACACAAGTTATTTCAAGATTCATAAAAGAAAAGTTGTAGAAATTCCGTTTCAATAATTGGAGTAAGGCAAGTTAACTGATTGAAAGGTTTCACCAATGTGTGATGAAATGAAGAAAAATCAAGGTTTAATTCATAAGTCATATGATATTTAAAAACGAGCCGAAAATTTCATTATGCTGGTGAATAATGATTAATCAAACTGTTAATAAATTATTTTTGAATTGTTTGAATTCACTGATTTAAGTTCAATTCCTGTACATTTGATACACTGGCTCAATGGGTATCCAAAAAACGCGGATACTCAGTAAATTTCGATTTAATCGTGCATCATGTGTTCAACTTTTAAGAAGAAATAGGAATCAACATATATTATATATCTCAAAATTTGAATATCAAAACAGATTCAATCTGTTAGTCTCCTACAATTTTAATTTCAAAAAATTTTATTCAAAAATTATTAGAATTAAATTAATGCCTCATAAGCACAGCTTATATTAGACGCATAAAATCATAACTCAATATACAATATCAAAGGAAATAAATAACCCAACGAATATACATTGTCAATTAAAATTAAAAAATTGATATTTGAAGGAGACAAAATTTTGTTTCTGATCTTACAATCATGAAAACTAAATTTTCTTCAAAAATACAAAATGTATTATAATTTTAAGGTCTTCTCAGACAATATAATTTATTTTAAATGTTTAATATATATATAAATTTTTAAATAAGTTACTTTAAAAATCTCTCAAAACATGTATTATTTCTTCAAAAATCAATTAGAATTCTGATAAAGTCTTCATTCACATTTAAAAAATAAAATCAATTAACAACAAATATAACTCTTTGAACCACTTGATACTGCATAATGAGATTTTTTATTCAAATGTCATTATGAAATATCAAATGGTTTAAAGAAAACCATATAATACCTTACAGCTTTCTGTGATTTTTGTGACGAACATAGAATATCTTGAAGTTAATGTGTTTAAACGAGGATACCACGAGGTCTGTAGGTGAGTTATTTATTGTTTATTATTTGTTTTATATTTGTTATTAATTGATTTTATTTTTTACATGTGAAGTAGGACCGATGAAGACCTCATCGGAATTCTAATTGTTTTTTGAAGATATAATACATGTTTTGAAAGATTTTTGAAGTAACTTATTTAAATATTTAAATATATCAAATATTTCAAATAAATTATATTTTCTGAGAAGTCCTTAAAATTATGTTTTGTATTTTAGAAAAGGATTTAGTTTTCACTATTGAAAGATCAGAAACAAAATTTTGTCTCCTTCAAAAAATTTATTTTTTAATTTTAATTGACAATTTATATTTGTTGGGTTATTTATTCCATTTGATATTGTATATTGAGTTTTGATTTTATACGTCTATTAAATATAAACTGTGCTTATAAGACATTAATTTAATTCAATTAATTTAATTTCTAAAATCTTCTTATTATTTTGTATCACCAATGCAGAAAAAAAGAATAACTCAAACAGCGAAATATTCCATCAGTTTTTATCTCGGTATTGCGGTAAACGAAGAACCTATTACGATCAAGTGAACTGAACGAACCATCAATTCGTCGAAGTTTAATTTGTTTCATCATTAATAATACAAAGGCTTGAAGAAAACAATTCAATTTCGATTGATTTCGGAATTTAAAGCTCACAAATAATCAAAAGACTAACGAAGCGATATAAAATTAATTAAATGTACTAATAAGCGTCAGTCGATATTCTCCTAACTTGAATCCTTTCAGGATTTCCAAGAATACGAAGAGAATAGACAATGAAATATTCCGTTATTGCTGGAATCGGAAAGCTTTTCCGAAATCTGAAGTGTCGGGAAGTACGATCACTTCAGTATACTCGTATTTGAGAAAATGAGACTTAATTTTTCCCAATTGTTCCATTACGATAGAAAGTATCGTGATCAATTTTATTGGAAAAAGCTAATAAATACTATTCAAAGAAACGGATAGAAGTTCAAAATGGTTTTTCAACCTTTTCCGCCATTCTGAGATTGAATTTAATATATTTTAATTTAAGAATCCAAATTTGATTCTGAATTTAATGACTAAAATATTATAAGAAGAATGAATATCCATACGGAATGCCAAAATTTAATTGAATCGATCCTTACTTGATGGAAATTCATTTTAATTAAATGAAATAATATATATTATTTCTACAATTTATTATGTTAACGACAATTTTTCTGCCAAAACATTTTGGAAGTTCACAATGTAATCTCGACAAAAAATATAATTTTCAAATGAGACCCAGTTATTTATAATTTATAATTAATTATGAATCATCTTACTATACATATAAGTAATGATTAGTTATGTTTGGTTATACTAAATATGGTTTTATGTTATCAAAAAAGTACTGGGAATCTCTTAATGAATAACAAAATTGCATCAGCACAAAATCAATACCAATTCTCCGTTTATAACACAACAACAATAAGTCCTACGAAGATCTGCAAGTACTTGCGAATAAATATAGACAACAAGCTCAGCAAATCACACACAAGATATATTCCAAAAAACATCAGCCATTACACGAGCGGTTCGTTTCAGATCACTCATTTATTAAAACTTGGGCATCAATGTGAACATTCCTAGTTCAATTTATGAGATGATATGCAGGTCCCTTCTGGAGTATCGATATACAATTTTTCTGAATTATTTTAGATCTACAATCTATAATTTAGAAGTATCCGAAAGAATAAGTTTGAGAAAAATTACCAGAATTAGACACTCTAACCAATAAACTTGATTACTACAATTGTATCATTCGTTCCAAATTTATCATATTGTCCTCAAAATGGACGAAATAATACGCTTACATAAACGAATCATGCTTATACGCCTTTTTAGGAAGTAACTTGCCGCTCTTTTATATCTTCTCTTAGAATCCATCTAATTGGTAATTTCAGTTTTGGAAACATAAAAAGTCGACTGAAGCCATATCGGGAACATACGGTATTGTTCGATAAGATTTGTTGAGTTTTTGGTCAGGAAGTTATTCATCATAATAGCCTTGTAAGATGGTGCGTTATTGTGGTACATAATCCAATAGTTTTCTTTACAATAAGTTGCTTTTATTGAAGAATTTATTCTATTACTGCCTTATCGTTTGATGAAAATATGCCCAATAAAATAAATGTCAGCATCACCTTTACTTATGGTCGACATTGACGTACTTTTTTAGGCTTCAGCTCAGTTGAAAGACGCCATTCTGGAGCTGGTTGATGAATGTACATGTCAAATCATCAATTACAATGCGTTTTCTGAATGTGAGGTCGCCCTTGCATGTCTTCAGTGACCTCAACGCAATCAAGTTACTGTAGAAAATTAAGGTCTTTCGGCACTGGTCAAGCAGTAACGCACTTCATGCGTTCATGATTTAAAATGACACGGAATGATGTGACACAGACATTTTAGGAGCTTCTTATCTCAGATTCCAAAGACGATTTTCAGTGACTATTCCCTTTAATATAGTTGAAGACGTTGATGACCGACCAGAACGCAACAAATCTTCCACTACATCTCGACTGCTCTTGAATACTTGTACAACATATACGCACGTATTCTTCATAAAGTCGATTCACCTTAAGCCTTATTTCAAGCGCTTTCACACGAATTACCATTTCATAATTCAAAATTCCACACTGATTTTTTGTTAGATATTTTTTATTACTCATGCGGGGAAAGTACTATCTTTGCGCTTGCTTTTGGGGTCGAAAAGACGCTAATTGCCTACTTCACAATTACTACACGAGTTTTGAGTAAATTTAATGTCGATTTGAGTCCGACAAGTAAACTTCTCTCACGCAAATTTTCATTGGCACACGCAAATTGACAAAATTAAAATAAGACAGTCGAACTGTCAATACTTAATAAGTAAGGTTGGTATTTAAATATAGTATATTGTGCAACTAGTGCGAGAAGTTGTCGATTGCCTACGAGAGTGAAGTTGAGCGCACGAGCGAAGCTCGAGTGGGCAATCGACAACCTCGCGCGAGTTGCACATACTATTTTTTATTACGAATGCGGGGATAATGGGAGTATAAAATATTTTTATTTAAATGCCAACCTTACTTATTTAATATTGACAGTTCGACTGTCTTATTTTAATTTTGTCAATTTGCGTGTGCCAATGAAAATTTGCGTGCGAGAAGTTTACTTGTTGCACTCAAATCGACATTAAATTTACAATTAGCGTGTTTTCGACCCCAAAAGCAAGCGCAAAGATAGTACTTTCCCAGCATGAGTAATAAAAAAAATATTTTATATTCCCATTATCCCCGCATTCGTAATAAAAAATAGTAAAATAGTACAACTTCACTCTCGTGGGCAATCGACAACTTCTCGCACTAGTTGCACAATATACTATTTATCCATTGTAAAAATCGCCAAATACACTCTAGATGTAAATAAATTAAACGATAAATTACGCTCAAAGTTCCCGTCAGCATAGAGGACAGTTGTGCCTACCTACGGCAAAAATAATTTCTGCAATTACAGCATGTACTTCAAAACTACATCGTCCTATTCGATAAATCTCATATTTCTTCTTGTTGTATGCACCCAATCTCCAGAATTTTTTTTTAACAGGAGTCACATATTATTTACAGTATGATTCGACATTGTTCACAACAATTTACCGAAAGCTTCCGTAATTGATCAACAAATAAACAAGAAGAGGAGTAGAAAAGAACTGATGTAAACACCTAAAGTTTGTCGATAACTGATTTGAGACGCATGATGAACAGACGATCGTATTTTGCACGAGGCAAATTTTTTGGTGAGCACATTCATTTCAAGACTGAATTGATGAATTCGAATTATTTTGAAAGTATAATTCTTTGTAAATTCATTCTGACAACTTTTACCTCCTCTTGAAAGAAGATTTACCTTTTGAAACACGTGTATGCTTGAAAACAAACGTTGAAAATGTATTATGATAGACACATCGACCTAAATATGATCAATGAACGCAGAAAGGAAAATGATTTAATCAGATTTCAAGAAGTAGTGAAAAAGAGACACAAAAGAGTTAAAAAAGCAAATGTGGACCAAGGAAGATATGATTGTTTATTTCAAGAGTGGATGAATATGGAATCCCTTATCAGAAAGAACGTAGCTGAGAAAAGCAATACACAAATAACTGAAATAGCTGTAAAATAACTCGAAACAAAATATGAACATATTGACTTCCGAAGTTTCATGGTAAGAGTCTCCCTAGAATATAAAGGAACAATTTATAAAAATGATTTCTGGCCAATGGGTGTATCATTTGACAGATTCAACTTTCTAAGAGGACAGCATTTTTTAAAGAAATCGAAGTAAAACCGAACAACCTAAAAGTAAGTATAAAACGAGCAAACATTTTTTCACTGCTCCATCAAAATGTAAGGTTAATAGTGAGGAACAACTGCATTATCCAATTTTAAATTACTGGTAAAGTTCTGCAGGGAGGAAGGTGAACATGGAAGAGTCGCCATCTATGTAAGAAAGGATATTCAACTGAAAGAAAGAAGAGAGATAAGTAAGATCACAAGGAAAGGTAAATTTGAGTGTGCAGGAATATAATATGTTATAGAAAGTGAAACAGCTGGATGTATAACTGTCTACAGGGATGGAGAGGTAAAACTTTTAAATGAAAGACTTAACCCAGTACTAGACAGACTAAAAAAGGATCATATGGATGTTATAGTTACTGGAAATTTCAACGTTGATATGATGAAAGATATAAGCAGAAGCTCTGAACTTTTGAATTGCTTCTCCACCTACAATCTGATTTGAGCTCACAAGAACTACTCAATACACTTCAACATGCATAGATGGAATATACGCCAGCATAGAAGTTCCATATTATACCCTAGTAATCACAACACGTATTTCGGACCATACAGCACAGAGATTTCCCTTTGGTATGATAGATCATGTTACTATTTACTGGGGCGAATATTTTCTGAAAATAATGTAAGCAAATCGAAGAAACTCCTAATTGATCAAGACTGGACATCCATCTACAACATAAACTGTAATGATATAAATTCACAATTTAGAAAATTCCACCATATATACACTGATAATTGAATAAGACATGCCCATTACCTAAATTACAAAACAAAAAAATAACCAAATTAATTCTGTCAAATTCTACAATCAGAGAAATAAAAAACAGATTAGACATCTTGTTGCTTTTGAGCGAAATGGACAATAGATTAAAAGTAAAGTACGAAGACGTCAAAAATAAATATTATTTAGCATTTATTCAGCAAAAACGGATATTATAAGAGAAAACTATAAACAATTGAGACAATAAGAATAAAACTACCTGGTCAATAATAAACTCATTGAAGAACAAGCACAAATCAAAGGATCTCCCACTCAAGGGAAATCCCGAAAAAATAGCCAATGACATGAAAGACTCCTTTGTGCACAATACATGCTTCACGTTAATGAAGAATAAAATGAAAGGATGTTTAATCCAGAAGTTTTGCCAACAGAACAATTGAGATCAATCATCAGGAATATGAAAAACAAATACGGCAGGAAATTATTGAATCTTTGAGATATATTATATTATAAACAACTCCATAAGAACAGAAATCTTTCCAGATAGTTTGAAAACAGCAGTGATTGTCCCGATATACAAAGGTGGGGATGAAACTAATTATGGCAATTTTGAAGCGATTAGTAAGTTAACATCATTCTCTAAAACTTTTGAAATGGCCTACTATAATCCACTAATGAACTTTCTCATACAAAATGATTTCTTGAAGGAAAACCAACACGGATACCTGAAAGGGCGGCCATTCAAACGGCAATATACTATTTTGTCATGAAAGTAACTGATGCCTTCGAGGATGGAGATCTCTCTCTTGGTCTCTTCTTGGACCTTTCCAAAGCATACGACTATGTTGATCCACACATTCTGCTCAGAAAGCCTCAAACTTATGGAGTGGAAGGAACGGCGCTCCAGTGGATCAGGTCATATCTTCAAGGAAGAACTCATCTTGTCAGAATTTTTATGGAGGGCATAGAAATAAGATCAGACTTGAAGGAAATCATATTGGGAATAGCCCAAGGTAGCATTGTTGGACAGCTTTTCTTCCTGGTATATCTGAATTATTATGGAATTGAAATCAGATGGGACAATGAAAAGATTATGAGAGTACATTACGAAGATGACACAAATCTGCTCATTGTGGAAACAATATTGCCAGATCTCAAGCTCCTGGCATCACAGCTAATGGAGTGAGAATGAAACATAGCTTACAGAAAATATTAGAACCGTATTCTATGAACGAAAGTGAAAGGAATTCTTTATTATTTTATTTGGACACTGTATCATTTCATAAAACTCATTGTTATACACACTGTAGGAAACGATTTGAAATAAAGAGTACTATTATTATTAATATTATTATGAAGTATCAAAAATTATTCATATTCTTGGTTGTGATCATAAATTTCATACGAATATTATGAATAAATTTGATTACGTACGTTTGTGATTAATTTCCTCTCTACTAATATTCTTTAATTTGCAGTTGGGTACAAGCAATAAATAACCATTATTTGTTATCTGAAATGTGATGACTATTTCGTTGCACCCAATTAAGATAAACTCTTGGACATAACCATTCTAAAACTTACCTGTTAATCGAACGATGAATGCAAGAAGGACAAATACGATAGAAAGATGTTGAACAATTTTCCTCTCCATCTTGAATAGGTACTGTTCATAAAATAACTTTTCCTCTATATCCACTTTTCACGATCCAAAAGTTTCCTTCACATCCAAAAGCGTTAGTGCTTAGTCCAGACTGTTTTTCACATTATTATTTCGCAAGGGTAAATTCTAGAGGGGTTGCGTTCAAAGTTTCGTTCATTCAAAACCAAAGGTCTTGTAAGTTAGGCTTTATTGGCCAAGTTTCTACACTGCTAACCGTCCGAGAGAGGCGTAGAAAAAAGTAGAGTCCGCCACAGCTTGAGAATCTATTTTCGAGCAGTTCTTATTTATAATTCCGTTAATTTTAGATTCAGTGTTGAATCCACGATCTGCGTTCAGCTATTCTATAATTCTTGGTGATCTAAAATCTGGAAAATTTGAATGTTAACAGAAAGATCGATTCTGAATCGCGGAAGTTGTGTGGGTTAGTGTTGGTCAAACAAAACTCGAAACTCAACAGACTGAACAGAACTGAAAATAAAGTTCTTAAATAAACACAATCTTCACTAGACACTCCGAAATTTCAGGACTGGTTTCAAGACTTTATGTAGGGAATAGTGTGTTACTTTTCGAAAATTCAGTTATGAAATTTTCACAGAACCAGTATAATAAAAAATATACCCGTTCCACATCTTTTCTTGTGATATTAGCAATAGTAAAAAATTATATTAAGAGTACATTAGAAAAATTGAATTTTCGAAAATAAAATTAGGAAAATTGTATACAATATGTCTTTTCCTCATCGGGTTTTTCTAAGTTCGACTAAGAAACGCCATCCTTTTATTTATAGTATTTAAATAAGCTCTTAAAGAACACAATAATGTATAATTTTCACTCATATTTATTGTGTTTATTCGGTTATCGTAAGCATCATAATTTTTGCAAAGAAGAGGTAGAAGAATTGATATTTGCAGGGTGGATTTCAAATTAAAAGGGAAAATCGGAGCTCGCGAATTGAGTTAATAGTGATCAGAAATATTATCACTGTAAAAGTATTTTCCTTGAAAATCCAAAAAATGTCGATTCCGAAAGTCTAGCTAATATAATTAGTTGCAAAATAACGATTTATATATTAATGCTGAATTATGTGAGAATCAAATCACTTAAAGTATAGAGCAGCTAATCTCTTTTGGAGGTTTCTTCAACCCTGTACACAAGATGTATCAATAAAACGAATTCTATAAAAACGCGCCTAGATGAATCATTATTTTCAGAAACCCCCCAGCTAGATGGCTTTGAATTGTTCATTAAGATTATATCCATTGCTGTGGATTATATTCACTTCTAATATAATTTTGAATATAAAAATTGAACATAGATAAATTTACTGTTGTAATCACAAAATTGGATTCGAAATCAACAGATAGATAGATATAGACCAATAATAGCGTTTTGTGTGAAATTCAGACTTCAACGGATATTCGCATTAATCGAAATATCAAATCTATGAAAATTTTGATACAAGTCGAAGAGTTTGGAAGTTAAAAATCATTGAAATTTAATCAACTATGAATGCAAGAGCGTGCAACTTCTGAAACCGTCCGTATTTCAGTTATTTATTTTTTGTGTTGTTTTTGATTGGTATGATTAGTTGCATAAATATTTAGACTGAAGATTTCGTCACCTATTAATGGAAATTTGTTCATAGATGTTTTCGATTAATTTCTGAAAATTCGGGTGAAAAGCAAAAAATATTTTTTCGCAGAAAATTCTGATACTGTTTGTTTTCATACTTTTGTGAAAAGAACGTTCTTAACACCGGATGCATTTCAATTTCAAATTTTACCTCATGCTACTTTCTGAAAAGCAAATCTAAATAGTAAAATTCCGAACTGAGTGGTTTTTACTTAATGAAAATTCATTTGAAACGTTATATTAAATAATGTAATTTTGGTTTCCGCAAATATATATTCAAATGAGCATGTGGAAATTTTAAATTATTTTATTCAATATATCGTATAGATCGTGAATCATTCCAAATGATCATCAAGAATAGATGTCAAAAGAATATTTGTGAATATTGAAAAAAAAATTTGTTAGTTGCATACTGGAATTTTATGGTCGTCTGTGTTTTGAAGAATTCTAATAGAAAACTTTTTGAAATGACGAATAATAATCCATATGTTGAACCAACGAAACAACTAACACAAAATTCCTCACAAATATTTTGGCACAAGCACCCAAATTGAGCTGCTCACTCATCCATCCACAAAAAAAAACAAAACAGATTTAACAATAACCACGAAATGATGGAAAACTCATGCGAAACAATCACAATAACCAGAAACTAACAAAACTGAGTGAAAACATGCCGATCTTCAAGTATCGAAGCGTTCGCGCGTTAAATTCTCACGTGAGTGGTCGGTGTCGCGACGCCCAGCACCTCGAGCGTCTACGATCGGCGTAAAACTGCGAGCTCGACGGCGCTAGAACTGTCCGTCCATCTCTCCCATTTACTCCACTAACCTGTTCAACTTTTACTCATGCGCCGACCTTTTTAGCAGGTGCTCTAATCGCAGGGATATTTCCGGTTGGATCTTCGACAATCTATTTATTGCTTTTCTTGTCTGATGGTACCTGGTTAAGCACCTGCCTCGATCCATGAGGTCCCACGCGACTTCGTTGTTCTCGAGTTAGTAGGAGAAGATATGTCCTGATCGAATCGAATGTTTTATTTCAATATTTTCATGAATGAGCAAACCAAATTATAACCAGAAGTAAAAAACCTCAAGGAAAATTTCACAAAAAGGTTAACTGTTACACCGTAAAAAATGCGATTATGATTTTTCGAGATTCTTTTTAAACTTGCACTCATTCAATTAAATATTTCCAATTTGCGTTAACTTTTTCAATTTTTATTTTCAACCCAACAAATCAAATGAAATAAAGAATAAGAAATGGAACCCGAGTAACCCGCAGGAAGATAACTTGAAACCAAGGTGTCAGAGAAGATTTGATGAATGTTTTATAACACTGATAACCTTGACACAGAATACATGTACCAAAAAATGAAAGAAGCTTTATATAGATCAGCCACAGAAGTACTGGGGAAAATTTCACAATCGAAGAGCAAGAAATATTGGTGGAATACTGAAATTAAATAGATGGTGGAAATAAAAAATAACCTTAACTTAATATGATTAACAAGTGAGAACAAAATGACAGAGAAAAAATTAATGGGATGAAAAGAGGTTCATGGGACAAAAAGTGCAATTGACACTTATCTGGGGGCGGAAACGTAAAGCAGAAGAATCTTGGCAACCAAGACACTAACGGCCGGTTTCATAAACGAAATTAAAGCCTTCTTTTTCCCAAAAAGTCTACTTTAATGATAAAACGTTTTCCATAAACAAATTTTGAGGTTAAAAGCGTCCTTTATCTTAAAGTGAGAAAATCGGCTCTTCACGGCTGGAAAAGGATCCTTTAACGAGAAGCTCGACACTGCGCAGGTGCTCGATAAACACGAAAACAGTGGACATAACCTTGTTCTGTCACATTTACCCATTTTGTTTAATTTTAGCTTACTACGAAATATGTTGCACCAAATTTTGAATGCTGATTTTAGTTCAACTTCTTCATCAAATGATGAAGAAATAATTGTGAGAAGACCAAAAATTTACAGGAGAGACATTTTTCCACGTTAGATGATCTAGATTTCTTCTATCGTTTTCGCCTGACAAAACCAACTGTTTAATCTTTGCTTCAAAAAATTGCAGATCAATTGTACTTCCCATTTAACAATAAACTAAACAAATTTCGATTTATTATTTTGTTGATATAATTTTATGTACATTCTGTCAAGAAAGTACCGGGAATTATCGATTTAAATCTGGCGGGGCAATGAGGCAGGTAAAATTTTTTTTCCTAGGTTGGTATCACTGTCCTTAATTACTATCCCAAGCTTGAGCGGGATCTGTCAACTAGTGTGTTTGCAACAGCTGATTAAGTCAGTCGATGTCAGAGTGCGTGCCGATTTTCACTATGGGTGATTACGTTGAGCAAAGAATTTGCTTAAAGTTTTGTATTGCAAATGAATTTTCGTGTGCCGATGCATTGAAAATGTTGCAAAAGGCCTTTGGTGATAATGCTCTATCGGAAACTCGTGCATATCAGTGGTACAGAGCCTTCAAGGACGGTCGTGAAGCGGACGCCCATGGACGGCTTCGATCGAAGATAACGTCGATAAAATTAAGGAAAGGGTGCTGGAAAACCGTCGTACCAGCTTGAGAGAGATAGCACATGATCTTAAGATATCCCACGAGTCCGCACGTACGATTTTGATTGATATTTTGGGCATGAGAAAGGTGGCCGCATGACTCGTACCGAAAGACCTGAATTTTCTTCAAAAACGTCATCGCGAACAGGTTGCTTCTGACATGCTGGATCGCTGTAATTCCGATTCTACATTCATGGAACGCATTATAACTGGTGATGAGACCTGGGTCTACGAGTACGATATGCAAACAAGCCAGCAATCATCGGAATGGGTGGCAAAAAATGAGCCGAAACCGAAAAAACCACGCCAAAGCCGCTCGAAAATGAAGGTGATGCTCATTGTTTTCTTCGATATCCGTGGCGTGGTGCACTACGAATTCGTTCCAGAGGGTCAGACGGTAAACAAGGAGTATTACCTAGGCGTTATGAAACGTTTGCGTGAGCGTATCCGTAAGAAGCGGCCAAATTTGTGGGCGAACAACTCATGGATTTTGCATGACGATAACGCGCCTTCTCACCGAGCTACGATTGTGACTGACTTTCTCGCCAAAAACTCAACAAACGTGCTTCAGCAACCACTGTATTCGCCGGATTTGGCTCCCTGCGACTTTTTCCTCTTCCCAAAACTAAAATTGCCCCTTCGTGGCACCCGTTTTGAGTCGATTGAAGCCATAAAACAAAATTCGGCGCGAGAGCTAAAGTCCATCCCGGAAAGCGCCTATAAAAAATGTTTCGATAATTGGAAGTGCCGTTGGCATAGATGTATTGGAGCAAATGGAGCCTATTTTGAAGGCCACCCAATAAATTTTGACGATTAAATGTAAAAATGTTGTTTTAATTGAAAATTCCCGGTACTTTCTTGACAGAGTAGTATACCAAATCATTAAATTGACAATTTTCAGAGGCAGCTGTATTGAACCGATGAACCAACTACTGTTGACATTGAGATTCTATGGAACTGGAAATATATTATCAAAACATCTTTAATAACAGTGTCCTGAAGAGGCAATTTGAGAGTGGTAAATTAGTACGGTATTTGTTACTTGGTGATAGTGGTTATAGTTTGCAGACTGATCTTATGACAAAGTTACTGGAAGCTATAACTGCAGCTGAAAATTTATATAAGCAGTCAATTATACGAACTAGAAATGTGGTGGAGAGAAAGTATGGAGTTTGGAAGCGTCATGTTCCTATATTGTCTAAAGGAATGAGTGTTAAGTTAGCGACCATAAGGGCAATTATTGTTGCTACTGCTGTTTTGCACAATATGTAGATATGAACGAAATATTTCCAAATGAATGATTGCAGGAGGAAAAGGACTTTCAAACAAATTCAACTAATGTTAATGCAGCTCGTCAAGCGAGAGTCTATTATTAATAAACATTTTGCTAATTTAAAATTTATATTTGTGTGATAATTGAAAATAAATTTGTTTGTCACTTGTGAAACTATCCTTCATATTCAATTTGTATCTTCAACATGACAAGATTTCATATAATTTTTATAAGATTTTACAAGGTGTATATTTAGATAGGCTTCTATGTTTGTATTTCCGATTCATTGTTTTACTTTAGGTAACATCTGAAAAAGTTTCAAGTGAGAATAAAGAAATAAAAATATTATGTGTTATTGAAATTTCGGTTTTTAATTCAAATTTGAGGGGACTTCATAGTCTGCAGCAATGCTGATAGAATTCTAATACCGCTTTTTCCAGAAAGTGCATTCAAAATAAAAAAGATTTAATTATTATTATTTAATTTGCTCTTCATCTCCATAATTTGCAAATCTAATATTTTAAGCTTTGAATGCTCCTCTTCTTTTCTTCTATTCTCTTCCTTGATAGCCACTATCTGAGCTTCTACTAGAGCTGTTTTTTTTATAATACATCTCTTTCGTTTCGGCAAGTGGGTTCGTAACAGTTGGTCTCAACTGTTTAGAAATTGGCTCCCTCAATTTCAATGGAGCCCCACCACCAGTCAATATGACTGCGTTGAGCAGCTACCATCTTCTAGTTTTAATTTTTATATTGTCATATTTGGATTTGAGCTGGTCCCCATTTCTCCAATGGAGAACTGTTGCATTGAAAGCAGTTTCTATTCTCTGCCAGACTTTATCCTATAATATTAAAATTCTCTTTTTCAATCAATTCCAAGAGGCATAGTTCCTCCTCAGGTTTTAAAGTAATACTTTTTTTCTCTTTTCTTTCATATACATTCATATAACCCACGTAATAAAATATAACACTTCGCACGTAATAATGATATAATTTTAATATACTGTCTTCTGCACATAACCATGTTTATGCAAAGATCGATTTATGCTTCTTCTTCTCTTTTTCTTTTTACAAGTTCCAACGCATAACTCACAATTTTGTACAGAATATCACCAACTATATTCGTAAAATCACTAGTTCTCAGGATAGCCAACAGTCGGAAACATATGACTGGCGCATTAAAGAAGCTTTAAGTAAAGGACGGTCGACGTGCGTTTATGAAACTGATGCTCCCATTTAAAGGATCCTTTTTCATAAAGGGACTTTATCATAAAGGAGCCTTTTGATGTTGTTTATGAAACTGGCCGTAAAAATCCCAAGCAGAAACGCCGCTCACATTGATGCAATCCCCATGAACAACTGGGTAAAAGACTGTGAACATATTTCAACAAAGACAAAACAAGAATATATGGGTTTGTAAAATCACGTTTAAGAGATACGATATTCAATGCATAAGAAACTCCGACCGTCCAATCGAACATTGGAATAACCGAAAGATAGGCGCGTTATGATAATAAATAATCCAGAGTATAACTCGAAAAGAATGCTCTTCTCTCTCACACAGATGTGGTAAATGGAGAGTTGGAAACCTCATTTCGTTTCACGAATCCTCAGATTTAGTTTGATGCATAGAACTAAGAAGTGTTGGAATGTATTCCATAACGCTTGAAAATCAAAAACAATACGATACGACATTCTTATTTCATTGCATATTGCATGGGAAGACTTTATTTGCTGCAATGAATGAGGTAGATAATTTAATCACTGAAAATCAGTACTTGGGTTATTTTTTGGCATAACTGATTTGTAAATAAAATAATTTTTTTTTAAATCTAAGGGAAAATGAAAACAGATTTTAAAAAAACTGAACGCAAGTTGGAGGCTTACAAATTGAAATTAAGTGCTCAAATAGTCCACCCTGCCACCCAACAGCCAAATCTATAATAAAGGAATAATCTCAAATCTCTGAGCAGATAAGGCATAGTAGCTATTTTGGTACAAAGTTGGATTATTTTTAACCTTACTTCAACAACAATTGTAGCTCTATCGATCTCAATTCCCTAAATCGAGTTTTTCAGATATCCACAAATAAAAAAATCATTGGTAGATAAATCTGGTTCTCTTGGTGGCCATTTGATTCTGGCATTTTTAGAAATGACACGATCCGAACAATTGGTCCTTAGATATTGTGTGATTGCTCGTACGTTGTGACTTTTTGAATGGTCTTAATAATTTGGTTCTGCAATAGCTCCAGATATTTGGCAGCGTTAAGGTTACCATCGATAATGAACCTTTCATTTAATTCACACGGATCCCAGTACAAACATTATGTTTTTGTGGATGGTACGCACAGAAATATTTTTATGTTTATAAGAAACTGTATAAGAAACCATTTTATTTCAAAGGTATTCCTAACAGTTTTATCACTCATATTAACTGACAATTTATCTTCTCGAACAAGGTGCACTGGTTCAACATCAGCAAACATATCTATCTCTCTCTTCAGACGATTTTAAGTCATGGATATTGGTGGTTTAGCAATGTTGCAATTTTTACATGTTTCTAACACCCATATTTCTAAAACTTTTTAATAAAATAAGAAATAGTGGAACTTGAAGAAATTGGCCGATGTTTAAATGCAACAATGAATAAATGTATTGTTTCTTCAATTGAGTGACCACCCAAGTCCCGTATTATAATTTGAATTTTACTTCTACAGTAAACATTTCTATTTACGAAGAGTCTATTAGATTTTCAACTGTTATGGACTTACATACCAGCACTTCTGAGTTCTATGCGCCAACTGTATCTGTATCATCCGAAACTAAATGAGGTGTCCAATTCCCCACTTCTCACAACTGTGTGGGAGAGAAGAGCATTCTTTTCGAGTTATATACTGGAGTATTCAGTATCATAACGCGCATATCTTTCTATTATTCCAATGTTCGACTGGACGTTCAGAGTTCTCTTTCTTATGCAATGAATATCGTATCTCCAGAACATGATTTTCCAAACCTGTATGACTTCAACTGCGTCCGACATGAATACTGAAGCAATTACATTTAAACAGTAAAAAAGCAGTATATAAGCTTAAAAACCATCTTCAACGACGGGGCCCCAATCTGCCTACTCCCCGGGTTTCATTACCAGCACTCACGTAGATCACGAACTTTCAGTTCGTGAAAGTGAGTGGTGACACTGTAATCTACGTGAGTGCTGATGATCAAACCTGGGGAGTAGGCCCAGGTGTGTTTAGTGATGAAGCTCATTTCTGGTTGAACGGCTATGTAAACAAGCAAAATTGCCGTATAGGGAGTGAAAACAATACTCAAGAAGTTCTGTAGGTCCATTGCATCCTGAAAAATGCACTGCATGGTGTGCTTTACACGCTGGAGGCATCATCGGTCCATACTTCTTTAAAAACAATGCTGGAGCAAATGTTACAGTGAATGCTCATTACAGATCGATGATCAATGATTATTTGTTTCAAAATTTAAATGGTATCGATCCAGAAGTGTCTTGGTTCTGACAAGATTGTGCTACACCTTATGCTGCTACCGCAACAATTGATTTATTGAAAGAAAGATTTGGCGATAACATTATTTCGAGAAATGGTCCAATTAATTGGCCTCCAAGATCATGCGACATAACTTCACTGGATTATTTTCTTTGGGGTTATGTCGAGTCATTGGTTTATGTTGATAAACCTGAAACAATAGACGCTTTGGAAGCCAACATAACTTGTGTTATTGATGAAATAAGGCCTGAATTACTCGAAAAAGTGGTCCAAAATTGGTCTGGTCGAATGCGGTTCCTCATAGCCAGTCGTGGTGGACATATGCTGGAAAGTATGTTTAAAACATAAATGTCATAAAATTATCTTTCAGATAAAAAAAATTTGGCTTCAATCTTAATTTGAATGTGTTTTATTTCAATTTAAAGTTCTATCACTCTAAATAAAACACCCCATACTATAAATGAATATGAAATAATGATAATGAATAATAATGCTATAAATATAAATGAAGATGAAAATGAAATACAGATAATGAATAATAATGCTCTAAATGAAAATAAAATACCTACGATTACTAATAATACTAGAGAAGAAAATGAAATAAAAAATTATAAACATATAAACCTAACTAATATAAATGGAAATAAAATACAAATATTGCTGATGCGATTATAAATGAAAATGAGTCAAAGAATGAAAATGAAATTACAATTGATGAATTAATACTAGACAATGATGATTTGAAGGATCGAAATGACTTCAAATATTATCGAGATAAAAATAAGAGAATTACAATGAAAAACGGTGATATATAATATATTTACAGAATGATGATTTAAAACAATATTACAAGAATAAAAAGTTGAAATTAAATGATATTGATATGAAAAAAGTAAGAGAAAATCTAACTGACCTAAAGGAACCAATGGAATTAGTAGGAATAATTAAAAAAGGGGAAAATGAAAATTCAATGTTAAGTATGGGGAAGAATTTTATTAAAATTAAACTAAATACAAGTAGGAAGACATTCTTTCATTGCATTGGATGAAAAGAGAAAAATCAAACAGACATTGCCATACAAGTACAGAAACAAAGTACGACTATAATATGCAAAAGGTAAAGAGAAAGTGAAGACAAAAATGGGAAAATTATATCGAGAAAATGAGTAGAAAGATCGGAAGGAAACAGGTGGGATTAAAAGTAGACATGATCCCAACACAACCACATAGAAAGTTACAAAAGGGTAAAATTCAAAGCACAAAAAAGAAACCTCAACTGAATACAACTTATACAACAGAAAATTCAGACAATTTAAATAACACATCTGAATTTATTCCCACTTTCAATTTAAGCAAAGAAAGATTAAAAATGGTGGATACGCAAATTAATAAATTTACTACTACTACTTTAAAGTATGAAATCAGTAATTGATAGAATAAATTTTGAAACTTACATATTAACATTTTATTATTATTGCAATTAAAAATACATGATTATATTTACCATTCATTAAAACTATTCACAAAGATATAGAATGAATTTTGGCAAATTATTCAGATCTCAACAAATTTTAGGGGAATTGTCATGGATTTTATGAATAACACCTTGTAAACGAGTTATAAATAATCATTATTTAAAAACTCAATAATGAAAATCAATAAAATTCAAGGAAAATTTCAGTATATATGTTGACTCGTTAAAGTGTAATCAAATAAAAATTAATTAAATGAAATCAATTCAGACAGCAATATCAATAAGTCAACTTCTAAACATAGTCACAAGCAAAAACATTGACGAAAAAGCATATTTAGAATACATAACCACTAGTCGAGTTTTTCAAACGATAGTAGAAAAAATCAAGAAATTAGTTAATTATTATTATCCTGATACTCCTAGATCTTCTGTGAAGATCTCTCAGAAGCTTTTTCATCTTGTGCGAGTTAGGAGTTCAGTTGTGTTCTGGGTAGGCTTTCTAAGTGCGATCTTGCGCCACTTTAGGTCACAGCACTGTTAATTTTTGACCCAACAGTGAAATAGTGGCCGACACCCATCCAACTAGAAAATTTCTTTTCTACCTGAACAGGATTCGAACCCGGACCTACCGGTCACGAGCCCTATGCTCTACCACCTAGCTTTCCGCACTCATTATCCTTTTGATAATCTTGAATAAAACTCACTGGGAGGATATTAATGAATATCAAATGTTTAAGAAAGTCAAAGTTGCAGTAAATAAAGTAATTTGAATTTAGATATCTAGTTTGAAATTGGTAAAGAAAATGTTGAAACGATTTGTTATATTCATAATTACTCCATGAAATGTATCGAAATTATTAACAATTAAAAAGCTTGATTGAATCTAACTTACCAGAATAGTGTAAATAGGACAAATAGAGTTGTAATATATAACAGAAAGAAATTTTATCAATTTCATAAATAGTATTCAGTAATTGTTCAGTAAAAAGCATTAGAAACTAATTTATGTAAACTTTTTGACATTTGGAAAACTATTTACATGAAAATAAGTATTTAAACTCAACCAATTTTCATAAAATTGGTACTAAATTATTCATAATGAAATGCTTAACATATAAACATGGTTCAAATTTAGATTTTTTGTAACCTATTTCTGATAAAACTTTATCCACTCTTTCATTTCATGCCCTACTAGCCGTCTTTAAACCTTTCATGGCTTTCTTCAGTTTGACAATCATAGTAAGGTTTTCCTTTTTAATAAGACCCTCATCTGCAGCTAATTGCACGCAATGGGTGCACGTGTTATTTTCACTCCAAACAATTCCTATTTCGATCAAGTTTTTTTGTTTTTCTGTGTTGTTTTATTAAAAAAGATAATAGCACTTTAATTTTTCATAATTCATTTTAAACAAGTAGCTGATTTAATGCCTAACACACCAATAAACATAATTTTGGAGTTAGCGTCTTTTCGTTTACCGTACATCCAATTGAAGGTTTGGGTTATAACAAATTTGTCTTATTTCTTTATGTTATTCATGATTAAACAAAGATGAAGGGCATATTTTGTCTTGTGAAAAAAATCACTTGAGAAGGGTTCATCGGAAACTTTAGAATTTGATTGCTTATCTCGTATAAATAGAGTTTAGTTGATTTTTTTTCATTTAAACTTGATTTAACCCAAAAGCGACAAACAAAACCACCTTTGTAGCAACCTTCCTCATCCGGAATTCTGCTCTGCTCTACTTCCCTGCGTTGCATATAGAGGACACGACTAGTCTTGGCAATACCTGACTGATCGTCCCCGCCCGCCCGCCATGGCCTTAGGGCTTGTCGCGCTGGGGACGCTTGTCTTGTCTAGGACCCTAGTGCGTTATGTAGCATACTGCGTTACCTCGGGAGGGTGGAGATCCTCAAGAAGTATTCGTACAACCTGGCCACCCAATTGGTAATGGACACGAGGGGGCAGTGGTTGACAGTCCGCATGCTGGACTGTTCAAGATATCTCGAGAAATGCTTCAGGGTTTAGCGAGACTTGACGGTTCGACCGGCCTTGTTCTTAAGCAGGATAGATTGCAAGACGTTTCTGGGGTTTGTGGGTCTCTACGATCCGGCAAGATCGTTGGTGCTTGAAGCCAGGATCAATTGAAAGACTTCGTAAGGGTTCGTTAGTCTTGACGTACAGGTCGGATTGACGGTGCTCGTACCAGGATCAATTGAGGCATCAATCTTCGGCTATCTTTGTTCATGGGACTGCGTTCGGATGGATTGATAAGAAGCCGCGTCGGCGTGTGAGCCAAACAACTCGGGTACTGACCACGCAGAGCCAGTAGAGATTGGATAGTACTTAGCTGCTATCAGTTATACCGTTGTAGGTTTTCGAACTGAAGCCCAAACTGGAATCTGGTGGGTTCATCTCTTCGGAGGGATTCTCACCACGCGCCATGATGAGACGTAACCTTTATCACACTTTCTGCCTCTTGGGACAGACTGCGGAGACTGCTTACTTGTCACTTGGTGGAAGAGCTACACTCACATGCCAATACACTAACTGGTAGAATTCACGCAACCGTCCCCGCCGAGTTCAAGTAGGGCAAAGCACACAGCGTTCGATGACCGTTCCGACGTGGAACAAAGGGTCACTGGCGTCACACGCAGACATGCGCACCACGCCTGTCTGAAGAGTTCAGGTGCGCATGCTCAGAACGAAACGCCGCCTCTCCAAATTAAGAGATAGAAGCTCCCTCACAATACCGTACACATTCGAGAGTTTCACGTTTACCTTTTTTTGTACAAAGACTATATTTTTCATTTTACAGATCATGTCAAAACGAACAAGAGAATTTTTAAGATTAGGGACCAGGCAAAGTGACTGTAATAACAACAACGAGAATGAAGAAACTACCAATGTCTATCATGTTGTTGACAATGTGAACATCGAAATTATAGTAATACAGACGAAACCTTTGAAGCGACTATACCCACAGAAACGGAAACCACAATTTTGTTTTTCGTTTGACTTATGGCATCGACTGCTGTGGTCATTAGCCATACATTGCACATTGCACAAATACACCCATAGGCGCAGCGGGACTCGAACTCGCAATCCCTGGCACCAAAGCCAGCATATATGCCACCGAGATATGATATATTATCGGATGATAGTGACTATATTGAACCCAAGTTAATACCATGCTCAAAGTCTGATAGTGAAAGTAGTCCTGATGAAATGCCAACAAAAACGAAGAAACGACGAAAAAGTTTTCAGGTGGAAAAGGCAACGTGGTATTCAGAGAGGAATACTATAAGGCGAGAAAAGGGAAAGCGAAACTTTGACAGAACTACAGTAAACGGGAAATAATGGTCTTATGAGATAGAAAGAGAACCAAGAGAGCTCAAAAAAGATGTCAGTGTCAAGCTACAAACCGATCTTTGGAATGCAGTAAACTAACAGAAGGGCAATTCGAATATTTTGGAGTTTAAGTTGGGGAGAAAAAAATGTTTTTGTGGACAGTACTGTAAAGAGTGTTTTTATTAAAAGAGCGAGAGATAAAAAAGTAGCAGAACAATCAAGAAAAAATCAGACTTTTAAGTACTATTTAAAAACAGGTGACCAAGAAATAAGAGTTTGTAGAACTAGGTACTTAAATACAGTGGGATTAGTGGGTCGTTGGAGTATCCAGAACCGTTTACATCTCCCGACATTACACAAGCCCCATCGTATGTTTGAACAAATTTTGAATGCAAGTCAAATTTTTCGAATTTGGCAAATAAAAATTGAAATAAATCTTCAGCAGGACGACCAGAACTCACATCATAAAATCATGATTCGCTCAACAAGTTGGTCATTTATTACATAACGAAAAATGATGGATGAATGTGAATGGCAGCTTATATCAGTTGTTAATAAGGAGTATGATCTATGGCAATAGAAAGTTCTAGAAATCGAGACAGTGTAACATACATCTGTATAATAATTCTATACTCAAACTAGACAAGGTTTTGTTGCTAATGTGTGTTACATTATCTCGATTTCTAGAACTTTATATTACCATAGCTCATACTCCTTATTAACAACTGACATAAGGTGCCATTCACAATTATCCATCATTTTTCGTTATGTAACAAATAACCAACTTGTTGAGCGATTCATGGAATTTTATGATGTAAGTTCTGTGTGTTCTGCTGAAGATTTATTTCAATTTTTATCTGCCAAATTCGGAAAATTTGACCCAAATCCATAGCACCACAAGCAATGTTTACTCATTGCTATGCACACGTATTCAATTTTCTCAACTCTTTCAGGATTTTCCTCATATTTAATCAGTTTTTAATTATAGAAATAAATTATTCGAAACCTTTCATTTTATTATCAATATTAATAGTCGAAATTTTGATCAAAATCAATTAGAGTAGGTTTGAAAAATTCTTTAGAGGATGCTCAGAATATATTTTTTTAGAAACGTTTGTATTAATTTTCAATCAAACCGACACTGTTTTTTCTATTTTACAAAATAGAAACATAGATATTCTGGCGAGAAATTTGCTGCTGACAATACTGAGTAAAATACGTGAATTTAGGAGTAACAGTACTTATTTTGATACAATTTATAAAAAACTGGATATCGAAGATTTACACTCAAAACGTCGCAAGGGAGTTGAAGTGGCAGATAAAACATAACAACTGAGGCAAATTGTTTTTGAAATTCTAGACATTATAGCGACTCAAATAGAGGTTAGGTTCTGCTACATTGAAAAATTACATTTCTTCGATCTGTTAAATAATTCAAAATTCTCCATTTATGAAAAAGAATTTCATCATGAGCTTTTGAAAGACTTGATATATTGATATATATATATATATATATATATATATATATATATATATATATATTACAATAATAATATTCTTTTTTCTGATGCCTCACCATCTTATACTGTCTTGAGCCGCCACTAGGTGTACGTGTGTCTTACTGATTGAGATATTTTGGATTCAATAATTCGAATTATTAGTAATAAGAATTTTTATAATGATTATTATGCAACTGACAAAGTAGAATTCACTATATAAACTTTGCACGTAAGCTTAAAATATATATATTACAATAAAAATATTTTTATGGCCATTTTATACTGTCAAGGGCCGCCACTGTTATCTTCATATTTTTATTACCATTATTTCGATTAATCCTTGAGTCATAAGTTTCCATTTCAGGTAACCGACATTCGTGATTGGGAGTATACACCTGAGGGTGATATAATTTACAAACTAAGTTTTTCGGAAGAATGCACACTTCTTCTTCAGCGAAGACAACTAGTTAGAACACAAACATGAAATGAACTGAATAGCCTACATCGAAATAAAATTCCAATCTCAACCAGAAAATTTTCTGATCTCCAAGAGCTTAAGTCAGCTTTAACAGCAGACTACCATGAATTTTACAACAATTTGCCCCATGAATAAATGTGTTTTAGTAACAAATATTTTCAAGCATTCATTTTAATTTTACAATTTTCATTTTCATTTTTGTTCCGTGTCAATATTTTTCAGCCAATTAAATTTAAAAAATATCCCGATTTTTATTTACAAATAGTATTTTCAAAACTGCTAATTCCATTTTTATGCTGTAGAAATTAAACTGAACATTTCACATACGTTTTTTTGAAAAAATGGATTATGACAATACTGAGAAATATTTTATTGAAATATATTGTCATATACTACTCTGTCAAGAAAGTACCGGGAATTTTCAATTAAAACAACATTTTTACATTTAATCGTCAAAATTTATTGGGTCGCCTTCAAAATAGGCTCCATTTGCTCCAATACATCTATGCCAACAGCACTTCCAATTATCGAAACATTTTTTAAAGGCGCTTTCCGGGATGGACTTTAGCTCTCGCGCCGAATTTTGTTTTATGGCTTCAATCGACTCAAAACGGGTGCCACGAAGGGGCAATTTTAGTTTTGGGAAGAGGAAAAAGTCGCAGGGAGCCAAATCCGGCGAATACGGTGGTTGCTGAAGCACGTTTGTTGAGTTTTTGGCGAGAAAGTCAGTCACAATCGTAGCTCGGTGAGAAGGCGCGTTATCGTCATGCAAAATCCATGAGTTGTTCGCCCACAAATTTGGCCGCTTCTTACGGATACGCTCACGCAAACGTTTCATAACGCCTAGGTAATACTCCTT
This sequence comes from Megalocaria dilatata, assembly GCA_034642435.1. Lineage (NCBI taxonomy): Eukaryota > Metazoa > Arthropoda > Insecta > Coleoptera > Coccinellidae > Megalocaria > Megalocaria dilatata. Next base: position 54,466,223 of record CM067854.1, on the reverse strand, counting down.
GTTTACCGTCTGACCCTCTGGAACGAATTCGTAGTGCACCACGCCACGGATATCGAAGAAAACAATGAGCATCACCTTCATTTTCGAGCGGCTTTGGCGTGGTTTTTTCGGTTTCGGCTCATTTTTTGCCACCCATTCCGATGGTTGCTGGCTTGTTTGCATATCGCACTCGTAGACCCAGGTCTCAGCACCAGTTATAATGCGTTCCATGAATGTAGAATCGGAATTACAGCGATCCAGCATGTCTGAAGCAACCTGTTCGCGATGACGTTTTTGAAGAAAATTCAGGTCTTTCGGTACAAGTCGTGCGGCCACCTTTCTCATGCCCAAAATATCAATCAAAATCGTACGTGCGGACTCGTGGGATATCTTAAGATCATGTGCTATCTCTCTCAAGCTGGTACGACGGTTTTCCAGCACCCTTTCCTTAATTTTATCGACGTTATCTTCGATCGAAGCCGTCGATGGGCGACCACTTCACGAACGTCCTTGAAGGCTCTGTACCACTGATATGCACGAGTTTTCGATAGAGCATTATCACCAAAGGCCTTTTGCAACATTTTCAATGCATCGGCACACGAAAATTCATTTGCAACACAAAACTTTAAAAAAATTCTTTGCTCAACGTAATCACCCATAGTAAAAATCGGCACGCACTCTGACATCCACTGACTTAATCAGCTGTTGCAAACACACTAGTTGACAGATCCCGCTCAAGCTTGGCATAGTGGTTAAGGACAGTGGTACCAACCTAAATTTTTACCTGCCTCATTGCCCCGCCAGATTTAAATCGATAATTCCCGGTACTTTCTTGACAGAATGTATGATTGTTTGAATTGATCAAGACAGTTTTTTCTCTCTCCTGAAAAATTGACCTCATGTAGCAGGTTAGCACATTTAGCGGACGATAATCTGCATAGGAAGAAAAAGATTCAGTTTTTTCCCCCCCGAAAGCTCGATTATCTTTTGTAATTTGTTCCTCTAGTGATTCTTCTGTGATTTTCTGATTTGATTGGATAATGGTAACATCACGGCTGACGATAATATTCCCACTGACTGGGTTAAAACACCTGTAACCCTTCCTTGTCTCTTCATATTCTACCTACTATGTGTGCTTTGCTAATTTCTGGTCCCATTTCTTCCTGTTTAATTTAGGCACATGAACCATCGCCTTGCTTCCATATAACCTCAAATGACCAAGATTCAGTTCTCTTCCCATCCACAGTTCATAATAGGACTCTTGATAAAATATGGATATATCGAAATATCGATATTATTATTCAGAAATATCGATATTTATTACTGATACTTTTTTGGGCGATATATCGATGGTTCGATATTGAAATATAGATGTCGACGGTCGATATTTTTTTAAATAAGCTTTTATTTTCTACTCTTCACTGTTAATAGCTTAAGCATCTCTTCCTCTACTTAGTCTGTGTGTAATCTATGGTCTGTGATTAACAACAAGCGAACAAGCGAAAAGAGAGGTAAAGAATTTCATAACATCATATATCATAACGGAGAAGCACATGTTTATTCAAATTAATTTATTTAAAATCTAGTGAAGCTCTGTAGTAAATGGGGTTCTTATAGCTTTTACCTCTTACACGGAACAGCCCGCCGCTGGGCTGGACGGGGTGCAATCACCAGAAGAGTTACTGTGGAACGAAAGGAAAGGTTGCCTCAGAATGATGGATATCGGGCAATTAGGGCCTCCAAATGAATGGCTTGGTTCGCTCTTGAAGCAAATCCCCCAATCACGTCGTGGTCACCAATGAAGCTCTGTAGTGAATGGAGTTCTTATGAGGCAGCTTCGGCGTCTTGATTTGGGAGGTGGCGTTTCGTTCTCAGCATGCGCCAGTGATCTTGTGTTCCGCGTCGGAACGGTCGTCGAACGCTGTGTGCGTTGCCCTACTTGAACTCGACGGAGACGGTCAGTCGTGTATTGTTAGACTAGTCGTATCCTCTATATGATACGCCGGCAAGGTGCAGCCGAACAAAACAAAATTCTGGACAAGGAGCGAAGAAGGTGGTCGCTACACTAGTTACATAGAAATAGTGAAGTGCCAAAATATGTCGCCTTCGAAAAATTCTTCCATTTTGTGAACGTATTTTAAGAAATTTGATACAAAGCAACTTATGTGGGAAAAATTACAAAAGCAGCGAAAATACAACTAATTCAGCAAGCCACTTAAATTAAAAACCATCATGCATTTGTCCAACTATCCATAAAAAAGGGGAAAATATTGAGAATGTCAGTTTTAAAAAGCAATACAAATTTTTCAAACTTGACTGATCAAATAAAATGCATTGTGATCCATTTTAAACACTCAGTTAATGCTTCTGAGCAATTAGCAGAGGGAAAGAAAGAAGGCTAGATATTGATGTTCATTCAAGCCTGGATCCCTTGTTTGGACATAATGGAAAGATTTCTGAAATTATCTTCAACTGTCGCAAAGGGATTAGCATCAAGAACTAAGAATAATGTTTGATTGATTCGGTCTTTACTTGGTGGAAGCTCTTTTTAATTAAAAAATATAAAAGAGACAGTATTTTAATTTCCACAAAAAATGTTTATAATACAATAATTGTTTCACCTCAATGAGGCTTCTTCGGTTATCGAAATTCTACTGGCTGGTTGTGTCCAAGGAAGAAAGGAAATAAGATTGTTTAATGTGACCTACCTGCCCTCGGGCCTACGGTCACAGCCCCCATGGGCGCGAGATTAGGATACTTCGAATGAGCACGCCACGATAAATTCGTAACTTCCAGTTTGGCTTCAGCTTCGTAGAGTGAGGCCCTCACTGGCATTGGGCGAAGCACTATCGAAACCTCTTCTAACTATGTAGGTTAGCTCCTGAGTTGGAATACGCAACTCACACGCCGAAGGGACAGAACCCCTTTAGCCCAGCAAGCAGGTTTTCAACCACTGCCACCACGAAACCTATCCTCTAGTAGAGCGGCCACGATTGCTCCTGTAGGCATCCACCCTCCCGTGGTAGCAATCATCGCGTCATTGCTAAGACTTGCTTCGGGAACGACTTCCCTTGCAAATTTAGACCCTTGGAAACCCAGGCATTGCTGAAGCCAGCTAGGATAATGCTGGATTTCCACACCCGTCAGTATCGTAAGATCCAGGTTTCACCAGGAAACCAGGGTAGCGCTCCGATAACACCACCACCAGAGCCCCAGACATTTCAACGACTTTTCAACCCACAGTAACCGCCCTGCATGCGGTCACCACCACCCGTCAACATCAAATCCAATTTCATTCCAAAGTAACGAGAAACTTAGCCTTCATACTCAGATCGCCCCGAAAGAGGCACCTCAATGATTATATGTCTTCTTTTTGAGAAGACTGCCCTAGAGAAGCTTTCCATTCTTTCAAATCTTTCAACAGACCATTCATACACAGATTGCACACGCTAGGGCCCACTATAGAGCCCTGCGGGCATCCTCTCATCATCTTTCTTACAACAGATTCATACTGTCCTATCATTCTCTCTTCTCTTTCATTAAAGTAACTTTGCCAAAGCATCATTTCCTCGCAACCTACATCATTTAAACACCTCAAGGCGTACCTCCGCTTAAGATTGTCGAAGGCACCCTTGAAGTCCACAAATATACCCAGCACATATTTCTCTTCGCTCTCTCTCACGACTCTTTCAAACATGAGCCAAGCGTCAACGGTAGAGCTCCCTTTCACGAAGCCATTCTGCCTGCTGGACATACCACCAGTCTTTATCTCCAGTCTATTCACCATAAAAATTTCCATAACCTTCCCAAGGACCGGCAGAAGACATATCGACCTATATGACCACGCCTCTGTCTTCGGTTTCTCCGTTGACTTCAGCAGGATCACAATCGAAGCAATCTTCCAGATCCCAGGAAAACTACCTTCTCTCGCAATCGTGTTGTACATAGACAACACGTACTCAGGTATACTATGCCACACATGCTGGGCCATCTCAGGATATATACCATCCACACCTGGCGCTTTACTTTTATTTTTAATATTAAACTCCTCAAACCCATTCATTTCATATACTATCCCATTAATAACACTGTCATCACAAGGAAATAATGCACCCATCAATGCACTCACAGTCTCATTTCACGTCCTTGTCACACTTTTTCCTATCTTTATCCAACATAGGTCTACCTATCGCCTCTTTCCCATACATGCTTTGAACGCTTTACCCCAAGGGTTAGCGTTATCTTTCACACTGACGAACTGTTCCCAATCTTTCTTCTTACATCTCATTATTTCATTCTTATAGTCTCCGTAAGCGAAAATACTCCATTTTTTCTCTTTCATGCAATCTTTCTCGCTTTCAATTCGAGATTGAAAATTCAATCTCGCTCTTCTCACCTGCCTTTTATATTTCTGAAGACCAGGAGACCACAATGACGCCTTATCAGGTAGTGACCGTGGTTTATTCAACATTCGTTCATTAACATTTGTTATCCACTTATTCATCATATCAATCTTTTCCTCAGCTTGTAGTCCATCATACTGGCTAAAGCCAATATTCTCAGACATAGGTATGAGTCTTTCATACTTTTTCCAGTCCACATCTTTCACCCTCCATGTGCTTTTCCCCGTTATCACTTGTTCATTCTTTCTTTCACGCCTTCCTAGAGTAATGAGCATACCCTTATGGTCACTGATACTCCTTCTTGCATCACCCACCAACTTGTGACACATTTCGCATCCATGCAACAATTCATCAAGGTGACGTTAATAGCTTACTTACTCCGAGAGCCACTGGTATAAGGTATAAAACTCAGAAATCCCATTAAATACGAGAAGTTTCCTTTCAAAAATGAACTCTTCCATCCTTATTCCTCTTTCAACGCTATTTCCATACATACCTATCCTCTTGCTGTGCCATAAGGAGATGCATTTGCATCTAACCCGACTAAAATCGGGCTACTCCCCAATAGGGAGAACAACCATTTTATATACCCCAAATATGGCCCCAACTCATAACCATACTTGCAATAGACCGAAGCCATATACCCTTTCACATGTTCATTTCTTACCTAAACACATACACAATAATAATCTGTCAACTCTGAGACAGGCAAGACAATCTACACCATCATCATTAACGACAATGGCAGCCTCGCCCCCACAAATCCATATACTCTCATGGCGCTTGGCAGTCCACACACTCTACCATCTCTCACATATGGCTCCTGCAACAAACCCACACAGATCCTTTCTCTCATCTGGACACACCTATTTCGCTCATGGTGGCGTAGCATCTAGACGCATTCAGTTCCAGGATCCTCATTTGCGCCATTTGAGCTTATGTTCCCATACGCTTCCTTATTCTCCCTGCCCGAAGTCTATACTCCGGAAAGGTCCCACTGGTTGTGCTATGCTGCACATCCTTCCTCCCTCTTTCCTTACATACCCTACATTCATCGCCCTTCCTGCATTATTTTCTCAACTTCCAGCAAGCATTCTTCTTCATCTTGCACTGTTTGAACCTATGATCAAAACCCATGCATCTGTAGCACCTTTCCACTACATCATATTCTTTCACCCTGCAAGAGCTGAAGCGAATAAAAAGTCGCCCCTCTCTCGACCATGCATTTTTCAGTTGTGCTGGAACTTCCAACACAAAATTACCTTTCTCCCCTGATCCAAACTTTCTCATTATGGTCACCCCATCCATAAATGCCTTCGAATCCATACCACAGGAGTTCCTCTTGTAGAACTTCTGCTTCAACGTCCGATGGCACATCATATACTAGCACCCTGCTGCCAAGTTTCCTTGGTTGCTCCATTTTCATACCCATACTCTCAAATTTTTCACACTGCACTCTTCCAGCTTCTTCTCACTCTTCGTCTCAATGACGATTCCACCTTCTCTCCTGCACTTGTGAACAGCAGTCACCCTAACATTCACCTCAGGCTGATGTTGTCCAGAATAATAGAGCCTAAACACAGTTAAGTACGTGACACAATAATGGAAAAACAAGTCATAAAAAGTAAGAGTGTTTATTGGGGTTTGCCTCTAAAAATGCCGTTAGGGAAAGATATTCAGTAATGGGGATTTATGAACATCTGTTTGTTCGTTCAAAAGGATTTTAGGGGCATTGTACCTGTTGATTTCAAGAATTTCTAAAAGTGTTTATCTAGAACTTTTGCTTTCGACGTGGATAATTTCATAGTTATTGTTGAAATTATGCCTGAATTCCTCAAGATGATTAGCATAGATCGAATGTACGGAATCCGACATATAACTAACTTCTTTGGTGTTCTTGGATTCTTTTCTTGAATGGTCTATCTGTCTCTCCATATATACTAAAGGGCAATAGTTGCAAGTCAACTTGTAATTGAAATTCAATTACAACGCAGTTTTTAAAACCATTAATAACATTAGTGCTTACATAAAAAAACAATAAGGATCGAACAAATGAAGAAAACAAATCTGGAGTCTACAAGATGAGTTGCAGAGATTGCTCTTTAGTATATATTGGCTAGACAGGTAAATCAATCAAGAAAAGAATCCAAGAACACCAAAGAAGTTACATATCGGATTCCGTATATTCGACATACTACTCTGTCAAGAAAGTACCGGGAATTTTCAATTAAAACAACATTTTTACATTTAATCGTCAAAATTTATTGGGTCGCCTTCAAAATAGGCTCCATTTGCTCCAATTCATCTATGCCAATGGCACTTCCAATTATCGAAACATTTTTTATAGGCGCTTTCCGGGATGGACTTTAGCTCTCGCGCCGAATTTTGTTTTATGGCTTCAATCGACTCAAAACGGGTGCCACGAAGGGGCAATTTTAGTTTGGGGAAGAGGAAAATGTCGCAGGGAGCCAAATCCGACGAATACGGTGGTTGCTGAAGCACGTTTGTTGAGTTTTTGGCGAGAAAGTCAGTCACAATCGTAGCTCGGTGAGAAGGCGCGTTATCGTCATGCAAAATCCATAAGTTGTTCGCCCACAAATTTGGCCGCTTCTTAGGTAATACTCCTTGTTTACCGTCTGACCCTCTGGAACGAATTCGTAGTGCACCACGCCACGGATATCGAAGAAAACAATGAGCATCACCTTCATTTTCGAGCGGCTTTGGCGTGGTTTTTTCGGTTTCGGCTCATTTTTTGCCACCCATTCCGATGATTGCTGGCTTGTTTGCATATCGTACTCGTATACCCAGGTCTCATCACCAGTTATAATGCGTTCCATGAATGTAGAATCGGAATTACAGCGATCCAGCATGTCTGAAGCAACCTGTTCGCGATGACGTTTTTGAAGAAAATTCAGGTCTTTCGGTACGAGTCGTGCGGCCACCTTTCTCATGCCCAAAATAACAATCAAAATCGTACGTGCGGACTCGTGGGATATCTTAAGATCATGTGCTATCTCTCTCAAGCTGGTACGACGGTTTTCCAGCACCCTTTCCTTAATTGTATCGACGTTAACGAGGCAAGTCTTCGACCACTTCACGACCGTCCTTGAAGGCTCTGTACCACTGATATGCACGAGTTGTCGATAGAGCATTATCACCAAAGGCCTTTTGCAACATTTTCAATGCATCGGCACACGAAAATTTATTTGCAACACAAAACTTTAAACAAATTCTTTGCTCAACGTAATCACCCATAGTAAAAATCGGCACGCACTCTGACATCGACTGACTTAATCAGCTGTTGCAAACACACTTGTTGACAGATCCCGCTCAAGCTTGGCATAGTAATTAAGGACAGTGGTACCAACCTAGGAAAAAAAATGTTTACCTGCCTCATTGCCCCGCCAGATTTAAGTCGATAATTCCCGGTACTTTCTTGACAGAATGTATGCTAATCATCTTGAGAAATTCAGGCATAATTTCAACTATAACTATGAAATTATCAACGTCGAAAGCAAAAGTTCTAGATTAGCACTTCCAGAATTTCTTGAAATCTACAGGTGCAATGCCCGTAAAATCCTTTTGAATGAACGAACAGATGTCCCCATTATTGAATATATTTCCCTAACTGCATTTTTTACCGCCAAACTCCAATAAACACCCTATCTTTTTATGACTTGTTTTTCCATTATTTTTTCACGTAAGTGCCGAGAAATATGTCACAGCTAGTTTAGTAATTATTCGTTGATTGATGAGTGATGTCGGAATGTTGTGAGTACTACCAAAATCTCTATTCCTCTGATGTTCCACCAAGCTTTTGAATGTCTTGAACTTTTCAAATACCTCGCCCTTTGTCTTCAAAAAATTAATGAAGCACATCTTGGTATAATTGACAATGAATGTGAGGAAATACTTTGCTCCTCCTAATGAAGTGGTTTCCATTGGCCCACATAAATCGCTGTGCTGTGAATAATTTCAAGAATATTTTTGGAACGACTTCCTTCTTTTGTAATGGTGATTTTTACCTGCGCCCTCTTTTGGCAGCTTACGGTAATATAACTTTCTGTTTACAGCGAATGCACCATTATTACCATTAGTATCGCCATCTGTCTGCATATCTAGGAGTTTTGTTTTGATGGAAACTGTTGTAATGGTTATACCTGAATGCTGAACGGCCATATAATAAAATAAGGGCAAATCTTTCAGGAAGACCAGCCAAGAATAGAGATCCTACGCACGTTTCATCAATGTCAAATCCCCTTCTTCTTAACATCTGGTAAGTTTCGACTATTTGCTTGATGTGCGACTCCTTACTTCCATGATTTTCTTATCGGGTAGATATCAGCGTGCGTAAAAGTCCTATTTTCCGCATAAATCCGCTGTCATCATAAAGTTTCTTCAAGCGTGTGCATACCTGTTCGGCTATCTTGGAATCCTTTACATGTGGAAACAACGATGGGTCGAAGATTAGAATTAACTTTGCCTCCGCTTTGGTTATAGTCGAAGTGTTCATCTCACTACCGTCGATGCATTTGTCCAAGCCTTCAAGTACAAATATATTCTCGACTACAAAAGCCCACTTATCATAATTCTCACGTTCTAAATGCTTTGGTATTGTCATGAGGTAACTGGCGGCTATTGCTTTTTGTGGAATTAACGTACACGACACGATACTGTTCTGTTTAAATTATCACCAAGTTACTTTAATGTTATTGCACTAAGAGTCCTGGGCTCTTAACCTATTGTTGATAAAATCGTTGGAAAGACAATTGCAATTTTACTCTGTTTGGATATAAACGAACTCGTGCTTTAACAAAGGACTATATTTCAAAGCTATCAACTTTTTTAAACTTTTGATATACATTCACATCAAAATCTGTGCTGAAAATTGAATTCTATAGAAGCGTGTTGATTTTCCACCTACCATTCATGGATATTATGAGAATTTATAATTTTTGATCGAAACTAGCTTCGTCAGTAAATAAAACCTCAGTAACAAACTATGCTTTCATTCTTTGTTGTTCCAAAAAACCATTCAGCAAACTGCACTCTTGGAAGAAAATCTGCCCGACTCATTGAATGAAGTGTTAGAAGATGAACCTGATGAAGCAGCTGTTCTTTCAAAATTCGATGAGCGATAGACTTTAAAATATAAAGCTCACTCGACAATTGTCTAACGCTCTTTGTTAGATCCTGCTCTAATCTATTCAAAACTTCTTGTTCCGATGCTGCTGTTCAACATGTCTCTTTACTCCTAGAGTAAAGAGATACCTCCTCTTTTGGGTAAAATACACCGTTAAACATTGAATTTAAAAAAGACTTATCGAGACAAATTATGGAATTATTATTATTATTATCCTGATACTCCTAGATCTTCTGTGAAGATCCCTCGGAAGATTTTTCAGCTTGTGTGAGTTAGGAGTTCAGTTGTGTTCTGTGTAGGCTTTGTTACTCTGATTTTGCGCCACTTAAGTTACAACACTGTTAATTTTTGACCCAACAGGAATCATTTACCAGTTTCTCGAAGTCTTCAATCCACAATCTTGAATGTATTTTTACTCGGCAAATTTCTGTTTGGGAAGTGCTCCGCGTACAACTTCCTTGCCCTAACACCATTACAAAATTTACGCGCGTATATTAAATGCATATTCGCATATTCTTCTGTAGTGGAATTATTCATAATAATTTTTTTATACAAAATTAGAATAAATTCGAATTAAAAACGGAACCATCACAAAAAAGAGGTCTTAGTAACCACAGCAACAATAAACAGCTTGCAATATTCATGAAAAAATATTTCAATATTGAATAATGCTTGTAACTCGACAACGGTGAATTTTTCAAGGTTGCATCGGTATACTTTTATTTGCAGAATCAATGATAAAATGCATAAGTGGAGGAATTTCGCCGGAATCTTCAACAAAAAAGTTTCCGTCCATTAAGTTCCAGGGTTATTATATTTCTGGCGGTCCTGAAGACTTATGAGGAAGGTGTTGGAAACAAATCATTACTGATATTTGTATTGACTCAAATTCAAAAAATTTCCAGAGTCGGTGGAGTTGTGCGGAAGTTATCACAAAAAAAAACTGAATTATGGCAGTACCATTTCGAATAGTAGCATGTTTCATCATACTTTTCCGAAGAGCTTCTTTTTCTTCTTCGGTCATATTTCTCTTATGAGTTTGTATTTTTTGCTTATAGGACTTATATCGCTCATTGAAATTAGACAATTCTTTAATATTCTTGTTTCTTTCAGGAGTATAACTGTTGTATTTTTTGACCCCCTTACCTTTCTCCCGTTCATCAGAGTCCGAATCAGATGCACGCTTTAGTTTTTTTTCTTTTACTCACTTTATGTTCATCTTCATCTGAATTATCACTCCCACTGGAATAACCTAACAAAATGTTTTTCAAATCGTCTTCTGATAATTCATTTTTCAAAGAATTAAATTTATGCATTAATATAGTATCTAATATGGCTTCATCATCATCATCACTACATATTTCCAGTTCTTTGTAACCATGCTTTTTTCCTGATTGTTTATTTAATTTCTTTAATTTTTTCTTCAATTTCTTATCAGTTTTTGTCTTCCTACTTTTCTTTTTTTTTTGGTCTTTAGTTGAACCTGCATTGCTTCTTGCAATTTCTTCATAGAGGGTTTTGCAGGAACTGTCTTCTTGTTTCCTCTTCTTGTCGTTTGATGAGGACTAATAGATCTTCTTGAAGTTTTGCTTGTAAGTCAACTTGTTCACTCTTCACGATTTTGTTATAATCTCTTATAGATGGTGGAATACACTCATGTTCCACATGATTTTTAGGGGGTGCAATTAGATTTCCCGATGATTTCGCTGCTTCTTCTCTGTTGAATTCTTCAAGAGTTTTGTCTACCGTACGTCCCAGTAAATAAGATTCTCTATCAACCAACGCATTTGGACCTTTATACATCCAATCAAGTTTCTTTTCTTCATTATTTGAAAACAATTTATTTTAATTTTAACAAGAGTGTTTCCTTTTCACACTTATACCTTGATTATATTTTTGTTTTGAATAACTTCATTTGCTGTTGCAATTCATGATATGAGGTTAAAGTACAGATTAAATTTTTTTTTTTCTTCTTCTTCCTTATTTGTATTTGGCGAAAAGACCAATTGAACATAGGAACAGTATTTATATATATATATATATATATATATATATATATATATATATATATATATATATATTGTCATGGGATTTACACTTAAATAGAATAATTACATAAATATAAAGGACAACACTCACCGTTGTATATAAGTTGACTCGTTAGAGTATAACCAGAGCACATTTAATTAAATAATATCCATTCTGACAGAAATATTAATAATTCAATTCGTAAAAACACTCACAAGCTAAAATTATGAAGAAAAAGCATATTCAGGATACATAACGACTACTTGAATTAAAATTCTTTGAACGATAATCAAAACACAGTAATTTTGTTGACAGTTTATAAATAGAATTCACAGGGAGATTTCAATTTACAATTATTCAATATAAAACCAGCCAAAGTTGCAATAAATAGAAGTAATTTGAATTTAGATATCCAATTTGAAATTGATGAAGAATTTGTTGAAAAGATTTGTTATTATAATGAATCACATATAAACTTTAGTGGAATTGTTGACAAAGAACAAGCTTAATTAAATATAACTCACCAGAATGATGTAAATAGGACACATTTGATCAAAATTCACTTAATTCAATGAAAGATAGCATCTACGTCAGATATTTTCAAATGATTAATGTAAGAGATATCCTTGAAAATGTTTAGGCATCAATAGAATTGTAATAGCATCTAAGCTAAAGAAATTTAATCAATTTCATAAATAATATTAAGTATTTTATAAGTTATAAGCATTAGAAGTTAAAATTTGTTAAATTTTGACACTTGAAATACTTTACGAAGGAAAAGCAAGACTTTCACTGTTCTGTTTAACATGAAACATACATCAAAATGTATTTAAAAAAAATAAGCTAATTTTCAAAAGTAATTTCAAACCAGGAAATATTGTAAATTTTGTAAAATCATCAAAAGCATCATTTTTATATAATTTTGACAGAAGCTAGTAAGCTTTGAAATTCAACTTTTCTTGAAAACTATAAATAGGGCAGACACAGAAAAAGTCGGCAGTCTCCAATTATATGCAGAGTAGAATCCTTGTCGGTCCATACTCAATTAAACTCCAAAAAAGTAACATCATCTGAAAAAAGAAGATTATTTGGTTATTGTGAATGGAAATTGAATCCAGAAAATACATTACCTGAATGTGAATGGAAAAATATCACATAGAAATCAAGTTTCAAACGAATTGGATATATTGAAGAAAATCAACAAAGTAGCCTGTGAATTTCAGAACGTTCTAGAAGTGTTGTTTCCAACGAAACCAGTTTTATTCCTGAAAAGAAGAAAAAGGGACAATTAAAAGGAACAATCATAAATTGATGAACAAACTTACCAAAGGTATTCAAATTCAATCCTGTTAATATTTCCAGAAAGAAATTTAGAAATAGCAAACACTGTTTACATTAGAATTACGTTAGGTTATTTAGATAAGGTTAGGTTAACATAGAATTAGATTTAGGTTATTGATCACTGATTATAATATTTCAAACTACTTTCATATAATATAATTTAAAAAATTCAATCTTTTAGAAAATTCAAATTGAACCCTCCCTCAAATATCAAATCAGATTCAATAATATTTTAATTTCAATTATTCAAAATTATAATCTTAAGAGCTAGCCGGAAACATAGAGTATTCATTCACAAAATTTCTTTAATATTATACCGTAACAATATATATATATATATATATATATATGTATATATATATATATATATATATATATATATATATGTATATATATGTATATATATATATGTATATGTATATGTATATGTATATGTATATATATGTATATATGTATATGTATCAGGATAATCAGGATAATAATAATATATATATATATGTATATACGCAGGGTATATATATATATACATATATATATAAATACATATATATATATATATATATACATATAAAAAATATATATATATATATATATATATATATATATATATTTTTTATATGTATATATATATATATATATATGTATTTATATATATATGTATATATATATATACCCTGCGTATATACATATATATATATATATATATATATATATATATATATATATGTATATACGCAGGGTGGTACGTAGTGCCATCGGGGAGTGACGTCCCCGCGTACCCGAGTCACCATACCCAACTGAGGTTAGCACCCTCAGAAGGGATTAAATAAGTCAGCTCCTGTAACGAGAAGCAGAACACAGGGCGGTAGGGGGCTTCAGACCAGCTCCCTTCGGAGCCGTCCAGAGGATCGGTCTGTAGGAGGAACGTGTGGGGCGAGCGGCGCACCCCTCCGAGATTGCACCGCAAGGCCAATTCCCGCCTCTCCGTAAGGAGAAAGCCCTGACAGCTTGAGTGTACGTACCGTCCACTCCTCTGCAAGAAGGCCACAACGGGACAGGCGAACGCGTTGGACAACAGAAGATAACTGCATGGTAATGCGTTCACATTATATAGCTCTGGACCTTGTTGAGACCCGCAATAACACATATAGAAACCTACTCTTGGAGACATGGAATGAGATCTGCCCCGAACGACCGGCATACGCTCAGCTACTCTCCAACAGGGTACGGTGGATTATTGGACAGGAAAAACTCTCTCGCGCTGAACTTGAATGTATAAAAGCCAGCTGCTACCCTACCACTACGGAGCGGGAGTCGGCCCGTCAACCAGAGGAGTCCAGAAGAAAATCTTCTGTGGGGATTGGGAGGAGTGGTCTTTTCAGCAGACCACCTGAGGAGAACACTGCAGAGAGATCATTTGTGAGCAATCTGATGAGGTACGCAGGAGTGGCAGCGGAAAAAAGGCCAAAAATTCAACGACTGTGGTATTCCAGAGCGGCTCGTGAAATGGTAGCGAGGGTCAACTCGATCATCCCAAAACATATGACAAACGTGGATACATTTGTGGATCTGGTGGACGTTGTGTACGCGGCCGCAGTAACGGTCGCTGAATCACTTGGGAACCGAGTCGAGCATCCCCGAATTACGCCAAAACCACTCGAAAACCCCCCTAGGAAACAGCGCCTAGAAGGAAAGATAACAGCTTTAAGGAAGGAAATTGGGGTCATTCATACTTACCTCAATACAGCATCACCAACTGCAAAACTCACTAAAGCTGTCAGGAAAGTAGCTTCCGCATCCTGCATTAAGCGAAGGGACCCTGCCTTCAGAGAAAAATTGGCGGTCGTCTGTGATCACCTGAAACAAAAAATCAAGGCATTAGGGAACCGTATCAGAAGATATAACGAAAGAACGAAGCGATATAGAAACAACAACATGTTCTTTAAAAACCAGAAGCAGTTCTTTCGATCTCTGGAAACTGCAAGTGGAAAGGATGACGAACATCTAGAACCTGAGGCAGTGCATGATTTCTGGGCTGGTGTGTGGGCGAGAGAGAGTACCCACGATGAGAGTGCCTATTGGATAGGGGAGGCCCAGCAGAAGATCCCCAAACACCCAATGGGGGAAATACAAGTGCAGAAGTCAGACATAATCGACACACTCAAAAGATCTAACAACTGGGCAGCTCCAGGCCCAGACAAGCTCCACAATTATTGGTGGAAGTACTTCGATAGTGTGCATGAAAAACTGACACTTCTTGTACAGGACGCCTTGAACAACCCCGCGTCTGTGCCTGCCTTCCTCACACTGGGAATCACATACCTTATACCAAAGGACGGCGACAGGAAAGACCCGAAAAACTACCGGCCGATCACTTGCCTCTCATCGTTATATAAAATCCTCACTGGAGTCATTACCAAATACCTCAGCAGACACATCAGGGAACACAGCCTGATCACAGAAGAACAGGGGGGATGCCGAGAAAAAACGAAAGGATGCAAAGAACTCCTACTAATCGACCATGTAATCACCAAGCAGGCTCGAAAGAGACTTCGAAATATATCTATCGCTTGGGTGGATTACAAAAAGGCGTTCGACTCCATCCCACATACGTGGCTCTTGAAGGTGCTGGAGATGCATGGAGTAGCTGGGAGCGTTATAGAGCTCCTGAGACACCTGATGAAGACATGGAGGACATCGCTGCTAGTGCGAATGGGAGAAATGCTTATAGAATCAGAACAAATAAAGATTAGCCGGGGAATATTTCAGGGTGACACATTAAGCCCCATCTGGTTTTGTTTAGCACTCAATCCGCTTAGCATTATCCTGAAAAACACCAAGTACGGATATGTTGTGAACAAAAGCAGACAGATAGCTATCTCGCATCGCATGTTTATGGACGACCTGAAACTCTATGGCGCAAACCCAGAACAACTAAGAAGAATGCTGGAGTTGGTCACAGCTTTTAGCGAGTCAATAGGGATGGAGTTGGGGATCAATAAGTGCGCCGTATTGGATGTCCGAAGGGGTAAGATCGAGGACAATAAGGAGGGGACAACACTGAGCAATAACATAACCATACCAGCTCTGAGTAAGAAAGTCCCATATAAATACTTGGGAACCAAGCAGGCATTGGAAATAAAAACCCCTGAAATGAAACAATGCTTCAAAGAAAAGCTGCTGACCAGAGTTTCCCTGCTCCTTAAGGCAAAGCTTAACTCAAAGTCCCTCTTTACGGCCATTAACATCTGGGCAATCCCAAGCATGACGTATTCGTTCGGAATCCTCAGTTGGTCAACAACTGACCTCCGCGCGCTGGATAAAGATATCAGGTCAATGCTGACAAAATATGGGGTTCACCATTCCCACTCCTCTACAATCAGGCTTTACCTTCCGCGACATCAAGGAGGAAGAGGACTAACGAGCTTAGAGGAAGCTCACGGAAAAAACGTCAGTGATCTAAGAGAACACTTCCTGAGGAACAACTCACCTTTCTTCAGAGCGATCTGTGAGGCTGATGATAAAATGTCCGCGCTAAAGCTCGCTGAACCGACATATCAGCTCTCCTGGCCCTCTGTGGAGGAACGTATCCAAGAGTGGAGCGCCAAGGCTTTGCACGGCAGATACCCTACTCACCTGCAAAGTAGAGAGGTAGAAAAAACAGAGTCGATAACTTACCTGCGTGCGGGCTATCTATACCCGGAAACGGAAGGAAGGCTTTTGGCGATTCAAGATCAAGTGATGCCCACCAGGATGTACATGAAGCATATCGCCAAACAAGCGATTCCATCAGATCGGTGTCGGAGGTGCGCCCAGGGCGCGGAGTCTATACAGCATGTCACCCCCTCGTGCCCCATACTCGCTCCTAGGGAATATCTTGATAGGCACAACGCGATGGGAAAGATATACCACCGGCAGATTGCCCTGAAGTTAGGATTACTTCAGAATGAGGTGGAACAACATTTGTACTCACCTAAAGTCCTCCTGGAGAATCAGCGCTATAGGGTGTATTGGGACGCAACGCTGGTGACCGACAGAGGAGTGGCTCACAACAGACCAGATATTGCCATCTTCGACAGTGAAAAGGAAACATGTTTGCTGCTGGACTTCACTATACCCGCAGATGATAGTTTGGCGAGGGCATACTCGGAGAAGATAACAAAATACTCTGATCTCGCCTTCCAACTCCGTGAAATGCACCGGTTGAAATCTGTAAACGTGCTCCCGCTGATTATATCGGTGAATGGGTTGATAGAAAAGCACTTACCTGAGAATACTCGGAGACTCTGCCTGGATCAGCGCGTGATTTCCGGTTCGCAAAAACAAATAATGCTGAGTACGACAAGAATAGTAAGAAAATTTCTCCAAGGCCCGTAGCGGCGGTGCACGCCTTGGTAAATAACCCGGCGTGCATAGCATAGGACCCGTAAAAGACACGGTGGTTAAAAAAAATATATATATATATATATATGTATATATATATATATATATATATATATGTATATATATATATCTTCTCATTCTTCTTCTTCTAGACCTTAAGGTCTGTTCACTGTGAAGGTCTCCCCCTTAGGAAGCGGCTTCCTGGGAGATTGAACTCCAGCTATCCTTCCATCGTTTGGGTGGTCTTCCTAATGGCCTTCTGCTTGCTGGTTTTTCGTCCTTAGCGATGTATGCTAAGTGGTCTCGCCAATATCTTCTCCTCTTCCTTCCCCATCTCACAGATCTTCAACTTTACAGAGAGATCTTATATCGCTGTTTCTAACTCTGTCTCTTAATGTTTTTCCTGCGATGGTTCTGAGAGTTTTCATCTCCGCTGTTCTTAGGATGTTCTTCGTCTTATTCGTGTCAGCTCGAGTCTCGATACCATAGGTCAGGACCGGCCTAACACAGGATTTATATATTCGCACTTTTCCATCGACATGCATATGCTTGTTTGCCCAAACAACTTCTCTTAGACAGCCGGATATTACTGAGGCCTTGTTGACCTGTGACTTGATGTCCTCTATCGGATTATGATTGCTGGCCATGTCCGCTCCTAGGTAACGGAACTTCATCACTTGTTCCACTATCTTACCATCTATAACTATTTTACATCTTGATGGTTCCTTCGAAAATGTCATACATTTCGTTTTTCCAATAGATATGGACATGTTGTAATTTTTGCTGATCTGATAAAACTTTTGTATTTGTCTTTGTAAGTCGTCTTCGGTTTCCGCTAGAATAACTGCGTCATCCGCAAAGCATACCATGCCGATTGGTTTGCCGCTCAATCTGAATCCCATCTGCATAGATATTATTTCTTGTATGATTTCATCCATGACAAGATTAAAAAGGAATGGGCTGAGGCTATCCCCTTGCCTAATACCGGCTGGTGTTGGTATACCTTCTGTTGTTTGGTTGTTAACTCTTATTCTTGTTGTATTGTCTATATTCAGATTCCTGATGACGTTCATTATCGCGTTTGGTATTCGTTTTTGCCTCAATATTTGGATAACATGCTGAAGTTTTATTCTGTCAAATGCCTTTGTCAAGTCAATGAAACATACATACGTTGGATAGCTGTACTCGATGGCCTTCTCTTTCACCTGTCTCAAAATGAAGAGTGCGTCGGTTGTCGATCTATTTTTCCTAAATCCCTGTTGCTCATCTCTATTCTCTATGGCATCCTGAAGGATATCTTTGATTATGCTGGTGAACAGTTTCATGCTGGTGCAGAGTAGGCTAATTCCCCTGTAATTCTCCGGGTTGGTTTTTGTCCCTTTTTGAAGATCGGTATCGTGATGCTCTTCTTCCTTTCTGTTGGTATATCAGATGTAGCCATTATCTTGTTGATTAGTTCGGTTAGCTTTTTTGCTAGTTCTTGTCCGCCATATTTCAAAAGTTCGTATATATTAAATATATATATATATATATATAAAATATTATATATATGATATATATATATAATATATAAAATTATTACTCTTGTTAATATCAAAGTAAAATGTTTTCAAATAATGAAGTAAAGAAACTTGATTGGATTTCTAAAGGTCCGAATGCGTTGATTGATAAAAAATTTTTTTTCTTCCTCTTTCTAATTAAATATATATAATATATATATATATATATATATATATATATATTATATATATATATATATATATAATATATATATATATAATATATATATATATATATATATATATATATATATAATATATATAATATATACATTCTGTCAAGAAAGTACCGGGAATTATCGATTTAAATCTGGCGGGGCAATGAGGCAGGTAAAATTTTTTTTTCCTAGGTTGGTACCACTGTCCTTAATTACTATGCCAACTAGTGTGTTTGCAACAGCTGATTAAGTCAGTCCATGTTAGAGTGCGTGCCGATTTTTACTATGGGTGATTACGTTGAGCAAAGAATTTGTTTAAAGTTTTGTGTTGCAAATGAATTTTCGTGTGCCGATGCATTGAAAATGTTGCAAAAGGCCTTTGGTGATAATGCTCTATCGAAAACTCGTGCATATCAGTGGTACAGAGCCTTCAAGGACGGTCGTGAAGTGGTCGCCCATCGACGGCTTCGATCGAAGATAACGTCGATAAAATTAAGGAAAGGGTGCTGAAAAACTGTCGTACCAGCTTGAGAGAGATAGCACATGATCTTAAGATATCCCACGAGTCCGCACGTACGATTTTGATTGATATTTTGGGCATGAGAAAGGTGGCCGCACGACTCGTACCGAAAGACCTGAATTTTCTTCAAAAACGTCATCGCGAACAGGTTGCTTCAGACTTGCTGGATCGCTGTAATTCCGATTCTGCATTCATGGAACGCATTATAACTGGTGATGAGACCTGGGTCTACGAGTACGATATGCAAACTAGCCAGCAATCATCGGAATGGGTGGCAAAAAATGAGCCGAAACCGAAAAAACCACGCCAAAGCCGCTCGAAAATGAAAGTGATGCTCATTGTTTTCTTCGATATCCGTGGCGTGATGCACTACGAATTCGTTCCAGAGGGTCAGACGGTAGGCAAGGAGTATTACCTAGGCGTTATGATACGTTTGCGTGAGCGTATCCGTAAGAAGCGGCCAAATTTGTGGGCGAACAACTCATGGATTTTGCATGACGATAACGCGCCTTCTCACCGAGCTACGATTGTAACTGACTTTCTCGCCAAAAACTCAACAAACGTGCTTCAGCAACCACCGTATTCGCCGGATTTGGCTCCCTGCGACTTGTTCCTCTTCCCAAAACTAAAATTGCCCCTTCGTGGCACCCGTTTTGAGTCGATTGAAGCCATAAAACAAAATTCGGCGCTAGAGCTAAAGTCCATCCCGGAAAGCGCCTATAAAAAATGTTTCGATAATTGGAAGTGCCGTTGGCATAGATGTATTGGAGCAAATGGAGCCTATTTTGAAGGTGACCCAATAAATTTTGACGATTAAATGTAAAAATGTTGTTTTAATTGAAAATTCCCGGTACTTTCTTGACAGAGTAGTATATATATATATATATATATAATATATATATATATATATATATATATATATATATATTATATATATTTAATTAGAAAGAAGAAGAAAAAATTTTTTTTATTAACCAACGCAATCGGAACTTTATACATCCAATCAAGTTTCTTTTCTTCATTATTTGAAAACATTTTACTTTGATATTAACAAGAGTGATTCCTTTTCACACTTATATCTTGATTATATTTTTGTTTTGAATGACTTCATTTACTATTGCTATTCATGATACGTTGTTGTAGCACAGATCAAAATATTTTGTTTTAATTCTTTCCTCTTTGTATTTGGCGAAAAGACCAATTGAACATAGGAACATAGCGCTTGAAATTTACCTTCAGCATTACTAATATTGGCCTCTTTCAGTATACCGATGTTGACACGTGCATTGTTATGCTGGCTTGTATGATACAATTTTCATTGTTATCATACTCATATTAATGGTTTATACAAATTCAAAATTGAAAAAATATCATTGGATGTAAATATTGAATAAATTTTTTTTTATAACCGCAGTCAATATCTTCAATTTCTTATCACCACTGCTAAATCCAGTGCATTTAATATTATTATTATCTTAATATTACTAGATCTTCTGTGGAGATCTCTCATAAAAAACCCTCTAATTTTACATTTAGCCCTTTTTTGGATGCTCCCTGCTGCCTCAGGACCCACATCAATAGCTAGTTAGGCAAGTTACTTTAAAAGAACGAACATAATATTATAAACTTGACATCTATTAATATTTTTATTGGCAAACATTTTGAAATCATTTTGAAAAATGTATATTATATTAACACATATTCAAAAAAAAAAAAACAAAAGACCAATTATATTATATTATATATATATATGTATATATTATATATATATATATATATATTATATATATATATATAATATATATTATATATATATATAATATATATCATACGGATATAAATAGCTCTATAATCTTATGTTCAATTGGCCTTTCGCCAAATACAAATAAGAAAGAAGAAGAAAAAAAAATTTTTAATCTGTGCTACAACCTTATATCATGAATAGCAATAGCAAATGAAGTTATTCAAAACAAAAATATAATCAAGTTATATGTGTGAAAAGGAATCACTCTTGTTAATATTAAACTAAAATGTTTTCAAATAATAAAGAAAAGAAACTTGATTGGATGTATAAAGGTCCAAATGCGTTGGTTGATAGAGAATCTTATTTACTGGGACGTACGGTAGACAAAACTCTTGAAGAATTCAACAGAGAAGAAGCAGCGAAATCATCGGGAAATCTAATTGCACCCCCTAAAAATCATGTGGAACATGAGTGTATTCCACCATCTATAAGAGATTATAACAAAATCGTGAAGAGTGAACAAGTTGACTTACAAGCAAAACTTCAAGAAGATCCATTAGTCCTCATCAAACGACAAGAAGAGGAAACAAGAAGACAGTTCCTACAAAACCCTCTACAGTTAAAGAAATTGCAAGAAGCAATGCAGGTTCAACTAAAGAACAAAAAAAGGAAAAGTAGGAAGACAAAAACTGATAAGAAATTGAAGAAAAAATTAAAGAAATTAAATAAACAATTAGGAAAAAAGCATGGTTACAAAGAACTGGAAATATGTAGTGATGATGATGATGAAGCCATATTAGATACTATATTAATGCATAAATTTAATTCTTTGAAAAATGAATTATCAGAAGACGATTTCAAAAACATTTTGTTGGGTTATTCCAGTGGAAGTGATAATTCAGATGAAGATGAACATAAAGTGAGTAAAAGAAAAAAATTAAAGCGTGCATCTGATTCGGACTCTGATGAACGGGAGAAAGGTAAGAGGGTCAAAAAATACAACAGTTATACTCCTATAAGAAACAAGAATATTAAAGAATGGTCTAATTTCAATGAGCGATATAAGTCCGATAAGCAAAAAATACAAACTCATAAAAGAAATATGACCGAAGAAGAGAAAGAAGCTCTTCGGAAAAGTATGATGGAACATGCTACTGTTCGAAATGCAGAAAGAGCAAAAAATTTTAATAAGTATAAGGAAGAACAGAGTAAACCAGAAATTGTAGGGAAACATGACAAAAATTTTATGAAAAACCTACTATTAAAAGCAGCTAATGTTAGTAGTGTTGAAGATAGGGTTAAATCGAATGTAAATAATATACAAAGATCTAAGTACGCAATGGATTCTAATTTTTTAAAATAAATATTATAATTGTATAGACATTGTGTTTAAAATTTATATTGAATATATGAATAGTATAAGCATGTAATAAAGGAAGAACCCCAGGATTGATATAAAGAAGAAAATTGGATCCATTCTTTGCTTTGATAGATTGAAGGCTGACTGATAACTTTCATGTACCTTTTATACATTTTTGAATATGTGTTAATATAATATACATTTTTCAAAATGATTTCAGAATGTTTGCCAATAAAAATATTAATAGATGTCAAGTTTATAATATTATGTTCGTTCTTTTAAAGTAACTTGCCTAACCAGCTATTGATGTGAGTCCTGAGGCAGCAGGGAGCATCCAAAAAAGGGCTAAATGTAAAATTAGAGGGTTTTTTATGAGAGATCTCCACAGAAGATCTAGGAATATTAAGATAATAATAATATTAAATGCACTGGATTTAGCAGTGGTGATAAGAAATTGAAGATATTGACTGCGGTTATAAAAAAAAATTTATTCAATATTTACATCCAATGATATTTTTTCAATTTTGAATTTGTATAAACCATTAATATGAGTATGATAACAATGAAAATTGTATCATACAAGCCAGCATAACAATGCACGTGTCAACATCGCTATACTGAAAGAGGCCAATATTAGTAATGCTGACGGTAAATTTCAAGCGCTATGTTCCTATGTTCAATTGGTCTTTTCGCCAAATACAAATAAGAAAGAATAAAAAAATTTTTTTTTATCTGTGCTACAACATCGTATCATGAATAGCAATAGTAAATTAAGTCATTCAAAACAAAAATATAATCAAGTGTGAAAAGGAATCACTCTTGTTAATATCAAAGTAAAATGTTTTCAAATAATGAAGAAAAGAAACTTGATTGGATGTATAAAGTTCCGAATGCGTTGGTTATTAAAAAAAATTTTTTCTTCTTCTTTCTAATCAAATATATATATAATATATATATATATACATTAATATATATGTATTTATATTATATATATATATATATATAATATATATATATATATATATATATATTATATATATTTAATAAGAAGGAGAAAAAAAATAAATTTTTATCAACCAACGCATTTGGACCTTTATACATCCAATCAAGTTTCTTTTCTTCATGATTTGAAAATATTCTACTTTAATATTAACAAAAGTGATTCCTTTTCACACTTATAACTTGATTATAGTTTTGTTTTGAATGACTTCATTTGCTGTGGTTTACCATTGATCCAAAAGATTGAAAGGCAATTTAACGGCCTCTGTTATAGCACAAGGACTAACTGTATAAAGAACGTTAAGGAAACCAAATAATTATATATTATAAATAAAATAAAATAAATAGAGGTGTATACTTGATAGAAGGTATATAAAATTATTTAAATATTTTAATATTAGCCTTCTACATATTTAATTTCAAAAAATTATATTTAATAATTATAACTTCAGGAATTGAATGAATGTCATATAAGTACCACTTATATCAAACGACATATAAAATAAACATTCATTATAAGACATCCAAATGATATAACTAAATCCAATAAATAAAAATTGTCAACCAAAAATGTTATAAATTGAATATAATTTTGTCTACTCAAAATATTTATTTAATTTATAGGATTTTGGTTAACAATTTTTATTTATTGGATTTTATTATATCATTTCGATGTCTTATAATGAATGTTTATTTTATATGTCGTTTGACATAAGTGGTATTTATATGACATTAAGTTAATGTAATTCCTGAAGTTATAATTATTAAATAAAATTTTTGAAAATTAAATATGTAGAAGGCTAATATTAAAATATTAAAAAATTTTTGTGGAAATAAAATACTGTCTTCTATATATTTTTCAATTAAAATGAGTTTCCACTAAGTAAAGAGCGAATTAAACAAATATTTAGTGAAAGCTTATAACTGATATCCTGTGTTACATTTTATTTTGTTAGAGGCATTTTTTGGATCAAAGTTCGTTAGTTAAATTTCCTTCTCCTAGAACCAGAAATTAAAAATTCTAGCTTTGTTCACAATAAAGTTACTGGGGCGTGGAAAATGTCGCGATCGGTTCAAGATGGGGATGATATAGCTAGTTCGGCTTGACTGCCGAGTTTTATGGGAATATGGGGTAGGGATGGCACATTTAAAATATCAAATGCAATAGCGGGAATACTATAATATCACATATAACAAAATTCTTCTTCGAATCTTTCCAAATAATTTTTAATAAGAAATAGACAATTAAAAGCAATGAACAGATATGACATTAAAGAAATATAAGTGGAATTTTTAAATTTAGCAAAATGATTATGAAACCTGTATAAAAATCAACTTTAGGGCTGATTGCAACTGTTTACTAAATATTCCCCTTTCCTTTCCACAGGTATTAGATAATTTGTAACTTTAACTCATTCGTTATACTGTTTCATATAAAAACATATGTGTAATACCAAATAGACCTAAACCTTTGAACAATAATTTAGATATCTCTCCTCTTTAATCCGATGTGAAAACCATTTTTTGGAAAAAAACCAAATGCATTCTTGGTACATTTCATTGGTATCTGAGTTTTTCCAATAGGTACTAGTTCGAATTTATGAAGTATATGAAAAATTATAGCTTTAACTTCCATCAAGGTGAATCTCGACCCGATACATTTTCTTGGACCAGCCCCAAACGGAAGATATGTATAAGGTTCTCTTTTACTACTGTTTTCTGGAGAAAATCGTTCAGGGTCAAACTTTTCTGGATTTGGATAATATTTTGGGTCAAAGTGTATGCCTGCAATTGGAATCACTAAAAGAGAACCCTCCTCAAGAGTTAACGGCTTTTCTCCAGGAAGTTCAGGTTCTATTGTATATTCCTTTGTAACAACTCTATCAGTGACTATACCGTTCGGCCATTTTCTCAACGCCTCTGCAAACGTGTAAAAGTTTTAATAACGTATACATTTATAAACATATATGTAAATTTGTGTTTTCAGGTTTGAGAGTCACGTCATAAAATTATTTCTTTGGAACAAATTTAAGTACTGATGAGTTTATGCCGTTATTGAATTTCAATTTATGATAACGCGTCTCTCACAAACAACACAATTAATATTTTAATTAAATTTTTTTTAATATAGCCATTATTTTGTTACGCATCAACTGCTTCAGATATAATATTCTGACTAAATGAATTTGTTTTATGAAATATTCACTTAAAGAATTCCTGTTTACTCTAAGTATCAATTAATATGTTGGGGCGGCTGCTCCTTCCGCAGAATTCTATTTTGCTCTGCTGCAGCTTCTCGGTGTAGCATATAAGGGGCGCAACTGGTATCAGACAATACCTACCTCATCAGTTCTCGCCGGGTTCAAATAGGGCAGAGTACAAGAGGTCGACGACTGACGTTTCAATGCAGAACAAGGTCACTGGCGTCGTAGGCAGACTTGTACCCCATTGCCAATCTGATGTGTTCAGGTGGTGCATGTCGGTACGAAACGCCGCCTCCCGAAATAAGAGGTCGAAGTTTCCTCATAACACCCCATTCACTTTAGAGCCTCAAATATCACAAGATCCTCAAAAAATGTTGTAGTGCAAATTCGAACTTTAGTTCCTCTTACGACAAGAGTTATGAACATTTAAATTTTTAATTTTAGTGCTTAGGCATATTCGTAGTAGTTTGGTCTTATTTATGATCAACTCCCGTAACATAGAAAGTGTTGAATATTTCGAAATGATTTAACCGCGTGATGAGCATAATATCAATTTGCACACCATATTTAGACTCACCTGAAACAACCATATCCAAATAAGTCATATTCATTACTTCATTATAAGAAGGTAAATCGTTATCTGGCCAATTTTTGTCAACTTCTGCGATCAATTTCTGCTGTATATCTATGTTGACTGCCAATTCATAGGCTATAAAACTTATAAGTGTTGCCATAGCCTCGAACCCAGCAAAAAATAAGATGAAAACTTGAGCAGCTATATCTTCGTCAGTTAAATTCATTGAATCACTACTTGATCTTTTCATTGCTGAATACTCTTTCACGATGGGCAATTCTACCTCTTTTTTTTGTCGTGTCTTCGCTTCAAGAAGTAGGCCCACAATATCTGAACGCTTAATGTTCTGTTCTTCTCTCATTTCAATAGATTCTCTCACCAATTTTATAAAGAGGTCTTGCGTCTTTTTATCCATCATTGATATCTTTAAAAGCTATATAGAAAAACAAAACAATATTAATATTTTGTTCTAACCATTACAAATTTGATCAGTATTTAAATTAAATCTCATTGTGGATTGAAATTTATTATCCAATATAAAATATAAAAAAATTTTCCGTGATTCGGTAACAAATTCTGAGATTCTAAACCTATTTAAATTTAATAATTTGTCATCATGATTCCTTCTGTGAATAAACACAGATTGAGAACAGAAATTCCGCCAGCTACTTATAGTTACTTCAATTTTGTTCGATGCGATTAGCATCTTATAATACATTCAATGAAAATAATACTCACAGAAGCAATTTTTGGTGATAATTGATATAAAAAAAACGCTATGGTCATCCGCTGTCCACCAAAATTGATGCCTTCTCTTCCTATTTTGTAGAAAGTGTTATCTCTATCTTTCAAGGAATCAACTTCAATTCCAAATGCAGCATTTGTTATCACATCACTCGTGAATCTGGAAATTGCTTCTTTTAATTCGACTTCAACGATTTTCTCGTTTTTATCCAAGAAATAGTCGGTGAATAATTTCGCAGTGTGACAAATCATCACAAACATTGTTTTCATTTTACTACTAGTGAATGTAGGACTCAGGGTAGATCTCATCTCTTTCCATGATTGACCTGAAATAATGCAAATTGTAATCTACCCTTAGAAGGAAAGCTTGTACAATATTGTATATCAAGGTGTAAATTCTTGTACGTAATCTTTTTCATCTTGTTTTCTTTCATTCATTATTGAACAGCACTATTTATGTTCCGGTTGTAGCGTCTCATCTATTTTAATTTGAATTAACCTTTCCACATTTTTCGTACAAGAAAGCGTCTTTATATTCATTCCATTCATTTTGATCTAAAGATATTCAATAAAGGATATTTCGACTAGGAATTCTCCTGTATCGAATGTACATGAAATGTAGATCCATAATTAAATTATGGTCCTACAACGTAGTGCCTGAGAGTGTGTCGAAACAAGACAGCTTGATAAGCATTTCAAATAAATTAATTCGCCTGACAATCTGTACCAAATATGAATGATATTTAACAAGCAATATTATCATAGGGACCTCTGGTTTGTGAAATGAAACAGGAATCGACACCAGATGGTATTGCTATCGGGCTGTATCGATCAAGCAGTATGTAAAGTTGAAAGATTAAATCTCGATTCAGCTTGAGCTCTGTATTTATATCGATCGTAAGAATAAAAATCATTAACAATAGTGCCATATATGCACGTCAGATTATGTTCCATCGACAATGAAAAATGTCAATTCGGTCGCTTTTAGTTGTGAACTGAAAACAGATACAAGGTACATTATCTCCATTCAAATAATCTAATATTAGCTATACTTAAGCAAACTCAACAAAGAAACTGAGGTAAGAAAATGGATATATGAATAAATTTCTTGGTCGTCGAGGTCTGATAATGAAGCCTCCTTCTTTTTCCTAAAAATATTTCAATAGAAAATTTGGTGTAAAACCCTGATAAATGAAATTATCAAACGAAACCTTTGAAACTTATAGACTTTCCGACAATTATTAAAGAGAAAAATTAAATATAATAAAATAAATAGAGGTTTATACTTGATAGAAGGTATAAAAAAATTAGTTAAATATTTCAATATTAGCCTTCTACATATTTAATTTCAAAAAATTATATTTAATAACTATAACTTCAGGAATTCCTAAAGTTATAATTATTGAATATAATTTTTTGAAATTAAATATGTAGAAGGCTAATATTAAAATATTTAAATAATTATAAAAGATAAGAAGCATACAATTTCACTACATAAAAAACCTAAAAAACTGCATCTGATATCTTATATGTTCTGCTAGTAATTCATAAGTCCTTTTTTATATTTTGATGAAAAATAAGAGAAAGTCCTAATAACAGATACGAGCGAAAATATTATGCATCTACTTAAATGAGAAAACATACCCTTGCGATTGACCAGAGCCTTCGTAAAGAGGACATCTGTATTTTCGACAGAATTGTCTCTTCGATTGAAAAAATAATCAGAATCCTTTACGCATATCTTCTTTATGAGATCTGGACTTCTTAGAACCAATACAGGTGTTGAAAATTGGTAAGTTCCATAATACCTTCAAATAAGAACGAATTATATGAAAAAAAAAAATTTCCCTCGTATCATACTGATAAGTTGTAAAAGTAAATGTTGAAAAGCACTGACGTCTAGTCAGAAACTTTGCGTGCTTGTCCATTAGTCTTTTCTTCTTGAAAATTTCTAATATGTGAATTAAATTTTAAAGAAGCTACATACTTGCTGATGATTATAAACACATATTTCTGTGGAATGAACTAAGAAATTACTTTGTTTTCTATCATTTTTTATTATTACTGATAGTAATAATAAAAAGTGATAGAAAACAAAGTAATTTCTCATTTCATTCCATAAAAATGAACTATCGCAAAGTAACGGACTACTCCATCCACATATTTCTGTGTTCTGTCATTCAAAAGTCAAATTAACTTAATTTTTTTAAACATTACAGTTATTCTCCTGAGAAGACGAAAGACCTGATAAAAATGAAAAATGTGTAGTAAGAATATTCCTTATAACACACCGCACGTGGGAAATGAACTATCCCATAATCAGACAACAACCAGTTGTCTGATGATGGGATAGTTCATTTCCCGAAACTCGAGTCGCAAGAAAATGCGTAATATATATTTGTTGGTAGTAAAACAAAGTAATTTCTACAATATGTTTTAATCAAATTAGAAAATATCAAGTTTTAATGTTTTTCGGAAATCAGCTGAAACACCACTTTCTCAGTTATAATACCTATTACATAACATCAATTCACTTGCGAGAAGCACAACGTTTTGAATAATGTATCATATTAATAACTGTATTCACCTTTCATTCGGGAGTATGCTGTAAAGTCTCCTGGTTTGTTCAGCAATACTCTCAAGACCGAAAACTATCTTAAAATTTTCTCCAAAGAAAGGTATCACCTTTGGGGTTTTCACATTCTTGTCTTTCCAGTAACTGAACGGTTTCATTACCACACGATACACCAATACCATTAATAAGCATAGAAGAATTATCGCCCCAATCATCTGAAAATAATGAAACTATTATTACTCGTTCCGAAATCTCTAAAAAATCCAAAAAAAATAAGAATTAATATAGTACGTAGCAAATCGTGGGCTTCCATGCTTCAGAACTGTTTATGAAAATTAATCGAAACTTTTTGGGCGGTAGTTCCAGGAACAGCGTGCTATCATTTCCACCAATGTCTGTAACTTTTGAATTTTGGGCCGAAAATAGTATTAAACGACTAGGATGAACTCACTGATTAAGAAACCGAGATCAAAAGTAATTCTGTCCAACCGGCTATAAACACGCTAACTTTCGTATAATAATGACACGACGATTTAAGACAAACTTCCTTTGGACGAGCAACTGGAGTTAAAAAATGCTAATTTTCGAAAGAAAATACCCAGAGACTTGAATATACCGGGTGTTCGTTAATTGAAGGTACTAACATAAATTCCTTCCATGATTTTAAGAAAAAAAAATCCCATAAAGATGGTCAGCAAACGATCCGTTTTCGAGATACAGGGTGTTAAATTTTTATATTTTTTCCAGTCTTTATCTCATAGTATCTGCATTTTACGAGATATTCAATTGGAATTTGGCATAGATATTACAATTTAGAGTTTACACCATCTGACATGCCAATTTCGATTGCAAATATACAGAGATATATTTTTCTGGAACACTGTCCCCTATTTTACTCCAGAAATTTGTTTTGATGAGCGACTACTAATTTGAAAACTTATAGAAAGAAGCTTTGTTGTTATACTAAACTTAATGGTATTTTGTAGTTTTGTCATATCTGCTACCGATTTCAAAAAAAATATTTTGAATGATCCTCAGAAAAATCCAAATTGTCATAAAAATTCAGTTAGTAAGCTGTGGTGAATAAATTCATTGTTAGTTTTGACACATAAAATTAAATTCGTGTGTTTTGAAAAGTAAAGGTGGTTGCAATTTAATATCAGAACATGCCGAATTTCACGAATTCCGAAATGGCTGACATGCATTTCATGTATGGTCTTGCAAATGGAAATTCAAGAGAGGCTAAGCGTCTTTACATGTAACGCTATCCCAATAGAGTGATGCCTGGTCATCGAATGTTCTATCACATTCACAGGCGTCTCTCAGAAACTGGATTTTTTCTACGAAAAATATTAATGCAGGTAGACCACGAAACGTAAGATCACCACGACTCGAAGAGGCAGTTCTGAACGAAATAGACGAACATACAGGAACCAGTACAAGAAAAATTGGTGTTACTTTAATCATCATCAAGTTGTTTGGCGGATCTATATCCTTATCACATTCAGAGGGTGCTGGCTCGAGTGCCTCGAGACTTGCATTCCAAAATTATTTTTTGTCAGTGGAACCTCAATAAACTATTACATAAACTTCATTTTACCTCTTATGCTACGACTGAAATGTGGTTCATGCAGAACGCCGCTCCTGCTCATATATCAGTTTTGGCTAGGGAGTATTTGAACGATTATTATGAACACCTGATATTCGCATCTAGTTTCACGAATGTTCATTTGATAATTTCGAATAAAAATCTCTGGTAAATGACGGTGGCGCTTTTCTACACCATCATGGTAACTGAGAATAGGTTTTAGAACTGTCTTTATTTATTGTCATCAATATCTATGATGCGTGAGGAAACAACTTTAAGAAATTAAAGAAAAACAACTAAATACCTATTTCTAAGAATTTGAAATATTCAACAGAATTATTCTATGAAACCTCTAAAAAATTTTGATTAAAAAATTTTTCATTTTCAAAAATTAAATTCAAATGTCTGTTTCTGTTTTAGTAGACATATAGAAATCTTCAACTTTACACAACACTCAAAAACACGAAGGTATTTATAAAAAATATGGAATATTGACCGAAATCACCCAGCCAACTTTGTCGATACAGCTGTTTCATATGAACATTATGAATAACAGATTCTACTAAAAAAATGCTCCATATATATTAATTTTTTTTTAATATAGCACACTCTCCAGTACTGCGTTAGAAACCTCCGTTCATAATCATCAATATTTCCTTTGAATTTGTTCGATATTTTCCCGTCAGATTTTTCATTAGTCTTTTTTCGTCAATTAGCTACAAAAATGACTCAATCAGGTACAATTATATTAAGTTGAAGACATCCTTTGATTTCGATCATTCAATCAGAATCAAGATTACAGTAAAATATACCTACCTTTATAATACTATAATAGCACCTCTGACACTAAGTTCATCTATTCAACTAATAATTTGAATTAACTATACTGCATCAATAGGTGGAGACAAACTGGCCGAGGACACGATTTTGTTTTATTTACTAGAATCTTTCAAGGTTAACTCTCACATGTCATATATCACTTATCATAAAAATAGAGGGGTGAAACAATAATCCTCTGTTCTCTATTTTGAATATAAATGGTTTCTCCAAAAATAAAAATTTTCGGTATCACTAAAGCCAAGCGTTTATAGCCCTTAAGAGGTTTCTTTTTTGAAAATAATCTAGTTGATGGAAGATAACTATAATTCATAATTTATAGAGTTCATCCGAATTATACGAAGGTGTTGTGAGCATCCTAGTTAATAAATAAATACTCAAATTAGCTTGAAGGGTGTAACAAAATCAATTTAATCGGTGGCTCGTGATGAAAGTCGTAGTTGTACAACTTTTTCATGACCATTTTAGTGAAAATAGTTATTTTATTCATAAGCACATGATACTGAAAACAACTTCGTTTAAGAAACGTCCCGTTTCAATGATTAAGCTTGCCTCATTTCAGCTTTCTCAAGCCACGTACAAGAAATCTGGCTACTACGTCAGGGGTTACCACATTATACATAAACAATATACAAGATGTTATGATTAGAAGAATTTTCGTCTGGTTTTCACATGTTCAGTTTTTATTGTGTGTAGTTAAATAAATGCAAATAACTTTTAAGATAATAAAATTGTAAAGTTTTTGAGCGATATTTATTGACGTAGCCCAATTCAGTGAATGAGTGTGTCCAGGTGTATTTAGAAAGTTGTTTTCTGTCCCATCTCCCGAATTATGACTCACAAAATGAGTATGTGTCAGTTCTTTTTATTTAAAAATGAAATGGGTCTCTTTAATACCTCGCAAATACTGGAAATCTGGACATAATTCAGATAACTATAATAACATGAATGGAGCATGCGGTTGGCACTAGGTGAAACATTATAACAATTTTATTTAAAATAATTCATATAGCTTATATGTTTCACAATTTATTCAGAATCCTGACACAATTTTAAGTTCAGTTCTTTCTTGTACTCCTCTGAATACCGAAGCACGTGTCAAGATTCTGATTAAATTGTGAACCATAAAAACTGTGTGAATTATTTCAAATAAAATTCAAATAACTTTTCAATTTATTTCCAAGGGAATGAGATCATCCACAGTAAAATATTGCACGATTGCAAAGAACCTTTTGAAATTTCCGAAATTGAATAAAAATTCAGTGTTTCCCAATTTTTGCCTATATATCTTTTCAAAACCTATTGTTTCTCAAAGAAAAACTCCTGATAAAAGTCCTCACAATTATCATTTCAGATATCATTCAAAATTTCAATTAACTTTTGAATGATTATTCTAATAAATCAGATATTGGTTATTAAATAGTTTATAAAACGGAAAATAAAATATATTTTCATTGGTAAATGGTTTGGAAAAATCAAGGTTCACTCGTATTTGAATTTTAAAATTCAATAAATGAAAATATGTTTGTTGGATTTCAATGATTTAAGATCGTTGGAGTTGAATAGATGGTCGCAACTTGAGAATACAGAAAACTTGATAATATATACAAGATTTATTGAATTATTCAATTATCTTGTGGAGAAAAGTTC
Source organism: Megalocaria dilatata (assembly GCA_034642435.1). Classification (NCBI taxonomy): domain Eukaryota; kingdom Metazoa; phylum Arthropoda; class Insecta; order Coleoptera; family Coccinellidae; genus Megalocaria; species Megalocaria dilatata. The sequence goes on along the minus strand of CM067854.1, from coordinate 54,432,434 downwards.
AAAATTCAAACCAAGCATTGACTATATCCTGCAAAGACAATTTACCTTATTCAAAAAATCCAATCGATTATTTAAAACAGATTAATTTCTTGTGAAGTAATTGAACTCATAATCGTTATCATATGACAAATTGGTTTAAAAAAAAAACAGGCAATATTTCTCAACGATAATTATGTCTTTCATTATTCATACAACTATTTGAAAATTTCTAAGAGGTTTTTTTCATTGTTCCTATTAGGGTAAAAATGCGAAAACTCAAAGAAATCAATTGTGTAATTAGGATCGTCAAAATTACAACTATAACTTCCATTAAAATTGAATTATACAAAATCAACAATATCTCAAATGATACAAAGAATTCATCAAATGTTACAAATATTTTTATGACATGAACGAACCATGTACAGAAAATAAGTATATTACATTATCGTCATTGAAAACTCATTCTCAATACTCATCATTTTGAATTAAGTTAAAACAATCATTTTTCATTCATTACATATCTTATAGTAAAATTTAATTGATAAAATATCTGCTCATTTAGATCCAAACATAACTCAAGCCTAAGCAATTTTGATAAGCAAAAATTCGCAACAATATGCAAGAAAGCGAAAATTGCAATATGAATTCATAATTAATGATGGATTTTTCATGAAATGGTCGATGATGAAAATTTTCTGCGAAGAAATTTTTCGAGTAAACAAATTGTTCATGAATATTTCTCATTCTAATATAATAAATCGAATAAAATCTTTTCACACTTTTAAATGTTCCGATTGTCTCAAAATTTCATTCGTACACTAACTCAATTATAGGAATATATGGAATAAATGTATCGAACATCAGTGAAGAATTCAATTTTTTTAATACATTGGTGAAAAAGAAGGAAATAGAGAATGACAAAGGCAACTGATCGCTAAGATTAAAAAAGCTCTTTGCGTTAAAATTAAAAATTTCACGTCAAGTAGAGATTACTAGGAATACTATTAGTCCAGGAGGAATCGGCGCATGAGTACCGAAAACTATTCCACCTCAATTTTTTTATGCGATGCCCTTCAAATTACCCTACTAATTATATAAATGCATGTTGCCATGGGGCAACCCCGTGCCATATTGTTTAAACCGAAATTGTTTAAACAATTACAAGGAATTGTTATTTTTCAACCGGACAAATTTTTTTTGTATTCTTTGTTGAAATACAATTAAAAAAAGTCCTATGGCTTATTACGATAAAGTTATTTTTTTTCGAGATATGAATTTTTAAAGGTCGATGAAATCTCAAATTTGGATACTTTTGACCCATGAAAAATATATTAAAAAAATAAATAAAATATAAATTATATTTTTTTTTATTATTTATATGATAGTTAACAATATCCTTAATTACGATTTCAAGAAATTTAATTGTTTACAACTGTTTTTTAATCGTTAATTCCGCGCGCTCAAAAGTTTACTCGCTTACCTATAAGTATCGCCGTCTCTCTCTGACTCATACGCTGCGTCGGCCTCTCGGTGTCCTGAATTATTATTTATCATTTATCTTTTAAACTATCAATTTTATAAGAATATTTTAAGAGAGCAATATTATCAATAATTAAATCACCGATCACCGATCACCGTCGTTTTCTGGATTTCTGCTAGACCGACGAGGAGTATGAATTATACTTGAAGTTGAGGGTTCTGTTGAATTGATTTCCTGAAGATTTTCGCCTTGTTTGTGAAGTAGTATTTACCTTCGTCTGATTTTTTCTTCACTTGTATAACTGGCATAACAAGTTCTATGCCATGAGAACGTTTGTTTGTCAAGAGAAGAATTAAACAAATTTGCAAAACGGATAGCGGTGTCATCGTTTCGTCGATGAGCTGCACGTTGTACAGTTATATATGTATCAGGCTTCGGATTCTTCACTGTATTGTTTGGATCATCACAAAAAATACAGGGTAGAGTATCTTCAGAATATTTCCTTTTAATAATAATAATAATAATAATAAATGGTCTTTATTATCACAATACGAAGTTTACAAAGAAAAATTACTTATTTGAGGGCGAGATTTAGCTCGTATGATCTCAGAACAAAATAGAGTTAGTTATTCGATAAGAACATAAAGAAATCATACGTCTACTCTTCCATCTAACCCCCCAAAATTCAGAACATAAATGAAAAAAAATTATGAGCATAACAAATTATAAAAATGTGAGTCTATCAATGCCGTACATACACTGAAAACTGCATGGTCAAAAGCCTCACCTCAAACAATATTCTCGTATATTAAGTCAAATACGTCAGATGTTCTAATAAGTTTATACGAATGATTCAGTTATATAAAGGATCATTGCGAAAATTGTTCATGATATGTAATTTGAATTTGTCCAATGAGATATTTCTGTACTCAAATTTCAACTCGTTCATAATTTTTGCTATTTGATAGGAATAAGATCTCGTGAACAGATCAGTATAGTGTCTTGGGATGGAAATGTTGAATTTAGAACGAATATTCCTTGAGTGTACGCTACATCGAAAAAATATTTTATTAAAAAGTGCTACCGGAGTTCTTCGATTGACAATTTTAAAAAACAGAACCGATGAGTGCAAATACCGCCTATGTTCCATGTTTAGCCAACCGGTGCTCTTGAGGGTATATGTTACTGGCTCGTACTTTCTTATACCGTGAATGAATCTCAGACAACGATTTTGAAGCATCTGGACACGATTCACATCAGAAACCCTCAAGCATGGGCCATAAACAACATCACAAAAATTCATATGAGAAAGCACCAACGACTCACAAAGCACAACCCTGCTTGACCTGCAGATATAGTCCCTACACTGATATAGGAGTCTCAAGTTTAAATAAGCTTTACTCAGACAATCAGATACATGCTTCGTGAAACGTAAGTCACTATCAATTATCAAGCCTAAATTTTTAGCACTCTCCACAAAGCCAATGACATCTCCATCCATTATAATGCTTTGACTGTACCTTTCCAAAAACATGATCCTTTGACTTTTCTTCCCAAATATTTGACAAACAGATTTATTAGGATTCAAGCGGAGGCAGTGTTTTCTAGAAAGCTCAAATATGCGACTTAAATCGAAATTGAGGGCCGTTATAGCCTGTTGACATTCATGAGGTTTAAAGGACAATTTGAGTCGGCTATCATCTGCATAAAAAAAATGGGAATAACTAAAAATGACATGGCACTCACGATAATTGCAACGAAAAATCACTAATATTGAAAGTATATTCATTTAACACCGAGAGGCCGACGCAGCGTATGAGTCAGAGAGAGACGGCGATACTTATAGGTAAGCGAGTAAACTTTTGAGCGCGCGGAATTAACGATTAAAAAACAGTTGTAAACAATTAAATTTCTTGAAATCGTAATTAAGGATATTGTTAACTATCATATAAAGAATAAAAAAAAAATATAATTTATATTTTATTTTTTTTTTAATATATTTTTCATGGGTCAAAAGTATCCAAATTTAAGATTTCTGCAACCTTTAAATATTCATATCTCGAAAAATAATTACTTTACCGTAATAAGCCATTGGACTTTTTTAAATTGTATTTCAACAAAGATACAAAAAAATTGCAATTCCTTGCAATTGTTTAAACAATTTCGTTTTAAAAAAAATGGCACGGGGTTCCTCCATGGCAACTTGCATTTGTATCAATAATAGGGTAATTTGAAGAGAATGGCATAAAAAAATTGAGGTGAAATAGTTTTAGGTACTCATGCGCCGATTCCTCCTGGACTATATGGCAAATTTTATTTCCCACTTCCTTTTGTGTGAAGAGAAGGTATTTTATGACATTTTTATGAATTAAATTTATTCGATACAAGCAAATAACAAGGGAGAAAACTAACATGAAAATTACTCATTGAAATTCGTTACAGATATGCAAAATAATAGTTTTGTTGACCAATTTCAATGACTATGAATTTATTTGCAAATCCATCGTGTATCACATGCATTTTTACGTATAATAATCCTTCAAACAGAAGTGAAAGCTGATAATTTACAAGAGAAGATGTCACTAAAATAAAAAAATGGTCTCGTAATTCGAGACAGAACTACTGGGCACTTGAGATGCACTATCTCTATTTGCCGTTTGTATAGTCCACTTAATTTCTTTCGGATACTCTTTTCTTTGGTATCTACCTCCCTGAATCTCATCATATAAAATAGTCCATGACTTCCTGATATTTTTAAAATAATATCCTCGTGTATAAAATATTGGTTTCGACGCTTGGCAAATATGTTTAATATCAGTCTGAATGTGTCTGCTTTCTACAGAAAGACTTTAATCTCTTTAGGAGGATTGGTACCTTCAACCAGCCAACTGGAACCGCTAGGAACTTTTTGTATTATTTCAGCTAAAGCTCGTGCCAAATAATCTGATCTAAAAAAAATTCAGGATTAATATTCATAATATCCAAACAGTACAATAATAAGGCAGGTTCCTATTTTACAAGAACACTCTATAAAGGTGAAACAAAGTATATTTTGTGCATGATTTCGACGCGTTCATTGATGATGATAAAATATGGTTAGAATCGTGACTATTTTATATACCACTCGATGGTACTAATATCTACATAAATCATATTACATTTTTAACAGTTTATTATTGTGTCGAGTGCAAATGAGTTTTGGAGTTTAAAACGGATCAGTTTTTAAATTTTATTTTTGTGAGAATTGGATTTTTCATAAAGAAAAGTCTAACTTTAAATTGTATATAGTTTAAAAATTAAACCGAATGGTACACAGGCATCTTTAACGTCAAAGGATCGTTTGATTGACGTCTAAGGGCTATAAATCTAGATAAAAGTTGGAATAACTTCTGGTTTATCTGTGACTCACGAATGTCGAATTCTTGGTTCCAATTCAATCTACCATATTTATTTTGGGTTGACAGTTGAAGAACGTTATAAATACGCTAATAAATACTCAACTATTACTCACTTGGTAGGGGTAAAATTACTTATATCCTTCTGCCAGGCTTGTTCGTATTCGCCACTGATGATCCTTTTTCTAGGATCCTCTGTCAATACTGTGTCGGAAGGTGGTGAACATATTGCTACAACTTTAACTCCTGTTAGTTTTTCATGATATGAATCACCATAAGATCTTGTAAGAGCTGCTACGGCATGTTTGGTAGCAGTGAACACAGGTAAAGACACTAGATGGTTAACGCAGCTACTGGAACCTACATTAACAACAACACCTCCTGGACCACCCCGGTCTTTCCCCATAAAGCGATACGCCAGAAGCAATCCTCTGATCACACCATTCTAGAAATAGAAATTTAATTATTTCGATACAAATTTTAGAAAACCCTGACCACGATTTTTTCATCTCTGAATCAAATGAAGGATAACATTTGATTTTTTAAACTACTTTTGGTTCAAAATTAGTAATATACAAATATTTGGATGAAATGGTAGCGGGTCACAAGTGCCGAAAATAGAATGGATGATGTCTAAAATAAAGGATCTCTTTTACTGTTTCGGTCTTTGCTCGACGGAAATTTATGTTATCAATGTGGATTAAAGTGAAACACTTGATTTAAGATTGTATTTATCCATGTTTCATCTATTGCCGCATTTTCATTCAAAAAATCTTGTTCATTCCGCTTAAACACCTCCAAAGAGTACGGTATCAATGACTTATTACCGTTTTTGGTGGTCCACCTTTCTGCAAACGAGTAACCCACTTCAAAACCAGTTTTCTAATAGACAAATACAAAATAAAGCCTACACGTGACACTCTTCACGTGCCTCTTAGCTTTAGTTTACCAAAACGACTTTGTTGGCTTCCTTATATTTTGAGGTGTAATCACCTCTTTTGAGCGATCAGATCAAAAAGCATTTCCCGCTTTTGTAGCATCATGTTTAAATCGGCAAGCCAGTCAGAAATGGTCAATTTTCTTGGCGCAGAATCCGGATAACACTTATTAAGCCAAGATTTCGTTTCCAATTTATTTTCTCCCATCAGAAAGTAATGTTTATTCATTATATGATTTTTTTTTGTAAATTACAGAAATTATTCATTAAAACCGCTGTAACTTCTGAACTAAACGTCGGATCGTTAGGGAATGTCATCTGCTCTCGACGTCAACGTAAAAAAGGATTTTTCATTTCATGCGGGTCGATGTTGGCAGCCTGTATTATGGTGGCGTCTGTCTTACCTGATGATTATTTTTCAGTTACAAATGAGAAATAAAAAATGTGTTGAAAAATCTATTTGGTGGCAAAGCAGTTCGAGTGATTAATTATTAAGAGCAATTACAGTTTACTCACCAAATTAACATCAACTTCTAATTCCCATAATCTGTCGTTCATGATTGATGCATTGTTCACTACAATATCCACGCCTCCTAATTTAGATATGGTTGTCTGGAATGCCTCTGGAAAAGATAAACTTTACTTCTAATGAATATAGAGTAACAAGTAGCACTGATGAATTTGTCGAATACTTCAATATAAAAGGTTACAAAATTTATTAATTCAGGCTCATATTCGTTAAAGATCTTTTCAAGAATTAAATATTATTCTCAGGAAATTCTTTTACAATAATGGTGTCTCAGAATAGGTGTACCAAACAGGTAGATGAAAATAAGAACAAATTTCCTACATACTTGGGTAAAAACTCTTTTTACTTCTTCACTTCCGTGGCATATGGTATTGAAGTTGAAATGAATAACTCGTTTTTTTGCAGTACTTACAATTTGGATGAAAATATTTCGATTCGACTTAAAACAGCAACAAATATTGACCCGAAATGAAACAGCAATCGACTTAGTGAGTCCTTGAAGTCCAGTCAAATTCAACAAAAGTAAATGATTTTAAATTCAGAATTATATCAAAATTTGAACATTAAAACAAAGTGAAATATGTTTATCTTCTACAATTTTAATTTCAAAAAATTTTTTATTCAAAAAGCTTTTAGAATTAAATTTATGTCTACACCAAGCACCGCATACATTTAATAGACGTATATAATCAAAACTCAATATATAATGTCAAATGGAATAAATAACCCAACAGATATACGAAAGTAATTAAAATTAATAAATAAATATTTAAAGGAGACGAAATTTTGTTTCTGGTCTTACCTTTAAGAACACCAATTGCCTTTTAAAAACATGAACACACTTAAAGGACTTCTCAAAGAATATAATTCATTTGAAATATTTAATATATTTAAATATTCGAATAAGTTAATTCAAGAATCTCTAAAAAAAATGCACTATATCTTCAAAAAACAAATATAATTCTAAGCAATCCCGTCTTCAGCCCTCATTTAATATTCAAATCCAAATATCAAAATCAAAAAACTAACCTATATCTCTCCACGTGTTAAAAGACTAAAGCTTCGAAACACAGATCAACTATATAATTCAAGATTGATCTATGATCTAACAAAATCAAAGAACAGTGTGAGTTGTTTTAAGGTTTATTTAGATTCATTAACATTCCATAATGACATTTATTGAAGCCAAAATATAATTATATATTATATATAAAATAAAATAGAAAGGCCTTTTACTTGATAGAAGACATACAACAAAATTTGAACATTAAAACAAATTGAAACATGTTTATCTTCTACAATTTTAATTTCAAAAAATTTTTTTATTGAAAAAACTTTTATAATTAAATTTATGTCTACAACAAGCACCGCTTACATTTAATAGACGTATATAATCAAAACTCAATATATAATGTCAAATGGAATAAATAACCCAACAGATATACGAAAGTAATTAAAAATTGTGTCTCCTTTAAATATTTATTTATTAATTTTATTTACTTTCCTATATCTGTTGGGTTATTTATTCCATTTGACATTATATATTGAGTTTTGATTATATACATCTATTAAATGTAAGCGGTGCTTGTTGTAGACATAAATTTAATTCTAAAAGTTTTTTGAATAAAAAATTCTTTGAAATTAAAATTGTAGAAGATAAACATATTTCAATTTGTTTTAATGTTCAAATTTTGTTATATTTCTTCTATCAAGTAAAAGGCCTTTCTATTTTATCAGAATTATATATTCTAACTTTTACAATATATATTGAAACTATATACAAAAATTATCAAATTGATACCCTGAAGAGGTCTAGAGACCGAAATATCTATCAAATGTTGGAATTCTCATTCAATTATTTGTATTTGATCCCTTATTTTGAGAATTTTAGAGAATTTTGGAAAAGTGGATTTTCTTATATTTGTATGTTAATATACATACTTATATTGTTTTTTACTTTTGTTGAATTTGGCCCGACTTCAAGGACTCACTCGATTGCTGTTTTATTTCGGTTCAATATGTGTTGCTGTTTTAAGTCGAATCGAAATATTTTCAGCCAAATTGGAAGTAGTACAAAAGTTAGAATATATAATTCTCAATTTAGAGTCATTTGAATTTTACTTGTATCAAGTATTGACTTACAAAATTGACCAACAAAAGTAGTTCAAGGACGAAGTGAACCAAGTAACTTAAAAGCAAATGGTCGCTTGTTTTTTCGAAATAACTGAACATGTTGTCATAGTTCCAAAAAATCGACGTGGAAAGGTTAATTCTAAATAATATAAAAGTATTTGTTCGCCAGAAGAGTTCGGAAAAATCAGGAAAATCAATCGCAAAAGACGAATCATTTTCCACCACGATAATTCAAGGTCTCACACATCACCTCAAGCAAATATGTTTTTGAGTCGTCAAAACATGGGATTAATGGGTCATTCACCGTAAAGTTCTTGTTTAGAACCCAATGTTTCTTCTTATTCCCGCGGTTCAAAAATAAATTGCGGAATCGACGTTTTTCGGTAACTGAAGAAGTGGTTGATGCGTGTAATTCACATATTTCGGATCTCAATCGAAATCAAAAAGGGCTTCTAAAATTGGTTCAAACGCAAAAGTGTATTAATCTTAAAGGAGATTATTTTTGAAAACAACACATCCTATTAAAAAAACCTATTTTTATTTGTCTATATAAAAACTAGGCAGCAACTCTCGTAATCAGTTTTGTTGCTGTGCCTCTGGCCCAAGAATACCGTATTAATATTTATATAGTAGAGACCGATACAATCAAACATTTATATAGTAATCATCCTTCTCGTTTCTCGCGGCCTGTGGCTCAAGAATTATAACGAATATTATTACGTAGAATCATCCACCTTCTAATTTATCATTTTTCAATTTCATTTAAAATTTACGAAAAAAGTTTCCGAGACTTTGAAATATTTATTAGGATGGATATGATTTTGATGGTTTTTGTATATAATTTTCCACATATATTGTAGAAGTTAGAAGATATAATTCTGAATTCAATATTATTTCAAATCATTTACCATTAATGTCAGTGTCATAATCCAACTTGTATCTCAGCAATAAACAGGATGTGAGTCTGAATCACTGCTCGAAATATGTCCTAACTATATTCGTTTAAGAGTTACAGGATGTTTTATGTATTTTATCTAAAACTTTTAATCGGCACACCTCTTGAACGCCCGCATGGATCTTCATGAAAACTTGGGGGAATGAGTTATATAGGCCAATGCCAAATATTTACCCATAATGACTTATCGATAGCACAGGTCCGGACTGAGAAAATTACATTCTTTATCCCACATCTTATAAAACACCCTGTACATACAATTTTCAAAAAGCGAAATTCTCTTCAGAATCTACAATAAATACTCTTTCAAACAAGCCTATTAGGATCAATGGCACACTTCGCATCATCATTTTATGAACCATGGAATATTAGGAATTTTCAATTTATAGTAAACACGTACCTGTGAATCTACGAATAATGCGTCTGTTCATATTGAATCGATTGAAATTCTCAGTAACATGACTAAGGTCTTATGCTGCATCTTATTCCATCCAATACATGAATGTAGGAGCAACATCAAATATTTTCAGCAAAACTATATTTAACCGAAAACACAAATTAACATTGAACATTTAATTGGACTATTATAAAATGGACTTAATAATAAAAATATAAAATATATCTCATAAACATGTGTGGAACTGAACAAAATTGACAATAAATAAGAGAAAACATTATAACTTGTTTTCAAAAATACCCCCCCCCTCTTCTAAACATTTCTTAGCTCTTGTGATCAAATGAGCTAAAGCTTTCTTCAAACTTTCCGGTCGATTTCGTATTGCTCCACATGCAGCTTGAATACGATTAATCGGAGAAAATAATCCAAACATGTAAGATCTGGGGATCTTGCAGGCCAGTCATGAGGTCCCCCTCTACCAAACTTCATTCAAATGCGCTACAATTTCACGGGTAAAATGTGCCGGAGCTCCATCATGTTGAAAGTACATTCCTCTTGGAATATTGCTTCCATCTTTCAAGAGCCGTGGCAAATGCTCGATTAAAAATTGTAGATATGTCAATCCGTCAATCCATTTAGCCTGTGTGGAAGAATATATTGTCCAATTAGGCGATTATTTTAAATTCCACACCAAATATTGACTGAAAAACTATGTTGTGAATTGCGTTTCCTAGTCACATTCGGTTTTACTCTGGACCAAATATGTGTATTGCGAACATTCAAAATGCCATCTTTTGTGAAGGTCACTTCATCAGCAAAAAGCGTTCTGAAGATAGCTCGCTGGTTCTGCAAAACCTATCTGCAAAATCGCATCCTCGGTAGTTCAACCCCTGGCTCGAAGGTTTGGACGATTTAAATGAAATGGATGCCACTTTTCACGGTGCAGAACTCGCCAGACCTGACAATGTGGCAAACCTAAAACTGAACATAGACGCCGAGTGCTGGTTGAGAGATTTTCTTGGACAGCTTTTATTATCTCTTCATGGTTTACCATCGAACTTCCTCTTTCTCGTTTACGTACTGACGGAAAATGTCCAGTTTCACGATGTGAGCGATTAACATGATCGAATATTTGGTGGTTAGGAATTCGACGATCCGGATATAGCCTTCGATGTTCCCTAGCAGCTTCACGACCATTGCACTTACAAAATCCATAAACTAACAACATATCAGTATACTCATCATTTGTTAATGACGGCATTTCGATAATTCTCTTAATGATAATTTTATGAAAACACAACAATCTACCCCTTGTGTATTTTTCTATTTCAATAATTACCCGACAATGGTTTGAAATGTCAAAATTCTTAGCATGAGCCACTTAGATTTTGAAATGGGTTGAATTCAGAGTAAACGAATTTCTTCTGTGATTTCACATAGCATTGAAAGTAAATTATATCTTAAGCTTCAGATCGATTCAAGCAGCATGTGAGAAGATAAATAGTGTAACAGAAAGAAAGGCTAATGGAAGCTGCAGAATAATCAATACAAGAGCCAGTAGGTGTCACAAAGAAATAGGGTTTTCGAGAACAAATCACATACGAAAATTGATGGGGGAAGGGGTATAAAAAATTTATTTGCGAAAGTATAAATAAGATGTCAAAAAGTATTTCCTTTTGTGTGTCTGATTTCAGTCAGTTATTAATTTTTTTAAATATCTAAAATTTTTTCTTTCGGTATGCCCGCACCCCCTTAGGCGGCATCCCCACAGGTTAGAAATGCTGCCTTAAGTCATGATACTGAGAAATTAAATTCATTCAATATGAGTTAACGCATTATTGGGAGAAACACAGGTCTGCGTTTACTATGAATCGAAAATTCCAGATATTCAATAGCTCACAAAATATTGATGCGAAGTGAACCATTATTTCAAATGAGCTGGTTTAAAATAGTATTCATTGTAGATTCTGAGGAGAATTTCACTTTTCGAAAATTCGATGTACAGAGTGTTTTACGAGATGTGGAATAAAGAATATAATTTTGTCAGTCCGGACCTGCGCTATCGATAAGTGATTAGGTGCAAATATTAGGCATTGCCCTATATTCATTCCCCTCAAATTTTCATGAAGATCCATGCAGGCGTTCAAGAGTTATGCCGATTGAAAGTTTTTGATAAAATACATAAAATATCCTGTAACTCTTAAACGAACATAGTTAGGACATATTTCGAGCACTGATTCAGACTCACCAAAATGTCCTGCATCTGCCCTGCAAGCCTGTACAATCATTCGTGAAACACTCTGTATAGTCTGATCCAAATACATTATATCATCTTTTACAATTGAAAAAACTAATAGCATTAACCATGTAAATATCCAAAAAATTTCATTTATTTATAGATTTGTTATCGTTGCAGTGTTTTTTTCGTTTTCTCATTGTCGTTGCGGTTTATATTTTTATTAGATGAACAAAACTAGTTAATCTTCGATAGAACTATATAAAAAGTGTTTCTGAAAGTAAAACAGAGTCGTAGTACTTAAAATCATTCTTGTTATTCTTTGTAATCAGTCTGCGATTATTGAATTGGATCACGTTTGTTGTTTCATAATAGTGGAACAATAAATAAAACAGGACGGTACACTTATCGCGCTATGAAACAATAATTTTTAGCGGACAAAATAGTTTTATCTCCTAATTTTTCGTAAAAAACCCGACTCATTAAAGCTGTCTAGTGAGGATATTGTCAGTTATTGCGTTTCTGCGTGTTAAGAGGAAAAAAAGAAAAAAAAACCTTAGTTTTTTTCGCATTTTATTCTTTTCAGAACTACCGTGGTGTACTTTTTCATTTCACGTCAAATGCTCGTTAATAAAACAGTTAATAGTTTGTATGTGACTCAGTGCTAAATCTGACCGATACTCGTGATTAAAATTGTTTTTGAATTCAACTATCGCCTAGCAAAAACAAACAACATAGGTTACATTTATCTTTTTCAAGGATTAATTAAAAGACCAACATGCAATCACGTATTATGCCACTGGGACATCTGATGCATTTAATTTCTCTCATACGCAGACAAAATACAGATATTTATTGAGTGTTGTTTTTATGTTAATACACGTGCTGCTTTGAATATCGTATATAGAGTACTAATGAAGTACTGAAGAGCCGAATATTTCTGTATGTACGAGTTTTTCCGAAAGCCTAAATAGGTTAATTTATATTTGAAGGGTACATCTTTTCTTACAAATTCATGGGTGTATGATCATCCCCCTAAGTGGGGTGGCAATACTCTTAATGGTCTTTTCTAATTGTATTCATGAAAATGCTAAAAAATTTCTGTGTAGTGTTTGTTTCAATATGAAAAACTTGAAAGTGATGGGTGATGTGCGTTGAAAGGTCAGGTTTCTGAAATAATATTAATTTTCAATATGTTCAAATTGCTTACCGTACATTTCTAAACAGTAATAGTCTTTTTGTTCAAAATTTTCTCTTATAAAATAATAAGAAGCGGTTTTTTCCTCTTATAATACATTCTCTAACATTTCAGGTGTTATTTCATTACAAGCTAACAGTATTCTCTGGCGCAGATCTTCTGGTGCAGTAGGTACTGTCTTAAATATGAAACACTTCAAATAACCATACACAAAAATTAGGAGCAAATCCTGAGGACTTGGAGGCTATTCAATAAGAGCTCACCTTCTCCACGTACTGGGGCTGCATGAAGAATTTAATTACTGCCTATAAGCAAATGATAATCAAGTTCAACATCTTAATACTTGTTCATTCACAAACTCCACTACATAATGCATTTCACCCATTACTCAAAGCGAGTTTTTTTACATCGAAACAAACGCCAAACAGAAAATTTTCAGTTTATTCATAAAAAGAATTGCATAATTGCCAAAATAATTTATCACTGGACCCCTTATAGTCATTTAAGGTTCTTGAGAGGGTTGCCAACTTGCTTAGGGGATGATCGTTCACCCAATTTTACCTCTCAAAACATACATTATGTTTTGAGAGATTTTTGAATCAACTTATTTGAATATTTAAATATATTGAATATTTCAAATGAATTATATTTTTTGAGAAGTCCTTAAGTTGTGTTTTATGTTTTTGAAAAGGAAATGGTGTTCATAATGGTAAGATCATAAACAAAATTTTGTCTCCTTCAAATATTTTTAATTAATTTTAATTGACAATTTATAATTGTTGGTTTATTTATTCCATTTGATATTGTATATTGAGTTTTGATTGTATAAGTCTTTGAAATATCAGCGGTGCTTATGTAGACATTAATTTAATTCTAAAAGTTTTTTAATAAATTTTTTTTTTTAATTAAAATTGTAGAAGACTGGCAGATTAAATATGTTTTGATATTCAAATTTTGTTATATCCCTTCTATCAAGTAAATAGCCCTTTTCTATTTTATTCTGTTAACCGTTTTCGACAGCTTCAACAGCATGCAGTCGACAATTAATAAACAGTGCACTGCAAAACCCCTAACATAGCATTGTTACATATTGAATTGGGCGCAATCGTAAAAATTTCAGTATTGGATCAATTTGGAGGGCTTACCTTCAAATTGGGGGTAATCTGTGACATCACAAGGACAAAATATCACCCTATCCCGAGCTATTTTGGATAACTGGTGCAAAAGTTCTTCCCCTTCATCTGTATTTATATCACAAATAGACACCTGAAAAAAATTACAAATATTAACTATACTTAAATGGAGTAGGTCTCAGCTTAATGGAAACCCATTGTTGATTAATATTGGAATCATTTACTTAGTTAATTATCAGGTAATCAAGTTCCTCTGAATTATTTTATTCTCTATATAATAAAGAAATTGGTTTTTCCACATATGTGCGACCTACTTCTTAGATATAACTGTATCTTGAACATACTTTTGTCAAGCACTGAGTATATTCTATAGACGAACATAAAATAATAATAATTGTTTGGTATTGCATCTCCAAACGGTCATTCGAGTTCTGCCATCGTTCGAGTATATAAGGGTGGGTTGGGGGCCCGTGTTTACCAGACTTTTGTTCCTGATATCGTCCAAATGATCATCCCCCTTCGTTTGCACCCCAATATTGGAGCATCACAACCTACTCTCATCAGTTCAAACGTAGATAATGATTAGGCCACAGTGTGGCGAAACAATTGTCATTCAACAATAAAAAGTTGGTGGAATTTTATTTATTACTAGTTGAAAATGAATTTCCATCAAGTAAAGACCGAATCCATCAAATATCTACTCTCATTTCACCGCCTCTTTAGTAACTGATCCAAATCGGTAGAATGTGAAAAAAATTTACTACTACTTTGTTTCCAACCTCATTACGTTATTATAAACAATTCTTAGATATGCAACTATTGAAAAGCCGATATGAAGTTAGAGAAAACATATTGTAACCCACATATTTAAATTGTTCAAAAAAGACTGATTTAAAAACATTCCTACGATACATAAGAAGAAATATATGAATAAATAGAAAATTATAATATTTATTGAGTTCATACTTGAGAAAGGTTTATACTTGGGAAAAGTTCATACTTGACAAATTTATAATTCAATTTATTGTAACGAAAGAACGTCCTGAACATTGGGTTATATTTTTTATCAAATTCTTCATTTCTATTGAAATTTTCACATTTCAGAAGGTTGTACATTATTTAAAAATTCATGTATTTCTGTATTACTAAGACATTTTTCTTATAAATTTTTCAAATGAATTAATTGTATAAAGGAATGTTTTGTTTCCATATTTAAATTAATAAATTCCTCGATCAGATCATTTCGCAGAATCGTGTAGAACTGAATCTTTAAATTGGTTCAATTTGTTGTACTCACCTTACATCCTTGTTTGAATAACTCCTTACAGTATTCTCTTCCTTGACCTGATGCCCCGCCGGTGACCAATGCAACTTTTCCCTTCAAATCCAACATTTCACCTCTTTTTAAAATACAAACAAAGAACCATTAACTGAATCTATCAATGAATTAGAGCGAATGACCTAGCATATAAAAAATAAGGGTTCTATTTTTAGGTGATGTTTCAGCCACGAGTGCCGCGCCCTTCTGGCGCCGCGACGTCTGATAGGGGATTCCAGGGTTACATTGCGCAAGAGTCCTCCAGATCCATTCTCACGGCAGACTCGTACATTATAAAAACATTTGCATGATTCAGGATATCCTAAATTAAAATAAATGAAAAAATACATTTGGATTAAGAATATGTGAAAATTAGAATAAACTTATTGAAAATATCATTGTAAATGGATTTCAGTCGAGTAAAAACCAATACAATTCCATATTTGAGAAATAAATAAAATGATGATCAAATTACCTTTATATCCCCGAAACTTCTCTGTCGTACGCATTTTATGACAGGAAAAGTACCTGAACTGTATTGTTTACAATAGGTATTAGAGATAAAATTTTAAAAAAAGTCGAGACAGAGGCGCCATGTTCTGAAAGTGTTAAAAAAGCCTATTTCCAATATTTTGGTATTTTAATTGGAGATAAAGACAAGCAGTATGCTCCCCATGTGTGCTGTGTTAGTTGTAGCGTATCATTGGTGCAGTGGATGAATGGAAAGAGAAAAGGCATTCCTTTTGCAGTCCCTATGGTATAGCGAGAACCCACTAATAATTTAAACGATTGCTATTTTGCCTGACAAAGCCTGAAGGTTATTCCAAAAAGGAAAGCACAAGATCGACTATCCAAATTTGCTGTCTGCAATACGACCAGTTCCCCATAATGCAGATTAACCAATGCCGATCGCACCTTCAGATCCGCAAAATGTTGTTTTGGAAAATATTGGATTTGTGCATCATCAGGCAGCTCCGAAGAACAGTGCACAGTCCAGGTCCCAATTCCGGCGAGCTACATTTAATTGTTTAAAGTGAGGTAAATGATTTAATACGTGATTTGGGGTTAACAAAGCAACAATCGGAACTTCTTGGTTCCCTTATTAAGAAATGGAACTTATTGGACAACGAAACGAAAATTATGAGTTTCAGAAATAGAAATGCTCCGTTTTCTGCATTCTACATTATGGAAAATTCGTTGGGTGCGTGTACTGATATTGATGGTTTAATGCAGGAACTTGATATTGAGCATTGCCCCTCTGAGTGGCGTTTATGTATAGGTTCTTCTAAATACAGTTTAAAAGCTGTGTTATTTCATAATGGAAATTTGAAATCCTCTATACCACTTGCCCATTCAGTGACGATAAAAGAAAGTATGAAAATATGCGCACTCTTTTGGATCAAATAAACTGCAACAGGTATGAAAGGCAGATATGTGAGAACTCAAAAGTTATAGGAATTTTAGTGGTACTTCAGGGAAGACAAAATATTGCTGGGGCAATCATGCAGTAAATCAGCATTATTTGAGGAAAACTTGGCCAGAAAGAAGTGTATTTCAACCGGGATCTCAAAATGTTAAGTTTAGACCTAATGTAGACCCCAAATATGTCCTTTTGACTCCTCTTCAAATTAAATTTTTGCTGATGAAAAACTTTGTGAACGCTATGAATAAAGATTATATTAGATTCAAATCCTTTAAACAAATCTTTCCCAAGTTAAATGGTGCCAAATTAAAGGATGGCATTTTTATTGGACCACAAATCAGAAAGTTGCTGGACGACGTTAATATTATAGCATGAAACTCATTTGTTAGTGAAGTAAGATGATTTTTGGGCAACAATATGGGAGCAAACTACCAATAGTTAGTTAATGAACTATTAGATGCCTACAAATCGCTTGGTGCCCGAATGTCATTAAAAATTCATTTCCTCCATTCACATCTGTCAATTTTTCTTGAAAACTTGGGAGCTGTCAGTGACGAGCAGGGTGAAAGACTCCATCAAGATATTAGGACAATGGAAATTCGCTATCAAGGACGATGGGATCCAGCCGTGAAGCCATGTCTTTGAAGAGAGAAGATATAACCCCTCAGAAAAGGAAAAAATAGAATTTAATTAGAATTTTAAGTCAGTGTTTTTGTGTTCTTCTTAGATATAGGGTACGTTTAGTAAGTGTAAAACTAAATATGGTCGATATATACGGTTAAAAAATTCTGAATTCCTTTTTTTTAATACACATTAGACATTGAAACATTAAATGGTATTCTATAAATGTAACAAGAAAACCTTACGTGTTACAACGTTTTTTTTTCATTTTCTTATTTGGTTACGTCCATTCTAACATAAATTCAGCTTTATATTACAACCAAAAATTTTTGTCGGACAGTGTTATTTATACCTTTTAAAAAGTCTTGCGATTTTTTTGCGCTCACTACCATTTACAAGGAAAAAATTCAGAAAATACTTGGGTACGCGTCGGAATTGTTTAAGAAATTTTGAATTATTTTATTAGTTACATATTCTCCATAAATTCGACAGAGGAGTGTAACAAGTACTAGGAGAATTTCTCGCACCTTTAGTAAATCAAAATCCAAAAATCTTCGAGTTTTGACAAAGGATTACAGACATGCTTACCATCTGCAATCTGTACAATCTTATCATGAAGGGAATGAAGGTCGCAGATTAGAATTTTGCCAATTGATTCTCAATAACATCGAAGAAACTGAAAATCACACAGTAACACATTATTGACGAACGAAGAAGGGTGTTTTACTCGTCGGGTATCATAAACTACAATAACTAGCATGTATGGGCTTACGAGAATCCGGATGCTACATGGTGTGGCAGAGAAGACGGAAGTTTTTCAAAAATTCTTAAAATTGTCAATTTTCGTGTTGAAATATTTTTCTTTATATTTCCATGTATATCAGATCATGGCATTTACGATACTCAAAGGTGGAAAATAACATCTGACATGTAGCCACGATCAGCAATGCGCCACTGAAGCCGTTCTTCAAAGTTGGCCGCTACTATCTCTAACATCGTTCTGTCGATTGCTGCGGTGTTCACGCGAATTGCTTCCTTGAAAGTTCGAGGCTCACGCCTTCAGGTGTCCCCACAAAAAATTATCACATTTCGACAGGATCGAGGTCCCCAAACTGGGAAATCACACCACCTGATGATGACGGCAAATAACGAATGATAATGAAAAACGTTCGCATCTGACTGGAACCAGACAGGTCGAATTGTGATTCGTCATAGTCGTAACTCGGGCAAAAAGAAATTGTTGATTATGTCAACATAGCGCGCGAATTTACAGTCACAGGCATCTTCAAACATGAACGCAGTACAGCAATTCGAGAACAGTACTTTTTCCACATACTGTGAAGAATTTTCCAAGTTGATTTTAGTTTTAATGTTTGGCTTGGCGTTCACAACAGCGATTTCTTGCCAGATAGCTTGAATAGTGGAATAATTTTTCAATTGTTACTGGAAAAGCATATCAATATATGGGACGAAGTTCTATTTAACTTAACATTGAACGCTTGGTTTCAACTTGATGGTTGTCCAGCACATTTTCATAGAAATGTTAGAAACCGGCTGAACAATAATTCTCCAGAGAGATAAATAATACGTGGAAGATCGGTATCTTGGCCTACACATTCCCCTAATATAACTACTTTAGATTTTTCATGATTCATTTAACGATAGAATGGTTCACATTTCGAAATTCACTTAAAGGTATTCGTCGAGATTTTAAAGCTATGCTTTCTTGGTATATGTAAATATTAAAATAATTTTGTATTTTAAATTTTCCCAAATAATTTCGACCCATATCTAATTTTTCTCGAAGATGCCCGCGAAAAACACGCAGTATACAAAAAATTTGTCAGATGAAGCGAAATACGAAACCATACTTAGGAAAATGGTCAAAGGCGTATGACAAGAAAGTTTTGGGGTCAAAAAGGCAGTAATAAAATAAGAATCTATAACGCCTGAACAGGTTAGATATTGGAAATTGCAAATGAATGAAAATACTTGATATAAATAAATGACTGCCATTGTATCGAATAGAGTTACTAAAATGTCACAAATTAATGTCACTTCAGTTGAAAGAAGCCTTGAAATAAAGTAGACATCGAAATTGAACGTCAAAAAGAAAATTGATTTCCTTTATATGTACTATTTGTTGTTGACCAGCCTCTAACTGAAGCACTCAAAAAAGGTCTAGATTCAATATGGACGTATCCATGAAACTTCTAAGGATCAATTATTACGGTTCATCTGGCAAATGCAACAAGATATGCAGAAGAAGAAGGAAACTGAAGAAATGCGTTTGTGTTTTGCCACAAACTGGTGAATTGGAATTTCCTAGAGTTTGGGAAGAATTGAGGAGTAATAATCAGTTGTGTGATGGAATCGTCCGATGTTCGAGCGGCAGGGAATTTAGGATTCACAGGGCCATTTTGTCTGCTGTGAGTCCATATTTTAAGGTATGAATTCATCGTTAAATTCGGGAAAACTGACCAAAACATCCTATTCGTGGCTTAGATTTGTGCTGGGTAATAGCTGAGTATAGCTGAATTGGTTGAGACTTCATTTGACATTGTATAAAATTTTAAATCATAATAACAATCAAACGCCTGAAGTTCAACTAAATACTGTAGTACCCCCACAAAATATATTCAAATAATTGTTAGCATGTTAGTAGTAAAATCGAAGTGTCTAGTCGTCCGATTAGCGGATGAATAAAATTTACTAGTCATCCGATTAGCGGACAAATAAAATTTACTAATCGTCCGATTAGCGGACGAATAAAATTTACTAGTCGTCCAATAAATAAATCTAGCTAAAGCTAGATGTCCGGAAATTCCGGAGCAACACGTCGCCCCCTCTACGCTATTAAAAAAAAAACAATTACATTGACACTTAAGTACATTAAAATGATATAAAATTAAGCAAAAAAGAATTGAATTCATTATAATTTGTTGTTTGTAACAAACAATTAAATCTACCAAATCAGCCAACTACTTCTAAGGAAGCAAATCTTCAATCAAATCGTTCTGACGGCTTTACAACAGTGAGACCTGAAACTATAACCAAAGAAAAATTAAATATATTATCTAACGCTGTGGTCCAACCTGCAATTAAAAGAAAAAGAAGACCTAAAGGTACCGATAACACAGTTATCGGATTACCGAAGAAGAAAAAGTTAGCCAATAAAGAAAACAAGAT
The DNA here is from genome assembly GCA_034642435.1 of Megalocaria dilatata. Taxonomy (NCBI): domain Eukaryota; kingdom Metazoa; phylum Arthropoda; class Insecta; order Coleoptera; family Coccinellidae; genus Megalocaria; species Megalocaria dilatata. The sequence continues at coordinate 54,411,508 of CM067854.1, read as the reverse complement.
ACCATTTAATAAAAAATCCATCGTCGAGAAATGTAAAATTATTTTCAAGTGGTTATTGGTCGATGAAAAAATCATAGAAGATGCACTTAATGGCAAAAGAGAAATTAATGATTCAGACATACAAATTAATTATAAAAATTTATCTTTTGCTATCATAGATGACACTAATATTAATTTATCGATCATGACTCAATACTTTACTTCTAAAGGTTGGCAAAAAATTATAAAAATGTGTAACAAAAAAAAATCACAAGAATGGCAATGTAAATCCTGCAAATTAGATTTAGATAAGACGATTGACAGTGACGACGATGAATTGAAGAAGAATGGAAGAGTTAAAGTAAGCATAGGATGTGATTATTGCTTGGAATGGTACCACTTAAAATGTGCTGGACTTAGAAGAAGACCAAAAGCAAAATTATGGATGTGTAGCGATTGTAAAAGTTAAAAGTTAACACAATACTTTGATAGTATAAGCAAAATTTTTTTTTACTGCTTATTATTATTTTTTTCTCTTCAAACCAATTGACTATTTTATGATGAAGATAATTCCTATAAAAATGAATAACCTTTAAAAAAAATAACCTCTAATAAAAATTGATTCTTAATATAATTAAAGTAGTGTTGTACCTGTTTTATGTTGTAAGCTTGGTTTAATGAAGTTTTTGTTAATTAACAATGATAATTATACTTCTTTTAATACGGCTGAATAATAATTTTTGTCGAATAAATATCCTCTTTTTCATCTTCAAACATCCATAATCAAGCCACTGTAAATAAAATATTATTTTACTTCAAATTTACATAGAAAAATTTCTATTTTTAACAACAAATTCACTACCAAATGATATGTTTTGTAAGGTGAATTAATAAGGTAATACTTAATTCTTTTTTAATTCACTTTTATAGTTTTTTATTTAATTAAATTTGAAATTTAATATTTGTGAATTGGAAATTAACGCTCGTTTCCAAGTATATGTTACAATACACCAAGAATTATATGTCAACACATTTTACATTTTTAACTTAAGTGAAAAGTTTTTAATTAAATTGTTATTTGTTATAAGTATACAAAACTTATGACGGGTTTACAGTATATTTACTGTTGTTGTCGCGTTTTCATGTGTACGCATAAGGGAGACTTCAAAAAAAAAATCTCGAGTGAATGATACAGCTTTTTTTTTAATTAACCTTTTAATTAATGACTGCAAAAATTTCAATTTTAAAATCTTACATTGAAAAATAAATTATCTTATATATATATATATATATATATATATACAGAGATTTTCTGAACATGCCGTTTATGCACAGTTTAAACTTATGAAACATTTAATGTTTAGTGTTAACAATAACTACTCGTTAAAAATGACAAGGTACTGATCTTGTGATAAACACCTATATCCATTTTAGCGGACGATTAATTAATTTTATTCATCCGATAATCGGACGACTAATTAATTATATTCGTCCGCAAACCGGACGACTAATTATTTTAATTCATCCGCTTCGCGGACGACTAGCAACAGCCGTAGTAGAATACGATTCTGCTGTTCAACCGCTTCACCTTATATAATACATACATATACACGATGTCTCACATAAAACAGTCCAGCCGAATATTTTCGTTACTTCCTAAAAACGCCGATTGGTCAATTTTCATTTGGAGCTGGATATTTTTTTATTGTAAATTTGAGTGTGTATTATTATCCCCCTAAACGGGTTGGCAACTCCCTCAAGAATTTTAAATAGCAAGAGGGAACGAATGAAACACTATTTTGAAAGTTTTGCAATTTTATTTATGAAAATGCTTAAGAATTTCTGATTGGTGTTCATTTCGGCGTAAAAGACATGTTTGAAGTTACGGTTGAAGTGCATTTATTGGTCCAATTTCTGAAAAAAGTATTGAGTTATTGAATTTATATATTTATATTTATTTATATATTGAATGTTTTTATTATATGAACATTTTGCAACACTTCAGTCGTGATCAGAATATCAACAAATATAACAAACTTATCAACTCCAAGAAGTATTTTTCATAATAGAATTCTTGTTAAGGTCCAAATACGAGTGTTGTGATAATACAAGTCTTTTTCACTATAATTCAATATTAATTCAGATGTTTTATGTGTTCACAATAATTTATTTTTGATTTTCTACTATTTTCGAGTGAATTAAGTCAGCGTGGTGAAGATGACTTCAGAGAGTAGATATAGTTGCTCTCTACTTCAAAAATAATAAAAATATTGGACAACGAGAATTTTTAACGAACGGAATGACAAGAATACCAGTCAATAAATTGAGATCAATCCGAAACAATCCAAATGCATGAACACTGGATATGTTGCTAATATATCATGAAAACATCACAGGATCACTGACGAAGCTGCAGAAGTTGCATATCGAAATCGAAATGGATCATTCGTCAAGTACCAGAAAGCATAAACTGCAGGAATTGTTCAAACAAGTATTCAGAGAATCTTGAATTTTATTTCGTGGGTTTTTGGAAGTTTATAATATAATAAAAGTTATTTGATGACTCGTAAGCAATTCAAATATCAATATGAATTTTTTTTCTGAATTCATTTTATTTTTACACCTAATACAAATATAATACATTCAAATCATCATATTAAAAAATTTGATGAAAAATAATAATAATTGATCTACCTACATATCCGATTAATCGATAAATATTTTTTCCGGGTAGGTCGAATGAATCGGTAGTTCTGATGTACCGGTAGATAAATTGAACCGGTAGGCCAATTAAACTCTATTATTTTTAAATACGTACTTTTCCACATTAACTACTCATTAATTTCTCAGTGTAGGCTCTCTTTACAAACTCCATAAACAGAGAAAAAGAAGAAAATACACAAGCGAACACTACCATTCCCACATCAATTTTGGAAATTCTTCTGGATTTTGCTTATTCTGGAAAGTGTTCCATCAACGAGAATAATGTAGAAAGCTTGCTGAGATTCGCAGATCAGTACGAGGTCTTAGGTGTTGTACAATTATGCTGTAAATTTTTATTGGGTGAGTATATCCGGTTTTCCTTTCATAATAATTGTACGTTTTATAATTCTAGATAAGACAAATATTCATGAAAGCAACTTTGAGCGCGCTCATTCTTAAATATGTTTTTGAGTTGTGTCTCAACACTACCAAAACATTTTAAAAAATTACATTTTTGTGACAGCAGTTTCGAGGTATTACGATATCTTCAGACAACTTGTCACTTGACAATTCTTTGGTTTTAAAACATAGTAATTAAGGAAAACTTGTTTTAATTAGTGCGAAGGCATCGGTCAATACGAAGCTTGTTGACTAGTTTGCATGCCAAACTCTGAAACCTATGTATCAGATCATTTACAATGCGTTTTATGAATATGGGTTTGGAATATGCATGATTTTCATTATTATATCATATATCTGTGTGGTAGGTGGTTGACAACATTTAATTCTTTCCAGATGAAATGTGTCCTGCGAACTGTTTGGGTATTTTACATTTTGCTGGCCAATATTTTTGCACTAAACTGATGGAACGCGGGAAATCCTATGTGAGGCACCATTTTGTCGACTTGCTGATGGAGAGCTGCGAATTTGTTAACATAACGGTTTCCGAACTGCTAGAAATTCTTAGAGACGATGAACTCAACATAAAATCGGAAGAAATCGTCTTCGATGCTGTCAAGAAATGGGTTAATTTTAATCCTATGAAAAGGAAGGTTCATCTGTTAGAGTTACTGAAGTGTATGAGATTACATAATATAGAAACAAAGCAAATATCTAAAATGTCGAAATGGTCGTTGATTCAAAAAGATCCGGTGAGTAATGTACTACCTCCCTAGGAAATATTCAGATAACAGTCAGCAATTCAGCGGTAAAATACGATTGACTTTGATTACGGACGTTCGTTGCCTGAATTTTTGTACACAATATACCTCAATGTGGACAAAACCTTGAACAAAAAAACTTGGAAGAAAATGAAGGATTTGGATAAAAATTACAAACTGAAATACAAAATTATTGTAAAAATGTTAAAAAAGAAACAATTTTCATGGATTCAATCTAACTACAGATTATATGAGTTTAATGATTGTAAGTAAAATAACTCAATTTTCGCTAATTTTATATAAGTTTAATTGAAATTTCCTCAAACGAATAAAAATAATATAAAAGAATCCCGTTTTTAACAAATTTATCTACCTTAATTAATAATTATTCTAATGTGCTATTTAAAGATGCGTTTGAAATAAAATTCAGTGGATTCCTTAAGAATTCAACTAAATTAAGATTTACAAGGAAGTTCCACTGAACATTTACGGCAGCATGTGTTACCAACAAGATGGCTGCCTAGCGCATTATGCTGCCACAGCAAGGGAATTCTCACAGCAAATATTCGAAATGTTTACCATCAGCCATAATTCAAGCTCTACGTTTCCTTAAAAATGATCTCGTAATAAGACGAGCGATGTCTTCAGAGGCTTCTGCAAGTCTTAGGCGCAGCCCGTCCAAATCTTGAATCGATTTGGAATACACTTTCTCCTTTATCGTACCCCACTAAAAGAAGTCTATTGGGTTCAAATTACATTTGCACCGTAACTTAAAAAGCAAAGGCGAATCACGCTGGTGCTAAAAAACGTATTCGGTAATAGCAAGAGGAAAAATCTTGGAGATTTTTAGGTAGAAGAAGCCACAGCTTCACGTCTCTAAGGTCATGCTCTTTATTTAGTTTGGCCAACTTGGCGTAGTATATTATACTCGTACGTTGTTGAAATAAGCAGCGGTATTATCGGAAGTGATGGGTTCAAACCGGGAATTGAAAGAGAACGAAAAAGTGAAATTGTAGAATAGTAATGCTCAACTACATGTTTAAAGAAGGATCAAGGTATCCTTAAAATTGTTGAAAAGTACTACCCCTTACTTGTATTTATTGAAATATCAATGGAAGATCCCACAATATTTCATGTCGGAAAAAACACATTCTGTGTTCAGAAACTCGACCAATTTATGCACTTCACCCATCACTTCAAAGGAACTTTTGTGCGCTTACTCGAGAGAAACGCTTACTATCGTTTCGCTCAAATGTTCGTAATTTTCTAATTTTGAGCCGAAAATGATCTAAAACGACTAGGTTGGACTCACTGAGAAGAGCTAGAGCCTTGAAGCTTTCAGTGAAGGTTGGAGCTCTAAATATCTCGGCTTTAATTGGAAAAATCGGTTCAACGGTTTCGCAGTAATTCACGTTTGGAAATTTTTATATTTTTTTCAATATTTTCGAAACTACAGATTCGATCGATATGAAATTCGGCATTTAGAAGTAGAATAATAACATGCATATTCGTGCGATATTTCGTCAGGATCGTATGCTTAGAGAGGTATTTTGTGAGCGGATCATCGTTGAACGCTACCTTTTGGGGTTTAGAAGGAGAATGATAACAGACATATGCCTACAAATTTTCATAAGGCTCGTATCATTAGAAGATTCTATTTCTAAATGCTGATTTCCAAATCGATTGATTTTCTACTTTTAAAAATATTGGGAAAAAAATTTTAAAAAGTTCAAACGTGATTAACCGCCAAACTATTACACCGATTTTATTCGTTAACGAACTTAACCACGTCATTTATATCCCAAACCTTCTCTGAAAGTTTCAAGGGTATAGCGTTTTTTTTCGAAATTTAACGTGTTTAGGAACGGCCGGCCGGACCAACCGGACAGAATTACTTTCGATCTGAGATCTAAACCAATCGCTTGAGATTAATTTTCGAAAATTACATTTGGGCGATACGATAGCACGCTATTCCCTGGAAAAAACGCGCAAAAACAGATACATATCGACGTGTTCATTAGTTTTCGAGCTCATTATTATTATATTAAGGTTTAAATCCTCAATTTTCCGGAGAGTTTGGAGGTTCAGTATCGGATAGCTCCTGATTTTCGCACCAAATTGCATGAATGCGGCGGACCGAAATAATTCAAAGTTCAGATTCTTTTTCGTGGAAATGCAAACGATACCTGTCTGATCGTATATTTGATAATAAAAATGATTTTCTAGGAATGTAAACAATATATGACAGAAGCGCAACAGCTAATACAACAATATTTGTTAGAAGAAATCACCACCAATTGCGATAATTATTCATTTCGACCCAGGATACCTTACGAAATACTGTTCGCGATAGGAGGTTGGAGTGCCGGAAGTCCTACGAATTTTATCGAAATCTACGACATTAGGGCCGACAGATGGTTGTTGTCCACCGATACTGACTCAGTGCCAAGAGCCTATCACGGACTATGTTCTTTAAGGGGGCTTATTTACATGGTTGGAGGATTTGATGGAAACGAGTACTTTAACACGATGAGGTGTTTCAATCCAGTGACACACGAGTGGACCGAATGTGCCTGTATGTATTATCCAAGGTGAGATTTTCATTAATGCAATTTGCTACGAGAAACTGACTATCGACAAAGAGATACCTATCTAAGCTTAAAGATTCTTGTTCAGTTAAAATATCTGACGTAAATTTGTATGCCATATGTATACAGGAAGAGTCTATCAGTACATTAATTTGAACTATATATTCCTCTGGTCATAAGAAATTTTTTTGTATTTGCCGTTTCTCCACATTCGTCTCAAATAAAAAGTAATAAGCGTTTAAAGATTTGACAATCTGCTTACACACTCCTACATTTTTTTTACATGTTCAACATCTTACCGTGACTTTATCTGAAATAGAGAAGAGCTACATCATCTGATCCTTGAAATTCAATGGAAATTGATTGAGAAAACTCATTTACTCACTCAATTCTTTATGATTTTGGTGCCTATTGCATTTTTTATGAAAATATTTCACCCTTCTTCACTAGTAAAATACTGAATTCCAACTTGATTTTCATTTAATTTCAGTTGTTTTCTCTATAAGATTATAGACAATTTTATCATCGTCGATGAATTGGATGGAATCACTCAATGACTCTAAATACAGGATGTTTTCAAAGTTGAGACTTTTTTCACAAGAGCTAGAACTCAAAAAACGAAATAAAACATTTCCGCAAAAAGCGCTCATATAAAATACTCAGTGATAAAGTTAAAAAATTGCTAGATTCTATTCAAAATCTTTTAATTTCAGGAAATTTCGAGGATTTGAAATTATAGAGACGCCATTGAGATTGGATATATTATGTCAAATGTCAATTCAGTGTAAAAACACAATCCTATGCTAATTACAATTATTTTGATTTTTGTGAATTCATTTAAAATTCCACATATTTGTTCAAATATTGAATATTTCGAAAATATCGTATTGCCTCTCTTCACTTCATAAATGTGCGGCATCTTTCGACGAATTAACAATAGTAGATCAATCTTGAATGCTTACATCGACATTTTAATCTCGATTCAGCGTTTGAATCGCTGCGGCCGCATGCTCGCTGAAACTAACAGGATCAGACTTAAATGGCTGGGAATTGAATTTTACTGAAAAAGCTTCAAGCTCTGCCCCCTCGAACATTTTGTATAAGAGATTTTTGTTTAAATTACTTATTTTGATGGTGAAACTTTTGTTGAAAAAAAGTTTGAACTCTAAAAACAGCATATTTTTAAAATATATGAGGTTGTTCGGAAATTAATTTCATTTTTCCCGACAGAGGATTTAATTGTATTCTTTCGAATCCATCTTTATACTTAAGCCGCATAATTATTATATAATTGAAGAGCTGTTAGCAAGGCTTGTGTGTGAAAAAGTTCAATTAATTATACGCAGTAGTTTTTGATTCCTGTCCTTTTAAATACGGACAGAAATAAACAGCATTTTCGTCATATTTTCCTTTTTTCCTATAGAAAAGACCGATGTGTATGGAGTAGATGTGTTGACAGTACGCCAGTGCCAGAACTGGTTCGCAAAATCTCGATCTGGCAATTTTGATGTCGAAGATGCACTACATTCCGGAAGGCCGGTTGAAGCAGATAAAGGCATTCGTTGATGCAAATCGGTGAATAACAACACGTGAGATCAATGAGAGGTTCAATTTATCAAATTCAACTTTTTATGACCACTTTAAAGGCCATCGAAGCTTCATATATGGGTTCCCCATGATCTCACGGAGGGAAATTTGTGTCGTCGCGTTGATATATGTGATTCGCTTCTCAAACGTCACGAAAATGGTCCATTTTTGAAGTACATAATTACTGGGGACGAAAAACGAGTTGTATATAAATAAAAATGTCAAACGCAAGAGATCATGGAGCAAAATAGCTTTTACAGCCTGAATAGGATACACTGCCACACCCACCATATTCTCCAGATCTGCCGCCTTCGGATTATTATTTGTTCCGGTCATCACAAAATTTTTTGGACGGTTAATCTTGGATCAGTTTTTTGCCAGCAAAGACCAAAAATTTTATGAGCGTGGAATCATTCTACTACCAGAAAGATGGTAATAGGTGTTGAACCAGAATGGCCAATTTATAAATAAATAACATAATTATTAATTATACGAAAATCTTCTTTCATTTTCCCAAAAAAAAAACGAAATTAGTTTCTGAACAACTCAATAACAATAAGGCTCCATGAATTCTCAGAATATTTTTAAGCGGCATCATCAAAATGTGTACAAGACTTTGGCTTTGTTGCTCGAAGAGAATAAATTATCTATGACTTTAATTACGATAAATATGCAAATGGCTACGTAGGCCTACTTTAATTCAAGAACCTTTAAGTTCAGGTAGTACTTCCATATCTTTGAAGATGGCCGTAAGACCGAAACTCATGTTGAAAATCTGAATAAATTATGATATATATATATATATATATATATATATATATATAAGTGAAATTCTCTATTATTTTGTAATGTAATCTTAGCCGAATTATATTTTTCAGATGTTATGTAAGTGTTGTTATGCATGATGAACGAATCTATGCTTTAGGAGGATATAATGGTAGAGTAAGGATGAATACGGTAGAGAGATACAACCCAGACAAGAACCAATGGG